>CM046299.1:51175523-53811090 GCA_025267735.1 Mactra quadrangularis | reverse complement strand
AGCAAAAATAGTCGTCGCCTCCTGTTGTCGGGAGGTTTACACGCGTTTTTTGCTACCTTAATGTAGTTAGTTGCTTGTTTAAACACATTTTCTCGATGCCCTACGTAGTTAGCAACCCATTGACACAAAAATCATACCTGCGCAGTGAGATGCGCGTGGGCTACAGAGCCCCAAAGTCGCGTCGCCTTGTAGTTTCGGGAGATTTGCACGGGGTTTCTTGGTACCTGAACGTTGTGGGTTTGGTGTTTAAACACGTTTTTCAGGTGCCCTAGATGGTTAGCAACCTAACTGCAAAAAAATCACATTCGCACACCGAGTTGCGTCATGGCAACAGAGCCGCAAAGTATACCGTGCAATATGGCTATATAGGGCTTTAGAACAGCAAAAATAGGAGTCGCCTCCTGGTGTCGGGAGGTTTGCACGCGTTTTTTGCTACCTTAATGTAGTTAGTTGCTTGTTTAAACACATTTTCTCGATGCCCTACGTAGGTAGCAACCCATTGACACAAAAATCATACCTGCGCAGTGAGATGCGCGTGGGCTACAGAGCCCCAAAGTCGCGTCGCCTTGTAGTGTCGGGAGAATTGCACGGGGTTTCTCGGTACCTGAACGTGGTGGGTTTGGTGTTTAAACACGTTTTTCAGGTGCCCTAGATGGTTAGCAACCTAACTGCAAAAAATCACATTCGCACACCGAGTTGCGCCATGGCAACAGAGCCGCAAAGTATACCGTGCAAAATGGCTATATAGGGCTTTAGAACAGCAAAAATAGGCGTCGCCTCCTGGTGTCGGGATGTTTGCACGCGTTTTTTGCTACCTTAATGTAGTTAGTTGCTTGTTTAAACACATTTTCTCGATGCCCTACGTAGTAAGCAACCCATTGACACAAAAATCATACCTGCGCAGTGAGATGCGCGTGGGCTACAGAGCCCCAAATTCGCGTCGCCTTGTAGTGTCGGGAGATTTGCACGGGGTTTCTCGGTACCTGAACGTGGTGGGTTTGGTGTTTAAACACGTTTTTCAGGTGCCCTAGATCGTTAGCAACCTAACTGCAAAAACTCACATTCGCACACCGAGTAGCGCCATGGCAACAGAGCCGCAAAGTATACCGTGCAATATGGCTATATAGGGCTTTAGAACAGCAAAAATAGGCGTCGCCTACTGGTGTCGGGAGGTTTGCACGCGTTTTTTGCTACCTTAATGTAGTTAGTTGCTTGTTTAAACACATTTTTCTCGATGCCCTACGTAGGTAGCAACACATTGACACAAAAATCATACCTGCGCAGTGAGATGCGCGTGGGCTACAGAGCCCCAAAGTCGCGTCGCCTTGTATTGTCGGGAGATTTGCACGGGGTTTCTCGGTACCTGAACGTGGTGGGTTTGGTGTTTAAACACGTTTTTCAGGTGCTCTAGATGGTTAGCAACCTAACTGCAAAAAATCACATTCGCACACCGAGTTGCGCCATGGCAACAGAGCCGCAAAGTATACCGTGCAATATGGCTATATAGGGCTTTAGAACAGCAAAAATAGGCGTCGCCCCCTAGTGTCGGGAGGTTTGCACGCGTTTTTTGCTACCTTAATGTAGTTAGTTGCTTGTTTAAACACATTTTCTCGATGCCCTACGTATTTAGCAACCCATTGACACAAAAATCATACCTGCGCAGTGAGATGCGCGTGGGCTACAGAGCCCCAAAATCGCGTCGCCTTGTAGTGTCGGGAGATTTGCACGGGGTTTCTCGGTACCTGAACGTGGTGGGTTTGGTGTTTAAACACGTTTTTCAGGCGCCCTAGTTGGTTAGCAACCTAACTGCAAAAAATCACATTCGCACACCGAGTTGCGCCATGGCAACAGAGCCGCAAAGTATACCGTGCAATATGGCTATATAGGGCTTTAGAACAGCAAAAATAGGCGTCGCCTCCTGGTGTCGGGAGGTTTGCACGCGTTTTTTTGCTACATTAATCTAGTTAGTTGCTTGTTTAAACACATTTTCTCGATGCCTTACGTAGTTAGCAACCCATTGACACAAAAATCATACCTGCGCAGTGAGATGCGCGTGGGCTACAGAGCCCCAAAGTCGCGTCGCCTTGTATTGTCGGGAGATTTGCACGGGGTTTCTCGGTACCTGAACGTGGTGGGTTTGGTGTTTAAACACGTTTTTCAGGTGCCCTAGATGGTTAGCAAACTTACTGCAAAAAATCACATTCGCACACCGAGTTGCGCCATGGCAACACAGCCGCAAATTATACCGTGCAATATGGCTATATAGGGCTTTAGAACAGCAAAATAGGCGTCGCCTCCTGGTGTCGGGAGGTTTGCACGCGTTTTTTGCTACCTTAATTTAGTTAGTTGCTTGTTTAAACACATTTTCTCGATGCCCTACGTAGATAGCAACCCATTGACACAAAAATCATACCTGCGCAGTGAGATGCGCGTGGGCTACAGAGCCCCAAAGTCGCGTCGCCTTGTAGTGTCGGGAGATTTGCACGGGGTTTCTCGGTACCTGAACGTGGTGGGTTTGGTGTTTAAACACGTTTTTCAAGTGCCCTAGATGGTTAGCAACCTAACTGCAAAAAAATCACATTCGCACACCGAGTTGCGCCATGGCAACAGAGCCGCAAAGTATACCGTGCAATATGGCTATATAGGGCTTTAGAACAGCAAAAATAGGCGTCGCATCCTGGTGTCGGGAGGTTTGCACGCGTTTTTTGCTACCTTAATGTAGTTAGTTGCTTGTTTATACACATTTTCTCGATGCCCTACGTAGTTAGCAACCCATTGACACAAAAATCATACCTGCGCAGTGAGATGCGCGTGGGCTACAGAGCCCCAAAGTCGCGTCGCCTTGTAGTGTCGGGAGATTTGCACGGGGTTTCTCGGTACCTGAACGTGGTGGGTTTGGTGTTTAAACACGTTTTTTTAGGTGCTCTAGATGGTTAGCAACCTAACTGCAAAAAATCACATTCGCACACCGAGTTGCGCCATGTCAACAGAGCCGCAAATATACCGTGCAATATGGCTATATAGGGCTTTAGAACAGCAAAAAATAGGCGTCGCCTCCTGGTGTCGGGAGGTTTGCACGCGTTTTTTGCTACCTTAATGTAGTTAGTTGCTTGTTTAAACACATTTTCTCGATGCCCTACGTAGTTAGCAACCCATTGACACAAAAATCATACCTGCGCAGTGAGATGCGCGTGGGCTACAGAGCCCCAAAGTGGCGTCGCCCTTTAGTGTCGGGAGATTTGCACGGGGTTTCTCGGTACCTGAACGTGGTGGGTTTGGTGTTTAAACACGTTTTTCAGGTGCCCTAGATGGTAAGCAACCTAACTGCAAAAAATCACATTCGCACACCGAGTTGCGCCATGGCAACAGAGCCGCAAAGTATACCGTGCAATATGGCTATATAGGGCTTTAGAACAGCAAAAATAGGCGTCGCCTCCTGGTGTCGGGAGGTTTGCACGCGTTTTATGCTTCCTTAATGTAGTTAGTTGCTTGTTTAAACACATTTTCTCGATGCCCTTCGTGGTTAGCAACCCATTGACACAAAAATCATACCTGCGCAGTGAGATGTGCGTGGGCTACAGAGCCCCAAATTCGCGTCGCCTTGTAGTGTCGGGAGATTTGCACGGGGTTTCTCGGTACCTGAACGTGGTGGGTTTGGTGTTTAAACACGTTTTTCAGGTGCCCTAGATGGTTAGGCGACGCGAATTTGGGGCTCTGTAGTCCACGCGCATCTCACTGCGCAGGTATGATTTTTGTGTCAATGGGTTGCTAACTACGTAGGGCATCGAGAAAATGTGTTTAAATAAGCAACTAACTACATTAAGGTAGCAAAAAACGCGTGCAAACCTCCCGACACCAGGAGGCGACGCCTATTTTTGCTGTTCTAAAGCCCTATATAGCCATATTGCACGGTATACTTTGCGGCTCTGTTGCCATGGCGCAACTCGGTGTGCGAATGTGATTTTTTGCAGTTAGGTTGCTAACCATCTAGGGCACCTGAAAAACGTGTTTAAACACCAAACCCACCATGTTCAGGTACCAAGAAACCCTGTGCAAATCTCCCGACACTACAAGGCGACGCGATTTTTTGGCTCTGTAGCCCACGCGCATCTCACTGCGCAGGTATGATTTTTGTGTCAATGGGTTGCTAACTACGTAGGGCATGGAGAAAATGTGTTTAAACAAGCAACTAACTGCATTAAGGTAGCAAAAAACGCGTGCAAACCTCCCGACACCAAGAGGCGACGCCTATTTTTGCTGTTTTAAAGCCCTATATAGCCATATTGCACGGTATACTTTGCGGCTCTGTTGCCATGGCGCAACTCGGTGTGCGAATGTGATTTTTTGCAGTTAGGTTGCAAACCATCTAGGGCATCTAAAAAACGTGTTTAAACACCAAACCCACCACGTTCAGGTACCGAGAAACCCCGTGCAAATCTCCCGACACTACAAGGCGACGCGACTTTGGGGCTCTGTTGCCCACGCGCATCTCACTGCGCAGGTATGATTTTTGTGTCAATGGGTTGCTATCTACGTAGGGCATCGAGAAAATGTGTTTAAACAAGCAACTAACTAAATTAAGGTAGCAAAAAACGCGTGCAAACCTCCCGACACCAGGAGGCGACGCCTATTTTGCTGTTCTAAAGCCCTATATAGCCATATTGCACGGTATAATTTGCGGCTGTGTTGCCATGGCGCAACTCGGTGTGCGAATGTGATTTTTTGCAGTAAGTTTGCTAACCATCTAGGGCACCTGAAAAACGTGTTTAAACACCAAACCCACCACGTTCAGGTACCGAGAAACCCCGTGCAAATCTCCCGACAATACAAGGCGACGCGACTTTGGGGCTCTGTAGCCCACGCGCATCTCACTGCGCAGGTATGATTTTTGTGTCAATGGGTTGCTAACTACGTAAGGCATCGAGAAAATGTGTTTAAACAAGCAACTAACTAGATTAATGTAGCAAAAAACGCGTGCAAACCTCCCGACACCAGGAGGCGACGCCTATTTTTGCTGTTCTAAAGCCCTATATAGCCATATTGCACGGTATACTTTGCGGCTCTGTTGCCATGGCGCAACTCGGTGTGCGAATGTGATTTTTTGCAGTTAGGTTGCTAACCAACTAGGGCGCCTGAAAAACGTGTTTAAACACCAAACCCACCACGTTCAGGTACCGAGAAACCCCGTGCAAATCTCCCGACACTACAAGGCGACGCGATTTTGGGGCTCTGTAGCCCACGCGCATCTCACTGCGCAGGTATGATTTTTGTGTCAATGGGTTGCTAAATACGTAGGGCATCGAGAAAATGTGTTTAAACAAGCAACTAACTACATTAAGGTAGCAAAAAACGCGTGCAAACCTCCCGACACTAGGGGGCGACGCCTATTTTTGCTGTTCTAAAGCCCTATATAGCCATATTGCACGGTATACTTTGCGGCTCTGTTGCCATGGCGCAACTCGGTGTGCGAATGTGATTTTTTGCAGTTAGGTTGCTAACCATCTAGGGCACCTGAAAAACGTGTTTAAACACCAAACCCACCACGTTCAGGTACCGAGAAACCCCGTGCAAATCTCCCGACACTACAAGGCGACGCGACTTTGGGGCTCTGTAGCCCACGCGCATCTCACTGCGCAGGTATGATTTTTGTGTCAATGTGTTGCTACCTACGTAGGGCATCGAGAAAATGTGTTTAAACAAGCAACTAACTACATTAAGGTAGCAAAAAACGCGTGCAAACCTCCCGACACCAGTAGGCGACGCCTATTTTTGCTGTTCTAAAGCCCTATATAGCCATATTGCACGGTATACTTTGCGGCTCTGTTGCCATGGCGCTACTCGGTGTGCGAATGTGAGTTTTTGCAGTTAGGTTGCTAACGATCTAGGGCACCTGAAAAACGTGTTTAAACACCAAACCCACCACGTTCAGGTACCGAGAAACCCCGTGCAAATCTCCCGACACTACAAGGCGACGCGAATTTGGGGCTCTGTAGCCCACGCGCATCTCACTGCGCAGGTATGATTTTTGTGTCAATGGGTTGCTTACTACGTAGGGCATCGAGAAAATGTGTTTAAACAAGCAACTAACTACATTAAGGTAGCAAAAAACGCGTGCAAACATCCCGACACCAGGAGGCGACGCCTATTTTTGCTGTTCTAAAGCCCTATATAGCCATTTTGCACGGTATACTTTGCGGCTCTGTTGCCATGGCGCAACTCGGTGTGCGAATGTGATTTTTTGCAGTTAGGTTGCTAACCATCTAGGGCACCTGAAAAACGTGTTTAAACACCAAACCCACCACGTTCAGGTACCGAGAAACCCCGTGCAATTCTCCCGACACTACAAGGCGACGCGACTTTGGGGCTCTGTAGCCCACGCGCATCTCACTGCGCAGGTATGATTTTTGTGTCAATGGGTTGCTACCTACGTAGGGCATCGAGAAAATGTGTTTAAACAAGCAACTAACTACATTAAGGTAGCAAAAAACGCGTGCAAACCTCCCGACACCAGGAGGCGACTCCAATTTTTGCTGTTCTAAAGCCCTATATAGCCATATTGCACGGTATACTTTGCGGCTCTGTTGCCATGACGCAACTCGGTGTGCGAATGTGATTTTTTGCAGTTAGGTTGCTAACCATCTAGGGCACCTGAAAAACGTGTTTAAACACCAAACCCACAACGTTCAGGTACCAAGAAACCCCGTGAAAATCTCCCGACACTACAAGGCGACGCGACTTTGGGGCTCTGTAGCCCACGCGCATCTCACTGCGCAGGTATGATTTTTGTGTCAATGGGTTGCTAACTACGTAGGGCATCGAGAAAATGTGTTTAAACAAGCAACTAACTACATTAAGGTAGCAAAAAACGCGTGTAAACCTCCCGACAACAGGAGGCGACGACTATTTTTGCTGTTCTAAAGCCCTATATAGCCATATTGCACGAAATACTTTGCGGCTCTGTTGCCATGGCGCAACTCGGTGTGCGAATGTGATTTTTTGCAGTTAGATTGCTAACCAACTAGGGCACCTGAAAAACGTATTTAAACACCAAACCCACCACGTTCAGGTACCGAGAAACACCGTGCAAATCTCCCGACACTACAAGGCGACGCGACTTTGGGGCTCTGTAGCCCACGCGCATCTCACTGCGCAGGTGTGATTTTTGTGTCAATGGGTTGCTAACTACGTAGGGCATCGAGAAAATGTGTTTAAACAAGCAACTAACTACATTAAGGTCGCATAAAACGCGTGCAAACCTCCCGACACCAGGAGGCGACGCCTATTTTTGCTGTTCTAAAGCCCTATATAGCCATATTGCACGGTATATTTTGCGGCTCTGTTGCCATGGCGCAACTCGGTGTGCGAATGTGATTTTTTGCAGTTAGGTTGCTAACCATCTAGGGCACCTGAAAAACGTGTTTAAACACCAAACCCACCACGTTCAGGTACCGAGAAACCCCGTGCAAATCTCCCGACACTACAAGGCGACGCGACTTTGGGGCTCTGTAGCCCACGCGCATCTCACTGCGCAGGTATGATTTTTGTGTCAATGGGTTGCTAACTACGTAGGGCATCGAGAAAATGTGTTTAAACAAGCAACTAACTACATTAAGGTAGCAAAAAACGCGTGCAAACCTCCCGACACCAGGAGGCGACGCCTATTTTTGCTGTTCTAAAGCCCTATATAGCCATATTGCACGGTATACTTTGCGGCTCTGTTGCCATGGCGCAACTCGGTGTGCGAATGTGATTTTTTGCAGTTAGGTTGCTAACCATCTAGGGCACCTGAAAAACGTGTTTAAACACCAAACCCACCATGTTCAGGTACCAAGAAACCCTGTGAAAATCTCCCGACACTACAAGGCGACGCGAATTTTGGCTCTGTAGCCCACGCGCATCTCACTGCGCAGGTATGATTTTTGTGTCAATGGGTTGCTAACTACGTAGGGCATGGAGAAAATGTGTTTAAACAAGCAACTAACTGCATTAAGGTAGCAAAAAACGCGTGCAAACCTCCCGACACCAAGAGGCGACGCCTATTTTTGCTGTTCTAAAGCCCTATATAGCCATATTGCACGGTATACTTTGCTGCTCTGTTGCCATGGCGCAACTCGGTGTGCGAATGTGATTTTTTGCAGTAAGGTTGCTAACCATCTAGGGCATCTAAAAAACGTGTTTAAACACCAAACCCACCACGTTCAGGTACAGTGAAACCCCGTGCAATTCTTCCGACACTACAAGGCGACGCGACTTTGGGGCTCTGTAGCCCACGCGCATCACACTGCGCAGGTATGATTTTTGTGTCAATGGGTTACTAACTACGTAGGGCATCGAGAAAATGTGTTTAAATAAGCAACTAACTACATTAAGGTAGCAAAAAACGCGTGCAAACCTCCCGACACCAGGAGGCGACGCCTATTTTTGCTGTTCTAAAGCCCTATATAGCCATATTGCACGGTATACTTTGCGGCTCTGTTGCCATGGCGCAACTCGGTGTGCGAATGTGATGTTTTGCAGTTAGGTTGCTAACCATCTAGGGCACCTGAAAAACGTGTTTAAACACCAAACCCACCACGTTCAGGTACCGAGAAACCCCGTGCAAATCTCCCGACACTACAAGGCGACGCGAATTTGGGGCTCTGTAGCCCACGCGCATCTCACTGCGCAGGTATGATTTTTGTGTCAATGGGTTGCTAACCACGAAGGGCATCGAGAAAATGTGTTTAAACAAGCAACTAACTACATTAAGGTAGCATAAAACGCGTGCAAACCTCCCGACACCAGGAGGCGACGCCTATTTTTGCTGTTCTAAAGCCCTATATAGCCATATTGCACGGTATACTTTGCGGCTCTGTTGCCATGGCGCAACTCGGTGTGCGAATGTGATTTTTAGAAGTTAGGTTGCTTACCATCTAGGGCACCTGAAAAACGTGTTTAATCACCAAACCCACCACGTTCAGGTACCGAGAAACCCCGTGCAAATCTCCCGACACTAAAGGGCGACGCCACTTTGGGGCTCTGTAGCCCACGCGCATCTCACTGCGCAGGTATGATTTTTGTGTCAATGGGTTGCTAACTACGTAGGGCATCGAGAAAATGTGTTTAAACAAGCAACTAACTACATTAAGGTAGCAAAAAACGCGTGCAAACCTCCCGACACCAGGAGGCGACGCCTATTTTTGCTGTTCTAAAGCCCTATATAGCCATATTGCACGGTATACTTTGCGGCTCTGTTGCCATGGCGCAACTCGGTGTGCGAATGTGATTTTTTGCAGTTAGGTTGCTAACCATCTAGGGCACCTGAAAAACGTGTTTAAACACCAAACCCACCACGTTCAGGTACCGAGAAACCCCGTGCAAATCTCCCGACACTACAAGGCGACGCGAATTTGGGGCTCTGTAGCCCACGCGCATCTCACTGCGCAGGTATGATTTTTGTGTCAATGGGTTGCTAACCACGAAGTGCATCGAGAAAATGTGTTTAAACAAGCAACTAACTACATTAAGGTGGCATAAAACGCGTGCAAACCTCCCGACACCAGGAGGCGACGCCTATTTTTGCTGTTCTAAAGCCCTATATAGCCATATTGCACGGTATACTTTGCGGCTCTGTTGCCATGGCGCAACTCGGTGTGCGAATGTGATTTTTTGCAGTTAGGTTGCTTACGATCTAGGGCACCTGAAAAACGTGTTTAAACACCAAACCCACCACGTTCAGGTACCGAGAAACCCCGTGCAAATCTCCCGACACTACAAGGCGACGCGACTTTGGGGCTCTGTAGCCCACGCGCATCTCACTGCGCAGGTATGATTTTTGTGTCAATGGGTTGCTAACTACGTAGGGCATCGAGAAAATGTGTTTAAACAAGCAACTAACTACATTAAGGTAGCAAAAAACGCGTGCAAACCTCCCAACACCAGGAGGCGACGCCTATTTTTGCTGTTCTAAAGCCCTATATAGCCATATTGCACGGTATAATTTGCGGCTCTGTTGCCATGGCGCAACTCGGTGTGCGAATGTGATTTTGCAGTTAGGTTGCTAACCATCTAGGGCACCTGAAAAACGTGTTTAAACACCAAACCCACCACGTTCAGGTACCGAGAAACCCCGTGCAAATCTCCCGACACTACAAGGCGACGCGACTTTGGGGCTCTGTAGCCCACGCGCATCTCACTGCGCAGGTATGATTTTTGTGTCAATGGGTTGCTAACTACGTAGGGCATCGAGAAAATGTGTTTAAACAAGCAACTAACTACATTAAGGTAGCAAAAAACGCGTGCAAACCTCCCGACACCAAGAGGCGACGCCTGTTTTTGCTGTTCTAAAGCCCTATATAGCCATATTGCACGGTATACTTTGCGGCTCTGTTGCCATGGCGCAACTCGGTGTGCGAATGTGATTTTTTTACAGTTAGGTTGCTAACCATCTAGGGCACCTGAAAAACGTGTTTAAACACCAAACCCACCACGTTCAGGTACCGAGAAACCCCGTGCAAATCTCCCGACACTACAAGGCGACGCGACTTTGGGGCTCTGTAGCCCACGCGCATCTCACTGCGCAGGTATGATTTTTGTGTCAATGGGTTGTTAACTACGTAGGGCATCGAGACAATGTGTTTAAACAAGCAACTAACTACATTAAGGTAGCAAAAAACGCGTGCAAACCTCCCGACACAAGGAGGCGACGCCTATTTTTGCTGTTCCAAAGCCCTATATAGCCATATTGCACGGCATACTTTGCGGCTCTGTTGCCATGGCGCAACTCGGTGTGCGAATGTGATTTTTTGCAGTTAGGTAGCTAACCATCTAGGGCACCTGAAAAACGTGTTTAAACACCAAACCCACCACGTTCAGGTACCGAGAAACCCCGTGCAAATCTCCCGACACTACAAGACGACGCGACTTTGGGGCTTTGTAGCCTACGCGCATCTCACTGCGCAGATATGATTTTTGTGTCAATGGGTTGCTAACTACGTAGGGCATCGAGACAATGTGTTTAAACAAGCAACTAACTACATTAAGGTAGCAAAAAACGCGTGCAAACCTCCCGACACCAGGAGGCGACGCCT
The DNA here is from genome assembly GCA_025267735.1 of Mactra quadrangularis. NCBI lineage: Eukaryota > Metazoa > Mollusca > Bivalvia > Venerida > Mactridae > Mactra > Mactra quadrangularis. The sequence continues at coordinate 53,800,021 of CM046299.1, read as the reverse complement.
ATTTTTGCTGTTCTAAAGCCCTATATAGCCATATTGCACGGTATATTTTGCGGCTCTGTTGCCATGGCGCAACTCGGTGTGCGAATGTGATTTTTTTGCAGTTAGGTTGCTAACCATCTAGGGCACTTGAAAAACGTGTTTAAACACCAAACCCACCACGTTCAGGTACCGAGAAACCCCGTGCAAATCTCCCGACACTACAAGGCGACGCGACTTTGGGGCTCTGTAGCCCACGCGCATCTCACTGCGCAGGTATGATTTTTGTGTCAATGGGTTGCTATCTACGTAGGGCATCGAGAAAATGTGTTTAAACAATCAACTAACTAGATTAAGGTAGCAAAAAACGCGTGCAAACCTCCCGACACCAGGAGGCGACGCCTATTTTGCTGTTCTAAAGCCCTATATAGCCATATTGCACGGTATAATTTGCGGCTGTGTTGCCATGGCGCAACTCGGTGTGCGAATGTGATTTTTTGCAGTAAGTTTGCTAACCATCTAGGGCACCTGAAAAACGTGTTTAAACACCAAACCCACCACGTTCAGGTACCGAGAAACCCAGTGCAAATCTCCCGACAATACAAGGCGACGCGACTTTGGGGCTCTGTAGCCCACGCGCATCTCACTGCGCAGGTATGATTTTTGTGTCAATGGGTTGCTAACTACGTAAGGCATCGAGAAAATGTGTTTAAACAAGCAACTAACTAGATTAAGGTAGCAAAAAACGCGTGCAAACCTCCCGACACCAGGAGGCGACGCCTATTTTTGCTGTTCTAAAGCCCTATATAGCCATATTGCACGGTATACTTTGCGGCTCTGTTGCCATGGCGCAACTCGGTGTGCGAATGTGATTTTTTGCAGTTAGGTTGCTAACCATCTAGGGCACCTGAAAAACGTGTTTAAACACCAAACCCACCACGTTCAGGTACCGAGAAACCCCGTGCAAATCTCCCGACACTACAAGGCGACCCGAATTTAGGGCTCTGTAGCCCAAGCGCATCTCACTGCGCAGGTATAATTTTTGTGTCAATGGGTTGCTCACTACGTAGGGCATCGAGAAAATGTGTTTAAACAAGCAACTAACTAGATTAAGGTAGCAAAAAACGCGTGCAAACCTCCCGACACCAGTAGGCGACGCCTATTTTTGCTGTTCTAAAGCCCTATATAGCCCTATTGCACGAAATACTTTGCGGCTCTGTTGCCATGGCGCAACTCGGTGTGCGAATGTGATTTTTTGCAGTTAGGTTGCTAACCATCTAGGGCACCTGAAAAACGTGTTTAAACACCAAACCCACCATGTTCAGGTACCAAGAAACCCTGTGCAAATCTCCCGACACTACAAGGCGACGCGATTTTTTGGCTCTGTAGCCCACGCGCATCTCACTGCGCAGGTATGATTTTTGTGTCAATGGGTTGCTAACTACGTAGGGCATGGAGAAAATGTGTTTAAACAAGCAACTAACTGCATTAAGGTAGCAAAAAACGCGTGCAAACCTCCCGACACCAAGAGGCGACGCCTATTTTTGCTGTTTTAAAGCCCTATATAGCCATATTGCACGGTATATTTGCGGCTCTGTTGCCATGGCGCAACTCGGTGTGCGAATGTGATTTTTTGCAGTTAGGTTGCTAACCATCTAGGGCATCTAAAAAACGTGTTTAAACACCAAACCCACCACGTTCAGGTACAGTGAAACCCCGTGCAAATCTTCCGACACTACAAGGCGACGCGACTTTGGGGCTCTGTAGCCCACGCGCATCACACTGCGCAGGTATGATTTTTGTGTCAATGGGTTGCTAACTACGTAGGGCATCGAGAAAATGTGTTTAAATAAGCAACTAACTACATTAAGGTAGCAAAAAACGCGTGCAAACCTCCCGACACCAGGAGGCGACGCCTATTTTTGCTGTTCTAAAGCCCTATATAGCCATATTGCACGGTATACTTTGCGGCTCTGTTGCCATGGCTCAACTCGGTGTGCGAATGTGATGTTTTGCAGTTAGGTTGCTAACCATCTAGGGCACCTGAAAAACGTGTTTAAACACCAAACCCACCACGTTCAGGTACCGAGAAACCCCGTGCAAATCTCCCGACACTACAAGGCGACGCGAATTTGGGGCTCTGTAGCCCACGCGCATCTCACTGCGCAGGTATGATTTTTGTGTCAATGGGTTGCTAACCACGAAGGGCATCGAGAAAATGTGTTTAAACAAGCAACTAACTACATTAAGGTAGCATAAAACGCGTGCAAACCTCCCGGCACCAGGAGGCGACGCCTATTTTTGCTGTTCTAAAGCCCTATATAGCCATATTGCACGGTATACTTTGCGGCTCTGTTGCCATGGCGCAACTCGGTGTGCGAATGTGATTTTTTGCAGTTAGGTTGCTTACCATCTAGGGCACCTGAAAAACGTGTTTAAACACCAAACCCACCACGTTCAGGTACCGAGAAACCCCGTGCAAATCTCCCGACACTAAAGGGCGACGCCACTTTGGGGCTCTGTAGCCCACGCGCATCTCACTGCGCAGGTATGATTTTTGTGTCAATGGGTTGCTAACTACGTAGGGCATCGAGAAAATGTGTTTAAACAAGCAACTAACTACATTAAGGTAGCAAAAAACGCGTGCAAACCTCCCGACACCAGGAGGCGACGCCTATTTTGGCTGTTCAAAAGCCCTATATAGCCATATTGCACGGTATACTTTGCGGCTCTGTTGCCATGGCGCAACTCGGTGTGCGAATGTGATTTTTTGCAGTTAGGTTGCTAACCAACTAGGGCACCTGAAAAACTTGTTTAAACACCAAACCCACCACGTTCAGGTACCGAGAAACCCAGTGCAAATCTCCCGACTCTACAAGGCGACGCGAATTTGGGGCTCTGTAGTCCACGCGCATCTCACTGCGCAGGTATGATTTTTGTGTCAATGGGTTGCTAACTACGTAGGGCATCGAGAAAATGTGTTTAAACAAGCAACTAACTACATAACGGTAGCAAAAAACGCGTGCAAACCTCCCGACACCAGGAGGCGACGTCTATTTTTGCTGTTCTAAAGCCCTATATAGCAATATGGCACGGTATATTTTGCGGCTCTGTTGCCATGGCGCAACTCAGTGTGCGAATGTGATTTTTTGCAGTTAGGTTGCTAACCATCTAGGGCACCTGAAAAACGTGTTTAAACACCAAACCCACCACGTTCAGGTACCGAGAAACCCCGTGCAATTCTCCCGACACTACAAGGCGACGCTACTTTGGGGCTCTGTAGCCCACGCGCATCTCACTGCGCAGGTATGATTTTTGTGTCAATGGGTTACTAACTACGTAGGGCATCGAGAAAATGTGTTTAAACAAGCAACTAACTACATTAAGGTAGCAAAAAACGCGTGCAAACCTCCCGACACCAGGAGGCGACGCCTATTTTTGCTGTTCTAAAGCCCTATATAGCCATATTGCACGGTATATTTTGCGGCTCTGTTGCCATGGCGCAACTCGGTGTGCGAATGTGATTTTTTGCAGTTAGGTTGCTAACCATCTAGGGCACCTGAAAAACGTGTTTAAACACCAAACCCACCACATTCAGGTACCGAGAAACCCCGTGCAAATCTCCCGACACTACAAGGCGACGCGAATTTGGGGCTCTGTAGCCCACGCGCATCTCACTGCGCAGGTATGATTTTTGTGTCAATGGGTTGCTAACCACGAAGGGCATCGAGAAAATGTGTTTAAACAAGCAACTAACTACATTAAGGTAGCATAAAACGCGTGCAAACCTCCCGACACCAGGAGGCGACGCCTATTTTTGCTGTTCTAAAGCCCTATATAGCCATATTGCACGGTATACTTTGCGGCTCTGTTGCCATGGCGCAACTCGGTGTGCGAATGTGATTTTTTGCAGTTAGGTTGCTTACCATCTAGGGCACCTGAAAAACGTGTTTAAACACCAAACCCACCACGTTCAGGTACCGAGAAACCCCGTGGAAATCTCCCGACACTACAAGGCGACGCGACTTTGGGGCTCTGTAGCCCACGCGCATCTCACTGCGCAGGTATGATTTTTGTGTCAATGGGTTGCTAACTACGTAGGGCATCGAGAAAATGTGTTTAAACAAGCAACTAACTACATTAAGGTAGCAAAAAACGCGTGCAAACCTCCCAACACCAGGAGGCGACGCCTATTTTTGCTGTTCTAAAGCCCTATATAGCCATATTGCACGGTATAATTTGCGGCTCTGTTGCCATGGCGCAACTCGGTGTGCGAATGTGATTTTGCAGTTAGGTTGCTAACCATCTAGGGCACCTGAAAAACGTGTTTAAACACCAAACCCACCACGTTCAGATACCGAGAAACCCCGTGCAAATCTCCCGACACTACAAGGCGACGCGACTTTGGGGCTCTGTAGCCCACGCGCATCTCACTGCGCAGGTATGATTTTTGTGTCAATGGGTTGCTAACTACGTAGGGCATCGAGAAAATGTGTTTAAACAAGCAACTAACTACATTAAGGTAGCAAAAAACGCGTGCAAACCTCCCGACACCAAGAGGCGACGCCTGTTTTTGCTGTTCTAAAGCCCTATATAGCCATATTGCACGGTATACTTTGCGGCTCTGTTGCCATGGCGCAACTCGGTGTGCGAATGTGATTTTTTTGCAGTTAGGTTGCTAACCATCTAGGGCACCTGAAAAACGTGTTTAAACACCAAACCCACCACGTTCAGGTACCGAGAAACCCCGTGCAAATCTCCCGACACTACAAGGCGACGCGACTTTGGGGCTCTGTAGCCCACGCGCATCTCACTGCGCAGGTATGATTTTTGTGTCAATGGGTTGCTAACTACGTAGGGCATCGAGAAAATGTGTTTAAACAAGCAACTAACTACATTAAGGTAGCAAAAAACGCGTGCAAACCTCCCGACACAAGGAGGCGACGCCTATTTTTGCTGTTTCAAAGCCCTATATAGCCATATTGCACGGCATACTTTGCGGCTCTGTTGCCATGGCGCAACTCGGTGTGCGAATGTGATTTTTTGCAGTTAGGTAGCTAACCATCTAGGGCACCTGAAAAACGTGTTTAAACACCAAACCCACCACGTTCAGGTACCGAGAAACCCCGTGCAAATCTCCCGACACTACAAGACGACGCGACTTTGGGGCTTTGTAGCCTAGGCGCATCTCACTGCGCAGATATGATTTTTGTGTCAATGGGTTGCTAACTACGTAGGGCATCGAGACAATGTGTTTAAACAAGCAACTAACTACATTAAGGTAGCAAAAAACGCGTGCAAACCTCCCGACACCAGGAGGCGACGCCTATTTTTGCTGTTCTAAAGCCCTATATAGCCATATTGCACGGTATACTTTGCGGCTCTGTTGCCATGGCGCAACTCGGTGTGCGAATGTGATTTTTTTGCAGTTAGGTTGCTAACCATCTAGGGCACTTGAAAAACGTGTTTAAACACCAAACCCACCACGTTCAGGTACCGAGAAACCCCGTGCAAATCTCCCGACACTACAAGGCGACGCGACTTTGGGGCTCTGTAGCCCACGCGCATCTCACTGCGCAGGTATGATTTTTGTGTCAATGGGTTGCTATCTACGTAGGGCATCGAGAAAATGTGTTTAAACAATCAACTAACTAGATTAAGGTAGCAAAAAACGCGTGCAAACCTCCCGACACCAGGAGGCGACGCCTATTTTGCTGTTCTAAAGCCCTATATAGCCATATTGCACGGTATAATTTGCGGCTGTGTTGCCATGGCGCAACTCGGTGTGCGAATGTGATTTTTTGCAGTAAGTTTGCTAACCATCTAGGGCACCTGAAAAACGTGTTTAAACACCAAACCCACCACGTTCAGGTACCGAGAAACCCCGTGCAAATCTCCCGACAATACAAGGCGACGCGACTTTGGGGCTCTGTAGCCCACGCGCATCTCACTGCGCAGGTATGATTTTTGTGTCAATGGGTTGCTAACTACGTAAGGCATCGAGAAAATGTGTTTAAACAAGCAACTAACTAGATTAAGGTAGCAAAAAACGCGTGCAAACCTCCCGACACCAGGAGGCGACGCCTATTTTTGCTGTTCTAAAGCCCTATATAGCCATATTGCACGGTATACTTTGCGGCTCTGTTGCCATGGCGCAACTCGGTGTGCGAATATGATTTTTTGCAGTTAGGTTGCTAACCAACTAGGGCGCCTGAAAAACGTGTTTAAACACCAAACCCACCACGTTCAGGTACCGAGAAACCCCGTGCAAATCTCCCGACACTACAAGGCGACGCGACTTTGGGGCTCTGTAGCCCACGCGCATCTCACTGCGCAGGTATGATTTTTGTGTCAATGGGTTGCTAAATACGTAGGGCATCGAGAAAATGTGTTTAAACAAGCAACTAACTACATTAAGGTAGCAAAAAACGCGTGCAAACCTCCCGACACTAGGGGGCGACGCCTATTTTTGCTGTTCTAAAGCCCTATATAGCCATATTGCACGGTATACTTTGCGGATCTGTTGCCATGGCGCAACTCGGTCTGCGAATGTGATTTTTTGCAGTTAGGTTGCTAACCATCTAGGGCACCTGAAAAACGTGTTTAAACACCAAACCCACCACGTTCAGGTACCGAGAAACCCCGTGCAAATCTCCCGACACTACAAGGCGACGCGAATTTAGGGCTCTGTAGCCCAAGCGCATCTCACTGCGCAGGTATGATTTTTGTGTCAATGGGTTGCTAACTACGTAGGGCATCGAGAAAATGTGTTTAAACAAGCAACTAACTAGATTAAGGTAGCAAAAAACGCGTGCAAACCTCCCGACACCAGTAGGCGACGCCTATTTTTGCTGTTCTAAAGCCCTATATAGCCCTATTGCACGAAATACTTTGCGGCTCTGTTGCCATGGCGCAACTCGGTGTGCGAATGTGATTTTTTGCAGTTAGGTTGTTAACCAACTAGGGCACCTGAAAAACGTGTTTAAACACCAAACCCACCACGTTCAGGTACCGAGAAACCCCGTGCAAATCTCCCGACACTACAAGGCGACGCGACTTTGGGGCTCTGTAGCCCACGCGCATCTCACTGCGCAGGTATGATTTTTGTGTCAATGGGTTGCTAACTACGTAGGGCATCGAGAAAATGTGTTTAAACAAGCAACTAACTACATTAAGGTCGCAAAAACGCGTGCAAACCTCCCGACACCAGGAGGCGACGCCTATTTTTGCTGTTCTAAAGCCCTATATAGCCATATTGCACGGTATACTTTGCGGCTCTGTTGTCATGGCGCAACTCGGTGTGCGAATGTGATTTTTTGCAGTTAGGTTGCTAACCATCTAGGGCACCTGAAAAACGTGTTTAAACACCAAATCCACCACGTTCAGGTACCGAGAAACCCCGTGCAAATCTCCCGACACTACAAGGCGACGCGACTTTGGGGCTCTGTAGCCCACGCGCATCTCACTGCGCAGGTATGATTTTTGTGTCAATGGGTTGCTAACTACGTAGGGCATCGAGAAAATGTGTATAAACAAGCAACTAACTACATTAAGGTAGCAAAAAACGCGTGCAAACCTCCCGACACCAGGAGGCGACGCCTATTTTTGCTGTTCCAATGCCCTATATAGCCATATTGCACGGTATACTTTGCGGCTCTGTTGCCATGGCGCAACTCGGTGTGCGAATGTGATGTTTTGCAGTTAGGTTGCTAACCATCTAGGGCACCTGAAAAACGTGTTTAAACACCAAACCCACCACGTTCAGGTACCGAGAAACCCCGTGCAAATCTCCCGACACTAAAAGGCGACGCGACTTTGGGGCTCTGTAGCCCACGCGCATCTCACTGCGCAGGTATGATTTTTGTGTCAATGGGTTGCTAACTACGTAGGGCATCGAGAAAATGTGTTTAAACAAGCAACTGACTACATTAAGGTAGCAAAAAACGAGTGCAAACATCCCGACACCAGGAGGCGACGCCTATTTTTGCTGTTCTAAAGCCCTATATAGCCATATTGCACGGTATACTTTGCGGCTCTGTTGCCATGGCGCAACTCGCTGTGCGAATGTGATTTTTTGCAGTTAGGTTGCTAACCATCTAGGGCACCTGAAAAACGTGTTAAAACACCAAACCCACCACGTTCAGGTACCGAGAAACCCCGTGCAAATCTCCCGACACTACACGGCGACGCGACTTTGGGGCTCTGTAGCCCACGCGCATCTCACTGCGCAGGTATGAGTTTTGTGTCAATGGGTTGCTAACTACGTAGGGCATCGAGAAAATGTGTTTAAACAAGCAACTAACTACATTAAGGTAGCAAAAAACGCGTGCAAACCTCCCAACACCAGGAGGCGACGCCTATTTTTGCTGTTCTAAAGCCCTATATAGCCATATTGCACGGTATACTTTGCGGCTCTGTTGCCATGGCACAACTCGGTGTGCGAATGTGATTTTTTGCAGTTAGGTTGCTAACCATCTAGGGCACCTGAAAAACGTGTTTAAACACCAAACCCACCACGTTCAGGTACCGAGAAACCCCGTGCAAATCTCCCGACACTAAAAGGCGACGCGAATTTGGGGCTCTGTAGCCCACGCGCATCTCACTGCGCAGGTATGATTTTTGTGTCAATGGGTTGCTAACTACGAAGGGCATCGAGAAAATGTGTTTAAACAAGCTACTAACTACATTAAGGTAGCAAAAAACGCGTGCAAACCTTCCGACACCAGGAGGCGACGCCTATTTTTGCTGTTCTAAAGCCCTATATAGCCATATTGCACGAAATACTTTGCGGCTCTGTTGCCATGGCGCAACTCGGTGTGCGAATGTGATTTTTTGCAGTTAGTTTGCTAACCATCTAGGGCACCTGAAAAACGTGTTTAAACACCAAACCCACCACGTTCAGGTACCGAGAAACCCCGTGCAAATCTCCCGACACTACAAGGCGACGCGACTTTGGGGCACAGTAGCCCACGCGCATCTCACTGCGCAGGTATGATTTTTGTGCAAATGGGTTGCTAACTACGTAGGGCATCGGGAAAATGTGTTTAAACAAGTAACTAACTACATTAAGGTAGCAAAAAACGCGTGCAAACCTTGCGACACCAGGATGAGGCGGCCATTTTTGCTGTTCTATAGCCCTATATAGCCATATTGCACGGTATATTTTGCGGCTCTGTTGCCATGGCGCAACTCGGTGTGCGACTGTGATTTTTGCAGGTAGGTTGCTAAACATCTAGGGCACCTGAAAAACGTGTTTAAACACCAAACCCACCACGTTCAGGTACCGAGAAAACCCGTGCTAATTTTGCGACACCAGGATGAGGGGCGATTTTGGGGCCCTGTAGCCACTGCGCATCTCACTGCGCAGGTATGATTTTTGTGCAAATGGGTTGCTAACTACGTAGGGCATCGGGAAAATGTGTTTAAACAAGTAACTAACTATATTAAGGTAGCAAAAAACGCGTGCAAACCTTGCGACACCAGGATGAGGCGGCCATTTTTGCTGTTCTATAGCCCTATATAGCCATATTGCACGGTATATTTTGCGGCTCTGTTGCCATGGCGCAACTCGGTGTGCGACTGTGATTTTTTGCAGTTAGGTTGCAAACCATCTAGGGCACCTGAAAAACGTGTTTAAACACCAAACCCACCACGTTCAGGTACCGAGAAAACCCGTGCAAATTTTGCGACACCAGGATGAGGGGCGATTTTGGGGCCCTGTAGCCACTGCGCATCTCACTGCGCAGGTATGATTTTTGTGCAAATGGGTTGCTAACTACGTAGGGCATCAGGAAAATGTGTTTAAACAAGTAACTAACTACATTAAGGTAGCAAAAAACGCGTGCAAACCTTGCGACACCAGGATGAGGCGGCCATTTTTGCTGTTCTATAGCCCTATATAGCCATATTGCACGGTATATTTTGCGGCTCTGTTGCCATGGCGCAACTCGGTGTGCGACTGTGATTTTTTCAGTTAGGTTGCTAACCATCTAGGGCACCTGAAAAACGTGTTAAAACACCAAACCCACCACGTTCAGGTACCGAGAAAACCCGTGCAAATTTTGCGACACCAGGATGAGGGGCGACTTTGGGGCCCTGTAGCCACTGCGCATCTCACTGCGCATGTATGATTTTTGTGCAAATGGGTTGCTAACTACGTAGGGCATCGGGAAAATGTGTTTAAACAAGTAAATAACTACATTAAGGTAGCAAAAAACGCGTGCAAACCTCCCGACACCAGGATGAGTCGGCCATTTTTGCTGTTCTATAGCCCTATATAGCCATATTGCACGGTATATTTTGCGGCTCTGTTGCCATGGCGCAACTCGGTGTGCGACTGTGATTTTTGCAGTTAGGTTGCTAACCATCTAGGGCACCTGAAAAACGTGTTTAAACACCAAACCCACCACGTTCAGGTACCGAGAAAACCCGTGCAAATTTTGCGACACCAGGATGAGGGGCGACTTTGGGGCCCTGTAGCCACTGCGCATCTCACTGCGCAGGTATGATTTTTGTGCAAATGGGTTGCTAACTACGTAGGGCATCAGGAAAATGTGTTTAAACAAGTAACTAACTACATTAAGGTAGCAAAAAACGCGTGCAAACCTTGCGACACCAGGATGAGGCGGCCATTTTTGCTGTTCTATAGCCCTATATAGCCATATTGCACGGTATATTTTGCGGCTCTGTTGCCATGGCGCAACTCGGTGTGCGACTGTGATTTTTTGCAGTTAGGTTGCTAACCATCTAGGGCACCTGAAAAACGTGTTAAAACACCAAACCCACCACGTTCAGGTACCGAGAAAACCCGTGCAAATTTTGCGACACCAGGATGAGGGGCGACTTTGGGGCCCTGTAGCCACTGCGCATCTCACTGCGCATGTATGATTTTTGTGCAAATGGGTTGCTAACTACGTAGGGCATCGGGAAAATGTGTTTAAACAAGTAAATAACTACATTAAGGTAGCAAAAAACGCGTGCAAACCTCCCGACACCAGGATGAGTCGGCCATTTTTGCTGTTCTATAGCCCTATATAGCCATATTGCACGGTATATTTTGCGGCTCTGTTGCCATGGCGCAACTCGGTGTGCGACTGTGATTTTTGCAGTTAGGTTGCTAACCATCTAGGGCACCTGAAAAACGTGTTTAAACACCAAACCCACCACGTTCAGGTACCGAGAAAACCCGTGCAAATTTTGCGACACCAGGATGAGGGGCGACTTTGGGGCCCTGTAGCCACTGCGCATCTCACTGCGCAGGTATGACTTTTGTGCAAATGGGTTGCTAACTACGTAGGGCCTCGGGAAAATGTGTTTAAACAAGTAACTAACTACATTTAGGTAGCAACAAACGCGTGCAAACAGTGCGACACCTGGATGAGGGACCGATTTTTGCTGTTCTATAGCCATATACATGTATAGCCATATTGCACGGTATACTTTGCGGCTCTGTTGCCATGGCGCAACTCGGTGTGCGAATGTGATTTTTTGCAGTTAGGTTGCTAACCATCTAGGGCACCTGAAAAACGTGTTTAAACACCAAACCCACCACGTTCAGGTACCGAGAAACCCCGTGCAAATCTTGCGACACCAGGATGAGGGGCGACTTTGGGGCCCTGTAGCCACTGCGCATCTCAGTGCGCAGGTATGATTTTTGTGCAAATGGGTTGCTAACTACGTAGGGCATCGGGAAAATGTGTTTAAACAAGTAACTAACTACATTTAGGTAGCAAAAAACGCGTGCAAACCTTGCGACACCAGGATGAGGGGCCGATTTTTGCTGTTCTATAGCCATATATAGCCATATTGCACGGTATACTTTGCGGCTCTGTTGCCATGGCGCAACTCGGTGTGCGAATTTGATTTTTTGCAGTTAGGTTGCTAACCATCTAGGGCACCTGAAAAACGTGTTTAAACACCAAACCCACCACGTTCAGGTACCGAGAAACCCCGTGCAAATCTTGCGACACCAGGATGAGGGGCGACTTTGGGGCCCTGTAGCCACTGCGCATCTCAGTGCGCAGGTATGATTTTTGTGCAAATGGGTTGCTAACTACGTAGGGCATCGGGAAAATGTGTTTTAACAAGTAACTTACTACATTTAGGTAGCAAAAAACGCGTGCAAACCTTGCGACACCAGGATGAGGCGGCCGATTTTTGCTGTTCTATAGCCGTATATAGCCATATTGCACGGTATATTTGCGGCTCTGTTGCCATGGCGCAACTCGGTGTGCGAATGTGATTTTTTGCAGTTAGGTTGCTAACCATCTAGGGCACCTGAAAAACGTGTTTAAACACCAAACCCACCACGTTCAGGTACCGAGAAACCCCGTGCAAATCTTGCGACACCAGAATGAGGGGCGACTTTGGGGCCCTGTAGCCACGTCGCATCTCAGTGCGCAGGTATGATTTTTATGCAAATGAGTTGCTAACTACGTAGGGCATCGGGAAAATGTCAGGGGCGGACAACTCTGCCCCAAAGTGGGTCCGGGGATCCGGATCCTTGACAATTGGCAATATGAGGATTAATTACAAAATAATTTTCAATTATCGGTTAAACAGGTACTCAATCTTTAAATTATATGAATATTTCACATTTGACACTTTTTATTGTTAATACATATTTTTATGATAAATAACTTATTGGATTAAATATCATATCATAATATATTATACGGGTTAAATTGTCCACGGGTTGAGTTGTCCTAATTTCGGGTTGAGTTGTCCACGGGTTGAGTTGTCCTAATTTCGGGTTGATATGTCCACGGGTTGAATTGTCCACGGGTTGAGCTGTCCTAATTTCGGGTTGAGTTGTCCACGGGTTGAGTTGTCCTAATTTCGGGTTGAGTTGTCCACGGTTTGAGTTGTCCTAATTTCGGGTTGAGTTGTCCACGGGTTGAGTTGTCCACGGGTTGAGTTGTCCTAATTTCGGGTTGAGTTGTCCACGGGTTGAGTTGTCCTAATTTCGGGTTGAGTTGTCCACGGGTTGAGTTGTCCACGGGTTGAGCTGTCCTAATTTCGGGTTGAGTTGTCCACGGGTTGAGTTGTCCTAATTTCAGGTTGAGTTGTCCACGGGTTGAGTTGTCTTAATTTCGGGTTGAGTTGTCCACGGGTTGAGTTGTCCTAATTTCGGGTTGAGTTGTCCTAATTTCGGGTTGAGTTGTCCACGGGTTGAGTTGTCCACGGGTTGAGTTGAACTGGACTCGTTTGTGCTATAGTTCGAACAAAAAACAAAACACTGTTTATAATAACAATTCAATGAACTAACCGACGACAAGGGATGCTCAGGATGACTTTAAAATAAACAATTGTGATATGTTTTACTTGTGTCTTAACTGTTGGTGTAATGGAAAGCGTTCTACCATAACAAGCATGATTTACAGTGGTGGTGATTTATCAACCATGGTAATTTTGTTAAAATGAATTACACAAATTTTATTTTCATTACTGCCTACCCCTGAAATGAATTGTCTCAATTTTAATGTTTACCAAAACACGTTTTGTTTTTTTGTACGCACTATAGCTCCTAAGAATTTACATTCGCTATACCTCGGGCAATACGTTTGGAATCAGTTTGAAGTAATAATTGAAACGCAACATTGGCAGTTGGGCTTTCAAATATAGCAACTGTATACATTATTAACCTCAAATATGCAATTCATTTGCCAAACTTTTTATTATTACGAAATTTAACCCTGGCCAGTTCGGCACTATGTCTCGAAAACTAACGTATGCAATCAAAGCGCTGTAACTTCCGACTTGTAACAATAGCTTAACAATCCACGATATATATGTGCAGATCCGCAACTTTTAGGAGGGAATATTTGTGTAGTTTATTAATTCAATGTTCTTTTCAGTAAATAAAATCAATATTGTCACTGGAGATTAATAGTTATTAAACAATTATGACTCCATTTCGTTGTCCATTTCGCGTGTACGAAATGGACTTAGATTTAATAATTTGTGGTAATTCGGCAATCAATCCATCTAAGTGAAACATTTTTTCAATTTCTATCGATATTTGTGTAGTATATTATGCCAATGTTCATTTTCAGTGAACGAAATCAATATTATCATTGGAGAAAAAAAGCTCCATTTCGCCCCAAATTCTCCATTTCGTCAATTTTGGAGTTCTAGATATTTTGTAAACATATTTCGTTTGCATTTTATATCTTTTCCATGATATTTAGGTGATTATTTCATAATTAAACAAATATCAAACTCGATCTTTAAATAAATTATAACATAAATCATGAATTATAGGCAATTGTTCACTTAGAATGCGTCAGTTTTTGTAAACTCCGCCTCTTATGTAGGAGGCGTGTCTCCCTCAAGTATTGGGGCGCGGTTTTCTCTCGAATCTTGCGATTTAGATAGCCCCAAATGATGGTCACTAATGTAATCAAAAACTAATTATTCTGTATAAAAAGTTGGTAACGCCATCTGTCAGCTCGTGGTATGAATTGTTTAATATTCATTGTTAACTGGTTTATCAATTTATCGATGTTTGAAGTACAGACCGCGTTTCGTTTAGATTACATTGATATTGTATCATGAACATGTGACTGTTTCGGATAACGTCTATTCGGACATTTTAATATGAATAAGGCAAAGCCTCAAAACGAACTCGACGATGCATGTGTATATCTTATCGAGGTTCTATCACAGCACGTTTTAAATAAGCTAAGGGGAGATCTCTGCGTAAATCATTGCATTTAGAATAAATCTGACAACATCTCATTATTTTATGACTGAATAATTTTTTTTCTTTAAAAATGTATATTATTAGTTATAAATATTTTTAACCTTATAAAGAGGTTCTTCTGCCCCGAGAGTACATATACTCTGAGGTGTTAGCTGAGGGGTTATATGAAGCTTCGAGGGGTAGAAGGACACATATACACTTTCAGAAATCTTTATTACGATTTTATAATACTTCAAATCCTATTAAAATCCGTCGACAGCTCTTAAATGTACAAAAAACCAAATGCAGTTTTTAGTTAAATTTCACCGCTGCACACCTCATTGCTTATTTACCTTAATCTACATTTGATCATGATGTCATACTCATAGTGGCAGCCATGTTTTGATGTGTTGTAGGATTTACTATTTGATGTTTAAACTAATAATTGACATTTAAACTAATAGCACAGAAACATTTCGCATTACCGTACTGCTCACTTTTCAAGCATGCTTTTTGGGCATGCTCTTCGAGCTCGCTAATAGCTCGACTATTCGGAGGATAGTGGGGCTATCCAACTCAGTTGTGTGTCAGCATCAGTGTTTGCTTCTGCTAAACACTTCTTGAATAATTTTTAAGTACAACATTTTTGTCTCTTTTATATCTTTGCAAGTACTGGAGGGATTCACTTAAAACTTCATTTGTGTTTACAGGGTTACCATTGAAGTTCAAATTATGGCCCTTATATACTTAGAAATTCCTTGGTAAAGTTTTCAGGTGCAACATTTCATCTTTACTACTACTGAAGGGATTCACTTAAAACTTCACATAGTCCACAGGGTTAGGAATGAAGGTCAAATACCAAGTTGCATAACTCCAGCATGAGTTTTGATTGGTTGTTGCTGTCATTTACATGAATACCCCTATTAGTCGAGCACGCTGTCCGTGGACTGCTCTTGTTTATTTAGGTTATCAATTGATAACAAGCCAAGACCTTACACTTACATGTATAAATGAATATAAGTTTTTTAAAATTAATACATCATTCTCCACTGTACAGTCAGTTCACATTATTTTCTAAAGCTATTTCCACTGTTGGTTAACTTTGATTATCAAAACAAGATGATATGATAATTCATTCTTTTTTAAATCTTACATGTTTTCATTTCTGCATTACAGATATAAACTAGTAACAGAAGAGAAATATGGCAACAGTTCCAAGTTTAAAGTTTATTTCTACAGAGATTTGTCTACGTACATTGATACAAGAGAATCCTTCTGATAATAAAGAAAGAAATACTGACAATGGTGTTGGTCATAATTCATTTATGACACATCTGTTTGAAACTCTTTGTTTTACTGCGGTCTCTGAAGATTTACTCAATAGAATTTTAAAGTATTGTCCAGACAAGTTAACTGATAAATTATTAAAGGCTTTGGCACCACCATATACACGAGAGCTTAACTTGCAAGGTTGTGAGAATTTAAGACTTATGGGACTTGTTGATGTTTTGAAAAAGTAAGTTTTTATTTCTGACTTAGCTGAATTGTAATGTCTCTACAATATGTACCAATCATAGGGTAGATTTTGTTTTAACTAACTGTGTGGGATGAGTCTTGTGGATTCAAGTTTTTTTGTCCATGAATAAGTAACAAAAGTGATGGCTAGCACCTTAAAATGATTTGTTGCCCATCAAATGAGAACATTGTCAGGTCTGTCTGACTGTGTATCTTGGGATCATAGGTTCCATTTTGTGTTAAAACCTTATTCTCCTTGATGGTAGTAAAATACTTGTATGAGCCATTCTTTAACCCCAAACTCCTTACTCAATGTTGCTTGAACATAAATCAAGTGATGCAAGCAGTACCATGTGATTAGCGTTTTAGAAAATTTATCTCCCTGACAGACAAAACTTGTGGTTTTAGTAGATATTTATTCAATGAAGGGGAAAGTTACTGTGGATAGTTTATTTCAACCTAATGTTGTTTCAAGTAATACAGAAAAGAGTGTAGGTTTAAACCCCTTCCAGGGTCACTACTAATTTCCCTGGGGAAAAATTCACCTGTGATTGTTTTCACTTCACAAAAGTGTTAAAGCATATTTGCAAGGGTATTTTTTCTTTTCTTCTATTTTTGTTTACAAACTGTACATATAATTACTCATGTATAATGATTTGAGGAATAAAGGTTTGTTCTGTAATGATTTGACAGCTGAGCAAATTGGATAAAAAAACTCAACAGGTAGATCTCAGATAGATACCAATATAGCAAATTGACCAAAGTTAAGAACTGTAAAGATATAGTATGTGTGAAATAGCTTTAAACTTAGACAATGAATGTTGTTACTGTTTCTTTACAAATATAATTTTCAGATGTTGTCATGTACAAAAGTTCAACTTTACATGTTAAAGTTTAAGATGTTGCCATGTGCAAAAGTTAAACTTTATAAATATAACTTTCAGATGTTGTCATGCACAAAAGTTAAATCTTACACAACTTCCACATTTGATACATCCTGAAGTTTTTGCTTTTATTGGATTAATGAAAATACCATTGACAACATTGTACAAAAGTTAAACTTTACATGTAAAATTTTCAGATGTTGTCATGTACAAAAGTTAAACTTTACATGTATAATTTCAGATGTTGTCATGTACAAAAGATGAAATTTATGAATATGATTTTCAGATATTGCCATGTACAAAAGTTAAACTTTATAAATATAATTTTCAGATGTTGTCATGTACAAAAGTTAAACTTTACATGTATAATTTCAGATGTTGTCATGTACAAAAGTTAAACTTTATAAATATAATTTTCAGATGTTGTCATGTACAAAAGTTAAACTTTACATGTATAATTTCAGATGTTGTCATGTACAAAAGTTAAACTTTATAAATATAATTTTCAGATGTTGTCATGTACAAAAGTTAAACTTTACAAATATAATTTTCAGATGTTGTCATGTACAAAAGTTAAACTTTATAAAATATAATTTTCAGATGTTGTCATGTACAAAAGTTAAACTTTATAAATATAATTTTCAGATGTTGTCATGTACAAAAGATGAACTTTACAAATATAATTTTCAGATGTTGTCATGTACAAAAGTTAAACTTTATAAAATATAATTTTCAGATGTTGTCGTGTATAAAAGTTGAACTTTATAAATATAATTTTCAGATGTTGTCATGTACAAAAGTTGAACTTTATAAAATATAATTTTCAGATGTTGTCATGTACAAAAGTTAAACTTTATAAATATGATTTTCAGATGTTGTCATGTACAAAAGTTAAACTTTATAAATATAATTTTCAGATGTTGTCATGTACAAAAGTTAAACTTTATAAATATGATTTTCAGATGTTGTCATGTACAAAAGTTAAACTTTATAAATATAATTTTCAGATGTTGTCATGTACAAAAGTTAAACTTTATAAATATAATTTTCAGATGTTGTCATGTACAAATGTTAAATCTTACACAACTTCCACATTTGATACATCCTGAAGTTTTTACTTTTATTGGATTAATGAAAATACCATTGACAACATTGATCTTGGAGTCTAACAATGTCACAGATGACGTCATTCATGTAATTATCTTTTGTATACATTTAATTTATATGGATTTCTTGCTAGTATATTGATTATTTTGAAACTTTTTAATTAATGATCTCTACAACCTGGTAGATTTTTTTATTTGATATCTAAGCTATCATTCTTATACAAGGTTGTTGTGAACAAACTATATTTGTAACATATTCAACCTCACAAGATGATATCTTTGACACTTTGATAAATTCTCAAAAAATGACTCATTTAACTTCATTCTTTCTTTCTGCTGCAGTTTATCTGATTAGTTTTTGTGAGGTTTAGTTGTATCCAGTTATTTCAAACATTAAAAAAGTCTTGAATGTAAAAATGACTTGTTTTTTATGTTTGAAGCAAGATCAGAATGCTAACTTTTTATTACAGTAGAGTCTTGAAATGAAACTATTAAATATTTTTGTTTGAATGTTCTATACGTCTGTTGTCTCATTTTTGGTAGATAATTATGCTGAAATTTACAATTTGAAAGGCTCTACATGTTCATATATTTATTTAATGTTAATCTTGTTGGCTTATTATTTAACTACTGTTTCTTCAACTATTATTTGTATCACTGTATATGATATCTTTCTGGTATATAATACTGCATGTTTACAAATTTAACTTAAATATCAAATTTTCTAGTAGTTTGTGCTCCGATAGTGACACTTTAGTGCAAATTAATTTACTACTTTAAAAATTGTGGCTTTACCTATACAAACCTACTTGGTTAGTAACAGTGTCATGATTTAAGCTCGCTTTTTGTGACTTATATTTTAAATTTCTCATGATCTTGCCTTTGCTGTAAAATGTAAATTATTCATTTTTTTACATAATTACTAAAGCTGGCAGGTACTTATAAATGTAAGAAACAAATAAGTAAACAAGCATCTTTTAAATGGAACAAATCAATGTTTGTTCAAATAACAATTTATGATTAAGTCTTATTTTAACAGCTGACTAATCTTATTTACAGTCAGTTTTAAAGAATGCTTTAAATCTGTCAACTCTTCATGTATCATCTAGGAGTATCACTGATGATGTGTTTTTATTGGATAAGGAAATTCAATACACTATAGAAATATTGCCTAATGTAAGTTTTTGTTTATATTGATATTATTTCGCTTAATTTACATAATGAATATTGTATGATAACATGAATATTGTATGATAACATGAATATTGTATGATAACATGAATATTGTATGATAACATGAAATGTTCTGTTGCAGATAACAATTTCCTATGTCAAGTTGTTAGTGAACTATTCTATTAATATTGACTGTTATGTCCATATGATCAGGTCTGTGATGGCTCACTTTTATCCTTAATATTGACTGTTATGTGCATATGACCAGGTCTGTGATGGCTCACTTTTATCCTTAATATTGACTGTTATGTCCATATGACCAGGTCTGTGATGGCTGACTTTTATCCTTAATATTGACTGTTATGTGCATATGACCAGGTCTGTGATGGCTCACTTTTATCCTTAATATTGACTGTTATGTCCATATGATCAGGTCTGTGATGGCTCACTTTTATCCTTAATATTGACTGTTATGTGCATATGATCAGGTCTGTGATGGCTCACTTTTATCCTTAATATTGACTGTTAAATATGTATTATGTTTGTAGAAGTATGAAGGAATGTACATGAGTAAATTGACAAATATATCATTAAATGGTTGTAGACAATTAAGTAATAATGTTGTTGTGCATATGGTTTCATTATGTGGACCTAGTTTAAAATATATTGATATTTCCAACACTAGTGTAAGTACATTTATTTATGTATTGTTGCTCTAGACTTTCTGTTTTGGTAGGTTAATACGTATGACCATTTGTTGTTAAAGTTAACATTGTAAACACTATGTTTAGTTTTGTAATATTTCAACAATTAAAATTATTTTGAAAAGCCTGTTGTAACATCACATTACATTACAAAATGTTATTTGAGTGACAACATTACAAAACATAATATGATGTTATTTAAATGAAATTGTCAAAAAACATAACTCAATGTTATTTGAGCGCCAACATCACAATACATAGCATGCTGTTATTTGAGTGACAATGTCAAATTTATTACATGATGTTATTTGAGTGACAATATTACATTACATTATATTACATGATGTTATTTGAGTAACAATGTCAAATTTATTACATGATGTTATTTGAGTGACAATATTACATTACATTATATTACATGATGTTATTTGAGTAACAATGTCAAATTTATTACATGATGTTATTTGAGTGACAATATTACATTACATTATATTACATGATGTTATTTGAGTGACAACATCAAATTTATTACATGATGTTATTTGAGTGACAGTGACAATATTATTTTGGCATTTTATTGTCATTGTCATTGATACTAAATTTTGTCTTATGGCTTGGCAGATGACCACATGAATTATTTGATAAATGATGAAAAAAAAATGTTTCACAATAAAGTAAATGACACAAATAACATTTGACAAAAAATGCTTTTTGCAGCACATTGTTTGTTTGGGTTTTACGGCGCATCAACACAAAAAGGTCATAGCACCTAGTAATCTTAACAAATAAACAATTATATGGAAAAGTCTAATTTAAGTTATTCAAAAAAGCATAATTTATCTGTTTTGGTTATATTGTGTAAATATATTGTATATATCATATTGTTTTATTCTCATGACTTATTTAATATACTTAATATAATATGACTAGATATATTAATAACTAAACTTTTACAATTTCTCTTACATTTTGTATTTCAGTGTAACTGTATTGCTTTATTGTATCTTGCTGGTTATTCATTGGTTTCAATCATAGATATTGTACTAGCTGATGATTTAGTCTCTGATAAAAGCCTTGAAACACTCCTCACAGAATATAAATCTATTAAACGTGTTTATATGGAAGAACTCAAGAATCCAATCAACATTAATGAAGAAATTTCCTTTGCCAACATGGTTGAATCTCACTTTGAAAAATCATCCACAGACAACATGGGTGAACCTAACTCTGAAAAATCATCCATTCACAACATTGATGAATCTCATTCTGAAAAATCATCCATTTACAAAATGGATGAACCTCACTCTGAAAAATTATCCACAGACAACATTGGTGAACCTCACTCTGAAAAATTATCCATAGGCAACATTGATGAACCTCACTCTGAAAAATTATCCACAGACAACATTGGTGAACCTCACTCTGAAAAATCATTCACAGACAACATTGGTGAACCTCACTCTGAAAAATTATCCACAGACAGCATTGGTGAACCTCACTCTGAAAAATCATTCACAGACAACATTGGTGAACCTCACTCTGAAAAATCATCCACAGACAACATTGGTGAACCTCACTCTGAAAAATCATCCACAGACAACATTGGTGAACCTCACTCTGAAAAATCATCCACAGACAACATTGGTGAACCTCACTCTGAAAAATCATCCACAGACAACATTGGTGAACCTCACTCTGAAAAATCATCCACAGACAACATTGGTGAACCTCACTCTGAAAAATCATCCACAGACAACATTGGTGAACCTCACTCTGAAAAATTATCCATTCACAACATTGGTGAATCTCATTCTGAAAAATCATCAGTAGAATCAATCACTATGAAATCTTTATATGTCATAAATATTAATACTGACTTGACTGAATGTCAACCTAAGTTAGAAAGTAGGGAATTAATAGAGAATGGCCATGTTAAGTCTGAAGATAATAAACTGAACTCAGCTTCATTAAAAAACAATTTGCAAACATCTGATAGTATGTCCTTCAATAATGTGACAGACAGTTCAAAGTTAGAGGATTGTTCAAATATTATCACTCATAGAAACATTAAAAAATACCATTCTGAGTTAGACAGATGTTCAAACATTCTTGAACACATACAATGTTTTGATACTTTTCATTGTAAACGTGATATTCTCCGTTACAAACCTAATATTTTAAGCTTGGAAATAAAAGGTATCAAATATGTGAACATAAAATTGGATCAGCTTTGTTTGAAGAAATTTCTAGATGTGAACACATCATTACAGAAGTTCACCATGACATGGAAAGGTTTAACTCGTGAATATTTTCCAGTAAGATTTTGTATATTACTTTACTGTATATTACAGACTATATGTCTGAGTTGGTTATATTATTTTTTATCTGGCGGATAGAATTTATAAAATACACATAACAACTTTTCTAAGTATACATCTATATATTTGGCAATAACAGGTTTGATATGTTAGCTATTGATAAAAAATTGTAGAATATATTTATCAAATACTATTTCATTTATGAGCAAAACAAAATTAAATTTATTCTTGGAAAAGTTGTTTGATGTAGTTATGGGAATAAATTAAATGACACATTTTTTACATACAACAAAAACTTTGAGTAATTTATGAAGTTCAATGAAAATAAAGAGTATGGTTTTATTGGGAAACTGTTTCTTTGTTTTAATTGGGAAACTGTTTATAGTTTAATTGGGAAACTGTTTATAGTTTAATTGGGAAACTGTTTATAGTTTAATTGGGAAACTGGTTCTATGTTTTAATTGGGAAACTGTTTCTAAATTTTGATAGGGAAACTCTTACATATTTGAATTTGGAAACTGTTTCTATATAATTAAATTTCGAAACTGTTTCTTTATTTTAATTTGGAAACTGTTTCTAAATTTTAATTGGGAAACTGTTTCTAAATTTTAATTGGGAACCTGTTTCTATGTTTTAATTGGGAAACTGTTTATAGTTTAATTGGGAAACTGTTTCTAAATTTTGATAGGGAAACCCTTACATATTTGAATTTGGAAACTGTTTCTATATAATTAAATTTGAAAACTGTTTCTTTATTTTAATTTGGAAACTGTTTCTAAATTTTAATTGGGAAACTGTTTCTAAATTTTAATTGGGAAACTGTTTCTAAATTTTAATTGGGAAACTGTTTCTATGTTTTAATTGGGAAGCTGTTTCTTTTTTAAGCTGTTTTTACTGCTTAATTTGGAAGCTTTTTTTATGTTTTGATTGTGAATCTGATTCTATGTTTAATTGGGAATCTGATTCTATGTTTTAATTGGGAATCTGATTCTATGTTTAATTGGGAATCTGATTCTATGTTTTAATTGGGAATCTGATTTTATGTCTAAATTGGGAATCTGATTCTATGTTTAATTCGGAATCTGATTCTATGTATAATTTGGAATCTGATTTTATGTTTATATTGGGAAATTGATTCTATGTTTTAATTGGGAATCTGATTCTATGTTAAATTGGGAATCTGATTCTATCTTTCAATTGGGAATCTGATTCTATGTTTTAATTGGGAATCTGATTCTATGTTTAAATTGGGAATCTGATTCTTTGTTTTAATTGTAAATCTGATTCTATGTTTTAATTGTGAATCTGATTCTATGTTTTAATCGGGAATCTGATTCTATGTTTTGATTGTGAATCTGATTCTATGTTTTAATAGGGAATCTGATTCTATGTTTTGATTGGGATCAGATTTTATGTTTAAATTGGGAATCTGATTCTATGTTTAATTGGGAATCTGATTCTATGTTTTAATTGGGAATCTGATTTTATGTCTAAATTGGGAATCTGATTCTATGTTTAATTCGGAATCTGATTCTATGTATAATTTGGAATCTGATTTTATGTTTATATTGGGAAATTGATTCTATGTTTTAATTGGGAATCTGATTCTATGTTAAATTGGGAATCTGATTCTATCTTTCAATTGGGAATCTGATTCTATGTTTTAATTGGGAATCTGATTCTATGTTTAAATTGGGAATCTGATTCTTTGTTTTAATTGTAAATCTGATTCTATGTTTTAATTGTGAATCTGATTCTATGTTTTAATCGGGAATCTGATTCTATGTTTTGATTGTGAATCTGATTCTATGTTTTAATAGGGAATCTGATTCTATGTTTTGATTGGGATCAGATTTTATGTTTAAATTGGGAATCTGATTTTATGTTTAAATTGTGAATCTGATTCTATGTTTTAATTGGGAATCTGATTCAATGTTTTGATTGGGAAGATTGGGAATCGGATTCAATGTTTTGATTGGGAAGCTTTTTTCTGTTTAAACCGGAAACTATTTCCATATTTTAATCAGGAAACTCATTGTAGCTGTCATAACAACCTATATATTTCAGTCTATTGTATGTAATATGAGAAATCTAAGAGAAATTGATTTAGAAGAATGTGTCCGTCTAGATAATGAAGGAGTTACTTCCCTTGCTCAGAATTGTCAGAAGTTACAAAGTGTGAATTTACGAGGTATTTGTTTTGTTTAATATAAATGTTCATCATAAGATCTGTGATGTCTATGTTCTATTGAAACTGTGAGTAAGAAGCAGACATTTTATGTTTTAACTGTTTTAAAAGAAACAAACTCTACATAATTTTATTCTGGCTTTTATTCAATATATTTATGTGTACAATTTATTTTACAAAAATTATTGTTTTATAATTTGCATTAGATTAGTTTTACAAAATCCGATACTAATTCATCAAATAATGCTGTGTAAGTTTTTTTTTTCTTTCTTTTCTTACATGTATTCAAACTAGTTTTTGTGCTTGCAAAATGATCAAAATGGTCAGTGGTATGAATCTAAAAATGACATTCATGCATCATTTTCAGGTATGAAATTCTTTAGTGAAGTTAGTCTGCTTCCTTTTTTAAAGAATAAGCATTTACAGCATTTGAATCTTGCTGAAAGTATTCAAATCACTGACAAGATTTTGACCTTGATCTCAGAACAAATGAAGGATTCAGTAAGTATTTTTGATCCTGTAAGCAAGGAAGACATTGCTCTCCCATTGATCCTGTGAACATGGTAGACATGGCTCTCCCATTGATCCTGGAAACATTGTTGTCATGACTCTCCCATTGATCCTGGAGACATGGAAGAGATGGCTCTCCCATTGATCCTGTAAACATGGTAGACATGGCTCTCCCATTGATCCTGGAAACATGGTAGACATTGCTCTCCCATTGATCATGGAAACATGGAAGAGATGGCTCTCCCATTGATCCTGGAAACATTGTAATCATGACTCTCCCATTGATCCTTGAAACATGGGAGAGATGGCTCTCCCATTGATCCTGTGAACATGGTAGACATGGCTCTCCCATTGATCCTGGAAACATGGTAGACATGGCTCTCCCATTGATCCTGGAAACATGGTAGACATTGCTCTCCCATTGATCCTGGAAACATGGAAGAGATGGCTCTCCCATTGATCCTGGAAACATTGTAATCATGACTCTCCCATTGATCCTTGAAACATGGTAGACATGGCTCTCCCGTTGATCCTGGAAACATGGTAGTCATGACTCTCCCATTGATCCTGGAAACATGGTAGACATGGCTCTCCCATTGATCCTGGAAACATGGCAGAGATGGCTCTCCCATTGATCCTGGAAACATGGAAGAGATGGCTCTCCCATCGATCCTGGAAACATGGAAGAGATGGCTCTCCCATTGATCCTGTAAACATGGTAGAGATGGCTCTCCCATTGATCCTGGAAACATGGAAGAGATGGCTCTCCCATTGATCCTGGAAACATGGTAGAGATGGCTCTTCCATTGATCCTGGAAACATGGTAGAGATGGCTCTCCCATTGATCCTGGAAACATGGTAGAGATGGCTCTCCCATTGATCCTGGAAACATGGAAGAGATGGCTCTCCAATTTATCCTGGAAACATGGTAGAGATGGCTCTCCCATTGATCCTGGAAACATGGTAGAGATGACTCTCCCATTGATCCTGGAAACATGGAAGAGATGGCTCTCCCATTGATCCTGGAAACATGGTTGAGATTGCTTACCCATTGATCCTGGAAACATGGTTGAGATTGCTTACCCATTGATCCTGGAAACATGGTAGAGATGACTCTCCCATTGATCCTGTAAACATGGAATAGATGGCTCTCCCATTGATCCTGGAAACATGGTAGAGATGGCAGTCCCATTGATCCTGTAAACATGAAAGAGATGGCTCTCCCATTGATCCTGGAAACATGGTAGAGATGGCTCCTCCATTGATCCTGGAAACATGGTAGAGATGGCTCTCCCATTGATCCTGGAAACATGGTAGAGATGGCTCTCCCATTGATCCTGGAAACATGGAAGAGATGGCTCTCCCATTTATCCTGGAAACATGGTAGCGATGGCTCTCCCATTGATCCTGGAAACATGGTAGAGATGACTCTCCCATTGATCCTGTAAACATGAAAGAGATGGCTCTCCCATTGATCCTGGAAACATGGTAGAGATGGCTCTCCCATTGATCCTGGAAACATGGAAGAGATGGCTCTCCCATTTATCCTGGAAACATGGTAGCGATGGCTCTCCCATTGATCCTGGAAACATGGTAGAGATGACTCTCCCATTGATCCTGAAAACATGGAAGAGATGGCTCTCCCATTGATCCTGGAAACATGGAAGAGATGGCTCTCCCATTGATCCTGGAAACATTGTTGTCATGACTCTCCCATTGATCCTGGAAACATGGTAGAGATGGCTCTCCCATTGATCCTGGAAACATGGTAGAGATGACTCTCCCATTGATCCTGGAAACATGGAAGATATGACTCTCCCATTGATCCTGGAAACATGGAAGAGATGGCTCTCCCATTGATCCTGGAAACATTGTTGTCATGACTCTCCCATTGATCCTGGAAACATGGAAGAGATGGCTCTCCCATTGATCCTGGAAACATGGTAGAGATGGCTCTCCCATTGATCCTGGAAACATGGAAGAGATGGCTCTCCCATTGATCCTGGAAACATGGTTGAGATTGCTTACCCATTGATCCTGGAAACATGGTAGAGATGGCTCTCCCATTGATCCTGTAAACATGGAAGAGATGGCTCTCCCATTGATCCTATTCACATGGTTGACATGGCTCATCAATTGATTTTTGAAACATGGTAGAAATGACTCTCACATCGATCCTGTAAACATTTTAGACTTAGATCACTAGATTCATAATGTTAGCCAATACTGAGTGTACTGACTAAGATATCTAGACCCATTATTTTACAAAGTGTACAGACTTAGATCTCTTGTGTAATAAATTATATTTCCCTACAATTAATTCTTTTCACATGATTCCTATATTAATACAATGTACATATCATAATTATACCCCCGCTTCGAAGAAGAGGGGGGTATACTGTTTTACCCTTGTCCGTGCGTCCGTCCGTTACAAAATTTCCGTCACAGTTTTCTCAGCAACTATAACATGCAGCAGCTTAATACTTTGCATATTGCTTCATCCCATAGTCCCATGTGGTGTAAAGCGATTTCATGCTCCTTGCTCATCTACTTCCTGTTTGTCGCATATTTTTAGATTTTGGCGGGGGTATCACTAGTGAGCATTAGCTCACAGATTTACTTGTTATATAAACTTATGATTAGATATGGCATATTACAACTTTAGCACCAAACCTTTTTTTATACAGTTGACAAGTCTTGATTTATCTTGGTGTGAAGAAACCACTGAGAATGGTATCAATGAAATATGTAGAAACTGCAATAACCTTAAGGTAACTTTGGAAATTGTTTCTAGCTTCCTATTAAAAAATGTTTTGTTGGGTTTTTTGTTAATTTTGGTTTAAGTTTTATGCAATAGCTTTGTTGCAATCTAGCAAAAGTAATATGCTACCTCTGCAAATATGAGAGTTTTTCTGAATGTATTCTGCTTATAAAAGTGTAAATCAAACTCTTGCAAAAAAAATCACTATGAGTGCTAAGTAGCACTATTGTTACAAAATGTCAGAACGGCTATCAAGGGGAGATAACAACACACATTCATAAAACATTATGTCAGTTTTTCATATACATGTATACAGTACAACATCTCTTGAACAACACCCTTGGAGAAACTAAAGTGTGTTGCTGTTTAGAAACTTACACCCTAAGGGAATACCAAAAGCTGTTTTTGTGCAGAAGATTTGTTTTAGAAAAGGGCCCCTTTGCAGATATCATGTTCTTTCTTAAATGATTTCATTCATGCAAATTGATTTACCAATGTCAATTAATGAATATATGTTTTACAAGAATTTATGATATTTATTGAATAAGTACTTCCAATGTGGGGAATCACGTGACACATACGGTTCCTTACACGGCAAAAATGACAACAAGTTTAGATGAAAAACACAAGGCAGATGACATTTATACGTAACCGATTTTTATCAGACCTAGTGCAGTCTAAGCAGTACACAATTCTCTTTCTAGCGGTAGTTCTCCCAACCCAACAACGGTTCGTGTATTCTAGATTACTTCGAAGTTCTTCAAAAAATCTCTCGATTAGTTCAAAACCTCGAGGTAATCTAGTTAACTAGAAACGTTGAGAAGTTGGGAGAACTACCGCTAGAAAGAAAATTGTGTGCTGCTTAGACTGCACTAGGTCTGATAAAAATCGGTTACGTATAAATGTCATTTACCTTGTGTTTTTCATCTTAACTTGTTGATCTGGTCGTCAATTTTGCCGTGTTAGGAACCATATATGTCACGTGATTCCCCATACTGACTTCTAGTTATTAAAGGGCATTATGAGAACATCTAACATTATATATTGCAGAGATTGCTACTAAGTAAATGTCAAGTATCAGATGTTGGTCTGAAACTTCTAGCAGAGACGTGTAAAGGTCTAACTGAAATTACTGTACAAAATGGATTTGAAATGGATAAAGAGATCATCTCAGATGAAGGCATTATTTCTATAGCAACTAATCTTACACATTTAACTTTTGTTGATATTAGTTGGAATTTATGTGAGTATGATGATTATTTTGATTTTTTTAAAAATATTTTACAGTCCTACTGTACTTCATTTTTAATCATTAATCAAATGTTGATATTCATGACAACTTTAATTTAAATGAATCAGATAAATTCTACATCTTATGAAATTTGGTGTATTGATT
Source organism: Mactra quadrangularis (assembly GCA_025267735.1). NCBI lineage: Eukaryota > Metazoa > Mollusca > Bivalvia > Venerida > Mactridae > Mactra > Mactra quadrangularis. The sequence goes on along the minus strand of CM046299.1, from coordinate 53,770,807 downwards.
AAAATAGATGTAAGTCATAACTGCAGTGCAATGGTAGAGGGTCAATCTCCGTAAACAGATATCCTGTAGAGTATTGTCGTACAGGATCTCTACTTTCTCCGTGGAAGGTCACGTCGAGATGAACTTTGTTTCGACCAATCAATGCGTAGCTTTCATCTATATAAACACTATTAATCACATTTTGATTTCGTAATTTCTATTTTTAGACCAAGTTTTGCATGCTAATTTAACAGAGGTATTAGTCACAGTCTGCGATTGGGTGGCTCATTTCAAATTGCGTGACATAGACGATGTAAACAAGTTACGCATCATAACAATTTCGTCATGAATATTATGATGAGAAAAGGTCGCCTGAACGTGACCTTCGTTTGAAAAAGGCCAGATCTAAATTAGCGAGTATGCGAGCGGAAAAATTTAGATCGGGTTTTAATCAGATTGGTAGAGGATAGGATTTCTAGTTTGAAGGTTCCAAGTTAGATAGACTATTGTGATGAGTTAAAGGCCGGGCTTATAAAAGAAAGAGAATCTTGAAAAAATGGCCACTTCCCTCTGACACTCTGAGCAGTGAACATGTTAAACCAGAGATAGAAAATCTTGAACTGTAACTAATTTACTGATCAGATTTTAATGAATTTTGTCATACTGGTTCTTTGACACATTTTCAATACTATTCAAAATTTTTAGTTTTCACTGTTACCTAGAAATGGTACTTTCAAGTAGTAAGTTTTGCTAGAATTTGTTTACAATCATATAGAATCTAGCCATTGGTGACCTCTTATTACATAGGTTAATCCCTCCCCATTTCTCCTTAACGGCTTAATTGCTAACCACCCAGTAAATTGAAGAAATGAAGTCCGGCCTTTAAACTCTCAGGGAGATAAGATTCAAAATTGATTGTAAATGTTAAAGTTGTCAGCATGAAGTATAACTAAGTACAGGTAAAATCTAGTTTGTAGAAATTATTGGTAACATGGATTGGTCACTTAAAGTAACCAAATTCCTGGTAAAAGGTTTTAATATAATAATTTGAAATATAAAATTGAAGTTATGTTTTAATATGTAACAATAATATCAAAAGTTGTAATATATTTCAGTAATAACAAATGTTTCAATAAGTGTTTTAATAAAGAATTGTTGTGAGTTAGAAGAAGCTCATTTACGAGGATTAAAACAAATTACAGAAGAACCATTTCTACCAATAATACCAGGTTTAGTATTTTAATACTTTGTTCACCATTATTTCTGTTTATATATTATTCATATGTTGTTAAAACTGAGCCGACAGACAAATGCACACACAGGCAGACTGACCATCTAACTGACAGAAACATATGTAGGAGCAGTGGTCCAGTGGTAGGAATTGGGCTTAGGGAACGAGAGGTCCTGGGTTCGATCCCTACTAGTGGCACTGCTAATTTCCTTGAGCAAGAAATTAACCTACAATTGTTCCACTCCACCCAGGTGTAAATGGGTATTGTGAGGGATTGCCTGCCTGAGGGTGATTTCAGTGACCAGGAGTTATCGTACAAGATTGTAAAGTCGGCTGAACATGTAGATGGAAGCAGACTTTAAACCGCACTCTAACTTTTTTTTAAAACACAGACTGTCAGATTTGATACTTAAAGCTTATTTCTACAAATATTACCCATGTTAGCTTAGTAAGTAAGCTATCGAACTATGAACCATGGGTTTAATTTTCAGACAGGACCTACAAAGATTAGTTGAAAATTTGGTTATGGGTTATTTTCTAACCTTATGGTCATTTACCAGTATACCTCCGTATCAAGTAGGGATATTATCATCTGCTGTTTATAGTATGCTTAAATCATGAGTTCAGAAATTAGTGGGTAAGATGTCTGACTGCTGTGACATGAAAAAAAAAATATTGAAAAGTGAAAACCCTTATGTTCCATTGGTGATACTATAGACCTAGATGTCTGTTTATATGTCTATGGGGCATATGGTTCATAGGCGGATCCAGCGGGGGGTCAGGGGAGTCCGGACCCCCCCTAGAATTTGGAAAATGTACCTGTCCATCAGTGTATTTCTTGTCCATAAGTCATTTTTAAATAGCATGAAGCAATTTTTCTCGGTGCTTAACATAGATTTAATGGTAATGTAGTTTTTATTATCAATATGTTGCATTTTTTTAGCAAAATGTGTATATTGTGGTTCGAGGTTCAGACCCCTCCTAGAAAAGTTTGGACCCCCCCTAGAAAAAATCCTGGATCCGCCCCTGTGGTTCATTTAACTTCAAGAACATTGTTCTTCATTATGAGCTCTATTACAATCAAATGTACCTGGATAGCAAGTATTTAAGTAACTTTTTTTACCTTTTCAGAACACAAAGATGTCAGTAATAAGGTATATTTATCTATTATAACTGTTACTTCGGTCTTTGAATTAGAATATGTTTGTAGTGTAATGGATTTTGCAAGCTAAAAACATAAGATACTCTACGAAGATAGTTCAAACTATGCCCCTGGTGTCAAAATTAGCCCCACCCCTGGTGTCAAAAGTTTTACATAGAGTTATATATGGAAATGTTAAAAATATTTTTCTCAAATTCTGAAAGACCTAGAGGTTTTTTTTTGGATTGTGCCTCTAGTAAGAGCAGTGGTTGAACCCATGCTAAAGGGATCGAGAGGTCTAGGTTTGAATCTCACTAGGGGCACTGCTAATTCTTTGAGCATGAAATTTACCAGTGATTGCTTCTCTTCACCCTGGAGTAAATGGGTACCATTTTTACACAGAAAAAGTAAATTTTTATCACTTTATGCTAAAAAGCTCCTGGTTATGTCTCTATTGCAATGCCATTTGGATTATGCTTGCTCTGTCTGGTATTTCAGTATTTCACAGCATCTTAAGAACAGACTCCAAATTACTCAAAATAAAATTATTAGATTTATTCTTAACTTAGATTGCAGACAGCACATATCTCAAGATCATTTTGTTGAGCTAAATTGGTTACCTGTTGAAAAAAGAGTAAATCAGATTGTTTTAAACAATGTTTTTAAAATATTTATTGATATATCTCCTTCTTATTTACATGAACATTTTATTGAGGCCAGTTCAGTTCATAATCATAACACTAGATTTAGCTCTGAATCTTGTTTTAAAATTCCATCTGTCAAAGGTTTTGGAAAGAAGTCATTTGTATACAATGGCTGTTACCTGTGGAACCAGCTACCAACTGAAATTAAACATACCACCAATACTGGAACTTTTAAAAAACTAGTAAAAAAACATTATTTTACCAAGTTGTAATAAATTCTGTGATATTTCATGCCTTTTGTTTGCCTGTGATAATCTTAATTTTGATCTCTTATAGTCCCTTATTTTAACTTATTTTAGTATTTAGTAATGTTTTATGATAATTGGAAGTAAATTTAGTGTGTGCCTTGCTAGGACATGTATTCATTTATTTAAGGACCACAATGGAAACAAGGAAATTCATATTTCCTTTTTTGTGCTATCCTTAATAGATGGAAATATGTCCTAGTACAATGAATGTAATATAATACAGTATTATTTATATTATTTGTTTTTACTGTTTTAATCATTCTTGTGCTATGTATGTTATTTTCATTTATTGAATAAACTCTCTCTCTCTCTCTTAGAGTCATTCATGCACTGTGTGCTGTGGCTGCAATCTGCACCATATGATAACATTTAGTGTGACTCCATGATTGGGGAAGTTTATGTCAAGAGTCAACTGAATAGTGATACTAAAGTATAGTCCGACAATATTAACCTGAGCTTGAACTACCTAATTATAACAATTACACGCTTCACTTACATCAAATCACGAGTTTCCGTATGCCTGTATACGATTATACACATGTTTATGTGACTATAAATCAATTTTGAAAAAAAATCAAGTATTCCTTCTTATGCAAACAAAATCTCAATTGTTCAGTGCCTGTGTTTTGCCGAAAGCTTCCGATAAAGTGAGATGTACAAACGAAGACAAAATAGATAATAATACTGAGTTTAATATATTCTTGCATAAAGGTCAAGTTCAGGTTAATACTGTTGGATTATAGACTTCTAAAACCTTGCTTTAACTTTTAACTTTAACTCAATAGAATCTAGTTCTCAGGTGAGCAGACCAGAGTCCTCAGGACAATATTGTTCTCAGGTGAGCGGACCAGAGTCCTCAGGACAATCTAGTTCTCAGATGAGCGGACCAGAGTCCTCAGGACAATCTAGTTCTCAGGTGAGCAGACCAGAGTCCTCAGGTGAGCGGACCAGAGTCCTCAGGATAATCTAGTTCTCAGGACAATCTTGTTCTCAGGTGAGCGGACCAGAGTCCTCAGGTGAGTGGACCAGAGTCCTCAGGACAATCTAGTTCTCAGGACAATCTTGTTCTCAGGTAGCAGACCAGAGTCCTCTGGTGAGTGGACCAGAGTCCTCAGGACAATCTAGTTCTCAGGTAAGTGGACCAGAGTCCTCGGAACAATCTTGTTCTCAGGTGAGCGGACCAGAGTCCTCGGGACAATCTAGTTCTCAGGTGAGTGGACCACAGTCCTCAAGACAATCTAGTTCTCAGGTGAGCAGACCAGAGTCCTCAGGACAATCTAGTTCTTAGGTGAGCGGACCAGAGTCCTCGGGACAATCTAATTCTCAGGTGAGCGGACCAGAGTCCTCGGGACAATCTAATTCTCAGGTGAGCGGACCAGAGTCCTCGGGACAATCTAGTTCTCAGGTGAGTGGACCACAGTCCTCAAGACAATCTAGTTCTCAGGTGAGCAGACCAGAGTCCTCAGGACAATCTAGTTCTTAGGTGAGCGGACCAGAGTCCTCGGGACAATCTAATTCTCAGGTGAGCGGACCAGAGTCCTCGGGACAATCTAATTCTCAGGTGAGCGGACCAGAGTCCTCGGAACAATCTAATTCTCAGGTAAGCGAACCAGAGTCCTGGGGACAATCTAGTTCTCAGGTGAGTAGACCAGAGTCCTTGGGACAATCTAGTTCTCAGGTGAGTGGACCAGAGTCCTCGGGACAATCTAGTTCTCAGGTGAGTAGACCAGAGTCCTTGGGACAATCTAGTTCTCAGGTGAGTGGACCAGAGTCCTCGGGACAATCTAATTCTCAGGTGAGCGGACCAGAGTCCTCGGGACAATCTAATTCTCAGGTGAGCGGACCAGAGTCCTGGGGACAATCTAGTTCTCAGGTGAGCGGACCAGAGTCCTGGGGACAATCTAGTTCTCAGGTGAGCGGACCAGAGTCCTCGGGACAATCTAATTCTCAGGTGAGCGAACCAGAGTCCTCGGGACAATCTAATTCTCAGGTGAGCGGACCAGAGTCCTCAGGACAATCTAGTTCTCAGGTGAGTGGACCAGAGTCCTCAGGTGAGCGGACCAGAGTCCTCAGGATAATCTAGTTCTCAGGTGAGCGGACCAGAGTCCTCGGGACAATCTAATTCTCAGGTGAGCGGACCAGAGTCCTCGGGACAATCTAATTCTCAGGTGAGCGGACCAGAGTCCTCGGGACAATCTAATTCTCAGGTGAGCGGACCAGAGTCCTGAGGACAATCTAATTCTCAGGTGAGCGGACCAGAGTCCTCGGGACAATCTAATTCTCAGGTGAGCGGACCAGAGTCCTGAGGACAATCTAATTCTCAGGTGAGCGGACCAGAGTCCTCGGGACAATCTAATTCTCAGGTGAGCGGACCAGAGTCCTCAGGACAATCTAGTTCTCAGGTGAGCGGACCAGAGTCCTTGGAACAATCTAATTCTCAGGTGAGCTGACCAGAGTCCTCAGGATAATCTAATTCTCAGGTGAGCGGACCAGAGTCCTGGGGACAATCTTGTTTCAATCTTTTATGGACTAATGTTTGTCTGCAAATATTTTTTTATACTTAAGTACCTCTGTATTAGCTAGAAACAATAAATATGGAGTAATTTATTCAAAATAGATTTTTTTCTATTTTTAGAAGGGAGACAACTCCTATATGCTTCGGTATAGATCTACAGTATATGCTAGAAATCTACGAGTTCTCTCCCTTGAATTCTGTGATTTGGTAGATGATTGCTGGCTTCAGAAAATTTCTAACATTTGTCGTGGTTCTTTGTGTATTGAAGATTACTATGGACAAGAGCTAACTCCAGAAGCCAATTAATTCCACTTTACAGTGATTTACAACACACATGAAAACTGTTTGAAAATTGTGAAGTTATTAAAATATAACATGTGTTAGATATACACAATAAACGTGTCACGTCAACAGTTTGCTTATTAAGTTAAAGTTTCACAAAGTGCCGACTACTTAACAATGAGGTGTCCTTTTATAAGTTTACACTTTCTTCATACTTTGTAAATGTTAAAAAATGTATAACCCTGATTAGTTTCAGAGTGTAATTATTATTTGGAAGAAGTTTTCTATTAGAAGATTTTCTCATAAACCTATTTTGACCAAAACTATTGTTTTAGGTATTGGCATCCAAATTATACTTTTGGTTTTTATATACAATGTACTTTCACTTTGAAATGCAATAAATAGTTTTGATAATGGGACTTTAAATTAGTAGCTGTGTTTTAGATACAATTATCAGGATTATCTCAGACTGTCTGGAGATTGAACACCTTATTTACATCAACAAACTATCTTCACTTTCATGTATCTTCCCTACTCTTCTAGACTTGCGCCATCCATCAACAAGATTATAGAACTTGTTCAGATAATTCATTGTCTTTTTTCTTTAGTTAAATGTAAATGGGATTATATATAGTAAGAATTCATTCTAGGAATTTTGGAGTGTACTGTACATTTTACTTTACAACTTTTTAATTGATTGTTTGTTTTGTAGAGTTTAGCAACACATTGTATAGGTTATATCACGTCAGTCAGTCTACTAATCACTGTTCCTGAAAAGGCTAAATCTCTGGATTTTGCTTTCAACCAATAACTAGGCGCATACTTTTTGCTAGTGACTGGCTACTGCCATACATGATTAAGAATCAGTGGTAGGAGAGAGAATGACCTTAGAAATATTACTTCATGCGCAATCTCCACAAAAGTATGCCCTGCCTGGGGATCGAACCCACGACCCCTCGATCAGTAGACTTGTGCACTACAGACTGAGCTAGCAAGGCTCAACTTTTTATATTTTTCTTATTGTTATAAACTTGGTTATTTATTTGTTTTTGTCAATCATGTTATGATTGTATTATTTTCTCTTATCTTTTTTGCTTCATTTAATTGGTCATATCATATTGTTTGTTTTGTTTAATGTATTTTATTTTCTTGTATAATAAAGTTGAAATTGGTTCAAATTTACTTTATACTTTTTAACATGTTTTTAATTTTTGAAGCCTTTATTATTTATACTTATTACTTACATAGCAGAGTCCCAGTTACAAAAGACTATACATGTATGTAGATATATGGTACCCATCAGGTTTTTTTGCATAAAGTTTTCTTACAAGTTTTTATAAAAAAATAAAACATGTACATAACTACAAAATAACTAAAAACAAGAAACCATATAAAATATCAATGAATAATTTTGTCAACTTTTGATGTTTTGTTTAAACAAGAAACCATATAAAATATCAATGAAGGTTTTTGTCAACCTTTGATGTTTTGTTTGAAAAAGAAACCATATAAAATATCAATGAAGGTTTTTGTTAACTTTTGATGTTTTGTTTAAACAAGAAACCATATAAAATATCAATGAAGGTTTTTGTCAATCTATGATGTTTTGTTTAAACAAGAAACCATATAAAATATCAATGAAGGTTTTTTCAACCTATGATGTTTTGTTTAAACAAGAAACCATATAAAATATCAATGAAGGTTTTTGTCAACATTTGGTGTTTAGTTCAAACAAGAAACCATATCAAATATCAATGAAGGTTTTTGTCAACATTTGGTGTTTTGTTCAAACAAGAAACCATATAAAATGTCAATGAAGGTTTTTGTCAACCTTTGATGTTTTGTCAAACAAGAAACCATATAAAATATCAATGAAGGTTTTGTCAACATTTGGTGTTTTGTTCAAACAAGGAACCATATAAAATATCAATGAAGGTTTTTGTCAACATTTGGTGTTTTGTTTAAACAAGAAACCATATAAAATATCAATGAAGGTTTTGTCAACCTTTGATGTTTTGTTTAAACAAGAAACCATATAAAATATCAATGAAGGTTTTTGTCAACATTTGGTGTTTAGTTCAAACAAGAAACCATATCAAATATCAATGAAGGTTTTTGTCAACATTTGGTGTTTTGTTCAAACAAGAAACCGTATAAAATATCAATGAAGGTTTTTGTCAACCTTTGATGTTTTGTCAAACAAGAAACCATATAAAATATCAATGAAGGTTTTGTCAACATTTGGTGTTTTGTTCAAACAAGGAACCATATAAAATATCAATGAAGGTTTTTGTCAACATTTGGTGTTTTGTTTAAACAAGAAACCATATAAAATATCAGTGAAGGTTTTTGTCAACCTTTGATGTTTTGTTTAATCAAGAAACCATATAAAATATCATTGAAGGTTTTTGTCAACCTTCGATGTTTTGTTCAAAAAGGAAACCATATAAAATATCAATGAAGGTTTTTGTCAACCTTTGATGTTTTGTTAAAACAAGAAACCATATAAAATATAAATTATGGTTTTGTCAACCTTTGATGTTTTGTTTAAAAAAGAAACCGTATAAAATATCAATGAAGGTTTTTGTCAACCTTTGATGTTTTGTTTAAACAAGAAACCATACAAAATATCAATAAAGGTTTTTGTCAACTTTTGGTGTTCGCCAATTATAAATGATGTTAAACTTGAGCGGAGATCAGTTCATTACGGTGGCATAGAGGTGACATGGAGAAATATTTAAGATACCGCTACAATTATGTGCTCACACAGTAGCTTTTACGTGTGCATTCAATAACGTTTGCGTGGCCACATAGCACATGAAAGTCCAATGAAAATGCTCATTATAGCCGCCGCCAATTTCGACAACTCTCATTGGTCAATTATTATGTGCGCAGGTAAAGCTTTTGCATGGCCATGTAAACGTTATTGCGTGTGCGCGTAAAAGCTACTGTGTGCGCACATTAAAGCTACTGTGTGCGCACGTAAAGCTTTTGCGTGGCCACATAAACGTTATTGTGTGCGCACGTAAAAGCTATTACGTGGCCACGCAAACGTTATTGCGTGCGCACGTAAAAGCTACTGCGTGTGCACATAATAGTAACGGTATTTTAAATATTTCTCCATGTCACCTCTATGCCACTGTAGTTCATTACTGTTAGTATTCAAGTTATTAGAGCTGACTGAATTACCTAATTATTACAAAGTATAGATGTATACTGGTCATCTTACTCACACAAAAAAATATCAAAATATATAGTCTTTGAGTTGTAATCTAAAAATTTGCGCGATTACGTCTTAATTATAAAACTCTTGCATATTTACAGACTGAAATGAACATCTTAGATAATTAAATGTTATTTTACGCTTCTTTACCCTTGTTTACGTACTTTAGGCATCCTGTGACAAAAATAATAGAGTTATCTTTCTTTCTGCTACTCTCTAGAACATTCTGTCATCTGTTTTCGTGTCGGAATTATGACTGAAGAAAAGAGTAAAAAGTTCCCTGAATTAACAGCGAACGAAAAGTTGCTGATTAATTTAATAAACAAAGGTATTTATATTTCACTTATTTAACTTAGCCACCTGTCTGAAAGATTAATTGACGACTACGATCATAGTCTACGATACACTGGTTCTGTAGTCTATACATCACCGTGATCACGACTCACGGCATTAAATTTTGGGCAGTAGCTAGAGTTACGTTCTAGAGTTATGAAAGAGCAAGGACATGCTAGAGTTACGGCAGTCTAATAACATGAGTATGTCTTAACTTATAATAATCGGAGAGGCAGTGGCTATACTAGAGTTACGGTACTGTAACTCTAGACCCTGATTCCGTAACTGTAGGCAATCCCATCATAGTTCTGGCTTCCAAAACTTTATATGCCACTTTTTTAACATTTTGATTTTCATCAGATGCGGCATTAAAGTTTTGGATCAGACCCGTTATGAAACCTCACCAGAATAACACCCATTCGTTTAAGCTCTCTTTTCTAATGATAAATCAAATACCAACTTGGTAATAAGATCATGTGCATTATTCAATCACAGGAGCTTGACATTTTATATCATACTACGAAAATTCCCCTCTTACATATAATAAAAACACCAGGAATGCAATGCGTCCAATCTCCAACTTCTCACCTATTAGTCAAATTCACCCTCAAAAAGCAACGAAACATTGATTGATCACAAAATCATTTAGCCATTCGATTATTAACTCTTAAATGTACCTGTAACAATCGACGATTCCAAAATTGACCTCACTATGAAGCAGACATTTGTCATTAAACACGTTTTTCTTTTAAATTTTCGCTTGTCGGGGGAGCCATTCGCTGACGTCACAGATTTCATCGTATTTTACATTCGGAATGGGCACTTGTTACGTAGTAAGTTGTCAAATTAAAAGATTATACATAATTTTAACGGGATATTCTTCAATTTTCTCCGATGCACCCCCGATGTATGTGCCTTGCCAATCAAAAGACGTGTTAATATTCAATTTCATTATTACTCAAAAACGTGATTTTTCCAACTGTTATTAATTGATATTATATGACACATTTTTGGTCATTTTAAAAAGAGAGCTATATCATATAGCTCTCTTTTTAAAATGACCAAAAATGTGTTGATACAGTGTTAAACCCAATTTAAGAGCAACAAAAAGACTTGGGGCTTTTTCAGCCTATCTCACGGGGCCGAATATGGGCCCTGTTCCCAATGCCAAATAAGGACCATTTTTCCCAATTTCAAGAAAAAAAATCCCAATTTTGTTAAATAATTCCCTTTTGAACAGGATGTCTTTTGTCTTTACAAAAGAAACCACAAGATTTCATGTAGAAATAATAAAGTATTTAATATATGAGAATTTGCATTGAATGCCTCACTGAACTGTCAGAACAAACTCTTTAAGAGCACTGCAACACTTTCAGAGACACCAAAACAAAGCAAATAAAGATTTAATGCAGATAAATTAATGATGAAATTTCCAAATTGGTTTGATTTCCCCCCAAATCAGACTATTTACAGCGTTAAAAATTCCCAATTTGGGCTGGGGCCTTTTTCCCAAACCCCCCTGAAAAAGCCCTGAGACTATAGTTAAACAAAAACCATCAGAACTACTGTTTGGTTATCAACAAAAACCATCTGAATTATTGTTAAACCAAAACAATCAAATTTATTATTTTCTTTTTTAAATACCACATTTGCATAGCTCTCTTTTCATATTGAAAATATGTTCAAAAGCACTTCACAATTACATGCATAATTTATGAATAAATTAAATGATAAAAAAATTAAAATGGTCAAGAAACAAAAATAATAGAATGAATACTAAACAACAGTAATTGATATAGTGACCATAATGGTTTATAAACAAGTATGTTTTTTCATTTTTTTCTTGAATTGTTCAATTGAAATGAAGTTTTATATTTTATATAGCTGGACGTGAAGAAGTTAGAGCAATATTACAAGAGAAAGATGTTAAAATAGATTGTTTAGATGAGGTAAAATATTTTATTATTATACTACTATAATATCTTGTTGATTAAAGTTTAAACTGGTGATAAATTGATGACAATGTAAAGTTTGTAAATAGATATCCTGTAGATCACCATTGTAAGATTTCTCAACATCCCACTGGTTGTGAGTTTAGTTGTATTATGAATTTATCAAAGGTCAGTTAAATGTGACCCATATAGCTAGCTTGTCAGATATATAAATAAAGATTTCTCTAGCAGAGAATTTTCAAGCAGATATTAATCAGATTGGGTTGTCAATTGATTATCTACAAGAGCCTTCAGTTATAACTTAATATGATTGTGATAAATCTTAAATCATTATAAAGGGTCGAAAAAGGCTTTTTCACTATGGAAAAAATGACAAAATTTCATCAAACCTTGACCAAAATTTTACAATCATTATTTGAGCTAAAAACTGTATAGATGTAATGACATTCATTAAATATGTTTTAAGTGTTTAAAGACACTGATTTAGAAAAATAAGTTTACATTCATTGAAAGTTTTGTTAAATGACCCTCAATATTTTCTCACAATTTTGGACTAGAAAGCAAGAAAAGTTCACTTATATAAAAGCAAGGTTTGTTTTGAAAAAATCAACTTGAAAAATCACTGGTAGTTTATATATCTATTTATGTTTTATAAACTACCTGATCAATATAAAAGTGTCCTCTAATACATTAGATTGTTGATTTATTGATTTTCAATTTTATAATTATCACATTTCATCAAGTGTTTTTATATATTTGTTGTTACCCAGTATGTGACTATGTATTGATTTATATTGTGTTAAAGTCCAATATCACTTTACCATAAGTCTGTTAATATAGTGTTAATATAAAGAGCTGTGTTGTATATAACACTTGATGACCAAACTGTGACCAAACTGTTTAATTTACTTACCTAGTTGACAATAATGTCACCTATAACTTTGTAGCAACCATTTCAACTATAACTTTGTAGCAACCATTTCAACTATAACTTTGTAGCAACCATTTCAACTACATGTATAACTTTGTAGCAACCATTTCAACTATAACTTTGTAGCAACCATTTCAACTATAACTTTGTAGCAACCATTTCAACTATAACTTTGTAGCAACCATTTCAACTATAACTTTGTAGCAACCATTTCAACTATAACTTTGTAGCAACCATTTCAACTATAACTTTGTAGCAACCATTTCAACTATAACTTTGTAGCAACCATTTCAACTATAACTTTGTAGCAACCATTTCAACTATAACTTTGTAGCAACCATTTCAACTATAACTTTGTGGCAACCATTTCAACTATAACTTTGTAGCACCCATTTCAACTATAACTTTGTAGCAACCATTTCAACTATAACTTTGTAGCAACCATTTCAACTATAACTTTGTAGCAACCATTTCAACTATAATTTTGTAGCAACCATTTCAACTCATGAGGTTATTCTTTTATAAAAACAGTGTCATATCAATGCTTTCAACCCTGAGTTTTTTAGTAGATCTTAGACATGAAAAGAAAACAATCTATAAAAAGAAAACAATCTATGAAAAGAAAACAGTCTGTTTAATTGTGTTTGAGTTTCATATGTATGAGACTTGTTAGAATTAATACAAAAAAATATCATGAAAGTACTTTCTTATGTTTCGTATTAGTATAATTAAATATCAATATAATGAGTATTTTTACACGTCCTAAACAAGAACAATCTACTTATCTAAGTATAAAATTTCAGAATATAAACAAGATAAAACTTGTATTTTGGTGGTTTCTTAAGGTCAGCTGTATGGACAGGGCTCAAATTTAAGCTTGCATACTCGCAAAATGCGAGTGGATTTTGAAAATTGCGAGTAACATTAATTTTAACTCGCAAATTTTCGCGAGTTGAAATCACCGCAAAAATATTTCTGTACAAACTGATGAGGCTCAAATCAGCATTGAAACGGCCAGATAGATTGACAGTTTTAATTAAGGATTCACAGTAGAAACATGTTCGATATTCTTTGTTTATCTCACAATAACGCCCTTATTCTATCTATAGTTAAATAAAGCAATAAGGTGTTTTATATTGCATATATGAATAGTTATGATGTATGCTATCGATTTTTTTTATTTATTTATTTTGGGGGGGGGGAATTGCGAGTGATTTTTTTTTCATTTTGCGAGTTGAAATAAAATCAACTCGCAAAAATTTGCAAGTTCAATTTTTTGTTAAATTCGAGCCCTGATGGAACAAAAAAATGAAAAATAAAAACCCAAGAGAACAAATACTGTATATCATTTATCACTGTAGGTTACCTCTTAAGATTGTTACTAGTTTCCAAACACACCCACTAACACGCATATAAAGTATATAAACATATACATGTATGTATTTAAATGTACATATATTTCAGTCTGGTATGACACCATTACAACATGCTGCATTCAGAGGAAAATATGATATAGCTGAACTTTTGTTATTATTTGGTGCTGATGTTAATTCTAGTTATCACGAGAATGGTTATACAGCTTTAATGTTTGCAGCTCTCTCAGGTAAAACATAGTTTTATGTTTGTAGTTCTCTCAGGTTAAACACAGTTTTATGTTTGTAGTTCTCTCAGGTAAAACACAGTTTTATGTTTGTAGTTCTCTCAGGTAAAACATAGTTTTATGTTTATAGTTCTCTCAGGTAAAACACAGTTTTATGTTTGTAGTTCTCTCAGGTAAAACACAGTTTTATGTTTGTAGTTCTCTCAGGTAAAACATAGTTTTATGTTTGTAGTTCTCTCAGGTAAAACATAGTTTTATGTTTGTAGTTCTCTCAGGTAAAACATAGTTTTATGTATGTGTTCTCTCAGGTAAAACACAGTTTTATGTTTGTAGTTCTCTCAGGTAAAACATAGTTTTATGTTTGTAGTTCTCTCAGGTAAAACACAGTTTTATGCTTGCAGCTCTCTCAGGTAAAACATAGTTTTATGTTTGTAGTTCTCTCAGGTAAAACACAGTTTCATGTTTGCAGCTCTCTCAGGTAAAACATAGTTTTATGTTTGTAGTTCTCTCAGGTATGTTTGTAGTTCTCTCAGGTAAAACATAGTTTTATGTTTGTAGTTCTCTCAGGTAAAACACAGTTTTATGTTTGTAGTTCTCTCAGGTAAAACACAGTTTTATGTTTGTAGTTCTCTCAGGTAAAACATAGTTTTATGTTTGTAGTTCTCTCAGGTAAAACATAGTTTTATGTTTGTAGTTCTCTCAGGTAAAACATAGTTTTATGTATGTGTTCTCTCAGGTAAAACATAGTTTTATGTTTGTAGTTCTCTCAGATAAAACACAGTTCTATGTTTGTAGTTATCTCAGGTAAAACACAGTTTTATATTTGTAGTTCTCTCAGGTAAAACACAGTTTAATGTTTGTAGTTCTCTCAGGTAAAACATAGTTTTATGTTTGTAGTTCTCTCAGGTAAAACACAGTTTTATGTTTGTAGTTCTCTCAGGTAAAACACAGTTTTATGTTTGTAGTTCTCTCTGGTAAAACATAGTTTTATGTTTGTAGTTCTCTCAGGTAAAACACAGTTTTATGCTTGCAGCTCTCTCAGGTAAAACATAGTTTTATGTTTGTAGTTCTCTCAGGTAAAACACAGTTTCATGTTTGCAGCTCTCTCAGGTAAAACATAGTTTTATGTTTGTAGTTCTCTCAGGTATGTTTGTAGTTCTCTCAGGTAAAACATAGTTTTATGTTTGTAGTTCTCTCAGGTAAAACACAGTTTTATGTTTGTAGTTCTCTCAGGTAAAACACAGTTTTATGTTTGTAGTTCTCTCAGGTAAAACATAGTTTTATGTTTGTAGTTCTCTCAGGTAAAACATAGTTTTATGTTTGTAGTTCTCTCAGGTAAAACATAGTTTTATGTATGTGTTCTCTCAGGTAAAACATAGTTTTATGTTTGTAGTTCTCTCAGATAAAACACAGTTCTATGTTTGTAGTTATCTCAGGTAAAACACAGTTTTATATTTGTAGTTCTCTCAGGTAAAACACAGTTTAATGTTTGTAGTTCTCTCAGGTAAAACATAGTTTTATGCTTGCAGCTCTCTCAGGTAAAACATTGTTTTATGCTTGCAGCTCTCTCAGGTAAAACACAGTTTTATGTTTGTAGCTCTCTCAGGTAAAACATAGTTTTATGTTTGTAGTTCTCTCAGGTAAAACACAGTTTTATGTTTGCAGCTCTCTCAGGTAAAACATAGTTTAATGTTTGTAGTTCTCTCAGGTAAAACATAGTTTTATGTTAGTAGTTTTCTTCCAAGTAAAAGATGTGGTTTTTGAATTATGACCTTTGCTCTGTGTTCAGAAGGTTATCATTTTTATTGTTGAAATAATGATGTTAATAAAAACTAAACTAAATATTTAAATATTGTAGGTAAACCAGAAGTGACTAGATTAATGCTCCAGCATGGTGCTAGAAAAGATTGTGTTAACAGTGTTGGTAAAAATGCTTGTCAGATGGCAGCTTTTGTTGGTAATATATTTATTTACAATTTATTATTTTCTTTCTACTATTTTATTGTCATAATTTCTGTAAAATGTTGTGTAATAAAAAAATAATGTTTGTGTCTTATATTATATTATCATAAAGTTGTATTGTGAATTTAAATTTAATCTATGATAAGTTCTTACATAAAGTCAATTCAACTGATACAAGAATTACTACCTTCTGATTGGTGAATTGTTTTAGATTTGAGCTCTGTTACCCAGCATGCTTTCTGTAAGAAAATATGCAATGTTTTAAAGAAGTTATGCATGCTGTTTAGAATTTGTACATCCTATGATGGTTATATGAACTGACTGGCTCATATGTACATCCTATGATGCTTATATGAACTGACTGGCTCATATGTACATCCTATGTTGGTTATATGAACTGACTGGCTCATATGTACATCCTATGATAGTTATATGAACTGACTGGCTCTATGTACATCCTATGATGCTTATATGAACTGACTGGCTCATATGTACATCCTATGATAGTTATATGAACTGACTGGCTCATATGTACATCATATGATAGTTATATGAACTGACTGGCTCATATGTACATCCTATAATGGTTATATGAACTGACTGGCTCATATCTACATCCTATGATACTTATGTGAACTGACTGGCTCATATGTACATCCTATGATAGTTATGTGAACTGACTGGCTCATATGTACATCCTATGATAGTTATGTGAACTGACTGGCTCATATGTACATCCTATGATAGTTATGTGAACTGACTGCCTCATATGTACATCCTATGATACTTATGTGAACTGACTGGCTCATATGTACATCCTATGATAGTTATGTGAACTGACTACCTCATATGTACATCCTATGATGGTTATGTGAACTGACTGGCTCATATGTACATCCTATGATGGTTATGTGAACTGACTGGCTCATATGTACATCCTATGATGGTTATGTGAACTGACTGGCTCATATGTACATCCTATGATAGTTATGTGAATTGACTGGCTCATATGTACATCCTATGATGGTTATATGAACTGACTGGCTCATATCTACATCCTATGATGGTTATGTGAACTGACTGGCTCATATGTACATCCTATGATGGTTATGTGAACTGACTGGCTCATATGATCATGACTAGTAAAAAACCTATAGGTTGATACAGATTTCTTTCTTTATTATTCAAAATGGACAAAAATATCATCCTTGTATCTGAAGTACTTTCAGTTTTGTCTCGCCAAAATCTGCTCATGTAAATCTATGCTATAAATATAAATACATTCATTTTATATATTCTCTGTGAACAGATCTGCTGATGATATGATATCTTATGTTCATATACCTTTGACAAATCAATGCATAGTTTTTATCTAGGAGAAACACTGAGACACTCTGAATTTTTTAATCTAAAAATGATTTTCCAAGCTCTTAAGTTGAACTAAGTTATTAGATGACATGTTGCAAGTTGCATAATAAATATTAGTAAAGTCAGATCTTGATACAACAACATCGTTCATTTCCAAGAAATGTGTCGTTATAACGCATATGTCAGTGTAATGAATTCTTCCAAACATGTACATGTTGGTATTGGTTCTTATAAAATATGTCAGTATAACGAGAATGTCATAACGGATGTCGTTGTATCGAGATCTGACTGTATAGCAATAGTCAGCTGAAAGTGACAGATACTGGAGTTTGTCAGATGTAAAATCAGCCAGTTTGTGAGCAGAGGTTTTAATCAGATTGATTATTATATATTTACAGGTCAACATCAATGTGTGTCAGTTATAAATAATTATTATGATAAATCAGAATTGGAATATTTTACTAAACCAAGAGGTAATATCATGTTTTATTTTATAAACTGTACAAATACTTGATTTTTGGCTTGAGCAGTTTCTTTTCTAAGAATTGAAAATTCTAGAAGTTTATAGTATGTTAATTAATAACAGTTTAAAATTAGGTTATGAAAGTGGTCATCAGAGCGGGTCAATTAAGTAGCAAGCAATATACATGTTTCTTGTTTGTAGAGTTTTAGTTGTGGAACCAAGAATGTTGGTTGCCCTAAAAGTTAGGTTTGCCTCTTGGGCAACTAAACTTGAACTAATCATTAAAAATGTTTGGAGATAAAAAAGAGTCAGCTTCTGAGTTGGTTGGTCTGAAGCTTTAACCGTATTCTATTTAAGTTACGGTCTATTGACTTTTCACAGAGTGATGGCCATTTGATCAACTATCTGGTCTGCTCATTTTCTCAGCACTATTGTATGGATTTAATACAAACTTCATACAAAGACCAGGTATCAAGCAGACAATACAAGTCCATGAAATAGGAACTAGGCCCAAAAAACTTGAAACACATACAGGTAGTTATTTAATGACTGGTCCACCAAAAAACCCTGAATTTGGGGTCAACTCATAGGCAATCTGATTAAAACCCGATCTAAAATTTTACCACTCGCTAATTTAAATCTGGCCTTTTCCAAACGAAGGTCACGTTCAGGTGACCTTTTCTCATCATAATATTCATGACGAAATTGTTATGATACGTAGCTTGTTTACATCGTCTACGTCACGCAATTTGAAATGAGCCATCCAATCACAGACTGTGAATAATACCGCTGTTAAATTTGCATGCAAAGCTTGGTCTAAAAATAGAAATTAAAAAATCAAAATGTGATTAATAGTGTTTTCGTCTAGATGAAAGCTACGCATTGATTGGTCGACACAAAGTTCATCTCGACGTGACCTTGCATTGACTAAGTAGAGATCCAGTACGACAACGCGAGTAGAACAGGATCTCTGTTTACGGAGATTGACTCATAGGTCCCTGGATAACTGACTGACCTACAGACCCTGGATTACTGACTGACCTACAGACCCTGCATTACTGACTGACCTACAGACCCTGGATTAGATTACTGACTGACCTACAGACCCTGGATAACTGACTGACCTACAGACCCTGGATTACTGACTGACCTACAGACCCTGCATTACTGACTGACCTACAGACCCTGGATAACTAACTGACCTACAGACCCTGGATTACTGACTGACCTACAGACCCTGGATTACTGACTGACCTACAGACCCTGGATTACTGACTGACCTACAGACCCTTGATAACTGACTGACCTACAGACCCTGGATAACTGACTGACCTACAGACCCTGGATTACTGACTGACCTACAGACCCTGGATAACTGACTGACCTACAGACCCTGGATAACTGACTGACCTACAGACCCTGGATAACTGACTGACCTACAGACCCTGGATTACTGACTGACCTACAGACCCTGGATAACTGGTTGACCTACAGACCCTGGATAACTGGTTGACCTACAGACCATGGATAACTGACTGACCTACAGACCCTGGATAACTGGTTAACCTAAAGACCCTGGATTACTGACTGACCTACAGACCCAGGATTACTGACTGACCTACAGACCCTGGATTACTGACTGACCTACTGACCCTGGATAACTGACTAACCTTCAGACCATGGATAACTGACTGACCTACAGACCCTGGATGACTGACTGACCTACTGACCCTGGATAACTGACTAACCTACAGACCATGGATAACTGACTAACCTACAGACCATGGATGACTGACTGACCTACAGACCCTGGATGACTGACTGGCCTACTGACCCTGGATGACTGACTAACCTACAGACCATGGATAACTGACTAACCTACAGACCATGGATAACTGACTAACCTACAGACCCTGGATGACTGACTGACCCTGAATGACTGACTAACCTACAGACCATGGATAACTGACTAACCTACAGACCATGGATAACTGACTAACCTACTGACCCTGGATGACTGACTGACCTACTGACCCTGGATAACTGACTAACCTACAGACCCTGGATGACTGACTGACCTACAGACCCTGGATTACTGACTGACCTACAGACCCTGGATGACTTACTGACCTACAGACCCTATATAACTGACTGACTTATAGACCCTGGATGACTGACTGACCTACAGACCCTGGATGACTGACTGACCTACAGACCCTGGATTACTGACTGACCTACAGACCCTGGATAACTGACTGACCTATAGACCCTGGATTACTGACTGACCTACAGACCCTGGATGACTGACTGACCTACAGACCCTGGATAACTGACTGACCTACAGACCCTGGATTACTGACTGACCTACAGACCCTGGATGACTGACTGACCTACAGACCCTATATAACTGACTGACCTACAGACCCTGGATTACTGACTGACCTACAGACCCTGGATGACTGACTGACCTACAGACCCTGGATGACTGACTGACCTACAGACCCTATATAACTGACTGACCTACAGACCATGGATAACTGACTGACCTACAGACCCTGGATAACTGACTGACCTACAGACCCTGGATGACTGACTGACCTACTGACCCTATATAACTGGTTGACCTACAGACCCTGGATGACTGACTGACCTGCAGACCCTGGATGACTGACTGACCTACAGACCCTGGATGACTGACTGACCTACAGACCCTGGATTACTGACTGACCTACAGACCCTATATAACTGGCTGACCTACAGACCCTGGATGACTGACTGACCTACTGACCCTATATAACTGACTGACCTACAGACCCTGGATGACTGACTGACCTACAGACCCTATATAACTGGCTGACCTACAGACCCTGGATGACTGACTGACCTACAGACCCTATATAACTGGCTGACCTACAGACCCTGGATTACTGACTGACCTACAGACCCTGGATTACTGGCTGACCTACAGACCCTGGATTACTGACTGACCTACAGACCCTGGATGACTGACTGACCTACAGACCCTGGATAACTGACTGACCTACAGACCCTATATAACTGACTGACTTATAGACCCTGGATAACTAACTGACCTACAGACCCTATATAACTGGCTGACCTACAGACCCTGGATGACTGACTGACCTACAGACCCTATATAACTGGCTGACCTACAGACCCTGGATTACTGACTGACCTACAGACCCTGGATTACTGGCTGACCTACAGACCCTGGATTACTGACTGACCTACAGACCCTGGATGACTGACTGACCTACAGACCCTGGATAACTGACTGACCTACAGACCCTATATAACTGACTGACTTATAGACCCTGGATAACTAACTGACCTACAGACCATGGATTACTGACTGACCTACAGCCCCTGGATAACTGACTGACCTACAGACCCTGGATTACTGACTGACCTACAGACCCTGCATTAGATTACTGACTGACCTACAGACCCTGGATTACTGACTGACCTACAGACCCTGGATTACTGACTGACCTACAGACCCTGGATTACTGACTGACCTACAGACCCTGGATAACTTACTAACCTACAGACCATGGATTACTGACTGACCTACAGCCCCTGGATAACTGACTGACCTACAGACCCTGGATAACTTACTAACCTACAGACCCTGGATTACTGACTGACCTACAGACCCTGGATTACTGACTGACCTACAGACCCTGGATAACTAACTGACCTACAGCCTTTGGATAACTGACTGACCTACAGCCCCTGGATAACTGACTGACCTACAGACCCTGGATGACTGACTGACCTACAGAACCTGGATTACTGGCTGAACTACTGACCCTGGATTACTGACTGATCTACAGCCCCTGGATTACTGACTGACCTACAGACCCTGGATGACTGACTGACCTACTGACCCTGGATGACTGACTGACCCACTGACCCTGGATAACTGACTAACTTATAGACCCTAGATGACTGACTGACCTACTGACCCTGGATAACTGACTAACCTATAGACCCTGCATTAGATAACTGGCTGACCTACAGACCCTGGATTACTGACTGACCTACAGACCCTGGATTACTGACTAACCTATAGACCCTGGATTACTGACTGACCTACAGACCCTGGATTACTGACTGACCTACAGACCCTATATAACTGACTGACCTACAGACCCTGGATAACT
Organism: Mactra quadrangularis; assembly: GCA_025267735.1. Lineage (NCBI taxonomy): Eukaryota > Metazoa > Mollusca > Bivalvia > Venerida > Mactridae > Mactra > Mactra quadrangularis. The sequence continues at coordinate 53,748,688 of CM046299.1, read as the reverse complement.
GACTAACCTACAGACCCTGGATTACTGACTGACCTACAGACCCTGGATAACTTACTAACCTACAGACCCTGGATTACTGACTGACCTACAGACCCTGGATTACTGACTGACCTACAGACCCTGGATTACTGACTGACCTACAGACCCTATATAACTGACTGACCTACAGACCCTGGATAACTGACTAACCTACAGACCCTGGATTACTGACTGACCTACAGACCCTGGATAACTTACTAACCTACAGACCCTGGATTACTGACTGACCTACAGACCCTGGATTACTGACTGACCTACAGACCCTGGATTACTGACTGACCTACAGACCCTGGATAACTTACTAACCTACAGACCATGGATTACTGACTGACCTACAGCCCCTGGATAACTGACTGACCTACAGACCCTGGATAACTGACTGACCTACAGACCCTGGATAACTGACTGACCTACAGACCCTGGATAACTGACTGACCTACAGACCCTGGATTACTGACTGACCTACAGACCCTGGATAACTGGTTGACCTACAGACCATGGATAACTGACTAACCTACTGACCCTGGATGACTGACTGACCTACTGACCCTGGATAACTGACTAACCTACAGACCCTGGATGACTGACTGACCTACAGACCCTGGATTACTGACTGACCTACAGACCCTGGATGACTGACTGACCTACAGACCCTATATAACTGACTGACTTATAGACCCTGGATGACTGACTGACCTACAGACCCTGGATGACTGACTGACCTACAGACCCTGGATTACTGACTGACCTACAGACCCTGGATAACTGACTGACCTATAGACCCTGGATTACTGACTGACCTACAGACCCTGGATGACTGACTGACCTACAGACCCTGGATAACTGACTGACCTACAGACCCTGGATTACTGACTGACCTACAGACCCTGGATGACTGACTGACCTACAGACCCTATATAACTGACTGACCTACAGACCCTGGATTACTGACTGACCTACAGACCCTGGATGACTGACTGACCTACAGACCCTGGATGACTGACTGACCTACAGACCCTATATAACTGACTGACCTACAGACCATGGATAACTGACTGACCTACAGACCCTGGATAACTGACTGACCTACAGACCCTGGATGACTGACTGACCTACTGACCCTATATAACTGGTTGACCTACAGACCCTGGATGACTGACTGACCTGCAGACCCTGGATGACTGACTGACCTACAGACCCTGGATGACTGACTGACCTACAGACCCTGGATTACTGACTGACCTACAGACCCTATATAACTGGCTGACCTACAGACCCTGGATGACTGACTGACCTACTGACCCTATATAACTGACTGACCTACAGACCCTGGATGACTTACTGACCTACAGACCCTATATAACTGGCTGACCTACAGACCCTGGATGACTGACTGACCTACAGACCCTATATAACTGGCTGACCTACAGACCCTGGATTACTGACTGACCTACAGACCCTGGATTACTGGCTGACCTACAGACCCTGGATTACTGACTGACCTACAGACCCTGGATGACTGACTGACCTACAGACCCTGGATAACTGACTGACCTACAGACCCTATATAACTGACTGACTTATAGACCCTGGATAACTAACTGACCTACAGACCATGGATTACTGACTGACCTACAGCCCCTGGATAACTGACTGACCTACAGACCCTGGATTACTGACTGACCTACAGACCCTGCATTAGATTACTGACTGACCTACAGACCCTGGATTACTGACTGACCTACAGACCCTATATAACTGACTGACCTACAGACCCTGGATAACTGACTAACCTACAGACCCTGGATTACTGACTGACCTACAGACCCTGGATAACTTACTAACCTACAGACCCTGGATTACTGACTGACCTACAGACCCTGGATTACTGACTGACCTACAGACCCTGGATTACTGACTGACCTACAGACCCTGGATAACTAACTAACCTACAGACCATGGATTACTGACTGACCTACAGCCCCTGGATAACTGACTGACCTACAGACCCTGGATAACTTACTAACCTACAGACCCTGGATTACTGACTGACCTACAGACCCTGGATTACTGACTGACCTACAGACCCTGGATAACTAACTGACCTACAGCCCCTGGATAACTGACTGACCTACAGCCCCTGGATAACTGACTGACCTACAGACCCTGGATGACTGACTGACCTACAGAACCTGGATTACTGGCTGAACTACTGACCCTGGATTACTGACTGATCTACAGCCCCTGGATTACTGACTGACCTACAGACCCTGGATGACTGACTGACCTACTGACCCTGGATGACTGACTGACCCACTGACCCTGGATAACTGACTAACTTATAGACCCTAGATGACTGACTGACCTACTGACCCTGGATAACTGACTAACCTATAGACCCTGCATTAGATAACTGGCTGACCTACAGACCCTGGATAACTGACTGACCTACAGACCCTGGATTACTGACTGACCTACAGACCCTGGATTACTGACTGACCTACAGACCCTATATAACTGACTGACCTACAGACCCTGGATAACTGACTAACCTACAGACCCTGGATTACTGACTGACCTACAGACCCTGGATAACTTACTAACCTACAGACCCTGGATTACTGACTGACCTACAGACCCTGGATTACTGACTGACCTACAGACCCTGGATTACTGACTGACCTACAGACCCTGGATAACTTACTAACCTACAGACCATGGATTACTGACTGACCTACAGCCCCTGGATAACTGACTGACCTACAGACCCTGGATAACTTACTAACCTACAGACCCTGGATTACTGACTGACCTACAGACCCTGGATTACTGACAAACCTACAGACCCTGGATAACTAACTGACCTACAGCCCCTGGATAACTGACTGACCTACAGCCCCTGGATAACTGACTGACCTACAGACCCTGGATGACTGACTGACCTACAGAACCTGGATTACTGGCTGAACTACTGACCCTGGATTACTGACTGACCTACAGCCCCTGGATTACTGACTGACCTACAGACCCTGGATGACTGACTGACCTACTGACCCTGGATGACTGACTGACCCACTGACCCTGGATAACTGACTAACTTATAGACCCTAGATGACTGACTGACCTACTGACCCTGGATAACTGACTAACCTATAGACCCTGCATTAGATAACTGGCTGACCTACAGACCCTGGATTACTGACTGACCTACAGACCCTGGATTACTGACTAACCTACAGACCCTGGATTACTGACTGACCTACAGACCCTGGATAACTGACTGACCTACAGACCCTGGATAACTGACTGACCTACTGACCCTGGATGACTGACTGACCTACTGACCCTGGATAACTGACTGACCTATAGACCCTGCATTAGATTACTGGCTGACCTACAGACCCTGGATTACTGGCTGACCTACAGACCCTGGATTAGATTACTGTCTGAACTACAGACCCTGAAATATTGGTGTAGAAAACTTACCACCACACCAAAGCACACCCATGATTTACTGTTATCTTGTCGTGTAAACTTTATATATTTTCTTCTATGTTCAATTGTTTTAAAATGCATGTATATCATTATAGATATTGTTTGTTCAATTGTTATTGTTTTATTTAGGTCAAGAAACAGAACCTAAACTACCACATCATGTACTGCCATCTTTGTTACAACTATTAAATATGTCAAATATGAATCCAGTCAAGGTTTGTTGTTTGTTTGATTATTTCATGTTTTGGTATTGAAGTTAAAAGCTCTTATTCACTAATTTCACAAATATCTAAAGTAAATATTTATATTATCAAAAATTATGTAATAATGACTTGTAATGTAGTGGCTATAGTCCAGTTTAATAACATTATAATAATTATTTAAGATAAACAAGTCACTGTCTTGTTAACCACTAAACCTGGGTCGATAGCGCAGTTGGTAGCGCACCGGGTTTTGGAATCTCGTGCCAGAGGGGGTTTGGGTTTGAATCCCACCCGCGGAGGTTATACCCTTCTATGAAAATTTGACAATGATGTCGATTTTCCTCCATTGATAAGATGATATGGAGAAGTTTCCGGCCTTGTGGAAGGGTAAGTGGGTACTGGTTATAGACAATGGTCCAGGAAAGCTAGGTTAGGTGCGCTGGATGCCATAAAATGACCTAAACTGTGTTGACACAGTGTTAACTCCAAAAAATAAATATGAATACCACAATAGAAATGATATTTTTCAGAACCTTAGGAGTCAAAATTTTATCTTTAAAACTGGCTATAACTTGGTTGTTTGTCCGAATTGCTATTGTAGTTTTACTTGCAAACAGTAAAATCATAGTAACTGTCACATTTTCTTTAAGCATTCCAACTTTTGTGATAAATTCTGTCTGCCTTCTTCCAACTTACATAAGTTATCATCATTATCCCATCATCTTGAACAAGCTTTTAATCAGTAGGTTATGTGAATGATTTGGGAGTGCAGATTTATAGTCCAACAATATTAACCTGAGCTTAAACTTTAAGCAAGATTATATAAACTTAGTATTTACAGTCTATTTTGTCTTCGTTTGTAAATCGCGCTTTATCACATTTTTGGCGAAGTACACATACTAAATAATCAATTTTGTTTTCATAGGAATAAATACCTAGAAACTGTGCTACTATATTGGAGACTTACCTTTTCCATAAACAAATGTGTCCAAAATTAAAAGTACAATATCATGCGATGTTTACAAAATTGATTTATATTCACACAGGTTGTTATAATCACATGTATAGGGTTGTAACCCTAACCCTGGCGCATAATATTGAAATTCACTATTTAATTTTTGTAAAGTGTGTAATTAGTGTAATAAGGTAGTACAAGCTCAGGTCAATATTGTCGGACTATACATGTAACAGATTTTGTTATATTGACACAATTTGTTAAAATTAAAATTGTTAGGGTGAACAGTATTATGTGTTTTTAACTTTGTGATATATCTTTTTTGTTTTGATTTGTTATTTTGGTAGTAAAATTTTATTTACTTGGTTTCCATTTACACCATTCAATTTATTGTTACTGGCAGAAACTAGTGACTTTTACACTATGGCACTAATTAAATAAAATGTCTTGAATTGAAAAGTTTTTGTTGATTTTCAAACATGATTTTTTTTCAACATTATTTGATAGTACAGATGTAGTTGCAGTTTTCAATAGTAAAAATGGTATGAAATTCCATCATGTGGTTACCACAATGAAATACGATTTATAAGGAGTATACTTTCGTAGAACATTTGTCTAGAGTATATATATTATATATATGTAACAGAAATATAAAACAGCACTTTTACTGTCTTGCTTTTGTAGCTAACTTTAATGGTGACGTTGTAAAGAGTCAACTAAGGACTTGAAAGGTTTTTGGTTCACTCATAGTTGAGATAATGTTTTTTTATCATGTTGCATTTATTTATATTTAGGGCTGTGACTATACGCCATAAGTGCATCGCAATATACTGCAATATGCTGGCACCATATCGGGATATGTACTACGATATATTGTGGGCTTTAGGTTTGTTGTGCCTCCGCTATATTTAACAGAAACAATGCAAATTTTATATGCAGCTACTGATAGAATCTAGCCCCATAAAGTATTTAAGGTCATTTAAGACTGAGACGCACCCAAATCGGTTACATTTTTGTAAATTAAGGTTAAATTGAATGAACAATGAAAAAACGGACGTTTTGCCTCTTTTATTTCGCGAAGGGAGGAAATTTCCAATGAAATAAAAAATATCGCCAAATACCGGTACGTTAAAATCGTACCGCGATAGGTATTGCCGCAGCTGGGTATTGCAATATACCGGTATACCGTGACAGCCCTATTTATAATTGTAATTTTAATATATTATTTCAGATATCCTTTCATTTACAAAAATATAATATTTTAATGGTAGAAAGTTATAAAGTTTGTAAAGTATTAGATATATTATGTGAGAAGTCAATGAAAGCAAGAGATACAGATGATATCATGGCTGTTAAAACACATTATTTGGCTACAGTGATTAGAAAAGCTAAAGATAGTGAAAGTTTAGATTCATGGATAAAATGGTTTGTATTTTTCTTCATTTACATAATTTGATATCTTTCAATATTTATTAAAATCAAACTGTCTTCATTTAACTCATCACTACTTTCTCTGACAATACATCACATGTCAGATACAAATTATTTTATCATAAGTTAAAAGTGTAAAAATGTAACCTTAGGTGCTTTTGTGTGCTGAAGGTTTGTGCTTTTAGCTCGTCTTTTCAAAGAATTGTAGAGCTCTCCTACTCGCCCTAGCGGCCGCATCCAAATTTCTGATTAAAATTTTTGTGCAGTAAAATATATTTTACTATAACTTTTTTTATTTCTTAAGATATCAACTTCAAACTATGTTCCTAATTATCAACCCCATCTCATGTGACAAGGTTCATAACTCCAAATACATATTTTTTAGAATTATCTCCCTTTGAACTTAGTTTTCTTTAAAAAATATTTCTTTTTACTGCAACTGTTTTATTTCTTTAGGTAAAAACTTCAAACTTAATATATATATTCCTTATTATCAACCACATCTCATGTGGCAAGGTTCATAACTCCAAGTTCATCTTTTTTTCAGAATAATCTTCCCTTGAACTTATAATTTTCCTAAAAAAATATTTGTTTTTACTGCAACTGTTTTGTTTCTTTAGATATCAACTTCAAACTTTTAATTATGTTCCTTATTTTCAACTTTATCTCATGTGATAGAGTTCATTACTCCAAATACATTGTTTTATCAGAATTATCTCACCATGAACTTAGAATTTTCTTTAAAAAATATTTCTTTTTACTGCAACTGATTTATTTCTTTAGGTATCAACTTCTAACTTTATACATATTATTATCAACCACATCTCATCTGACAGGGTTCTTAACTTCTTAACTCCAAATACATTTTTTTTCAAAATTGTCTACGGTGAACTTTAAATTTTCTTGAAAAACATTATTTTGTACTTTAACTTCTTTTTTTTAAAGTATCATTTTCAAATATATATGTACCTTATCATCAACCACATCTCATGTGACAAATATATACTTAGTTGAGCATGCTGTCTCTACTGACATCTCATGTGACAAATATTTACTTAGTCGAGCATGCTGTCTCTACTGACATCTCATGTGACAAATATATACTTAGTTCAGCATGCTGTCTCTACTGACAGCTCTTGTTTTTTGTTGTAGTTACTGATATTTTTTCACATACAATCAGGGACTTTAGTCAGTTGTCTTTCCCTGATAAAATCTAAAGCAATCCAATTGGTAAGTAGGTCCTTACAGTTGGAATCTTCAGATTTTATCTTTGAAGTCCTATGTAAGGATAACAAAATATTTCATCAAATATCTTTCTTGTTAATGAAGATATTAACAGAAGTGGAGAAATTTAGGTATTTTTTTACCCTTAAAAAACTTAGCTTGAATTTCAAACAAATTAAATGATTTACAAAAAAAGTTATCTAAGATTAACTTTGGCAAACTGACATTGAAAAATAAGGGTAAAATCTGAGTAATCCAACTAATTGGACCTACCTATTTGAAGAGTATGCAAGGGGAAATAAATGACTAAGGTCCCTTATTTGATTGGCTCTCAATGTTGTCTCACTGAAAACTTCTTAAATATAGATTGATATCACTTTATACATTAATATTCTTTTATAAACATTATCTTAAATGTTAGTCTTTAATTGCTTCAGTTATTCTAATGAAAGTGTTTCACTGATTGGACAAGTAAGGAAGCTTATATGAACAATTTATGTATAATTTGTATACAATAAAAACTTGAACTGAAAAAAAACCAACTTATTGGGTAAAGAAAAATTATATCTTAAAAGATTTCAACTTTTCATGGTCTTTTTTTTCTCGACTGTCAAGATATGATTAGTTTCACAGTGACGGATGAACATGTAATACTCAACCTGATATAATTTATTAATTTAGGTTAGTAAAAGGAAGAGCATCAGATGGTCATCCTGAGAACCAAGATAAAGTCATAAGACAAGCATTAAAAGAATTTCCTTATGTAGAATCTCAATTGTTACAAAATATGGTTCGACAATTATCTATGACAAAAGTGGTAAATATATAATATTGTTTATTTTAATTTATTGTTATTGTATAATGATAAAACTTGTTACATTATAAATGTCAGTAGATTTGTCAGATGTTTGCTGAATGTTCATTGAATATTATGCAACAAGTTGATCATGTGTTCTATGGATTCGCTCGCACCTTCATTTTGACTGTTTTTACAAAAAATATTTATTTTTATTTCCTCGCTTGCTCATAAAAATTTGGTCAAACTACTATGTTAAGCAACTGAATTAAGATTTTTAAGATATTCTTTTCTTCACTCGCTCGCTCCAATTTTTTCCAGAAAAATCCGTAGAACATATGAGCAACTTGTTGTGGCTTTATGTACCGGCAAATTTTATCTTTAATGTTGAAATATTTTGTTCTTGTCTCAGATTTATGTACCATTTACTGATCAAACCGTGGCTGTGGCGTAGTGGTTAGCATGTCTGACTTCGAATGTGGAGATCACGGGTTCGAACCCGGTCGAGGCAGGTCATACCCTATACATGAGTTGTCGGCCTTGTGATGGGGTAAGTTAGTACTGGTGATAGATAAGTGTCCAGGAAACCTAAAGTAGGAAGAGCCGGCCGTCGTGTATATGACCTATATATGTGTTGAATGTGACGTTAAAAAAAATATATTTACTGATCAATTTCACATTTTATGTGTCTGGATCCCCTCTTTCAAAATGACAGCCACAGGACCCCTCTGTCAAGAGGAGATATGTATCCTCCTATGTTGCTGGGGTTTGAAGGGGGTGCAGTATCTGAGCAAATTTCAGAAATAATATTTATTAGTTCATTAACATTTACCTCAAATATATAACATGGATAGAGTCATTAAAGTTCATTAATTATAAAATTACTTTTAGTGTGCATTAGTTTTTTTATCAAAGAACTTAGGAAAGCACTGTATGTTACACCATGGTATAACTTATATACTCATACATGTGTAAATATATTTATATATGGTGACAGTCCAACTTCATTAAATATATTAAATTAAGACATAACTTTTATATATATGTGTATATATATTTATATAGGGTGACAGTCCAACTTCATTAAATATATTAAATTAAGACATAACTTTTATATATATGTGTAAATATATTTATATAGGGTGACAGTCCAACTTCATTAAATATATTAAATTAAGACATAACTTTTATATATATGTGTATATATATTTATATAGGGTGACAGTCCAACTTCATTGAATATATTAAACCAAGGAATTAATGGACAAAAGTTTGGTTTTGATGTTGAACAAGATTGTACAGTATGTAGTGAACCTGATGCTAAAAAATGTACAAAATGTAAAATGGTAAGATCTTAGTATGTTTAATGTTTTACACTGAACAAAAGTTCTAACCGATCACTTTTCAAATTTTGACTATTTCATAACGGGCCAATGGATCTTTATAAAATTTTGCAGAGGTGATTTTTGTGTCATTTTCTACCGATTTGTGGAAAAAATAATTTGATACGGTCCGATGCACTCAATCGGCACACAGGGTGTGGTTTACACATTTTGACACGAAATGTTCCTATAGAGAGTGGGGAGTATTAAATTTCACTTTGCATGAATCCTTGTTAACTTTATAAGTGAAAAAACATAAAACATTGCACGAATGCCGATGCAGGATCGTGGCGTAGCCAATGGAATGTTGAATGCTGGGGCCTTATGTTTATGTTTAATCAATATATCAATTATGTCTTGTTCATTCCATTATCATTAGCAATGTACTGAAGTTTAGATGAAGTGGCTATCTGTCAATTGCCATAATGGTTAAAGTTTTTCGTATTACTGATATATGTATATACTGATTTCATTATTTTGAATATCAATTACTTGATGTAATATATATAAAATCTTCTAAAGTCAATGAAATATCATCAGATGATATTTTGTATTTAACTAATATTGACATAAAAGTATTTCTATATAATTATACTCTAGTGATTTTATACATAATTTTGTTGTTTATTTCAGGCATTTTATTGTAATCAAACTTGTCAGAAACTTCATTGGCCAACACATAAGAAATTTTGCGCTAAATTAGCAGGTTAGAAGTAAATTGTTTATATAATACTCATTTATTTACCTCGGTTGTGACTGTAATACAAGTTTTTATAACTTTAGTATTGAGCTATTAGGGTAAAGATGTTTGCTGAAGAAAACAGCAACTGAGGTTTTTGGTGTGATTTGCACCTACACAAAGCTAGCTAGCTATATTAGTTATCAATAGTATGATATTATCTCTTACTTACCTTGTCTAGTAAACTGTGGTGTAATGATTCATACACAATATTTTATCAAAATAATCTGGTGTAAAGATCTGGTTTCAACAAGTCCTTGTCTAGTAAACTGTGGTGTAATGATTCATACACAATATTTTATCAAAATAATCTGGTGTAAAGATCTGGTTTCAACAAGTCCTTGTCTAGTAAACTGTGGTGTAATGATTCATACACAATATTTTATCAAAATAATCTGGTGTAAAGATCTGGTTTCAACAAGTTATTCATCATCTTGTAATTTCAATAACAAGTAAAGAATTTGTCTTAAGATCTGCTAACCAAAAAACCACAAGATATCTAAAGTTTCTGAACTGGCAATTTTTATGATCAAGTTAGCAAGTACTTATAAAGAAAGTCTTCAAGAAAGCTAATAACATTAGACAACTGTCATACACAAACTTATTAAATGTTGATAAATAATGTAATAAAAAGAGAGGAACTTTCTGGTTTTTAAAATATCTATAACAGTCAATAGTTTTAGAAAATATAAAAATGTGACAATTACTTAAAAGATATATGCCAAGGTTGGTTTATAAATAATACTGTGATGTTACAATGTATTATAGAAGAATACAAACTTCAACAAAAATTAAATGAAGAAAATAAAAAACGTGAAGAAGAAATGAAAAAATTAGAGGAAGAAGAAAAGGAAAGAAAAAAGAAATTAGAAGAGGAACAACAGAAGAAAATAGAAAAAGATGAACAAACAAATATTGGAAATACAACAGAGGTATAACAATATATATCTTTTATCATTTATATATTTTTATTTTATTGAATAAACAAATATTGGAAATACAACAGAGGTATAACAATATATATTTTTTATCATTTATATATATTTATATTTTATTGAATAAACAAATATTGGAAATACAACAGAGGTATAACAATATATCTTTTATCATTTATATATATTTATATTTTATTGAACAAACAAATATTAGGATTACCACAGAGGTATAACAATATATCTTTTATCATTTATATATATTTATATTTTATTGAACAAACAAATATTGGAACAGAGGTATAACAATATATATTTTATCATTTATATATATTTATATTTTATTGAATAAACAAATATTAGGACTACCATAGAGGTATAACAATATATCTTTTATCATTTATATATATTTATATTTTATTGAACTAACAAATATTAGGATTACCACAGAGGTATAACAATATATATTTTATCATTTATATATATTTATATTTTATTGAACAAACAAATATTAGGATTACCACAGAGGTATAACAATATATCTTTTATCATTTATATATATTTATATTTTATTGAATGAACAAATATTGGAAATACAACAGAGGTATAACAATATATCTTTTATCAATTATATATATATAAACTGTTGGGCGTCATGCCTTATGTTTATTGAATAAAGTAAGTATATATTTATATTTTATTGAATAAACAAATATTTGGACTACCACAGAGGATTTGGTTGATAAGTATAAAACTTGTTCTTGAAAATTTTCTGTGGAAACTAGTTTGTTTATATTCATTGCTTGTATAAAAATATTGTTTAGTTGTAAATTTATATGTACTTAAACTTCTGACTTTGGTTGGAGTGTCAGGTTACAAGTTATCAACTACATAAAATTATTTTATAGATTATACATTAATTGTTCATATTTTCAGATAAAATATTGATTTACTGAACATTATGTTTTGTTTTACAGAAAGGAAGTGGTGACTTTGTACCAGAAAAAGAAATCAAAGATTTGAATATTGAAACAACTAACTCATGAAACAGTTTGTTATAAAAATTGTCGTTGTGTTGTGAAAAATATAAAATAAACTTAAGCTGTTGTAATATCCAACTTGTAAAATAAGTTTTTGTTGAAATTGTAATACGATACAAAATATCTTCATTATTACTATCTAGACTTTCATGTTTTATACTACAGAAATGTTGATGTATTGTAAACTATTTATAACAATGATTACCTGAGATGAAAGTTATCTGACAGACAGTTTGTCTCCAGTGTGTAAAATGTTTTAAGTACCATCAATAATTACCTTCACATTTTAGGGCGTTTTTCATTTGGTTTTTTTTATGAAATTCAGTATTGTACATAAAAAATCTTTATTTAGATAAGCGATTTATAGAGAGAATGTAGATACATGTAGATTTATGGTAAATTTATTAATATAGAATAGTCTACGTACAATTAAATATTGTTAATTTTACACAAGTTATTAATCTAAATAATACAATTTCTGAAAACAAGTTATTGATAAAATTAGTTGTTTACACTAAAATTTTAATTGAATCATGGAATTACCATGACATCAGGGCTCGAATTTAAGCTGGCATACTCGCAAAATGTGAGTGGGTTTTGAAAATGGTGAGTAAAACTTTTATTTTAACTCGCAAATTTTTGCGAGTTAAAATTGCTGCAAACATTTTTCTGTCTAAACTAATAAGGCTCAAATCAGCATTGAAACACCCAGATAGATCAATCTATATTTTATTTGGTATCAATATACACAAAACATGGCATACATTGCAATCAACATGGTAAAACATAAAACAAACAACACAAGATGAATACAATGAACCATGTCAGGGTACATCAACACCAAGGATAACACAAAAAAGAGTAACTCTTATTTCCATTGTGGTCCTTGGGATATTTTTGTCTATCCCACAATAATGCCCTTGATCCATCTAGTTAAATGTAGCACTATGTTGTATTTATATTGTATATTATATGAATAGTTACTATGTATGCTATTACAATTTGAAGAAAAAAAATGTGAGATAATTTTCATTTTGCGAGTTGAAATAAAATCAACTGCATGACATAGTAGTTTCTATGACTCACCTCTGTATAAAGCAAGTTGTTTATTTTGAATGTAAGTGTATGGTATTAGTTTAAAGACTAAATTTAATGATCTAAGCCTCACCAGTGACAGTGATTAGATAGACTGACAGTCACAATGTGCATGAAACCTTTCTTGATGATATTATTTATAAGTTTAAGTCAAAACAATTTTAGTGAAATTATTGTGCATGTTCTTATGGCAACTCATCAAGTTTTATGTTTTTAAAATGTTTGTTTAATTGATTCAATGTTCTGCAATAATTCATGTTGTGTTACTTATTGTTGTAAAGTTTGTTTATTTGTTTGTAGAGATGTTTATAAAGATCAGTTTTTATATTATTATACAGTATTGTGTGTCCTATTTAAATAGTTATATTTGATCTAAGCATTAGTCAGATACATAGATGTCCTTGTAATTTTTAATAATGATTTTTGTTTAAATAAAATTTAGTCAATTAGTCTGTAGATTATAAAAGATATAATAGACTCCTATGTTCAATGTGTTTACATAGATTAGTAAAACTGACATCCCACTTCATTCTTCAACTTGAATGTTAAATTAAAACCTTTCTTTTATCAGGGAATTAGATATCATTTATGTCTTTGCTTTTATTTACTGTTCATCTTTCTAGCAATAGAATTAAAATTAGTGAAAAAAGTAGTTCTCTGAAACAATACATCATGTTTTTCATTACTACTTTTTTGATGCTATTTGATGTAAATGGTCAAAAAGTAGTTCTTAGTAACAATACATCTTGATTCAATTACTACTCATCTTTTCTTGCTTAAGGGTGTAAATTGGCCAAAAAGTAGTTATCTGAAACAATATGTCAAGGGCTATTTCAAGATGCTCTAGTTTCATTACTAATAATCATACAGATATGCAACTTGGCCAAGTTATTACCTGGGTGAATGTCTTTCAGAAAAACCAAGTTGAGCCCCGATCCCCGTTACCATGGCAACGCTGGGGCAGAGCAAAACGGCAAAAATGCTCTTTTTCCACCCCACATTTGCACTTCAAACAGTAATATTTTCCAAAATTGAGGTCTAGAGTGCCAGGTCTTTTCAGATACTGAAAACATGTTTTCTTATCAGCATTTGGCGCCATTTCTTAGCACTCAATGACCCCGATTTTTTTTCTGGCGATGAGGGGCGCTGCGCACTCTTCAAACCCCAGCAACAAAGGGGGGCACATCCCCCCTTCGGGACCCCCCTGATACATCTTTTTGTAGGGGAGGCGCGCGAAAAAAAGCTCATTTTTTGGGGACAACTATCCTAAAGACAAATTCACTTATTCCAGTTAAAAAACACCATTTTCAAGGCTGTGGCAGCCATTTTGGAGGGGGGGATCTAGACACGTAAAAATGCGGGATTGAGCGGTTAAGGGTTAAGTGCTCCGTATTCTTAACAATTCAGTTGTTTATTATATTGAATAGTTCTGTTCTGTAAAACAAATAATGTGTTCATGTTTAATTAGAATGTTCAAAAATGTTGTTGTCTATATATTAAAAAGAGATAAAACTAGCTTAGTGTTGTTATGATATATTATACTTTTATACAGATGAAAAATTGACCTCCGGTTATTTATATAAATAACATATATAAATGTATCCCTCAATCTCAGTTGAAACAATATATACATGTATATATGGCTCTTGTGGGAAATTGCTTCTGGGTTGTTATAGACTACAAAAGTAGATCTAAGAATTTAGTTTGACTGCTTTTGGGAGGCTGTGACTCTGTTTGTGTGTTCAAATCATATATTCTTCTCCTATATTAGTTTTTCTATCCATCTGGGACAATATTCTGACCATGTTGTGGACTTTGGACTACTTTTTGTGGTGGAAGATCTAGAATTTAGTGCACTGTGGCCATTTTGTCCTTTGCGAATGGGAATAGTAAACAAAGTAAAATTGCGAATAAGTTGTCCCGTATTCTCTTGACTTATTTGACTGCTATAGTGTTGAGGATTAAGAGGAAACCAATTATTATATCTCAATCTATTTGTGAAAGTCAGCAAAGACACTCAAACTTGGCAATTTTATACAGAAACAAAGTTCACATAGTGACACCAGTATATATTTGAGTGTTTCAGTCAGTCTAGTTAACATCATACCATGGCACATGATACATATCATCAGATATACAGCCTTGAGTACAAATATCAACTATCTGTGGAAATCTCCAACTTAAAGTGCTGAAACCATCTTTGGCAATGTTGAATTTAAGAATGTTTGGAAGTTAGATATTAGCTGTCCTGATAAGAATTATATCAGAAATATTTTCAAAACTTGACCTACATGTACTTAGGCCTCAAAAACAATCTTTCGGGGATGAAGAGTCACATCGGGGGGAAGGACACTTATTAAACACAAAACAAACAGACAGTCTAGTTAATTTGGGTACTGGCTGTTATGATCAGTACATAGAAATGTCACGGCACTTACCTGTTCACATTATGGGTAGAAGGATATGTAAGCGGCCGGATAGCTCAGTCGGGAGAGCACTCGCCCTGTAAGCGAGGGGTCTTGGGTTCGAGTCCTGGTCAGGCTGCATATTTTTCTATCCCTGTGACAGAATTATGCTAAATGCTTCTGTTATTTCCTATATAATATATTTAGCTTTAAAGTCAACTTGCTATAAAATATGTGTCTAAAAATTATATTGATAAAATTAATTTTATGTGTAACAAGTCTATTTTCTTACGTATATTTATAAAATAAATATAGATCTAAATTATAAGATCTAATTAAATAGACTAAGAGGGTTAAAATTCATATAATTGTTTTGTGTATTTATTTGTAAACTTAAATATATATTAATCTAAAATAATTATAGTAACTTATTATATAGAAGGATTAAAATTCATATAAATTCTGTTGTTAATTTATCTCTATTTTCTTTGTTATAAAACAATGTCCCGCTCGTCTTCAACTTCAGGCGGAGGTAAACAAAGAACTAACAAAAAGAATTGGGAATGTCCTTACTGTTCAATGTCTTATCCGGAGGATACAAAGAGTCTACAATGTGAAAACTGTGAAGTTTGGGTTTGTCTCTCGTGTACAAGAGTACCCATTGAAATGTATGACATTATGCATAAAATGAGTGATAAAAAGTCTGGATTACAGGGCTTGAAATGGGTTTGTAAGCTTTGTGAAAGGTCTATGCCAACGTTAAAAGAAATGAATAGTACCTTGAATATTATAATGAGTTCAAATAATGAACGTTTTGATGCTATTGAGGATCAGGTTCGTAGAGTTGAAGGTAGTATAGGGGTCAAGGTGACGGAGGAAGTTACCAATTTGAAGGAACAATTAATGAGTGAAATATCTGAAGAAATAGATAAAAAACTTGAACAAAAGTGTAAGGAGGAGGCTGATAAGAAATACAGGGAAATGAATCTTTGTTTCTTTAACATACCAGTATCTGACAGTGCTGATCCATTAGAACGTAAAAACCATGATAAATCTATTATTGAAAACATATTTCAGGCTATAGTGAAACCTGAGGAACAGTCTAAATTACCGCAAATGAAGAATATCTTCAGGCTAAACTCGTCAAAAAGTGTAAATGTAAATAGTGCTGGAAGGTCTGAGGAGACCAAACATATACCAGTGATAAAGGTAACCTTTATTAACAAACATGACAGAAAGTTATTTCTTGCCAACGCTAGGCATATTAAAGACAATCCAACTCTAGAACCATTGCTAAGAAAAGTGATAGTGTCACCTGATTTGTCTGTAAAACAAAGGGAAGAAAATAAACAACTGAGACATGAATTAATTGAGAAAAACAAAGGTCATGTGAAATACACAATAAGGAATGGGAAAATTGTACCTGCTCATCATACGAGTGGGACCAATGTGAATTCCCCCTCTGATTAAGAATTTTAAAGCATCTGTAAATAATGATTTTAATAAACATTTTAACTTGGATTTTAAAAATGATTTTAACAGTGGATTTAAAGTTCTCTATTCAAATGTGGACTCCTTGCTAAATAAAAGGAATGAATTAATTAACATGTTGAATGAAAGTTATTACGACATCATCATATTCACAGAAGTATTACCAAAGAACTGTAAGCATTTGGATATATGTGAATTTAATATTGAATCATATGACTTGTTTATACCAAGCATCGTTTCAGGCAGAGGGGTTGCCATCTATGTAAAAGAGAAATGGAAGGCAAATATAGATGATAATTTAACAGATTTTGCATTCAGTGAGTCAGTATGGTGCAGAATTAGATTAGTGAATAAGGACACCTTCCTTATAGGAGCAATATATAGAAGTCCCTCTTCTGTTTATGAAAACAATGAAAAGTTAAACAGCATATTATTTCGAGCCACTAATATGAAAGACTCGCATATTCTTATATGTGGTGATTTTAATTATAGAGAAATAGACTGGAGTTTAAAAACTAGTCAATCTTCAGATCCTAGTGTGAACTCTTTTATTGAATGCATCAATGATTGTTATTTATTTCAACATATCCAGGAACCTACTAGAATAAGGCATGGACAACAACCTAGTTTGATAGACCTGGTGTTAACAAATGAGATAGATATGATAGATTCTTTGGAATATTTACACCCCTTAGGAAAAAGTGATCATATCATGGTATCATTTAAATTTAAATGCTACACTGACGAATCAGTCAATCATACTCCTAGATACTTATACAACCAAGGGGATTATAAACTTTTACATGAAAAACTGTCAGATTGTAATTGGCAGGAACATGAATATGATGATGTAAATGATATGTGGACTTATTTTACAAAAACTGTTAATTTTGCTGTGGAAGATTGTATCCCGAAGGCTAAACCAAGTGTGAAACACAAGAGAAATGTCTGGTTGACTAGTGATACCTTAAAATCTATATCAGAGAAAAATAGAGCTTGGAAAAGTTATAAATATTGTAAAAATGACCTTAATTACCAGCTATATGCAGAAAAAAGGAACATCGTTACAAAGAAATGTAGGCAAGATAAGTTATCCTTTGAAAGGAAACTATGTAAGAATATTAAAGAAGATCCCAAATCATTTTGGAAGTATATTCGTTCACAAAGTAAAACCAAATCATCAATTGGTGACATTGAATGTATAGACGGTTCCCTTACAAATGACACCAAAGTGAAAGTAGAACTCTTTAATGATTTTTTCTGTAGTGTATTTACACATGAAAACTCTGAGGAAGTGCCTTATTTGGAGAAACGAGAATTCATGGACGAGCTTACGGATATTGTAGTGACACCTAATATTGTTGAGAAAAAAATGCTCAAACTGAATCCCTCAAAATCTCCTGGTGAGGACAACATTCACCCTCGCATATTAAAAGAAAATGCGGACATATTGTGTAACTATATCTCAGTGCTCTTTAATCAATCATTAAAACAAGGTCATCTTCCTAGTACCTGGAAATCCGCAGTAGTTGTTCCGTTGCATAAAAAAGGTAGCAAGAAGAAAACTTCAAATTTCAGACCAGTGAGTTTGACTAGTATAGTGTGCAAACTATTTGAATCCATCATCAGAGATGCTATTGTTGAACATATGAACGTTAACAATCTTTTCACTGTACATCAACATGGTTTTAGAACTAAACACTCTTGTGTCACTCAACTATTAGAAGTCATCGATGATTGGTATGAAATTTTAGATAATCGTGGCTGTATTGACACTATATACTTTGATTTTCAAAAGGCATTCGATACCGTACCTCACAGAAGATTATTACATAAACTATCATGTTATGGTATAAAAGGGAATATTCACAAATGGATTAAGAACTTTCTTAGTGATAGAACTCAAAAAGTTAAAATTGGGAATGTTGTATCATCTGATGCCAAGGTCGTGAGTGGAATCCCCCAAGGATCCGTTCTAGGGCCTATATTATTTCTTATATTCATTAATGATCTACCTGAGATTGTGAACTCAACTGTAAAACTATTTGCAGATGATACTAAATTATACTCTTCCATTACATGTGATGAAGATTGTGAAAAAATTCAAAAGGACATTGATAATCTTTCTAACTGGTCAAATAAATGGCTGCTCAAGTTTAACGTAAACAAATGTAAATCCATGCATATTGGTCGTAATAATCCACGTCATAAATATCATATGAATGTTGACAATACTGTCATACAAATAAATCAGGTCAGTGAAGAAAAGGATATAGGTGTAACATTCGACGAACAGATGAAATTCAACATTCATATTTCAAATATTGTTAACAAAGCTAACCAAAGATTAGGTTTAATAAGAAGAAGCTTCGAATACATGGATAAAGATATGTTTCTAAGTTTATACAAATCACTAATAAGACCAACACTAGAATACGCTACTGTTATATGGTCACCATGGATGAAAAAAGACATAGTTGCAATTGAGCAAGTACAACGTAGAGCTTCTAAACTAGTTAAAGAGTATTGTCATTTATCTTATGAAGAAAGACTGAAAAAATTAGGAATACCAACCCTCTTATACAGACGTGAACGTTCAGATATGATACAACTTTTTAAGATAATGAACAGTTTTGATGAAGTTCAACTGAATTCTTTGAAAACTAGCCACTCTAGTATTACCAGGGGTCACGATATGAAATTAGAAAAAAGACACTTGAACTTGAAACCTACCAAGAATTCGTTCATTCACCGTTGTATTAACAACTGGAACGACTTACCGGATAAATGTGTACACAGCAAATCTGTAAATAGTTTTAAAAGCAATTTAAATGTTGCCTGGAAACATAAACAAAACAAATTTGACTTCTAGTGCACTTAAGTGTTACAAAACTTGGATATAAATTGGTCATTACAAGCTATAGCTTATTCAAGACCTGACGTCAAAGGTAAATCAAAGGTAAATCAAAACCACTATACGATCACTAGACCAGTACCATCAGCGTTTTAGACCAAGCACAATCTAAACGTAGTATCACTCAAATATAATTATATCATTTACCTCACTCGATCGCCAGAGAGAAGATTACGTTTACTACGGTATTTTACAAAGTCCGGCATTTCGGTCTATGACGGGTTTTAGTCAAGACCGTAATTTAAGCGTGTCTGACCTTGGAAAATTTTCACAGAACAGCTAATACAACGAAAACGCCTGTTGAAAAATTGGTTAATTTGAAGTGAACATTATTTCTTGATACTTGGTAATTATAAGTAACGATTTCATTATTTTGTATGTGCAAGTAATCAGAAATTCCATGCATTGTTTATTACCTCGGAGTGACGCGGTAAATGGGTGGGGTAACTTTCTTATTTTAATTTGTGGCGTTGTTTATCCGAACTCTGCTCATGTTAACAACTCCAATGTCTTGGTAATAACTTTCATAAAACATTGATCTACTATCTTACAGATAGGTCGTTTTAATTTAAACCAACTAAGATTGTTTGACCACAGAGATTGCAAGCGATCACCCAATCTCTCATACAGAGTTGTTGATCCTTACAGTGCTCTCAATCTCGGTTAACGTCTCGGTTTTTACAAGATTCTTGTAAAATAGTAATATAATTTAGATTTTGTATCGAACACGTAAATTGTCTTTTATATATATTATCTTAAAGTCTACGTGAAATAGGATTTTATGATAGGCGAAATCCAATTTTTAAAAAGCTCTATTTACAGGAACTATATTTTTGTGAAATTTCTTCCTATTATGAGTAATTTGGCTTATTTACTCATCTGCTAAAAATATCTACATTAGATGCTATTGCTAAAATTATGACAAAAATATCATGCTAAGGGACTGTCAACGACAAGCCTTTGAACATCTACAAGACAAGAAAGGTGATCTGTTAGTTAGTTTGCCTGTTGGGTATGGAAAGAATTAAAAAATTGTCACATGATCGTTTTAAACGATCACGTGTTTGGGACAACTTTCAAGACGTTAACAGAGATTGAGAGCACTGTAAGGATCAACAACTCTGTATGAGAGATTGGCGATCACCAACGGTTATAGTTACTGGTATAAATGGTTGGTGTTCGCATGGAATCCCTGTGGGTTGGACTAAAAGCCTAGATCATGCTACACAGATAAGAAAATGTCTTTAGTCTCTTCAATGTACAGTACCAGATACATCGGTTTACAGTCAACTGGTCAAATGACTGAATAGTCAAACTTAATTTGGTATCTGCAGCGTGTTCAGTAATGACTGTAAGCGAACATTACGGGTACAGGACAACTCAACCCATAGACAACTCAACCTGTGGATAACTCAACCCAAAGTTTGGCCAACTCAAACTGTTAGTAAGGTATTGAGTTTTCTCGGGTTGAGTTGTTCTAACCCTAACATTACAGACATTACGGAATGTTCAGGGTAATTGAACAGGCTACTGGTAACAGTAATCTGGTAGCTTACTTTTTACTAACACCCCACGTATGGCCATAATATTCAATAATGACTGATAGCCATTATCAAAGAAGAAGAATGATTTATCACACAACCAATACTCTAGAACAACTTGTCAAACTGATAATATATAGTGTAAAAAAGTGTAAAAAATTATGGCATTTTAATATTTATTTTGTTGAATATTGGTTTGTCCAGGCAATATCTCCTCCATTTACTTATTGGTTTTAAAATTACATGGCACAAATGTTAATTGTGATGAGACAGTGTCACTGTGTCACATGCATTATAAATTGTGTTTTGATACACTTCTGTGATAGCTCTAGCTACCAATTAATGCCAGTTATCTTCAAGTTCAGTAATTTTACCAATTTATATTTCAATGTTATTCAGGGCATTGAGGAGCTAAAATGGCCACAGAAGTGATTGGGATACAAAGAGAAGACATGAATCAAAAACCTGATGAAGAAGTCTGTGAGAATTATGGAGTGTTTCACAGTGACTATGAATTTAAGTTTGTACAAGAAGGTTCAGAGAAAACAACATTAATGTTACCAACTGTTACCCAAAGAAGTATGGATGTTGATCAATTTAACATTGAGATAGAAGTTGATCCTTCATTACTGGTAGATAAACTGGAAATGATAAAAACTGAAAGAAATACAATCAAATATTGTCTGAAAATATGTAAAGGTAAAATGTTACATAGTCAGGATAAATCTAGCCCAGAAACTGTCTCTCAAATTAATGATAACACTTTAGATGTTCATAATTACAGTAAAAGTAACGTGGCTGCTG
This sequence comes from Mactra quadrangularis, assembly GCA_025267735.1. Classification (NCBI taxonomy): domain Eukaryota; kingdom Metazoa; phylum Mollusca; class Bivalvia; order Venerida; family Mactridae; genus Mactra; species Mactra quadrangularis. The sequence continues at coordinate 53,726,202 of CM046299.1, read as the reverse complement.
ACAATCCCACTGAAAATGAAAATCAAATTGTTAAAGTAATGCAGGTTATAGGGTCAGATGGTAAGACTAGAACTATATGTGTCAAAACTAAAGATGAGGCATTGGATGGAACTGAATTATCTAGTGAGATAGATAACAATGATGATATGGATTATGATAATGATGGTGATGATGATGATGATTTTGATGGAGCAGATATGGCTGATGTAATTAGATCATTTACTGATGGATCCCCTGGTGAGGATGATACACCAAAAAGAAAATATGAACGTTCTAATCAGTACAGTGCTAAGAAGTCAGATCAGTTTTCTGTAAATCAAACAGAGGATGGTTAGTTTGTTATTATTATCTTATATTAAGTGGTGACATTGGTCTACTCTAATTGTTAGTCCACTAGACTTATTACTAGGGCTGTCACAATACCCCACAAATGTACCGCATAATATTGCCTGGCATTGTATCGCGATACGTACCACTACTGCAGCTGCGTATTGCAACATATCGGTATATCGTGAAAGCCCTACTAATTACAGCAAATACAATGTATGATACATTTCTACTCCTAGTTTTATTTTCTTCCATATATACAAAAATACTTAATCAACTTCCTAGTCCATCAGTAGTAGTAGTAGTAGTAGCGATTAAGTTTCTTGCTTAAAGAAACATTAAGACAAATTTTGGATGTAACTTGAACCAATATAGAATACTGGCTATTCAATGATGATTAGTTCAACATTGTATCTACGAGGCCATGTCCTCTCCAAAGTTGATCAAAATATTTATCAGCAGGATGTCATACTAAGTAATTTCATCATCTAAGATAATCTTGTCAATGACTTACCTACATATTATGAGACATTTTGACTGAAGGCTTGATATACATGTATGTATCTTTTAGAACATTCATCACCTGAAGTCGGGTTCTTGTAGATATTAGATTTGGATTGGTGAAAATTACTTAAATACTCATATAGTTTCTTTATGTTTTTGTAACAATAATAAATTGTTAGTAACATGCAGCTACTAGTTCAATGTCAGTAGCTAGAAGCCATCCACTAATCAGAAGTAGGAGTAGAAGCAGTAGTTCAGTGGTAGGATGCACTTAGGGATCAAGAGGTCCTGGGTTCCAATCCCACTAGAGGCACTGCTTATTTCCTTGAGCAAGAAATCATCATGCAATTGCTTCACTCCACCCAGGTGTAAATGGGTACCTGTTAGGGTCATGCTCTGTATGCTGTGGCTTTAATCTGTGCATTATGTTAACAGTTGGTGTGTGACTCGATGATCGGGTAAGTTAATGTCAAGAGTCGACTGAATAGTGATACTTAAAGTAGGCTCCAATAACCCTTGCTTTAACTTTAAGTGTCTAGCTAGCGCTGCTGTCCTATCTCTAAAAGTTTGTCCTGGGTTTAACAGGGTTGGCGCTGGGTCATAAGAAGTTGTCGCCAACATTTTCGCCAAATGAAAAAAGTTGTCGCCACTTTGGGGCCATTGGAGCCAACAAAATTTGTTACGGTTTAACAAGTTTATCAGTGCATCAACGCAAATTATTGTTGTATTAAGACAGCAAGCACACCTTCATTGTAGTCTAGCTCTCCTTAACTCTTGTTTGTATCTTAATTATTGTATTATTTTTTAATTTGCAGATTTTTTATTTTTTTACATAAATAAAGCAAGAACAGTCAATGTCACGTAAATGCATATGCTGAAACGATAGACTAGATTCGTATAGAATGTCAGAAGCACCAATTATTACACACACAAATGTAGAATTTTCTTATGTTTCACTTCTAATTAAACCCATTAATTTTGTCATTTATCACTATCATCTTATCATGACTGACAATTAAAGTCAAATAACTCAGAATTCCAACAAAACAAAACTCAAAATAATTAGATTTTGAATGTAAACCAATTAATTAATTTAATTTACATTAAAAACTAATTAATACACTCTTAATGTTTGGTTACTCAGTTAAACTACTTTACACAAATTCCTCAGAACATTGTGATTTTGTATCAAACTGTAACCTAACATAATCTTTTTGTCATTTCAATAGAAAATGTCTTCTTTCTGGTTGAGTCTAAATGATTGCAGGTATATTTTCTTGGAAAATATCAATGTCCTCAATTTTGACCTTTCTTTGTTAAAATATGTTTTATCATATTGGTTCTGCTATCATACTTTTTCCTTAAATATTACTTTTCATGTAGCAATGCATACTTAATATTGATTTTTAGAGTCTGTTACACGACTTAAATTGATTATGTGACTAAAACTTATTATTATTTTCTCAAATTCAATTTGTCAAAACCAACCTGTGTTTATTCTTAAGATAGAAACGCAGAGGGAATTTCTTTTTTACTTTTGCTAAATTATGAAGAACTATTACTCAAAATAATAGTATTATTAAATTACAAGCGTAGATTTAACAATGAATCACTCGAATTGGCGATAGCGTCGGTCGCGAAAATACGTGACATAATGATATGATGATTGAAGGGATTTCATTTTTACGAAATAAAATTACTAAGAACAGAACAGAACAGAACAGAACTTTATTTGCATTCACAAGTTATATACATAACAATATGTGAGAAGTAAATACATGTAATTATACATAGAGATATTATACTAGTTCATGAGAAAGGTGTATGCATTAAGAAAAAAAGGTAAAACGAAAGTCAATGTCGATAAAGTGGTACGTTATTTTCAATTTAAGAGAGAGAGGGGAATGGTTTAGCTTATAACTAAGAGATAATAAACAAAAAAACAAAAAAAATGAGACAAAAAATGAGAAGGGGAGATAACATCAAAATTTATTTAAGATTATCCTGATAAAGAAACAAAGTTTTGTTAACTCAATTTTGGAAGATGAAGACAATAACGATTTAAATGTGTTTTCTGGATCTAAAGTAAAGTTTGGATAGCCGAGATATTTTATTCTTTCATTTTTCAGAGATTTGCAGTGTAGTAAGTAATGTATTTCAGTGCCGACTAGGCCGTCATTACATAATTTGCAGAGTCTATCGTCGTAAGGTGTTCCGTCGTGACGTCCTGTCTCAATAGGTAATAAGTGATTAGCGGTTCTAAATTTAAATAAAGTGATAATATCATGTGATTCCAACAGTGTAAAGTATTGTTCAAAAGAAAGGTGGTCTTTAAACTTCAGATAGGATAAGCCTTTATTAGACTGAGAAAGTTTTGCATGCCAATTTTGATTATAAGTATAATTCTTAACTATATTTGTTATCAAAAGTGATGACAAAAAAAGTTTTTACGATAATTTTCTTGTGGAATTTGAAAATTTTGATTATTTAATCAGAGATTATTGTTATTGTCACCTTTTATTGACTTAAAAACCTGCCAATTACGCCTATTTACAACACGCTCAAATTTAATACAATTATCTTCTCTAAACAGTTTAAACCACTGAAATCAATGCAATATCACAGTTTGTCACAAGTTTGTTAATTGCAACCGTTTGATTACGTAAGCAATGTTATCGAGCCGACGTGTTACACTATTGATTTTTTAGCGGACGCCGATTGGTTGATAATGCATATTACTAAGCTTAAGCTCCGCCTATTAATTGAATATAAGTAATTGTCAATAATTGTTTGACGCATGGCTGAGCATATAACATCAGGGGCCATCGATGTCATAAACAGCGAGACACTAATTATCGGCCTATGAAGCATGTATACTAACAGCACCTCCCGCTGAGCGGATTTGTCAATTACATCAAAAGGCGAACATCACAAACACACCGCCTGTCGTTATCAATTAAATCAATATCTTATCACTTGCGAATATGAACTTGGCCACTTACGATATCAAAACTTACATCAAAGAAAATTTATACCGGCCGATTTTTTTGTCGCCATGAAATTCGCCAATTTTTCAAAATTGGCGCCAGAAATTATATTTTATCGCATTTGGCGAATTTGGCGATCGGCAGCGCGAACCCTGGTTTAAAGAGATAAGACAAATGATGACAAGTGATACCCAGTTGGTGACATTAGTGTAAAAAACAGTTCGTCTAAAAACATTGTATATACATTTTACTACATGACTTTGCTAGTTAATATTTTTGCCCTTTACTATATTTATCTAACTTGTATATTTTCAGGCTGTAGAATGTATGAATGTAAATCCTGTACATACAGTTCTAAATGGGTTGGTAATATGAGAGATCATGTAAGAACACATACTGGTGAAAAACCTTTTATTTGTAATGTATGTAACAAAGCTTTTACTAATCAATCCTCATACAATAATCATATTGTTATACATAAAGATGAACGTCCACATGTTTGTAAAATTTGTGGTTATACATTTAAAGTAAAGAGACAATTAGTTAAACATGAGTTACGTCATACGACACCAGGACAATATAAATGTGAGTATTGTGATAGATTGTATCATACAAATACTGAACTAAAGAATCATTTACCTACTCATACAAAAGAACGTAAACATAAATGTGAACTTTGTTATAAAGCTTTTACTTCAGTGTCTTCATTATCTAGACATAAAATGTTACATACTGGAGGTAGCTATCAATGTCATCTATGTAACAATACATTCTTACGTAAAGAAACATGGAGACGTCACATGATCCGATCACATGACTATGATGAAAATGATGCATTATTATCTAAGAGAATACGTTATACAGCAGTAAAACCAGATATGTTAGATATGGATGGTGTTGAAGAACAACAAGTTATAAACCAGTTAGAACCAGTTACAACAGCAGTAAATACAACACAAGTGAATGCTAGTATGGAAACAATACAAACTACTGACAATGGTGAAGTTCAATATATTATAAGTTTATCTTATTGATATATAATAGTGGTATGAATTAATCATGTACGAGGGTTGATCAATAAGTTTGTAGACAATTACTTAACTCTACTTATTATTCATCGCTATACTATAAAACTTGTTACAAACACTATTTAACTATAAATGAATACAATTTTATTTACATGAATTGAATATCATTATATTTCTTTTTGTTATTAGTCTCCATAGCAACAGACATAAGCTTATGTACCGCAGGTCAATTTAAATCCTTTTTTAAAATGACAACTCAGAAATTCTGTTTGCAGACTAACATCACTATAAATGCTATTTCCTAAAAATGTGATGCATTTCCTCAATTCCTTATGAAAGTTGTAAGGACTTCTAACAGCATTGTCACTTAACAAGTTATGACTTCATAGGACGACGCCCATCCATGACATCCATTAAATTTAGATAGTAGCCAGCAACATATTGTAAAATGTAAACAGGTTTAAATAAATTTAAGTAAGAACAAAGAATGCATTTTATTGTTTGTCACTAGCATTAATGATTGTTGTAATGTAGTAATGACTTTATAAATGAAAGAAAACAATGTGACCCGTTAGCTAACACAAAAAAGTCATTTAAGGGAAAAGATATGACAATTAAGACTTGTAACACATGTACATGTATGTTTCTGAAGTCATACTTTTGGTTTTTTTTCATTACATTTTTTTTTGTTTTAACAACACTGAAGCCTGAATGGATACACAATAGTTAAAAATGAACTTTCAAACAAACTAATTCTGATAGCAAATTGCAACTGAGTAATGATCATTTTTGTAACGTTTAGTGTTATACGTTGACCTGCGGCGGGTACTCCACACTGTGTTCTTGTAACTTGCTCTATTTTTTACTATCAGATAGTTTGTCTTAAAATTTCTACATCAAAGTCCAAATACTTCAAACTTAGAAATCATGAACAGATAACTTAAATGGAGAGTTGCATGCTTATCTTACAGCAGTTGTCTTGGAATATATTGATCAACCCTCGTACAAGGTATATATATATATGGGATCTCCAAGTATTACTATACCTTTAAATTGTATCATTTACATTGTAACTTCTGCACAAATTATTTTTAGAAATGACCTAGTTACATGACTACTGACCAAGTTTACTGTTTTGATTTAATTTGGTCAGGAGAATCTGAAGTGAAAACATGTGTTTGTTTACCTTGACCTTGTTAGTTGTTGTTGTAGATCACATGACTACTGACCTTGACAGTTGTTGTTGTAGATCACATGACTACTGACCTTGACAGTTGTTGTTGTAGATCACATGACTACTGACCTTGACAGTTGTTGTTGTAGATCACATGACTACTGACCTTGACAGTTGTTGTTGTAGATCACATGACTACTGACCTTGAACTTGTTAGTTGTTGTAGATCACATGACTACTGACCTTGACAGTTGTTGTTGTAGATCACATGACTACTGACCTTGACAGTTGTTGTAGATCACATGACTAATGACCTTGACAGTTGTTGTAGATCACATGACTTCTGACCTTGACAGTTGTTGTAGATCACATGACTACTGACCTTGACAGTTGTTGTTGTAGATCACATGACTACTGACCTTGACAGTTGTTGTTGTAGATCACATGACTACTGACCTTGACAGTTGTTGTAGATCACATGACTACTGACCTTGACAGTTGTTGTAGATCACATGACTACTGACCTTGACAGTTGTTGTTGTAGATCACATGACTACTGACCTTGACAGTTGTTGTAGATCACATGACTACTGACCTTGAACTTGTTAGTTGTTGTAGATCACATGACGACTGACCTTGAACTTGTTAGTTGTTGTAATAGATCACATGACGACTGACCTTGAACTTGTTAGTTGTTGTAATAGATCACATGACGACTGACCTTGAACTTGTTAGTTGTTGTAATAGATCACATGACGACTGACCTTGAACTTGTTAGTTGTTGTAATAGATCACATGACTACTGACCTTGAACTTGTTAGTTGTTGTAATAGATCACATGACGACTGACCTTGAACTTGTTAGTTGTTGTAATAGATCACATGACTACTGACCTTGAACTTGTTAGTTGTTGTAATAGATCACATGACTACTGACCTTGATATAGTTGGAATCAATGATATTTTGATTGAATCACTTGCTTACTTTGTTCTCTAAACAATTGTTGTATACATGTATATTTAAGACTTTATTTGTTAGGATTGTCATAATTACCTGGTTCATCAACTTTGATTTGATTTCAATAAGAAATTAAGTTCAATTCCTGGACATGTTTTATGGTCTGTTAACTTTGGCAAAACCTAGGATCAAAACCAGGGATGGGGTCAATTACTTGCAAAGTAATTAATTATAATTACCATTATTCTCAACCTCAGTAATCATAATTAATTGTTAATTACCCTGAGTTAGGACAACAATTAATTACAATTACCATTATTTACATAAACAATTAATTATTAATTAATTATTTCAATGACGTATTTAGGCAAAAAATTAAACTCCATTTACTGACATGTATTAATCATTGTCACTACCTTTAAAACACTAAATAGAAGATAAGATAACTCATATTGCAGTATACATGTATGTGATACTTATTTTTTCCAAATAATTCTTAGTTATGTTTTATTTATACAATGTACATCATATCAACAGAAACAATGTGAAACATTTACTCAATCTGGGCATTGGCTTTGATCATCATAAGATTGTGGTTAACGAATTACATACAATCACTTGTAAATGGTTTGTGAATTCAGTAGTACTTGATTAGTGGATAATCTTATAACCTTAGTTAAAAGGTGATAATGTCAATGACTCAGTGTATTCAAGATGATCACCTCAATGCTCATCTGTCAGTGACCAGTTAGACAATTTAATATTTTACTATAACACCATGCATGGTTATCAATCAATTAGCTATAGATTTCATGTTGCAAACACAATTGTTATGACAGTAAAGGACCCATTCATAAGGCGTGAAAGGTGTGAAAAAACAGAAAAGAGGGGACCAGTTTGGAAACTAAGTCACATTTAATGAAACATATGCAATGTATCATGAAGTAATTGAAAAATAATTGAAATCAATTAATTATTGCCTAAGTAATCAATTATAATTACCATTGTTTTCCATTTTTTGATAAAATAATTAATTACAATTACCATTGTTTTCACACAGTAATTAATTGACAATTAATTGTTCAAAGCAATTAATTGACCCCATCCCTGATCAAAACGGCTGACCCTGAGTCGACTTATCCATTTAAAGTAAATGGTTAACTGATTTCAGTTTTCAGTGATCCTGAAAGCACTTATTCATGTATTCTTATCTTAGACTGTTTAATCTATGTAAAGTTTATATTGTATATATTGATTATTGTAGATTTTACTGACATTGCTTTTTGATGTCATATTGTGTTCAAATTAAATTTCTTGTCTTTTATAAATTCACTTGTATTCTGTAACTGTTTCTGTCATATATGAAAAGTTTAGAACTAGCATTTAATTAATTGTTTGATCACTTGTAGGCATAGCTTACTTGTAGATCCAACTTCTTACAATACATTGAGAGCTAGTTCAATCCTTTATCAACTTTAAATGTACAAATCATTTTTATTATTTTACAATTTTAGTGAATGAATGTTGTTGAATGTTGTTGAATGTCTTGACACTCAGATATTTTTGTTTTATTTAATTATTTAGTTGTATAAGTCTCTGCTATGGTACTGTTGAATTGAACATTTTACTTTAATCTAACAAATCTCACTGTGTCATCTGGTGACATCAGAGAATATTTAACATTTGAAAGGTATTGATTGTTTGTTTTCAACTGTCAAAACATGAATAATTTCACAGTAACTTTGTCTGCTAAATTTACAGTTATCTTATATATTCATGATTCTCCATGTGTGTTTTACATGGGTGAAAGTTTTCTGTATTTTTACAGAATTCTGTATTATAAACAGTCATTGCCTTGGACTCAACTGTGGTCCTGGCGGTTCCCTGCCCCCCCAGCATATTGTTGAGGTATAAATACAGACTATATTTGTGAGAATACATGTAATCAAGTTTGAAGTAATTGTTGTAAAGAAAACAGTGTGGTTTACCAGAACTAAATACTTATACAATGTATTTTGTTGGAAATATCTCTTCAATTGTAAATAATTATGTTTTATATTTGTGTTAATCAATTACATTTTTAAATAAATGAATGATTTCAAACTATCAAGTGTTATTTTACTTTTAAATAAAACTTACGTATACATCTATGTCAGCCATATTGACTGTATACAAATCTATCAATGTATAAATTGATTTTACTGCATTCTGTATTTTGTCATGACCCTGCTTCGTGGCACAGTTGGTAGAGCTTCCAGATTTGAATCTTGTTTCATTATTTGACAATTATTTCACTTTGCGTCATTTAGTAAGGTATATGGAGAAGATGTCAACTTTGTAGAAGAGTATGTGAGTGCTGGTTATAGACTAGAATTCAGAAATACTATTTTAGATGTGCTAGTTGTCATAAAATAACCTTGATTTAGACTGACAATGTCAAACATGGTAAAAAGATTAATATTTTCAGAGAAATAAAGCTACATGTTTTGTTTCAGTGTTTAGTTAACTAGATATATACATGTTAATTGTTATCTAAGGTTTATTACCAAGTTGTTTTAGCTCATATCCTTTCAGTTGTTGTCATCTATAATGATGATTTTCCTCCTAATACACTTTGTATAAGTTGTTTGTTCCTTGTAGAAAGTATAACAAGAGAGTGGTGATAGCCTAGAAACGCTTACTTGAGAACAACAGTTGTCTCTTGTTTTTAGGTGTAGGGAAAGGGTCAATTAAACAGTGGAGGATAAAATTACTTTCAACTTATGGACTGTTACTTGAAGTTAAAAAAACAGTAATTAACAAATAATACATGGCCATGAGGGCAATATGCAAGTTTACGGACTGGTTGGTCAGACTGAGGAAGGTATATGGCCGGAAGCGCAGCTGAGGGCCATATAGCTTCCGAGGTCTGAACAACCAGTCCGTAAACTTGCATATTGCCCGTAAGGCCATGTGTTATTTGTTATATTATACCGAATTTTTAAATCCTTTCACCACTCTTGTTGCTGACATTTTACTATGAGTATAATAATGTGTTTTCAAATAATTATTTTATTCTTCAGTATGTCAAATATCTAAAACCCCAGACTGACTTTCATTTTCACACAACGTAGCAAGATAACATGCTCTTCTTGTTATATTTCAGTTTTGTTAATTGACTTAGCCATTTCGTATGTTTGTGTTGCTGTGTAATTAGCACAACATGAAGGTTGCGTTAAATAAGACTGGATGACGTCATAAACGGTCAATATAAAAAATATATAAAAAAATGGACTGGCTAGCCGGTCAATATGCGATTTATGGACCGGATGACATCACATTAAATATAGAGGATGTTATGCAAATGAGGTGTAATATTTATAAATATTAGACTATAATTCTCTAGTACACAGGTTTCGTCAAGAGTTAAGAATGGTACCAAATGTCTTTAGTGTAGGCCTTTTTGTTGCAGGAAAAGCTTTTTCCTACTTGTTCCTATTTGTTCCTATAAAACTCTATATAAATGACAGAAACAATATGGTGTAGTTAATTTTTACCCGAGTGACATAATTTAAACAAACTTGGTAGACTGTCGCTAGACATTGCTACTATTAGAAACAACTTCTTCGCAGTTAGTTTGTTTTGTTTTTGTTGGGTTTAATGCTGTAGCAACACATTGATTTAGCTGTTAAAAAACTACTATGCGCATACTTTCGTTAGTGACTGACAACTGCCCTACATAAATAAGAATCATTGGTTGGAGGGAGAATGGCCGAAAAAATGATTTCATGACCAAGCTCCACTAAAGAATGACTGAGCAAACTACATGGAGCCCTCAATGAAATAAAAAACAACAAATAGTTTGATATAATAATTAATGTTTTAATTTGGTTTATAAAATATCTAAAATACTACATTGTAGTATTTATATAAATATACAAACATTTATAAACAATTTATATACACTTATACATATAGTTCACATTTATACACTTAGTTATTCTACTAATCTTAGGCTATGTGGTCCATGAACAACAAGTAAATCTGTGAGCTAATGCTCACTAGTGATACCCCCGCAAAAATCTAAAAATATGCGACAAACAGGAAGTAGATGAGCAAGGAGCATAAAATCGCTTTACACCACATGGGACTATGGGATGAAGCAATATGCAAAGTATTAGGCTGCTGCATGTTATAGTTGCTGAGAAAACTGCGACGGAAATTTTGTAACGGACGGACGCACGGCCAAGGGTAAAACAGTATACCCCCCTCTTCTTCGAAGCGGGGGTATAATTAAAACCTATAAATCATTCTTACACAAGTAACATATACACTGTCCTCCAAAAGTTTTGTCACGGTGCAATTAGTTAAAGTGCTACAATTTCTAAGTTCAAATGCAAAGAATTATCATATTATTGCTTATTTCAATCATTATTAATGCAATGGAAATGGATTTTCTATTGGTACATTTTTTTTCATTTGTGGCTTAAGTTATCTATCAGCTGTCAAACTGCTGTCAATGTATTTCAATGAACAAACATCAAGTTTGAGATATTTTTGTTATTTCATATCCGTAAGACAATTGTACTGATTAGAAAAGCAAAATTAAAAATCAATTAACATTAAACTGCTTTTACAACTTATTGAAATTCTATTTACATGTAATACAAGATAAATTGTGAATGTGTGAAAGAACTTTTGGAGGGCAGTGTATATTTGATAAGACAATAATTTAAAAATCACATTTATACATATAGTACATATTTATTAACCAATCTTTATTAATTCATTACACGACAACATTGTAAGTTAAATGTTGAATTGATCAAAGGGAGTAGTCACATTACAAACCAGACAGAGTTAAAGTTCTTGTACATTATATGTTAATTCATTGCAAGGTTTTGATTTACTTTAAGACTTTTTGGCGACCAAATATTTTGAATGATTTGGCAAATTAATAACTAACCTGATATCAATTGAGTTCCAAAATTCACTTTTTTAGGAATGAAGAGTCACTTTGCAAATATAGAAAGGACAGACCCTCAGTAAAAGTTGAAAATCATTACCCTTCATGTATTATAGAAACAGATAAATTCAATCTGTCTATAAAATAAAACAATTACTTTCAATTTTTGTTTTTATAACAATTACAAGTATATTAATTATATCAAGTTTGACCATAGTCTAAGCTCAGTAATATACTGTATGCAGCAGACCTCCATTATCTGGACAGCCGAGTTATAAAATGGTTGTTAAATATAAATGTTATCATTTGTATAAGATAATAAACATATCCAGTTCTATATTTTGTTTTAGTCAGGGCTCAAATTTAAGCTTGCATACTCGCAAAATGCGAGTGGATTTTGAAAATTGCCAGTAAACAATGTAACTATTTATAATAAATGTAAAACATCAAAGAGGTCTGTTTAAATCAGTAAAACAATTTATGTACACACATAATTCCCCCTATTCAGTGGGCAAGTCCATAATTCAAAGTACATAAACACACATGGCTTGTTATATGATCTGTATATGAATAATTGTAGTCAACTTAATAAAATAGTTATTTAAAACATACATTCTACTAGAAAAATGTTGCAAAATAAAAACAAATTTATATATAAAAATTTGTACATGTGATTTTATCAAAACAAAGATTTTATAAAATAATAATATCACAATGATTTAAACAAACAAATTTCTAAAAGAACAAATGTAAAATGTATAATTTGTTCAATATAGATTATAATTAGATATTGTAGTATTTTATTTCTATTGTGTTCTTGTCATGTTTTTTTACCAAACTAGATGACTAAGATGAGCTTAACTTAGCAAACCAGTTAGAAAAAAACTTAACAAAACCCAGACATCTATATTGTTTTACCAAATCACAAAATGTAGTCATGTGATCTTAAGAATATAACAAAACACTTTGTTTTTGCAGATTGCAATTTGCTGATTAATTAAGTTTGTTTGCTTATATTGGGTTTAATGTAGTGTCAACACTTTTTGGTCATTTTACGGCGTCCAGCACCTAACCTAGCTTTTCCTGGACGCTTGTCTATAACCAGTTCTCACCTACCCTTCCACAAGGCCTGAAACTTCTCCATATACCTTATTAATGGAGGAAAATTGACATAATTGTTATATTTTCATGGAAGGGTATAACCTCCCCAGTTGGGATTCAAACCCGTACCCCCTTTAGAAAGAGATTCCAAATCCCAGTGTGCTACACAAATAATTAAATGTCATCAGATAGAATATAAAAAACTGCTTTTCTTCCTAGAAAAATAATGTTCCTGAGAGTTTGTTTTTTGTTATCACTTAATCCTCCACAAACAAATTGAGTCAAGCAGTAAACAAAGTCATTTGTAATAACAATTTGTGCAGAAGATTCAAAGTAAGTAATACAATTCACAGGGTATGTGGCCATTTTGGGCAAGGCAATGTTATAGTTGTTTTATGCATTTTAATATTCTCAACATTTTGACTGCTGCAAGAATTTGATGAAAAACAAAAGTTTGTTAACAATCTGAAGATCACATCACTATATACATGTGTACCATGGAAGGTGGAAGATTAAAAAAGGAAGCAAAACATTTATATAAAATATTTATAATCAAATAGTTGTTTTACAAAAAAAATAGAATAAAAAAGTTTAACACAAAATTGTAACAAGTAAATTAATTAAACAATGTGTTGGTACCACGGACTGACACAATCAACAATGCACCAAATAATGCTTTAAACATAAAATCTGAACAGTTTAAATATAATACAACAATACTTTTAGTGTAACCTTCAATTAAATTTAAGAAAATGTAAAATTAAAAATTACAGTAAAATTTAATAGTTTACACAGAGGTGTCATTATGATTCAATGAATAGTTCCAAAGATAGGTTATGTATTATAATATATTTTATAAATAAAACCTCTGCTTTGGGGCTACTCCATTACAGCGGGCCTACATAGGAACCCGCAGATTTAGCATGTTTAAAATGATGTAGGAGGGGGTATGGGACCCAACTATTATGGTTTGCTCAACTTGGTTTCAAAAGACTTGGTATAGACCCCATAATTTTTTATAGACCCCATAATTTTTGTGGGGTATTTCTTTCTGGGTATACCTATACAATACCTTTTATACGTTTAACGGGCTGTATATATATATAGGTTCATATCATTCTGTTCTTGGGTTTGGATACTATAGTATTTGATATATCAATGAAAATAAGGTCACCACAAGCTTATAACAGGTAATACAGTAAAACTCGGATTTAACATACCTTGGTTATAACATACCTTATTTCTATAAGCGTCTTAAGCGAGTATGTTATATCCGAGTTTTACTGTACCCCTCAACAGGGTTTTATACAGACTCCGTAATTGTCACTTGTCTGTATATATATAAAAACAGATAGAGAACTCAATGTATTAAATATCCATGCATGAAGGTCAAACTCAGATTGATATTGACCAACTATCTTTTAATAAAATAAAGGTTTTTATTATAATCAATCAATATTCTACAATAAATAACTTCTATTTTATAAAATTAATACTGAATTGTTGATAGTATCAAAATATACAACAATGTAAACTTGTTTATTTATAATAAATGGCAGCTACTTTGAGAAAAATAAAATATCATGTTTTCTACACAATATTAAATTAATTAATATAACTCTATTAGAGAATGAACATACAGTATCGTCCAAAAGTCTATGGATAAAATCCAGTTTTAAATAAGCTGGTAAACATTTACTTATGAAAGTAGAATCAATCTGAGCAAATTCCAAAAAACAACTTATAAGCTCAATTAACATATGATTTAACCTATGTTACATATAAGAGCTTTATATTTCCATTTCTGTCAGCCAACATAATGGTCGTATCCAGCAACAAAAATCAATAGTTTCATCATATATTGACTGGTTTCTAAAATAAATTGACTGGTTTCATCATAAATTGACTGGTTCCATCATAAACTGACTGGTTCCGAAATAAATTGACTGGTTCCATCATATACTGACTGGTTTCATCATAAATTAACTGATATTCTATCATATTTCACATACATATGAAGGTTTGTTATCTATATAATGTAAAATATCACAGATTTTTATTGTCATAATTTACTCTTACTATATAAAACTTTTTACTATAATCCATGAGTTCTTTGTTCTATAATTTCGTGATAATGAGCCACTAATAATTTAAAATATTGTGTTAATACACCGGACATAGCTTGATCTATCGCTGCCTGTGGTAACCAACCCTGTAATATATAACAACAAGTTTAACAAAATGTCATGTTGAAACATTCAATATATAAATGTATAGAAAATATCCTGTGTTGACTTGCTTGTTATATATCAACTTAACAAACCTACTTTAACTTTTAACCAGTTATTAGGGACATATTTCTGTCAGTGACTGACAACTGCCTACATGGTTTGGAATCAGTCCTTGGAGAAGGAATAGTCATAGAAATTACATAATGACAAAGTATACCCTGCCTGTGAAGTTATTCTATCACCCTTCAATTGGTAGGTTTGCTCCACAAAGTATACCCTGCCTGTGAAGTTATTCTATCACCCTTCAATCGGTAGGTTTGCTCCACAAAGTATACCCTGCCTGTGAAGACATTCTATCACCCTTCAATTGGTAGGTTTGCTCCACAAAGTATACCCTGCCTGTGAAGTTATTCTATCACCCTTCAAATGGTAGGTTTGCTCCACAAAGTATACCCTGCCTGTGAAGTTATTCTATCACCCTTCAAATGGTAGGTTTGCTCCACAAAGTATACCCTGCCTGTGAAGTTATTCTATCACCCTTCAATCGATAGGTTTGTTCCACAAAGTATACCCTGCCTGTGAAGTTATTCTATCACCCTTCAATCGGTAGGTTTGTTATATCTACATGTTACAATTTATGTTATATCATGTTGGTGTGTTCAGGTTACAATTTATGTTATATCATGTTGGTGTGTTCAGGTTACAATTTATGTTATATCATGTTGGTGTGTTCAGGTTACAATTTATGTTATATCATGTTGGTGTGTTCAGGTTACAATTTATGTTATACCATGTTGGTGTGTTCAGGTCACAATTTATGTTATATCATGTTGGTGTGTTCAGGTTACAATTTATGTTATATCATGTTGGTGTGTTCAGGTTACAATTTATGTTATATCATGTTGGAGTGTTCAGGTTACAATTTATGTTATATCATGTTGGTGTGTTCAGGTTACAATTTATGTTATATCATGTTGGAGTGTTCAGGTTACAATTTATGTTATATCATGTTGGTGTGTTCAGGTTACAATTTATGTTATATCATGTTGGTGTGTTCAGGTTACAATTTATGTTATATCATGTTGGAGTGTTCAGGTTACAATTTATGTTATATCATGTTGGTGTGTTCAGGTTACAATTTATGTTATATCATGTTGGTGTGTTCAGGTTACAATTTATGTTATATCATGTAGGAGTGTTCAGGTTTGGAGCATATAAACCCAATGTCAGATCAATGTAGGCCAAGATCCAATACAACTGGAAATACAACAGGGCCTATATCAAATCACTTATTTAATGACAATTTCATTGATTAACTACTTATAGACCAGTTTTTTATATTGGTTCTGTTTAATCAACCAATCAGAGTGCAGAAACTTGGTATTGGATCAAGGCCATTAAGCGCTATTGCCCCTAGCAGATTTATGTCCTGTTTTCAGTTATATTAAAAATTTTGTAGTACCATGCAGTGAATTTACCCCTTTAACAGGGCAAATAACTCAGCTATTTCATAAAGTGTAATATAAAACTACCTTTAAATTAGTATTTACAATCCATGAAAACAAACATTGTTCTGGTTCCCCTTCTACAGCTTGAAATATCCAACCACCAGGTCCATTCTCACCTCTGAATTATATAAAATGTATTTTATTATATTATATTATATGATTACATATATTATAAGTATGAAACATATTGAACTGTCTCTTGATGTGTATTTAAAAGTTTACATAGAACTAAATTCAGAACTTAAACAAGGCTAACCTTGTAAATGTTTTAAACCAATATCTTGGATATTTATTTATTTATAAGATTTTAATGCCCTGTCAACACAATTTAGGTCATTTTACGGCATCTAGCGCACCTAACCTAGCTTTTCTGGACCATTGTCTATAACCAGTACTCACCTACCCTTCCACAAGGCCGGAAACTTCTCCATATTATCTAATCAATGGAGGAAAATGGAGATTATTGTCAAATTTTCATGGAAGGGTATAACCTTCCTGGGTGGGATTTGAACTCGCACCCCCTCGGGCACGAGATTCCAAATCCCTGCGCCCTACCAACTGCGCTATCGACCCAGGTTTTGGACATTTTATATAAGTGGCCTGTATAAACAAACATGTTATGATTTCAAATGGAAATTAATTGTAAGCAAGTTCTATACTTGTCAACTTTTCATGATAAACAAAACAAATTAAAATATAAATAATAGATAAAAACATTATTATAATGTTTCAAAATAAAAGCATCTACAGTCTAGAGTCATTTGTAACAAAGCATCATTTTATATTTACTGCACTATCCTGGAGTGGAGGTTTACAGGTTACAAATAACATGTGCATAAATTAAACAGTTTAAAATGTATGTTGATAAAATGGCACAGAAAAATGTCTGCTAACAATGTTTAAGAATACATTAAGTACAATCATGTAAAACAAATAGTCACAAAGAGCTATAATATATTGTCCTGTGCTACTATTTGGCAACATTAAACATGCACTGTATGCATAGTTGTGAATTTCTGTATGAAACCTCGTAAATTTACGAATTATTACTTTAAGGTTTAGTAATAGGACACAAAGAGGCATGTAAGGACTTGGTGTAGTGGTAAAACGCACCACCTCACAATCAAGAGGCTATGGGTTTGATCCCACATAAAACCTTTTTTTTGCAATTTAAACATAATCGGTACATGCTTTACATATATATTTTAAACTTGTTAACACGGCGGCGCACGGATTTCATGATTAAAAAACCTGCCGTGAAAGTGTATTACACATATAATGGGTGTTTTCATTTATGAAAGTCCTTCAGTCTTTAACCAAGTTACAAATTTATAAAAATATGAATAAAGAAATAAGTATTATAATAATGAGACACCAAATGTTGTAAAGTGATATAAATTATATTCAGTCAATTAGTTAAAAGTAATAAGTAAGTCATAGTGTTGCTACTATGTTACTAGTGTTTGCGAAATTACAAAAAAAACCTGTGCGGGAATCGAACCCGGGGTATTTCGATTGACAAGTCAGTACTTTACCTCTGCACTACAAACCGTTTGATATAATACAATCGTTACTTTTTCATCAATACCTTATGTTATCACTCATTAAAGCAACGAAACTTGACGAATGTATACGAACTTAGCCGTTAATGGATATGGAAACTAATGAAGTGCATATTTAATGTTGTCAAATAATACTAACTAATCAAAAAAGTAGTAAAAGAAAAGTGTATTGTATCAAATACTACAGTAAGCATGAAGTGTGTGGCTTCAATACTAAAAGATCTTTAGTTTCTGTAGAAAGCTTGTACACCCTGACAGTAATAGAGTATTGAGTAGAGTGTATAAACTAGATACAAAGTTCAAACTATAACATTCAATGTTGTAGTGCATTAAGAATGAACACAGATAAAATATAACAGAAGTCAAAGTGAAAACTACAAGCAATAAAAACATAGATCAATAAGATATAAACAATTTTTATAAATGCTAAATAAAAATAAACATAAAACTATTGGGTTGTCAGAGTTCAGCTTTAACTTGCATCTAGAAGTAATATACTTTTATTAACAAAACTGATTACATAAGAAAATCAAGATGAGTTAAAGTACTATGTAGATCAATCAAAGCTCTAAGATCACTAACAGAAGTAATCATATAAACTATTTCAGTATATAACACGAACAATCCCCACTCCCTTATAGAGTGAATGTTGAACACCAAACATATGTCAGAGTGAAACATTGTCTTACATAGTCTTACATACAACAACTTATATCTTCACACAATACAACACTCATTGTTTTAACAATCCTTCACATACAAAGTCCCTAATACTCTTAGGAAAATGTGATGAGATACAAAGTCATAAACACACTAAGTTGTTCTCCATCATCAAGCGATTAGAAATGTCTGAATGTATTTACATAAGGTAATTTAAAGTGAAAAAATGCAGTATATACAGGAAAAACAAACTATTTTTTATCTATTTTAACAAATTTTTATCTGTTAAACGAGTATTAAAGCTAGACAATGTATTTCAAGAAAAAAACAACAAGTTTAGTTTTTGAAAGGAGAGAAACCAAAAGGTAGCAAGCTATCCAATCATTACAAAAAGCAAACAGTCTTACATCTCTGTCATGCAATCACTAAAATTTCATGCATAAGAATAAAACAAGATGTAATACTGTTTATATATGTTCATAAAATAGATCCTGAGCTGGGATGATCATAACTTCACTTTACTAAATCAATTAACCAGATAGTTAAATTTGTACAGTTACTATGGTTTCAAACATTTTGACTAGTTTTAGTGAAGATGAAAATGGTTAGATCAATACATCTAAACAACCTATGTCGTACAGCCAGCAGTAAAGCAATGTTAACATGACCACCAGTGTTTCTCTTTACTTTTAAACTTCAGTCATACAGCCAGCAGTAAAGCAATGTTAACATGACCACCAGTGTTTCTCTTTACTTTCAAACTTCAGTCATATAGCCAGCAGTAAAACAATGTTACCATGAAAACCAGTGTTTCTCTTTACTTTCAAACTTCAGTCATACAGCCAGCAGTAAAACAATGTTAACATGACCACCAGTGTTTCTCTTTACTTTTAAACTTCAGTCATACAGCCAGCAGTAAAACAATGTTAACATGACCACCAGTGTTTCTCTTTACTTTTAAACTTCAGTCATACAGCTAGCAGTAAAACAATGTTACCATGACAACCAGTGTTTCTCTTTACTTTCAAACTTCAGTCATACAGTCAGCAGTAAAACAATGTTAACATGACCACCAGTTCTTCTCTTTACTTTTAAACTTCAGTCATACAACAAGCAGTAAAACAATGTTACCATGACAACCAGTGTTTCTCTTTACTTTCAAACTTCAGTCATACAGTCAGCAGTAAAACAATGTTAACATGACCACCAGTGTTTCTCTTTACTTTCAAACTTCAGTCATACAGCTAGCAGTAAAACAATGTTTACATGACCACCAGTGTTTCTCTTTACTTTCAAACTTCAGTCATACAGTCAGCAGTAAAACAATGTTAACATGACCACCAGTGTTTCTCTTTACTTTCAAACTTCAGTCATACAGCCAGCAGTAAAACAATGTTAACATGACAACCAGTGTTTCTCTTTACTTTCAAACTTCAGTCATACAGCCAGCAGTAAAACAATGTTAACATGACCACCAGTGTTTCTCTTTACTTTCAAACTTCAGTCATACAGCCAGCAGTAAAACAATGTTAACATGACCACCAGTGTTTCTCTTTACGTTCAAACTTCAGTCATACAGTCAGCAGTAAAACAATGTTAACATGACCACCAGTGTTTCTCTTTACTTTCAAACTTCAGTCATACAACAAGCAGTAAAACAATGTTAACATGACCACCAGTGTTTCTCTTTACTTTCAAACTTCAGTCATACAGTCAGCAGTAAAACAATGTTAACATGACCACCAGTGTTTCTCTTTACTTTCAAACTTCAGTCATACAGTCAGCAGTAAAACAATGTTAACATGACCACCAGTGTTTCTCTTTACTTTCAAACTTCAGTCATACAGCCAGCAGTAAAGCAATGTTAACATGACCACCAGTGTTTCTCTTTACTTTCAAACTTCAGTCATACAACCAGCAGTAAAACAATGTTAACATGACCACCAGTGTTTCTCTTTACTTTCAAACTTCAGTCATACAGTCAGCAGTAAAACAATGTTAACATGACCACCAGTGTTTCTCTTTACTTTCAAACTTCAGTCATACAGTCAGCAGTAAAACAATGTTACCATGACAACCAGTGTTTCTCTTTACTTTCAAACTTCAGTCATACAGCCAGCAGTAAAACAATGTTAACATGACCACCAGTGTTTCTCTTTACTTTTAAACTTCAGTCATACAGCCAGCAGTAAAACAATGTTAACATGACATCTAGTGTTTCTCTTTACTTTCAAACTTCAGTCATACAACAAGCAGTAAAACAATGTTAACATGACCACCAGTGTATCTCTTTACTTTCAAACTTCAGTCATACAGTCAGCAGTAAAACAATGTTAACATGACCACCAGTGTATCTCTTTACTTTCAAACTTCAGTCATACAGTCAGCAGTAAAACAATGTTAACATGACCACCAGTGTTTCTCTTTACGTTCAAACTTCAGTCATACAACAAGCAGTAAAACAATGTTAACATGACCACCAGTGTTTCTCTTTACTTTCAAACTTCAGTCATACAGTCAGCAGTAAAACAATGTTACCTCAACCAGTGTTTCTCTTTACTTTCAAACTTCAGTCATACAGTCAGCAGTAAAACAATGTTAACATGACCACCAGTGTATCTCTTTACTTTCAAACTTCAGTCATACAGTCAGCAGTAAAACAATGTTAACATGACCACCAGTGTTTCTCTTTACGTTCAAACTTCAGTCATACAGCCAGCAGTAAAACAATGTTAACATGACCAGTGTTTCTCTTACTTTTAAACTTCAGTCATATAGCCAGCAGTAAAACAATGTTAACATGACCAGTGTTTCTCTTACTTTCAAACTTCAGTCATACAGCAAGCAGTAAAACAATGTTAACATGACCACCAGTGTTTCTTTTTATGTTCAAACTTCAGTCATACAGTCAGCAGTAAAACAATGTTAACATGACCAGTGTTTCTCTTACTTTTAAACTTCAGTCATATAGCCAGCAGTAAAACAATGTTAACATGACCAGTGTTTCTCTTACTTTCAAACTTCAGTCATACAGTCAGCAGTAAAACAATGTTAACATAACCACCAGTGTTTCTTTTTACGTTCAAACTTCAGTCATACAACAAGCAGTAAAACAATGTTAACATGACCAGTGTTTCTCTTTACTTTCAAACTTCAGTCATACAGTCAGCAGTAAAACAATGTTAACATGACCACCAGTGTTTCTCATTACTTTCAAACTTCAGTCATACAGCAAGCAGTAAAACAATGTTAACATGACCACCAGTGTTTCTTTTTACGTTCAAACTTCAGTCATACAACAAGCAGTAAAACAATGTTAACATGACCAGTGTTTCTCTTTACTTTTAAACTTCAGTCATACAGCAAGCAGTAAAACAATGTTAACATGACCACCAGTGTTTCTCTTTACTTTTAAACTTCAGTCATACAGTCAGCAGTAAAACAATGTTAACATGACCACCAGTGTTTCTTTTTACGTTCAAACTTCAGTCATACAACAAGCAGTAAAACAATGTTAACATGACCACCAGTGTTTCTTTTTACGTTCAAACTTCAGTCATACAGTCAGCAGTAAAACAATGTTAACATGACCACCAGTGTTTCTTTTTACGTTCAAACTTCAGTCATACAACAAGCAGTAAAACAATGTTAACACGACCACCAGTGTATCTCTTTACTTTCAAACTTCAGTCATATAGTCAGCAGTAAAACAATGTTAACATGACCACCAGTGTATCTCTTTACTTTCAAACTTCAGTCATACAGTCAGCAGTAAAACAATGTTAACATGACCAGTGTTTCTCTTACTTTCAAACTTCAGTCATACAACAAGCAGTAAAACAATGTTAACATGACAACCAGTGTTTCTCTTTACTTTCAAACTTCAGTCATATAGTCAGCAGTAAAACAATGTTAACATGACCACCAGTGTTTCTCTTTACTTTCAAACTTCAGTCATACAGCAAGCAGTAAAACAATGTTAACATGACAACCAGTGTTTCTCTTTACTTTCAAACTTCAGTCATATAGTCAGCAGTAAAACAATGTTAACAGGACCACCAGTGTTTCTCTTTACTTTCAAACTTCAGTCATACAGCCAGCAGTAAAACAATGTTAACATAACCACCAGTGTTTCTTTTTACGTTCAAACTTCAGTCATACAACAAGCAGTAAAACAATGTTAACATGACCACCAGTGTATCTCTTTACTTTCAAACTTCAGTCATACAGTCAGCAGTAAAACAATGTTAACATGACCACCAGTGTTTCTCTTTACTTTCAAACTTCAGTCATACAGCAAGCAGTAAAACAATGTTAACATGACCACCAGTGTTTCTTTTTACGTTCAAACTTCAGTCATACAACAAGCAGTAAAACAATGTTAACATGACCAGTGTTTCTCTTTACTTTCAAACTTCAGTCATACAGCAAGCAGTAAAACAATGTTAACATGACCACCAGTGTTTCTTTTTACGTTCAAACTTCAGTCATACAACTAGCAGTAAAACAATGTTAACATGACCACCAGTGTTTCTTTTTACGTTCAAACTTCAGTCATACAACAAGCAGTAAAACAATGTTAACATGACCACCAGTGTTTCTTTTTACGTTCAAACTTCAGTCATACAACAAGCAGTAAAACAATGTTAACATGACCACCAGTGTTTCTTTTTACGTTCAAACTTCAGTCATACAACAAGCAGTAAAACAATGTTAACATGACCACCAGTGTTTCTTTTTACGTTCAAACTTCAGTCATACAGTCAGCAGTAAAACAATGTTAACATGACCACCAGTGTATCTCTTTACTTTCAAACTTCAGTCATACAGCCAGCAGTAAAACAATGTTAACATGACCACCAGTGTATCTCTTTACTTTCAAACTTCAGTCATACAGTCAGCAGTAAAACAATGTTAACATGACCAGTGTTTCTCTTACTTTCAAACTTCAGTCATACAACAAGCAGTAAAACAATGTTAACATAACCACCAGTGTTTCTCTTTACTTTCAAACTTCAGTCATACAGTCAGCAGTAAAACAATGTTAACATAACCACCAGTGTTTCTTTTTACGTTCAAACTTCAGTCATACAACAAGCAGTAAAACAATGTTAACATGACCACCAGTGTATCTCTTTACTTTCAAACTTCAGTCATACAGTCAGCAGTAAAACAATGTTAACATGACCAGTGTTTCTCTTTACTTTCTAACTTCAGTCATACAGTCAGCAGTAAAACAATGTTACCATGACCACCAGTGTTTCTCTTTACTTTCTAACTTCAGTCATATAGTCAGCAGTAAAACAATGTTAACATGACCAGTGTTTCTCTTTACTTTCAAACTTCAGTCATACAACAAGCAGTAAAACAATGTTAACATGACAACCAGTGTTTCTCTTTACTTTCAAACTTCAGTCATACAGTCAGCAGTAAAACAATGTTAACATGACCACCAGTGTTTCTCTTTACTTTCAAACTTCAGTCATACAGCCAGCAGTAAAACAATGTTAACACGACCGCCAGTGTTTCTCTTTACTTTCAAACTTCAGTCATACAGTCAGCAGTAAAACAATGTTAACATGACCACCAGTGTTTCTCTTTACTTTCAAACTTCAGTCATACAGTGCAGTAAAACAATGTTTACATGACCACCATTGTTTCTTTTTACTTTCAAACTTCAGTCATACAGCAAGCAGTAAAACAATGTTAACATGACCACCAGCGTTTCTCTTTACTTTCAAACTTCAGTCATACAGTCAGCAGTAAAACAATGTTAACATGACCACCAGTGTTTCTTTTTACGTTCAAACTTCAGTCATACAACAAGCAGTAAAACAATGTTAACATGACCAGTGTTTCTCTTTACTTTTAAACTTCAGTCATACAGCAAGCAGTAAAACAATGTTAACATGACCACCAGTGTTTCTCTTTACTTTTAAACTTCAGTCATACAGTCAGCAGTAAAACAATGTTAACATGACCACCAGTGTTTCTTTTTACGTTCAAACTTCAGTCATACAACAAGCAGTAAAACAATGTTACCATGACCACCAGTGTTTCTTTTTACGTTCAAACTTCAGTCATACAACAAGCAGTAAAACAATGTTAACACGACCACCAGTGTATCTCTTTACTTTCAAACTTCAGTCATATAGTCAGCAGTAAAACAATGTTAACATGACCACCAGTGTATCTCTTTACTTTCAAACTTCAGTCATACAGTCAGCAGTAAAACAATGTTAACATGACCAGTGTTTCTCTTACTTTCAAACTTCAGTCATACAACAAGCAGTAAAACAATGTTAACATGACAACCAGTGTTTCTCTTTACTTTCAAACTTCAGTCATATAGTCAGCAGTAAAACAATGTTAACATGACCACCAGTGTTTCTTTTTACGTTCAAACTTCAGTCATACAACAAGCAGTAAAACAATGTTAACATGACCACCAGTGTTTCTCTTTACGTTCAAACTTCAGTCATACAGTCAGCAGTAAAACAATGTTAACATGACCACCAGTGTTTCTCTTTACGTTCAAACTTCAGTCATACAGCCAGCAGTAAAACAATGTTAACATGACCACCAGTGTTTCTTTTTACGTTCAAACTTCAGTCATACAACAAGCAGTAAAACAATGTTAACAT
Source organism: Mactra quadrangularis (assembly GCA_025267735.1). Lineage (NCBI taxonomy): Eukaryota > Metazoa > Mollusca > Bivalvia > Venerida > Mactridae > Mactra > Mactra quadrangularis. The sequence continues at coordinate 53,700,574 of CM046299.1, read as the reverse complement.
GACCACCAGTGTATCTCTTTACTTTCAAACTTCAGTCATACAGTCAGCAGTAAAACAATGTTAACATGACCACCAGTGTTTCTCTTTACTTTCAAACTTCAGTCATACAGCAAGCAGTAAAACAATGTTAACATGACCACCAGTGTTTCTTTTTACGTTCAAACTTCAGTCATACAACAAGCAGTAAAGCAATGTTAACATGACCACCAGTGTTTCTTTTTACGTTCAAACTTCAGTCATACAACAAGCAGTAAAACAATGTTAACATGACCACCAGTGTATCTCTTTACTTTCAAACTTCAGTCATACAACAAGCAGTAAAACAATGTTAACATAACCACCAGTGTTTCTCTTTACTTTCAAACTTCAGTCATACAACAAGCAGTAAAACAATGTTAACATGACCTGTGTTTCTCTTTACTTTCAAACTTCAGTCATATAGCCAGCAGTAAAACAATGTTAACATGACCACCAGTGTTTCTCTTTACTTTCAAACTTCAGTCATACAACAAGCAGTAAAACAATGTTAACATAACAACCAGTGTTTCTCTTTACGTTCAAACTTCAGTCATACAACCAGCAGTAAAACAATGTTACCATGACCACCAGTGTTTCTCTTTACTTTCTAACTTCAGTCATATAGTCAGCAGTAAAACAATGTTAACATGACCAGTGTTTCTCTTTACTTTCAAACTTCAGTCATACAACAAGCAGTAAAACAATGTTTACATGACCAGTGTTTCTCTTTACTTTCAAACTTCAGTCATACAGCCAGCAGTAAAACAATGTTAACATGACCACCAGTGTTTCTCTTTACTTTCAAACTTCAGTCATACAGTCAGCAGTAAAACAATGTTAACACGACCACCAGTGTTTCTCTTTACTTTCAAACTTCAGTCATATAGCCAGCAGTAAAACAATGTTAACATGACCACCAGTGTTTCTCTTTACTTTCAAACTTCAGTCATACAGTCAGCAGTAAAACAATGTTACCTCAACCAGTGTATCTCTTTACTTTCAAACTTCAGTCATACAACAAGCAGTAAAACAATGTTAACATGACCAGTGTTTCTCTTTACTTTCAAACTTCAGTCATACAGTCAGCAGCAAAACAATGTTAACATGTCTACCAGTGTTTCTCTTTACTTTTAAACTTCAGTCATACAGTCAGCAGTAAAACAATGTTAACATGACCACCAGTGTTTCTCTTAACTTTCAAACTTCAGTCATACAGTCAGCAGTAAAACAATGTTAACATGACCACCAGTGTTTCTCTTTACTTTCAAACTTCAGTCATACAACAAGCAGTAAAACAATGTTAACATGACAACCAGTGGTTCTCTTTACTTTCAAACTTCAGTCATACAGCCAGCAGTAAAACAATGTTAACATGACCACCAGTGTTTCTCTTTACTTTCAAACTTCAGTCATACAACAAGCAGTAAAACAATGTTAACATGACCACCAGTGTTTCTCTTTACTTTCAAACTTCAGTCATACAACAAGCAGTAAAACAATGTTAACATGACCACCAGTGTTTCTTTTTACGTTCAAACTTCAGTCATACAACAAGCAGTAAAACAATGTTAACATGACATCTAGTGTTTCTCTTTACTTTCAAACTTCAGTCATACAACAAGCAGTAAAACAATGTTAACATGACATCTAGTGTTTCTCTTACTTTCAAACTTCAGTCATACAGCAAGCAGTAAAACAATGTTAACATGACCACCAGTGTTTCTCTTTACTTTCAAACTTCAGTCATACAACAAGCAGTAAAACAATGTTAACATGACCACCAGCGTTTCTCTTTACTTTCAAACTTCAGTCATACAACAAGCAGTAAAACAATGTTAACATGACCACCAGCGTTTCTCTTTACTTTCAAACTTCAGTCATACAACAAGCAGTAAAACAATGTTAACATGACCACCAGTGTTTCTCTTTACTTTCAAACTTCAGTCATACAGTGCAGTAAAACAATGTTAACATGACCACCAGTGTTTCTCTTTACTTTCAAACTTCAGTCATACAGCCAGCAGTAAAACAATGTTAACATGACCACCAGCGTTTCTCTTTACTTTCAAACTTCAGTCATACAACAAGCAGTAAAACAATGTTAACATGACCACCAGTGTTTCTCTTTACTTTCAAACTTCAGTCATACAGTGCAGTAAAACAATGTTAACATGACCACCAGTGTTTCTCTTTACTTTCAAACTTCAGTCATACAACAAGCAGTAAAACAATGTTACCATGACCACCAGTGTTTCTCTTTACGTTCAAACTTCAGTCATACAGCTAGCAGTAAAACAATGTTAACATGACCACGGGTGTTTCTCTTTACTTTCAAACTTCAGTCATACAGTCAGCAGTAAAACAATTTTAACATGACAACCAGTGCTTCTCTTTACTTTCAAACTTCAGTCATACAGCCAGCAGTAAAACAATGTTAACACAACCACCAGTGTTTCTCTTTACTTTCAAACTTCAGTCATATTGCCAGCAGTAAATCAATGTTAACATGACAACCAGTGTTTCTCTTTACTTTCTAACTTCAATCATACAACTAGCAGTAAAACAATGTTAACATGACCAGTGTTTCTCTTTACTTTCAAACTTCAGTCATACAGCCAGCAGTAAAACAATGTTAACATGACCACCAGTGTTTCTCTTTACGTTCAAACTTCAGTCATACAGTCAGCAGCAAAACAATGTTAACACGACCGCCAGTGTTTCTCTTTACTTTCAAACTACAGTCATATAGCCAGCAGTAAAACAATGTTAACATGTCCACCAGTGTTTCTCTTTACGTTCAAACTTCAGTCATACAAAAAGCAGTAAAACAATGTTAACATGACCAGCGTTTCTCTTTACTTTCAAACTTCAGTCATACAACAAGCAGTAAAACAATGTTAACATGACATCTAGTGTTTCTCTTTACTTTCAAACTTCAGTCATACAACAAGCAGTAAAACAATGTTAACATGACATCTAGTGTTTCTCTTACTTTCAAACTTCAGTCATACAGCAAGCAGTAAAACAATGTTAACATGACCACCAGTGTTTCTCTTTACTTTCAAACTTCAGTCATACAGCAAGCAATAAAACAATGTTAACATGACCACCAGTGTTTCTCTTTACTTTCAAACTTCAGTCATACAGCAAGCAATAAAACAATGTTAACATGACCACCAGTGTTTCTCTTTACTTTTAAACTTCAGTCATACAGCCAGAAGTAAAACAATGTTAACATGACCACCAGTGTTTCTCTTTACTTTCAAACTTCAGTCATACAGCTAGCAGTAAAACAATGTTAACATGACCACCAGTGTTTCTCTTTACTTTCAAACTTCAGTCATACAGCTAGCAGTAAAACAATGTTAACATGACCACCAGTGTTTCTCTTTACTTTTAAACTTCTGTCATACAGCCAGCAGTAAAACAATGTTAACATGACCACCAGTGTTTCTCTTTACTTTCAAACTTCAGTCATACAGCTAGCAGTAAAACAATGTTAACATGACCACGAGTGTTTCTCTTTACTTTCAAACTTCAGTCATACAGTGCAGTAAAACAATGTTAACATGACCACCAGTGTTTCTCTTTACTTTCAAACTTCAGTCATACAACAAGCAGTAAAACAATGTTAACATGACCAGTGTTTCTCTTTACTTTAAAACTTCAGTCATACAGCCAGCAGTAAAACAATGTTAACATGACCACCAGTGTTTCTCTTTACTTTCAAACTTCAGTCATACAGCTAGCAGTAAAACAATGTTAACATGACCACCAGTGTTTCTCTTTACTTTCAAACTTCAGTCATACAGCTAGCAGTAAAACAATGTTAACATGACCACCAGTGTTTCTCTTTACTTTCAAACTTCAGTCATACAGCCAGCAGTAAAACAATGTTAACATGACCAGTGTTTCTCTTACTTTCAAACTTCAGTCATACAGTCAGCAGTAAAACAATGTTAACATGACCACCAGTGTTTCTCTTTACTTTCAAACTTCAGTCATACAACAAGCAGTAAAACAATGTTAACATGACAACCAGTGGTTCTCTTTACTTTCAAACTATGTTCATATTTACCCATATCAATACAATCAGCTTCCAAAAAACATGTACCGTTATGTCAACAATAAAACTGTGAGGTATAAATGTAGTTCATGAACCATTTATTCAGTGACACAGTTAACATTGTTAGTAAAACAAACCAGTAAGAAAATATGATAAAAGTAAGTTGATGTGTTAATATAAAGATAAAAGTTTATATCAAACTATACAAGACTAAGATAAAGACAAAAGCTGCAATCCATTGTACATACTTCATACCTCACATAATTTTTCTGTACTGGCATATCTACATGAGTACAACCAACCCCGTATGATATATACACGCCTGGTTCAAGCTCCAACCATTGGCGAACACTAATGAAGTCTCTAGCGGACACGAGACCTGCGGCAGCCTCGGCTGAGATGTTATATGTGATCTCTTTGTTGTCACCTAGTTCCTGTAAACTCTGTAATCATGTATCAATAAAAATAACAATATAAAACATGCAAGTGTTATATAAACACTATTATAGTGACTTTATAATAATATTATACCTGATATAAGTGACTTTGTATTAAACATTATCATCATTTTAGATTGACATCAGTATGTGAAGATAAGAAATAACAAGCTATCTTCCATAAATGTATATTACTGTTTTAAAAATTTTGGATATCGTCGAAAAATTTGAAAATATCCAGAATGAAAACTGAATACCCCAGAATTTGTTTTATTTCAAAGAATATTATAAAGGATGTCATATAAATCAGATATATATCATTATATGAGTGATTGTTTTGGTTCAACAATAACATGCAGATATGTAAATATATACAGTAATAAAACATAACTTCTACAAAGTATATAAATCACAGATATAATGTATCAAAGTCTAACAAAGATTGTTTCTATCTTAACTTTAAGTCAACAAATGTTACATTGGACAGATCAGAGGGTTTCTATTGTCCATTAAGAAAGAATACATACTTGATGTTATGATGGGACAGACTTTATCTGAAATACATGTACATGTACTTAATTTAAAGCCATAGTTTTGTCTCTTTCTAAAATAATTCCATAAATTATTTTTTACAAAGATTTATGTTTTCGATCAAATTTCGGAAACATTTAAAACTTAAAACACATCAACAAATGATCCAGTAAAGTAAACAATGAATATTTCAACAGAACCCCTAGATATTGTAGACATATTGACATCTTTACTTTGACTTTGACATTAATATCTGAGATATATATACTTGTATTTAAAGTTTCTCGTTCACTGATTCCAACTTAAATATCAACTTTCCTTAAATCCAAAATTGTACAAAAACGTTTTGGTAGCAGTAAAGCAGTGTTCTTATAATGATATATTTTTGTGAAAATAACACACAACTGAAAAAGATGGTGATTTTATGTATCAAAACATATTGCATAAGTAACAATAGCAATGATTTTAGTGTACTTTTTGTGACCTTTATGTATATTTATGTTTTACATTTTTTTCACAAACTTTAAGTCAGTTTGCTTTCAAATATCAAAAATTAGTGAGCGAGAAGCTTCAAACTATAACACACTAAACATGTAAACAGGAAAACATTCCAACATCCTGGAACCTAAAACTAAAAAACAAAGTGAAACAACATAACTTTCTATTAGACAATACAAACATACATGCATGTTATCATGTCACCATGGAAACAATCAACCTATACTATATAATATAACAACCATCAATAATCTCATACAGGTATTGGGAGTTGTGGCTACAATTGTACATATTGATATTAATAGTTTCCCAAAAGAAGCAAATTAAAATTGCCACAATTTATATTGGGTTCAAACAAAACAATATTTTTATTATTATTTCTTACAGTAAGAAAGATGGCACAGATAACAAAACATGTAAATAATTGTTTTATTTCACAAATCCATGTTAAAATATAGGATGGACTAATCAGTTCAGGGTTGTATTTTATTAATGTATATGATAGTAGCCTCATCTACAACAAACCTGTATGAGACTAAGGATGATTGTTAGATTATCTTTGGTACAACATCAATGTTACAATCAACTAACCTGACATATTTTTTCTGAGGTGGCATATCAACATGAGTTGTACTTGTGCTTACAACAATATACATTTCATTGTTATAACACGTCCATTGTCGTATACTGACGAAATCACGAGCTGATACGAGACCACCCCCGCCTTCAGCTGCGATATTATAAGTGATTTCTGTACAGTCATCAAGCACCTGTAATGCCTACAATCAAAATCTTTATATATAACTATCAAGACAAACAGAGCTTTTAGAAAGTTGATGGAAAAAATCCTGTTTGTAGGATAAACTATATCACATTAATCATTGAAACAAGAAACAAACAGTCATCTGAGCAAATTCCAATATCAGAGGTGCCTTCAACAATGCAAGTGCTCGAGTGAGTGCCTGCTTCGCGAATTATAAGGCTATTGAACGATTGCAAGCGCTCGCTGCAATATCCAAGATGGCGTCAAACTGCACATGATTGAAAATAGTGGGTGGGGGGAACAATTAATACTGTTGATTCAATAGATCATTTGCATATTTCATTTTATATAAATCATTATGATGCAATTTTCAGAACCAAAAAGCTTCTATACTGTGCATTGCGTGGATATGTTATGTGGAACAAGTAATTTATACATTAGCATCCCTCTTTTCAGGGATAATTCTTTGAGATACAAAACTGAATTTCTTTCAGCCCCCATCTTTGATATCTAAGTGAAACACCTCTCTAACTGAATTGCAAGCACTTGCACCGGCACCTGCGTTGAGAATAAAAGCACTCAGTGTCGCCCTGAGAGCTCACATTGTTGAACGCACCTCAACATTAGTCAATCAATATATGATTCAAACTACGTTACATGATTAACCTTTAATTAGAGTAAAATTACTTGTGGTCAGTTTTTCTCAAAATTTTATTGTTTCAATAATTTTTGGAGGACAATAAGTAGAGGCCGAGAGAAAACATATGTTATTTATTCACATACAATCAATATCTATAATTTCTAATATTCAACTTTTTTAAATTTCATTCATACTGAGGCATACAGTAGCAAGAAATGTCTACACAAGCTAATCTTAGATCATATCAAAATATTGTATATAATATTTAATTATGACTAGACTTCTGGCTTATTCCAACATTGTTGTAAAATGAAACTGGACACAGATGTACAACTTTCACACATTAATGTGATTTCACACACCCTATTTTGGTTTTGCATGCACAAATGGCGAAATGCATGTTCTCGGAAAATTTTGTAATTTTATAGAGTACATCTCAACTCACCCTTTGGAAGACATTATTTAATACATGTACATAAGTATACAATAAATTTAAAACAGAAACCTTCTCGATGTCGTACATTCAACTAACTGATTAAAAGAAGAATTTCTATAATAAGGTTGACATCATTTTTTACTATAATGCGTTCAGTAAGAACATGATGTGCATTTTACTATGATGTGTTCAGTTAGAATTTGACTGCATCTTTTACTATAATGTGTTCAGTTAGAAATTGGTGTCATGTTTTACTATGATGGGTTCAGTTAGAAATTGGTGTTATGTTTTACTATAATGTGTTCAGTTGGAACTTGGTGTCATGTTTTACTATGATGTGTTCCGTTAGAACTTGGTGTCATGTTTTACTATGATGTGTTCAGTTAGCATGTTGTGTCATGTTTTACAATGATGTGTTCAGTTAGAACTTTGTGTCATCTTTTACTATAATGTTTTCAGTTGGAACTTGGTGTCATGTTTTACTATGATGTGTTCCGTTTGAACTTGGTGTCATGTTTCACTATGATGTGTTCAGTTAGCATGTTGTGTCATGCTTTACTATAATGTGTTCAGTTAGAACTTTGCGTCATCTTTCACTATAATGTGTTCAGTTAAAACTTGGTGTCATGTTTTACTATGATGTGTTCAGTTAGCATGTTGTGTCATGTTTTACTATGATGTGTTTAGTTAGAACTGGTGTCATGTTTTACTATGATGTGTTCAGTTAGAACTTTGTGTCATCTTTCACTATGATGTGTTCAGTTAAAACTTGGTGTCATGTTTTACTATGATGTGTTCAGTTAGCATGTTGTGTCATGTTTTACTATGATGTGTTTAGTTAGAACTTGGTGTCATGTTTCACTATGATGTGTTCAGTTAGAACTTGGTGTCATGTTTTACTATGATGTGTTCAGTTAGAACTTGGTATCATGTTTTACTATGATGTGTTCAGTTAAAACTTGGTGTCATGTTTTACTATGATGTGTTCAGTCAGAACTTGGTGTCATGGTTTACTATGATGTGTTCAGTCAGAACTTGGTGTCATGTTTTACTATGATGTGTTCAGTTAGAACTTGGTGTCATGTTTTACTATGATGTGTTCAGTTAGAAATTGGTGTCATGTTTTACTATGATGTGTCCAGTTAGAACTTGGTGTCATGTTTTACTATGATGTGTTCAGTTAGAACTTGGTGTCATGTTTTACTATGATGTGTTCAGTTAGAAATTGGTGTCATGTTTTACTATGATGTGTTCAGTTAGAACTTGGTGTCATGTTTTACTATGATGTGTTCAGTTAGAACTTGGTGTCATGTTTTACTATGATGTGTTCAGTTAGAACTTGGTGTCATGTTTTACTATGATGTGTTCAGTTAGAACTTTATTGTTAATTTAGAAAATCATGTTTATCTAAACTTTAGTAATATGAATCAGCACTATATTATAGGAAATTCTACTTTTACACTAGAAATTAGCTGTGACATAAAAACAAATAAAATGATAGAAACAATCTACTATTAAGACCACCAAATTAGATGACTTATATATCAGCAGTATTTTCTTAATATAGGGGATTTTTTCTAAATTTTAGCAATTTGGACTTTAAACAACATCAAACAATGCATGCCTTTGTAATAACAAAGGTGGTCTATAGACAGAACTTTATTGTACATTTTTAATATGAAACAATTCTATAAAAATATAATTTCACAAATTAAAAACAAGAGAAAAAAGATTCAAATAAATTTTCAAAGCAAACTCATTTGTTTTCAATGTAAACATTAATGGTTAAAATATTACACCTTATTTCTGCACACAAATAAATGAAAAGTTTCAAGAAGTTTAATAATTCCACATTCAATCAAGATAATTTTATTTCAACAGTAGGTTTTGTTAAAATACTTAGAATTGGTTCAACTGCTTTAACTCATTATTTCTTTCATCAAAATTCATAGTGTTTGGCAGTTTTACAATATTTCATTACATGCAGTCAAACATATAGAAGTTTGACAAGATTTGAAATTTTAAGGGCCAAAGGGGCAAATTGGCATTTTGCTCTTACCGATACAGGAGTTTTGTTGAATGCAAGAAAGTTAAAGTTTAGACCTTCTGGAAAGTTCAGAAAAGACTCCAAGCAAACTTGTATTAAACAGACAATGTCTCTACATATAGTAGTACAAACAGACAATGTCTCTACATATAGTAGTACAAACAGACAATGTCTCTACATATAGTAGTACAAACAGACAATGTCTCTACATATAGTAGTACAAACAGACAATGTCTCTACATATAGTAGTACAAACAGACAATGTCTCTACATATAGTAGTACAAACAGACAATGTCTCTACATATAGTAGTACAAACAGACAATGTCTCTACATATAGTAGTACAAACAGACAATGTCTCTACATATTGTAGTACAAACAGACAATGTCTCTACATATTGTAGTACAAACAGACAATGTCTCTACATATAGTAGTACAAACAGACAATGACTCTACATATAGTAGTTACAAACAGACAATGTCTCTACATATAGTAGTACAAACAGACAATGTCTCTACATATAGTAGTACAAACAGACAATGTCTCTACATATAGTAGTACAAACAGACAATGTCTCTACATATAGTAGTACAAACAGACAATGTCTCTACATATAGTAGTACAAACAGACAATGTCTCTACATATAGTAGTTACAAACAGACAATGTCTCTACATATAGTAGTACAAACAGACAATGTCTCTACATATAGTAGTTACAAACAGACAATGTCTCTACATATAGTAGTACAAACAGACAATGTCTCTACATATTGTAGTTACAAATGAAAACTAGCCAGGATTACAGTAACATACAATAACAAATGTTACTTACTCGACTTTCTAATATTGTAGGATTCCATTTTGGTGAATCATTTAAAGTTGAGACCATATCTTGCCATAGATCTTGTGGAGACATTTTTATAATACCCTGAAAATATAATATAACAATTAGGAATGTCAATCACAGTCTGCATATCCAAATGTTTGGATCATGATTTGGTATCTGAATTCAATTTTGACATCCGGATATTCCTATAAAATATTTCAGTTGCTTTTAAAACACAAGAACAATGGGCTGAAGACATGTAGTAATTATGTTTCATATACCTGCATAGAGATAACTGACGTCATCATGGTAATGACACATTTTTATAGCATACTAAAGTAGTACAATACACATCATGTACTATGCAGACCTTAAAAATAAAAATCGCAAGTGCACTGTCTTTAAAATATAATAATTGTTTCATTTGTTTTTACTGATTGCTGCAAACAGTTTCTAACTCCATACCTTCCTTTGTCCCGACAATGAAACATTTTTCACATCCCTCCGGTATTTTAAAAGTTTGTCTTTAGATGGATATTGAATGTTAGTTAATTGTAAAATAATTGGTTAGGTTAGCATGTACATGATTGCCTATTGCAAATATTCGTTATCAACAAGATGATCCCGAGCTTTATAATAAAATGACCTTACCTGAAGTTTAAATATTTTTCTACCATATTTTTTAATATTTTGACTATAAATAATTCCTTCTTGTAAATTTTTACCACCTTCTAGTTTCCAGCCATCCATATAAAATAATTCTAGAAATGATTCTTTGGCGTCAGATAATAGTTGATTATAATTCTCGATTTCCTGTAAAAATATAAAACAGACATAATTAGACATGTGTCAATTTATCCTATAAACACAATTCTGACTTACAACTTTTGGCTGACACTGTATAAATATATACAAGTAGACCAACTTATATTACATATATAAAACCTTAGTGAACCATTTCTTTACATTAAATATTCTGTGAGAAATAGCAAATAGGTTTTCTTTCAAAAATCTTTAGTTGGGTAAACTTTTAAAAGAACATATTGATATCAATAAATATTTAGAGTGATTTAATTAAAACTTTTAACAAAATTTACATTACATGTACATACAATAAATAGATCATGGTTTTTAAAACCTTGTAAATAACAACACATGTCAGATCCTGATTTTACATATATAGTAGATACATTACATAGACAAACACCTATATCTTCAATATTATTATTCAACATACAGATCTATACATAAAACACTATGGTTAAGTAACAAAATGTCTAACAAGGTTAAAAAAATACCTTAAAACATTCTCATTAATCTAAATTTATGACATTTTGATTGATAGAATGAACATAATATTTCACTGCAATAAAATTACAGCAATTAGTTTATGTTTGTTTGTTAGGGTTTTACCGCGCACCAACACAGAAAGGTCATATCGTGCCGAAAGCAATTGATGATACTATTACTATTAATGCAACCAAATTATTAAGGTTCAAAGTCTATTATTTAGTTATATATATTTATTTATTTCAAAAAGTTAATTATCGCATATGATGGTATCAACTGAAAAAGTTCTCTGAGTGAGTTAACCTTAAAATGTTTGTTACGGATATATTTAAGATTCTGACAGTCAAGCAGAACCTGAATTAGTGTATGTATACATTGTAAAAGTTCAGATCTCTAAAAGGTAACCAACATTTTTTAAGTAAAATACAATTATAGTGTCACATTCTAAGGCATGAAGAATTAAACCAGTTATAGACATGGTCACAAAGTGATAACAAGTTTTGTAACAAAAAGTCATAGATATATTGAAAACTATTTTTAAATATATAAAAAACTAATTTTAAATATATGAAACATATGATCAATATCATATTCTGTATTTATAGTCTCAAATTTAATGATAACATCATAAATTGAATTTAATTAATTAGTATTTGCATGGAAACTTTATAGTAAAGGAGGGAATATATAGATTATAATGTTTAGATTAAGAGTTTGTTTTATGATTTTATCAAGAGATATTATCTTGTATATCTTATATAATAAATACAAGGGTTGTGATATATAAATAATAACATTAATGTCCATGCTAGTGCTACAGGTATAATAACTCTACAAATACCAAGCTAGTGAGTTAATGAAAGGTATAAATCTGTGCTAGTGTTGCTAACATAACTGTGGGTGTTCTAACAAGTCCAGGACTAACATATAAAAGACACAATTATCATAGGAAAGCAGACATGTTGTGATGTTAACCCCAAGCCCCAGGGAGGTAAGCAACCAGATATTGATATTTAAACTATGCCCCAGGGAGGGAAGCAACCAGATATTGATATTTAAACTATGCCCCAGGGAGGGAAGCAGCCAGATATTGATTTAAGCCCCAGGGAGGGAAGCAACCATATATTGATATTTGAACTATGCCCCAGGAAGGGAAGCAGCCAGATATATATTGATATTTGAACTATGCCCCAGGGAGGGAAGCAGCCAGATATTGATATTTGAACTATGCCCCAGGGAGGGAAGCAGCCAGATATTGATATTTGAACTAATCCCCAGGGAGAGAAGCAGCCAGATATTGAATTAAGCCCCAGGGAGAGAAGCAACCAGATATTGATATTTAAACTAAGCCCCAGGGAGGGAAGCAACCAGATATTGATATTTAAACTAAGCCCCAGGGAGGGAAGCAGCCAGATATTGATATTTAAACTATGCCTCAGGGAGGGAAGCAGCCAGATATTGATATTTAAACTAAGCCCCAGGGAGGGAAGCAACCGGATATTGATATTTAAACTAAGCCCCAGGGAGGGAATCAGAAAGATATTGATATTTAAACTATGCCTCAGGGAGGGAAGCAACCAGATATTGATATTTGAACTATGCCCCAGGAAGGGAAGCAGCCAGATATTGATTTAAGCCCCAGGGAGGGAAGCAACCATATATTGATATTTGAACTATGCCCCAGGAAGGGAAGCAGCCAGATATTGATTTAAGCCCCAGGGAGGGAAGCAACCAGGTATTGATATTTGAACTAAGCCCCAGGGAGGGAAGCAGCCAGATATTGATATTTAAACTAAGCCCCAGGGAGGGAAGCAACCATATATTGATATTTGAACTATGCCCAAGGAAGGGAAGCAGCCAGATATTGATTTAAGCCCCAGGGAGGGAAGCAACCAGGTATTGATATTTGAACTAAGCCCCAGGGAGAGAAGCAGCCAGATATTGATTTAAGCCCCAGGGAAGGAAGCAACCATATATTGATATTTGAACTATGCCCTTGGAAGGGAAGCAGCCAGATATTGATTTAAGCCCCAGGGAGGGAAGCAACCATATATTGATATTTGAACTAAGCTCCAGGGAGGGAAACAGCCAGATATTGATTTAAGACCCAGGGAGGGAAGCAGCCAGATATTGATTTAAGCCCCAGGGAGGGAAGCAACCATATATTGATATTTGAACTATGCCCCAGGAAGGCAAGCAGGCAGATACTGATTTAAGCCCCAGGGAGGGAAGCAACCATATATTGATATTTGAACTAAGCCCCAGGGTGGGAAGCAGCCTGGTATTGATATTTGATCCAAGCCCCAGGGTTGTGATGTAGGAACAAAGCCCAGGGAAGGGTAGCAGACATGTTTTGATGTAGGAACCAAGTCCCAGGACTCATAGACTTACCACCGAACTCATGACACTATACATTGAACCATCACTTGCCTTTCTACTGTGTGTACTAGATATTGACCCTTTGTGATGTCCATGATGATGATGATGATGACCAGAATGATGATGATGATGATGATCGCTTTCATCTTCTGATCCTGAAAATAGAAAAGTAGCTTGTTTCACATTGAACATAGAGATCATAAATTATATTTCAACTTTATATGTTATTGAAAAACAATCTTTATCAGGAAAATGAAGACAATTTATAAATCTAACTATCAAAACCAAGAGAAGACAAATAATGTATTTACTGACATATAAACTTTTCGACTTCTGATTGTACTGAATTGATACAGTTTTATATGTAAGTCTTTATTGTATTTAACCTGGGTCGAGGTTAGGTAGCGCAGTTGGTAGCATGCCGGGATTTGGAATCTTGTGTCCCAAGGGGGTTCTAATCCCACCCAGAGAGGTTATACCCTTCCATGAAAATTTGACATTATGTCAATTTTCCTCCAATGATAAGGTATATGAAGAAGTTTCCGGCCTTGTGGAAGGGTAGGTGAGTACTAGTTATAGACAAGTGTCCAGGAAAGCTAGGTAAGGTGCGCTGGATGCCATTAAATGACCAAAATGTGTCGATACAGTGTTAAACCCAGTAAAATAAATGACTTTATTGTAATTATTGCTAATTAATTTGTTATTTAAGTTCTAGGTGGTCACTTATAGGGCTACATAGATTTAACCACAAAAGTAAAATCAGATGTTTCTGAACTTTGTCCCTTATGTATAAACTAGCTATAATTAATATTTTTCTATAAGTGAAAAAATAACATGAATAGAAAGACTTTAGACGATAAATTTAAGGTTCTCAAGGGGAGGTAATGCTGACATTATAAGAAAAAAGTACAGAATTTCAGGTTTTGGCATTGGCTCTCATAGTCTGCCTATGATAAGTATATACTGTGATTTTAATATTGTTATAGGTCTATCATGTGATATAACACAAACAATATCAGAACTTTTTTTCAGTTCTTGGGGAAGGGGCCTGGGGCCTTTTTATATATAGAACATTTGGGGCAATTTTATCGCAATTTCATTGGAAGGGGAACAAAATATACAAGGTAAACTCAAAATTTGGGGAAAACTGCATGATTTTAAAGCAATTTCAAGAGGGGAAGGCGCCTGTTAACAGCACCTGTTATATCAGGAAAAAAGGCCTGAATATATTGGTTTAAGGGTGCAGACCTAGTCAATAAACACAAGTGTACTTATACCTTTTGTCTTGTCTGCTATTGTACAGTAAAGTTAACTACCAACTTTAGTTCAAGTACAACATACAAAATACCCATACATTGACAGATCTAGCGGGGGGGGGGGGGGGTCAGGGGAGACGGACCCTCTGGAATTTCCAAAATGTACCTGTCCATTAGTGTATTTCTGGACTGTAATCATTTTTAAGTAGCATGAGGCAATTTTTCTTGGTGCTTAACATTTTTTGGACCCCCCATCCCTAGAAAAAGTTTGAAAAATCATGGATCTGCCCCTGCCATATCTTAACATGTAGAATACTTTCTATAAACAATCCACTTGAAGCTACTTTAACCAATTTTCTTTTAACTCAACGTCTGATCCAATGAACAAGACTTAATTCCTCCACAATTTAAAGTTAACTGATTTGATTAAAGAACATGTACTGTATTCACTGACATCAATAGTTTCAAGGATTAGAAATCCATAAGTTCCACTTCATATTTTCCTATTTTTATATTCTATTAATTTAACCATGGTTTCAACAGGCACACTGATACATTCCTTGTCAAAATATTTCTATAATGTCTCTAAATATTTAAGGAGTTTCCTAACTAGACCCACATGGGTCTGATTAGCTTGATATAGAATATGTGTTAAAATAATCATTTACTGATAAGAGGATACAATATCTTGTGCAACATCAGTAAAATTGTACCACAAAAATACCAAAATCTCTCAGAATGTTAAATATGCTCATTTTTAAATGGCTAATTTCTAATTATTTTTCAACTGCATGTAATTCAAAACTCCATGTAGGGGTTACAGCAATTGACTCACTTAAACTATCATGGAATTATAGATTTCTCTAGAAATATTGAAGAAACAATATTGATGTTCATTAAAGTCAACAAAATTAGAAAATCTATAACTTCAAGTAGAATATATTGTTGTTCATAGATTGAAGTTAGTTTTCTAATTATACAAATCAATAAATTCAATTAATAAAATGTTCTATATACAATACTAAATCAATATATTCAATAGAAAACTAGACATTAACTTTTGTACTTTAACTAAACTATCTAGGTAGTAATAACTTGCTCACATAGTAAGGTCTGTTATACTTGAAATTACCAGACAGTGTCTGTAATTGTTTTAAAAATGAGTTCTTTATATTTTAAGACAAATAGTCCTATAGATTGAGAGATATATAAAATAAATGTCCTTAAAATTATCTAAACCTTAACTAAAAGGCCATGATTTTATACATACAATCCCATAGTTTACAGTTGTGAGTCATTTGTATTAAAATTGCCATTAAATAAAATAAATATTTGATAATATTCTGTTATATAATATATTGTTTTGGTAAGAAAAACAATTTCTTCTAGACATTGGTTATTTGAATGTGACACATATTAAGCTGAATACTTTTTAATATGTCAAAATTTGACAGTTCTTTACTGTAAAATGTTTTGTTCTCTATATTTTCAAATAATTCCTAGAAATGTTTGTATATTAATTCAGTATAAAAGTCAAGTAATTACCAATCAATATTAAACACGCTGTTGTACATAACTACATCTACAGGGCCATGCAAAAGTTTCTGTTTTAGAAAAACCATTAAACATTAATTTTAACAAGGAGTTATCTCAGATATTCCAAAATCAGCATCAATAAGTTTATTAACACATAATGATTTAAGTTATGTTACATGAATAAACTTTAATTACATTATAATTACTAGCAGTACACATCATCAATTTTTGCAAAATTTCATTTTTCATCAACTTTAGTATGGCACTATATATCATTTTATATAATTATTGTAAATAATAAAAGAATATAAATTTCTTATATAATACCAATGTATATTATATGTCAATCTGATTAAAACTCAATCTAAAATTATCTGCTAGTCAATTCGCTAATTTAGATCTGGCTGTTTTCTTATGAGGGTCACATTCAGGAGACCTTTTCTTATTATATTCATGACAAAATTGTTATATTTAGTAACTTGCTTACATCCTCTATGTCACGTAATTTGAAATGAGCTGTCAAATCAGACTGTGAATAATATCGCTGTGAAATTAGCCTGCAAACCTTGATAGATAAATAAAGTTTGTATTGTATTGTCTAAAAATAGAAATTATGAAATCAAAATGCTATTAACAGTGTTTCTTATAGATGAAAGCTATGCATTGATTGGTCAACATAAAGGTCATCTTGATGTGACCCTCTATGGGAACCTTTGAGATTCTGTACAACAACACTCTACAGGGCGTCTGTTTACAGAGACCAGTTATATGTACAAATCAATATAAAAACATTAAGTTATCAAGTTCATATACTTTATAGTACAAATATTGATATAAGAGTCATCTACAAACAACACAAACTGACAACATATGTTTATACACATGTTGATCTGTCATCACTTATTTTTATAGCAAATAAACCTTAGCTTCAATTGACTTTTTTACCATTACCTTTTCCCTAAAATCAATCCAAGGGGCTGACAACTTTTTAAATTAGAAAACTCAACAATACAACATTCATACAGTAAATGGACCATTATTACTATCATGATCCTAATACACCAATTTTGCAATTTATACATAGCTGTGACTATTTGCAGATTCTGTACCCAATGGTTGATAGAAGCTAACATTATGGTAGTTATACTTGTTTGGGACTGATACAAAAAAGTTATACAGAAATATATCAATCAGTTTAAGTCAACTATATTTTATGGAATAATTAATAAATTATATTCAATTTGTCTCGTATGTAAAAGTTATATAAAAACTTCAATCAGTTTTTTTCTATTACGTTGAAATCACATGATTCTAATTTATATATAATATATTCAAGTACTTACTAGGTTATATATATTTACATACAAAATTATTACAGTGTAAATAATTGTACTTTATATTATAATATAAAAACCAATCATAGACTAAAAAGTCAAAATCAATATAACATTGAGGTCAAGACTAAGGTCACCTATACTGTGTATATAAAGATTTGGAAATTCTGGTTTGTTTTGGAGTAAGAATTTCCCTTATATTTGTTTTACATTCTTTTACAATAGAAAAAGCCATAGTTAATAATTGTTGACTTTGGTGTAAAATCAAGTTTTATTTCACCAAGTGAGCTCAGAAAACATATTTTCCTGAGAGTCATGACTACTAAAGTTGGCAAACAAACAAAGTTTTACAGTATTCAATAAATAGCTAACTATATATCACATGTAACTAAATTATAATATTAATTATAAAATACTAAGTTTCCACATCATTATAACACATTTATAATAATGTATAAATCTTGAATAATTATAAATAATTACATCATTAATATTATAAATAACAAAATAAACAGAAATAAGTTATTCTGAAATATATCTTATACAAGCAAACAAGTCTGTCACTGAAACAATTGTTGACTGTGCATCTAAAAAATGACTTACAAAGTTTTGATCTAGGATTCGTTGTGCCTTTGCTGTATTTAACAGAAACAATGCAAATCTTATATGCAGCTACTTATAGAATCTAGCCTCTTTAAGTTTTTACGGTCATTTAGGACTGTGAAGTGCCCCAATCGGTTAAATTCTTGTAACATAAGGTTAGATGGAATGAACAATGGAAAAACTGATGTTTTGCTACTTTTTATTTCGCGAAGGGAAGAATTTTCCAGTGAAATTAAAAATATCGCAAAATACCGGTACGTTAAAATCGTACCGCGGTACGTATTGCTGCAGCTGGGTATTGCAATATACCGGTATATCTTGACAGCCCTAATCTTAAGTTGTTCTCTGACATCAATGAAGTCAAAGTTTGAAAAATGTGATTTAGTACAATAGCCAATAAGTCATTTCAACAAGAATTTGACATGGTTTTCAAAACAAGTATTATTTGTCTGAAAGTATCTAGTTTAGCCACTTTTATAAAGTTTAATTACATAGGTTTTCACATTTATAAAGTAATATAATCTTGGTCACCATCAAATATCATATCAATACTAGATATAACCAAACATCAAGATGTCAATAGTAGGGCTGTCACAATAAGCCAGAAGCATATTGCGGTATATTGTGATGCACTAGCACCATATTGTGTTATGTATCTCAATACATTGCTTTGCAAACCAAGTTTACCAGTATATCGTGAAAGCCCTAGTCTATAGGAAGACACATCACAGTGTACAATTAAATCTTATATCAGTGAATTACAGCAGAAGTTTTCAAACTTTACAGGAAGTATTTCAACATAAAACAAGCCACACTATACATGGATATAATCATACATCCTTAATGACTTTTATACTTTAAACTTTTCATAAATGCTTCAATACATTAAATAAAATAAATAGTTTCAATAATTTGTTTAAAGTTAAAAATACAGGACATTGTTGACCCAGATAAAGGGTCAGGGGAAGTGTGCCCTTATCCCCATAAATTTGTCATAACACTAACATTAAACCGTGAATTATAAAGATAAAATCGTTACAAGAGAATCACAATAAGGGATTTACATATTTGTTTCAAGTCTGACAGCCCTTTAGATAATATATCAGTTTAAACTACCCAGGAAAGTTAAACCACTCTACCCCTGTATAAATTATAATTTATAGCAATTCACTTATACTATTTACAATTGGTGGCCAAACTACTAAATGAAAGAGGTTTTACATCAAGTAGACCAATCTATATAAATATATGGCCTACATTATAAATTATATCTGTACCATATCTATCATTATATTAAATCAACATAAAAAATAAAAGAATGTTAAAAGACAGCAATCAATGTATTTTAATAAAGAAAATCAAAGACATATAACTTTCTTTGTCTATTGAACAAATCTATTTTTTTCTGTCATTTTCTAACAGTTGTAAGGAGTGAGTTCTGATTAATGAACTTATTTGTTAAATACTAAAAAAACATTTAAGTACACATTGCATTTATACAATAAAACTGTTTGTAAATGAAATAAATCATAAGGTCCACATTGGCTTAAAATAAGGAGCTGCTTGACTTACATGTGTCAGTATTATTTCAGAAAGTGCGAGTCATATCACCAACCAAATGTGTTGGTATTATTTCTGAATGTGCCAGTCATGTCACTAGCCAAATGTGTCAGTATTGTTTCAGAATGTGCGAGTCATGTCACCAACCAAATGTGTTGGTATTATTTCTGAATGTGCCAGTCATGTCACTAACCAAACATGTCGGTATTGTTTCAGAATGTGCCAGTCATGTCTTTAACCAAACATGTCGGAATTGTTTCAGAATGTGCCAGTCATGTCTTTAACCAAACATGTCGGAATTGTTTCAGAATGTGCCAGTCATGTCACTAACCAAATGTGTCGGAATTGTTTCAGAATGTGCCAGTCATGTCTTTAACCAAACATGTCGGAATTGTTTCAGAATGTGCCAGTCATGTCACTAACCAAATGTGTCGGAATTGTTTCAGAATGTGCCAGTCATGTCTTTAACCAAACATGTCGGAATTGTTTCAGAATGTGCCAGTCATGTCTTTAACCAAACATGTCGGAATTGTTTCAGAATGTGCCAGTCATGTCTTTAACCAAACATGTCGGAATTGTTTCAGAATGTGCCAGTCATGTCACTAACCAAATGTGTCGGAATTGTTTCAGAATGTGCCAGTCATGTCTTTAACCAAACATGTCGGAATTGTTTCAGAATGTGCCAGTCATGTCTTTAACCAAACATGTCGGAATTGTTTCAGAATGTGCCAGTCATGTCACTAACCAAATGTGTCGGAATTGTTTCAGAATGTGCCAGTCATGTCTTTAACCAAACATGTCGGAATTGTTTCAGAATGTGCCAGTCATGTCACTAACCAAATGTGTCGGAATTGTTTCAGAATGTGCCAGTCATGTCACTAACCAAATGTGTCGGAATTGTTTCAGAATGTGCCAGTCATGTCACTAACCAAATGTGTCGGAATTGTTTCAGAATGTGCCAGTCATGTCACTAACCAAATGTGTCGGAATTGTTTCAGAATGTGCCAGTCATGTCACTAACCAAATGTGTCGGAATTGTTTCAGAATGTGCCAGTCATGTCACTAACCAAATGTGTCGGAATTGTTTCAGAATGTGCCAGTCATGTCATCAAACAAATATGTAGATGTATTCTGGGGGCTTGAATTTAACAAAATATTGGACATGCATAATTATGTATGAGAAGCACTCATAATTCATTCTTTTAATTTTTTAATACGTCAGAATATAGCTAGTGACATTAATGGCACATATACTTTAATGCTTATTGTAACATGTAGTGATAAAGGTAAGTAAAGAAAAAGACTGTACCATCGACCTATTTGGCAGTTTCAATGCTGATTTGAACCTCATTAGTGTTTTCAACTCATGAAAATTTGTGAGTTATAATATAAGTTACTCACAATTTTCAAAACTCACTTGCATTTTGCGAGCATGCAAGCTTAATTTCAAGCCTTGTGTATTTTATACATAATGTCACATTTAAATAATTTATATCTAAATGATCATCAGGCCCCAGTTTCACAAACAAACTTAAGTACAAACTCAATAACAGACTCAAGTGTTTTTGGTCTCTAAATAGCATGTAAATGTAGTTGGAATTGCTGTTATTAGATGATCATAGTAATGAAAATATATATAATATGCTAACATAAAATACCATGGGTTTTATTAGAAACTTAAAACCAAAAACTCAATTTTCACTTGAGACTAAACTCAAGAGTTCATTAACAGACTCAAATCAAATCAAGTAAATTAACCCTTATTCAAATATGTAAGTCAGTTTTGTTTCATTTAATACATATCTAAATCACTGTTTGGTTTTTTTAATGATTCTACATTTGTTGTAACATTGATTACATAAGTAAAATTAATGATCATAACATAAGATTGAGTTTGAGTAATAAGTTGAGTTTTTTCGTTAAAATGGGGCCAGTTATGTAGCATGGAATACATCCATGTATTTAAATCATATAACAGAACTTAACTATTCAGAGTAAATGAGTAAGAGATATGAATTATAAATGAAATGTTTTATATGAAAACATGTAGCAGAATAGAACTGATTGACTACAGACTGTAGTCTGTATCAATTATAGAAATCAATGGTAAAATATGACAGCTAGAATTAACAACAGATTCCACAGTAACAATAAATCATTACAACTTGACTTTATGTTAGCTTTCATTCATTTAATAGATCATAAAATATTACCACTGCATGTATTACCAATAAGGTAGGGAAAGGTAAAATGATTATTAAAAATATGTGACATTTTGTTTTACTGGGTTCCAAGCGCCCCTGGGTGTGGAAGACCTAGAATATCGTGGTCTGACTGCATCAAGACTGATTTAAGTGTATGTGATATTTGCAATACCAGTCCACACAACAGGGACGGATGGAGAGCTGGTGTTAGACGTTCAAACCGCCTGCTGCCTACCTCAGTATCTGGGACACCCGCAGCAGATGACAAATAAACTCAGGATATGTATGTTTAAGGCAATATCAACACAATTTTAGGTCGTTTTAAGGCATCCAGCGCACCTAACCTAGCTTTACTGGACCTTTGTCTATAACCAGTACTCACCTACCCTTCCACAAGGCTGGAAACTTCTTCATATATCTTATCAATGGAGGAAAACTGACATAATTGTCAAATTTTCATGGAAGGTTATAACCTTCCTGGGTGAGATTTGAACCCGTACCCGACAAAGAAATTTTAAGATAAACTGGTCATGTATACAGCAAGTATTTTACCAATATAGTTTGATTCATTTAGTAATAATCTAGTTAAAGGTACTCATTCACACATTTCAACTTAAATATCAACTTTTTTCTGAAACTAACTAAATTGTATGGAAACAGTTTTTTGAAGCAGGAAATTAGTATTTTCATTATGACAATTTCAGTGCAAATTGACATACAACAACAAATCGTGTTTCAAGAAGTAAAAATCTACCTGGTATGTCATGGTATAGACACTTCTAGTGCATTTTTGTGACTTTTATTGTATATTTCTAGCAACCTATAGGTCAGTTTGTCTTAAAATATTCAGATTTATTTTTTGACACAATTACTGACACTGAATGGTATTTTAAAAATATAGAAAAATCTTAACCAAATCTGTGAACTAGTACCTTTAAAGCTGATTTTGAAATTTTTCTCAGATGGCTGTTAGTTACTTCTTTCAAAGGTAAATAATAAACATAGAAACATATATAGCCCACTGACATACACTGGTTTTTTCTGCTCTTTACCTACCCTGTCATTTCGTAAGTTCTAAAATAATTTCTATTTATAAACTACAACATACTCATCAAATTTTATACATATACATACAATATGTTATAGTCCGTTATTTCTCAACTGTCAAAGCTTGAATGATTTCACGGTGACTGAATACATTGTTATTACACTGGCGGCCTAACTGTTATAAAATATATCTTGACTAAAACATATCATACAGCATAAGAAGCTTTACTCGATCATAATACACACTTTCTGAAACTCATGGATGTATTACAACAATAATTTTAACAAACACATTCACCGTGAAATTATTCATGTCAGTTGAGAAAAAACGAACAATATAAACTAGGAGTTAAAATGTTAACTTGTATCCCAGTCAATGTTGTTATACAAATTCAGACAGTTTTTAACCAGTTCTTATTTCCCTGAACCAGTTTGTCATAGTCAAGTGTCATTATGATTGTTTTTATTAAAATATTAAGGTTAAAGTAAATGTTTGATTATGTTGAAAACTTAAAATGACCTTATCCTGCTTCAATATATTGAACATTTAATCAAATGAAAGAACAATTCCCTTCCAAATTCTTAATTCTTTTTTTTAAATCATTTTTTCCCTCAGCCAAAATCATTCAAAAATTTATATAATTAAAGTGATCATTTAAAAGTACACACATATACTGAGTACATAATGTTACAGATCCATATTAGACATGTGCATTTATTTACTTGCTCTTTAATAATCAATGAAAAAAAAATATAATGTATTAAATTATTCGTTTTACCATACTGTTATACCTTTATTATATACATTGTACCAGCAGTACATTCAAAATGATATTATTATTATAATAATAACAACAATTTTAAAAACATTTTTTTTCTACAGAAAAATTCATAAAAATAACAAAAACAAGTTCTTAAAACAAAAAATAACAAGCAAGATCAAATATTGCAAGTTAGCAAAATCTACAGAACATTTAAACATAGTAAAACAATAAGACACAATTCATTAATAAAATTTTCAAGATGATTTTGTAAAATTAATACAATACCTTTTTTCTTTTTAAATTTAGATAATATTCCATGCATTATGAATTATTATGTTTTAATAACACTTTAATTTCACAAACTTACAGTAATATAAAAATGATTTATTTTAAAATTTCATAAAATCCAATAATTTCCACATCAAATATTTTATAAAGGCAACACTGTTAAATAAATGATTCCAAATAAAGTTCTGATTTATCTCTGTATTAAAAATGATTTAAACTTTTATCCTAAAACACGACTCTACTCAGAGTCACGCCACAGTATAAATACATGTATGTCCGTATACATGTACAATATACTGAATATTATTAAAAAATCTATACAGTACATTCAATAGAGCAGAACTTACTACGGTAACCTTACAGTAAACAAAATAATACAACTATAGACTGTTTTATAGGTCATGCATGTTAATGTACATGTACTTTAATTAATGGACTAAATCTGGAACATAGCTCTTTTATAATATATACAAGTTTAATATAACCTGGTTTAAGGTCAAATAACGATAAATTCTGGTACATGTTAATACAAGTGAAAAATCATCAAAATATATATTTATGTAACCCTAAAAACATATAAAATAGGGTCATAAATTATTATAAAATCATTAAAATTCATAAATGATTAAAACTGATTCCTATTTTACAATCCCGTTAAATCAGGTTCAATCTTGAATGTTCAATTTTATTGAGAAGAAGTCAATATATATGTCATACATGTATAGTGTCAGAGATTTTAAAATAACTGTTAATGTTAAATGTCACTGTATAACACCTAAAATAAAGTAGTTTTAAACAAGACTTTGTACCTATACATCACTAAATATTTATTTTTTGTTAAATTATTTTATAAATATTTAGACTAGAGTTTTTTGTCAGTTTAATCCAGGTAAAGCAAAAAATTAATAGAAAAAAAGATAAATAGAAATGGCAGTTTTTTGTTGTTGTTTTTTTTTTGTCAGTTTTATATTCTAAGTATAAATGTTTGTATTTGTGCCAATTGATCCGAGACAAAGGAACATTTAAATATAAGGAAACAATCAATGGTTACAACTAATATATAGCTCGCTACATTGTAAATACAAACATTACTATTCAATAGTATAAATTAATGTAAATACCTCCATTTAACTTTACAATAAAAGATTTGTAATATTTTGAAAATATTATTCAATCTATCAACATATAACAATGATTTACTGCTTACAAAATGTTTCTATAGATGTTTGAAAAAAATTCACAGACCCAGTAAAAGCTGAATATTACTGATATTGTTTCCGATATTTCTACATTATTAAATTCTAAGCTACTCAACTTTTGATGACATCATCACATCTTTTGATGACATCATCACATCTTTTGATGATGGTAATCACAACTTTTGATGATGTTCATCACAATTTTTGATGACATCATCACATCTTTAGATGACATTTTTTCTGATAATTCAACATATACAAGTTAACATCTATAAAGATCTTAGCTACTCTGATGTCTACAAAAATAACTTTCTCACAAATTTCTCTACATATACAATAGTTAAAGTGTCATAAACACTTCAGAAAATGGTTGAATTTCAAAATACTTATTAAAGTAACGTACATCAAATCTTATCAAAGTAGAGATAAAATCAATATTTTCTATTTTGTTATCAACTACATGTAATGTCATACGTAACCAGCAATCCCACCTCACAACCACCAATGGGAATAGCAAGGACCTACAGACCAGCAAATCCCTCTTACAATCATTATTACTGTGATCCTATAAACAAGAGGGTCCTGGGGACCCTAGGCCGCTCACCTAAAAACTAGATGCTTAGGGCATCTAGCAAAAAATTGTTAAACTGTGCTAGCCAATGAAAACAGTGATCCCTGGGGTCAGGCCTATTTTGAACCCAGAATCATAAATTGAACAATTTTTGTTGAAGACTTCAAGATAATACCACATATCAAATATGAAAGCTCTTTGCCAGGTTGTTTTTTAGAAGAAGATTTTTTAACATTTCCTCATATAACTCAATGTAAATCTTGTGACCCCTGGGGGTGAGGCCAATTTTGACCCCAGGAGCATAATTATAACAATCTTTGTAAAGCACCTTCTAGCTTCACAACAGCTCACCTGGAGCACATTTATAGTCCTTTATAGATATAGACAATAGATGTTTTAGTGCAAAACTTCCCTGTAGAGGCCCAGTGGTAGGCAAGCCTTGTGGGAGAAGCTAGAAGGTAAAAACATGGCTCCTTTCCATTGATATCACCAGAAGGTTACAAATGACAGGTACTAGTAGTAATGTTAATAAAATGATAGAAATATAATGTTGTAAACAAACAAAGACAAATTCCAAACACCAAGTAAAGTTTTGAGACATTTTATCTTGATCACAGTAACTTTAGACAGATAAATATTTTATTAACAACACTGGGGATAACTGATTAAAGTAAAGTTAATGATATCTACAATGTATTCCATGTCTCAGCTCAATGTGTACAAATTACACAAAACTTAAAGTATTCATATCATTATAACTCAGTTAATTATTTGACCCTAAACTCTTTGTTTTGTTTTGTTTTTTTGTTGGGTTAAACGCCATAGCAACACATTGTATAGGTCATATAATGGCTGTCAGTCAACCTACTCACTCTTCCTGCAAAACCAACTACTTAGCGCATACTTTCATCAGGGACAGAAACTGCCCTACATAATAAAGAATAATTGGTAGGAGGGAGAATGGCCATAGAAATAATTTCATGACCAAGCTCCACAAAATTATGGCCTGCCTGGGAATCGAACCTTGGGTGCTACCAACTGAGCTAGCTGGGTGGCATTCCCTAAATTCTATTCATTGATACAAACCAACTCTATGAAATATGACAAAATGTTTCTAACTCTTTATTACTCAGATTAGAAAACATCTTAACAGTACAATCTCATATAAAAAGTGATTATAGTGATAATTAATGTATTGATCATGTAGCAGAGGTATAATACTTATAGGTTATTATACATTTTACTGTCCAATACGGAAATATATTTGGACGAGTACACAGCTGTGTACGAGTCCAAATATATTCCGTATTGGACAGTTAAATGTATAATAACCTTTTTATTATATATCGTTTACATTAAAATAATTATCATCCCCAACAAAGCAATCACAGCAATTCTTATCAACCACAATCAACATCACCACCAAAAACACTACCACAATCACCATTTTCTATATAAGCTCGGTCATTTTTTAAAAAGAAAAGGTATTAATTTATGAATGTAGCGGCGAATAAATGTCAATGCAATTTTTCCTGAGTGGGAATGTAGACTTGTGACGTAGTGTATTACTGTATTATCCAAACTCCTCACAGTACTTACTTCACGCTTTGCTACTTATTAAATGTAATAAAGGGAAATAACTGCTGCGGGGCTTGCGTATTATCGTGATGTCATTTTGTCGACCATTTTATGACGTGTTTGTAGCCTACTCATACCATACTTATAGAGGTAGGCGGAGCTCCCTCGCCTATTGGAAAATTACTTCTCTCAAGTATCGATGTAAAGACCTTGCCGTAGAATTTACAAAGTTTACATGACGATGTCATTCAAATGTCACTTAAACTTAAACATCCTGGAGGATTTAAAAGAATGGAAAGTACAGGGTTCCATAAAATCTATTCATAAAGATAAACTACACACGGATGATAGGAACGGACAAACTAATTGTAGGAAACACACTCGCTGACGGGATTAACTTTTATGGCAAGATGGACATGCCACATAGACGGTTTTCCGAAAATGAACTCTGGAAATTACTTTTATGAGAAAGATCGTTTTGAAAGCCAGATTCATTATTTATACCTAATGCATTGCTTGGCTTGGATTAAACACAAGTCAACCTTTGTATTAATTGCATAATGTCTGGATAATTCGTCACACAGTCACAGAATGGATACGAAAGTTTTGCTGTGTAATTGAATGCTTGATTGGAAATCGTCAGAATTTGGCTCATTGATTTAGCGTATTGTAAGTAAAAAAGTTGTAATTTATATGACAAACCTTGTTTATAACGTTATTTGATTTAGTACAGACCATTATTTTGGTTTATTTCCTCATTCATGCCTAGACTACAAAGAAAAACAGTTTCGAACCGATGAAAAAAATGGCGGACATAATTTATGAATAAGCATCGTTTAGTGCACATGTCCCCAATCGTCCAATACGAAAATAATATATTATTTTTGGATCCAATACGGGAATATATTGGACTGTCACGTGGTACAAATGCAGATTGTTGATTGGTTAGATTTTCTTAGATATATAATAAAGCACTTGTACTCTCTTGCCTTCAGGCTAGCTTTGTAACAGAGGTATAATACAGCACTTGTACTACCTTGTCTTCAAGCTAGCTTTGTAACAGAGGTATAATACAGCACTTGTACTACCTTGTCTTAGAGCTAGCTTTGTAACAGAGGTATAATACAGCACTTGTACTCCCTTGCCTTCAAGCTAGCTTTGTAACAGAGGTATAATACAGCACTTGTACTACCTTGTCTTCAAGCTAGCTTTGTAACAGAGGTATAATACAGCACTTGTACTACCTTGTCTTAGAGCTAGCTTTGTAACAGAGGTATAATACGGCACTTGTACTACCTTGCCTTCAAGCTAGCTTTGTAACAGAGGTATAATATGGCACTTGTACTACCTTGTCTTAGAGCTAGCTTTGTAACAGAGGTATAATACAGCACTTGTACTCCCTTGCCTTCAAGCTAGCTTTGTAACAGAGGTATAATACAGCACTTGTACTACCTTGTCTTAGAGCTAGCTTTGTAACAGAGGTATAATACAGCACTTGTACTACCTTGTCTTCAAGCTAGCTTTGTAACAGAGGTATAATACAGCACTTGTACTCCCTTGTCTTCAAGCTAGCTTTGTAGCAGAGGTATAATACGGCACTTGTACTCCCTTGTCTTCAAACTAGCTTTGTAGCAGAGGTATAATACAGCACTTGTACTCCCTTGCCTTCAAGCTAGCTTTGTAACAGAGGTTTAATATGCGCTTGTACTCCCTTGTCTTCAAGCTAGCTTTGTAACAGAGGTATAATACAGCACTTGTACTACCTTGTCTTCAAACTAGCTTTGTAACAGAGGTATAATACAGCACTTGTACTACCTTGCCTTCAAGCTAGCTTTGTAACAGAGGTATAATACAGCACTTGTACTACCTTGTCTTCAAGCTAGCTTTGTAACAGAGGTATAATACAGCACTTGTACTACCTTGTCTTCAAGCTAGCTTTGTAACAGAGGTATAATATGGCACTTGTACTACCTTGTCTTCAAACTAGCTTTGTAACAGAGGTATAATACAGCACTAGTACTACCTTGTCTTAGAGCTAGCTTTGTAACAGAGGTATAATACAGCACTTGTACTACCTTGCCTTCAAGCTAGCTTTGTAACAGAGGTATAATACAGCACTTGTACTACCTTGCCTTCAAGCTAGCTTTGTAACAGAGGTATAATACAGCAC
Organism: Mactra quadrangularis; assembly: GCA_025267735.1. Taxonomy (NCBI): domain Eukaryota; kingdom Metazoa; phylum Mollusca; class Bivalvia; order Venerida; family Mactridae; genus Mactra; species Mactra quadrangularis. Next base: position 53,670,530 of record CM046299.1, on the reverse strand, counting down.
TTGTACTACCTTGTCTTAGAGCTAGCTTTGTAGCAGAAGTATAATATGGCACTTGTACTCCCTTGCCTTCAAGCTAGCTTTGTAGCAGAGGTACAATACAGCACTTGTACTACCTTGTCTTCAAGCTAGCTTTGTAGCAGAGGTATAATACAGCACTTGTACTACCTTGTCTTCAAGCTAGCTTTGTAGCAGAGGTATAATACGGCACTTGTACTCCCTTGCCTTCAAACTAGCTTTGTAGCAGAGGTATAATACAGCACTTGTACTTCCTTGCCTTCAAGCTAGCTTTGTAGGGGAGATAACCATGTTAAAAAACAAATTATATATAGTAGTGTTAAAAATTGTTATCTCCCTTTAATGTAACAAATTATGTACATGTGTAAAAACAACTCTTGATTAAAGAAAGGAAAGAAGGGAAAAGGGCAGAAGATGATTTAGAACAAGGACCCTATTTATACATGTATAAAGGGGCCTTGATTAGAAGGAAGGGAAGAAGCAAAGGAGAAAGTATAAGGAATGATAATAAGGGAATTCAGGCACTTACCTTCTGGTGTATGAAATGGAGAATAATATTCTCTAGTATCTTCTGTAGATTGTGAACTAGAAGAATATTGTCTTCTATCTGATGTTGGTAATAAACCTTCTCTTTCTGAATCACTTAAATCACCTGATATATACATACAGAATATTAATTAACCTCAACAGAACAGAACAGAACTTTTATTAACATTCACAAGTTATATAAATAACACTTAACCTGATACAATATTTTAAATAAAAAAAATAGAAGGAAAATAATTCTTAAACTGAATATAAAGGTTTGTGACTCGGAATTCTAAGCTATTTAATTTGTTATCAACCATTATTTATTAGAGCCATATTTCAGCCAGATGTAAAGACATGTTTTATTATATACATAAGTATATTACTCAGTCTTAAGTACACTTCAACATCCCTCGGTCCAAATGAAGTAGAATTAAGTTTAAAGAAACATTGAGGTTGACTTATGCATTGATTTCCAATCATCAAGAAGTAATGATTGTCAGTGTAAAGTTTTAAACATTAGTCCATGCACTTAACATTATGTATATATATATATAGGAACAGAGAACTTGATCATCAAAGATTTATAGTCAATCTTATTGTATTACTTTACTCAATTATATATTTATATTTTATCATTCTTTTATATCTTAAATAATATCCTCCCCAAATAAAAACAATTCACTATACAATGAAATCTGTCTAGAAGGGTCACTTAGTTGTTATAGGGCTCCCACTGTGATCAGAATTTTGAAACATGTGAAAAGTTCCAGTTGACTGACCCTTATACTTTCCAAACTGGTTTGAAATTTGTGGAATCACTCCTGATGGTACTGTGTATAATCAGATAATTGTGTAGTCCCCCCTGATTTCCACATTTACTCAATGGTCATGATAGTTCCACACACACACTCAAAAAACCTACCACAGTTTTTCTGATTCAAAAAGGATGACAACTTGTCACTGTAGCACACTGAAAATGCATAGTTTCCATATTTGTTGACCATTAAAAACAGGGCCACAGTACATGAAGTTGACTACTATATTATAAAACAACAAAGACAACTACTCACCTCTACCATGAGCTCTTTCTCTTGGTATAACTTTAAAATCTAAGAACCACGTTTCAATCCAAGCCAAAACAAAACATACAATCAATAAAATATAACTTAATGGATTCTTTCCACCTAGTAAACTATCATTGAACTGTAACAAAGAATTTTTTAAAACAATCATGAAAATTTGTAAACAAAAATAAAGTATTGTTTGGTAGAAGTTGTAGTCCAGTTGTAGGATATATACTTTGGGATCAAGTGATCAAAGGTTAAAATCTTACCAAGGTCAACTTACTTGAACAAGAAATTAGCATGCAATTGCTTCACTTCACTTAGGAGTAAATGGGTCCTTGCGACAGTGATATAATTCTGTAGAGCCAATTTGTCATTAGCAGAGTTCAGAGAGATTGATAGATAGATACCAGTAGACCAATGACCAGGGAGTAATTGATAGAAAGATACCAGTACTAATGACCAGGGGGTAAAAGTTGTAAATATCAGTGGATGTGCATTAGCATGTCACTAAGACTATAAAATACAATTTCTTTTTTGCAATTATTTGGATTCAAACTACAGACATGAAAACTCTATGTAATCTAAGACAAACATTGTCATATTATCTAGGGTAATATCAAGAAAGTTTATACATCTATGATTGTTTGGTCAGTAAAACATTCTCTAGATAATAGACAGAAAAAAGTTTCAGGCTTTTATACAAGAACATGTTCAAGAGATGATTCAAGCAATTTTATATCAAAAGTTTTATTTATAATAAGATTATTTGCGGTTAGCATGAACAGATTTTCTAACAAGAAGGCCATGATGGCCCTTTATTGCTCACCTGAGTACAACTGCTTTTAACAAAGTTGTTACGGACCTGTATAATGTGTGCGAGACTAGAGCGACCCTAAGTCTTGATATGGTGAACATTTATACCAAGTTATTTTAAAGTCCAATGAAAAATTGGTGGCACGCTTGACTTGAACCTGGATTTAAAGACTAACTGGCATATGTGCCTGATTTTGGATGGTCCGTAAGAAAGTTAAATATGGCAGGTTTCACTGTATATATGTGTGCATATATTAGTCAGAAATATAGTAACAATATTACATACCTCAAATAGAAAACATTTAAATAATAAATATATACATGTCATAGATGTTGATATCTGAAAATATAGAATATATAATTATATATATGTCAAAGATGTTGATATCTGAAAATATAGAATATATAATTATATATATGTCATAGATGTTGATATCTGAAAATATAGAATATATAATTATATATATGTCATAGATGTTGATATCTGAAAATATAGAATATATAATTATATATATGTACATAGATGTTGATATCTGAAAATATAGAATATATAATTATATATATGTCATAGATGTTGATATCTGAAAATATAGAATATATAATTATATATATGTACATAGATGTTGATATCTGAAAATATAGAATATATAATTATATATATGTACATAGATGTTGATATCTGAAAATATAGAATATATAATTATATATATGTACATAGATGTTGATATCTGAAAATATAGAATATATAATTATATATATGTCATAGATGTTGATATCTGAAAATATAGAATATATAATTATATACATGTCATAGATGTTGATATCTGAAAATATAGAATATATAATTATATACATGTCATAGATGTTGATATCTGAAAATATAGAATATATAATTATATACATGTACAATCATAGATGTTGATATCTGAAAATATAGAATATATAATTATATACATGTACAATCATAGATGTTGATATCTGAAATTCTAACATAGACACGTGCGTTTTCACTCTTTATTTAATATGACGTCATCTATGCTTTATTATTCAACAAAATATACCTTGTGACGGCTGTTGAAATTTTACTCCCCATGTTAAATGCGCAAAGCCGAAAATGGCGCCCGAGTTTATAAGGGTTGACTTTTACAATTTGGTTTCTATTCTATAATTAAGATTTTAATATTTTTTGTTCGGAATAAGAAACACCTATCTGTGAAAATTGTGTAAATAAATGTTATTTTCGGCCTTTGCACTGGGGTGGATTCAACAGCATGACGTTTCTGACAGTTAAAAATAGTTCTATAAATATATCGTTTCTACGGATGTATTTTACGATGTTAGAATCGAAATAACTTACAGTTGTCTATATTTTGTTGTCTAATAAAATATAGGCACTCGTTTGATGCGCTTATTAAATCACTCGTGCTAAAGCACTCGTGATTTAATCATACGCGCATCACAACTCGTGCCTATATTTTATTAGTCAACAAAATATAGACAACTGTAAGTTATTTCTTAAATATAGAATATATAAATATATACATGTACAATAGATGTTGATATCTGAAAATATAAAATATATAATTATATATATGTCATAGATGTTGATATCTGAAAATATAAAATATATAATTATATATATGTCATAGATGTTGATATCTGAAAATATAGAATATATAATTATATATATGTCATAGATGTTGATATCTGAAAATATAGAATATATAATTATATATATGTCATAGATGTTGATATCTGAAAATATAGAATATATAATTATATATATGTACTATAGATGTTGATATCTGAAAATATAAAATATATAATTATATATATGTCATAGATGTTGATATCTGAAAATATAGAATATATAATTATCAGGGACCAGGAAATCGCCGGTTTTTCGGTTTTCGGACCGATTTTTTCATTTTGGACCGATTGAGATTTCAAAATCCTTTAAAAAATCGGTGCGGAAAAAACTCGCTAATTTTGACCCCAAACCATTAATTTCAATAATTTTCAAGAAAACGTATCGATAAAATATTATCAAACAACTATCAGTTGCATAAACCCACTGTTTATTGGTGTAATATCCTGCTTAATTATCCACAGGTTACACATCAGGGACCCTGTATAACGTATCCATGGTTACTGGTATCATGCGGGGTTGAGGCAGTGATATTTTTTTTTGATCGAGCACAGCAAGGTACGCTTGATTTGCACTCGATTAAATTGAAGAACAGCAGAAGAATATGTTCTTACTTTATCATGTCCATCGAACCGATTACGTTTTTACAGTCGGTCTGTTTGAAACCTGTAAACTTGTAAAAAACAATAATATTTTATGAAGAATGTAATTACATTATTATAAAGAAAAAAATTAAAAAGCTTTTGTTGTCAATTCGTATTGTATTCGTTTAATCTTTAATTTGTTTGACTTGATTCATGATTTATTTTTACGCCGTAAATTGAGGTGTGAATAATAATCTTAGGACATGTATCTACGCAATTAATCGAAGGTACAGTTATTGATGATCAAAATTCAACCACACTTCTCCCTTCTTTGATGACATCGAAAATAATTTTCAAAACGAACAGTTTTGTCATTAATTTACTTATAGATAGGTGTACTATGCACAATTTGATATTCTTTTGTGTTTAACGAAACCGATTGAACCATTGTGATGAGATGCCATACATTTTCACGACCCACGCTAGATCGTCACTTCGTATGACAAACGTTTTAATCTACGAGTGTAACAAAAAAGCTGATAATAATTTTACGCTTTCGTGCTTTATTTAGCGAACGATACTTAAAGATGCGAGAGATTTACTTTGGACCCGTTTTGCGCATGCGCAGTTAAAATAATTTGCCTAAATGACGGAGTTTTCCAACAACATTAGAGCTAGATAAAACAGTCTTTTAGAGCTAGATAAAACAGTCTTTTCTCAAGTTCTGTTTGTTGAACCGACCTACGATTTCGGGGAGTAATTTCGGAAACCACGTTTTCTTGCTAGATAGAAGTTAAGTTTTGTAAAAATTTAAACAAACAACGCCTATGTATCGTATGCCTTCTTAATAAAGGGGAGCAAAAAAAGTACTAATATGGTCGTGAATAAAGTACAGTAAACGGTCTGGTCCGTACGGTACACGTTAAAACCCGTATCCGGTACTCGGACGGCATTGGACCGATTGGCATCGGCGAATTTCCTGGTCCCTGATAATTATATATATGTCATAGATGTTGATGTCTGAAAATATAGAATATATAATTATATATATGTCATAGATATTGATGTCTGAAAATATAGAATATATAACTATATACATGTACATAGATGTTGATGTCTGAAAATATAGAATATATAATTATATATATGTCATAGATGTTGATGTCTGAAAATATAGAATATATAATTATATACATGTACATAGATGTTGATGTCTGAAAATATAGAATATATAATTATATATATGTACTATAGATGTTGATATCTGAAAATATAAAATATATAATTATATATATATGTCATAGATGTTGATATCTGAAAATATAAAATATATAATTATATATATGTCATAGATGTTGATATCTGAAAATATAGAATATATAATTATATATATGTCATAGATGTTGATATCTGAAAATATAGAATATATAATTATATATATGTACATAGATGTTGATATCTGAAAATATAGAATATATAATTATATACATGTCATAGATGTTGATATCTGAAAATATAGAATATATAATTATATACATGTACATAGATGTTGATATCTGAAAATATAGAATATATAATTATATACATGTCATAGATGTTGATATCTGAAAATATAGAATATATAATTATATACATGTACATAGATGTTGATATCTGAAAATATAGAATATATAATTATATACATGTACTATCACAGTAAAACCTCCATTCAGCAGCCAAATACAGGAAGTGGCTGGATTGGCTTCCCACAGCAGCTGACTGCTTCAATCAGGCTTTGGTAAAATTGCTTTGATTACTTTATTCTGACATACAAAAAAAAAATATATATGTAACAATTTACATGATTATGGTAACCTCAGTGTTTTAGAAAGAAGGCAAGAGTGTCGAAATGTCCCTTCACACAATCTTTTAAAAACAGATATATTATCCACTACTGACATAGGACCTTCTCACATGTCCAAGAATGGGGTACAAGATACAAATTTTATTTTTACAGTCTGTATTATATACAACAGTTAACCACATTCAGGCAACCTTTGTGTGAACCAATCATTGCAAAGCTTACAACTAGACAAAACACTATAAATAGGATCAAAATTTGAGACCTTTTACTTTGGATTGGGTTTTCCAAGTTACTTTGACAGTGTTCACTGGTTGTGATTGAACAATTGGTTGCTAGTCACATACAAATGTAACTTATATTATAATAGCAACAGTTAGCTGAATGAGACCTGTACAGGAAGCTTGTTGGGTGAAAAATAAGTGAAGACACAAGCTGAGAATTCTAGATTTGGTTTTAATCAGATAGCCCTTTGCATTAAGGAACATTACTATGATAGTCAAATTTTTTAAACCAGAGTATGACTTGCATTTATAAGGAACTTAACCTAGACTGATGGATATAAATTCTAGTCTGCAGTCACCATCAACCAAAGAATAAAAAGAATAAATAACACCAACTTACAGCTATAACCCACCAATGACTTATTCTAAATAAAGCATATGCTAACATTATAAATGTAAACCTTGCTGTAGAAATCATCTGAAAATAAAGAAATAATACAATACAGTAATATTACAATATAAATATCACCATAGATACAACATTATAACCCGGGAATCTCATGTCCCGAAATGGGGTACGGGTTTGAATCCCACCCGAGGAGGTTTATACCCAGGGACCAGGAAATTCGCCGATGCCAATCGGTCCAATGCCGTCCGAGTACCGGATACGGGTTTTAACGTGTACCGTACGGACCAGACCGTTTACTGTACTTTATTCACGACCATATTAGTACTTTTTTTGCTCCCCTTTATTAAGAAGGCATACGATACATAGGCGTTGTTTGTTTAAATTTTTACAAAACTTAACTTCTATCTAGCAAGAAAACGTGGTTTCCGAAATTACTCCCCGAAATCGTAGGTCGGTTCAACAAACAGAACTTGAGAAAAGACTGTTTTATCTAGCTCTAAAAGACTGTTTTATCTAGCTCTAATGTTGTTGGAAAACTCCGTCATTTAGGCAAATTATTTTAACTGCGCATGCGCAAAACGGGTCCAAAGTAAATCTCTCGCATCTTTAAGTATCGTTCGCTAAATAAAGCACGAAAGCGTAAAATTATTATCAGCTTTTTTGTTACACTCGTAGATTAAAACGTTTGTCATACGAAGTGACGATCTAGCGTGGGTCGTGAAAATGTATGGCATCTCATCACAATGGTTCAATCGGTTTCGTTAAACACAAAAGAATATCAAATTGTGCATAGTACACCTATCTATAAGTAAATTAATGACAAAACTGTTCGTTTTGAAAATTATTTTCGATGTCATCAAAGAAGGGAGAAGTGTGGTTGAATTTTGATCATCAATAACTGTACCTTCGATTAATTGCGTAGATACATGTCCTAAGATTATTATTCACACCTCAATTTACGGCGTAAAAATAAATCATGAATCAAGTCAAACAAATTAAAGATTAAACGAATACAATACGAATTGACAACAAAAGCTTTTTAATTTTTTTCTTTATAATAATGTAATTACATTCTTCATAAAATATTATTGTTTTTTACAAGTTTACAGGTTTCAAACAGACCGACTGTAAAAACGTAATCGGTTCGATGGACATGATAAAGTAAGAACATATTCTTCTGCTGTTCTTCAATTTAATCGAGTGCAAATCAAGCGTACCTTGCTGTGCTCGATCAAAAAAAAATATCACTGCCTCAACCCCGCATGATACCAGTAACCATGGATACGTTATACAGGGTCCCTGATGTGTAACCTGTGGATAATTAAGCAGGATATTACACCAATAAACAGTGGGTTTATGCAACTGATAGTTGTTTGATAATATTTTATCGATACGTTTTCTTGAAAATTATTGAAATTAATGGTTTGGGGTCAAAATTAGCGAGTTTTTTCCGCACCGATTTTTTAAAGGATTTTGAAATCTCAATCGGTCCAAAATGAAAAAATCGGTCCGAAAACCGAAAAACCGGCGATTTCCTGGTCCCTGTTTATACCCTTCCATGAAAATTTGACAATAATGTCAATTTTCCTCCATTGATTAGATAATATGGAGAAGTTTCTGGCCTTGTGGAAGGGTAGGTGAATACTGGTTATAGACCAGGGTCCAGGAAAGGTAGGTTAGGTGCCCTGGACGCCATAAATGTGTATACACCGAGTTTAACCCAGTATAAATAAATGCATCAACATCATGATATTTTTGTAGATTTTTAATAAAGTTCCAAATCCTTATTTCAGAAGATATTGGTCCTTGGACCTATCAGCTATTCAAGGGATTTAGTAGGCAAATGACAATTAAAAATTTTCTAATCATTTATATAGTATAAATAAAACCCATTTCTAAATAGTGTTGGTAACTAATTACACATAACTAATATTTACATATAACATACTCTGTTTTGAAAACAAAAACACAAGTACTGTGATGACCACTATGAATGGGTCCTGAGGTTGAAAACACAAGTAAAAACATGGCAATAACTGGTAAATGACAAATGAACTTGGTACATACAAAATGTACAATCTACAAAATTACCTTATATATATAAACATACTTACAACTGTATCAAATAAAGATTTTTCAAATGTATATTTAAATACTTGATCTTTGAATGCTGTCCATATTGGAGTTATACCAATCAACTGTAAATATAAAATATTATAGGAAATATTAATGTCACTATACATGTATGATGTATAATATTATATACATTGAACAACTCATTTACAGCAAACATGAAAACTGTCTTACAACCATGAAGTTATCAAAATACAAAATGCACCATGATGATGATGATGATGATGATGATGATGATGATGACAATAACAACTATGGTAACAAGAGCTGTCAGAGGAGACAGCATGCTCAACTAAGCAAGTATTTGTCACAGGAGATGTGGTTGATGATAAGGAACATACATATTTTAAAATTTGGAAATATAACCTTAACAAATTTAAAGTAAAAAAAAATTCTTTAAAATTTTAAGTTCATGGGAGGTAATTATGAAAAAATGTATTTAGAGTTATGAACTTTGTCACATGAGATGTGGTTGATAATAAGGAACATATATTTAAAGTTTGAAGTCAATACCTAAAGAAATAAAACAGTTGCAGTAAAAACAAACATCTTTTAAAGAAAACTCTACGTTCAATAATAATAATAATAATAATAATAATAACGACTTTATTTATTGTGGATAACATATTTGGTGTAAACCAATTTTCAATATGGTTAACACAGACATTTACAATGTACATACATAATAACAATAATAGAGAAACAATAATATTAAACATAAGAGAAATTTCATGAAATATGTGAACTTATCATTTCATTTGAAATGACAATTATTACTAAGTACTTATTTTGAAAATTGATAAACAATTGTATACCAATGTGGTGCACAAGTTAAATATGGTGTTAAATATAATTACATATATACAAACATATTTTAGTAATGATAAAAGCAAACAACAAAACAACAACATATATTTACATAGCACTACCAGATTACTTCCACCTAAGATAGTTAGTCTTAAACTTACTTAGAGAGTCTGACTGTCGAACATTTAATGGAATAGAATTCCAAATCACAGGGCCAGAATAACTAAGGGATTTACGAAAAAATTCGAGCTTAGGTTTTAGGACAGGAATTATCTCTTGGTCATTAGATCTTAGAGTATGGCCATGTTTGGGGTTTTGAGAGTGGAACATAGAGGGGATAAGGGGGGATAATTCCGAAAAAAATGTATAAGGAGTTATGAACTTTGTCACATAAGATGAGGTAGATCATAAGGAACATATATTTAAAGTTTGAAGTCAATACCTAAAGAAATAAAACAGTTGCAGTAAAAACAACCATTTTTTTAAGAAAACTCTAAGTTCAAGGGCAGATAATTCCAAAAAAAATGTATTTGGAGTTATGAACCTTGTCACATGAGATGTGGTTGATGATAAGGAACATATATTTCAAGTTTGAAGTTGATATCTTAAAAAATAAAAAAGTTATAGTAAAAAATATTTTACTGCACAAAAACTTTAATCAGAAATGTGGACGCGGACGCCGACACTAAGGCGAGTAGGAGAGCTCTCCATTTACTTCGTAAAGTCGAGCTAAAAATATATTTAAAATTAATGATACTACACATTTAGATAAATTCAATCTTATGAATTAGCCACAAGTATGTTGATATTTAACAATATCTAAACTAAATTATTTGCTTGTTAGTTATCTACTATTTAAATACTTGACCAACAAATATTTAGATAAAATAATCTTGATATTAATATTGTTATTAGTTCATTTTTATAATCTTATTCAGTATATCAAATTTAGTCTTCACGGCAAACTTACATTAGCACTGGACGATGGGTCCAACAAAATGGTGTTTTTTTTCATATGTGAAATTTCTTATTAATTATATGCTTTTGATGAATAAGATATTGGTGGCTAAAAAACTTGGTGGACATTCGGACCAATTACATTCTAAAAGTCACTGGACCGAATGCGATTTTGATGGACTCAGTCCGCCTGCTAAATTATAAGACTGATAACAGTACAAGTGTTTGTTTTCTAATACAAACTCTCATCTTTCTATTTTCTTTTATCAATGAATAAGTTAGTTACAACATGAAGACAAATTTAACCAAAACACAAAGTGTTAAATTGACACACAATACTTCAATCTGTTTTAAACAGGCCACCTCGCTCCCCATGGATGTATAATAAATACAGTAAAAGTTCAAAGACTTAAACTAAGCTTAGAACTACCCAGATATGTCACATATTCTAATGAAACAATACATTTCTCTTACATATCTACATAAAGAGCCCCTAGATAACAAGTAAAATACGAAGTGTGGCTATAATGTTGAAATATGATGGGTAGATCACCAGGATTTTCTGATGGGTAGATCACCAGGGTTCTCTGATGGGTAGATCACCAGGGTTCTCTGATGGGTAGATCACCAGGGTTCTCTGATGGGTAGATCACCAGGGTTCTCTGATGGGTAGATCACCAGGATTTTCTGATGGGTAGATCACCAGGGTTCTCTGATGGGTAGATCACCAGGATTTTCTGATGGGTAGATCACCAGGGTTCTCTGATGGGTAGATCACCAGGGTTCTCTGATGGGTAGATCACCAGGGTTCTCTGATGGGTAGATCACCAGGGTTCTCTGATGGGTAGATCACCAGGGTTCTCTACTGGTCACAAACCGTTGTGTTTAAATTTTCAAACTTATACTGTACATACAAGTATACATGTATAAACAAATGTTACCAGTGTCCGAAGGATAGTTGGTATCCTGCAGGGATTTCCAATCTAGTTTCAAAAGGGGGGTGGGTTCAAACCCCACCCTGGACAGGTATAAACATCTATAAAAATTTTACAATAATGTCAATTTTCATCCAGACAAGTTGGAAGGGTAGATGAAAACTGAATATAGACAAGTGTCCAGGAAACATTAGGCCATGCCAAATTGGAATTCTGTTAAGCGTCAACTCAAGTTTGACAAACCTAGGTACTTATTCACAAAAACACACAAACCGGAAACGAAAACACAATTTTTTTGCAATAAAAACAATGCATTATACAATGTATATTTTCCAATGAAAAGAATAACCATGATATGAAATAATGATCTGAGTTAATGTAAAATGACTCTAGTGGTTTTTTTTCACGTAAAATATATATTTTATTAATGGCACAGTTATGATAAATTGCTTATGATGAATAATGTCGTTGCCGAACACATTTTCCCCTGAAACTGTCGTTATCGAATCCTAAAACATCTGAATTATTTAAGAAAATTTTGACAACAATTTTGTTTTGTTTTTGGATTGAGAATTCTTAAACCTACCCGCACGCGGACTCTTAACAAAATTCTGGTATGGCATGGCCTTAGTTCGTTGCACTGGTCACCTTAAAATTACAGTAATTTGTGTTAACAGTAAAAACAAAAGTGCTATGATACTAACCTGAGTATATATAACCCACAATATAAATGTTAAAATGAGATCAAATGTTGTAACTAAACAAAATGTACGTCTTGCAGGGGACATCTTGGTACTATTAGGGTCCCATCTTTGACCCCTAGGTCCAGTATCTGGGGAATCCATACTATGATAGCTGTAAAACAAACAAACATGGTTTATAGTTACATGTATATAATAAGTGATTTCAACCTAAAAATGTAACGGCATATTGTAGCCTAAGTTTCATGCTTACGTACGTTCACCGACTTTACAGCTATTACCCCTGGTTATCGGGCTGCTGGTATCTATCTATCAATCACCTTGGGAATCTTTTACTCTGCTTATTAATGCAGCCTACAAATGGATCAATGGAATTATACCACCCTCGCTAGTACCCATAAACATCTGGGTGGAGTGAAGCAATCACAGGTAAATTTCTTGCTAAAGGAAATTAGCAGTGCCCCTAGTGGGATTCCAACTGACTACTGCCCTATATGATTTAGAATCAGTGGTAGAAGGGAGAATGGCAGTTAAAATTATTTCATGACCAAGCTCCACAAAAGTATGCCCCATCCGAGAATCGAACACACAACCCCTCGATCAGTAGACTTATACACTACCGTCTGAGCTAGCTGGGATTGCTTACATTGAAATAGAAAACTTACTTTGTCCCCTGAGATTGTATGAGACCTCCACTACTACCACTTGTATTATAAGTTTGTTGATCCTGTAAAATATCAACTTTGATAAATTAAACAGAAAACAGCCAAATATTAATTCTAGTAAAAAGTACATCGAAATATATGCTAAAAATGCTATTTTTTGCAATATTATTTTGAAATGTGCTAAGGTAAGCAGAGTAAGATTTATTTTTCACAACTTGCAAAGGGGGCAAGGTTAAACCTGACATTAACTTGCACCCAGTACCTTTCAATAGCCAAACATTTATCATCTATTTTGCCATTTTTATTACTGAATAAAAACTTTCACAGAATTAAATTTGATGTTTCATTTTCCTTTTTTATTTCTGCAATACAAAACATAACTTTTAAAGATGGACTAGATTGAGATAAACAAGAATTGTAATGTGGAAACCACATTAAAGCCGGATTTAAAAACTTTAACACAAAAATTACAAAGGGCAATAATCCATAATAAAGCCAGGAAAGAGTTGTGGTTACTGTCTTATTCTGTTGATCACATGGTATGTTATCATTGTATGAAGTTTCATAAATATCTGACAATAAATGGCAGAGATACATGTATATGCTAAATTGAAAAATTTAATGCAATTGTTAACGACAAAGGACGCCGGCTCGACCACCCGTCCATGTTTCGCAAAACTATTACTAAGGCTGCCACAATATACCGGTATATTGCAATACGAAGCTGCGCCGATACATATCTAGGTGCCGCAAAAACAATTAACTTTCTCAATTTAGTCAGAGATATTCATAGATATAGTACTAGTAACGTTATCAATAACTATACATGGGCCTCAATTTATTTCACTTGCTAGCAAACACGAAAAAGTCATGAAACATGTAATACTTGAAATTTCACCTCTATCATGATGTAACCACTATACTACAATTTTCTTTTGATGTCCAAGATTTATAAGTTGTGTCTTTAAACTTGTTATCAATTTTTAGATTAAACAACCATGTATATAAGTATCTATCAGGAAGATGATGTAACGTAACTATTGGTTTTACAATTGTAAACATTACTGTTTTTATTTTATTTCTTCATGACTTCATATAACTTCCTTAAATAAAATAACTCTAGTAAAAATATTATATTAACATAAATTATACATGTAGTAATGATGTAGGGCTGGGACGGGTTGGAAATTTGTAACCGGGTACCCGAGGCCGTATTACCCGCGGGTACCCGGGTACTCGCTGTTATAAATCATGAGAGTTATTACTTCTACATCCTGGCACTTGTTATTGCTTATAAAGTAGTAACGAAGTTTCCGAAGTTGTCTCTGATGGCAAGAGAGAGTCTTTGTTATTCCGTCAACTTCTGTCCTGTCAGAAAGAGTGTTTAGCGTTGCAGGGCTTACAATCACACAACAGAGACAAGTCTTGACCTGAGTGTCGCCGATGCAGTTATGTTTATGAATAAATATAACAAATCCAGGTTACATGCCACCTAGCATTCCAATATCTGTTTTTCACCGCCTACGTTTATTAAGTTAAAGCCTGAAGTAGGTCTGAACCTTCCTACACGTAGTTTCGAGCATTCTGTACCTCCACTTCCAAGTCTGTCGACCAGTAGTGAAACTGCGTTTACTTAGGTTGTCCTCGTATGCAAACATTTTTCTGTGCAGCGTTAACTGATAGTGGGGAACGTATATTGACGTATATGAACGTATATATTGTTGATATTTAGCCATTACAACGAAATAAGAAATAGATGCAAATCCAGCAGTTTAGCGAAATTCTTTAAGAAGCTGGATTCATATTAGTTGGTTATAAATGTTATACATTGACGTCGGCCATATTGCTGTTAAGTAGTGCCTATAGAGATTTTCGGTAGATGAACATTTCATTAATTCTAATCGAGGCAGATTTTTTAATTGCCGAAAATCGAAACTAGTTTAATATGAAGTGTTTTATTTTACGAATACCGGGTAAAAACTTAGTACCCGGGTAGTAGCCTTACCCGACCCGATACCCGGGTACTGAGTACTCGTCCCAGCCCTATAATAATGTACATGTGACACATCGAATCCCACCTGAGGAGGGTATACCCTTCCATGAAATTTGACATTATGTCAATTTTCATCCATTAATAAGATATATGGAGAAGTTTCCTGCCTTGTGGAAGGGTAGGTGAGTACTGGTTATAGACAAGGGTCCAGGAAAGCAAGGTTAAGACGCCTTAAAATGACCTAAAATTGTGTTAACAAGGCATTAAACCAAGTAAAAAACATAAAATAACAAGTAAATCTGTGAGCTAATGCTCACTAGTGATACCCCCACCAAAATGTAAAAATATGCGACAAACTGGAAGTAGATGAGCAAGGAGTATGAAATCGCTTTACACTACATGGGACTATGGGATGAAGCAATATGCAAAGTATTAGGCTGCTGCATGTTATAGTTGCTGAGAAAACTGCGACGGAAATTTTGTAACGGACAGACGCACGCGTGAACACACGCACGCACGGACAAGGGTAAAACAGTATACCCCCCTCTTCTTCGAAGCGGGGGTATAAAAAAGAATTTAAGATTTGTCATTTATATATTCTAAAATGCAGTTATTAATATCTATAATTATTATATATCTAATAAATCTAACCAATCAACAATCTGCATTTGTACTGCATGACCATGCAATATATTCCCGTATTGGACTTGGATAAAAAAGTATGTATTATTTTTGTATTTGACGGTTGGGTACATGTGCACTAAATGTTATTTGACGTCAATGACGTCATCATGCTATGTACGTCAAAATGGCATCTTAAAACTGTGCCATAATATTTAAAACGTCAAAACTCGATGAGTCAGATTATGGATACATGTATGCATAATTATACAAAAGATATATAACAAGTAAATCTGTGAGCTAATGCTCACTAGTGATACCCCCGCCAAAATCTAAAAATATGCGACAAACAGGAAGTAGATGAGCAAGGAGCATGAAATCGCTTTACACCATATGGGACTATGGGATGAAGCAATATGCAAATTATTTGGCTGCTGCATGATATAGTTACTGAGAAAACTGCGACGGAAATTTTGTAACGGAAGGACGGACGGATGGACGCACGCACGCACGCACGGACAAGGGTAAAACAGTATACCCCCCTCTTCTTCGAAGCGGGGGTATAATAAACAGGTTATTATACATTTTACTGTACAATACGGAATATATTTGGACTCGAACAGAGCTTAAAAAGTCATATTGGACGAGCCGATATGACTTCTCAATCTTTGTACTCATCCAAATATATTTCCGTATTGTACAGCAAAATGTATAATAACCTATAATTATTTAAGCTCTAAATACCTTGTAAAATGGGTATAAAAGATTTTTTTTTCGACTTCCAGGAGGGACCCTCCCCAGAGATGGAAAAAAAAATTGGCCCGGGGAAACCCTGATGTGTAATTTTTGTGAGAGATTGTATAGTCCAATGGTTAAATTGAAAATGAAGGAGGGATGAAGGGGGAGAAAAGAGAGAGAGGGAGAAACAAGTGAGAGAGAAGGGGGAATGCTTTATTTTTCCTCAGATATTTTAGTTGTTTCAAACTTTGATAAGTCAAAAGATTGACAACCTGTGTTCTTTTACGGAACAATAAATCAAACCTGAGAAGTTATATATAAAATATCCATGTTAGAATTACATAAAGCGATTCCAGCCAAATTTAAATATAAACATCCAAAAATATCATCACCAAACTGAAGTAATATAACATATATAAAACTAAAACAAACTAAGATACTTGCAGCCAACCAGATCCTTCACACTGACATAGCTTGTAATATCTTACAGTCAGCAAGTCTTAGAGAAATATCCACTGAACAGACTACAACATCATGTCTTCATTAGAAAGTTAACAAAATAAATAAACATTCCTTGTTTTAAACAAAAAACACATCCATAAAATTTGTTATTCAAGCATTTCAAAATATTTATAGAATATAACATAAGATGTAGATTAGCTACGGTATATTTTATATATAAGAGTCACATTATAAACTATCACACCATCCAGTTTATCTTTGACATAATATTGTATAAGATATAACAATAAGTATTATAAACATTAGATATACAAGTATATATACAGTTCACTACAAAAGTCTTGGCCAAATAACATTTTGGAAAAAAAAAGATCATGCATACCACAAGTTATTTTATTATAATTAATAGGGCTGTGGATTGTTGAGCAAGTGGCGATTCAAGAATCGAACCACTAATCACTAGTTAATGAAAAAGCATACAGGAATTCATGTACAAAACACACATATATAAATATATTGTATATATAACAAAATTAGTGAAGAACAACCAAAGTTATCATTTCATGGAAAGTCATTATCGGCGTGTAACGAAAAAGTGCGCAATTTTCGAAAATAATAGCGGTGCGCTAAGTACATAAATTTATGTTTTCATTTGCAGTGCAGCTCATTGTCAGTGCAAATTTAGCTAAAAAGTTTCTTTCATTCTTTTGTTAAGCTAGATCGCGACCCACCAATTTGGGAAGTGCCGAATATTCGTACTCGATTTTCCAGCCCGGATCGCAAGTATCCGAGCAACAGCCCTAATAATTAAAGCTTATTTAAGTAACAAATTTTATATCCTATAATGATAAACTAATTAATACAGATTTTTTTAATTTGCACAGATGACCCATTGTTTCTTTTTTTCATGAATAAATGTTAATTGGTTTATCTTAAATCAGGATTTAACCCAATGACTTTAGGAGATCACTGTACATAGACACAGTGGAATGATTCATACTGTTATTTTATCAATTCATTATTTTATCAGATGATGTTAGTTGTTATTTTAGAAAAAAGATTTGATTGAAGTCAGATTAACTTTTTCAATGATATTGTAAGTTTGTACAATAGAAGTTTCGTTAATTTTTAAACATTTTTTATTAACTTTTGTTAATTACAAGTGCGATTGCATCATGGTCCCCTAGTTTAAAGGAATTGCAAGGCAAAATCTTCATCTTTTTCTTGATTTTGCATCACATTTTTATAATTGTGAATGCAACAGACACACTGATATATTACTTGGCAAAATATTTCTTTATTTTCTCGTAATATTTGGGGTGTTTCCTAACTAGACCCACGTGGCTCAGGTTAGCTAAAAATAGATTAGTGTAAAAATATGCATTTACAGATGATAAGATACTATTGTTTGATATTGCGCAACATTAGTATAATTCTATTGAAAAGATATCCTAACCTCCTAAGAATGTTGAAAAGACAAGAAGCCACCAATGAAAATGTTTAATACCTTTTTAAAGACTAAACTTGGTTCTATACTTTTGGCACAGTTATATGCCTGTATATCCCTTTAATACAGATACGATTGTTTGTTTTCAAATGTCCCAGTGTCAAAGTATTCAAACAAGTATTCAAATAATTTTTATTGGGGTCTAACAAAGTTAGTGATTATGCTAAAGCAGAATTGCAGGGCGCTGCCTCTTTTACTTTACTCTCTGCCCTCTTTGCTTCTTCCTTGGCAGAAAAAGTTACTTTGCAAAATTAACCCTCCAATGCACCTGTCCATTTTTCTGCCACCTTGTCTTTTTGTTAAGTTTTCTTTCCCAACAGACTAATCTGTCCTACAAATGAATTTTAGCCTCCCCCAATTTTAGAATGCTTTCTGTGGTATAATCCTAAATATAAGACCCTACGTAACCTACGAAACAGAAAAATGTCCAAATGATAAAAAAGTTATGTAGGGTCTTATATTTAGGACTACCTGTGGTACTGTGTACTGTAGTATTGTAACAGTGAACATACATTGGTAAATGACAAAATATAATAAGTTTTAAATTACCATATAACAACAGAACATTTAGAGATAATAATCCATTAAATATATCACTTCACAATACTATACTGGTACATTGTAACATATGATAATTTATAATATATGATACATATAGAAGATATTAGATTAGGTAAAGTTTATAAACATCAGTATGTATGTAACAATGTAACTTTGTAACCTTCTAGATAACATACAAAGTTTCATTGTTATCAAATAGTTACTGTTACTATCAATTAATTAATAGGTAAAATTAATGAGGCATCACAAATATAGTCGAGTCTCAAGTCAGTCTTCATTACAAACTTTTATCCACACTAATCATTAGGTCCACCAATTTTCAATTTTTTACTAGACCCAATAAAACTTTACTGAACCAAAAGTTTCTTAGTTGTATTTTAAAATATGCAGTCCATTTTAATGATTTATCATAATTATTCCAAAACTAAATGAATTTTGAAAAGTATTTGCTGATGGTATAATTAGCAAAAAAGATATCTGATCACCGATATTGGGAAACCCCACTTAGAAGGGAAGTAACTCTACAAAACTGTTGAATGTAAACACATTTCACAGTTAGCTCGGCTTCCATCAAAGTTTACGGTTAGTAAAATGCCTCAGTAGGGCTGCTGCGAGTATCCGAGTACTGCATATTCACGATCTGGACCAGAAAATCGAGTGCCAATATTCGTCACGTCCAAAATTGTCGGATCGCGATCTATTTTTTGAAAAAATTGAAAGAACATTTTTAGCTTAACTACAACTGAAAACGAGCCACGTAGGGACCAAATTGTCTTGTATCAAAATTTCAATTGATACTCATTTAAACAAAAAAGTTATTACTGAAATGCCTATAAACGTCTGGTAATAGAAATGTTTGGTGCACATGAATTTCCATGAAGTAAAAACTTCTGTAATTCTTTACATATTTTTGTTATTACATGAATTCCTGAATGCTTCTCTATTAACAAGTGAATCATGGTTCAATTCGTGAATCACTACACATGAATCGTGGTTCGGATTGGATCGCCACTAGCTCAACGATCCACAGCCCTAACGGTTAGTAAAAATTTGGTTTTCGAACAGTATTTTTTCTGGAAAATGGCTCATCATACGGAAGTTTAAATATATATCAGTAGACTAGGTCTACATCTCTTTAAAGATAGACGGTGAAAACCGTGTACAAAGTAGTAGGGTTGTCATGATACGCCAGAAGAGTATCGCGATATATTGCAATACGCTAGCACCATATCGCGATACGTACCAAAATACATTGTGGGGATTTAAATTCTTTGTGCATCCGCTGTATTTTACAGAAACATTGCATATCTTACATATAGCTACCACGTCGAAGATTTTTGTTAGTTTTGGTATTTAATTTAAAGCCAATATGAGCCATGAGTGCACCAGTGGCTATTCTTTGCACAATTTTAAATCATTACGTTTCCCGCCATGATTTTTACTTCTGGATCCTTCGCAGTGAAGATTGGATATACACATAATGTAAAACCCAAGCACCAGAGTAACTCAGAAGTGTTTGATTCATTGTTGTGTCATGTTCCCAATCAAGAATAAAACAATCGCATAACCAGGAACACTGTCCGGGACATGTTCTTATGGTGCAGACGAAAGAGGTGGTGTATAGAGACCAGTGACGTCATGACGCCCACTGACAAGAGCATCCCCTTAGCTGCAGAACATGCTAGCAATCAAGCTCCTAGATGCCATGCTTGTTTCACAACTTCCTGTCCCGAAGTATTTGATTCTAGAACATGTTTTGCACAAGTTCCATACAACCAATCCAACAGCACCTAATGGGTTCAATTCTTTGAATTTATGTTTTACGAATGAACCATGGAAAACAGATTTTTCGCTTATTTCATTTTTTGAGATGGCGAATTTTCCGATGAAATAAAAAATATCGTTAAATACTGATACATTGAATTCATACAGCAGTATGTATTGCCGCAGTTGCGTATTGCGATATATCAGTATACCAGTAAATCGTGACAGCCCTACAAAGTAGTAATAATCCACTTTTGCCATGTAAAAAAGCTTGAAAAAGTTACACTTATTGACAATTATCTGCTTCATTGATAGGACGATTTGATTATGTTCTATTGTAACATTTTTATTAATGCCTTTTTTATCAAATGGCTAAATGTTTAATTATAAATCTTTTTGCGATGGCTATTTAATGCAAATTAGACAATGCTGCTTCAGTAGGGCAATCCAATATGATGTGTTCCTGTTTTTATTATAAGAAGGAGGAAAATTTTCAAACTATGAGACAGAATGTCAAGCCCCTCGGCCCCCTGCGTAAAAATGAAATTGAAATAAGAAAGTTAATATTGTCAAAGCATTTTTTTTTTCAGTAATAAAAATGGCAAAATTAGATGATACATGTATGGGCATTCTGCCACTCGGAAGGTTCAGGGACAATTTAAAGTCTGGTCTAACTTGCCCCCCCCCCCCACTCTGGACAAATTGGTCTAAAATTATATCTAACACTAGATTGTCTAGAGGCACACTATCACAGCACATTAAAATCAACTTAATTTAAATAAATTAAATTTTATTTAGTTAAATCTTTGCAAAAATTGTAAAACAAAACACAAATATACTTTCTTTTTAAAATACAACTAAGTAAACAAAGATAATAACTGTACATGTCCGAAATGTATTAAAGTTTTTTTTGAAAAATAAACAACAGAAAAATAGCAAACTTACAGCGTTGATAGACATTCCCATAACGAGTTAAAATATAAAATTTATGATAGGAAATATAGTCGTTCTACTTTTAATGATAATAAAGCTTTGTGAAGAAAATATCATATGATCTTTGGTCTTCCCTGTAATTAGATATTCTTCTTAGAGTTACCTACCCTTATTCCGGACGTATAAAATTGAACGTGCGACTCGGACTTTAGCTACATCCTTGTCGTTAAAGGGGGATCACTCCATTTGTATTGCACAATTAGTAAACAAATCATGCAATGTTTTTCTACATAAACGCATCACTACATCAAGATTTTACAGTCTTTGTGGAAATTTTTGTCTTATATCAACGTGGACGTCTTACCATAAAAATGTCGCTTACATTGAAAACTGAGTTATATTCTGAACAGAAGGAGAAATTATGGCCAAGTTCTGGTAGACACATCTTGGCTCAGTATGATGATAAACACATAGTTGTATATCAAGCATTTTGTCCAGAGATTGCCTCATATGCTGTAAAAAAGGGTAAATTTGGTGGAGACAATTATAGCTTTACCAGAATGACGTGGATAAAAACCAACTTTTTATGGATGATGTACAGGGCTGGTTGGGCTACTAAAAAGAAACAAGAAAGAATTTTAGCCATTACAATAACGAAAGAAGGTTTTGATGAAATTCTACGAAATGCTAGAGGATCAGGAATACAAAGATCAGATGGACCAGGTATAATAATTTCACTTTATTTTTGTCTCATTTGTTAGTGTTGATTAGTTCAACAATAAACAAACTGTTAAAAATGTTATAAGAATTGGTCTCGCCCAGATGGACGAAACATGATTGGAGCATCTTTTCTATTATTTCTACCTTTTTCTATAACATTGCATACATTTATCTGTGTGGGTATATTTTCTCTCTTTCAACTATCCTTTCCAACTTTCCTCTTGCGCACCATTGAAGAAATGTCAATCTGTGACAGCTCAATGTATTAATGTAGATGATGGTAGATGTAGAAGAATATTCCCGTACAATGTGATACTGTATACTGGTTGTCATAGTTTGAGTTGTCCTTATCCATTATCATACTGTACAGGGGTGGATCCAGGATTTTTTTCTAGGGGGGGTCTGAACTTTTCGGGGGGGGGGGATTCCAAACCTCAAACCACAACCACATTATACACATATATGTCCAATGTTAAATAAGCTGATAATTTTAGATTAGGTTTTAATCAGACTTAATATTTTTATGGTTTGTTTTTTTAGATGAAGTACGTCTGCAATGGGACCCTGATCATGACCCTTATGGTGATAAATGTGAGAGAAGAGCTGTACAGCTTGGTTTAAGAGGAACAATGGTTGATAGATTTAATAATGAATGGATACAAAACATTGAAGATATCACAGAATTTGTTGTTGATCAACATCAGTTTGTCATTGAAAATAAACTAGATAAACTGATTACACCTCGTGAAGAAGTTTATATACCATCAGATAGAAACATCTGTAGCCACATTTTGTTGGATGGTTTTACTCCTGAAAGGACAAATCAAACTCAGACAACAGTTTCTATCTTAGAAGGGGCCTGTTGTGCAGAAATGTTGGAAGAAAATTTTAAAATAGTTTTGCAGAAACAAATAGAGAATCACAAAGTTTCTAGTAAAACTGATATTATTTTGTGTCTAGGTGGAGCGTTCAATCCTATACATACTAGACATGTTGAAGTTCTTGTTAAATCTAAACAATGGATTGAAGAGAATACAAACTTTAAAGTTGTTGCTGGATACTTTGCTGTGGCACCTGATGGATATGTTAAAAGAAAATGTCAAAAGTCACATGAGAAATGTATATCAAGTGAACATCGTATTAAACTAGCTGGCATTGCTTGTGAAGATATTGATTGGTTACATGTTTATAACAAACCAGTTGGAAGTGCTGGAGAGTGTGGTAGGAAAGTTCAACATGATCAAAGGTTAAATGCTAAGATTGCTGTAATAGTTGGAGCAGATCGTGCTGTCAACAAATCAGGTCATGCTAAATGGCATAAGAAAGCTGGTAACTTAACCGTGTGTGTCGGTCGTAAAGGAGAAACTAAAAATATTAAACAAACTTATTTAGAAGATGTTAAACTTGGTCTGGTAGATAATGAGAACTTTATATTGATACCAGATGAGCTGGATAATGTTAGCTCTTCTGAAATAC
Organism: Mactra quadrangularis; assembly: GCA_025267735.1. NCBI lineage: Eukaryota > Metazoa > Mollusca > Bivalvia > Venerida > Mactridae > Mactra > Mactra quadrangularis. Next base: position 53,646,426 of record CM046299.1, on the reverse strand, counting down.
GTAAGAAAATGTCTCATGTTATCGAGGCAACTGATGATGAGAGTAGATTGAGTGCAATGAATGAAATAATAGAATTAAACTGGTTAGCTAAAAATGTTGGTGATTATATATTAGAACATTTAAAAGAAATGTACATTAGTTAAATAGACCTGCATCTGTGGTTGACATATTATAGTAGAAATTACTGTAACCTTTCACTGATAGAAGATAGTGTGTTAGTTTCCTGAATACTTTCAGAGCCTTAAGTACATGTACTTGTACAATCCAGGAAAGATTGTTAGGTGAGCTGTTTGCCTCATAATATTATAACTGTTATTGTCTTCATAACAAATGTTAATTTAACTTTGATAGTCTAAAACATGTGATATAAATTAATTATTTTATTTATTTAATTTGTTTTGAATTTTGATACTGTACATTTATAATTTATTTGACTTATTTATGTACATAAGTAACATTATAATGTATATGTATTTGTTTATAATATGTTGAATTACCATATTATCACTATTAATGATTATTACAATTTGTAATGAATTAAGTTATTATTGAAAATAATAAATTATCTAAAGAATATAAGTGTGTGTCTTCTTGCTGGTCAAATACAAATGAAATGAAATAAAGGGGGCTAGCATGGGCTCAATCCATTAACATTTTATAAGAATGGTAACCCTGTTGGCTGCTTTTGCAATAATATAAATTTTCTATTTGAGATTTGTGTTTTATTGTTATAACTTAAATAAAACTTGTTTAAGTTATCATATTAATTCGCCAGAGGTTAACAAGATTCTGATATAAAACATCTGGTCAAATATAATGAATACATTACAAGTTATTTTATGTACATTTAAATAACTGTCATTTAAGCACATGGCTGGAATTTATCAAAAATAGGACTTGCATTATTGTGCCAGTTGACTTGATTTCCCTCTTGTAAATTGAAAACATCACTAGCATTTCTTACACATTTTTATTTCATTAAGTGTTAATGTAGTTTTAAGATAACATATAAAATAAAGTAACATATAACATCCACGCTTGTTACCTTTAGCGAAATAGATTACAAACAGTATTATGAATTATCTAGTTGTTTCAAGGTCCACTTGAGCTAGACTGTAATACTTTAGCAGTGATTTTGAGACTAAATAATTTACAAGTTGATATAAAAGTAACTAGCAAAATTTACTTGAAATTAGTGAGTATGCTAGCTTAATTTCGAGCCCTGCTTAAGGGTCTTTTCTCATTAGGATAAATGTAGAGTGTTTAATGTATTGCAGGTTTATCATAAACATACAAACACTTTGAGATCATATTCTAACATTCTACCATATCAAATGTTGAAGTGGGAGGGAAAATAAAGTTCCCCAGTGGGCTAATAGCAGAGACATGGAGTTATCTATGTCTCTGGCTAATAGTTAATCATCTCTTAATGGCTAGTTGTTCTCCAATCTGAGTTCATTTTGTTAATTAATATAGTGATCTGTATATTTTTGAAATTACTATTTGTTATATATATCCTATTACAAACAACAAGTGATGACTTGTTAATCTAACTAACTTTTATAATCATGCCGTCTGCATTTAGATTATTAAAATTATGCAATATGTTGATGACTAAGCTGGACAGTTTGCGTGTCTATGAAGTATATTTTCTCATTGTTTTTCATTTTCTATTAATCCTTTAAAAATCCAAATAAGATAATCATTGAAGGCGAATTATAATATAAGAGGCGAAATTGACTGGGGACGAATCGTTTTCTGGGACGAAAAAAAAGAATCCGGATGTGGTTACGTATAAGCTGGCCTTTAGCCTAAACTGCCAGTATGGGAGAATTGTGAAATTCATCACGACTAACCAATAACTGATGAATAATTGGCAAAGGGAGCATAACAGCGAGAAAACAATAAATACTTAATGTTTAGTACTCGATGCTTGAAGTGGTTATCGATCGATCACCGACTGTCACTCAGTAAATATATCAGAAAGTTCATTCCATTCAACCGAAGTAAAGGAACAACATCGCTGTCAAAATTTCGAACGTTCTGTATTGGGAGTAGTAACCGGAAAGTAACGATGGAAAACTCCTGGCCTAAAGTTATTTTGTTTGGTGATTCATTAACACAGGTATTAAATTTTAATTAATTTGTATTACTACTATCTTTTTAAATACTAATTAAATTTTCTTCCTTGGAAAAGGAAGGGAGATTTCTATTTTCTAATTTGCTCAACTTGTAAACTTGTAAAAGTATCATTTTTAAACAAGTTTTTCTGAGTGATGGTACTTATCTGTTCACATTAATGGGAGAAGGATATGCAAGCAGTCTGGAGAACCATTACCTTGTAAGTAAGGGCTCTTGGGTTCCAGTCCCAGTTAGGCTGCATATTTTTCTCACCCTGTGACAATTATTGCGCCCAACATTTTACAAATATTAAGTTAATAATAATAATATTATTATTATTTATTTGGCATAGTGTACACATAGCAAAATTACATAGAACACAAATATCACAGACATCAAGTTGTAATTTACTTAGTCAAGCACACCAACACCAGGGATAACACAAAAAGGGCAAGCCCTTATTTCCATTGTGGTCCCTATGTGCTGGTGGCGTGACAAAGAGAGGGAATATTAAAATAATAATGAGAAATTAAAATTTCATTTAAATTAAGAAATGTATACTGCCCTAATATCATCAGTATTAATATATGGGTTTAAAAAGACTCATAAAACATAAGATATACAAACTTAAACTATTTTAAGTTATTGACCTTCCATTCACTGAATGATTTAGATCTGTACAAGCTGTAATAGAACATTTTGAGGAAAAGTTATAAATGCCTGAGATGGAGCTCCATTTTGTGCTTGCAAACAGGACACTGCCAGCTGATTTAATTTGGGATTATAAATATCACAAAAATATTGTTTTAACATTTACTATGTACAATGTGTTGAGGGATACAAAGTCCCAGTTGCCCATTGCAAGTTGAATTCCATCAGGGTGAGTGAAAATAACAATTTAGGGGCCCAGGTGAGATAATGCATTCATAGTACCTAGCTGCCCAGTACCTAAGTCGCTCCATATGTTAAAGGCTATTGCTATTTAATATCAACTAATTAATTAAATTTTGAAGGTGGATTGTGTTGTGTTTTTGTGGTTCAAGTTGGCTCCTTACTTCAAAGATTGACCCCAAAAATCTACCTTTTGGGGGTCCAGATGGCTCCCTTGTCAATGCTGACCAATTAATAAGTTGGTTGTTAGCAACTTGTTGCTATTCTTTAACAGAAGTATTATAACTTTATCACACATGAATTATTACAAGATTTAAAATGACATAGCTCTTTAAAAAAGACATACCACTATATTTATATCTTAAAAATCCGCTATCTGTTGTAATCATCTGAGCCGCCTTAATCTACCTTCCAACAACAGCCACCTCTCTTTTACAGCCAATTTTGTCATGGCCTGCTGGTGGCTGTTGTAGAGAGGTTATACTGTATATAATTTGTTTTACAAACTAGAGAACCCTGGGGATCTAAAGCAATGTTTTGTTTCAGGGGACCCAAAAATTAACTTATATTCAATATTTAATTATTTTCTCTGCATTGATTTAGAAAATTTTCTAGGGAGAGGATCTCAAGTTCATTCACCAAAACTCCCCACTAATCCTTACATTTAGTTTTTTTTGTTTAATATTTTTATGATTTTATCTGTGAAAATTAGAACTCTGTGAGTCTAAAATTACAATAATTTACAATAGACATTTTTAAGTATATTATTCTAATATTCTATTCTATGTACAAGTCATTTTTCCATACAATGATCATAAATTGTATGCCCTCAGGGTGATTGGTATACAAAAATTTCAACTTTTATATTTTATTGATCGGGTAAAATGTATAAACAGTTCCTTCCAAAAGCCTGTGGACAAATGTCTGTTTCAAGGATTGAACAAAAAATATTTCCTCACAAAAAAAGAATCAATTAAGAGTCTTCTGAGCTAATTCCAAACTTGGCATTATTTTAATATTTAGTTTGTCAACATATGAATCACTTATTCATATATATAAATAAGTTTTGACTATAGTAAAATTACTAACAGTATGCATAATGTTTTTTTGGATCAAACAACTTTTAGAAGACACTTTATACACTAATACAGACAATTAGTTTGTGAAGTAATGAAGACAAGTTCTATTGATGATGATGTTATTTTCTAACATGTATACTTTCATCATGTCAACTGATCTCTCAGGAGAATAAACAAAACTTGTCAGTAAAAATATTACAACTCTATTATTGATTTCTGACTGGTACTGTTTTACCTATATAGAAACAAACAATATATTATACTCTGTAATGCTTTAGGATCCATTAGTTGAATTAAAGGGATATACGGCAAATGACTGTTCTAAAAACGGCAAATGACTGTTCTAAAAGTATAGATCCAAGTTTAGTCTTTAAAACAATATTAAGAACGTAAGAAATCACCAACATTTGTCACTTATTCAACTGAACAAATTAAAACATGTGAAATACACATTGTTGAAAACAAAAGTAGGATACTGAGGGAATCGTCAAGCTATTTATAGATTTGTTATACGTCATACTTGCTGAAATTAAACATTTTCATTGGTCGCTTCTTGTCTTTTCAACATTCTTAGGAGGTTAGGATATCTTTTCAATAGAATTATACTAATGTTGCACAATAACAAGCTCTAGTAATTTCTCATCAGTAAATGCATGTTTTAACACTAATCTATTTTTAGCTAACCTGACCCACATGGGTCTAGTTAGGAAACACCCCAAATATTACGAGAAAATAAAGAAATATTTTGTCAAGACATATAACAGTGTGTCTGTTGCGTTCACAGTTATAAAAAATATAATTCGAAATCAGGAAATATGAAGTTGAACTTTTGCCTTTATATCTTTTTAACAGAAATGTTAGGGTTAAATTCAGGAATGTGAAAGTTCAAAGTGTAATTTGTCCGACTTGGGCAGTTTTTATATGGACAAACAAGAATTCCAATATCACTAAATGAGAAAACATTATTTGTTGTAAACATGCAAACATTGATCTGTTTTATATAGATATTGTACAAGTTCAGTTTAATGTATTCATCAGAGCAGGTTAATAAATGTGGAATTGATATCTCTGTTCACTGATTGTAAACAAAATGTTTATTCTTTGAAAAATCTCTTGACTTTTTTCAAATGAAAGAATTTGTTCCTTTCTTGTTCAACTTAATTGTTTGCAGTAAAAACTCGATGTTTGTAATCAATTCTAAGAGAACTTGTGATTCTAATTGTTAGGATATAAATATAGTCTGTTGTACAAAGTCTTGGTGTAAACAAATCTCTGCTATTTGTTATTCAATGAACATTGATTCCTTAGAATTCTTATTCTCAGATTAGTCTAAATTAAAAGGTTGCAATGTTTGGCTAGACAATTCTGCTTCGGTTTGAATTCAATCCAAGTCTCTATGTTTTAACAAACTTGTACTAATTCAATAAACATTGTTTCTTGAGTTCTCATTGTTGGGATTGTTGGAACACATTTAAGTGTTTTGTTGTAAGGTTTTAAATAATAGATGTATTTCTCTGATAGGTATTGTGCGTAAATATTGACCCCGACCTGATCTTTATGCAAGAATATTCATTACATTCAATACGAATGTAGTATTAATGCTTGATTACACTGTGACCATGAGGATTATGAGTTAAAACTTAACTTTACGATCGCTGCCAAAGTGTAGAATAGGCGTGGTTCTGACTTTTGTCGGGATATGTGTAGATAATTATTAGATGCAAATGTGAAAGGTCAGGTCGGGGTCAATATTTATGCTCTATATATAAAGATAGATTGTCTGTTCTTGATTGTTGTTTAAAACAAGTTATTGATCTAAACCTTCAAACATCTTAGTTCATATAAATTGTACAATTTGATGTCATTGTCTTTAATTTTCTCAACCACCCGCCCTGTTTATTACGTTGTTTAGTAAAATAACAGTGGTGTGATTTTGTCTGCAGATATACGCCAATTTCCTTATTTAAAATCACCAAAGAAACCATTTATATAAATCCTCTGAATTTTTTTTTTTTTAAACTCATGCAGCAAAGATACAATACTTGTACTCCCTTGCCATAAAGACTAAGCTTTTATGGGGATATGGTAGAGTGTCCACTTGCAACTGTAGAGGTCATGGGTTCGAATCCCATGGATATTTATCAGGTTACACTCTCAAACAAATAAATGTAGCTACTAAGCATACAAAATCCTATGTAAAATAAGCATTAAAAAAACCTGAACAGCTCCCTGAAACCCTAATTATGGCAATATCCTGAATCCACCCAGGCCAACCAGTCTCTGTCCCCTACCAAAATGATTTCTACCTTATTGCAGACTCACCAATCACACCCCTGTCAGATTACTAGAGTCTAGAGAGATTATTTCAATCTGAATTGTCTTATAATGCTGACTCTGGATTTTATATCATTTGCCTCATGAGGCAATTTGAATTAAAAGTTGTGGTCTATAAGTTGAAGAGGAACAATTCTGAACTTTGATGGATACATGGTGTCATTGATTATTTCATACTGATTGATTTATTTTTATGTTTCTGTCAATGTAATAGTAGTTTAAAATTACTTATTGATTTCTTAATTGACTTTTAACACTTATTTTATTGGATAATAAATATTGTTACATTGATTGTGATTGAGTTGTAACATCATTTATGATTGGTTAACGAGTTTCTATTTTTTTTTTCAAATAATATTTGTGTCTTCAATCAAAGCTAACTTTACATTGTAATAATTAAGTGTTTAAATGAAATATTGATTAATATAACAGATATAGTGTTTGTATTGATAAATGATAGTATAGTCAATGTTGATGTTAAATCTATTTTCTGTATCTCAAAATTAATCTATTTTTGAAAACGATGCATTTTTCTAACTTTCGATCAATGATCGAGGTTTTGTTTTTCACCAGGGTCCGTCTGCTCCATATGAATGCATTATGTGCAGACCCTGACTAGAACTTAACTTGAAAGGTTAAGTGTCTAGTGTCTTAAATGTCCAAATGTTTTCTAACTTTTTTATCTTTATGTATTTATAGAACTTGTACATGTATATTATAACATCTTGTCATATTTTTACGTATACTATATGTACATGTATGTTGTAAATAAAGCAACTATGATATATTTATTATTATATATGATATATTAGCCAGATTTTTCAACCAAAAAACGTTAAAGTTTTTCTTTTCCATCTATTTCTGCCATTTATTGTCAGATCTTTATGAAACTTCATACAATGATAACATATCATGTGATGAACAGAATTAGAAAGTAACCACAACTCTACCTGCCTTTATTATGGATTATTTCCCTTTGAATTTTTTGCATTAAAGTTTTTAAATCTGGCTTAAATGTGGTTTCTACATTACAATTCTTGTTTTATATATTACAGTATGGTTACAGTCATGATGGATGTTGGGCTGCTTTAGTTGCTGATCATTTACAAAGGTATACATGATTATAATTATATTAAATATATACATGTATATAGTGCAACATTTAGATAGATAGATTTATTTGATAAATAATGTTACAACATGGTACTCATGATTACACATACATAAAAGTTATAATAATAAACAATATGTATGAATATGCTATATCCGGAATATAAATATTTGGGTTTTCCCCACCGATACAAACAAACTTTCACGGTTAAAATGAAAGCCCGTGTACAAAGAACATTAGAATTTAATCCATAGTTCCTGCTATTTAGCAATAATGTGTTTGTACCGCCTGTGCATGGACGGAAAAACCCACAAATTTGAATTCTGGATTAGGTCTACTACCAAATAGCCATATCAAACATAGACATTATTTCCATTGTGGATACAGTTGGAGTGTAAATAATAAAATATGTGAATATTTGTGTTTAATACCATCAACCTGGTTATCTCTGTCAATGGAATATCTGACAAACAGTTCAAAAAGTCTGATCACAACATCCAATTTAGTTGAAATATCTCTCATCCCGATTACACAGTAAACTCACATTTGACATGTTGTACTAATTACTTATTTAAAACCTTTACTTTGTATCTAGACCATTATACAGACAGATAAATTGGATATCTGTTTTCAATGAAAGATACTAAAATATTCATTCATTTACATAACATAATTGAAGTAGGCTATCTACACTGTGGAATTGATCTAGATGTAATGCTTAATGGAATACATGTGTCACAGGAAATTATCTTTAATCTCATCTAGTATACAACACTTCAATAACTAGTACATGTACTTGTATAATGTAATACTGATCAATATATCAAAGTTAAAACTTGTCATATAATACAAATATGTTATGACTTGTAAAGGAACAGTAAAGGTAGGTAACATATAACAAGAAGCTGGGAACCAGAGTTATTGTACTTGTAGGTTATTGTAGGGGCACATTCCACAAGGCGAGCTCTTTGTATAGCTACATAGGGATTTCCTGTGGAATGGTTTACTACGATCGAGCAAATTAAATAGCTAGGTAGCAATACATAGCAAGTATTTTTCTTGCTAGCCATATCATTCCTAACACTTCTGCTTATTTCAAAATGGCTGCCTCCTGTGTTTCTTTTCAAGAAAACTGATATATATTTTATTTGATGTATATATATCGTTCAAGTGGTAAAATATAATTATCATGGTGATAATCAATTTAAATATTTTTCATTTGTTACAATTCTGAACTTTTTGTTTGAAAATGTTGCCATCTTGGATTTGCTAGCTTGAAGCAAACCATTCCATTCCATAAATCCATAAATCGATGTCTTCATTGCAGTACTATACAGACCATTTATGTTGTCATCAACTCATTATAGATGTATATTTGTCACGAATGTTTTACCTTCTGTGGACTGGAGCTATTTCCTCAATGGTGTGCTGTCAATGTTTTAGACCTATCAAATCGTATTATGACAGTGCACGATATAATGTTCCTCTCACAAATTTGACACTTAATAGTGACTTTTTTTATTTACCTATGTAGGATATATTTTTGATATTTAAATGCATATCGATTATTGATTGGAAAATAAATATTGACGATACAGCGATATCGTTGGAACAGATGACAGCTCTTACTATATATAATTACAATGTAACATAATGATATATTTGCATATATTTCAGGAAATGTGATGTTATAAATCGTGGTTTCTCAGGGTACAATACTAGATGGTGTAAGATTATTCTACCTAAACTTGTAACAACATCCGATGTCTCAGATATAAAAATGGTGACAATATTTCTAGGAGCTAACGACTCAGTAGATAGCGTATTATGTCCTAACCAACATGTGCCTTTAAATGAATTTAAACAAAATATGATTGATATTGTACAATATTTAATGGTTTGTATTTATTTTGTTTGTAAAATTATTTTTTTTGTCTCAGGAAAGTATTATAACAAGTTGCTTTATCTGTCAATCTGATAAAAACCCATTCTAAACTTCTCTATGTGGGTACTCCCTTATATTATATCTGACAAGCTCCCAGAATGCAAAAGGTTGTGTTCAGCTGATTTTTGCTGTTATAATATTTATGACGCAACTAGCAACAACTGTCCAATCACAGCCAGTGAATAATAGGGCAGTATAATATAATCAAAACAGCTGGGTAAACACAATCTAAGAATATATTTTCTTCTAGGTAAGGGGCTTACAAACTAACTTAATTATATTTACCAAAGGCTACATGTTCTTGCTCTAACTTCTGAGAGCTAACTGCTCTAGAATTCAAGATGTCCATCCTTCAACTTGCCCAGTAAAATGTATGAATGTATTTTAATATGTCAACATATGATCATTTATTACTCACATCACACATATGACATATTGATAATGTATTTACAGGAGATTGGTATACATAAAGAAAAGATTGTAATCATTTCACCTCCAACCTGTGATGAACAAAAATGGCAAACTGATTGTGAAGAGAAAGGTTTGAAATATTTTATATTCTAAATATATGAACTATCTGACCCTATCACTAACTATGTCATAAAGTCCACCAAACAGCTTATAACAATAGATTCACGTGGCATTCTATATTTCAGCTTCAAAATGAATGTTAAAATTGAAAAAAGCAGATACTGTGTATGTTTGTTAATGAGTGTGAAATATTAGTTATATAGTGGCTTTTATATCTTGGAGAAGATCAAAGATACAGAAGTTTACTTTTTAATTTTGTATAATCATTAACTTATAGTGTAATAGCAATATAAATATACTTGGGTTTACCTGTTTGCAAGATATATCATATATAACAAATACAATAGAATTTTATAGTTATTTAATTATGTTAACTTCAGATATAAAGTTTATATTATTTTATTATATTAAATATCTTTTTCTTCTCTTATATACTAGGTAGAGTATTTGGTAAATTTAACGAACCAACAAAAGATTATGCTAAAGTTTGTGTAGAAGTTGGTCAAGAATTAGGAACAGAAATAGTTGATCTTTATACAGCAATGTCTAGTCAGAAAGTAAGTATTGATATGATGTATTTTGGTGTAAACTGAATGTTGCCGAGTCTGAAGTCACTCTTATGTCTGAGGGAATATCAAGTTAGTGTATCCAAGAGATATAATTATATCTTACATAATCTGTATTTAATCTTTACTTTTAAAGTATGATTCAGTCTATCCCTTTTTATTACAGTATTTTTTCTTTAGCTGTTGGAACCAGTTAATCAATTCATAGAAATTGATTAAACTTTAAAGAATATTGATCTATAAAGTAACTGGATAAAAGGGAAGAAAACATTGTCTTTATTGATGTAGCATTCCATCCTGAACAACTTACAAATAAAGTAATTGTCCATCTTGGAGTAATTACATAATGAAAACAAATATATGTATAAAATAATTTATATTCTTTTCCTTATTTACTTCCATGTTTTTTAATAGTTATGGAGTACTTGTGGATAGCCATCTCTGTGTTGCTTCAAATCACATCTAAAACCTACCCCATTGTTTCTATGAGCAAGGAACTATCCTACAGGCTCAGTACTTATGCCTCAGTCCCATAAAATTGTGGCTTGTTATGGACCCATACGTGCAGACAGTCGTAGGCCATGGGAAGCCTTGCGTATCAAGGTGACGGTACGCACATGGCACAAAACAACACACCCGAACGGAGCCGTAGCTGGAAGATATGCATGTTTAATCCATACTCGGCCACGATTTTGTTCACCATTTGACTCTGAAACTGATGCGTGTATCCTGGGCTCATCTCACCGACCCTGGTTAAAACGTAACAGTCCGTACAGGTACGCAAGAGTTCGTAAGGGTCCTTGCGGAGCTTGATCGCACGGCGTCCGTACACCCTCACAGCTATTTTTATGTTTATGGGACTGTAGCTTTAGGGACCAGGAAGTTGACTTTAGAGCTTTAGAGTAATTAATTTAAGTTGTAAGATCTTGTTTCACAATCAAGCTAAAATATTTAGTTCATTGTATAAAGATATATTGTTATATTTAGTATATTATAACAAGTTATGTATTTATTTGTTTTATTCAGGATAACAAGTTATATATTTATTTATTTTATTCAGGATTGGGAGGACATGTTAAATGATGGTCTACATTTCTCACCTTATGGATCAGAATATTTATTTCAACAATTAAAACCAACATTAGATAAGTTAACATGTTCTATTAAACCACAACTACCTTACTGGGCTGATATTGATAATAACGATCCTCTTAAAGTGTTAAATAAATATTAATTTCATACAATGTCCAAACCATGAGTTTGTGGACTAATGACGTTTTGAGAAAAACTGATCATGCAATTATTTTTACTTAATTGACTATTATTCAGGTAACAAAAGGCCTGTTGCCTCAGCCTATGGCTATGTATTGCTTCGCCCCCTGGTATTGACAATTTGATATCACATACTTATTCCTTTTGGTGTAATAAGAGTACCCGGGCACAAAGCAATATGTAGCAATATGCTTATGAAACTGGCCCGTAGTTTGAATCATTTATGACAAACTTGATTCATGCCAATTTTGGAATTTTTTCAAATGTTTTATCTTTCATCGCTACAGTTTGTTAAAGATCTTTCTGAGGGATAGTGTAAGAATGATATATTTTCCTTCTGGTGATGACCTATGTTGGTTACTGTTATATTACTATACTGTTATACATGAAGATATTTTACCAAATGTTAATCTGATACTTATTATATTGATAGCTATACTTTAATGTTATGATAGATTTCTAGTGTAACAATGTATCTGTTCTCTTTTAGTCACAACTTGTCAGAGGTTGAAATAACTTACCTGATGTTCACAGTGTTCCAGTCTAACCTCATGTTAATGTGTTCTCTATGCTGTCTAAGTTTTCATTTTTAAATCGTGAAATGTCTTTGTTCTATCTATGTCATGCAATGTAGTCTAATACAATGAAATCTTGAAGGCAGCAGAATGATCGACATACATCTCAGGTTGTCACAAGTTATGTACAAGATTGGACGTACAATATACCCAGTTAGAAGTGATCATTAAATTATGTTGTTATTTTAATACTTACATATGACACAGGGGCGGATCCAGGATTTTTTTCTAGGGTTGGGTGTCCAAACTTACGAACCACAACCACATTATACACTTTTTGCAGAATAATGCAATATATTAATAATATAAACTGCATAACCATTTAATCAATGTTAAGCTCCGAGAAATTTGCTTCATGCTACTTAAAATGACTTACAGTCAAGAAATACTCATATGGACAGGTACATTTTGGAAATTCTCCCCCCCCCCCCTCGCTAGATCCGCCTTTGTGACAATAGCACATACAAACACAGAAAATGGTGCAATAGTAAATACAGTGAGACGTAATATTAGCAACACATTTGTACCTACGCACATTTTTGTATTTACAGTTTAGGGAAGTTTTTCATTCACAAGCAAGACATTTTGTCTGTAGTTTATTATTTATACTTTAATACTTTGATAAACATTTTCAAGCATTTTTTTCAAGAAGATTACTTAAAGTTCCTTGATTTTTCCATGATAAAATCCTCAGAATTGAAATTCCATGATTTGTCAAAAAAATACCCATTTCCATGATTTTTCCAGACTTTTATGAACACTGGTTGTATATAAATACTTGTTTTATTATATCAGGGCTCGAATTTAAGCTCACATACCACAGACTTGCAAAATGCGAGTGGATTTTATAAAATGTGATCAACTTTCATTTTAACTCGCAAATTTTCGCGAGTTGAAATTGACTCAAAAATATTTCTGTCTAAACTAAGGAGGCTGAAATCTGCATTAAAACGTTCAGTTCGATAAAATTATTTAAAGATTCACTGTGAAAGCATGTTCGATATTCTTAGTCTATCCCACAAGAACGCCCTTATTCTATCTACAGTTAAATAATAGTACTACATGTATGGTGTTTGCACGTATATGATTTATATCCATGCTTGCAATTAAAATTTTGAGCAAAAAATAAAAATATACGTGATTTTTTTCTTTTGCAAGTTGAAATAAAATCAACTCGCAAAAATTTGCAAGTCCAATTTTTGTTAAATTTGAGCCCTGATTATATCATCATTATTTCCATGTGTTTTTTTCTAAACTCAACAGAGACCAGCAGATATGTTTTATATACAAGACAAAGTTCATGTCTTTACCTTCTGACAACCTATCATCTACAATGTTATTATAAATGGAACCATTATTGTTACATAAGTTTTTGTTTGATATAGAAATTGTGACTGAATGATCTTGTATTATAATAAAAACAAGAAGTAAAATACATTATAACCAATTACATCTATAATATTGTTATGTTGATGCATTGATTACTCTTGTAAAGGTTGTATATTTGTGTTAATATCTGTGATTCTAGCCAAAATAGTAATATTACAAATAAATAACATTTTTATAGTCTTAAAGATTATATACTATGTACTAAAATGTTAAACTGTCAAATATATTAATATTGTTGATAGTATAAAGTATATAACATATACTGGTATTTTGACATATTCTATAAAATTATGCTCACATTATTGTGATACATTTGATTTAGTTCAATAGTTCATTGATAAACAAATTTGTTCTATATTAATGTTTGCATCTTATAATAAAGTTATTTACAAAAAAATATGAATCTTGTGATAGTTAATTTTATACTTACTTATTTTTACATTGATTGTGGACAAAGTTTTTTCAACAACTTAGTATAATTACTCACCAGTCACATTCTTGTTTCCCCAGTGTTGATCTAGTAGGCAATGTCCCATGTTTCACGAAACAATGAGATGCCAGATAGGTTTTGTCTGTGATTTAACACTGATCTTACTGTCCAATGATTTCTATCCCAAAATCTTTAACACGAGGCTACATTAGTGGTCTTATGATGTGCACTTGTATTTATCTTGCAAGTTGCAATCATTCTTATGTTTTTTGCACCCCTTCTACAGTCAGACTTGTATGAGGTAGACAATTAACTTTACCATTGTTTCTGTAAGTCATCAGTACTATATTCACATTCTCCAAGTGAAACGTATCATAAATCAATTTTGCAAACTTGGCATGTTATTGTACTTTTAGTTTTGGACTCCTCTATTATGGATAAAAACAAGGAAGTTTGCGATATTGTGGATCAGGTTAAAGTATTTATTCATATTAACAAAACTAATTGTTCTGTATGTCTGGCTCAATGCATGAGTGAAAAAGTAATAGAATATTTCTTCACATATTCTCCCTGTTTTTGAAAGCTAGACCTTTCTTTCGTAAGATAGACATGCCAAGTTAAAACATCTACCTACTCGTATACTGTTTTACATAATGTATTAAGAACAGTAGCCAAGCACTTGACCATGTCCTTCAATCAATGGTTACAGTGGTTTACACTTAGTTATATTAACTACTTGTCCATGGAAGTTAGTTTTTGTTGGGTTTAACACCACAGCAACACAGTGTATAGGTCATATAATGGCGATCAGTCAACCTATTACTCAGGTGTGTAAGTGAAATAAATGTGCAAAATGTGATAAAAGCACCAAATTTGGCATGGAGGTACTTTGAGTCATACTGATCAATATAAGCCCAGGAGACAATCATGAGGGGCCTTGTATCTTGCCTAAATGGGGCCCCGAAAGGGGCACATAAATAGGCACATAGTTTTAAAATTATCATCTCTATAAAAATTTAAGTTGGTTATTAAAATATATGTATTATGATTTTATATGCCTAAGAAAGTATATTGTACACTCAAAAATAGCTTTTTGTCAGTTTATTTGCAGTTGAGGCCCGGCATCTGCTTTGAACTTGTCATAAGGCCCTAAATTATGCATAATGTAATAATATAATTGAATAAATGGAAAATATTTTTATTTGAAATCATACAAATACATCATATTTTCTCAAAATAAGCCTTCAATAATTTATTTATGTAGATACACCAGAATCAGCATGAGGTACCATTGTATGAAACACATGAGGCCCCGAATGGGTTTATGTTTGAACTCGAAATAAATTAATACCAAGTAAGCCAATATACACTTTATTCAATTTAAACTGATAAATAAACTTACTATTTAAGATACGTACATTCAAAATGACGATTTTAAATAATAATACTTATTTCTAAAAATTGAGGCCCTTACTGGGGTAATTTCATAACGTGAAGCTTAGATAATTGTAAAAAAGGTCTAATCATTTTTTTATTATTGAAACTTATGCTGTCATTACAAGTGTGTTACATTTCAACAGTTCATATAACAATTTGGTAAGGTTAAACGGTACCCAATTAATCATAATTGAACATGGATGATTATTATATTCATTACCGTTTCAGGCCTGTATTACGAGAGACTATACGACCTGTTTTCCTCCTAAATTTTACAAAATCATATTTCTGTTATGTATTGAGAGTTTTGATAATATAACATCCTATAGGCACCCACGCCTTAGATACATTTCAAGTTCTAAAACAGTATGTGATCATGTTTTAATACAAATCTAATATCACCATTTTACAAAATAAAATAGTCCTGTAAGAGACCATGCATTACACCGACATCATACCCTTGAAGCTCGGAGTAATAATGAAACGAATATGTACATTTGTATACTGTGTTTGATGTACAAACTACATGTAATTTTAAACAGACTTTATCATTGATCAATATCTTACAATAAAACAATTAGTATATTAGATATTATAGAGAGAACAATTTAAGAGGCCCTTCTTATATACATGTATCAAATATAACCATCCCCAAAAGCACGACATTTCTTCTTAAAGATTGGTAAAATTCATTTGACTATTCAACTAAACATGGTAAAAATTATAGCATTTTGAAGTCTAGATTCCATCTTTTCAAATGCTCACTGACAGGCTATTATCCCTAATCATAGGTACTAGTACACTTTTCTGTATTTATCAATCTACTTGACGAAACTTTCATTTGGTAGGAAGTCAATGTGGCAAAGGGAATGACATAACCAGGAAATGTGCCGTTTTACAGCTGAGTAGTTTGAAGAAAAGCAGACACATGGCTTGCATAAAGAAATAAACATTGACCCTGAATGGGTTACAATCTTAGACTTTTCTATCTCTAAGCGAGTGTAAGAGATTAAGAGCATTTTGTGAAATCATGTTAAGCGAACTTACCGTACATAATTATTTTTATAAACCTTATAAAATAAAAGAAATATTCACAAGTTTTATCATTGCTCAAAAATATCTTTAGTAGAAGAATTACATCTAGGATTACATCTCCCGGCATAAAAACTGGAGTAAATGCATAACCTCATTTGAAGACGAGTTTTAAAATATTTTAATTTTATTTATTGTAATACTGTTATGGAAATGTCTGTCATAGCCAAATTTCATGACCACTGCCACAGCTAAATCGTCAGTCGACTTTTATACATTCATACACAAATAATACGTCTACAATAAATGGTTCTATTAAAAGTATGATAATGTGGAGTACGTCCATACACTGGTCACCTTGTCTATCAAGCGGGTTATACATTATATAGCTTTCATAGACCGTCAAGCTTGTCAAGAATCCATAAAATGAATAACCTCAGTGAAATCAACAATATGAATTGCAAGAATAGCGAACATGTGTTCAAGATCCGTCGGAAACTTTTTTATGCTTACTCTTCCCTACTGAGTACCATGATATCAAATCTAAAGGAAGTTACTAAGTAACACTGGTGGTTTATCCAGTCTATATGTTTCTTAAATCTCAGTCATTAGCATTTGTCGCATGGTATGTCCAACTTGAGTTATACTACATGGTATATATTATCAAATTATGGTTGTTTGTTATCGCCTTTGCAACATATATTATTACATTATAAAACATGCATGACTTGGTTGGATAGATGCTAAAATTAGTTTTTGGAAACAGTGGTTGCATTCATAATAAAAGAGCAAAAGATGAAAAATCAAACGAAACTGATTAACATCAAAATAAGGGCCTTTTAGTAGATTTTCCTTTAACCCTTTTCAAGGAAAGATAAGTGCAAAAAGTGGCAAATTTTCACCTCAGCGATAGGGCTATGAACTGTGGTTGCATTCATAATAAAAGAGCAAAAGATGAAAAATCAAACGAAACTGATTGACATTAAAATAAGGGCCTTTTAGTAGATTTTCCTTTAACCATTTTCAAGGAAAGATAAGTGCAAAAACCGGCAAATTTTCGCCTCAGCGATAGGGCTATTTCAATAGACGATTTTCATGATTAATTGACGGACAGCAATGCAACCTGGCCAATTTATTTCTTACTTGGTTGTCTGAAAGTAGAAGCCAAAATTCGATTCAGGAGTAACTGGGTTGGTCAGTAAAGGTTAAAGGCCTTATCATTTTTACCCAAATCAAGTTTGATAAATTACATTATATAAATTTCAAATATAACTAAAACTAAAGTTAAACTCGTTAGCTCAAGAGGGACCACTATTTTCTCTGTGCAGGGTCTCTTTGTTCATCGTTGCAAGTAATTGATGCTTTTGCTTAGTAATTAGATTTAAAATGTGATTGGAGTTTGGTTTTTATTTTTGGACATGGTTTTTCATTTTTCATATTCAAATTTTCCAAGAGGGGCCTCTCAATAGATTAATACAAACATGCTTGATAGATCTCAATAATTTTTTGAAGAAGCAAAAAGAAATAAACAAATAAAAACTTAATTATCGTATTATCGTATTATAATGTGCTTTATTTGATGAATGTTACTGATGTTTAGATAAATCTTTGTCTCCAGTCCTATTAACACTAAAATTCTATATAACCAATACAGAAAATTATATACACGTATTCAAAATTTATGTAAATTCCCCCTTGTTTTGGCCTCATAAGATCATACTTTGTTTTGTGAATTATTTCTAAAAAAGAACATGATAGCTAACCACACAAAATTACCCATTCAAAATATTTTAAGTAATAAATTAAAACAAAACGAGAACAGTAATTTCACTGGTCATTTATAGTTTTTTTGTGTTTTGTTTCCTTAAAAACCCTTACCTGGACCTCAATTACAATTCATTGTATCATGTTAAATTTGAAAAAAAAAAGTTTCTGACATGATTGTACTCATCATGAGTGAAGAAAATTTATTTGATTTATTTGATAGATAAATATTTACACTAAACTATGCACTGCATATACTTGTAATGGTGACCCCTTTCATGGTCCCTCAATTTTGTTAGTAGGGCCTCTCATGGTTGTCTCCTTGGGGTTTTCTGAGGTGCATCACTCAAAATGATATGAAGAATAAAAAAAGTTTCATCATTATGTTATTTGAACTGTACATAATAGATTAAATGTTACTGATACAATTTCTGAATTCTATGTAATCAGTACAGCAAATTAGATATTCAATATTTTTTTCATAAGTTTCCCCTTTTTTTGGCCTCTTTTGATCATACTTGGTTTTGCAATTTATTTAAATGAAAAGACACCACATCTAGCCACACAAAATTACCCATTCAAAATGCTTTAAAAATGTGAAAAAATAAAAATAAAAACTGTACTGGTTGTTAGTGGTCTTTTACTATTTGTTGACCATAAAATCCCTTTATGGGGCCTCAATAACGATTATAATTATCATGTTAAATATTCAAAAACATGAACTGACATATTTGTTCTCATCTTGAGCAAAAGAAATTTAATACATTTAGTTGATATATAAATTTAGGATTTTTACACAGTACTATGCAATAATATCAATTGTTACGGGTAACCCCCTTTAGGGCCCCATATTTTTGTTCACAGGGCCTCTCATGGTTGTCTCCTGGCTTTTTTCTGAAGTTCACACCTTAAAGTTGATTTCCTGAAAGTTTGGTGCTTTTATCACAATTTGCACAATTCGACCATATTTTGTCCCTTACACACCCGAGTATATTCACTGATCCTGGAAAGACTAAATCTCTGGATTTATCTGTTAACCAAGTACTAAGCGCATACTTTTGTCAGTGACTGACAACTACCCAATGTAATTAAGAATCATTGGTAGGAGGGAGAAAGGCTGTAGAAATAATTTCATGACCAAGTTCCACAAAAGAATCCCCCACCTGGGAATCAAACCCACGACCCCTCAATCATGCATGCTAACTTACATGCTACCAACTGAGCTAGCCGGAGATATTCTATCCACTATATCTAAGACAAAAACACTGTGATACAAGATGGCAGTTTTTATTATCAAATATTCAAAAATATCACAGATATACATTATATTTTATATTCACTTGTATATTAAGTCTACTGTAATAAATACACAATAATAAATTGATTGAAACAAAAATGCAAATTCAATCAAAATTTAGAATTAAAATAACATAAATGAAAAAATGTTCTCTATATTACAACTTCCTCAAAGCAACATAAAACAACTCATTAATATTTGCTAAAAGTCTTCGTTTGCACTTTCAAAATACAGTAGACATGGGCTATCAAAGTTAAAAAGTTGTCCATACATATATTTCTAAACATAAATATATAATGTCTTTTTGATAAGTGTTTTCATGAAGTTAGTACTCTACATCAAGTTTAATAATTATCTTAAACAAACATATCAACAAATATAAAACAAGTTTTTACAGTTTTTGACAAAGTTTTAATTTGCACAATCAATATGAATGGTAAAATAAGCTATTTTTCTTATAAGCACAGATAAATACAGTTTTTTTTCAGCTTAGTTTGTACAACAATATAAGATGTTTTCTATGTTCAAGTACACACACACATACATGTATATTCAAGATTTAAGACCATATTCTAATTGTACAATCACTTCCACCAGACACCATGTATTCTCCTGTTCTATCAAATATTAAACATTGTACAGCATCTTCATGTCCAACCAATGAACTTATCTGTAAAATATTAAACATTTAACTTTAAGTTTCACAAAAAAAACAGTTATTCAATACATGAATTACACACTGCTTAGCTTGCAATCACAAGCTTGCCCTCTGTATAAGTCGATGCAAATTTATTATAACTCAGTTGTGAAAAAAACACTCTTATAATATTAAATGACAAGTATTCTGTTTCTTGCACTTTTACTTTGTAATTACATAAATACACAAATGCAATGTAACGTCACTCTAATATGGTAACTTCAATTTGACATTATATATATTTTAACTGTTTATTTTCATCAAATTTTTATATCATTAAACAAATATACTTGACGAAACTTTTAAGTACATTTCAAAATTGTTGGGTTTTTTATTTTTCAACATTTATGTCAGTTCAATGATGGATATGTGTATAGGACTATACTGTTGTCTACTTGCATGTTTTTTATGCTTCTTTATTGTTGCAAAATTGGTTTTTTTGTGCATGTGCGGAAAAACGTAAATGGGCCTGTGCTTTTCGTGCAAGAATCCCACATGGTCAGTTTTGGTGAAAAAAATTAGTGTGTTGATATGCAAAATGAAAACTCAAGAAGTGGAAACATTTGCTACTATATTGAAATCGAGGTACTTAGAAGTTTCGTTAAGTATATATTTTACCTCAATTATGAAACAAGTTTTTACAACATATATTTTTATCACTTTCAAGTCTGCTTCCTGGTCTCCCAATACTGATCAGTAGAATTAAGTTTCTTTCTCAAGAAACAACAAGGTAGGTTTTGAACGCAATTTATACCAGTAATAACCAGTACAATGTTTGAATTACTTCGCCACACTCATGACATACAACATAAAGCAAAGTCTCTTACCCTTCCATTAGATACTTCATACATCTTGATAGTACTATCATTACTTGCTACAGCTAATACTTGACCTGCTGGATCAAATGCTACACGGTTAGCTGGATGTGGTCCACAATCAACACTGACCATAGGAGCACCTTGTCTAACATCCCATAGTTTAACTGTACCGTAGGAATCACATGACGCTACCGTATCTCCCTGTAAATATGGAAGATGTATTAACATGTGATAAAATATACACTAAGATAGACATTTAATAGCCTAAAGAGAATTTTACAAATAAATACAAACCACAAAATTGCCGAGTAAAAAGTACTTTAATACTCTCAACCTACTTAAAATAGTAAAATATCATTTTTCTGTTTACATTAAAACAGATCATCGTCAACACAATCTGTACTTCAGATATCAGCAATGCTTCTACAAGAAAATAGTTCACTCATATATTTATTTATAAAGGTTTGAAACCAGGCAATGTTTTTACTACAATATAAATGTTAACTTACCTTTAAGTTAAATGTAGCAAAGTTGACTGAATGCATGTGACCATAAAATGTCTGAGCACAAAGTCCCTGAAATAATATAAGATATAAGACTGTAATATATGTATATATGACACAGGAATATATGAGGATCTAAATGATCTGTATGATTATTAAAACATTAGTTTTAGCAATTACTTCATAGGAGCAATTGTCGTACAATTCATTAACATGTAAGAGAAACAAGTAAATCTGTGAGCTAATGCTCACTAGTGATACCCCCGCAAAAATCTAAAAATATGCGACAAACAAGAAGTAGATGAGCAAGGAGCATGAAATCGCTTTACACCACATGGGACTATGGGATGAAGCAATATGCAAAGTTTTAGGCTGCTGCATGTTATAGTTGCTGAGAAAACTGCGACGGAAATTTTGTAACGGACGCACGCACGCATGCACGCACAGACAAGGGTAAAACAGTATACCCCCCTCTTCTTCGAAGCGGGGGTATAAAAACTAACAGATATTCAAATAAAGCAAAGTTTCCCTATAAAGACCACCTTAGTTACCACAAAATTATCTGAATTTCAACAATTCTTTGTCATAAATGCTTAATTGTGATTTGTTGTTAGTTGTGTTATAAGTATTACGATAACAAAGGTCAGTCGAACTTGTCCTATACAGTGAGTTTATCCAAGATAAAATAACCACCTACATAAGTGGAAATATTTAGTTGAAGTGTCAATTAGACTATAACTTACCTGTCTGGCATCCCACAGTGAGAGAGTTTTATCAGCAGAACAAGTCAGTAAAGTATTAGAGAAAGGTAGAAATTCTATACTGTTGACAGAATCAGTGTGACCACGTAATGTATAACGACATCTAACACTGTTTAGATCCCACACTTTAGCTGTATTGTCCATAGAACAACTAGCCAAGAAATCTCCACATGAATGCCAGTTAACACACCAGACTGAAAATAAACAACAAAGTCACAGTAATAAATATATCCTTGCTACAATGATACATAGTCTCATACAGATACTTGTAGGCCAGGTTATAATCTTAAATTGATTCATTGACAGTTTAAAACATACTCCATATATATTTTTGAGATACAATGATACATAGTTTCATACAAATACTTGTAGGCCAGGTTATAATCTTAAATTGATTCATTGACAGTTTAAAACATACTCCATATATATTTTTGAGATACAATGATACATAGTTTCATACAGATACTTGTAGGCCAGGTTATAATCTTAAATTGATTCATTGACAGTTTAAAACATACTCCATATATATTTTTGAGAAACAATGATACATAGTTTCATATTTATACTTGTAGGCCAAGCTATAATCTTAAATAAACATTGACAAGTTTAAAACATTCTCCTATATATTTGAGATACAATTGTTTGTCTAAAACAGATGTCTGTAAGCGAGACAATTTAAAATATATATTCAATAATAGACAGTATCCAATAATTCATATATTTACTCCAATTTATATCTACTGTGAAACAAATTTATATAATAATTATAAACCACTCTCTTGCAACTTCCTCTTAAATCCTCCATAGTATCAGGAAATTAAGATAGTTTCTAACTAAAAGACACCAACATGAGGATATTTAAATGCAGGAGAGACTATCCAATGATATCCAGTCTAACAATGTGTCAGCTCAGTAACACTGATATAAGACTACACTATAAAATCTTTAAAGTAACCTACCAGCATGTGTATGATCAGTAAATGTATGTACACATTCAGCTTTAGAAAAGTCCCAGATCTTAACAGTTGTATCACCACTAGATGTAGCCAACTTTGTACCTCTGAAATTATATATATAACATAGAGATTATTGTATCACCGCTAGATGTAGCCAACTTTGTACCACTGAAATTATATATATAACATAGAGATTAATGTATCACCGCTAGATGTAACCAACTTTGTATCACTGAAATTATATATATAACATAGAGATTATTTTATCACCACTAGATGTAGCCAACTTTGTATCACTGAAATTATATATATAACATAGAGATTAATGTATCACCGCTAGATGTAGCCAACTTTGTACCACTGAAATTATATATATAACATAGAGATTATTGTATCACCGCTAGATGTAGCTAACTTTGTACCACTGAAATTATATATATAACATAGAGATTAATGTATCACCGCTAGATGTAACCAACTTTGTATCACTGAAATTATATATATAACATAGAGATTATTTTATCACCACTAGATGTAGCCAACTTTGTACCACTGAAATTATATATATAACATAGAGATAATTGTATCCACGCTAGATGTAGCCAACTTTGTACCACTGAAATTATATATATAACATAGAGATTATTTTATCACTGCTAGATGTAGCCAACTTTGTACCACTGAAATTATATATATAACATAGAGATTATTGTATCACCACTAGATGTAGCCAACTTTGTACCACTGAAATTATATATATAACATAGAGATTATTGTATCACTGCTAGATGTAGCTAACTTTGTACCACTGAAATTATATATATAACATAGAGATTATTGTATCCACGCTAGATGTAGCCAACTTTGTACTACTGAAATTATATATATAACATAGAGATTAACGATCACCGCTAGATGTAACCAACTTTGTACCTCTGAAATTATATATATAACATAGAGATTATTGTATCACCGCTAGATGTAGCCAACTTTGTACCACTGAAATTATATATATAACATAGAGATTATTGTATCACCGCTAGATGTAGCTAACTTTGTACCACTGAAATTATATATATAACATAGAGATTATTGTATCACCTCTACATGTAGCTAACTTTGTACCACTGAAATTATATATATAACATAGAGATTATTGTATCCACGCTAGATGTAGCTAATTTTGTACCACTGAAATTATATATATAACATAGAGATTATTGTATCCACACTAGATGTAGCTAACTTTGTACCACTAAAATTATATATATAACATAGAGATTATTGTATCCACACTAGATGTAGCCAACTTTGTAGCTCTGAAATTATATATATAACATAGAGATTATTGTATCCACGCTAGATGTAGCTAACTTTGTACCACTGAAATTATATATATAACATAGGGATTATTGTATCACCACTAGATGTAGCCAACTTTGTACCACTGAAATTATATATATAACATAGAGATTATTTTATCCACGCTAGATGTAGCTAACTTTGTACCACTGAAATTATATATATAACATAGAGATTATTTTATCCACGCTAGATGTAGCTAACTTTGTACCACTGAAATTATATATATAACATAGAGATTATTGTATCCACGCTAGATGTAGCTAACTTTGTACCACTGAAATTATATATATAACATAGGGATTATTGTATCACCACTAGATGTAGCCAACTTTGTACCACTGAAATTATATATATAACAGAGATTATTTTATCACTGCTAGATGTAGCCAACTTTGTACCACTGAAATTATATATATAACATAGAGATTATTGTATCACCGCTAGATGTAGCTAACTTTGTACCACTGAAATTATATATATAACATAGAGATTATTGTATCACCGTCCGCTAGATGTAGCTAACTTTGTATCTCTGAAATTATATATATAACATAGAGATTATTGTATCACCGTCCGCTAGATGTAGCTAACTTTGTACCTCTGAAATTATATATATGACATAGAGATTATTGTATCACCACTAGATGTAGCCAACTTTGTACCTCTGAAATTATATATATAACATAGAGATTATTGTATCACCACTAGATGTAGCCAACTTTGTACCTCTGAAATTATATATATATAACATAGAGATTATTGTATCACCTCTACATGTAGCTAACTTTGTACCACTGAAATTGTAGTAGGGGAAATAACTCGTATTTGATATATTTACATGTTTGGAGTTATTATCGCCCTTTATATATTTAAAATTTTAATCCTTTGATTGCTATGTTGTTTTAAGCAAATGATTTACATGAGTTTGGTTGGTAGTGGCTTGACATTAGTTGTCAAACTAGTTTTGTTGAATTGTGGTTCCGCCCAATTGTGTAGTGTATTGTAGTTGCTGGTCAGTTGGCTTTTAGACGTTGAACTGGTCACATCAGTTAGATTGTAGATTTGGATTGTGTTATGAACTAGACTTGTTCATTTTGGGCTTTGATGTTTGAGTAAGTTTTAGTAACTTATTTATCTCTTTAATTCTGTTTAAGTAATGTTTGAACTGGTTTGCTTAAAATGGTTAGTTTATTTGGTTTTAATTAAGTAGTAATGTCAGTATTATTCGTAATTCTATTTGTCAGTTATTTGTCAACTGAACGTCGTTTCGTTCATAGATAAACCTTTGCATCTAATTAACTTAATAACTAATTGCTTTATATTTCCTTTCTTGTTTAACAATTGCATGAATAGCTTTTTTACTTGATATTTACAGCACTGTTGAGTTGTGTGAGATACGTAGATTGAGCTGTTGACCTTGGTATGAGAGTTGTTGCCTTTGGGCGTGGTCAAATAAATATTACCTATTTGTAAGTGAATTCTTGTATTGTATTGTACATGTTTTACTTTTTAAATGTATTTTTGTTAATTACTTTGATAAGAGGCTTTAGATACTTTTTCCACTATATGTACATGTACTTACTTGACCTTCAGTAATTACTTAAATCCTTCCATTACGAATTATATTGATTGGTACTATTGTCTTTTTGTTTAAAATACTGTATGTATCATATAGATATGTTTATATAATTGTTATTGTACTTAAGTAACCTTTTATTAATTGTAGGTTTGCCCTGTTTGGTGTACGCACTTATGCGTTTCCATTTATTGGTACATATGATAAAATAGATGTTATATGATGAAACAGCCTTCTAAATATAATAAATTTCTGTAACCCACCCCTGAGTACGTTATTATTCAACACCCACTCATAGAAAGTGGAAGAGTTACAAAATTATATAAATAACATAGAGATTATTGTATCACCACTACATGTAGCCAACTTAGTACCACTGAAATTATATATATAACATAGAGATTATTTTATCCACACTAGATGTAGCTAACTTTGTACCACTGAAATTATATATATAACATAGAGATTATTGTATCACCACTAGATGTAGCCAACTTTGTACCACTGAAATTATATATATAACATAGAGATTATTGTATCACCGTCCGCTAGATGTAGCTAACTTTGTACCACTGAAATTATATATATAACATAGAGATTATTGTATCACCACTAGATGTAGCCAACTTTGTACCACTGAAATTATATATATAACATAGAGATTATTGTATCACCGCTAGATGTAGCTAACTTTGTACCACTGAAATTATATATATAACATAGAGATTATTGTATCACCACTAGATGTAGCCAACTTTGTACCACTGAAATTATATATATAACATAGAGATTATTGTATCTACGCTAGATATAGCCAACTTTGTACCACTGAAATTATATATATAACATAGAGATTATTGTATCACTGCTAGATGTAGCTAACTTTGTACCACTGAAATTATATATATAACATAGAGATTATTGTATCACCACTAGATGTAGCCAACTTTGTACCACTGAAATTATATATATAACATACATCTTACATCCTTAATGCTACAGATATATTTGATTTTTATACAGTCATATTCAAAGAAATAAACAAGAAATAATTCACACTAACAATGACTAGACTAGCCTTCAATTAGATCCTGAAGTAAAAGACTTTGCCTCAGAGATGGAAATCTATCTTTCAGTGTTGCATCCAGGATGAACCCAGAGAGGGGAGATCCCCAACCTAATTCCAAAAAAGGGGGGAGTGAAAAATTTGAGCGCACAACAGATACACATGTTGACTTTGCCGGGATATTACTCAATAGCACATATCCCTATACCGATGAATAACATCATTTTACAGACTGGGTTTCTTTCCCTAGACCTGGAGGGTATTCCTCCATAAGTAAAGAAGGCAGTGAACCAGTCTAGGCTCCACTATGCTACAATTTCGTCATTCGTAATTTCCAGGTAGACCGTAGAAACCTAAGGGACTTTTTGGAACAGATTTTTAAGCGAATACTTGTATATCCAAGAGGATTTTTTCTTCTGAAATGCAATTTCATTTCGCACAGACCTATGCAGAGCAGGGGATCATTTCTGATTTTGCAGGAGTTTCCACCCACAGAATCATAAAATTGGGGGATAGAAATTAAATTAACGTGATTCCCCCGATCGCATGCCATGGATGCAACACTGTCTTTAATACAGACAAGAGATTTTTCCTTTAAGAATGATGTAAAGGATCATTAAAGTTGATCATCTGTGGATAAAGAACAAGACTGAGCTGGTCAGGTGAACTGGTCTATATAATCTAACTAAAATATATCAAAATTGAAAATGCATCAAAACACAATAATGACAATTACACTGGTTCATGAGAATACTTACGATGGATGGAAGTCACATTCTGAGACCCAGTCTGTGTGACCTTCACCTGTCATGATGATGTCACCACCAGGTACCGCCCACATCTTCCACGTATTATCATCACTACTTGTAGCTAATATCTGCTTTCTTGGATGTAACGCCAAGCTGAAAGAAATAATGCTCACTAGTGATACCCCCGCCAAAATCTAAAAATATGCGACAAACAGGAAGTAGATGAGCGAGGAGCATGAAATCGCTTTACACCACATGGGACTATAGGATGAAGCAATATGCAAAGTTTCAGGCTGCTGCATGGTATAGTTGCTGAGAAAACTGTGACGGAAATTTTGTAACGGACGGACGGACGGACGGACGCACACACGCACGCACGCACGCACGGACAAGGGTAAAACAGTATACCCCCCTCTTCTTCGAAGCGGGGGTATAATAATTCAAATATTATTATATGATTTGCTTGTTAATTTCAGTATGTATAATATTGCACCTAAATTTGTTTCTCTTAGTTATTGTTATTATGTATGTACATTGTAAATATCTGTGTGGACCATATTGAAAATTGGTTTACACCAAATATGTTATCCACAATAAATAAAGTCATCATCATCATCATCATCATCATCATCATCATCATCATCATCATTATTATTATTATATGATCCCAAACATATAAAATACTACATTGTGAGTCTGAGATTTCAAGACTTGTCAATTTCACTTTAGTGGCAGAATTTGAAAATTCTTTGTTAAAGATTTAAAGTAATATGTATATCTTCTCTATCGGATCATTGTTAAATTGTGTTTTGCACTTTCCTCATCATAACTGTATCTGTATTTATACTTATGCGCCATTACCGATTTATACCATTTAACGTATTTATACCATATATATATTTACTTCTGTGTTGCATTTGCATAACTTGTAAACTGTTGGGCGTCATGCCTTATGTTTATTGAATGAAGTATCTATCTATGAAATTAGGGAAATGAATTCAGACACTAAGGAGATTTAAGTTAGTAAAACTTATGATTTCAGCAACAGAGTTAACTTTGACCTTAGTAGGGATGTGGAATGTCTATGTCTGTCTTGTACATTTGTATCATTAGTATTTCAGTTGTACATTTGTAAATATACTAAATAATGTAAATGTCTAAAAGTCAAATTCCACAATGTATTACACTGTATTATATAGTCAATTTACTTATAATACAATGTATGTTCTTAATATCATAGTTCTGAATATGTCAATTTGAATATTGAACTTCTAGACAAGTGCATTTTGACCCTGGAATAGTGTATTTTAAGATATCACTTTCCTGGGACAAGTGGAAAAAACTATGAATGTCTCTGACCCCAGGGATATAATTCTCTACCACAACTTACCCACTGAGACCCCAGGGATATAATTATCTACCACAACTTACCCACTGAGACCCCAGGGATATAATTCTCTACCACTACTTACCCACTGAGATCCCAGGGATATAATTCTCTACCACAACTTACCCACTGAGACCCCAGGGATATAATTCTCTACCACAACTTACCCACTGAGACCCCAGGGATATAATTCTCTACCACAACTTACCCACTGAGACCCCAGGGATATAATTCTCTACCACAACTTACCCACTGAGACCCCAGGGATATACATGTAATTCTCTACCACAACTTACCCACTGATAGGATGAGAGTGTGCCTGGAATGTATTAGATAATCTGAATCCACCAGATCTTGCAAGATGTCCTGACGGGACTTTAGCTACACCAATATAAGGATTTACTCCTTTATCTTTAGGGAATTCAGAATCCTAAAAATAAACAAAGTAAGCATTAAGATTGAACATTATAGCTTTAAAATACAACTTTATAATCATTAACATACCGGTACATTAAATCAGTTGAAACATAGGGTAGAAACTGAATCATGTAATCATACAGTTATGTTTAAAATGTTTAAGGTCAATTTGCTTAGACTGAACTTTTCTACTAAAAATCTTGATGTGGCCATTTACAGTGGTTTTGAGATTACTATCAAATAGTTAGGATGTATTTACACTGAAACAATAGGCAGGGAATATAAAGCCTAACATTTGAATTTAACATTAAAAGTTCCCAGGTGTACCGACGGAGTATAACAAATTTCATGAAGCAGAAATATAGCCTTTCATCACTTCACCCTACCCAGGTGTTAATACACTGCTCAAAACAATTAAAAGATCATATGCAACCAAGGATGTGAAACATCCAATCGCTACATATTCATGACTAAACACCAACAGTATAATGGTAAACGGTGAAAAAGACAATAGAAACTGGTAAATATGCTTTTAGGAACTGTTTAAAGAAAATTGCACAAGCAAGCTTAGTGGTTTAAACTCTTATTATAAAGATCAAACAGAACATTGTGCGTAATCGTACAAAGTTGACATTGATACATTGCATCGATTCCTACACATGTACTTACAAGCATTGTTACTGTAGGGCAATATAATATTATAAGTTATCCTTTAATTGTTTTGAGCGGTGTATTTACATTTGGAGTTCTGTTAATAATAACAAAGGTGATTACAATGAACAGAGGTTACAAGATTGTTCATAAAAAACTTACATTAGGATGTCTTTTATAATCTTTAGGTATTTCTTGTACATCCATTGATTCTCTTTCTAATTTTAAAGAACGTTGTGTTGGTCCTCTACCGTCAGCATCTAGAGGTATTCCACCTTGTTGACAAATTCTTGTAGAACTAGCAGTCATACTTGGTTGTGCTACAATGTAAATAAATAATATATAATACTAGGGCTGTGGATTGTTGAGCAAGTGGCGATCCGATCAGAACTGCAATTCATATGTAGCGATTCATGAATCAAACCACAAATCACATGTTAATGGAAAAGCACACAGGAATTTGTGTAATAACAAAAATAAGAGAAAAAATACAGACTCTTTCGCTAAATGGGAAACCATGTACTCCAGTTTGAGTCCACTTCCTTGTCCCCAGATAACGTTTTTTGCAAAAGGAAACATAAGGGTAAGTTTTGGATGGGGTTCGAACCAATTCGGTGCTGGCTATCCAATGATAACCAGTCCAACATTGTAACCACTTGGCCTCGCCCACTCCAAGGAACTATTGTCTAGAAATATTTTTCTGAGTGATAACAGCTTTAGAATAAAAATTAATGCTATATTCTCTTGATATCAAAACTTCATGATAGTATCACAGAGTAGGCTGACGTATACTCATTGAAATGTAATTTATATTATTTTCTATTATTATTTTAAGTAAAATTAAGTTTAGATTTTTAAATATTAAAATGTTCAATCCCCAAACCATTGCTTTCTTTGTAAATGTTTGATAATTTCCTGACCGACATCTGTTGGCTTCCTAGATTAAGTTGCTACTCTTTATTATGTTTTTATTATGCAGTTCATATGTTTGAATCTTAATATTTCTCAAAGCTGGCAGTTATTACTTAAGTATTACTTATATTTTTGACTTTGTATTTTTATTGGCTTCAAGCCCTTACAACTTTTTCATTGGTCAAATATAATTGCCCCACCCCTTTACATACGTTTCTTATAAATACTAAGAAATATTATTTGCAAGTTAT
Organism: Mactra quadrangularis; assembly: GCA_025267735.1. NCBI lineage: Eukaryota > Metazoa > Mollusca > Bivalvia > Venerida > Mactridae > Mactra > Mactra quadrangularis. The sequence goes on along the minus strand of CM046299.1, from coordinate 53,614,543 downwards.
CATTACGTTATGTAGGATTTTAGAATCAAGTATAGAATTATAACTTCGTGTATGTTAAGAATATACTTTGTGTATAAAAATAGGAATAGACATTTGTTGTCAACTTTCGTAGAACTTATTGTTAAATAACTTTGTGAAAATAAGCTATTTGTGACATTGTTATTAATTGTTGGACTTTGTGATTATAATACGTTACAACGGAATAAACTAGAACTGCCACCAGTGGCGAAAATACCCCCGCAACAGCAACATTTCAAGATAAAAGCAAGTCAACATTGTGGAAGTCCAAAAGGGTAAATGTTGTAAGAAGCATAAAAACCAAAAAAAGAATAGGATGCAAATATCAAATTGGAAATAAACAGCAAATTACAGTGTAATTCACTATAGATTAATGAAAAAGCAAAAAAAAAAACAGAGTTGTCATATTTCAAATGATTTTTTACATGAAAATGAACACCATTTGGTCATTATGAATGTAAAATGGAACAACAGACAAAGAGTGATCACATTTAAACTCATGAGTATGTTGTAACCAGAAGAGCAAAATGTAGAATGTGTTGTAATTTTTTGATAAATAAGTAAAAAATAAGGCAATTGTAAAAATGGTAGTCAGCAATGTACACAATATAAATCAAACAATTAGTATTTACAATATCTTGTATCAAGAATTTCACAAATACCCCATAAGAAAGCTTAAATTACCGATCATTATTTTCACAGTAGTAAAGTTAAAATAATATCTAAAATCTCATGTAGCTATAACGAAATAAGATGTTTTCTTCACAACATTACAGAAAGAATCAAGATGGCTATTAGTTGGTCCATTTAAATACATAAAAAAATAAATACATATAAAAATTTCATCAACAAGAATTTGTCCGCACAATTTTATCAAAATGAAGTGAGAAAAAATAAGATGTTAGCTGTACAAGATATTAGAAAATTCAACATGGCTGCCAGTCAGCCATTTTGAATTCCACTTAAAAAATGCCAAGCACATTAACTTAAACAATTGCTAACTTTCTCAAAGTCTGTACAAAAATTATCAAATCATTTGCTTTTTAAAAAGAAAAACTCAGAATGGCTGCCAATCAGCCATTATGAATTTGATATAATATCAATACATCAAAAAAAAGTTCAACAATAAGAATTTGATAAAAATAGCAGTACATAAAAGACTTCAGCAAGTCAAAATGGCAAACAATGTGGAATAATGCTATATTTAATAAGTTACATGACATAAAGCCATAAACCCTTGATTCATCTTTGTCAATAATATTTGCTAATCAATGAGATAAATAGTAACTACGAGATGTAGAATTGGTCATACTATATTAACACATTCATACCTTCTCAAAAGAAAGAAAGCACCTAAATGTATACCATGTGACGAGCATTTCAATGTCAAATACGTTCTCCTTGACTGCCAGGATTTTAAATACATCCATGACAAACATTTTTAAGTTAGCTCACTTAAAGATCTTTTTGAGTCTGTACCATCATATGCGATACTTAACTTTTTGAAGGAAATAAATAAGCTTACTATACAGTTATTTAAACAAAGTCAAAATGGCTGCGAGTCTGCCATAATGAATTTGTATCCAGAGTAAATCCATGTACAAGTCAACTACATCAATAAAGACTTTGGAGCGAAATTTGGCTAAAATTGAGTAAAAAAAACATACATGTACTAAACAGTAATTTAAATAAAAATTCAAGATGGCTGCCAGTCAGCCATATTGAATATAAATTGATGAAGAATAGTCATTTGATCGACTGTATTAGTGAGACCTTGTATGCAATTTCTTTTCAAAATATGTATGGTAATAAGTCAATATAAGACTGTATTAATTTAGAAAAAAGGATGACAGCCAGTCCGCCATTTTGAATTGGAATTGAGTTAAAGTGTATGTACACATCAACTGTGAACGCCTGTGCAAAATTCTATCTAAATTAGTTAAGAAAAAAATCTGTTGAGAAATAAGCATACAGTAATTAAACTAAATAAAAAAGAATTCAAGATGGCCGCAAGTCGGCCATTTTGAATTTGGAATTGATATTAAGTGTATGTACACATCAACTGTAAACGCCTGTGCAAAATTCTATAAAAAAATGATTAAAATCTGTTGAGAAATAAGCATGCAGTTATTAAATTAAATTTAAAAAATCAAGATGGCCGCAAGTCGGCCATTTTGAATTGGAATTGACATAACATGCATATAAACATCAACTGTAAATGCCTGTGCAAATTCTATAAAATAAGATAAGAAAAAAATCTATTGAGAAAAAAGCATACTATACAGTTATCAAATTAGATTTAAAATACATAACACAATTAAATATCTTAAACAAGTGAGATATGTTTCCATAGTTACATGAGTTTTGTATACACCATTAAATCATGGTATATATAACAGCTTCTTTTCAAATACATTAAGAAATAAACATACTACAAGTGTATCAATTTTTTGGGACAGACCACATTCCAACCAACCAACCAACCAACCAACCAACCAACTAACCAACCAACCACCAGAGTGATTCCAGTATACCCCCGAAAACTTCGTTTGCGGGGGTATAATTATATTATACATTACTACAAGATCTTTGTGATCAATTAACTTTTATTTACTTATACTTTAACTGGAAGTTGCGAGTCATCGAGAGTAATAGCGCTAAATATAGCGCCACAGCAACAACAACATACTAGAGAATTGAGACTCACCAACATTTGATCAACATAATTATACATACATTTTAGTAAACTCGCACCGGGTTGAGCTGCGGGCTAAAGATAAGGTAGCCAACCAAAGAAATAATTTATCGGAGGTGTGACAATAGTTTTAATACTCATAAAAATACTCTTTTTTAGTAACATTATCAGGTCACTTACAATATCTGAAAATCAGAAGACCACTTTAGAAAATTGGAAATGTCAGTAGATTTAGAAAACATCTTAATTAAATTCGTATGATCAAATAAAACTGGATCAAAGTTTTATCACAAAAATCATGCATTTAAAAAAGACATAAATATTATACAATTATCAACTTCACTATCTCTGAGCTTTTTTTTCAGTACTTGGGGAAAGGGCCTGTGGCCATTTTATATATTTGGGGAAATTTTATCACAATTTCATTGAATGGGGAACAAAATATCCAAGGTAAACTCCAAACTTGGGGAAAACTGCATGATTTTAAAGAAATTTCAAGAGGGGAAGGCACCAGTAAAAGGCCCCTGTTATAAAATACTGTTACTAAAAACATTCCTCATGCATTTAATGTTCTATCAAACATACAAATATAAAATAAATACAAACCAACAAGTTTAGCTGAACCTCCTTTAAAGGATTCCATACTCTTTAATGTACTTTGTAAACCAGTTACTTGACCCATTGCTCTATCTCTCTCTAGTTTTGATAACATTTTCTCTTTCATAGCAACTTCATATTTCTTCTTTAATTGTTGAAGTGTAGGTTCATACTGGGCATAATGACGTTTTAATCTATAACATAAAATAGAGTATTACTAAACACTTGATAATATTTTACTAACTTTCAGCTCCCCATACAAGACATGAATAAAAATACCATTTTATCAAACCTCAACTCATGTGGGTTTGGGTATTTATGACCTCTCTGGTGCTTTTGAAAAGTATTTCAATGCTGTGAACATTCGAGGTAAAATCAAACATATCCTTTCATAGAAAAAAAATACTGCAGATGCTTTAGAAGGTGAGTTGGATAGTTAATATGTTTAATAAATCATGGAAAATATGAAATAAACATGTGTTGATTTCAGACCTGAAGCATGGCTTGGAGGCTATATAAGTACACATATATACTTCGAGTTGATTCGGCGTGGCTGTCCAAGTCAACTTTTGACCTATATTTCTATCCAATACAATTTGCTCTTCCATAGCTGTTTGTCCAATGAAATTCTCTCAGGGTATAGAGAAATGGATAAAACTTAAAAGATATAATTCCATTGGTTATATATTATAAACATGTGTGAAGCATTAAAAGAAGTTGCAGACTATTTTCTCTGTGTATTGTGTGTGACACTACAAGTGTGTCGGTTTGGTTTAAACACCAGAAATGACTTAAGTGGGTATGGACATCATCCATGACGCGAGGTTGAGTCAAAAGGATCAAGCGAGGTTGAGTCATTCGGGCCCATCCCATTCCACGTCGTATTTCAAGTACGGACACTACTTAAATGTTAGTAATCCAACGAACGACCAAGATAAAAATCAAGTTCATACATGTCAATGTGAGTCAGACGTAATTTGGTAAGTTTGAATGTAACCAATCGGCGTCATCGATGCAAAAAAGATGCAACTTAAACAATGAGTTTGAAGTTAGAAGTATGTGTCCACTTCACTCGAGTGCATCAGGACGATCAGTGAATATAAGAGACTGCCCATGCATAGCGACATTTATTCAGTTGTCAACGAGGATTCATGTTTATCATCGCTTGTAAATTTACTTATTGATTATTGAGTCAAATTTGTTACAAGTATAACACTAAAATATAACATACATCTATGACAAAAGCAAAAAAAATTGAGTTTAATAATTTGAATTTCGTGCGAGAGCTAATTAGAATTCACATAACTCATGTTAATAGTTTTATAAAATTACACATAAACATATAGACAACTACAAAATTTATGTAAACGCCAACGTCATTTGCGTTAATAGATTTTCACGGCAGTATCTATGTCCCCTATATTGAAAGGGTAACCGTGTACGTCAAATAAGTCGACAATTTTTTTAAAACTTAGCTCTAACTTTTTACTTTTTAATTTCAGCAACACCTTGTCGCTCATTTATTCATTATTTATGAACATAATGTATTTAACATGTTATATTTTTCATAAATGTTGTAACTATTGTACATGCACCCACACATTTACACACATACTATTTCATGCTCACCAAATTACTATACATAAACATTTGTAAGCAAAATTGCAATTCATCACGCTCTCCCCCTTACAATTACATAAACATTGTCATAACCATCATAGTTATCAAGAATGTGAGATATTGGTATGTCACCTTTCCCTGCATAATCTTTAATTAGGATGGATTAAGAGTAAAAGTAGAAGACATTCAACCAAATATGATCAGTTGCTAAATAGATCACTCAATATCTAACAAAACAAGAGCTCCGCTGGGCGGGGCATTATACGCCCGTGTGCAGTCCATGCTGTGTTCTATCTCATATGAAGTCCCTGTGACCTTGACCAATGACCCCGGGATCTCAGAATTGGTCACATCCTTAACTGGAGGGCTCTCCAAAGCAAAGTTTTTGAGAACCTAGGTACAGCCATGGTTGAGTTATCACCGGCACAAAGTTTTCCCATACAAACTTCCAGTGACCTTGGCCCTGGGGCCTCAGAACCAAAAGTTCACACCCTTGACCCAAAGAGAATCGATACATAAAATTTAGTGATCTTAGATAAAGTTGGTTGTTGGACAAGGTTTTTCCTCATGATTTCCTTGGGACCTTGACCTTTGACCCAGGGGCCTCAAAACCAAAGGGGCATATATGCTAGATATTAAGGCTACCCTTACATAAAATTTGGTGAACCTAGGTACACTCATTATTGAGTTATTGTCCGGAAATGTTTTAACATAAATTAAGTCCCAGTGACTTTGACCCTGGGGTGTCAAAATCAAAAGGGAACATCCTCTACTAAAGAACTATCAACAAATAGATCCTTGACACATGGGCTACTCTCACATAAAATTTTGAATTTAAAGATTCTTTACCTTAAATGTCTGCTTTTTTTATTTCCATGTATGCCAATATGACTTGGTATCCAGCAGAGATGTACTATTTTAGATTTTTGCAGTTGTTGAGTTTTTGTCCGGACAAAGATTTTCAATATGATGCCCCTGTGACCTTTGACGCAGGGGCCCCAAAACGAATAGGGAACATCCTTGACACGAGCGCTACCTTCACATAAAATTTGGTGAACCTAAGTACATTGGTTGTTCAGTTATTGTCCGGACACGGTTTGTCCATATGATGCTCCTGTGACCTTGACCTTTGACCCTGGGGCCCCAAAACCAATAAGGCACATCCTTGACACATGGGCTACCTTCACATAAAATTTGGTGAACCTAGGTACAATCGTTGTTGAGTTATTGTGGGTACAAGGTTTTTCAATATGATGCCCCTGTGACCTTGACCTTTGATCCAGGGGCCCCAAAACCAATAGGGAACATCCTTGACACATGGGCTACTCTCATATAAAATTTGGTGAACCTAGGTACATTGGCTGTTCAGTTATTGTCTGGACAAGTTTTTTCCCATATGATGCCCCTGTGACCTTGACCTTTGACCCAGGGGCCCCAAAACCAATAGAGAACATCCTTGACACATGGGCTACTCTTACATAAAATTTGATTAACCTAGGTACATTTGTTGTCGAGTTATTGTCCGGACAAGGTTTTCATATTTTAAGTCCCAGTGACCTTGACCTTTGACCCTGGGGCCTCAAAATCAGTAGGGAACCTCCTCTACCCAAGGGCTAAACACACATAAAATTTGAGGACCCTAGGTACATCCTTTCTTGAGTTATCATCCAGACAAGCAATTGTCCACGGACATACAGACGCACGGACGGACAGATGGACAACATCATAACATAATACGTCCGTTTTTTCATAATGGGCGTATAAAAATGACTGAATCTCAAATAATATTGAATTCATTTATATCAAGAACAGTTTAATAGACTCAAATGTAATAATTATAATTTCCAATAAGCAGAGAAATGTAAAAATACACACAAAAAGGTTTTTGCTCCACCACACAGGTACTGCTATATCCTATACAATGCCCTCAGATAGGCAGACTGGTTACATTTGCATAAATATAAAACACAAACAACAAACAAAAAGGTTTTTGGTGCTAAACTACTTGTGATTACATACAACAAGTTTTACAATACAGCAAGGGTTATAGAGAGGGTTGCGCGCCAGGATGTTAGTAAAGATAAAAAAAGAGTACAAGTAATATACAGAATCAGTTTAGTACTGGGGAATAAAAGATGGTGCAAGGGGTTAGGTATGTTAGTATATTGTGCAGAGAGTGCAGAGATGAAGTGAAAGAATGTTTAAAAGAAAAATGATCCATGATCATGACATCTCAAATACACCTACATTTAAGTAAGAAAAATAAAAATAAATTTACTAGTAAAATCTATGCAGAACAAATACAATGAGAAATTTAAAAGGAGTAAAAATACTCAAAATTAAAAACAATGAATTGGGCTTTAGTATGAGATGTTTGAAACTCCTGCAAGGAACTGGTCCAGTGTAGGCAAAGTAACTATGCTGTATGGAAGATCATTCCAAAGTATCCTTCATTCTTGTATAAGTGATGTAGTGTCAAAAGTATGCAGCATAATAAAGTACTCAATTTGGTTTTAATTAAAACTAGCTCACTTCAAAATGAACAAAAATACTTATTGTAATATTGTAAAGTCGTTTCTCCATTAATGCCAATTCAATGCATTTATACGTGGCGCTGCCATCTTGATTAGAGGTCAATCACGACAGTTAACCTTTTTGGGTCATGTGACCTAGATACCTTAATTCAATTGGTTAGTAAATAAAGTTAGACATATAGCTAAGAGCCATGTGACCAAATACTTAAAAGGGATTGGTTCCCTGGATAAGTAGATAAAAGTTAGGTAAATGATTTAAACCAATCGTATTTGATATAATTTGACAATAAATAAACAAAAAACATAGCCATGTGCTAAAAAAACACATGTTAGAAAAAGACAAATATATTACATTTTTTTTTCAGTAAAGCTTTGGTTCAGTTCCTCTTCATGAAAGTCCATGAGTCAACTTGAATTATGAAAGTTATATCCAAATACCAACTGTTTTCCACCTTTGAATAAAATTGTCACTTTTACTTGTCTTGTTGTTTTATTCTAAACATGATTAATTATGTCAGATATATTGAAACAGCGTCTAAATATGGGGTTGTTTTCCTATAAGTGTGGTGCGTGGCGTCGATTCCAGCGATATTCTATCTAACTCACTTAGCTGTTTAACAGTATATTTTTTGTCATTTTTCAGCAGTGCTTTTATTCTCCGTTCTTCACTCCAGGCTGCTTTCACTTTGTTGTGGTTTGAAACCGCCTCCAAAAGTTTAGCGTTAGTATGGGTTAGGTCTTCCCTGATTACATATAATTGTGATCCTTTCAACCTTCGTCTGGCTCTGATGACTTCTAGTTTAACAAGCCTCTGCACAAACTTGCAAATAATAATCCTGTTACTGTCAGCTCGATATTCTTCCAGTCTGTGAGCTATATCAAAGTTTTTATTCGTTAGTTTAATGTCGAGTTTGTCATTTATAATATTAATCAATTTTTTGCATGTTTGGTCTTGAGTTTCTCCTTTGTTATCAGGAACTCCGTAAAAACGAACACTATTTCTGCATGTGTATTTGTTCTAAGTTATTATTTTTGGACTCTTCTGACTTAATTTTTAACATTTGTGAATTAATTTTTTCCTCAAGAACTTTCTTTTCAGCCCTCAGTTGATTTTTTTCTGTTTCCAATTTTTCAGTTTTAGTTTCAATATCAGATAGATGGTTTCTTACCACTTCAATGGTAGATTCCATTAAAGATACATGTTCTGAGACAGCTGTTACTTCTTTAGTGATTACATAAACTTCCTTTTTTATTTCAGTTTTAATATTGTTTTTAAGTTCTTCAAGTTTCTGAACTAAAACAGATTCTGTGACCATTTCTTTAAATTTGTTGTCTATATAGTCTTGTGATGCTAGTGAATTTAATTTAGCCTGCATATTTCTCATAACTTAATTTATATCTTCCCATTTATCAATAGTTTGTTGTATAGTGTTACCACTGTCTTGGGACTTACATTGTTTTGCATCTTTCGTTTTAGATGCTGGACTACCGACCAGGGACATGTCTGTTTCCGCGCCGGCTTCGCTCGTCACTTTCTCAGCTATTATTCCCTTTGACTTTGCTCTGGTAGCGGCAGTCTCCTTGTCTTTCACCATTATTCAGGTTTATTTATTATTTCAAAAGTTTATGATATAACAATTGTACTCACGTAAAATTTTACATAAAGTTCAGTGATCAACAAACTGGTTTCCTCGTGTAAAAAAATTGACAGGTGTACAGCTCCTAAATTTTTTAACTCCTTTCACTTTATTTATTTCAGCCTCAACACTAACTTAAAATACATTTTAATATTCCTCATTAAATTTCCATTTATCTGCTTATAAAATAATTAAGGTTCATGTAAAGTCTTGGTATGCAAAATAATAGTAAAAAAGAAATAGCTCTAGTTCTGTCGTATTTCCACCAACAGTAATGTTTTATATATCAAAATGTTTCTTATAAAACATACAAAGTGATACTGGTCAGTAATTATGACAAAGATATTCAACAAAAAATGTATTTGCAAAATTGATGTTGTATAAATAAAAATACTTAATTACATTAAAATTTCTCACAACAAACTTTAACATTAAATCCTTTACAGAACCTTATACAAATGTAGTACATATTCCAATGAAGGTACTGCAATATTTATAACCGCAATTAATGTTAAAACAAAACTTAAGCAAATGAAAAACTAAAGTGAAAGTAGAAACAGGGTCGTGAAAACCCATTACACGAGTATCTATCAAAATGTTTTTTATTTGCCTTAGTTTTGTTTTAACATATATTTAGATTATAAATATTGGAGTACATTAATTGGAGTATAAACTATAATGTTCTATAAATGATTTAAAGTTAAATTAGTTTTGAAAAAAATCTTAATGTTTTTTAACATTTTTCTTCTGAACAATAATCACTTTCTATTGCATTACTTATAAATCTAAAACTATTTTCAATATAAATCTTTTGATCTGAACCCAATTTAATTTTGAATTACTTTCATTTAGCACATCCCTTTTCTTATATTTATTTATTTGCTCAAGTGGTGGACCGACATTTTCTATGACTCTGACTGGGGGGGGGGGGGGTAGTTAATTTGACTGTTTATGAAGCCCTGTTTTAAACATGGTACATGTACTGACATGTAAGGAAAAGCATATCTTTTTAATTTCTGACCCCATTAACCCCCTTGTACATACCCTCTGAAGGTTGGCCACATCCATTTTTCACATAAATTACCAGTTTTTTTACATTTATATGCAATAAGTTGTGTGGTATTGGACTGCAATGTGTCAATTTAAAGGTTTATTAAGGTACTGAGTTCAAATATGAAGTCAAAAACAAAATTAATCAAACCAATATGGCTGAAAATTCAAAATGGCTGCCAAAATAACCATAGTACGAGCATATTCAGGAGTTTATTTATCCTGGACATTCAATATGTTGAATCATGCTTGCAATATGTCTAGCTATAGGTTTTTTAAGGTGTTGAATTCAAAAAGGAGTTAAAAACTTAATTCAAGAAACCAATATGGCCAAAAATCAAAATGGCTACCAAAATAACACATTTTCAATGTATACTGGTAATCAATGGTACATAACTATATGTTGAATCATGGTTTGTTATCACTCTTAATGCAATTGTTTAGATTATTTGTAAAATAATAAAGCAAAAAAATAATATATTGCAGTATAATAATCTGTTTTGCAAGAACTTTTATCTTAATAAGCTATAAACTCACATAAACTAAATATTTAATGAGGTATGTCCGTTAAACACAAAAGTCAAACCTGACATTGCTCAAATAAATTTTCAGATTGGTTGATTACACTTTCAAAGGCTATAGCAAAGATCCATGGATAGAGGGATTTTTGGTTCAAACCCTCAAGAGTCACAACCTATTTCCTTGCACAAGAAATATACTTGCAATTGTTTTATTCATGAAGGTATGAATCGCCAATTGGTGTCTTTAATTTTCGTATTTTCCAAAGTCAAATAGTGTACATCATCAGGCAACTCATACATATATATAATGACCAGGGGAAATAGCTGCAAATTTGGTTAAATATGTAAGCTTAAGGGTTTTGTGTTTAAGTTCTTGTAGTAGTGTTTCTGTAGAAAATGTACAAAATGTTTTCTGCTCATCCTCAGTTATGGGGAAACCATCCTATACCTGTTTGTATTTATAAGTTTATTTCTATATACAGTAAAACCTGTCATATGCGACTTTCTGGCGGAACATCCAAACACGGTCACATATGACAGTGGGTCTTTAAATCCAGGTTAAAGTCAATATAATAGCGTGTCACTAATATTGCACATTTGAGCCAAATAAGTGAAACCCCCACTGAGTTGGGACATTAAACAATTAAAAACATGATATTACATAGCATACTTCTCCCGATTTTCTTTCAACTTTAAATGTGTGCCCTAGAAGAGTAATAAAAAAATTCTTAGACACTTAATAATTTTATTACTCAATTTGATTTAATTTAATTGATTAAAAAATTGTATTTGGTTTGATAATGAACACTTCATATCAATTTCAATATTAAAAATAAATTTGTTTTACACATAAACGATGACATGTTTGAGAACGAAAATGGCATGGAAATTCCTTTGATGACGAAAATACTGGTAATAACCGGAATACGGCTTTTAGCGATGCAAACAAAAAATGGCCGATTGTTTTGCAATCACGTTCGAATCGATTCATTAGTCAAATTTAAGTAATAATTATCTATAAAAACTATTTAATAATGTTTAAACAAACAATCAGATGTGCTATGTCTTTTGTTTATCTGCCTTTGTCTGTAGCATGTTTACAAAGCTAAAAGTTTTGTATCATCCATGTTGATTGATGGGCCAATTATACAATTCAAAAGTAATTATCCAAGTTTGAAAAACATCTTTGGGTCAAATGGGGCCTGAAAAGTCGCTTAATTAAACCTAATTATCAGTATTGGACTGATAAAGTAAGGTCGTTAGTCGCGTCAGACAGTGTGTCGCTTAATACAGGGACTTTATATAGGCATTTATGTTGGGCGGTCTCAAATACGGTCACATAAGACAGTGAGTCGTTTAATTCAGTGGGTCGCTAAGGCAGTTTTTACTGTATATAAATTCTCAATAGTTATAAAGTGTATCAAATGTGAGCTTAAAAGTTTTCCTGCCTGTTTTAGCATTCATTAAAGATTCAGAGATTTAATTAATTAACACATTGCATTTTGTTTGGTTTGGTTGTGATTGTATCAACCACCCCTCAAACAAGAGCTGTCCACTGACAACGCGCTCGACTATTTTGGGTATTTGTGTAAACAACAGCAACAATCAATCAAAACTCATGCTGAAGATATTCCTAACCTTGTTGACATGTGTGAAATTTCAAGTAAATCCCTTCAGTAGATTCAAAAATAAAAAGTTGTACCAAAAAACTTAACCAAAAAAATTGTAAGTATTAGCAGACCATAATCCAGTCATCAATTCAAGCTAGAGTTATGCAACTTGGTATTTGACATCAATTAGTAACCCTGTAGATATGTGTGAAGTTTCAAAAGAATCCCTTCAGTAGTTGCAAAGATAAAATGTTGCACCTAAAAACTTAACCATGAAATTTCTAAGTATAAAAGGGCCACAAGACAGTCCAAATTTATCCAAGGGTTATGTAACTTGGTATTTGAACTCCAATGGTAAACCTGTAAACACAAATAAAGTTATAACTTATAAGTGAATCCCATCAGTATAATTTCAAAGATTAAATGTTGCATCAAAAAACTTAACCATGAAATTTATAAGTATAAAACTTAAGATTGGCCACAATCCAGTCCAAAGTCAAATCTAAAGTTATGCAGCTTGGTATGTGACCTCCAATAGTAATTCCGTAGACATATGTAAAGTTTCAAGTGAATCCCTTCAGTAAGTTCAAAGATAAAATGTTGCACCAAAAAACTTAACCAAGAAATTTTTTAAGTATAAAAGGGCCATAATTCAGTCCAAATTCATCCTAGAGTTATGTAACTTGGTATTTGAACTCCAATGGTAACCCCGTAAATACAAAAAAAGTTTTAAGTGAATCCCTCCAGTACTTGCAATGATATAAAAGAAACAAAAATGTTGCACCTAAAAACTTAACCAAGAAGTGTTACGCCGACGCCAACGCCACCGCCGACGCACAGCTGAGTAGGATAGCCCCACTATTCTTCGAATAGTCGAGCTAAAAAATATTGCCTAATTATATTGTTTCTTTACTTTTCTTTTACTCGGTTGTCACACAAGCAATCTCATTTTCTAATCATGGAATGTCTTGCCTTTGTTTCAACCGTGCACAGTTGGCCAAATAATTGAACATCATGATTCTCAATCATTAGTTTTAAGGGCTAGTTAAAAGAAATACAAGTGTAAACAAATTAATAGAGATATAACCAAAATTGCAAATAATAATTAAAGGGAATGACACAATTGCTATTGTTAATGTGATTTTGGAAAATTGGGGAATACAATTCTTTGAATCTATGAAAGCAATTGTTGGGCCATTTACTTTTTGTGAAGATTTTGATACATACATAGGCCAAACTTAATAAAAATAGAAACAGAGAAAGTAAATGAACTGCATCTAGAAATCTGATAAGCTATGAAGTCATTCTTTACTAAAAAATCATTGCATAATTATATTTTCAGAATTTAACAACACAACGCAGTCTTGTTAAAAAATGTTGAAATATATATTGTAGCTTAGATGCTTACTAGATAGCATACAGCCATCACCTATGATGATCATTTAGTTACTGATATCTATAATTTCCTGGGAATTTTAACTCTACTTTGCAACCAAAGTGCCAACAATTTTTCTATGCAAATACTCATCAACATCTTAATGTATAATGAAGTAAAGCAATCAAAGACACATTTTTCAATCAAGACATCTTATGTGCCGCTGGTGAGGTTGGAACGAATTACCTCTCAGACCTTAACCTCTAATCAAACCTCTAGAGCTCTACTTCAGCTATATAATGAATAAAATATATTAACACACTTAAAATCAAGTGTCATAACTTTGGTCTTTTGTTAAGATTTCCTTAACTAGTGTCAATTTATAAATTGCGTAACATGTTTAAAGCGTGCCATTTATAAATGAAATGTAATTTATTTTGGTGGCCATTTTGAATTTCTGCCATATTTGTTTGTTCAATTTAGTTTTGGAGTTAATATTTGAACTCAGCACCATAGAACACCTTTAGATAGATACATTGCAGGCATGATTCAATGCCCAGTAAATATAATACCCAAATATGTCCAAAATTTGGGTCATTTTGGCAGCCATTTTGAATTTTCCGCCATATTAAGTTGTTTGATTTAGATTTTTACTTCATATTTGAACTCAGCAGCCTAACAAACCTACATATTGATATATTGAAAGCCTATTAGAATTGATTTATATTTATTTATTTATTGTTTATTTATTGGATTTAACGCCGTATCAACACAATTTAGGTCATTTCACGGCGTCCAGCGCACCTAACCTAGCTTTCCTGGACCCTTGTCTATAACCAGTACTCACCTACCCTTCCACAAGGCCGGAAACTTCTCCATATTATCTAACCAATGGAGGAAAATTGACATATTGTCAAATTTTCATGGAAGGGTATAACCTCCCTGGGTGGGATTTGAACCCGCACCCCCTCGGGCACGAGTATCCAAATCCCGGCGCGCTACCAACTGCGCTATTGACCCGGGTTGAATTGATTTATAACAGCTGGATATAAAAAAATTGTTATTTTTATTTATTTATTGTTTATTTATTGGATTTAACGCCGTATCAACACAATTTAGGTCATTTCACGGCGTCCAGCGCACCTAACCTAGCTTTCCTGGACCCTTGTCTATAACCAGTACTCACCCACCCTTCCACAAGGCCGGAAACTTCTCCATATTATCTAACCAATGGAGGAAAATTGACATATTGTCAAATTTTCATGGAAGGGTATAACCTCCCTGGGTGGGATTTGAACCTGCACCCCCTCGGGCACGAGTATCCAAATCCCGGCGCGCTACCGACTGCGCTATTGACCCGGGTTGAATTGATTTATAACAGCTGGATATAAAAAAATTGTTATTTTTGTGTAAAATGGGCGTGTCCGACTTTCAAGGGGTATGTACAGGGAGGTTAAAGGGGTCACACAGAATTTTTTGTAGTTGTTTCTATTATCATATTGATGGTACCATATTTTAAGCAGGGTCTCACATGGCTATCTTTAAAAAAATGAAATTAACAACCCCCCCCCCCCCTACTCTGACCCAATTTGAAAGTTGGTACAAGAGCTGAACAGTCTTGAGAACAGATTTCATTGGAAAAATGCCAATACCACCTTGTGAGGACCACTTGATCTATCAGTATTTCTTGACAAATGTTTAGATTTACATTCACAATTAGCACATTTAAAGCAGTTTACTTGATGTAAATTTTTATTTTCTCAGTGCCCATCCGTTGAATTAAAGTCCCCCGGAAGAACCCAAATTCCTATTTACTGTAACCATTAGTATTTTTATAACAGGTTTCAGAAAAATGATCAAATGTACCGCATTATAAGCATTGCACCACTTTAGCTGGACAATATTCCAATACATGAAATGACTTACCCCAGCAATGATTGCGGCTCCACAGTTCATGGAGATTTCTGTTGCCGAGATAAAGTGAATTACAGTTATAGTCTTGATTTACTTCATGAGTTGAATAGTACTTGGTACAATATGGGTAGAAGTCTTTCATTAGATATGTATAAAAATTATTCATTGTTCTTAGCATCTCCAATCAAATCAAATGTATTTCACAACAATTGCTGTCTTACTTAGAAGCACTAATTTAACAGTCCTCATGCCTTCTTCTTTAAGCAAAACCAATTTTCTTCAGATGTAGAGGTTAACCAGGAAAGTTACCCTTGTGTTCTCCACCAAGCTGATATGCGGTAAAATGATGATGATGAATGTACTGATGATTGTTGCTGATGATAACTATGATATGACGATGATGACTATTAACTTCCAAGTTAAAATCCAATATATCTTGATTTCTAATTACACACTAAATTAATCCTATATCCAGGTTTCCTATAAGTTAGATCTTTCTTTTATTCTCTATATTGTTGACTTATAAACTAATGAACTCTCTAAAAAAATCTAAAATAAAAATAATTTAACTTTAAAATCTTTATTTCACTGTCAGTGGTCATTTTAATTACTTTAAAATAATTGACATGTTATTCTCTTTTTGCTCTCAATAAATCCATCCAACTATATTGGATAAGCAGTCACTATATCAATGTCCTTGAATAAAAAATATTCAGGTATTCCAAATGTCTGTGAATGTTTGAAAATAACTAAACACGATCAAACTTCTTCATAGGTTTCATTTATACCAATAACAAAGTCAAATTGTTTGGTAGCTTTAAACACATATGACTGACCACTTTTCCTAATAAATTTGAAGTGACCACTTTCTACTGTTTCCTTAACAATACTTATCACTCTTTCTTCATTACCATAAAAAAGGCTGCATACCTCACTAGACTGTGGTTTTTCAGCATTATACAAATGCTTCCTTAGATAGTGTGGTTTATCTAAGAATTTAATAAAACGCATATATTCTGGTGAATGTGTAGGGTTGAAATAACCCCAGCCTTTAGAGGGTAACCTGTAAGCCATTTTTATGCTTATATCCTTGAAAAGCAAAGAGAAAATGTGTTTCCTCCCCAACTGACAAGGTCACGTCTTGGTTCACAAGTTTTCTAACTACATAAAGTCAAGCTCAATATTGTGGTTGAAATTTGATACAGTAGATGACTGTTGTGCAATATGTGGGATGATAACTATGTTTTTCTAAAATTGTGCTCACTTACTATCACTTTGACAACCCCTTGTACACAGAAGGTGGTGGTGGTGGTGGTGGAGGAGGTGGCTGTGGTGATGTCAGTGGTGGTGGTGTCAGTGGTGGTTGTGGAGGAGGTGGGGTTAGTGGTGGTGGAGGAGGTGGAGGTGGAGGAGGTGGTGGTGTTGGTGCAGGTGGTGATGATGATGGTGATGGTGATGGTGGTGGTGGTGATGATGATGATGGTGGTGGTGATGATGGTGATGGTGGTGGTGGTGATGATGGTGGTGGTGATTATGGTGGTGGTGATGGTGGTGGTGGTGATGATGGTGCAGGTGGTGATGATGATGGTGGTGGTGATGGTGGTGGTGATGATGATGGTGGTGATGATGATGATGGTGGTGATGATGGTGGTGATGATGGTGGTGGTGGTGGTGATGGTGGTGGTTATGGTGGTGGTGATGGTGATGGTGGTGGTGGTGATGATGGTGATGGTGGTGGTGGTGATGGTGGTGGTGATGATGATGGTGATGGTTGAAGAAGAAATGGTGGAGGTGGTGGAGGTGATGGTGGTGATGGTGGTGGTGATGGTGGTGGGGTTGGGATGGAAGAGGTAATGGTGGAGGTGGTGGTGGTGATGGAGGTGGTGATGGTGGTGATGGAGGAGGTGATGGTGGTGGTGTGGGGATGGAAGAGGTGGTGGTTGAAGAAGAAATGGTGGAGGTGGTGGAGGTGATGGTGGTGATGGAGGTGGTGATGGTGGTGGGGTTGGGATGGAAGAGGTAATGGTGGAGGGGGTGGTGGTGATGGAGGTGGTGATGGAGGAGGTGATGGTGGTGGGGTGGGGATGGAAGAGGTAATGGTGGAGGTGGTGGAGGTGTTGGTGGTGGTGACTGAGGTGGTGATGGAAGAGGTGGTGGTGATGGTGGTGAGAGAGGTAATGGTGGAGGTGGTGGTGGTGGAGGTGGTGGTGGTGAGAGAGGTAATGGTGGTGGTGTTGGTGGTGGTGGTGTTGGTGATGGAAGAGGTGGTGTTTTTGGTGATGAGAGAGGTAATGGTGTTGGTGTTGGTGGTGATGGAAGAGGTGTTGGTGTCACTCACTCGCTCGCTCGCTCAATCACTCACTCAATCACCCACCCACGCAAAAACTTGCCAAAATAACTTGTTAACAAGGTCAGTTTCAAAAACAAAAAAATCAACTCCACCTAATGTATGACGTCATTTAAATGAATAAAAGCAGACTGAGCTACATGAACACAAGTTTAAACACGTTCGTATTGAAACTAATGGCATAATAAACGTTATGTCTCACATAGAACAAGTATAGCTCAAATACATAGTTTCGGTTCAGGCTGTATAACCTTTATCTCGGATCCAGAAAAGTGAAATGAAAAGTCCATACGCTACTTAATGAATGTACAAAAGTATATACTTATTCTAACGTTAATGATGAAATTGTGCAACAGCGATATATGATGCATTTATTAGTTTTATTTTCACTTAACGTTTACTTTCTTATAGATTCCTTTTCAAAACGGGCTTTAACCTATTGGTATAATGTCTTGAAATACTGCCATAAGAAATATTCTTTATTAAATGAAAAGTTTTGAAATTATACTATACCTGGTATATACAATGAAGTACTCATAATGGTCATTTTTGGTTCTGGCAGTGCAACCTTTCAAAAATATCCGGTTTGAAGGTAAGTCAAGTAGATACTCCTTAAGGAAATAAATGGTTGGTCAATGTATGGAAGAAAATATGTTTAATGTTAATTTTGATAAAGCGAAATATCACAGATATTAGTTTTAACTTTATTGTGTTTTAGATTCTATTTTCAACACAACAGTAAAACTTTACCATATATGGTTCCATGAAACAACTGTTCCATAGGTGATAGTATTGTATGTATTGATTGATTTGTGTTTTAAAGTATCTTAATGCGAATACTGGTTTTATGTCGCTTATCGAAGACAACTTGTTTAGAAAACATTACAAACATTATCCAAATAGTAAAGATATATATATACATACTCTAATGAACAGTAGGTTAAAACTCTGACAATAATTGATCAGTAATTGATAACATTTGCTTTGCTTGCTTTGCTTGTTCGGTTTAACGCCATAGCAACAAATTATATAGGTCATATAACGGCGGTCAGTCAACCTACTCACTGTTCCTGGAAAAGCCAAATCTCTGGATTTAGTTGTTAACCAACCACTAAGCGCATACTTTCGTCAGTGACTGACAACTGCCCTACATAATTAAAAATCATTGGTAGGAGGGAGAATGGCCGTAAAAATAATTTCATGACCAAGCTCCAAGAAAGTATGCCCCCCGGGAATCGAACCCATGATCCCTCGATTAGTAGACTTGCATGCTACCAACTGAGCTAGCTGGGCCGCTAAAAATTGATAACATAACAGGTCGATAGTTGAATGTAACACAGTTAGTTTATATTAAGTATACTAGGAGTTAAGTAGACATTTAAAGTGTATACGAGTAGTTCGTAATTGATCATTCCGAGTGCAACCTTTTTATTTGAATAACAATACATTTACCCACAAATATAACCACGCGCTCTTTTGTTAACAGCTTGTTAGTGGGACAAAATAAAACTGTAAATCTTGTTAAATATGCTGAAAGGTAAGGTCATGGAAAGGTCCATTAGTAGTGGGGTCGATAAGTGTCATTTTATACGACAATCTTTCACTTTGTGATACAAGCACCAAATTTGGTACAGTCGTTGTTCATAGTGTGTAGTTTATAAAAAGCACGATTTCCACCTCCAAATTCAAGATGGCCGCCATTTTTTTCAAGATGGCCGCCGATGATGGAGATTTTTGTCCTGTTCATATAAAATAGCTTTTTTAATTATTTTTATTTACGTATTTTTCAATATAATTTCAATATTTTATGACAAATAAACAATTCTGTTAAATTCTTAAATACAAAATCCATTTAATGGCTGTCAATTCAAAATGGCGGCCATTACGAGACGCCAAATAATTTTATACACTAACGCTTATTCTCGGATGTAATTTATTGCAGTTAATTGATTCAGAAAATTTCTCATTTATTAGAATATATCTCAAAGTATAAACAGTGCA
This sequence comes from Mactra quadrangularis, assembly GCA_025267735.1. Taxonomy (NCBI): domain Eukaryota; kingdom Metazoa; phylum Mollusca; class Bivalvia; order Venerida; family Mactridae; genus Mactra; species Mactra quadrangularis. The sequence goes on along the minus strand of CM046299.1, from coordinate 53,594,624 downwards.
TCTGGTGACATCACTACAGTAAAACCTTGGCATCCTGCACGGTACCGGATCGAAAACAATACATATACGACCGCCTGTGCTGTGATACTCAGCATGTATATCAGTGCCAGTTGGAAGTGTGCTTACTGCTGTATTGGCACATGATATTTTTCTTTGTTTGTGTGCTGTTGAAATCAAACAGTTTTCTGTACATTTTACTAAAGACTAGAGTGTCAAATGCTATCAACCCCTCTTAATATTATATGACTATCGTTATTCAACGTGGAGGAGCCAATGGTAACAGGGCTTAAGTTATCACAATGATGTACAGCTCACACGGAATTTAAATACCGGTAATACTGAATGAATCATTGGGTTAGATGTAGGGTACTCTTTCCATTGACACACATTTAGGAATGATGATTCCGGACAATTATAATTAAATTCAGCGGCGTTCGTATCAATTAGTACAAATCAGAAATTCATTCGTTATCATCCCTGACTACGGTTTGAATCCAAAAACTGCTTTAATAACACATTTATAAAGTATTACATGTCTCAGTAGCTACATCTCCATTTTTGTCAGTATCAAACTGATTTCCTTCTTCTGTAAATGTGTGGCCAAGATTTTTAAAAGTATATACTGATAGTTGTATCCCATACTTCAATGTTATTTACAGTAAGGTCGTAAAAAGATTAACTGTAAAGCAGGAAATGTCTACAAAAATCCATTATGTATTGCTATAACAACCGATTTGGACAAGTGCTGCTGTCTTTATCGGACACATACAAAGTTTAAGTCTCCCCCGCCAATTGTTAGTAGCTCAAATGAATATTCTATATTTATTTATATACTCCAAGTATCACCCTTTCATAGGACAATTCAGATTGTTTTTAGGTTTAATCCATCTTTTTTAGACGATTGAACTTCTATTAATGAATCTTAGTAATGCAACAGTGCAAAGTTTCATTAAGGGCCTTTGGATAATATGCTTTTAATTCCATAGGTGCATGCGTATGCCTTGAAATATAACAGGACGTACACATGTAATTAGTTTCGATGTTTACGAGGGTCAATTAGAGACAATTAGAGTAGCAATCAAAATAAAGTTACAACCAACTTGGCAGAAAATTGTACGTGGAAGTGACAACAAGACCGAACTACATTGGGTTCTGATCCCACAAAATACTTACCATGTGTTTTTGTAATGTTGCTGTTGCGACAAAATGTGGGATTGCACTATCAAATTTATCCATTAGTTTTTACAATAAAATGAATCCTTGTAATCACGAAGAATCATATTCAAGCGACTTTATACTATAAAGCAACAGGCAAAATTTATTATAATAAAGAATGTGTGACTGATGTTGTTGAAATCAACGTGTTTGTATAACTTAAGAGGTTTTGTATAATTTAAAAGGTGCAGATTTTAAAAACCTTGGATTGAGTTTGGTCTAGGGTAGTCAATTAGGAAGTTACAAATACACAAAATGACGGCTCAGAAAAATCTAATAGAATGTTGTTCTTTTACGATTTTACTGGTAGTCATTTTAAGTAGGTCTTAGAAAAAGCTAAGCCAATATTCAGCAGACACGATTTCAAAACACTAGAAATTTGTCATAACAGTCTTATAGACAATGTTGCGACGCTAGACTTGACTTTTCTGTCCAAGAGCAAATATCTTAAAATGCAATTCCACATACACGGGCCTCTTTCTATGAACATGTCAAAAGTTATGTCTTCCACGCAGCGTGTATTTGGGTCCATTGATGGTTATCAAGATCAAAATCCAGTCGGCTGTCTCTGGTAAAACAGTAGCGAATGGCAAGAGCTATTGGCCAACCTTTCGCCGATTGCCAAAAGCTGTCATCAGTTAACCAAATGTGGTGACAATAGGGAATGGCATGAGCAATGCAAATGCAATCGAGTCAGTTTTAAATGAACTCGTTTATGTGCTTGCATGTGCGAATAATGCAATCATCATACAGACTAACCATCTAATGCTTGCATTCATATAATTATCACAACTATATTTGAACTATCTATACGACCTTGACCTTAAATTGTTGACTTCTAGACATGTGTGCATCACGCATTATTGTTGAAACGTTTGGTTTTATCAAGGATTGTGAGAATCATTGCTTCATTTTCTTAAAATGGTGTTAAATTTCTGATAAAATCACTTTATACATATACCTTCTCATTTGACATTGACCTTTGACCTACACAACATGTGGACAATATTTAGCATAAATATATTATATATACATGTAGTAAACTATTAATGAAGGCAGTCCAATATATGATTTCATATTTCATTGTCAAATAATAGTCTCTGATAAACTAATTGTTTTGATTATTTAATTAGTATTTACGGGGTAGGTCTATTAACTTTCTCCTTGGGTCAAGGTCACGGCAAATGTCAATTTCGCTTACAGATTTGTCAATGATTCCATTAAGTTAATTTGAATAATAACTACATTTATTTATAATTGCATCTCCAATCCCACATGATCATTCAAATGATTCAAAAAGTTTGAAACAACTTTCTCATGTATGTTACCTTTACCACGACCTTGACCTTGATCTTGGAAGTATATCGCATGGTGTAAATTAATGTCTTAACATGTTTAACATTTTTAGTGAGCAAAAACACTATAATGTATCATCCTATAAGACATCTAAAGCGGTAAAAAGAAGTTGAGTCGCTTTGGGATACTGACTCCCAGGCGCATGCGCAGAAGCGGCGGCCATCTTGAATTTCGAAGTGGAAATCGTGCTTTTTGTGAATTGTAGACCATGCAGGCCATCTGTGCCAAATTTGGTGCTTGTATCACCAAGTGAAAATTGTTGCAGTTATCGACCCCACTATAGAGGGGTGCGCTAAAGATACGTTAAATAGTATAGGCTCATTTACCTTTTTATAGTAAAATCATTTTACACATATCGCCCTTGAAGCACTCGAGTGAAGTGGACGCGTACTGCAAACTTTAAAATTACCGTTGTTTAAGTGGCATTTTTTTGCATCGATGACGCGGAATGGTTACATTTAAACTTACGAAATTACGTAGATGTCTGACTCACATTGACGTGTCCGAACTTGATTTTTATCTCGGGCGTTCATTGGATAACTTAATAAATAATGACCGTTACGTTTGACGTAGATTATGTACATGCAGGTGGCTTCGTTTGATTAGTTCGATTTTAAAACATTTAAGCAGCGTCCGTACTTAACGTATGACGTAGAATGGGATGGGCCTGAATGACTCAACCTTGCGTGATGTTAATGATGACGTCTATATCCACTTAAGTCATTTCCGGTTGTTTGCCCCAAACCGACGGGATTGTAGTGGTGACTCACTATGTAGTTGATAATACATTCATCGTGGTATGCTCCTAGCGGTATGATTGAACAGCAAATATGACTATTTATACTTCAAACAATTTGAACCCCACATAGCACTGAATCTTTTTATAATATTGCTTTACTTCTACCTGTCAGTCCTACCATTGTATAAAACAAAGAGAAATTATTACAAGTATTTACCTCTTGATATCAGTGATGAGTTTATTCTTTTCTTGTACAACACGTTTATGATGCATACGATGATAATCTCTTTCTTTTCTTAGTTTAACATACAAATCTTTAGCTTTTCTGTAACAAAACATTACAGTTATATATTTACACAGTCTATGAAATTAGGATATGGAAGTGGTTGCCCTAACAGGTCATTTTAGTACATAGCACTATATCTTGTTTGTAAAAATTTGGTTGCCCAAAAGAAAGTTTTGATAGCCTGAACTAAAAATTGGTTGTCCCGGGCGACTGGACACCCTCAAATTTCGTAGACTGCAATATATGGATAACAGAATCAAACATCAAAAATAATATAAATAAAACATTTTGCAACCTTTCCATGACCTCCTCACATATTAGGGTATTAAACCAAAGTTTACAGTTACATTTTGTCCAACAAACAAGCTGTTGACAAAAAGCTCATGTCAATGTGTGTGGTCAAATGTTTGTTTTATTTAGATTGAGAGGAAAGAAGCACTAAACATTCAAGAGGCACAAAATCAGCCATAATAGACATAGGCGGGTCTAGTGGGGGGGTCAGAGGGTTCCAGACCCCCTCTGAAATGTCCAAAATGTACCCGTCCATGAGTGTATTTTTTAACTGTAAGCCATTTTTAGGTAGCAAGAAGCAATTTTTCTCTGTGCTTCACATCGATCTAATGGTTATATGTAATTTTATTGTTAATATGTTGTGTTATTCTGCAAACAGTGTAAAATGTGGTTGGGGTTCAAAAGTTTGGATCCCCCAGAAAAAGTTTGTACCCCTCTCAAAAAAAATCCTGGATCTGCCCCTGATAAAATTTGATACATATTTTCCTATTTTTTAAAGGATGGTAACATAACAGTCTAGTTTTCAAGCTTTGTCAATTGACAATATTCATTTGAAATCATTTTTTATTGAAGTAAATATTTCAAACAAAAATCAACTTACAATGCAGCATCTTTGTATTTCTCTACTTCACCTTTAAGAAACTTAATCTCACTGTCCAAGTTTTGATTTCTTGTATAAATATCAGGTACTACTCCAATATCTTCATCATTTAAATATCCACGTTGTTGTAACTCATACCTTAAACATATGACATTACATTATATAAGAATTCTATCAATGGAATTGATAACTTTTGTATTGTTTAAGAGAATAACCAGACTATCATTAATACTAGATCAAAATTTTTCACAGGCAGAACTTGAGCTGACCACATTTCTCCATGCATGAAAATTAGACCATGAAATAAATAAGAAAATTCAAATTCAAGTCAAAACCTTATTAATAATAAACATGTCTAATGAATTTGATTCATAAAACTTACAGTATTAAACTTTTATCTGAACTATATGGCTTTCTTTAGTCTACAGTTAAGATTAGCATCACAAAGTAAAGTTCCATGATTAGGACTATTAAACTTTATAGTGGAATGGTCTAAAATACGACATTTTTCTTCACAAATAAAGCATTGGGGACTTAAAAATCAATAACCAAGGTGGTGTTTATAGCAGAAGTTTACAGGAAACAAATAATTTCAGATCTCACATTCAACCTCTAAACTAAATATATTGGTACATGAGCTAAAACAAGGCTATGAACATAAAACATTTGTATGCCATGTGTCATGTCATTGATTGACATAAGATTAAACTAGAAACCTTTAAGCCACAAAATATCATTGATAACTTACCATTCAGTTTGAAAACAATCCAATGTTCTCTCCATACCCATCCTAACAAGAAAGTTCCGTACAAAATCATCAACAACCTCAGGATGTTTAGTTACTTGAGCTTTATGTGTTGTTTCTTTTCTCGCCTGTAAAAATAACATTGTAACAAAATGTCAAAATGTTACACTATCATACAATATATGTTTAATATTTCAAGGGAGGTAACTCTTGATAAGTGAATAAATCAAACATGATATAAAACTCACCAAGTATATTGTTTGTTATGTTTATATTGTGTCAACACTTTTTGGTCATTTACAGTGTCCAGCTCACCTAACCTAGCTTTCCCGGACCCTTGTCTATAACCAGTACTCACCTACCCTTCCATATATAATTTAATTTTACATATTCTAAGTTGTCTCCCTTTATACATGTAATGAAAATTAAATAAAAACATTTTTTTCCTAATTCTACAGGAAACTTTTGCATTCTATATCAATGTAAAACTTAATTTTGTCAGTATAATTTTGATAATTTCATTTATACAACTTGCATGTATTTTCATTACTTTATTTCTCCCTAATTAAACATATTGGTTTTAATACATTGACGATGTCAAGTCTGTTGCTTTGTATATTGAATGTTTTTTACACAAATTGTAACGTGACATCATTGCTTCTCCAAGATGATGTCATTTATTTTCAAAGATGACATCATTAATGATGAAAATATAAGATTATAAAATTCACTACAATGAAAATATGAAATTTTTATTTTCATCGTATATTTCATCAAATAATGTGACGTTTCACTGTAAATGATGAAAGAATATAGAATACTTACAGTAGCTATTTCATCATCTTTAGAATCACGTATTGTCCTCACAACTAAATCAAGATCTTCTTCTAAATCTGTATAAAATAAAACATTCTTCTACCTAATGTTATAACAAATCATTACCGCAAAAATTGTCCTTGTACATTAGTATTCTAATTTAAACATTTCAGTGCCCTCAAAAAATCCTGGAAAATTTAACTTTTGAGAAAAACTGATCATGCATACCACAAGAAATTTTATTTATGAAATATAGTTTAAATTATTACCTAATGCTCTATATAAATGTCAATTTGCTATTTTTAACTGTTTTTCAACTATTCTGAGTGAAACCGAATTAAACCTGTTATGTTTTACTGCGCAACGCCACTGCGCATGAAACAGTTTTGACTGTTGCCCGCGCGTGCGAACTGTTGCCCTCACGTGCGAACTGTTTTATAGAGTGCAGTGCCAAGGGAAGTAACCGCATTAAAAAAACTCCAAGCGTCCAATGAGCGAAATCATTGCACGCGTCATTAGAGTTACTAATCGAAAAGTAGAAAAAAGTAAATTCTGTTGAAAATATCTACGATATGTCGCGGTTTGAAGACATTGAAGAGAGGGATCTCGAACTTTTGCTGAGAATCGGGACTCGCTAAGCACACGTAATGTCATCCGCTTCTGAAACTATCTTTATTGCCATGTTATATTTGTACTTACATTAGGTAATAAAACACTTATTGCATGGGTGTTTGGGGAACAGTCAAAACTATTATCCCTCGGTATCAGGGACAACATTAAGAACTGTTGCCCTCGGCCTAACGGCCTCGGGCAACAGTTCTTAAGTTGTCCCTGATACCTCTGGAAAATAGTTTTGACTGTACCCCAAACACCCATGAAATAAGTGTATAATATATACTGATAATTTAATTAATGCCGATTTCAGAATTGACTCAGATAACGTTTTGTTTCTTTCATTATAAGTGACTGTGAATCAATCTATCCTAAAATCAGGATTTTGTCCAAGAGTTTTTTAGAGGAACAACATGTTTCATAATGTATCATTTCCCTATCTGCAGTTTCTATAAGCCTTATAAGTCAGGTAGGTTAAAAATGTTCCTTTAAGAAATACATGAAGAAGTCACTGGTACTGAGTGAAAAGTTTTTTCGTAATAGATGATGTCTAATATTGAAAACTTTTGAAATTTAAAGACTTAAAAAATTTACTTGAAATGTAGTTGACAATGTATGTTTTTTATTATAATTTGTATAGGTTAATAAACCAACTAAAGTGTTTCTCATTTGTTTCCTTGAAAGTACAAAAAACACCTCAGGGTATTGGCTAACATTTCACACACAAAAATTAATAATAATAAAATTAAGATAATAATATGACAGTGCATTACAAATCTTTAGGTGTGACAACCAACTTTACACTCATACAGGTTCTTATCAAGTCATGGCTAAGATATAAATATTGACAATAACAATTATCTAATATAAACAAATTTTAAACAATAAACAAGAAATGTAATGTGGAAACCACATTAAAGTCGGATTCAAAATCTTTAACGCAAAAATTACAAAGGGAAATAATCCATAATAAAGCCAGGTAGAGTTGTGGTTACTGTCTAATTCTGTTCATCACATGGTATGTTATCATTGTATGAAGTTTCATAAAGATCTGACAATAAATGGCAAAAAATATATGCTAAATTCAAAACTTTAATGCAATTATTAACGACACCAGACAACCGCCCACCCGCCCATCCACCCACCTGCCCGCCTGTGTTTCACCAAACTAATAGCTGATTTTTTTGTTGAAAAATCTGGCTAATAAAATCAATACTGAACATTGGAAGACTTTTCTTTAAACATTTGTCAATATTTAACATCCTGCATGAGACTAAATATGGTTGTTTAACATTATAAAACTAACTAAGGTGTAGGATAGTACAGTAGGGCATTCAGTTACCCAAAACGTTCCAAGACGTTCCGTAACGATACATTCGGAACTCCTCAGCCATTTGCTGCGAATAATCTCAGACATATTTATACACTATTTTGAAACTACCGGTGTTGAAGTAAACAAATATAGGATCGTTTAGGCAATGAGTGATGTTTCATTTTTAGTCCATAAATTTTGAAGCACTCATTGCCTTAACGATCTCATATTTGTTTATTAGATTAGATTATTCCCAGCAAATGGCCGAGGAGTTCCGAATGTATCATTACGGAACGTTTTGGAACATTTAGGGTAATTGAACAGGCTACTGGTTTAGAGGTAGCCAATATAATAGCTTCCTCAAACCTCTGAAACATGCAGTCTGATATCTCTGATTAAAAAAAATATGTAAAACATACTACATATACAAACAAATAGGGGAATATAATAACAAACAATATTCATATTTCAAGCTTTAAAAATAATAATTCTGTGCACAAAACAAGATATCAGATTCTATAAATGTCATTTTTTTCTCAATAGTCAAAACAGTAATAAATTCATCACAACCAAATGTGTTATATTTGAAATTCATCTTTAATTTTTGACATTCATTGACAGTTGAGAAAAAAAGCAAGAGAAGCCAATGTGCAATTATATAAAACTGTATGTTGTGCTGAAATAAGATAATATTGAACAACATAAGCTTTGTACTTTGTAACATATACAGTACAACCTCTCACGAACAACATCTACTGGGGGAGACTAAAGTATGTCGCTGTTCAGAAGTTGTTGCTGTGCTAAGGTTAAATTCAATCAAAATTACGCTATACTGAAATATCAAAAGCTGTTGGGCAGAGGATTTGTTCAGTAGAAGGCCACATTGCAGAGGTTACACTGTATCTCAACAATAGAGTTGTGAAAGACTCACATTGTTTACCTGAGACAAAGATTGAGTTTGACCATATAATTCTTTATGTATAACTTATGTGCTCTAGATCAAGGTCATTTTGATACAAGGGAGATAATTTGAAGGATGAAACTACTTGTAGTTCTGATGCTACATTCAGAAATATCAAATATTATAACTTAGGAAACAGGTTACAGCGAGACCATTTAAGGAATCATAGATATCAGGCATTACCTAACAGTGACAGATAAAAAACAAACAATGGTCAAAGAGTAATTAATAGCTCTTATAGATTTCAATCTTTTTAATTGAGCTAAAAACCAATTATCTTGGGAATCTCTCTCTCTCTCTGTTGAAAAACAAAGCAACACACAATTGGTTGATAAAATAATAAGATGACAATAATAAAGCTATAGAGAAGTGGGTGAGACTTCATGCTTGTATAATAAATACAATACTTACAATCTGGATTGTCTATTAAAACAACATGAGTCAAACATTATAGGATCATAATATAATGAAGTACAGTCAGATCTTGATACAACGACATCCGTTGCAACGACATTCTCGTTATACCGACATATTTTATAGGAACCAATAACAACATGTACATGGTGGGTAGATTCATTACACTGACATATGCGTTATAACAACCAATTTCTTGGAAACGAACGATATCGTTGTATCAACTCTGACTGTATACTCCATGTAAACTAAGTTTGAAGGGGCACAATTGAGAATGTGTCTAAACCGATTAATTTTTCATTTTTAAAATTCATTTTGATCTTTTATTTATTAATTTAAAACATCATGTGATTTCTGAAATCAGTTTATGTAATGATACAAAAGAAATTTGTTAGTTAGGTATGTTACCTAATAATCAATCAAAGGGAAATAATTAAAAAAAAACATTCAAAATAGAGTAATGGTTCTTGCATACAAATTTTAATAGTAATTGCTATAAACCAAGTCATTGCTTTGACCCACTAGCCTGAGAAAAGTGAAAATTGATTTAGATTAGTGAAAATTACTTAGTTGGGCTTGTTGATAGTTATACCCTATGCTTGTGAAAATTTAAGAAAATGACTGTAAACATGCATACCAAGTTTTAGCCATTGGAAGCTTAATGTTACGTACTCCAAACAACAGGAAACGAGGTAGACACAACCCATAATACTTCAAAGTCAACCCATTCTTAAAAACTAGAGGATTAAATAATCTTCTTATTGGCTATGTGGAATCATTTGTTAAAAAGTACAAGGAACGTGAAATCAACAATTTTCAAAAAAATAATGCACCAGTCTTTTGTTACTATCAAACATTACGCTTGGAACAGTGCAGGAAGATATCTGGTGATAAGAGCCAGGTTCTCACCTTCTTGGTACCCTGCTCAATGGTTGAAAGGAGGGGAATTAAATGGTGCCAAAAATAATGAGGACTATAGCCAGTAACTTGCAGTTTAAATGGTGGTGATACTTCAGGACCATCTGAATGTCCACCAAAGTTGGGATTTTACCAGAGATGTGCTAAGCTGAAAGTCAAAGCCTGTCTTCAGGAGGGGGGTTGTAAGTAACCTGTAACAAATGACTGGTGCATAATATTCATTGACAATAGTTACCTGGTACAACAAAATCTTCATCTACCGGAACTTCTTCATATTGAAACTCATCATCAGAATCTACAGTCAACTGTTCCCCTGAGATTGTGAGTTAAGGAAACAGTCCACAGACATACAGATAGACAAACTCAAGGAGACATAGTAAGACAATTTCAACTAATATATTCTAATTTTTGGTTGTAAGTCAAGTATTTACCAATTGTATATAGTTTTCCAAATTTTTAATTTCAAATCATCAATTTGCCCTTTCCTCACAACAACCCTAAGCCAATGTATGACAATGCTCAAGAGCCAGCCCAGTACATAATCATTATAAGATGTATTCATACCTGCTAAGTCTCATGCATTCAGAACAAGAATCACGCTCAAACCCAGACGATGATTATAAAGGGGGATCTTCGCTAAAAAATATGTACGTATGTAGTTAGCTAAATATACAATGATTCTGGTCATATTTTCATGATAATCATGCAGAATACACTGTTGTCTTCAAGATGGGGTGGGGCTTCAGCCACTAGACCCTCTATAGTCAAGTTCCCTAATATCACTGATTCAGTAATTGTTGTTGTCCTTCTGAAATGCACCATCTACCAATGATCACAGTGAAGCATTTGAATGTCTCTAAGCAACGTCATCAGAATAAATGGTGCCCTGATAACTATTTAAGATGGGTGGTTATCACTGAAAATGTCCTAAAAACGTCCAGTAATAGGAATGTGAGGAGTATATTTTGAAATATTATCACATGAAAAGCACATTAAAAATACCAACTTTGAACATTTTTTCAGGCCGGGAGGTTGCAGTACCTTTTTAGCCAATGAAAAAGATGCCAATCACTTCACTACATTTTATCACTTAATGAATCTTTCAAATGCGCAGAACCCATTAAAAATCAACACCCCTGAATTGTAAAAAATCCATACTGAACAGAAATATATTCATGTTACCGTATAGCTTGCTCTCGAACTCTATCTATCTATCTTTGTATACTGCCAACCCCTCCCTTGAGTGTTACAGGCAGTATTTTGTAGTATTAGTGCACGTCGGAAAGTGATAAGTAAAGAAAAAGTAAAAAGAGCCTAATAATTACAGGAAATAAGAACAATTTTTATTGTTTTTATTTGCATGTTAAGTTATATCCACCGTAGGAATTTTAAATACAGAAAGTTATTCGTTTTACGAGTTATTTATTTATCATTGCAATGTTATGCATCACAAATCAAGTCGCGAAAACGTATTACTAACAATTGTATGTAGAGATGTTACAAATCTGCAGACTGTAAATACAATACAACATGAAATCAAAGTATATTTATTAATCTAGTTAAAAATCAAAATGCTAAAGGATACTTTCAAGGTAAAACTTCTCGTTTTCTGGGTCGATATCCATTTTTAGTGTAGACGCGATGGAGATCGCCTTGGAAACAAGAAAGGGGAAACAACTCGTACTAAATAATAATTTGTTATTCGGCGGATCAAAGAAATTTTCTGCGGGTCTCTTTTCAAGCAATTAAATTTTAACTTAAAATCATAATTTCCTAATAATGAAAGATGAATGTATATTTAAAACACATTTAGTTTATTATCAACTGTTTCTGTCTTCAAAAATTAAGAATCCGGAGTAAGTGAAGTAAATAATATTATTGTGTGTTTCTAGGCACCTGTTTTTATGTACTTAGAAATATCTGTTTGGAAGAAAATAGAATAGATACCCTTATCTATGTACTGTATCTATCAATATAGAACAATATTTTTTATATAAAATGATGTTTTATTCACAATCGGCTGGCAAAGTTCAGAATCAAACGCACTATATAAACATATATGGTATATTACTAAAAATCGACAGTTTTTAACCAAGTTAAACAAATTTATGTATGAATAACTAGCAGTTATTTCCTGATTCCACTGACTACCAGAGTTTTTTGGGAAAAGGAAGCAGATTGTGTAAGTCTTCCCTGTCAGTTTGCCTCTCATACAATAAGACCACTGTGGCCCAGATATGGGATCCTCCCAGAGGTGACAGGCGGGCAACTGGGTACCCTGCGGCCCCAGGCAAAACCACAAGGTCTTGGAGGAAACTAGGCCCCTAAATACTAGCTTGTATGGCCCATCGGCGTGTGGATATGCCCTACAGTCAGTAAACCTAGTTCCCAGCTATGGGTAAATAGCGCCACTGCCTTGTGGCTGATCCTGGCGGATCAAAGGCTTCGGGAGCTAACCCTGAGGAAAACCAACCGTAACCTGGGAGTAAACCCGAAAACAAAAATCGGGAGCCGGAGTCCCCATGGCAGCTCGCAGTACCAGACACTGTGTTCTACCAACTCCTGCGACGTTGTTTATGCCAAGCTGCAAGGATCTTTGTCCTTCCCTTGGATTACATAGGCCACGTGGAGAGGGATGAACTGCTGTATGGGCAACAGCTTTTCTTCCTAATGTATCTGCCCAGGCCTGCGCCCTGGAGAGGACACTCCAGCGTCTTATTTATTGACGGAACAACACGGGGAGTGAGCAGTTACCAGTGATAAGCCAATACTAATTGACGTATGGTATGGCGCTAGGGGCCACTCCTGACAGTGGGAGGGGACATCGTATCTCCAATGGGTAGCTACCGCCCGCTCCAAGCTGGGCAGCCCCCAGACAGTCAGGTGCTACCCCGTCACAGTCCACCTGCCTTATTGGGTGTATAGGGCTAAAGATCTTCATGGTCTGACAAGTGTACTGTAAACCATCACACCTAACAGAAACAAAGTAATTGACTATCAGGCTAGGAAAAAGCCTATCCTGAAAATAGCGTCATGGAACGTGAGAACTATGACTCCAGGTCTAACTTCAGATCTACAAGATATTGACAATGTCAGAAAAACAGCCATAATTAACAACGAGCTCCTACGACTTAACATTGACATTGCTGCCCTTCAGGAAACTCGCCTTTCTGATTCCGGGTCTCTACGTGAAAAAGACTATACTTTCGTCTGGTGCGGCAAAGACAAGCATGAAACAAGGGAGCATGGTGTTGGGTTTGCTTTCAAGAACTCACTAACAAATACGATCGAATCCGGCAAAGAAGGCAATGAAAGGATCCTATCCCTGAAACTACACACAACAGATGGAATTCTAAATATTTTCAGCATATACGCCCCCACTCTGTATAGTTCAGACGAGCTTAAAGATGAATTTTATGACAAACTACAAACAGCCATAGAAAACATTCCTGTCTCTGAAAACCTGGTACTTCTTGGTGATTTTAATGCCCGTGTAGGCGATGATCATCTCTCTTGGCCACAATGCCTGGGACCCTATGGTATTGGACAAATGAATGAAAATGGTCAGCGGCTTCTTGAATTTTGTACTTTATTTAACCTTTGTGTCACGAACAGCTACTTCAAAACTAAACCTCAGCATAAAGTTTCTTGGCAACACCCTCGTTCCAAGAAATGGCACCAGCTAGACCTGATTCTGACAAGACGAAACCAACTTAACACTGTTCTGATTACACGTACCTTCCACAGTGCAGATTGTGATACTGACCACTCGATCATATGTTCCAAAATGAGACTTCAGCCAAGAAAGCTACACAATGCTAAGCCACCTGGAAAGCCAAAGATAGACACAGCCCTCTGCAAAACTCAATTGGCAATGGAAGAATTTAACAAAGATTTAAACGAGAAACTGGAATTAACACCAATTCAGGGAGATGTCGAACAACATTGGGAAATTCTGCGCTCATTAATTCTTGATTCAGCCATCACCATCTTTGGAAAGAAGAAAACAAAAAGTCATGACTGGTTCCTTGAAAATGAAGAAAGTCTCAAACCCGTAATTGAAGAAAAACGCTCTGCTCTGTTAGCTCACAAGTCCAGATTCACTGATTCAACTGCATCAAACCTTAAAGAAGCTCGTGGCAAGGTACAACTTCTAACACGACAATGCATTAACAAGTATTGGTCCAACTTGTGTGAAGATATTCAGCTTGCAGCAGACAGGGGTAACATCAAAGGAGTATATGATGGTATCAAAAAAGCCATAGGTCCACAACAAAAGAAGATAAGTCCATTGAAATCACTTGCTGGTGACACCATTACAGATAAGGGAAAACAAATGGATAGATGGGTAGAGCACTATTCTGAACTTTACAAAAATGAAAGTACTATCTCTGACGTTACCGTTGAATCCATAGAGTGTCTGCCAGTCATGAAAGAACTTGATACTCCACCAACCATGAATGAACTTAGCAAAGCTATTGATAGGTTACCATCTGGAAAGGCAACAGGCTCTGACGGAATACCTGGCGAGATCATTAAGAGTGGTAAAGACTCACTTGTTGAACCCTTACATAAACTTCTGTGCCAATGCTGGGAAGAAGGCGTAGTACCACAAGACATGAAGGACTGTAATATCATCACACTGTATAAGAACAAAGGTGATCGAAGTGATTGCAACAATTACAGAGGTATATCCCTCCTTAGCATTGTTGGTAAACTATTTGCCCGAGTGGTTCTGGAGAGATTACAAAGGCTTGCTGAAAGAGTATATCCTGAGTCCCAATGTGGCTTTAGGGCAAAGCGATCGACTATAGATATGATCTTCTCACTCAGACAACTTCAAGAAAAATGCAGAGAGCAGAACCAGCCGCTACACATTGCCTTCATTGACCTGACTAAAGCGTTTGATCTGGTCAGTCGCGAGGGTCTGTTCAGGGTACTTGAAAGAATCGGATGCCCAAGCCAGATGCTAAAAATAATTAGATCATTTCATCAAGGTATGAAGGGTGTTGTCCAGTTTGATGGTGCCTCGTCTCCTCCTTTTGAAATCAACAGTGGTGTCAAGCAAGGATGCGTGCTAGCTCCAACACTTTTTGGTATATACTTCGCTGTAATGCTAAAACAAGCTTTTGGAACATCAGAAGATGGTATCTACCTCCATACTCGCTCTGATGGCAAGCTTTTCAACCTATCCAGACTCAAGGCAAAGACTAAGATAAGAAAGGTACTTATCAGAGACATGCTGTTTGCTGATGATGCTGCACTGACAGCCCATAATGAAGATCGCCTTCAAGCTCTGCTTGACTGTTTTTCCAAAGCCTGCGATGATTTCAAACTAACCATCAGTCTGAAGAAAACCCATATCCTTTGTCAAGGTTTAGATAACCAACCAACTCTCACAATACAAAACTACACTCTGGACGTGGTTAAAGACTTCACTTACCTTGGCTCAACAGTTACTGATGACCTTAACATGAACCCAGAGCTCAACAGGCGCATAGGTCGAGCGACTGCAACAATTGCAAAACTTACAAAACGAGTTTGGGTAAACAGAAAGCTAACTATCAAGACCAAGATGTCAGTGTATCGTGCCTGTGTACTCAGCACCCTTCTTTACGGCAGTGAGTCTTGGACACTATACTCACGCCAAGAAAAACGTCTTAACACATTCCACCTTAGAAGTCTAAGACGCATTTTGGGTATAAAATGGTCAGACCATGTTACTAACGAGTCTGTCCTGAAACAAGCTGGTTTACCTAGTATGTATACTCTTCTGAGAAAACAACGCTTACGATGGCTTGGTCATGTAAGAAGAATGGAAGATGGCAGAATTCCCAAGGACCTCCTATATGGGGAACTTGCTTCTGGTAAAAGAGCTCAAGGGCGACCCCAGCTGCGTTTTAGAGATGTTTGTCTGAGAGACATGAAGTCGCTGGATATGAACACAGACAACTGGGAAGAGCTTGCCAATGACCGTTCAACATGGCGGCACACACTACACAGGGCACTGCGTAGAGGTGAAGAAAATATACACATCGCTAACAAACTTAAGAGAGATCAACAAAAGCTCAGAAATACTACTACAACTGACATTGACCCTCACTTCTCCTGTAGAAACTGCGGACGAAACTGTCGTTCTAGAATAGGACTATACTCCCACACCAGACGTTGCATTAGAAGCACAACAACTACGGAGCAGATCCATAATCAGACATGATTGAAGGATGCCATTTGATTTGATTTCCTGATGCTGCTAATATATTATAACAAACGCATAACTAATATAATATTTGTTTAGCAGTAATTTCCTGTATACTGCTAATATATTATAGCAAACACATAACTAATATATTTGTCTAGCAGTAATTTCCTGTATGCTGTTAATATATTATAGCAAACACATAACCAATATTATATTTGTCTAGCAGTAATTTCCTGTATGCTGCTAATATATTATAGCAAACACATAACCAATATTATATTTGTCTAGCAGTAATTTCCTGTATACTGCTAATATATTATAGCAAACACATAACTAATATATTTGTCTAGCAGTAATTTCCTGTATGCTGCTAATATATTATAGCAAACACATAACTAATATATTTGTCTAGCAGTAATTTCCTGTATACTGCTAATATATTATAGCAAACGCATAACTAATATAATATTTGTTTAGCAGTAATTTCCTGTATGCTGCTAATATATTATAACAAACACATAACTAATATAATATTTGTTTAGCAGTAATTTTCTGTATGCTGCTAATATATTATAACAAACACATAACTAATATATTTGTCTAGCAGTAATTTCCTGTATACTGCTAATATATTATAGCAAACGCATAACTAATATAATATTTGTTTAGCAGTAATTTCCTGTATGCTGCTAATATATTATAACAAACACATAACTAATATATTATTTGTTTAGCAATAATTTCCTGTTTAGCTTAATAATATAACAAACACATACATGTAATATTATAAAATAAAATTTTTTTTCCATATAAATATCAATGTTTTATAATTTACATATAAAATTGATTAACAGAATAGTTATGTAAGTATTTGAATCACAAACCCGTTTTAGAACCATCGTTTTAGTATATAGTTTATCTATTATAGTGCAAATCATGACGACTAATACATATAAAACACATACAGTTATTATAGAGCTGTACATAGGGAACATTAGTCAGTTATTTCCCATGGTTGATCTTCAAAAAGGCTGATCCAATTAGTTGGATTACTCAGACTTTACTATAATTTGGTCAATTGACCAAAGTTGATTTTGAATAATTATTTTGTAATTTGTATAGTTAATATCTTATTTAGATGAAATAATTCATTTACTTTAGAAATTTGATGATAAAATCTGAGGTCCTGATCTGACCTACTTACCAGATTGATAACTGGTCAAAACATTACAACAACAACAACAATCTAAGAATAAGACATTCAATAACAATAAAATCAGACAAAACACACTAATTAATAAATGTAAAGACATATGTACTGGATAATTACACAAACAAATGGTTGAACACAATTATAATTTATGATATCACAATGTACAATAAATAATCTACACTAACACACCCGTATCACACACAGCTTAGCACTTTAAAATGTAAATCAATATCACAGACTATTTTATACTGTATTTTTTATTTTTATGAGTAAAACATGCACACATGTATAACACGTATTAGCAAAATCTGAAGAAAAAAATATTTTATACAACTTAAAACCTCTAATAATCAATAAGTAGTTTTTGTGTTAACCCCGCCCCTATCCCTCTTAAACTGACTGCCAAAGGACTTAAAACAATAGTAGAGCATTTCATTTCAGGAAAGTTGCTTTAAATGACATTTTTTCTTGAGCTTCTCCCATCAAAAGATGTCTCCCCCTGCATTAAAATAGTGACTGGGATAAGGTTTTAAATGGACTTTTCTGAAAGATAATTACCTTTGAATAGTTTAATAATAAGTTACATCTCTGTCAGCTTATAAGTAATGAAATAAGAGCATCCTTAAATAACCAGTGGTGCTTTTCACAAAAAAATACGAAAAAAATCTTCGTAAGTAAGAAAAGTAAAAAAAAAACATTAATAATACGATCATTATTTTGGCTTATCAATTCCAAATTTTATAGAATTATGTAGAATATTGTATACCTTTTGAATACCATATCATAGTTATGCATGCAATCCATCTGACTTTGAACTGCTAATTATAAGAAATTGACTTACCATAACTTTTTTTCGTAATAATTTTGTAAAAAGGAGCACAGATTATTTTAAAGTGAAAAAGGGCCTATTTTCATCCAAGTTCTGACCAGTAAAGTGTTAAAAGAGAAGGGAGGCTTCCAGTCCGGGCCCATAACCCTCTTCAGTTTTTCAAAATATAGATCTGCCTAATAATGCTGGTACATTTTCTTGTTATAAATGGAAGAAATATTTATGTTACATAATAATTCTATATAATAACAACAGAGGGGGGGGGGGGTCAGAGTTTGTACTTATACAAACTTTTCAAATGTTTTCATTATCAATCCTTGAAAATCAGTATGTAAAATTGCCAATCCCTCTGGGAATTTCATTATACAACTTCCCAGGATATTAATATTGTCTCTGTAAATCTTCCATCTCACATTGATTTAATCAAGTTGCCAGGTAGGTGGCTGTCATGTTTATAGGTATGTATCAGACAATTCACATACATTAAACTAGACTGGATATGTTATTGATTTATCACCTAACCTACATTATATTATAGACAGCTATATTGAAGAGTTCATGTACATGTAGATACAAAATATATAGCTCCATAAACTATAACACACAAAACTAATTATCACCTAGCGTCACCTTAAAGTCCCCTACAAAGTTTGATTATATTATGTCCTTGTAGTCATGGTAACAAAATTGTTAATATTACTTCTTGGTAGTCATTGTAACAAAGTTTGCTTATATTATGCCCTGGTAGTCATGATAACAAAGTTTGGTCATGTTATGCCCTGGTAGTCATGGTAACAAATTAAACTTGGTCTGGATGTTCATCATTTTCTCTGAAAACAAAATGTAAATAAAATTCTGTATAGTGTTTTCAAATCCCAAATGCTTAATTTAAGAAGAGTTAGAACAGTGTTGCATTCACTCAATCATAAATAAAGTTAGAGCAGTGTTGCATTCACTCAACCATAGAATAAAGTAAGAGCAGAGCTGCATTTACTCAATGATAGAATAATGTTAGAACAGTGTTGCATTCACTCAATGTTAAATAGACTTATAGAATTCACCAAATGTTACTTACGAGTAATCATATGGAAAGCCGTGGTTATCATTGCTCTCGTAGTTATCAAGATAAACTGATTTAATCTCATTTTCTTTAAGATTTTTTATAAAATACGTCCAACATTTTATACTTGATCTTGACACTAAAATGAATGAAGAAAATAATATTGATACATAAATATCAATTGTTTACTAAGTTATAAACTGCATGTAGACAATACCTTAGTTTTAAATTGCAACAAACGATTTCCATCAGGGTTTTAAAAATTAAAAAAGTTTTTAAAAAGTTGCACCAGAACTTAACCCTTACCAAAGCAAACAGCTGCGGTGAATATAATGTGTATGTGCGGTGTACATGCTGTGAACTAGGTAGTACACAAGAGAAGTACGTTTTATATACACCGCATGCGGAGTACATGCTGTGTACTATTCACATCGTACACAATATATACGCAGGAAGACACTAGTACACTTTAAGTACACCACACAGTGATAGGCATTTTAGAAAGTACACTTCATGTATGCCGGAAGAAGTTAGACAATTGTATTCAAAAAGAACAGTACACCTCATGTTCACTGCAGCAACTTAGAAATTTTAATTCTTTTTTTGAGTACACCTTATATACACCTGAGGGACATGTAATAATTTGCTTTGTTTTTATTGGTCTGCAAGTACACTTCATATACACAGGAAAAATAAAGGGAAATAACTCTGCATGAGTTAGCTTTTGTGATTTGCACACTATAGTGCATTTTACCAATGCACCGGCCGACTTTTTGAGCGCCTAACTGTTAAGAAAGTTTTTTGAAGATATTTTAAGAATTGTTTGGTGATATGTAAGTATTTTCAGAGAATTATATATGAACAATAAAATAAACTAAATGAATGTTATTGACTTTTTGATCTGAAATTAGCGATATTGTTATAAAGCACATGTATTATTATGAGAGTTCCAATGTAACATATTTTCGCAACCTTTCTGTTTTGTAAACAATTTTAATTGAAGTCCTTGCCTATTTATTTAACCATTTATATGCATATTTCAGGCTCTATATACTTCATGCTTTATATATCAATTCATTATTCGCTTTGTAAATATTTTGACTGGTTTTTATTAGTTTGCTCTTTGCTCCAGATTCGTCCTAGTTGTCTGGTTCGTACTCAATATTTTTCGCCCGAGGAAAATCAGTGAACATTTTCTATAAGAATCTTTTAATTGTATGTTATTTAAGTAATGTTTGAATAACTTGGAACTTGTAAACCGTCTATTAAAACTACATATTGTAAAACCTGTCTACAATGACTATTGAGAGTAGGGGTGTAACAATACTGTAACCATGTTGCAATATGTATAAAGCCCAATAAGTATTGGTCTTTTTGCATGCATACACAAGTGAAACATGTATAAATGCACATGCATTTTTTTCAAATGATCTCTTATACAAAAGTTTGATTTACATGTAAATAGAAAAGTGCAATTTTCTATTTGTCTTGCAAAGATAAATATTCTCTCATTTGACGAAATAATTAACCTTTTTAAGCACATGAACAATGATGAAGACTATTGTAAGTTACAGACGCATTTTAAAATTCATTCAAAGATTTAAATTTCGGATTCTGATAAAAACAATCGGTATAGAACATAACTAGAAAAACCGTAACACAGAAAAAAAAACGTTTAAAAATGTAAAATATTTACTATCATCCATTGTCAACATCAAATGGTACCAACAAAAACAAATAGCCCAGAGATACACCTAGAAAACAGTATTTCTAAGATGAATTTTGAGTAGTGTATGGAAAAATCAGGTTGGTCTGAAGTATAATTGCTATTATGTGACTGTTTATTATTTTATGAAATATGGCATTGCTTTTTACATTTATTGTAATTCTTTTTTATTCCACATTTAGTGTATATTTATGTTTATGGATGTGAGGCCATTAAATTCTTTTGTTAATTTATTTATATTTTATGTCTTTTATTTGCAAAATCATGGATGTTAATTAAAATTAAGACATGTATACATACAAATATGTTGGTTATAAACCAACAAAGAATGAAAACTTGGATATTGAAATAGAGTCTATTGTTAAAGGACTGGATTTATGTTTATTTCTCAATTAATCCTTATTAGGGTTTTTATTGATATCTAATTTATGTTTTTATGATATCTAATTAAGGCATACAGTAAACTGTACACCACACATACACAGCAAACGTCTTCGCAGCACATACACCACAGGCGATTTTATTCAGAAGTACACAGCATGTACGCGGCAAGAGTAGTACACCGCAGCCTCATTTGCATGTGAAAAGTGTATATGCTGTGTACATTCTGTGTACTATTTCTCTGGTGAACTTCAAGCGTACTTGCTGTGTACTTGCAACGTACTTGTTCTCCTGCGTACATCCTGTGTACTAGTTCCCAGCAGATAGTACACCGCAGAGCTCATTTGCATGTGAAAAGTGTACTACAAATGTACTACTAGTGTATATGCTGCGTATGTCCTGTGTACTACTATAAGGTCATGCAATGAGTACGTTTCAAGTACACGGCACATACACTCTATATTCGCTGCAAGAGTACACAGCAAGGCCATTTCTTCGGTAAGGGTAACCAAGAATTGTCAAAGTATTAGCATAAAAGTGCCATAATTCAGTCAAGTGTAACAGAAGTGTTACATCGGTGCTAATGCACAGGTAAATAGAATAGCTCATTATTCTTTAAATAGTAAAGTCCAGTAAAAAATTGATCTTTCAATTGAATTTTTGAAAAAGTTTGTTTCATATGCTAATGAACAATATAATGTTGATTTCGGATTTGCTAAGATACCTAGTGTTGTTTTTTATGGGAAAATGGGAATTGGTTTATCATTAAAACATGATCTCAGACTAATTATCCTTCATTATATGTTATAAACGAATTTATACAGCTATATTAACTCTTAATAAGTATAATGTTTCCTAATTATCCTTTGAAATCATCTAATGTCAGAAACAAATAAGTTTTAATCTCACACAACAGCACCATCTACCCTCCTTTATTCATTGGCTTCAATTTATGAATAACTAATTCAGAGAAATGCCCTTTCAAAGTACATGTATACCGTAAACTCTCGAATAAACGACCCCGGGGGCGTAGCATTTTTCAAAGGGGGGGGGTTAAAGAGTAAAAACCAAACAGGGGCGTTTAAAAGAGTAAATATAACAAGAGCTGTCAGAGGAGACAGCATGCTCGACTTAGTAAGTGTTTGTCACAGGAGATGTGGTTGATGATAAGGAACATACATATTTTAAAATTTGAAAATATAACCTTAACAAATTCAAAGAAAAAAAAAGAAATAAATAGAAAACTATAAGTTCAAGGGGGATAACTCTGAAAAAATGTATAAGGAGTTATGAATCTTGTCACATGAGATGTGGTTGATAATAAGGAACATATATCTAAAGTTTGAAGTCAATACCTGAAGAAATAAAACAGTTGCAGTAAAAACAAACATTTTTTAAAGAAAACTCTAATTTCAAGGGGAGATAATTCTGAAAAAAAATATATTTGGAGTTATGAACCTTGTCACATGAGATGTGGTTGATAATAAGGAACATATATTTAAAGTCAATACCTAAAGAAATAAAACAGTTGCAGTAAAAACAAATATTTATTAAAGAAAACTATAAGTTCAAGGGGGATAACTTTGAAAATAATGTATACGGAGTTATGAACCTTGTCACATGAGATGTGGTTGATAATAAGGAACATATATTTAAAGTTTGAAATCAATACCTAAAGAAATAAAACAGTTGCAGTAAAAACAAACATTTTTTAAAGAAAACTCTAAGTTCAAGGGGAGATAATTCTGAAAAAAATGCATTCGGAGTTATGGACCATGTCACATGAGATGTGGTTGATAGAAAGGAACATATATTTAAAGTTTGAAGTTAATATCTTAAGAAATAACAAAGATACAGAAGAAAGTATTTTACTGCACAAAAACTTTAATCTGTGCACAAAAACTTCAATCAGTTCAAGGGGAGATAATTCTTGAAAAAATGTGTTTGGAGTTATGGACCTTGTCACATGAGATGTGGTTGATAGTAAGGAACATATATTTAAAGTTTGAAGTTAATATCTTAAGAAATAACAAAGATATAGAAGAAAGTATTTTACTGCACAAAAACTTTAATCAGAAGTGTGGACGCGGACGCGGACGCCGACGCCGACGCCGACGCTGGGGCGAGTAGGAGAGCTCTACATTACTTCGTAAAGTCGAGCTAAAAAGGAAAATTATTAAATTGAATACGGTACGGAACTGCATTCGGTAAAATCGATATGAAGCGCGGTCTTTTACTGCAATGTCGGTAACGTCTTTGATCACCGTCGCTTACAATTAAAGCGACGTCGTCAAAGACGTTTCCGACATTAAAATTAAGAAGTGGCACAGAGAGCAATGAAAACTGACATTGGAAATACTCCTAAGCTTTTAGGCTGTATTAAACAGAAATTGAGAGAAAGGTGGACTAAAAAATTAAACCACCCTATAAACGCCTCATGAAAATGACCATAAAGGGTGAAAATTTGAAAACGACAATATAACTGAGGAAAGCGCCGCGAGTTGGTATTGGATAACGACATTCCTGGACATAAAGACTTTTTTTGTTCGGTTTAACGCCGTAGCAAAAAAATTGATACAGAAAAATCTTCAATATCTTCAATATAGAATTTCTTAAAATAAATGCATTGTGAATGTAAATGCCCAGGTTTCTAAATATTATTTTACTGTCTGAGTTATATATAGCTGGTCATTTTGTATGTTCCCATCTAGTTAACTATCATCAGAAATTTCCAAGCTACTCGCCCAAAGAGTTGTCTTGTTTTCGATATTTTAGAATTACTATTCCGAGTCAGTAACTGTTTAAAGAAGACATATTTTTAATTTACCAATAGGTTGTGAATTTGTGATAGATATAAAATAAAAGCCATAACAATTACTATCTACTACAGTTGTATGTCAATTCATACAGGTTTTTACAGAAACAGCTCTACTATTTCAAAAGTGTTTCTGCACAAATTTAAGAGTTTAAGAAAAGTTAACAAATCTGTTAACAAGCAACTTAAAGAATAATTCGGAATTAAGAAAACAATACAAACCATTCTCTTCAGTTAAAGGTATAACTTGTATTTCTGTCCTCTCATAAAAATCAGGATGACCTTCAAACTCATCTAACTGTTTTAAATCTTCATCATTTACTCTATATAACTCGCCCTGTACATTCTGTAAAACATTAAAGCCAGAGTAACTGATATTTATCAAAAAATGTCCCGGAGTCTTAAAAATACACGTAAACTGTCATATTTGTACATTAAATGTTAATGGCAAATTAAATTTCATACATAGAAATTGCATTCAGTTAAAAGTGTTAAACTTTCTGATGTGAGTAATACCTGTATATATGTTGTAGGTAAAAGTCAAGAACATGTATTACTTTATAAACAAATAATAAGGACTTAACTCAGGTATCTCAAAGACAATGTATCCATAACAACAGTAACCAATAAATGATATACAATGTACTATATAAATTTAATTATATATATACTAATTAATTTCCACCTGCCATTTTCTTTGTTTTTTATCAACATAGAAAAGTTATAATATCAAATGGTCGCACCTTGCCGTTTCCTTTGTTATTTATCAACATAGGAAGGTTGTATTGTCCAGCAATCACTAGAGGATAGTCACTTGTTGTCTTAGCTTTACTCATATATTCAGAGGTTACTATAACAGTTTTCATAAAATAGTCATTAGGTTGACCCTGTTTTAATGTACCATATATGAATACAATATGCTTGTTTTCTTCTGTTACTGACATGGTGTTATTTGTATATATTATTCTACATGAAAGTCTTTTGTTTTCATCATCAACTTAAAATAAATAAATCACGAATTAAAATGGTGAATATTTTAAAGCAGAATATCAGGACCCTGTATCCTACCCTCCCCCCACCCTAGTAAAAATTTATTTTAAAACATTAACCCTCATATATGTCCTGTCCCTTTTTCTGCAACTTGCCCTTTCCTGAGTTCCAGAGTTCCTAATTAAGCCATTATGATAATGTAGCCAAAACAAACTAACCCTAACTACATATATTAAAATGTTTTTTGATGATGATTTAACCCACATCTGATACCCTGTGTAAGTGTATGGGAAGATGGGAAACAGTTTCCCACTGCTTCTGTCCTGGGGAAGTGTAGGGGTAGATGGAAATAGAAACCAACACCCTCTACTCTAGGGAAGTGTAACGGATGAAGGGGGCCAGTTACCCAACCATATACCTGAGGCAGAGTAGAGGAGGAGGAAAACAGTAACCCAGACCATCTACCTTAGACAGTGTAAGAAGTAGAGGGAAACAGTAACCAACACCCTCTACCCTGGGGCAGTGAAGGGGTAGAGGGAAACAGTAATCAACAGCCTCTACCCTGGGGCAGAGTTGGGGTAGAGGGGGACAGTAACCAACACCGGCTACCCTTGGTCAGTGTAGTGGAAAGAGGGAAACAGCAACCCACATCCTTTTACCCTGGGGCAGTGTAGTGGAAAAAGGGATACAGTTACCCACACCCTCTACCCTCGGACAGTGAAGTGGAAATGGGGAAACAATAACTTTAAACTTAAACTTTAAACTTTTTCATTTGATTAAACGCCTATTTTTATATTACATATTCAATGGCGTTGTGCAAAAAGATATATTATAAAAAATAAATTCATGTAAGTAAAAAACTTCTACCACAAACACATAATGTATATACAATAACACAAAACAAAATAAAATAAAAATATCACACATGATGTTACATAGTGTGTAAGTTTATTTAGTTACATATGTATTTTTTTTATTGAGCTTTTATATTTCATATTTTTTGGACCTATATCATTCACAGATCATGATTCGACTTAATTTTACATTTTGATCACTACTTTTTTATTTGTTTTTATTTATTTGATATTGAAAGTTGGTGTCATGAACAGTATAACATGATGCTACTGTTAACCGGACATGTCCTGAACAGTGTAACATAACGCCAGACATTTCCCCAAAGGCGTCAAAACATCACCTTTAAAGGGCCCTTAGTACATCCCCAACGGTGTCTAACCATCACCTTTAAAGGAACAATTTATTTAAGCTGTATTGTAGTCATATGAAACAAGGTATAAAATGACAGAGAGCGAGGCAATCCTCATTCCCATGTCATAATGAATTCACTCAATCACTTAGTATGTTTACCATTGTATGTTAAGGCATTAACTAGCCATGTCAATTTTAGAATAGATCATAAAAATAAGAGAAATAGTGAGTTTTCAATCGTTTTTTGAATACATCCAAAGTAGGTGATAATTTGATATCATCTGGTAGCTTATTCCATAGCATGGGGCCAACTGTACGAAAGCATCTGTCACTGAATGTTTTTTTCTTATTTATTGGTACCAAAAAATTTAGATCTTTGGATTTTGCAGATCTAAGACCAGATTTGCTTTGCACAGGCTTTTGGAGGATTACAGTCAGGTATGCAGGTGCAGTTCCAGTAAAACAGTTGTACATGAAAGTACATATTTTAAAGTTGATTCTTGCTTTGACTGGTAACCAGTGCAGTGAGTACAAAGCATCTTTTGAACTGTCTAATTATTTAAGCTTTAATACTAGTTTGGCACATATGTTTTGAATTCGCTGAAATTTGTTAAGATCTCATTTTGAGATTCCATACAAGATTAGATTACAGTAATCAATGTGGGACATGACCAAAGATATGACTAGTGTTTCTGTTGCATCTTTATCCAAGTATTTTCTAATACTTTTGATACGTAAATAATTGAACATGGCAGTTCTACTTTTTGTTTTGATGTGATCTTTAAAGCTTAAGTTTTCATCAAGAAAGGCCCCTAAAAGCGAATTGTCTTCACAGATTTAATAGTTTCGCCAGCAATATTGATTGTCTGGGTTAAACATTTTTTCAACTGTGCTCTGCTTCCAAACATAATAAACTCAGTCTTTGAGTTGTTTATTTTTAATTTATTTTCATTCATCCATGAATTTATTGTTAGATCACAATCTTCAAGATCAGAAATGGCATTTGCATCTTCGTTTGCTTGTTTGTTTGTTTTGTTTGGGTTTTACGGCGCACCAACACAAAAAGGTCATATCTTCATTCTGATTGTTAGGACAGAATTTTTTATTAGCTGTGTGGTCATCAGCAAAACCATGCACTGATATATCAGATGGAATGACATCAAATAAGGTCCCTGCATAAGTAAGATATAGCCACGGACCCAAACAACTACCTTGTGGAACACTGCAATCTAATGGACGTACAGTTGATGAACTAGTATTGGCGTTGACTCGACATGCCCGTGGGCGAAGATATGAATCAATCCAGCGAAGTGTACTATTCTGTAGTCAATATTGATTATTAAGTATTTCTAATAAAATGCCATGATCAACAGTGTCAAATGCAGCACTCTACCCACACCCTCTACCCTGGGTCAGTGAAGTGGAAATGGGTAAACAATAACCCACACCCTCTACCGTCGGGCAGTGAAGTGGTAATGGGGAAACAATAACCCACACCCTCTACCCTCGGGCAGTGAAGTGGAAATGGGGAAACAATAGCCCACACCCTCTACCCTCGGGTAGTGAAGTGGAAATGGGGAAATAATAACCCACGTACACCCTCTACCCTGCGTCAGCATAGTGTATGGAGGGAAACAATAACCCACACCCTCAACCCAGGGGCAGTGTAGTGGAAAAGTAGGAAACAATTACCCAAACATGCCCGTGGGCGAAGATATGAATCAATCCAGCGAAGTGTACTATTCTGTAGTCAAAATTGATTATTCAGTATTTCTAATAAAATGTCATGATCAACAGTGTCAAATGCAGCACTCTACCCACACCCTCTACCCTAGGTCAGTGAAGTGGAAATGGGTAAACAATAACCCACACCCTCTACCCTGGGTCAGTGAAGTGGAAATGGGTAAACAATAACCCACACCCTCTACCTTCGGGCAGTGAAGTGGAAATGGATAAACAATAACCCACACCCTCTACCGTCGGGCAGTGAAGTGGAAATGGGGAAACAATAACCCACACCCTCTACCTTGGGTCAGTGAAGTGGAAATGGGTAAACAATAACCCACACCCTCTACCGCCGGGCAGTGAAGTGGAAATGGGGAAACAATAACCCACGTACACCTTCTACCCTGGGTCAGCATAGTGTATGGAGGGAAACAATAACCCACACCCTCAACCCAGGGGCAGTGTAGTGGAAAAGTAGGAAACAATTACCCAAACACTCTAACCTGGGACTGATACCCTCTACCCTGGGACAGTGTAGTGGAAAGAGGGAATCTATAACCTACACCCTCTAAACTGGGACAGATACCCTCTACCCTAGGACAGTGTAGTGGAAAGAGGGAATCTACAACCTACACCCTCTAACCTGGGACAGATACCCTCTACCCTGGGACAGTGTAGTGAAAAGAGGGAATCTATAACCTACACCCTCTAACCTGGGACAGATACCCTCTTCATCATCCAACAAATCATTTGTTCAGTATTCATTCTCCAGTAAACTTGCCAGACCCTCATAGCATGAACATTTAATGTTGTACAGTTGATTTGACTCTTGAAGCGAAATAAAACTTCTTAGAGATACTGAAAGTGTTCCTTAGCCTTCATTAAGGCTATCATCAATTCACTTTAAAATTACAGGCCTTTTCTGTTTGACATGTCAATGAGTGACAACTAAGTTTGGTTCAGTTATGCTGAACAATGTTCTAAATTGAAAAACATTCTTCGGTATCGAGAGTGTTCAGTTTTCTGAGGTTCCCCTTTATGGATTTTTGGGGCTCTTACCATGATTGTGCATATGATATTTTATGTCTTTTTGAAAGTTATGACAGAAAATGGAGTAAGTAGCAAGACTTGGCATATTATAAGAATTTTTAGTTTACACTTATGTTGAATGATCAATATTGACAGTAGGCTACATTCTTTCTGTGCATTTTTGAAGCAATCAGTTAAGACCCTACATAACAGAAAAATATCCAAATGAAAAAAAAGTTATGTAGGGTGTTATAGATTGTAATAGTTTATCACACATAACAGTTGAGTCGTCATTAGGACTGTCACAATATGCCAGAAGGGTATCGTGATATGTTGCAATATGCAAGTACGGTAAATATTGCGATACGTACGACGATATATTGTGGGTTTAAAGATTTGTTGTGTCCCAGCTGTATTCAACAGAAACATTGCTAATCGTATATGCAACTACTTGAATTCCGTTTCACTAGGTCTACACGGTCATTTAGGACTGTGATATATGTTGCATATAAAAAAGATGCTTAGTTGGAAGAAACGTTCACCCCCCCCCCCCCCTTAGCTGCAGAACATCCTAGCAATCAAGCTCCTGGACACCATGCTTGTTTCTCAACTTCCAGTCCTAAAGTATTCGATTCAAGAACATATTTTGCACAAGGTCCATATAACCAATTAAATGTGCCCAAGTCAGTTAATTTTTTTAAACTTGAGCTTAGATTGAATGAACAATGGAAAAAAAACTGCATTTAGCTACATTAATTTGGCGAAGAGAGGATTTTTCTAATGAAATAAAAATATCCCAAATACCGGTATGCTCAATTCGTACCGCAGTACGTATTGCCGCAGCTGCGTATTACAATATACCAGTACACCGGTACATCGAGACAGTCCTAGTCATCATCAATAAATGTGATCAAAGGTAATAAAGTAAATTGGGAGAATAAAAACCATACATGCCATGACTGGGAATCGAACCTGGTTCTCCCGGGTGGTAGGCAAGACACTCAACCGCGTCACCAAAGGGTTAACCCAACAGCAAGGCTGTTGGAAGTGACTATATCACCTACCATCACCACACTCTTCCCCTCTTTACATTATTGGAGCTGGCATCAACTGCACATACTAGCAATTTCTAGCCATTTCCGCTCCCCGGTGGCCATATACCCGCACACCGAATTATCCTTGTCGCCTTTAAAGTAAATTGGGAGAATAAAAACCATATGCCCTGACTGGGAATCGAACCTGGTTCTCCCGGGTGGTAGGCGAGACACTCAACCGCGTCACCAAAGGGTTAACCCAACAGCAAGGCTGTTGGAAGTGACTATATCACCTACCATCACCACAGTAACTTGGAAATAAAAGCGATGACAAGGGAAATAAATTTAATCACTAACAAACCAAGAAGTGACTAAAAAATTACCTCCATTTCTCATGTGCGCATATGTGCAAGTATTATTCAAGTTGGATTTATCATGTTTACAAAATGGGCCACGACGAGCGCATGCTCTGGAATGGCTACCGAGGATTCAATCAAGGTAGTTCTGGCTTCCAAAACTTTATAAGCCGCTTTCTTAACATTTTGATTTTCGTCAGATGCGGCATTAAAGTTTTGGATCAGACCCGTTATGAAACCTCACCAGAATAACACCCATTCGTTTAAGCTCGTTTTTCTAATCAAATACCCATTTGGTAATAAGATCGTGTGCATTATTCAATAAAACATTCATTTAAACATCATTTTACACCCAAACGGCAATTGAAATATCAAAGAATTAAATAAAATAGCCGTTTTCACTAGGAAACGTTCAATCTCATCGTTTGACCGACATTTGAAGCTGTGCGAGATCTCGTTTCAACCGGAATTCTCGGTTATGAGTGTTAACGAACATAGCAGAGTAATTCCGATTGATGCCGGGAATTCCAAATAAAAATCTATTTTTAGAATTTACAAAGAAATTTTGTTTTCTAGCAATTAAAGATTTAATTTCTTATTAATTTTTTATATAACTAACAGTACGTAAATAAAATCCTATAAATTATGTAAAACTAAAGAAAAAATATAACATTTTATGTTTATTTTCAACGAACACATTATGTAAATAAATGTCGCGTGGTTGAAGCACATGGTATTGTTATCATGACCGTCAAGGTCGGTCAAGGTCGATCTCGACGTCACGTGATCCACATTTTGTCAAGATGGCGGCAGAGTATTGAATTTTAAGACCTATTGGAAACTTTAGCGCATTTTACGTTCGGAATGGGCACTTGTTAGGTAGTAAGTTGTCAAATTTAAAGATTATACATTATTTAACGGGATATTCTTCAATTTTCTACAATGCACACTCGATGTATGTATACGAGCGTGGCAGATTCCTGGCACAATTATTGGTGGACTTTTATCATACGCTTGTCTTCAGCGTACCCGTTCATTGACAGTACACAGGTGACAGATTCAATTTTTCCTTATTATAGTATATATAGAGAAAAGGTCTCTAACGCCTGTTCAACGGTTGTAGTTTTCAACTCGTCACCAAGCTCAAAAAAACCACCCGATCGTCAAATCTTTTTCACTATCCGCTCTAGAAAGGATTATTATGCACAAAAATACTTTTTATTTGAAGAAAATCGATCAACAATTTATCAAATGGTCCCATATATCCCCCAAAAGCCTTAAAATTCGATCTATGTCAAACAAGTCGTCCAAAGAGAACGTATAGTGAAACAGACTGTTACGTCCGCTATGAGCAAATAAAACAAAAACTACCACAAAATCTACATATATTCAATAAATTAATCCATTTTCTATCGATTCACGGCGTAAAAACTTTTGAACAGGTCTCTAGGAACACTTAAACCCACGAATATTGTTCCACATGCCTACTATTTTGACAGATGACCTCCATTTTGTAGATTTCCAATTGACGCGTTTTGATTGGTCGAAAATCACGTTGACCAATCAAAACGCGTCTAGGATTCACTGTGGAAATCTAACAAAATGGAGGTCATCTTGTCAAAACAGTAGGCATGTAGAACAATATTCTTGGGTTTAAGTGTTTCTAGAGGCCTGTTTAAAAGTTTTTACGCCGTGAATCGATAGAAAATGGATTAATTTATTGAAAGTATGTAGATTTCATGGACGTTTTTGTTTTATTTGCTCATAGCGGACAAAATAGTCCGTTTCACTATACGTTTTATATGGACGACTTGTTTGACATAGAACGAATTTTAAGGCTTTTGGGTGATATATGGGACCATTTCATCAACTGTTGATCGATTTTCTTCAAATAAAAAGTATTTTTGTGCATAATAATCCTTTCTAGAGCGGATAGTGAAAAAGATTTGACGATCGGGCCGTTTTTGTGAGCTTGGTGACGAGTTGAAAACTACAACCGTTGAACAGGCGTTAGAGACCTTTTCTCTATATATACTATAATAAGGAAAAATTGAGTCTGTCACCTGTGTGACAGTATAAGCACGGGTTCGCTGAAGACCTTAAGCTAAATCAAGGTAAATTCATTCAAGGTAAATATTTAGGACAAGTTAGGGTCCGTGATGTTACACAGGACAAAATGTTCACAATTTGTCATCATTCTTCCTAAATTAGTTTCATCAATAAAATGTCGTTTACAAGGAAAGCTGAAAGAAAATTGTGCAAATCACCTGATAACTCATAGGATGTATGCCAGATTACATGGTCTGTACTACGGAAAAAGTCATAAAAGGGGAGTAATTATGTGTTGATTTTAAGGATAAAACTCAGTACGCACGTTCAAAAGTTTCGTTCGTAGTCTATAGCAAGAGTAGTCCTTCCTTATCTCGGCTACTTTTCGGCTAAGTTTTTACAACCGAATAACATTACTATAAATCAAACAATATACCTAGATACAAATCAAACAAAATAGGTATAAATTAAAATGTCATGATACAATTATTTCAAACTAAAATTGATCGAAGATCACGAATTAGGGACAAAACGGACCATGAGACGAAACGGACCATGCCAAAACGGACCAAAGTAGGGACGAAACGGACCATATTTGTGGGACAAAACGGACCATAGTCGGGACAAAACGGACCATTGTCGGGACAAAACGGACCATAAGAAAAAATATAATCATTATTATTATATATTATTATGTGCGTGATAAATAGCATCTTATATATCTTTTATGTCTTAGTATAATTAAATTGTGTGTAAATAGTAATTAAAATAGCCTCAATAGTGATTAACAGTTTTCGTGTTGTTTGTGCGTTGTTTTTAAGTTATACTGTGTCCTCCTCGGGACAAAACGGACCATTGTCGGGACAAAACGGACCATAAGGAAAAATATAACCATTATTATTATAAATCATTATGTGTGTGATTAATAACATGATATATAGTTTATGTCTTAGTGTAATTAAATTGTGTGTAAATAGTAATTAAAATAGGCTCAATTGTGATTGACAGTTTGTGTGTTGTTTGTGCGTTGTTTTTAAGCTTTTCTGTGCCGTTTCTTTGAGCTAATTAGCTAATACATCAGAGTGATTTAACTTGTTCCAGATAGCTATTCTGTGTCCTCATCGGCGTTTCCTTGAGCTAAGTAGCTAATAGATCAGAGCGATTTAATTTGAAGTTGCTTTTATATAGTCCAGCACAGGTTCCTTCCTATGTACTGCACGCCTCATATAACTCTGGGAAATGATTATATGATGACAAACTTGTTCCACATAAATTATAATTACTAATACGCACAGTTACACAGATCATTCTCGTACCCAGAGGTTGTCATGATTCTAGATAGTTTTTAAAATTCTTATTGCTGCTGGGAACAATAATGACTCGTGATAAGAATAAAAAAAAAACAAAAAAAAAGGAGAAAAACTGTTAAAATGATATACTTTATTATAAATTCATCATCAATAATATAACAAAACACTTATACTGACACTTTTACATATGTAGCACATAATTAAAAATATACTTAGTCAATCATCTGCATTATACGGGGCTGAACTATGGTCGAATATATCAACGCTAACTATGCTTCGTCTAGAAAGATATAAACGACTTATTTTGTTTTTAAAGCTTCTTTAACAAAAATTGATTAATGTTGGAACATTTTGACAATTTAGTCATTCAATGAATTTAAACAAAAATGAGAACTAAAATGAAATAATCTTATGTTATATTTTTTGTGTTAGAAATGTCCAATAAAGACAAATTATCGGAATTAATGGAAAAAAAACTATATGTCACCTATCACCTGTCATTTAAAGCTGACGCTCATAAAAAACGTGTGAAAATTTCCCGCCAAAATAAGTAAAAAAAACGTCATGTTTCAGACAGATGCCTGAAAGATGCCTATAAAGATAAGTATTACAATAATTTACAATGAATCATTGAAAGATAGATAAATAATTAAGATAAAAATATTAAAAGACCGGCACAATTTTTGGATACAATATATCACACTTCTGACAGACATACAATAGATGAAAATCGTACATTAAGTGTACATTAAGTATTCTAAATAAACAAGTATTAAAGGTAACACTTATCGTTCAATACAACCACGATTCATTCATACTAGGTGATAATTGAATAGTGAACTTGTTCAAATTGTTCCGCGTTAATTGTCCTTCTAGTTAAAGAATGTACTAGTTTATATAACATTATTACACAAAGAATCTTAGGCTATCAGTGTTGGATACATAGGGCCGGATCCAGAAGGGTCGTAAGTGGGGGGGCACAGGGGGTGGGTTCGGGAGGAGTATCCCCTCCGGACAGTATAGAAATTTTTCACATGTCAAAGGTGCAAATCTGAGCACTTTAAAATGCTCTTTAAATTGAATTGAATGAAGCTAAAACTAGGATAATTATCTTTTTTTCTGTACAAAAGTGATGCAATGCGTAACAATTCAGATTCATGTGATTGATTAGCTTTTAATAAATATTCATAAATAAAGAAAATGCACTCATGCCAGTTAGATCACAGGGCCTGATCCAGAGGGGAAGCTAGTGGGGAGTACGGTTGGGGTGGGTACGGGAGTGGTATGCTCTCCCGAAGATGTGGGAAAATTTGAATTTTTTCATGTCAAAGGTGTAAATCTGAGCACTTTTGAACACACTTTAAAAGGATAAAATGAAGCTAAAATTTGGTAAATTATCATAACATTTTAACAAAAAAGTCGAAGTCTGCCCGTAAAAACTATTATGTAAATCATAGTTTTTTGCTGAACACAGTGTTAAATTAAAAACACATTATCCCATTTAATACTGTTGTGCTTAAGCATTCTAGTCGGAACGACGGAGTCGTTGAATTGGGTTTTTCGGGAAAGGTATCTCTCCTGACGAAAGGATGATGTCAACACAGCAAATTTGAGCACTTTCGGGCACTACTAAGGAAATATTGAGCGCTATAATTGAGGTATCCTTCATGCATGTGCCTATTTTGTTCGTTTAGATTTAATTTGTTGGCTTATAAATCCGGGCCTGAATATATCATAATTAAATACGTAAACATAAGATTCAATTTCAATTATGATCTACTAATTTGTATCGAATGTAAGGATTTCAGTTTGAAAGCAATAATTATCATCGGTTTGGTGTTAATTAAAGATTAATTTGTCAATGAAAGAGACAAACAAACAATTTTATTCAATTGGGTATCATTAATTATCAAATGTAAGGATATCACTTTAAAGTCAATTATTGTCCTAAGTTTGATGTTATTTAAAAAAAACCATGAAATAAACTAACAAAAAATATTTTTCCATTCTAGTCAATAATTGTCATCAGTTTGGTGTTATTTAAGATAAGAAGTTTTCCATGAAAAAAACAAACAAACAAAAAATAACACAATTACTCAATAGTTATTATTGTAATTGTTTGCAAGGGTGAAATAAAGATATGTTGTGTTTTGTTATGAAAAATATCAATATTTTTACTCTTTACTACTTCAACTTTTATTTCATTAAATCAATATATTTTTGTTTAGTAATATAATATATTTTTCTTATGGTCCGTTTTGTCCCGACAATGGTCCGTTTTGTCCCGACTATGGTCCGTTTTGTCCCACAAATATGGTCCGTTTCGTCCCTACTTTGGTCCGTTTTGGCATGGTCCGTTTCGTCTCATGGTCCGTTTTGTCCCGGTACCGAAGATCACATACAACAAATAAGATAGATATAAAGCAGTGTCATCAAAATGAATAAATATATAAATACATAGACAATTAAAATTTTATGACAAATAGTAAGAATATGATGAGTGAAGAATATGACGAGGCTGCTGTTTCTGAACTGCTGCTGGCCTAAAAACTTGATGATGATGATAATGATGATAATGATGATGGTGATCTGAATTCTGGAATTTCTGGAATTTTCCTGACCAGATTTCCTATCAACCAATGGCTGCCTTCAATCAATAATCCATTTTATGATTATATATTCGAATGTATGTAACAGTCAAACGTTTCAATAATATATCATATATAAAGTGAAAGAACATATAAGCCAATAAGCTAATCTTCGACAATAACACGAACATCTTATATAAAATATAAGTGAAGAATATGACGAGGCTGCTGTTTCTGAACTGCTGCTGGCCTAAAAACTGCAATAAAAAGGTTTTCTAAAAATCCTGACATTCAACGAAAACACAAAAGTGTGAGTATTAAAAATTAGGCTAAGAAAAACTATAGCCCCATCAGATTTGGAAAGAACTGATCAGCAGCCGCATCATATCATATGAAGACATTAATACGGCAAAGCCAAGATAAAGGGTACCTCTTCAGTCTCACATATGGCAATTTTCAGACCCCATCAGAGTGCAGAATCTTTTATTGTAATATAAAGACATGTCTATCAGGCACTAATTTCCAAAAGATCTTGGATGGAACATGTAAAACAAAAAAGTTAAGTACGGTTGAATATATGTACCCAAGGGGCCTACGGACTCTACATGGTAAGTCATATCACCACACGAAAAATTAGAAAGATGTATATTTCTTGTAAGTAATTTGGTATTTAGTTTGATAAACATGTACTTTAAAATTTGGAAGAAAATCTACGCCCACTCTCTCATTGTCTGCAACATTAACCAAGGTAAAAAGTGCAAATACCCCAAAATACACAGGGAATGTTAAGTTTCAATTTACGTATAGATGAGGAAAAAAACAAGACCGATTTTTTATATTTGAAAGTATTCGAAGATGAAGACAACACATTTATAACAAGTTTGATATGAATAATCATATGTTTCTTGACCCAATAAAGAAAATCATAAAATGGACATCAGGGGCTACGGACTCTACATACTGTCTTGATAGTATTTAGTATACACTCTGGGACAGGGGCGGGTACCCTTCTCTTGGTTAACGAAATTACATACTTAACAAAAACCTTTAACTTTACAAAATGAACGACTCTAAAACTATAAAATAGTAACAAGACAGTTACACTCTTTCAATTTAGATCAGGCTATGAATTCAAGATAGCCACAGAAACCAAGAGGGGGGGGGGCTTCTCTTTCGTTTAGGACGATCTGTCAGATTCCAAGGTCGTGGGGCTGTCTTTCTTTGTTTCCTCCTGGTGGCGCTGCTTTTACAGGCATCATTGAAAAAAAAGCCCAGGTTGGCTATTGGGCAACAATCACAAAACAAGCAACACAACATTACCCCGGTATAAGTAAAGTAGGTCAGTAGGTCAACAGCTAAAAATAGGTAAAAGTAGGTCATGACCCAATTCACGCACACATATAACACCCTGTACAAGCACACACGAGCACACTCAACACACATCCCACAAAAAACTAACAGTACTCAAACATACTCAGGCATATGAAACAATTCATCAAGTTAACAAAGCCTTGAGTAAGCTAAATATTCTTATGAGGAAAATCCCCATACTTTAGGTGCTGAATTAGCAAAATAGGGGATTACCTTTCTTTGGCACACTAAATTATAACATCTTTGGCAAAGTAATCACTTAAACCAATATGAATTATATTTGGTCTCTTACAAAATTTGACCTATAATTTCGGTCTCAAAAACAATCTTTAAGGGGTGACAGGCCACACCCCGGGGTCTGCACATAATGCTTATGGAGCGGACGGACCCTTATAAAACTATAATCATTCATTCATTCGGTATTTAGTATATTGAACAAAGTAGTTAGATGTAAATTGACCTGTGGAATGATATTCTTTGATACAGTATTAATTTTCTGACTTTTGAAAAAATGAGCAGTAATGGGAAGAAACAAGTACATTACTTTATGTGAGAAAACATGAAAAATGTGTGTCTCCTAGTAACATAAAATGTCAAAACAAAACAAAGTCCTGAATTTTCAACCTGTTTCTATGTATATTTCAACAAAAAAATCTATCAAATAAGTTATCTCTATACATATATAAGTTTAAGAGTAAAAATACAAAAGAATGAATTATATGAAAATTAACATGGGGCTACGGACTCTACACCACACAAGTATCTTTTTCTATCACATATTTAAAGAGGTTTGTATAGTTTTAAGTGTAATTATCCTTTAAAAACAATTAACTTCAACTTACAAACACTACCAATATATATTTAAGTATCTTCTGAAATGTCTAATGTATCAGTTTGACCATTAAAGAATTCTATCAGAAAATTCATAAATTACGTCAAATTTAACATTATTTTCAACAGAATGAAGATTGTCAAGAGATACAGTATTTAGATGCATAGCTAGTCAGCAAAAGGACGAAACTAAGACAATTAGAAAAGTTTTATTATTGTCCTGTATGAAAAAAAGATATAAATATAGTAGGGGCTACGGACTCTACAGGGCTACGGGCAGCAACTATTTGTCTTTAGATTTTTTTTGTTCTTCTTCTGGTTTAATTCCTTTCCTGCATTACCTACATGACACAACCAAAAACAGAAAAGGTAATAAAACAGCAGCTATGATTCTTTATATTAAGTCAGCACACAGTTTAAAACAGGAGCTACGGACTCTACATAAAATTTACAATGTTCAGTAGTTATTTTCCAAAAAGAAAATGCTATGCTCTAAAAACTATCATTTGCGTTAAGTAAAAATAATTAAAAACTGTAATAGTAAAAGGTGATACAAGTGAAATAAAGCAGTAACATAGTTTTAAAGTCTGTCAAAGATGGTAACGTAAAATTCTTACTTGCGTTACAAGGGTACATGTTTACTCTTTCATGAATATTTTCTTAAATATTGATTATATATAACTTTTGTAAAAAATACCGTATACCTGTATGTCAATCAGAGATAGAAAACACATCAAAGTAACTGCAACCAACAAGAACTTTTCAAAACAACTGATGAAAAAAGAACAAAACCTCAGTGAGACTCAAAAACAGTGTAAAAACAGGGTTTTTAGGGAATGTAATCCTAAATAATTCAAAAAATGATAATAGAACATATATAAAACTATACATCACCAGAAAGCTCTCAAGATAACGTGTTGGAAAAAAACACTCTTCTTTTAATTTAAAATGAACTTTTCAGAATATTTCAATGTAACATTGGCAAAATCAAAAGGTCCCATTTATCTTGGCTTAGCCGATTAATAATAATAATGATAATAATAATAATGATGATGATGATAATGATGATAATGATGATGCTGATGATGGTGATGATGATAATGATGATGATGATGGTGGTAGTGGTGATGATGCATGATGATGATGATAAAAATGATGATGATGATAATAATGCTGTTGATGATGGTGTTGATGATAATGATGATGATGGTGGTGGTGGTGATGATGCATGATGATGATGATAATAATGATGATGATGATGATGATGATGATAATGATAATAATAATAGTAAGAAGAAGAAAAAGAAGAAGAAGAAGGATAGCAACAACACCAACAGCAACAACAACAACAGCAACAACAACAACAGCAACAACAACAACAACAACAACAACAACAACAACAACAACAACAACAACAGCAACAACACCAACAACAACAACAGCAACAACAACAACAGCAACAACAACAACACCAACAACAACAACAGCAACAACAACAACAGCAACAACAACAACACCAACAACAACAACAGCAACAACACCAACAACAACAACAACAACACAACAATACCAACAACAACACCAACAATAACAACAACAGCAATAACAATAAAAGTAATAATAATATGAATAGTTATTTTGGACAAGCTGCATTCTCACATTATCAACAGCGTGATAACATTTGTGGCTGAATGGTATCTTTCTGATAAAGTCGAGCATTCAAGTTGCTGTGCATTGATGTATTTATAAAATCTCGTTGAACAACTTTGTGCCGTGGCAGTTGCCAACTGAGGTTAATACTCATTATAAATACTCGATCTGAATTTCTGGAATTTTCCTGACCAGATTTCCTATCAACCAATGACTGCCTTCAATCAATAATCCATTTTATGATTATATACTCGAATGTATGTAACAGTCAAACGTTTCAATAATATATCATATATAAAGTGAAAGAACATATAAGCCTATAAGCTAATCTTCGACAATAACACAAACATCTTATATAAAATATAAATTATATAAAAAACCGGGTCGATAGCGCAGTTGGTAGCGTGCCGGGATTTGGAATCTCGTGCCCGAGGGGGTGCGGGTTCGAATCCCACCCGGGGAGGTTATACCCTTCCATGAAAATTTGACAATAATGTCGATTTTCCTCCATTGATTAGATAATATGGAGAAGTTTCCGGCCTTGTGGAAGGGTAGGAGAGTACTGGTTATAGACAGTGGTCCAGGAAAGCTAGGTTAGGTGCGCTGGACGCCGTAAAATGACCTAAAACTGTGTTGACACGGCGTTAAATCTAGTAAAAAAATATTTAACAACATTTAACAACATTTATAGTTATCAGCACGACAAAGCAAAACAAAAAATTATATATATATATATAAATATTTATAAAACAAGCATTCCTGTGCAAATAGTCATACAAATAAACAATAGTGCTCATCAATCAAGATCGAAGCACAAATAAAATCATAAGTTTCAGTTATAACCGTAGATTTAATAATGTTTAGTATATACATGTAGTTGCAATCTAGTGTTAGCCACCAGATATAGATTTACACACTTTAAATGTTCTTATGTAAAGTTCAATTGTTCTGCTATCATGAGAAATACCACAGAAGTTAATTACAAATAAGAAACTATATCTTATTCATAATAAATCGCAATTATTTAGAGCAATAAAACTATAAAAATAAAAAAAAATAACGTTGAAAATATTCAAGTTTTTTTACCTCCTCCTGTCAACCTTTTTATCACCAGACTTCGAGTATCAACAAATAAATAAACTCTCGCATTACTATGTTAACAAATATATTGATGTTTGCTCTTTATCATTCAAATTTTTACAAATGAATTCACAGTTTCCACTTTATTATTAAAATGTTCACAAATTAATTCGAATTGTTTTCATTCAAAATGAGAACAAATTAATTCCTTATATTCACTTTATCATTAACAATTAGAACAAATTGATTTATAATGTCCAGTTTATCAGTCAAAATGTTAACAAATTAATGCATAATGTCCACTTTAATATCACACAATATCTATACTAGTTTGTGAAATTGGAGTTCATGCTGTATACAGCAATATGAATAACTAATATATACTGGTAGATATACTAGCCCAAATTTCTAAACCGCCAGACTTGTAAATTCAATATCTCTTAAAATAGTTCATATAATTTAATAAAATTTTCTACACATGTGTATTAAAAGTATCGCCTTCTATTCGTCGTCACACATCGCTAATTCCTCGGGTATTAACACGTTTAAAGCAAAAAGGCGCGAAACGGCGATTTTGCACGAGATGCACGTGCATCTTTACATATGCAGTCGGCATGAACACAAATTAGTCAATATTTACCTGTTGAATACGAAAAACACAAACGTTTTGCAGAAAAATGCCCCGAATGAGCCATGAAGAGAGGGGGCGCGCTGTTGGCATGATACAGGCTGGTACACCTATACGAGAGGTATGCTTACTTTTGATAGTGTTATCATGTTGTTAATTTTTATTATGTGCATGTCAAAGCAGGATTACAAGGAATACGTGTTTACATTATTTTTCTTCCAGGTGGCACGTATGCTTCACAGGCATCACAAGTCCATACAACAACTGTGGCGGAAGTTCCAGACGACCGGAAGTGTGGCAGACATCGTGCGCCACCCAAAAAGACGCGTCACTACTGCACGTCAAGATAGACACATAATACGTTCACACAGAAGACGTCCCTTTACAACAGCAACGGGGACCGCACACGTTACTTTAGGCCATAATGGACGTCCCGTTTCTTCCCAAACTGTTATTAACAGACTCAAAGAAGCAGGTCTTCGTGCCCGAAGACCATATGTGGGACTTGTTTTGACACAAAGACATCGTCAGCAGCGTCTACGTTGGGCTCGCCAGCACTTAAGATGGACTCGAGCTGACTGGGCTAATGTGTTGTTTACTGACGAATCCCGTTTCAATTTGCGGCGGTCTGAAGGACGCGCTAGGGTGTATCGTCGCCAAGGCGAGCGATTCCAGGATGCTTGTGTTGTGGAGAAGGACCAGTACGGTGGTGGGTCAGTTATGATCTGGGCTGGCTTCTCGCTTCACACAAAGACCAACGCAT
The DNA here is from genome assembly GCA_025267735.1 of Mactra quadrangularis. Classification (NCBI taxonomy): domain Eukaryota; kingdom Metazoa; phylum Mollusca; class Bivalvia; order Venerida; family Mactridae; genus Mactra; species Mactra quadrangularis. The sequence goes on along the minus strand of CM046299.1, from coordinate 53,551,522 downwards.
TAGTGATTCGTGGAAACCTAAATGCTGACAGGTAGCAAAATGAAGTTCTTCGCCCTGTTGCTATTCCTCACATACGACAAAACAGAGGCATGATATTCATGCAGGATAATGCACGGCCGCACACAGGACGACTGTTCAGCTTCTACACACGAACAACGTCAGGACCCTAGATTGGCCGGCGTGCAGCCCCGATCTTAATCCAATTGAGCATGTCTGGGACGAGGTAGACCGGCGAGTTCGTGAACGCGGACCTCACGTTAATCTGGCCCATCTGGAGGCTGACGTCATCGATTGCTGGGACAGCATTAGCCAACGATACCTTCGCAACTATGCGACTTCGATGAGGGCCCGATGTTTAGCCGTCATTCAAGCAGAAGGTGGACACACTCGCTATTAAAACTGTGTGCTTGAATGTGATTTCTTTGTGAAAATGAGTTTCAGTACCTTGATGGTTTGCAATTGATTATCTAAATGAATTTATTATGTTTTGATAAAATAAATTAAGCGATATGTTTGTCTTATGTGTGTCTTTCTTTATGCTAATTTTCTTTAGAATAGCTTACAAGACGGCGGAGAAAATTCCCCTTATATGAGGTGGTGGTTTAGAAATTTGGGCTAGTATAGTTTGATACGAACAGGCTAGCCGGTCGGATATCCTGTCTACACCAGGACATGACATGCAGCGTTCAGAAATTAGATTCATACCGCTTGACTAAAATTCAAGTATACTTAATCTTTCACCATATACCCGATGCTTTCGGAAATTCCTGTATTTCAACTATACAACTCGACCTCTATAAAATTCTCTACATCTTTCTTATCTGCACTTTAACATTACTTTTAATTCATCTCTTATAATTTTAAATCTAAAAAGCATAAATGTCGTTCTGAAAGAGACATTTATATAAACCAGAGTAAAGAATAAAGAACGGTAATTTTCTAAACGATAATTGTCGACAAATATGTTGACAATACACAATATTGAGTATATAAAAGTCACTGATACCTCAAATATGAGTAAAAAACGAATTTCTTTTAATGCTGCTTCAATACGCGATGCCTTTTCAACAAGTGGTGTTCTTTTATCAACAATTGGGTTGGTTTTAATGTTGCTTGTACATGGTGTGCCACCAAGGCGAGTTCTATCGGTGTTGGGTGTCGGAGACGAATCATTGATTGGGTTAATTTTACTTTTTGCAGCCTTCATCAGTCGATACTTGGTGAAGATATACATAACTACGTTTACCCCTAACGGGATAAAAATAAACATTGAAACTGATAATTGTACGGAGTCAATGTACATGATCATGGTACAATATGGTCTCTCATACTCGGGATATGTTTGATGCATTGAGAAAAATATAGCGATCAATATTGTACAAACAGCAAATATTGCAATGTTAAATATAAGAATTCGTTTTCTTTCCTCTTTTGTGTATCCAATAATAGGCTTCTTTGTCACTCGTAACAAAGTACGACAACGTTGATACATCACAAACAAAGACTGTAGAGAGGCTTGTACCAACTGTGATACAAATACCACAAGAAATACTTGACAAATCTCGATCATGTGGCTAGATTCAAATGTCACTGATAAAAATGATATAATAATCAACACGGCAATAGAAAATCCCATAATGCACATATTAGTTGTCATAAAAAATAAATTTGTAGCATGAAACGGCCACTGTGACTTTCTGTTTCTGTAAAAACATATTATTGTTAATCCACTTATAACAAAGTTCCATGACGACACTAGAAGCATAGCTGCACAGTATATAAATGCTAATGCACTAAGAACTTTCATGATTCTGCAATTATATCGAACTAACAAGTTGCTTGTCAATACATGTAAATTGAATGTTTATATACTTAACAATGCGTGCAAAACATCGATTTTGATGAACTGTCGTTTTGGATGTACATGTAGCCGTATTCTAAATGCACCCTCGTTTTGGATGTACCCACGTTCTGGACGAGCCCTAGTTTTGATGGTATCATCGTTTTGGGTGTACCCTTGCTTCCTATGCACCAACGTTTATTGAATATATCCTCGTTTAGAATATGTTCTCGTTATGGGTGTATCCTCGTTCTAAATGTACCCTTGTTCTGAAATTGCACTCGTTCAGAAAACTTTTTCACACTTTGGAAAGTTGTATGCAAACAAGAGCAGACTAAACTCAACTTTAATTCGAAATAAAATACTATAAAACTATTTTAAATACGATTTCCTCACTGAACAAACATCTAGATGTCGCAGCATATTGGAGATTATTAAAAGATTTACGATATTTCAGGCTCAAGCAGATATTTTCTATTTTTTTCCGATATAAGTTGAGATCATGCAGTTATATACACAGAGATACAAATCCTAAACAAAATTACCAATACTGACTTAAACTACCCGAAATATCATTTACATTATGGTTCACATAAAGTTGTTTCTTCAAGAATAACAAGAATTAATTTTGATCTTTTTCTTTTGACGCTAAGTGTGACCCACCTTGGATTGCAGTACCATGTGGTTGACTTGTCCACGATAAACAATGATACACACTACAAAATAAGAGGATCTATAACTTTTATGGGGAAAATACAAGTTGCAGGAATTGAGAATTTGATATTCACTTAATTAAATTTTTTATCTTTATATGGAGGAAGGAGTCGGTTAATCATCAGTTACAGAACTTTGCTGCTATCTTATATGTATAATTAGTACCAAACACATTAAAAACAAAAGATTCTAAAGATTTAGTTTGAATTATTGTCCAACTGACTGCATAACTGCATTAAGGTGTCAACAGTTGTTCAAAAATAAAGAGAAATCTTTAAAAAAAATCTACTAAAGACATCATTTTGTACCCAAGTAACGAGTTAGGGATTTAGTGATCTTTTGTTATCCACATATTTTTGTTTTCAATGGTACAATGTTAAGAATGACACTTAACTGTTTTTATTCTAGCGCACTAACAAGTCACATGGTCAGAATAAACAAACAGGGCTTTTTGGATTTACCAAAATGTTTTCAGTTTATTTTTACATCCAATTTTTCAAATTGAAGGCGAAGCTTGGATCTATTGCTATTCAAACACAAATGTATCATGAAATTAAAATAAAAGTGAAACTACCAGCAGGCAATATACATACAACAAAACAAACAACAAAACTCTTTTACTTTTTTTTATTTCAAATCAACAAATCAAAACAATATAAATAAAGACACAATAAGCATTAAGATAAATACTGTCAAATAGTAGAATTATGTTTTATCAAACAACAACAACAACAACAACAACAACCATACGACAATGAAAGTAGAATTCCCCTAATGTCAATTTACCATCAATAAAAAAATGAAAAGCATGAAAAATAATCACAAAATATCATACCTTTTTTAATAATGACATCATGTTTATCATTTTGCATGGGTTAGATTATAAAATATTATTTTGCAGCAAAGTTATTAATGCAAACATAATGAAAGGTTATAATCGACCTTTGAAATGAAACTTGCTTAATTTTAGTTTCTCTACACAAAATCACAATACCATTTTTCTAAGTAATATTCTGTAGTCATAAACATTGTTATATATCAGAGGAATTCTACTTTAATGTCTGCACACACTGACAGAGGAGTTCTTCTTTAATGTCTGCACATTCTGACAGGAATTCTACTTTAATGTCTGCACATTCTGACAGAGGAATTCTACTTTAATGTCTGCACATTCTGACAGGAATTCTACTATAATGTCTGCACATTCTGACAGGAATTCTACTATAATGTCTGCACATTCTGACAGAGGAATTCTACTTTGATGTCTGCACATTCTGACAGAGGAGTTCTTCTTTAATGTCTGCACATTCTGACAGGAATTCTACTTTAATGTCTGCACATTCTGACAGAGGAATTCTACTTAAATGTCTGCACATTCTGACAGGAATTCTACTTTAATGTCTGCACATTCTGACAGAGGAGTTCTTCTTTAGTGTCTGCACATTCTGACAGGAATTCTACTTTAATGTCTGCACATTCTGACAGAGGAATTCTACTTTAATGTCTGCACATTCTGACAGGAATTCTACTTTAATGTCTGCACATTCTGACAGAGGAATTCTACTTTAATGTCTGCACATTCTGACAGGAATTCTACTTTAATGTCTGCACATTCTGACAGAGGAATTCTACTTTAATGTCTGCACATTCTGACAAAAAAGATTCTCCTTTAATGTTTGCATATTCTGACAGAGAAATTCTACTTTAATGTTTGCACATTCTGACAGAGGGATTCTACTTTAATGTCTGCACATTGTGACAGAGGAATTCTACTTTAATGTTTGCACATTCTTACAGAGGGATTCTACTTTAATGTCTGCACATTGTGACAGCAGAATTCTACTTTAATGTCTACACATTCTTACAGAGGTATTCTACTTTAATGTCTACACATTCTGACAGAGGGATTCTACTATAATGTCTACACATTCTGACAGAGGGGTTCTACTATAATGTCTGCACATTCTGACGTAGGAATTCTACTTCAATGTCTGCACATTCTGACAAGAATTCTACTTTAATGTCTGCACATTCTGACAGAGGAATTCTACTTTAATGTCTGCACATTCTGACAGAGAAATTCTACTTTAATGTCTGCACATTCTGACAGAGGGATTCTACTTTAATGTCTGCACATTCTGACAGAGGGATTCTACTTTAATGTCTGCACATTCTGACAGAGGGATTCTACTTTAATTTCTGCACATTTTGACAGAGGAATTCTACTATAATGTCTACACATTCTGACAGATGAATTCTACTTTAATGTCTGCACATTCTGACAGAGGGATTCTACTTTAATGTTTGCACATTCTGCTGACAGGAATTCTACTTTAATGTCTGCACATTCTGACAGAAGAGTTCTACTTTAATGTCTGCACATTCTGACTTCTAAACCATTTTTTTCTATGAATACATTTCCTATAACTATAGTCTGTTTTTTCTGAACATTCAAAGTTTGAATAATTTCATGGTGGACGTTGACCAAACAAGCAAGCATTAAACTGCTATAAAGCTTTTTGTTTATTCTAAGCAGTTTTTAACACACAATGGCAATAGGGTTATCAGAAATTTTAGATAACCAAAAAAATCCACACATTAAGTTGCGGTGAAATTATTTCTGTTTTGACAGATAAAAAACTAACAATAACAGGAGGGATAGAATATTTGAACACTGAATCTAATTATTGCTATGGAACAAAACTACAGTAATTAACAAGGTGTGAAGTAGAAAATTGTCAAGATCCTCAATTTCATGATGTCAGCAGCTGTTAATTTGAATGATGTTTTCACCAAGTATAAACAAACAAATTCCCTCTGTATAAACAAAGTTTCTTAACACATTATTGCTGGCAAGCATGCAACACATAGTTCCATTGCTCTCTGTAAACATATTTTCATTGTAACAGTAAAAGTTTGGTGGTAGAGAAAACCATTCAGTTTTGGATAAAGTCAATCCGAACAAATAATTAAATAATAAATAAATTATTCTACCAATTTATTGCACATTTAGGCCCCAGAGGAGACATCATTGTTACAAGTTTTATAAAACTGTTGTATTGAATCTAGTTGTTTTTCACGTAACCAAATATGTGGTCTCTTTTCTTTTATATATTCTACAGCCTTCTCTGGTGTCCATTTATGAATCTGAAATAACAAGGATTTTTAATCATATATGAACAACATAATTATGATTTGCCCAAGCAGGATACAAATCTAGAATCTATAGATTCTTGCATTTTAAGTTTTTTAGACTATTTTGCAACCTAAATTGGATCCCAATTCCAACCCTAATATTTTTTCTATTTTTGTTTTTTCCCCTTCTGTGAGGTAAAATTTCCCTGTCCTTGGAGTTTTGTACAAATTGTTTCAATTTTGTCAATTTTATAAAAATCAGTGTTTACATTATATCTTTAAAATGTAACACAACTCACAAAGAACCATCCAATCAAAGTCTGTGAATAACATGCACCATCAAATTAGTTTGCACAACTCAAAACAGGAATAGTAATTAGAAACTAAGATGTTATCAATAATATTTTGTCTAGATGAAAATAATACAATTGGTCAACACAAAGGTCACCTGAACATGGGCTTTTTTCTGTAATTGGGAGAAGCCTATGTCCATTCTTCATGTAGAACAAATGGGGAAATATTATCTTTAATTTCGTAGATAGGGGAACACACCATTTAAGCTAAACTCTAAAGTTTGGGAAATTGCATGGTTTTAAAGTAAGTTCAGGAGGGCAAGGCGCCTGTAAACGGCCCCAGTTATATAAGTAAAAAAATATCGGTGAACAAAACCTCTTGTGTTATGTCAGAAGATCATATGACAAGAATATATAAGACTTTTTATTAATTAGGTTTAACGTCGTATCAACACATTTTTTGGTCATTTTACAGAGTCCAGCGCACCTAACCTAGCTTTTCTGGACCCTTGTCTATAACCAGTACTCACCTACCTTTCCACAAGGCCGGAAACTTCTCCATATATCATATTAATGGAGGAAAATTGACATAATTGTCAAATTTTCATGGAAGGGTATAACCTCCTGTGTAGGATTCCTACCTGTACCCCTTTTGTGACATGAGATTCCAAATCCCGGTGCACTACCAACTGCTCTATCGACCCAGTTTATAAGACATCTGTTTCATAAAGATCATACATTACCTTGACTAGATAACAAGCTACCACTGTAGCACTTCTGGTTCTACCAGCTTTACAATGTACATAAACACTTCCTAAATCATTAGTTTTATAATGGGTTATAAATTCTACAGCTTTATGTAGATCTACTTGACTAGGACTTGCTGTAAAATCTATTGTTGGAATCTTGAGTTGTTTTACACCATGTTTCTCCCATTCCTGTATATAACAAGAAAATAAGTTTCAGCTTTTAAGATCAAACATATATTAATATTGATTTAGATAAAAATATGAAATTTTACATTTTTACTGCAGTGCATAACATACAGGTGCCAGAAAATTTCTTAAATTTCAAATTGTACAATAGAAAAGAAAACATTGTGTCTGACATGTAGGACACCACAGTGAAAATATAAAAACCTAAAAATGAGGTAATAAATGACAAAACTATGTCACATATTCACATATTCATCGACCAGTTGCTTTCTAAACCAATGACAAAATACTGGAAATGCACATATTTAAAGATAATGTACAATAACATCAATTGTCTTCCATGTAGAAAAAAGTTAGAAAAAGTAAGTAAGTACCATAAATGTAATGCTTGTAAGGTTTGTAAGGTTAGACAGACAGACAGACGAACGGATAGACAGGCAGGGGGTCGGGGCAAGGCAGGCAGGTGAGCAGCAGACAGGCAGGCAAACAGATACACAGACAGACAGACACACTGACAGACAGATACACTGACAGACAGACAGACACACTGACAAACAAACAAACATGTCAATGTTAAACTTACTTCAGATGTATTACAGAAATCCGTAAGTTCCCATTCTTCATTCAATGTTACAACACCACAAACATTTTCTTCTGTAACAAACTGAAACATAAATATTTTTTACATTGATCTGAGACTTTAAAATGTCTTTTTCTCTTCTTCAGCTGTATATAAATAAATATCAATATCCTAACATATATTACTATATTATCCTAGAAGAAAATTGTCCTAACATATATTATTATATTACCCTAGAAGAATATTTTCCTGACAAATTTATATTATCCTAGAATATTGTCCGCACAAATATTATATTATCCTAGAATATTGTCCAAACAAAAATTATATTATCCAAGAATATTGTTCTAACAAAAATTATATTATCCTAGAATATTGTTCTAACAAAAATTATATTATCCTAGAATATTATCCGCACAAATATTATATTATCCTAGAATATTGTCCTAACAAATATTATATTATCCTAGAATATTGTCCTAACAAAAATTATATTATCCTAGAATATTGTCCGCACAAATATTATATTATCCTAGAATATTGTCCTAACAAATATTATATTATCCTAGTAGAATATTGTCCTAACAAAAATTATATTATCCAAGAATATTGTCCAAACAAAAATTATATTATCCTAGAATATTGTCCAAACAAAAATTATATTATCCTAGAATATTGTCCTAACAAAAATTATATTATCCTAGAATATTGTCCAAACAAAAATTATATTATCCTAGAATATTGTCCTAACAAATATTATATTATCCTAGAATATTGTCCTAACAAAAATTATATTATCCTAGAATATTGTCCTAACAAATATTATATTATCCTAGAATATTGTCCTAACAAAAATTATATTATCCTAGAATATTGTCCTAACAAATATTATATTATCCTAGAATATTGTCCTAACAAATATTATATTATCCTAGTAGAATATTGCTCTAACAAATATTATATTATCCTGGAAGAATATTGAACTAACAAATATAATATTATTGTAGAAGAATATTGTCCGCACAAATACAGTCCATTCGCGTTCGCTCGAAATCGGACGGGACTTCAAAAAATGCTCGAGCGAACGCGATCTCGAGTTAACGTATTACAGATCCGCCATCTTGTTTTTTGTATTTTTTCCACATCGTGATATTCACTTTATAGTCGTCGTCTCGCAATGTTAGATTTTTTTACTTTAAATAAAAGGCATGTACTATTTCAATGGTGTTATTTTTCCTCATTTTCAATGTGTTCTTGTTATGTGTATTTAACATAACATAAAATTAATAATTTTGTTGAACTTGATGATGTCAATGTCCTCAATTTTGACCTTTCTTTGTTTTATGTAGAATACATATACATGTACTTTAAAACTCATTTTGTTTCTGATATCGTCCTTGTTGTGAATAATACTTTACTTTTATATGTACATGATTTTTTGTATAGAATGTGTAATTTTATCTGGAATTAAAATATAAAAAAAACATTTTTGTTTAATCTTGCTTTTATCTAACAAACATTTCTGGACGTACGTCGTACTGTCATAAGGTTCGATTTAATATGCTGTACCAGTACAGGTAGGTAAGATATAAGATGTAAAAATCAGATTTTACACATAATGACACGTTTAAATTAAACAAGATTTGTTAACAGATCTTGGCTTCTACATTATCACAGTTTGATTTAATTTGATAAGTTTTCAATGGCGAGTGACACGTCAAACAAAAGGCTATTCATCGGATAATGATACCTGGTCGTGAAAGGTGCGAACATTTTCAAAAACCAATACTTTGAGCCAGCGCGTAATTTTCAAGTGTTTTTATCATTGACGGGACTCGAAATCCAGCTCGAGTTAACGTAAAATACGAGTCAACGCATTTTGAGTTATCGCATCTTTTTTAAATGAACTTTAGAGTAAATTCGATCGGGACCGAGATATGATCTCGAGCAAAACCGTCATTACGAGCAAACGCGTTTTGAGCGAACGCAAATGGACTGTATTATATTATCCTAGAAGACTATTGTTCTAACAAATATTATATTATCCTAAAATATTGTTCTAACAAATATTATATTATCCTAGAAGAATATTGTTCTAACAAATATTATATTATTCTAGAAGAATATTGTCCTAACAAATATTATTTTATTCTAGAAGAATATTGTCCTAACAAATATTATATTATCTTAGAAGAATATTGTCCTAACAAATATTATATTATCCTAGAAGAATATTGTCCTTACAAATAATATATTATCCTGGAAGAATATTATCCTAACAAATATTATATTATCCTAGAATATTATATTATCCTTGAAGAATATCATCCTAACACATATTATATTATCCTAGAATATTATCCTAACAAATATTATATTACCCTAGAAGAATATTGTTCTAACAAATATTATATTATCCTAGAAGAACATTGTCCTAACAAATATTATATTATCCTAGAAGAATATTGACCTAACAAATATTATATTATCCAAGAATATTGTTCTAACAAATATTATATTATCCAAGAAAATTGTTCTAACAAATATTATATTATCCAAGAATATTATCCTAACAAATATTATATTATCCAAGAATATTGTTCTAACAAATATTATATTATCCAAGAAAATTGTTCTAACAAATATTATATTATCCTAGAATATTGTTCTCACAAATATTATGTTATCCTAGAAGACTATTGTTCTTACAAATATTATATTATCCTAGAATATTGTCCTAACAAATATTATATTATCCTAGAAGAATATTGTCCTAACAAATATTATATTATCCTAGAAGAATATTGACCTAACAAATATTATATTATCCAAGAATATTGTTCTAACAAATATTATATTATCCAAGAAAATTGTTCTAACAAATATTATATTATCCAAGAATATTATCCTAACAAATATTATATTATCCAAGAATATTGTTCTAACAAATATTATATTATCCAAGAAAATTGTTCTAACAAATATTATATTATCCTAGAATATTGTTCTCACAAATATTATGTTATCCTAGAAGACTATTGTTCTTACAAATATTATATTATCCTAGAATATTGTCCTAACAAATATTATATTATCCTAGAAGAATATTGTCCTAACAAATATTATATTATCCTAGAAGAATATTGTTCTAACAAATATTATATTATCCTAGAAGAATATTGACCTAACAAATATTATATTATCCTAGAAGAATATTGTCCTAACCAATATTATTTTATTCTAGAAGAATATTGTCCTAACCAATATTATTTTATTCTAGAAGAATATTGTCCTAACAAATATTATATTATCTTAGAAGAATATTGTCCTAACAAATATTATATTATCCTAGAAGAATATTGTCCTTACAAATAATATATTATCCTGGAAGAATATTATCCTAACAAATATTATATTATCCTAGAATATTATATTATCCTTGAAGAATATCATCCTAACACATATTATATTATCCTAGAATATTATCCTAACAAATATTATATTACCCTAGAAGAATATTGTCCTAACAAATATTATATTATCCAAGAATATTTTTCAAACAAATATTATATTATCCTACAAGAATATTGAATCTATCTTAAACCAACATCTTCCAAGTATAAAATTACATCAAATATTATAATTCAATGAGTTCAGGAGATTGTTTTACTTTGAATGTCTCAGAAACATTTCAGATAAAAAAATCAAAAACAAATTCTGACAAGGTATGATTGTGTTATCGTCTAATTGCAGAGAAACAAAACTGCTCTTACAGGCTATTGACTTCAGGCTAATTTTATGGTTAAATGAATATTAATAATACAATGTATTAATTTGTATCTAGACTACAACCTCTACAAGAGAGATAGAATCAGACTCAGTTGTTCTGACAGAGGAAGCTTGTTACTGGATTAAGAGGTCAAACCCCAGTTGTGTAATAAGCTACTGTGTGACACTTGATTTTGATGAACAGAAGTCATCATACAATACAGTAGACAGAAGGTGTGATGGTGTCATCAAAATGTGTGTAGTTATCAAACAATATATTAAAGTTGACAGAAAGTGTGATGATGTCATCAAAAGTTGTGCAGTTATCAAACAATATATTAGAGTTTTTGTTTATGTTTTTAAGCCATAATTAGTATCTAGGATAACACAACAACTGTCTTACCCATTTTGTCATTCCTCTAAAAGGGAGAGCACCCAGTAGAACAGTTTCATCAATACGGTCATACCAATTACGACTAGTGACTTTAGTCATCATGACATTATAGAACAATGTTGGGTAGAAGGCTACTCTATTAAACAAACTCATTTTGTCTACAGTAGAAATCAAACTTGCTGATATTTAAGTCAAACACTTGTCTGTCAACTCAGAGTAGATCTGTACTAACGATTTAAGTCATCCTTCAAAACTGTAAAAAAAGTTTAAACATTGTTACATACATGTAGTTTTATCAATAATTAAATCTGGTATAAAGTAAAATAAAGAACAGATAAAACTTTTTTGTATTTCTAGCAGGTTTTGCTGATATTCAATTCTTTTTTACCAAAAAATATAGTATTCAAATATGAATATGTTATAGATACAAGATACAAACTTTTATTTATACGCGGAAAACCCGAGCGGGGCCGAAGGCCCGCGAGGGCTTTGAGCGCTTTTAGACAACGTGTATGACGTACGTTAATTCTTTAAAATTGAAAAAAAACGATAAAATTAATGAAAAATATATAGTCCTATGAGTTTGAAAAACGTCTCCAGTATATATGGGGGCCGCCATTTTCATCAATTTTATTAGACGCTTAATCAAACATCTGCTAATCAAGATTAAAGACGCTCTAAAGAAAATTGCACAACAAGCGTTCAACGATTCGGATCAATAAATGAAGCAACTGGCGGCTTTTCATTGGATAAAAATATTGGCAGCTTACTCGTGGCCTTTTCCGCTTATAAACTAATTTCAAATGTGCTTTTTTACGATGCTTATTCCAAGATAACAATCCAAAATATATTTGGTCGTTTTATTCGTTCGTTTCCTCATTAAAGTATTTTTTATGACTTTTTACATTGGAAATACTTACCAACGCACCGTTCGTGACGTCGCTAAGAGACGTTCATAATAAAACCGGCACGTTTCCGTAACTTAACGTTACGGAAAGAGGAAAACATTTCTATCTTCATAAATGAATGTTTTATCGAGGCTTTTTTATCTTCATCTCTATTCATAAGATAAATAAATATGTACAATACATTTCTTTCAGAATTGAAATATGATTCCGACATAAAAGAATGAAATGTTGTCCGATTTTTCTGAATGCAATAAATTACACAGTTATCTCCCCTAGCTTATCTAATTAAAAGGCCCTCAAACAAAATAAATCCTTCACAGCGCCGAATATCTTTTCTTTATTTTATTTTGCCAAAATAACAATCTTATTTTATTATTTTTAAGTAATACATGTAAGTCTGTTTTCCGCGCCATAGGTAGCACCTAAGTTCATATTAGTCGGTACTAAATACAACAATTATCATTACCTATGAACTATTATCTTAAACGTATTGTGAATTTCAATTCTGACTAATTATATTGATAATAATGATGTAGGGTACGAATGTTACAAGTTCGAAAATATTTGGTGCGAATATGTTCACCGGTAAAGAAATTTGCTACTATGCCACAACAGTTATGTACCTATGTAGGCTTAGCACTGAAAGAAACGTTTATAATTACAATTAATCTTACCCTAGTATATGGCATTTAAGGTATATCTACGATTGTTACCCGAAAATTGTACAGAATAATTACCACCTTGAAAAAGTGACGTTGACCGCCGAGGTAATCCGTGTAGGCCTAATTCATGAACGATAACTCTTGTAAGAGTAAAAAAATTCAAATGGCGCGAGCAACCAAATGTCATCATATATTTTTGTGATAATGAGAGGCTGATCGATTTGTTTGATTTGATTTAATAAGAAGCAGTAAGTATGTGGTATTATTTCAAATGGTCTCATATGAAGATAAGCTATTAAAAGCTGTCTGCTACCGAAATGTCGTAATAACTGTTACCAATTCGGACGTTCAAAATTTCGGACATTGTTGTATCTGTCTGTATCTGTATCTTTACGACGCAGAGACCACTGCTGGCGTGATGCGTCGGGGGAGTGCTGTGTGGTCAGTTGCGACCCTGGAGAGCTGTTTTAAAGCCCTCGATTGTACTGGCACACGCGATATCCTCTTCAAGAGCGTTCCAGTTGTGAATGGTTTTTACGAAAAATGAATTTTTGTATTGCTGGGTTTTTGAGATTTTGGTTTTAAAACAGTTAGAATGGTTTATACAGAATTTTGACACAATGTTATGATTTTCACTGTTTAAATCAAGTTTTGGTTTAATTTTACGTTTATTTGTAATGGGTGTCAAATAACTTGTACTGTCAATGGCCGGCACCATACCCCATATTATCTTGTATAGGAAGACTAACCTGGCGTTCTTCCTTCTCTGCTGCAGTGTATCAAGATTAAGGTTCATTATCATCTTTTGGATGCATCCATCTTCTCTGGAGGTATAGTCCTTGGTAATAAATCTTGCAGCTTGGCGTTGGATTTTTTCTATAGAGTTAATGTCCTTGACTAAGTAAGGGTCCCAAATAATTGATCCATATTCGAGAGTAGAACGTACTAATGTAATGAAGGCTGTTTTACGGCAGTCTAAGGAGCAGTTCTTCAGGTTACATTTAAGAAATCCAAGTGTAGAATTTGCCTTTTTACAAATATTACTTATATGTGTGTCCCAGGTAAGGTCTTCAGATATTGTGATTGCACATAACACTTAAGTTTTAATTTTGTTGTTCGATTAAGATGAAATAATTATATTTTCACTGGAGCCAGATACAATTAATTATCTTTTTAATCATGATATTTTCACTGAGCTTCTTTGATGTAAAATGCTTTGACAAGAGAAATGGTTAAAATTATGGCAGTGGGTAGAGACAGAGTTACGGTACCGTAACTCTAGACGCAGGTTCTAGAGTTACGGAAGTTCCGTAACTGTTGACACTGATTGAAGAAGCTTACAAGGTATTTCAAAAACAGTTTTAATGACATACATTTGAGCAATATTGATTACATTTTATTACATTTTTGTTCACGAAAATAATGCAAAATAACGTTCAAGACAATTGCAAATTATTTGAATTATTAGAAATCGTCTATTTTCTATAAATATATGCAAAGGTTGTCTACAGTTACGGAACTTCCGTAACTCTAGACCCAGTCTAGATGTCAAGCCCTGAATATTATAACTTACCTAGTCTTGCCAAATGAGGTTGACTAAAGATATGGCACTTTCCTAACCCTAGAATCCTAAGCTAACATTAATACAGTTTCTTAAGTCAAGTTAAGTGTAGTTGCTGCCTTAAAGTCAGACTAAACACTGACCAGCTGACATAGTGGTGCCATGGAACATTAGCAATACGTTGATGATTGTGATTCCTGAAGAAATGTATGACATATCTGGACAATGTTCTGTATAAAAAATCAGTCCATCATGTTATTGAAAAAGTCAGGGTTTCTTAGTTAAAGTCTTTAGTCGGGCTGTCACGATATACTGGTATATTGCAATATGCAGCTGCAGCAGTATGTACCGTGGTACTATTTTAACATACCGGTATTTGGCAGTATCTTTTATTTTATTGGAAAATTCTTCCCTACATGAAATAAAAGTAGTGAAACATCAGTTTTCCATTATTTATTCAATTTAACCTTGAGTTACAAAAATTTAACTAATTTGGGCGTGTCACTGTCTTAAATGACCGTAAATACTTAAAGACACTAGATTCTATCAGTAGCTGCATGTAAAATTTGCATTGTTTCTGTTAAATACAGCAGAGGCACAACAAATCTAAAAGCCCACAATATATTGTGATACGTATTGCGATACGGTGCCAGCTTATTGCAGTATGTCTTGATACACTTATGGTGTATCATGACAGCCCTAGTCTTCTGTGACTAGCCTTTGAATTCTTTCAGGGCATTTTTTGTCAAAATTGTGAAGGGGCCTGGGCCTGTTCATTTTGTGAAAAAAAGCACGATGCGTCATGAAATTGTGAAAAAAACTGTAGAAATGAGAACAATAAAGCTTCTTTCAGACTTGAATTGACTTCTATTTTGTTCAAGACAAGGTTTCTCAAGTGGTCTTACAATGGCTTTGTTGTAACTTAAAGTTAGTAAAATTCACAGAATATAGTGATTTGATATCAAATAGTAAACTAAAAGTATTTATTTTTCATTTCAATTGATCAGATCTTCTGGTTTAGCATGTTTGCTTGCTGGAATATGTACATCAACAGAGGAAAAAATCATTAAGGGCAATTTTAAAAATATATCATAAATGTCCTAAATTTTTACCTTTCTTTGTTTAAATATTTTCTTTAAAACTACAATCTGCTATAAACATCATACCTTTTGTTAAATCATACTTTTCATGCAGCAATAGATGCTGTTTATTGTTTTTAGTCTAATAGATAGATTATGTGACGAATATTTTAAAAATTTCACATATTCAATCGATGTTTATTCTTGAAATCGAAAAAATGAGGGAATTTATCCTTACTTACTGCTAAATTAAGAAAATCTGAAAATCAAAATGATAAAAAATTATTTAATTACAATGTAATTTGAACGATCTTTCCCTTTATTGGCGATAGCGTCGGTCGCAAAAATGTATGACAGTACGAAATAAAAAACTTTATTCGTTGTAAAATGATTCGTATTTACGATTATTTTGACGTGGAATTCAACTATTATTATTATCATTTAATCAGAGTTTATTATTGTGGTCAACTTTAATTGTCTTTAAAAAACGCATTTGCAAACTGGCAATTATACATATATTTAAACACAACATGCTCATGATTAAATACAATTATCAATTTAACGGCTAGCATCCAAAAGCTTATCTACTTGAATCAATGCTTTATCACAGTTTGTCGCTTGTTTGTTAATTGCAACAGTTTGATTACGTAATCAATCTTATCGGGCTGACATGTAGCACTATTGATTTTTTAGCGGACGCCGATTGGTCTTAATAGGTGACAAAATACACAGGGGTGATTGATAAACAATGGAGTTACTTTTTATCGGCTTTTCAAGCGTGTATACTAAGTAACCCCCGCGTAGCGCGCATCGCTGATTGGTCGATTACATCAAATAGGCGGACGTAACATACGCTCCACTTGTGGTCGATCCGAGATCTTGATTCAACTATGACTCTTGAAGGCAAAATATACGCGGACCAAATTGACGCACAGACAATTTTGATTGAGGGTCAAAAAGGGGTATTTTCGAATTTCCGTGCGTCAAAACCCGAGGTCTCGGGTCTAATTCAAGCCCTGCAAAGTCCTGATAATTTGTGAAATCTCTTTGAAATTGTGAATTTTTTTCCGCTGCATTGTGAAAAAAAAGTGCAATTTTGAATTGTGAAGGGGCCGAACATCGGCCCCTGTTATAGAAGGAAAAAATGCCCTGTCTTTAACTTTAATGAGACAAAAAGTAAGTCAAAAGATTAGTTGAAACTTCAAAGTATTCTACAAATTATATGAATATGTATGTTTACCTGTTTTTTGTATTCATTTACCCAGTCTGGACATCCTGCACAGTTGTCAGAACATTAGTTTTGCAACCAATTACAAATGGCATTTTATAGTCTTGAGTTTCATGCTTACACACATTCACTGACTTTAAAGCTATTACCCCTGGTCATCGGGCTACTGGTACCTATCTATCAATCTCCCTATGTCTTTTTACTCTGCTTATTAGTGCAGCCGCCAAATTGGCGCAACAGAATTATACCACCCTTGCCGATACCCATTTACACCTGGATGGAGTGAAGAAATCGCTGGTAATTTTCTTGCTCAAGGAAATTAGCAGTGCCCCTAGTGGGATTAGAATCCAGGACCTGTTGATCCCTAAATGCCCGTGTTACCACTGGACTACTGCTCCTGTAATTAACATTTCCTTGAGAATGCAGGTTTGAGAACAATGTCTGATGCTTGAATTTTTCTCATTCACTTTAATCATGACTTTTCAGGAAAGAAGTTCTAAATTTAAATATATATTTTTCATGTTTATTTCCAGGCATGGCTGATATAAAAATAAGATGTGTTAAAGTACATGGTCACCCAGAAACACAAGCATTAATTGAAGAAGCTTACAAGGTATTTCAAAAACAGTTTTAACAGGGTTCAACAGTCTTGAAAAGGCCCTTTATTTTGATGGTTGCCTTGAAAAGTCCCTAAATTGCATGACTGGCTCTGAAAAGCCCCTAAACTTGCACTGTCTGGCCCTAAATTACTATTTTGAAGGCCTTAATTTAGTTTGGGAACTATTAGGTTGGTTATTAATCAAAATCTAAATGATTTACTAGGCAATTGAATGCAAATTTAATATTTTCAATTACACATAATTTCATATTTTGGGTGAATGGACTTCTCGACAAATTGACCCGGGGATGAACACTAACTCTGCTTTACCTGGTAAGTCTGAGCCATCTGAATAGAGCCCTAGAAAATTAAGCCCTGAATTAAATCAAATAGGCCCTGGAAAAAACCTAAAAAGGTCCTAAATTTATGTTAGAGAAGTCTGTATGAACCATGTTTAATGACATTCAGTATAATCTGACCAATATTGATTAAATTTTATAGTATATAAAAGTGGACTTAAAATTTTCACAGAAAGCCAGTGCCACTCATTGCTATTGACGTATGTTACAATACATTCTATTTATATGCATTAAAATAGGATTGTTGTTGAATGATATACCTCAATATGTTAGAATCACGATCCGAACCACAATTCATGTAGAACGATTCACAAATAGAACCATGAATCACCAGTTAATGAAAAAGCATACACAAGTTCATATATACAACACACACATATATATATATATGAATATAAATATAACAAAAATAAGTGAAGAATAACGAAAGCTTTTATTGCATTTTCAACATAACCATCTACAGCATCATGTTAGAGATTCAAAGGAGGGTTTTCGCGTGTGCTGAAAATGCTCCATGCACAAAGTACATTGATTTATATTTTCATTAGTAGCGCAGCTGTTTTTCGATAGTAAATAATAATATTATTTTTCATTTGTTTGTAAAAATAGATCGCGATCCGACAATTTTGGTTGTGCAGATTAATCATACTTGGTTTTCTGATAGGGACCATGAATACCTGAGTACTTGGATACTCGCAGCAGCCCTAGTATTTATGCAATTATTTGTACTTCGACTTGTGATTGAATCAATGAATGAAATATAGATACTATAACTATTATGTATGAATGCAGTTATTTGTGTTCTGCACTTGGGATTCAAAATCTATGTAAACTGAACTATTGTTTATATATACTCATCTGTGATGCTGTTACTAATTCTTTGTTTACACAACAGTGTTCATATGATGAAAAGATATTAACAACATGGTTTACTGAAGATGAATGTTTGACAGTTACAACAAAACAAAAACATGAAGTCTATGTGTTTGATGTATTTGATGGTGAAGCTTTTGAACATATATCAGGTCTAGGATGCAGGTTGGAACAAATTAATATATTGGATTTTCTGTGGCCATTTTGAGTGCATGTTTATCAGTGTTAGAAATGAGCACTTGCCCACTTGCCATGCAAAGTTAAAAATTGATCTGGCAAGTTGGTTACAATTGTAGCTGTTCCGACTGGCAAGTCAGCATTTCTGGACATAAAACCTATTTTTGAATATAAAATTCATTATTTGAGAGTTTCAGTTGTAATCTGACTGATTCCAATACATTTGTTCTTCTCAATCTAGTCAATTTTCCTAAGTTTAAGTATTGTAATGCAGAAATAAAATGTTTCTTATGAAATAGGAATTAAATTATCACTGTCAAAGTTTTTATCTAGTTATAAAAATAGCAAAAATAGATGATAAATATTAGGGCAACCAAAAGGTACTGGGGCCATGTTAAAGTCTGGTTTAACTTGCCCTCTGGGAAAGATTGTTTGAGAATTTATTAAAAACTAAAACTGCATGTTATCACAGGCTGTGATTGTACAAAGTTGTTTTGTAAAGATGATAATAACAAAGATCAGCTGAACAGAAATCTTAAGTTTGTAAAATTAGCAAGTATACAAACTGAGTATTTTAGATCAGGGTTACATTTGACAACATAAAATAAAGAATCAACTTAAACTGCTTACATGTATACTGTACAACCTCTCATGAGACCACAACAAGTTGATCATGTGTTCTATGGATACCTGTCTATTGTATTGATAGTTGTTTTATCTTTAACTTTATTAATGAAGTTTATGAACTTATTATTTCAGAGTGATTGGTCCGTTATGTCTGATAACATCTATGGTTTGTCAGAAGGTATTATGAGAGTATTTTTGCTGAATTGTTTTTTTTACTTCACTTAAAGTTTTTATTAGACTTTTTCTTATAATTGTAAATTTTCACTGTTGGTTTTCTAGTTATGCTAAGATTAATTTGTTAAAAGATCAACTGTTTGATTTGACTATATCTGTATTACAGACTCATTGTACATGTATGTACTTGTTAAGTCAAGGTGTGTAACTCATCTACCAAGATTTCCTGAATATCTAAATTCTAATATGTTATATCTATATAGTATTATGTTACAAATATTCTCATAACTTTCCACAAGCAGCCCCAACATTTCTTTTTATCATTGAAAACTAACTGTATTGTCAAATTTTTATTGAAAGGATATGACCTCCTTCAATCTGGATTCTCTCCAATATTGTTAAATTTGAACTTGAGCACATTAATCCTTACTATACAGTCACAGCTGATGATTTTTTTCTCTCAAAAACGCTGATTTTCTTTGTGTGAATTTTTGAGCTATATTCTCAAATTTTTGTAAAAATTGTGTGATAATTTACAAAAAAATACTTTCTTCATTCTGTGTCTTTTTAACACTTGATACTCATAAAAGGTACTTGTAGAAACACATTAAGGTATATGTCTGAACCTGACACTAACTATAGTAACTGAAAACAGACATTGAATAATTGCTATTATATTAAGACTTTTTTAATTTGATAAATCTGCTATTAATTGTAAAATTTGGTATAATTTTGTGATTGGTCAATTTTTCTCATTTTGTAAAATCCTAACATCAGCCCCATTTTTAGGCAAAAGAATTCACTGACAGCTTGCTTGTATTGTACAAACTGTTTGTGAATACTTTAGTTATATATACATGTATGTACTCATAGTGTTTTATATTTTGTTACAGGATATACCAAGGACTTCTAAACCTATTTATAATTTAGCTATGAAGGATATTATTGTTTGTTGTACAAATGTTGAGAAAAAATTAAGGGTAAGATACACTAGTTACATGTAGTTTTTATGAGTACGTTCATTTTCAACTTTTAACAAATGTTTGGATTTAATTTGAAGTTTGTGATCTATAAAGTATATTCTTATCATTGATGAGTCATTTAGATATTTCATTGCTTTATCACCGTCTGTGTTGTTTTAGGTAAATACATTATCACAGTTATATCAAATGAGTCTAAGGGCGAGTTGCCTAACGATTTCGCTACGCATCGCTATGAAAAAGCAATTTCTTGTAGCGCTTCTTCTTAGGAAACGGCTTGCTACTTACCAAACTCCCTGCAGCAGTTATCTCCCTTTATCAAATCTTTTGCTTTCATTGCAAATGCATGTTTTCGGGACGATTTCAAACTAAATAAGTCTTTAAAAGTATAAAATCATTGCAAAAACATATGCTTAAATGAACAATTACAAATATTTATTGATTTCAATTCATCTTTAGTCAGTAAAACATAAAAACAAGAATTGTCGGCACTCAGGAAGTTACATTACTGCGGAGGCAGCCATTTTGATTTGTTAAAGCGCTCTAGGGTAGCGAAGATTTTTTCGCCAGCCTTCACTACGTAGCGAAATGAAGCTATATGTTGTAACAAGCTGTTTCCTAGTATTTTGCTTCGTAGCGATATCTAGCGATTTCCTTAGGCAAAGCACCCTAATACTGGTACCTATATTTCTGTATGCTATTACCTTGGTTACCAAGATGCCTAAGAACTGTAACTCTATTTTTGTATAATTGTTTTTTAATAACCTCCATTTTATGAATCTACGACTTGTCTTGTTAGGAAATCGCTACTCAGCTCCTTTTTAGCTTGACTTTACATATAGTAATGTAGAGTTCTCCTACTCGCCCCGGCGAATTATCTCCCCTTGAACTGATTAGAGTTTTTGTGCACAGATTAAAGTTTTTGTGCAGTAAAATACTTTCTTCTATATCTTTGTTATTTCTTAAGATATTAACTTCAAACTTTAAATATATGTTCCTTACTATCAACCACATCTCATGTGACAAGGTTCATAACTCCAAATATATTTTTTTCAGAATTATCTCCCCTTGAACTTAGAGTTTTCATTAAAAAATGTTTGTTTTTACTGCAACTGTTTTATTTCTTTAGGTATTGACTTCAAACTTTAATATATGTTTCTTATTATCAACCACATCTCATGTGACAAGAATCATAACTCCAAATACATTTTTTTTCAAAATTGTCATCCATGAACTTAAAATTTTCTTTAATTTTTTTATTTATTTATTTACTTTAAATTTGTTTAGGTTATATTTTCAAATTTTAAAATATGTATGTTCCTTATCATCAACCACATCTCCTGTGACAAAAACTTACTTAGTCGAGCATGCTGTCTCCTCTGACAGCTCTTGTTAATGAAATTCTTTGTAGCATAAGAGTTCTATGGAACAGTTTTTCTTTAAGCTAGCAAATGAAAGATGGCAACTTCCACCAACAAAAGTTCAGAATTGTAACATTCAAGTCAATTATCACCATAATTATTTCATTTAACTGCTTTTGATGATTTCTATGTATATTCTTGGGGGAAAAAAACCTGTTCCCCATAGTGGCCACCATTTTGAACTGCGGAAGTGTTTTAAATGATTTGGCAAGCAAGAAAAAAACTTGCTACATATCACTACATTGGGATTCAATTTGCTAGTTGTAGTGACCATTCCGTAGGAAATTGCTACAAAACTTCTAAAATGTGGAGAGATTTTACAACTCTTGAAATTGTTGTTTTATTTCTAGGATCCATTATTTTATAAAGTAGAATTAATGGGTGGTAGTATAACAAGAGATTTTACAACTGATGTGACACATCTTGTAGCTGGGTGTGTCGGTACCAAGAAATATCTGGTAGGTTGTGTCTATACTTTGTTCCATAATTTTACAGCTGATGTGACACATCTTGTAGCTGGGTGTGTCGGTACCAAGAAATATCTGGTAGGTTGTGTCTATACTTTGTTACATAATTTTACAGCTGATGTGACACATCTTGTAGCTGGGTGTGTCGGTACCAAGAAATATCTGGTAGGTTGTGTCTATACTTTGTTGTACTTCTTTCATGATAGGAGCTAATTGATTGATAAACTGAAGTCAGTTGGTTACCTTATGAAAGACTATACTTGCTTGGTAGAATTCATAGATTGCCAGTAAAACAATGACCACACAAATTCTTTGTTATACAGCTCAGAACTTACTGTAGAAACTTATGTAACAAAATATTAGTGTCTTGCTAGAAATAGTTTTTAGCTGGATTTTTCAACAAAAAAATTGGGCTGGGCTTATAGTTTGGCAAAATACGGTTGGTCAGGTGTCTGGTGTCGTTGCCAATTGCAATAAAGTTTTGTATTTACCTTATATTTCTGCCATTTATTGTCAGATCTTTATGAAATTTATACTATGATAACATACCAAGTGATAAACAGAATTAGAAAGTAACCACAACTCTACCTGGCTTTATTATGGATTATTTCCCTTTGTAATTTTTGCATTTATGTTTTGAAATCCCGCTTTAATAATTAATGTGGTGTCCACATTACATTTTTTGCTTTTTATATATGATAATATAGGTAGCTGGAAGTAATGGTGCACAGATTATGTTACCTACATGGGTTGATGAAGTCTGGAAGAAATCTAAACTTGAGTAAGTTTTATTCTCAAAAATCACCAATAAATATCATCTCTCCTTTAGTTAAGTTAATAGTTTGTTTTAGTAGTTTTGCTTGATTGTGTAACAAAGTCTTTATATGATTTTCTCTAGGGCCAATTTCTTGGCTCTCTAGTATGTAACATTTTTTATGCTTGGCCACAAAGACTTTAAAAACATTAATCTTTTCTTCCTAATGACTGAACATTTCAGATGTTAGGAAAATCTGAGATCAGTAAGCAAGAAATTTATAGAAATTGTTAATGATTTGGTTTATTGAAAAGTTTCTATTAACCCTTTACTGGTTGCGACATGTGTGAAAAGTAGCCATTTTTTCACCATTACGCGCAAGGGCTATTTCAAGATGCTCTAATTTCATTACTAATTATCATACAGATATGCAACTTGGCCAAGTTATTACCGGGTAGAATGTCTTTCAGAAAAACCAAGTTAAGCCCCGATCCCCGTTACCATGGCAACGCTGGGGCGGAGCAAAAACGGCAAAAAATGCAATTTTTGCTCTTTTTCAACCCCACATTTGCGTTTCAAACGGTAATATTTTCCAAAATTGAGGTTTAAAGTGTCAGGTCTTTTCAGATACTGAAAACGTGTTTACTTATCAGCATTTGGCGCCATTTTTCTGCACTCAATGACCTCGATTTTTTTTCTGGCGATGAGGGGCGCTGTGCCCCCTTCAAACCCCAGCAACAAAGGGGGGCACATCCCCCCTTAGAAACCCCCCTGGGACATCTTTTTGGGAGGGAGGCGCGCGAAAAAGGGCTCAATTTTTTGGGGACAACTATCCTTAAGTGAAATTCACTTATTCCAGTTAAAAAACACCATTTTCAAGGCTGTGGCAGCCATTTTGGAGGGGGGGGGTCTAGACACGTAAAAATGCGGGATTGAGCGGTTAAGGGTTAAGCTTTGGATCTTTTATGCCCAGCCTACTCAGTCCACAATTGATCAATCTTAAGAATTTGGTTTCAGGAGGGATCAACCATGCATAACTTTGTAGAGTTTAGTAATAGGGCTTTCACGATATGCCAGAAGCATATTGTGGTATGTTGTGATGCCCTAGAACCGTATTGCAATAAGTACCATGATATATTACTTGGCAAACCAAAGACATGGCTGCATATATTGTGACAGCCCTATTTATTTTAGTAATGTAACACTTTATTTTACCTTTCACGTGTCTACTACTTTATCAGTTTGGAAAGTTGTCTGCTACAAAAGCAGGTATATTGTTTGTATTTAGATCTAGTTGAAAGTTTGAATGTAGAGATCTATACCTCACCAGTCACACTGACTGTTGTCATGTAACTGAAAAATTATGTTGTTTAAATGCACCATTAAAGCTTACAAAAACTTGTACATTTGTACACTTAAGTTGTTGTGTTATTAAATTTTATTCAACTTTTGTGGCACATACATTTTCCCTCTAATTTAAATACTTGATATGCGTTTAATTTCCTGATACATAGATACAGATAAATATTTTTTTCAATATTGAGTACAGAAGTACTGTGGTAAGTATTTAAATCAACAGGGTTAATGTATGCATCACTGACAATTGAATAGAATTATACATTATGAAAGCTTTAATAATTCAAGTTATATTTTACAGAGCCGTACATGGTAGTGATGAACAATTTCAAGATTATAAATGTCCTATATTTATGGGTCTTGTGATCACTGTATCTGGTCTTACTTCATCAGAGAAAAATGAAGCCAAGACTTTAATTGAAAAAGAAGGTAAATATGTTTATATATACAAACCTGTTGAAAGTGATTTCTTGTAATAAAGTGTTTATATCTATAACTGGCAGAGTATGACTTATAATTTTAGGGTCTCACATCCAAATGACTTGTCAAAAAACAAAAATATCTCTAATAAGATATTTGTCACTGTGCAGGGTTCATTTTGTTTGAAGTATAAATAATCTATATTCACTGTTGAGTCATACCATCAGAAGTGTACCACAACCATTCTATAATTAATTAGTATAGTGAGTCACCCATAACACACAGAGTAAATTGTCAGCACCTACTCTCTATGCTACTTACCTTATTTATCACAAGTAACCAATGATACCATATCATTTATCCATTTCTCTATACCAGAAGAGAATGTTATTGGGCAAACAGGTATGGTAGAGCAATTGTATCGGTTAAACTATAGGTCAAAAGGTGGTCTAGACAGCTGTGTTTCCCTCCCCCACACACACACACACACACTCACAAAAATGGTAAACAATCACTATATCATTTATCCATTTCTCTATACCAGAAGAGAACATACGTCATTGGGCAAACAGATATAGTTGAGCAGTTTTATTGGTTAAAATATATGTTAAAAAGATGGCTTAGACAGCTGTGTCCCCCCCCCCCCCCCCGTCCCCCCCTCAAAAATGGTAAACAATCACTATGTGTGATAAATGAACTTGTTTGAACATTTTAGAATTAAGAAATATGTACATGTAGATTATGATTAAATAAAAACCTAGAAACCTAGAAAAGTATAAAAGTGGTACTGAAATAATACAGAATTGTTGTCTTGATAAGTTAGAATACTTTTTATGAATTATGTGTTTATTGTTTTGGTTAGGAAGTTATGAAAAGATTATTAGGAACACAAAAATATTACTCTTTTCCTAAATACAGTCAGATCTTGATACAACGACATCCGTTACAATGACATTCTCTCATTACACTGACATATGCGTTATAATGACACATTTCTTGGAAACAAACAATGTTGTTGTATTGAGATCTGACTGTAGTACATGAATAACATGTTCATACTAAATGGTTTATACCTTTATAACGCTATGCTTTGAACTCATGTAAAGTTCAATCTTGATATTTCAGGTGGAAAATATACAGGTGAAATGAAAGTCAAAGAATGTACACATGTTATAACAAATGAACCAAAAGGTATGTTATGATAATATTATTATATTGTTGACTTTGTATTGTTCAACCTGAAATTGCTACATGATTAGAACTATTTCAGCTCTGTGTGCCAATAGGCACTTCTATTTTGTAATAGCTTGAAAACAAGCTTGAAACCCAGCCTCCATAACAACTAGAGGAAACAGTGTCTGCTTCACTGTTCTATACTGCAGAACAGACTACCTCAGTCAGTCATTCTTTCCCTCGACTACAAGACTGTGGAACAAGCTGCTGAACCATATCCCAACAGCCCTCAGTCTTGATGCATTCAAATGGGCTGGTCGAGATGTTACAATTTACATCAGTGTGTATAGTTTAAAGGTTTTTAAATTTTTCGTACCACACCACGTCTTTGGCCTTTCCCCTGCCACAATACACCAGAGAGGGATCTTGTGCAGTAACTGGAGGAAGAAGAGGAAGTAAAATAGCTCAGTTATATATATATATATACTTCTGTCCAGTTTTATGTGACTCACATGTGTTTCAGTGGTTTAGATCTCTGATTTCAAATAATTGTACCCTCTCACTGAAGTGGGTGTTGGGTTTCAATCCAGCTCAGACCACAACTTTTTATACATGAAAGTATCCAGGGCTCAATTATTGGCCCCATTGCCCATGCAAAAGGACCTAGTTTTCCCATTTTGAAAAATAAATTCAAATAGTTGCAAAAAGTAAAATCATTATATTCTTTACACTTCCTAATTTATACCAAATTCTAAATTTAAAAAAAGTAGCTGCTTATTTTTCTTAATTTAAGCCAGTGACCTTTTTCTTAACTAACTTGTTAAGAACGTTACAATGCTACTGTATACTAAGAATGTATGTCTTATACTGATTACTTAAAACCTTTAATATATATGTATTTCACTTCAGGAAAGATTATCAACAACAAGACTTATGTTGTATAAAAAACGTTCATTAAATTCCAATGTTTCGGCATTGAAAAAACAAAACAATACATGTAGTGATTATTTCAAAGCAGAATAGCAGGGTGCTGCATCCTTCCCTTTTTCTTTTCTCCCTGCCCATTTTTGCCTCTTTCTATGCAGTAAATAGTACATTTAAGACATTAACCCTCAGATATGCCCTGTCCCCTTTTTTCTGCCTCCCTGCCCTATTCTGAGTTTTGGAATAATCACTAATACATGTGACGTAATGTCAACGTGCAAAATAGCGCATTACGTTGAGAAAAAAATGTATTTTTGTTCTAGAAAAAGTCATCATTTCATGCAAAAGTCAACATATGCAATAAAAAGGTTATGAAACAGGGCAAGTGTGCCTTAAGGCTGAAGCCCTCGGGCCAATACCTTAGAAAGTGTGCTGATATCTTCCTTAAGGCACACTTGCCCTGTTTAATAACCTCTACGTATTTCACTTCAGGACAGAAGTATAATTTTGCTAAGAAATGGAAGATACATATAGTACGTTCAGAATGGTTATATGAATCTATAGAGAAAGGTTTCTGTCAAGATGAAAGCGACTATCAAGTGACTAGTGAAGGAGAAAATGAAGGAAAAATGAAAACTTCAACACCTGAAAGACAAAGTGGTATTTGTAAGTTAATGATTTGTTTTCTTGCAGACCATTTTTCGTTTATAACAGGGGCCGTTTACATGTGCCTTCTCCTTCTGAAATTTCTTTAAAATCATGCAGTTTTTACCAAAATTTGGAGTTTATCTTGGATTTTTTGCTCCCCTATTTTTGACATTGTGTTGTAATTTCCCCTACATAAAACAAAGGCCCCAGGCCCCTTCCTCGAATACTTAAAAAAGCCCTGTCTTGTTTGACATAATCATAATGATGAAGAAAATCATCAAAGATTTATAAAGTAACTCTGTAGCTTGTTTAAATGCTTGTCTTCATTTAATTAATGGATACAATATAATATTTATCTAGAGGAGGGAGTTACAGATTTACACGTAGAGACTTCAGTGATAGATTAATAAAAACAAGCACTAGTCTGATACATCAACTAGTCTTAATTATCAACTAGCCTGATTATATGAAATAAGTTATTTCACTAGCCAGATCACTTTCACTAGCCAAGTTCATTATTCACTAGCCTAGGCCATTTTCACTTGCCAAAATCATAATTTATTAGCCAAGATCATTTTCACAAGCCCAAATGTTAATTTAACAAATGCTCATATATGTTTTCACAGATGGTAATTTAACAGATTTAAACAATATATCTATGATCTCCATGTTTTTACAGATGGTAATTTAACAGATTTAAACAATATATCTATGATCTCTATGTTTTTACAGATGGTAATTTAACAGATTTAAACAATATATCTATGATCTCCATGGCAACAGTAAATGAGACAGCTATAAGTAATGTGACAAATATGACAAGATTAGAAGATCCTTTATTTAATCTAGATTTAACTAAACCACCTGAAGATTTATTTCTGGATGGTTGTAAGGTGAGGTATACTTTAACTTATAAATGTGTTTTAACATGTTAACACGTTTTAACATGTTGATGTATGTTCACCAACTTTTCAGCGGTTTTCCCTGGTCATTTAGCTACTTGTATCTATCTATCAATTTCCATAGAGAGTCTTTGATCAAGAGAATTACACCACCCATGAAGGTATACAATTCTTTACCCTTGTCTGCTCTTACTTCAGACTTCAGGAGCAAGAAATAATTCTTAAGCTGTCAACATGTTATAAAAATTTCTATTAGAATTGAATGATTTCTTTCCAATTTGTATATATATTAACAATGTTTAGAGTCAATCGTATTGTTTTATGTTATAGATATATTTGAGTGGATTTAGAGGTCCTACGTTAGAAAGATTACGTAAAATAATAAATAGTGGAGGAGGAACAAGGTTGGTATATTGTTTATTACTCTAGTCTGGTCAGTACATTGTCTGTTTACTACACTAACCTGGTATATTACCTGGTATATATTTATGAAATAAAAGTAATTCTATATTTATTATTCTAACATTTGAAAAAAATGAGTCAAATTGAAAAAAGCTAAATGTTAACTAAATGTTTCTCATCCCTGTTGGACCCATTTTCAAAGCTAGACTAAGCCTCTTTGCTTTTTTATTCTAGAAAAGAAGCTTTTGTAAAACGTTTAGATATTCATTATTACCAATTTTTGAACTATTAAAATTAATATTACAGACTTAAAAGTATAAATCTGCCTAGATTTTTACACTTTTTTTACACATTTTTTTAGGAAAGGTATGAAAAGATCAGCCACTTGTCTCATTTATTCTTACAAATGAATAGTCCAACAGAATTATCCTGAGCTTGAACTGCCTAATTATAATAATTACATACCTCACTTACATTAAATCGTGAGTTTCTGTATGCGTGTATACGGTTATACACGTGTTTATAACAACCGATGTGACTATAAATCAATTTATTAAAACTGGCAGGTTATTGTACTTTAAATTTTGAACACATTAGTTTTTTGGGAAACAAGTATGTCATCAATATTATGGCACATTTTTAAAGTATTTATTCTTATGAAAACAACATTAATTGTTCAGTTCGTGTATTTTACCGAAAGCTTCCGATAAAGCGCGATATACAAACGAAGACAAAAATAGACTGTAAATATTGAGTTTAATATATTCTTGCATAAAGGTCAAGCTCAGGTTAATTCTGTTGGACTATAACTCTAGTAAAAACTGTTGACATAAAGGAGCTAGTGATTATTCTAGAACTCAGAAAAGGCAAGGAGGGGCGGAAAAGGGGCGAAGTTCAGGGCTCTGCTATTCTGCTTTATAATAATCACTTAATGAGTATGGAAGTGCCCTGTTGATTTACTAAAATATTTATATATTATATTTTAGATGTAATCAAATCTCAGATAATGTCACACATGTTGTAGTTGGTGAGAAAATAAATACTGATATAGAAAACATTAAATCTTTATCTAACAGGTAATACTGTTGTTTTTTTTATTTATTATCATATCATAATACTCAGACCTTTTTTTCTTATATAACTGGGGCTGTTTTCAGCCACCTTCCCTCCTGAAATTTCTTCAAAGTCATGCAGTTATCCAAATTTTGGAGTTTACCTTGGATTTTTTGTTCCAGTCTGAAACTTAGAGATGCATGACATTGTACTTCTGAATTATGGATAATAATTAATAGAAAAAAAATTAAGATACTTCAATGTAGAAAAAATATTTTATTCAAAGATTCAGTTTTTTTCACTTCATATTGTCATGCATTTTAAGGAAAATTTTTTATCCTACTTAATTTCTCTCTAATGTCTACAGACCTCATGTAGTGACATCACAATGGTTAGTAGATTGTTATAAAGAAGAGAAACTATTAGATGAAAGTAAATATTTCATCTCGGAGATATCTCACCAACAACAACAACAACAAGCTAGGACACCAGATAACAAAATACATAGGTATAAGTATCTTTCTTATTATTTAATTTTTAATTCTTTTTTTTTTTAATGTGAATAATTTCTTTGTAAATTTTCAAACGTATATCTGAAATTTTGATTTTAGATTTTATATAGATAAACCATGTGCCTTAAGGTCAGTGATTATGAGTGTTTGATACATATATCTAGATTTCTTGTGCTTTAATAATTTTATTTTATTTTTAGATTTTATTTTTATTTCCAAGTTTTAACTATGCTTAGTAATCATACAGATTATTACATGTCTTTTATGCTGCTTTTCCTTTTTCTTAAGTTTTTTTTCGAGCTTTTCAAGTTTTGTTATTTTCTGTTATGTTTAAACACTTATATGTTAGATAGTTCTGTTTGTTGTCGGAAAATAGCTTATTAGCTAACAACACCATGTTGTATAATAACTGACCTTAAATAAATGTTATTGTATCTTGTAGAAGAACTAAAGGTCTAGATGATACACAGATATCTAAGCAACAATCTGAACAACAACAACAACAACAACAAGGTGATGATGATATGCATGACATCATGAGTCAATATTTAGATCAACCTAAACAAGGTATTTGGTTCTTTAAGTTTCACAAGGTTAAATCTGTCAGAGTTGTGTACATTACTTGTACCAGTATCGATATTGTTTTAAAAAGGTATCAGTATAAATTTATACTGTTTTGTATTGGTACCAGTTCTTGATATTAAGGCTTTAAAGGTAAACCGATATACCAGTTGATTAATTAATATCGCAATACAAATTCTGATGTTTTTTAACTGGTTCCCTTTTCCCTGAACCAGTTTTTGTAGTTATATGCTGTACTGATTGTTTTTATCAGAATCTGAAATTTAAATGTTTGAATAAATGTTATTACGTGTTGTAAACTTTAAACCATCTTATTGTGCTTTAAAATGTTAAACATTTCGTCAGATTAGAAATATTTGGATGAAATATTTGATTAAGAAATCATTTGAAAATACATGTATGCATGTTATGATTGCAATGCACATGCATTAATCATTGCTTTGCATATCTACATAAAAACCGATACATATTGCAATACAGGTTATACCGTATTGTAAAAGCCGGACTTGATATGGTATTTTAAACAGTAGAAAACAAAAAAGTCATATATAATGATATGTAATTCACTGCTGCAAAGTTGGAAACAAATTGTAGACATTTTCTGGATAGAAAAGAACATTGGTCAATTTTGGAATAAGCTTTGTTTTATTCAGCTCATTAATTCAGAAACTGACATTTTCACCTGGCCCCGATTCCATGAACAAGCTAAAATCAGTTACAAGTGATTAACTTGGTAACTGGATTAGCAACTGACTTAAATCAATTAGCTTAAGTCAATTGCATTCCACGAAAAATAAGCGATTTAGTAACAGGATTAGTGAGTCACTTAAGCCTGTTATCTTAAACCAACTGTCAAGTTGGTTTAAGCCGGTTGTAGCATCTTAACTGAAATACATCGATTCACAACACGAGTCACAGGTGTCAACAACCAGTCATGTCCTTAAAATTACGTCACAAGACATGATGACGGGGGATGATGACCCAGTTACTGTACTGAATATACTACATAGTCTGTTTCAAATATCTGAGATATCCAAGTTTTATACAATTGGCTGCCAATGTTTTATTGGTATCAAGCATCTAACAAAAATGACAAGTTTAAACTTACGCGTTTAACGAGTCGGCGACTTCCTGCCAGCACGACTCTTTTCTTTTGGCGCCGAACGATGCCCCCCTAAACTTGCCAAAAAGAATGTCCCCCCGACTTAAAATAACTTCCACTGCCCGCATCTTTTCCTCCTCGGACCAATTTTCGGTCCTTTTCCGGGGTGTAGACACTGACATGTCAGAAACGGGTTTCAATTTTTTCCAAGGGATTTTGTAACATTCTAAGAGTCTATGGTATTTTATAACAAGTAGTCCGTCACTAGTACCGCCCCTAGCTCCGCCTTCTTACAAGTACTGGTTGTGTTTAAATGAGTCTTACATTTAAATTAAACATATTGGATGGGGCAAGGGGGGGGGTTAAGACATTATAATATCTGTGTAGTGTCCAAGGATTATGGTGACAAATCGTAATATCGACCCTGACTTAATTGAAACAGGTCAGAAACAAGCGAAAGTAGGTCGTCGTCTGTCAAATAGCTCTTTCTTGACTCCAATTGAAGAGTACCCGAGCGAACGCAACGAAATGAGCGAAAAGTTTAAGCTCGTTATTCGGCTTAACTAATCCATAACGTAATCGCAATGGTGGAATGTGTTTAAGCGCAAGTGCTTAGCTAAACCAAATAGTGAGCTAAGCATGTTACTAATCAAATAATTAAGTCATTACTTAAGCGTGTTCGTGGAATCGGGGCCTGTGGTTATGTAACTCATGAAAATATGTTATCTGAACTCATTCAGTGAAAATTCAATGTTACACCAAAGTTGTCAAATATCTTCTATATATTTTACAGAAACATCAAAGTCAGATAATACAACTATAGATTTAGATAATGATATGACACAAGATCCTGATAAAACAAATGTTGGTAAGTCTTTGATTTAATTATCTTACCTGTGCACTATGGTACTCACCAAAAGTTTGGAGACATTTTCTCTTTGTAGGCCTACTGAATAGCTTTTATCTAAAATTTGATAACTGTTTATTTTGAAAAGCTTTTTAGTTTTGCTTTATTGTTTGGTTATCATTATAATAACTGAAACTACAAAAATAGCATAAAAGCAATGTTATGGAAAATAATTACTGTCAACATGGTTTTGAAGGCTTCGGGATATCAAATGCTGAACCTTATTATAGATAAGTTGCATTCATGAAATTTGTTTTCATTTTATTACAAACTATACTAAATATATTTAAGATAATATTTCTACAAATATAATCATCAAAATTCATAAAATGTAGTAAATTTCTTTTGTCTCCAAACTTATGGTGGGTACTGTATGTGTTCATGGTGAGCTTTTACCATCACCTTGTGTCCATTGTGCCTCTGTTTGGAGTGCATCATCTATTATTACTTTAAACAACATCCCATGATCTATAGTCAATTATGGATTACATTATTGGCTTGATGCAAACATCTATTGTATAACAAGAGTGATATGTCACATTTGTTTGCTTGAATGACAAAAACGTATGACCCTTCGACCTTATATACTAGAGCCAGTGTTGTATTCGTCAAACTTGCTTTATGCATATCTTATGTACGCAGCATTATATAAATTTATAAATTCTTATAAAAAGCTCATTGCTAAAATTCATTTACTGTTTACCACTTTATCGTTGACTGTCGTTCAAATTATTCTAAAAAATTCAGTTGAGGGCTCAGGTCATCTGAGAGGATAGCGGAACCTGCATTCTAAAGCTATTGCGCATGCTCGGACGTGCGTTGTTTACAAACTTTTGGACGCCATTTTGTTTTTACCGAAGCCTTTCTTAAATGAACTTTTTTCAACAAATACTTTAAAATGCTTTTTTGTTATTAATTTTACAATATCAGCGGGGATGTGGGGACAGCAGCCCCGTAATAACAGTAAAATATCAGCACTTGCTTCGCGCGTCTGTTCATAGAAACAGCACGCTGCGCACGCATATTTATTTTTACTTCCGGGTCCGTTAAATTAGATTACACCGACGATATAATACAAGTACCAAGCTATACAAGAAGTTGTCGCCGGTCCCAGCCCGGGTGAGAAAGGAGGGGGGGGGAGATAAGCGTCAATTCACGAAAGACAACTGCGAGCATAAGTAATTATCACGATGCAATTATATTACGGAAAACACCGAAAATCACGGTTTTACGATAATACGAAATCGCGAAAACTAGACATTTTTTGCCGTTCCGAAGGTATTTCGAATTATCGTAATTCGACTGTATAACAATAGGTTTTCCCAAAATATGGAGATTATTTTGAATATTTTTTTCCCTATCATTGAAATCTTCTTAAATTTTACTCAAAGTTCAATATTAAGTAACGCCCCTATCCTCTAAATACTGAAAATAGCTGTAACTCTTGTAACATATACATACATGATGTTTTATATTATTACAGATGATCAGACTGGTGGTATATTTCATCGTAAAACATTTATATTTTATGGTTTTCCTGAAGATGGTATTCCTGTTTTATCTAAATATATAGCAGACAATGGAGGTTTGTATCTTGTGTCTTTATGGTATGACCTTGAATATTGTAATGTAGGTTCACCCTGTTGTTATGTCACAGTCATTGATGAGACAAAAAATGTTGTGTCACAGTTATAGATAGGACCTGTAGTGGAATAACCTATGGTGTACATGGGAATGCTCCTTTATCCTGAGCATTACTTTATCACTTTATGGCAGAATTAGTTAGACTTTACATGTGTATTGCTGAAACTTGAAGTGTCGAGTGCAAGATCAAGAACCATAACAGCTTCTAGTAAAGTTTATGGAGTTATTTCCCTTTGATTGATTAAAAAAGTGCCTTTATTGTCAGTGTCCTAGCTTTGTCATGTTAAAACAGAATGCCTTAATATTTAGTATACAGTGTAACCTCTGTAGAGCGACTTTCGGCGGAGTTTGAAAAAGTTGCCGCTCTGCAGAGGTGTCGCTCTGCAGAGGTAGACTTTTTCTACCGATCACGAAAACTACCGTTTTCGGTCCGGTAAACTGGCATTTATACGTTCCTCATGGTAAATACAGTTTTTAGCGAACGCTGATCGACAAAAGTAAAATAAGTTTTTATAAGATTACCAAGTTTTTTAAATAAATAATGATAACAGTTGACAATTCCTATCATGAAGGTTAGTTTTATGCTAAAGAAAGCAATACACTAGAGAAATCGATTCTGTTACTGTCAAATGTTTTTATACTGTCTAATGGCGAATATTATATAGCATGAATTATCGTCGTCTTTTCGGGATTAAATATCTGATAACAGGGCTTTTTCAGCCTATCTCACGGGGCCGATATTCGGCCCCGTTCCCAATGCCAAATAACGACCATTTTTCCCAATTTCAAGAAAAAATTCCCAATCTCATTGAATAATTCCCCTTTGAATAAGATGCCTTTGGACTTAACAAAAGAAATCACGAAACTTCAACTTTCGCGGATCGTTTGTTTACTTTTGATCGGTGACCCGTGAAATCCGCTGTCCGTGAAAATCATTAGTAAAATTTATCAAACTCCCCGCAGTGGTTATCTCCCTTTATCAAATCAATAACAAGTAGCAAAGCGTGACGTAAGCACTGTGAGGAGTTTGGAAATTTATTCGTCGCACTGCGGGTTATTCAACGTAAAATAACAGTTAAAACTAACTATTTTGTCACCAATTTACCTTTTAATAGCCTTTATTAAGTTTATAACGCACAAACTTATGTTCTATTGTTTGAAACGAAATCACACGAACCATTACGATGTATTGTCATATATTTTCGCGACCACCGCAAGATCGCAAATTCGTTTGAAACATTTTTGATCCGCGTTTGTTATAAAATAAATATTTGTTTATATTTTTCATCTTGATTAAACAATAGTTGCCTCAGGGAGCGACACAAACAAAAAATTGATTCTTTTTTCGTACGTGTGCTCTCAAAATAAACCCTAAATAACAGTGATTTTCTTCTTTGTCAACAATATCTTAACTGGTTTAGTTTTAAGAATTTTCGTCTGACATATCTGCTTGTGTTTTAAAACAAACAGTTACAAAATTATTTGATTTAACACCTATACACCTTGGCAGAATCCATTGTGAAGTGTAGTTCAATACTATAACTTTCATTTGTTACCAACTTCCCAGGGATGCACAAAAATGTTTTTGATAATTCAAGGTATCAGACATATTTCATTATGTTTGAAAATAAAAATAACTTATCATTTTTTCATATTATTTTACTTGTAAAGAGAGCATGGAATTTAAGAAATAAGGAAGTAATCAAGTACAATCAAAATAAGAATCATAAAAATAATGGATACATGAGAATTTGCAATGAATACTTTACTGAATTGTCAGAACAAACTCTTGAATGGCACTGCAACACCTTCAGAGACACCAAAGCAATTGTTTATGCATACTGTATAAAGATTTATTGCAGAAAAATTAAATTATGAAATATCCAAATTGGTTTAATTTGTCAATATTTTTTCCCAAATCTGACTATTTACCACGTTAAAAATTCCCAATTTGGGCAGGGGCCTTTTTCCCAAAACCCCCTGAAAAAGCCCTGTGATATTATCTTAAACCTCAAATAATTATAAAACAGAATTCATTTCATCGAAGCTTTTAATAAAAAGAACAATAACAAATATTTCATTTATTATCGTCAACTAGCTAGACGTATGTGCATCTGATACTTGATGACGTCAGCCAACCAAAAAAAGCGCGCCTCATCTAAGGTCCGTTCGTTGGTGTCATGGAAACCATATGTCACTTGTTTATTAACCCCTGTTAGTCATATAATTTAGCAACATGACACTTGAGGGTAGTGTTATACGATTAGGGGTTTCGCTTATTGTTTAAATCATCCGGTTATAGATAATTATCGATTATTGATGTAAACCTTGCTAGACTTAGTGTCGCTGTATAGAGGTAAAGATTAACTTTGGGAATTTATTTGACCGGCCGTTTACCGCTCAGCAGAGGTGTCGTTCATTAGAGGTAAATTAAAGAGTAAAATCGACGGGGGGAATTCTAATTACCGCTCGCCGGAGGTTGCCGCTCGTCGGAGGTGCCGTTAGCAGAGGTTATACTGTACTTGTTACAATGAGTAGAAGTACAATAAACAAGATCTATAACTCCTGCTTGTGCAATCTTTTGATTATTTCCCTTTTAGCCGGATTTTTTGACAAAAAATGTTTGCATAAAGTTTTTATATCCGGCTTTAATGTTGTTACCACATTTCATTTCTTGTTAATTTTTACTTCAGTAATTCTGGTCCAGAGGGCAACATTAAACCTTTCACATCTGACTGTCATTGCCTTAACTCACTATAGCCTGAAGCATTAGACATGTAGAAACTGATTCTGGCTTGTGAAAATTACTTTATCTATATTGCTGGGCTAGTTGATAGTTTAATCTTTATTACTATATATCATAGTAAACTGACAAGTGCTCTAGAATAGTTTAGGCCACAACTGTTAGATTTTAGCAGAGTATTGTTGTTACAACGTTATGATAAAACATGATTATATTTGTATGACAGGATCGGTTATAAAACCTACAGCTCGTGGTGTTCCAGACTTTGCTGTTGTTCCTATTGATGGGTACCCTGTTGACAGAACAGTGAAAGATATTGTTACTAATGCTTGGCTGGTAATCACTTTTATGTTTTCATTGACAGACAGCAAAATGTGTTTAATATGATTTTAAGTTCTAAAATCTCTCTTTGCTAAACACAAAATTGAAAATATGTTAGCTCATAGGGCTGTGGCAAGTATCCGAGTACTCAGATAATTGGGATCTCGACCAGAAAATGGAGTACAAATATTCGTCACGCCCGAAATCGTCGGATCGCGATCTAGTTAAAGAAAAAAATGAAAGAACATTTTCAGCTTAATTACCACAGAAAATGAGTCACACTACTGATGAAAACTTTAATTGATGTAGGGACCGAATTATCTTGCGTCAAAATTGTAATTGATAAACATTTGAACAAAAATGTTATCACCGAAAATGCCCATGAAATCTCTGATAGAAATGTTTGGAGTATATGGTTTCCCATATAGTAAAAGCTTCTGTAATTTTACACTTATTTTGTAATTTCATGAATTCCTGTATGCTTTTCCATTGACATGTGGTTTGATTCGTGAATCGCTACACATAAATCGTGGTTTGGATCGGATCGTCATTTGCTCAACGATCCACAGCCCTATTATCTCAGGTTTATATTGTTTGCTGGAAACTTTATGACACCAACGCGTCACATGATCAATGTAAATAAACTGGACTTATTGATTCATTAACTTGTTTCCACTTAATGTTTACGGTTTTTACTTTTAGTGTCATTACTGGCAAATAATCCAGATAAAATTGTTCATATTTAGGTTGAAACTGTGAGATGTTTTAGTTATCCTAAACCAATTAACTGCAAAATTTAAATTAATTTTAAAACACCAGTAGACTTTATAATAGGTTTTTGTTTTGTGTACAAGAGAACTGTTAACATTACCGGGTAATTCATAAGACCTAATCATATAGTAGTGATATTGTGGGGCAGCTACCATATGTAAGAAGTAAATTAAGTAAGAGCATATTGTATATGTTTCTAAATGTCATAATACTGCATGGATGTACCTGTAATCCAGAACTCGAAATAATAAGTTTTTCCATCCACACTACAGAGGTGCAGACTAAGCTGTTTACATATCAATACAAAAAAACCATGAAACTCAAACTAGTTCATATTACATGTATTCTCTGTATAAATATATGGTTTATTGGTACAGTAAAATTGTATTAGTTTAATTTCTAGGGTTACCCACAAGACTGTAGTAAGTGCATTGTGTAATAGAGTGAGTTAATACAGTCTTAGAGACAACCCTTGATTTGTATTGCAGGGTAAATCTATAAATTTGAATTCTGTGTAATGTCTGTTTAGTGAATGTACTAGCACTTGTACAAGTGACTTGTTCAAAGTCTACTCAACTTAGTCTTAGTCAATTTTCTTTGCAGTTACAATTGAAATATTTATGTACATCATTTTATATTAATTTTATATTTTTATTTCAGCAAATCTGTATAGAGTCTGAAGAGTTACTTGATATAAGAAAGAATCCATTATTTACACCTTTAGAATTTAACATACAATCTCCACCACTGACTGGATGTGTTCTCTCTATAAGGTTTGTTTTAGTGGTCCTATTAGGGGGTGTAAAATCTATGCTGCTAAACTTTTTGGTCGGCAACAAATAGTCATATTACATAGTAGCAAGGTCTTAATTTGGGGTTTCAGACCATGAAAATTCGAAGAGAAAGTTACATACTTTTGAAAATTGATTTTATCAGAGGGGTGGTCTTAGAATCAGGTGGTCATTTAGCAAGGTTCCAGTATACATGAATTAGCTTTAAATAAAGTAAAATTACTTGTATACATGAGCTAATAGGGGATTAGCTTTTAAACTTGTTGTTTTAAATTGGACCTTATATGTCAGGCCTTGCCTTAAATTTCTTAATGCTACACAGTAAGGAGTAATTATCAACCAGCTGTGCTACATGAAACATGTTTCATCAACAGGAATCAATTTTCACTTGTCTAGTGTCTTAGGGTAATGTGTTTAGATGATGACTTTATTTTATATTGTTATATATTACAGTGGATATGTAGGTACCGAAAGAGATTCATTAGTTAGTATAGCTGATGTCCTGGGTGCTACGTAAGTTAACATTTACATTTATATACATTTTTATATATTCTGTGCTAAGGTTGTGGTACAGTAGGGACCGGGACAACTCAACCCGAAGACAACTCAACCCGAAGACAACTCAACCCGTAAGCCGGTACAACTCAACCCGTGGACAACTCAACCCGTATGATATATAATTAGTTATTCATAAAAAATAATATGTTTAAACTGTTAAATTTGATATTGAGAACTGATTTATCGCTAATGAAAATTATTCAAGTATGAAAATAATGATGACAATTTTAGCTAATGTTTGCTTGGAAATATGTCATTAAATATATTGACAAACAAAATCCATAATATTATATACAAAACTAAGAGCATGTTTAATCAAGAGTTATTGTGAATTATTCCAGTTCGCCGTGTAGTTTGACAATTAATGCAATTTAAGTTCTTTAAGAATGGCTCATTCAATGAGTAAGTAAATTCAATTTAAATTACTGTTAATTGACCTGTGATTATTATGTTACCATGAAAGTCTGTGGTAAAAAATATATATCATTCTTGTTTATCACATATCACATATTTTTACAGTCAATATGAGGATTAATAACAAAATAATGTTCAATTATCGGTAAAACAGGTACTCAATCTTAAAAGTAAATGAATACTACACATTTGACATACAGTTACTTACAAAACAATTGACACAACATATACACAATCTTTAAATACCATACATTAACTATACTTTATTCACAAATATTTTCCATTCTTGGTAGAAATATATTTCACTTTTTATTGTTAATACATATTATACGGGTTGAGTTGTCCACGGGTTGAGTAGTCCACGGGTTGAATTGTCCCCACTTTGGGTTGAGTTGTCCACAGGCTGAGTTGTCCACGGGTTGAGTTGTACCGGACCTATACAGTAGACTGAACATTGAAACAGGCTATCTGTTGTAGCAAGTTATACTGTTCTTTGAAAATTTCATATTTGATAATTATCATATTGCCTCTATAGTGAAAGAAGTTGTCCTGTTGTTTATTGCCTTGGGTTAGTGAGTACTGGTAAATTAAAGGTGCAAGAATAAGGGTTTGGTAAGTCATCAGCCCTAGATAATATATGTAACTTTTAACAGTGTTGATACGTTGGGTCAAACCCAATAAAAAAGAGGGAGTTATGATGTTGAATTGAATGTATTTATAAAAATGTTCTTATACATAAATATAAGTTACAATTACTGTATGGAAGAAATCAATATCAAAACATTATATTGTGTACTATTTGTTGAAAATTGTTATAAATAATTATACCTTTAAATATGGTCAAATCAATGTGAGAGTATTCAGACTAAGACAAGCATAACCAAAAACAAAATGTTACATTTAATTACAAGTGAAAATGAACTATAGCATATACAATTGTTTGTTTTGTCTTTGGGAACCAGACTAGCTGGTAACAGAATTACTTCAACCAGTGTGACAGGAAGTGATTTAGCTGGTTCTCCGTAATAAAAATAGATAAATTACTTGTTCTGGTAATAATCCTGCTTCAACACTGGAACCAGTGTTACAGAAAGTGATTCAGCTGGTTCCCTTGACGGCAATAGTTCAGTTACTTGTTCTAGTGTAAATCCTGCTTCAACAGTAATCCAGAATGTCAAGTTACAAGAAATGTTTCATTATTTTAGAATTCAAGATTATCTTGTACGTAATGCTAAGAATGATTTGCTACCAAGCACACATCTTGTTGTTAATGCTCCGTCAGGATCTAAATATACTGCTGCCAAGAAATGGGGAATTCCTGCTATATCTAAGTTGTAAGTATTATCTGTTTATTAACTTATTATAACAGGTCATCACCTAAATCCACTAGTATGAAACCTGGGGACTAGTGAAAATAACTAATTTCATAAAGTCAGTCTATTTTATAATTTTGCCTTCTAATATACTTGGACGAAAAAGAAACGCCGGGTAACCTATAATGATTGTTTTAAGGGATAAATTGTATTATTGGATTATTATATTTATTTTTGTATGAAATGTCATCTGTATGGAACCAGCTGTTGAAGTTTCAATCGATTTCCGATGCTGATTATGTGAAAAAATACCCCCTTTTAACGATGACCCTTCTTGTTTTGCGAAACACGGCCGGACATATGTGTTGCATATTTTATGTACCCGGCGTTTCATTTTCGTCCTAGTATATATAACATAATAAAACAGGCTAGTGATACGGAAAATTAAAAACTATGACAATGTTATTTGTATTATAAATATGGTGCGGTCACATAGTAGATATAGGAATTTATTTTAGCTTAATTGTGAAACAAGTTCTGTATTATTCATTTTTGAGTCTGCTTCCTGGTACCCTAGTACTGAGTAAAGTAGGATAAAGTTCTTTGCTCAAGGTAACAAACCAGGAAGGTTTGGATGGGATTTGAACCAATACAGTGATACTGAGCCGACTGTCAATGATTACCACACCAATGTTGTT
Organism: Mactra quadrangularis; assembly: GCA_025267735.1. Lineage (NCBI taxonomy): Eukaryota > Metazoa > Mollusca > Bivalvia > Venerida > Mactridae > Mactra > Mactra quadrangularis. Next base: position 53,508,761 of record CM046299.1, on the reverse strand, counting down.
ACCATAATGCCACACCTGCTTCACTGGCTTTCTGACCTAGCTATCTTGGTCAGAGAACAGACTAGAACACATATAGGTGAACCATCAGCTGTAGTTTGATTGAATTTAAGAAACATAAATTTGCCACTTAATACTTCATCTAATTCCTGCAGACTTTTATTAGTTGAAATTGTCTCCTTTGATATTATAATTGACCAATCAAACTTTTTTATTTTATCATTTTGAATATTTCTAGGTGGATTTTAGCGTGTGCTCACTCAGGGAAACGTGAAAGTGAGGAGAGATTTATGATAGACAGGATACAAGATGATAATATATTAGATATTGGTTCATTAGTTAATAAACCTGCCAGTGATAAACTAAAAACTGACGACATTGATGTCTCTATTAATAAACCAGGGACATCAAACAGTGTGAAAGCTGAGACTTCTATAAAATGTGATAAAACTAGTGCTAGGAATATATCCATGAATCAAAGTGCTTCAAATAAAACTGAAACAAGTCTTCCTAATTTCTCTGCTACTGGTGATACTGAGGCTCTCCTAGCTGAACTTGATACACAACCTGATCATGATGTTACTGCTGATGATAATAAAACAGTTTCTAAACCACTTGACGATGATGATGATGATGATGATAATGATGATATAACAGTTGATCCAGCGCATAATGATGAAAATAAAGAATGTGAAATAGATTCCCATAGTTATAAGAAAAATGGAGATAGTCGTAGTGTTGATAGTAAGAAAGATGATGATGATGATGATGATGATGATGGTGATGATGATGACGTTGTTATTGTTAACAAGAATCTAGCTGGAATTAAAACTGATGACAAGACAACAGAGACTCCACCATTAACTAGATGTAAGTATGACATGTGAGTTGTTAGAAACATTTATTACAAAGTTAAACATGAGATGACTTATGTTACTGATTAGAGTATACAACTGTCATGTTGTTGGGTTTACCATCACTTGTAGGAATAGGCAAAGAAACCTTAACAAGTTATTATAAACTGGAGGCTTTAATGGAAAATTAAGTATAATGTACAAACATTTTAAATCTTAGATTAGGTAACTGTGTTACAATCATTTAATTCAAGTTTAATTATATCTGTGGATCTTGACCTTTCATCCAACTTCTATGCACTATTATCAATAACTTACCATCTTCATTTGTTTTCAGTCATGAAAAAATTGGGTAAGAATCCTCCAGCAGTGGGAACACCTCATCTAACAAAATTAAGTGAGTATATTTTATGTATGATTAGATTAACCTTAAAAATTAAGATACCATCTAATAAACTATTTAATTTATGATATCATTAAAGTTTGAGAGGTATAAAGGAGTCAGCTTGTCAGTCAGTCTGTAGCTTTTACTTGTCCGCTTAATTTCTCAGCACCTATTGTGTGGATTTGATTCAAACTTCTCACATAGACCAGGTATCAAGCAGAAATATGTATATTCTGTTTTGGTTATGGTCTATTTGTTTTTGCAAGTTATGGCCCTTTAATGAAAAATTTCCTTTTTCTCAGCACTTATTGTAAGGGTTTAATTCAAACTTCTTGACAAACACCTTTGGGAGGGGATATATTATAACATTCAATGATAGATCTAGTTTTACCTGTCAGGAAGATTGTTTCAAATCTATCAATTCAGTTCAATTCCTTGCTTTTATAGAACTGACATTTCTATGAGAATGTGTCATGTCTTTATATATCTATATCTTTCCATGTATGGAGAATTATACTACAATTTGTAGGCCTCACTTACATTAAGATCAGATAAACAAATCCACCTCCATGGTCCAATAGTTTAGTGACGGACTTTAACAGGGCTTTTTCAGCCTATCTCACAGGGCCAAATATCTGCCCCATTCCCAGTGCCAAATAAGGACCATTTTTTCCCAATTTCTAGAAAAAAATTCCCTATCTTATTAAATAATTCCCTTTGAACAGGATGTCTTTTGCATTCACAAAAGAAAATACGACTGCCGATATTCTATATAAAATAAAAATTAATAAATACATGAGAATTTGCATTGAATGCCTCACTGGACTGTCAGAACAAACTTTTTAAGAACACTGCAACACTATCAGAGACACCAAAGCAAAGCATGTAAAGATTTATTGCAGAAAAATTAATGATGAAATATCCAAATTGGGTTGATTTTATGATATTTTGATGATATTTTTTCCCAAATCGGACTATTTACCGTGTTAAAAATTCCCAATTTGGGCAGGGGCCTTTTCCCCAAAACCCCCTGAAAAAGCCCTGCTTTAAACCCTTGTAACCTCTTACTATTATTTCCAGTTGTAAGACAAAAGTTGATGGGTGAAGACTTCGAAAGAAAGAAACTAGCTCAAGGTTATATAGATGATAACATTAATACTCCACCTCTAAAAAAATGTATGTATAAGGTTGTATTGTTTGATTTATTGTCTGCCCTGCCTAGCTCAGTGTATAAGGTTATAATGTTTGATTTATTGCCTGTCCTGCCTAGCTCAGTGTATAAGGTTATAATGTTTGATTTATTGTCTGCCTTGCCTAGCTCAGTGTATAAGGTTATAATGTTTGATTTATTGCCTACCCTGTTAGCTCAGTGTATAAGGTTATAATGTTAGATTTATTGCCTGCCCTGCTAGCTCAGTGTATAAGGTTATAATGTTTGATTTATTGTCTGCCCTGTTAGCTCAGTGTATAAGGTTATAATGTTTGATTTATTGTCTGTCCTGCCTAGCTCAGTGTATAAGGTTATAATGTTTGATTTATTGCCTGCCCTGCCTAGCTCAGTGTATAAGGTTATAATGTTTGATTTATTGCCTGTCCTGCCTAGCTCAGTGTATCAGGTTATAATGTTTGATTTATTGCCTGCCCTGCCTAGCTCAGTGTATCAGGTTATAATGTTTGATTTATTGCCTGCCCTGCCTAGCTCAATGTATAAGGTTATAATGTTTGATTTATTGCCTGCCCTGCCTAGGTCAATGTATAAGGTTATAATGTTTGATTTATTGCCTGCCCTACCTAGCTCAATGTATAAGGTTAAAATGTTTGATTTATTGCCTGTCCTGCTAGCTCAGTGTATAAGGTAATAATGTTTGATTTATTGCCTACCCTGCTAGCTCAGTGTATAAGGTTATAATGTTAGATTTATTGCCTGCCCTGCCTAGCTCAGTGTATAAGGTTATAATGTTTGATTTATTGCCTACCCTGCCTAGCTCAGTGTATAAGGTTATAATGTTTGATTTATTGCCTGCCCTGCTAGCTCAGTGTATAAGGTTATAATGTTTGATTTATTTCCTACCCTGCCTAGCTCAGTGTATAAGGTTATAATGTTAGATTTATTGCCTGTCCTGTTAGCTCAGTGTATAAGGTTATAATGTTTGATTTATTGCCTGCTCTGCTAGCTCAGTGTATCAGGTTATAATGTTTGATTTGTTGCCTGCCCTGCCTAGCTCAGTGTATAAGGTTATAATGTTTGATTTATTGCCTGCCCTGCTAGCTCAGTGTATAAGGTTATAATGTTTGATTTATTGCCTGCCCTGCCTAGCTCAGTGTATCAGGTTATAATGTTTGATTTATTGCCTGCCCTGCTAGCTCAGTGTATAAGGTTATAATGTTTGATTTATTGCCTGCCCTGCCTAGCTCAGTGTATAAGGTTATAATGTTTGATTTATTGCCTGCCCTGCTAGCTCAGTGTATAAGGTTATAATGTTTGATTTATTGCCTGCCCTGCTAGCTCAGTGTATAAGGTTATAATGTTTGATTTATTGCCTGCCCTGCTAGCTCAGTGTATAAAGTTATAATGTTTGATTTATTGCCTGTCCTGCCTAGCTCAGTGTATAAGGTTATAATGTTTGATTTATTGTCTGCCCTGCCTAGCTCAGTGTATAAGGTTATAAACTTATAATGTTTGATTTATTGCCTGCCCTGCTAGCTCAGTGTATAAGGTTATAATGTTTGATTTATTGCCTGTCCTGCCTAGCTCAGTGTATAAAGTTATAATGTTTGATTTATTGCCTGCCCTGCTAGCTCAGTGTATAAGGTTATAATGTTTGATTTATTGCCTGCCCTGCTAGCTCAGTGTATAAGGTTGTATTGTTTGATCTATTGTCTGCCCTGCCTAGCTCAGTGTATAAGGTTATAATGTTTGATTTATTGCCTGCCCTGCTAGCTCAGTGTATAAGGTTATATTGTTTGATTTATTGCCTACCCTGCTAGCTCAGTGTATAAGGTTATAATGTTTGATTTATTGCCTGCCCTGCTAGCTCAGTGTATAAGGTTATATTGTTTGATTTATTGCCTACCCTGATAGCTCAGTGTATAAGGTTATAATGTTTGATTTATTGCCTGCCCTGCTAGCTCAGTGTATAAGGTTATATTGTTTGATTTATTGCCTGCCCTGCTAGCTCAGTGTATAAGGTTATAATGTTTGATTTATTGCCTGCCCTGCTAGCTCAGTGTATAAAGTTATAATGTTTGATTTATTGCCTGTCCTGCCTAGCTCAGTGTATAAGGTTATAATGTTTGATTTATTGTCTGCCCTGCCTAGCTCAGTGTATAAGGTTATAAACTTATAATGTTTGATTTATTGCCTGCCCTGCTAGCTCAGTGTATAAGGTTATAATGTTTGATTTATTGCCTGTCCTGCCTAGCTCAGTGTATAAAGTTATAATGTTTGATTTATTGCCTGCCCTGCTAGCTCAGTGTATAAGGTTATAATGTTTGATTTATTGCCTGCCCTGCTAGCTCAGTGTATAAGGTTGTATTGTTTGATCTATTGTCTGCCCTGCCTAGCTCAGTGTATAAGGTTATAATGTTTGATTTATTGCCTGCCCTGCTAGCTCAGTGTATAAGGTTATATTGTTTGATTTATTGCCTACCCTGCTAGCTCAGTGTATAAGGTTATAATGTTTGATTTATTGCCTGCCCTGCTAGCTCAGTGTATAAGGTTATATTGTTTGATTTATTGCCTACCCTGATAGCTCAGTGTATAAGGTTATAATGTTTGATTTATTGCCTGCCCTGCTAGCTCAGTGTATAAGGTTATATTGTTTGATTTATTGCCTACCCTGCTAGCTCAGTGTATAAGGTTATAATGTTTGATTTATTGCCTACCCTGCTAGCTTAGTGTATAAGGTTATAATGTTTGATTTATTGCCTGCCCTGCCTAGCTCAGTGTATAAGGTTATAATGTTTGATTTATTGCCTGTCCTGCTTAGCTCAATGTATAAGGTTATAATGTTTGATTTATTGCCTGCCCTGCCTTGCTCAGTGTATAAGGTTATAATGTTTGATTTATTGCCTGCCCTGCTAGCTCAGTGTATAAGGTTATAATGTTTGATTTATTGCCTGCTCTGCTAGCTCAGTGTATAAGGTTATATTGTTTGATTTATTGCCTGCCCTGCCTAGCTCAGTGTACAAGGTTATAATGTTTGATTTATTGCCTGCCCTGCTAGCTCAGTGTATAAGGTTATAATGTTTGATTTATTGCCTGCTGGGATAGCTCAGTGTATAAGGTTATAATGTTTGATTTATTGCCTGCTGGGATAGCTCAGTCTGTTGAACCCAAGTATTCTGTTTCAAGCGTTGTAGGTCCGATTCTCAGACAGGGCATACTTTCATGGAGTTGGGTTATGTAATAAATTCTATTCTCCCTTAAAAAATTACATCCTTTTGGAGTATGCACTGTTTGAGTATGCACTAAGTAACTGGTTACAATGTAACAGCTAGCCTTAACAGGAATGGTGAGTTGGTCAACTGACCTATATATGTTGCCACAGTGGTAACCTTACCAAAAAGATTTAAGATTTATTTATTGGACCCATTCCACCATTTTTAGAAATATTCATACAAAATTTATACATAAATATACAAACATTATAGGGGCAATGGTTCAGTGGTACAGTTAGACTTGTCAGGCGTCTTTCATCCTATTTAATATTCTCTTGTTATCTCTAAATTAAGCATTTCTTTAAATTTATATTGAAGGAATATTTGTTATTATAAATTTTTCAGTTATGAAGAAGATAGAACAAGATCCACCACAGCTGGGTACACCTGTACTTACAACAATGAGTATGTAACATTTATATGATAAATTATAATACTTCAAATAGATTTGCTGGTGTTTGATTAGCTGATGATCAGGTCCTAGAAAAAAATCCTTATAACTAGGGCTGTCACGATACGCCAAAAGCGTATATATTGCAATACACTAGCACCATACCGCAATACGTATCACAATATATTGTGGGTTTTTAGATTTGTTGTGCCTCAGCTGTATTTAACAGAAACATTGCATAACTTACCTGCAGCTACTTATAGAATCTACCCTATTTAAGTCTATATGGTCATTTAGAACTGTGATACATTTTTGCATAAAAAGATGCTTAAGTTGAGAGAAACAACCACCCACTTAGCTGCAGAACGTCCTAGCAATCAAGCTCCTTGAAGAACATGCTAGTTTCACAACCTCCTGTTCCAAAGTATTCGATTAAAGAACATGTTTTGCACAACCGATGGAACGCGTCCCATCCATTTAATTCTTGTAACATAAGCTTAGATTTAATGAACAATGGAAATAATGATGTTTCGCTATTTTCATTTTGTGAAGGGAAATATTTTCCATTGAAATAAAAATATCGCCAAATACCGGTACGTTAATTGCCGCAGCTTTGTATTGCAATATACCGGTATATCGTGACAGCCCTACTTATAACTATTCTAAGAGTTCTTATACACTGTGTCCCCTCAGGTAGCCTCTCAATATAATTCATATACTACTCTAGCCATCTAATTGCTGATTGGCTGAAATTATGACACGTTCCATAATCCAAATAAGGAAAACATCAGTTTCATGTTGAAAATAAAAACATCAGGAAAATAAAGTTCTTTGTTCAAATAAGATGGTTAATAGGAATGACTTTCTAATATTACAATTTTTCACTGCAGAATTTTGCCAATGTATACACAATAAAATGTTGTCATTGTCAAGAACTAGTTTATGGGTATGACATCCATACATGGTGAATGCAGTAATACGCATTTGGTTAACATACATTCAAACCAATGACCACCATTTTTTATCAGTTTGAATCTGTTTTTCTTCCCCCATTTGCTGATATTTAAGATAATTTTGAGAATACCGTAGTTAGTTATAGAATTTTTTTACTGGGTTCAGATATCTTAGTAATAAAACCAATGTTCTAGTCAGATCTTCTATGACATATCTAAAATTTGCCTCACTGATTATTTAGGAGCAAGAGAGAAATTAATGGGTAAAGGATATCAAGGATGGGGAACAATCGAAAGAAAGAAAAAACAAGATGAACAAAGACAAGATTTAAGTCAAAAAGAAAATCTACAAACACCAGTACAAAGTAGATTGAAGGTATGTTCAAATATTGTACTGTATGGTCAATTATTGCTCATCATCATCATCAAACTTTTGATTAACGTGCAGGTGTGGGGGCATTATCCATGTTCCATTCTCTGCAATCTCTCTCTGTTAACTGCTTCCATGTTAACTTTGGCCTTCCAGGTCTGCGTGTCCCTGTAATTGTTATACTTCTTAAAACTTGGGGGAGTCTTGGAGACAGCTTGCCAATTGGTCAGTCTGTAGCTTTTATAAGATTTGTCTGCTAAATTTCACAGCACCTATTGTATGAATGAATAAAATTTTACACATATACCAGGTATCAAGCAGGCGTGTGCATATCCCATTACTGTTATGGTCCATTTGTGTTTTTTTCAGAGTTAAGGCCCTTTGATGATAAAACTGGTCCCCTCATTTCCTAGCACTTGTTGTAAAGATAAAGATTTGATTCAAACTTTTTTACTAAGACCTGTTGGGGGAATTCATCAAATTCAGTTAAAAGGCCTTGTTAGCCTTTACTCAGCTTCTTATAAATTTAAAATATTATTTTGTTGGTCTATCATATTTCTTATTATAACTTTGTTTTCATACAAATTTAGAATGATTTACATGACTCCGATTTGAAATAAACAGATAAAAAATAAACAGGACAAGAGGCATTTTACATATTTTGATGAGTGTATTAAATCAAATTTTTGCCAGACAATATCTGCAGAACAAGATGGATCTTCTAATTAGTTACAGGATTTGTAGGTCAGTCTGCCATGTTAACTGTATTATATAATTATATTTCTAATTTAGGAATTAAAGAATCAGGAAGACAAAGATACTCCAAGTAAATTTCTCAATCCTAATGTTAGATACTTTCCTAAATTTGAAAATGAGGTAAGTACAGATTTAACACATATTACAATACATCTTGTGGTTCTTTATCAAATGTGACTAGAGTTAGAGTCTTTTAACTTTTGCACACTCTTTACAAAAATGAGGTCTGGTCATATGTGTTACAAATAAGGTTAAAGTTTTATCAAGTCTTGTATCTACTTCTTAATCTTATATTTTTCCCAGGAGCTGAGGGTTTTGTATTTTGCAATACATGTGATATTTACAATATAGAAAATTGCTGGGGTGCAGAAAATAGGGGACAATGTTCATCTGTATGATACTACTTGTTGTAAAACTTCTCAGATTCCTTTAATAGAAGGAGTTTACAGGGAGAGAAAATGGGGCTATGTAAAACACCTTACTTTTTATTTATATCAAACTGTACATATGTTTGTCTCTTATGTAAATGGAACCATTATAATAAAATCAACCATATAGCAGCTTGGTTCACACTATCAAGGAAAAGTCTTCATGTCTCATATTATTTACTTTTATAGCAATTATTTAAAGCATTGGAAACTCCAGAAGCTGAACGATTGGCTAACACCAGGAAGAAGAAAGATAGTTTGGTAATATTCGTTGTTATTTTTTGTAATAAAATTGTTTCATACTTTGATCTCCATATTTTTGTACATGGATGTTAGATTTTATCCATGATAGAGAGATGTTGCTGACATCTTGTGGAAAGTGTAAACAAATAAAGTTCTGGAAGGTAGATGACTAGGAATGCAGAACCTGGAAACTTGGAACTGAACATTTTGCCCACTAATCCCTTTAAGAGATACAGCAATGACCTACTCAACCTACTCACCTTCCTTAGAAAGATTTAGATCTTGTATTTGCTGGTACTTGTTTAAGAAAGATTTAGATCTTGTATTTGCTGGTACTTGTTTAAGAAAGATTTAGATCTTGTATTTGCTGGTACTTGTTTAAGAAAGATTTAGATCTTGTATTTGCTGGTACTTGTTTAAGAAAGATTTAGATCTTGTATTTGCTGGTACTTGTTTAAGAAAGATTTAGATCTTGTATTTGCTGGTACTTGTTTAAGAAAGATTTAGATCTTGTATTTGCTGGAACTTGTTTAAGAAAGATTTAGATCTTGTATTTGCTGATACTTGTTTAAGTAAGATTTAGATCTTGTATTTGCTGGTACTTGTTTAAGTAAGATTTAGATCTTGTATTTGCTGGAACTTGTTTAAGAAAGATTTAGATCTTGTATTTGCTGATACTTGTTTAAGTAAGATTTAGATCTTGTATTTGCTGATACTTGTTTAAGTAAGATTTAGATCTTGTATTTGCTGGTACTTGTTTAAGAAAGACTTAGATCTTGTATTTGCTGGTACTTGTTTAAGAAACTTCATCAATGGCTAACACTGACCTATTTAATACATTAGTAGGTGGAAGAATGCATGTAAAAGTTAATTTCAGGAAGGTTTGTCTGGACATAGGACTAATAGAATTACTGTGATTAAGGTCACTGACTGGCCTTTGAGTATGAAATAATGATGTATTTAAACATTGTTATATATTTTATACATGTATATTAATGTTATATATTTATATATAGGATGATGAAGAACTTGTAGAATTAGCTAAAAGTAAAGCTATGAAAACAGTACAAGATTTACATGAAGCCAGACAAGAAGGGCGTCTTCCTTCATCACAAAATACATTGGCTGATACTGATGGAGGTTCTGAGGTATTTATTGTCTGGATTTTTATATGCTGCCAATGTCTGACACTGACTGTTTTTACCAGAAAGCCCTAGTCAGTTACCCAGGGATTCCTCTTACATTAGGGATTTCTGCAATAAAAGACCAAAATTTTGGATACAATTTTGCAGTCGCTAATTTGATAAACAGTTCATGGCAAGTTTAGGGGTCCTGACAGAATCCATTGTTGGTAACCTTGGAATTCCTCCCAAGGTTTTGGAATCCTAAGAATCAAGCAACTCTTGGAACCCTAGCAGCATTGGGTTTTTAGCTCAACTTTTATTTATCTATCTCTATAAATAATGAAAGGAACTGTATAAAACTTGACACATTTATTCTCCTCAATTATCAATCACCACGACAACAAGTCCTATAACTCTGGTTTACGTTGTCAGAGTTGATTTTTCAAGATGATTTCAATGTTCAGGGGTTAACTTACAAAATTGTAAAGGTGACTGAACATGATTATGGAAGCAGACTTTAAACAGCACATTAAGTTATATAACATTTATATATGTTATCATTGTAGGAGTCTTCAGTTCTTCAAGGTGTGGTGATAGTAGTTGGTAAAAAGTTAACCAAGGATCAATCAGAGTTAAATGATCTAGTAGCCTCACTGGGTGGAGATTATAGATGGAATTATGATACCTCATGTACACATTTTATATTTCAAGTATGTACATCCTTTATATATTATATTTTATACCTTGACAAGTCAAACAATATAGAGATTTATTCTATTCAACCAAGTTGTTTTTTATTGCAATTTTTAAACCTGGTCAAAGAGTTGAGAGTGTTTAGGATGTCTTCTTTGTATTTCTTTTTGTTGAGTTTAACACTGTAGCAACACATTGTATAGGTCATGTCATGGCGGTTAGTCAACCTTCTCACTGTTCCTGGAAAGGCTATATCTCTTTCAACTGTTAATGGAATGCTAGGCACATACTTCAGTCAATGACTGACTACTGCCTTACATGATTACGAATCAGTGGTTGGAAGGAGAATGGCTGTAGAAATTTTTTCATGAACCAACTCCATGCAGTAGTAATTATTTCATGAACCAACTCCATAGAGAAGAAATTATTTCATGGACCAACTCCATGAACTAGAAATTATTTCATGAACCAACTCCATGAAGTAGTAATTATTTCATGAACCAACTCCAGGAAGTAGTAATTATTTCATGAACCAACTCAATGAACTAGAAATTATTTCGTGAACCAACTTCGTAATATAGAAATTATTTCATGAACCAACTCCATGCAGTAGTAATTATTTAATGAATCAACTCTGTGAAGTAGAAATTATTTCATGAACTCAATGAAGTAGAAAATATTTAATGATCCAACTCCGTGAAGTAGAAAAAAAATCATGAACCAACTCCATGAAAGTATGCCCAGCCCAATAATCGATCCATGAACCCTCAATCTGTTGACTTGTGTGCTACTGACTGAGCTAGCAGGGTCAGACCTCTGTTCTCTAAGTCTTACAATTTTCATATTCACATCATTAACCTTGGTACACAAGAGCTATGGACCTCTAATTTTGTTTAATTCTTAATAAAATTCAGTTTTCTGTCTTATTTCAAAAGTCATTTGTTGGGTGCATTTTTGACACTGATATAAATTGACTAGTATTTATTGTTTGATTGTGTTGTTTTTAAATGTAGTATAATTTTCAGGGAAGACAAAATGATACAGCTAAAGATTTTAAACATGCTAAAAGTCAAGGAATGAAGATAGTGTCACCTCATTGGTTATATATGGTATGTTACTGTTAGTGTTACTTCTGTACAGTACAACCTCTCTAGAACAACACTCACTGGGATAGACTAAAGTAGTCCAGTACTTGACCTGAGAAATTGAGGGAGGAAGAACAAAGTACACAACTTACTGGTGCTTACAAACATCAGCTCACAATTCTCAAAACAAGGGAACTCATGTTGAATTAAATGATTTAATGGTTGTTTATACAGTACATGAGGCTTTACAGTTTTCAACTTCTGGACAAAAGCATGGCCATCTTTGTAATATATCTGTGTACCCATGCTACAAAGAAAATCTATTGTGAAAACTTTGTAACTTCAATTCCAAAAAGTGAAACTACAAGGCTTTAACTCAACATCAACGCTATGTCATTTTCATGTCATATTTGAAAACTTAATACTGCCATTGAAAGTTTTGAGGTCGAAATGGCTTCAGCAAATATAATTTAAACAGTACTAATTATTAAATTTATACAATCTATATTTCCAGTGTAAAGAACAGAATGCTAGAGTAGATGAGTCATTGTTTCCACATACATTTAATCCTAATCTTTCATTAGTAAGTATTGATCTTTGAACGTTATCCCTGTCTGTCCCCCCTTCGTAAAGCAAGGGTCCATTTTAGTATTTTCATGTATTTCAAATCTAGAAAAAAACAGTTTCAAATTGTTTCAGGCATTAAAATTGCTCTTTTCAGAATAGGAAACTGGCTTATGAATGAAACATTACATTAATAAACAACAATGTGGATTTTTCTGTAAAGAGAATGTTGTCAGCTCTTTGTAAAAGGAGTGATTACTGTTAAAGAAAAGTATCCAGTTAATATTGAAAGTAGAGTTGACCCCTGTCAACATAACCTAATAAAGTAGTGTTCATAAAAGGATTAAAAATGACACTTCATGTTGGACTGAATTATTATCAAGTATATCTTTACATTCTGCAGAGCGTGTATAGTTGAACTTATTTATACTATATAATATACATGTATACCATATCATATCAATTTTATAGAGTTACTTATTTGTAGGAGCAGTTGTCCAATGGTAAGACTTGCACTTAGGGATCGAGAGGTTCAGTGAACTAACCTCACTGGGGGCACTGCTAATTTCCTTGAGCAAGAAATTAACCCACAATTGTTCCAAGCCACCCAGGTTTAAATGGGTACTGTAAGGATCACCTGCATGAAGGTGATCACAATGACCAAGAGTTATCATACAAAATTTTTAAGTCGGCTGAATATGTCTATTGAAGCAGACTTTAAAACCAAACTTTAACTTTTTTGTTGTAATTATGTGATATTTGATGAGAAAATGTTATATTTTCTATCAGTCAGTTGTATCAACAAGAAAGACACCAATGAGAACACCTAGAACAAGACGCATGGTTCGTACAAATATAGATATACCACCATCATCAGCAGCTGTTGTTGTTGTGGATGACAATGACGATTCTAAATCAAAACAGATGAAACCAGCAACCCCTAAACCTTCGACCCCTAAACCTATGACCCCTAAACCTGCGACTACTAAACCTGCAACCACTAAACCTGTGACCCCTAAACCTGTGACCCCTAAACAGTCCATGGAAAACTTATTGAAGAGTCCAGAGAAAAGTTCATCAGACGATGATAAACAGACTGAGGTATGTTATATGTTTTTTTAGGGCTGGTCTTGTTTTAACCCAGCTCAGTTGGTAGTGCACAGGGTTTTCTAATGTAGTGTCCTGTTGGGGGTACAGGTTTGAACACAATCCAGGAGGTTATACCCTTTTTGAAAATTTGACAACTTTGTCAATTTTCCTCCATTAATGAGGTATATGGAGATGTTTCCAGCCTTGTAGAAGGGTATGCGGGTACTGGTTATAGACAAGGGTCCAGGAAAGCTAAGTTATGTGCGCTGGACGTGGTAAATTAGCCTAAATTGTGTTGACATGGCAATAAACCTAGTATGTTTTGTGGTTTTGCACTAGACTTTATATATGACAAAGGTTTATAATTAAAGTACATGTTGCTGACAAGAAACCATCATCAAATTATGTAACTGTAGGCATGGTGATAGTCTAGTACTTGGTATTCATGATTTGGGCTGTGGATCGTTGAGCAAGTGGGGATCTGATCCGAACCACGATTCACGAATCAAACCATGAATCACTTGTTAATGAAGCATACTAATTCATGTAATAAAAAGAGTTAGTGAAGAATTATAAGAGTTTTCACTATAGGAAAACCATGTACTCCAAACATGTCTATTACCAGACGTTTTTGGGGCATTTTCAGTGATAACATTTTTGTTTAAATGTGAATCAATCGAATTTTGATACAAGATTGTTCCATGTGTTCCGTCCCTACATAAATTTAAGTTTACATTAGAAGTGCGACTTGTTTTCAGTTGTAATTAAGCTGAAAATGTTCTCTCATTTTTTTCACAAAAAAAGATCGCGTTCCGACCATTTTGGATGTGACGAATATTCATACTCAATTTTCTGGTCTAGATTGCGAATATCCAAGTACTCTGACACTCACCGCAGCCTTAATCAAAATTATTGTAAATAATTAAAATAATGAAAGCATAGAAAAACATGAAAAAATGTGCTAATTCTTCAGTACAGATATAATTGTGAAGGAAGGGTTAGATAGAATGTATGTTTTGTTGTAGAAGTATAGTCATCAATAGTGTTAGTCTTATATTCTATTCTACTAGATTGTTGACACGGCAACTGGTTCATTAGAAATGAGAGAAGTTTTATCTAAACAATTAGAAGATGTCATGTCAAAGTAAGTTAGATATTGTTAACATTTTGTCTTATTTTCATATTCTGAAATATCTAGAAAGTTTTTTCTTCCTCGGTGCACTTACAGAGACAATCTCTTATTATCAATTTGTTTTTATCATTTCATGATACTTATTGAATGATATATGTTAGCCCAGTCTTTGTGTTTAATTTTAAAAGCATTTATACTTGTACAAACAATAATTAATGATTACAAAACAAATATTATTATTATTACAACATGTTAATGATTTTTGCATTGGATTTAAAAATAGCGTTCTGTTGCAAATTTATTAAAAATATGAAATCTGACATGGTGAAAATGTTAGAAAATACAGTGTACAATTTGATACCTGAATTTTGAATAAAATTTCTGTGGGTATAAACATTGTATTTTCCCCACAAAAACCAAGTCTTTCATGTACACTTGTAGATTTGTTTACTTAGTTCTTTACATTACAGAGGCAGGAAAAGACGAAAGAGCAAGAAACTAAATAGTAAGTACCTACTGCATGTATGTTTCTTTTTCGAGAGTAAATTACCATGTGTTTTTGGTGTGATATAACCTTTCTGTGTTGATGCACCGTAAAACCCAAACAAACAATTTAGCATGTGAAAAAGAATTCCAACTATTGATTAGAAAATTTAATCCTAAAATAATCAGTGGTTTGATTTAAAAAAGATTTTAGGCTTTAGCTGAACAATCTTTTAGTGGATATCTTGTTGGTCACAATAGTTTTATAACTATAATGTTATTTATTGACGTTCAATCAAACTTCTTTATCTAGAATTGTTTATAAACTGAACTGCCTCTTAAAAGACCATCTTAGTGACAAAGTAAATGTGGTAGGGTTCTGACTGTTTGAGTAGGATTAGTGGTCCACTGGTTGGATGCATGCTTAGGGATCAAGAGGTCCAAGATTCAAACCCCATTAGGAGCACTGCTAATTTTATTGAGCAAGAAATTACCTACGGTAGTTCTACTCCACCAAAATGTAAATGAGTTTTGAGAGAGATCACTTGCTTGAAGGTGATTCAAATTCAATGACCAGGGTTTATCATACAAAGTGAAAAGTGGGCAGAACATGTAAATGGAAGCAGACTTGATATCTCTATTAGACTTTTAAACTTCACATTGAAGATTCTGAGTCCATCACAAACAGCATTTCCGTGGGTTTAGCACAAGACTGATGTAACTCACTCTATTCTTATATTGTGTAATGACTGTATTGCACTGAACCTGCGATTTGTCCAATATTACTTTTAATACTAATTTAAATTATAAAATGTATTCATAATAATGTATGTAAGAGAGGTATAATATGGCATTTGTACTACTTTGCCATTATGATTAAGCTAGCTCTTGGCAATGTGGTAGAGTTTCCACTTATGACTTAAAAGGTTGTGGGTTTGATCCCTATTTAGACCATGGATTGTAATCATATTATCTATATTTTACACTCACATATATACATATATATTATAGATAGTGGACAGTTTGGTACACCTGAAGATTCTAATTCAAGTTTAAAACAATCAAGGCGTACACAAGGTTTGTTGAACATTTATATATTTAGATATACATGTACGAGGGGTGTCCCAGTAAATCGTGTACTTTGTCCATAACTTTCTTTCCTTACGTCACATGATGACCATAATTTACTAGACTGTTTGTTAGTCATATTTTTATACAAATTAGGCATTTGACCAATAAGAACTTGCATTAAAGGCGTCATTTTAATGTTTAACTAATACCAGGTATGTGCATGCGGCGCAACCGCTTTTACACTTGTATATTCGTTCATACTGAGTTCAAGTGAACAGCAAAATTTACACATAAACTTTTTAATTACATTTTATTTTTACATAGACATTCGCAGAAATTATCAATATATTATCACACCAAATCTCATATCATAAAATATATACACTAGAGTGCAATACGCATTTGAACTGAAACACAAAAATGTGTCATCAACAAGATAAGGTGACATCGGGAAAAGATAGAGTCTTTGTAATTGCAACTCAGTTTCATAATCAGCCTGGCATAACATGGATGGGTATAAATTTGAATTCAAACACATAGACAGTTGAAAGGAATCATTAAGTTAGCCTTGTGCTTACTACGCATGGTAGAGAAGTTATTCATAGTAAAATATATCCACTTAATTTATCGTACCAAAAACTACCGAAAGTGTTATTCAAAATTAAGTTGGAAACTTAACCTGTGGGCCATTATATCATTGACCATACTAACATTTCGAGACTGATGTAACAATTTTGTATCCAAAGTAAGACAAAAACAAATTTTTAAAGTAAATACGATGTAAATACATCGTCTGTTTATGTCACTGTTCACAACAAGGCGAACTTGGAGAGTAAATAAAAATGATTTCATAGACCTGACGTCTTAATATGACGTTGACTTGCGCCACGTTGTCATACCTAGTGTCTTATAAATTGAAGCAAAACATATATTTTTTAATTAACCGTCTAAAAATTAAGCATACTTACTCACAACAAAGGCATTTAATGGCAGTTAAAAGTTGGAGCTAAAGTTGCGCGTACTTTTTCCGCAACAAACAGAGTCCACGATTTACTGGGACACCCCTCGTAAATGTCAGCTTTATTTCTTCACCTATCATCTAATATTGTGGTGATGTTTTTCCTGTATAAACATTAACTTAATACTGATTTGCTAACAGATAAAGAAATTGTATAAAATTTTATATTAAATTTTTAAGATCCAATGTTTTTTTCCACAAATTTGGGGAAATGACCCATACCCCTAGAATTGGGAATTTTATCGGCATTTTGGTAAAAATTGGGATGAAATTTCTAGTAAATTTAATAACAATAGAAGATTCAACAAAGTTTTTAGTTTCATTTTTCGTTTAATTAGTTAGTTAATTAAAAAGAAAGATTACTTGGATGAATAATTTTTAGCTGAAACATACTTACAGCTGTCTTTTTTCAAAAATCTGTATTTTTCAAGTGAAATTGGGAATTTTGGATTGAAATTTGGGAAAAAAGATATGATTTTAGATTGGGAATATAGCCCATAAACGGCTATAAAATTGACCAAAAATAAACACTGAGATCCTATACGATTAACTTAAGCTTTGATTTTAAAAGTTGAAATGATATTGTCTACAACAGCCTTGATTGCTTGCCTGAGCAGAAATTTTGATTACTTGCTGTATTTTTTTTCAAAATTTCATTTATCCATGAACTTAGGAAGTGTACTATATACTAATGTTATTTACAGAGGGACTACAGAAAAAGAGTACGCGGTCATCTAGAAGTATGGCTGAAGGTAAGAGTGTTGTAATTATAATGATGTAACATAACTTATGTCTTAAAAGATTTTCATTTTTACACCCATAGTAGTTTCCCTGCTCTGGATCATTCATGGAACTAATTTTATTTTTCTTCAACTCAGAGCTAAGATTTATAAACGATGGACCATGGACTGAGTCCACCAAAGTAGCCATTGGTTCTGAGGCATTTAGAATGTGGGTGGTTAAGCGTTCCAGCAGCGGCTGTGGCATATTGGTTAGCATGTCTGGCTTCGAATCCGGAGATCGCAGGTTTGAACCCTGTCGTGGCATGTCATACCCTATACATGAGTTGTCGGCCTCATGATAGGGTAAGTTAGTACTGGTGATAGAAAGAGTGTCCAGGAGACCCATAGTAGGAAGAGCTGGTTGTCGTGTATATGACCTATGTATGTGTTGAATGCGACTGTTCCATCATGTTTTTACAGCCAATATCTTCATAATTAAACAAAAAACATAGTTGGTAAAAATTTCACTTATGAAAAAATGATTGAGTAACAATTCATGAAAAATCTGTTTACTTTAAATATATTTTCTATGTGTATATTGTTTGTTTAAGTATACATTATGCTAAATCATGATAATGAATAGCAAATTTAAACTTACTAAAATTGTATATTTTTTATTTGAGTGTTATTTTTTTTTTATTTCTGTTTAATGCGCTATAATCTTATAAAACATTATTGTATTGACTGTATCATTATTTATATACAGAACAAAATGAAGAAAGAAATTCATGTGATATAGCTCCTTCACAACCTGTACATGTTAGTTGGGATGATCCAATGAGTAGGTAAGAATAGCTTCATTTATTATAGCTGTGTCTTCATTCATGTGATATAGGTCCTCACAACCTGTACATGTTAGTTGGGATGATCCAATGAGTAGGTAAGAATAGCTTCATTTATTATAACACTATGTCTTCATTCATGTGATATAGCTCCCTCACAACCTGTACATGTTAGTTGGGATGATCCAATGAGTAGGTAAGAATAGCTTCATTTATTATAGCTGTGTGTCTTCATTCATGTGATATAGCTCCTTCACAACCTGTACATGTTAGTTGGGATGATCCAATGAGTAGGTAAGAATATCTTCATTTATTATAACACTATGTCTTCATTCATGTGATATAGCTCCTTCACAACCTGTACATGTTAGTTGGGATGATCCAATGAGTAGGTAAGAATAGCTTCATTTATTATAACTTTGTGTCTTCATTCATGTGATATAGCTCCCTCACAACCTGTACATGTTAGTTGGGATGATCCAATGAGTAGGTAAGAATATCTTCATTTATTATAGCTTTGTGTCTTCATTCATGTGATATAGCTCCTTCACAACCTGTACATGTTAGTTGGGATGATCCAATGAGTAGGTAAGAATATCTTCATTTATTATAGCTGTGTCTCTTCATTCATGTGATATAGCTCCTTCACAACCTGTACATGTTAGTTGGGATGATCCAATGAGTAGGTAAGAATATCTTCATTTATTGCTATATGATAGCTTTATGTCTTCCTCCAATGATGTAAATATTTATTACAGTTTAACCTGTTTACTTTATGATATAAGAACATATGTTTAGATTTATCTTAAAGTAACAGTTTCATTTATCTTCATCAAAATAATATAATCCACATGCATGTTTTGTGTTAGATTATTACAATCTGTGTTGAAATCTAAGTTTAAGTTTAAGATTACCTATAAGATTTTCTATATTCAATATTTTATATATATTATGACAAAATCCTCATCTGCACCAAAATCTTTACCTAACTGCACCAGTATATTTTACCATAAACAGCATCAACTTTCAACACTTGACAACACTTCATGAAACTGTTCTTAATAAAATTTCATAATAGGACCTCCATTAGATTTTTAATATTGGTAAAATTCACACTAAAACACCTCAATTTTGAAAAAAAAACTGTTTTAAAAGTCTTTAGTTTATTTGGCCCGCTAAGAGACCTGAATTCTTCCCTAGAATTGTCATTCATGTTTTTTTTTCATCATTTCTTCCTCAGATTAGAACAAGAGAAATTAGCTCATAAATTAGAACGTGCTAACAGTCCTACACAAGAAGTAGGTGGAATGTATGATCTAGAAGATGCTCAATACTCCGAGTCTGATGACGAAATAGAGATTAGAGTTCCCAAGTTTGATAATCAACAAGTTAGTATACTTTTTACATCAACAAACAACATGATCTAAGAAGGAGGAATAGTGGTTCAGTAATAGGACACACACTTTGGGATCAAGAGGTCACAGGTTCAATCCCCATTAGGGGCAGTGCTAATTTCCTTGAGCAAGAGATTTAGCTACAGTTGTTCTACTCCACCAAGGTGTAAAATGCTTCTCTTCTGGTTCATTCAAGGAGTTTATTTTCTATAACTTGGAGCAAAAATTAATTCACCTTAAATTTTTTGTGTCTTCTCCTCACCTTCTAAAACTGACTGATTTTGATCACATGACTCTTGAAGGGTCATATTTTGCTAAAGAACTGTTGAATTGTATATCAGTTGATAACATTCTCTATCACTCAGCACAGATCATGTGATCATAATAAGATGACATTATAATGATAAACAATGTTAAATAGTTATTGATAAATTAATTGTTAGGAGAAATCGTTCAAGTCTTTTTTGTTAGACAAATGAACATTTTAACATTCTTCTGTCATCTCTCTCTCTCTCCATGTCTTTGTGAAATATTGTTAATGTTTTAGATTAATCAGATAATTTGTTTGTTTGTTTACAGAAAGAGGAATCCTCCACACCAAAGTTACCTAAATCTACAATAAATAAAACACCAACACCAGAGGGACCTTCTATAGGTGAGAACTTCTATACTTGTAATGTTTGAAAATAAATGCTTGAAAATAAATGCTCCTTTACTAAATTGTTTAATAAGCTTACCTACTGATTAAGGAGTAGGGTTTTTTCCTTTGCCCCCATACTGAAGGTTTTGTTGTGACTAAAATGGTTGAAAGATTGCTGAAAGTGTGTTGATTTGGATAATGTATGAGAATGAATATTTTAAAATTGATCTAAGAACATAGATATTCTACTCACTTGTTAAGGGTGAAATGACTTTTCCATACTTATGTTGATGACTTTGATGCTAAAAATGTTGTAGGGTGTTTTTGGTTGTTTGATAAATTGCTGGACTTGTGTCTGTTTTATATTGTGTAGGTGACATTTAATGCCAAAAATTTCCTTTTTCAAAAATTTATAAAATTTTATATATGCTTTTAATCCATTCAAAAAATTGTTTTAATGTTTACTTCAATGTTATTTATCGACAAACATTTTGGCTTGTTTTTGGTCTGTTCTGTTCATACAATTGAAAAATATGTAAATTTAGTTTAGCTGTGTTAATTTCTCTGTCTATTTCAACATTTCTACTATATAAAATTTGCCATGGTAATACATACAATTGATAATGGTATATTTCAGCATTTCCAGTATCAGACAAATCAAGTAAAGTCACACCACCTAAACCTGTAGATGTTGTCTCTAATGATGATAGTACTGATAGATGTAAACAATCACCTGTATTTATGTTCTCACAAATGTCTACTACAGTATGTATATATTTGTTACTGACTAAATTTAAAATAGAAACAAATTGGTTTACTGGGTGAAAACAAGGTGGGTTTGCTAGTTTGTAGTTTGGATGGTTTGAAGTGGTAATAGCGATTTTGTGCAATAACTTAAGAAACCCTTCACATTTCAAATTTAAATTTAACTTGTAGGTTTGCCTTAAGCTGTAGGGGACCTTATGAATTAAAAATTGCAGGGTCAAAGGTCATGGTCACTATAAAAGTTGATCAAGAACCTTGTCTACGCAATAAATGTCCCTTCATCTTCACACTTGACCGGCAGGTTTGTTTGGAACATCTAAAAACCTGTAAGAATCAAGTTTATACAACTTACTGATAGATGTATACTATAGAACAATATAATGTCAAGGTCAAGGTCACTTGAGAGTTTAAGTTTATATTCATGTATTATAGGAAAGAACAAACTATGGAGCTTTAGTTGAACAACTTGGTGGAACAGTCTTAGATACTCAAGAATTTGATATTAGATGTACACATCTTGTTGTTAGTAAGTATAGTAGAATCTTTATTAGCCGGATTTTTCAGCGAAAAAATTTGGCCAATAGTTTGGCGAAACATGGTTGGGCGGGTGTCCGGTGTTGTTAACAATTGCGTTAAAGTTTTCAATTTAGCTTATATCTCTGCCATTTATTGTTAGATCTTTATGAAACTTCATACAATGATAACATACAATGTGATGAACAGAATTAGACAGTAACCACAACTCTACCTGGCTTAAATATGGATTATTTCCCTTTGTAATTTTTGCATTAAAATTTTTAAATCCGGCTTTAATGTGGTTTCCACATTACATTTCTTGTTTCACCTGCTTCTTCTGGATCTTTAGCTGTCATTTGTTGTCAAACACAACTCCTTTATAGGTCAACATTTTTTAAAAGGTGTATAGAAAAATCTAAAAAAATCTACTTTTAAACATAGCATATGAATAATTTAGGGCCGTTAAAGCATTCTTCTTATTATTTATGATATACAGTGTATAAATATTTCCTATATATATTTAACAGATAATGTCACCAGAAATGAGAAGTTTTTAGCTTGTCTTGCCTCTGGTAAATGGATTTTACATAAATCATATTTTGAAGCTTGCAGACAGGAGGGAAGATTTGTTGAGGTAAATTGTATGATATATATTTTATCTCAGTCTATGAGATGGACTAGTATCCATGACAACCTTTTCCAGTTCTGACAACCCAAAGTTGTTCCTTGCAACCAGAAAACTAGCACAGAATTGAAAACATTTTGACAGGACAGGACAAAACTAGTCAACATCCTTCTTTATATACATGTAGTTAGAGTAGTTTTCAATCTGATTAAAACCCCATCTAAAATTTTCCGCTCCCCTACTCGCTAATGTAGATCTGGCCTTTTCCAAACAAAGATCACGTTTAGGTGACCTTATTTCATCATGATATTCATGATGAAATTGTTATGATACGTAACTTGTTTACATCGTCTACGTTACGCAATTTGAAATGAGCCGTTCAATTGCAGACTGTGAATTATACCGCTGTTAAATTACCTAGCGAACCTTGATCTAAAAATAGAAATTACGAAATCAAAATGTTATCAATAGTGTTTTGTCTAGATGAAAGCTACACATTGATTAATCAACACAGAGTTCATCTCAACGTGACCTTCCACGGAGATAGTAGAGATCCTGTACGACAATGCTCTACAGGATATCTGTTTACGGAGATTTACTAGTTTTGTGCTGATCCGTAGATATATTATTTTGCTTCCTACTGAATTACATGTATTAGTTTGGACATCTACTTATTATTGTTTCGTTGATTGATTAAATATGATCAACATGAATAAAGATTCTTATGTGTAAAATCTTGCATTTTAATAATACATGAATTAGAATGTGCTTTAATTTGATGTGAAAAAAACTTCAATGTTTACAAAATATATGTATTTTTGTAACCTAGTATCAATAAGTTGTTAATTAATTTATAAAAGCAGTTATTGCTAAACAAACAATGCTGAAGCCAAACATATAAGGAATTGACTAAGGCTCTTAAAAATTATTTAATTCATATAGTGTAATATTTGTATAATTACTGTGTAATATGAGAAGAATATCTTGAAGGTAAAATAATGGACAACACAAATAAAGTTTCTATAATCTATCAATCTAATAATGTTAACATGTACTCCTGAATACTATCATATACTATACTATACTAACTAATCTGAAACACTCTAAGATTCTATAATGAGGTAGGCGGAGCTTAACTTAAATCCGCATGACCATTGGTCAAGTAGTTAAATACACTGCATAAAGCAAAGCTAGTTAAAAGTAATACCCTTTTGTATATGTACATTTTGTATATTACTAAATAAATTGGACTAGTGTTTGATGACTGTTTTATTCTACTGTATTGTTTTGTAGGAAGATTTTTATGAATGGGGAAGTGAAGGAACATTAAGTTTAGCTAAAAATATGGAAAGTAATGTAAGATTGTTAGCTGTAGCTGCTAGAGATTGGAGAATTAAAATACAAGAACAAAAAAAGGTTTGTTTATATCATGTATACTAATGTCTACCATCATGAGGTATTGAGTTACTGTGGTTATTTTACCCACCCACCCCAAACTGTTTGGGGGTATAAAGGAGTCATTTTATTGGTCAGTCGGTCAGTCTGAAGCTTTTAATTGTCTGCTTAATTTCTCAGCACATTTTGTACGAATTTGATTTAAACTTCACATATAAACCACATATCAAGCAGACATGTGCATATCCCATGATCGTTATGGTCCATTGATTTTTACAGAGTTAAGGCCCTTTGATGAAAAATCTTGTCCGCTCATTTCTTCAGCATATATTGTACTGATTTATTTCAAGCTTCTTGACAAAAACCCATTGGGGGTATATCATCACATTCAGTGATAGGTCTAGATTTGTGCAGGTAATCTATAGCTTATTGCACAAAGCTGAGCAATTATTACTCACATGTGAATATAATTTTAAGGCACCATTTAACAATTGCCAATTATTTTGGAATTGAAAAGAAATGTGTGAGCAATTCTTCATGGATATTAGAGGAAATATGCAGTAAGATTATATTTTCATCTATTACAGATCTCACCAAACAAATATGGAGCATTTTGTTCAATGAAAGTTGTATTAAATTGTGTAAAACATAAAGAAGGCAATTATAAAAGACTATTAGAGGCTGGTGGTGCTACAGTGTTAAATATTAAACCTCCGTACACTAGACCAGTAGATGCTACACATGCCTTGTTAGAACTACATAAAGTAGGGATGAGACAAGAAGATTTAGAGACGTTGTTATCTAGTGGATGTTTATGTCTCAAGATAGATTATATCAATGGATTCTTGTGTTCACCTGATTGTAATGTTAGAGATTATATTCCTGCTGAAGTTAATGCTTTACAAGCTGTGTAAGTTATACCTTGTTTTTATCAATTTATTGTCAATTATTTTCAATATAAATATTATTTTCAATATAACTACTATTTTCAATATAAAACTATTTTCAATATAGATACTGTTTTAAAAAATATATTATTTTTAATATGAATACCATTTTGTTTTCAATATAGATATTATTTTCAATATAAGAACTATTATTTTCAATATAAATATTATTATCTTCAATATAAATGTTATTATTTTCAATATTATATAAATGTTATTATTTTCAATATTATATAAATGTTATTATTTACAATATAGATGTTATCATTTCAATATAAATGTTATTATTTTCAGTACAACTTTTATTATTTTCAATATAAATGTTATTATTTCAATAAAAATGTTAATAATTTTCAGTCAATTTTTTATTCTTTTCAATATAGATATTATTATTTTTAATGTAAGTGTTATTATTTTCAATATAAATGTTATTATTTTTGATACAATATTAATGTTATTATTTTCAGTATAAATGTTATTATTTTTGATACAATAGTAATGTTATTTTCAATATAAATGTTTCAGTATAAATGGAGAGGAAGACAGATCACAAAGAAAGAGAAAAGTTTCATCAGGACGTGAAGTCTCACAGAAAAGAACAAGACAAAAATAATTAGCTCTATATACCATGATAAAATGTATAGTTGCCACGGTTTGCCTTCCTTACAGTTTGATTTGAACCACAGTATTGGTGCTAGGGTTCAGTAAAGTTTATATTATGGTTCATTAAAACTGACTATTTTACTGTCTTTCACAAACACCCAGGCATAAATGGAATTTAGTTTTTACATTGACAATGTTTTGAACCTTTTTTCGCCAATGTCTGAACCATGAACTGAACTGTGAATTCTGAACCAGATTATACCCTGGCAGAATTTATTAAAAAATATAAAATATATCTGTTCATTTATACTGTCTTTTTTTTCTGCATACTTTTGTTATAGATATTTTCATTCTATTTTTAATACACATTTTTAATGGACATTGGAGATATATAAGTGATATGTATGAATCAAATTAATATTTAATTTTTCAAGAAAATTTTTCAAGAAAATTTATTGAATAAAATAAGGCTACAGTTGGGAATGAAAGTTATTTTTGTTGAGTGTTCTTAATGGACCTTTCCGAGTGTGACCTTTTTATTTGAATAACAATACATTTACCCACAAATATAAGCATGTGCCCTTTTGTTAACACCTTGTTTGTGGGACAAAAAGTAACTGTAAACCTTTGTTAAATATGCTAATAGGTAAGGTTGTGGAAAGGTCCATTAATCTATGCCTTGTTGTAAATATTTACTTATCTTGTTCATATTGACTTGAGAAACTTGAGTCCATGGATCTATATCTGTCCAAGTGAGTCGAAATTCTGACCACAGCAATATGACCGAACAATTGCTGAAATTTTAGACATAGCCCTATACATTGCATGTTTACCATTATGAAGGCTTAATGAACTTAAGAGTTTATATTCACTGTATCATTACTGAAGAATGTAATGTTTCAATTTTGTCTCCGGTCAATATGAAGAAGCTATATACACAATATAACAGTAAGTCTTATTGTACAACTAGATCTAAAATTTCCAACATTGTTTTCATTTTGTCTTGAGCAATGTTTCATTGAATAATGATTAGTTGACTCTATGTTGAATTGTTTCATTGATAATTATTGCCATTGTTGAATTCATATTATAAGCCAGTAATAAACATGATCTAAGTTAAACATTATACTTTATTCTTTATCTAGTCCATGACTTAACATTTGATGGTCTGATACCTTGTTGTCTGAGCTAATGGACAGACTTCACTAGTGAGATCCAGTCTGTGATCACACATTTGATGGTCTGATACCCTAGTGTCTGAGCTAATGGACAGACTTTACCAGTGAGATCCAGTCTGTGACCACACATTTGATGGTCTGATACGCTGCTGTCTGAGCTAATGGACAGACTTTACCAGTGAGATCCAGTCTGTGACCACACATTTGATGGTCTGATACCCTAGTGTCTGAGCTAATGGACAGACTTCACCAATGAGATCCAGTCTGTGACCACACATTTGATGGTCTGATACCCTGCTGTCTGAGCTAATGGACAGACTTCACCAGTGAGATCCAGCCTATGACTACACATTTGATGGTCTGATACCCTGCTGTCTGAGCTAATGGATAAACTTCACCAGTGAGATCTAGCCTATGACTACACATTTGATGGTCTGATACCCTGCTGTCTGAGCTAATGGATAAACTTCACCAGTGAGATCTAGCCTATGACCACATATTTGATAAAAAGACAACGATTCTATATTTATTATCACAGACATTTATTCAGTTCACTCATCATCATTTATACATAACAACATTCATACATTAAACAATCAATAATCAACTTGATTTAAAGTTGAAACTTAACTTTCTTTCAAAAAAACGTTTGCCAAAATTTAACACGTGACCTTTATTCTAAAAAATCTTGACCCAGAAATACAATACAACTTTTAAACGTATTTTTACCCAAAAATCATCACTGCTCTACTGTATTGTTTTTTACTCCAATTTCTTAACCTCGAAACTGAAACTTTAATACTAAAAATATTAAAATTTTGAAATACTTGCACATTTTCTTTTAAAAAATCAAATTGTTATCATGATTATGAGAGGCTTGTTAAATATAAATTATCAATATTATCTCTAATAAACTACATTGAAATTTTTAATGACACTTTTAACTTCAATATTTGTATTTTTGTAGTCAACAGTGAATTTAGCACATATATTTGTTGATAAGAAAAAATCCTGATTTTTCTGAAAACACTGTATCATAATGATATTCTTTAATTTTAAGAACTTTTCAATTAGATTTCTTTCAAGATAATTTTATATCATACTTACGTTCTTTAACTTAAAAAACATATCAATATGACCTCTTATAAGATAATTTTATATCATACTTACGTTCTTTAACTTAAAAAACATATCAATATGACCTCTTACTAGATAATTTTATATCATAACTATGTTGTCGAATTTAAAAAAAACCTTTATCATTTGACTTCTTTCAAGATAATTCTGTATCAAAATTATGTTCTTTAAATTTTAAAACTTATCAATTTGACTTCTTTCAAGTTAATTCTAAAAAACTTAACAATTTGACTTCTTTCAAGTTAATTCTATATCAAAATAATGTTCTTTAAATTTGCAAAACTTAGCAATTTGACTTCTTTCAAGTTAATTCTAATTCATAATTATGTTCTTTAAATTTGCAAAACTTAGCAATTTGACTTCTTTCAAGTTAATTCTATATCAAAATTATATGCTTTAAATTTGCAAAACTTAACCATTTTACTTCTTTCAAGTTAATTCTATATCAAAATACCGGTAATGTTCTTTAAATTTGCAAAACTTAGCAATTTTACTTCTTTCAATTTAATTCTATATCAAAATAATGTTCTCTAAATTTGCAAAACTTAGCAATTTGACTTCTTTCAATTTAATTCTATATTAAAATAATGTTCTTTAAATTTGCAAAACTTAGCAATTTGACTTATTTTAAGTTAATTCTATATCAAAATTATGTTCTTTAAATTTGCAAAACTTAGCTATTTGACTTCTTTCAAGTTAGTTCTATATCAAAATTATGTTCTTTAAATTTGCAAAACTTAGCAATTTGACTTCTTTCAATTTAATTCTATATCAAAATAATGTTCTTTAAATTTGTAAAACTTAGCAATTTGACTTCTTTCAAGTTAATTCTATATCAAAATTATGTTCTTTAAATTTGTAAAACTTAGCAATTTGACTTCTTTCAAGTTAATTTTATATCAAAATTATGTTCTTTAAATTTGCAAAACTTAGCAATTTGACTTCTTTCAATTTAATTCTATATCAAAATAATATTCTTTAAATTTGTAAAACTTAGCAATTTGACTTCTTTCAAGTTAATTCTATATCAAAATTATGTTCTTTAAATTTGTAAAACTTAGCAATTTGACTTCTTTCAAGTTAATTCTATATCAAAATAATATTCTTTAAATTTGTAAAACTTAGCAATTTGACTTCTTTCAAGTTAATTCTATATCAAAATTATGTTCTTTAAATTTGCAAAACTTAGCAATTTGACTTCTTTCAAGTTAATTCTATATCAAAATAATATTCTTTAAATTTGTAAAACTTAGCAATTTGACTTCTTTCAAGTTAATTCTATATCAAAATTATGTTCTTTAAATTTGTAAAACTTAGCAATTTGACTTCTTTCAAGTTAATTCTATATCAAAATTATGTTCTTTAAATTTGTAAAACTTAGCAATTTGACTTCTTTCAAGTTAATTTTATATCAAAATTATGTTCTTTAAATTTGCAAAACTTAGTAATATGACTTCTTACGAGATAGTTCTATATCATAATTATGTTGTTGAATTTAATGCTTATCAATTTGACTTCTTTCAAGTTAGTTATATATCATAATTATATTCTTTAAATTTGCAAAACTTCGCAATTTGACTTCTTTCAAGTTAATTTTATATCATAACTATGTTCTTTGGTTTTAAAAAATCATTTAGGATTTATTTATTTTAAATATGGTTGCTATACAAATGTTAATAATTTTAATGATGTACGGAACAGCTCTTCCTTGATAAAGGTAAAAGATATTCATAGAATTAGGATTCTTATTGTTATACTTTATATATTTGATTGATTTCTGATATATCAGAGTTGTCTTCCATGATTATAAACTGATTATATGCGATTTATAAAAAAATAGTTCTTTTTGTTCTCGGAAAAAGTAAGAGATAATTGAAATTGCCGAATATTTAAGAAAAATAAGTTCAATTTTGTAGCAAAATTATATCCCAAGTTTTAATATCAGCAAGCATGCATGTAAGCATTGATGCAATCGTGAAACTCAAAATTAATGGACTTCAAAAGCTTCCAAAACAGAAATGAAAATGAAATAGCTATATTCAGCAAGTACACATTCAAATGGCCTGTATTTGATGTTTATAGTCTTAAAGACTTTAAATAGATTATAGGTTATCTATAATGTTTAACCAATAATAAAAAAAATAGTTTCTTCGATAAATGACATTGTCTGTTGTTTACAACGCAAGACTCAATTCCATGTTACAATGATATATTTTCTGAGCTGTAAACCATTTCATAGAGCGGGTTTTTTTTCAAAAGAAATAACCAGTTTGTTATACATGGGGAGTCAAATAGTTTGTATGGTAATAACAAAATGGTTGTCATTGAATAGTATAAATATACTTAATTTCAAAATATAATTTTCT
This sequence comes from Mactra quadrangularis, assembly GCA_025267735.1. NCBI lineage: Eukaryota > Metazoa > Mollusca > Bivalvia > Venerida > Mactridae > Mactra > Mactra quadrangularis. Next base: position 53,478,555 of record CM046299.1, on the reverse strand, counting down.
CTTTATTATTAAATGATGTGAAATCACCTCAACACAGCTACTGAAGTTAATTGAATTAATTTTCCAATGGTTCTACTGATATATAAGCTCTCAATATGATTTAGTATTAAAGTTGTTATTATTATATTACAATGTATATAATTATTGAAAATTGTTTGCTGTATCTAAAAATGATGAGGTTTTTTTCACACACACACACATGCAATCAGCATTTATACCACGCATACAAACATTCATACAACACATAGATCTACACACACTCTCTCACACACACCAACTTTTAACAATTAACACAGTTACCGTATCTTTCTACTTATAAGCCGAACCCCTAACTTAAATCAAACTATTATATTTCTCTGGGATCAAAATGCGTCAGATAGATAATTCAAATTTTGATGCTGTCTGTACAGTTTTAATAAATTTGCATTAAAACCCCTCGACTTATACGCGGAAAAGTACGGTATAGCACAAATATAACAATATCCATACCAAGAGACGGTAACGATGTAACAGGCTTATAATACGATATTCTCACTAAAATATTAACTACATTAAAACTACTGAAGAAAAAATGATTTAATTTACAATAGAAATGAAATATTATTTTTGAAAAAAATCCTATTTAAATTGTATCAAATAACTTTCATCCAGAGTAACTCTCATACAAACAATGTGCTTATTGTAGAATCTAAGCTGAGAAAAACAAACACTTGGTTTAGAATGCTGCAAAAGTTTTAGAGTTTTCTTGGTTTCGAGTGAAAAAAAAACTGGATGAAGATTTTTTAATATATCCTGGATAAATTTGGAATATTTGACGTCACAAGGGTGACTGATGATGACGTAATAAAGTTGAGATATGATGTCACAATGATGTAATATACGAGATGATGTCACAGTTGTGATGTTATCAAGATTATGACGTGATGACAGTTACTATAGAGATATATGGAAGATCTTCAGTTTAATGAGCTAGGTAATATTGTCGAGATCAAAGTTCAGATGGATTTCAGTAGTCCGTGATGTCATGATTGTACATGTATATAGTCTAATGATGAAACAGTTCTGATGTGATGTAGTCTCATTTCTTACCTGCAGAATAATAAATAAAATTAAAATATGACGTTTCAGTCGTATCATAGATAATATCGTATTTTGCCTAAACACATCATTGTATACCAATTTCTCTCTTTCGACCAGAGACATTAATAACCTGGGTCTTATAATGACGTAGCAGGGCCCTTCAGTGTAGACGCGACGGGAAATAGAGAGCGACTTTGACACAATTAAATACTGTAGTTTTATTGGCGCTCAACGTACTTGCTTCTAACCACCTAAGTCTTCATGTTATGAACATTGAAGAAAGAAGTTGCAGAACATATATCCAAGTAGTCTGTTATTTGTAAGTGGTCCTCTGGTTTTTGTTATTACAACAAAGGACTACTATAAATTGATTGCAAATACGATGTGAAACAATTAAACCGCAGCCATCTTCAAGGGAGCATTTTTCCAAAAAAAACGGCACAAGGCTTATTGTGTCAAAGGCTTCCCATTCCTTTCATATCAACGAATTAAATAAACACTGGCAGCCTTTACGGTCCCCATCTACCAAACACACTTAAGTGTGTTTGACGATGCCGGCTATCCAGTTGAGGTTAAAAACAACACTTACCGTTTACTTAGTGGTAACATTGACTAAAGTGATAGTGTCTTGTCCACTGAATCCAAACAATACAAAGATAAGGAAGAGGAAACCAATCAACATTAAAACTGAAATTATAAACAAAAATATTGATGCATTATATATAGATCTATATCAAAATAATGTACAGTATAACCTTTGCAGAGCTGTACTCCTTTTCACAAAAATTCTTACGAAAAAAGTTATCGTAAGTCAGTTTCATATAATCAGCACTTCAAAGTCAGACGGATAATAAGCATAACTATGATATGATATTCAAAAGGTATACACAAGTCTACACATTTTGTATGATATTTAGAATTGATACGCCAAAAAATGAGCGTAAGATTTTTTTAGTAAGAATTTTTATGAAAAGCACCACAGTCCCAACAAATTCTTTGCACAACAATAGTTGGAATTACCTCAGATGACTTGTTTTATAATGTGAATCAGTTTATCATAAAATCAGGACTTTGTCAAACGACTTTTGGAGGAAATTGTATTCAAATGAAAAGCAGGTTAAAATGTTTTTATATCATGTTACATGATTATATTTCGTATAGTGTAAATGGATAACGTTGTTGTCTAGTCAAAACCTCGTAACTTCCATTCAAAAAAAGGTAAAGTTACGAGGTTTTGACTACACAACAACGATAATGTATTTCAGTACATTATATAGTGTATTAAGCGAGTCCAATTGTGAATAAAACCACAGGTATGTATTTATCAGTTTTCATAATTTTATGCAGTGAAGTAAAAAATATTTAATTTCCACGGGTTATTTTTTTTATAAAAATGACACTTAATCGTACTGTAAAGCAAAAAAAACCCAAAAACATGAATTGACAAAATTTAACAAAATGTCACATAATTTCATAAGTGCCGTCATAATAAGGGACTTTAGTCAGTTATTTCCCCTTGTATACTCTTCAAAATAGGTAGGTCTAATTAGTTGGATTACTCGGATTTTACCCTTACTTTTCAATGACAATTTGCCAAATTTAATCTTAAATAACTTTTTTGTATATCATTTAATTTGTTTGAAATTCAAGCTAATTATTTATAAGTTAAAGTACTATCTAAATTCCATCACTTCTGTTAATATCTTCATTAACAAGAAAGATATTTGATGAAATATTTTGTTACCCTTACATAGGAATTCAATGATAAAATCCGAGGATTCCAACTGTAAGGACCTACTTACCACTTGGGTTGCTTCAGATTTTATCAGGGAAAGATAACTGACTAAAGTCCCTCAATGCCACGTGATTTTACGAGTGCTTGTGTACTTAGATGTCACGTGATTGTACGAGAACTCGTGAACTTAGCAGTCACGTGATTTTAATTAGCAGTCACGTGATTTTAATTAGAAGTCACGTGATTTTACGAGTGCTCGTGTACTTAGATGTCACGTGATTTTATGAGTGCTCTTGTACTTACATGTGTTGTCTCCAAATCCACCTTGATCTTGTCCTGTTGGATAGTAAGGAGCATACGAGTATGAGCCATAGTCTGCTAGAACCAGACCACACATACAAACAATAGCAACAATGATGGCGACTGATAACTTCATTTTGTGGGTCACCTGAAATATTGAAGAAAAATACTTTATGAGATCTGAGCACAGGAATTTATGATAAGCAATCAAGTGACAAAACTTCTCACATCTGTGACGTCACGATGTTTAAATCGTCTATGAATAGAATCAGGGGCGGATCCAGGATTTTTTTAGGAGGGTCCGATTTTTTCTAGGGGGGGTCCGAACTTTTCTAGGGGGTCCGAACCACAACAACATTATACACATTTTGCAGAAAAAATGCAACATATTGATAATAAAAGCTACATAACCATTAAATCTATGTTAAGCACCGAGAAAATTGCTTCATACTAGACTACTTAAAAATGACTTACAAGCAAGAAATACACTAATGGACATGTACATTTTCCAAATTCTAGGGGGGTCCGGACCCCCTGACCCCCCGCTGGAACCGCCCATGGACAATGTATAAAACGCAGACGTTGCTACCATATACATAGCTTGTCTATGGTTGCTACTTTGTTCTTATAGTAAAGGGAAGTAACTGCTGTAGGTTATTTGTAAAGTGACACTTCGGACAGAAATCTTTTACCAAGCTTATTGACTATAATCATACATAGTACAATACATGGTACGGTACTTTGACCATAAAATCAATGGTCTTTTCGTGGAGTTGTCATATTTTATCGTCCTTTTACTTCTCAAATAAAGTTTTAAGGACATAACAAATGAAGAAATCTTAAGATTTTGCAATAATCTAGGCGGACGTAGTAACGAAACTTTACTGTACACATTGGGTATATAGTCGGATAAATACATTGTTGTACAAGATCAACCCCTGCAATACTCAACTTAAAGTTGGGACAACTCAATCCGTTAGAAGGATCTTGGGTTGAGTTGTCCATGGGTTGAGTTGTTCCGACGCTTCCGTTACGGAACGTTTTGGAACGTTCAAGGTAACTGAACACGCTGCAGGTAACAACCCTCTGTTAGTTCTTTGACAAGTGATACTTTAAAAACCAAACGCACTGCAAGTTATTTTACTTTAATTAAATTTTATTCATGTAACATAATTAGAATCTTATGTTGATTAACTAATTAGGGACTCAGTCGGTTATCTTTCCCTGAAAAAATCTGAAGCAATCCAATTGGTAAGTATGTCCTATCAGTTGGAATCCTTGGATTTTATCGTTAAAGTCCTATGTAAAGATAACAAAATATTTAATTTAATATCTTTCTTGTTAATTATGATATTAACAGAAGTGGTGAAATTTAGATAGTCCTTTACCTTAAAAATACTTAGCTTGAATTACAAACAAATTAAATGATTTACAAAAAAATTTCCGCCATTTTTAGCCCCATTTTTTAGATACTTAAAGTCATATTTTCGGTCAAAATTGCAACATTTTTTGTCAAAAACTTCAGAAACATTTATAAGTTGCATTGAAGACATGTACAAAAACATAAATTAAGTTTTTAAACTCTGGAATTGTTTGTACAGCCTGCTTTAGCCAGTTATAGACAGTGACGACCGTGAAAATTAAAAAAAAAGCACTTCGTTACAAATCCCTGTTATATAGAATCTCTGTCCTATATATACATGGTTTTGCCGACGTGTGTTTGATAAAGGTTGTTGATTTTCGTTCTCGCACAAATAATGCTATTATATTCTTATCTAATAAACAAATACATATATTACAAACGTCATTTGTGTTATATTTGTTTAAAATGTAAAAAAATATTTTGAATAAATTTGTGAAGTGTTTGGTTTTTTTATTCAACATATTCTAAGTTTAAATTATCTGCACAGCGTTTATGGAATGTTGCGATAGTATAAGGTAAACTTCCCCTACTGATAATTTACAGTCAATAATAAACTTGAAAACCATGATGGATAATTTCAAAACATGATATTTTTCATTCGTTACATCACGATTATTATTTTCAATGCATTAAACGCTATCGTGTCTCAGCGATCAAATATCTAACATATTGGACAGCTGTCTTGGTATATCTCTCACGTATATATTGTATTTTTATGATTTAAAAACATTTCAAATGGATCTAATGGAAACAATATTTATCCAATCAACAATGTAAACTGCAATATAGCTTAAGGTCTTAAGCGAATCCGTGTGTTTACTGTCTTTAACTTTGGTTTGCAGTAAAACTATTTGTCTGATCAGTCATCACTTATTTTCGCAGAATGTTGAATTTTACATTTAAATATTTCACAGCATGGTTATACGTTCTCAAGCAAAATTCATTAAAATTAACACAATAAAACGTGTTAAAACTTCAAAAGTATATTTAAGTGCCCCAAAGTTAAAGTAATGAACATTCAAATAAGTATAGCATTCGGAACTCCTCGGCCATTCGCTACGAATAATTATTCATTCATGAAAAGTCGAGGTGTTCCGAATGATAAGTATAGATGTTCGTTCATAGGTCTAAACTTTATCATCAACTTTTCTACAACTCAAAATTATATAGAAACTTTTTGAATCGGTGAAGTAGTATTAATGACAATTTTGGTAAAAAATTGATAAAAAATGTATTTCTTAACTACTATGAGCACTTTATTGATCATTAATTCTTAGTTTTATATTAGTATTCATTATATGTATTTTATATTTTATCATCTCTTAACCATTTTCATTTAATTATTTCCTAATTATGCATATGATTGTGAAGCGCTTTTGAACATATATTCGATATGAAAAGAGCGCTATATACAAATGTGGTATATGTGTTCTGTTCTATATTAATAGCAGTTGAAGATGGCGACATTACTTATAAAACCCTACCCCGTTTGTAAAGGGATTTGTGATTTGAGCGCGGTTTTTCAATGAACTTCATTTATATTTCTCATGATCTTAAGATCAGTTTGTCTTAAATTTGAAAAAAAAATATTTTAACACAGTTCAGAGATTAAAACACAGTTTTAAAATATAAAAATAACCAAATCTTAGAACGAGTATCTTTAAATGATATTAATGATAAAAGTAAAATAAAAACACCAAACTTACCTTTCAGGAAATAATAAAGCCAAAGTGACCATGGCTGACAACATATTTATACCAGCAAAACGTACCCGGAAATATCTATAAGTGACCAGACGTGTTTCACCTCGGGCTAGTTGAAATGTCGAGGTATATTGAAGACTAGGTTGTGTATTTGATAATATACCCTGGGTATAAACTTTTGACATGTCAGTCGAAATTAATTTAAAAGTTACAGAGTACATTGTACTAAATTAGTTTCTATGAAAGTGTAAATGGTAAACAGTTCCTCAAATAAAGTGACAACCATCACTAGTCTTATACGGTGACATTTAGAAATCGCTACAAGAATACTGGACAGTTAAGTTCCGCTATTAAGACCGCTTTTGTTATTTCAAATCACGCGAATTTTTTATAATTATCAAGAACCAAATGTTTAATTTGTGAACAAAGGGGTCTCTATAATAAGACCGTTTTACCATTAAGACCATCGATTTTGCTGGTCTAAATAGCGGAACTTTACTGTACTGAGGAAATCAGTATTCTCAAATTCAAATAATAACATATGTTTCAAAATAAGCAGATAAAGTCAATGTCTTTCAATAAGGAAAAAAATATAGATATATTTTTTCTTATTTTAATTAAGAAACAGTATCAGTGGTCGTAACAACACAGAGGCTGCACGAGGCTTATCAATCAATGTTTTAACATTGGTAGGGTATATTTTAATCTCAAAAAAAGTTCTGCAACAAATAAAATGTTGAAAAAAATGATCATGCTTACTACGAGTAGTTGTATTATATAAATAAAACGTAGCCACCAGGCTAGCTCAGTTGGTAGCACGCAAGTCTACTGATCGAGGGGTTGTGGGTTCGATTTCCAGGCAAGCCATAATTTTGTGGAGCTTGGTCATGAAATTTGTTCAACGGCCATTTTCCCTCCTACCAATGATTCTAAATTATGTAGGACAGTTGTAAGTCACTGACGGAAGTATGTGCTGAGTAGTTGGTTAACAGCTAAATCCAGAGATTTAGTCTTTCCAGGAACAGTGAGTAGGTTGACTGACCGCCGTTATATGACCTATACAATGCGTTGCTACGGCGTTAAACCCCACAAACAAACAAACAAAAAACCAAAACGTATTCTTGATCACATAATGATAAACTAATTAATGTTGATTTTAAAGTTCCACAGCAGACTCTTTGTAAATTGATTTGTCCTGAAAATACGATATTGTCCCTAGAACTTTTGTAGAGTACTGTATCATATGCAAGTTTGGACATTAGAATAAAAATGAATCAACGAAGTATCTAGCTTACAATGAAATCTTAGATAAGTTTCTTACACTGACTGGATTCCTCGGGTTAACTGTACACATGTAAATGTATTTATAATGTCTTTATAATGGCGGGTTGACAGAAGCGGAATTTTGACCTTTTGACCACATACTTCGTATTTTATTTAATTGCCATTTATTTTATGCTTCATAAAAAGTCAATACTAAAGGTGAGATTGTTGTATATACTATATAAATGGGTTTTCTAGTTCATTTTAAAGGTACTAGTTCACAGATTTTGTTTATTTTTCAGTAATTTCAAAATACCATTCAGTTTCTGAAATTGTGTCAAAAATTAATTCTTATCATTTTAAGACAAATTAACATATGTATTGCAAGAAATATACAATAAAAGTCACAAAAATGCACTATAAGTGTCTGTACCCTGACATACGGGGTAGATATTTACTGCATGAATCACCTTCATTTTTAGTTGTATGTCGATTTGCACTAAAATTGTCATTATCAGAACACTACTTTCCTGCTTCCAAAAATATTTCTATACGATTTTGATAGTTTTAGAAAAAGTTGATATTAAAGTTGAAATCTGTGAATAAGTACCTTTAAACACTCACCCAACCGAACTCAACTAAAACGTTTCACGGATATCATCACTATAATTGACAATTTTAAATTGACACAATTCATGATGCAGAAACTTCAAACTAAATGTTCCCTGATATTTGAGAGATAGCATCAGCTGATACTTCACTTAAACGCGTTGAAATTTAACTCATTAAATCATAAAAATACATGTATGGTGGAGCACTACTGCCATGTTTAAATTACAATAACCTCCAAAAGTTTCCAAACATTTGAATGAAATTTGGAGAAAAAAGATCATACAAGCTGTTAGTCATTTTACTTAAATTTTAGATTAAAATCTATTCATGTACATTGTTGCATAATTTGAATCGTATGTCGATCCTCAAAGTAATGTCACAAACCACTCATTTCACTAGTGACTGCAAAATAATACCAAACTATACAGAAGTGATCCGTCTTAAATTACATCTCCTTAGTCAAAATTGTATACTTCTTTTCAATTGTGGATAGGTTTTACATTTGTACTGCATAATTTCACAGTATATAACATTTATTTTTATAGTATTACTGCTGACTGTTGTAGAGAGGTTTCTCTGTATAACAATGTATTGTTTCTGGATGGTACTGGACTGTAGTGTTGTTTACAGTGACAAGGTACCACATGAACCCGCGTGGCTTAACTAAGACTCCGTACTTAAATATAACTGATACAATATGTTATGAATACTGCTCATTTTTAAACATGTTTACAGGTATTTCACCGAGTATTATTGACGGTCTAGTTATTTAAAAGTTAAAACCCTATGATTTACGTTGCCTCAATGCTGAACAAACATGTAATTTTATGCATAGATTACAATTTTTATTAAATATGTCAAAATACTGAGTTTATAATTAATACTCGTTGTGACCTACCTTATAAAAGTCAGCAGTTATCAAGTAATGTCAGGTATGATGCTATACGTCGCGATTAAAAAAAATCAATTTATAACGCAGAGGTCAGTCGTCCTACTTTCTGGACAAGCCAAGATCTCTGGACTAGCTTATATTGTACAACATATCATGGACAGTAGTTGACAAACTGATCTTCTTAATACAGACGTAGGCTGGAGCATAGCCGTAGAAATGTTTCATGACTAAACTCAACGAAAGTATGCCCCGCCCGGCAACCGAACCAATTACCCCTCAATCAGTAAACTTGTGTGCTGACGATTGAGTTAGCCAAGCGCGCTTTTTTACCGCCATTAAATTACAATCTGCAAGTTATTAAATTGGTAATCTCTGATAAATTACCGACTGTGTAATAACCTATAGAACAGAACAGAATTTTATTTAGAAAAGTAAAAAGAACATATTCATAAACAAATACAATAATTAGAGCATAATTACACATAATCAATATAGTAACGTATACATGTGAATTTTACATGAGTGGTACGTGGAATCCGGTTTAATATGACCTTATAATCTGTCAATCTCTCTAAGTCGCTAAATTTCGGATATTATCGTATTTCTCGTAAAACACCACAAAAGCCATTCTCTATTAGCCGAGACACCGAAAATCTCGGACATTTCCGTACTGTCCGAAATATACAACAAATATGCATTTCGGAATACCTCGGCTATTTGAAAGATTAATTCGAAGTGAGTTGCCGAGGAGTTCCGAACGCTAGTGTACGAAGTAAACATTTGGAACTCCCCGACCATTCACTACGAATAATAATAATTCATGAAAGGTCGAGGTGTTCCGAATGCGAAGTAAAATGGCCGAGGAGTTGTCGTAAATCATCGTATAGTTCCGTACAAGTCAAAATGTCCATATCGATAATCGAAGTGATTCTAGAGATTTCTGTGAACATGTACAAGTCTTGTTTAACTAATGTTTAGTCGATGATTTGTACTATATTATCATGCATCTGTTTTACATTAAGATTTGATCGATAAAGTCACTGTCTTAATGCTCATCATTCCAAGTACTTCATGTAGATACAGTGCTATCCAAAAGTTCTAAGTCAGAGTCCTGTTGTTTTTTAAGATAAACAGTTTCACATTTACTTTTTAGATAAGTGACAGAGAGTTATTTGAGCAAATTCAATAATAATAATTAAACAGTTGATGATATCATAATTCAGTCATGAAAACAACCAAAAAGTCATGGTTGCTCACTAGGAACGAAATACCTTATCTGAGACCATACATTAAAAGCGTATGACAATTGTCCTTTCCTAAACACTCTAGTTTTGACGTTTTATTTTGGAAATTTTGAAATAGGTGCAATATTTTATTAAAGATTTCATAAATTTAAAGAAAACAACTTCAGATTTAGGGTCATTTTTTATGGTTTAATGCCCTATCAACACATTTTAGGTCATTTTACGGTGTTCAGCACACCTTAACTAGCTTTCCTGGACCCTTGTCTATAACCAGTATTCACCTACCCTTCCACAAAGCTGGAAACGTCTCCATATACCTTATCAATGGAGAAAAATTGACACTATGGTCAAATTTTCATGGAATGTTATAACCACTCCAGGTGGGATTCGAACCCGTAACCCCTTCGGGACACGATATTCCAAATCCCGGTGCGCTACCAACTGCACTATCAATTTCTTAAAATTCCATTTGTTCAAGAACTTTCGGAGGGTGCTGTATATTATAAAAGTAATCAGTGCAGAGTTAAACCTGGTATAAACATATCAACTGGAGCATGTGATGAATGTTGAATAGGTTATATATACGTCTCTATGCAACTTGTTTGATTAGACAAAATACTACTGGCTGTCATCTAGACCGGAGTGATTTTAATAGTTGAGGGTTCAGATTAAACTGTAGTTTTATTATTATTTGTTGCTGTGAGAAAAGAGCAAGATGCCACAAAGCGTCAACAGATATTTAGCTGCTGCAGTGGTTGTACTGGCGTTAGCTTGTGTTGGATTAATAATTGCACTTGCTATTGTTAGCAGCAAGGACAGTGACAGTGATAGTGGCAAACATGAGGCACAAGAAATGGAACCATGCGTAGAGACAAATCTGTTCGTGGAAGAAGTTGAACCAGAAAATCCTGGAGTTTTCCATGATTTAACTACAAAAGAAATCATCGGACTAAAGGAATACTTGTATAACAACAAAGAATTAGATTTAGTGCGACCTAATGAGAGTAAGAAAGACGCTAACTTTGTTTTTACTGCTGAACTTCATATTCCAAACAAATCCGATGTTCTTAGCTTTCTTGATCAAAAATCGAGACAGCCACCTCGTGAAGCAAAGGTTGTAATCATTAGAGGTAAACCACCAAATACTGGAATCAACGAAATCATAGTCGGACCATTGCCAAACCCGAGTTCGCACCGAGCTTTGCCGGGAATCGGCGCTTCATTGCCGTATTTCTATCGACCAATGACTGAAGAGGATTATGGATCGGTGACAGAATTTGTAACCAATGAAATTCAAGCAAATTTAGGTGGTTTGTTTGACCAATGCTACGGGACGAACTTGACCAATTGTGGTGACAAATGTCTTTCATTTTTGTACGCATCTTCGTTTTCACCAGCGTCCAGTGGAGTTAATGAAAGGAAAACTTGGTACTGGTTGACATGGGACGCTGAGTATTACACTTTACATCCGGTAGACTTTGCTGCACTTGTTAACATTAAACAAGATGGTTCAGAAATAGATCGTGTCTGGTTTGCCGGTGCTAAATACAGTATGAATGACCTAAAGACTAAATTCCAAAATGGCGAAGTTACTTGCACGAAGGAAAATTTCCCGGAAGTGAACAAAAACTTGTTTTCCACAATGCACCGTAGAGGACAAATTCCAGAAACTGGGAAAAATAAACGAGCTCCTAAATTCGTGCTCCCTGACGGATTGAGGTACGAAGTAACCGGAAGACATGTCAAGTACATGGATTGGACATTTGACTTCCGGCTTTCAACGTCGTATGGTCCGCAGTTGTATGACATCCGGTTTAAAAATGATAGAATCGTGTATGAACTTGGCTTACAAGAAATTTCTGTATTTTATTCAGGACATAGCCCACAACAGAGGTTTTCCGACTATATGGACTCTGCTGAGCTGATAGGACCGTCGGCTCAAGGTCTAATTCCTGGAGTAGATTGTCCGGATCACGCGACGTATTACGATACAATGCATATCACTGAAACCTCCGAAACTGCAGATAAAACGGCGAATGTTTTTTGTATATTTGAACTTAACACCGGAGAGCCTTTACGACGTCATCATTCTTATTTTGATTCTGAAGGAAAAGTTTATGAAGGCGTCGAAAATGTTGTTTTAGTTTTAAGAACAATTGTCACAGTTGTTAATTACGACTACATCTTAGACTTCCGGTTCTTTCAAAATGGCGTCATGGAGGTAAAAGGACTTTCTACTGGGTATATTCTTGCCAATGCTTACTCTCATAAAGAACTTAAATATGGATTTAAACTTCATGATCATATCGTAGCCAACTTTCATACTCACATGTTTAACTTTAAAGTTGACCTTGACATCAAAGGTCAGGCTAACAGATATGAAATAATCAACATTGATGTGGAAACAGAGAAGAACGAGTTCTCGGTGAAAGAAAACTCGACATACAGTCAAGGTTATATCACCAGACATCTTCAGCGAACAGAAAATGAAGCTGCTTATAAGTTTAACTTCGAGACACCAAAATATCATTTGTTTTACAACAACCAAGTTAATGATTCTTACGGGAATCCATTGGCTTATAGGTAACGTATTATGTAAAGATTTTTACTTTTTATTACACAGTAATGTTCAACTATTAGCAATCTCCGTAAACAGAGATCCTGTTCTACTCGCGTTGTCGTACTGGATCTCTACTTAGTCAATGCAAGGTCACGTCGAGATGAACTTTGTATCGACCAATTAATGCGTAGCTTTCATCTAGACGAAAACACTACTAATCACATTTTGATTTCGTAATTTCTATTTTTAGACCAAGGTTTGCATGCAAATTTAACAGCGGTATTATTCACAGTCTGCGATTGGGTGGCTCATTTCAAATTGCGTGACGTAGACGATGTAAACACATTACGTATCATAACAATTTCGTCATTAATATTATGATGAGAAAAGGTCACCTGAACGTGACCTTCGTTTGGAAAAGGCCAGATCTAAATTAGCGAGTATGCGAGCGGTGAAATTTTAGATCGGGTTTTAATCAGATTGAACTATTAGGATCAACAATATTGTTCGTCTTAATAGCGAAATGGTCTTCAAACAGGAACATTTTCTTCTCAAATTAAGCATTAGGACTTAAAATCGTCTAAAAACGCATGACTTTGCACAAACTATAAGGTTGATCTTAATAGCGGAACGAGTAATTATATGACAATCAATGTGGTAGGTCATCCTTATACAGCGTGAAAGGTCGTAGGAAGGATCCCAGATCGGACGATTAATATTTACCGGGTTGCTAGAGGCGCTCAACGTAAGTAACCCACAAGAAGATCTGTGATTTTATCATTAAGAATCCAGAAGTGAATTCTGGTATAAGGAAGCCGGTTTGTACAGAGGTATAATATGGCTCGTGTTCTCTCTTGCCTTCAAGCTAGTGCTTTGTCTACTTATGGTTCGATTCCAATTTGGACTATGGATTTGTTTGCATGTTTGCATTGTTGCTCGATATAAAGATGAAAGTATGTATACATCGTATGGTTAAATTACACGATGAAGAGGTACATTGAACATTAACTGCTTTTTTACCTTACATATTGAAAAGGTTTATTGACTGTAATCAGAAATGTCAAAAACGTCGACGTTAATGTGCGTTTTATTACAGAAGGTAAACTGAACATGCTTTTAAACAGTTAACTTTGAACTTTGACCCCTTTTTTGTTGATGAGGGTCTTGATACTTTAAAATATTTAAGTACATGTATGTCAAAATTGTTTGTATCCAGTCTGACAATCGTATTTTGATTATTTGTCATACCAGACAGTCATATTGTGTGGCGTCCTATTTTTTCTGACTACAGACAAAAAGCCTTTACAATGTATAAGGTAAAAAAACAGTTAATGTTAAATGTATATCAGTTATACCTCATTCTGTTCAACGTGTAGTTAAATCAAGAATGTACATTTGTACTTTCAATTTTATATCGAGCAACAATGCAAATCTGCAAACAAAATATGGTCCGAACTGGAATCGAACCATAAGGCCATGCCATGTCGGAATTTTGTTCAGCGTCCGCGTGCGCGTAGGTTTTAGAGTCCTCAATCAAAATAAAAAAAAATGTTGGTTAAATTTTCTTAAATAGTTACGATGTTCCGGAATTCAATACGACAATTTAATTCAGGGGAAAATGTGTTCGGCAACGACGTTATTCATCGTGAGCAATTTTTCATAACCGCATCATTATTACAATATATATTTTACGTGATTTTTTTTATATTAAATTCAGACCATTATTTCATATTATGAGGATGTTGTTCTATTGAAAAAAAAAATATAATGCATTGTCTTTTGTCTTAAAAGATATTTGTGTTTTCGTTTTCGGTTTGTGTGTTTTTGTGAATAGGTACCTAGGTTTGTCAAATTTGAGTTGACGCTTAACAGAATTCCGATTTTGCATGGCCTAAGTAAACTATCTGTACCGCTACCATTAAAAGCTAGCTTTTCCTTTTCAAAAGTATTCAACGTTAAATCAATGTAAGCTGATCTCGTTTATAAAACAGATTTTTTTGCTCTTTTGAATTCACTATCAAATTTCGTCTTATGTAACAAAGAAGCTTCCTATGAAACGACCTTCAAAATATAACATTATAATGATGTTATTATGAATATTAAATAACATGTTTTGATAATAAAAATACAATGTCCTCCAAATATCCTTGAACAAATCCTGATTTTAGGATAACCTAATTCACTTTTACCGATGAAAATAGGAAAAGGGGGTCTTTCCAAAATATTTATAAGTTTATCAACATTTGATTCAAACTATGTTACATGAACAAGTTTAAATTGCTGTAAAAATACATTATAATGTAACCTATAGATTGTTAGAAATATAAAATAAATTTCATAAAACGCAATAAAACATCTATACTGTTAATGGGGGTATAATTTTACATGTATACATAAAACATCATCTTTTACACTTTTATGTCAATTTGCATTAAAATTATCATTATCCGAACAATGTTTGAATTTTTGCTTCCAAAATGTTTCTAAAAATTTTGTAAGTTTTAAAAGTTTTAAAAAGTTAATATCTAAGTTGTAATCTGTTAACTAATAACTTTAAACAAATATAATCTGTCCCTGACTTTAACCTGACATAATTGTATAACTATGAACAGTGAATATTTTATAATGATAATATGGATGGCGATAAGTGAAAGTGAACTAACCCTCAAAAACCTAGTAAAGAGAAAATCACATTTTTGTCATTTCAACGTGCCCTCCAAAAATGATTTATTATTCCCTTCATGTTATCTTAGTTTTAAATTAAAACATTTTAAAGCAATAAAAAACCATTTAGTTTTTAACTTATACTATCTACTGCATTTTTAAAAACAAAAGTTTTGTGGGATAGTTCACTGTGACTTTAATTCTTTTTTTATATAATAAGAAATTTAGTCAAAGTGAACTATCTACATTTGCAAAAGTTTTTTTAAAAAGATAAAATATTTTCTTACTACTTAATGATTGTCTTTGAGATGACTGGCAATAACATAAACAATAATAATAACAGATAAACTTCCAAACAGAAGTTTTTGACTAGAGATAAAAAGATATTTGAACCAAAATATATTCATTACAATCATAAGTCTTCTTGAAGCTGTTTAGCTTTTGTCTCATTGCCTAGAACTGACGTTGAAACAATATATTGATGTATTTACAGGTTACTGTTACAGTATATTAAATGTATTTGAAGGTAACTGTGCATAAAATGTATATTTAGTGGTCTGTTTATTAAATATATTTATAGATTACTATATATCAAAAGTATTTGAAGGTTACACTTACTGTAATTAAATGTTGTTCAAGGTTAGACTATTAAATATAGGTAACATTTTCATTAACATGTATAAAACAATTTTGTGCGTAGCTGTAATTTTCATAAATCAATTTTATGTAATTGATCATACGATGTGTTAAAATGTTAATGATATCATTTAGTCATTCGATCATTATTTAGTCCATATAATAATCAATTAATTTGCCACAAATATAATCCACAACAACACTTTCTGCTCGTAAGTATGTAGAAACTGTGATGCTCAGGTGGTACATAGTTGGCAACATATCTTTAAGATCATTTTTTTTATATTTTGTTGGCCTATCTTTTGGATTCAACAGTGATAGTTCTTCACCTATTGTACGACCATTGTTCTTCTTGTGCAACTGAAGGTTGACCTGCCTAAATACTAGATTCAGAGCTTCCTTTTTTTATAATGTTCTAGACATCTTGGGCTTAGTTCACTATGACAAAAAACATGAGCCTATTAAGGAAGAGGATGTGGGTTAGTACATTATGCCAATAACTTAGGTTGTAGGCAAGCTATACACACCTCAACTAGACAGAATTGATGCTGAGAGTTTGGAGATCTTTATAGGGCAGATAACTTGTTTTTTTCCAAAATGAGGGTTAGTTCACTTTAACAAATCACCATCCATATCTTGTAGACTTATCAACCATGGGATGGTGAAGCAGATTATCCCACGAGGACATAATAAGGAACCCGCTATCAACTGGGCTAGATATCAACATGCTGTCACTAAACACAAAGATACCGAGGCACATAGTAGTTCCATGTATTCAATGTTTGATACAGATGACCAAGTTGTAGACTTCCAGGGATTTATTGATGATAATGAATCCATCGTTGACGAGGTAAGTATTGCTCCACTGTATTGCCGCTGAAGTAAATCTTTATTTATTCAACCGGTAATTAAGCCACTGGCACCAGAGTCCTTAAACTCGTTAAATTCGCACACATATGTTTAAGTAATAATATTTTGTCAACGATAATTATTAAGAAACAGTCCCGTATATATTATCGTGTACGAGTTGTAACTGCACTTTCATAATAATAATAATATATACAAGTAAGTGTACATGTATACGTACGTATTATTTTATGACCATAAGTTATTAACTCTGGGGCCAGTGCCATAAGGGTCTCATTAAATTTAGTTACATTTGAATGTAATGATGTCAACATTCCTTGTGAAAGGGTAGATAAGTACTGGTTATAGACAAGGGCCCAGGAAATCTAGGTTAGGTGAGCTGGACGCAGTAAAATGACCTAAAATGTGTTGATACGGCGTTAAATCCAATTAAAAAAAACAAAAAACACTAGATACCCTTAAATAAGAACAGATAACAAAGATGACGTCGGACATAAATATCCTTTTATGGTACAAAATACATTTGTAACTGCATTTATCTATTAAAACTTGCCTACATCGGTTACTTCCCTTTATTGGAAAAGGCAAAGCATAATGTAACCAGGGTGAGCAGTTTGTCTGATCATTTCAACTCGGCTTACCCAGTGAGAAGACTTCTTCAAGTAGTCAGAAATGTTCCGATTGGAGTTAGTCCAAGATGGAAGCGAATCACTGATTGACTGGTGACATTGCCGGATTTTTTCAATAGATATGTATCCATCGTTCATTAATTGATTTAGTTCATGTTGTGAGCGCAATTAAGTTGCTTTAATAGATGGTCGTTGAAATTACTGGATTTTATATCAATATCGATATACCCACCGTTCATAATCTAATTTAGTTAATGTTGAGCGTTGGTTGCCTTTAGAGGTCGCCATGACCATATATATGTGGATGGTCGTTTTGGCAGCTGATCGTTATTGAAAGTTGTTCTGTATTTACAAATGTTTTATTTTAGGATTTAGTATTATGGGTTACTCTAGGAGTTCATCATATACCAAGAAAGGAAGACTTACCATTGACTACAACACCTGGAATGGGTCTTAGCTTCTATCTACAACCATATAATTATTTCAGCGAGGACCCAGCCATGTCATCACAGGATGCTATACGCATCACACCCAAAGATTCTGGTATCAATATCGAGCGTAATGGAATGCCGACTGACTCTACAAGAACGTGCGTTCCACAGAAAAACAACTTTGAAAAAATGATTGCCCAAGAACCAGATATTGTTTTTGAAAACTAGATAATCTTTGAATTACATTTTTTTGTATATTGACTTTCATTCATGTTTCATACAATGTGGTTTATGGGGATGTAATATCACATTAATATCAGGTCCAAACCGATGTTAGGTGTTAATAAAACCATGCAATACCGGAATTAAGCGTCCGCGTGCGTGTAGGTTTTACACTCCTCAACCTCAATAAAAAAAATTGTTGGTGAAATTTTCTTGAATAATTCTGATGTTCCGGGATTCGATAACTAATTTTCTCCGGAAATACTGATAGTTCCTTGTTTCTGTGTATTTCATTAATGAAAATACATGTGTATGTTGTATATACTTTTTTATGGAATAACTTTAATCTCACATTAATGTCATAAACATTCATGTACTACCAAGTTTGTGTGAATACTAGCTAGAATGGACATGTGCTTTCGTTTTCGGTTTGTGTGTTTCGTGGATAGGTACCTAGGTTTGGCAAACTTGAGTTGAGGCTTAACAAAATTCCAATTTGGCATGGCCTAATTGCAAGTACGTAGTTGATACCATTTGAACATAGAGTGTGATTTGTGCCAGCATTGTATTCAATCCACATTTATAAAAGACTATATTCTATGTTCAAAGCATGGGCATGTGATTCAAACAATAAACAGTGTACACGACGTACAAAATCTGAAATCCATATTTTGCATTTTCTTTTTTTTTCTTAAATTGTTTTACATCATTCTGTATTGTATTCTATAAACAAACTTGTTTACAAACATTTATTAACGAAATAAAATTGTCAGCTATACAATGTACAAATGTACATGTATGTTGAAAAAAAAATAGAGACATATAAGAAATTATGTAACACAAAAAAACTGTAAATTTCTAACAATAAAAAGTATTAAAATGATAGGTCTAGATTATAACACATTGTTTCTCCGATTAACATTTCTATGTTTTATACAATGTAAAACAACACACTGGTTTTATCAAACCATTAATATTTTATATACTTCTTGCGACCATCTACTCATTGGCAATAATTTCAGAAATTCTTTTTCTGATAGGATTATACCTCTTAGCATTACCATCAACACAGCCGCTTGCGTCACATTCAAATATCTGCCATTGGGTTCCAGCTCGTACAAGAGAGCACATGACAACAGCTTGGTGACTCAGAGCATGGTTTATTGTGGTACTACAAAGATTGTTCCCTGGAGATGATGCCTCGTAGAATTGTAATCGAGGATTTTTGAAGCCAGAAAGGTTTGGTGCTTTCCATGAGCTCAGTGTAAAATAAAGATGAGTGATGCTGGATGGAAGACGTTTAAGATAAACATGTATAGTTTGATGACCAAATCTTCCTCCTGCTGTTTTCACATTCTTTGTTGAATGTTCTACGGCACCTATAATAAAGATTGCAATTTGAATTGTAAATATATGTACTACATAACAATAAACAATCACAGCTTAGAATTCGTAAGCCACGAGAACTCTTTACGCACATAAGTGAGTGCATGTATATTACCATATTCGGTACACGTTGCTGCTAACATATTTGGTATTAAAGTGTACTGGTCAAAGAAACGTTCTTTGGAGAGTAATGAATCTTTAAATTATTTAATAAGTTGGTTGGTTATGTTTACCTCAATATCAAGCTTCAGTTGTGACTGCATAAAGTACAGTTGTACATGTATAACAAAAATGAAACAGTCATCGAAGAGTAATGGCTAGTGGACATGCATAAAGCTTTCACAGTCGGACTGTGGAACCTGACTTTCATGTCAGAAAATAAAACATTGGACACGTATCATATTTAACAACAGTCCGCGAAGTTAGGGGTTGGATAAGTGTCCGCAAGTGTTACTGTTGACCCAGTGTCAATCACACAAGTTACAAAGATGAAATTTATCACTCAGCTGATACATATAACTACGTGTTTAAAATTTATGAAATGGCCGTCATTGATTCTGCAAGCAGACGAAAAAAATCCCAGACAACACTAGGCTCCATATGGTGTTTCATTAGATCGACAATATAATTTCATTTGCTGTTTTACAACAACAAAGTTACAATACCTTTCAGATAATACGAGTTTGCCGAGTGGTTCCAATCAATCACTTGGATAAATTCTGTGCGCTCAAAGGCGAGACACGAGGCATCAAGAAAATCCGGGTTACTGACGGGAAACTCCCATGATAGATCAAAGACCACGTGATCCAGATTTTCTGGTATACAATACAATGGCACTATAAGTGATAAGGAACAGGACTCTTTGATACCATAATCCTTCAGTGTGTAATGTTGACCAATGCCTTTAAACGCCTGAAATAGCAGCAAATATGATAGAAATTTTGTATTTTTCTATAACTACCAAAATTATATTTAGAAACATTTTGGAAGCAGTAAAGCAGTGTTCTGATAATGAAAATTGTTTTGCAAATTGACAAACAGCTGCAAAAGATAATGTTTTTCTTCATAAATTCTACCCTGTAAGTAATGGCATGCCGTATAGATGATTTTAGAGTGTTTTAGTAACTTTTATTTTATGTCTCTCACGATCTAGATAGGTCAGTTTGTCTAAAGGAGCGGGCCTGGTCGAGCGGTCACGACGTTGGACTGGTAATAATTGGATAGCCAGCTCCGCGTTGATTCAAATCCAATCCAAAAACTACCCCGTTGTTTCCTTGGGCAAGAAACTTTATCCTACTCGCTTAGCACTGGGGCTCCAGGAACCGAACTCGAAAATGAGTAATGTAATTTGCAAGAACATGTTGTACAATCGAGCTAAAATAAATTAGTATATACGAGTTTGTCTAAAAATACAAAGAACTGTTCTTAACACAATTACAGATACTGACAGGTGAATTTTAAAATTTCTAAAAACCAAATCTGTGAACAAGTAACTCTTATCTACTTTACCTTCAAACCTTTCTCCTTATACAAGATCTTCTGGTTATCTTGTTTTATACCAAGTTGTGATTCAACTTGACGTTTTATTTCAGTAATGGTCAAATTTTCATTGTAGTCAATCCAAGCTGTGTCACCATTCATAGCAAACACAGAAATCTTTCCACTATCTCTCATCATTTGGTTTGTCTTCTCAATTATCTTAGAGTAATCTACAAACATTCTGTCCAGTTTGGCTTCGAAGAATTTCACGTGCTCACTGTTTGGGTCAACAATGACGTCACAGCCATCATGGGGACATTTTCTGTTCTCTTTTACGTAGGCAACAACACACTGAAAAATTAAATATAAAATAGAACAAAATAGTATCGAAAATCTCATTTTCTTCCCCCTTATATGATGATTATAACACCTAAAAAGTTCAACTGGTTTACTGACTGTACCAAACATAGATTTTCTGACCTTGCTAAACCTTGTACACACGCTAATAGTCAGAAATCCACATCTGATCTGTTCCTAAATGGAACATTACAAAATAACTTATGACTAACAAGAAAACAACCCACAATGGTATAGGTAACATCATTAGTGCTTTGTAATACGTGTCACATGCCTCAACGACTCAGCTTTCCTTAAATAATTTTACAATAGCAACTGATCCACCATTTACAGTTAAGAATGATAAATTTTAGATTTTTTTGTGATAGTTATATATTTTATTCATTTAAGAGGTCAACTTACTCTCAGACAATAGCTAACATAATGGTTACAATCATCTGATACAGGATTTAATGGAAACTCATCAACTGGTTTCTTCTTCTCGCAAATGGAACAAAACATCGCTGAAAGGGAAATGTAATGGAGTCATCAAGCATGTTTTGTTAAATCTACATCTTCTGTCAATGACACAGGTTCTTTAAGAACAATGTATATTTTAAACCATGAACGATAACATTTTTGCCATTAATACTAACTTGTTTTGGCTCGATTGTGAAACAAGTTCTTACAACTTAGATTAATAACAATAGTGTCCGCTTTCTGTTCCCTTATACCCCCATTACACCAAACTCGTTCTCACTACGTTCTGAAAAAATTGGACCGAACGAGGTCCAACTGGGTGCAAACGGACTGGACGTAGTTGCAACTTTCTACGGTCTGTGTTCGAACGTTATGGACGAGCTCGGACGGGGTTGAACGGGAATGGGGTTTCAGAATTTTGAGTCGACTCAAAAAAAACTTGCGGCCACCCCGTTCTGCAATTAGACTGAGTGACAACGTACTGACAACGGAAAGGACGTGCTGCGAACGGAATTGCCGTACTAGCATCGTACTCGGGACGTGCCTTGCCGTAGTTCGATCGGGCCACAATTTGCAGTACGTTTACACACTGACTTGTTCCGTTTGTAACTCGTTCATTCCGTTTGCACACAGACTTAACTCGACTTAATTACGTCCATAGTGCATTGTTATCCCGTCTAAATGCACAAAAACAAAATACGAAGTTCTGGACCAGTTTGCAACACGTTTACACAGAGTTCTTAAAGTTTGCAGTAGGTTCTCGGTACGTTCTATTCGTTTTTAGTAAGTTTATTTCGTTCGTGTGCAGTTCGTACAACGTCCATAACGTCAACAATACGATCTGATAAGGTTTGGTATTAATACAGACCATTTCTCACCAAGTTATTATATGGGCCCAAGCTCTTAGCCTAGAACCATGGAAGTCGTTAATGCTTTGAATGTTGGCTTTGTACTCTTTATTATAGAAGCGCAGCAAGAATACAATTACATGGTAGAAGAAAAACACCCTCATTTTTATTGACCGGCTCAGGAGGCTTAGTATATTGTGGCTTATCTTGAGGCTGGTCTGCAAGAGCTTCACATGTGCAGGTGATTTTGGATCGTTTGGAAGCGATTGTCTTAACACGCACCGTCTGTCTTGTTCTGCTCATTTTTGGCGGCATTATGGTCACAGTGATGTTTGACGAATTGTGTCCTCAAAGCTTGAAGCGCGGAACGAGAATGAGAACGGGGGAAGAATCGATATTTATAGCAAATCGGGTCAGAGCGTGACGTTATTTCGTTCAAGATTGAGTTAAGAACGTACTTAAAGCGAGTTGAACTGTCTTAAACGGGATGGTCAAGTGTAAAGGATGTTACACGCCTGCATGTATATAGTACGAATGAATGTATGAACTCGTGAGTGTGGTCCTGTTTTCATAAACCATTATAATTGTTATCACTTTCAATACTCTTGTTTATCACTGTCTGTTTATATTAACAATAAAGCTAATGAAAACAAAGTCCAGAACAAGATAAACTGAGAACTAACATTATTTATGTCCTTTGTTTAGATGACTTTTGTTTGGGAATTAGAGTTCTATATCCCATAGCGTCAGTACACTATTTTCGGCCAAAGTAAGAACAAGTGAAATTTTATGAATAAGTTTGGACACTAAGTAATATTCAAAAGTGAATTAAAACGTGACAATTGTAATAGAAACTATAGAGAATTGTGGAGTCATTGTTGACATTAATTTTCATACATTATATGAAACCTGAAAACCAGAGATTTGAGGTAAATGATTTATCTGTCATATAAATTGTTTTAATATTATTTCTATTTAGTATTTTTTCCATATAATAACTAAGGCTTCCATAGTTTTCTTAATTTCAACTATTATAATGTTTTGTTCTTTCATATTATATTTTCTTTTAAATAATTATGTATGTTTAAAATGATGAATTATATTTTAATCTATGAAAGTGTTAAAACATGAATTAACATTATTATCTTAATATGTCACCATTTAGACCTTTGAGCAAGTATCAATATAATTCTATTTTAAGGTCGTGTACTCGAGGGTGGCAGTTTTTTGTACAGACTTTTAATACCAGTTTTTGCACCAGAGTTTTGTGCACCAGAGTTTTAATACAAGTTTCTTAAACCAGAATGTATAATACTAATTTAACTACCAGAGTGTTGATACCAGTTTCAACAGTTTTGTACCAGAACTTTTGTGCACAGTTATAGTACAACAGTTAAAGAATCACAATATTAGAGTGAATTTATTATGTTTCATATCGAACAGTTTATAGACATTTAGTGAAGAGTTTACGTTTTCACATACTATCATAGTTAATATCTGTATTGTTATTTGAACAACATGTTATGAACTTTATTTTGATCATATTCCATATCTTACTTTATATAAATTTTACTGTATTAAATATTTAGTTTAGTTTCAACAACTTGTCATTTTTAATTTGTTATTTCATTCAATTTGTTCTGTTGTTTAATTTGTACTGGAAGTCTTAATCATTAAGTTCCAGGTGAACACAATCATATTCGTAACGGGATGGTCAAGTGTAAAGGAGTTTAGAAGAACTAGTTGTGAATGGGTTAAAACTGACTACGAACGGGTTTGGACTAGTTTGAGACGGTGTCTCGTGACGAGAACGAGCAATTTTACCCGATTTGAACTCGATACAAACGGACTACAGACGGGATCAAAACGAAATGCACGTAACGGGAACTGGTTCTGAACGAACTATGATCGTATAGCTGATATTTTTCGACTTAAACGGCACGTTCTAACTCGTTTACAACCAGTTTCGCGATATTTTTAGGACGGGGTCGAACTAGTTTGGTGTAACGGGGCCCTTAGTACTGGGCAGTATGGATAAAGGTCTTTAATGAAGAAAACAACGAGGTAAGTTTTGGATGTAATTGGCCTCTAATATCCTGCATTAACATGAAATGATCTATTTCATTCTTCGACAGGAAACGAAACATCAAAACCATTTTAAATGATTTGTTTGTTTGTTTGGGTTTTACGGCGCACCAACACAAAAACGTCATATCGCGCCGAAAACATTTGATGATACCATTAATCCAACCGATACTAATGATCTAAAATCCTATATTTTATTATATATATATTTATTTCCTTCAAAAAGTTAAGTATTGCATATGATGGTACTGACTCAAAAAGTTCTTCAAGCGAGTTAACCTTTAAATGTTTGTCACGGATAAATTTTAAGATCCTGACAGTCAATGAAAACGTGTTTTACATTAAAATGCTCGTCACATGGTATACATTTAGGTGCGTCCTCTCTTTTGAGAAGGTATGAATGTGTTAATCTGGTATGACCAATTCTACATCGCGTAATTACTATTTGATCTCGTCGATTAGCAAATATTTAAAATGAATTAAACAAAAAATATCATATAATTAGCTCACTTTTACTTGACGATGTGTGTCTTGATTTTCATTAACTGTTCAAATATCAGTTCGTCGATGATAAGATTATGAAAAATATTCCCGATATAATATAGGTTATCAAAGGATAGTTATGACAAAACAGTTTTCAGTCACAATTAGTAATACATTACCAAACATGTCGTCAATATCATCACCATCATCACTATCATCAGCAAGACCAATCTTTGTGGAATAACTCGTTGCAGATGAACTTGAACTTCCGCTAGTATAATAAGCTGAGTCACTTGAAGATACGCTAACTGCCTGTAATAAACCATTCCAACAGTAGTTTTCAAAGATAATGATGTAATATACTTAACTAAACAATTAAGGAATGAACGCCTGCATGATGACTGCATGTAAATTCTCTCTTCAAAACCACAGGGATTCCTAACGATGACCATTTATATCTATAATATATACAAGGGGTCCAACATCATTTATCTATCCAAAAAGCACAAGTTTTTACAACAAATTTACAACTTTTTACCATATTCAAGCTAGTTTCTCGTAAAACGTACGGAAAATGGTTAGTACGACACGGGTCCGTCCCATCGTCTTGTCCCTGTAAAACCCGTATTTTCCGCGAAATACCGGCCAAATTATGGATTGGTTCGATAAAACACGTTATTTTATTGAACAAACCTCAACTATTCCGTCTAATCTTCGTCTTTCAATGATGACAATCGTCCGTTTTCAATTTCCGAGAAGAAGTCGCTACGGCGCAGCCATCGGTGTAAATGGTCATCGTCAGGAATCCCTGTGTTCAAAACAAGTGAACAACAGAAGAAAAATATGAAAGAGAATGAAAACATGGATAATTTCAAGTTTTGCACGATTAAGATTATTGCCAACACGTTTCGGTATTTAGAAATAATTGATGAACATGGTGAGCTGGTAATTATTGTAAAAGTCCTGTAAGAATACGTACATTGTCAAGACCAGCTTCTCTAAAACAAATCTCTAACATCAACTTCTTGACCTCATTGAAGTTGGACAAAGGCATGTAGTAACCAAATGATCTTGCAGCAATATACTGATAGAAATTTTCCCACTCGTCTCCATTGCATTCGACAGCGTATATTTTTATATCCTAAATAAAAGACAACGAGCCAAAATGTAACTTGGGTATGAAAATTCTCTTGGTGAGACCAACAGTCCTAAATTTCCTGATCATAGGTCCGATTCATTGTTATGTAGTAAGGGCAATATAGGCTCACGCTTAATTGTATAAATTAAATAATTTGTACAACTAGTCTAGGCCGAATCAATTTTCACTAGTCGCTGGTTTCAGCCTAGTGGGTTAAGGCGATGACCAGACCAAATGCAATGTTTCATTCATTGACATCTACGAACACTCCATTTCTCCAATAAAAATAAATCATATTTGGAATGCACTGTCTTAAGTTTTTCATATAAATGTGACGAGCATGGGTACGTTAGTACGGGTTTTAACAATGTCCGGAGTGACGTCAGTTCATCTTGGCCGATGGACATGTTATTACGTCTTAATTGTAAGACGCTCATTGAATATAGTTATTCCGAAGAGTATAAAGGGAGAAAATTAGTAGAATTAAGTCTGTCTGCAGTTGGCAGCAGACTCGATCGCACGTCCTACTCACTGAGCCCCAGATTTGAGTGATAATTATTTATCTACTTCCGGTTAGATATATGGTTGGCTCTCCTAATCATTACAGTTGAGACACCAGTGTTTTTTCAGGGCATTTTGGGGCCGAAAATGGGCCCCATTCCCCTCTCCAAAAAGTATATATTTTTCCCCTTCCCAGGTAAAAAAATTTCCTTGTCAAAGTGTCCTGAAACTTTTGTAATTTTTTATAGCATTTTCGCTCATTCCTCAAGCATTACAGAGAAATCACAGATGCATATATAGGTTCAATAGTTGAAATACTATATAAGTAGACAAAAATGCCACTCTGTTAGAGGATCCATGTTATATCAAGTATTGAAAATAAAGGAATTTTTCTCCCCCTAATTTGGTTTTTGTCGCTATTTTCCCTCAAAAAGGGCCCTGCCACCTTTCCCCTACGAGTGAAAATAAACACTGGACACGTATATATGATGGTTGGTAAGACAACGCTATAAGAATCACCTGGGAAACCCGAAGCATCGCTTCCCCAGAGTGGTATTCAAATGGAGAAACAACCGGATCGCAGCCGTGTTCTATAGCTGTTGTTTGTGAATAATGATAAGGCTGAGAGCCGAAACAGAGTTGCTGGCCATACGGTCTGGAGCCGTGTTAGATATTTATCTATGAATAAAACTATTGTAGAGTTTCAGTGGTTGCCAGTTTTGTTTTATAGACCTATTAGTTGAATAATATATGTGTTATTATTAATGTTTGTAATATTATTTCTGGTTGATTTTTTATATACGTACAAAAATCTTAATACAAATTGCTAATCAAAAGGCAAAGAAGCCCGATGAAAAAAAAATATATATAAACCGCTCGGATACACGTTACATAAAGATCACTGAGTGAAATAACTCCATATTTTCCTACCGAAATTTGTTCTAATAACCGGATTATTCTACGCACTCCATCCAAGAAAGAATAAGTTATCTAGACAGGCTTAAACAGAATTAACTAGAATCATGTCGTTTTTCCAAAACCCTGAAAAATAAACTGCCATTTTAGCCGAGGAATGCTTAAGTCAAAAGGATTTAAAGTGTTTGCCCTTTCCATAACAAATCATGCATTTTATTAAACGATTTTGAATATCTGAGGAGACCAGAAATTATTTTTTTAATAAATTGTATTTATTACACAGATCATTTTCGTAATCTTTTTCATGTAATATTTTAGTGATGATAACTAAGTGATATATATTTTTACCAAATGCATAGCAAGCAAGTTTATTGAAGCAAAACACATTCGTCTGTTTGAATATATTTTATTTTCAGTCATGTTATTAGTTTTGCTGCGACAATGTCATTTATCATAAGTTTGAGAGAAATTATTTACCCTATCTCTAAGACGAGCAGTTTCTTCTTTCCAATCTAAATGTCTGTAGTTTTGTTTCTCCGACTTCTCATGAGGAGGTGCATCACCAATCAAAACAAGAGCTTTCTGGGAATCAGTGCTCCATGATAATTCCTCTTGTACTTCTCTCATTACAAGTTCGTAACATTCAGGTTCGTCTCCGCCGTAGGTTGCGGAGACTGTTTTCACAAAATTACACAGCGTAGTTGAATCATTAGAAAAATCAATGTATTTAGTAACATAGGTACTTCTGGCGTCGCAGTAGTCTCCATGCGCAAATATAGCGATTCTTATTCCAGGAATTTTACTTCTGAGTTCCCTGACAATCTCTCCGAGCTGTCTTCTAACTTCTTCCAGACAACTGAACATGGAACCGGTAGTATCAAATGAGAACACAATCTCAAATTTGTCTGTCATTTTGATTTCGAGAGGACAGCTTCTGATCCTTTCTCGTACTGAAAAAATAGTCCATATGTTTCAGAACTATGAAATGCTGGGACTATAACTATATAAACAAAATTTTATACGTTATATATTGACAATTGAATGAAGGTCAAAATCTGGCATTCTCAACTTTCGTTTTGATATTACAAGGCTGCTTTAAGTAAAATTTGGCTCAATCCTTGTCAAATTGCTTTGAACAATTCTCATTCAAATTTGGCTAAAATTGATCAACAATTGCACCCGTGAAGTCTAAAAATCTAAACGTTTCCTAAAATGGCGGACATGTTTATGGGTATACATGTAAATTTATTTATAAACAAAAAAAATATCACAAATTTTATATCAATATGCAATGTTACATAACTAACAAAATTGTCGTCATTTTTCAATAAGTTTCCGCATAAATATGCAAGCATTACAAGAACTTACCCACAAAAAGCTGTCTTAATTCTCTTTAAACCTTGAAAAATTAAAAAGGTGTCATAAATTTAAATCTTTATCAATGTCAGCTTTACTACTTCGAAAACGAAAGTAAGATATCGACTGTGACATGTTTTGACTACACGTAAACTGTGTATATTTGCGGGAAATCAGGCGCGTAGTTACTCATTAATGGTAACTTACTACGACCTCTAGACTATATGAACTTCAGATATTTTATCTATTATCACATGTGTATCATGAATTTTAAGTAGTTAAGAGCCGATCACACTTTTCTTAGTACGGGAAAAAAAAGCACGTGGTTGACTCAACTATGGGCGGGCCCAGAATATTTTTCTTAGGCAAAGGGGAGGGGGTCCAAACTTTTTCGGGGGGGGGGGGTCCAAACTTTCGAACCACCTCCACATTACAGACTGTTTGCAGAATACCGCAACATTTTAGTAATAAATCTACATAAGCATTAGATCTATGTACGTTAAGCTCAAAGGCTAGCGAAGCGAGTCCGAGAAAAATTGCTTTATGCTGCTAAAAATGGCTTAAAGTTTAAAAAATACACTCATGGACGGGTACATTTTGGAAATTTCAGGGGGTGTCCGGATCCGCTGACCCCTCTCGCCAGAGCTGCCTTTGCAACTACTCTATTTTTTTACTATTCTTCCTCAACGGATGAAATCGGTAAATGATTAAAACATATAGATATTTCATGGAAGGTTGTAACCTGCTGAGGTTGGAAATCGAACCCACGATCTGCATGCACTAAACCATCGTGACACGACTGCAGCTTAACTTCTAGAACTGCTCGTGTAAGGTTAAAAACAGTGGTGTACATTTATATCTCATCAGTTAGATATATATATAGTTATAATGATAAATCAGTTGATAAATTATTTTATCAATTTAGAAAATATCGGGTAATTTCCTGAGTTATAAAAACCATAGTCATAGTCTAGTTTAAGAAATTGAAATTATTCGGAAAAGTAAAACAAATGCTTTAGAAAAGACCCTATATAAGAAACATATCCATGGTCATAATGGGCGTAAACAATTCTGTACTTCCAGTACTTAGATTTTAACTATTTCCCGCATTTTTTGTCGTCACGGTCGATTTGGTAAATAGACCGCCGAGGTATGCCGAATATTTGTTTTGTCACATGATCAACTAGGCGTTACACTTGGCATGTTTTGTTTGCAGTCATAAACAATAAATGGCTCGTGTTTAGCGTGAATTAAAGGTTTTAAAACAAACAATCATGGTCAATCAAGCGCCACTCGGGATTAAATTAATTGACTATCTCGGTTCAATCGATCGAACCGCTAGGTGAGTGATTTTTTCATTCATTTTATTTGTACGATATTTGATCGGTCGACTTCATAGTTCAAGGCTTCTGACGTTCAGTCAAATTCTGTCTTTCAATTTCAAAGAACTTTTATGGCAGTCTTTCTTACTAAACTTTGAACTGAATGCATCTGTGACTTTCTTAATTAGTTTTTAGTTTGCATGAAATTAAATTGATGAGTCAAAAACAAAGTTGAATGTTCATCAAGACACAGATACAAAATTTACCCTAGCTTGCCCAGTGTTTCTTAATTTCATTTTAATTTATCAAGTCTTTAAGTTTAAATGGTTTAGTGTAAGAAGTTTGGAGACTTTGTGGTTGTTTTTTATGTTCTTTAGGACATTTTAAGTATCACTATTGTTTGAAATTCTGTTTTAACCAATCAATGAATCTACATTATTTGATTGGTTTATTTTATAATATTTAGTATTGCTATAAAAGTTATATAGTTTTATGTCAAATGTTTATTTATTGGTTCATTTCTAGGCAAATGATAACACGAGACATGACTAACATTAATATTGCGAGAATTAAGAGGCTCTTAACTCCTTAAATTTTCATAAAAAGCGTGTGGGACACTTAGCCGGATCTAGTGGGGGGTCATTGGGGTCCAGACCCCCCCCTAGAATTTCCAAAATGTACCTGTCCATTAGTGTATTTCTTGACTGTAATTAAGTCATTTTTAAGTAGCATGAAGCAATTTTTCTCTGTGCTTAACATAGATTTGGTAGTTATGTAGTTTATTATTTTTAATATGTTGCATTATTCTGCAAAATGTGAATAATGTGGTTGTGGTTCGAAAGTGTGGACCCCCCCTAGAAAAAGTTCGGACCTCCCCTAGAAAAAATCTTGGATCCACCCCTGGAACAGAAGGTATATTATTAGAAACATTATTTGATCTCAAATCTGCGCTTGTAACTGTGAGTTTTTTATGACCTCAATGAATAGTACAGTTTACATGTCTTACTCATAGTCATGTGTGCACCAAATATATATATATTGTTGTGGTTAACCGTTAATGTACGATGATATTTATAGAACTGTATAACTCTGATTCAGTCATCGCTATAACACACAAGGCTCTAAGCCAGGGACTATTGTAATTAATTTGGGCTAGTTTAAATTATTTATTTCATATAGTCTGGCTAGTTGACAATTCCTCTGTTAACTATTTAACATAATAAATCAAGCTATTTTTATTTTTATCCATTTAAGTGAGTATTAAAGTGCTCAGATTTGCACCTTTGATATGTGAAAATTCAAAATCTTTCCACATGGTCTGCAGGGGATACCCCTACCAAACCCACCCTAACTGTGCCCCCCCACTTACAACCCTTCTGGATCCGGCCCTACTTTTGAGCAAAGCAAACAATTAGCATATACAGGCAATATTAAGGTTTTCAAAACCAGACCAATCTAGAGAGTCATAAATTCAATCATACAAGATCATCGTAAACTTAACTTGTGTTATAAATGTCATAATAGATATAATCTTTATCTTTGATGATGATATGATAAAAATAAAATGTCACTGGACAGATTAAACCTACTAGAGTTGATGGTCAGTATAAAACTTAGAGTTGATGGTCTGTATAAAACTTAGAGTTGATGGTCTGTATAAAACTTAGAGTTGATGGTCTGTATGGTCAGTTTAGTATTGTATAATACTGTTTTTGATTATCTACTACTTCTGATTAATTAATTAGATTAACTATATAAGTAAACATTGACAGACAAATCAACCAGTCCAGGGCACTCATTTGGCATATTTTGGGGCCGAATATGGCCTCATTCCCCACTCAAAAACATATGTTTTCCCCTTTCTCAGCTAAAAATTTCCCTCAAAATTTAAAGAAAAATGAGTAGGGAGAATAAAGAAAGTTTAGGACCAGCTAAACTTGTTTCAAACTTTTGTCTACAATACATGTACAAATCAAATAATAAATAGTCTACCTTATATGATATTAATCATACAAAATATATAAAATACATTTTTAGGTTTCAAAATGAAAATATTGATCAGTAAACAGCTGTAACAATTTGTCATTGTTATTATGTTAAACATTGTTTTATGTACAAAGAGATTATCCTATCACCTGTATATGATGTAATAGCTCGATTATCTCCCTTTATTTATGACATCATGTTATATAACATACTCTATTTATAACACTAGGACAAATAAAGATGATACAATCATGTCACTTCTTGTATTGTAAAATGTCAGATCATATTTTATGTATTATATACTGTGATAAACTGTGACTGTTTCCAATATGTCAAAAAAATCAAAAATGTTATTTAAATGTATTATTATAATGTATGATTGTTTATGTTAAAATAATCTTATTTTTTTATATTTTGCCTGTATGAATATGTGCTACCAGTTGAATTAGCAACCAGTCATTAATGAATATAACAAGAAACAATTTATAAATAACCAAAAAAATACAAAAAAAAGTATGAAGAAAAACCAACAACAACTATTTTAACCTTTTTTACATTTGTTCATGAATTACATGTATAATTGTGAAGTGCTTTTGAAGTTGAACATACATGTATATTAACACCTGAATTATAAAGGTAATAAATAATTATTAACATGGAATCCAGTAAAACCTTTGTAAACTTATCATATTCCTTAAACAAAATCATCCTCCATATTTATTTATCTACTATTTTTTCCCCTACACTATGTTTTTATTTATTTGTCTTTTTTCATTATGCTATTATTGTTATTCACGTCATTGTATTATCATATATTGTATATATTTTTCATGTAAATGACTATGTACATATTTGTATACGTCAATAAAAGATCTATCTATCTATATTCAATATGGAAAGAGCAGTATACAAATATGGTATATAAAAATAATAAATTAATTACTAATGGTCAGTGAGCAAGTTAAGATGTTAAGTTGGTCCAGACTTGTTTGATAATATTGAATAAAATTTTTATAATGCCTCTTATTATTTAAGCCAGACTCTTATGTTTGACCTGATGTTATACATTCTGTCCTTAGTTTGCTCTGGAATGAATGATAAATCTAATTGATGTCATTAAATTGTCATATGATAACCACTAAGTTACCACTTAAACTGAGGACCAAAGTATCATTTACTCTTTCCCCTCTCGTTCTCTCTATTTTCTCTCTCTTTGTTTGTCTGTTAAGTGCTGAGTACAACAATTTTAAACTAAACTAGTATTAATATAAACTGTTGTGTCTTTTTATTAACTCTTCTTGCTGGCTATTTTGTCAAGCTTGTTATACTGTATCCTAAATTTAATATACATACATGTAAAATAGTCCACCAATGAATAAGTAATTGATTGTTATGACCAATGATTTTGTATTTGATTTGAGACAATTTCTTTAAATATATTCTTTAACCCTTTTTATTTAACTCTTAAAGACAAAAAGGCAATTTAAAACATAGTCAAGTGATTGAACAATCTTTGTTTCGTGCATAATGAAAGCAATCGTAACTGGTTGTTTAGAATTTTATGTGACCCAGATATTGGTTTCATTCTTTGGTAAAAACTGCTGAAAATCTGGATTTTATCCATGGATTTGTTTTAACTATTTGTTGAATTGTCTAGGTTTGAATGAAATGTGTACTTTTTAACCTATAGACCACTTATGATGTTACTTAAGATATAAACATTCCACTCACACTCTATAGTATATATTGTTTATAGTATAAGTGTAAAAAACTATATCTGATGGTATATTTATTTCAGTACTTGACAAAATCATTATACATATAATGATACAAAATTATTTCAAAGATCTTAATCAAGAAATTTATGATAAAGTTGACATACGTTGACTAAATAAAAAGGAAATTATGTTAAGTTATTACTTAATGTCTATTTTATTTTTAGTGGAGAAATTTTGTGTTTTGAAGAAGCTAGCTAAGTCAGAGCAGCTTCATCTTTCTTGCCAGGTGCTGATGTTATTGATGTCATGAACTTAAGTTTCTCCAGAAGTATTGTTTAAGTGATTATAAGTAGAGGTTATTAAACAGGACAAGTGTGCCTTAAGGAAGATATCGGCACACTTGCTTAGGTATTGGCCCGAGGGCTGATGCTGGGGAAAGTGTGCCAATATAGACTTAAGGCACACTTGCCCTGTTTCATAACCTTTTTATTGCATATGTTGACCAATGCATGTAACAATGATTTTTTTACAACAAAAATACAATTTTTTCTCGACGTAACACGCTATTTTGCACGTTGACGTTACGTCACAAAAAAAACAGTCACATGTATTGTTTTGTTTTTTCAACGCCGAAATGTTGGAATCTAATGAACGCTTGTTATAAAACATAAGTCTGGTTGTTGATTATCTTATTAATTTTCACTATGAAAAAAAACAACACGTCGTAAGATTGAATAGCTTCTTGTTGCTAATTATGTACAAATTTCACGTGCGGAAAGTCTGCCGTTGTTAAACTGCAGGTGTGTAATGACTGGAAGTTGCCTCAATATCAATTTTTGGCACACTAGGAAGTGAGCCAAATATCGATATTTTGGCACACTTGCTCAATACTGGAATGTATTGCCTTCATTGAGGCTATACTGGCACACTTTCTCGTCGATTTTGTTACTATTTATAGTAACATATGCAATAAGAATAATTATTTTGTCAAGTACTTCATTCTTAGATCAGTAGTCTAAAACTCAAAGGTGTCCAACATGGTTCCGAGCTGAAAAACATTGGATGTTGTGGATGACCTTTAAATGTAGTTATCACAGTATCAAGACTATAGTTTGTTAAAGATAATTTGGGACAAAGCTGGATTATACTGTATGCAAAGAATGTCTTAAAATTAAAATCCTAAATGAGCTATTTGTCCATTATAATATCGTGTTTTGAATCAATTTAATTTAACCTTGTTTCTATTATTAATTTCAGATACAAGTTTTTCATATTGTTATTAACGTTCTTCTGTTATACAAGTTATCATTTATCTAGAAAACCTATCAGTATTGTTAAGGTAAGACATATTTATGTATATAATACCAAGTTATTATGACGTCACGAAATAGAGATGTCATGACGTCGTTACTTTACATACCCCTGACAATAATAATGAAACCGGTTGGGGTTTAAATAAACATTTTTTTAAATTGTTATACAATAATAAAGAAAGCAAAAAATAGTTAGAGTCGACGTCCTGTTATTTTTGTGTATAAATGTATATATAATATTGGCTATACTTCCCTGTGATTATCATTATTATAGAAGTAGTTTTAGCCATGCTTAGTTATGCTGTGAAATATAACTCATAGATTTTGTTTTATAGTGAAATAAATTATTTGTTTTAATTTTATTTTTCAAGTTTAGATTGTGATTCAATTATATTATAAATTAATTATACAAGAATATTTTATGACTACCATATACTATCTATTAAACATCCTTCTCCTAATATATGCCTCCTATTCTTAAAAAAAAGAACTAACTTTCATTTAATTTCATGTTTTTTTAGGTTTTTTTTACTAGATTATGCCGTGTCAACACAATTTAGGTCATTTTACAGCATCCAGCGCACCTAACCTAGCTTTCCTGGACAATTGTCTATAACCAGTACTCACCTACCCTTCCACAAGGCCGGAAACTTCTCCATATTATCTAATCAATGGAGGAAAATCAACATTATTGTCAAATTTTCATGGAAGGGTATAACCTCCCCGGGTGGGATTCGAACCCGCACCCCCTCGGGCACGAGATTCCAAATCCCGGCGCGCTACCAACTGCGCTATCGACCCGGGTTAAATTTCATGTTGTAATTTTACCATTTTTACAAGTCCTGATACTCTTAATAATGCCCCTGGAGGTATTAGATAGAGGATATATGGTAGAGAAATGTCACATGTTCTATAAATAAATATGTATTTATATTTTCTGTATCCACAGTCTGTGTTACATAGAAAGAATTGTTCTGTACCATTAGATCCAAGTAAACCTGTGATATTTGATAATACAACAGACTGTGACTGGAAACCATTTGGTTAGTATACTTATAATATTACATTCATATCCATCAATAGTCTCATTTGTGTATATTTGTCATTGTAACTGTGACTATATATGCCTGTATGAGACTAGTGACCATTATAGTGCTTTTGAACATATATTCAATATATGAAAAAATAATAATAATAATATAGCCACACCTACATGTTCCTGTATGAGTCTAGTGGTCATTGTAGCCAC
The DNA here is from genome assembly GCA_025267735.1 of Mactra quadrangularis. Lineage (NCBI taxonomy): Eukaryota > Metazoa > Mollusca > Bivalvia > Venerida > Mactridae > Mactra > Mactra quadrangularis. Next base: position 53,441,699 of record CM046299.1, on the reverse strand, counting down.
AGCTATAAGTACCTGTATGAGACTAGTGATCATTGCAGTCACACTTACAAGTACCTGTATGAGACTAGTGATCATTGTAGCCACATTACATGTATCTGTATGAGACTAGTGATCATTGTAGCCACATTACATGTACCTGTATGAGACTAGTGATCATTGTAGCCACATTACATGTACCTGTATGAGACTAGTGATCATTGTCGCCACATTACATGTATCTGTATGAGACTAGTGATCATTGTAGCCACATTACATGTACCTGTATGAGACAAGTGATCATTGAAGCCACACCTACATGTATCTGTATGAGACTAGTGATCATTGTCGCCACACTTACATGTACCTGTATGAGACAAGTGATCATTGTCGCCACACTTACATGTACCTGTATGAGACAAGTGATCATTGTAGCCATATCAACAAGTACCTGTATGAGACTAGTGATCATTGTAGCCACATTACATGTACCTGTATGAGACAAGTGATCATTGTAGCCACATCTACATGTACCTGTATGAGACTAGTGATCATTGTAGCCACATCAACAAGTACCTGTATGAGACAAGTGATCATTGTAGCCACATCTACAAGTACCTGTATGAGACTAGTGATCATTGTAGCCACACATACAAGTACCTGTATGAGACAAGTGATCATTGAAGCCACACCTACATGTATCTGTATGAGACTAGTGATCATTGTCGCCACACTTACATGTACCTGTATGAGACAAGTGATCATTGTCGCCACACTTACATGTACCTGTATGAGACTAGTGATCATTGTCCCCACATCTACAAGTACCTGTATGAGACAAGTGATCATTGTAGCCACATCTACAAGTATCTGTATGAGACTAGGGATCATTGCAGTCACACTTACATGTACCTGTATGAGACTAGTGATCATTGAATTATTGCACAAAAAATGAACATATTATGGAAACAACTGCATTATAAGGTTGACCTTTGAGGGGAACTTTTCTTAAGTATTCATGTATAAAGTACCATGTATAAGGAACATGTCCAACTTCTCACTCTGGTTATGTCACATGTTGCTGCTTTATTCCTTCATAAAGAAGAATAACTACTGCAAGGCTTGGTAACATGTTAGAAAATTTTAATGTACGGTATTCAGTTTTATTGTAGAAAAATCAACTAAGTGCATTTGATAATTGATAGTTGACCATATGTGACATATTGTAAATACATGTACATCATGTTAATAACTTGTGTAGGAACAGTTTGTTACATTCATTATATCATATACCCATGTGTTTATATTGATTATTTTGATGTAGTTTTATTGTACTGTCTACTGTAACTTAAAGACCAAAGTGTGGGCTGAATGATATTTTCATGATATGTATATCAATGATTACTTGGAAACATAACTTGAGATCAGAACAGAGGGTGCCACGTTTAATCCTTATTTCTCTTTTTCATTCAACTTTATTCTCATTCCTTTCTATTTTTCTCCTTCATGCTCCTTTTTTCTCCTGCCTCCTTTTCTGTCCTTCATTTCCTATTTCCTTTCTCCCCAGCCCCATTTTTCTCTCCCACCTCTACAATTTTACTATCATCCACACCAGAGACTAGTATTATACCCCTTATTTCTGACTTTCTACCCTTTTCTGACTTTCAAAATGGTCACTTGTATGTTTCCAATTTTATGCCAGAAAGGTGACCAGTAAAATAGTAAAATTTTGTATGAAACAAAGAAACTACTCTAAATAAGTTAATATCATTATACAGTATTTATCAGTCTAACATTCCTACTTGTTGTTATTATTTCAGATACTGGAGACTCTAGTGCTTTACTTGGTAGTTTAGATTTAGCTTACTTATTTGCTTATGCTGTTGGTATGTTTGTTAGGTAGGTCCACTTTGACGTTTTACTATCAGTTCCATTCTGTTTATTTCATCTTTCTCTCAGTTTACGGTAATGTCCTACAAACCAGGAGAAGATTACACTCAGGATTTCAAACCCATGGGTGAAAGTTTTCAGTATTAATACTGATTTCAGCATTTTGATAATAAATTACTCAATGTTATTTTGTATGATATCTGTCTATTTCAGTATCTTGAAAGTAGGTTTCCAGTATTTTCAAAACTTTCAACTTCCACCCATGCTTGAAATCTAATGTCTTGATACGGTTGCTTGTTTAAGCTTCAACTGGAAGGTCTGAGTTAGTAGTTAACTCATCAAATGAAAAATTTCAAACATTTTCAGTCAAACTTAATTATGAGTGAATGGTAACTATGACATAGGTATAACTAAATTTCTTGATAAACAAAATGTGCTTTATTTTGCTGAATTTTGACTTTGCAAAAATAGTTTCTATATTTTGGTGATGTCTAAAATACTAACATTGAAGGAATGATGCTAACAGAATTTAGTCAAATAATTTTGCTGTAAACAAAATTCTGTGAATGACTTTATTGACATCAATTTATTTTATTACGTTTATTTTGTTATATTTATTTTATTATATTATGTTTATTTTATGACATATATATTTAATTACAGTGGTCATTTTGCTGAGAGGATGAATTTACGTCATTTCTTGTCTTTAGGAATGATAAGCAGTGGTGTATTAACTGCATTCTTTGGTTTTGGTTATTTCTGGAAGATACATTTTTTATGGTACTATATTATCGTCCAGGTAAGAAAGATAACTCATGTTTGTTTATTCAAATTTACGCAGTTTATAATGTGTCCTGCTCTTGAAAATATGTTTTCATTGTTAACCTGGTTAAAAAATATATCAATCTTACAACTAAGTCAAGAAAATCTTCTATTTATTGATTCTTGCACAAAATTCTTTATTTAGGATAAACTGATTCATATTTACCCATGAGGTGTTTGTTTGTTTGTTTTGTTGGGTTTAATGCCGTTGCAACACAGTGTATTGGTCATATATCAGCCATCAGTCAACCTACTAGCTTCTCATGGAAAGGCTTAATCTCTGGCTTTACCTGTAAACTAACTTCTAAGCACATACTTTCGTCAGTGACTGACAACTGCCCTACAGAATTAAAAATCATTGGTAGGAGGGAGAATAGCCATATAAATAATTTCATGAGCAAGCTCCACAAAAGTATGCCCTGCCCGAAAATCGAACCCATGACCCCTCAGTCAGTAGACTTGTGTGCATCTTACTGAGCTAGCTAGGGGGCTATTTACCCATGAGATAAAAGAAACTAAAATTTATCTGAGCAAATTCTAAAATCAAAATTTATTGTTTTCAACATATGATTCCAACTAATGTAACCCGATAAAATCCATGGTCCGAACTAGGATTTGAACCCACGACCTCTCGAGTCTTAAGTGGACACTACCACGTCGCCATAAAAGCTAGCTTGAAGGCAAGGTAGTACAAGTGCCGTTCGAATGTGGGTTCGAATCCTAATTCAGACCATGGATTTTTATCGGGTTACATTTGGCGCCCAATGTAAATAACCCACTAGGAACTGTGTGATTACATCCTTAGATTGTCCCACAGACATTTAAGCTCTAAGAATTTGAGGACGAATTCTTTTAAGGAGTGGGTGTATGTAGCAGAAGTATAATATGGCACTTGTACTCCCTTGTCTACAAGCTAACTTTGTAGCAGAGGTATAATATGGCACTTGTACTCCCTTGTCTACAAGCTAACTTTGTAGCAGAGGTATAATATGGCACTTGTACTCCCTTGTCTACAAGCTAGCTTTGTAGCAGAGGTATAATACAGCACTTGTACTCCCTTGTCTACAAGCTAGCTTTGTAACAGAGGTATAATATGGCACTTGTACTCCCTTGTCTACAAGCTAGCTTTGTAGCAGAGGTATAATACAGCACTTGTACTCCCTTGTCTACAAGCTAGCTTTGTAGCAGAGGTATAATATGGCACTTGTACTCCCTTGTCTACAAGCTAGCTTTGTAACAGAGGTATAATACAGCACTTGTACTCCCTTGTCTACAAGCTAGCTTTGTAGCAGAGGTATAATATGGCACTTGTACTCCCTTGTCTACAAGCTAGCTTTGTAGCAGAGGTATAATACAGCACTTGTACTCCCTTGTCTACAAGCTAGCTTTGTAGCAGAGGTATAATATGGCACTTGTACTCCCTTGTCTACAAGCTAGCTTTGTAACAGAGGTATAATACAGCACTTGTACTCCCTTGTCTACAAGCTAACTTTGTAGCAGAGGTATAATACAGCACTTGTACTCCCTTGTCTACAAGCTAGCTTTGTAGCAGAGGTATAATACAGCACTTGTACTCCCTTGTCTACAAGCTAGCTTTGTAGCAGAGGTATAATACAGCACTTGTACTCCCTTGTCTACAAGCTAACTTTGTAGCAGAGGTATAATACAGCACTTGTACTCCCTTGTCTACAAGCTAGCTTTGTAACAGAGGTATAATACAGCACTTGTACTCCCTTGTCTACAAGCTAACTTTGTAGCAGAGGTATAATATGGCACTTGTACTCCCTTGTCTACAAGCTAGCTTTGTAGCAGAGGTATAATACAGCACTTGTACTCCCTTGTCTACAAGCTAGCTTTGTAGCAGAGGTATAATACAGCACTTGTACTACCTTGTCTACAAGCTAGCTTTGTAGCAGAGGTATAATATGGCACTTGTACTCCCTTGTCTACAAGCTAGCTTTTATGTGGTGGAGTGTCCGAATCTTAGTTTGGACCATGGATTTTTATAGGGTTACATACAAGCTAGTTTGAAGACAAGTGAGTATAAGTGCCATATTATACCTCTGCTACAACTGTGTAAAGAACCTTCAGTTGTGTTAGATATTAAATCTATATTACAGATATTAGGTGGTCTAGTACAATCTACAGGTTGGCCAAGTGTTGTGGCTTGTGTTGGTAACTGGTACGGTAAAGGAAAGTATGTATAGCTTATTCTAACTATATTTCAGGCTTAAATTTAGAGATATTCAATTATGATAGTCAAATCAGAGCTTGCATGTGTTGAAATGTTCACTAAAATCAACACTTTTGGAATTGACAGTTAAAATTTGAGGTTTTGTTCAGTGAACAGACACATATTATTTCAACATTTAAGTTACTGGCAACAACAAGGTAACATAATATACCTGTGTGGTCAAGTGGTTAATAATAATATTACTTTGTTTTGGTAGCAACAACATGACCTATCATTGTTGTCTAGTCAAAACCTCATAACTTCAATTCAAAAAAGGTAAAGTTACGAGGTTTTGACTACACAACAACGATATGGCAAACAAACGGTTAGTAATACAGTATGTTACTATGTAAAATGTCATATTGAGATCTTTGAACTGGTAATCATTGGATAGCCAGCTCTGTCTTGGTTCAAATCACATCTAAAACTTATCTTAGTGTTTCCTTGTGCAATTAACTTTATCTTACAACCTTAGTACTGGCGGACCAGGAAATAGACTCAAGAGTGATGTATCTAAGTTGTAAGAACTTGAGAGTGATGTATCTAAGTTGTAAGAACTTGAGAGTGATGTATCTAAGTTGTAAGAACTTGTTTCAAAATCAAGATTAATAAGTTGATACAGTACAACCTCTTTTGAGCAACACTCACTTGGAGGGACTAAAGTGTGTTGCTGTTCAGAGATTGTTGCTCTGCAGAGGTTAAATTTAATTAAAATTACATGTAAGGGAAATCTTAAAAGCTGATGTTGTGCAGAGGATTTGTTCTGTAGAAAGCCGCTCTACAGAGGTTATACTGTATAAACTAACCAACTAATATGTTACATTACAGACGTGGTTTAATCATGGGTATATGGAATTCTCACACATCAGTTGGTAATATATTAGGATCTATTATAGCTGGTATATGGGTGAATGATGCCTGGGGTTGGTCATTTGTTGTACCTGGTATCATTATAGCTGCATTAGGGGTTGTTGTCTTCTTCTTTCTTGTCCCAGGTGAGTAGAGTTAACGCCTCTATTTATATAAACTTACAGTATTTGAATCATAGGTGATAATTTTCAGGACTTGTCCTGAAGTACAATTTTTCGAGTTCTAAAAAATAAATCTTTCTGTGTTTACCATTTAAATTCAACAATTTAAGGAGTAGGAACTTTAAACATTGCCCATGTTGGTGACTTTTAGTAACAATTTTAGACCTTTTTGTACAATAATGTTATATAAAAAATTAAAGGGCTTGATAATCAACTTGTTTGACTATCTAAAATTATTACTTTTCGATAGCCTAAATAAATTTTCGCTAGTCCAGGATTTTGGGCATGTATAATAAGGAAATGACTATATTTATAATCTTATATATTATTATAGATCCAGAAGATGTTGGTTGTAGACCTCCAGTACATCATACAGATAAACAACCAGAGGTGAGTTACTGAATACATAAACATTTCTAAATTGTAGGTTAATATTTAGTGTTGTCAACCTGCGCAGAATTAGCTGATTTTCTACAGAGTGTAGTCTCCCATGGTCTTTATAAAATAGATCTTACCTCTGATTTAATTTAGTCATCTTTACAGTCTATTTTAAGCCTTTGTTATAAAACATGCAATCTATACAATTCAGTCTCATCTGACAAAATAAAAATGTAAATTAATTCAATTAGACCAAACATGTGTCAAATTGTGTTGCTTTATTTTAAACATGATTGATCCCTGTAGCTGATTTCATAATTCCATGTTTGTTTCCCCAAACTGTGTCATGTTAGTATTGTTCCCTTTTCATTGATGATAGAGCAATACATCCAAGCTGTGTTTCTTGCTCATAAAACTTCATTTATCATTCATCACTTATATTCTTACCATTATGAAGACATCATCTGATCTGGTTCCTTTGTCAAATGATTCTTGTGGAAGCAACAACATAAACAGGACTGAATTTCAAAATTCTAAAATTGGAGGGAAAAGGTTGTCTGCTCTTAATGAACCTAAAGATAAATTGAACCCAAAGAGTTGTAAAGACACATCTGATTATGGTGCTATAAATCACCCCAAAGATGTAGAAATAAAATTTGATTTTCCGATGGATAATATGGACTTTACTAAAATATCTGACGATGATGAATTATTTTGTAATCAAAATGCTGCTGATGATAAAACAGGAACTATATTAAGTTCCCCTCAATGTTTACAAAACATTGATGTAAGTTATTTGATTTAAAATGGTCTGTCTGCTTGAACTTTGTCTCTTTGTGTTGGCTTGATCTATTTTCATCTCTCTGTAAAGTTTAACTATACATGTATTTTCCTCTTGTTTCGTTACTTTACTCTGACACAATCTAGGAGATAAGCCCGGTGTCTTTCTTGGCTGTAGGGGTCTTTCCATCCATCTTTGCCTTGTGGATTGGTCCATTTGTCTTTGCCCTATGGGTCAGGTCATTAGTCTTTGTCCCTATGGGTAGTGCCATCTATATCTGCCTTTTAATAATGGATAACAGTGGTTTTTATATTAATTTTGTTCAATTGTCTTGTGAAACCTTTATAAGATCTTGTTTAAAAAACTAATTTTATTTTATACTGTCTTGATTATGAAGCAAAGTCTTACAGCTTAACTTAATCACTCTCAAATTTGCTTCCTGGTCACAAAACAAGATCGTGTTTATACCTACATTTTTAATCAACAAAGTAACAGATGGAAACATAAGTGTAAAATGAGACAATTAAGATATCAAATATTATGTCACTACAACAGATGTCGATGTTTTATTCTGTTTTATGTAACATAGATTTCTTTAATTGAATTTTTGTTGGACACTTTGTTGTTGAATGTACTAATTAGTTTTTAGAATGTCAAGTGTACATGTTATATTGGTGTTTTAGTTGTCTGGGAAACATACAATTAAAATCATACTATAACAATACTCATTCACAGATTTCAACTTAAATATCATTTTTTTGAAACTATCAAAATTGTATGGAAATTTTTAAAGCAGGAAATCAGTCTGCAAAATAAACGTATAGTCCGAGCCTGAGGCTATAAAAAATTGGTTGGGCTATATTTTTTTGGCAGGGCATAGTCCGATTGGACTATAAAAAATTGAAATTAAAAAAGTAGATAAAAATTTTACTGCAAAAAAAGGTTTTCTCCTTATTAAGTGTATTTTTATGAAAAGGATTTTTTTAGATTAATGTAATATGTTTCTACTAAAATAGGCACATTTAAATGATCTTTTGTTCAAAAATTATGTACACACGTTACCGAGTATAACTAAACAGTACAACCAAAATATTACAGTAAAATATTATCTTTTTTTTATGTTTAATCAGAGTCTAAGATAACAAGGTAAAAATTCGCGTCCGAAAATTTTGTATATTTTTTCTTATCGATACACAGTAAAAGCAACAGAAAAATTGTTTCTTTGATCAAATTTACACTCTACCAAATTAGCGGATGTCTGCTTGCCCGGACAACCACTTTCAGTTCGTAGGGGTAAGGAACAGTATTATTGTACGTCAGTTTTTAAAAGTACTAAAACATATACAGTCTAGACTGCCTGAGTGACCACTCATGTGATAAAGGCTATTAAATTTTATCATATGCGACTGTGTTTCCGACTTCCAAAACATTTTTACTCTATAAATCAGCTGAATTAAAAAACACTCTATTTCATGAGAGAAGGGACAGTATATAAGAAGCTCAGACGAAGGACTTTAATCTGTTTTAAGAGACTATGGACATGTAATTGGATTTCAAAACAAACGCATGGCCAAGTCCACCAAAATCGTTGTTGGTTTAGTAACTTATAGAAAATGAGTGGTCCGAACGACTACTAATTTTTTACAGTCATATATTTCCATATTCAATAAAGATGTGTTATTTCATGTTATATTTTTTATATAATTTTAGGATATCTTATTCAAATCATAAAAATTAACTGATTTCATTTTGCTGGACCAAATGTCAAATGTCGATGAAAGTTTGTCGTGAAGACTGAAAGTAACGCTACTATTGATTTTTTTCTGTGATAAATTTACTGTCATTACAGACGTACAGAAAGCATATTTTTGAAAAAAAATGCCTGAATTAAAATTGTTTTTTATTATTTTTGACATTCAATAAAAACAAGGTAGTTATAAAGTAAAGACGTTATATTGACTTCATCAGTAAGTGCAATTAATTGAACAGCATTCAAACTTTGGATCGGTATTTAAAGACTCTTATTGGACATTTTTTGCAAGTCTGTTCGAGGGTCACATGTGACAGCCTCGACTGTACTATAATGCACTCCTTTCAGGACAGAAACTATTTTTCTTGGAAATGGTCAACTTTTCCTTTAATTTTAAACGGTGACCTAAGTCAAGTACAAGGAAACTTAAACAAATGTACATGAAAAGATAACAATAGTTTCAGTTTGATATATACTGATAGTGATCCATTTAGTTTCCCAAGAGAGAGCAACACGGATACAAATCAAGTACTATGATAACTTTATTTAAAGAATTGAAATTGTTTACTTCAAAACTACTTAAACATTAATGCCAGTTCCGACGTCTTAATCTCTGCATCGATATTTAAGTGATAGATGCTTGGTCAGATTGAATAAAGTTTAAAAGCCGCAGCCGTGGCGTAGTGGTTAGCATGTCAGACTTCGAAATTGCGAGTTTGAAACCCGGTCGCGTCAGGTCATACCCTATACATGAGTTGCCGGCCCCGTGGTAGGGTAAGTTAGTACTGGTGATAGATAAGTGTCCAGGAAACCTATAGTAGGAAGAGCTGGCCGTCATGTATATGACCTATATATGTGTTGAAAAAAAGAAAAAAGTTAGATACATTATAAACTGATGAACGCTAGCTTGTATAATTTATCTTTGACTGTTACATAGACTTGTGTCCCTCGTACTCTATGTTTATTTCATTTTAAAATACAATTTATTTCTAGGAGGAAGCTTTAGTCAGTAAAAATGAAGGAAGACAAAATGCAGATAAAGAAGCTATTACTATATTGAGAGCTTTAAAAATTCCTGTAAGTATGAATGTTCTGTGTTTAATTTTATGCTTTTGTCCTTCTACCTGTCAGTCTGTAAACTGATGGCCAGTCTGTCTGTTAAACTGCTGGTTGGTCAGTCAGTCTGTAAGTCAGTTAAACTGATGGCCAGTCTGTCAATGAAACTGCTGGTTGGTCAGTCAGTCTGTAAGTCAGTTAAACTGATGGTCAGTCTGTCTGTTAAACTGCTGGTTGGTCAGTCAGTTAGTTAATCTATGAATCAAATTTTCTATCAATCTATTTATATATCAAATAAACAATGTTGTTTGAACGCTTCATTTATAACTGAATGATGGTCGATGGTTTGATTATCATTGCTTCAATATTCTCTTATTGATGAATATTTCATGTCACTTGCAAGATTTTTACCTTATTTGAATTTTATTTATACTAGTATTAACATATTCTTCATACTGAAAGCTGAAACTTTATTTGCAGCAATACAATAAACTTTTTGCCATATCACAAGCATGATTGGAAGACCAGTGTCTAAACCGCTTGACCACATTTGCTACTAGAATAGCAAGTTATATATGTATATGTATCACAGTATATATTTATTATATCTCTCTGTTTCTCTTTCTTTCAGGGTGTTATAGAATTTTCGTTATGTCTATTTTTTGCTAAACTAGTCAGTTACACATTCTTGTTTTGGTTACCAAAATATATATCAGCTCAAAGTAAGTAGAAGTGTTTTATTAAACTTTTAATTCTCTTAGAATTGTTGACAATCATTTCTATTTGTTATTTTAATTTGCATTAGATAAACAATATAAACTGTGATGTTATATTTCAATATTAAATGTCTTCGACTTAAGGAGAAAAAGTCACAAAAATCAATGCTTTTTTATGATCAGTTACTTTATACTTTTGTCCAGTTTCATAAGGATATCAAAGTGCTAGTTAACCATTTCTCATAAAACCAACCAATTTATAAATATAATACACCTGTATGATTATTTAATGTAACAAATTTGTTTGATTAAAGGGCCATAACAATACAAAGTATGTTTCTTGACATAGTTAAGGTTAGGAGCCCCTTTTAACTTGTTATTAACAGAAAAATGGACTGAAAGTGTTATGATAGTCAGATTATTAAGAGGGGGTTCTACCCTTGAACCACTGTATCCCACATAAGTATTATAGTACAGTTTATTGTTTTATATTTTTGTAGCAAGTTATGACGCTGAGGAAGCTGGTGATTTATCTACATTATTTGATGTCGGTGGTATTTTAGGTTAGTATATAATATTTAATGTTTGTTGTTACTATTTCAACTGTTGTCCTTTTGTTACATTTACCTTGTGTATGATAGAGAGTGCTGAGAGCTTAGTTTATCCTTGTAGTTATTATTTAACTAATATCCTCTGGTCTTAGAGAAAATGGATGGATGGATTTAATTGAGTCTTAAAGGCTATTCTGATGTTGATTTTAATGGCATTTATCAGCATTTGACTTTCCTGGAAACTACATTGTAGGTCGTTATAATAGTGAAATACAGCTTCATTTGTCTGAGCTGGACCATATTCTATTTCTGTCCGAAAATAGTAAACTGTTACGCTCCTTATTTTGGTGATAGATCTTCAGGATATTGTATTTACTGATCACGTGATTATTCATTCTTATATCCTTACTGTGTTTTCATGTATATTTTTCTCTTAATTGTTTTGTAAATATGTTTGCTTGATTTGTTATTGTTATGTACATATTATATAATCTCTCCTGAAAATGGAGGCTTAATAAATTATATATACTTGGAGTCAACTACTTGTCTCAATACAGATGTGTATATAAATTATTGTAAAATCTTTATGGAAATTTATTATCTTGGCCCCTGAACTTATATATAATAGATTGACCAGAAATTGATGTCATTCTTTAGGTTCATAATAAAGGGTGATCAGAAGTTTCTCTGGTAAAAGAGGGTAGAAAGTATTTATTGCATAATTGTCAGTATATTTAATTTTTAAATGAACTTTGAACGATTCAGTCTCTCTAAAATAGTCATATTTAGAGTTGTAGAGTTTTTACTCTTGTTCTTCCAGGTGGTATTATTGCTGGGGTTGTATCAGATTATACCAGAGGTAGAGCTTCTACATGTTGTGTTATGTTGTTGTTAGCTGCACCTATGGTAGGTTGTTGTTGTTTTCATAAATTTTTAAGTTACTAACATATAATTAAACTGGTAAGAGACTCTAAATGGGACAGATTTTACAATCTTATTGCTGGGAAATAAGGTTAGTTTGCTAACTCACAGTACACTAAATCTCATGCTTCTTAAAGTTCATTTGACTTCTAATAAACCTTCCTTCTGCCTGGAAGTAAATGCTAAATTTAAATACTCTACAATATTCTGAAATTGGGATGCGTTAAAAGGCTTATTATTGAAGCTGAGACTGAATGTATTGAACTACAACTTTAAATCATGTGATGATGGACACTTGATATTATTTGATGTACCAGTTTAGTACAATTGCCGATATTTCCTGCTTCGGTTGACTGTCCTTGAAATTCTGTCTTTTTACCTGTGAATGGACCCAACAATATTGTGTACTACGTGTATAAGCATGTTCTTACAAAGTTAGAAATTCAGTGTTATATTGTATATTATTTCAGATGTTTGTATATAATACATATGGTAGTATCAACTATGCACACAGTGTTGGTTTATTATTGTGTGTTGGTTTCTTAGTTAATGGACCGTATGCTTTGATTACCACAGCTGTTAGTGCTGATCTTGGTACACATAAAAGTCTTAGAGGTAACTCTAAAGCTTTAGCTACAGTTACTGCAATCATTGATGGAACTGGAAGTGTTGGTAAGATTTTTATAGTTTTTAGCTTTTGTAATCAGCACGGATGAGATTCATCAGCCAATTGTCAAATTTCCACATTTTGAATAGTCCCAGCTTTCACTACCGTAAAACAAACAAAATCATATCTAAAATCAGCCATTTTATGTAAGTGATCATAGTGTGTATTGATTATCAATGGTAAATTTTGTAGATGACTGACAATATGTGCCACTTTGTTTAGTTTAATTTTAGATTAATTGTGAAACAAGCTCTTAAGACTTGAAATTAATAATTTTTCTTGAGTCCATGTCCTGGTCCCACTACTAAACTAGTTAGATAAAGTTTCTTGCTCATGGAAACAACAAGGTTGATTTTAGATGTAATTTGAACTGCTGTGGAGCTGGCTATCCAATGATTACTTGTCCATTGTGAAATCAACTTTCATGTGACTTTCAAATACACCTTAAAAATATTTTTTCTATGAAACCCAAAGCAATGCTCACTCTTGAAATTATGATGTTGGAGCTCATACATATACATAAAAATCAATTCTATACCCGAACAATTTTATATTCTCTATAGATATGTTTTGTTTATATTTAACTACAGGTGCTGCTCTAGGTCCATTGTTAACTGGTGTTATATCTAAATCTGGATGGAATAACGTTTTCTGGATGTTAATAGCTGCAGATATTTGTGCCATGTTGGTAAGACATCAAGCTTTATTTTATACTCCATAAGTGTACATTTCTTTTCTTTTCAAAAATAAGGCATGTTTTCATTTCTGCAGACAAAATTTCTGCTGTATGTCGCAAATTTTCACCAAGTCTAATATTAAATAACAGACAGTGCATCATTCCAGGTTCACTAGGATCATTACCCAACCAACTTTCATTTTTTATGTTTTTCAAAAGATTTTTAAAGGGCTTTCTATTCATGAAATGTTCTGCTTGAGTGTCCTGTAAAATTCCAGGGGTTCTGACCCCAACCCTACTTGATAAGCCTTAACTTTGTTATGAAAGTACTTTTATGCATGTAGAACTTGATTTTTGTTATGAATCACAGTACTACCAATCGCATCAGATCAGATTTTAACTGTTTAAACCCTTACATTATCATTGATTTGCAATATATTGGGTCTTAATTGATCTTTTTATTTCAAGTGCTTGACCTATTTTCAACTGCTTTTTAATTTGATGTTAACGGTCTTGGAAACATAAAGTATGTGTGTAAATTCAAAAGAATACAATTGTATTTTGTAAAATGTATTTTCTTTTATTTCAGTTTTTAATAAGATTGATATTCAAGGAAATCAAGTTATGGCGTCTTACAGGCTGTAACCAGGAACTTGAAGATGTTGTTATAAATGTTGGTGACTCATAACATCTTGTGATTTATTAGTTTTATCTTGGTAGTTTATAAACCATGACAGTATCATCTGTGATATTGACTTTGTGTTTTACACCTCAACTTTAGAATTTTATAATTTTAGTTCATATTTTTACTGTTTTTTTGTCCGAATATTCCACAGTATAAATGTACCTACTGATTTATGTAAACTTTAGTACACACTTTGTTTATTTCAATATTTTGTGTGTTAAGCCTTTCGCAGGAGCTTTTATTTTCTGTTTTGTAATACTCAGACATTTTAATGGTCTTTTAAGACTTATTCTGTTTTTGTTTTGATCAAATTTTTAAAAAGGCAAGCTGCAATTATGTTAATAATTATTTTATTTCAATTTTTAAGCCTACCTATATTTGTTTTATATATTTTTGGTAGTATAATGTATACATATTTTTTTAAACTACAGTCTTAAATAGCAGAATGGTGTTACGTGTAAGAAGGGATCTCTTTTCACAGATAAAGAATAAGGGACTTAAAATTGTCAAAAAAATGCTTTATTATCAAGCCATAGTGATCTTTGTAGAGGAGTTCTACAGTATGACATTTGTTGAAATGGGTCCCTGTGTTAGTTTTAGGATGAATGACTGTTCTTCAATCATCTATGTACATTCTAGAGGTTACATTTATGTTCTGATTGTCATCATATTTAGTCCGCAGGTTCAATGTGATAAAATCTGACAAATTGTTAAAGTTAGGTTGTAAACTTGGGTCATTTTGTCAAATCATGTTTTAATTTTATGTTTTAAACTTTAGTTTTATTTGTGTATATTTATCTTGATACAATAGTTTTATGTATGATTCAATTTTTATGACATTTAATATTGTTAGTGAATTTTTAATGTCTTCTTTTTGTTGTTGATCTAGTTTAAGGTTAAGTTTTTATTGTGTTAAATGATACTTAATGAATATAAGCATTATAAATACACTTAGGTCACAACAACTTGATCATGTGCTCTATGGATTCGCTCGCACCTTAATTTTGATGGTTTTTACAAAAAAAAATTCTTATTTCCTTGCTCGCTCATAAAAATTTGTTCAAACCACTATATAAAGCAACTGAATTAAGATTTTATTTTAATATTTTAACTTGGCTCGATCGCCCCATTATTTTCCAGAAAAAAATCCATAGAACACATGATCAATTTGTTGTGGCCTTAGTAACAAATATTTTAGCATTTTTCAGACAGTTATAATGGTAATGTGTTTACTTGTTTCATTCTTGTCTAAAGATAATTTTTATTGATAATACTGAATGAACTACTGAATAAAGATGTTGCAGAAATAATTTGATGATTATGTTTATACTGGATTTTAAATGAAATGAATTATTAGTGATTATTATTTTGTGTTCAAATAATGCTGTGTCTTCCAAACATTCTGGGACAAATGAAATTTAGAGAAAATTTGAATTTTGGATGTCACTGTATATGTTTCTTGTCACTTTCTTATCCAAACTATTTTCTATAGAATTTAAAATTGTTTTTGTTCCTTTCTTGAAGTCATCAACATTTTTCCAAACCTTAATAAACTATGTGTCTACTTGTTTCACTTGTATAATATGTGACTATTTTATTATGTTCTACAGTTAATTTAGTTAAATGGTTGTAAAGCAAAATGCGGCCAGTATGATCAAAAATATTTATCTTTATAATTATGTATGTGTTTTTTTTGTTTGTAACAATGTATGAACTTAAGAGAACAAATTATGTTATATACAGTACCCACCAAAAGTCTAAGAACAAAATCCTGATTTAACAATAAACTGATTCATAATTATATACCTTTGGAAAGAAGACAAGAGCTTTTATCAACATTTGATTCAAACTATGTTACATGAATAAGCTTCCATTATAGTAATATTTCTTGCAGTATGAATTATCAATTTTTCTCAAAAATCATTTGTCCAAGAAGTTTTAGAGAGCATTGTACGTTACATGTCTCACATTTTGTCTCACTAATAATGCATTATAAAACTTTATGTATTTGTAATGATTGCTTAGTTTATCAGCATCCAAAATATGTTTGTGCCGTTAGAAGTATGTAAGATGACTGACAGTCTGTCTCAGTAAGATATGAAATACTTGACTAAATAAAGACTTGAAATCATTAACTGGTTGATAATTTTATAAACATCTCTGAAAAAATGTATAGGTGAACTGTCTGCCATTTGTGAGACTGAATTTGAAATTAATGAGTAATACTGGACACACAGACATTTTTACCTGATATATTACTCAGGTGTGTAAGGGACAAAATATGGTCAAATTGTGCAAATTGTGATAAAAGCACCAAACTTTCAGGAAATCAACTTTAAGGTGTGAACTTCAGAAAAAAGCCAGGAGACAACCATGAGAGGCCCTGTGAACAAAAATATGGGGCCCTAAAGGGGGTTACCCGTAACAATTGATATTATTGCATAGTACTGTGTAAAAATCCTTAATTTATATATCAACTAAATGTATTAAATTTCTTTTGCTCAAGATGAGAACAAATATGTCAGTTGATGTTTTTGAATATTTAACATGATAATTATAATCGTTATTGAGGCCCCATAAAGGGATTTTATGGTCAAAAAATAGTAAAAGACCACTAACAACCAGTACAGTTTTTATTTTTATTTTTTTCACATTTTTAAAGCATTTTGAATGGGTAATTTTGTGTGGCTAGATGTGGTGTCTTTTCATTTAAATAAATTGCAAAATCAAGTATGATCAAAAGAGGCCATAACTAGGGGAAACTTATGAAAAAATATTGAATATCTAATTTGCTGTACTGATTACATAGAATTCAGAAATTATATCAGTAACATTTAATCTATTATGTACAGTTCAAATAACATAATGATGAAACTTTTTTATTCTTCATATCATTTTGAGTGATGCACCTCAGAAAACCCCAAGGAGACAACCATGAGTGGCCCTACTAACAAAATTGTGGGGCCATGAAAGGGGTCACCCATTACAAGTATAAGCAGTGCATAGTTTAGTGTAAATATTTATCTATCAAATAAATATAATAAATTTTCTTCACTCATGATGAGTACAATCATGTCAGAAACTTTTTTTCGAATTTAACATGATACAATGAATTGTAATTGAGGTCCAGGTAAGGGTTTTTAAGAAAACAAAACACAAAAAAACTATAAATGACGAGTGAAATTACTGTTCTCGTTTTGTTTTAATTTATTACTAAAAGTATTTTGAATGAGTAATTTTGTGTGGTTAGCTATCATGTTCTTTTTTAGAAATAATTTAGAAACAAGGGGGAATTTATATAAATTTTGAATACGTGTATATAATTTTCAGTATTGGTTATATAGGATACTAGTGTTAATAGGACTGGAGACAAAGATTTATCTAAACATCAGTAACATTCATCAAATAAAGCACATTATAATAAGATAATCAAGTTTTTATTTGTTTATTTCATTTTGCTTCTTCAAAAAATTAATGAGATCTATCAAGCATGTTTGTATTAATCTATCGAGAGGCCCCTCTTGGAAAATTTGAATATGAAAAATGAAAAAAACCATGTCCAAAAATAAAAACCGAAATCCAATCACATTTTAAATCTAATTACTAAGCAAATGCATTCATGCAATTACTTGCAACGATGAACAAAGAGACCCTTCACGGAGAAAATAGAAGTGGTCCCACTTGAGCTAACGTACTTACAACAGTGAAACATGTATGATACATAACATACATGTATATTGTTCTGCTATGGAATTAATAGAGTTTAACTTTAGTTTTAGTTATATTTGAAATGTATATAATGTAATTTATCAACTTGATTTGGGTAAAAATGATAAGGCCTTTAACCTTTTACTGACAAACCCAGTTACTCCTGAATCGAATTTTGGCTTCTACTTTCAGACTACCAAGTAAAAAATAAATTGGCCAAGTTGCATTGCTGTCAATTAATCATGAAAATCGTATATTGAAATAGCCCTATCGCTGAGGTGAAAATTTGCCACTTTTTGCACTTATCTTTCCTTGTAAAGGGTTAAAGGAAAATCTACTAAAAGGCCCTTATTTTAATGTTAATAGTTTTGTTTGATTTTTCATCTTTTGCTCTTTTATTATGAATGCAACCACAGTTTCCAAAAACTAATTTTAGCATCTATCCAACCAAGTCATGCATGTTTTATAATGTAATAATATATGTTGCAAAGGCGATAACAAACAACCATAATTTGATAATATATACCATGTAGTATTACTCAAGTTGGACATACCATGTGACAAATGCTAATGACTGAGATTTAAGAAACATATACACCAGTGTTACTAAGTAACTTCCTTTAGATTTGATATCATGGTACTCAGTACTCAGAGTAAGCATAAAAAAGTTTCCGACGGATCTTGAACACATGTTCACTATTCTTGCAATTCATATTGTTGATTTCACTGGGTTATTCATTTTTTTGGATTCTTGACAAGCTTGACGGTCTATGAAAGCTATATAATGTATAACCCGCTTGATAGACAAGGTGACCAGTGTATGGACGTACTCCACATTATCATACTTTTAATAGAACCATTTATTGTAGACGTATGTTATGTATGAATGTATAAAAGTCGACTGACGATTTAGCTGTGGCAGTGATCATGAAATTTGGCTATGACAGACATTTACATAACAGTATTACAATAAATAAAATTAAAATATTTTAAAACTCGTCTTCAAATGAAGTTATACTCCCGTTTTTATGCCGGGAGATGTAATCCTAGATGTAATTCTTCTACTAAAGATATTTTTGAGCAATGATAAAACTTGTGAATATTTCTTTTATTTTATAAGGTTAACAAAAATAATTATGTACGGTAAGTTCGCTTAACATGATTTCACAAAATGCTCTTAATCTCTTACACTCGCTTAGAAATAGAAAGGTCTAAGATTGTAACCCATTCAGGGTCAATGTTTATTCCTTATGTAAGCCATGTGTCTGCTTTTCTTCAATCTACTCAGCTGTAAAACGGCACCTTTCCTGGTTATGTCATTCCCTTTGCCACATTGACTTCCCACCAAATAAAGTGAAAGTTTCGTCAAGTAGATTGATAGATTACAGAAAAGTGTACTAGTACCTATGATTAGGGATAATAGCCAGTGAGCATTTGAAAAGGTGAAATCTATACTTCAAAATGTTTTAATTTTTACCATGTTTAGTTGAATAGTCAAATCAATTTTACCAATCTTTATGAAAAAATGTCATGCTTTTGGGGATGGTTATATTTAATACATGTATATAAGAAGGGCCTCTTAAATTGTTCTCTCTATAATATCTAATATACTAATTGTTTTATTGTAAGATATTGATCAATGATAAAGTCTGTTTAAAATTACATGTAGTTTGTACATCAAACACAGTATACTAATGTACATATTTGTTTCATTATTACTCCGAGCTTCAAGGGTATGATGTCGGTGTAATGCATGGTCTCTTACAGGACTATTTTATTCTGTAAAATGGTGATATTAGACTTGTATTAAAACATGATCACATACTGTTTTAGAACTTGAAATGTATCTAAGGCGTGGGTGCCTATACGATGTTATATTATCAAAACTCTCAATACATAACAGAAATATGATTTTGTTGGACGAAAACAGGTCGTATAGTCTCTCGTAATACAGGCCTAAAACGGTAATGAATATAATAAATTCAATAATAAAAAATGGTTAGACCTTTTTTACAATTATCTAAGCTTCACGTTATGAAATTACCCCAGTAAGGGCCTCAACTTTTAGAAATAAGTATTATTATTTAAAATCGTCATTTTGAATGTACATATCTTAAATAGTAAGTTTATTTGTCAGTTTAAATTGAATAAAGTGTATATAGGCTTACTTGGTATTAATTTATTTCGAGTTTAAACATAAACCCATTCGGGGCCTCATGTGTTTCATACTATGGTACCGCATGCTGATTCTGGTTTATCTACATAAATTAATTATTGAAGGCTTATTTTGAGAAAGTATGATGTATTTGTATGATTTCAAATAAGATATTTACCATTTATTCAATTATATTATTACATTATGCATAATTTAGGGCCTTATGACAAGTTCAAAGCAGATGCCGGGCCTCAACTGCAAATAAACTGACAAAAAGCTATTTTTGAGTGTGCGATATACTTTCTTAGGCATATAAAATCATAATACATATATTTTAATAACCATCTTAAATTTTTATAGAGATGATAGTTTTAAAACTATGTGCCTATTTGTGTGCCCCTTTCGGGCCCCATTTAGGCAAGATACAAGGCCCCTCATGATTGTCTCCTGGGCTAATATTGATCAGTATGACTCAAAGTACCTCCATGCCAAATTTGGTGCTTTTATCACATTTTGCACAATTATTTCACTTACACACCTGAGTATATGTATTAAATGTTAGCAAACGGGGTTAATTGTTATGTTGAATCAACAGATCAAAAATACTTTGTTATTGAAATTTTGTTGTATGTTTTTCTATAGAATTGTCTATGGTTATTTTATGTGATGGATATGTATATGAAATATGTATGATTTAAGTTTTTAAATGTATTTTTAATGTCTTAATCAAATCTTTCTGTTATAATGGAACTTGTGATTTCATTATAAATTTATTAAACTATATTCTAAGTGTTGCCTGGATATATATAGTTTGTCTATACTGACTTGTGAAAAGGAACAATATTTCTTTTTGTTTATTATTTAAGGTTTAATTTAGGGTCAGTCTAAACGTTTCAGCTTTATTAACTATAAGTGACTTGCATAGTTCAGAACCACTGACTGATCAAATAAACTATATATTGTGTATATGAAAATTTAGACTCATGTAAGTCACACATAGTATTTTATGTAGACTTCTTCCATTGTCAATATCATTTACATGATTTAATCAGTTACCAGTGTAGTCACTAGAGTATATAATGTTTAGATCTCTCTCAGGTCATTGTGAACTAACTATAATATAAAATTGATAAAATACTCAGTAGAGACTTCATTGTTTTAAACATTTTTATTTCTATAGTTACAGTGGGTTGTTATGTATGCCATGTTGTTTTACAGTGCCTTTCAAATGTAAATGGACAAAATCATGTTGCCAGGATGAACTGATTAACATTTATCATAGAAAATTAGAAACAAATTGCCATGTAAGCTAAGTCCAAAATAAGCATTAATTAGTTTAAAAACATATAATTTAAACCGTGTTGCATGAATAAGCTTTGATTATATACTGACATGAGGCATGATTAGTTCTCCTTAGAATTCCATTGTCCAAGAACGTTTGGGAGGCACAGTATTATTGTTTAAAAGATTGTGTTATATTACTGATAACCTTACTGTGGGTTATTGAAGGTAACTTTTGTGGTATTATTCTTATGTCAAAAAAAGAATAAATTGTAAACCAAAATATATTGTTTGTTTTTAATTACAGCAGGACTAGACAATAATCTTTGAATTATGTTGTTCAGAATGCCAGTCAACTATAAATATTACTTGCTCCTACCAATTGTTGACTTGCCTAATTAGAATGTTGCTTTGAGTAAAAGTTAAGGGCAATTGATATATTTCATTGCTAGATCAGACATATTGAGGTATAAACTTGTTGCTGGAACTACAAGTTAGGTTATCACGGGCAATCCAAGGACTATAAATGTAGAGCTCTGTTCTACTTCCCTGACAATATAACCTTGACTTGTTTGTATCATGTCTGTCATCCAGATGTTTCAAGTTCATATTCTGTGAAAATCTACATTCCTAGGTGGAAATCCATCCCAAAGTTCTTTCCATGAACAAACTTCCTCTTACCACAGCCACTGGCTAAACTATACCCTGATTAATACAATGTAGTTAAAACCCTACTTCAAAAGATATGAGCCTCTCATATGTATAAAGTACTTCAAAAGATACCAGTCTCATACATATAATGTACTTCAAAAGATCTGAGCCTCTTGTGCAAATAATATACTTCAAAAGATGTGTCTCTCATACATATAATGTACTTCAAAAGATGTGTCTCTCTCATACATATAATGTACTTCAAAAGATGTGTCTCTCTCATACATATAATATACTTCAAAAGATGTGTCTCTCTCATACATATAATGTACTTCAAAAGATATGAGCCTCTCATACATATAATGTACTTCAAAAGATACGAGTCTCTCATACATATAATGTACTTCAAAAGATACGAGTCTTTCATACATATAATGTACCGCAAAAGATACGAGTCTTTCATACATATAATGTACTTCAAAAGATACGAGTCTCTCATACATATAATGTACTTCAAAAGAAATGGGTCTCTCATACATATAATGTACTTCAAAAGATACGAATCTCTTGCATAAAATGTACTTTGAAAGATATGAATCTCTAAAAAAAACATTGAATTGATCAGCTGATCTCTTCTTTTTGTTTGGTTTTAATGCCATAGCTACACATTGAATATGTCATATTCTGGCCATCAGTCAACCTACTTGCTGTTGCTGGAAGGCTAATTTTCTGGATTTAGCTGCTAACTAGTTACTAGGCGCATACTTCAGTCAGTGACTGACAAATGTCCTACATGATCACAAATCCTTGTTTCCAAGGAAGATTGGCCCAAGAAATCACTTCATGACTTAACTCCACACAAGTAAGTCCTGCCTGGGAATCAAACCCACGACCCCTCATCAGTAGTATGCATGCCACCATCTGAGCTAGCCAGGCTGTTTTCAACTGATCATTTTTATATAAATGTACATTGTCAACAGTTTATCCTAACAAGGTTTTTTGTCCAAGACTTGCAGAAGGTTCTGTACTTCAGATGTTTCTGTCATCCTTCATGTTTTAGTTCTAATAAAATAACATAAACAACAACATCAATGATCTGAACAATTTTATTGCATATAAATTAGATAAAATATGATGTACAAATTCTAAATCAACTTATGTGTAAGTTTTTATATAAGGCACAAATTGTTTCTTTTATAACTTATGTTTTACATGGAATGATCTTTAAAATTACATGTATGTATAACATAAGATAAGATGGTTCATAACATACAAACATTTATTGTACATATTGTCTAACAGAACCAAAATACAATTAATAAATCAGTTAGCCATGATATATATCCTTCAGTAGACCTATATAATGAAGTAAGTCTTTTCTGGTCAATATGAACAAGCTATATCTCAATAATACTCAATGCTGAAAAATTCTTAATAAATTAACTAACAGTCATATAAAAATAAGTTAAATTATAACAATAACTCCCCCCCCTTTTCAATCAAGGGGGGGGACATAAAAAAGGACGGATACATTAGTTCAATAAGTTATAGATTCATTTACATTATCACAGCAAAATAATGGAATGGAAGAATTGTAAAAGTAAAGAAAATCACATTTAATGCAAATTTATACAGATCTTAAAATGATATTTAATACTATAAATAAATACTGAAAGTAAGTCGGTATACAATGATATAAAATATTTGACAATATTTAGAAATAACCATTTAAGGTCCTGGCTTGAACTTTAACTCTGTCCCTTTTTGTTGTCAGTCCCAAGCAGAAAGATGAGGCTAGCTGCTTTTACTGATCAAAATGTCAAATTAAATTTTAAGTAAAATATATTTGTTTGGAACATCTATTAACACAAATAACAAAATCAAACAATTTCAAATTGTACATAACAATTCAGCAAACATAATAAATTCTAACTCTCACATAAATAAATTGTCATCATCATTATTACAATCTTCATCATCATCATCAACAATGAGTGAACAATAAAACTATATAACTCAATCAATAAATATATATATATATATATATATATATGCTTTAACCAGTCAATACATGTAGATTTATGTATGAACATGTAAACAGTTTTAAAGTATACACAGTTTATATAAATGAAACAGTACCAATTTTTTATTCTAATAAGTTAAATAAATGTAATTCTAGGCATCAATATGACAACATCGGAGTTACATCACTTCTAAATAGTCACAAGAGATAAGTTCTATTTGTGATTACAAAATCAAATAAAAAAAGTCACTAAGAGTTCATTTTGACACAATCACAAGTGATATCCCACACTTACACAATTTGACACAATCACTAGTCAGTTTTTATGTAACACAAACACTGATCAATAGAATTTTCAAGAGTTAATTAAACATTTGCTGGTCCTGTATTATCAAGAGTTAATTAAACATTTGCTGGTCCAGTATTTTTAAGAGTTTATTAAACATTTGCAGGTCCAGTATTTTCACCAGTAGTTTGACCTTTGTTAGCATCATTACTAGCAGTATTGTCATCAGTTTCTATTTCAACTTGTGTTACAGGTTCCTCATGAGCCTGAGAGAAAGGTCTTGTTTCATCCTCGCCATCTATGTCACCACTACCTTTCTTTGAAGCTTGCGACAAACGACCTTTTGAACCTTTGGAGCCTTTAGAAGCAGCCGATGCCCTCCCACCAGGACTTTGTCTGTCTGCAGGTCTGTCTGTTTTCTTTGCTCCTTCATCAGGGAATGCAGACAAAGTTGGAGTCATTTTACCTTTAGGAGGCGGAGTTTTCCCAGTGGGGGTGTTCCTGGATGGAGTGTTTCTAGTTGGAGTATTTCTGGTAGGTGTTGTTTTAGTCGGTGTTGTTTTAGTAGGAGTTTGTGATGGTGTTTTTCTGGTTGGTGTTTTTCTATCAACAGGTGATGTTCTTTTACCAGCGCTGGCATCTTTAGATTTGTAACCATCAGCTTCAACCATTAATGGTTCCTTTAACAAACCCATACCAGGAGGTAGTGGGGGCGCTTTAGGACTCATTGGTCTGAAATATAAATAGATATAGATGTAGATATATGTCATGTTTATAGAAAAATGATTTATAAATCTATCATGATTATAGTAGCTAATGCTTACTTAACTCTGTAACCCGGGTTGATAGCACAGTTGGTAGTGCCGGGATTTGGAATATTGTGCCCGAGGGGTGCTGGTTCGAATCACACCCGGGAGGTTATACCCTTCCATAAAAATTTGACATTAATGTCGATTTTCCTCCAATGATTAGATAGTATGGAGAAGTTTCTGGCCTTGTGGAAGGGTAGGTGAGTACTGGTTATAGACAAGGGTCCAGGAAAGCTAGGTTAGGGTGCTGGTGCTAGTGTTAAATCTAGTAAAAAAAACCCCAAAAAACCTTAACTATGTATGATGTGTAATTCTGTTCTGCTTAAATTTGACAAAATTAAGAAGAAATACTCTCCTAATGACATACAGCTGGTCTGTTTTCGAGATGTTTGCAAAGGCTGTTTGATCTGTCCCAGCAGGCTAATGATTTTTGAAGTTACAATTTCTCATACCTTAATGTATTGTGTAGTAGTCACAATCAATTTGAAATGGACAAGCATACAGGGAATACCACCACCACTATCAAAAGTAACCACTGTTTTCAGCATTTTCATTTGACACAAAATTAAACTTCAATTTTTTTACCTATAAGACAATTGTGATTGTTCAGATTGTCCAATCTCTTCAGTATCAGATTCATCAGGTTCTAAATCTTCAAGTTCTTCCTCGGCTTCCTCAGAATCTTCATCTTCAGAGTCTGCTGGCATCATGATAGTTGGTCGTAGATTCATCAAATAGGATCGTGATTTCTTCACACCATCTTCAGGTAGACCTGAATCTAAAACTAAAGCTGTTCTAGATAATATCCACGTATCTACAGGTGATGGACAGTTTAGTTGTAACTGTATTACTTCATATTGTCGACTCTGAAATAACAATGATATATGGTCAATTATGTTCCATTTTCAAACTTTTGTATGTATGCAATGTGGAAAATATTGGAAAATCTCTATTTAAAAAGCAGACTTATAGTTTTTTATTTATTACAGAAATTAATTCTGATGTTATTGGATTATGTGTTAACATGCGGGAAAATATAGACTACTTTATTATAGAAAGCAGATATATTTTTAATTATGACAACTCACTAGAGATTTATTGTCATGTCATGATTAAGTGTGTTTTTGTAATCAGACAAAGATTTAATAAATAACTTTCTTATGCAATTATTTTGATGAAATACTTATAAAGAATTATCATAGGTGAAAGTCTATTTTAGTATTTTGAGAGTAAATTGTCAGTACTTTCGAAACATTTAACAACCACCCATAAATTATAATTTCAAAAGCATCTGTAATAAGCTGGTCATTTTTTGATGTAGTTTAAAAGTTTTGTTTGAGCAGTTGCTACATTAATAATTTGCTTCAAAGTTAGATAACACAAGTTTTTTTATGTATTTAAGTATTAAGATCAATTGCCTGACAGCAAGATCTGCAAGCTCAAGTGGTAAGACACACTCAACATATAAATGGTCCATTTAAAACTAAACAAACATTGAAAGATACAAACCCTATTCATATAGACAGGACAATTATATGTTTTCTTGTTTCTATTATCTTGTGTTTCAGGATCAGGGGACTCAGCTCTCAATACAGGCTTCAAATATACACTAGGTATGTAGAATAAACCAGTACTGAAATATATATATATTAAAACATATTTACAATCATATATTATCAAAACTCAATAAAGATTAACTATAAGAATAATTCATTAGAGCAATAACATGATCCAAAGTTTTACATACATAATAAAAGATCTCATTTAAGACAAGAATATGTATCATTTGAAATACAATTGTTTTTAGTTAAAAGTTAAAAAAAGTAAAAAAGTGTGTTTTAAAGTATGCTTCCATATACTTGTTCAGCCGACTTAACTATCTTGCTTGCTAACCCCTGAATTGGCCTTCAGGCAGGCATCCCTCAAAGTACCCATTTACACTAGGGTAAAGTGGTACAACTATAAGTAAATTTCTCGCTCAAGAAAATCAGCAATGCCCCTCGAACCTTAAACCTCTTGATCCCTAAGCACACAACCTACCACTAGACTACTGCTCCAACGTACATTTGTCATATTTATCCACCTAAGTATCACAATTTGTACAGCATTTGACTAGCAAGCAGATGATTGAGGGTTTAAACCCTGCATTAAGTACCTAATATTGTCATTGAGTCTTATTGCAAGAAATTAAAAAATATGATTTTCTACAAATATTATAGAGAGAAGTAAGTATCTGGGAAGTATTTGATGCAAAACAAAAATAAGAGATACACATATACAAAATATAAGTCCAGAAAGAAAATACAAGATATCTACTTACTTTGCTTCCATTAAACAATCATTATCATAATCCCACGCTGCACCTTGTAAATTAACTGATGTTATAAATATACCTCCTTCATCTATATCATACTCTGATGTACTTTCTGTATCTAATACTATACTTTCAAATGTTATCTGAAAATATCATCATCATATTCATTTACATAACATACTTCATCAATAATTTGAAATTCAATTTCATCATTATAGTACAATGCAATTTATTGTCATTCTCTAAAAGACGAAATTACATTATTTGATGAAAAAAACACATAGAAAATTAAAAAAATCTTAAAGTTAAATACAAAAATTCCACTGGTGTGTGGCATTGTACACTGAAGGGGGTTCATATTTGATCCATGGCTAGTCATGTTAAAGATCAAATTACACAAAGTGTATAAGGGATGTCAACATATCATCTGGACTTTCTACCTAAGTCCAAACAACCTTGACCTTCAAAGTCCAAACAACCTTGACCTTCAAAGTCCAAACAACCTTGACCTTCAAAGTCCAAACAACCTTGACCTTCAAAGTCCAAACAACCTTGACCTTTGACCCTGGGCACCAAAATCAATTAACATCAATATTGGCCTATATTCTATACACATATAACATTTGGCCACCCTAGATAAACAAGAATTATCTAAATTGAATTCGAAACATGCTAATAGTTATGAATACAGTGAATCTTGCACAAGCGACCACGTCTCCTAAACGACCGTTTGCACTAAGCGGCCACTCAGAGTTCCCACCAACTAGTTTTACTACTTAAATCTTTGTCTTAAGCGACTTTTGTCTAACGCGACCAGCGACCGCTCATTTTGGTCGAAACTGACTGACTTATTTGTGTTAAACGACCGGGTCAAATAAATCTAATTTGGCAAAAATCATTAAAAATCGGTAATCAAAAATATACGTCGCCTCAATGTCTATCACCTAAACTCGTATGTCAGGCTCTAAAAATCAATAATTAACTGTCATAAATACTGTAAGATAAGGGGGTAGTGGGAACAATCAACAAAGTGACACTAATACTATCCAATTATAATGTAATTACATAATACACATTGAACAATTAGTCCCGTATCGGGGTCAATTAAAACATCCGTTCTGACCGTTCTATCACCGTAGAGAGTAATCATTTCCCAAAACATTTCTAGAGACTGCTAATTGGCTTTTTTATACGTGCATAGAACGTGTAAAATAATATTTATTTAAAAATACGAACACAGAAACAATTTGTTCATTTAAACAAAGAAAGGTCAATATTAAGGACATTATAAACACGTTTTCCGAAAATAGCGTCACGTTCTACTTTCAATTTTAACAAGGCCAACATTTTTACGCATGAATATTGCAGCGCTTGTTAGAACAAAGAAGTAGCTTATGTGTTGACGATGATCACTACTAATTATCATTAATTGTTTAAATTTCACTGTTTCAAATTTAACAGCCTTTACTCTGATGACCTAAATATATTGATTGTTATAATGGCGAAAATTCCGGAAAATATCCGGATTTTAACATGTACGTAAACAAAAACGACTGTTTCGCAGTTTTACTTAATCAAATATATAATTGCAATTTGAACCTGAATTTAGGATGTTAAGAAGAAAGAAAATCTATATTCCCATCATTTGTATGTATTTGACGACATTTGAATGAAAATCCATCAGTCAAAATCGTCCCGTTGACAGATTAATGTTCTACGAAAATGACGAATTTTAGAATGTCAGGACGGTTTCAACGTCGTAATCAACATTTGTCTTAAAAGACCATTGTCTTAAACGACCACTTTTTGTCTCTCCCTTGGATGGTCGCTTAACACAAGATCCACTGTACTTGTAGGCTTAAAATATCCGAGAAATAAAGGAACAAAAACTTTCAGACATTTTGTTTTGCCATAAAGTGTTAAGATATCCTAGATTTAACACCTCATAAAATTAAACCAGACTTATCACTGTTTGTAATGATATAACCCAACAGGTCTTTTGACAACAAGTTTGAGTCAAATCTATTCATTAGAGGCTGAGAAAATGAGCGGACAAGAGTTTTCATCAATGGGCCTTAACTGTGCAAAAAAAACAATGGACCTTAGCCAATACCAGGCCTTTGTGTGAAGTTTAAATCAAATCCACACAATAGGTGCTGAGAAATTGAATAGACAAGTAAAAACTATAGACCAACCAACCAACCAGCCAGCCAAAGGTTTAACAAGCTGACTCGGACATGAAAAATTAGTAAGGGGTAGGGGTGTAACGGTTAACCGATATACCGGTTAATATTGCAATAAGACTTCTGACGGTTTTTAACCGGTTCGTTTTTCTCTGAACCGGTTTTTCTAGTTATGTTCCATACTGATTGTTTTAATCAGAGTCTGAAATTTAGATGTTTAAATTAATGTTAAAATGTGTTCGGAAACTTGAAATATTTTTTATAATGTGAGAGAATAATTATCTTTGAAAATCCATTCAAAACCTTTTTTGTAACTTATTCAAACATTTGCATAATACATGTATATCATTTGAAAATACAAATATCTATGTATAATGATGATAAAATTAAGACAATGCACGTGCACTAATTTATGTTATGTATGTATGCGCAAAGAACAATATGTATTGCAATATATTGCAATACGGTTTTTACCGTATTGTTACACCCCTAGTAAGGGGTTATGATAAAATACTGGGGTAAACTACCAACTATACTTACATCTTCAATATTACATTGTGATACAACAGCTTTCTCTTGTTTTAAAGCTGTCAGTAAAGCTTCAGGGTTAACTAATCCACCTAACCATATCTTATTTAATCTACCATGACCAATGACTGGGTTCTCTATACTTGACGTATCAGTAAATGTTGGTACCATACCACATTTAACAAATGATTGTAGTTGATTGTAACGTTTCATCATATCTGAAATAATATAGTAGCACATTGTAACAGGAGAAAAATCCATGGTCAAGCTCAGATTGAACGATCATAAGCGGACACTCTAACACATCCTAATAAAAGCTAGCAAGGGAGTACAAGTGCAGTTATATACCTCTGCTACAATTCTGTCACTGAGATCATGCTCACACTCGTAGACAGGCCGAGATATCTAGTCTAAAGCTTTGAACCTTGTCCAAAGCACATACACTCAACAGTGGCTGACACATGTTCTACTTGATATAAATTGGTAAGCAGGAGAATGGTTGTAGAAAATATATCATGACTGAATCCCATAGAGAAGGGTCAGTCCAGAAATCGAACCAAGGACCTCTGGATTTACAGTTAAGCATGTTGACAACTGAACTAACCAAATGGATGAAGATATAAAGAAAACCATACCTTCTAGCCAAGACATCAATGAATGTGTACCAGGTTGTGAGTTAGGATGTAACCAAGATATATAAACCTACCTTCCAGCCAAGACATCAATGAATGTGTACCAGGTTGTGAGTTAGGATGTAACCAAGATACAGGTACATGTTCTTCTTGTAAAGATAATACAGATGTTAAATGTTTATAAGGTATAGCTTCTGGTCCTCCAAGTAATCTATCTTGTAGTTCACTGATTTGTTGTCTTATATAACATAATAATGTATTCAACCATAAACATTCCTACAATTATATCAAATATAACATTTACTATGTTACTATACGTAATCTACATAATATCTAGAACTCTTATCAACAGAAAAACACAAACTGAACATATTAATTTGTTTTCATGAGAATACTTTAAATCTGTACATGTATCACAATTTAAGGGTCTAACATGTTTCCACCATAATAGGATGAGTCCAAGAACAAAAACGTTTCAATAGGGTGAAAATTCAGTAATTTCCATTCACCAAATATAATGTCATAACTCAACTTATTTATAAAGTAAATATGCAGGGTAAAATATATATTCAGACACCTGAGGCCTATTTATAAACAAAACTGGAATATTTAAAGTATAATTGGTCCCAAAATGGGGCTAAAATAAGGCCTATTTACAATGGAAAAAATTTGAAAGAAAATAACAAAAAAGTACCAAAATTTCACAATTAATACCGTGTTATTTTGGGCAAAAAATCCAATTGTAATGGCGATCATTCAATATCTGTTTTTTGTTTGTGGCAAGGTCAATACAATAAATGTATTTCTGCTAGCACTTTTTATCCAAGTAAAGCGTTTATAAACCATTGATTCAAAATAACTAAACATTTTTTTAAAACTTTTATCATAAATTGTCCAATTTTTTTCACAATTTTGGAGAATAAAGCACAAAAAATAATAAACAGAAAGAGAGGGATTGTTTTGATAAAACTTTAAAAAAGACAAACCAACCTGTAGTAAAACATATCCCAGTGTCTCAGGCATCATAGTACTAGATGCTGTAGCAATACTTATCACACTTGGTCTGTGGTACGGGAAGTCATAATCTCTTTGTAAAGTCTCCGGTATTCTACCAAGTTCTAACAGGGGAGGTAAATCTTCCACACAAATATCCAGTGATGATCGTAGACGTTTAATATTGATTGTACCACTCGTACTGGTAGCTACATCACCAGCTTCCATGTTCTGTGTCTCAAACATATTATCCATGTGACGTATAAACTCTGTGGAACTGTAAGATAAAAACAATGTGTTGTGTATAAGGTAGGGGTGTAACAATATGGTAAAAACTGCATTGCAATATATTGCAATACACATTGTTCTTTGCACATACATGCATAGCATAAATTAATGCATGTGCGTCGTCTTAATTTTATCAACATTGTACATAGATATTTGTACTTTTAAATGATCTACACGTATTAGTCAAATGTTTGAATATCTTAGAAAAAAGGTTTTGAATGGACTTTCAAAGATATTTATTCTCTCACTTCACGAAAAATATTTCAAGTTTCTGAACACATTTTAACATTAATTCAAACATTTAAATCTCAGACTCTGATAAAAACAATCAGTAAGTATCATAACTAGCAAAACCGGTTCAGAGAAAAATGAACCGGTTAAAAACCGTCAGAAGCGTATTGCAATATTAACCGGTATATCGGTTAACCATTACACCCCTAGTATAAGGTCTGATTTCAACATTTATTACATATACTGATGTGGCCAGTCATCATCCAAATTGTCCTTTGACAGGTATAGATATATGGATCTAGTACAGGCACATACTCTCCTTAGTGGCAAAGAACTGACTTCTCAAAACAAAACAAGGTAGGGTTTAAGTGTGTTTCTTTTAAAATCTGCTTCCATATACAAGCTCAGCCGACTTTACAATCTTGTACAATAACTCCTGGTCATTGAAATCACCCTCAGACAGGCAATTCC
Organism: Mactra quadrangularis; assembly: GCA_025267735.1. NCBI lineage: Eukaryota > Metazoa > Mollusca > Bivalvia > Venerida > Mactridae > Mactra > Mactra quadrangularis. The sequence goes on along the minus strand of CM046299.1, from coordinate 53,409,013 downwards.
TCACAGTACCCATTTACTCCTACGGGGGAGTAGAATAATTGTAGGTTACTTTCTTGCTCAATGAAATTAGCAGTGTCCCTAGTGGGGATCGCACTTGGAACCTCTTGAATCCTAAGCAAGCGTCCTACCACTGGATCACTGTTCCTACTAAGGGTATGACCAATATATATTTTATTAATTAGAATATATTTTATGACCGAACTCAATAAAGATATGTATGTCATGCCTGGAATTAAACTCATAATAATGGATTTCCAGTACACACAGATGATACAAAGACTTTATTATACCTTGCAACACAAGCTTCCTTCTCGACACTAGAATGTAACTGTAGCGCAGCCAGAGTAAATTCTTCATCAACATTTTTATCATACCACCAAGCATACTCACTAGGTTCTAAAAATAGAAACAATAAAATTACAAAATTCTGATGCTAATATCACAACAATCATCTAAACTTTGTGTTTTTGTTTTGGTGAGACTTTTGATCAAAGAAGAACAAACTCAAACTTGAGTTTTAGATATCAAAATAATAAAATAATACTAATTTGCTATAAAAAGCTCAGGATAGGTCAACAGTTAACCAAAACTCACCAATACTATATCATAGATTAGATTTGATTTCAGACTTGTACAAAAACGGATGGACATTGTCTTATGTAATATTATGCTACTAAAGGCAAATACACCTATGCACACATTTACCTCTGTAACTAAAATTCACTTAACCATATTCTTAACATCAACCATATATTTTAACATAAATTAAAGACTCACCAACATTAGCTGGAGGTGTAGGTATAGCTACAGTACCCAGTACTAAAGTACCACTAGAATCTGTGTAGATATTATGTAATACATTTCTAACATAAATCAAAGACTCACCAACATTAGCTGGAGGTGTTGGTATGGCTACAGTACCCAGTACTAAAGTACCACTAGAATCTGTATAAATATTATGTAATACATTTCTAACATAAATCAAAGACTCACCAACATTAGCTGGAGGTGTTGGTATGGCTACAGTACCCAGTACTAAAGTACCACTAGAATCTGTATAGATATTATGTAATACATTCCTCACTAGAGCTTTAACATAACTTGTCTCAAATTCACTGTAAGCCACATTCTCATACACAATCTGAAACATTAAAAACATGTACATATATATCATTATAAGCAAGACCATGAAATGTATGTCATAGGCTGAGAAAAATATGGTGCCTGACTGATAGAGACTTGAACTCAGACCCACCTTGCTTTCAAACAAGTCATTGCCTCAATCTAACAATGTCCTATCTCCATTTTTGAAAAAAAAGAGATTAGCATTCCTATGTGATTAGTATAACCTAGTTCTATCTTCTAAAAAAAATCTTGACTCTATACATGTACATCATTAATGTGCCTGCTAAGTCTCATGTCAACATGTATACAGATTGAAACAATGAAGATATGACCTTTTGAACTTTTGAAGTTGATTTCCAAAAATAAAAATTTAGGAGTTACAGCATTGTTAGAGCAAGGCAACAACGTGCTCTTCAGACTGAGCTATTGGGTTGCTTAAGTATACTTCTCACCATAATGTGAACAATGTATGTACCATGACATGTATTTTATGAAAAATTTAAAATTATTCAAATATGACAAACTATGCTTTCATCTACAGTAAAGTTATGGCAAACTTATGGTATGGTAGATATCTTGACTTCGATATTCAAACATATTTACAGCAGTAGGAGAAGAAGTGGCCATTAATTTGTTTTGTTTGGTTTGTTTGGTTTAACGCCGTAGCAACACATTGTATAAGTCATATAACAGCAGTAAGTTAACCTACCAACTGTTCCTGGAAAAGCTGAATCTCTGGATTTAGCTGTTAACCAACTATTAAGCGCACTCTTTTGTCAGTGACTGACAACTGCCCAACATAATAAGCATCATTGGAAGGAGGGAGAATGGCTGTGGAAATAATTTCATGACCAAGCTCCACAAAAGTATGCCCAGTCTGGGAACCGAATCCAAGACCCATCTATTAGTAGACTTGTGTGCTACTAACTGAGCTAGCCAGGCAGCTTCAAAATGGCCATTGAATTAATTAACTAGTTTACCTTTTACTGGTCAGGACATGGTTGAAAATTGACCTTTTTGAACAAACAGGGGATTGACCAGTAAAGGTTTCAATAAACAACTTCATTAACCAACCTGTGAAATAAGTTGAGCTAATTTTTGTTGATCTGGTTCCCCTCCTTCTTCGTCACTTGGTCTCAACATTCTACTGAGAACCAGCATGATAGCCTGTGATGTTTGTACTTGAGTGAATGGATAATATTGACTTAAACCTTGAGCACCAAATAATTGTCTGGCAGCTAACATAGCTTGTATGATTGCTATAGCAAAACATATATTCCTGATATTTTGTGATTCTTGAAGTACAGCCTCCCATACTTTAGGTGATACTTGTTTCAATGTTGATACAATAGCTGAAATTATCATAGATTAACAAAATAGACATAAGTATAGGATTGTTTGTAGGTTTAAATTCATGTTTACATAAAATTTGAGATATTTTTTTAATTTAAGAATTGTTCTGTTCAGTTCTGCATAGAATACTACCAGTATGAAGTACAAACATGAAAACACAGAGAAAGTTCAAAGACTCGAACATTTGATCACAAACCTTTGAGGTTTTAAAATTTTACTTCACAAGGGCTGGTTTGATTAGATAAGAGTTTCATACTGCTATATGCCAATCTCAGATTATTCAGTTATTTGTATGATTTAAGACCCCTTACATCCAATCTTTCTTGTGCCAATACAATATATTCTAACAGATGATATTCTAATAAAACAATGACAAATGTTAAGTTATTTCATCAATCACTAACCTGTATGTAGATAAGTCTGTGGAGATTTATAATTGATAGTTAGAGGAGGTTCAGAGTCTCCACCAGATTCAGTATTACTGTCAGTTAATTCTTGTTGTAATATATCCATGGTAACATGGTTCCAGGCTACTTTATGTAGATTTAATATCAGATAGTCTGGTATATTACAACTTGGTTCACTTGTTATCCAGATACAAAATTTACTGTTCTTTCTCTTTTCTTCTGGATTACTGGCTGTAAACATATATATATATAATAATAGTAACAATTATAATAATGACAATAATAATGATGACTATTACACCAGATTCAATCCCCACTGTGGGCATTGCTAATTTCCTTGAGCAAGAAATTAACCTAAAATTGCTGCACTCCATTCAGGTGTAAATGGGTACTGTGAGAGATCGCCGGCCTGAAGGTGATTTCAGGAGCTATCATACAAGATTGTAAAGTCAGCTGAACATGTATATGAATGCAGACTTTTAACATCACTTTAACTCTTTTTAGGTTTTCTCAACACCACTTGTCATAAGTGTGCATTTATTGTATTAGAACTTTCATACAACTGTCTATACTCATATATTGTAATATGCAATCTGAATTGAATTTAGTTCCGCTTTATTCAGAAACCAAAGATATAATTATAACAATAACAATACCTCTAAGTTTTTCACGACTTCTGTAAACTCGTATTAAATGTTTCTTGATTTGATTGTAGAATTTTTGTGGAGCTAAATGAAGATCTTCAATGATAGCCCAGCCATCATTCTTCTCTGCCGTGTCTATAGCTTCTTCTACCAATACCTCACTACCTTCTGCTATACGTACATGTTCTACATTCACTTTTACTGTCTGTAACATACATACAGAAAATATACGTCAATTTGAGAGTAAGAATTGATTTAGCTCTAAGTGGAAACATACTTTCAAATACACTGCCCTCCAAAAGTTCCTTCACAGTACAATTAATTGAATGGCAAGAATTTCCAAATTAAATTTTGAGGAATCATGATATCATTGTTATTTTTATTCATTATTCATGCAATGGAAATATAATTTCTACAGGTTAATCTTATTTGTTGAGTTGCAGCAAAAATTTTGATCAGCCTCCAAAACTAGAGTAAATGTATTTCAATGCACCAATATCAAATTTCATATATTTCTGCAGGTTTAAATCCATTTGGAAAAATGTATTAAATCAAAAATGCTAAACTAAACATCATTTAAAATAATCTGCTTTTACAACTTTTTGAAATTCCCTATAATACAGTGTAAATTGAAAATGTGTGAAGGAACTTTTTGGAGGGCAGTATACAGTAAAATTCTGCTATTAAGACAAGCAAAATCGATGGTCTTAATAGCGAAATGGTCTTATTATAGAGACCCTTTTGTTCACAACCTAAGCCTTTGGGTCTTAACATTTGTCAAAAATCACATGATTTTGAAATAACAAAAGTGGTCTTAATAGCGAAACTTTACTGTAATACCATGCCATACGAGTTGAAAGTTGGCTCATTCGACTTTTCCACAGCTTTGATGGTTATAGGGTCAAGTAAAAAGTTCAAAACAATAGTAGTTTTTCACTTTATAAAGGTTTTCAATAAAGTATGAAAGGAGCATAACTCCAAAGTATATTCAGAGAGCAAGGACCAAATTATTAAACAATATTTTGACCAAACTTAGTAGCAAACCCTTGTATATTAGTATTGTTACATCAAAATGGGACTATGAATGTTAAATGTCTAAAATAAAATCTGAAAATCTATAAGTCTTTTCATTATCATAAGAATTTTCACAATATGCAACCCCAATAAATAAGCAATCTAAATTTAATTAAATCATCTGAAAAAACAATAACAAACATAGTTCACTTAGAAAAACAAAACCTCAGTAAAAACAACACATGTAAAAGCAAACTGATGCCTGCAGTGAAAATTTTCAAAAAATGTTTACCTTTGCCAGTTTAAACAAGACATCGACAGGTGAGTGTGTAAGTTTTAATCTTGTTATTGGTTGTGACTTTAATGAACCTAAACTATCAGGTAATAACAATAATATACCAAGATGTCTTCTAGAATCTTGTAACGTATCTTGTAGATTGAAATCCATTTGATCTAAAAATATTATACAAATATAAAACATATGAAATAAATCTGTGAGCTAATGCTCACTAGTGATACCCCCACAAAAATCTAAAAATATGCGACAAACAGGAAGTACATGAGCAAGGAGCATGAAATCGCTTTACACCACATGGGACTATGGGATGAAGCAATATGCAAAGTATAAGGCTGCTGCATGTTATAGTTGCTGAGAAAACTGCGACGGAAATTTTGTAACGGACGCACGCACACACGCACGGACAAGGGTAAAACAGTATACCCCTCTCTTCTTCGAAGCGGGGGTATAAATATTAGTTTAAAAAACAAAAGTTCACAGAATTCAATTTAAAAGAAGCAAATTCAGAATGCAGTTTAAAAGCAAACTTTGGCAAGTTTTTAATAAGTTCAAATCTATTTGATGTAAAATATATAACATGAGAGTTTGAATTCTAGGAATTCTGTCTATAAAACAAAATCATTCATGATGATTGATTTTGTTTTATAGACAGAAGTCCTAGAATTCAAACTCTTAATTATGTGTAATGTCATGTTACATGACTGTCAAATTATAGTTGGTTCTTGACAAACCATTTAAATTGAAAACAATATGAAATGGCAAACTTTCGTTGTTGCACTCTGTCCCCCAAACTAAGTTGGTAAAAGATAAAGCGACAAAGCTATGGTTCAAGACAACCAAAATTGAACATCTCTGTTATTACCAATATCAATGTGTTAACATCATTTATACCGTACTTACTTAGAAACACGAAACAACTAGACCTATCACTCAATTTGATGATATACCCCCCAGCAGATTTTTGTCAAGAAGTTTGAATCAAATTTGTACAATAGGTACTGAGAAAATGAGCAGACAATATTTTTCACCAAAGGGCCATAACTCTGCAAAAAATCAATGGACTGTAAACAAAATGGGATATGCACATATTTGCTTGATACATAGTCTATGATTAAAGTTTGTATCATATCCGTACAATAAGTGCTGAGAATTGAGCAGACAAGTACTACATCCGACCAACAAACCAAAAAACTGACCAACCGACAAGCTGACTACTACATATCCCTTAACATAGTTTTAGAGGGTATGTAACAACATGACAGTAAGAACCCTGACTATACTCACCTGGTAAATTAAGTGTCAAATATTTATTGACATATTTAGATAAAGCTACAGGAAGTCTGTCAGGACGTAACATTCTCAGTAACAATAATTGATGGAACTCTGTTAATGGTCCAAGATCTGGAGACTTTGACGTTTCTTCTTTATTACTTTTAGTACTTTCACTTGAACCTGGGCGTGTTTCTGTAAGATAAATGTAGAAATATATATAAGTTAGGTACAAGATTGGCAGACACAAAAGAAACTACATACTTGCCGCGACCATAATGAAAGATGGAGACCAGATGTAATCAGGTAGGAAAATATATTAATTTTAAGCTGATGTCAGACAAAATATTTTTGTTTTAAAATTAAACCTGTAATTACATCCTCCATAAACAATTAATCAAAAATCAATTAAGAGAAAAAAATGTTCTGTCAAGGGTTGAATTATTTAAAACCAAATTTGGTAAAAGGGAACGCCATTTTGCAAGGTCAGTTTATAAGGCTTCTCCTATGAGATTTAGAAAGCCAGCTTAAGAGCTTTGATTTTATTATATGGCATTCTCAACATCAGATTTAAAATCCTTTGAATATATTGACTAAAGACCTAAGGGTGAAACCAGTTTTTGACAAAGCAAATGTAGATAGACAAGTGAATGTCAATTTATCAACATTTGTCTTAGATCAAATCCTTTGAGTCTTTGGCTTTCCCATGATGCAGTCATATAGAATTAAATCATATATATTAGCAGTCCACAAAATTAGGCTTTTAACAGTGGTTGCTTTTACGGCTGTCTTTGCCCCATATTATTGTGTACTTTTTGATATTAGTTTTTAATAGCCCAAGTAACATGTAAGGTTTTTGGAATAGAAAAAAAATAAGGATGTCTGACAATATTTTAGACCGAATAAACAACTTCATATACACCTACCCATGGAAGCCCCAGCTGCTGTCACAGACAATGGTAAATATAAAATACACCTACCCATGGAAGCCCCAGCTGCTGTCACAGACAATGGTAAATATGAAATACACCTACCCATGGAAGCCCCAGCTGCTGTCACAGACAATGGTAAATATGAAATACACCTACCCATGGAAGCCCCAGCTGCAGTCACAGACAATGGTAAATATGAAATACACCTACCCATGGAAGCCCCAGCTGCTGTCACAGACAATGGTAAATATGAAATACACCTACCCATGGAAGCCCCAGCTGCAGTCACAGACAATGGTAAATATGAAATACACCTACCCATGGAAGCCCCAGCTGCAGTCACAGACAATGGTAGCGGTTCACGTTCAGGATATTCTCCCTTATACCATATCTTCCAGGATTCACTATTCTGTGCAAAGTTAACACATAAAGAATCAAGTGGACCAGGAAGTACCGATAATGCTAGAATATCTTCCCATTTCTCTTGTGGTAACCAATCAGGGGCTTCATCTCTACAATCAAAGTCTGCGAGTGTAAGCTGCATTCCTAGACCAGGGTTACCTAGGTAACAGAAAATATATACAACATTAGTAATAATACATAATGCATTTTGTAACATAATTAAGCATTGTCTAAGTCATATACATTGCTAGACATTAAAGGTCATCCTATTGCACCTGACGACCTATATTTGAATTCAGGCAACCTGTTACTGCTATTAAAGATATGGTTTGGGCTAGTAGAAAATATAGCTGGCTGTCCATTTGGACAACCTAGTTGAAAAGTTAGTGTAGTGCCCTGAGTATAGATGAAGTCAGTTGTCCAACTCATTGTTCCTGGACAGACCTCGATCTCTGGACCAATCCATTTAACTTAGTAATAAGCACATACTATCCGTGCTGGGTAGCTACTTGTCTTGCACATACTGAAGCTAGGGGCTGACAACTGTCCATCTAGGTAGAAGATAATGGCTCTAGAAAATATATTAGTGCACTCATACATGAGTTAAAGGTCACCAGAGTAAAACAGTATCTTGGTATATAACAGCTAAGAGAAACTATCTTCAAATCTAAATATTGTTTTGATTTAAATCCGTGCTAGGTAGCTACTTGTCTTGAGCAGACATCTTGGTGTGAATCTTGTCTAGTTGCTTCAAGTACAGCTTTCTTTGTACAAACCAGACATGGCTACTTGTTTAAGTTGAACTTAAAAATATATATCTTAGGGTCAAAACTGAGCTTTAAGAATCTTACATACATGTACCAGTACATCTTATCTTAAATTTCATAAAGCATGGGCTTTTTAGAAACCTGAGTTTTTTACAAACACATGCTAATTCTTAGCTACATGAAGTAAATACACAATATTATCTTATAAAAGTTTTACCTTGTAGTAATAAAGACATTTCTTCATTAGTAAAGTTCTCACCACCTTCAGCTTGGATATTTAAACATAATAATGTAGCAAATAATAAACAATCTTCTTCATATAAACTCCTGAAAAATATAAACATAAAATAATGATATTTAAACATCCAGGTACACTCCCCTCTAACCAGTATTAACAATAAACTTACCACCAATTATAGAAGTCAACACCTCTATATTGTACAGAGTTTAAGTCTATATTATCATCAATATACCACTGCTTTAAGTTAACTCAGTTTTTCAAAACTTTTCAGAAGACCTTAATACTGAACAATGTTGCATTGAAATAAATGTTGTTTTCAGAAATAGCCAAATGCCAAGTGTCAATCAGGTTACACCTTTTATATTTGGATGAAAATCATGGAATTATTTAAAGAAATGAAATAAGTAATTTTTGAAAAATAGATCAGAGTTGCAATGAGGTTAGTTGCATTATGATATCCTGTTACTTAAGCCTAAAGATTCACCCGTGAAGATTGTCATTTCAAACTTGTAACATCCCAAGGCATTCATTTTTAACCTTGAGTAAACAAGTAAATCTGTGAGCTAATGCTCACTAGTGATACCCCCGCAAAAATCTAAAAATATGCGACAAACAGGAAGTAGATGAGCAAGGAGCATGAAATCGCTTCACACCACATGGGACTATGGGATGAAGCAATATGCAAAGTATTAGGCTGCTGCATGTTATAGTTGCTGAGAAAACTGCGATGGAAATTTTGTAACGGACGCACGCACGCAAGCACGGACAAGGGTAAAACAGTATACCCCCCTCTTCTTTGAAGCGGGGTATAACAATTTGAACTATTTTAATTAATTTTAGCTATCAAACTACAAGAATAACAATTTCAAATAGAACAGCAAAGTAGCAAACGGAGCCTCAAAACAAACCAGGTCACCAGATTTGGTGAAGAAAAGTGTCCTATCGCTAAATCAAGACCTTGGCTAGATGATATAAGAACAAAGCCAGACTTACTCTCTAATTCTTCTATAGACAAGACCAGTTAATTTATCCATCAATTGTTTGATTTGATTAGCAGAGAAGTTACTATATTCTACACCTTCAGATGGTAATGTTGATGTTTGTGGTAATTCTAAAGCTGGTAAATCTTCTGACTCTGTACCTGCTACCAGACGTTGTGCTGCACTTGTACTAGCTGATTCTGTAACATACAGGAACATAGAGATACATTGTTGGAAACAAATCAATGGTTCAGATTAAAACAAGTCAACATCTTTCTTTACTTACATTTATTATAAAGACCAGGGGCCCATATTATCAAAAGTTATACCACTGATTTTAGTCGTAAATCATTCTATATTGTATTGTTAAATTATCGTAAGATATTTGATAACATGATGCCCTGATTTGCGCATAACTATTGAAATACTCATCTTAACAAAACAAACAATAAAAGGAAAGTCTTGTAAGACTAATTTGTTTTTGCTGATTTATATTAACTTTTTTTTCAACATGAAGGCTAACCTATAGGTTCCCTACATTCCTTTTCAATAAAGCTTATTTTTTCATAAGTACAAACAACTTCTTCAGAAATGAACCTCAATTGCTGACCTTTCATGAAAAAATAAGACCTGCAGCAAATTATTAGGAAAGACATTCAGCATACTAATACTGTTGGAGCATGACTTGGATTGGTAAAAAATAGAAGAACATCAAATAATTCCAAACTACAAATTGAAATTACCATCAAAATTTACTTTAGCAGTCTTAACTTAGTTCACAAGCTTATTAACATTCTACATAAATAAACTGTTTCTAACCTTTTTTAAGTGATTTCAAAAAACAATGCGATGAAAAGTTAAAATAACAAATTATATAAACATTGCATTTTCTTATCTTAAAGTGTAGTTTGTGTTGGCTTTCTTTATATTTTGTAAAGTTTTGAAGTCATCATGTATATTACCTTCAGTAGGTTCCAGTTTACTTCTCTCGTCAAAGTCAGCCTCATATTGTCCAGTATCTTGTTTAGTTGTAGCTGTAGTTTGTTTATCAGTAGTTTTATCCCCAGCAGTATCATCACCAGGTGAACCATGAGAAGATGAACTACCAACTCTAACTTTACGTTCACCACCATCTATACTGGTTGAATCATCATCATCTTCAAATCCCTGAGAAAAATATATTTATTATAGTAAAATAATCAAATGGTCATTTGGTGCGCTAGATAATTGCTGGGTATGAAGTCATATTATATGTATGTACAACAAATTGATATGTTTAGATAAATTATTTGACCATGAGATTCAGACCAGTAGTAGCTGGGCACTATAGAAGTGAAACCTGTGCGACAGACAGGACAGGAGAGTCAGACCACGCACTGAGCCCACTGTGTTGACTTATGCAAGTTTTCATACATGCAATAAATATTACAGCAAGATTACTTCATTTACAAATATATTACAGAGAAGACATTTCTACTGAATAGGAGTTTATTGAACCAAGATCTTTTTTAGATCTATTTTTATATTAAAAGCATCCATTAAGCATGGAAACACATTTTAAAGAATGATGTAGCCAATATATATCAACTTTATAACAATAGTGACATTATATATACATCAGTTATGTCCTTTTCTTTGTTTCGTTACACCAGGCCTCCAAAAAATCCTTTCACCCACTCAATTTGCCAGTAAATTTGGCCTTCATGAGAGTTCAGTTTTTCTAAAGCGCCTTTTTCTAGTGCTAAGTTAAAAGGTTATGAATGAAATCTATGAAAAAGATATAAATTGTAAGTCGCAAAAACCGGCAAAAATTGGCAAAAAATTTAATCATTACAAAACCTGTTTTTACAAACAAAAGTAGAGTCCTGTAAGATGAGTGCCTTGGGAAATTTTTCGAGCCCTAAGCACAATGGCGAAAAAATATAAGAGTTAAGAAAACATATATACATATGTAAATGTACCAATAAGGGCCTTATCTTGGACACAAAAGATAACAATATATAACATACCTCTTCATCAAGTACATTTTGTGTAAATTCATCAGGAAGTTCTCCACCAACAGCTTCATCAAATAATGTTATAAAATAAGCTAATGAATATTGATATTCATTATGTACACTTTGTAGACCTCTAGTTATAGCATACAACATTGCTGCTCTACGTGCTAGTGGGTACAGTTCATCTTTTAATGCATCAAGATCTTCTAGTAAATTATATGTATCTTGTAGTCTGTTAGATAACTGAAAATAAAAGAAGAGGTAAAAATGATAAATTCTTACATAGGCACATGTCCTTTTTTACTCTTTTTCAATGCAGCATCATCATTTTTCAATATTGAACAGGGAAGCATATTATAAAAAACCTTACGATGATTTAATGATACAATATAGACAGATTTACGACTAAAATCGGTTCTAAGACGCTTGATAAACGAGCCCCTGATGCATAATTTTTATTATTTACCCCCTTGTTTTTAAAACTGACAAATTAATACCTTTTCTTTTTTTCAGAATTGAAAGAACATACAGTAACATAGTCTCTTGTCTTGATTTGTCTATCAAATAAGTCATTTTAACTTGTAATTTAATTTTAGTTTGTCAAAGCTTGTGCCTATGTTTTATTCTACAACAAAATACAGACAACTGTATAATGTCTTATGCAAAAGTTTCTGGGGTTTTATGGCACTTTATTCCCTTTTTCTCATAAATTGTTTAGTCATATCACAATGGATTTTAGAGGTTCACAAGGAGAATAGTCCACAAAAATCATCAAATGGTACATGGTATGTGACCAAAGTCATCCAAAGTTGGGGAACTAACAAAGCCATGCAAACCAAAAAATCATTTTTTTGATACCTCAAACAAATCAATTGTAACCACGTACACATACATGTACATTCATTCAAAAGAAAATATTGAACGTTTGATGTAATACAGATATATTGTACTTACTTCAACTTTAGCATTTGTAAAATCTGTTATAAACTTGACAGCTTTAGCGCTACCCATGATAGCTTCCTGATTGGTCAATACTTTATCTCTAACAGTTACAGATAAATGATGTAAAGTCTTCTTTTGTACTTCAACATTCTTCAAAGCTAGAATACGTTCCTTATACAAGTCAGGTCTGATTCTAGCGAAGGCTCGTGTGAGTAGATCTTCAGTTAGAGTATCATGTGATACACCAAAGTTTATTATAGTGGTAGTTGATGCTATCTCTGGGTTAAACTTGGGTTTGGGTAACGGTGTTGATAAATAAAATCTAAAATCTTGATGACAAAGAATTCTTCTACCACAGAATTTTATCATTCTTGGTTCTGTAAATAAAAAGATGAAAACCATAATAAGCAATGATGAATAATAAGATATTTATTTCTACCTGATTGTTATGTTTCCAAGCAAATTCTATCAAAAAAGTGTTACACATGTTATAATAATATTGTGATATGTACATTGCATGATTTCAGTGAGAGGGTGACCACGACAAATTTTCTACGACAAAGGAAATATAAAGGGCCAAAACTGGTGATCCCAGTTCGATAAAAAGACTGTATGCTAGTTGTCTCTAACAACTACAGCATGTTTTTATAACAGTGATATTCATTCAAAGTAAAAACTAGTGTTTTGATTGTTTAAGTACAAAATGTATTTTTAACAGTAGATATACTATCGGGGCTTTTGCTTAGCCATCTGAAGCCACCAAACCTTGGACAGCTATGAGTCTCTCAGAGTTGAACCATATGATAAATGAAAACTATTACCTTCATTTTTATCATTTTCATTGGCAGTGTTTCTATGATGCATCAAGGGTGTTATGATGTTATCTATATGTTCTTCACAATTCTTTAACAACACAGGTTTACCTCGCATGATTGCTTTCTCTAATGTTAATATAACATGTGGATCAGACCTGAAATATAACATTAACATTTATAGAGTCTGGTTATACAAAATTATCAGGATAAAAAATAGAGCAATAGACTTAATTTGGAATTCAAACTTGTGGGTTTTTCCGTCCATGTGCTGTAGGTACAAACAAAGTTTGTTACACATTATTGATGAAAAAACCACAATATTTGGTTTAAATCTCATTGTTCTTTGTACACATATTTTCATTGTGACAGTGAAAGTTTGTTGGTTCCTACTGGGAAAACCCCAAATATTTGAATTCCGGATTTAGTCTATTCCTATCATACCCTGAGTGTGATGTTGTCCTATGTCAAGCAACATTTTAAAACTCATTGCATATGGTCCATATTATCTGAGATTATTTTTCTCCGAAATAGGGCCAATACTCTGTACTCATTTTCACAAGTAAACTCCAAAATTTAACCATCTGCATTTCTTTGAGGCACTGGCTATATGTTATCAGCAAGATATTGATATTAAGAAAATTATAAATCTGAAATCTTACAATTTTTGTTGACATTGGACAACATTACAAATCATTACTTAAAATATTTTATTGAAATATTAACTTATAAAATACCATCAAATGATAAAATTATGATTATTTGCCATCTTGACAAACTTTTTTTTCTGAAAAATCTGAACACAGAATAGAGCAGAATAGAAAGATCCATAATATTTTTTAAGTAAAATATTGAGTGAAACTCAACTCTCATCTTGAAGTATTTTTCTTTAATTGTAATCATAAGTAACAATTATTTAATAAACTGTTATAAAAAATCTTCACTTAAAAATGACATCACATGTATTAACTTTCAAAACGAATTTTATGATCATACAATGTAATCTAGAAAAAAACATGCAAAGAGAGAAAATGTGATCTAACTCATATGAAAACATAAAACCATTGATCCATATGGAAATTCTGCACAAAATCTAGCTACATAAATATGAAAGCTGTGTGTCCCATTTGACTTGGTTAAGAGTTCTTTGGGCCCTTTCACATGCCAACTACTAAGTAAATATAGCCCATTAACACAAAAAGTTGCCCCTTAACAATTTCATCGGTTCAGAACCTTTTCTTTTTTGTTAAACTAATAAAGAATTTAATTACTTCAAAAGAAAAGCCAACCTAAATTAAAAATGTCATTTTTACTGTACAAAAAGAAGAAGTATTAGCCATTATCAAGTCTTGTGAAAGTGAATTTCTAATAAGTTATATACAAAAGTGTTTTTTTAAACAAAACATAAAATCTTCAAAATGTGATCTAGGCAGACGGAAAAAATTAAACACAAGCAAGATTGTGAATACTTCTTGTTTTAAGAAAAAATCTGATGTTAAAATAGCCTTCTTCCATCAGTGTAAAAACTTATGTGAAAAATTAACTGAAAACAACTAATAAACTGAATAAAGTCTGTAAGAAATATGATTAAAAGAATAAAGAATTGAAACATGTCAAAGGGAGAAAACTCAAGATTTAGAAATAAAAGAAAATCAATAAAAAGGGAGATAACCCAGAGACTATAAAACCTTTCTGTGTATATATAGTTCACAACATTAATCTATATTCCTGGGTTGGACATTTCATTGACTCTTTCTAAAGAGATCCTGCACTTAGCAACAAGCATTATAGATGTTCCAGACTAGATAAATTCTGTGCAGAAACTAAAATGCTATAATTTTAGTTGATGTACAGAAAAATCATAAAAAATCTTTCAAAATAATAGCCAAGATTACAACTTTTTAGAAAAAAAATTAATATCTAAACATGAAAAATTATTAAAATGAAGTCATTACCACATAAAAACAAAGCTGTTAAGAAGAAATGTCATCTAGGATGACAAAGGAAGGCCAGAAGATTACATCTTTGCATAAAAAATGACACCTTCAACAGTTAAATTATTAATATAGGTCACAAAATGTCCACTCCAGTAAAATATAGATCAACAAATCACAAACAAACATAGTGAGACACACAAGAAACAAAGACATACCATCTGTTGTATCCAGTAGATTTTAAAATACACACCAACAATCAGCAATGAGGGTAGGTAAAAACAGGAAGGTAAAAAATAACATATAAGCATTAGAATAGGTTAGATATTAATTATACATATATGATAAACATGCATTATAGTACAACCATGATCCAAAGTCTCATCAGGGTTCTAGTAGGTGTGACTATAATTATGAACTTACTAAAAAATTTGATGCAAATTGATGATAATGTTCTATGGATTCGCTCGCACCTTAATTTTGACGTTTTCACAAATTATTATTTTATTTTATCGCTCCCTCATAAAAGTTTGTTCAAACCACTATATAAAGCAAGTGAATTTAGATATTTTAAATATTTTTCCTTCACTCGCTCGCCCCATTATTTTCCAGAAAAATCCATACAACACGTCATCAATTTGCTGTGGCCCAAAGGGTGAAGTGAATCTTTGTATAAGTCACTGATTTAAAAGATTTAGCTTTTGTAAATTTAGTAAACAATAGATGTAGAGAAACATTTGTTTAAGTTATTGATTCGAATGTTTTATATTTAGTTAATTATCTCATTAATATTCGTAGTTGTACTAACAAACCACACCTTCAAATACCTGTATGAGACTATTGATCAATGTCTGATTATTAATACGACAACATAAGTAGCATGTTAGATTAAATTATTCAACTATCATTCAATTTTTTTTAACATAAATAATGTTTGCATAAAAAGTGTTAACAAATTGAACTGTAATAAATGTATCTTTGAAAATTAAACAAAAAGTTTTGAAGACAAACTGTTGCTAGAAAAAATATACAACAATAAGATAAATATACAAGTTATAAATGCATAATGTAAACAAGTAAATATAGCTTGCAGTTATAAAGCCTCTATGTTACTAAATTATGTTGTTAACTCCGTAGCAACACATTGTATAGGTCATTTAAGGGCAGTCAGTCCACCTACTCACTCCTCCTGGAAAGTCTAAATCTCTGGATTTAGCTGTTAACCAACTACTAGACGCATACTTTCGTCAGTGACTGACAACTGCCCTATGTAATTAAAAATCATTGATAGGAGGGAGAATGGCCGTACAAATAATTTCCTGACCAAGCTACTCCAAAGTATGCCCCGCCCGGGATTCGAGCCCATGACCCCTTGATTAGTAGACTTGCATGCTACCAACTGAGCTAGCCGGGTGGCATAACTACTAAAGTATGTAATGGTTTAGATATCATAAAAGTTAAAAATTTAGTTAGATCTGATATATCAGTGCACATTGTGTGATTGAAAAGACAGGACTAACATGGAATGGCAAGAAAGAGGCATAAAAACAGAGTGGGATCTGGAAATGAAATAAACCAATGGCAATTTTTTTCAGGGGGGGGGGGGTCTGTGGACAGGCCCACCTAGATTTTTTTTCTTTCACATTATATCAAAAGCCACTCAAAATTATGGTGAGGCACACTCCGCCATATTTTATAACATGTTTAGGTTAAAGGTAAATATGATTAACTATTGAATATTATAGATACAGTAAATTGATTTGAATAACAAAATCAATTAAATTACACGTGAAAAAATAACACATAGTTTGGGCAACTAAAGTACATATTTTTGCTACATAAAATTATGTATACAGAATTGAAAGCACTAATAATTATGTAGATGCTAATAATTATGTATATGTTTACTTGTACAAAAAAACAAAAACTCAAACTATCATATGTAGAAGGAAAGTACATAAACCCAAACCATTTTAAAATACTAAACAATGTAAGCCCCAACATTGAGAAAACATAAAGTATCACAGTAATACAGATAAAAAGCCCTTGTTAACTTTAACTATTGATAGAAACCATTATAATTAAGGTAAAGTTAGACATTGATCCTAGTATTACTGGATTAGACATAATGTTCTGATTGAACAGTCACCAAGTGTTCAGCTCTTTGTTAAACTACAAGGTCACACAATACGAGATTCCCCCTCAGATGTCATATTGATTTCTGATCCTATTGTAAAGAGTGATAGCCTAAGTAAATTTGATTCTTTATGCTTAAATTAAACGACAGAGCTTCAATAACTAAGTAATGAATCATTAAAACATTCATAAGTATTTCATGCTTTATCTCAGAAATGCATTATTTCAATCCAAATGAGGATAGCCTGCCCTCATGGTTGAAAATTCAAACTTTTCAAAATCCAGTAATATCTGAATTGCAATGATTAAAGCAACTTCTACAATCTACATAAATATAGAACTCTTTCTTATGTTCCAAAATCCTGACCTTCAAGACCAGTCCAGAAAACTAAAAAAAATGGCTGCCATGAGAGCACAGTCTAGTTCAAATCAACCAATCAGAATGTCCGATCCAGTAATATCAACCAATGGGAATGGGATATATAAATGGTTAATT
Source organism: Mactra quadrangularis (assembly GCA_025267735.1). Taxonomy (NCBI): domain Eukaryota; kingdom Metazoa; phylum Mollusca; class Bivalvia; order Venerida; family Mactridae; genus Mactra; species Mactra quadrangularis. Next base: position 53,391,264 of record CM046299.1, on the reverse strand, counting down.
ATTACAACAAAGTTGATGGTTCAGTATAAAACTAGTCTAACTACATGTAAATAAAGAAAGATGTAGACTAGTTTAGACCTGACCCATCAAAGTTATACAAGAATGTTAAAGGTGTATATATAAGGAGACATGTATAGGATATAAAGATATTTCGTGCCTTGATAAATCTGATGGTTTTTTCATAACATTCTCAGGTCCTGGTCTTAGTCTACAAAAATCATAAAAAATCAAACCATGAAACTATGAGTATCCACATTTAAAAAAACATGGAACAAAAAACTAATACTTTATCCTTATTGTTTTTTTTCATTATAAATGTTATCTAGTTTTCAGAAAATCATAATGGTTTTTATAAACTGCTTGCTTCATTGTATATTCAGAATCTATGACCTTTCTCAAAATGTCTCCTGTTTTAATGGTAACTAGCTACCCTAGCTAGCATTCCCCGACAACATTTGTTTTACAAGTACTCACTCTTCCACACAGGAGAATATGTTTTTAGGGTCACTCTATTCAATGTGACTACAGGACAAGACGGGGTTATCAATTTGTTTAAACTGGACAAAAATTGGTAAATTTCAATGGCAAAGTCTGATCAACCACAGTCAAGAATAGAAAAAGTAAAAGGAAAGGATGATTTGCGATTATGTCATTTTTTCCATTAAATCTTGATAATGAAATTGAATAAAAATGAAAAATCTAGCAAACATATACGCTATTGCTTCTAAAACTACCACCAGAACCCTTATTGATGTAATAAACTGCTAGTTTCCAGAATTAAAAACTTACAAGCACATACAATAAAAAATATACTAAAAGTTATAAATTGTAAATATTCATTGTAAAATATAAAAAATATCAGAGAATATAATTATCTAAAATAAGTGTATAAAAAATTGGAGTAAAAAAGTTTAAAAAAAGTTTTACAATATAAAAACTAACCGAATCATTGAATGTACAGGTCTGTAGAGTATATGTGTAAAATTCTAACATTAATATAAACATTCAATATTCATCAAACCAAGTTAGAACAGTTCCATTTAAACATATAACCCCTTGTTAATGCCAATATTAAACACGTAAGGGGCCTAGTCACAAGATTTTTAGAGGATTTGATCCTAACATTTTAGGTGGGGCTTTCAAAATGTCATTAAGTTACTATTTAAGTTCTGAAACTATTTTGATAAGTTCTACCAGGGTCCTTAGCCTCAAGTCCTTGTTGCATCCTTAATTAAAGGATTGTATATTATGTTTAAATGAAACTTTCCCACTCGTAATATAAATCATATTATCATGCATTAATTAATAAAAACACAAGAAAAACAAACATGTCATACATTAGTAACAAATCAAGCTATTTATCAAAGTCATAATGTACTGTTACAAAGCCAGACAAGTTCAAGAAAAGTTTCATTATTCAATTTATTGTGCTTGATGTAACATTGTTTTATATTGTAGACTTTGAGTAAACAACATTATGTTGATTTTATGAATTAGAAACAAGTATCAAGTTCAACTCTGTTCTATGCAAGATATACATGGATGTAAGAATATCCTAACTTAGACAGTAAATACAGACACTGGCTAGGATCATACAGAGATAGTGTACATAAGATCTAGTTTAAATTGAACATAACTTTATCTTCAAAAGTGCAAAGTAAGGGTAAACTAGCCTAGCACTACATTGTGCAATCCATTGGCAGTAAGTCCAAGAAGGAAAGAAATTGCTGCAAATTGCAAACAATCACTAATAAACTGAACTCGACCATTAATGACATGGTATATATATTCCTGAACAAAGATAACATTATATACAGCAAGGACAATGCTAATGCTACTAAACACACTCACACAATAAATCTCAGTACAATGTACACTATATCATCACATACCTTGTTTCCATGTCCAAAGATACAAGTTTTCTTGCATTTAATATAGAGTTTAATCTACCCAACCATGATGAACCTTCATTATTAGGATCTATCAACATTGGTGGACGTTGCCAAGATGAACATAGAATGGCTGCATTCTCTATTTGTCTTGGTCCAAAATCTGTATTTATAATTTATCAAAGAATCAAAATGGCACCAAAATAAGTCTATTGTGAAAGTCAAGGGCCACAACTCTGTTATTCCTGATTGATTGGCTAAGTTCTGTAGTTCATTAAATATATTCTGACAACAATGTTCTAAGTCTAGTTAAGACTGGATGAAAATTGTTTATCAGTTCTTTTTTTCAACGAGGTAAGAGAACTTAAAAAAAAAACATTTTTTTTTTTTTACAGAAATTTTGGAAATTTTTTTAAGACAAATTCTGCCCTGCAATATCACGAGTAAGAATGAATTTATTTATATTTATTTATATTGGATTTAACGCTGTGTCAACACAATTTAGGTCATTTTACGGGGTCCAGTGCACCTAACCTAGCTTTCCTGGACACTTGTATATAACCAGTACTCACCTACCCTTCCACAAGGCCGGAAACTTCTCCATATTACTTACTTATGGAGCAAAATTGACACAATTGTCAAATTTTCATGGAAGGGTATAACCCTCCCAGGGTGGGATTCAATCTGGTACCCCATTCAGGAAACAAGATTCTAAATCCTGGGGAGCTATTAACAGTGCTATCAACCCGGTTTTGGTGAATGGAACCGAGATAGCAAGATTCAAAGTCAAGGGTGCTATCAACTCCATCACATGTATCAGAACCAGCCAAGTTATCTAGAAAATGTCAATTGAATTTAAAATGAAGAAATTATCATTAAAGAACATACCTTGTTTTAACCAATCATTTAATGTAGTTTCACCAATCAATAATTTAATCAAAGATTTCATATATTTATTATATTGTGTAGATGTCAACATTGGAGCTGTGCTCTGTAAACAAACATTAAATAATAAATATAATATAGACAATCACAACACAGCTCTGGGCTGAAAGTTTACATGGGAACAAACTAATACAGAACACAAATGACTCAGAAAGACAAAACTTGATTGCATAAAATGTTTTCAATAATCAATATTTTTTAGAAGTTATCATAGATACAAAACTGTGGAGAGGGTACAGTGAAGTATCTATAGTAATTAATTAATGGCATTTTATAGTCTAAGTTTCATGCTTATGCACATTCACTGACTTTACAGCTATTACCCCTGGTCATTGGGCTAATGGTATCTTTTTATTAATATCCCTAGGGGGTCTTTTACTCCACTTACTGCAGCCTACAAATTGGTGCGACAGAATTATACCACCCTCACAGGTACCCACTTAAACCTGGGTGAAGTGATGCAATCTAATATCAAGACCTCTCTAGATATTGCTGTTAAAGAAAGGTAACTGGCAGCCAATTCAATAGAACAAAAACATTAGAAAGACAAGTTGGAAATATCTGCTGAAAGAAAGTTGTTGCAAGATAATTGTCATTCAGTAATGTTACAATGTATATGTATAATAACCTGTGTAAATTGACTCTGACTATCTTCATCTATCAAACTTTCATCCTGTTTTTCTGGAGGTTCCATTCCTTCTTGTGATTCAAATTTCTCTTCTAAGACAGGAGATTCACGATCTAAAAATATCATATATACTTGTACAGATATAATACTAATGTAAAATACACAATAAAAGTATTGCTTCAATCTATTATTTCAATTGGACACGACACATTGAATGTCAAGATAATGGCAAAATGAAAACTATTTGATGTTATATACACATGTGTGGATTTCTTTGTTTTGTTTGCTATTAAAATTAGTTACCAATGTTAGAATAGAAATGATTTTTCACACATTGTGATAAACATTGGATCAGATCATGGTAGATAGACAATTTACTTTATGATTTAAGAGTTTAACCTTCCAGGCTAGCTGCCTATTCTGCACTTCACTTAAAATGAAAATATTGAGATACAGAAAGACTTTCATGCACATTGAAACCTCACAAATCCATACTAATGATTACTCCTTACACATTTGACTCAATCAGGAATCGAGAAGGGCAAAAAATGTGGGCGAAGTGTTTAATCGGCCCTGTATTACTGGCAAATATTATAAAGATTTCATTTTCCTCTTCCTGCCATACAAAACCTTGAAGTACAGTTTTCCCCTGTATACTTTGCATACAAATTCTGTTGGTTCATTAGTGTAGTTAAATATGAAAAATATAGTACAATACTATAAAACAACTTAAACTTCAAATAGTACAATGAATGACCGCAGTATCATTACATTCAACAGATGAGTCAGATGACAGAACTACTTTTATCACCTAGAAATCACCAAGTAAATCAGAGACACATGTATCACACCACAGGTTAAACTAGTCAGGCATTTACGTTGATAGTTTTTGATTTATTGTATAACTTATGCCTTTCGGTGAAATCGCCAAGGTCTAAAAACAAAACAAAATGAACTCATATGAACTCATTAAAAACATAAGTTTAAACATTTTACCTTTTTCATCTTCTTTGGCCCTATCATCTTCTTTCTTAGTAGTTTCATCATCTATTTCACCATTGCCAACAACATCATCACCATCATCATCACCATCTTGTTTCTGAACCTTCTCCTCACCGGATCCTTCTTTCTCTTCAACATTCTCATCTTCCTCGTTGATTTGTTGTAATTGCTTTAATAACAAATATCATACTCTGTATGAACTAATCTCGGTAAAAAAAATTAAAGTGTGCTTGTCTGCTTCTATATACAAATGTACATATTCAGCCAACTTTATAATTTTGTACGATAACTCCTGATCATTGAAATCAACTTTATGCAGGTGATTCCTCACAGTAACAAATTACACCTTGGTGAAGTAGAACAACTATAGGTAAATTTCTTGCTAAAGGAAATAACCTGTGTCCCTAGTTGGGTTTGAACCCAGGACCTCTTGATCCCATGAATCCTACCACTGGACCAGTGCTCCTACGTGATATAGGAAATAGATGTCTTATAGACTGCTGTAATAAGTAATATCACATGTATTCTCCAAACTAAGAACTATATTGTATTTTCATTAACTTTAAAACATCAGATCTCAGTTTTTCTAATGTCATCATCGCACTAGATTTTTTATGCAACAATCACTAATCACAGGTGTACGGACTATGTTCAATATTTTTGCCAAGTGAAAAAAATATGTTGATGAAGTTTCTTCAAACTATATAGAATTCAAACAACCACGAATTTTAAATAAGTGATTGATCTTAACTGTTTGGTTAAGTTCTAACTCGGATTGTTTATTTAACAACATTAAAAAGCTAGGTAAAACTTAAGTATTTTAAGCCACTAACCTTTTTATTTCTAGTATTATGTTCATCAGCTAGGAGAGCAGACGTATAATCTACGTCATAAACTTGACTGGCACCAGATGCTGTCTTCAAGAAATCAATAGACCAGTCTATCACACGACCTGCAAAATATAGATAATTGTGAAATAGTAAAGCTACAGTCCCATAAACATAAAAATAGCTGTGAGGGCACCGTACAGCGACCATGCGATCAAGCTCTGCAAGGACCTGTACAAACTCTTGCGTACCCGAATGGACTGTTACGTTTCTAAGAGGGACCATGAGATGAACCCAGGATACACGTATCAGTTTGAAAGTCAAATCATGATCAAAATTGTGGCCAAGTATATGTCGCAGATTATGATGAATATGAAGTCTGCAAGTGAGTTGTAGTCGAGAAAGCTGACAGCATGTATGGCAAAAGCCTGCAAATACACGTAGAATGCACAAATTAAGAAATAAAGACGAGAAGAACGTTCGCACGTTTCAGTGTCTATGGCGAAGTGCGCATACCTTTTATTGCAAAAGATAAGAAAAATACAAAATGACAACAATAATGAGAGAATGCTAAATGAAGAATAAACATATGCGACATAAATACATATCATAAATACCTGCAAATACACGTAGAATGCACAAATTAAGAAATAAAGACGAGAAGAACGTTCGCACGTTTCAGTGTCTATGGCGAAGTGCGCATGCGTGCGGAAAGTGCAGGTGGACAACGAATACTTACAGCATCGTTGTCGTCACATATGAAGATAATGTAGATGTGAGTATGAGATGGTTAGAATGAAAATGAATTTATAAAGGATAAAGATGATAATAAGAAGCTAAACAGATATATATAACATAATCATACACTCATACAGAAGACACACTCATCACACTCATCCATCAGGAATGGTGTCTAATGACCCGGTGACATATAGATTAAACTTGCATATTTTCCAGCTATGGCTCCGTACAGGTGTGTTCTTTTGTGCCATGTGCAAACCCACACCTTAATACACAAGGCTTCCCACGGCCTTCGGCTGCCTACACGTACAGGTCCGCAACAAGCCTTGATTTTATGGGACTGAGCATTAGACTTGATAAAGAATTAGTCTAGATTTCACACTCATCAATGTTACAGCTATTATTCTAGGTCACCACACTTCTAGTACCAATCTATCTTTCTAAATAGTGTATTAATCCTGTTACAGGGCAGCTTACAATTGGCATGAACACAAGCATACAATTTCTAGAGAGTTAACACCATTGAACACTATTTTACATCCAAAAAAATCCATTGTCCAAGCTGTGATCAAAAATCATGACCTCCCAAGTCATAAGCAGTGACTTTGTGCTCAGGTGAGCTAAAAACAAGAAAACTAAAATTACCTTTAAGTCCATCAATGGAGTCAATGACCAATGGTATACCTCTCTCTCTAAGACAGTTTGGCCAATGAACAGTTAGCATTGTTCTACGGAAGTTGTGATGATAAGGTCCAAGATAGGTAGCGAATCCTGCAGCCATGGCACATCCACCTGGTATAGATATCAATCTACGTTCATGGGAGTCATAAATCTGTTGACAACGTTGACGTTCACCTTTTAATATCTGAAAATATGAGAATAAAGTTATAATTATAACATTGTGATCATACAGCAAAGTAGACATGCACAGTAACAAGAGCTATCAAGGAAATAGTACCATAGGTCTGAAGGGAAGATCAACTTCAATAAGAATCATTCTTGGCCCATGAGCAATCCAAATGCTTTTGACTCTCATGGAATTTGGAAATGAATATTTTTGTACCAGCATAAAGTAATACTGTCATCAGTCACTGGTAAAAATATGAGCTCATCACTTGTAAAAAGCTCAGATGGAGAGACCAAAGTCTCTCCAGGAACAGTGGGAAGGCCAACTGACCTACTAAGAAAATGTCAAAAAAGCTACCTAAAATATAAAAAAAAACATATTGAATTTTCTAAATAATTTTACCTTTCTAAGTTGTGCAGCAGTTTCTAACATTTTCTTCATTTTAACTGTTTTTTCTTCTTGTTCATTTTTATCAATAGTAGCTTCTTCAAACCCTTTAGCTAATCCAGACAATCTTACTTCTAAAGCTTTTCTCTTGTTTTCTAATGTAGACATTTTATGTTCAGCATCGTCTACAGCAGCTGTGGTTTCGTCCACTTTCTGATGTAATGGTTTAACTTTAGATATCATCATACGGTGATACCTGCAAGGAAATATTCTATATGTTTTAAATTTGGCCAAAGTACAACTATTTTCAAAATCTAGGAATTTTGTAAAACTTACGTTGCAAGAAATTTTACAAATATAATGTAAATTTCTCAGGTCAAATGTAACTTCAGAACAACTCCAAGGTGAGTCAAAAAAACTTCTTACCTGAATGATTTTACAGTTTCATATCAACTTTTCCCAAAATGGAAAAAAATCAACACCATAGTTATATTTACAAGTAACAAGAAAACTTGCTGTGACAAGGAAACAAAACCATTGTTGGCTGCTTCCAAGTGTATTATATTGATTACTGCAGTAGCTATGAAGAATTTGAATTTTTGCAAATAATTAAAATGAGAAACAAATAAAAATAAATAACAATTATAGTTTTATAGAGACCTCGAAAGGTCTAAAAAACTACCATTAAACAATAAAAACACTGCAAAACATTTTTCAAGTTTATTTCGACATCTTCTCTTATTGTACAGCATAGGAGAACGGGGGTAAAAGATATGCTTGATTTATGTCAATAATAAGTTCTGGTATTTAACCGAGCGACAGGACTACATGTATATTACGATCACTATTACCTCCCCTGAATTATCTCCCAAACAATTACCACTATCAGGAATTTTTCATTAAAAAAATGATTATTCAAATCAGTAGAGTTAATGTATGCCCCATTGACAGTTGAATATAATAAACTTATACCTGACAACTCCACGGACCCATTTACATAATGATCCACATGCAGCATTACCAGTCTTTCTTTCTATAGTATCAGGTTCAAATGTTGGTTTCTTTAGATAAGGTTCAACAAGACTAAGTGTAGCTTCTGGCATCTGTTGATCATCAAATGACATCAACTCTTCAATAAATCTCTCAATATTTGCCATTTGTCTCTTAGCACCTTTCTGCCAGGTTAAATCAGCTGATGGTGATTTCACTGAAATAAAATCACAGCAACATTTCAGTCAATGTTCATGTTAGGTTTTATTCAATGGATCAAAGAGTAAAAATATTTCCTACAGTTCAACAAAGCTTGAATTTTGATATAATATTTATCATGGCTGTTCAAACATTGGCGTAGCTTCCTATAGGCACACAAGGCACGTGCCTACACGTTTTTTTGAAAATACGAAAAAATAAAAAGGCTAAAAATGCCAAACATGCAAGTGTATGTAGTACTGTAGTTGTGTTTGTTACAATGTTCACTGTATGACTAAACTACAAGACTGACTTAGTGTTGTGATTTCTTTTTACATATAACAGGTAAAAATGCTAACAAATGACCTGAAATACTCTAGAATGCAGCTACTGAGATTTAGAATTAAAATATTTCTGGGGGAGCATGCCCTCGGACCCCCTTAGGTTACCTGTGCCTACAATATTATTTTGGGCAAGCTACACCCCTGTTATATGAAAGGGAGATAATACAGTGGAGTTCCACTATTAGAATCATCAAAATCTATCAGCAAATAGTCTTAATACAAGTAACTTTTCAATAAAAAATTAACATTTGGGATGTAAAAATGGTAAAAAAAAATCATATGATTAACAGCAAATGTGGCCTTAATAACATAACTTTAGTGTATTAAATTAATTCTAAGATCACATCATATTATCACACAAAATCAATCATAACTTTTAAACTATTTTGATAAAAACTTGAGAACCTAAAGTTTGACCCTGATCTGACCTTTCACAATTGCATCTAATAATTATCTACACATATATTGTTCACATATTCCAACGAAAATGAGTACCACATCTACTCTACCTTTCGGCAAGTAGCGTTATATTCAAAATGTGTATACTCTGATATTGAGCATTAATACTACATTCATATTCAATCTAATGAATATTCTAGCATAAAGGTCAGATTGGGGTCAAACTTTAAGCACTATACACCATTACAAGCTTGTTTTGAAGTTCTTATGAATGAGGACAATTTTTGATAATACAAGCTCAAATGACCTTTAACATACAACAAAAGTAGTAAAACATTACTTACATATCATGATGATAGCAGCCATCAAATCCTCAATATCAATAATAGGTTTCTGCATAGCTCTAAGTTCATGTAGTTTATCTATGTTTATATTTTGTACAACTTTCTTTGTATCAGCGACAATAGCAATAGCTTTATATACGGCACGTTCATGTGCAACTTGATATTCTGGTAAAGACTGAAATCATTCAGAGGATAATTGTTTACTATGGTGTAAGATTGATTGTTATGTCAACGAAAGACAAGAAAATATATTTTCATTGCCACAAGTGAAATGTCATTTTATGAGGTAACAGGTTAAGATAGAAAGATCTGATTCCAAAATGGATGATTATTTTTTTTCATTAAAGACTTTCAATGCTTTATTTCTGTTCTGTTTTATATATTTGACATAAATGTAACACATCATTTACCTATTATGTATTTTTGGAACGATGAAAAAATCATGACTGGATTGTTGTATTTCTAAAAAAGAAAATTATGTGTTAAAAACTTAGCATTTACTAAACTAGTGGTTGGGTACAGAAAAACTTCAGCCTACATTTTGATTTATTCAATAAACCAAATCATGGGCTCAGAGCAAAAGGGACGTAACTCACTATTTTTTTATACTGAGTTACGATCGTTTTGCGCAAAACACACAGTTCTATATTAAAACCATTACCTTCTTCAATTTGGATATTTTATCAAGTTGAGCTTTAACAACTTTTATTTGTTGTTCAGTGATGGCTGTATCTTGTCCAATCTGTGATAATATCTTTATTGTTCCCTGCAAATATATTAAACATATACAAATATAAGTTAGATTTGATTACAGAATGTTCCTATAGATTGTTAATCATACAAGGTAGACAGTTCAACATTCTCAGTGGTTAAACAAAACTAGAGTAGATCATTCTTTTAAATTGATATCTTATTTATAAAAATTGAAAACTAAACAAAACTCAAAACATACTGGTGATGCAAGAATAGCGCCCATTCCTTTAACATTAATTGGAGAATGGAAGGAAAATCTTGAAAAGCAACCAAAATAAAAATTAGTACTCTTACTTAAACCATATATAAGAAACTATTACTGTACCTGTTTTCTTTCTTCCAGTACAATCATTTCATGTTCTAAATTCTTTCTCAATTTTACAGCTACTTCATTTTCTCGTCTTATTTGTTGAAGTGAAGTAGATACGGCATTGTTATCATTTTCTACCATAGTTTCACGACAATTGGCAATTGATATAAACCTGTGAAAAAAATTAAGTAAAAATCAAGACCTGACAAACATTTGTCAGATGTACAATTTAAAATAACAAGGGCAATAACTCTGGAATCTCCAAGTAGATTAGAAACAGTTTACGTCTAAAATGTTTTACTGTTCACATGACTAAGTTACAAATATAGTTTGCTCGTTTCATGTAAAGAATCAATCATGCAGACCAATATTGCAACAGTTATAACATAAATGCCATAAAAAATATTCCTCCATGTACAACTGTGAGCAGTCGCCTGGCTAGCTCAGTAGGTAGCATGCAAGTCTACTGATTGAGGGGTCTTGGGTTCGATTCCCGGGCGGGGCATACTTTTGTAGAGTTTGGTTATGAAATTATTTCTACAGTCATTCTCCCTCCTACCAATGATTTTTTATTATGTAGGGCAGTTGTCAGTCACTGATGAAAGTATGTGCTTAGTAGTTGGTTACCAGCTAAATCCAGAGATTTAGCCTTTCCAGGAGGAGTGAGTAGGTTGACTGATCGCCGTTATATGACCTGTACAATGTGTTGCTACGGTGTTAAACCCAACAAACATACAAACAATTGTGAGCAACTTATAAACAAAAGACAAAATTTAAATTTTGCTTATTCAACAAAAAAGTTTTTTATACAAATGAAGTTAAGAATTTAGAAAACTTGATAAACATCTACAGGACAATATCAACATGATCTTACCTTTCTACAAATTTTTCATATGAAGTATTTGTAACGTGTCTGTATTCACCCGAGTCTTTCTCCTGACCATCTTGTTGTCTGAGTACAAGATGCATGGATGCTAACATATGTGCTACATTCTCACTTTGTACATCACTCATCCAGGATATATCTATAAATAGTAACATATATATAAACATTGTATATTGCCATGGTAACATTGATGATGTCATCAGTGACATCATAGTTAAATAATTGTTCATGTAACTGTAAACATTATATGTTGCCATAGTGACTCAATGATGTAATTGATGACATCACTATAGTTAAAAATACTGTGACGTCATGTTATATCAACTATGACATCAGCATTATCACTACAGTGAAAAAATATGTTTTCACTGTAGAATTTCCATTTATAACGCCACATTTCATCATTCAGCATAAAAAGAAATAAATATTTACATGTGAAGGACTAGATAAAAGAATCAAAGCGCTGAAGGCACTTAATTTGTTCGGGTTTGAAAATTCAAAGTAGATAAAGTGCTTTGACAACATTTTACAATAATTCAATGACCCCAGGTTTAAAGTTATTATCGATGCACATTTATTCTACTTCAAATAACAAAGAAAACTCCACTATTTAGATATCATAACAACATAAATATCAGTACTGAGACATATCACGCACCTCATTTACATAACTCAACACAAGAAGTAGTCAGGATTTCAAAAGGATGTAAAATATTGCGCTTGTCATGGCAGACGATCTGATTGAATTGTTCTTTACTCTATATACTGAAGGACTACTTCTTGATTTGGTAAATTTCAAAATTGGCAAGGGTCTGAATGATAGTAAATATATTTGTAGGAACTGAAGTTCCAAACAAATAAAAAAAAAGTAACCAACTTATACATACTCTTAAGATGATAGAGGGCGTGTTCAACAAGTTGTAATTTAGACCAATGAGGAAACCATATAAAGTTAACATTCTTGGTAAAAGCTGGATACTCTCTACATCTTCTCTGAAAGTTTTTACCTCCGTCACCAGCTATCAAACATACACGGAAATTATTCCTTACAGTTCTGAAATACATCATCATTTAAATTAACAATCATTTAACATCAATATTGAGTATGCAGGGATACAAATTCCCATAGATGGAATGAAAGTGGATTTCCACCTGGGCGAGTGAAAAAAACATTTTATAGGCTCAAGTTGCAAGTACATTCGGAATACTTTGCTTTCTTGAATCTAAGCTACTGTGAAAGGCTATAGCTATTTTTAATCAACTATCTTTGTTGAAATTTAATTGTGGGTTGTACTGAGTGCATTTGAATAAGTTCAAAGTGGGTTCCTAACTTTAGAGCTGGACCCTTAAAATCTAAGTGACAGGGGTCCATGCAACCCCTGGTTGAATATGGTATACCTGTATAGGAGGTATGAATGCAAAAATTCAACATTCACCCCCCTGTCAGTTCTTACAGCAATGTAGGGGCAGTGACCCAGTGGAAGGACGCACACATAAAGATCAGGAGGTCTAGGGTAAGAACCCCACAAGGGCCATTGATAATTCTCTTGAGCAAGAAATTTACAAAACACAGATGGTCCACTCTACCCAGGTGTAAATGGGTACTGTGCGAGATCACCTGCCTGAAGATGATTTCAATGATCAGGGTTCATTGAACATAATTTTCAAGTTGAGTGAACATTTATATGGAAGCAGACTTGAAACCCCACTTTAACTTTTTTTACTATAAATATGCATACAGTATTTTCCACTCATTACCATGTCTGTCTCTTAAAATCTACACACTGTACCATATGCTCAATAACGTAGGACTTTCCAAAACTCCTCAAAGTATAAAACAATGTTATACACTGGTACATACTTGAGGAAGAAATTCCAGGCAACATCTCTAGTATAAGTTAGACCAGCTTGTGTGACCTCAGTTCTTATAGAGTTTATAATGGTAGTTTGTTCTTCATATTGAAACAGATGACTGATGGCACCACCAGTTATAAACTCTATCAAGAATACCAAGAAATCTTCCACTAATAATTCTTCTTCATGTAATAATAACAGAATCTTCTCTCCCTGAAATAACAAATAAAACAAAATTCAATAACAATCAAATGTCAACATTTACAAAACAAACAAACATATCTAGCAGAGGTTTAAGTACTGGTAGTGGTATTCTAAAGCAGAATAGCTAAGGGGCTGCACTCTGTTATTTCTTTCTAATCCCAGTGTTTTATTGCTCCTTTTTATGCCTAAATAGTTACTTTGATACATCAACACTATGATCTGCCATGCCCATTGTTTCTGCCTCCCTGCTCTTTTTGAGTTCTAGAATAGTAACTTAGTCTAAACCTTAATCTAATTTGAAACTCCTCAACCATTGCTGTTGATATTAAATCAGTCATTGTTTTAGACCCTGAGCTTACAAAAGTTGAGTTCAAACTCAATACTCAAAGATCAAGTTTTGTTCTCAGAAATTTGTTCAAAATAAAGTAAAATAAAGTAAAATGACCATATACATATCATAACACAACCACAGAAGAGCTTTTAAAGCTAACTCAAGTATGTTCCATAGAAATATTTTTGAAAATAACCACCATCAATGTATTGCTGAGCAGACAACAATTTAATTTCTTAAAATCTTCTTTAAAACAAAGCCTGACAAACAAAGACAACTAACCTTAGCCCCAGCTCTAGTATACCCTTGTACAAGATCAGCTTTAAATTGTTCCATCTTATATTCTATACTAGAACCTAGAGGTGAAGGATTGATCTGATATACGGTGTAACCACATAGATGTGCTGATAGTTTTACAATCACTGTAGATTGTCCAGGACTTCCTTCAGCAACTAATACACAGTGAGCATTCTCATGTGGTGATGCTATAGTCCTAGCTAGTCTACATACTTGATCAACTACAACCTGAAATATAGAGATAAATTAGATAGATTAATTTTGACAATGTTACAACATGGCACACATAATAACATTAAAGTTACAATAATAACAAACAAGTTACAATAATAACATACAAGTTACAATAATAACATACAAGTTACAATGATAAATATGATGAATGCATAAGGAATAGCCATATCAAACAACATTATACACCAAGGATGACACAAAAAAAGAGTAAAAACATAAACTCTTATTTCAGTTGTGGTAAAAGTGAGTTAAAAAGCATCTACATTGAAATATGTAAATATTGCAGTAATCCCCTCAAATTTCTCAAGCACTAGTCCAAAGTAAAGTCTAATGCTATATAGAAAAGGGAAAAGTATTAACCTGAATAAATAAGTACCAGCAAGAGAGGTATAATTCATTGTGCCAAAAAAAACTGACCACACATATACAGGGTAAAAGACTCCTAAGGGAAAATGATGGATAAACAACATTAGTCCGATAACAAACGGTAGTACTGGTAGATGTAAAGTCAAAGACCTTTCATCAGCAAAAACCCAGACTATAAAATGCAGTTAATATTTTTAAGAAATATCTTTAATAAGATATTCGGCCCTAAATAGGGTTAATTTTATTTGAAGTTTTAATAGTCATATTTGCTGTTCAGTCATACTGCCGAGATTGACCATGACAAAAGTATAATCAATAAGCATAGTGAGTCATCCATAATACACAGAGAATAGTCAGTAAATACTGTCCGTGCATCACACCTGTTCATCATAATAACCAATGGTACCATATCTTTTATCCATTTCTCTATACCGAAAGAGAATTTTATTGGCGAACAGGTATGGTAAAGCAAATTGTATTCAATAAAATACAGGTCAAAAGTTGGCTTAGACAGCTGCTCCAAAAAAGCCTAGGAAAACAGAACAAATAAATACCTTACCTTATACAATGAAAGTTTAATCCTAGGATGTATTTTATTATATTCTTCCACACCTTTCAACATTAAATCTTTAACTTCATTCAGATGATAGAAAGGTTTATACAGATCAGTTTTAGCATCTTCCTCGGACACCTTGGTGCTATGTCTTGTATCAATCATACCGGCTGTCACTATACCACTATCTTGTTCTATCAAATTACTGAACTGTGGTTGACGTGTACGGATCATTGTTTGTACCTACAAGATTATAGGACAAAATACTTTTATAAAGGATTGAAAAGCAGTAACTCGGAAACTCAATACTAAAAATAACACAATTGTATAGCGCAAAATAATTTCAAAATATTCTATTGGGCTTTTAAACACTGATTGTCAATAAAATAAACTAAATAAATGTGTCTTAAGTTTTGAGCAAAAACTGGCTACGTTGTCAATGATTTTTAAGTGCCCAGGTAAATAGTTCCACCACTTTGGGTCAACAACTGCTAGTGATCTAATAGAAATTACAAAGACATTGTCACTTAGAGATCACATTCTATAACCACCTCTAGATCTGGCTAGGAGAAACAAATCTCTCAAATAGCTTGGTGCAGTGAACTGCAATGAATAGAGTTATTTTCTGTGCAATGAAATCTTGTTCATAACAAGATTCAAAAACTAAATTTTATCCCCAACTTATTTTATTAGACTCAGTAATTGCATGATGCACCTACGCAAAAAAATAATTTATTTCTCATCAATATAATTCATTAGTCCCCACAGCCCTATGTTTGGTCTTATTTAACTTACCAGTTCATCATCAGCGAATTCTTTCTTCACAGAAACATTGAAAGCTTGTCTAAATCTTCTAAAATCTACTTCATTCACCATTCTATGCCCATATACCCAGTAACATTCATGTTGCCATAGTAACAATAGATTCTTCTTAGCAACACTTGGTTGTAATGATAAACAAATGTTCCTGAAACATTAAAGATATTATAATTATTAAGGTCAATTTTAGTTGGTTCTCTACAATTTATCAAAATGTCAATTTCAGTTATTTATGTATGTACTGTTATCAGCTCATGTAACTCAGCTTTGCTGGACTCTTCTTTAAAGAGTATTTTCTCACCATTTATAAACAGTCAAGAACTTCTCTCTTAGTAGAGAGTACTTAAAAATGAACATAGGATATCTGTGAATGTCTTAAACTCCACTAAAATATTCTGGATTTACATCTTGAGTTTTCAATATATGTTCAAAACAAGATTCTAATACATGTAATAAAAGTATTAATCCCTATGGAAAGGATTTTTGGATCAGTCCCTGGTTAAATAAATAAAAAACATGTTTTCATGTGTAAACATTCATTCCCATATCAGTGAAAATCCTAATTTTGTAAAGAAATAATTTTCATTTCTATGACCTCAAAATATGTTTGGCAAATCTATTTCATAAACAAGTTGCAGTAAAATATTAGTTTCAGGAAAAATTGGCAAAAAAGCCATGACTTACTTAAAGATACAAGATAAATCTTTCACAGTAAAGATATAATGACATCTTTGTGATGTTGACAGAAACATTTGACGTAATCTTTCATGTAATTCTATAGTAACCAATACAATCATTGATGATAACTTCTTTAATTTCTCTTCATTGTCTTGTTGTAATTTGATAGCCTGAAAATAGTTCAATTGCTGAGTAAGAAAAATATGCAACCTGACAGGGACTTAAACCTGGGACTCTCTGCCTTTAAGGTTAGTGCTCTCCTGATAACTAGCTGCTTACATATCCTTCTTCCCATGATGTAACCAGATAAGTACAGGGACATATTCCCCTTTAAAATGGTAATTTGCCAAAAATTTCAGAGTTGCAGACTGTTTCAGGAGCAATTAATTATCACAGGTTTTTCAACTGATCAAGTAATTAAACCAAAGTAAAGTGTATATGAACTGGTAATAACTGTGACATACAAAATACTGAAGTTAGGGGTAAAAGATGAGCCATCAAAGCCATTTCAAAATCAGCATTAAGTAATTTATAAACATATGATTTAAGCTGTTTCATTTGTGGGTAAACTTTAATCATAACAAAATTAAATGTAAATCCAATGTCTCAAAATTTAATTAATCAAAGAAAATTTAAGGGTCACTGTAACAGTATCAAATCTATACCTTTTCATCATAATTACTATGATGTGTAGATGTTGCACCTTGAGCTGTTTCTGGTGTAAGGAAATGTGAATGCATCAAGGTTGTAAATATTGTCTTTAATTCATCATTCCTAGAAATACATACAATAAATACATGCAGCTTCTAAATGTTGACCCAAAAAAGCTACTGTGTTTAATAGGTTAAGCCAAAAAGTTTTAAACTTTCAGCTAAAGTGATATCAAAGCCTGTCATAAAAATACTGAACTTTAGTATCACAATTCCTTAAATATATCACAGTTACTGACTTGCCCTTCATATTAATATTTGGATGTTGACATATCAGGGTACTGGACGCAGTTAACAACTGATAGTTTCAATATTGAAACTCATGAACAAAATAGAGTCATTCTTATTTACATTACAACAAAATCTTGTATTGATTACTGAGGGTGATATTGTTATAATCTGAGAGACTGAACATCCTCAACTGGATTATGTCTCAAAAACAGACAGTAGCAGACTATAAATCTATTATAAGTAGTTGATAATTTAGTCTCAGAGAAAAGTATAATAAAAAGAAATATTATCAAAAGAGAAACTGATTAAAGATATCTTTGGTGCTCCAACTGAACTCTGTAAAAATCCTGAAAAGAACAAACTATCCAAGATGAAAACAATTGAAGATTCACATTGTATAGATTATATCATGGTGGTCAGTCCACCTATTCACTGTTCCTGTAAAGGCTAAATCTCTGGATTTAGCTGTTAACCAACTACTAGGTGCATACTTCAGTGATTTAGAATCAGTGGTAGGATAAAAAATGGCTGTAGAAATTATTTCATGACCAAGCTCTACAAAAGTATGCCCCGCCCAGGAAATTGAACCTACGACCCCTCGATCAGTAGACTTGTGCCCAACCAACTGAACTAGCCCAACAGGCT
Organism: Mactra quadrangularis; assembly: GCA_025267735.1. Taxonomy (NCBI): domain Eukaryota; kingdom Metazoa; phylum Mollusca; class Bivalvia; order Venerida; family Mactridae; genus Mactra; species Mactra quadrangularis. The sequence continues at coordinate 53,372,852 of CM046299.1, read as the reverse complement.
CCATGTAAATGAGGAAGGAAGTAGACTGGTTTAGCACTGAAATATTGAAATAAAGTTATACTTACGATGGGAATGGTACAGCAAAGATGGCAAAATGTCTAAGGAATCTTTGACTTAGTTTAGGTGTATTAGCTGTAGTGTTAGGATTGACTGTACTGACATATGTCACATTTTTAACATATCTCCAAGCATGGGTGTCTTGATTATAGAATCCACCATCATCTATATGTTCTCTGATTAATTCTATAGCAGTCTGATCTCCCCATTGATCAACCTGTAAATATGGATAATATTTTTATAAACCAGGCCCCTTGTCTTATAAAATAGGGGATTACTACACCCCACATTTTTCTGAAACTTTCTTAAAATCATACTGATTTCACCAAATTTTGAATTTTTCTTTTCCCTATCAATGAAAATTATGACAATTTTTTACCATATGTTCTATAATAAGTAAGGCTTTGGGCCCCTACCAAAATTGTTTGTAGCTGAATAATTGCAACTATACTTTCCTCACATTCAAAATACCTTAAAACACCACATCCTTGTTTAGTTGAGAAAGCTACTTTATTCCAGTCAATTATAACAACAGACCAGGAAGTACACACATTAAAGATTTATCTTAGCTTTACAAGCCAATGTAACAAGCAGACAAAAATGAATTACAATAAACCAAACATGATTTAAATAAACAGGATTTACTATATAGCTAAGAAAACAGAAAAGACAAATAGCAAATTTTGAATTAATCAACCAATCAAATCCTGATTTATTTGTCATAGGCTGGCGGTATCCCACAAACTGTGGTAGGTAGCTGGTGTCTAGATCATCTGACATCTAATCTCCATGAAACAATGTTTAAAGGATCATTGTTCTGAAGGTTTTATGTCTTTAAATCAGCCTTCAAAAAGTAGAAGAATTTGTGCCACTAATGAGCATAAGTATATTTGTATAACAACAACTAATGTACTCACCATAGACAAGTTGACATCATCAACAAAACATAACAATCTTTTATTTCCTTTAGGTACATATGTCCTTCCATGTTTCCATTCTAATCTTTCATCTAGACGATCATATAATAACTTGGAATTTGTAAATCTATCAAATAGACAAAATAATGTGTACATTAATACCCTATGTAGCGAAACACTTACGATGGGAATGGTACAGCAAACAAGGGGTTCAAAAACAACAAAATGAATGTGCCAATTCTGATTTAAACAAGTAAATCTGTGAGCTAATGCTCACTAGTGATACCCCCGCCAAAATCTAAAAATATGCGACAAACAGGAAGTAGATGAGCAAGGAGCATGAAATCGCTTTACACCACATGGGACTATAGGATGAAGCAATATGCAAAGTTTCAGGCTGCTGCATGGTATAGTTGCTGAGAAAACTGTGACGGAAATTTTGTAACGGACGGACGGACGCACGCACGCACGCACGCACACACGCACGCACGGACAAGGGTAAAACAGTATACCCCCCTCTTCTTCGAAGCGGGGGTATAAAAAACAAAAAGAAATAAAATATGAGGTCCAAAAATTGAACAATGTAGCAATAAAACTAAACATATTGTTTAGTCACAGGTTATGCCACTTGGCTCATTTCATCACTGAAATTTAAAATCTTGTCAAACCTTGTTATTTTTGGATGTTTATCATGGAATGATTACAAAAATATAAGTTAACACAATGTTACATTAAGCTAAATAAATGTAATAACTCATTCTAGTAATTTGAATTGGATTTTGATCAATACTCACTTTGCTATAAAGATTTATACCTAAAAATCTAAAATAGTCGCCTCGATGTCTCACAGGGTCAAATAGTATAAAATTCTTTAATTAGTTCCAATATCATTGCATAAAAAAGCACATTACTTTAGTCAAGTAATCTTTAATGCTTCTTAATAAAATTGAATAATGTGAAAATGAACTTTGGAGGGTTGAGTTGACAAATCACTAATTGTGTTTGTTTCTGTCTGACCAGATAATTAATAGTTTAGTAATAGTAACCAACCTGTTGGCTTGAACAGTAAGTGAGAGAACCTCAGCTACTTCTCCAGAGCACACTGTTCTAATACGTTCATTAACAATAGCTGTTTTACCACAACCATTCTCACCGACCAGTAATACAGACTTTCCTGCATCAGTTAAACATCCTAATATAGTCATAACTTGTTCTATTTGTACACTATGTACGAAGGCATCTGAGGGTATACCTATATGTGGTGTACCACTGTATGCTGGCATTACATCCGTCCATTTAACAAACTCATGTGTCTCACTGTCCACCATATAATCAAATACCTATATGATACAAGAAATGTAATGTGGAAACCACATTAAAGCCGATTTAAAATCTTTATTGCAAAAATTACAAAGGGAAATAATCCATAATAAAGCCAGGTAGAGTTGTGGTTACTTTCTTATTCTGTTCATCACATGGTATGTTATCATTGTATGAAGTTTCATAAAGATGTGACGATAAATGGCAGAAATACATGTATATGCTAAATTGAAAACTTTAACACAATTGTTAATGACACTAGACGCCTGACTGCCCAATTTTTTTCTGACTAGGGTTAGCACCCAAAAGAATTTGAATAACTATACTTTAAAAAATAAATAAAATGGAAAAAACGAAAGTTTTGTTGTATTTATTTAGCTAAATTGTGAAACAGATTTTTACAACATAAACTTATCACTTTAAAGTCGGCTTCTTGGTCCCCTAGAACTAAGCTAGAAAGATTAGCTTCTTAAAACCGCAAGGTAGATTTTGGATATAATTTAAACCAACACAGAGGTGGCTATCCAATAACTACCAGCCCAATATGTTGACCAATTGGCCATACCAGCTCCAAAATTCATAAATGAAATTTGAGGTCTATTTTATCAGTTATAAGTTGGGTCTATGAAATAAAAAATAAAATCAAACAGGCATGCAGCAAGCCAGCTACCTGGAAGGGGGCCCACTAATGTGGATAATGCCCCCACACCTGTACGTTTATCAAAAGTCTGATGATGATGATGATGATGAAACCTACAAAGAAATCAAAGTACTCACGATGCCATCATTAGGAAAATCTAAATGTTGTTCAAATTGTTCTCTCCACCAGTTACTGAATGTTTCTCTCTCACTTACTTCAAGAGTTCCAGCAAATGCCCAGATACAAGCAAAGTTAAAATAACGTTCAAACTCTATATCACTTAAATCAGGGTATGGGTGCACCATTGTCTGTAATATATATATAAGATATTTATATAACAGTCATACAGGTGTACATTTTCTCAACGGATACCCTAATTGATTACGCTACTGAGATCACTAATTTGATCATTAATCCTTATTTTTCCTTGGTGTTTGTTTTATTGTTCTTATATTTTAGTATCTCTTGGTCAGTTGGGTTTGTTCATGATTATGCATATGATGTAAAGGGCTTTTGAACATGTATTAAATAGGAAAAGAGCTTCATACAAATATGGTATATAAAAAAAGATGGCAAAATAAGCAACAAGCCCATTTATAAGATATGAGCACCATGTTTTTGAACCCAAGAGACCCAAAATTCAAATATGTCCTATATTTTCAGACAGATATAAGATCACTGTACAATACATGATTTCAATCCATTATCTTGCAACCAAGTTATTTTCTGTAAACCACTTAACCAACATACTGACAGACAACAAGCTTTTTCCAATATCTCTATATATTCATTAAATGACAAAATAACAAATTAAAGTAACAAGACAAGGTTACTCACATCAAGAAGTGTTGTAAATGTTGACACCATATTTTCTACTGTATGGTTGATAGTTCTTTTAAAATGTGGAGCAGAGTTTTTATTACTTGTAAATATTTGTGGTTTAGTACATTCCATGATGTAGTTGATAGTCTTGTAAATATATACATCACAAAAACCTACAAGATACAACATATATAACATCACAAAAACCTACAAGATACAACATATATCATACATCACAAAAACCTACAAGATACAACATATATAACATCACAACTGTAATACAGAACAACAATTACTCTGATTCTAAAATAGGTCTTTAAGAGAAAACCAAATTCTGAATTAACAGAGAAAAGAATAAAATAGTCATTATACAAAACAAGATAATTTGACTTCAAATGAAATTAACAAAGCTATATTTGTATATACATGTATACCTTTATATTGTTGTATACTTACTTGAACTCACATGTATATAGAATAACATACATTAATATTTAAATTAAATAATGGAATTCCTCAAATTTCAAATTGTATAATCGATAAATTCCATAATTTCTTAATATCAGCAGTTTTTACACATAGATAAAGAATGTACCATTTACCTGGTCCCAAAATATTGTTCATGTAAAACATAATTAACAAAGCCAACAATTTACTCTAGTCAAATTGCCAATAGCAAACAAAACATTTCTAATAGAGGACAAAATATTATCACACTTGCAAAAAGAGGCCAAACTTTCAAGTAGGAGACACAAGATTTGGACATTCTCCTTATCCTCTATCAAGTTACCTGTTAGAAGATCCTTATCAGCATCCGGACGACGTTCTAACCATTGTACCAACATTAACTGCCAACCAACATCTGTATTACTCATAACTAATACACCAACGTTAGCTAGTAATGATGGACTCATGTTAGATAATGATTCCAACTGTAAATATATAGAATGTTATTTTTTACTTTACCTGCTAGCTTGATTAGCACTTACAACATTTAAGGGACTTTGGAGTCAATTGCAAAAAAGTGACAACCAAGCACTGTTAAAAAGTGGGTTATTCTTTGTTTGTCAAGTTCTATACAATGGTTCTGTTTCAATGTGGCAAATCCCAGATTTCCACCTCTGAAAATATCTGAATGCTGAATGTTTTCATCAAGCATAAATATTTTTCTACATTGTTACAAATCATTTAATCGAAATCACTATATAGCCCTAGGAAGCAATAAGCTTACAAAACTGGCTCATAATTTCACTTTTACATTAAGTTGAATTATCAACCTTGATAATGTTCATAGGTTTTTATGCATATGACAAAACTACGGGGTTTTAATTACATACAATTTAAACTAACCAGCACGTGTGTGTAAGGAATCTACCATTTCTCCCTATATGGTTAATATATCAACATAGTTGAATATTGAACAAGAAATGTCTTTAAAAAAGACAAACGGCGTCGATTTAAAAACAAGAGAGCCCAAAGGGCCCTGGGTGCTCACCTGAGGAAAAGGTCAAAGGTCACAGAAGAGCCATTTACAGAGGACCACTAATGTTAAAACCTATTTTTTGACCCAGTGACCTACTTATCCAACCAATCAGACCTATTTGAACAATTTTGGTAGGGAACCACCCACGGACCTTTCCTGTTGAGTTTGGGCAAATTATCATAAGCGGTTCAAGAGAAGATGTTGTTTGAACTTTTCCTCATATAATTCAATGTAATATTGTGATTCATGGGGTGGGGTCAATTTTGACCCAGGGGCATAATTTGAACAACTGTGATGGAGGACCTCTAGATGATGTTATATACCAAATATGAAAGCTCTAGGCCTTGTAGTTTCAGACAAGAAGATTTTTGAAAATTGCATTGTGAAAACCTATTCATTAATGCTACAAAACAAAAATTATGAATTTATTCTTAAGGTTCTGGAACTGTAATGGTGACCTTCCACAATTCTTATACTGATATTGTTTCTTGAATCTATACTATTAAAGACATTGAATGCTGAAATTTTAAAGAAATTTACCGTTTGTAACTTAAGTTATGTGCATTTTTATAACGTGACACTTCATTTTCAGAAAGACCGTAAATTGTGCTGGGACAAAAAGTGAAAGAACTTTTTTTCAAATTCTGCTGTTTTATTTCCAAGTTTTAATCCATTTTCTTGTTATACAGTCATGTAATGACAAATCAGACCAACCAGGTTACACTTTGGACAAATACATATAAAAATACAGAGATTTGCATACATGTACCCCCAAGCAAAATTCCGAGTTTTTGAGAATGTTAAAAAATTTACCCTATCTTTAAAAGCAAATATCTCAAGTTAGAAGTTAGACACATGCAACTAGTTTTAAAATTTTCTGCAGTATTAACTGCCCATATAATGAAAAGTTTAAGAAATTTTACTGTTTCTAAAAGTTTTTATAAGAATTTGTATTAGATTTCTGTACTGAAACTGCAAGAGATTTTATAGAGAAAAATAACGTCAAAATGGTCAATTACAAATAATACTACTTTATACAAATATATCATCTAAAATTGGTATTTGGATGGAAAATGTATGTTAAACTCTGCATTATCATATAAAAACCTTCTCTCCATTTCTTTTTGGCAAGCTTGAGGGGACTATTTGGGGATTAAACTTGTACCAGCTATGTTTTCTGCTGTTGTCGTTTTTTGCACTAACAGTTGGACACTAGAGTTAGTAATGTTGGCATATTATGTGCCTTAGCTTTCAAATTATGCTGTTTATTGTATTGTTTTTTTTATAATTAGAATATGATGATATTAAAAACAGAAAATGTGCAACGATTTTGTATTTATATGCTGACTTTGGTACGATTATTTGTGGGAATTCGGCAATAAATCAATATAAGTTAAACATTCTTTCCAGTTTATCGATATTTGTGTAGTTTATTTTACCTTTGTTCATTTTCAGTACACAAAATATATTAAACAATCAAAACCCCATTTTGCCCCAAATTCTCCATTTCGTCCATTTCGCCTCAAAATCTCCATTTCGTGTTTCAGTCATACCCAATTTACATCGCAAAAAAAGATGAAAAAAAATGTATTTTACACCTGTACAAACAGAATCAACGCAAAAGTTATGATCCACTACGGCTTTTCATTGTTTTTATGTCGATAAACCATTATTTTTACGATAACTAACTACAATCACGCTGTAGAGCATCTGGTTTCGCCATTTTCGGAAAATGCGTTACCCTATGACTTCTGGAAAAACCCACGTCACGTGGTGAAAATTTCTAAAAATAGCAATTACGAAACTTGACGAAGATAGGTAATCGGGAAAAACCGGATTGTATCGAGTGTCGAAGTTTACCGAAGTTAGTTACAGTTCCAGAACCTTAAATGTTACGTATCAATAACTCTGCGGATAAATAAATATATGTGGAGCTGTGACTCTCAAAGTGTAAACCCCGGAAACTGGACGTAGTGAGGCTAACTTAATAATTATTGGGTAATATGTCAGACTTTTTATTAGAAACCGGTTCACATCTGGAGACGTAATTCATTTTGCCCATAAAATATTGTGTTTGACACGTAACTTTTTATTGTTTCAATATAAAAAACACTTTGGAAAGCAATAGAAGTCTACCCAAAAAAAAAATAATCTACGAACGAAGCAAAATTTCGTAAAACACTGCATTACAATAGTGTGGTCTTTATTTTTTCGCGCGTGTCAGGGCCATCCAATCGAAAAGGGGATTTTCTCTGTTTCCCATGTACGTCATTTTAAGTGCTTATAAAATCATCCAATAGAACGGCGGATTTCCGAAATCCCCAGACAGACGTCATTATACAGAAATGTAGGTCAAAATCCAGCTTAGACAGCTACGCCGAAAAATTTCCATAGAAAGGTATAACCTCTCACAAGCATGAATCAAAGCCAAACCATCAGATTCCAGTATGATGACAACTGCATCACAGTCAAAATGCTACATAAAATAACTGACTCTAATTTCTAACAAATATATAGAATATTTTAGGTATACTAACCTCCCACATAAATCTCAATGTATCTGGTACATTAATTCTTTCATTATTTCCAAGAACTAAAGATCCACAATTCATCAATACACTCTGTAATAATTCCATCTGTCCAAGATCAGCCTGAAAAATAAACAAAACAGTAAACTTCCCTTACAAAACCCACAGCAGCTATTCCAAAACTATGTGACTTTTGATCATTTTTTGGTCCCAAATGCTGTTAATTTGGGAAGAAAAAAAGAACCCTACATTCGAGACCCTTCTGCTATTAAGACCATTAACTTAAGCGGCCAATTAGGGAATTTAATTTAGACAAGTTTGAAAAATATTTTTATTTTTTACCCTATCGCCGATTTTAAATTTTTTTTGCCAAACAAATTAGAGCGAGATATTTTCCCTTTCTAAGTGAATTATAGTTCAACATTCTTAGGGGAATTTTTATAGCACTGGGGAATTTTGAGGGCCAAACTGGGGAAAAAAATGTTAGTTTGGTAAGGGGAAGCGGCTGATATTCGGCTTCTTCAAAGAAGAGTGTTTTGGCCTTGACTCTGATAGTCTTTAAAAGTGAAACTTCACCAAATATACATTTTTGGGCAAAATACAACTAAATATCTTGTTTTAAAATAGTGATTTTGCTAGAATATCCTCTGTAAGGCAGCTGGACTTAAACCTTAAACTCTTTATCCCTGAGAAGTTACAGAGATTTGAACCTAACCTCTTGTTCAGCAATATGAGCGCTCAATTCAGACAGATGACATTAATACTTTTAGCAGTCTATATAAGGTACAATGAAGATTTCTTTTTTATTATTTATATGTTAAAAACAGTAACCACTCTCAATAATAAAACAAGCAAACTTACCTCTCCATCTAACTGCATGATCTTCATTACAGGTTTAATCTTATAAGAATAATTCTGATTTGGTGGTTGGACACAAAACTTTCTTAGTAACGAGGCAAATAATCCTTCTTTCCATTCTCTGTAATATATTGTATTTTTAAATAAGTATAAAAATGTCAAAATTATCAAACTCTTCATGACAATGTTAACAATACAGTAAAATTTGAAAAATCTTTTTTACAGATCTTTCCATACATTTAGTTAGTTCATATTCAATGCACATGCTAAATTCATGATTTACATGTCCACGCAAAAAAAACCATACGTTGGTTTCTAACCATTCACTTTTTTGCTCTAGTAAATTTTCATACGGTCCAGGAATACAAAACCTTTTTGGCTGGACAGATTGTCTAATTCTCATGAAATTTTGTCATGAAGACTGAATTGTAAGAGTTCAGTATTAAAACATAGATGGTGTCATGTTAAATACAGAGTGAATATACATGGCCATGTTAGAATATTTGATAACTTTATAACTTACTTAGTTTTAGGATCAAAATATCCCATCAATTCTTCTGATTCTACAGCTTTAGAGAAGACAGTTTGTACACTTATAGTCTTTCCTCTTTCTCTCTCAGCTACAGCAAATGTTTTAATACATTCACTTTTACCACAACCAGCAGGCCCAACTACAAATATCTGAAACATTGAAAATATTTACATCAATATCAAACTAGTATGTGAAACAAGTTATCACAACTAATATCAATCAAGCTCAACTCTGCTTTCTGGGTCTAACATTATAGAACTATTTAAATCTCAGCTCAAAGCTTCATTTAATTTAATCATACCAAGTTGCACACATCAGGAATCTGTGTTATTTATAGTTATACAACTGATATTGGATGTAAATTCTTCTATATTGTAAAGTTATATTGTTCTAAGATAGTAACATGTTGCCAAGTTTTGTAAGTATGTTCAAGATTGGCATTCAGCAAATTTCACAAAATAAATGTAAAGATATATAATTGTATATTTATTCATCACACAACTAGAGATCAGATATAAAGGTGTAACAAGATAAAAATCCATTCAGAACTGGATTTCAAACCCATGACCTTCTGACTCATTAAGGGACACCCTACCATGTCATCATAAAAAACTATGTTGAAGGCAAAGGAGTGCATGTACCATACTCTACATCTACTACATAGATATACCATGGAACTAGTGTAAATCCTAACCAAGGACTTTAATGGTATAGCTTATGAAAATTCCTAGCAGTGTAAACATCATATTATTTCACAAATTAATCCAGTTTAATGGCAGTATGATTTCACATTTTACAGGGTACTTTTGTAATTTCTTTGCTAGGAAAGGACACAAGTTTAACTATAAACAAAGGTTGAGTCCTATGATCAAGTCCAACCATTTCAAAGTTTTCAATGTTTTTATAAACTTACAGTTTGATGTGCAGCATTTAATTGGGCTAGTTGAGCGACTCTAGCCTGGAAAGCTACACCAGGTAACAAACCAAGATCTCCAGTAGCTACAGCGATAGCATCTTGTATGTCTTCCAGTACTTGTTTCTGTGCATTAGGATCATAGGTAAATCTATCACCTTGTGTCATGTTGACTACTGGTGTGTTCAAATTGATAGATTCTGAAATACAGAGAAAAGTGTTGATTGTTTGTTTGTTTTGTTTTTGTTGGGTTTAACACCATAGCAACACATTGTACAGGTCATATAATGGCGGTCAGTCAACCTACTTACTCCTCCTAGAAAAGCTAAATCTCTGAATTTAGCTGTTAACCAACTTCTAAGCGCATACTTTTGTCAGTGACTGACAACTGCCCAATACAATTAAAATTTATTGGTAGGAGGGAGAATGGCCATAGAAATAATTTCATGACCAAGCTTAACAAAAGTATGCCCCACCCTGGAATCAAACCCACGACCCCTTTATCAGTAGACTTGCGTGCTACCAACTGAGCTAGCCGGGCAGCTCGTACTAAATACATCTCTGAGTTCAAGATGTCAATAACAATTCTTGTATTAAATTGTATTGAGCACTAGCCAGATTTATTATCTTATGATGGTAAAGGGCAAATTATCAACCGCTCATCTAAATAAAATAAGTAATTTTCACTAGCCCAACTTATTTCACTAGTCTTGGGCTATGGGCTGGTAGGCTAAGATGATGACAGCAAGATAGATAAACATTCCGAAACAGTCTTCTTCAATTTATATAACTACATGTAGTAATGTTTTAAATATTAAAAAGCCAAGCTTTTTACAACCTAATTAAAATCATCTCATAGTTATTGCTATCACTTGATCTGATGGTCACTAAATTTCAATAGCTCTTTTCCTGAACCAATCAGAGCCTTGCTTTGATTTATTTGAAAGAAATGAAAGTGGCTATTTCTAGCAATAACCATTTGAGTAAACATCTACATAATGTCTATGTGTAACACACTGGTTACTGAATCTTAGGAAATGTCATCACCAATATTTTTGAAAAATGTTTTCAAAAACAGAAATAATATCACAGAGTTTGATATACTGGTGTCTTAACTTTGAATAAAAATTTCAAAATGTTTCCCAAAAGGAAACCTTATGTTTACCTTTCACAGACTTGGTAGAACTTTGACTTTTAGCAGTTTTAACACGACTAGAACTTTTAGAACTGAGACGTGACTGAGAGTCTGGTAGTTTATCCATGATTTCTTCATCTCCACCAAATACCATAGGTATATCAACATGTGGCCAGACATCAGTTACCAAGGTAACAAAGACACTAGCATCACGTCCTACCATACGTGGTAGGAACGTATCTCTCAATGCAATCACCATTGCTTTCTCTTCCAGACGTAAACTTTTCTTCCCTTCCATCATTCTTTCAGCTAGATTTAAGATAAGAAAATATCTCAAGATAAGATAAGAAAATTCTTCAAATTAAGATTAAAAATTAAGATAAGTAAAATTTTAAGTTAAGACAAGGAAACCCCTAAGTAAAGAAAAGATCTGATACAAATGCTTCAAGTTAAGATAAGATAAAATAAAGTTGAAGTAAGTAAAATCTTAAGATAAGATAAGTATATTTTGAGACAAGGAAAATCCTAAGTAAAGAAAAGATAGAAATGCTTCAAGTTAAGATAAGAAAAAATAAAGATAAAGTAAGTAAAATCTTAAGATAAGTATATTTTGAGACAAAGAAAACCCCAAGTAAAAAAACGAAAATTTCATATGAGATAAGAGAAAAATTAAGTTAAGATAATAAATTATATCATTTAAAATAATTCAAATGGAAACTTAAAATTATTTAGATATGATATAAATAAATGATGTAAGAATGTCTTTAAAGAAAAAGCTTAAAATGTCAATGTTGAAAAAGCAAAAAATAGAATAAAAGCATTAGGGAAAAAAAGTAAAATCTTTGTTGAAATAAAGATGCAATGTCATTTTATAGACTGAATTTCACCAAATACCCATGGACTTCTGGGGTCAATATTATCAAGCGTCTTACAACTGATTTATGTCGTAAATCCTTCTATACTGTAATGTTAAATTGTCAAAAGCCTTAATAATATGCTGCTCTGGTAACAAAATGTAACAATCTTTCAAAGATCAGAACAAAATCAACATGTTATGGTGCGAATGATTTTTTACTGACTTAGTCCTACAGAACAAGTTTAATTGAGATCAAATATTTATTAAACCCTCAAACAAACATAGATGAAAATACCTACCAGGTTTATCTTGACCTTTCTCTTCCTCAGGGTCAGGTTCAAGGTCACTCTCTGAGTCTAATAAAAGGTCAAAGTGCAAAGGTGAAGGTCAGGTGAAAACAAAAAGGTAAACAAAACTAAGGTAACCAAGGCAAACAATTATATAAAACAAGAAAGCCAAGAGGACCCTTGTTCACTCACCTGAGATTAAGGGACAGAAGGGTTCAGGTTTCCTATAATATTCACTCAGTCTTTGTTAAACTAATATACAGTTCCTACCAAAAGTTTGGAGACAAAAGAAATTTACTACAATTTTTGAATTTCAATGATTATTTTTGCAGAATCATTATTTTTAGTATATTTAAGAATGTTTTGTGATAAAATGAAAACAAATTTCATAAATGCAACACATTTATAAGATTTAGCATCTGACATCCTAAAGCTACCAAACCATATTCATTGTAATTATCCTCCATAACATGGCTTTAATGCTATTTATGTAGTCTCAGTTATAATTATTAATGATAAGCAAAACATAAAGCAAAACTAAAAAGCATTTCAAAATGAACAGTGATCAAATTTTAGCTAAAAGCTATTCAGTAGGCCTACAAAGTAAAATTGTCTCCAAACTTTTGGTGGGTAGTGTAACATGAGTGTCAATGAAGACCACCAGGAGAAAAAATAATGTCATGTAAGATGCTTTACATTGCTTTTTGGCAACTTTTCAGTCATATATAGCAGTGGACAGATGTCTTGCTTAATGTTCACAGAGACACAAGGAGATACCACACACCAAATAAAGTAGTTCTAGGTATTATTGATTACTTCTCCATTTTAAATAAATAACTGATGCTCACACCAAGCTCACATCAACAGTTGGAAATATAACAAACAAAGAAAGGTCACTATAGCTCACTCTGTACACAGTATGCTCAGGTAAGCTAAATTCAGTGAGACAGTTATACCAAGGTTTGTTTATTATTTCAAGTACAAAAGTGATAAAGAGACTGACATGTTATACCAAACAGTTTTAGAAAATGAGCTTACTTGATTTGAAATATGAATGAACAGGGCTGGGGAAATCAACTGTCTCTATTGTTCGTGTTGTCCCAAAGCAAGTACAGTAAAACTCGGATATAACATACTTGCTGGGCCATAGAAAAAAGGTATGTTATAACCGATGTATGTTAGATCCATATAGCATACTAAGTATGTTACATTTCAGGATGAAAAATGGGCCAGAAAAAATGGTATGTTGTAACCGAGTGTATGCTATAACCGATTATGTTATATCTAAGTTTTACTGTACAAACAAGTGGATTTTTTCAATAATTCTATTCTATAATGTTAATATGGACATGAAACTTTTTTACCAATGACAAGAACAGACAAGTAAACAAATTTAAGATTCTGCTGGCCCTGATTAAGATTTATAGAATTTGTCAGGCAAAAGAATGAGTTTGAATTAGATGCAGCTTTTGAATGACTCTAATTCAAGCATTTTTAAAACCCATGTACTTGTATGATATAAGCAGACAGTTCATGTCAACTGAGTTTGTGCATTGACAACATTTTTTTCAAATTTCAATTTTGAACTAAAAAGTCATGTTCTAAAAACAAATCACAAATTACAATACCAAGGTACAGGGATATTGGTGCCATTTAAGTTAACATCCTAGTTGCTAGGTGCAGATTACTATCAGTATGCTTTTCTCAGATCGATTCAGAATCATATAAAATCAATGTAATATTACAATACTAGTCTAACTACATGTAAACAAAGGAGGATGTACACTAGTTTACCGATTACCCATTGGTTTTCATTGGTTGTTTTATTCGTGGATCAACTTTTACAAAATAAAATTCAATATAACATTCAATGAACAATTCTCACATAGATATTAGATTGTGTGTCATCCAAGGTAAACAGTACAGCTTTGTTTATTAAATATCACTGCTTAGCACACTACTGGTATCTGTCTATAGGTCTTTTGGGATAATTTGAGACAAATTTAAATGATTTTCTATGTACACAATGTCTGATGTTATCCTAAACGAACTATACATGTATCTATCTATCTATCTATCTCCTTTGGGAGTCTTTTCCTCGGCTTATTTACCACAAACACCTCGGCACCTTCACAGATACCTGTTTATATCTGGGTGAAGTGAAGCAATTGTAGGTAAATTTCATAAAAGTGACAGGTATAAACAAACTTGTCACAATTTTAAATGCAAATTAATGGAGCACCTGTCTAAGATTTACCAGGAAGAGTGTGAGACCATGTAACATTATGTTCCTGCAAAGTTTGATTATCAATTCCTAAACATAAAACCAAACCCAAAGTGATTTGACAAAACATTAACTTTATTCCCTTATAATCAAAGTGATTTCCCTATCACCATAGTGATTTCATGACCATTGTGAGTGCCAGGTAAGGGGGGGAGTGCAAACATGGATCTAGTAAGAACATACAAGGCTGATATAAAACCAGGGAACCAGACTTATAATCTTACCTGTTTCACTGATTTCAGAGTTTAATCTTTCAAGATGGGCACCAGCCTCAGACACGACACCTTTCAATGTTTTAATACTCCAACCATTAAATCCCGAACTTATATCCACGCCTAGAAATAATAAAAACATTAAATTACAATCTATAGTAGACATTGACAACATGATTATGTCTCATTTTTAAAGAGTATAAAGTTACATCTGATGATAGCCTATTCAATAAAATATTCATAAATATGTGGGAAGAATCATTTCAAAACAAACTTGGCATACAAGCTAAATATTTGAGATTTCGAGACCCCGACTTGAGAGTTAATTATCTAAGTTTTAAGACTTGTTTCACTATCAAACTTAAATAGATTACAATTAGCTGTCTTAAAAGACCAAAATAGAGACAAACACAAGAAATGTAACCGCATTAAAGCCGGATTTAAAAACTGTAACACAAAAATTTCAAAGGGAAATAATCCATAATAAAGGCAGGTAGAGTTAAGGTTACTTTCTAATTCTGTTCATTACATGGTATGTTATCATTGTATGAAGTTTCATAAAAATCTAACAATAAATGGCAGAAATATATAGGAAAGTAAAACTTTAACGCAATTGTTAACGACAGCGGATGCCCGCCCGACCGACTGCCCATGTGCCGGTGTTTCACTGAACAAAAAGATAAATTTTTTCGTAGAAAAATTGGGCTAATAATTTAACTCTAATAAATTGTGCACTTGGACTATACATCAGAAATAATTGTAATATTTACCTTAAATGGTACATAGTTAAATTTCTGTTGGTAAATGTTTTATATTATTGTCATTATCAATTTTGTCTATTAAATTACAGCGACATATTTTTACCAACTTTCTTTCTGTTGCGATCATTTGAATATACAACCAATAAAGAATTATACATGTTAAAATTTATGTGACACAATTGATTCATACGCCATAGACTTTTACTTTTTAAGGAACAAAAACTCTTGACAGAAATTAGTCAGCAAAATATTATTTTGTAGTTAAATCTGTGTTTCTGTAGAGGGTAAATTAAAAAAGCAGTGAACAATTTCATGCATAATTTAATGTAATAGAAAAATGACCTACATTTTCATCAAGAAATCAACTTCATTTGCTCCATGATTTTAAATGTAATACTTTCAACAAGTAAATCTGTGAGCTAATGCTCACTAGTGATACCCCCACAGTGAGAAATATGACTATCATAATGTAACTTTCATTTAACGAAATCTAAAAATATGCGACAAACAGGAAGTAGATGAGTAAGGAGCATGAAATCGCTTTACACCACATGGGACTATGGGATGAAGCAATATGCAAAGTATTAGGCAGCTGCATGTTATAGTTGCTGAGAAAACTGCGACGGAAATTTTGTAATGGACGGACGGACGCACGCACACACGCACGGACAAGGGTAAAACAGTATACCCCCCTCTTCTTCGAAGCGGGGGTATAAAAACCATAATATAATCATCAAGGTGATACAAGATTGAATTAAATTACTGATAACTAACAAGTTAACTCTGGATGTCTTATAACAAGTTTGTTTAATAAGGTTCAGATTTTGTTAAACTGATTAATCTTCTAAATAAGTCACATGAAATAGGAATAATCTTTCTAATGGTTATAATATTTGAATATTATTATTTCAGTAACACGTTGATAAAGGGAGGTGATTTTATATGATCTAAACTGACTTCATCATTGTTGAATAAAGTGTACATAGATCTGTTTTTGTTAAAGGGAGGTCATTAAGAACTAATTAACTCTAAATGTTAAAGGGAGGTAATGATAAATAATCTAAACTTAATTATTAAATGTTAAAAGGGAGCTACAACGAACAGCCTACATTTGCTTCCTAGTGATAAAGGGAGGTAATTAAGAACTGACTAAATTGACTTATTGATTGATAAAGGGAGGTAATTGTGAAAAGTGAATATTTTATTTGTTAATGGGAGTTATCAACAGTTTGGCTGGATTTAGTACAGTGGTTGACACCATTTTGTAAAGATATTTTAATTAATATCTCGGTAGTCAGTAGATTAACTTACTGTCACAGGAGAGGCTTTAATTTCTGACCTAAGCTTTAAACCAGTACTTAGCATAAAAAATGGCTGACAGTTACAGCCCTTATTTGTTCAGCAATAGATTAGAAAATGGCTGACAATTGTTACTGCCATTCTTGATACAGTGGCAGAAGAGAAATAGACACTTGAAAGTACTTAATGCCGTCATTGCCTTAATCCACTATCCCAATGCCTGGGATTAGGAAAAATAGATTAGGGATAGTTAAATTATCCATACTATAGAATCAGGCTGGTCAAAAATATTGCTCTTTACTATCTACAATTGGGCTAGTGGCCAAGAAAATTTAAGTCAATGGATTTTATGACACAAACTATAGGAAAGTTTGCAGTTCTTGCTTTGGAATAAAACCACAACTCCTGGTTTTGTAATCAGACATTATTTCTCATTAAGCTCTAGTTCAATTAAAGGGAGATAATCTCTAACACATTAAATGATTAAAGGGAGATAACAAATGTGATACAATTTTAGTGACTTCAACAAAACAACAACAATGTATAGACATCATGCTGACTGTGAATATATGGTGTTAGAAGAAAGCCAATAACAACAGTAGTATAATTATAGTGAAACAACAACAACAATATAAAGCAACATTATAACAGTAGATGTAGTATTGTTTATATCTCAAACTGGATTTATATCATTAATAAAAAATTATTTTACAAGACTTCACATTTGAATAAATTCAATCTTCATCTCATCTTTCTGTATATGGTCAGGAGTCGTTGCCGACCGTATCTTTGACCAGTATCTGTATCTTCCATGTGGGCGTCAGGGTTCATTTTTTAATGTTAAAGTTTGAGCACCAACTCCCAGTATGTAACAATTGTATAAATTCATAATTGATGGTAAATTTAACAAAATTGTAAATCAACAATTTTATTTCTATATTCTTCAGCAAAAAGAAGAATCAGTTTCAGAGTTGAGTTAGAATTTTGATCTTTGGTTGTGTTTTGAAGAAAAAGTCACAATAAAACACCAACGTGCAGTTTTAGCTTTATAACTCCAGTTTGAAATATAAGATAAACTTGAACAATTTCCTTCCTTTGACAAAATGTATTGAAACTATAAGATTAAATTTTGATATAAATATCATCAAAAATGAGTAAAAAATCAGGTTGGTTTCTATAGAGCCGAGGAAGCTTATTTATACTAGCAGACCAACTATTGCAATACAGCTAGGTTTTATTTTGCCAAAACCTCAAATTGACTGAACTTTTGAAAAACAACATGAGTTTTGTCAAAGGGAGATAAGAACATTTAACATAACAGAACAAATATAACATAGAGCCAGGTATTACCAGTCCAAGCATTCTCTGTTGTAGGAAAAAAAAAATTGTAAGAAAAATATAATACACCTAATATTTTATAAAACATATAACTAAACAGTATATTCACAATTTCTTTTACAAAAACCTTACACTATACTAATAAATTGAATAAGTGCTATTACATCATATATCGTAGTTTACCATTATAATACATTATAGTATATACTACAAGCAATAAATTCCTTCACATGTTATGTGCAATTACAAATGTATAATCAGAGCAGCTAACATGAAATTTTTGATATCAGCTTGAAAGAGTTCAATCATTTTTTGATCAATTTTGATCAAATCTTCACTTTTATGGAAAGAATTTTGAAGACAATTTTGTCAGAGTATATATTTTCCATTTCAAAGCTCTCTAGTTATAAAACATAAATGAAGTAAATTTCACCAGAAGTAAGCCACAGCAAATTGATATGTTCTATGGATTCGCTCGCACCTTAGTTTTTGACGTTTTTCACAAAAATATTATTTTTATTTTAGGGGTCACTAAAGTTTGTTCAAACCACTACATAAAGCAACTGAATTAAGATTTTTAATCTTTTTTTTTCTTCACTCGCTCGCCCATTGTTTTCCAGAAAAATCCATAGAACACATCATTAATTTGTTGTGGCCTAAAATATATTTTCTGATACAGTGAGGCTACCCAATGAAATCAACTGATACATTTAATATTAGAAGCTCTGTACAATGTATATAAAATGATAAAAAATACAGTAGACATTTAATTAATAACTAGGTAAAACCTCTAGGCAACAACCAGAAATGAAACCAATCTGAAAGTAGCTACTTTAGAGAGACAGTTTTTGCTGAGAGAATTTTCTATTACAAATGCATTAAAGTGGCTGATGTTGATAAGTGGTTGAAGTTAGGAAGTGACCCCTAAATGGGATCAATTATTTCACTGTATAAATTTAATCTTAGTTCAAGTAAATTCAAATCAGTGAGATTTTAGTAGTAGCTTGTTTACAATTTCCACCAGTGAGTGTATTTGTCAATTTTCATTTCTCAAAGACTTTCATGTAGGCTAAAAAAGGAGCCCCCAAATTAAATGTCTACCGAAGACTATAACCCCTAACCAGATACAATGTACTGTCTCCAAACTAGAATTGATTGTTTATTCTACCATGTACAATATTTAAAACAAAGTTACAATACAAGTCTATCATACAAGTACCTACCTAGTGAGATGTTCTCTGTTATAAATGTATTGGTACCCAGTAATTTACAGGTCAATTCTTTCAAGGTAATAGTCTTCTCTGCCAACACGGAACCATTTACAAATCCTGGAAATACAACAAGTAATGGAGTGTTTCTTGAAATAGTCTTTAAATATAAATATAAATGTATAAAATGTAGAATCTAAGTTCTGATACTAAAACCAACTTATTTGTTGTAAACTCACGTGATTTTTGACAATTTTTAAGTCTCAATGCTTTAAACGAGAACAAAAAGGTCCCCAAATTAAGACAATTATTAAAACCATTGATTTTGTCAGTCCTAAAAGTACAACTACAGTATAACAATTCATATATTATTTTATTCTGAAACAAAGATGGTTAATTTTGTATAACTGAAGTATTGTTAGTAGTCAATTATAATTTATCTATACAAGTTATAGTTTTCAGTTGGACTTTTTTGTCTACTTGGGTCCATTATTACTTTTATTGAATGAATTTTCAATGTCTTTCATCTGATGTTTTTATATTTTTTACACAACCAAGTCTCTGTTAATATAATTACATTATAAAACAAATAAAGACAATATATGTCAATCTGGTATGTTCTTTTAGTATAGTGAAAGGGAGACAACTCCTTCAGTCTTGTTGAAATATAAACTCTTTTATTGAAGAACACTTTCAGTCAAATAAAAAGTCTGCTAACAGTCATTATTTGTAGAAAATGTATGAAATAAAAGTTTTCCCTGAGCTTTAGCATTGTTTGTGTAATTACATTGTATTAGCATAAATCCAGCAAAATCAGCTTGATTCCTGAAATGAATGGTCTTTTAAAACATTTTATGAAATTCAAATTGATACACTTTCAATGTATTATCACAAAATTCTCAAAAAATAAATAAGATATAAACTTACCTTGACTAAACAACATAACTTCTAGTGTCATTTTAAGATCTGGTCTTGTAATAGAGACTGTTCTAAATTGTTTCATCACATGATCAGGTAGGGTGGCAGTTATTGACGGGAATATCAACAACTTGTCTGGATTGGTTGCTTTCACTGGTACATAACTATCAATCAGAGCAAAGCAAGCTCCTGATGGATTCAGCTGAATGTCGTCAGATTGAAGATGTACGGCAGCTTTACCCGCACGGAGAGCTTCCAGAACGGTTGATATTAACTGAGAGAAGACACTGAGCACAGAGGGATCTAAACAGTTGATATTATTGAATGTAACCCAGCAACCAGTGGAAGCCATACCACGGAATATATCCTGTAGTCCACAATAGTCCATAGATTTTGTACAGTTGAATTTATACATAGCATGACCGAAACAATGACTGAGCTCATTAACTGTTTCAAACTTTCCACTGTCCTGGAAAAAAAAAGAACAAATAAATTGAAATCAAATAGGTAAGTATGAAGCACAGAGTTACTTGTAAAAGACTAAATGTTTAAAAGTGAGAAATCATCACAATTAAATAAATCATGCAAAGACCATAATGTGCTCCCTAGCCTTCAAGCAAGCTTACATGGGGACATGGGGACATGGTAGTGTGCGCTTATGACTTGAAAGGTTGTCGGTTGAAATCTCAGTTAAAACCATGAATTTTATCAGGTTGCAATAAGATTCGCTCATCTGTGTAGAAAAGAGTTGGCAACTCATTCAAGCTGTCCTAGATACAAATTTTCTAATTTGATAATAAACTTGTGACAACAATTTGAATAAATTGGTCAACATACCTAATGTCTACACATGATGAAAGTCACATGTAATTGGGTGTTCTTTTAATGTGAACATTCTTTGACCAAATACAAAAAAGCAAGATTACCTTATACAAAACTTTTTATTATCATGATTTATTTTCATGGAAAACACCAAATTTTACCATAAGCATGAAAGATAATTATAATCTCATTTGAAGAAAGCCAACTGGGCTTACAGATTGAGCTTAAAAACTAGAGTGAAAAAATATCAAAAACTCAAAATAATTTTATACAAAGTATAGTTTGTTTTTCTCAATGTCAAAACATGAATAATTTCGCGGTGACTTCGTGCTCTTTGTCTAACACTCCTGATATTGAGAAAGTGTGTAATCATTCACCTTGAAATTATTCAAACTTTGACAGATGAGAAAAAATGGACTATGCAACAACTTACTATAGGTCCAACACAAAGTGTTCCAGTGTAAGCATTAACTGATTGCATCATAGATACAAAACTTCTTTCTGTTAAAGGAGTTAAAACTTCTCTAGGACTTGAACCAATGTATTCAAAACCATATTCCATTTCTACATCTAAACACTGTAATAAAAATATTAACAAAAATAAAAACATGAAAATTCATTTAAACTGAAAACCAAAGTATAGTAATAATTATAAGATTTATTGAGCACAAAAACATTTTTAAGATTTGAAGTGTACAACAATAAGATTACTTGTCAAGTTCAAAACAACTGAATTTTTTTGGGCGCAGCTGTCTAAGCCAACTTTTGACCTATATTTTTAGCAATACAATTTGCTCTATCATACCTGTTTTTCCAATGGAATTCTCTTCTGGTACAGAGAAATGTATAAAGATACGGTATCATTGGTTATTTGTGATAAACAGGTGCGTAAGACAATAGTTGATGATCTTTTTAAAGATTTTCTAGTTATTTAATAAAAAGAAAAATCTTACACATTAGAAGTACTTCATTTTCTCTTTCAATAAATGTTACCAAAATGTATTGATAAGAAGTAAGTATTCAGAAAAGCATAGGCAGTAGACATGAAAAGGAGCTAATAAAAGACGACAAAAAAGAAAAAAATATATACCTTAACAGAAACACTTTTATTCTCCTTGCCAAACCTATATTGCATATGTGACTTCCATTCTAAACTTTGTATAGGAGAAGGTGATTCCATGATTAATAAACGTTCAACAAAGTCTCTTAAATGAGCTAACAATGCTAGAAGACAACTAAGTTTATGTATTTGACTTGGAAACAACATTAGTTTCACTTCTGTAGGTTCAGTTTTCTCAATGATTTCATCCTCCTTTTCTTCTTCTTTCTTCATTGGAGGTAGAGACATTGCTGCTAGATTCATTGTATCAATAGGTTCCATTGTAGTTGGTTCAACCAGAGCTGTAATATAAGAAATTCATTGTATCAATAGATTACATTGTAGTAGGTTCAACCAGAGCTGTAATATAAGAAATTCATTGTATCAATAGGTTCCATTGTAGTTGGTTTAACCAGAGCTGTAATATAAGAAATTCATTGTATCAATAGTTTCTATTGTAGTTGGTTTAACCAGAGCTGTAATATAAGAAATTCATTGTATCAATACAATTATAAACAGTGGATCAGTAGTCCAGTGGTAGGACACATGCTCTGGGATAGTGAGGTCTTGGGTTTGAACTCCACTAGGAACACTGCTTATTTACTTGAGCTAGAAATCAACCTTCAGTTGTTCCACTCCACTCAGGTGTAAATGGGTACTTGAGGGCGATTTCAATGATCAGGGGTTATCATACAAAATTGTAAAATCAGCTGAACAAGAATATGAAAGTAAACTCTAAACTGGGCTTTAACTTTA
The DNA here is from genome assembly GCA_025267735.1 of Mactra quadrangularis. Taxonomy (NCBI): domain Eukaryota; kingdom Metazoa; phylum Mollusca; class Bivalvia; order Venerida; family Mactridae; genus Mactra; species Mactra quadrangularis. The sequence continues at coordinate 53,349,807 of CM046299.1, read as the reverse complement.
ACAAACACTTACATTGTTCATCAGCTTCCTCAGGTATAGGAGAATGTGTTGTATCAAGTGCTGCTAGATCAAACATTGAACCTTTTCTTGAAGCACCAAGTGATGGAGCGTTACTACTTCTAATACCAGTAGTACCACCAGCTAGTGAGTTTGTATCATCTAATGCTCCCTCCGATTCTACACCTACAATAATACAATATTGTCATTAGATCATACATAAATAAATCTTCCAATTTTTGTTTTTTCTAGTCTATTTTTTACAAGAAATGTAATGTGGAAACCATATTAAAGGTGGATTTAAAAACTTTAATGCAAAAAGTACAAAGGGAAATAATCCATAATAAAGCCAGGTAGAGTTGTGATTACTTTCTAATTCTGTTCATCACATGGTATGTTATCATAGTATGAAGTTTCATAAAGATCTGACAATAAATGGCAGAAATATGCTAAATTGAAAACTTTAACACAATTATTAACAACTCCGGAAGCCAACCTGACCATCCACCCGACCGACTAATAAATTCATTGGGCTATAACATAATAAATTTTTGGCAGTTGCTTTCTGGGCTCAAGTTTAAAATTCATCCTGTTAGGCCATATTTTTACAGATTTTAGTAACAGTTTTCATACACCATTTCTTTATAAAAATTAAAAGGCCATACTTAATTAAATCTTAGATAACTGTTTCCTGATTCTGATTTGTATTTAAGTTTGTTAGAAGGTAATGTTTAACCGATTTGATATATATATGTGTGAACTTCTTGACCAAAGTACCAATAAAACATTTTCAATTTTATAATAAAAATTTTTTTTCCAGGCAAAATCATTCAATCATTATAATATTTTGGTCTAAAACACTCTAAGGATCAGATAACTAACAGCTTACCTCTTTGTTTCTTTGATTTCTTTTCTTTTTCACCTTCCATACCTTTCAACAATATTGTTGTAGCTGTAATACTATCATTGATCTTCTGTAACATATCCTACAATCAAATATAATATAATAGATAATATCAAATACATTGTATAAGAAAGTATAGTTGAACATATGAAAACATGAAGTTTGATAATCTTGCAATCAACTCCCTTACAATAGACTATATCTGGGATTCAAATATTTGGGTTTCTTTATGGTACAAACTTCGACACAATAAAAATATGTGTACAAAGAATAAAGGATTTAATCCATAAATTATTTTGTGCTTTTACAGAAATTATGTGTATCAAACTTTCTTGGTACCACCTGCACACGCTTGGAAAAAACCCCAACAAATTTCAGTTCAAAATTAGGTCTATTGTAACCTGATAAAAATTCAGGTAAATACTTGTAGGATCAAGATATTCAAATAATAGATACAGAGCAGCTAAACCCAACATGGGTGTTGCAAAGTATCATGAAAGTATAACATAAATATTCTCATACCTTCAAACTATCATCATTGCCTTGTTCCATATCCATCAAAGCAGCTTCTATTTGTTCAGTCATCTGTACTTGTGTAGCAAGATGAGCAATCTCAGTGATATGATCTAATGTCCAGGATCTGTTTGGATCTGTTGGCTCATCTGGAAACATTTGTTCTGTTACTGATGGTGGTCGACTTAATTCTTTCTTATTACCTTTACTGTCTAAACTTCCTGTAGCACTTGCTCTACTTCCTGATCTCTCACCTGATTGGTTGAAATATAGTGTATGAACAAATTTGATTCGTTAAATTATAGTGTAACGACAAATTTGATTGGTTAAAAATAATGTAGAAACAAAGTTGATTGGTTGAAAAAATGTTAAAACAAACTTGATTGGATGAAAACAGTAAGATTAGATTTGATAGGTTTAAATGAATAAAAGATTCAAAAACTAGTCCTTAAAACTTTCACCTTTGAACAACTTCGTGAGCAGTGATATCTCCCAATTAAATAGAATCACTATAAATGTGAATGCAAGTAAAGAGGTGTAAGTTATAAACTAAAAACATCCTAAATAATCAGAATTTCTTTCATAAGTCATTAGAAAAAAAGAGTCTTTTATTGAAGTCAGAAAATCCTGAATTCAGGAATATTTAAAACTTTTAAAATGAAAACTCATACCTTTATTATTTTTGGTGTTAGATTTAGATTCCTGTGCAGGAACAGTAACTTTACGTGAGCCAGCACTTCTAATCTGTCTTGTTTTAACCTGTGGTTTCTCTGTACCCAGGGCTGTAGCTAGTTGATATTGTAATGCTCCTTTTAAACTCTGTAGGAAATTAGTCAACCATGTTTCTATCTGACCATCACAGGCCACTGTCTGAAAAGAGAATAAGGAGGATTCATGATATTACATCAGATCTATTCCATATGAACGTGTCTGGTTTAATATTTTATGTAGGAGCAGTGGTCCGGTGGTAGGACACGCGCTTAGGGATCGAGAGGTCCCGGGTTCGATCCCCACTATGGGCACTGCTAATTTCCTTGAGCAAGAAATTAACCAACAATTGTTCCACTCCACCCAAGGTGTAAATGAGTACTGTGAGGGATTGTCTGCCTGAGGGTGATTTCAGTGATCAGGAGTTATTGTAAAAGATTGTAAAGTGGGCTGAACATGCATATGGAAGCAGACTTTAAACTATACTTTTAACTTTTATATTTAATGGATAAGTGGTGGCCCCATTTAAAGGGATATAGTAACAAATAATCTAATATTTTATATGAATCTACTTAGAGAAGTTTTCATATAAAAGTTTTCCTGTCCATCGGCAACCAATAAGGTTCCTAGACAAAAGTACTAAATATAAATATATGGGATATTATTCTGAAAATGTTAGACTTTTTAACTTAAGTTTAATTTGTGGCCAGTCTCTCAATTCATAGATTTATACACGCATGCATACATGTAGCTAAGTCATTGCACTTTTCAATGACACAACATCTACCTAATGCAATTACAAAATATTGATTTGCATTATTTGTGTCAATTAAACAAAATGCATTGATCATGGTGTTTGAAAATAGCTGAAGATTTTATTACTCAGCATACACAAAAGATGTCAGAAACATTCCTTTACCTGCTGAAATTCTAGTTTTTCCCCCAATGTACTTTGTACTCCAGTTATAACAAAGTTAAACTTCTCATTGTCATCAACTTCTTCATATAATAAAGTTCCAACATTCTCAAATAATTTATTAATGTAGAGATTAACTTGACATAGATCATAACCTGATGATAGAAAACATTGTTTAGGTAGGTTATATAAGGGAATCACAACAGACAAAAGTTATATTAACATTATCAATTAAAAAAAATACATCATACAATATGCTCTCAGATGTGAAAGTTTAAAACTGTCAAAATCTGTAAATTCCTGAATATCTTTATAATTTTACATCCTAAAAATGCTTAATTTAAGATGAAGAAGAAAAACTGAAGCAAGTACCAAGTACAGACAAAGGTTAGATACATTGTGGATCAGTTAAATGTTTGCAATGTTTTATAGTAAATGAGATCACTTATCAACAAGCCTGTTAGTATATACATTGTAATAAGTAATTTTCACTAACCAATATCACTTTTTACTAGCTCGGGCTCTGGCCAAATCAAATTTCAATAACCCTGGCTTTTGCTAGAGGGTAAAAGAAAAGTCTGCAAACTACTACTCACCATTACAGACAATATGTAAAACATCTTCCATTGATAAGAAATAAAATCTTGGAAATATTTGTCTTCGTCTTTCTAGATGGTTTAACAAAGATTTACGACAATGTTCTAAACTATGATTCATATGTTCAAGTATGTTGAGAATATCTAGAAAATAAAATATATATAACATTAATGTAAGGATTTCACTGCAGTAAAAATATATTTAGAAAAAATGAACAATATAGCATTAGTGTGGTGATTTCACTGCAGTGAAATATATCTAGAAAAATAAACAATATAACTTTAGTGTGGTGATTTCACTGCAGTGAAATAAACAACATATCACCTTAGTGTAAGGATTTCACTATAGTGAAAATAAAACATTTGATTATAATCATTCATGTTAATTGAGTAATGTCCTATTTCACTGTTGTGAATGAAAAGAAAAAAAACTTCATTTATGCTTTACACTGGCTTAGAAATATATCTTTAAAAAAACCAGTTAGACTATTTTGGTCTTGTATTTTCACTGCAGTGAAAATATACTGAATTTATATAAGTGCAAAAGTACTATAAAACAATCAGCATTCAAGGATGAAACAAAGTCATTTTATGCCTAAGACATCATTCTTTCATACACAATCATTCTTCAACCAGATAATTAATTATTTCTTTTTGGACTTGACAGATAACTGATGATTGGTCATATGATACAGACAGCTTATCAGAAAAGGCATAAAAACTGTTACTATAAATAGCATCATACATATTACATATTGTTCGTTTTTTCTCACCTGTCAAAACATGAATAATTTCATGGTGATTGTTGTAATCCATCTGTGAGTTTCCGATATTGTGTATTATAATTGAATAAAGCTTCTTATGCCGAATGATAAGTTTTAGTCAAGATATTTTTAATAAAAATTAGGTCACCAGTACAAAAACAATGCATTCAGTCACCGTGAAATTATTCAAGCTTTGACATTTAAGAAAAAAGGGACAATACAAGTAAATGAAGAATAAGAAAACTTACTTTTTCTAGAGCAACATTGTAGGACATTAGGATTTTTCTCTGTTGCTTTCATCAAAAGTTTAAAATCTCTGTTAGCAACAGCAAATCTGTTAGCATCATGAGGTAATGCTGTCCTTACATCAGAACTTGAATATACCTTTAATATAGAGAGAGTAGATAAAAACATGTAATATCTTGACAGACCATTGATGGTGGTAAAAGAAAACAAAGCTGGACATTAGAGAAAATAACATCTCAATTAAGTTTGGTTTGATTTTAAGATGCTTCATGCAAAGAATTCTTAGTAATTGAAGTCAGTAGACCAACTAGCTGTCATTGTAGAGGACAATGTTTTATGTGCCAGCATTAACTGGTGATTTTTACAATGCTTGCAACAAAACAAAAAGTTAAAAATTTGATTCAGTTGGTATTTTGTTTCCAGTTTCCTCCCCCTTTGCTTTGGAACCCGTAAAGTACTGTTCTCAGTTTAATAAAAAAAAATTATAAAAGAATTTTAACATATTCAGAAATAAATTATACTATATTCATAAATATGTTTAATTCATTTATAAACAATTTTATTACATTCTTAAATAAGTTTAATATTTTCATAAATAAATTTAAATATACATGTATTTATAAATATATTTAATACATTCATAAACAAATTTAATATATTCATAAATAAATTATAAAAAATACTCATAAATAAGTTATAATTTATTCATAATAAATTAGCATACTTCTTCAAGCTCCACCCATTTTTCTTGAACTTCTAACCAAGTAGATAATACAGCTTCTATAGTTTGTAATCTTTTCTGCCATTTAACAACTTCATCCAGGAATGAACCAGCAGCACTGTTACTTTGCATAGCTTGTAATGATACTTGATGACCTTCTAATTCTTCAAATATTGGATCAGTGTTGGCTAGTAACATATGATGGCCTGAATCCTGTATAATAATTATGTTTACATATATGGTTAGATGTGAATAGAAAATTGAATATTCTTTTATGTTTTATGGTTTAACATTGTGTTGATAGATGAAAACTAACAATGAAAATATAAAACCTTTTTTGTTGTGGAAATATAAAACATCATAATGACATCATCTATGAAGAGATATGACATCACAATGTTATTTGTATATTGCATTGGTAATAAATAAAGAAAAAAAAAACCAAAATAATCAACAACATAATTCAAAATTATGAAGCTTTCAATCATTGCTACAATACATTACTCTAAAAATATGCTTTCATGCACGCTCACTTAATTTATACAATTATTTTTTTTATTATATAATTTTTACACTTAAGTTTTCAAAAATCCTTTATTTCTTTAGTAAAATATTTTATTTTTAAATACATACCACGTAAAAACATATACAACAAACATAGCTTACTCATCAATTAGGAATAAATTCTATCTGAGAACTGAGAAAGCAAATTTTAAAAAGTGACAATATCATTTTAATCTTGAAATCACCAACTAATTATATTTATTTAACACAAGTACTTACATCAGCCAAGTTAAGTAATGAAGCAGGTAATGAGGCTATACTACTACGTTTATTTTTACTATGTGAACTCTGGTTAGATACTCTACTTGTAGTTCTAACTTGACTTCTACTTGGACCAGTTCTATGTGCCTGACCTTGTTCTGCTCCACCGTCACTTTGTGATACTTCACTTTGGTTGTCCTGTATTATAAAATATAGTGTAATGTCTGTATTCATATTTTACCACATTTATCAACACTTTCTGTTAGGTGAGGTACAGCGGCTAACTCACCCGACCAGCTTTCCCAGAATTTTTTCTTTAACTAATAAGTGCTAAGTCTTCTACAAGGAGTTGACATTTAATTGCCACATAGTCGGTCACACATTTTAATGCCATGAATGTATATATACAACCAAGGTTCCAACAATACAGTCAGTAGACAAGTTTATAGTTTATTCTAATACCAAGCTTAGATGTTAAATGCTATAATTTGTAAAATAGTCCAATGTCTAACATTCCACAGTCTACAGCTCCTAAGTTTCAGGCTCAAGTCCAGTGCAGACTTAAGCTTCTGACTTCCAATGACAGTCCGGAGAATCTTTCTAAACTAAGCAAACATAATTAAAACAATATCACTTTTTATACAATTTTAAGGACTTCCTTGCTATCCATCATATCTTACATAAATATTATCGAACAAAGCACACTGATACACAGGGGCAAATCCAAGATTTTTTTCTAAGGGGGGTCCAAACTTTCGAACCATAACCACATTATACACTTTTGCAGAATTATGCAACATATTAATAATAAAAACTACATAATCATTAAATCTATGTTAAGCACTGTGAAAAAATGCTTATGCTACTAAAAAATGACTTACATTTTGGAAATTCTAGGGGGGTCCGGACCCCACTGACCCCCCCCTAGATCTGCCAACGGATACAGACATAAAAAATTTTCTACAATCAAATACTTACATGTACAGTAATGTCTCCTGCAGCATCAATATTTTTACTACGAATATGAACAAGAAACTGAAATATTTTACTCAACCAAACTTCTTCATATGTTTTCAAAGATTGTTCAATAGATAAATCTTTCACAGCTCTCTGTACTATGGCTCTGACATCATCTACATGTTCTGTAAGACAAGTAATAAATTCTACATGAGTATTGTTTGTAGACAGAGTCAGGGGAGGTAATTATGATAGTGAATATATCTGCACTTTATGGTCGATAAAGCTCTGGAACAGTTCTATTTTTGTTAAATTTGTGAATAGAACAAAGGTACATTTGTATTTGTAATATAGCTATGCACATCTTGCATAAAAATAGAATAAAAAAGTTATGTTCCCAATTTAGGGATCAAACTGTACCTTCTGCAAGAAAATCAAAGCTGGACCAACTATGAGCTAACCATAATTGTTAAACATCACAGTCAGTTAAATTATCACATGCTTGTCAACCTGACATGAGGTTCAAGATTTTATTTCTGACAAGTACACAAGTTTAGTACATAATAACAGTTTGAAATATTGTCCGTTTTTTTTCCACTGTCAAAGTTTGAATAATTACATGGTGACTGAATGCATTGTTTTTTGTACTGGCGGCCTAGTTGTTACTAAAAATATCTTGACTAAAACATATACGGCATTAGCAGCTTTACTTGATCATAATATACACTTTCTGAAACTCATGGATGTATTACAACAATAATTTTAACAAACACATTCACTGAAAAATTATTCATGTTTTGACAGTTGAGAAAAAACAAACAATATGAACTAAGAGAAAGCATGTAGGTTCCAGGAGTTGACTTCACAGAGCAGCTGTAGTTATTTTCATTAAAAATAGCATACTGGTATCTCAGAGTGGTTTCAACTTCAGTATACCTCAGTTAATAAATAAGTTATCACAATTTTTAAAATGTAATAAACTTACGTTGTAATCCAAGACCTAGTAGATCACCAAGTGTCATTCTCTTTAATGAATCATTATCTATAGAGATGGCGCCACCAGTTACACGTACAAGTTGTTTCCAATGTCTTGTTCTCATAGCTGGATTACTGAGATCATCTATCAATGGTAGACAAGCCTGAACAAAACAATAGATTTTGTATGTTTTTGTTGGGTTTAATGCCGTAGCAACATATTGTATAGGTAATATTACAGCAGTCAGTCAACCTACCCACTGTTCCTGGAAAGGCTAAATCACTGGATTAAGCTGTTGACCATCTACTAAGTGCATACTTTGTCAGTGACTGACACAGCCCAACATAATTAAGAATCATTAGTAGGAGTGAGAATGGCTGTAAAAATGATTTCATGACCAAGCTCCACAAAAGAATGCCAGCCCACTACCCCTCAATCAGTAGACTTGTGTGTTACTAACTGAGCAAGCCAGGCGGCTTCAGAAAACAATACAATATATAATATATATGTTTACCTTTGAAATAATGAGTAAAACTTACAACATCTAATGAAATGCTAAAGGAAGAAAAGTAGGACACTTGGTAGAATATTAGGATGTTTTAAACTTTTGATTCCTGTCTCCTAATTGGAGATAACATGTGTTCATTAATGTTTAAAAGCTTGTTTGGATATCATAGTCTCTCTAGAGATGAGAGAAAATTGACTATTCACAAGAACATGACTGGAAAAATCAACAAAGACGTTTTTTTTAAACCGTAGTAAACCCTCCCTACCTGTATATTAGTGATAGATTCATGTAGTCCCATATAAATATCCCATGTAAACTATATCTTCCCTACCTGTATATTAGTGATAGATTCATGTAGTCCCATATAAATATCCCATGTAAACTATATCCTCCCTACCTGTATATTAGTGATAGATTCATGTAGTCCCATATAAATATCCCATGTAAACTATATCCTCCCTACCTGTATATTAGTGATAGATTCATGTAGTCCCATATAAATATCCCATGTAAACTAAATCCTCCCTACCTGTATATTAGTGATAGATTCATGTAGTCCCATATAAATATCCCATGTAAACTATATCCTCCCTACCTGTATATTAGTGATAGATTCATGTAGTCCCATATAAATATCCCATGTAAACTAAACCCTCCCTAACTGTATATTAGTGATAGATTCATGAAGTCCCATATAAATATCCCATGTAAACTATATCCTCCCTACCTGTATATTAGTGATAGATTCATGAAGTCCCATATAAATATCCCATGTAAAAACATCTTCAGGTAAAGCTCTCACAATATCTAATTGTTTATTAGTTTCATCACGTAAGAACTTGGTGTTCATTTTCTGCCATCTATGTCTCTTCCATTCACCTTGTTGTTCATCTATAACTCTGTAATACATAACAGTAAGTCAATGAAACACTGGATATCTTGAGCTACCCCTCACAATAGCCCCATTCTGCACTAATAGCCATAACCCCCCAAACACAATTAGCCCCATCTTGCACAAATAGCCCTACCTCCCACAATTAGTCACATCTTGCACAAACAGCCCTCCCCCCAATTATTAGCCCCATCTTGCACAAATAGCCCTACCCCTACCCCAACACACACTTAGCCCCAGCTTGCACAATAGCCCTACCCTTGCACAATTAGCCCCACCGCTGCATGGGACCTGAATGCAAGAAATTGCTTGTTAATAAGTAAAGACATTCAGAAAACCCATTTATACCATGTCATAAGTTATAACACTCACATAGATTTCAACATTAAAACATTTATCTTACCTCTTTGTTTCCCAGACTTGTTTCAAATTGTTTAGTTCATGTCTGCAACTGAAATAAGATAAAAATTGACATTTCACAACACATCAACCAATAGAATACCTGAACACAACTTTTATTTCATTCAATTATTCATTATGTTTGAAGTTTGATACAAAGGCAGTTTATGTCTTGTTTATACTAGCAAAAAAAATTTTTTTTCAAAAATTATTATAATTATTTGCATGGCAACTTAAAAGCTTGCAAGTGAAGCGTTAAAAACTGTCAGGCATTTAACTTAATGTTGAAGACATTCAGGGTGTCTAAAGATAAAATGCATGAGCTGTAAGAGAAAGACTGCCAGGAATGGAAATTATCTAAAGTTGAACCTCAGAGTAAAGATAACTGACGAAAAAGATAAAGATCTTCCATGCTGTTAATCAATCCTCTTGGTAGGAAAATCAACAATGCTGTTCATACTTTCATCCATGTTAGATAACAAAACACTGATGATGATGAAAATCTGGAATCATTTCACATGTTAATATTACTAATAAAAACAAAACTTCCATCCAAATCTGACTTACGTTGGAAGAACATTAAAGTTAACAACTGAAGCTTCTAGAAGTTCTTGTAATTCAATGAGATCTTGCGCTTCATTCTCGAGAACTGTCAGACGTTTAGAGAAACTATCAATAGAATCCCAGGCTTCCTTGATATCACAATCTCTGTTATATATATCTGAGTTCTCTAATTCTTTACTTAAAGAGTTCACACGACGACCAAATGCTTCCAAATCCTGAAATCAAACAAACAATATGATATATTTACATCTATGTATAGATATAGTCTTGATTTTATGCAAAAAAACCCACTTTTTATTGACATTATTTTCTAACTTACATGGAAATGAATTTAAATTGTGTGTGACAACCCCTGGAATATGAGCATGGAAATGTGTACCATACAATGGACTTAATTTAATTTTGAGATATTCTTCTTTTTCCAGTTACTGGACAAGATCTCTCTCTGGGGTATTGTCACACAGGAGTAAGGTCAAAGACGTGGTGTGGAACAATAAGTTAAAAATGTTAAAAACCTTTAAAACTATAAACACTGATATCATCGTTGTTACATCACAGCCAGCCCCTGTTTCAATGCATCAGGACTGAGAGCTGTTGCAATGTGGTTTGGAAGCTTGTTCCACAGTCTTGTAGCCGAAGTAAAGAATGACTGACTGAGGTGGTCTGTTCTGCACAATGGAGCAGTGAAGCAGACACTGTAACCTCTGGTTGTTATTGAGGTAGGGCAATATATGCACATAATAAACACTAGTCTACAGATTTATTTGCTCATATCCTGTCAAGAACACTGTCAGTTTCATTGTTTCTAAACCTCAATAAAAGGTTTCTACACAAAGTAGTTCAACTTAAAGCAATTAACACATACCAAGGTTGGAGCTGTAAAAAACACAATTATGTCCCAAATAAGCCTAACAGAACACAACCGAATTATAAGTTATCATTAGTATCATTAGTTCTTACTATTTCTTTTTGATTAACAGATATGAGAAGAGTAAATATCATACCTGTGTAATTCTCACAGATTCTTCCTGTATTCTTGGACCAAGTCTTTGTTTAGCGAGAGAAACTTTAGTCTTTAAGTTATTCCATCGACTAGGAGCAGCATTAAATAAATGTTGTGTTTTATCAGGTAGTTTCTGACCATATTTCTTTAATAATAAAACTGTTCTATGCATTGCAGCAAATTTTCCATCCATTTCCGATTGTTGAGCTGATACCTAGAGAATACAAGAGACAGGTGTGATATACTTGTAATTGAATAATACATAAATAACATAGAGTTAGCAGGGTGATAGTGGATATTGTCATCACAAGAACTGGAATGTCTTCCAAGGGTAATGTACCTCTTCAAGAGTTTTGTGATAATTACATATCCTACATCTATAGGGTTGGAATCTTCTAGATGAGAAAACCAGGCAAAATTTCTCAATATCCAACATAATTTTTGACAATAGCAAAAGACAGTTCTAACCATGATTATATATTTATATGTATATTGCATTTCAGTCAAACAATATGCAAAGATTTCTAAGCTAATACGTTCCTCAGTAATGATTTTCAGTCATTCGACAGCAGGTCAGCTGTCCAACTCACTAACTCACTGTCCTTAGAGAGGCTTAGATCTTTTGATCCAAGCTTTTCACTTATAAGATCTCTTAACCAAATATTTCCACTAGATCTAAGCATACATCTCATCCAGTGACTGACAACAGACTTACTTCATACAACGGTAGAAGTGAGAACATGTCATAAAATAAATTTCATTCACAAATATGTAAGTCAGTCCAAGAATTCATAGTTAATTCTATCCACTGACAGAGTTGACCAGGTAGGTTGCAAACTCCTCACAGTGCTTACGTCACGCTTTGCTACTTTAACCACTGCCAACACGTAAATCATGTGATGCTAGTAATACCATCTATTTATAGAATGCCCAAACGTCTGACAGTGCTTACATCATGCTTTGTTATGTTTACACATTATTAATTAAAACCATTTTTTATCTATATGTACTTTGAACATCTTAATTTAGAACAAGAAGACTCAATTTATAGAAAATACAGAAATGTAACAGAAAAGATGAAAAAAAATATATTTGGCTCTCTGAGGGACGAATTTACTTGTGGTGGCAGTGGTTATTGATTTAATAAAGGGAAATAATCACTGCAAGGCGTTTTGGTAGGTTGTTGAGGATGAAAGTACAACAAACTCAACACACACAGACACTATAAAATATTTTACCTCATTAAATAATCTCATCATCTTCATAAAAGAAGCCGTATCTCTTTCTTCACCTGTAATACTTTCAATCTCTGGTTCAATACGTTTTAAGAATTCATCTAACTTTTCTAACATATGGGTCACCTACAATACAACAATGCATTAAATAACATAAGTGAAAGTTCAATGTTTTCTAAATCATAAATTCCTGAATGTCAAGTTTTCTGTTACTTCAACATATGAAATATAATCCTTCCTTCATAAATCTGTTCAAGTTTGTTGTTTTTGTTATTTGTTAGTGGTGTTTTTTTACAAAAAAAAATCTAAATTCTAAAAGCATCTCCCATCTTGCTTTTGACTGGAATAAAAGAGTTGTATGATTTTGTTACAGTATAAGCTCTGCAAAGACCAGAACAAATCCTCTGCCCAACAGCTTTTGATATTTCCCTTAAGTGTAATTTCACTTGAATTTAACCTCTGCAGAGCAAATCTCTCTGAACAGCATTGAGTGTTGTTCAAGGGAGGTTGTAATGTTTATCAAATTGTTGACTGCACATAAGCAAAGTAAAAGATTCCAATGATAGACATCAGTAGCTAAACTACCAGGGGTAAAGTTGGTGGGCTTGCCCTCAACACTATGAAATGCAATAACTTATCATTTTACTTAGACAATAATGTATCACAAACCTGATCAGATAAATATTTCGTAAATGTCCACATCCACTTAGCAGCATATGTTGTAAGTACTTGTTTTATAGGTAATAGATCAACTCTTAACCAACCGACATTATGATAATCTTCTAAACTTTGTATCTCATCTCTTGCTGTCTGTAAATATTGGAAAATATTGATATTAGTTTATAGAAATAAGGGCTGCCAAATTTTCTTTATAATTGAGGTCAAAAATAATAATGCCACAAATACATCTGTATCAATACAAACTAGACCTATCCCTGAATGTTATAATATACACCAAACGGTCTTTTTCAAGAAATTTGAATCAAATCTGTTCATCTGTACAATAAGTGCTGAGAAAATGAGAAGACAAGATTTTTTATCATAACTCTGCTGTAAAAATCAAATGGACCATAACCAAAATGGGATATGCACATGGATATACACCGACCTACCAACCAGCAAACTGACTCTTAAATACCCCACATACATAGTTTTGGAAGGTATAATAATAACAATACATGTAATAATGGTATACAGTGCCATGTGCAAATTCTAAACCGCAAAAATTTGATACATAGAACACTAAACAGTATACAAAGTACAAAAATAGAAAAATACAAGAACTATATTACCCTATAAATCTCTATTTCAGCATCAAACTCATCCAGTGAAGGAACATTTGAAGGCATATTAGCTTGTACATGTTTGGGTGTAAGGAATGTTCTCTCGGCTGTTCCTATCAAACCTGCTGACTGTAAACTACTTGATGATGAAGCTCTGTAAATATTGTATACAATGTTGATAAGAAATAATTTGTAAAAATTAAACTTTCACAAAGTAATACATGTACAAACATGCATACATACATGTACACTGCCTGACTACAGTACATGTATGCTTTTTTCTTGTGAAAGACTTTTTCAATGGAAATGTTGAACCCTAAAATTTCTAAATCTGCCAAAAGTTGATAACTTTTCACAAAATGAACTACTTTTTAACCTCATAGACCTTGACCTTGCTAAGAATTGTATGTTGTTTCAACAATAATATATCTATTTTTATGCTTCAGAGGGTCCCTAGTTAAAGGCAATACAGAAAATATACTGAACAAAAAACGACCAAAGCAAAATGGTAAAACAAATGATTCTAAAAAGAAATGAAGTTATCTTACAATTGTTTTCAATGTGTATCATACACAAGCATGGTACCTGAGTCTGTAGTGCAATCGGTAAGGTGCCGGGATTTTGAATCGAGCATCCTGGAGCGGGTACATGTTCAAATATCACCTTGGCCAGTAATACTCTTCCATGAAAATTTGACAATAATGTCAACTTACTCTATTAATAAGCAATAGGGAGAAGTTGCCAGCCTTGTGAAAGAGTGAGTACTGGTTATAGACAAGGGTCTAGGAAAGCTAGCGTAGCATCACTGGACACCCTTAAATAACTTAAATTGTGTGGACACAGCATTAAACCCAGCATAAAAAATACACTTGTAAGCATGTGATATAATCATCAGACTACAGTAAGAAACACAGTATTGAATACCTTGAAGCAGTTCTTGATCTTTCAGCCATCTGTTGTCGGATACTACCAGCTCGTGTTCTTTGAGGACTTCTAAGTGGATTTGGTGTCAAATTTCCTCGTAAAAATTCATCAAATGTTATATTTACATCTTGTAACCAAAGGAAAGCATAATCACTGAATATTTCCAATAGTTTCTGAAACAAATACACAGAAGAGTTCTTGAACCAGATTGTTAACAGATTTCAACTTAAACATCAACTTTTCTAAAACTGTCAAAATCACTTTGAAAAGCAGTAAAGAATAGTACATAAATATTGACCCCAACTTGACCTTTATGCAAGAATATTCATTACATTGAATACAAATGTAGTATTAATGCTCGATTACATCGTGACCCTGAGGATTGTGAGTTAAAACTTAACACACAAACATACTTCTATAATTTTACGATCGCTGCCAAAGTGTAGAATAGGTGTGGTACTGACTTTCGTCGGGATATGTGCAGATAATTATTAGATACAAATTTGAAAGGTCAGGTCGGGGTCAATGTTTACGCACTATAGTGTTTTGATAATAACAATTTAGTGCAAATTGACATACAACTGTAAAAGATGTTTATTCATAAAAACCTACCCTAATATAACAATATAGATGATTTTAGTATGTTTTGTTACATTTGATTTATATTTCTCAGAAACTCTAGGTCAGTTTGCCTTGAAACATTAACAATTCATTTTTTTCAGACCATAATAGACACTGACTGGTTTTTTAAAATATCAAAGCAACTAGGCACTACATTTGTAACAGGTAATTGTAAATATAAAAAATAACCAAATCTAAGAGCAAGAGATTTTATTATTATTATTAGAGTGAATAACAGTATACATTTATCTCATGATAAATTAGTAGAAAAAATATCTTAATGTAAAACCAAGACTGATATAATTTGATGCACACATGTCCTTCTTAAATAGGCAATCAAAGTGTCACCAATGATAAGCTCTGGACAGTTTATGCTGAGAAGTTATTTTTAATTTGATGTCATAATCAACCATGTGAATTCAATCACAGAGATATATTTTTTACAAAATGTATTTACCATGCAATCATCAAGAATTAAGACCGATCTATTTTATACCTAACCCTAACAATGTTTTACCAAATCAAATAAAAGACTATCAAACAAATATTACCTTGCATTCTTCACCATTTTCTTCCACTAATTTGTTGATATCAATTAATAATTGTTTAACTTCTTCATCTGCAGCAATGTAATCTTGATATGTTCCCTAACAAAGTAATAAATGATATTATATAAGATCTGTATGACCTGGTAAAATTTATGATCTGAGCTGGGATCAAACCCATGATCTTTTGAGTCAAAGGCAGACACTCTCCTGCTTGAAATGAAAGCTATACTGAAGCCAAGAGGGAATGTATTTTACCTCAGCAATCTCATCAGAATCCTTCTTCAAACTCTAAAGGCTAATGATCTGAGAATGTAGTCACACGATTCCTAGTGGGTATTTATGTTGGACAGGATTAGTAACCTGGTTAACACCTATGGTTTCAGCTGGGATCAAATCAATGACCTTCCCAGAGGTAAGCTGACCACATAGCCATAAAAATAGTTTGAGGACTAGGCAAGGGAGTACAAGTGCTATATCATATCTCTGCTATATATACAATGTTGATACCCACAAAATGAACGATTAACTTATAACCTTAGACAATTTATTATTGTTCTAAAAAACATTCTTGTAAAAGCAAATTATATAAGATTGTTTGTTTGTTTGTTTGTTGGGTTTAGCGCCGTAGCAACTTATTATAGGTTATATCACCGCGGTCAGCCCACCTACTCACTGTTCCTGGGAAGGGTGAATCTCTGGATTTAGCTGTTAACCAACTACTGAGCGCATACTTTCACCAGTGACTAACTACTGCCCTACATGATTAAGAATCAGTGGTAGGAGGGAGAATGGCCGTAGACAACGAACATATGCCCCGCCCGGGAATCAAACCCACGACCCCTTTATCAGTAAACTTGTGCGCTACCAACTGAGCTAGCCGGGCACTAAATTATATAAGAATCAGTATTGCTGGCTATTAAAACAACCATGACACAAATTACTGCAATTAGAGTATAATTATTTATATGTTCAGTCTAGAGTTCATCAATTTTCATCTATTCTTCTCCATTGTCAAGTGACTCACCAACTTAAAAACATTGAAACCTCACACTAACAGAGGGTAATGAAACCCAACACTGCCACTGATACTGACTTTCCATGCACACAAAGGATGGGAGTCTGGAAATACTGGTCCATCCCATGAAAAGATGGTTAAATGAGCCATCAACCTCATTTAAACTTACACATGTGCTACAAAACATATATTACATAGTAATGATCTACAATAAAGGCAAACTTGGTTCTTTTAAAATTATACACTGCCCTCCAAAAATTCCTTCACATTACAATTAATTAGATTGTTACAAAATCCAAGTTCAAGTTCCAAGAATTATTTTGTTATTGTTTAATTTATTCATTATTCATTGCAAAAAAAAACCAAAATTTTATTGGTACATTTTATTTTATTGAGTTGCAGCAACAGTGAATCAACTATGATCATTGTATCTCAATGAACCATTATCAAGTTTGAGATATTTTGTTACTTCACATTCCAAAGAAAAAAGTACTGATTTCAAAAAGCAAACTAAAAACATTATACAATAAACTGTTTTTTATAAATTTTGAAACTCCTTTTGGTACAATGTAAATTGTGAATGTGTAAAGGAACTTTTGGCGGGCGGAGTACAATTTTTGACAACTTTACTTTACCTTTGGTCCCAACATTTTAACGAGACGTCCTCTAGCTAAGAATCCATCTAACCATTGTTGTACAAGTTCTTGCACACTTATAACAGAAGTATTCTGATCTAAGGGAGGTCTAAATGCCACACGATTATCTATCAACTCTAAACGTATTGTAAGTATTGGTATAACTGAATCATCATCCTGAAATATTGGATAATTAACAAATTATACATGGCCATGAGGGCAATATGCAAGTTTACGAACTGGTTGGTCAGTCTGAGGAAGGTATATGGCCTGAAGTGCAGCTGAGGGCCATATAGCTTTCAAGGTCTGAACAACCAGTCCGTGTTATATTATACCGAATTTAAATCCTTTCACCACTCATGTTGCTGACATTTTACTATGAGTATAATAATGTGTTTTCAAATAATTATTTTATTCTTCAGTATGACAAATATCTAAAACCCCTGTCTGACTTTCATTTTCACGCAACGTAGCAAGATAACATGCTCTTCTTGTTATATTTCATTTTTGTTCATCGACTTAGCCATTACGTCTGTTTGTGTTGCCATGTAATTAGCACAACATGGAGGTCGCGTTAAATAAGACTGGATGACGTCATAAACGGTCAATATAAAAATTATGGACTGGCTAGCCGGTCAATATGCGATTTATGGATAAGGTCACATTAAATATAGAGGACGTTATGCAAATGAGGTGTAATAATATTTTATAGTGGTGTAACAATAGGTCGACTTATTGCTGTATCTTTAACATTTACCTTGCAATAGCAATATGTTGATAAAGTTTTTCAAGTCGATAAATATAGCAATAGTTTCTCTGACTATTGACTGTTTGCAATAGTTTTCTTGAAAACGAAAGTAGAACTAATCGTACTTCAATCAGACTGATACAATACTTGCATATCATAATATGAAAACTGTCAAATAAAACTGTTGACGGATTAAGCTTAATAAAAAAGTTATCACACTTAAAAATGATTATTTTGTTGCTCTTGTTTTATGTAATAAAAAACTTGATAGTATTTTTGGTCCAAGTAGTCACCCCTATATCAAAATCTACCAGTTACTGGCAAAATTGAACAGACTGAATGTTACTGCCATGTGGTTGCGCAAAAAGGGGAAAGAAAAAGAACAAACAACATAGAAATATTAAAACAAAATAGGAATAAAAACTTACCTCGGCCATATTAGCTTGCACTAAGTTATTAATCATAGTTTTTAAACTTGTTAATGTAGCTTGTTTTAAACCATCTAGAACTATGGCATCAATGTAATCTATAAAATCTTGCCAAGCTGGTGAAGCCTGTGATATTTGTACTGCCTGAAAAATATATATGTAATAGATGTCACCTGGAACTCAAAATATTGGGGTTTTCAATCCAATCAGACAAGGTGCAAACAACTTATTTTACATTTTACTGCCCAAAGCCATGAATTAAAAACTTTTAAGATACATGCACACACTTTCATTTTATGGGTACATGTTTGTAACACGGGTAAAATCCTTAAATTTCAATTTGGGATGAAGTCTATTGGACATTTTGCTAGTTTATTGGGTTACGTACATAACTAGGTTGAAAAGAATTATTGGAACTCAGAGGATTTCCTGTTTTCTAAGTTCAGATTGATCAGGTTATGCTCGATGTCTGCTAAACAAAGTACAAATGCACAATGTAGTATACATATATCTTACCTCAAATGAATTCTGTACTAACGAATGTATCTTGTTTCCTGATGGTATAACAACACCTTCATGATCTTCTGTTAATCTCCTGATATAAAACAACAAAATATACTTATTACAGTAAGATATTACCATGACAACAACAACAGCAGCTGCCACGTTGACGACGACAACAACAACAACAACAACAGCTGCCACGTCGATGACAACAACAATAATAACAACAACAACAACTGCTGCCACACCGCCGACAACAAAAACAGCAGCTGCCATGCCGCCAACAACAACAGCAGCCATGCCAACAACAACAATAATAACAACAATAACAACAACAACAGCAGCTGCCACGACGACGACAGCAACAATAATATTAACAATAACAGCAGCATCACGCTGATGACAACAACAATAATAACAACAGCTGCAACACTGACAACAACAATAATAATAACAATAACAGCAGCTGCCACGCCGACGACAACAACAATAGTAATAACAATAACAGCAGCTGCCACGCCGACGACAACAACAATAGTAATAACAATAACAGCAGCTGCCACGCCGACGACAACAACAATAGTAATAACAATAACAGCAGCTGCCACGCCGACGACAACAACAATAGTAATAACAATAACAGCAGCTGCCATGCCAATGACAACAACAATAACAGCAGCTGCCACGCCCACAACAGCAACAATAATACGCGGAAAACCCGAGCGGGGCCGAAGGCCCGCGAGGGCTTTGAGCGCTTTTAGACAACGTGTATGACGTACGTTAATTCTTTAAATTTAAAAAAAAACGATAAAATTAATGAAAAATATATAGTCCTATGAGTTTGAAAAACGTCTCCAGTATATGGGGGCCGCCATTTTCATCAATTTTATTAGACGCTTAATCAAACATCTGCTAATCAAGATTAAAGACGCTCTATAGAAAATTGCACAAGCGTTCATCGATTCGGATCAATAAATGAAGCAACTGGCGGCTTTTCATTGGATAAAAATATTGGCAGCTTACTCGTGGCCTTTTCCGCTTACAAAATAATTTCAAACGTGCTTTTTTACGATGCTTATTCCAAGATAACAATCCAAAATATATTTGGTCGTTTTATTCGTTCGTTTCCTCATTAAAGTATTTTTTATGACTTTTTACATTGGAAATACTTACCAACGCACCGTTCGTGACGTCGCTTAGAGACGTTCATGATAAAACCGATTAAATCAATAAATATGTACAATACATTTCTTTCAGAATTGAAATATGATTCCGACATAAAAGAATGAAATGTTGTCTGATTTTTCTGAATGCAATAAATTACGCAGTTATCTCCCCTAGCTTATCTAATTGATAGGCCCTCAAACAAAATAAATCCTTCACAGCGCCGAATATCTTTTCTTTATTTCATTTTGCCAAAGTAACAATCTTATTTTATTATTTTTAAGTAATACATGTAAGTCTGTTTTCCGCGCCATAGGTAGCACCTAAGTTCATATTAATAACAATAACAGCAGCTGCCACGCCAACAACAATAACAATAGCTGCCATGCCAATGACAACAACAATAACAACAGCAGCAGCCGTGCCAACAACAACAACAATAACAACGACTATGATAATGAATACAATAACAACAACAACAGCATCAAAAGCTTGATTTCTAAAAGGTCACTGGCCAATGCAAAACATATATGCATAAATTTTAGATCTGTCAGGAGTACTGACCTGGGACAGAGGTATGTACCCATGGACTAAACAGCAAATGAAATCTAAGTGAGTCAAACATGCTTACAATCTCAAGTAAACTGTCTTTCCATATTTTTATTACTTAACACTATTAAATATTTTTCCTGCTCAGACTTATTCCAGTTTTTCATTGCTTTATATCCTCCTATTCCGACTTGATACTTTATAAATATACACTGCCCTCCAAAATTTCCTTCACACATTTACAATTTACATTGTACTTGATGGAGTTTTAAAAGTTGTAAAAGCAAATTTTGGTTAAATGAATTTCAATTTTGCTTTGGAAATCAGTACTCTTTTCTTTTAGATGTGAAATGACAAAAATATCTCAAACTTAATTACGTTCATTGTGATACATTGACCATAGTTTTGGAGGCTGATAGATAACTTTTGCTGCGACTTGAAAATTAAATGTACCCATAGAAATTTTATTTCCATGGCATCAATAATTAACTAAATAAACAATGATATAATAATTCTGCAATGTTGAACTTGGCATTTGTAGCAGTACAATTCATTATACTGGGAAGGAACTTTTGGAGGGCAGTATATTTATCTAAAACACCTTTTCAATGTATGGTATGTGACACAATCAATGTAGATACAAACACTGACTTTGTAAATCTCCAGATGTTTACAGTATTTGTTGACAGCCTTGAAAGCAATGCTGTCATAAAATCCACTGCTCAGACATGTGAAGCACACAATATCATTTTATATATTAGTTATTCAATCAAAATTAAAATAGAACTGATGACAAAATTTCTCATTTTCTGCCAAAAACTGGAATTTAATACTGAAAGTAATCGAGGTCACTTACGCTTGCATTCCAAGTAGTTCTTCCATGGAGTATGATAATAAATGATCTCTGGCTGAGAATACATCCAGAGTTCCTTTAGACCATGATATAGTAATCTCTGCTATCTCATGAGAGTTAGTCTGTACTACATCCAAGTTTTGATGTACATCTATACATACAAGAGCCATTGCTTGTTCTATAAAGTCAGCGGATTCTTTCATCCTCCAAGTATAATCTTGTAAACCTTGCTCAAATAACTGAAAAAGTTAAAAAATATAAAATTAATAATGCATGAAAAAAAGGGTTTCAGATAAACTTATTTTAAAAGCTGCTAAAGTGTGAAAAATATTATTTAAACTTATTATATTATCATCTTTCAATTCCTAGGCAAACTTAAATGGAGCTTAAAATGGAAAAATTGTAGCAAAGAAAAAAAAAGAAAAAGAACAAAGTATGAAATTTCATTTCCTCACTATATTTTTACATTTTTATGGGGCCCTTTCCTTGGAATTGAATGTTCATACATTTTGGGTAGAGAGATTAATCACATAATTCCACCTGATGATATTGGATTCTATATACAACAAGAGCTGTCAGAAAAGACAGCAAGCTCGAATAAGTTAGTATTGCAGTAAAAACAAGCATTTTTTAAAGAAAACTATGTTGAAGGGGAGATAATTCTAAAATGTATTTGGAGTTATGATAATAAGGAACATATACCGGTATTTAAAGTTTGAAGTTGATACCTCAAGAAATGAAAAAGTTATAGCAAAAAATATTTTACTGCACAAAAACTTTAATCAGAAATGTGGACACGGACGCGGAAAGCCAAGCTAAAAATAATTCTTAGTTAATATATTGTACTCACAATGTCAATTTTGGCAAGTTTTCTTTCAAACAAAGGTTTCTCAAACTGAGTCATGGTTCTCATTATAGTGTTATATTTAGATACAATAGTCTCTAATCTTGTAGCTGTAACACGTAACTCAAATGGATTACTGTGTCTTAGTAACTCTTTAGCTGCAGGAGGAAGGTTTATATTAAATGGTTCTTGGCTCAGATAATGTGATTCTTTCAATAACAACAGTAACTGTGGGTCCAGGTTGACATGTACAACTTGTGGTCGGACTTCAATATCTTCATCGTATTCCTCAGCAATCTGTAACAGAATAAAACTTCAGTTTAAACAAGGCTTGAATATAAGCTCGCATATTCGGCAAATGCCAGTGGATTTTGATATTTGCGAGTAACTTTTATACCGACACGCAAATTTTGGCTCGTTGAAATCAATGCAAAAATATTACTGTCATGAGGCTCAAATCAGCATTGAAATGGCCAGATAGATATCAATTTAAGATTCACTGTAAAAACATGTTCAATCATTCTTTGTCTATCCCACAATAATCCTGGTTCTATCCATGGTTAGATATAGTGCTATTTGGTTTTATATATGCATACATGAATAGTAACTATTTATAAATGCTATATAATTTTGAGAAAAAAAATGCGAGTGAATTTTTTATTTTGCGAGTTGAAATAAAGTAAACTCCCAAGAAAAGTCAAGTCCAGTTTTTTGTTAAAATCGAGCCCTGATTTAAACGTGAGAGATCAGTTTTATTGAATGTCTTATATCATCATTATCATAAAACAGCTTTAGAGCTGTAGTGTGACAAACAAACTATCCACATACAGATCTTTTATTGACTGCTTATCTCTAGGTATTTATTTATGATTGTATCTAGCCCTACATACATAAATGCTGCATGTTAAGCAATGGAGTTGCTAGGAATTTATCTTTGGTATAACAACACTGGATATCTAACCCACACCTTTGGCAATCACTCCATGCAGATGATGTTATACAAGGCTATCAGGGTGATAGTTTAAAATTGTTATAGATAAAATAATATACTTTGTTCAACTATAAAACAGATTTTTTAACTGAGTGTGTAAAATGTAAATAATCCAGCAATAAACATTTTAAATAGGGCTGTGGATCGTTTAGCAAGTGGTGATCAGATCCGAACCACAATTCATGCGTAGCGATTCACGAATCGAACCACTAATCACTTGTTAATGGAGAAGCATACAAAATTCATGTAATAAAAAGAGTTAGTGAAGAATTACAAGAGTTTTTACTATAAAGAAAACCATGTACTCCAAACATGTCTATTACCAGACGTTTTATGGGCATTTTCAGTGATAACATTTTTGTTTAAATGTGAATCAATCGAATTTTGATACAAGATTGTTCCATGTGTTCGGTCCCTACATAAATTTAAGTTTACATTAGAAGTGCAACTCATTTCAGTTGTAATTAAGCTGAGAATGTTCTCTCATTTTTTCACAAAAAAGATTGCGATTTGGTGGATCGTGAATACTGGAGTACTCCGATACTCGCCGCAGCCCTAATTTTAAACTATATGATATTAAACTCTCACCAATAAAGGTTGTTTTAATCTCATTGTTAACTCAGATTCTATATTTCTCTGCCATTCTGTTGTTATACCAGATTCATATCTGAAATAATATACAAATGATGATAGATATGATTGATAGTTAGTAAGAGATTCACACCTTAGCCATTTGAAATTTTAAAGGGAGCATTTCCATGACATCTCATGGTTCCAAGTTTACACATCTTGCTTCTAAACAAAATATTCATATGAACAATTTAAAACATTCAGACCAATTTCAAATTGTTTTAAAAGTTCTAATTCCAGAATTCTAGTTTATTCCCAAACCTATCAATCCTGTGAAATATAATATTAATAAAATATATACCAGGTACATATACTGTTGATAAAGTCCCAAACAACTACATTTCAGTAATTACAACCAAAAACCTCTTTTTGGCAAAAAATCCCTATATAATTATAATACATGAAAATAAAATGGCCAGTTCCAACTGCTTATTTCAAATCCTATATTACAGACTGTATATGTGTATGTAGTGTCCTCAACATGTTTCTCAGGCAAAATCTTGTTTTTAGGATAAATTGATAACAACTAACCAGAGAAAAAAAGAGACATCCCAAATTCAAAAATCAACATTAATAAGTTAATCAGCATATGAATCAAACTATGTTACATAAATAAGATTCAATTATAAATAAGTTATGAGCAGCATGCAAGATCAATTTTTTCTCAAAATTTAATTTGTTCAATATTTTTTTAGGCTTATGATCAAACTCAGTATCAGAATATTTCTACTCACTCTTCAAGTTCTCTGAAAACTTCATTATAATTATCTTTCATCTGCCAGCCAGCATCTCCTTCAAGTGAATGTGGACTTACTCTTTTCATTTTTTCCATTGGTCTCTACAATTTTGATGAATAGTAGAAATTAAAAAGCTTGATCTCTTAAGGTTCATGACAAAAATTTGACTAAACTAGGTTTTTACCCGGCCAAATTTGACATAATTGTTGCTGTTTGTTTCTTACCACATGTACTTTTCTTAAGGCTTTTAACATAGATGAATAAAAGAAGTAGATTGGTCCAGACATTCCGAAAAGTGTTTTGACATAACTGGACCTTTGGTCCAGTAAGTCTTCCAAGACCACTGGACCGTATAAGGTTTCACTGGACCGGAAGAAATCATCAAAATGACAGATCTTTATTAGCAACATTGTTTTATTACTTATTGAAATTCTAAGGGGAAGTCAACACATCATAACATTTTACTAGTTTTCTAGTCAGTCATTCATGTATTCAGCTTTTAACTGAAGAAAAACATCAAAATTAGTTCAATTCTTACCGAAAAAAAAGATAAAATAGCCGATAGTTGTCCTCATTTTAATTTATGAAAAATAAAATCTAACCAGACATTCAGACCAGCTATGACAGATTTTTTACTAGAATGACTGGAATTTTAATGGTCAGGTCCATCAGACCGGCACTTTTCGGAATGTCTGATTGGTGCCCTGTTAATGTTCAACCAAACAAAACAAAAGTTAAGTTGCTATTTGAAAAATAAAGAATTAATTTACTCAAATTTGACTCAATTTTGTAAAGTGTAAGTAAGTTTTTGTCAAATGGATGCAATACTGTTGTAACTTGATTTTTAAAACTTACTTTTTCACATATTTATATTAATTACATAGTATACATCTAAAAATAATGTGTCCAGGTTACAATGTTCAAAAGACAAATTGACCTGATTGTGCAGGGTATGTTTTTAAGCCTACTGAATGGTTTTGTAAAATATAGTTACAATCATATAGCAGTGTTGCAATCAACCAATAAAATTTAAAAAAAGGTAAAGTGTGGTTTTAAGCCTGATTCCATATACAAGTCAAGTTCACCCAGTTTACAATTTTGTATGATAACCCTTGATCATTGAAATCACCTTCAGGCAGGTGACCCCTCACAATGCCCATTTACAACTGTACAGAGTGAAACAACTGCAAATAAATTTTTGTTACAGGAAGTTAGCAGTGTCCTTATTGGGGTTTGAACTTGAGACCTCTAGATCCCTAAGAGTGTCTTTTTCCAATGAATCACTGCTCCTATAAATATGATATATACAACAAGAGCTGTCGACTTTTCTCAGTTAATCAGTGAATGGGTTTTAATAGTAAGGAGGAAGTAGTAATGATGAATGAGTATTCCAATGTTGAGTTGAAAATATTTGATAGTATTGAAGTTTGTAAAAACTTTAGCCTTGATTTTGGATGTTTTCTAAGTAAAAAAGGAGAATAACTCCTAAAACAGTGGGGCCAGGGTTATGGGCCTTTATAGTAAGGTGGAGGTAGTGATGATGAATAAGTATTCCAAGTTTGAGTTGAGTTTGATAGTATTGAAGTTATTTAAATCTGTAAAAACTTTAACCTTGATTTGAAACGCCAATTTTCTTCAAAAAGTCGAGCTAAAAATGAACTATAAAAGAATAAATAATAAATGTTTTACCCTAATTCTTTCTTTTAAAGCATGAACCCAGTTCAATTTTGATACAATAGGTGGCATATTAGCATGTTGTGGTGGTTCTAAATGACCTTCAGCATACATTTGTCTTACATCATTTAGTTCTTGATTAAATGCTAAAACTAGAGCTCTATCTTTATCTTCTAAATTGGCCTGAAAATATTCATTTATATCAAATCTTTATTTTTGAATTAACTATTCAATTAGACTGTCATATCGGAGTTTTTTATTTGGGCAGGGAATTAGATGTTATCTATGTCTCTGATTTGGGTTTTAGTATTGTGTAAACACAAATCATGGGTGTTGTTATGGAGCCAAGCTCATCTAACTTAGCTTTTATGAACCTTTTTCTGTAACCAGTACTGACCTACCCTTCCACAAGAATGACAACTTCCCAATATACCTTATTAATAATGGAAAATCATTACCATTGTCATGAAAGTGTATAACCAGTATAACTAGCCTGGGTGAAGCTCTAAACCAGCAACCTCTGTGAGATACTAGATTTCTAATCCTTTGTGTAGCGTACTGAGTCACAGACCTGAGTAGACCTATATAACAGATATTTCAGTCAGTTCTGTAAAAATATTCATGATGACCTTGACCTTTTGACCTCTTATGACAATATTTAAAATAGGTCCCCAAGTAAGCAAATCATAAAACAAATTTTGGTTAAATTTAGTCAATTACAACTGGTATAATGGAGCAGAAACTGAAAATACAATTTGCATCATGTGGACCTTCAACTTTGACCCCTAAACAAAACCTACCTGAACTAGTTCTCTACCACTTACACCTTCAAATACTTCTAACAATCTTAATTGAGCTTCTACTGTCGGACATTGATTGTATGACAAACGTAAAATTTCTGCCAATCTTTTCTCCAGGGACTGTGAAAATAAAAGACATAAAGGTAACATAAATATTTAGAGAGTGTTCTTTTATTTTATTTTAAGATCCTTCTGATCCTAAGTAAAATGTTTGTGATATATAGACAACAGTAGATTCACATGTCTTTCAAGTAGAGAATTTGTCATTCTGATTGCAGCCTCATTCTGACTGTAGCCTCACTGACTGTAGCCTCATTCTGACTGTAGCCTCATTCTGACTGTAGACTCACTCTGACTGTAGCCTCACTCTGACTGTAGCCTCATTCTGACTGTAGCCTCATTCTGACTGTAGACTCACTCTGACTGTAGACTCACTCTGACTGTAGCCTCATTCTGACTGTAGCCTCACTGACTGTAGCCTCATTCTGACTGTAGCCTCATTCTGACTGTAGCCTCATTCTGACTGTAGTCTCATTCTGACTGTAGACTCACTCTGACTGTAGCCTTACTCTGACTGTAGACTCACTCTGACTGTAGCCTTACTCTGACTGTAGACTCACTCTGACTGTAGCCTCACTCTGACTGTAGCCTCACTCTGACTGTAGACTCATTCTGACTGTAGTCTCATTCTGACTGTAGACTCACTCTGACAATAGCATCACTCTGACTGTAGCTTCACTCTAACAGTAGCCACATTCTAAAATGTTTAGCCATATTGGAAATAGCATTTTGGGACCAGACTGGTTATAATTTCATCTTGTTGATACAATTCTGGCCTGTGTCTGATACAAACCTTTTCTTTTGATATACCTCATTTGACCAGCTTTCCTATACAACAAATTTAACAGTATTCCCAAACCTTTCAACAAGGAGCACATTAAGTCTACCTGATGAGTCAAAATATGAAAGAAGGGGTATAATTATAATGAACTTTTAGAGAAGCAGCAATCGTAAATTCTTATAAAAAAATCAAACTTACCTTAACAATGGTCCGAAATTTAAAGAATGCTCTCTCAAAGTTTTGAGATCCATCAATACTGAGTACATTCTCAACAACAGCAAAGAACTCTGACATAGCTTGAGTATATTTTTCATGTATTTCTTTCACCAATGCATCAAGACTCATGTTTCCGGCTCCGCCTATTTCAGCTGCACCAGCTAGAAGACGGAAATGTCTCGTAGTTTCTACTAGTTCCAGTACATCATTACATCTGTATGAGAAAATATAAATATTATAATTGTAGCAGTATATTGTCTTCCACCAACAACGGCTGGCAATAGACTATATCTGGAATTCAAATATTTGGGTTTTATCAACCGGTACAAACTTTAACCCTAACAATGAAAACATGTGTACAAAGAACAATAGGATTTAATCCAAAGTTTGTGCTATTTAGCACATAGAGATTTAGGTCTATAGAGAGCATGCACAACTATTTTAAGAGCTTTACAAAAAGCAGAAACAATTCTTATTGCCTTTCTTTTGTGAAACAGTAATTTCAGTCATTGTAAAGATATCAGCATGCAAGCTAACATAAACTTGAATATTCCAAGTTTATAAAAAAAACTTAATTAATTAGAAACAGATTTAAAGACTTTCTAGTTGGAATAAGTTTGGACTGGAATAAAATATGTTTCTCTGAAAAGTGCATTTAAAACATGTGTGCACAGCAGGTATGTGTAAAAATACAGTAAAACTCGAATATAACATACTCGCTGGGCCAAAAAAAAGGTATGTTATAACCGAGGTATGTTATATCCATATAGCATACTAAGTATGTTACATACAAAATATGAAGAATGGGCCATGAAAAATGGTATGTTGTAACCGAGTGTATGTTATAACCGAGTATGTTATAACCAAGTTTTACTGTACATGCAAATGATTAGTAGAGGAGTTGTTTCCTTTAAACATACAACACCTTTATTGTTAAACTTTATTACACTGTCAGTGACACAAATATTGACCCCACTGATTTAAATACTGGATACTTTTTTGCTAATCCTCAAAATTAAATATGGATATTTCTTTTTATCAAACGTGAGTACAGAAGTACTGTAGTGAGTATTTAAATCAGGGGAGTTGATGTATGTGTCAGCTACAGTTGAATACAATTTAACAATAAAGCTTCACAGTACCTACCTGTTCCCATTATAGAGAAAAGGATATGTAAGCAGCCTGA
Source organism: Mactra quadrangularis (assembly GCA_025267735.1). Taxonomy (NCBI): domain Eukaryota; kingdom Metazoa; phylum Mollusca; class Bivalvia; order Venerida; family Mactridae; genus Mactra; species Mactra quadrangularis. Next base: position 53,319,952 of record CM046299.1, on the reverse strand, counting down.
TAGCTCAGTCAAGAGAGCACTAGCCTTTAGGAGCGAGGGGTCCTAGGTTAAAGTCCCAGTCAAGCTGCATATTTTTCTTACCCTGTGAAAAATACATAAAAAACACATACCTTTCCATGAAAGCATTAAGAAGATCAAAACAAGGAGCATTCCTGGGAGGCCATGGACTATCTGTCCATAATTCATCTTCATCAATAGAACCATCGTTAGAATTTCCTTCACCATGACGTAAACCATATCTTGGTGTAAATGAATGTGGTCCATACATCTTGGTTAGAAATATAGTACCAGCTTGAGGTCGGGAGGCTCTGTAAGAAATACAAGTTTATACAGTTATTGTCTCAATACACTAACTCTTAGCCTAGGAATAATGTAATGATATTCACAACAACAATAATAATAATATTCACAACGATAACACGTTTGATCATATCATACTTATTTATTCATCCAACATTTCAGCTCTGTCCCTTTTTCAAGGTAAATAAATAGTTTTTTAAATATTTTTTTCCCCAGGAATAATGGAAATTAATTCTGGCTATTGAAAATTAGTTACTATATATAGTCTGGCTAGTTGATTTTGTTTATTTGTTTATTGGAATTAATGCTGTGTCAACACAATTTAGGTCATTTTACGGCATCCAGCGCACCTAACCTAGCTTTCCTGGACCATTGTCTATAACCAGTAGGACAGAAAATTCTCCATATTATCTAATCAATGGAGGAAAATCGACATTATTGTCAAATTTTCATGGAAGGGTATAACCTCCCTGGGTGGGATTCGAACCCGCACACCCTCGGACACAAGATTCCAAATCCTGGCGCGCTACCAACTGTGCTATCTACCCAGGTTAGGCTAGTTGATAATTTAGCACTTCTCTATATAAATTATAATATAATAAATTGGGTTAGAGCTCGAGAAAAGTTAATGCTATGACTGGTTCAATAATAGATCAACATTTCTCCACTAATGTACTTGATGAAATTAAATGTTCATGGTTTTTTATAGAATAATTTGTTAATATTAATAAGGGCTGCTGCTTTCTTAATCCCTGCTGTATACTGTATTAAGAGAAATAGTCTAATTTCAATGTTTTTGAAGTAGATATAATTTAACTGTTTAATCCTTTAAACAAAAAGAGCCCAGTTAAGGTCAACTAGTCTGAACCAAACTCCTCACAGTGATTACGTCACGCTTTGCAACTTAATCACTGCAACATGTAAATCATGTGACGCTAGTTATACCATCTATTTATAGAATGCCCAAACTCCTCACAGTGCTTACGTCATGCTTTGTTATTTTTACAAATTAGTAATTAAAACTATTTTTTATCTTTATGTACATTGACTCAATTTCAAAAAAAAATATTGAATTGTAACAGAAAAGATGAAAAAAATATTTGGCTCTCTGAGGGACAAATTTACTTGTGGTGGCAGTGGTTATTGATTTAATAAAGGGAAATAACCGCTGCGGGGGTTTGAGTCTGAACAGTAAGTCAGTCAAAAGAAGCATCAGTGAAAATTAAAAAATTAAAAATCAAGTAAACCTTCTTATCAATAAAACTCAAACAATAATAATAATAATAAATTTAAAAATAATAATACATACATATAAAATGATTTTGAACTCTGAAAATCATAAATAAATGAAAAAAACTAATAACACTTGTTAAATAAAGAGAGTTAACAACAAACAAGATAAGTTAACTAAGAACTTACAATCTTTCAGCATTTTCAGCAATATTTTTAGCATTCTGATCATCAGCTTTATCTTTAAAGTCCAGATAAGTTCCTCTAAATCCAGCACATACTCTTAATGCTTCTTTTAACTTAGAATAGGACTGAAAATATACACAAATTATACAACATAGTTTGTGAATAGAGAATATTTTGTATCTACAACATGTTAATACAAGAGCTGTCAGAGGAGACAGCATGCTCGACCAAGTAAATATTTGTCACATGAGATGTGGTTGATAATAAGGAACATATATTTAAAGTTTGAAGTTGATACCTAAAGAAATAAAAGAGTTGCAGTAGAAACAAACATCTTTTTAAAGAAAACTCTAAGTTCAAGGAAAGATAATACTTAAAAAATGTATTTGGAGTTCTGCACCTTGTCACATGAGATGTGGTTGATAATAAGGAACATATATTCAAAGTTTGAAGTTGACACCTTAATAAACAAAAAAGTTATAGTAAAAATAATTTACTGCACAAAAACTTTAATCAGAAATATGGACGCGGACGCCGACGCTGGGGCGAGTAGGAAAGCTCTCCATTTACTTCGTAAAATCGAGCTAAAAATGATGACTTGAAACAAAGTTGATGGGTCAACATAAAACTAGTTTACATTCTCCTTTATTTACAAGTAGTTAGGCTAGTTTGGCCCCGATCTCCGTAAACAGATATCCTGTAGAGCGTTGTTGTACATGATCTCTACTGTCTCCATGGAAGGTCACGTCGAGATGAACTTTGTGTTGACCAATCAATGCGTAGGTTTCATCTAGACAAAAACACTATTTATCACATTTTGATTTCGTAATTTCTATTTTTAGACCAAGGTTTGCATGCTAATTTAACAGCAGTATTATTCACAGTCTGCGGTAGGGCGGCTCATTTCAAATTGTGTGACGTAGACGATGTAAACAAGTTACGTATCATAACAATTTCGTCATGAATATCATGATGAGAAAAGGTCACCTGAATGTGAGAGGCCAGATCTAAAGTAGCAAGTAGTCAAGCAGAAAATTTTAGATGGGGTTTTAATCAGATTGGTTTGGCCTGACCTTTCAAAATGAAATGTCCTTGAGCTTAAAGGCACTATTCATACTAGCCAGATTTTGCCTTCCAGTTAGGGCACTAAATTAACAATAAATATTTCACCCATAGTGACCAAAATTCTAAAATGACAATTTTTAAATGATAGCTCAACTGTCCATGAATAAATATTTATAACTTTAATACACATTTACATTGAAGATAAGCATTTTATCTGATTCAGCTATTACCATAAAAGTCTATTAATCTAACTTAAATTATTGTTTCCCAAAGTAGAAAACTTTCTTAAAATTGTCCATGGATAAACTTAAATCAACCGTTTACTTGACAATGTTGTGGGCAGTATATATAAGATAATCAAATAGCCTCCATTCTTTAAAAAAACATACCTAACTTGGTTCTACTCTGGTGGGAATACTTTAAGCATGTGATTATTATTTTTTTCTTTGTCTTTTTTGTTCTTATTTGTTTTCTTGCATATGTACCTGTTTTAATATGTTATATAATATTTGCTCATTTCTTTCAATTTCATTATTGCTCATTTCTTTCAATTTCATTATTATATCATACTGTCATTATCATTGTAAATATTGTGGAGGCTCTCAGAGAAGACTGGGCTTGCCCAACCGAGTTGCCTCATTAAATAAAGTTATTATTATTATTTCTATATTTACCTCCAGAGGTTCTCTAAGTATATCTTCACCAACAAGAGCTATAGCTCTATGTACAACTTCATTAGATAATAAACGTAAAACATTGTGAAATTTATCCATTTGATGATAGTACCTGAAAATAGTGATATTGTAAATTAATATTATCTTTCTTTTATGGTTAATGATAATAAATGGAATATTATTTAATGAAAATATAATTTTGATAAAATTTATAGCATTCATCAATACACGAAATTTGGTTATGTATAAGGGTCAACTCATCTATCCAGCTTTACTGGACACTTCTCTATAATCCAACCACCAAGGAGCCGACTACTTCTTTCTTTACAAGAATAATAAACATTCTATATCAAAGTTTCATAGAAATCAATTGTGAAAACTTAAATTTTATATTTCCACTAGAATGCAAAAAGATAGCTAGGAGCATGTAGTCAGAACCAATATGGATAATACTATGCCTTCACAAGTCCTTTGGTGAACCCTAGGGGTACATGAGTCATGAAGTAATTATATAGTCAAGTAATTGACCAATCTATTTGTGACCTTTTTATTTTGTAATAATATTCACAACAATAACACGTACAGTCATATTATATTTATTTATCCATCCGACGTTTCGGCTCTGTGCCTTTTTCAAGGTAAATAAATAGGGACCTTTCTGTTTAAATAACAGTACATTTACTCACAAATATAGTCATGTGCTCTTTTGTTAACACCTTGTTTGTGAGGCAAAATGTAAATGTAAACTTTTGATAAATATGCTAAAAGATAAAGTCATGGAAAGGTCCATTGTCCACAGAGGGCTTAGGTACCCTTAGGAGCAGTGGTCCAGTGGAAGGACGCACTGAGGGATTGAGAGGTTCCAGGTTCGATCCCCACTTGGGGCACTGCAAATTTCCTTGAGCAAAAATTAACCTACAATTGTTCCTCTCCACCCAGGTGTAAATGGGTACTGTGAGGGATCACCTGTCTGAGAGTGATTTCAATGATCAGGAGTTATTGTACAAGATTGTAAAGTCGGCTGAACATGTATATTGAAGCAGACTTTAAACCAAACTTTAACTTTAAGAAAGATGAACAATCATATGATGATAATAGCTGTGTAAGACAAGGATATGATGACAACAAACTGTGTTAAATACTTACGTTGAGTTGGACCATACCAGGAAGAGTACTTGCATTAAAGGTTTAAATAATCTTAACATTTCTAAAGGTTCAACAGCTTCATGTAACTCATTTAACAACCATCTCATTGTGCTGAGAAAACTTAAAATTCTGTTAGTTTCTCTCACAGCCTGAAAATAATTATAGTCACATTGATTGTATCAAGTATAAAAGAATCAGTGAAATCATGCTATTTGACCACTGGGTATAGAGAGGAAGACTTTGTTCTGGAATTGACAGCCAGGCATCATCCTTGTCCCAGTAAAACATTAAGGCATACATAATTGGATCCCGATGAAGATGATGATGATAATGGTGATGATAATGATGATGATGACTATGATGGCAATAATGATGATGAAGATGATGATGCTTATGATAATGATGGTGACAACAATGATATAAATGGTGATGACAATAATGATAATGGTGATGATAAAAGTACATTAAACAACAATGTGTCAAATCTCATAGAAAACACATATCACAAGATTCAAGGTAAATAACTCTAATGTCACCAGATTGATTTGTCTGTCTGTTGAATTCATTCTAACTATCCCAGTGACAAACATTTTGACAAAGTCAACAGAAGATTTTATTAAAATTATTTGACTATGAAAGTACATCAATCAGGTTCCCAAGAATGCCAATCTGTACAACATGGTATTTCTATTATATGACCGACAAATTATTGTAGAGTACCTCATTCAAATCGATCAACAACACAGCAATTTTATAAAAATGCTCTTTTTCCTCCCCTAACTACTCCTTTAGAAGTAACCTTCTATTAGAAATAAATACATTAAAACCTGCACCCTATTGAAGCACTATGCCCTGCCCCTATTTACAATTATCAAGCCCCGATTAACAATCATCCTGCCCATATTTACTGCCTTAAATCCTTCCTGCCCATTTTTACTGCCTTTAAAACCCTGAACTTTTCTGAGTTTTAAAACAATCATAAAAAACTCCATACCTTGTTTACATCTTTCTTGACATGGTTAAAAGAGTGAGCATATTGACTCTGAGCTTGTTCTAGATTATTTAAGATATCTTTAGCTACAGCTGACTCTAGTTGTCTCAAGATAGAATGTAGTCTACCAAGCTGTCTCTCCCACATCTTGATTTCATCTAGAGGACCTGGTTCAGGACCAAAATGTTGAAACAAATCTTGTATAGGATCGTGACGTAGTACACCCTAGAATACAAATCATATCAATAGATTTAACCTGGTTATCAAGCTGATGCTTTTTTTTCCAGCAGGAAAACTTTGTTTGTACCGGCTGTACTCCTGGGGCATGTTTGAATCCCAAGGTTTGAGTAATTGGAGTACTCTGATCACTGAAAATTTGAATCAAACGTTTCAGTTCACACACTTTCGGAGTACTCTGAATACACCTACCTTTTAGGAAGTGTAAGCAGAGTATGACATAATTAAGATGGTGGAAAAGAGAACCATGTTTGAAATTGAGTATTGGAAATACTTTTTTGACCATGGAAACATTTTTTTTGCATCAGATTGTCATCCGACTCTCTATAAACTGCTTTCATCTAAAAACAAATCCTATGACTTTTTCCCACATTTTGTTGTTCCCTTACAGAATTGGGACATTTGATTTTTGGGTGCTCCAAGAGTACACCAGAGTACTCAGAGTAAGGGAAATAATCCATAATAAAGGCAGGTAGAGCTGCAGTTACTTTCTAATTTTGTTCATCACATGGTATGTTATCATTGTATGAAGTTTTATAAAGATCTTACAATAAATGGCATAAATATATGGTAAAGAAAAAACTTTATCGTAATTGTTAACGACACCCGATGCCCGCCCACCCGCCTAACTGTAAGCAGAATTTTTCGTTAAAAAATCCGGCTAATACCATTTGCATAAAAACTGATTCATTAAAGACAATCAAACAAAACAAACATGATAATTGATATATCTTACTTTAATCTGTTTAATCCATCCTAATACTGTTGTTTCTAAGACATGTAACACAGCACCTCGTCTGTTAGGAGCAGCAGCAGCCTCAGCTAACACTTCTATAGATGGTAAACTGAGAATAATCCTTCCCTGTGATAAAAACATGAATAAGACTTTAAAGTAGAACTCAACAGGGGGTCTAAAAGTATGTGTTTCTTTTACTTATTTGAAAGAATAATATGTAATTAGATCATGGACCGTTAAAGTTGACACTTCCAAAAGGGGTCTGGTACCTAATTTCTTTATCAAAACCCCCATTTTCAAAGGGTCGACATGACTGATCTCCCCTGAATACGGCGTCCGTTGCTAACGAAGCAAGGGAGAAAACTCTCGCCCGAATCTGTTGTGAGTAAACATGGCGGCATTGTTTGATTTGTAAACGTCTCTTCTAAGTTCATTTTTTTTCGAATTGGGACCCTTTAGTAGTTTCATTTCATAGTTGAGTTGACTCCGGGTTTTAGTTGTGTTTGACCTGCTAAATAAAAACATTAATGATCGCTGATAAACTCTGGAGACTAGATTGGGCTTAGCCAGATTCAACGATAGACGAATTGTAAATCTTGCAATGTTGTTCAACTTCAAGAACCAGATGATTGGTTGTAAAGAAGTAAAGTTAAGGATGTGTCAGTATTTTTGAACACTGTAAGTAACGATTTCATGTAGTTTTACTATAGTGAGTAAATGAGTATTTTTGTTTATTCACCAAACCACGTTGGATTCGTCCCAAATAATTTCGCCCATCTTGTCACGGTTGGTCAGACCTAGAAGTGAACCTTCTGTAGTGCAGTCTGTTTTATTTGTGATTCGCAGCAATATAAGTAAAAAGTAGTTACGAAATTTGACCATAATATTGATGTTTCACATGATTGATACCTCGATTGATCCGTATGAATCACGTTCATACTGATGGGGTGGAGCCTAGAGGGGTACTGTCTGTTATGATTTTATTATGAAACATACTTTATTTTAACAATAATAAGTTTATTTGAAGTCAAGATCATCTGATCTAGACATGTTTGGTCGTAATCACAGTACAAAATAGTAAACTTTGACTGTCACTGATGTATATAGCTCTATCTCTCTTTAAGTAACAACAAGGGGGTGGGACTTTCATGAACCAAACTTGCACACATTTCTAAATGTCATTATTTGTGCATTCTCTTTGAAAGTGACATCTTCAATTCCATTCAGGTTCAATGATAATATTTCATCAAGTTTATATGGCTGTAAGATTGATTGATTAATTTGTTAATTTTTGTTCATTGTTACTTTTGTAGGAGTAGGATGATGTCAATAGAATGCATAATCCTGGCTGCAAAATATAGCTCATCTTGTGTAACAGTTTGTGGGGTTCATATTCAGCTGCATTTTTTCATTCATGTAAGTACTATTGTTGGATTTATGCAACACTGCTCTGTACTATGTTGGATTTATGCAACACTGCTCTAAAAAATTGACAAAATTATTCTAGAGGCTTGAAAAATATACACAATGTATTTACATCTTGATCTTGATTGAAAATATAAATCAGATAGTATTGTCAGTTAACAATAAACCCTTTCAATTTTATCTTTACCATGGAGCTAACATTTAAATGCACGAGTTATTTTTGTAGAAAAAAAGTCAAGAGCCGTGTTGCATTTATCTAACTGGTAATTTCAGCATTTAGATTGATTAACCATTGGTCAGGATACATACTGAATTTTTTTAGTCTTTTAACATGTTTATCTTGTTTGCTTTCAATCAAGTTAAGTCCATGTAAAATAAATGTGAGGCACATATGGTCATTTTTCTAAATATAATGAGGAACTTTGATATCTCTTCAATGATAAAAGAAATGACTATCTAATGGACCTCTTGATCACAAGATAAAATGAATTTTAACATCATTTATTAACTTTAAATATGAAAAACACAAATAAGTTTTGAAAAATGTATTTGGTTGCACAAATTCTTACAATACTTTATACAAATTATAATTGAAATAATTCACACAGATAATATTTTATCATCACTTGAAGTTGACTAGCATTCCAGAAATCAGTTTATATTACATGTATATCATTGTTTTTGTCCCCAAAAAGTTGTTACTTGATTTGTAGAGAACTGTTTGTCCCAAGTGTTAATTTTAACTCTATCAGCTCATTTAACTTCTTTGAAAATAGTATGCCTGAAAATAGAAAATAAACATAAACTCTATTTTCACTATGTTATATCATATCATATTAAGAATAATTTATATTTCATGTCATTTCAGGATATGCATATTCAACAAATATCAGATACTTTGTGTTACAGTAAGAAAATTATATAAAGAAGGCACAGCATTCATATAAAAGATTTAAAAGATCAGAAGTTCTGCTGGAGTCCTTTTTGTATTTTCATTAACTTTCATTCAACTTAGAACAGATTATTCTTCTAAACTGTCCAAGCAAAACCATGTTTATTATAATCCTACATGTGTCATTTTTTTATTTTGATATTAAAATACTAAAGTTATATGAAGCTTTTTGTTTTGTTTTGCACTTACATATATGTAAAGTAAATAATATGAGCCCTTGGAACTACATTGTAATTCCAAGTCATTCAAGTTACATTTATTACTCATCCTTGATGCACTTAACATAGAAAGCCTTCTACTAATACTGGGAGGTATAGATCTAATGACTTTTGACTCTGAAAGCCGAGGTTGTTTTCCAGTCATAAGTTCATTGACATATATGTAAAAAAGAATGACAATATGATTTCCCTGCAAGTAGATCTAGTCAATATTTAACTTATTGTGCAACAGTTACATGTAAAAATACAAAAAATGATAATTGGTAAGTAAAGTGGGCTTTCAATGTATGACAGAGAAGTGTTTTGAAGAAGTCTAAAATTTAGTTTTTAACCATCAAAAACATAGATTTACCCAATTGAGTTGAAGCAGATTTGTTGTCATACTTGGCACTGCATTATGGTATACAAATTAGTTTCTGTCAGGAATTCTGAAAAAAAAATAGTAAAAAATAACTAAAAATCCTGTAAAATACTCTTATAACTGCTTTATTCTGGTAGTTGGAAAGCGAAAGTATCACAGTTACTTTCATTTCAATGTTCTTGAAAATAAAAATAAACAGGAGGGGGAGCACGGATGTTTGTCTACCTGAAGGATCCGCCTTTGAAATGTTTCTCTGAATTTAGTAGTGGGACACCGTTGATTTTCCAAAGGTAATAGTTCAGTCTTAGCACAATAAAATACAATATCAAGTACAAAATCATAGTATGACCCAATGTGTATGTTAAGCTAGTTATTCCTTAGAAACAAGGCTTCAATTTTCCGAAATTTCCTAATCTACATTCCGAATGAATACCGGGTCTGGGAACAGACGCCGACATGACGAAATGCAAGCTAGTTGAAGTCGGCGAAAAGAAAGCACGGTTTTCTGTCAAATAATGACGTTTCCATTCGTTTGATAAGCTTTATCTTACTATAAAAATGACAAAGTATTACTATACTAACCATCAATGACTGAATTTCTTCACCAGAAAGTGATGTTTACAAACAAAATCAAAATGTCGTCATCATTGTAGAAGTTATTTTTGGAAAACGTAAATTAGTTCATGCAGGACAGACACCACTATAACTTCACGATGAGTAATACTGATTATTTCCCTTGGCGTTTAGTAAAAGTTTTCTTTTCAAAGTAAAATTTGCGGTCATTAAAAAAAAAGGTATTCAAATGTTATTTCAATAAAATCCGCGGATAGCTAATAAAATGCATTTCATGCAAGCGTGGTTTTCGTGCATAATGAGGACGAACTACAACGTGGCCGAGACGAGTTGCCGATGTGCATTATGGGAATGCACGGGTTGTACGTGCAAAGGGAGTTAACTCCAAAATCAAGGGCAGGTAACACACTTAGCAACGCTAAAAGAACGACTTTTAACGGCCCCATGTGTCGTAACCAAACGTTTCCAGACCAAAATGCATGCGTCATATATCTTAGAATTGTCATTTTTATTGAATTAGCAAAAAACATAGGCATGTTTGACAGCGTGTTGAGTTCTACTTTAATGCTTAAAGGACAACATCAGTCATTGCTAGGGCTGACACGATATATACCAGTATATTGCAATACGCAGCTGCGGCAACCAGGGAAGGAATTTAATGTACCGGTATTTGGCGATATTTTTACTTTCATTGGAAAATTATTCCCTTCGCAAAATGAAAGAGGCTAAATGTCAGTTTTTCCATGGTTCATTCGATTAAAACTTACGTTCCAAAAATTTAACTAATCCGGAAGTGTTTGATTGGGTGTATGTTGTACAAGTTCTTGAATCGAATACTTCGGGACAGGAAATTGTAAATCAAACATGACATCTAGGAGCTTGATTGCTAGGATGTTCTGATGCTAAGAAAGTGACGTTTTTTTTCAACCAAAGCAGCTTTTTATATGTGCATATATCACAATCATAAATGCTGTATAGACAGAAAGAGGCTAGATTCTATCAGAAGCTGCATGTAAGATTTGCATAGTTTCTGTTATATACAGTGGAGGCACAACAAATCTAAAAACCCACAATATATCATGGTGCATATCGCGGTACAGTGCCAGCAAATTGCAATAAATCACAATACCTTTTGGGCTATCGTGACAGCCCTAATCATTACTTAAAAGGATATAAGTCATATCTTTTAAAGCTCCATTGACAATGTTATTATAACAGATTATGTTAATCACATTAAGAAACATTCATGCATACCTAAATTGTAATAATAATTATAGGAAATGCCTATTTCTCTGATTTTGAAATAATTGTATTTGTTAGCACATAGAAAATGTCCAACGATCACAAAGAACCCTGACAGAATAAGTTGATTACAAGACTTAGTGTACATGTCATTCACTTTAGCATGAACAAAAACTGTCAGATTCTGCTTCTGAATTCCCATAATTTTCGTTGGCTTACCATTGATAAAAATATGATGATCAACTATTTGAATTATTTCACAAACATTAAGCATTCATCTGACAATAACTCTACCATGCTTAGGTATAAACTTGTCTTGGGGCAGTGAGTCAGGATGTCTGACTGCTACGGATTTGTGAAAAAATCAGGATAAAGACCTCATTCTACTTTTCACAATAGAAATACATGTATGTATGGACGCATTGCCTAACGATTTCGCTACGTATCACTATGAAAAAGTGCTTTCTTGTAGCTCTTCTTCTTCAGAAACGGCCGGCTATTTACATCACAAACCAAGATGGCGGCCTGTGCCGAGTAACACTTTTGCGCTTATTGCAATTGCATGTTTTCGGGGCGATTTCCAACTAATTAAGTCTTTAACAAGTACAAAATCATTGCAAAAACATATGCTTATATGAACAATTACAAATATTTATTAATTTGAATTCATCTGTAGTCAATCAAACATAAAAACCAAATTGTCGGCAAACAGGAAGTCACATTACTGCGGAGGCAGCCATTTTGATTTGTTGAAGCACTGTCGGGTAGCGAAGATTTTTTTCGCTACATAGCGAAATGAAGCGATATCTTTTAGCAAGTCCTTTCCTTTGATTTTGCTACTAAGTGATACCTAGCGGAATGCTTAGGCAATGCGCCCTATATTACCTCAACATGTCCCTGTGTGATCTCAACAGCTGACATTAATCTATGTAGAACATCCATGACTTTATCACCACCAGTTGTACTCATAACTGATTGATTTGTACACATCAATGGAAGATACACCTCTCTAACAATCAATTCTAAATGTTCTAACGGTATGTTGGTACAATCAATATAGAATACCTCATCACCTGAAAAATTACATCAGATTAGAATTAATTAGGTTCAGAAGATTTTATTTACGACTAAAATATCAGTAAAGTACATTGTCACAGTATGTTATAACATTAAAATACAGTGCTTTCTGCTTATTTGTGAAAAAAGGTTTTAATCATATGTTGAAAAACTAAATAAAATTGACTTTGAATTTTGCTCAGACAACTCTTTGTTTCTTTTTTTGGTAGCAGGGGCGGATCCAGGATTGTTTTCTAGTGGGGGTCCGAACTTTTATAGGGGGGGCCAACTTTTCTATGGGGGGGGGGGTCGAACCATAACCATATTATACACATTTGGCAGAAAAAATGCAAGAAATTGATAATAAAAACTGCTTCATGCTACTTAGAAATGACTTACAGGCAAGACATACACTAATGGACAGGTACATTTTCCAATTTCTAAGGGGGGGGGGGGGGTCCGGACCCCCCTGACCCCCCCCCCCCCCCGCTGGATCTGCCCATTGGTAGGTAAATATAAATGGGATTATCCTAAAAACAGGAATGTGTCAAACTTTCTTGGAGGGCACTATATGTATCGTCTGTTGCAAATGTTAATTGCACATGATAGCATCTTCAGGTCATAGGCGGATCTAGCAGGGGGGAGGTCTGGACCCCCCTAGCATTTCCAAAAGAACCTGGCCATTAGTGTATTTCTTGACTGTAAGTCATTTTTAAGTAGCATGAAGCAATTTTTCTTGGTGCTTAACATATATTTAGTGGTTATTTAGTTTTTTAGTTTTCATTATTGATATGTTTGAAAGTTTGGACCCCCCTCCCCGCCCTAGAAAAAGTTTGGACCCCCCATAGAAAAAAATCCTTGATCCGCCCTTGCAGGTATTGTCTCTTCATTTTTTCAAAGTACTGTGCAATAATTTCAAGGGAAACTGATTTATTTATAAACAAATATTTGTAATTGTTAAATAAAAAACAAAAGCAGTCAAAGGTTATTAAGGTAATGGTATGAATGGGGAGTAACTCCAAATTAACTTATCTAAAGTTATTATGGAAACAATGTACAGGAATACCAGTATTAATTAAAAAATCTGTACAGTTCAATAAAAAAATTGTCAATGATATCTATCAGCCTGACCATCTCACTTGGTAGAGCATTCGACTTGCAAGTAGGGAGTAGCAAGTTCTAGCCCAGCATCAGATATTTAATATTTCCTCTATTACATTTGGTGCAGTGGATACAAGACTACCCTTGATACCTTAGTGCTAGGTCAATACATGGCTGGTTTGTCACTGTCCCCTTTCTAAAACAAAACATTAACTTACTGATGTTATCCTTGGTAATTTTGGTTCCAGTGTTAGACTTCAGAAAAAATATAGATTTATATTTGAGATCATGAGGTGATTGCAAGGCTGCAATAATTTGTCTTGGTGGTTTAATGTAAACAAACAATTTTCTCACATCTTCATTGTTGATGAACTCATAAAAAGCCAAACTGAAAAAATATCATAGATATCATATTAAAGACACTATTAAAGACATAATTGAGACATTTAATTTGATCAATTACAATTCAAAACAATGCAATAATGTTAAGTGTTATAACTTGATATCATAGAGCTCTGCAAAATGCAGAAATGGAATTCCTGATTTAAATTATCAGTAATAATAATTCGGATAAAAATTAGCAAGCAAGTCGGGCTAGTAATTAATTAATTTTTACTAGCCCAAAAATGGTTTTAGGAGCCCTGACACAACCATACAGTAACCAGAGGATGCCACTATTTTCTTTGCAGTATGTGCTATATACTGGACAGTAGACTTATTGCACATTAAGCATACTCAAAAAAGCCAAATAACATAAGCAACCTGCTCAATGCATAGAGCTGCCCGATGTTTGTGAACAAAACAGTAAAGAATGTTTTTTCAGCAATATATATGTGCACAAGCATGTCAGGCTAGTAAAAAATGATTTTTTACAAGCCCGAGTGAAAAAATACTAGTTTTTTTGCTGTCGGGCTAGTGCAATTTTGACCACTGATGTATTGATTTTTTTAACTAGCAGAGTAATAAGTCAAATGTTCAAGTATGTTTATGGCAAATATTATAATTTGGATACACTATAGAAATAGCTGTGTACATTAAAATACATCAGAAATGAAATTACATCAGGACTATTTTCTTTGGATGTCTAGGACATGCCCTCCTAGATTTTTTATTTCAGTCATCATTTCATATGCTATCTAAATTTATACAAAGTCATGTGACCAGTATGTTCAGTGTAGCTACACCACTGTCTATTGAAACAGTTTTGTATTTGTATTAAAATAATAGCATCACTTTAACATTATCTATATAGATGCTGCTCATATAATCTTGGTAAACAAAATAAGAAAAAACAACCAGAGTCAACTACCTATGCTCGGTCACTACCAATGCTCCATCACCCCTTGTAAATTTAAGTAAATAAAAATAGAAACCATGTGACTTGTGTCTATTTTTAGGGCTATCTGTCAAACACTAGCAGAAAACCCCTAATCATGACCATCTAGACGTTTGATTGTTTTTGCAGACGATTTACTTCTATTTGACTTAAAAATAAGGTGACCAAGCACTGGTCCAATTTTTTCTAGATATGTCATGTTTTACTTATGGTGCTCTGTGCATAAAGATGCTTTTATCGTAGGAACTTTACCAGAATTATTAGAAATCTTTTAGCCCAAATCAAATTTGATATAAATAACCGAGCATAGGTAACGTCACTCTATATATAAAGACATACCGATTCTCATCATTCATGAACATGTTTTTCAGTTCCTCATTTCTTGGCCTCAATGAGGAACTGATCCTCGTCTCCAACCATTTCAATCTTTCATCCATTTTGAAAGTTCTAGGCTAAAATATTCTGAAATAATAATAATATCAGTTTTATAATGGGGGAAAAATTGGCTGGGGGGATTTGGTGTGAGACAAACAATGTTGTATCATAGTAGAGAAAACAATGCCCAGAAATGAAGTGGGAGAAATAAAGGCCTAGGCCAATATTTCCCCAGGGAAAATAGACTGCTACACTGGGTATCATTTAAAGTATGTAGTATGTTTAAAGGGAAACAACTCCTACATCTAAAATTACTTTATTAACAAAGTATGAAACATCTCTTTCTAAAAAATAAATATTTTATCATTTACTTATCATCCCCATCTCAATAGTCAATTTATAAGATAAAGCAAAAAGTGCTGTATATATTTTTAGAATTAAAAGATAATTTTGACATGAAAGAATGAGATATAGTCAGTTTAATTCTGAATGCATTCATTTAATCAGTGATCTCCCAAAGCTAATATCACCACGCTTAATGCGCCTAAGGCAAAACCTCAAAGCGAGCTCAACGAATCTCAACTTATATACAGGGCCTAGCCAGCTTTTTTTTTAAATTTGATCCGTAAAAGGGGATAGTCAGAAACAAATGGAGATTAAAAGGAGCAAAATGAACTTCCAAAGGAAATCTATTTTCACTTGGTTAATTTTCAAAACACTTATTCAATTTTATAGCATTCTATGTGTTATACTGTATACAAATAAAGCATCACATTGCAAAGTAATGAACCATAGACCTACACGAACAGGGGCGGATCCAGGATTTTTTTCTAGGGGGGAGGGGGTGTCCGAACAATTCTAGGGAGGTCCCAACTTTCATACCACAAACACATTAAACACATTTTGAAGAATAATGCAACATATTAATAATGAAAACTACATAGCCATTAAATCTATGTTAAGCACTGAGTAGAATTTCTTCCTGCTTACAGTCAAGATATACACTAATGTACAGGTACATTTTGGACCCCCTTACCCCCCCCACTGGATCCGCCTGTGATGCATCATCGCAAACATCATGTTCTCTATTCACCTGTGTGACAATACCCCAGAGAGGGATCCTGCGCTAGGGGTGACTATTGCGGCCAAAAACACTATCGCGATAGTATTGCGATAATAAAAGTACTATTGCGATACTATCACGATAGTTTTTTTTATTATAAAAACAACGGTAAACAGTCTCAAGTCTTTTACAATAAACAATTAATGTTCTTGGTCAAAGACAGAACTCAGACAGAACATTGCAGGAAAATGTTTCAAAGATTTGGCCAGAATTTAGTTCACAGGAGTGGAGAAATCTACAAAATAATGACTTAATTTGAAAATAACTTTTCTGTATCAAATAACAACTTGTCATTTATTTGGTTATTTGAAATGCTGATTAATCAACAAACTGTTTTATTCAACTAACTTTTTGGTTATTCTAACTCTTTGTCATCGATTACCATAATTACATAATGATAATGATAAACACAGTATAGTTATGATAGCATCTTCAGTATTTTAATTGAATTTAAAAAACATATAATTATGCTTCATTTTAAAAATTACACCGAAACAAATGTTGGCAAGTAAAAAAAATGTCTGGCATTTTGACATTTGTTTTATCAACGAACACCAGAAAAACGGGAACGTAAGTTCGAATTTGTCGGTTCCTGGGGCACTGTTTGCTAAATTAAGAAAAACAAATGAAAATAATAAGCTTATTACATTAATTATGAAGATTTAAGAATGTTTTACTTAATTTGCGATAGCGTGGGTCGCGAAAATATATGACAATAAGTCATCATTGAAGGGATTTTATGTTTACGAAATACAATACTAAATTACATATTATAAAATATTTTTGTTGTAAAATAATACAAAACACTATTTATAAAATTTAATTTCACAATACGGTGTTATTGACAATTATCGTCAGTAATTTTAACAAAGAAAAAATGACTTCCTGGGATCGCCGATATCGTTTTTACATTATTAAGCTTTATATAAAATACAATTTAACAAAATAGGTCATGCTAGTTTAAGAATACATTTTTTCATGACGATTAATTTATATTAGACTCCATGATTACATAATGAGACATTACAATTATGTCATTGTTATGCTATCAAACATCGACAAAGTAAGTGTGAAAAAAATGCCGACACATATCTTAAATTGTTTACCTCTATTTCTGCTCAAACTGCAACACATATTTGCCCTCAAACAAAGGATAAATATTGATTTAATTGCTGCAAACATTTAAAAAATATATATGCGCTATTTCCAATGTACTCTGACGTGTATAGGTAAAGGTATATACAGATGTTATCGAGCGTGTAATCATAAGTCGGCGACTTTATTATGATTTTGTGACATCCTTGTGCATTTATATGTCAGCGAGTTAAACTCCCAGCGTGTGAACGACAATTGGGTTTTAATGAGATGTAATTGGCATGTAATTGTCGCGTGAAGTTTCATTTTTTGCATCTCTTATCTGATC
Source organism: Mactra quadrangularis (assembly GCA_025267735.1). NCBI lineage: Eukaryota > Metazoa > Mollusca > Bivalvia > Venerida > Mactridae > Mactra > Mactra quadrangularis. Next base: position 53,302,202 of record CM046299.1, on the reverse strand, counting down.
AGTTTCGATTTTTTATTTACGTTCGATACGCGGCGATTTCGAGACTTTATGAGTAAAGGAGTTTTTAATTGGGTTATGATATGCAAATTGTTTATTCTTATAGGGTTTTTGAGATTTTTAATTGCGTAGCTACGCAGATACGCAGCTTATCTGTTCCTCTGTCGGCCTGTAAATAGATTTAATTTGATCCGTATCAATGTGGAGTTCTCTCATTAAAAAAAAAAAATGAAAGTAAAGCGTTTATGGGGCTCAACTCTCGCTTTTAAGAAAACTATCGAAAAAAGTCGATAGTCAGAAAAACTATCGCGATATTTATCGACTTGAAAAAGTTCTATCGACCTATTGCTATTGCAAGGTAAACTATCGCGATACAGCGATAAGTCGACCTATTGTTACACCCCTATCCTGCGCAGTAATTGGAAGAAGAAGAATTTACTTTAATGATGTAAGAAATGTTTGACAAACTCATGCAAGGTAGTCCTAAACTCTAAAGGCTAAAAATAAGACCCAACGTAACTTTTTATCATTTGGACATTTTCTGTTACTTGGGGTCTAAACGGATTGCTTCAAAAACTCCTTCAAGCTCACTTTGAGGCTTTTCCATTGTCATATTTCTTATCAAACAGTAAATCTTATGACAAACATGAAAATCCGAAATGTCTAGATGGTGTTCAGAAAGAAAAACATTGACATGATTGATTAAGAAGCTTTCGTTTTCAATGTGGACGAATTCGTCCAATCTAAATAATTAGTTTTTTAAGTTCACGTACGTTTTATTTATGAAAACTTATCAAATTTTGCATACGATCGCAAATAACAGCAAAATATTACCTAAATATCTACGATAAATCCATACCAACGCTTACGGCAGACATATTGTTTAACTTCGGCTGCCAGGCGATAGATTGGTTCCCGGTCATGTATTCGACCAGCGTTACATCGGTTGTTTCTTTTTGATGACAACTTAAATGCAAAGTGTCTTTCAATTTAATATTATGAGGTAAAGTCTTAAAACTCGCCAGGAATAATAAAATAACAATGTAACAAATGAGAAAGGGATCTTTAATCTAAATAATGTTACAAGCTGGGTACCATTCAACGAGAGCACTTGTTCTATTCGGGATATTTCGCATTTTATCATGAGTTTTATTAGTTTACTCTGCGACGCATATTTTGTGATCTACGAAATATATTTACCTGGGTTATGGTTCTTTATTATGTAAACATACAAGACTCAGAAAATCATTACTTTTCTTTCCCACAGGGAAAATCATCCAACCAAAATAATTTTTGCATTCACCTTAAAATGACTTATAATGCGGTGAAAGCAGCAAATTTGTAACTTCAGTCGTGAAACATAACTTAAAACTGTATATTATGCACACTGTTTGCTTCTTTAATACCATATCAACTTTTTTATGTGACCGACATACATATATATATATATAAATTTGTTCCATAGATAATTATAGAATCATCATACATTGAACTATAAGGTAACTAATAGGTAAACAGTGGCTCTATCAAGATACGCTTTACTATAATTTCACTGTTTACCAGTACTCGCCGGTCAAAAAGAGCTTGTAATTAACCCTAAATGAGGAAATGAACATTCTTGTTACATTTTCATGTAAAGATGACTTGCTGCATTCTCAGATCACACACAGACAGTTCCATTGAAGTTGTTAGAACGTAAGCACCAAGAGTAAACTAAATAAATACTCAGACTGACTCTAGGTTTGTGAAACACTTGTACAAAATATTGAAAATAGATAATAATGATTATGTATGAAAGGTTTTTTATTTATTTAGATATTCTCCTCCGGCTGTAGTGACTATTTTGTGAATATATATAGACCGATTGCATAATTTAGAACAATACATAACACTGTATATTAAATGCTCAGATAAACTTTGGTAGTTCACTTACAGTGTATTGTCAGCATTTAACAATGATGTACTATACTGGGTATACCAATTACCGGTGATGCTATTTTTAGACCGTTTTTTTCAGTAACTAAACAAACAACTACAAGCATGTTATATTTACTGATTTATCAGTCCATGTCTTTTAAACATATTATAATCAATCAGTTTACGAAAAATCCTGACAGAATGAGTTAAACTAACACCATTTTTGTTTGAGTAGTGTAATCTGCCATCTTGGTTCCCAAATACGTATTACCGGTGATGAGGTAAATAATCTCCCAAGGTCAGTGACGTCATACGTTAACAGCGAAGTAAATGTGTGCAGTTAAACTTCCAACCCATTTTTATCAATCGATAAAGGAAAATTTCTAACTGATGTTGATTTTTTTTAAAACAATAACTGAAAAACAGCATGTATTATTTCTCTATTTTCTGTCGGATTTATATCAAAAATGGTGAGTCAAAAAGTATTTTAATTCACTCCCGCTTAAAAATGACATTTTTAAACAACTTTCACTTCAGAAAAAATGGCGGAAACCAAAATAAACAGAATGAGAAAGACAAAGAAATCCATTATCTGCGCATGCCTCTATAATCGGGATATCTTTGTTATCACCAGTGTTTCAGGTTCACGGTAATTGCGGTATTCAGTATATATTTTATTTGCCATGATTATCATAGTTTTTGTGGTCAAGAAAATGGTCAGTCTGCAAACCTTTTAGTCATGGAACTGAATATATAGTGTGCGATAACCATGTAATTATGCAATCAAACAGTTCAATATACCGGGTAATCGTACAATCATACTTGAAATTAAGTAACAAAAAATAAATACTAAAATAATAATTTATCACTTTTTTATTTGTAAAATTATCATCTCTTATGTTCAGACAAGTAAAACAAAAAAAGTTTAACAAAGATATCTAAAACTATCAATCTCCTTCCATATTTCTTTAAACCTTCCATTTAAAACTATTACATTACATAGGCCACAACAAATTGATCATGTGTTCTATGGATTCCCACCTTAATTTTGAGTTTTTTACAAAAAATATTTTTATTTACTCTCTTGCACAAAAAAGTTTGTTCTAACTGATAAATAAAGCAACTGAATTAAGATTACTTTTTTTTTTCTTCACTCGCTCACCCCATTATTTTCCCGAAAAATCTGTAGAACACATCATCAATTTGTTGTGGCCTTAAAATACACATGTTAATATCCGTTACAAATAAAACTCTATGATTCATAATAGACAATGAAAAATTATTTGTTCATGGATTTTATTTCCTAATCCGACTTCTCAATTGAAAACAGAAATCTGTCTTGTCATGCAATAAAGAACAGTATAATAAATCTGTAAGACAATAACTTTCAAGCAGGTCATCCTCACAGAACCCATTTACACCTGGGTGGAGTGAAACAACTGTAAGTAAATTTCCTGCACAATGAAATTAGCAGTGCTCCTAATGGGGTTCAAATCATTGTTTGGCAACTAATGTTTGTACATGGCATGAAATAAGTCCTGTATTATTTGTGCACTTATCATCAAACGGTAAATTAGCGTTGCCAATACAAGAAATAAACTAAATCTTTCTAGCATGTAAGAAACAAGTGGTGCTTTTCACAAAAATTCTTACGAAAAAAATCTTCGTAAGTCAGTTTCAATTAATCAGCACTTCAAAACCAGATGGATAATAAGCATAACAATGATATAATATTCCAAAGATATACACAATTCTACACAATTTATATAATATTTAGAATTGATAAGCCAAAAAAGAATGTATTATAAATGTTTCCTGCTTTTGTCTTACGAAGATTTTTTTTGTAAGAATTTTTGTGAAAAGCACCAAAGGTTGTTTTCTTGTATCTGAATAAAACTAATTGTTTTATATAAAATATTGTAAATACTAAACCATTTGAGAATCAAGATTATGAAATTAAATCCGTAATCAAATGAATAACAATCAATGAATCAAGCTTTCAGACAAAAGGTGGTTAAAATCAAGTCTGTTAAAATGCAAAAACAAACAAAAGCAAGAAGTAATGGAGCAACACAACTATAGTAAATGTACTTAATCTTAGTCAGTAGGTTAAACATTCAGGTTAAAAGCAGTTTCCTTTCATCTATTGAGCATTATGCCAGTAGTTAGTTATTTATTATCTGCTATATAAATACATTTCTCGAGATAAAAGGGAGCTACATTCATCATTATCTGAACACTTTACACAGGCAAGACAAGCTCTAATTTTAACCAGTTTTCTTAAATGATTGGACAAAATTAGTCATTCTTGGTTTTTTTTATTGAAACTGTCATTTTTATAACATAATATTACCAGAATAAGTACAATCTAATACAAAACAATGTATACTGGGTATACCAATTACCGGTGATGCTATTTTTAGACCGTTTTTTCAGTAACTAAACAAAGAACTACAGGCATGTTATATTTACTGATTTATCAGTCCATGTCTTTTAAACATATTATAATCAATCAGTTTACAAAAATCCTGACAGAATGAGTTAAACTAACACCATTTTTGTTTGAGTAGTGTAATCTGCCATCTTGGTTCCCAAATATGTATTACCGGTGATGAGGTAAATAATCTCCCAAGGTCAGTGACGTCATTCGTAAACAGCCAAGTAAATGTGCGCAGTTAAACTTCCAACCCATTTTAATCAATCGATAAAGGAAAATTTCTAACTGTTGTTTAATTTTTTTAAAACAATAACTGAAAAACAGCATGTATTATTTCTCTATTTTCTGTCGGATTTATATCAAAAATGGTGAGTCAAAAAGTATTTTAATTCATTCCCGCTTAAAAATGACATTTTTAGACAACTTTCACTTCAGAAAAAATGGCGGAAACCAAAATAAACAGAATGAGAAAGACAAAGAAATCCATTATCTGCGCATGCGTCTATAATCGGAATATATTTGTTATCACCGGTGTTTCAGGTTCACCGGTAATTGTGGTATTCAGTATACACCCTACTAGACGTTCAAGTTCTACAGTAAATACAATAACATCTTCTATATAATAAACATAACACAAAAATTGCATATCTACACAAATAAATTTGGAGTTTTCCATTGTCAAATACAGTACAACCTCTCTTGACGTACACCCACTGGGAGAGACCAAAATGTTGCTGTTCAAAGGTCATTGCTCTGGAGATGTTAAATTATACTTAAATTACACCTAAGGGAAATATTAAAAGCTATTGTAAAGAAGGGGTTCGTTTTGTAGAGGGCCGCTCTGCAGAGGTTATACTGTAGTCAGTATCCAGAAAGGGGCTTGGAATACCTTAACATTTGTCCAATTTCTGGAAGTTTTAACCCACTAAGTCAGTAAAATGGCAACTTTATTGGACCAAATGAGCATTGTCCTGATTGAAACTAGAACTACCAGACACTGCTGATATTGAATAACTAAAATAAGTAAAGAGGCATCACTTCATTGTTGGTAAAATATCATTTATTCAAAAGTTTGGTCTCCTTTTAAATAAATGCATCGAGTCCCTGAAAAAATTGAAGGACCTTGGACCACAGACATTTTACAAAAAATGTACCAAGAAATTTACAATTATACTCGACTTAGTCTACATTTCATCGGCTAAACTCATTGACTGATATGGTATCAACTTGTAATAACAATCATCAAAAAATTTCACACATTGACAAACTTCTCAGATGACTAACAAGTATAAATATTAAATGCCTTCTGTTATAGGATGAAGCATGTCAAATCAAGTCAGTTCATACCCAAGATTACAATATGAATGACTTGAACAAATCAACTGAAGTTCTAGTTTCTTCAATGTGATCTTCACAGTACAGGACGATCTCCAATGGTAGGCTTTATCACTGGTACTTCGGGTTGTTCAGAATCGGTCTGATTACGTTTATTCACAGGTATGTCTTTTTTCAATTTTTTTCCTCTCATGATCGTGTCCACTTCATCATAGTCCAAAGTTTCATACACAATAAGAGCGTCAGCTAAAGCATCCAGTTCTTTTTCATGTGTTTTCAATATATTATATGCTCGATCATATGATTTCTGAAAAAGATAACAAAATATTATTCTCATTTTTTAAATTTTTTTTTAACATCGTATTCAACACATATTTAGATTATATATTCGATGGCCAGCTCTTCCTACTATAGGTTTTCTGGACACTTCTCTATCACCTAACTTACTCTACCACGAGGCCGACAACTCGTGTAAAGGGTATGACCTACCGCGACCGGGCTCAAACCCGAGATCTCTGGATTCGAAGTCAGACATGCTAACCACTACGCCGCCGTGGCGGCTATATAATTCTCAGATTCTACATCGATACAGTCTTTAAATTTAGTAAGTGGACAGTTCATCAATAATTTCTATTCAAAGTCTAAAGACTTTTTGTAAATGGTCAGATGGTCCAATCCATTTTTACACAATGGAAACAAGGACATTCACATTTCCTTTTTTGTGATATCCTTAATAAATGAAAATATGTCCAAGCATAATGAATGTATTGCACTTACAGTATTCATAATTTGTATTTTATGTTATACTGTATTTCTAATTCATTTTAAATGCTATGTGTGTAATATTTTCATTTATTGAATAAACTCTATCTAAACTCTATCTTTACAGTCGCTGTTCTCTTATTAAAAAATCGCATAATTAGTAAGACACTCCTCTTATGAATAAAACAAGATTGTAATAATTTATTAAAAACAGTTTACTTATGATATTTTTTCAGCATGTACTGTGTCTAGGGTTTAATCTGTATCACAGCTTGAATTTAACTTAAATTTGGACTTGCAAATTTTTGCGATTTCATTTTATTTCAACTCGCAAAATGAAAAAATCACTTGCATTTTTTCTCAAAATTTAGTAGCATACATAATTTCTATTCTTTTATGCAATATAAATACGATGTAGAACTATATTTAAATGTAGATAAAACAAGAGTGTTAATGTGGGATATATCAAGAATATCTAACATTTTTATGGTGAATCATTAATCAATATAACCGATCTATCGGGCCGTTTCAATGATGATTTGAGCCTCCTTAGTTTAGACATTATATTTTGCGTCGATTTGCGAGTTGAAATAAAAGTTACTCGCAATTTTCAAAATCCACTCGCATTTTGCGAGTATGCGAGCTTAAATTCGAGCCCTGATCTGTATTGTATAAATGTTTAAAGTTACATCAGACAACTTACCTTCAATATATCATCTACTTCATTATCAATAAGAAGTTTACTGTTTGTACTTAATTCATCACCATATATTCTAACACCAGCCTAGAGAAATGATAAAAAACAGATCAATTTAACACCAGCCTAGAGAAGTGATAAAAACAGATCAATTTAACACCAGCCTAGAGAAATGATAAAAACTGACCAATTTAACACCAGCCTAGAGAAATGATAAAAACAGATAAATTTAACACCAGCCTAGAGAAGTGATAAAAACAGATAAATTTAACACCAGCCTAGAGAAATGATAAAAACTGATCAATTTAACACCAGCCTAGAGAAATGATAAAAACTGATCAATTTAACACCAGCCTAGAGAAATAATAAAAACTGATCAATTTAACACCAGCCTAGAGAAATGATAAAAACTGATCAATTTAACACCAGCCTAGAGAAAAGATAAAAACGGATCAATTTAACACCAGCCTAGAGAAATAATAAAAACTGATCAATTTAACACCAGCCTAGAGAAATGATAATAACTGATCAATTTAACACCAGCCTAGAGAAATGATAATAACTGATCATTTTAACACCAGCCGAGAGAAATGATAATAACTGATCAATTTAACACCAGCCTAGAGAAATGATAACAAGAGCTGTCCAAGAACAGGGCGCTCGACTTTTCGGGTGTTTTGTTCATGGCAAGGCTTATCTTAAAACAAAAGTAATTTCAAGACAGGACATATTTGTTGAAAGGATTTAATTCAGTCAAATAATAATTACCAATTCATATTTGTAAAATATAAAAGTGGCATTACTCCTAAAACATTCATCCATAGTAACGTCCCATCAGGGTAAAGTAGACATTGTATCAACAAATAAGCATACCTACTTTCATCTAAATATCTATATGAAGAACTATAAATACATTGTATTTCAATTTGAACAAAATTCAAAATTAAAGTAAAGGGGCATAACTTCAAAAAGAACATCAAGAGTTATGTCCCTATGTAGTCACCTACATGTAGTACTGATGAATAAGCATACAAACTATCATTTAAATATATCCATAAGTATTGAAAATATTTCATAATACTTTCTCCCAAATTAAAAAGTTGAAAAGCAGGGCTTTTTCAGCCTATCTCACGGGGCCGATATTCGGCCCCGTTCCCAATGCCAAATAACGACCATTTTTCCCAATTTCAAGAAAAAAAATCCCAATTTCGTTGAATAATTCCCCTTTGAATAAGATGCTTTTGCAAGTTTTGGACTTAACAAAAGAAATCACGAGATTTCAACTTTCGCGGATCGTTTGTTTACTTTTGATCGGTGACCCGTGAAATCCGCTATCCGTGAAAATCATTAGTGAAATTTATCAAACTCCCCGCAGCGGTTATCTACCTTTATCAAATCAATAACAAGTAGCAAAGCGTGACGTTAGCACTGTGGGGAGTTTGGAAATTTATTCGCCGCACTGCGGGTTATTCATCGTAAAATAACAGTTAAAACTAACAATTTTGTCATCAATTTACCTTTTAATAGCCTTTATTAAGTTTATAACGCACAAACTTATGTTCTATTGTTTGAAACGAAATCACACAAACCATTACGATGTATTGTCATATATTTTCGCGACCACCGCAAGATCGCAAATTCGTTTGAAACATTTTTGATCCGCGTTTGTTATAAAATAAATATTTGTTTATATTTTTCATCTTGATTAAACAATAGTTGCCTCAGGGAGCGACACAAACAAAAATTTGATTCTGTTTTCGTGCGTGTGCTCTCAAAATAAACCCTAAATAACAGTGATTGTCTTTGTCAACAACATCTTAACTGGTTTAGTTTTAAGAATTTGGGTCTGACATATCTGCTTGTGTTTTAAAACAAACAGTTACAAAATTATTTGATTTAACACCAATACACCTTGTCAGAACCCATTGTGAAGTGTAGTTCAATACTGTAACTTTCATTGGTTACCAACTTACCAGGGATGCACAAAAATGTTTTTGATAATTCAAGGCCTCAGACATATTTCATTATGTTTGAAAATAAAAATAACTTATCATTTTTTTCATATTATTTTACTTGTAAAGAGAGCATAGAATTTAAGTAATAAGGAAGTAATACGAAGTACAATCAAAATAAGAATCATAAAAATAATGGATACATGAGAATTTGCAATGAATACTTTACTGAATTGTCAGAACAAACTCTTGAATGGCACTGCAACACCTTCAGAGACACCAAAGCAATTTTTTATGCATACTGTATAAAGATTTATTGCAGAAAAATTAAATTATGAAATTTCCAAATTGGTTTGATTTGTCGATATTTTTTCCCAAATCTGACTATTTACCGCGTTAAAAATTCCCAATTTGGGCAGGGGCCTTTTTCCCAAAACCCCCTGAAAAAGCCCTGAAAAGGGTCACAACTCCAACAATAATTCATCAATTATTACATCCCATTGTATTCGACCAGATGTAGTACAGATGAAAAAGTATACTAACTTTCCATCTAACAAAATATATTCAATTTGAGCGAACATAACCCTTAATAATCAAAGTATAAAGGGGAAAGGGGAATAACTCGGAAAGTAATTAATTCAGTGTTATATCCCTTTATAGTCCGATAGATGAAGAACTGAAGAATAAGCATTCCAACTTTCATTCAAGTATATTCATAGGTTCTAAATATATCCCATTAGAACAAATTTTAAACATAAATGTTAAAGTATAAAGGGTCATAACTCAAAAAAATAATTCATCCACAGTAATGTCCCTTCATAGTTGTGTAGATATAGTACCGATAATTATGTATACAAATTTAAAGTCAAATATCTTGATTAGTATTAAGGATATTACATATAGAAACAATTTTAACATTATATTTTGCTTTTATTTTAGTTTAAAAGGGCAATAACTTTAAGAATAATTCATCCACAGTTACGTCCCATCATAGTCGGGTAGATATAGTATGGACAAATAAGTACACAAACTTTAAGTCAAATATCTTGATCAGTATTGAAGATATTCTACATAGAATAAAACTTTAACCTCATATTTTGCAATTTCTTAAGAATAAAAGGGCAATTACTCCAAAAATAATTCATCCACAGTTATATGCCTTCACAGTCATGTAGATATGGTACCGACAAATAAGTATACAAACTTTAAGTCAAATGTCTTGATCAGTATTGATGATATTCTATACAGGAAAAACTTTAACCTCATATTTTGCAATTTTTTAAGTATAAAAGGGCAATAACTCATAAAATAATTCATCCAGAGTTATCCCCTTTCACAGAATGGTTAATATAGTCCCACTAAATAAGTATACCAACTTTCAATAAAATAACTTGGGTAGTGTTTAAGTTATAAGTGTTTCAAAAAACTTTAACCTGAAAACCAATGCCAACGCCAACGCCGACGCCGACACCCAAGTGATAGCAATAGCTCTCATTTTCTTCGAAAAGTCGAGCTAAAAAACTGATCATTTTAACACCAGCCTAGAGAAATGATAATAACTGATCAATTTAACACCAGCCTAGAGAAATGATAAAAACTGATCATTTTAACACCAGCCTAGAGAAATGATAATAACTGATCATTTTAACAACTTATCGTACGAATAACTATGACATCAATCATCATGGCTTAATTCAATTAGGGACTTAAGTCAGTTATCTTTCCCTGATAAAATATGAAGCAATCCAATTGGAAAGTAGGTCCTCACAGTTGGAATCCTCGGATTTTATCATTGAAGTCCTATGTAAGGATAACAAAATATTTCATCTTATATCTTTCTTATTAAAGAAGATATTAACAGAAGCGATGAAATTTATATAGTTCTTTACTTTAAAAAGCTTAGCTTGAATTTCAAACAAAATAAATGATGTTCAAAAAAGTTATTAAAGATTAATTTTGGCAAATTGACATTGAAAAGTAAGGGTAAACTCCGAGTAATCCAACTATTTGGACCTACCTAATTGAAGAGTATACAAGGGGAAATAACTGACTAAAGTCCCATATTAAATTAACAGTTGGTTTACAGCTTACATACAGAGAAGAAACTCTGCTCACTTAATAAATAGTCTAGTAGCTGCTTACATTTTCCTTCATAAAATGTCATTTAAAACTTCTGGACCAAACCTACTACTGCCATAGTGAATCTTAAGCACATTTCCTGACAAATTCAAAAGCCAATAGTAGTTCATGTCACAGCACTCAATTCACAAATATTATATTAAGTCTACCAAACGATCTTGTACTATAATCCCTGATCATAGAAAAGCTATGCAAACTGTAGCCACACATTTTTTCTTACAAGATTTTAAATCAAGGTAATATGATACTCAGTTAAAACAATCACCACATAATAAAAACATAAATAAATCCAAGTTACCTTTTCAGACATTCCAAACATTCTAACCATTGACTTGGCTATAGATGTAGCTCTATCAAAATCACTTGAAGCACCTAGAAATACACATACTAAACTATATACATTGTGGTTCATTTCAACATCATGTTTCCCTAGGCAGCCGCCCAGCTAGCTCAGTTGGTAGCACGCAAGTCTACTGATCGAGGGGTCATGGGTTCGATTGCTCATTCCAGGGCAGGGCATACTTTCGTAGAGCTTGGTCAGGAAATTATTTCAATGGCCATTCTCCCTCCTACCAATGATTTTTAACTATGTAGGGCAGTTGTCAGTCACTGAAGAAAGTATATGCTTAGTAGTTGGTTAACAGCTAAATTCAGAAATTAAGCCTTTCCAGGATGAGTGAGTAGGTTGACTGACAGCCGTTATACATGTATGACCTATAACTTGTATTGCTACGCTGTTAAACCCAACAAAATCAAATCAAATCAAATGTTTCCATAGGCAACTATTTCTTTAACAACTTTAAAATTAAAATCAAGGAGAAATGACAAGAAAAGCTATTCAAAATTAGCTGAAAGGGATTAGCAAATTATGATATATAGAGTCAAGATTAATCAAAATGTTGAAGCATTGAATCTGTTTGGGTTACAATGTTAGTAAGTTTACAGGATTATAATTTTCGTTATTTAAAATTTAAAAGGGGTCATTCAGGGATCCCACATTTCCATTCTACTTAACCTGTATGCCGGTATATAATTACACAGCCACATATTATAAATAAGAAAGTTAAATTTACCTGCCGTTACGTTATCCATACCAAATATAAAATGTTCAGCTGCTCGACCACCCATAGCAACATCTATAGAAGCTAGATACATAGCTTTAGTACGACTATGTGCGTCATCTTCATCACTCATCAATGATGTCTGAAATATATTGTAACATAGAAATATTGATAGAAGACATTCATATACTTTATATCAACCTGGTTTGCTCAGTTGGTAGTGAGTCTTATTCTAAATCCAAGGGTCAGGAGTTACATCCTTGGACAAGATCTACATACCTTTGTAAAACTTAGTCACAACAAATTATATAAGATATAATATCTTATAGTCTATACTGTGTTGCATACTTTATTTATACCATTCCTGATAATCAAACTACTGATATCTATCTATCATCCTCTCAGTGGAATCTTTTACTCTGCATGTTGAGGAGTCAGCAAATGGTACAACAAATTTTTCTATCATTACTCGTCCTTTTTAGCCGCCCGGCTAGCTCAGTTGGTAGCACGCAAGTCTACTGATCGAGGGGTCGTGGGTTCGATTCCCGGGCGGGGCATACTTTCGTGGAGTTTGGTCATGAAATTATTTCTACGGCCATTCTCCCTCCTACCAATGATTTTTTATTATGTAGGGCAGTTGTCAGTCACTGACGAAAGCATGTGCTTAGTAGTTGGTTAACAGCTAAATCCAGAGATTTAGCCTTTCCAGGAGGAGAAAGTAGGTTGACTGACCGCCGTTATATGACCTATATAATGTGTTGCTACGGCGTTAAACCCAACAAAAACAAAACAAACAAACTGGTCCTTTTTGACACCCTGTTGAAGTTTGATTGTAAATTTATTGTTCAAAAAAGTAAAGAGGTACCAAAACTAGACCCCTACTGCCAATCAGTGTATTACCTGTCTGAACCAGAAATCAAACCAATGGATTAGTAACCATGGCAACAGTTTCCGTTAATATAAAATAAAATACAATACTTACATGACCTAACGAATGACCTCTAGCTAATATTGTTACTTTTCGTACTTTAGCAGCATATTTGGTAAAATAAGAAACCATGGCATGACCAGCTTCATGATAGGCTGTGTTCTTTCTCTCTTTCATACTTAACTTTCTGTTCTTCCAAGCAGGACCTGCGATATACACCATAAAATATCTTAAATAACCTAAACTTTGAAAAATACAATGTAAACAATTAAAATTGCAAAAAATATTGATAAAATATTCTCATTACCAAAATTTTCATCTAAAATTCTACAATTTCATATACCTACATAATTGAAATCCTAAAACTTGGACCATTAAAATTTGCCTTTCTAACATTTGTAAGGTCATACCCTACACATGAGTTGCCGGCCTCGTGGTAGGGTAAGTTAGTACTGGTGATAGAAAAGTGTCCAGGAAACCTATAGGAGGAAGAGCTGGCCGTTGTATATATGACCTATATATGTGTTGAATACAATGTTAAAAAAAAAAATATCTTCTCCTGAGACTGACAATTGTACTTCTTAAAACAACTTTACTTCTTATTACAGTTAAGTTTCATTGTAAAGACCACCTTGAATACAGCAATATCATGAATTGTTTATAATTTACTAGTCCCAAATGCTTAAATTTAGAAGAAAAAACAGTCCCTATATTAAGAGAATTCCATACTATCAAACTATCAATTTATATGATCCTAATAGTGGAACTTTACTGAATAGAATAACAAGATGATTGACCCTTTAAAGAATATCATAAACTTCATGTAGGCAAGCTTGTTATGCCAAGAAATCAAAATCACAGCTCCTAGATAGATAGTTGACCACCTTATTGAATAAACCTGGCCTGCACAATAAAATGAATATAAACAATCAACTCTTTCTTACCAATGTCACAGAATAAACAACAGAATTCAATAACAACTTACCCATTTGTGATTTTTCAAAAGCATGTTCCATATGTTCCATGGTAACAAACTTGTTATCTTGAATGGCAGCATACAAGGCTGCTTGGTTGACTATGTTTGCTATTTCAGCACCTGAAAGAAAAACAAGAAATGTAATGTGGAAACCACATGAAAGATTTAAAAACTTTAGCGCAAGAATTACGAATGGAAATAATCCATAATAAAGCCAGGTAGAGTTGTGGCTACTTTCTAATTCAGTTCATCACATGGTATGTTATAATTGTGTGAAGTTTCATAAAGATCTGACAATAAATGGCAGAAATATATGAAAAAAGAAAAAACGCAATTGTTAACGACACAGGACGCTTAACCGCCCACCCACCCACCTGTGTTTTGACAAAATATTAGCTGAATTTTTTCATTGACTAAACATGTCTTTTGTTTCTGTTTTGCATGTTAATTAAGTTTTCTATTCCAGAATTAGTTAACCTTTCCACAAACAGCAGACAACATTTTCCTATTTATTTGTTTTTGTTTATTTATTTTATTGTTCGTGTTTTCTCAACTGTCAAAACATGAATAATTTCACAGTGACTTCGTGCTCTTTGTCAAACATTCATGAAATTGAGATAGTGTGTAATCATTCACCTTGAAAATATTAAAACTTTGACAGTTGAGAAAAAATGACTATAAGCAGTTTATCACTATAGTAACAGAGAGTAGCCAATCTAACTGTTCTTGTTTATCATTCTACAAGCACTGTCATCTTCCTATATTAACGAAAACCAATGGCATTATTGAATAGTAACAAGAAAATGATTTGTCTTTTATTGAAGTTCATTGAACTAACAAGTCCATCAACAACATTTTTGTGGTGATTCAATAAAACAAAACAAAAATCAAAATTGTTAAGAAAAAAATTGTAAAGGGTTTGGCGGAATAGCAACAAAATTCCCAAGACATGCACAATGTTTTATTAAAAATCAACACATTATTGTTAATATTCTTATTAATATTTAAATATTAATCCAAACAATGGATAGTAAAACACACAACAATGACTAGGGGCACGTTCCGCAAGGCGATCGCTAGCTGTCGCTTTTTGAAAGCGATTTTTTGTAGCATAAGAGGTCCACGGAACGGTTTGCTTCAAGCTAGCAAAAACAAAATGGCGACTTCCTCAAACAAATAGTACAAAATTGTAACAAATGAAAAATATTTAAATCAATTATCCCCATGAATATTCTTTTTAACCACTTTGACGAAATATATGCATTAAATGAAATATATATCAGTATTCTTGAAAAAGAAACACGTTCCCACAGGGGGCAGCCATTTTGAAATAAGCAGAAGTGTTCTGAATAATACGGCTAGCAAGAAAAAAACTTCCTACGCTTTGCTAGCTAGCAATTCAATTTGCTCTATCGTAGCAAACCGTTCCGTAGGAAATCGCTACAAAGCGCTAGCTAGCGATCGCCTTGCGGAATGTGCCCAAAATGACAATATAATCTACCAACCTGTTGCTCCAAAAGTCATGGAAGCCAATTTCTTTATATCAATATCTAGAAATAAAAAGATGTTCAAATGTAATTATCAAATCTGTCAGTCACTACAAATGCTACAATGATAAGAACCATAAATAGTTGATAGTGAGGACCTCCAATTGATTTGGGACCAATGAATTCTGATTTGTTACAGTATTTAAACATGTCTATCTGAGTTATAATGTTAAAAGCCAAAGCACAGCTAACAGACAAAGTGCATTGATAGAAAGACAATATTCCACTATGTTACATTTCACCAAAGTTTATATTACAATTTTAAGAAATAGTTACTTCCAATAAGTCTCTTTCAGTTTTAAACCTTTAAGTTTTTAATGATAAAACTATTGATAGATAAATCAGTATGAAAATTCACACTTTAATGATCTTGTCCTGGTATTTATACAGAAGTTCTTTCTGCAGATAACCAGAGAAATAGCAGAAATAAAGTTCCTCCAGAAATTTTCACCTTACAGTAATTTTAAAGTGCTCAAATGACAGAAAATAATAACAATATCCAACCTTACCTTTACCAGTCTTGACCTTTGATAGATATAATTTAAACAATTCTGTCCGACCATTGATATCTGGTCTCATAACAGTAACCTCTGTATCAAATCTACCTGGTCGTAAAAGTGCTCTGAAACAAGACAAAGGACTCTAATTAGAAGTCTTTATAAACCATAAAATAGCTTCGTAATCACAAATATTTTAAATCACAAATATTTTAACTTGCACTTTCTAGATACTATGTTGTGATATATATAGAATTATACTGAAATCTAACTGAATAACTTGATCCATTGTAAAGAAATGTTAGACCCAAAGAAAGATTATTAATTCTGTAAAAAAATCTCATGTTTTCAAAAATAACTTTAAAAAAAAACCATCAGACAATTGTTCAAAATAATTTTTAAAAAAAATACATGAAAAGAAGACTTCATATAATGCTTGCTTTAACTATTTGTAAGACTGTGGTCCAGTGGTAGGATGTGGGCTTAGGGATCAAGAGGTCCCTGGTTCGAACCTCACTAGGGGCACTGCTTATTTCCTTCAGCAAGAAATTTACCTACAATTGTTCCATTCCACCCATGTGTACATGGGTACTGAGAGGGATCACCTGCCTGAAGGAAATTTCAATGATCAAGGTTTATCGATATGCAACTTGTTAATTAGGCTGATTATGTATATAAGTAGAAGCAGACTTTAAACGACACTTTAACTATAACCTTTGTGTTTTCTAATTTTAAATCTTTGATTCTATTATACAATAAAAGAATACATACTTATCTAAATTATCTTTCTTGTTTGTGGCACCAAGAACAATGACACCTGATTCTGTGGCAAATCTGAAATACATATAATTATATGAATATCTAGGACTATAACATTAACTATCCTAATGTATCAAGAATATATTTATATATTTATTTTTATTTATTGGAGTAAACGCTGTGTCAACACAATTTAGGTCATTTTACGGCGTCCAGCGCACCTAACCTAGCTTTCCTGGACCATTGTCTATAACCAGTACTCACATATCTTTCCACAAGGCCGGAAACTTCTCAATATTATTTAATCAATAGAGGAAAATCGTCATTATTGCCAAATTTCATGGAAGGGTATAACCTCCCCGGGTAGGATTTGGACCCGCACAAGATTCTAAATCCGGCACTCTACCAACTGCGCTATCGACCCAGGTTTTTAAAGATTGTAGAGATTGTAGATAAAGACACTTACCCATCCATCTCAGCTAACAGTTGATTAATGGTTTGATTAGCGTATGGATGTATTTGTGAACTACTACGTTTTCCACCAACACTATCTATCTCATCAATAAATACAACACACGGTGCTTTAGCCTTTGCTGCAGCTGAAAGTATAAACATTAGAAAATATGACCAGTTATAGTTATACAGGGTTCATACAGATTTTGAATACCAAAATTCCATGACTTTTCCATGATTTTTCCATGATTCCTCTCAGTTTTCCATGATACAACAGAAACACTTACAGAATCCAAACAAGTACAATTAAATTTTTGAAATGGTGTAGTAGTGAAACTCTCATTTTCGTACCCAAGAGTGCAATTCTTACCCAAAATTTAAAGTTGTGATTTATGTTTGATTTCATTTTTTCCCATTCATTTTTATGGGTTGAAATAAAATAGGCATATAATAGTTTTTCCATGACACATTAAACGTTTGGCATGATGTTTTCTAAGTTTCCATGACTTTTCCATGATATTTTCCTTAAAATCATAATTCCATGATTTTTCCAGAAAAATCTCATTTTCCATGATTTTTCCAGTTTGTATGCACCCCGTTATATACTGTCCAACCTGTGAACAACTGCCGGCCAAGGGAAAAGAGAAAAGTGGCCTTTGTTCACAGGTGGCCTTTGTTCGGAGGGAGGAACGAACGGGCCATGTTTAGTCAGACTTGAGAGACAGTGTTCACTATAACATGAATTAATAATCAAAAATTAAAAATGAGTTTATTTTCAACCTTAATTCATTATTTACATTATCATTATTGAAATTGTGACTATAAATGAATAAAACAAAACTTTGAACAAAGAATGACAGAAACAAAGAAATCAGTGATTTTTTGTTTGCAGCTACATTTCATGCCATGCCCTCAACATAAACAAATGCACTCTACAAATTCTTATTACTCTGTCATTTTGTATAGCATTTCTATCTTATCCCAGTTGTCAATATACCTGTATACAGCGGTCACAGTTGAACGAATTTAGGGATTAACAGCGTGTCACAAACATTTATCTAACTGCCGTACGTGTGAAAAACAAACCTAGTGGAGTCTCCAAACATTCAAAACTAATTAACAAAGTGTCATCACATGACGTAATTTACTCCCGATTTACTAATGAATTTAACAATTAAAGGATACATTATCATATTTTTATAATAAGGTGATGAGAAAATTGTCTACAGCTCGATAATAACTAATAAAATTGTACTCGAGATGGCTTGTTTACGAAAAATACGGAAAAAACGGATTACGGGTTTTTAGCTTAACTTTAACAAAAATGGCGGCGTGCTTTCGAAATCGCCTTTATACAAAAGACTATCTTCAAACAATCGTCTGGCCGTTGTTCACAGTCCTAAAATGGCCACGGGGATGGTTTTGACTGGCCGCTGGTCGCAGTCGACAGGTGGCCGCTATTCACGGCCTTTTTATGAGCGTTTTCGGTCTGGGGGAAATCGGAATGGCCGCTGTCCGCAGGTGCCCGCTATTTGGAGGTGGCCGTTAGCACAAGTTGGACTGTATATAAAATATCATAGCTTACACAAAAATACCTGAGACAAGGTGCACAACTCATACATCTTTTATACACATTGAAGTTGTCAGTCACTGACCAAAGTATGTGCTTAGTAGTTAGATATTAGCTAAATCCAGAGATTAAGCCATTCCAGGAGGAGTGAGTAGGTTAACTGACCCCCATTATATGACCTATAACATGTATTGCTACAGCGTTAAACCCAACAATAACAATAACAAATATACACATTAAACATATCTAATATTTCTCATTCTGTATCCAATGGACTTTTTATGCATCACCTTTTTCCTGTTTCAAAGTCACAATATTATTCATTTAAAAATATATAAATCACTTTAGAGCCAGCTTCTTGATGCCTCTTTACAAAGCAATTATAAGGCAACTATAAAGATATTAGTTATTTTGCAAAAAATTAGGTAGGTTTAAACCAATATGGAGCCAATCTCCGTAAACAGATATCCTGTAGGGCATGGTCATACAGGATCTCTACTGTCTCTGTGGAAGGTCACGTCGAGATGAACTTTGTGTCGACCAATCAATGCGTAGCTTTCATCTAGACGAAAACACTATTAATCACATTTTGATTTCGTAATTTCTATTTTTAGACCAAGCTTTGCATTCTAATTTAACAGCGGTATAATTCACAGTCTGCAATTGGGCGGCACATTTCAAATTGCGTGACGTAGACGATGTAAACAAGTTATGTATCATAACAATTTCGTCATGAATATTATGATGAGAAAAGGTCACCTGAACGTGACTTTCATTTGAAAAAGGCCAGATCTAAAATAGCGAGTAGGCGAGTGGAAAATTTTAGATCGGGTTTTAATAATAATGATATGGAGCTGACTATCCAAGGTTTACTAATCTAATATCGTTTATATCTTATTATTGGTGCCTGTTTTACATTGGTTCTTTGGTGGTCAGATGACGCACAATTGAATTAGTGCCCCATATACATCAATTGTCAAGCCAAAAACTGACCACGTTTTTGGCTGTATCAATTATCTTAAAGACCACTCACCAAATAATTGTCTCACTCTTTTAGCTCCCATACCAACAAACAATTCATCAAACTCTGAACCAGACATCTGGAAAAATGGAACACCAGCCTCTCCTGAATAAAATAAGTAAATCTGTGAGCTAATGCTCACTAGTGATACCCCCGCCAAAATCTAAAAATATGCGACAAACAGGAAGTAGATGAGCAAGGAGCATGAAATCGCTTTACACCACATGGGACTATGGGATGAAGCAATATGCAAAGTATTAGGCTGCTGCATGATATAGTTGCTGAGAAAACTGCGACGGAAATTTCGTAACGGACGGACGCACACACGAACAAGGGTAAAACAGTATACCCCCCTCTTCTTCGAAGCGGGGGTATAATAACAAACATCACTTGTATTGAACATCACTTCCTATATTTTCAGTCATTTGTTTTTTGGCCTTTTCATTTCCAACTAAAAAAACTTTTAATTCTAATTGATTAATTGTGTCAACCACATTTTCTACATCTTTCTAAAAGCTAAAAAAACTGTAGCTGAGAATCAAATTTGAGTATATTTTCTGTAAAAAAAATCACAAGATTTTCTCATTCCAGTGAAATTGTATTGTATTATCATCTATATGTATAATGATAAAATGAATAGTTACAGTTACATCATTATGCTCACTAATCTATGTCTGTTTTACTAGAGTTTCCATCAGAGCTAATCATCTTTTAAAAAGTTAAAGTGCTGTTTAAAGTCTGCTTCCATATACATGTTAAGCTGACTTTACAATCTTGTAAGATAACCCCTGATCATTGAAATGATCCCCCAGGCAAGCCATCCCTTACAGTACCAATTCAGTGGAGTGGAACAATTGTAGGTTAATTTCATGCTCAAGGAAATTAGCAGTGCCCCTAGTGGAGATCGAACCTGGGACCTCTCGATTTCTAAGCGCGTGTCTTACCACTGGACCACTGCTCCTACATAAACTACTTTTGCAGGAACTAACAACTTAACTAAAAGTGGCAGATTCTTATTTTGTCTCGACTTCAATTGATGATTTAAACTTTATTAATACGAGTCTTTGGATAGTATTTCTATCAACTTATACACTTAACAAGATATATACAATTACAAAAATCAAAGTATACCTGCTACAGCCTTTGCTAGAAGAGTTTTACCAACACCTGGAGGTCCATCCATCAATACACCTGTAGTTTATAAAATATAATGTATCAAATATTTTAAACATAATTGTATATTTTACTACATAAACAAAGAACAAATAGTAGTGAGGTAAAATCTGACTTGAAAAAATTACTGATATCTCTCTTCTAAAATTCATAATTTGATTAATTCTGAATAATACATCTTTCAGAGATGGGACATAATTCGGTCAACTTCATGATAGAGTTATTGAACTTGGTATTCAGTCTCCAATAGTAGCCATGTGGAGATGGGTGAATTTTCAATGAATCCTTTTCAGTAGTTGAAAAGATAAACTGATGCACCTAATTTCTTGACAAAGAAGTTTTAAGCCAACTTTCTAGTGGACATTGATTCAAACTGGATGGAATAGCTCAATTATTTGCTGAATAGTCAGGCTGTAAGTATTTTATCATTCATGTTAAAAATGGAATTAGATACGATTTAAACCACATTTAATAATAATCATGATGATAATTGGGCATGACTTAACCATAGCAAAATTACAACATGCAAATAACATATTTTATCACAGCACATGGTAACTTGTCATTGATAAACATGAAATAAATGTATAACCTACCTTTAGGTAACTTGGCTCCCATATCATGAAACTTTTTAGAATTTTTAAGAAATGAAACAATATCTAGCAATTCTTCTTTGGCTTCGTCACACTGAAAAACAGTTTAACATAAATTAGGTAAAATGTTCTCTTTGTTTTCCTAATTTGGTATTCTATAATTTATCTATTAGGATTTGACAAGTTTATCAACAATTCTTATAAGGTTATGTATGGAAGCTGACTCACGTAATCATCATTACAGAACATTTTTTCATAAATTGACCAGCTGGGATGAAGATATGAAACAAAATCACCAGATTCAAATTCAAGCATGTTACCACAGCACAATAACTACACTTTTACAATCTATGATAATACGCTGCTGCGTATCGCAATACGAAATTTCCGGCACATCCCTACTACATGTAAGCATGACTGACACTTGACACAATAACCGACAATCCAGTGAACTACTCCCTGGACCATGACCCATGCTTAAATAAATTCACACCCATATAACACTGTTTGCTTCAATCTTCACTAGTTTAACATTTATTTAATAAAATAAGTAATTGCTATTGATAGAAAATTAAACTTACCCCTTTAACATCATCAAATGTAACATTGACTAGTTCTGGTCTAACTTCTAATTGATTCATTCCTCCAAATAGTCCCCCTACAACTTTAATACAATATAGTTCCGCTATTAGGAACATCTAAATTGATGGTCTTAATAAGGGACTTTAGTCAGTTATTTCCCCTTGTATACTCTTCAAATAGGTAGGTCCTATTAGTTGGAATACTTGATCCGAGGATTCCAACTGTAAGGACCTACTTACCAATTGGATTGCTTCAGATTTTATCATGGAAAGATAACTGACTAAAGTCCCTAACAGCAGAATGGTCTTAAACAAAGTCTATATAACAAACATTATTAAAATCTTTAAATCACCAGTATCATAAAGAAAAACAAGAGCTGTCAGAGGAGACAGCATGCTTGACTAAGTAAGTATTTGTCACAGGAGATGTGGTTGATGATAAGGAACATACATATTTTAAAATTTGAAAATGATACCTTAACAAATTTAAAGTAAAAACAAAATATTCTTTTTTAATAAAAAATGTGGACGCCAACGCTAAGGCGAGTAGGAGAGCTCTCCATTTACTTCGTTAAGTAGATCTAAAAAACAATATAGAAACTCTCTTGTATAAAGTTTGACACTCTGACACTAGGTTGCCCAAATGGACAGCTGGCTACACTTAAAACTTGCCGAACCATGATTTTAATAGCAGTAACAGATTGCCCAAATGGACACCCGGCTATACTTATAACTTGCCTAGACTATATCTTTAATAGCAGTAACAGGTTGTCCAAACCCAAATATAGGTTGTCAGGGGCAATGGGACGACCTTTAGTGTCCAGCCCTGTTTCTACGCTACAAACAATCCCATTCTAAATCAGTTAACATATGACCCACAGTGGCTATGTCTCTCAATGAAATGTTCATCTTTCTAGCATTATCATATAAGTCTTACTACACATTGTCAGTAACATTACTCTCTTACAGACTTTATCAACATCTTTTTGTATACATCATAATGCCATTTAGTAAAAGAAATTAGCATTTAAGGTAGAATACCCCTAATGGCAATTTACAGTCATTAATAAATTTGAAAACTATATCAACAAAATATAAAAAGTTAAACATTTTGCATGAATTAGATTTACAATACCATATTGTGTCACAAAATTAATAATGAAAGTAAGTTATTATCTCCCTTTGATTTGAAAATTGTGTAATTTTTAAATTGCTCATAATAACAATTAATATAATTTATAAGTCTGACATGGTAAAAAACATAAGAAATTCAATGTACAATTAGATACCATTTTCCAAGAAATATTTTGCTGACATAAACATAGTTTTTTATTAGGCGAATTGTACCTCAAACAAATAAGATATCATTAAATTACATTCCTGAAATGTGTGTGTGAATCAATCTCCGTAAACAGATATCCTGTAGAGCGTTGTCCTACAGGATCTCTACTGTCTCCGTGGAAGGTCACGTCGAGATGAACTTTGTGTCGACCAATCAATGCGTATCTTTCATCTAGACAAAAACACTATTAATCACATTTTGATTTCGTAATTTCTATTTTTAGACCTAGGTTTGCATGCTAATTTAACAGCGATAATATTCAGAGTCTGTGATTGGACGGCTCATTTCAAATTGCTTGACATAGACGATGTAAACAAGTTATGTATCATAACAATTTCATCATGAATATTATGATGAGAAAAGTTCACCTGAACGTGACCTTCGTTTGGAAAAAGCCAGATCTAAATTAGCGAGAATGTGAGCGGAAAATTTTAGATCGGGTTTTAATCAGATTGGTGTGTGAACATACCTCTATCATCTTTGGATTTAACAGCAACCATCAGTTTCAAGGCAACAACAATAACAAATATACCAAATAAAACATTAGAGAAAGATTTAAAATTCTTCCAGAATTTAGAAGATCCAGTTTCCGTGGCACCACCTTGACCACTGATGATACCTTCAGCATAAGCTAACTTGATTTTATCTTTTATTCCTTTATTCTCATTCTTCATTAAAACATCCAGTGGATGAGAATCCTGAAAATACAAGAAAACAAATTTAAGGTCAAGGTCAAGTTCATTTATATAGCAAGAGCAGTGGTCCATAGGTAGTACACGCGCTATTTATCAGTGATTTTTTAGGCTTATTTGGGACAGACTTTCAGCCCCATTCCCCCATTCAGCCCCTTTGTACTATTCCCTTCTCTGTATCAAAATTCCCCATGTCCTTAAAATGTCATACTGTTTATTTCTTTTCTGCTGATTTCTAAGTTATCATGAAGATATCTCAGAGCAATATTTGCTGAAATTTTTCCAATCTCCGTAAACAGATATCCTGTAGAGCATGTCGTACAGGATCTCTACTTTCTCCGTGGAAGGTCACGTCTAGATGAACTTTGTTTCCACCAATCATTGCGTAGCTTTCATCTAGACTAAAACACTATTAATCACATTTTGATTTCATAATTTCTATTTATAGACCAAGGTTTGCTAGGTAATTTAACAGCGGTATTATTCACAGTTTGCAATTGGGCGGCTCATTTCAAATTGCGTGACTTAGACGATGTAAACAAGTTACGTATCATAACAATTTCGTCATGAATAGTATGATGAGAAAAGGTCGCCTGAACATGACCTCCGTTTAAAAAGGCCAGATCTAAATTAGCGAGTGTGCGAGCAGAAAATTTTAGATCAGGTTTGAATCAGATTGAAATTTTTCAAGCAAGAAGGCAGAAATATTTTCTTTGAGAGTATCACTCTACTAGGAATGAAGAAGTTTTCCCCCTAAATTTTATTTTTTGCCACATTTCACACTCTAAAAGAGACCGGACACCTTTCCCCTTAAAGTAAATACAGTGAAAATAATGAGGAATTAAAAGCCTTCAGATCTACCGTAGTGGCGATACAGTGGAGCACTTTAGTTCTCTGATTTCAATGACAGTGAAACAAAACTAAACATTATAACACTTACTGGATGTAATGAAGACTTCTTCTGTTGTTTAAAACCTCTAGTTTGTACATAAACTGAAAACATAAATCAATAAGAATATATCTACCTATTTACAATGATAATATACAAGCAATCTTGTTTGCTTTGTTTTGTTTTTTATAGATTTAACGCCGTGTCAACACAATTTAGGTAATTTTACGGCCTTCAGCGCACCTAACCTAGCTTTCCTGGACCATTGTCTATAACCAGTACTCACCTACCCTTCCACAAGGCCGGAACTTCTCCATATTATCTAATCAATGGAGGAAAATTGACATTATTGTCAAATTTTCATGGAAGGGTATAACCTCCCCGGGTGGGATTCGAACCCGCACCCCCTCGGGCACGAGATTGCAAATCCCGGCGGGCTACCAACTGCGCTATCGACCTGGGTACAAGCAATCTAACTTAGGTACATAACTTACTGTTGTCAACAGATCTGCTATACATCTTAGTTACTAAATCTATTATAACAGTGATCGCCTAACTAGCCAGATCCCCGGGGCTTGTAAGAATTGATTTGGGTTAATGAAAATTACTTATTACACTTATTACGGCTTGTTGATAATTTTGGCCAGTAGAAGCAAGGACAAGTCCTGCAATAACAGATAAGCAATTCAGCCAGCCAGCTTAGTGGAACTAAACACAGACTAACATTGGATGGTGATTTTTTTACAACTGGGCAATACTCAAAACACCATTTTATATGAATAATGAAAATGATGATGAGGATAATTAGGGACTTTAGACAGTTATCTTTCCCTGATAAAATCTGAAGAAATCCAATTGGTAAATAGGTCCTTACAGTTGGAATCCTCGGATTTTATCATTGAATTCCTATGTAAGGATAACAAAATATTTTATCTAATATCTTTCTTGTTGATGAAGATATTAACAGAAGTGATGAAATTTAAATAGTTCTTTACCCTAAAAAATACTTAGCTTGAATTTCAAACAAATTAAATGATTTACAAAAAAGTTATTTTAGATTAATTTTGGCAAATTGACATTGAAAAGTAAGGGTAAAATCCAAGTAATCCAACTAATAGGACCTACCCATTTGAAGAGTATACAAGGGGAAATAACTGACTAAAGTCCCTTATTATGACAATGCTGATGTTGATAATGATGTAAGTAGTTACCTGGTGACAAAACTGGACTCAATAGATGTCTCACTTCAGGTCTTAAAAATAAAGTTATACCATTCTGTCTAAGACTACCAGCTACAAGCATTTGTTCTGTGAAACCTGATAGTAAAACATATAAATCAATTTATGATCAATTACTATACATAGGGGCCGTAGTCCAGTGGTTGAATGCATGTTCAAACTGTCAAAGATTGAGAGATCCCTTGTTTAAACTCCACCAGAAGCACTGCTTACTTCCTTGAGTAAGAAATTTTTGTACGAATGCTTTACAAAATCAAGGTGTTAATTAGGGCTATCACAATACGCCACAAGCCAGGGATGAGCCTGGGTTCTAAATTTAGAGAGAAGTGACTTCTCCCTCCCAGTAATTTAGGGAGAAGTGCAGTGATGTGAGGGAGAAGTGAGGATAGACAAGCGGGAAAAGTTCGATGAGCCGAATGGAATGTTTTGAACAGTATTCATAAACTTCTCAAATGCAAACTTTTCTAGAACTTCTATCCTTTAAAAACATGTAATTACTATTACATTTAGTAAATGATATGTCTGCTGTAACTCACAAGTAGTGTATTAAATACTCCCTGGATGTTTGGTTACTGAGTTATTAGTTCTATGTTTTACACAAAATTCACAGAACACATTGATTTTGTATCAAATTGTAAACTTAAATTATCTAATTTTCATTTCAATAAAACGTTCTTCTTTTAGGTTTAGCATTTTTACTTGCTAGTATATGTTCATCAAATAAGATTAAAAATACATATACGACCATTTTTGGAAAATATGTTATAAGTGTCCTCGTTTTTGACCCTTCTTTGTTTAAATATTTTTTATTTAATTAGGTCCGCTGTAAAGAACATACATTTTCTTAAATATAACATATTATGTAGCAATGTATGCTTATTATTGATTTTTTAGAGTCTGCAAACGGGTAGATTACATGACGAATATTTCAACAATATTCATAAATTCACTTGAACCAACTGGTGTTTATTCTTGAAATCGAAAAATTGAGTGAATTTCCCCGTTATCTATTGCTTAATTAAGAAGAACTTATAATCAAAATAATAAGATTATTAAATTACTAACGTAGATTTAACTTTGCTTCATTTGATTGACGATAGCGTGGGTCTCGAAAACATACGCAATCATTGGCAAACTGCTAATTACGTCTTTTCTAACTACCTCACAACTCGCTCATAATTTAATACAATTATCAATTTAACGGCAAGCATCCAAAAAGCTTTATCTACTTTTATTATTGTAGAATCACAGTTTGACACGTGTTTGTTAATTTCAATCGTTTAATTACGATACCAATCTTATCGGGCCGACGTATTGCACTATTGATTTTTAAGCGGACGCTGGTTGGTCTTAAAGGTGACAATATACACAGGGGGCATTGATAAACAAACGAGTCACTAATTATCGGCTTTTAAGGCTTTTAAGCACAACTCCCGCGTAGTTGATAGGTCGATTACATAAGAAATGCGAAATGTAAGATACGTTCCATCTGTCGTTAAATCGAGGTCTCGAGGACTGACATAATCTGGGTCATAATTTGTTTCAATGATTTTCCGAAAATGTCGGCGACTTTTTTAGTTTTAACGGAAAGGGCGACTTCTTCGCCCGAATCGCCCTCTCGGCTCATCCCTGCACAAGCGTACCGCAATATATTGCAATACGCTGGCATCATATCGCGATATGTACCACAATATATTGTGGGCTTTTAGATTCCTTGTGCCTTCGCTGTATTTAATTGAAACATTGCAAATCTTATATAAATATATATGCAGTTACTAATAGAATCTAGCCTCTTAAAGTATTTACAGTCTTTAAGGAACGAGATGCGCCCCACTCAATTAAATTCTTGTAACTTAAGGTTATATGGAATGAACAATGAAAAAATGTCTGCTACTTTTATTGCGTGAAGGGAAGAATTTACAAATAAAGTAAAAAAATATCGCCAAATACGGTACATTAAAATTGTACTGTGATCATTGCTGCAGCTGCGTGTTGCAATATACCAGTATATCGTGACAGCCCTAGTGTTAATGGGTATATGAAAGAAGGGGGGGGGGGGGGTTCTGTTGCCCAAATATGTTGGCTGCACTTCAATCTGATTAAAACCCGACCTTAAATTTTCAATTTAGATCTGTACCACAATGCTCTACAGGATATCTGTTTACGAAGATTGGCTGCACTTAAGCATAAGCAGAGTAAAAGACTAACGAAGAGATTAATAGATAATACAAGTAGCCTCATGTCCATGTGTTAAAGCTGGAAAATGCAGTGGATTTGTATCATCATGAAGATAAGATTAAATAACACAATATTATACTAATTTTTTAAATTACTTATTTACTTACAACAATTGATCAATTGACTTTAAACATTACTATGATCTCAAATGATAGTAAATATCATTTCATACATAAGTTTAAAATTATCACACTGGGTAACATTACAAGTAAATTAGTAAATTAATGAATACTTCAAACAAACAGAAAAACAAAGCGCCAATAGCGCTGTCAGACATGGGGTTTTGGTAGAGTATATGGCTGTATACAACTCATGGAAGCAATACAAGGGACCTTTACCTTACATAAACTAGATAAGATGTACACATGCTTCTTATCGTCTGCTTGTTAACGCGTAATGCGGACTATATTAAAATCAGTGGTAATTATCCCATTTTTTGCGCGAGCACAATGGAATGTAATTGTCCGCGACAAATTTTGATGTGAATTTGCCACAGTCCAATACTAAACATGGGGAAACCCCATGTAAAAAACAGAAGACACGACAGCCCCCTGGCCCTGCTTTTCTACTTCAGAACAATAACAAAATGACCAAGTTACCTGTTTTATTCTCAAAGAATGAAGGTGATGAGACATAGTTGTTCATCCAATGACTTCTATCATTGATACCTAACATGGCACATAACTTTCTTCTATACTTGGGTTGCATTATAATATTGATGCATTCTTCCAGATCTAGTTTCTTTAATGTCTACAAAACAGAACAGAACAAGCGGTTTTTTTCTCAAATCATGGTACAAGAGCAATTAAATGTACAGTTTATAAACAAATACATGCATAATATAAAAAGGTATCAATTTAAATAATTAAATACTTTTTATCCCAGTAAGTGGAAAAAGTAAAAGAGGGAAGAAGTGCAAGAAAAATATGAATTTTAATCTTCCACATAACAGCATTTATATAGACTGTGACAATTTTTTATAATGTATAAGGGGTAGCACCGTAGCAGCTTTGTCTGAATAACATCAATGACATCATATCATGTGATGCATACTAAGGCTAAAAGTCAAGTAAATATTAACTTTTACACACATGAACATACAAAACAGAATGAAACCTTTACAGTCATCAACTTCACACACAAACCTGAAGCCTTAGACCAGTGAATATTGATTCCAGCCAGTGAAATTAAGTTGATTTAGTCCTTAACAATTGATACTATGAATAAAGCCAGTGCTTTAGAAAATTTAAAGCAATGATTATGATTGAATACTTTGTACTCAATATACCCAGTTTATCTTTTTGGTTAAACTGGGCTGTGATTGTCTCATTCTGAGATAACTTTTTGATAACGGTTTAGACTTTAAATTCAAATTTTTGGAGGCTGTGGAATCAAGTAAGGGAGAACACAATCTGATTAAAACCTGATCTAAAATTTTCCACTCGCCCACTCGCTTATTTAGATCAGGCCTTTTTCAAGCGAAGGTCACGTTCAGGTGACCTTTTCTCATCATAATATTAATGCAAAATTTTTATGATACGTAACTTGTTTACATCTTCTATGTCACACAATTTGAAATGAGCTGTCCAATCGCAGACTATGAATAATACCGCTGTTAAATTACCTAGCAAACCTTAGTCAAAATATAGAAATTACGAAATCAAAATGTGATTAATAGTGTTTCGTCTAGATGAAAGCTACGCATTGATTGGTCAACACAAAGTTCATCTCGATGTGACCTTCCACAGAGACAGTACAGATCCTGTACGACCATGCTCTACAGGATATCTGTTTACGGAGATTGGGGAGCACATGACATGAAAAACCAACAATTTAGTAGTTGTAGCCTTACCTGTTTAAGCTCGGTGATCTCATTCATACGAGAGCTTGTATTTAACCCCCTTACTCTTAATATACCATTACAACTTGTCCGTACTGAACTCATTATATGGGAAGCTGTTTCAAAAACCTGAAATGTAACACATTTTGAAACTGAAATGCTGCAACAATGATGGAGTAATGGTCCAGTGATAGGATGCATGCTAAGGGATCTGGAAGTCCCTGGTTCAAACCGCACAAGGAGTAATGCTAATTACTTTGAGTACGAAATTTACTATACAGTTGTTCCACTCCACCCAGGTGCAACCTGTCTGATAGTGATTTTTTAATGATCAGGGGTTTCTTTAAAAAAAATTCTAGTCAGCTAACCATGTTTTACAGTTCACTTTTCTAAGCTCATTAGCGACGATTGATTATAATCGATAATTGATCGTTTCAGTTAAAGTGGGAGACTGTTTATTATGAAATTTAATAATAAATTATCACTAATGACAGTACTAATGTGGGCAATTCATTTCACTGACAATGAGACGTTCTAGTTACAATTAATTAGCATTTCTAAAGAAAAAAAAAACATTTCATAGAAATAAAATTTTTCGGTACATTATTACTACTACTTTGTTATTGTAAATCATTAAGATCGGTGTTGATATATTTGGTTGGCAACATAGAATTCACCATAATAGGACAATATATAGCCCCTTTTCCATACTGTATGCGTACTGAAAATGTCAGAAAATTAATTTTAATTGTTATTATTAAACATGAACAGCCATCAAACCACTAATTATAGGTTGATTATGCATGATTTAACATTCTATTATATGTTTAAATCAAAATCACTTAAACCATTGCAATGTATTGTCATATATTTTCGGAAATCCTTGATGAAAACCCTGAGTAAAGTGTTTCGAATCTGGCCTTTTTTTCCTTATATAATAGGGGCCGTTTACAGGCGCCTTCCCCTCAAGAAATTTCTTTAAAATCATGCAGTTTTCTCCAAATTAGGAGTTTAACTTGGATTTTTTGTTCCCCTCCCTATGAAACTGCGATAAAATATCCCCAAATGTTGTATATAAAAAAAGGCCCCAGGCCCCTTCCCTAAACAATGAAAAAAAGCACTGCGAATATATACTTGATGATTGATCGAGAAGGGTTGTTCCATTATTTCGAGTGATCAATTATGATTTTTTCCCGATTTTAAAACCCTAGCTCTGAGCTAAACAGGGCAATACTTCACTCTAGGGCAATAATAGAGTTGTAAGAACCTTGGACCAATATAAACATTTATGATGTAACATGGCCAGGTATCAAACGGGTATGACTAAAACACGGAATGGAGATTTTGAGGCGAAATGGACGAAATGGAGATTTTATGGCGAAATGGAGTTTTAATTGTTTAATAACTCTTTTATTCCCATGATTATACTTATTTTGTTGACTGAAAATGAACATAGGTATAATATACTACACAAATATCGATAAACATTTAAAAATTATTTTACTTAGAATGATTTATTGCCGAATTCCTACAATCATCGTACCAAAGTCCATTTCGTACACGAATTGGAGACGAAATGGAGTCTTGATTATTTAATAACTAGTTTTCTCCAATGACAATGTTGACTATGTTTACTGAGAATGAACATATATATAATAAACTACACAAATATCGATTAACATTTAAAAAATGTTTTATTGATTTGGAGTTATGACCGAATTCCTACAAATCATTAAACCAAAAGTCCATTTCGTACTCGAAATCGAGACGAAAAGTCTTAATCGTCTAATAACTATTATTTTCCAATGATAATATTGATTTTGTTTACAGAGAATGATCATTGATGGAATTAAGTACACAAATATCTATTAACAGTTAAATAATGTTTTATCAATAAGGAGTTATGACCGAATTCTTAAAATTATCAAACCAAAAGTCCATTTCGTACACGAAATGGAGACGAAATGGAGTCTTAATCGTTTATTAACTATTTTTTTCCAATGATAATATTGATTTTGTTTACAGAGAATGATCATTGATGTAATTAAGTACAAAAATATCTATTAACACTTAAATAATGTTTTATCAATTAGGAGTTATGACCGAATTCTTAAAATTATCAAACCAAAAGTCCATTTCGTACACGAAATGGAGACGAAATGGGGTTTTAATCGTTTAATAACTATTTTTTTTTTTCCAATTATGATCTTGATTTTGTTTACTGATAATGAACATTAATATGATAAATGTACAAATATCGATTAACATTTAAAAAATGTTTGATTAATTTGTAGTTATGACCGAATTCCTACAAATCATTAAACCAAAAGTCCATTTCGTACTAGAAATCGAGACGAAATGGAGTCTTAATCGCCTAATAACTATTATTTTCCAATGATAATATTGATTTTGTTTACAGAGAATGATCATTGATGTAATTAAGTACACAAATATCTATTAACACTTAAATAATGCTTTATCAATAAGGAGTTATGACCGAATTCTTAAAATTATCAAACCAAAAGTCCATTTCGTACACGAAATGGAGACGAAATGGAGTTTTAATCGTTTAATAACATTTTTTTCCCAATTATGATGTTGACTATGTTTACTGATAATGAACATTAATATGATAACTGCACAAATATCGATTAACATTTCAAAAATGTTTTATTGAGTTGGAGTTATGACCGAATTCCTACAAATCATTAAACCAAAAGTCCATTTCGTACACGGAATGGAGACGAAATGGAGTTTTAATTGTTAAGTAACTATTTTTCTCCAATGATAATATTGATTTTGTTTACTGAGAATGAACATTAATATAATATACTACACAAATATCTATTAACATTTAAAAAAATATCTTATTAAGTTGGAGTTATCACCGAAGTCCATTTTGTAATAGAGTGGAGACGAAATGGAGCAGATATCGGCGAAATGGAGTTCTAATTGTTTAATTACTGTGTTATATTGCAATTAAAATACATATTAACTTGATTGATAATGAAAAGAAGTACAATTTAAAGATATAAAAAATGTATTATTGAGGTACATAATAAAATACATTATATATAAATCAGGAAGCGAAGTCTCTGGCTTAATGGACAACTAAATCAATATTTCATTATTTGAAACTCCATTTTCGTTGCCGCAAACAAATGGAGAATCTTGGACAAAATGAAGCTGTCATTGGCGAAATAACATAATTTGTAAGAATGAATTCAAACAAAATGTCCATTTCGTTGGCAAAATGGACGGTTGAATGGATTAATAAACATTGGAAAAATACATAATTTCAAATGAGTGATTATAAAAAGCCACAAATAAAAATACCTAAGTCATGAAGAATAAAATATATATACTTATTTATTGACATTAATTATTATTAATAAATATCCATTTCGCAGACAAAATGAACCACGATCATTTTAATCATTATTAGCGCTAATTGATTCGCTTATTATCACGTGACGTAGATATTATGTTTCATTCCCTGAACTAAACGTAACTCCGCCCACTTGTGTAAGCGCACTGAAGTGTTGCATCAGTATACGGAAACGCCTAACTCTGTATTGTAAGACAATATTATAATTAATGAATACATTGGATGGAATCTCCATTGCGTCTACCCCAAATTTTGTCATAATTAATTATTTCAAATTGCATTTGTTTTACATAGCAAACATCTAGATTATTATTATTATAATATTTTTTATAAATCTGTATAACTGCATAACTCTTGGTTAATATGAACCACGACATGAATATATCTTTATTTGAATATCCATTCCGTTAGAGATGGAATTAGATAAAGTAAATAAAAACTATCTTTATACTTACTGACATAGCGCGTTCAGTTACCATTTGTTGCCAAAAACATTAATATTATATTTTATTTAATGATTTTGATGATAAATGGCAACCAGGTCACACCAACGTGGGGGGATCCTTCCGTGCCCCCATCTATTGATACGACAATAAGTGAAACAAAATAATGCATGTACATTAATACAAAATGTTTATAATACAAGTATGCAATCATCACTGTCTAAATTGTGAAACGGGGCCGATCTCTGTCGTCACAGTGTAGTCACAACAAGATAGCGGACAAACAATCTCCATTTCGTCAACAAATTGAACACGGAATGGAGAATTTTGGACGGAATGGACTAAACATTGGCGATATGGAGTTTTAATTAATGAATAATTGTTTTACAGCAATTATAAAACAAATTCACTTCAACGCGAATGAACAGGGATAAATTAACCAATGCAAAAAGAGAATAGAGCAGAGATATTATTACAGGGCTTGAGCAATATTCACCACTCAAATTATTGGAATATCTTTACCATGTCAAGTATACAAACAATTTTAAGCACTGTTCGGGGTTAGAATTTCATTTGAATTGACTCATTATGAGAAGTAACTTAGTAAAGTACACAAATATTAGTGGAGTAGGATGATCGAACGATACCTCCATTTCGTGGTCAAAATGGTCGGCGACGAAATGGAGATTTAGAAAATATTTTGTTGCTCATAAACAATAAATTCTACGCATCTTAACTGGTAACAAAATAAATCAGATATAAAGATTTTAAGTGAATATATGTTATAAATGTATATTTGATCTTTTTATATAGAAAAAATCCAGAAAGATTTTATATTTGTATGAAAAATGATCCATGACCAATCATTAAATAACTGATCTTAATCTACATTCGCGATAAATACCAATGAACATCATGATTAGTTAGATTAGATTAAAACCTATTTTCAAGCAGTATGTCCATTTCGTTGGCAAATTAAATGCCGGAGTGGAGTTCAAATATTTGAAATATATACAAATTCAACTGACTGATCATGAAACACAACATAACAATAAACGTAAGATATAATAATCAAAATATGTATTTTGACTAATTAACATAAATTATCAATAATAAACCATTTATTCATTATTATCGTGGGTTCAATTTTTATCAGAACAGAACAGAAATTTTATTAAAAGAAAAGAAATAAAATTTCTGTTCTGTTCTGTTCTGTTCTGTTCTAACCGTCGATAAACGGCAGAAGTAGCTACATAATATGAAATCTCCATTTCGCCGACAACAAATATCGTCTTTATTAACCATTTGAAATTGTATTTGTACAAATTAATATATTATTCATTATGTATCATAAAATTGCATGAAATATTATTGAGACGTGTTCATAATTAATAAATCGATTATAATGTGAAGTTCAAGAATTAATAAGATTATCTCTATAATTCATATTTTCTATCGGCTCTTTCTGACTAATTTTACAAAAAGAATGGTCAACAACTTGGCCTAAACCAGTTTTTATGTAATTTTGCCTAAAATCACTAAATATGCATAATTTCCCGCGACTTCGAATTAAAGGGAAATAACTCATACAAACTAATAATAATTTGAGATTAATAAGTTGTCTCCCTTTTTTCCAAAATGTAGATAGTTAAAAATCTGAATCTGTATAATTATATGCGAAATCTCTTGCAAGAATCATTCTCGTTCCCAGTATCTAGTCGGATTCTCAATGCTAGACTCTCGGAACAAGAATGGCAAAAATTTTCAACTTTCTATAAAAAATTATAGGTGTTTATTTAGGCTCGTCCATATGCCACGTTGGGCTTCGGGCGTGCGTTGACTATTTTCTGCCCACAAATTAAAATAAATTGGGTCATAATAACGAGTGGTACACGTACTACTCAGGTGAGTGAGTGGCCCTGAAAAGGGCCGAGCGCGTTCTACTCATAGTATGCCCACTGACTTAAATGGTTAAACTGTACATAGTGCCCACTGATTTAAAGTTATTCTATTTAGAAAAAAACAATTTATTTACATAAATAGGTAAATGAGTGGCCCTGGAAAGAGCCGCGCACGCACTATTCATATTCTGTCTTAAAAATAATTTAATTCAATTTAAGAATTTAAATGTACAACGAAATAAAATTTCTTTATTTACATCTCCATTTCGTCAGCGAAGTAATTGTGATAATCATCTAAGAATGTTCCGATGTAACTAGTAATAAATTGTTTTTATTCGGAATCAACATCGCACGTTCTAGGTTAATTACAAACGATGTGTGAAAGTCTGTAATATAATACAAACTTATTCATCATACAAAAGAACAATCGTCAATATGCATGCAATTATAATTGTAAGAGTAAATTTTTTTTGTAGTGAACCGTTATTTGTTACACTTATTTGCTAATGTATAAATATTTCTATTGTAAATATATAATTACTCTAAGGACA
This sequence comes from Mactra quadrangularis, assembly GCA_025267735.1. Taxonomy (NCBI): domain Eukaryota; kingdom Metazoa; phylum Mollusca; class Bivalvia; order Venerida; family Mactridae; genus Mactra; species Mactra quadrangularis. The sequence goes on along the minus strand of CM046299.1, from coordinate 53,265,285 downwards.
ATTGTTTATTAAAATGTTTGCTAAATTAAAGTTTTTGTCATCAATAACTTACTGTCATTGATATAAAGATTATATAACATCATTTTGATTATTCGTTTTTTTATCTGGGCGTGGATTGGTGCGATTATTATCGGATTATATCTAACTGATTAATTTTTTTTTTCATTGGCTTAATTAATAATAGTAACTCCTCCCATTTTAAAAGCGCATTGATTCAATGCGTTGCCGAACTCTGTATCGTAATTAATTGGCCCATAACGGGTACGAAATTATTATTATTATTATATACCGCATTTGTATAGCACTCTTTTCATATTGGTATGAAATGGACTTTCGTTTGAAAATTCGGTAATATATCGTACAAACTTAAATGTTTATTAGATATTAATTGCTATGCGTAAAATTAATGATATGGATTTTCATTAAAACTCAACTTAATTTGTAGTTTAATTGCTATAACACAATTATTAAACATTTAAAACTCCATTTCGCCAATGACTGCCCCATTTCGTCCAAAATTCTCCATTCCGTGCTCAATGTTTTCAGGAAATGGAGATTCGCTTGATAGGACATAGGTAAGATATTCCGCTCACTAATTATTTATATCATTTTTGGGTATTTTATCGGGGTATGACTAAAACACGCAATGGAGAATTTGTGTAAGTTTATTGTATCATATCTATCTTTGTCCGTGCCTAATAATTGTAATAACTGTTAAACAGTTATGAAATAATTAAGACTCCATTTCGTGGTCCATTTTGCTCATAATTGGTTTGTTGAGTTTGACTTTAGTAAAACATCTTTCTAATTCAATTTTTTTTTTCGCAATTCGTGTAGTTTATTGTACCATATTGCTGTACAATGAAATCAGATCTGTATTTTACTTGCAGAAACAAAAATTTTAAACAATTAAGACTCCATTTCGTGTACGAAATGGACTTTGGTTTCAGTAATTTGTAGGAATTCGTCAATAAATCAATCTAAGCTAAACATTTTTTTTAATCTTAATCGATATTTGTGTAGTTTATTATACTAATGTTCTTTCTCAGTAAACAAAATCAACAATATCATTGGAGAAAAAAGTTACTAAACAATTTAGACTCCATTTTGTCTCCATTTCGTGTACGAAATGAACTTTGGTTAGATAATTTTTAGGAATTCGGTCATAACTTCAACTTAATGAAGCATTATTTAAATGTTATTCGATATTTGTGCAGTTTATTATATAAATGTTTATTCTCTGTTAAACAAAGTTAACAATATCATTGGAAAAAAAAGTTATTAAACAATTAAGACTCCATTTCGTCTCCATTTCGAGTACGAAATGGACTTAGGTTTGAAAATTTGTAGAAATTTGGTCATATTTCCAACTTAATGAAACATTTTTTAAATGTTAATCGATATTTGTGTAGTTTATTATATATATGTTCATTCTCAGTAAACAAAGTCAACATTGTCATTGGAGAAAACTAGTTATTAAATAATCAAGACTCCATTTCGTCTCCAATTCGTGTACGAAATGGACTTTGGTACGATAATTTGTAGGAATTCGGCAATAAATCATTCTAAGTAAAATAATTTTTAAATGTTTATCGATATTTGTGTAGTATATTATACCTATGTTCATTTTCAGTCAACAAAATAAATATAATCATTGGAATAAAAGAGTTATTAAACAATTAAAACTCCATTTCGCCATAAAATCTCCATTTCGTCCATTTCGCCTCAAAATCTCCATTTCGTGTTTTAGTCATACCGGGTATCAAACCTGTGACCTCCAGGCTCTAAAACCATAACATAGACTCATTTTCAAGTTTGATTCCTTAAAGTCAAGTTGACTATTTTTAACATTTTTAACTTTTCGTGCCACACCACATCTTTGACCTTACACCTGTGCGACAATACCCCAGAGAGGGATCTTGCCCAGTAGTGCCAGTAAGTTGAGTAACTGTAACTTGGAAGAAAAAAGGCAATTAAGACAGGGCCTGAGTTAATCACATGCCTTAATGTCAAGTTTCTTTGACAGTAAAAGACTAGAATATCAAAATAATGAACTGAATGTTGAAGGTATTACATCAGTATTGAAGCTGAAGAAAAAAACATGTCACACAAACACAGATCATCACTGATTTAGTGATTAGGCAAGGTTTTCAGCCAGCTGTTGATAAAATAAGAAAAAATAACTTACTGGGGGTTGAAGAACTGAACTGGAGAACATTCTTAACTAATAAACACTTCCAAAACTAATATGTCGACGGCTGAATTGCTTTTGTAATAAACCTTACGTAAATCGAAGAATTTTCGACCAAAATGACGAAAGTCATATGTGTATTTGTTAAGAGCGATAATTTGATTGGACGATACGGACACAATTGTCCAATCAAATCGTTCGTAGCATAGCATAAACAAAATTTCAAGATGGCAGCGCCCTTGAGACGGGAACGATGGTGAACGAAGGCGAAGTAAGCAGGAAAGTGGACCTATTACTTAGGCCACCACCTGTTGAAGAATGTATTTATTGTCAAGGTATACAACCAGTTTTGTTTTGATAAATTTGAACTCAATTTCGTTTTGCTCTTGACATTGTGACCGCTATTGACGTTTCGTGCTCATATTTATTCGTACTAAATGTGATTCGTACTGAAAATAGTTCGTAACGAATCCATTATTTTTGGCTTATATTTCATTCATTCCTTTCCAGTTTACTTTAAATTGATACTGAAATCATTGTGTGTGAAACAAGAACTGCTACCACATTGTATTATCTTATATATTAAGTGCTCCTGTAAGAACAAAATATCGATCATAGAAATAAAATTCATTTCCTTCAAATCAGTTGATGTTGTATAATTATGTACAAAGTTAAAGATGATTTTTGCATGAAGAAAGATGTTGACAGCTTATAAATACAGCTTGGTGTGATGTTCTGTTTATAACAATAATACTAATAATAGACGCAACAAGTCTGCACTATTTAATGCATTTATTCTATAATCATACAACATATAATACATCCGTTCTTAACCAAGTACTCTCAACAAGTGTCCTATACTCCAGTGCCTCGATAGGTAACTTGATATGATAGTGGTTCTATACACTACACTTGGTAAAGATAGCTATTCATTAAGATACTTATTGAACAAGCAGTAAAATTAAAATTGTTAGTGTAATTTGAATAATGCATACCCCCGTAATGTAGAAAATGAAGAGGTGACATGTCTTCTACAAGACCAAGTTAGAAGTCTTCTTAAAGATTATAGTTGTTTAGAAATAGAACCGTTTTCTGGGAAATTATCCAAATTGTTAATTACATATTATTTTTTATAAATACTAAATGTTTTTATTTCAGAACCTGTTCGTGAGAAACCTTGGACTAAAACTCGACTTATAGTGTTTGGCATTTGTGGCGCAACATTTGTTGGTGTATATGCATTAACTGTACCATTTCTAGCCCCTGGGTTTAGGAAGATTTGTTTACCATTTGTACCTGCTACAAATAGTCAACTTCAAAATGTTATGAAAGCTTTAAATGGAAGAAAGGGAACACTTTTAGACATTGGAAGTGGGGATGGGAGAATTGTAAGTTATACTTGAAGTCTGCTAAATAAGAAATTGATTAGTTGCTTGTTCACTTTTTAGCTTGACTTTACGAAGAAAATGGAGAGCTCTCCTACTCGCCCTGGCATCAGCGTCCATATTTCTGAATAAAGATTCTGTGCAGTAAAATATTTTTTACTATGACTTTATTTCTTAAGTATCAACTTCAAACTTTAAATATATGTTCCTTATTATCAACCACATCTCATGTGACAAGGTTCATAACTCCTTATACATTTTTTCAGAATTATCCCCCCTTAAACTTTGAGGTTTCTTTAAAAAATATTTGTTTTTACTGCAACTGTTTTATTTCCTTAGGTATTGACTCAAACTTTAAACATATGTTCCTTATTATCAACCACATCTTGGTAACTTCAAATACATTTTTTTTCAAAATTGTCTCCCATGACCTAAATTTAAATTTTTATTTATTTTTTACTTTAAATTTGTTAAGGTTATATTTTCAATTTTAAAATATGTATGTTCCTTATCATCAACCACATCTCCTGTGACAAATACTTAGTGGAGCATGCTGTCTCGTCTGACAGCTCTTGTTATTTATGAAAGCAATTAAAATTAATTTTGCTATGGCAACCAAGTTCTGTAAAAGAAAACATATGTTGTAGTTTTTAGGATAATTATTTTGTATTGTAACATTTGTATTTAATATGCCTCTGCTCTATTAGCTCAATTGGTAGTGCACCTGACCAGCTAGCAGGAGGCTGATGGTTTGAGCCAAATCTGATTAAAATCCAATCTAAAATTTTCCGCTCGCCTACTCGCTAATTTACATCTGACCTTTTTCAAACAAGGGTCACGTCCAGGTGACATTTTCTCATCATAATTACTAATGACGAAATTGTTATGATACGTAACTTGTTTACATCGTCTACGTCACGTAATTTGAAATGAGTCGTCCAATCGCACTCTGTGAATAATACTGCTGTTAAATTAGCTTGCAAACCTTGATCTAAATATAAAAATTACGAAATCAAAATGTTATAAATAGTGTTTCATCTAGATGAAAGCTACGCATTGATTAGTTGACACAAAGGTCATCTTGACGTGACCCTCTATTGAGAAAGTAGAGATCCTGTACAACAATGCTCTACAGGATATCTGTTTACAATGATTGGTTTGAGCCCTAATTGGGTAATTACCATAAACTCCTCCTAAATAATCTTCAATATATATAGATTTTTCTTTTGTTGGTACTTTAAATTAATGTATGAACCCTTTGTAATTTTCAGGTGATATCTGCAAGTAAGAATGGATTTAATGGTTTTGGTGTGGAGTTAAATTATCTTTTAGTTTTGTATTCAAGATTTACTGCATGGAGAAATGGAGTCAGCAAGAAAGCTCAATTCCTTAAACAAGATCTCTGGAAGGTTTGTGTGAAATTTTCTGAGGTCTTTGTCTGACCCACTTCTGTTAGTGTGTTATCTCCCTTTTAGTTGATTTAATTAGGTACAAAGGGAGGTAACTCAAAAATTGGCACTACTGTCTGAAATTGGTTTGTGTACAGAAATTAAAGCTGAAACCTTAATAAGATAATGTGCATTTCTTGTTTCTTGTATGGAGCAAATTAAGAAGATGTTTCCTTCTTTATAAAGAAACAGCTTGGTGGATTTTTCAACTTTGTACAAACAACCTTCAAGTCCAGTGTTAGAAATAAACAAGTTGAAAATCGACAGGGCAAGATGGTTAAATTTGTAGCTGTTCCTCCGTGCAAGTCAGCATTTCAGGACTTAGAACCCAGTTTTGCACAAAAAGTCATTATTCTAGTTTCATTGGTTCTCTGACTGTTTGCAATATATTTGTTCTTTTTCTACCGTATTTTTCAAAATGTAAGTATTGTAATGTAGAAATAAACTGTTTCTCGTGAAAAAGGGAAGAATAAATATCAAAGTTAATACATGTACTGTCGAAGTGTTTATTCAGTAATAAAAATGGTAAATATAGATGATAAATGTTGAGGCAACTGAACGGTACTGGGGGCAAGTTAATATCAGGTTTAACCTTGCCCCCTTGGCAAGTTGGTGTGAAACATTAATTGTAACACTAAAATAAGATGCTAATCAGAGGCGCTTTTCACAAAAATTCTTACGAAAAAAATCTTCGTAAGTCAAAAGCAAGAAACATTAATAATACGCCCATTTTTTGGCTTATCAATTGTAAATGTTATACAAATTTTGTAGGTTTGTGTATACTTTTTAATTATCATATCATAATTATGCTTAATATCCGTCTGACTTTAAAGTGCTAATTATATGAGACTGACTTACAAAGACTTTTTGTAAGATTTTTTGTGAAAAGCACCACAGGTTTGCAAGTAAGGCTGACAAATTATTTACTCATACATATCCTTGATTTTAGTCTTAGAATGGACTGGTTTATAATATGATGTTTTTTTTTCTTTTCAGACTGATATGTCAAAGTATGAGAACATAGTTATATTTGGAGTGGATACTTTGGTAATTGTTTGTTTGTTTTTTGGGTTAAACGCCGTAGCAACACATTGTATAGGTCATATAACGGTGGTCAGTCAACCTACTCACTCCTCCTGGAAAGGCTAAATCTCTGGATTTAGCTGTTAACCAACTACTAACCGCATTCTTTGGTCAGTGACTGACAACTGCCCTACATAATTAAAAATCATTGGTAGGAATGGCCGTAGAAATAATTTCATGACCAAGCTCCACGAAAGTATGCCATGCTCGGGAATCAAACCCCTGACCCCTCGATCAGTAGACTTGCGTGCTACCAACTGAGCTAGCCGGGTGGCATGGATACTTTGGTATGAACTTTAATAAAATAAGGATTTTCTCTCATTTAAATGTATAATTTATAAATCTTTTACTTATAATTTTTTTATTTACTTTATTTTTACTGGGTTTAGTGCCGTGTCAACACACTTAGGTTATTTTACAGAGTCCAGAGCACCTAACCTAGCTTTCCTGGACCCTTGTCTGTAACCAGTACTCACCTACTTTCCATAAGGCTGGAAACTTCTCCATAGATCTTATTAATGGAGGAAATTTGACATTATTGTCAAACTTTTATGGAAGGGTATATCCTCCCTGGGAAACCATACCCCCTTTGGGATACGAGATTCCAAATCCCGGCACGCAACCAACCCGGGTTAGTTTACTTATACGGTCATAAGTCAATTATTCATGAGAGTTTGTAAATCATGTACATACATGTAATTAGTTTTACTATTTGCAGACTCGTGGGACTATCCTGCTCATTTTTAAGAGCTTCAGCTCATTTTTAAGAGCTTAAGACAAAAAGTTTACAGAAAATCAAATGATAGATGATTTTGACTCAAGATATTTCATTATGAACCTAGATTATTGGCAGTTCTTATTTCTTTTATTTTAGATGCCTGGTTTAGAACAAAAATTTGACAAAGAAATAACAGACACTTGTAGAATTCTAGTTTGTAGATTTCCATTACCTAATTGGCATCCAGTTAAAGTGATAGGTTCTGGACTTGACACGGTATGGATCTACATGCATCCACGTAACCCCGAGTATGAAACTTGTAAACTTAGAAAACCAACGTTAGAAGATATAAGTAACCAAGTTAGTCAAGATTAGAAAGTGATCTGTCATAAAATATGTAGAGTCGTCATTGATCAGGCTCAAAGCGTATTGACGATATCAATATATCAAGAAATAAATATCGACGATACACCAATATATATTGATACCTTCAATGCAGTACTATACAGACCATTTATGTTGTCGTAAACTCATTATGGGTGTATATTTGTAATAAATGTTATACCTTTGTGGACTAGAGCTATTTCCTCAATGGGGTTGCAGTCAATATTTTAGACTAATCAGTTCATATCATGTCAGCACACCTGTTTCAACTTACGATAGAAGGTTCCTCTCACAAATTTGACACTTAATAGTGACTTATTATTTACCTATGTAGGATTTATTAACAATATTTCAAAATGCATATTGATTAACGATTGGAAAATAAATATCGACAATACAGCAAAATCATTGGAATCGATGACAGCTCTATAAATAAATATAGATGTAGTGCTGTGTGGATTCATCTTATATTGATCCGGTACAAACAGCTTGACACACCTAGATGTAGGCAACACAAAATGAACCCTATTGTTTTAGTCAATGTCTCAAATCATCAAGAACACTAGCCAGATTCAATGTGTGAAATAGTCAAGGACAAAATTATCAACTAGCCAACCATATGAAAGAAGATATACTAGCCTGAATCATGTTTACAAAGGCTTTAGGCTAGTGGGTTTAAGCTACGAGTGTAGTTCTTGATAGTTTGTTCACATATTTTTATTTGAATTGTTGCTGTAGGGGGCGGGTCATAGCCTTACATGAAAGTTGACATTCCTCTTTATAGAAAGGAGTAGACTCTTGTGGTCAGTTTCATGAGTATATCGCTACATTGCCCTGTGTGCCCTGGTTCCCTACTTACACCAAAAAGGAAATGTTGAGGATATATGAAGCTATACATAGTGATTGGCTAAAACAACAGGCCCTTGCATACAGCATGGTTGTGATTCAAGTAAACATGGTCTTGGTTGACTGGTTAGGTGAACTAGTCTCCGTCACTAACCTGAGAGTGGTGTTAATAATAGGCATCAAATAGAAGTAAACAATTATTATATATTTGCCAGACCTTATAGTGTATAGTTCTGTTATATTTACCTGTCACAACCTTAATAATTACGCGGTCACTGAATTTGTTATTATTCAACTTCTTTTTAACCATTGAGCCACTGATCCATATTAATTATTGATAATCTAACTATATATGCAGCGATTTTGAATATCGGGGAAATAACAAGTTCGAAAGTAGTTAAAAATAACAGATTCAGCGACCGTGTAATTATTTAAGTTGTGACAGGTTAATAAAAAAGAACTATACAAAAATCTACCTAGTTCAGTGGAAAGTCATTATTTGATATCATTTTTGAAATAATGTACGATTTAAGTACTAGTCTCTATTAACAAAAGTTTTTTATGTTGGATTTTTATGACATACATTTGTTTTATGAGGAGTGATTTATTGACATATTGATGAGTTTGTTTCTTTTAATAAAATGATAAAAAGACAAGAATATCGTTGTTTTCATGTTTAAAAAATATTTATTACAAAGGTAAATAATACTTGTAAATTATCACTGTTGAAGTCATCACCTTATTTTCTCGAGCACTAGCCTGATTTGTTATGCCATGGGCGGATCCAGCGTGGGGTGGGGGTGGGGGGTCAGGACCCCCATCTAGAATTTGGAAAATGTACCTGTCCATTAGCTGATTCTTGTATGTAAGTCATTTTTAAGTAGCAAGAAGCAATTTTTCTCGGAGCTTAACATAGATTTAATTGTTATGTAGTTTTTATTATCAATATGTTGCATTTTTTCTGCAAAATGTGTATAAAGTGGTTGTGGTTTGAGGTTCGGACCCCCCCCCCCCCCTAGAAAAAAATCCTGGATCCGCCCCTGTTATCAGGGCTATAGAACACAATAAACTGGGCTAGTGCTAGTAGGAAATTTTAGTTTAGGCAACGACAAGTTGTGTTGTAAAATTAAAGGCAAAATTATCAGTTAGCCTGACTACGTTATTTTCACTGACTTCAAACTAATGAGACAAATTTAAGGCAATAACCTGAGAATACACATTAATCCAAGTTAATAAATCCTGAAGACTTTTAAATTCTAATCAGTTCTTCAACAACAACAAAAAATAGGGCACGTTCCGCAGGGCGATTGCTAGCTAGCGCTTTTTGAAAGTGATTTATTGTAGCACAAAAGGTCAACGGAACGGTTTGCTTCAAACTAGCAAATCCAAGATGGCGACTTCCTAAAACAAAAAGTTCAGATTGCAACTAATGAAAAATATTTAAATCAATTATCACCATGATTATTCTATTGAACCGCTTTGACAAAATATATGCATTAAATGAAATATATATCAGTATTCTTGAAAAAGAAACACAATCCAACAGGGGGAAGCCATTTTGAAAAAGGCAGAAACGTTCCGAATGATACGGCTAGCAAGAAAAAAACTTGCTATGTTTCGCTAGCTAGCGATTCAATTTGCTCGATCGTAGCAAACCGTTTCTTAGGAAATCGCTACAAAGCGCTAGCTAGGGATCGCCTTGCGGAACGTGCCCATAGTTTCAATTGTGTGGTTTCAGATAAGTTCAACTTTGACACTAGTTATTTATTGTATATTTTACATCAGAGAGAATGATCCAATCATCATAGATATACAAGTTATAGAGAGAATGATCCAATCATCATAGATATACAAGTTATAGAGAGAATGATCCAATCATCATAGATATACAAGTTATAGAGAGAATGATCCAATCATCATAGATATACAAGTTATAGAGAGAATGATCCAATCATCATAGATATACAAGTTATAGAGAGAATGATCCAATCATCATAGATATACAAGTTATAGAGAGAATGATCCAATCATCATAGATATACAAGTTATAGAGAGAATGATCCAATCATCATAGATATACAAGCTACAGAGAGAATGATCCAATCATCATAGATATACAAGTTATAGAGAGAATGATCCAATCATCATAGATAAACAAGTTATCTCCATATGTAAAACAATTTTTGTACTTGTTGAATCTGAAATATAAGAAAAATTAAATAAGAAAACTGAATCAATCATGAATCATAGCAATCATTTTAACATTCAGAACACCTCCACTTTCATGAATGAATAGTCTCGGAAGGATTCGTGGGGGGTCTTTACTGGAGTTTGGTGATTTTACTACCTACGCGAGGCGAAGCATGTAACGGTTACACAAAATAGTTTTTGTAGTATACAAACACATCTTTGTCTAAACATATTTATTTGTTTTAAATTGAACTAAATATTGTTCATGGGTATCATTGAAATGTGTGATTTCAAATTTACGGACTAAAAACGAAACTTCAGTCATCACCATAACGATCGTGTATTTGTTTACTTCAACACCGGTTTTTTCAAAATGGCGCCTAAATATGTCCGAGGTTATTCGTAGCGAATGGCCGAGGATTTCCGAATGTCATTTTAAGTGAATTAATGCATCATTTTAAAAAACTGAAACCTATCTAACTACAAAATTTCAAATTCTCAGAGAGACTTGTCTTCAATTAGACCAAATTTATAAACAATCTGTGATGTTCTCCGATCCCATTTTGAATTTCTGGGTCATTCAGTAAGTAGTTTTTTTTCATAAGATTATACTTGAAACTTGGCTATAAAATACAATTACATGTACATGTAATATAATTATAGGGTCGGTCTATTGATGGAAAAACAAACAAGGTTTGAAAACAATAAGTAAGCAATGCATGCTGGAATCAAAATTTAGTGATGTAGTTAGTTTGTCCAAGAGTAAGGAGTAGTAAGCATAGGAACCAGAAGCCTTCTGAACGCGCAAATTTAGTTTGAAAAATGAGGGTATGTCCCTTTTAGATGATTTGATTAAGTACAAAGGGAGGTAACTAGAAAACTAAAAACATTGAGTGAAGGAATCTTTCACCCCCTTAGCTGCAGAACATCCTAGGAATCAAGCTCCAGGACGCCATGCTTGTTTCGCTGTCGTTTCTCTATTTTCATTTCGTGAAGAGAAGACTTTTTCCAATGAATTAAAAAATATTGCCAAATACCGGTATGTTACATTTGTACCGCGGTACATATTGCCGCAGCTGTGTATTGCAATATACCGGTATATTGTGACAGCCCTAGTAGTATATAACATATATTTTTACCAGATTATTTCCTGAATGAACAGATACACTAAGTGATGCTCTGAGATGACGACGATATTCAGGATTTCTTGTAAGAGTGAAGGTTCCCGAGACAATATCATTTTGTTTGACACTAACAGGATCATCTAGTAAAAATAGATTTTGTTTCCAATGTGTTAAACTGAAATATACAAGCCAGGGGTTAGCCATATAATAGCCATAACAAGAAATGAAATGTGGAAACCACATTAAAGCCAGATTTAAAAACTTTAACGCAAAAATTACTAAGGGAAATAGACCATAATAAAGCCAGGCAGAGTTGTGGTTACTTTCTAATTCTGATCATCACATGGTATGTTATCATTGTATGAAGTTTCATAAAGATCTGACAATAAATGGCAGAGATATATGCTAAATTGAAAACTTTAACGCAGTTGTTAAAAACACTGGACACCCAACTGCCTACCCCGCGACCCGTTTTTCGGCAAACTATTAGCCAAAGTGTTTCCTTGAAAAATCTGGCTAACAAAATAGGGGACCGAATTTCATTATTTTGGGTATATATTATTTTATGTAGATAATATGAAATCTATCCATTTCAGAATTTTGATAGCAGGTTTTCTGTATTTTCAAAAACTTTAAACTTCCACCCATGTAACAAAATATTGGTTATTAGGCAGGGCTCGATTTTAAGCTCGCATACTCGCGAAAATGTGCGAGTTGAATTTGAAAACTGTGAGCAACTTTTATTTCAACTCGCAAATTTTCCCGAGTTGAAATCGCCGGAAACAATGTTACTGCATAAACAAATGAGGCTAAAATCAGCATGGAAATGACCAGATAGATTGAAAGTACGATCTTTGGCTCTATAAGTTATCTGTATCGCTACATGTTACAATGAGTGATGGAAGTATACATATTAGATATTCTTTGTCTAGCCCACAATAATGCCTTCTATATTTAAATATTATATACATGTATTATAGAATTCTCAGAAAAATTCAAATATTTAGCTAATCTAGGGGTAAGTAAGATCAAATGTTATATCTTCCACTTTATTCAACAATGATCTAACTCTTTTTCAAAACTTCAAGAGGCCTACAGGTATATTTTGAGTCAGAGCAAAATGCCTAATGGACCTTTTTGGTCCATTTCAAAGCTTGTCAACATCTTATTTATGGATGAACAAATATATATCATGGAATTATCTAGAAAATGTTAAACGGTGATTTTTTAATAACATTAAAGCAGTGTTGCATTTAGCCTAGGGCCTTTTACATGACAGGTGCTGTTAACAAGCCCTTCCCTTCTGAAATTCCTTGAAAAGCATGCAGTATTCCCCAAATTTGGATTTAACCATTGAATTTTTCTCTCCAAACCTTCTACATAAAGTAAGGCCCTTGACCCCTTCCACAGATATTGAAGCAACCCTGATTTAGCCAATATTACATACAGAACCCACCAAAAGTTTGGAGACAAAAGAAATTTACTACAGTTCTTGAATTTTGATGATTATTGTGTAGAAACATTATTTTTAATGTATTTAAGTATGTTTTGTTATAAAATGACAACAAACTTCATGAATGCAACACTTTATAAGATTCAGCATCTGACATCATAAAGCCTCCAAAACCATGATTATTGTAATAATTTTCCATAACAAAGTTTTTATGCTATTTTTTTCGTCTCTGTTATAATAATAATGATCACCAAAAAATAATGCAAAACTGCAAAGCATTTCATAATAAACAGTTATCAAATGTTAGCTAAAAGCTATTCAATAGGCCTACAATCTGAAAATGTCTCCAAACTTTTGGTGGGTACTGTAGAATCATTAGAATGACAAGTGAAACAGTGCTTACTCATGATGTGGGCCAGTATTTAACAAAACTTCAGTACCATTTGAATTTCTTGGATTAAATATCACTTCAAACCATGAACAGAAACCGTGCATCAACGACACACCAGGTTTTGTTACAGTGAAGGTAAAGTCACTAGATATCTCTTCTATACATTGTACAGTGACAGTCTTCATATCAAGTTGAAATAAACATTCACCAGGACATAAACAATCTTCTTGAGGCAGGGTATAGTTATGATAAGGTTTACTTAGCAAGTCTTCCTTGGCTACATTCCTAGAAATATATTAATTTTACGGCTGTCACGATAGGCCAGAAGCATACCGCGATATTTTGCAATACGCTGTCATTGTATCGCAATACGTGCCACGATATATTGTGGGCTTTCACATTTGTTGTTCCTCCGCTGTATTTATCAGAAAAAAATGCAAATCTTATATGCAGCTACTGATAGAATCTAGCCTCTTTAAAAACTGACGTTTCGCAACTTATTTTGCGAAGGTAAGAATTTTCCAATGAAATGAAAAATATCGCCACATACTGGTGCATTAAAATAGTATCGCAGTACGTATTGCTGCAGCTGCATATTGCAATATACTGGTATATCGTGATAGCCCTAATTAATTTTAACAATCAACAAGTGATCGTTTGTTTTGTTTTTGTTGGGTTTAGAACCGTAGCAACACATTGTAAAGAACATATAATGGCGGTCAGTCAACGTATTCACTGTTTCTGAAAAGGCTTAATCTATGGATTTTAGCTGTTGACTAACTACTAAGTGCATACTTTCGTCAGTGACTGACAACTGCCCAACATAATTAAGAATCATTGGAAATAATTTCATGACCTCTTTTGTTTCATGTTCGAATCTGGGTAAAAAATTAAAAAAAATTTTACTTTATTTTTTGTAATGGACAGACGGAAAAAAATCAATGATTATGAGGACTATACTTAGATCCACCTGAGGCCACAACAAGTTGATCATATATTCTATGGATTTTTCTGAAAAAAAAAATGGGGCGAGTGAGCAAAGAAAAAAAAAAGTCTTTATTCACTTACTTTATATAGCGGTTTGACCAAAATTTTATGAGCGAGCGAGGAAACAAAAATATTTTTTTTGTAAAAACCGTCAAAATTAAGGTGCGAGCAAATCCATAGAACATTTGAACAAATTGTTGTGGCCTGAGTAAAAAATAGTATCATTGAAGTATCACTGAATTTGGCTCAAGTTATCCTAAACAAGCAATATGACTCAATTTGAATACAATAAACAAACATCAGCAGATTATTTATTTTCCCAAAAAGAAGTCTCAAGTGATCATACTTTTTGGAGGCTGTAACATGTTATCTTGTCACCAGTTTGCACCAGTTTCCTACAATAAATGACCCTGATTTTTTTCTGGCTATACAGGACCATGCACCCCCTTCAAATCCTAACAAAGAGGGGGCAAAACCCAAAATGGGACCTGCCCCATGAGACATCTTATGAGGGGGATGGAGTAGGGCAAAAAATGTCATTTTTAGGCAACTTTTCTAAGGTGTAATTCACTCTTTGCCAACCCCAACTTTGCATTTCATTCAGTTATAATTTCCAAAATTGAGGTCTTAAGTGCCAGTTCTTTTGAGAAACTGAAAACATGCTTTCTTATCAGCATTTTGCTCCATTTCTCATTGATCTTGATTTTTTTGCGATGAATGGTGCACCCTTCAAACCCCAGCAACAAAGGGGGGCACATCCACCCTTCAGAATCTCCCTGAGACATCTTTTGATAGGGGAGGCATGCGAAAAAAAGCTCATTTTTCAGGACAACTTTCCTTAAGTAAAATTTACTTTATTTAGGGTTTAAGATTAGGGGGAGGGGGGTTGAGACAGATAAAAATCAAGGATTGACCTGGAAAGAAACTTACTTGAAACAGCTGTAATCAAATCCATATTGTGTGTCCCAGAATCCAATCAAATCATTATACTTCTCATCAGCAGAACAAGGTACTAAGTAAAGACTAGCTGTAGATGGCCAGACGATACCATCAGCTTTTAGATATCTATCTCTCATATTGATAACTGACTCAATCATCATCTCAAACTGTAATTATATATACAATTACACATGTAATTTGCCGCCCGGCTAGCTCAGTTGGTAGCATGCAAGTCTACTGATCGAGGGGTCGTGGGTTCGATTCCCGGGTGGCGTTAGGATTACTTTCGTGGAACTTGGTCATGAAATTATTTCTATGGTTATCTCCCTCCTTCCAATGATTTTTAATTATACAGGGCAGTTTTCAGTCACTGAATAAAGTCAGCCATTCTCCCTCCTACCAATGATTTTTAATTATGTAGGACAGTTTTCAGTCACTGACTAAAGTATGTGCTTAGTAGTTGGTTAACAGCTAAATCCAGAGATTTAGCCTTTCCAGGAGGAGTGAGTAGGTTGACTGACCGCCGTTATATGACCTATATAATGTGTTGCTGCAGCGTTAAACCCAACAAAAACAAACAAAGAAATACATGTAATTTAAAAAGTCTGTAAGGGATATGCCATGAGAGCTGTCCAATATGTTAGATATAGGCAGCTCTAGGCATATACATTTTTTTTCTCTTACTTAAACCATTGTTCACCTTCAAAATAATATAACAATGATACAAAATCAAATTTTTACTTCACATATCTATCAGGGGTATAAGGGGGTACGAGTTCGAATCCCAAGCGGGAAGGTTATACCCTTCCATGAAAATTAGACTATGATGTCAATTTTCCTCCATTGATTAGATAATATGGAGAAGTTTCCCGCCTTGTGGAAGGGTAGGTGAGTACTGGATATAGACAAGGGTGCAGGAAAGCTAGGTTAGGTGCGCTGGATGCCGTAAAATGACCTAAAATGTGTTGAAATGGCGTTAAATCCAATTAAAAAAAAAATCAAAGACTTGACCAACCAATAAAACAGTTCCCATCCATTCTGATATGATAACATCCACCTCTTGGTCTAGTTCTACATCTTCAGCGTATCCATGTATAACTACAATCTTATCAGATAAACCATTACTTTCTATAACACGTTTAGTTTGTTCAGCTATAACACTTGCCTCTACTGCATACACCTTCAAATATTATTACATACATAAAACAGAGATAAATATATAAATAGTAATAGATACATGAACTAGTGATAGATACACAAAATGGGGACAGATAAATAAAATAGTGACAGATACATAAATAGTAATAAATACATAAAACACAGATAAATACATAAATAGTGATGAATACATGAAATAGTGATAGATACATGAAATCATGAGATATACATGAAATACTGAGATATACATGACATCATGAGATATACATGAAATAGTGATAGATACATGGAATAGTAATAGATACATGAAATAGTGATAGATACATGAAATAGTGATGGATACATGAAATAGTGATAGATACATGAAATAGTGATAGATACATGAAATAGTGATAGATACATGAAATAGTGATAGATACATGAAATAGTAATAGATACAGGAAATAGTGATAGATACATGAAATAGTGATAGATACATGAAATAGTGATAGATACATGAAATAGTGATAGATACATGAAATAGTAATAGATACATGAACTAGTGATATATAAACAAAATAGTGATAGATACCTGAAGTAGCGATAGATACATGAAATAGTAATAGATACATGAACTAGTGATATATAAACGAAATAGTGATATATTCATGAAATTGTAATAGATACTTGAAATAGTAATAGATACATGAAATAGTAATAGATACACGAAATAGTGAGATATACATGAAATAGTGATAGATACTCGAAATAGTAATAGATACATGAAATAGTAATAGATACATGAAATAGTGATATATTCATGAAATTGTAATAGCTACTTGAAATAGTAATAGATACATGAAATAGTAATAGATACATGAAATAGCGAGATATACATGAAATTGTAATAGATACTTGAAATAGTAATAGATACAAGAAATAGTGAGATATACATGAAATTGTAATAGATACTTGAAATAGTAATAGATACATGAAATAGTAATAGATACATGAAATAGTGAGATATACATGAAATAGTGATAGATATATGAAATAGTGATAGATACATGAAATCATGAGATATACATGAAATAGTGAGATATACATGAAATAGTGATAGATACAAGAAATAGTAATAGATACATGAAATAGTGATAGACACATGAAATATTGATAGATACATGAACTAGTGATAGATACATGAAATCATGAGATATACATGAAATAGTGAGATATACATGAACTAGTAATAGATACATGAAATAGTGATAGATACATGAACTAGTGATAGATACATGAAATCATGAGATATACATGAAATAGTGAGATATACATGAAATAGTGATAGATACAAGAAATAGTAATAGATACATGAAATAGTGATAGATACATGAAATAGTGATAGATACATGAACTAGTGATAGATACATGAAACAGTAATAGATACATGAAATAGTAATAGATACATGAAATAGTGATAGATACATGAAATAGTGATAGATACATGAAATAGTAATAGATATATGAAAAAGTGATAGATACATGAAAAAGTGATAGATACATGAAATAGTGATAGATACATGAAATAGTGATAGATACATGAAATAGTGATAGATACATGAAATAGTAATAGATACATTATAGTGATAGATACATGAAATAGTGATAGATACATTCAGGGACCAGGAAATTCGCCAAAGTCAATCGGTCCAAAGCCGTCCGAGTACCGGATACGGGTTTTAACGTGTACCGTACGGACCCGACCGTTTACTGTGCTTTATTCACGACCATGTTAGTACTTATTTTTTGCTCCCTTTTATTAGGAATGCATACGATACATTGGCATCGTTTGTTTAAATTTTTACAAAACTTAACTTCTATCTTGCATAAAAACGTGTTTTCCGAAATTACTCCCCGCAATCGTCGTTCAGTTCAATAAACAGAACTTGAAAAAGGCTGTTTCATCTAGTTCTAATGTTGTTGGAAAACTCCGTCATAATGTGGGGGAATTATTTTAACTGCGCATGCGCAAAAAACGGGTCCAAAGTAAATGTCTCTCATTTTTAAGCATCGTTTGCAAACGTAAAATAATGATAAGCTTTTTTAATTACACACGTAGATTAAAACGTTTCTCATACGAAGTGACGATTTAGCGTGGGTCTCGAAAATGTATGACATCTCATCACTATGGTTCAAGCGGTTTCGTTTAACACAAAATATTATCAAATTGTGCATAGTACACCTATTTATAGATAAATTAATGACAAAACTGTTCGTTTTGAAAATTATTTTCGTTGAATTTGGAATTTAGACCAGTTCATAGTTATTGTTATGATGTCTATAAATAGTAACAAGGAGATGATAAAAACTACAGGTAACCGTTTGCTGGTTGGCAAGAAATGATAGCGAGTAAATACAATGAAAACACAGTAAATTTAAAATTGCAATTACTAAGTCATTTGTCATCAAACAGTTAAGTATTTTATATCACTAGAAAGGTCTTGAAATTCATATTTTGAATATTTAAAAATTATTTGTCAAAAAAGAATTGTTTTTTATCAGCGAGTGTTTAAACCTAGTGCTTCAAACCGGCAAGAAGATAGACAAATGATAGTTCAAATGACAGGTTTAATTCACCTCGTATATTTTTTTTAAATCAAAATTTTGGCAATTTTCTTATATTTTAAAAATATGAATTTCAAAAGCTTTCTATCAATATAAATATCATAAAAATCGGCCTACAAATAAAAAAGTTATCTTGATTTAAAAATTCTGCTGCTATCAAATGTATGTTAACTTTGGTTTCTTTCTGCCAACCAGTAAATCAGCCAAAATATAGGTAGCAGGTGCTTGTGACGTCATCCGTAAACTGGTCCTCTATCATTTGTTCATCAAAGAGAGAAGTGAGGTTGAATTTTGATCATCAACAACTGTACCTTCGATTTATAAGAATTTGCGTAGATACATGTCCTAAGATAATTTCTTATTATTCACACCTCAAATTAAGACGTAAAAAAAAATCAGAGCCATAGATATAATTCCCTTAATAAATCAAGAATCAAGTCAAACAAATTAAAGATTAAACGAATACATCAATCAGAAATTGACAACAAAAGCAATTAAATTGTTTTCTTTAATTATTCATAAAACATTCTTTACAAAACATTATTGTTTTTAACAAGTTTACAGGTTTCAAACAGACCGATTGAAAAACGTAATCGGTTCGATGGACACGATTAAGTAAGAACATATTCTTCTGCTGTTCTTCAAATTAATCGAGTGCAAATCAAGCGTACCTTGCTGTGCTCGATCTTAAAAAAATATCACTGCGTCAACCCCCCGACGATACATGTAACCATGGAAACATATACAGGGTCCTTGATATAACCTATAGACAATTAAGCAGGATATTACTGCATTAAACAAGTGGGTTTATTCAACTGATCGATGTATGATAACATTTTATCAATACGTTTTCTTGAAAATTATGAAAATTAAAGGTTTGAGGTCAAATTATGCGAGTTTTTCCCGGACCGATTTTTTTACGGATTTTGAAATCTCAATCGGTCCAAAATGAAAAAATCGGTCCGAAAACCGAAAAACCGGCGATTTCCTGGTCCCTGGATACATTATAGTGATACATACATGAAATCATGAGATATACATGAAATAATGAGATATACATGAACTAGTGATAGATACATGAAATAGTGATAGATACATAAAATAGTGATAGATACATGAAATAGTAATAGATACATGAAATAGTGATAGATACATGAAATAGTAATAGATACATGAAATAGTGATAGATACATGAAATAGTGATAGATACATGAAATAGTAATAGATACATTATAGTGATACATACACGAAATAGTGATAGATACATGAAATAGGGTCCACTTGTATATGGCAACTCTGTCAGTGGGAATTGTAATCCCTGATATAATGTCAAAATTTATATTATTACTTCAATGTATGAGTGACTCAGTTAACATATAATGACAAGTTTCACAATATATTGTACTCTCCAATACATCGGTTCGAAAGATTCACCCGTTCACTTTCTACCTCTGCTAAAATACTACGTTCAAGCTGATATTAAAGTCACATAAACATTTAAATTGCATGACGTCACATGGTTTTTAAAAATAGATGCAAAAAATTCTCACCCGTAATTTCAAAATGTCGAAATGCAAAGATGTTTGACAGTTTTGCATTAGTTAGATAATGTAAAATTAACAAAAATGAAAGTAAACATTGATCTTTTTAAATGTGTATCAATGTATCTCTGATCTTTTAACTGTAAACATAGAGCAACTTATTGAACTTAAATACAAAGTGTAGCCATGCTATATATGACGTCATACGAGGTTGCATTCGTCACAAGTATAATCATACCATATAAGGTGTTGTTTACTCGTTCAACCAATGAAAATGCGTATTAAGTTTTTCAGCTAAATTGAAATTTGGTAAACTTTCATTGGACGTTCAAAGGTTCATAGTAAAGGTCAATATCATAAATCGACTAGTTTTAAGGCAGCAGGTGAATGTAATGTATTCAATGAGCTGCAAAGGGAGCATAAATATATAGCAATTTAAGCAATTTATAATTACCATTTTAGGGTTTGCATGTTTAGCACAAATCATACTTAATATTCCAGTACCACAACCTATGTCTAGAACTACCTGAAAGATATTGAAAATAAAAGTCCCAAGTTGGGATTTAAAGGGATAGATGTGACTAAAAAATTGTATTATTATTATTATTATTATAAACCATATTTGTATAGCACTCTTTTCATATTGAATATATGTTCAACAGCGCTTCACAATCAAATAAATAATTATGAGTAAATGTAATTGGTTAAGAGAGATGATAAAATATAACAAGAGGGTCCTGAGGACCCTGGACCCCTCACCTGAGAACTAGATGCTTAGGGCATCTGACAAAATATTGTTTAACAGATTCAGCCGATGAAAACGGTGATCCCTGGGGCTGGGCAAATTATGAACCCACACACATAATCCGAACAATCTTTGTAGAAGACCTAAAGATAATACCACATATCAAAAATGAAAGCTCTACGCCTTGTCATTTTTGAGATGAAGATTTTTTAAAATTCCCTTTAATAACTCTATGTTAATCTTGTGACCCCTGGGTCCAGGCCAACTTTGACCCCAGCAATGGGCCCAACTTTGACCCCAGGAGCATAATTTGAACAATCTTTGTAAAGCACCTTCTAGTGATGCTACGTGCCAAATATCAAGGCTCTAGGCCTTGATGTTTTTGAGAAGAAGATTCCCTATATAACTCTATGTAAATCTTGTGACTCTGGGGCGAGACCAATTTTGACCCCCAGGGACAGAGCAAATTTTGAACCCAGGGACATGATTTAAACAATCTTTGTAAACACCCTCTAGGGATGCTACATGCCAAATATTAAGTCTCTTGGCCTTGCAGTTTTTGAGAAGAAGATTTTTTAACATTTCCCTATATAACTCTATGTAAAACTAGTGACCCCTGGGGCTGGGCCAATTTTGACCCCAGGAGCATAGTTTGAACTACATGTCAAATTTAATAACTGTAGACCTTATGGTTTTGGCAAGAAGAATTTTAAGACATTGCTGGCAAAGGAAACACGCGTGCACACGCTAACGCACATTGGTCAGACCCCCCACAATAGCACACCTTGAGCAAAGGTACAAGTTAGTCTGTTATACTCACTTTTCCATCTAAGAAATCTGCATTAGATACAATAGCATTGAAATAAGCCATAGTTCTAGCCCGATCTTGTAACATCTCATGATGAAGTTTCTGTAAAACAAACAAAATAAATATATTTGTTACCAATTATGTAATGTACATTGTATATGAATACTATATCTAGTACCAGCATAACAAGAGCTGTCAGAAGTGACAGCATGCTCGACTAAGTAAGTATTTGTCACATGAGATGTGGTTGATGATAAGAAACCTACAAATTTAACATTGGGAAATATAACCTTAACAAATTTAAAGTAAAAAAAAATTTCTTTAAAATTTTTAATTTGTGGGAGACAATTTTTGAAATAAAAATGTAATTGGAGTTATGAACCTTGTCACATGAGACATAGTTGATAATAACGAACATATATTTAAAGTTTGAAGTTGATAACTTAAGAAATAAAAAAGTTAAAGAAAAAAATATTTTACTGCACAAAAACTTAATCAGAAATATGGTTGCGGACGCCGACACTAGGGCGAGTAGGAGAGCTCTTCATTTACTACGTAAAGTCGATCTAAAATGTAAAGTAATTGAATTCTACAATCTAAGTTTCATGTAGATGCACATTCACCAACTTACAGCTATAACATCTGATCATTGAGCTACTTGTACATAGGGCTGTCACTATATACCGGTATATTGCAATACGCAGCTGCAGCAATACGTACCCCAGTACGATTTTAACGTACTGGAAATTTGCGATATTTTCTATTTCATTGGAAAATTTTTCCCTTGGCGAAATAAAAGTAGCAAAACGTCAGTTTTTCCATTGTTCATTCCATCTAATGTCAAGTTACAAGAATTTAACCGATTAGGACGCGTCACAGTCCTAAATGACGAAAATACTTAAAGAGGCTTGATTCAATCAGTAGCTGCATATAAGATTTGCAATGTTTCTGTTAAATACAGAGGATGCACAATCCACGATACGTTTCTGGAGTATCGTGACAGCCCTACTTGTCCATGTATCTTCCAAACTTGAAGTTCCAGTACTTTATTTCAACACATCTTTATCATCTTAATTATGTCACCATTTTTATTTTGACCTTAAATCAATTTTGGGGTTTGGTGTCACGTCATGCAATTATTATAGTGATGTCTAAATGTGGAGAGTCAGGGATTTTGAGGGACTTTTCATATTTCCCCCGTGAAACACTGAAAAATGGCATTTTCTACTATTACTTAGTAGGCTATGTATAATTGTAAAATGTGGTTAAAATCGTTTTCACAAAAATAATTAATACGACAGTCAGACTGACATCCCTTATTCCTTGCCATTTTAAGAAAGTCATGTGTAGGACTGTGGATCGTTGAGCAAGTGGCGATCCAATCCAAACCACAATTCATGTGTAGCAATTCACGAATCGAACCACAAATTACTTGTTAATAGAGAAGCATACAGAATTCATGTAATAACAAAAATAAGTGAAGAATTACAGAAGCTTTTTCTAAACTGAAAACCAGGTATTCCAAACATTTCTATTACCAGGCGTTTTAGGGGCATATTCAGTGATAACATTTTTGTTTAAATGTGTATCAAACGAAATCTTGAATTAAATTCAAATTTTCATATGTAGTGCGGTTCGTTTTCAGTGGTAATTAAGCTGAAAGTGTTCTTTCATTATTTCCAAAAATAGATCGCGATCCGACGATTTAGGACATGACGAATATTCGTACTCAATTTTCTGGTTGGGATCGCGAATATCCGAGTAATCGGATACTCGCAGCAGCCCTAGTCATGTGACAGGTAGCATACTTTCGTTTAAGTAAGATTAAAAATAGAAAGCAATCAAATGTGTTGTTTGCCTGTTATATAGTGAGATTAACTCTTGATTATCTTGTTAGCTATAGTTATCTTGTGGTAAAACATTAGAAATAACCTCGGCGATCATCTACAAAGATATACCTCAGAAATCAGATGTAGTAGGAATACAACAAGGTTATAAGGTCCAACGATTAACTCCCTGACATGTAGTTCTATCATTGTTTATACATTGACGTGTGAAATCAAAATCGTCTAACAATTTGCATACAATTATACTAATTAGCTACAGAACAACATTCAGAAGTCTTAATCATAGCAAATGGTCATCATGAATTGTCAACATATATATTGAAACACGACCACTTGTCATTTTATGTCAGCACTTAATAGTAACAATGTTTCATGCTTAATCAAAACATTTCATCAGTAGAATGTCTCACATGTCATATTTCTGTGTAGTTCAGACTATATTACAACAGAAACCAAATTCCATAAATTTCATGTTTTCTACAGAATCTATGGTAGATCTACTTTTACACCAAATGATATCCAAGGTTTATCTGGGTTGACGATCGCTGAGGTAGTTCCGAATGGTGGTAGAAATATGACACCATAAAAAAAGACTGTTTACTAAATTGCTTTCATTCTTTCTTTTTGCTAATCTCTGTAAACAGAAATCCTGTAGAGCATTGTCGTACAGGATCTCTAGTGTCTCCGTGGAAGGTCACGTTGAGATGACCTTTATGTCGACAAATCAATGCATAGCTTTCATCTAGATGAAACACTATTAATAACATTTTGATTTCGTAATTTCTATTTTTAGACCAAGGTTTGCAAGCTAATTTAACAGCGGTATAATTCACAGTCTGCGATTGGACGGCTCATTTCAAATTGTGTGACATAGAAGATGTAAACAGGTTACGTATCATAACAATTTCGTCATGAATATTATGATGAGAAAAGGTCACCTGAACGTGACCTTCGTTTGAAAAAGGCCAGATCTAAATTAGCGAGTAGACGAGTGGAAAATTTTAGATCGGGTTTTAATCAGATTGTCTTTTTGCAGACAGTAAACTTTTACAGTAATATATGTTGAATAAAAATGTTGTCTAGTCCAAGAATAGACCTCTCAAGCTCAGTATATTCAATCAATGGATACACAAGTCACAAGATATACTAACCAGGTTGCCATAGTTACCAAAATATTCCTCATCTTGCCATAAAACCTTCCTTGGACAACTAACATAGTTTACAGGTACATAGCCAAGTTTTCCATTAATTTCTGCCCACCACCATAGATCTGTGGTTTTCTGTAATACCTTTATATGATCACCTCTGGTGAATGAAAGCTAAAAATACCAAAAAAGGTAACTTAAAGGGTTATACATAAAAATCTATGCAAGCTTTATTGAAATAAATTGGCTGGGATTCAAATGCAATGTAAATAATGTTATAATAAAGAACAGTTGAAAAACCAGATCTTCTTCTGTCTGACCTTCTTATTTTACTGCAGTCTGTCCTCTCCATACGGACACAATTAACCCAAAATTAAACCTACCTTCAAAAGTCAGATACTGTTACTTCACAACTTTAGAACTACTGGTCTGGATTACTTGCCCCTTGCAATTTTTGTTATCAAGTCAAGCAAAGCATGAAAACAGCTGGCCCTCAGTTATCATTCAGGTTATAAAATTTTCATTTACTTAATTTTGTATGATCATTTGCTGACAATGGTGACTTTAGTAGGAGTTTGGTACTAAGTCATTCCAAGTCAATTTTTTTGAATGCATATATATTTAGGAAACCATTAGCCAAAAACCATGTCTCGAAGTGAACACAATTCGGACATAGTTTAATCTCTTTAGAATTTTGTATACATTGTACTTTATTTAGCATAAATGTAACTGAACAACTAAAAAAACTATCCACTATAATTTTGTACAATGATCATTTGATTTAAGCATGTGTAGTGAGAATGTTTATTTGAAAAAATAATTATCCAATACCTAATTCATTACATCAGGGGCAGCCAGTACCACGCATTGCCTGACATTCTTTTACCTGTCAAAGGGTGACTGGGAACCAGACATTTGAACTACTGCTGACAAAGTGTGGCCAGGAACCAGACAAGACAACTACTGCTGTCAAAGCCCAATTGGGAACCAGACATGATAACTATTGCTGTCAAAGCATGACTGGGAACCAGACATGATAACTACTGCTGTCAAAGCGCAACTGGGAACCAGACATGATAACAACTGCTGTCAAAGCGCGCCTGGGAGCCAGACATGATAACTACTGCAGTCAAAGTGTGACTGGGAACCAGACATGATAACTACTGCTGTCAAAGCAAACTGGGAACCAGACATGATAACTACTGCTGTCAAAGCGCGACTGGGAACCAGACTAGAGAACTACTGCTGTCAAAGCATGACTGGGAATCAGACATGATAACTACTGCTGTCAAAGCATGACTGGGAACCAGACAAGAGAACTACTGCTGTCAAAGTGCGACTGGGAACCAGACATGATAACTACTGCTGTCAAAGCACGACTGGGAACCAGACATGATAACTACTGCTGTCAAAGCATGACTGGGAACCAGACATGATAACTACTGCTGTCAAAGCACGACTGGGAAACAGACATGATAACAACTGCTGTCAAAGCGCGACTGGGAAACAGACATTATAACTACTGCTGTCAAAGTGCTCTTGGGAACCAGACATGATAACTACTGCAGTCAAAGCGGGACTGGGAACCAGACATGATAACTACTGCTGTCAAAGTGCTCCTGGGAACCAGACATGAGAACTACTGCTGTCAAAGTGGGACTGGGAACAAGACATGAGAACTACTGCTGTCAAAGTGCTCCTGGGAACCAGACATGAGAACTACTGTTAAAGTTAAAGTGCTGTTTAAAGTCTGCTTCCATCTACATGTTCAGCCGACTTTACAATCTTGTACGTTAACTCCTGGTCACTGAAATCACCCTCAGGCAGGCCATCCCTCACAGTACCCATTTACACCTTGGTGGTGTGGAACAATTGTAGGTTAATTTCTTGCTCAAGGAAATTAGCAGTGCCCCTAGTGGGGATCGAACCCGGGACCTCTCGATCCCTAAGCGCCAGTCCTACCACTTGACCACTGCTCCTACTGCTGTCAAAGTGGGACTGGGAACCAGACTAGAGAACTACTGCTGTCAAAGTGCTCCTGGGAACCAGACATGAGAACTACTGCTGTCAAGGGCGACTGGGAACCAGACAAGAGAACTACTGCTGTCAAAGCGCGACAGGGAACCAGACAAGATAACTACTGCTGTCAAAGTACTCCTGGGAACCAGAAATGAGAACTTCTGCTGTCAAAGTTGGACTGGGAACCAGACTAAAGAACTACTGCTGTCAAAGCGCGACTGGGAACCAGACTAGAGAACTACTGCTGTCAAAGCGTGACTGGGAACCAGACAAGATAACTACTGCTGTCAAAGTGCTCCTGGGAACCAGAAATGAGAACTTCTGCTGTCAAAGCGCGACTGGGAACCAGACAAGAGAACTACTGCTGTCAAAGCACGACTGGGAACCAGACTAGAGATCTACTGCTGTCAAAGCTTCATCTTCCAAAATTGAGTTAACAAAACTTTGTTTCTTTATCAGGATAATCTTAAATAAATTTTGATGTTATCTCCCCTTCTCATTTTTTGTCTCATTTCTTTGTTTATTATCTTTCTTAGTTATAAGCTAAACCACACCCCTCTCTCTTAAATGGAAAATAACTACCACTTTATCGACATTGACTTTCGTTTTACCTTTTTTCTAAATGTATAAACCTTTCTCATGAATTAGTATAATATCTCTATGTATATTAATATGTATTTACTTCTCACATATTGTTATGTATATAACTTGTGAATGCTAATAAAGTTCTGTTCTGTTCTGTTCTGGTAACCAGACTTGGGAACTACTGCTGTCAAAGCGCGACTGGGAACCAGACTAGAGAACTACTGCTGTCAAAGCGCGACTGGGAACCAGACATGATAACTACTACTGTCAAAGTGCTCCTGGGAACCAGAGAATAGAACGAGAGGCCTGTTGGGAAAATCTCGGCAGTAGGTATAGGTATAAGGATGACTTCAGAGGTAATCCGGTTGTGATGGAAAAGGGGAGTTACTCTGTAAAAGTTGTGGTTTTTAGTCTCTCCTTGTCAAAGCATGATGGCGGACGACGGGACGTGTAATTCCGTCTGCATGTTATTGTTAGAAAAATAAACTTTATGAAGCTCCGAATGACAGATGCGAGTGTTTTGAATCTTCCACTGCAAATATGTACTGAAAATTCGCGTTGTATTTTCTTATGCACGGTAAGCATTTTTATTTATTTACTTATTTCATTCATTTTCGCGACACATTATTGTCTTAAAATCCTTTGCTTGCCTTGTGGGGGTCTTAAGTGGATTACAAACGACTGCCTATGACGGTCCAATCTGCTAGACCGACTCTGGGACTAGACCCTAAAACCAGAGTTTGAAACCGTATTTTGCTGATTCTGGAGGGGTCAGGAGGGACTGGAAATTGACCTAGTTTGTGTGTTATTGAATAATATTTTGCCCATTTTATGTACATAAGTTGGGCCTATGTATCTTGTGTACTGAATAATCGGGCATCGTGATTTCATTGTCACAAGTGTACAAACTCAAATGGTAATTTAAAGCCACTATATGAAGATATATTCATTAACAGTAGAATTGAAAACTGTTTTACAACAATGAAGTTATCTAAATATAGCCTGCATTTAAGACACAATTAATAGTTCAAATCATTCTGCCTTCTAAATTTGAGTTTGACAAAGTGTCCAATTCTTATAAAAGTGGGGTACTTTTATAAGAGCACACTATATTCATTTTTACTCTTTTGTTCAATATATCTAATTCAAAATAGTTTAAAAGCCATTTTGTGTAATTCGGAGTAAGTTTCTCTCTTATAAGACTTCATCTTTAACAAGCTGTGATCAAAATTATTGTTTCAAGTATTTACTACCGAATTCTACTTTCGGTTTCAATCTACTTTCACTTTGAAATGCAATAAATAGCATGAACATATCTGAGCAATATTTGCGTTTATTTAAAAAATCTTGTTCATTAGAGGTGTCAGAAATAGATAAATGTCAATTTTCTTTGCAGTCAAAAAACAGTGTTACTTTTGATATAGGGACTTTAACAAGGTGATTGGCTTTCTGGGTCGATAGCACACAAGTCTACCAATTGAGTGGTTGTCGGTTCAATGCCCAGACAGTGCTTGATGTTTATTTTTAAAGTTGACTGCCTTGTTTGACAACCAGCTATATATTTTTGTATTAATTTTACTTGTCTGAAGCAAATGAAAACTAGCCGTAAAATAAGTCATCAATGGCAATTGGACAAGCTTTTAATGTTGTGCACTGCCAGGCAGGTAGATATAATATCTGCGGCATTCTTCCTTCTACCACTGATTCAAAATCATGTAGGCAGTTTTCAGTAACTGATAAAAGTATGCTCCGAGTAAATGGTTTGCAACTAAATCCAGAGATTAAGCTTTTCCTGCATCCAGGAACAGTGAGTAGGTTGACTTGATCCAGTACAACTCAACCCTTGGACAACTCAACCTGTGCACATCTGGACCAGAAGTAGGAATGAGTCAACCCATCAAAAGATATACTCAACTTTCAGACAACTTGACCAGTATTATATATTTTAAGATATTTGAGATAAAAAAATTCTCGCTATACTACACCAGTACTTGATCAATTTTAATAATAAAGTTTATCATTTCAGTTAATCTTATATGGTAGCAAGGGAAAATGTATTATTATTGGTGTATTTATTTGATTAAATGGTAACAAAACTGACCAGTGGTTGATATAAGTAATTCAAAGAATAAAATATCATCTAATATCTGTATGGGTAGGTTATAGGTAAATAGTAAAACATTAACATACATTTATATGTTATTTTATTATGTTATTGTGGTCATGTTTCCAGTATGACATGGTAAGGAAACTATTTAATCAAATTTTATAGAAAAGATTTTGTCTTTCCTTACTTGGAACTTAACTTTTCTCTCAGGGGGTTTAATTTAGAGTTCTATTTTTTTGTTACTGGTACATAGCCCTTTAGTGTTGATGTAAATAGTATGTGCAAAATTGAAGTTTAAACTGTAACAGCTTACAAAAACTTTATCTGGCAATTGATTTGTTCATCATTACAACAGTCACAGTTTAACTCAACACTTTATTACTGGACAGTAGGTCCTGTGAAGATCAAATTCTTAGAGGACCTACTCAAGTCTTACTGGACCAAAGACATATTACATGTTTTGATGACTTGAAAACTGTGTGGATGAGATCAAATTCTTTACTGGACAGTTGGTCCTGTAAACCTGCAGATCTACACTGACCATCTAATTTTTCACCGGATTTGTCCATTGGTCTGCAATGTTTTGTTGTGACTTATTAATGTAGATATATTTTCAGGCTGTAAATATATGGTAGAATATTAGACGCAATTACTAGGATGATGTCAAATGTTGCTCGATCTTTAATAACGACAGGTATTGTTTCAATTATTTTGTTGCATGCTTATCAACTTATGACTAGATCTGTCATTTACTGCTCTCATTCTCTCAATTTTTGTGTCAAGTTCTCTTAATGCTACTGTCCTCACAATCTCATATCTCATAGCATTCTTTGTTCTTGCTTTCATAGTCTGTACTCAATCATTCACACGTCAAGAAATATCTTTTGCTGCTGTCTGAATCTCTAATTTCTTGTTTAAGTTCTTTCTGTACATGTTCATACTGTCAGAAGTCTGCCACACCCTTTTCTCTCATTTTTCGCTACTAATATTTATAAAAAACTAAACAAAGCAGGCGCTTTCTCAAATCTCTTGCTCTTATTAATCTCACTGTCATCTCGGTGTCTGTCTTATTTGTTTTCAATGACTTCAGTCTTACATGTCCAGCTCTCTTTCTCTCAAATCACTTTGTTAGTGCTATCTTTTCTAGTATATCTCTGTCTTAGTCTCTCTTTCTCTTAAATATCTGACTGAGTGCTTCTTTTTTCTCAGATCTCTGTCGAAGTGTAATCTTGTCTGTCAGATCAATGTATAGGTCTCTGTGGAACAGTCTCTCTGTAACAGCCTCTCTGTGACAGACTCTCTATGACAGTCTCTCTGTGACAGACTCTCTATGACAGTCTCTCTGTGACAGACTCTCTGTGACAGACTCTCTGTGACAGACTCTCTGTGACAGCATCTCTGTAACAGTCTCTCTGTAACAATCTCTCTGTGACAGCCACTCTGTGACAGACTCTCTGTGACAGCCTCTCTGTAACAGTCTCTCTGTGACAGCATCTCTGTAACAGTCTTTCTGTGACAGACTCTCTGTAACAGTCTCTCTGTAACAGACTCTCGGTACTAGTTTCTCTGTGACAGCATCTCTGAAACAGTCTCTCTGTAACAGTCTCTCTGTAACAGTCTTTCTGTGACAGCATCTCTGTGACAGTCTTTCTGTAACAGTATCTCTGTAACAGTCTCTCTGTGACAGTCTCTCTGTGACAGACTCTCTGTGACAGTCTCTCTGTGACAGCCTCTCTGTAACAGTCTCTCTGTGACAGCCTCTCTGTGAAGTCTCTCTGAAACAGTCTCCTGTGACAGCATCTCTGTAACATTCTCCCTGTGACTGTACCTCTGTGACAGTCCTTAAGGAACAGTCTCTATGTGACAGCATCTCTGTAACAGTCTCTCTGTAAAAGCCTCTCTGTGACAGACTCTCTGTAACAGGCTTTCTGTGACAGGCTTTCTGTGACAGCATCTCTGTAACAGTCTCTCTGTGACAGCCTCTCTGTGACAGCATCTCTGTAACAGTCTCTCTGTAACAGTCTTTCTGTAAAAGCCTCTTTGACAGTCTCTCAGTGACAGTCCTTTAGGAACAGTCTCTCTGTGACAGCCTCTCTGTAACAGTTTATCTATAACAGTCTCTCTGTAACAGTCTCTCGGTGACAGCATCTTTGTAACAGTCTCTCTGTGACAGTCTCTCTGTAACTGTGTGACAGTGTCTATGTACCAGTTCCTCTGTTTCTCCCTTGATCAGTCACACATTGACAGTCTATGTGCCACTATCACATTAACAGTCTTTTTATTAGTCACACATTGACAGTCTATGTGCCACTATCACATTGACAGTCTTTCTGTATCAGTCTAACATTGACAGTCTCTCTATCAGTCTCACATTGACAGTGTCTCTCTATCAGCCTCACATTGACAGTCAGTCTCTCTGTGCCAGTCTCACATTGACATTCTCTTTGTCAGTCCTACATTGACAGTCTTTCTGAGTCAGTTTTTACATATACAGTCTCTGTGGCAGTCTCACATTGACAGTCTTTCTGTATCAGTCTCACATTGACAGTCTCTGTGTCAGTCTCACATTGACAGTCTTTCTGAGTCAGTTTTACATAGACAGTCTCACATTGACAATCTCTGTGTCAGTCTCACATTGACAGTCTCTCTATCAGTCTCACATTGACAGTCTTTCTGAGTCAGTTTTACATAGACAGTCTCTGTGTCAGTCTCACATTGACAGTCTTTCTGAGTCAGTTTTACATAGACAGTCTCTGTGTCAGTCTCACATTGACAGTCTCTGTGTCAGTCTCACATTGACAGTCTCTCTATCAGTCTCACATTGACAGTCTTTCTGAGTCAGTTTTACATAGACAGTCTCTGTGTCAGTCTCACATTGACAGTCTCTGTATCAGTCTCACATTGACAGTGTCTCTCTATAAGTCTCACATTGAGTGTCTCTATATGTAAGTCTCACATTGACAGTCAGTCTCTCTGCGCCAGTCTCACATAGACGTTCTCTTTGTCAGTCTCATATTGACAGTCTTTCTGAGTCAGTTTTACATTGACAGTCTCTGTGGCAGTCTCATATTGACAGTCTCTCTGTATTAGTCTCATATTGACAGTCTTTCTGCGGCAGTTTCTCATTGACAGTCTCTCAGTGGCAGTCTGATATTGACAGTCTCTCTGTGGCAGTCACACATTGACAGTCTCTCTGTGTCAGTCTCTCATTGACAGTTTTTCTGTACCAGTCTCTTATTGACAGTGTCTCTGTATCAGTCTCACATTGACAGTCTCTCTGTGCCAGTCTCACATTGACAGTCTCTCTATGTCAGTCCCACATTGAGTGTTTCTCTATGTCAGTCTCACATTGACAGTCTCTCTGTGCCAGTCTCACATTGACAGTCTCTCTGTGCCAGTCTCACATTGACAGTCTCTCTGTGCCAGTCTCACATTGACAGTCTCTCTGTGCCAATCTCACATTGACATTTTCTGTATCAGTCTCTCTATGTCAGTCTCACATTGACAGTCTCTCTGTACTAGTCTCACATTGACAGTCTCTCTATGTCAGTCTCACATTGACAGTCTTTCTGTGCTAGTCTCACATTGACAGTATCTCTGTGCCAGTCTCACATTGACATTTTCTGTATCAGTCTCTCTGTATCAGCCTCACATTGACAGTCTCTCTGTATAAGTCTCAAATTGACAGTCCCTCTGTGGCAGTCTCACATTGACATTCTCTTTGTATCAGTCTCACATTGACATTCTCTCTGTATCAGTCTCACATTGACAGTCTCTGTGTCAGTGTGACATTAACATTCTGTCAGTATCAGTCCCACATCGACACTGTCTTTGTCAGTTTCATATTGACAGTCTCTCTGTATCATTATCCCATTGACATTCTCTGTATCAGTCTTATTGACAGTCTCTATGTGACAGTCTCACATTGACAGTCTATATGTATCAGTCTCACATTGACATTCTCTCGGTATCAGTCTCACATTGACAGTCTCCCTGTGGCAGTCTTACATTGACAGTTGTTTTGAGTCAGTCTCACATTGACAGTCTCTGTGCCAATCGCACATTGACAGTCTCTATGTGCCAGTCTCACACTGACAGTCTCTCTGTGCCAGTCTCACATTGACAGTCTCTCTGTGCCAGTCTCACCTTGACATTCTCTCTGTGTCTGTCTCACATTGACACTTTCTGTATCAGTCTCACATTGACAGTCTCTCTGTGCCAGTCTCAAATTGACATTCTCTCTGTGTCTGTCTCACATTGACAGTTTCTGTATCAGTCTCTCTGTATCAGCCTTACATTGACAATCTCTTTGTGACAGTCTCACATTGACAGTCTCTCTGTGGCAGTCTCTTATTGACAGTTTTTCTGAGTCAGTCTCACATTGACATTCTCTCAGTTTCAGTCACACATTGACAGTCTCTCAGTATCAGTCACACATTGGCAGTCTCTCTGTATCAGTCTCTCATTGACAATCTCTCTGTATCAGTCTCCCATTGACAGTCTCTCTGTATCAGTCTCTCATTGACAGTCTCTCTGTATCAGTCTCACATTGACAGTCTCTGTGTCAGTGTGACATTGACATTCTGTCAGTATCAGTCTCTCATTGACAGTGTCTCTGAATCAATCTCACATTGACGTTCTCTTTGTCAGTCTCACATTGCCAGTCTTTATGAGTCAGTTTTACATAGACAGTCTCTGTGGCAGTCTCACATTGACTGTCTTTGTGTCAGTGTGACATTGACATTCTCTCTGTTTCAGTCTCACATTGACAGTCTCTGTGCTTGTATCACATTGACAGTCTCTGTGTTAATGTGACATTGACATTCTCTCAGTATCAGTCACACATTGACAGTCTCTCAGTTTCAGTCACACATTGACAGTCTCTCTGTATCAGTCTCCAATTGACAGTCTCTCTGTATCAGTCTCACATTGATACTCTCTCTGTATCAGTCTCACATTGACATTCTTTCTGTGGCAGTTTCTCATTGACACTCTCTCTGTGGCAGTCTCACATTGACAGTTTTTCTGAGTCAGTCTCACATTGACAGTCACTCTCTGTATCAGTCTCACATTGACAGTCTCTGTGTCAGTGTGACATTGACATTCTGTCAGTATCAGTCACACATTGACAGTCTCTCAGTTTCAGTCACACATTGACAGTCTCTCTGTATCAGTCTATCATTGACGTTCTCTCTGTATCAGTCATCCATTCACGTTCTCTCTGTATCAGTCTCCCATTGACAGTCTCTCTGTATCAGTCTCACATTGACAGTCTCTCTGTATCAGTCTCCCATTGACAGTCTCTTTGTGCCAGTCTTCTATTGAAAGTCTCTCTGTATCAGTCTCCCATTGACAGTCTCTCTGTATCAGTCTCACATTGACAATCTCTCTGTATCAGTCTCACATTGACATTCTTTCTGTGGCAGTTTCTCATTGACACTCTCTCTGTGGCAGTGCCACATTGACAGTCTCTCTATGGCATCTCACATTGACAGTCTCTGTGCCAATCTCACATTGACAGTCTCTCTGTGCCAGTCTCACATTGACATTCTCTCTGTTTCTATCTCACATTGACATTCTTTCTGTGGGAGTATCTCTGTCTCAGCCTCACATTGACAGTTTCTTTGTGTCAGTCTCACATTGACATTCTTTCTGTGGCAGTTTCTCATTGACACTCTCTCTGTGGCAGTGCCACATTGACAGTCTCTCTATGGCAGTCTCACATTGACAGTCTCTGTGCCAATCTCACATTGACAGTCTCTCTGTGCCAGTCTCACATTGACATTCTCTCTGTTTCTATCTCACATTGACATTCTTTCAGTGGCAGTATCTCTGTCTCAGTCTCACATTGACAGTCTCTTTGTGGCAGTCTCACATTGACAGTTTTTCTGAGTCAGTCTCACATTGACAGTCTCTCTGTATCATTCTCACATTGACAGTCTCTCTGTATAAGTCTCACATTGACAAACTCTGTGTCAGTGTGACATTGACATTCTGTCAGTATCAGTCTCACATTGACAGTGTCTCTGAATCAATCTCACATTGACGTTAGCTTTTTCAGTCTCCAATTGACAGTCTTTCTGAGTCAGTTTTACATAGACAGTCTCTGTGACAGTCTCACATTGACGCTCTCTCTGAATCAGTCTCACATTGACAGTCTTTGTGTTAGTATGACAATGACATTCTTTCTGTATCAGTCTCACATTGACAGTCTCTGTGCCTGTATCACATTGACAATCTCTGTTTCAATGTGACATTGACATTCTCTCAGTATCAGTCACACATCGACAGTCTCTGTGTCAGTCTCACATTGACAGTCTCTGTATCGGTTTCACATTGACAGTCTTTGTGTCAGTCACACATTGACAGTCTCTCAGTATCAGTCACACACTGACAGTCTCTCTGTATCAGTCTCCCATTGACAGTCTCTCTGTATCAGTCTCCCATTGACAGTCTCTATGTTTCAGTCTCCCATTGACAGTCTCTCTGTATCAGTCTCCCATTGACAGTCTCTCTGTGCCAGTCTCACATTGACATTCTCTCTGTGTCTGTCTCACATTGACACTTTCTGTATCAGTCTCACATTGACAGTCTCTCTGTGCCAGTCTCAAATTGACATTCTCTCTGTGTCTGTCTCACATTGACAGTTTCTGTATCAGTCTCTCTGTATCAGCCTTACATTGACAAGCTCTTTGTGACAGTCTCACATTGACAGTCTCTCTGTGGCAGTCTCTTATTGACAGTTTTTCTGAGTCAGTCTCACATTGACATTCTGTCTGTGTCTGTCTCACATTGACAGTTTCTGTATCAGTCTCTCTGTATCAGCCTTACATTGACAAGCTCTTTGTGACAGTCTCACATTGACAGTCTCTCTGTTGCAGTCTCTTATTGACAGTTTTTCTGAGTCAGTCTCACATTGACATTCTCTCAGTTTCAGTCACACATTGACAGTCTCTCAGTATCAGTCACACATTGGCAGTCTCTCTGTATCAGTCTCTCATTGACAATCTCTCTGTATCAGTCTTCCATTGACAGTCTCTCTGTATCAGTCTCCCATTGACAGTCTCTCTGTATCAGTCTCTCATTGACAGTCTCTCTGTATCAGTCTCACATTGACAGTCTCTGTGTCAGTGTGACATTGACATTCTGTCAGTATCAGTCTCTTATTGACAGTGTCTCTGAATCAATCACACATTGACGTTCTCTTTGTCAGTCTCACATTGCCAGTCTTTATGAGTCAGTTTTACATAGACAGTCTCTGTGGCAGTCTCACATTGACTGTCTTTGTGTCAGTGTGACATTGACATTCTCTCTGTTTCAGTCTCACATTGACAGTCTCTGTGCTTTTATCACATTGACAGTCTCTGTGTTAATGTGACATTGACATTCTCTCAGTATCAGTCACACATTTACAGTCTCTCAGTTTCAGTCACACATTGACAGTCTCTCTGTATCAGTCTCCAATTGACAGTCTCTCTGTATCAGTCTCACATTGACACTCTCTCTGTATCAGTCTCACATTGACATTCTCTCTGTTTCAGTCTCACATTGACAGTCTCTGTGCTTGTATCACATTGACAGTCTCTGTGTTAATGTGACATTGACATTCTCTCAGTATCAGTCACACATTTACAGTCTCTCAGTTTCAGTCACACATTGACAGTCTCTCTGTATCAGTCTCCAATTGACAGTCTCTCTGTATCAGTCTCACATTGACACTCTCTCTGTATCAGTCTCACATTGACATTCTTTCTGTGGCAGTTTCTCATTGACACTCTCTCTGTGGCATCCTCACATTGACAGTCACTCTCTGTATCAGTCTCACATTGACAGTCTCTGTGTCAGTGTGACATTAACATTCTGTCAGTTTCAGTCTCTCATTGACAGTTCTTCTGTTTCATTCTCACATTGACAGTCTCTGTGCCTGTATCATACTGACAGTCTCTGTGTTAATGTGACATTGACATTCTCTCAGTATTAGTCACACATTTACAGTCTCTCTGTATCAGTCTCTCATTGACGTTCTCTCTGTATCAGTCTCCCATTGACAGTCTCTTTGTGCCATTCTTTGATTGAAAGTCTCTCTGTATCAGTCTCCCATTGACAGTCTCTCTGTATCAGTCTCCCATTGACAGTCTCTCTGTATCAGTCTCCCATTGACAGTCTCTTTGTGCCATTCTTTGATTGAAAGTCTCTCTGTATCAGTCTCCCATTGACAGTCTCTCTGTATCAGTCTCCCATTGACAGTCTCTCTGTATCAGTCTCATATTGACAGTCTCTCTGTATCAGTATCCCATTGACAGTCTCTTTGTGCCAGTCTTCTATTGAAAGTTTCTCTGTATCAGTCTCCCATTGACAGTCTCTCTGTATCAGTCTCACATTGACAATCTCTCTGTGTCAGTGTGACATTGACATTCTGTCAGTATCAGTCTCACATTGACAGTGTCTCTGAATCAATCTCACATTGACGTTAGCTTTTTCAGTCTCCAATTGACAGTCTTTCTGAGTCAGTTTTACATAGACAGTCTCTGTGACAGTCTCACATTGACGCTCTCTCTGAATCAGTCTCACATTGACTGTCTTTGTGTTAGTGTGACAATGACATTCTTTCTGTATCAGTCTCACATTGACAGTCTCTGTGCCTGTATCACATTGACAATCTCTGTTTCAATGACATTCTCTCAGTATCAGTCACACATCGACAGTCTCTGTGTCAGTCTCACATTGACAGTCTCTGTATTGGTTTCACATTGACAGTCTTTGTGTCAGTCACACATTGACAGTCTCTCAGTATCAGTCACACACTGACAGTCTCTCTGTATCAGTCTCCCATTGACAGTATCTCTGTATCAGTCTCCCATTGACAGTCTCTATGTTTCAGTCTCCCATTGACAGTCTCTCTGTATCAGTCTCCCATTGACAGTCTCTCTGTATCAGTCTCTCATTGACAGTCTCTCTGTATCTTTCTCACATTGACAGTCTCTCTGTATCAGTCTCCCATTGACAGTCTCTCTGTATCAGTCTCACATTGACAATCTCTCTGTATCAGTCTCACATTGACATTCTTTCTGTGGCAGTTTCTCATTGACACTCTCTCTGTGGCAGTCTCACATTGACAGTCTCTCTGTGGCAGTCTCACATTGACAGTCTCTCTGTTTCTGCCTCACATTGACAGTTTCTGTTTCAGTCTCTCTGTATCAGCCTCTCATTGACAGTCTCTTTGTGACAGTCTCACATTGACAGTCTCTCTGTATCAGTCTCACATTGACAGTTTTTCTGAGTCAGTCTCACATTGACAGTCTCTCTGTATGAGTCTCACATTGACAGTCTTTGTGTCAGTGTGACATTGACATTCTGTCAGCATCAGTCTCTCATTGACAGTTCTTCTGTATCAGTCTCACATTGACAGTCTCTGTGTCAGTGTGACATTGACATTCTGTCAATATCAGTCTCTCATTGACAGTTCTTCTGTATCAGTCTCACATTGACAGTCTTTCTGAGCCATTTTTACGTAGACAGTCTCTGTGACAGTCTCACATTGACGGTCTCTCTGTATCAGTCTCACATTGACAGTCTCTCTGTATCAGTCTCACATTGACAGTCTCTCAGTATCAGTCACACATTGACAGTCTCTGTGTATCAGACTTCCATTCACAGTCTCTCTGTATTAGCCTCTCATTGACAGTCACTCTGTATCAGTCTCCAATTGACAGTCTCTCTGTATCAGTCTCACATTTACAGTCTCTCTGTATCAGTCTCACATTGACAGTCTCTGTATCAGTCTCACATTGACAATGACTCTGTATAAGTCTCACATTTAGGGTCTCTCTATGTCAGTCTCACACTGACAGTCTCTCTGCGCCAGTCTCACACTGACGTTCTCTTTGTCAGTCTCATATTGAAGTCTTTCTGAGTCAGTTTTACATTGACAGTCTCTCTGTATCAGTCTCGCATTGACATTCTTTCTGTGGCAGTTTCTCATTGACAGTCTCTCTGTGGCAGTCGCATATTGACAGTCTCTCTGTGGCAGTCTCACATTGACAGTCTCTCTGTGCCAGTCTCACATTGACAGTTTCTGTATCAGTCTCTCTGTATCAGCCTCACATTGACAGTCTCTCAGCCAATCTCACATTGACAGTCTCTCTGTGCCAGCATCACTGTGTGATCCTCTCTTTTATAGTCTCACTGTGGCTGGGTTCGTCTCTCTTTTACAGTCACATTAAATTCAGTGTTGCTGTGTCAGTCTCACCATGCCAGACTCTCTATATCAGTTTCTTAGTGTCAGACTTATTGTTCTAGTCTCTCTGCAACAGTGTCTCAGTTACAGCCTCTTTGACAGTCTTAATGTGTCACCCTTTCTTTAATAGTTTCTCTTTGTCAGCCTCTATGTGTCAACCTTACTGTAACTGTCTTAATGTCTTTTTGCTACAGCATCTTTGAGTCGGTCTCACATTGACAATCTCTCTGTGTCTTTCTCTCAGTTACAGTCTCTTTTTGTCAGTCTAATATTGACAGTCTGTGTGTATCAGTCTCAAATTGACAATCTCTGTGTCAGTCTCATGTTAACAGTCTCTCTGTGCCAATCTTACATTGACAGTCTCTGTGCCAGTCTCACATTGACAGTGTCTCTGTGCAAACCTGTCAGTGACAATCTCTCTGTGTCAGTCTCACATTGACAGTTTCTCTTTGAATCTTTGTCAGTTATTCTGTGACAGTCCTTGTATCGGAGTTAACTCTATACACCATCACACAGCTGCCTTTGTATTAAATTACTCAGTTCTCTTTTTGCTAAATCACTCTGGTCTCTCTTTTACTGTATCACTCACTTCTGTTTTGTACTATATCGCTCTGGTCTCTCTTGTACTATGCCATTAAGTTCTCTCTTGTACTGAATAACTCATTTCTCTAAAACACTCTATCTAAAAGTCTCTCTTTAACTCTTTCACTCAGTTCTCTCTAGTACTCTTTCACTTAGATCTAGCTTGTACTATATCACTCAGTTTTCTCTCCTATATCGCTTAGGATTCTATTGTACTTTATCACTCAGTCCTCTCTAGCACTCTTTCACTCAGTTCTCTCTTGTACTATATTACTCAGTTCTCTCTTGTACACTTTCACTCAGTCCTCTCTTGTACTATATTACTCAGTTCTCTCTTGTACACTTTCACTCAGTTCTCTCTTGTACTATATTACTCAGTTCTCTCTTGTACACTTTCACTCAGTTCTCTCTTGTACTATATTACTCAGTTCTCTCTTGTACACTTT
Source organism: Mactra quadrangularis (assembly GCA_025267735.1). Taxonomy (NCBI): domain Eukaryota; kingdom Metazoa; phylum Mollusca; class Bivalvia; order Venerida; family Mactridae; genus Mactra; species Mactra quadrangularis. The sequence goes on along the minus strand of CM046299.1, from coordinate 53,224,322 downwards.
CACTCAGTTCTCTCTTGTACTATATCACTCAGTCCTCTCTAGCACTCTTTCACTCAATTCTCTCTTGTACTATATCACTCAGTCCTCTCTAGCACTCTTTCACTCAATTCTCTCTTGTACTATATTACTCAGTTCTCTCTTGTACACTTTCACTCAGTTCTCTCTTGTACTATACCACTCAGTTCTCTCTTGTACTATATTACTCAGTTCTCTCTTGTACTATATCACTCAGTTCTCTCTTGTACTATATTACTCAGTTCTCTCTTGTACACTTTCACTCAGTTCTCTCTTGTACTATATTACTCAGTTCTCTCTTGTACACTTTCACTCTCTCTCTTGTACTATATCCCTCAGTTCTCTCTTGTAAACTTTCACTCATTTCTCTCTTGTACTATATCCCTCAGTTCTCTCTTGTACACTTTCACTCAGTTCTCTCTTGTACTATATTACTCAGTTCTCTCTTGTATACTTTCACTTAGTTCTCTCTTGTACTATATTACTCAGTTCTCTCTTATACACTTTCACTCAGTTCTCTCTTGTACTATATTACTCAGTTCTCTCCTGTACTCTATCACTCAGTTCTCTCTTGTACACTTTCACTCAGTTCTCTCTTGTACTATATCCCTCAGTTCTCTCCTGTACTCTATCACTCAGTTCTGTCTTGTACACTTTCACTCAGTTCTCTCTTGTACTCTATCACTCAGTTCTCTCTTGTACACTTTCACTCAGTTCTCTCTTGTACTATATTACTCAGTTCTCTCTTGTACTATATCACTCGGTGCTCTCTTGAACTATATCACTCAGTTCTCTCTTGTACTTTATCCCTCAGTTCTCTCTTGTACTCTATCACTCAGTTCTTTCTGGTACTCTTTCTCTCAATTCTCTCTTGTACTATATCACTCAGTTCTCTCTTGTACTCTTTCACTCAATTCCGTCTTGTACTCTATTACTCAGTTTTCTCTTGTACTTTATCACTCAGTTCTCTCTCTTAATACTCTGTTCCCTCTTGTACTTTATCACTCAGTTCTATCCTGTACTCTATCACTCTGTTTTCTCTTTTAGTATATGCGTATTGCATGCAAGTGCTTAAAATAGTGTATACTTTAATATTAACAAATGCAATGAAGACAGAAATATTCCTTAAAAAATGTGTTAGTAGATGTGATCTTAATTATCAAATATAAAGGTACAAATTTCCCTAAATTTAATTTTGTCGCTCTTTTTTTCCTTAAGTCTCTGCCTTTCTCCCCTTAAAGTGAAATTCAGCTGCTTAAAAATAATTTTCTTATATGACACACATTGCATCTCATTACAGGAAACTTAGCTGATTTGTAAGTGTGTGGTAGAAGAATGAAGCACCACAAAGAAACTACAAAGGAACTTCATTCTTTTAATAATGCATAGTTAAGATATATGATTCATTACGTTTGTGTTGTGGAATCTTATACAGTGTCTATCATTATTTTATTAAGTTTTGCCTTATAAGGGTATTTTAATTTATGTATGAATACCTATGGCATTTTGAGAAAGAATACAGAAAGTATTTACAAATCAGAAAATACAATGTATACCATAATTATATAATTGAGTGTGGTAAAATTAATGTTTAACATCCATTGTATTTAAGTTTTTCCTCCTGTCAACATTTTTATCACCAGAAGTATCCACACATACAATAACTATTGTCTTAGATACATTTTGTGATTTACTGTGGGTAAAATAACATCCCAATATATATTTTAATCAATATAATGTTCAAATACATATCGTGTGTTTAAGATTTCATGTTATCTAAGATAACACCTTTGATCATCATATTGTTGTGCTAAGATAGTTAGTTGAATACAGTCTAGTGTATATTAACAATCGCACAGACATTGTTATATAAATACTTATAAAATTATAAAAGATTTGTTGACTTTATGTTGTTTTTTATATTCTATTTTGTCTCAAATAAAATTGTAAAAAATGTGACTGATGTAAAATTGTGTTATTCAAACACTTGCTACTAGTGGTTAAGTATGTTGCCAATGTTGGCCAAAGTATTTGCCATTCCGTTGCTTAAGTATTTGTGCTGACAACCAAGCAGGCGATATGGAATGCTGACTGGTAAGTATCTACCAAAGTATGAGCTACAAATGTAAGTTTCTGTGCAATGTAGCAATTAACAAACTGATATTGACAAGTGCAATCCATGCACATTGGAATTGAAGTAAGTTTTACAATTGGATATCTTAGTCATGGTAAATGAAAGATTACTCTGCATCAATATAACATATTTCTGTTAAATATGTCATACAATATTACGAATCAAGTATGTTAAGCTTATAACGCACAATGCAATAGTTGACCAATATATTGCATGCGAACACAACTTGGAATTCTCTTGAAATTTAAATTGTGCAACAGTCAGTATTTGTTTTAAAATATTGGATCAATACTGCACATTGTACGTACATATTATGTACTAAAGTTTTGTATTAACTCGAAATGTACTTGTACAGTAACGACTTGAGTGTATGATTACTCCATAAACGATTTGCACATTCCCAATGATGGTATAGTTTGGGATCCAGTGTACATGAAGTTCAATATACGTTAACATGTTAATGATTTGATTAATCATATCACTAAAACCCATTTTGAATTTGCCTTTTGCCAATTTATGCCCTTTCTGGTGAGGGTAGTGTGTAAGTACATCATACCAAGGACCCATGATCACATACACATGTACATAAAATGATGCTAACTAGCTTAATAAGTCGCTCATATAAATAGCGCATCTTAATTAAATATTAAAAATATCATAGATTGATATTATATTATGAGCTAGAATTGAATTATTACAACGTCATAAAAGACTATTTGATATTCACTTCATGCGTCTTTACGCCTCTTTACGTTATATTACATACTTCAGTATATAGCTACTATTACAGACAATATTAACAATTTGTGATTATTCTTTTTACTTAAACATGTTACAAATATCATACTATACATATATTAGAATGTGTCGTCCTTCATATCAACCATTCAATAATTATTTATGTTTAACCAATGGGATCTGTTTGAAATTAACTTGGAATATCAAAATTTCATTATTCAGTCACTCAGGAGTTGTCGTTCGTTGATTCGTTTGTGCAATAATTAAAAAAACTTGACACTTTTTATTAATCAGAAATTAAGTAAACGCCCATTAAATAATTTATATGAAACCATAAGTTACGCCGTATTGAGTACTGTTTGGCTTTTTTTATTCCAAGATCACTGCGAATTGCGCGACACATGTTTTGAGTAAAGTATGTTTGATATACAGGGGATCCATGCATTGTATGTAAAATTGATGTCATCCGCACCGGAATTATTTTTGGGGGCAAAATCTTAAGATCTTATATAAATGTACACGACATACGTGCATTTTATATAGAATTGGTATTATTTGCACAAGTGCTAGATGTTTCGAGCAAAATCTGTTTCATATACACGGGGTCCGTGCATTCTATTTTAAATTGGCAATTTTTGCAAAAGAAATCAATGCTATGGATAAATGTGCAAAATCTGTTTCATATACATTAGATGAATTGGGAATAGATAAAACTGTTCGTTTTTAGCAAAATCTGTTTCATGTACTTGGGATCCGTGCATTCTATAGATATAAAATTGGTGCCATTTGCGCCGGACCTGTTCATTTTGAGCAAAATAAGTTTCATATTCATGGGCTTCATATATTCTATGTACAATTGGAATTATTTGTGCAAGAACTGAATGCTTTGAGCAAAATTTGTTTCATATACACGGGGTCCCTGGGTTTTATATAAATTTGGGTTATTTGCGCCAGAACTGTTCGTTTTGATCAAAATATGTGACATTTTCACGGGCTTTCATAAACACGGAATCCTTGCAATCTATGTAAAATGTATGTCATTTGCGCCGGAACTGTCCGTTTTGAGCATAATGTTTCATATTCACAGGTTCCATACAGTGGCGGATCCAGATTTTTTTTCTAGGGGTGGTCCGAACTTTTCTAGGGGTCCGCCTTTGCCATACATTCTATTTAAAATTGGAATCAGTTGTGCCAGAAATGAATTATTTCAGCAAAATCTGTCTCATATACATGGGATCTGTGCATTATATATAGAATCTGTTTTATTTGCGCCAGACCTATTTGTTTTGAGCAAGATTTCGTCTATATACATCCATCCGTGCATTCTATATAAAATTTGTGACATTTGTGCCGGAACCGTTCGTTTTGGGTAAAATATGTTCCATATACTCGGGCTCCCTGCTTGCTATATTATAATATATATGCACACAGGCGGATCCAGCGGGGGATCAGCGGGTTTCAGACCCCACACTAGAATTTCCAAGATACACCTGTCTATTGGAGTACTTCTTGACTGTAAGTCATCTTTAATAGCAGGAAGCATTTATCTTGGGGCTTAACATCGCTTTAATGGTTACACAGTTTTTCCTATTTATATGTTGTATTTATCTGTAAAGTGTGGTTGTAATTCGAAAGTTTGGACCCTCCAAACGAAAGATTCCTGGATCCGTCCCTGATACATGATATTGTAATTGTACATGACGAGAGTAAAATTGACATGAGTTGAAAAACATTCTATAATAAAAGTAGTAGTATTTGCGCTTTAACTGTTTGTTTCAGCCAAGTCTCTTTCATGTACACAGGATTCGTGAGGATATTCAGCTAACATGCCCAATACAAAGACAGGTTATTTCCAAGATTTTATATACATGTATTCACAAAAGAAGTTCTCCTGTAATTCTGTATTTCCTTAGAACCATGGCAGTAGAAAAAGATTAAAGTACTTAAAACGTGTTTCCCCATACAAAGGATACTGTTTATATGCATCTGGCTCTAACTGGCGTGGTGACAATCTTGAATTTTATATTACTGTGGAGAACCAAATAAGTAAATATTCTTCCATAATTATGTTCTGTTAAGATTATGGACAGTCTACATGTACTTACCTTTGTCGTAATTTTTACTCAACATTGCGAGAGTAACAGCAGAACCCAAACCACACCAACTTACCTTATCTTTTTTTTTCATTTTCTGTATTCTATTAACATGGTTATGATGTTTTGTAAACAATCCCATGCTGTATATTACCAGGATTAAATAAAGTGTATGGTCTGTGCTGTTCCTATTAATTCTGCATTAATCTGATAATCCACACTTTCAATATATTCTAATTTCTACTTCATATGCCATTCAAATTTTACCAAATGACAAGTAGGTCTTGACAAGTTTACTACATATTGGTACATTCTGAGCGTTGTCTATAGTAACTACTCTTTTAAAACCCTAGTTACTGTAGTCTTGAGGGCAACACTTGATATACAAATACAATGTAGAAAGTGAACATTTCGACTTTAAGATTAAGTTGCAGGACGAGATTTTCTCATCAGTATTACTGAATACGATAGCATAATGCACATGGACATATAAAAGTAATAATGTGTAAACGATAGTATTCATAATTACAAGGTTATTGATTAAAATGATTTATTTACAAGCTGCATTTGAAACACAATGAATGACAATAAAACATAATAAGTTATGTATGCAATACAAGTTGATTTATGAATCAAATGAGCAAATTGTTAAATAGTAAATGAAACAAAACACTTGATAAACATCAAGGCTGTTAAAACACACCAGTGTTACCAACAGTAATACAAATAATACATAGCGTAACATGAACATACTTGGATTCAGGTCTATTAAACACACACTAAATGTATCAGAAAGCTGATGCAAGTACTAATGGAGTTTAATAACCTGAAACACACTATGATAAGGTTTGAATCTCCGTGTGGTTCGGCTCATTAAGCTCATAAGTGTCAACACACATAGAAAATGTACTAGACAGTTTTTACAAAAAAAGCTTTAAGAGCTTAAACACAGTAGGATTCAAGGTGGATAAAACACACTGAAACTGTAACATGGCAGCTGATGCTAACAATATAAGAGCTTAATGAGCTGAAACACACTTGGTTTCAGTTCTGTTAAGACACTGAAAATATGCCAGACAGCTAATGCTCACAATAAAGAGCTTAATGAGCTGAAACACAGTAGGATTCAATGCTGTTAAACACTCAAATGTATCAGACAGCTGATGCTTTCAATAAGAGCTTAATGAGCTGAAACACACTAGGATTCAATGCTGTTAAAAACACTCAAATGTATCAGGCAGCTGATGCGTTCAATGAGAGCTTAATGAGCTGAAACACACTAGGATTTAATGCTGTTAAAAACACTCAAATGTATCAGACAGCTGATGCGTTCAATGAGAGCTTAATGAGCTGAAACACACTAGGATTCAATGCTGTTAAAACACTCAAATGTATCAGGCAGCTGATGCGTTCAATGAGAGCTGAAACACACTAGGATTCAATGCTGTTAAAAACACTCAAATGTATCAGACAGCTGATGCTTTCAATAAGAGCTTAATGAGCTGAAACACAGTAGGATTCAATGCTGTTAAAAGCACTCAAATGTATCAGACAGCTGATGCTTTCAATAAGAGCTTAATGAGTTGAAACACACTAGGATTCAATGCTGTTAAAAGCACTCAAATGTATCAGACAGCTGATGCTTTCAATAAGAGCTTAATGAGCTGAAACACACTAAAATACAACATTGTTCAAACATCCTGAAAGTGAATCCTTCCTCCTTTCAGAATTTTATAGATGTAAATATGAAATTCATAGATTTTTATATTGTCTCTTTATAAATTATATTTTGTTAACAGGTAGATGTCTCATCACAATGTTTGTTTTCTGATTACTCTCTTATTAAAAGATAAAGTCATAACTTCAAAAAGAGATACAGTTCACATTTCAACAAAAAAAATCCAGAAAGATCATGAAATGAAGAATAGCTTTTTTCCTCAATATGGGTAATCTCAACTGTCAGGAATTCTTTGATATCTGGAAAATGTAAAAAAGCTTAAATTATTCTCTATGTAGAAATGAATATAGTAAATGAGTTTCACAACATATCAACAATAATTATTGGTTAACAAACAATAGGACTGTACATCTACCAACATGCATAATCTGAGAATGTGCTCTTAGACTGTAGTCATTTGTTAAGCATTTCATGACATTTTGGATTTTCTACAAATATCTTGTTAAACAATATCTTAGAACAGGGACTAAATTTTATCCAAACTTTACATGAGAACATGAAATGGCATTTTACATGTTTTTTACATTCCCATTGTTATTTCTTAGAGACAAGACATTTATAAAAGAAATGAAATTATAATGTAGCTACCCCAGGGAGTAATAGTTATGTAACATAACAGAAATCTAATTGAAATTCGAAGTGTGATTTCAGTATCACATTTTAAAAAATATGTAAAACTAAAACTTACATATTTATTAAGATGTATGTGTTCTTATAGTCATTCCTTCATAACTGTTGAATAGATTACTCAAATGTTGACAGGTTCATTTCTATATTGGACAACATATATTCTTTATCTAAACTAAATCATTTTCATTTCCCTTCATTGATCTAAAATAGAAAATTTAAAATATTAATGAAATGAATTTTGTATAATTGCTATCACAAAAAAATGACATAATCAACAATAGAATGGTAAAAGTTATCAAACACAAGGCACAGGTGTGAACAGTATATAATAGTTACGTCAATATTGCTAAACAGCTCTCAATCAAACATAGAATAAATCTGTGATTTCTTTGCTTCAGTACTTGGGAAGCTATAAGCTCCAAAGTCGTAATGCTATCTCTAAATTTTCAATAAAAAACATGCTTATTTTTATATAAAAGATATATAAGGTCACCACTAGGCACAACTAACTACCATAATGCACTTGGCTTTGCCTCATATTGATAGTAAACAAAAGGTCTGCTGGGCGGGGCATTATAAGCCCCTGTGATATCCATGATGAGTTATGTCCCATATGAAGTACCAGTGACCTTGACCTACGACCACAGGAACTCAAAATTAATAGGTCACATCCTTGACTGGCAGTTATCACCAGCACAGTTTCCAATTTGAACTTCCAGTGACCTTGGCCTTTGACCCTTGGGCCATAGATTCAATAGGGCACATTCTTGACACAAGGGCTATACACATTATTAAATTTGGTAAACCTAAGTAAATCAGTTGTTGAGTTATCATCTAGACAATATTTTCCATATGAAGGTTCAGCAATATTAACCTTTGACCCCAGAATCTCAGAACCAAAAAGACACAGCCTTTGTTGAACCTCAGTCAATTGTTTGTTGAGATATAATCCAGACAGTTTTCATATTTAAGGACCCAGTGACACTGATCTTTGACCCTGGGGTCTTAAAGTCAATAAGGTACACCAGGTGTGGTTATTAGGTAGTTATACTTAAAAGACACAGAAAAGAAATAATAAAAGGAGAATAAATAATACCTCAGTGTAACATATTCCTTTTAACTGAAATCACCACTTCACATTCATTGTGAGCCAGTACCAATTTCTTAGTTTAGGAACTTAACTCATTAGTCTCTTGTTCATTTCTACACTAAAAATAAAGAAAATATCTTACATAATAAATTTACTCAAGATCAGGATAAATATCTGTGCCCATACCATGCATATTTCCTAGTCTTGATGCCCAGTTTTTAAATAACTGTAACCATTTAGCCATGGGCCCCTGTTTCATTTCAAAGATCAATATGATTAAAAAAACTACATTACAAATTATCATTCTCATTATATCAAAAAACGTTTCCCAACATTTACCATCTACTGCAAGTATCCTACTTTCTATCATTTGAACAGATAAACCCTGCATCACACAGTTTTGGAAAAAAATGTTATGAATTAATCCGAGCTTCCACTTAGGATAATAAATTAAAAATAATATGTTTCATCTCATAAACTGGTTGATTCAAAACCATGTTAATCAGGTCATGGCATGACTGGTGACAGACGAATAAATTACAGTGTAAAACTGGTGACAGGGGAAGTAAGTAAAGTGTAGGACTGCTGAAAGAGGGAGTAAGTTCAGACTGAATATGTACAGAGGTATGAAAGGCGACAGAGGGTGGCAGAGAGATTAGGTGCAGGGTCAGACTAGTAGATGCAGTGTTAGACTGCTGACAGAGTGTGTGGGTACAGTGTAAGACTGGTGACAGAGTGTGTGGGTACAGTGTAAGACTGGTGAAAGAGGGAGTAGGTACAGTGTAAGACTGGTGACAGAGGGAGTAGGTACAGTGTAAGACTGGTGACAGAGTGTGTGGGTACAGTGTAAGACTGGTGACAGAGGGAGTAGGTACAGTGTAAGACTGGTGACAGAGTGTGTGGGTACAGTGTAAGACTGGTGACCGAGTGTGTGGGTACAGTGTAAGACTGGTGACAGTGGGAGTAGGTACAGTGTAAGACTGGTGACAGAGTGTGTGGGTACAGTGTAAGACTGGTGACAGTGGGAGTAGGTACAGTGTAAGACTGGTGACAGAGGGAGTAGGTACAGTGTAAGACTGGTGACCGAGGGAGTAGGTACAGTGTAAGACTGGTGACCGAGGGAGTAGGTACAGTGTAAGACTGGTGACCAAGTGTGTGGGTACAGTGTAAGACTGGTGACAGTGGGAGTAGGTACAGTGTAAGACTGGTGACAGAGTATGTGGGTACAGTGTAAGACTGGTGACAGAGTGTGTGGGTACTGTGTAAGACTGGTGACAGAGGGAGTAGGTACAGTGTAAGACTGGTGACAGAGTGTGTGGGTACAGTGTAAGACTGGTGACAGAGGGAGTAGGTACAGTGTAAGACTGGTGACAGAGGGAGTAGGTACAGTGTAAGACTGGTGACAGAGGGATTAGGTACAGTGTCAAACTGTTCAGAGTAAAAGTAGGTACAGTGTCAGACTTGTGACAGTGGGAGTAGGTACAGTATAATACTGGTGACAGTGGGAGTAGGTACAGTGTAATACTGGTGACAGAGGGAGTAGGTAAAGTGTAGGACTGGTGACAGAGAGATACAGTGTAAGACTGGTGACACAGGGAGTAGGTACAGTGTCAGACTGGTGACAGTAGAAGTAGGTTCATTGTCAGACTGGTGCCAGTGGGAGAAAATACAGTGTAAGACTGGTGACAGTGGGAGAAGGTACAGTGTACGACTGGTGACAGAGGGAGAAGGTACAGTGTACGACTGGTGACAGAGGGAGAAGGCACAGTGTAAGACTATTGACGGTGAGAGAAGAAACAGTGTAAGACTGGTGACAGTGGGAGTAGGTACAGTGTAAAACAGGTGACAGTGGGAGTAGGTACAGTGTAAAACTGGTGACAGTGGGAGTAGGTACAGTGTAAGACTGGTGACAGAGGGAGTAGGTACAGTGTAAGACTATTGACGGTGAGAGAAGGAACAGTGACAAAATAAGGATAGTGGGAGTAGGTACAGTGTCAGACAGTTGACAGTGGGAGAAGGAACAGTGTCAAACTGGTGACAGTTGGAGAAGGTACAGTGTCAGAATGGTGATAGTGGGAGTAGGTGCAGTGTCAGACTGGTGACAGTGGGAGTAGGTACAGTGTAAAACAGGTGACAGTGGGAGTAGGTACAGTGTAAAACTGGTGACAGTGGGAGTAGGTACAGTGTAAGACTGGTGACAGAGGGAGTAGGTACAGTGTAAGACTTGTGACAGAGGGAGTAGGTACAGTGTAAGACTGGTGACAGTGGGAGTAGGTACAGTGTCAGACTGGTGACAGTAGAAGTAGGTACAGTTTAAAACTGGTGACAGTGGGAGTAGGTACAGTGTTAGACTGTTGACAGTGGGAGTAGGTACAGTGTCAGACTGGTGACAGTGGGAGTAGGTACAGTGTCAGACTGGTGACAGTGTCAGACTGGTGATAGTGGGAGTAGGTACAGTGTCAGACTGGTGACAGTAGAAGTAGGTACAGTGTAAGACTGGTGACAGTAGAAGTAGGTACAGTGTAAAACTGGTGAGAGAGGGAGTAGGTACAGTGTAAGATTGGTGACAGTGGGAGAAGGTACAGTGTCAAACTGGTGACAGTTGGAGAAGGTACAGTGTCAGACTGGTGACAGAGGGAGTATGTACAGTGTAAAACTGGTGAGAGAGGGAGTAGGTACAGTGTAAGACTGGTGACAGTGGGAGAAGGTACAGTGTCAGAATAATGACAGTGCGAGTAGATACAGAGTAAAACTGGTGACAGTATGAGTAGGTACAGAGTAAGACTGGTGACAGTAGAAGAAGGTACAGTGTTAGACTGTTGACCGATGGAGTAGGTACAGTGTAAGACTGGTGACAGAGGGAGTATGTACAGTGTAAGACTGGTGACAGAGGGAGTAGGTACAGAGTAAGAGTGGTGACAGAGGGAAAAGATACAGTGTGAGTAAGTACAGTGTTAGACTAGTAACAGAGGAACAAGTTACAGTATCAGAATGGTGACAGAGGGAGTAGGTACAATGTAAGACTGGTGACAGAGGGAGTAGGTACAGTGTAAGACTGGTGACAGTGGGAGTAGGTACAGTGTAAGACTGGTGACAGAGGGAGTAGGTACAGTGTAAGACTGGTAATAGTGGGAGTAGGTACAGTGTCAGACTGGTGACAGTGGGAGTAGGTACAGTGTAAGACTGGTGACAGAGGGAGTATGTACAGTGTAAGACTGGTGACAGAGGGAGTAGGTACAATGTAAGACTGGTGACAGAGGGAGTAGGTACAGTGTAAGACTGGTGACAGTGGGAGTAGGTACAGTGTAAGACTGGTGACAGAGGGAGTAGGTACAGTGTAAGACTGGTGATAGTGGGAGTAGGTACAGTGTCAGACTGGTGACAGTGGGAGTAGGTACAGTGTAAGACTGGTGACAGTAGGAGTAGGTACAGAGTAGGACTGGTGAGAGAGAGAAAAGATACAGTGTAAGACTGGTGACAGTAGAAGTAGGTACAGTGTAAGACTGGTGACAGTAGAAGTAGGTTCAGTGTAAGACTGGTGACAGTAAAAGTAGGTACAGTGTAAGACTGGTGACAGTAAAAGTAGGTACAGTGTAAGACTGGTGACAGAGGGAGTAGGTACAGTGTAAGACTGGTGACAGTAGAAGTAAGTACAGTGTCAGACTGGTGACAGTGGGAGTAGGTAAAGTGTAGAACTGGTTACAGAGAGAAAAGATACAGTGTCAGACTGGTGACAGTAAAAGTAGGTACAGTGTCAGACTGGTGACAGAGGGAGAAGGTACAGTGTCAAACTGGTGAAAGTGGGAGAAGGTACAGTGTAAGACTGGTGACAGAGGGAGAAGGTACAGTGTCAAACTGGTGACAGAAGAAATAGGTACAGTGTCAGACTGGTGACAGTGGGAGTAGGTACAGTGTAAGACTGGTGACAGTGGGAGTGCTACAGAGTAGGACTGGTGCCAAAGAGAAAAGATACAGTGTCAGACTGGTGACAGTGGGAGTAGGTACAGTGTAAGACTGGTGACAGAGGGAGTATGTACAGTGTAAGACTGGTGACAGAGGGAGTAGGTACAATGTAAGACTGGTGACAGAGGGAGTAGGTACAGTGTAAGACTGGTGACAGTAGAAGTAGGTACAGTGTAAGACTGGTGACAGTAGAAGTAGGTACAGTGTAAGACTGGTGACAGTAGGAGTAGGTACAGTGTAAGACTGGTGAGAGTGGGAGTAGGTACAGTGTCAGACTGGTGAGAGAGAGAAAAGATACAGTGTAAGACTGGTGACAGTAGAAGTAGGTACAGTGTAAGACTGGTGACAGTAAAAGTAGGTTCAGTGTAAGACTGGTGACAGTAAAAGTAGGTACAGTGTAAGACTGGTGACAGTGAAAGTAGGTACAGTGTCAGACTGGTGACAGTGGGAGTAGGTACAGTGTAAGACTGGTGACAGTAGGAGAAGGTACAGTGTCAGACTGGTGAGAGAGAGAAAAGATACAGTGTAAGACTGGTGACAGTAGAAGTAGGTACAGTGTAAGACTGGTGACAGTAAAAGTAGGTTCAGTGTAAGACTGGTGACAGAGGAACAAGGTACCGTATCAGAATAGTGACAGAGGGAGTAGGTACAGTGTAAGACAGGTGACAGAGGGAGAAAGTACAGTGTAAGACTGGTGGCAGAGGGAGTAGGTACATTGTAAGACTGGTGACAGTGGGAGTAGGTGCAGTGTAAGACTGGTGGCAGAGGGAGTGATACAGTGTCAGAATGTGACAGAGGGAGTATGTGCATAGTCAGGCTGGTAGAAGAGGGAGTATGTGCAGAGTCAGACTAGTGGCAAAAGAAGTATGTATAGTTTAAAACTGATTACACAGGGAAGGTACAGTTTCAACAGTGGGTGAAGTGTCAGGCTGGTGAAATATGGAGTAGGTACTGATTAGACTGGTGACAGAGGGAGTAGTAACAGGGTAAGACTGGTGACAGAGGGAGTGGGTACAGTCTAGGACAGTTGACAGAAGGAGTAGGTATAGTGTAAGACTAGTAACAAAAGGAGCAGGTACTTATTGAACTGGTGACAGAGGGATTAAGTTCAGTGTCAGACTGGTGACAGTGGGATTTGGTACAGAATGGTGACAATGAGAGTAGGTTCAATGTCAGAATGATGACAGATTGATTAGGTACAGTGTAAGAAATATGACTAAAGGAGTAGGTATAGTGTCAGACTGTTGACAATTGGAGTAGGTACTGATTGGACTGGTGACAGAGGGAGTAGGATAAGTGTCAGACTGGTGTCAGAGGGAGTAAGTACATATTGGACAAGTGGCAAAGGGAGTAGGTATAGTGTCAGACTGGTGACAGTGGGAATAGGTACAGAATGGACTGGTGACAGATGGAATAGGTTCAGATTTAGACTGATGACAGAGTATGTAGGTACAGTGTAGAACTGTTGAAAGAAGGAGTATGTACAGTGTCAGACTGGTGACAAAGGGAGAAGGCACTGATTGGACTGGTGACAGAGGGAGTAGGAACAGTGTCAGACTGGTGACAGAGTGTGTGGGTACAGTGTAAGACTGGTGACCGAGTGTGTGGGTACAGTGTAAGACTGGTGACAGTGGGAGTAGGTACAGTGTAAGACTGGTGACAGAGTGTGTGGGTACAGTGTAAGACTGGTGACAGTGGGAGTAGGTACAGTGTAAGACTGGTGACAGAGGGAGTAGGTACAGTGTAAGACTGGTGACCGAGGGAGTAGGTACAGTGTAAGACTGGTGACCGAGGGAGTAGGTACAGTGTAAGACTGGTGACCAAGTGTGTGGGTACAGTGTAAGACTGGTGACAGTGGGAGTAGGTACAGTGTAAGACTGGTGACAGAGTATGTGGGTACAGTGTAAGACTGGTGACAGAGTGTGTGGGTACTGTGTAAGACTGGTGACAGAGGGAGTAGGTACAGTGTAAGACTGGTGACAGAGTGTGTGGGTACAGTGTAAGACTGGTGACAGAGGGAGTAGGTACAGTGTAAGACTGGTGACAGAGGGAGTAGGTACAGTGTAAGACTGGTGACAGAGGGATTAGGTACAGTGTCAAACTGTTCAGAGTAAAAGTAGGTACAGTGTCAGACTTGTGACAGTGGGAGTAGGTACAGTATAATACTGGTGACAGTGGGAGTAGGTACAGTGTAATACTGGTGACAGAGGGAGTAGGTAAAGTGTAGGACTGGTGACAGAGAGATACAGTGTAAGACTGGTGACACAGGGAGTAGGTACAGTGTCAGACTGGTGACAGTAGAAGTAGGTTCATTGTCAGACTGGTGCCAGTGGGAGAAAATACAGTGTAAGACTGGTGACAGTGGGAGAAGGTACAGTGTACGACTGGTGACAGAGGGAGAAGGTACAGTGTACGACTGGTGACAGAGGGAGAAGGCACAGTGTAAGACTATTGACGGTGAGAGAAGAAACAGTGTAAGACTGGTGACAGTGGGAGTAGGTACAGTGTAAAACAGGTGACAGTGGGAGTAGGTACAGTGTAAAACTGGTGACAGTGGGAGTAGGTACAGTGTAAGACTGGTGACAGAGGGAGTAGGTACAGTGTAAGACTATTGACGGTGAGAGAAGGAACAGTGACAAAATAAGGATAGTGGGAGTAGGTACAGTGTCAGACAGTTGACAGTGGGAGAAGGAACAGTGTCAAACTGGTGACAGTTGGAGAAGGTACAGTGTCAGAATGGTGATAGTGGGAGTAGGTGCAGTGTCAGACTGGTGACAGTGGGAGTAGGTACAGTGTAAAACAGGTGACAGTGGGAGTAGGTACAGTGTAAAACTGGTGACAGTGGGAGTAGGTACAGTGTAAGACTGGTGACAGAGGGAGTAGGTACAGTGTAAGACTTGTGACAGAGGGAGTAGGTACAGTGTAAGACTGGTGACAGTGGGAGTAGGTACAGTGTCAGACTGGTGACAGTAGAAGTAGGTACAGTTTAAAACTGGTGACAGTGGGAGTAGGTACAGTGTTAGACTGTTGACAGTGGGAGTAGGTACAGTGTCAGACTGGTGACAGTGGGAGTAGGTACAGTGTCAGACTGGTGACAGTGTCAGACTGGTGATAGTGGGAGTAGGTACAGTGTCAGACTGGTGACAGTAGAAGTAGGTACAGTGTAAGACTGGTGACAGTAGAAGTAGGTACAGTGTAAAACTGGTGAGAGAGGGAGTAGGTACAGTGTAAGATTGGTGACAGTGGGAGAAGGTACAGTGTCAAACTGGTGACAGTTGGAGAAGGTACAGTGTCAGACTGGTGACAGAGGGAGTATGTACAGTGTAAAACTGGTGAGAGAGGGAGTAGGTACAGTGTAAGACTGGTGACAGTGGGAGAAGGTACAGTGTCAGAATAATGACAGTGCGAGTAGATACAGAGTAAAACTGGTGACAGTATGAGTAGGTACAGAGTAAGACTGGTGACAGTAGAAGAAGGTACAGTGTTAGACTGTTGACCGATGGAGTAGGTACAGTGTAAGACTGGTGACAGAGGGAGTATGTACAGTGTAAGACTGGTGACAGAGGGAGTAGGTACAGAGTAAGAGTGGTGACAGAGGGAAAAGATACAGTGTGAGTAAGTACAGTGTTAGACTAGTAACAGAGGAACAAGTTACAGTATCAGAATGGTGACAGAGGGAGTAGGTACAATGTAAGACTGGTGACAGAGGGAGTAGGTACAGTGTAAGACTGGTGACAGTGGGAGTAGGTACAGTGTAAGACTGGTGACAGAGGGAGTAGGTACAGTGTAAGACTGGTAATAGTGGGAGTAGGTACAGTGTCAGACTGGTGACAGTGGGAGTAGGTACAGTGTAAGACTGGTGACAGAGGGAGTATGTACAGTGTAAGACTGGTGACAGAGGGAGTAGGTACAATGTAAGACTGGTGACAGAGGGAGTAGGTACAGTGTAAGACTGGTGACAGTGGGAGTAGGTACAGTGTAAGACTGGTGACAGAGGGAGTAGGTACAGTGTAAGACTGGTGATAGTGGGAGTAGGTACAGTGTCAGACTGGTGACAGTGGGAGTAGGTACAGTGTAAGACTGGTGACAGTAGGAGTAGGTACAGAGTAGGACTGGTGAGAGAGAGAAAAGATACAGTGTAAGACTGGTGACAGTAGAAGTAGGTACAGTGTAAGACTGGTGACAGTAGAAGTAGGTTCAGTGTAAGACTGGTGACAGTAAAAGTAGGTACAGTGTAAGACTGGTGACAGTAAAAGTAGGTACAGTGTAAGACTGGTGACAGAGGGAGTAGGTACAGTGTAAGACTGGTGACAGTAGAAGTAAGTACAGTGTCAGACTGGTGACAGTGGGAGTAGGTAAAGTGTAGAACTGGTTACAGAGAGAAAAGATACAGTGTCAGACTGGTGACAGTAAAAGTAGGTACAGTGTCAGACTGGTGACAGAGGGAGAAGGTACAGTGTCAAACTGGTGAAAGTGGGAGAAGGTACAGTGTAAGACTGGTGACAGAGGGAGAAGGTACAGTGTCAAACTGGTGACAGAAGAAATAGGTACAGTGTCAGACTGGTGACAGTGGGAGTAGGTACAGTGTAAGACTGGTGACAGTGGGAGTGCTACAGAGTAGGACTGGTGCCAAAGAGAAAAGATACAGTGTCAGACTGGTGACAGTGGGAGTAGGTACAGTGTAAGACTGGTGACAGAGGGAGTATGTACAGTGTAAGACTGGTGACAGAGGGAGTAGGTACAATGTAAGACTGGTGACAGAGGGAGTAGGTACAGTGTAAGACTGGTGACAGTAGAAGTAGGTACAGTGTAAGACTGGTGACAGTAGAAGTAGGTACAGTGTAAGACTGGTGACAGTAGGAGTAGGTACAGTGTAAGACTGGTGAGAGTGGGAGTAGGTACAGTGTCAGACTGGTGAGAGAGAGAAAAGATACAGTGTAAGACTGGTGACAGTAGAAGTAGGTACAGTGTAAGACTGGTGACAGTAAAAGTAGGTTCAGTGTAAGACTGGTGACAGTAAAAGTAGGTACAGTGTAAGACTGGTGACAGTGAAAGTAGGTACAGTGTCAGACTGGTGACAGTGGGAGTAGGTACAGTGTAAGACTGGTGACAGTAGGAGAAGGTACAGTGTCAGACTGGTGAGAGAGAGAAAAGATACAGTGTAAGACTGGTGACAGTAGAAGTAGGTACAGTGTAAGACTGGTGACAGTAAAAGTAGGTTCAGTGTAAGACTGGTGACAGTAAAAGTAGGTACAGTGTAAGACTGGTGACAGTGAAAGTAGGTACAGTGTCAGACTGGTGACAGTGGGAGTAGGTAAAGTGTAGAACTGGTTACAGAGAGAAAAGATACAGTGTCAGACTGGTGACAGTAAAAGTAGGTACAGTGTCAGACTGGTGACAGAGG
This sequence comes from Mactra quadrangularis, assembly GCA_025267735.1. NCBI lineage: Eukaryota > Metazoa > Mollusca > Bivalvia > Venerida > Mactridae > Mactra > Mactra quadrangularis. The sequence continues at coordinate 53,206,517 of CM046299.1, read as the reverse complement.
GAGAAGGTACAGTGTCAAACTGGTGAAAGTGGGAGAAGGTACAGTGTAAGACTGGTGACAGAGGGAGAAGGTACAGTGTCAAACTGGTGACAGAAGAAATAGGTACAGTGTCAGACTGGTGACAGTGGGAGTAGGTACAGTGTAAGACTGGTGACAGTGGGAGTGCTACAGAGTAGGACTGGTGCCAAAGAGAAAAGATACAGTGTAAGACTGGTGACACAGGGAGTAGTTACAGTGTCAGACTGGTGACAGTAGAAGTAGGTACAGTGTAAGACTGGTAACAGTAGAAGTAGGTTTATATCAGACTGGTGCCAGTGGGAGAAGGTACAGTGTAAGACTGGTGACAGTGGGAGAAGGTACAGTGTAAGACTGGTGCCAGTGGGAGAAGGTACAGTGTAAGACTGGTGACAGAGGGAGTAGGTACAGTGTAACACTGTTGACAGTGGGAGAAAGAACAGTGTCAGACTGGTGACAGTAGAAGTATGTACAGTTTAAGACTGGTGACAAAGGGAGAAGGAACAGTGTCAGACTGATGACAGTGGGAGTAGGTACAGAGTAAAACTGGTGACAGTAGAAGAATGTACAGTGTTAGATTGTTGACAGAGGGAGTAGGTACAGTGTAAGACTGGTGACCGATGGAGTAGGTACAGAGTAAGACTGGTTACAGAGGGAGTAGGTACAGAGTGAGACTGGTAACAGAGGGAAAAGATACAGTGTAAGACTGGTGACAGAAGGAAAAGATACAGTGTAAGACTGGTGACAGAGGGAATTGGTACAGTGTTAGACTGGTAACAGAGGAACAAGGTACAGTAACAGAACAGTGACAGACGGAGTAGGTACAGTGTAAGACTGTTGACAGTGGGAGAAGGTACAGTGTCAAACTGGTGACAGTAGGAGAAGGTACAGTGTCAGACTGGTGACAGTGGGAGTGGGTACAGAGTAGGACTGGTGACAGTGGGAGTAGGTACAGAGTAAAACTTGTGACAGTAGAAGAAGGTACGGTGCTAGACTGTTGACAAGAGGGAGTAGGTACAGTGTAAGACTGGTGACAGAGGGATTAGGTACAATGTAAGACTGGTGACAGATGGAGTAGGTACAGAGTTAGACTGGTGACAGAGGGGAAAAGATACTGTGTAAGACTGGTGTCAGGAGGAAAAGATACAGTGTAAGACTGTTGACAGTGGGAGTAAATGCAGTGTAAAACTTGTTTCAGTGGGAGTAGTTGCAGTGTAAGACTGGTGACATTGAGAGTAGGTGCAGTGTAAGACTGTTGACCGTGGGAGTAAATGCAGTGTTAGACTGGTGACATTGAGAGTAGGTGCAGTGTAAGTTTGGTGACAGAGGGAGTAAGTACAGAGTGAGACTGGTGACAAAGGGAAAAGATACAGTGTAAGACTGGTGACAGGAGAAGAAGATACAGTGTAAGACTGGTGACAGGAGGAAAAGATACAGTGTAAGACTGGTGACAGGAGGAAAAGATACAGTGTAAGACTGGTGACAGAGGGAGTAGGTACAGTGTTAGACTGGTGACAGAGGAACAAGGTACCGTATCAGAATAGTGACAGAGGGAGTAGGTACAGTGTAAGACAGGTGACAGAGGGAGAAAGTACAGTGTAAGACTGGTGGCAGAGGGAGTAGGTACATTGTAAGACTGGTGACAGTGGGAGTAGGTGCAGTGTAAGACTGGTGACAGTACGAGTAGGTGCAGTGTAAGTTTGGTGACAGAGGGCGTAGGTGCAGTGTAAGACTGTTGACAGTGGGAGTAAATGGAGTGTAATAATGGTTTTCGTGGGAGGAGTTGCAGTGTAAGACTGGTGATATTGAGAGTAGGTACAGTTTAAGACTGGTGACAGTGTAAATTAGGTACTGTGTCAGACTGGTGACATAGGGATAATGTGCAGAGTCAGACTTGAGGCAAAAGGTGTATATATGACAAAAGGGAGTTGGTACTGTGTCAAGACTGGTGACAGAGGCAGTAGGTTCAGTGTAAGACAGAAGATACAGTAGAGGTGCAGAGTCAGACTCCTGACAGTTGGAGTAGGTACAGAATGGACTTGTGACAGTCAGAGTAGGTACACATTAAGACGGATGACAGCGGGAGTAGGTACAGAATAGGACAGTCGACAAAAGGAAAAGGTACAGTGTAAGACAGGTGAAAAGGGAGCAGGCACTGATTGAACTGGTCACAGAGTTTAGGTACAGACTGGTGACAGAGGGAGTAGTTGCAGTGTCAGACTGGTGGCAGAGGGAGTGATACAGTGTCAGAATGTGACAGAGAGAGTATGTGCATAGTCAGGCTGGTAGAAGAGGGAGTATGTGCAGAGTCAGACTAGTGGCAAAAGAAGTATGTATAGTTTAAAACTGATTACACAGGGAAGGTACAGTTTCAACAGTGGGTGAAGTGTCAGGCTGGTGAAATATGGAGTAGGTACTGATTAGACTGGTGACAGAGGGAGTAGTAACAGGGTAAGACTGGTGACAGAGGGAGTGGGTACAGTCTAGGACAGTTGACAGAAGGAGTAGGTATAGTGTAAGACTAGTAACAAAAGGAGCAGGTACTTATTGAACTGGTGACAGAGGGATTAAGTTCAGTGTCAGACTGGTGACAGTGGGATTTGGTACAGAATGGTGACAATGAGAGTAGGTTCAATGTCAGAATGATGACAGATTGATTAGGTACAGTGTAAGAAATATGACTAAAGGAGTAGGTATAGTGTCAGACTGTTGACAATTGGAGTAGGTACTGATTGGACTGGTGACAGAGGGAGTAGGATAAGTGTCAGACTGGTGTCAGAGGGAGTAAGTACATATTGGACAAGTGGCAAAGGGAGTAGGTATAGTGTCAGACTGGTGACAGTGGGAATAGGTACAGAATGGACTGGTGACAGATGGAATAGGTTCAGATTTAGACTGATGACAGAGTATGTAGGTACAGTGTAGAACTGTTGAAAGAAGGAGTATGTACAGTGTCAGACTGGTGACAAAGGGAGAAGGCACTGATTGGACTGGTGACAGAGGGAGTAGGAACAGTGTCAGACTGGTAACTGAGAGAGAAGTTACATTATCAGATTGGTGACAGAGAGGTTAGGTACAGTGTAGGACAGGTGACAGAAGAAGTAGGTACATTGTCAGACTCATGACAAAGGAAGAAGGTGCCATGTCAGACTGGTGGCAGAGGGAGAATGTGCAGAGACAGACTTGTGACAAAAGGTGTATGTATTACAAAGGGAGATTGTACTGTGTCAAGACTGGTGGCAGAGTGATTAGGTACAGTGTAAGACAGAAGATACAGGGTCGGAGCAGTGTCAGACAGGTGACACAGGGTGGTATAATGTCAGACATGTGGCATAGGGAGTAGGTACAGGGTCAGACTGGTGTCAAAGGGGGTAGGTACAGAGTAAGACTGGTTAGCGAAGGGTAGTGGCAGTGTTAGACTATAACAGAGGGAATAATTACAGAGTCAGACTGGTGACAGAGGGAGTAATTGCGGTGTCAGCCAGGTTGCATAGGAAGTAAGTACAGTTAAGACTGGAGACAAGGATAGTAGCTACACTGTAAGACTGGTTACAGAGAAAGTACAGAGTTAGACAGGTGACAAAGGGAGTAAGTGCAGTGTAAAAATATGCATCTGAGGAAGTTGTTACAGCGTTAGACTGGTGACAGAGGCGATAGGTACATGGTAAGACATGTAACTCAGGAAGTAGGTACAGTGTCAGACTGTGATGGAGAAAGTAAGCACAGTGTAAGACATAAGACAGAGGTCGTAGTTCTGGAATCAGATATCAGTTGTCAGAATGAGTAGTGGCATTGATAGACAGATGACAGAGGAAGTAAACATATTAAACATAAAGTAATAGTCCTGACAGTAAGTACAGGCACAGCTAGAGCAATGAGGAGAGTTTGAGAATTAATAAGTTAAAGCGAAATCTACGAATAGACTTTGCCAAGCGATTGTGCCTGACCTTTGGATAAGAAGATAAAGTCCTGTAGTCAGATTGTTAGAGCACTGAAAGTGATAGCTGAGATAAGTGAGAGAATGAGAATGAGGGACTGTGTGCTCAAGTGAGCTAAAAATACAGCTAACCCTGAGGTGAGCTAAATAATGCTTTGGTAAAGAATGCTGCAACAATTAAAGTTGTGTGTGGAATGACTTAAAGACAGGCAGAGGAAGCATTCAAGTTTTATAGTGAGAAAGACACCCAGGAAGAGAGTGATGCAGCATAGCCATCTAAAAGTCAACATTATTATATTAATAAAGTACTAGGAAAAATAAATATATATACCATCACTGAATATTTTCTTAGTGTTACCATTGTGCATGACCAGTAAACTCAACCCATCAAATCTGTAAAGTTTCAATAAAAAAATATCACAAATTTTACACCTTACAATTATTGCAATGATAATATTTGTAGAAAGTACAATAGGATTCAACTGCATGCTTTTCAGCAATGATGTGTAAATAATACCTTTGGACAACAAGTACAATAAAATATATGACATGTGGTAAAAGGCACTACAGAAAACCACTTTTGATATCTTAAAATCACTGCACTTAGTCATGGGTCTTTAAAAATAACTACTAAAAGAATATTAGCTTTCACTTCCAAAGTGTCGCAGTTAAAGTAAGAATTATATCAGATAATCCTTCAAGTTATTGGTGATACATTTGACCACCAGTCCGGATATTTTTGTTTAGAGTCAAAGCTTAGATGCTGAATCTCTATTCTATAAACCATGTTCTACTACTTGTAAGTGAACAGAGCTTCATGCTGGACACTAATAGAATCTTGAAAGTGCCATTACAATATGCTTCTTTGTATTGCTTCTCTGCGTCTGTATTCATTATAAAAAAGATCACATAGTAACCAGATTCATATGTTACACTCTCTAAAGCAGTTACAAAATATCCAGTCATATTTAAGTGTTCAGAATAATTAATTGCTAAGACAGGTGGCCCTTTTTTGGTAAATAACATGAACAATACTGGGTAATATGAAGGTTACCTGACCATTCAAACACATAGTACAGCTGATAGAATGACTATTCTTTTCATTTCATCACAACATTAAACAATTTTGTTTCACAGAATCAACCATGGTGTCTGCAAAAAGGGCATAAATTTATCCTTACAATGTATATCATATCCATAAAGTGTATGTATAAAAGAAGATTAGCTAATCAGTACAATAAAGCGTAATTGTCAAAACCAGCATTAACAAAGAATTTAACCCAGCCCTTTGTTACCCAACATTTGGCATTGTCCGACAGTCCTAACCACAGGTAGCTAATGCGTTTTTTAATATATATTCAATATGAAAAGAGCGCTATACAAATGCGGTATATAATAATAATAATAATGCGTTGATACACTTATTTATATATAGAAGGCATACATGTTAATGAAAAAAAGAAATGTTGACAAAGCCAATGTATGCCTTTCACTATAATGAAAAGAGCTTCTATAAAGTTAATATGCCTGCTGTCACTAGTCACTTTCCACACCAAGCTGTAATGTGTCAATAATTCCACAGTTATAATGTTAAGTCATATTCACCGTCCTGATAGCATAATGGTAGAGCGTCTACTTCAGGTGTGGGAGGTTGGGGGTTCGATCCCTGGCCATGTCATACCTAAGAGGATAAAAAACAGGTACTAGCAGCTCCTTTGCTCAGTGCTCAGCATAAAGCAGCCAGGCAAGCATCTGTTAGTAGATTCCTCTTTCATCGCTCAATAGCTTTATAAATAATGTCATTTAATCTGTAGATTATAAGCAACATTAAATAAAGCTCCTCTATCCTAGGACTCATAGAGCAGCATCAAAGCTGACAATCCCACCTGGGTGCAATATGTCACAAGATAATTTCTCAAAGTAGTCTAGCCTCCGGGAAACAAAGCAGGGAGTGCTGACTGGACTGATCTAGACTAGACAACAGCCAAACTAATTGACTGAACTGCACTAAAAGGTCTGCCTATGTCGAATTTTTGACCCACTTATCTCTCTCTCTGTCTCTCGGGTATGTGCTGGACTCTTCTAAAGCATTGTCGCACACCTTGGATACACCATTTTAATCTTTAACGGTTTTAACATCATTTCAACATCTTAAATTTATAAAGATTTTCATGATTTTGATATTTAACACATTCAGTTTCATACGACGCTCGTTTATTACAAGCGTCTTGTCGACAATGAATTGCTGATTCGCGCTTTGATGTTTTCGTACTGTGTCGTTTTGTACTGGGCATAAGTAAACATTTCTTAGAAATATTGATAAGCATATACATTCAAAGCTATAGTATATAACTTTTTCAAATGTTTGAAAAATGGGCCAAATCACACAAGCACTGCACTGCAGTTCAATTGATTCACGACACATGTTTTATGTATAACACGTATTGCACCAGTGGTTTTTAAAGATCAACTACAATCAAATCATTAAAAAATGCATTTCAACAAATCACATACATAAAATAAATGTTTAAACAGTAAGACTTACCTTTTTAGCTTTGATAGTGTGAGCAGCAATAATTCAAAATGGCGTTGATTTTACGCGGAAAAAAGTTCATGTCACGTGGTTAATATCATGCTCATCCGGAACCCTCGGAAGTTTTCCTTATTTCTATACCTACTGCCGAGATTTTCCCATCTCTCTACTGGAACTATTGCTGTTAAAGTGTGACTGGGAACCAGAGAATAGAACTATTGCTGTCAAAGTGCGACTGGGAACCAGAGAATAGAACTATTGCTGTCAAATTGCGACTGGGAACCAGAGAATAGAACTATTGCAGTCAAAGTGCGACTGGGAACCAGAGAATAGAACTATTGCTGTCAAAGTGCGACTGGGAACCAGACAAGATAACTACTGCTGTCTAAGTGCTCTTGGGAACCAGACATAAGAAATACTGCTGTCATAGCGCATCTGGGAACTAGACAAGAAAACTACTGCTGTCAAAAAGCTCCTGGGAACCAGACATGAGAACTACTGCTGTCAAAGCGCGACTGGGAACCAGACTAGAGTACTACTGCTGTCAAAGTGCTCCTGGGAACCAGACTAGAGTACTACTGCTGTAAAAGTGCGACTGGGAACCAGACTTGAGAACTACTGCAGTCAAAGTGCGACTGGTAACCGGACAAGCGAACTCCTGCTGTCAAAGTGCAACTGGGAAACAAACATGAGAATTACCGCTGTCAAAGTGCAACTGGGAAACAGACATGAGAACTATTGCAGTCAAAGTGCGACTGGGAACCTGAGAATAAAACTATTGCTGTCAAAGTGTGACTGGGAACCAGACAAGAGAACTACTGCTGTCAAAGTGCGACTGGGAACCAGACATGATAACTACTGCTGTCAAAGTGCTCCTGGGAACCAGACTAGAGATCTACTGCTGTCAAAGCCTATTGGGAACCAGACATGATAACTACTGCTGTCAAAGTGCGACTGGTAACCGGACATGATAACTACTGCCGTCAAAGCACGACTGGGAACCAGACAAGATAACTACTGCTGGATACTTTTACAACAGTCTTGATACCCTTATCCTTTCTCAAACTGAAATGTGACAGATTATCGCAGGATTTGAAAGAGGAATACAACCCTGACCAACTAGAGTTAAACTTCCTGTTACTTACACAGTTATCAGTATAGAAAGTCTGATACCTTCCCAACTCAGCAACAGTAGAGCTGATAGTGTTTCAAATTTGACATACTAATCACACTGGTATTAAGATATATACTAAATTAAAGCAAGACCATTAAAGCAATATAGTTTTGAACGAAAGGAAATGATTATCCGAATAGTGTAATATCCGAATTACACTTCTAGTTAACCGATAAAGAACGTACCTGATCCTTTCCTTCGGCTGTAAAATCACACCAAGCAATAATTATCTGTTTGTTAATCTTCCCAGATTCATTATTAGGATCATTATTGTCCTTGTTTCCGCCGTTTTCCATGAAAACATAATCATCCCAAAATTGGACAATGATTATTTTTGGTCTCAGACCAATAAATATATGCAGAGTAGTCGTTCTTGACCTTAGAAGCGAATTGATCTGACGCATCTTTTTCTCCTACTAGTAAGTAAGCAAGTTGAGAAAGTAAGAAAGTAATATTTATTTATAATTTTGGGGTGCACAACATGATACAAAACATACGCTCTGAAGAGATTTTAAAGTCGACTTATAAACTACAATTACATAAAACAATACATATTACAATAGTCAATACAATACATGTATAACAGATGGAATTAAACATATTAAAATATATTTAAAAAATACGCCACGTGTACTGAAAAAGTAACACATAAAAATAGATTAAATAAGCCACATGGATTTAAGGAAAGACAATTGATTATAGGTAAAATGGTAGCATTCATTTATTGAACACGTATACAAAAAAAAACAGAATAAAATTTATAAGGTAACTGCTGATCTTGGCCAAGGCCTAAAAACTGCCTTAAAATATAAATTGGATAGTAATAAAAATAGGATGTAAAGAAACACAGAAGTGAGACAAATAAGAAATGTTTTAATAGAAAAGGATTCCTATACTGTTGTATATAATACCGACTAAATAAAAGTTTGTATTTTGTATCTTGTATCTTCAAATTACAATTATCTCATAATTACGCAACCCAATTTTATTGTTATGACTAGCAATACAAACAGAATATAAAACAATACAAGGCATGCAAAGGATTGTCTTGAACATTCAATGTATATATCTTTTTGTATTGGATTCTCCAGTAAAATGCCAAGATAGAGGACAGTAGTTTAAATTTGACATGATAAAATAATAGTATACGGTGAGCATTCCACGTTTATGAATATTTTTACCAATTCTTTTCGTGACGTAAAGCTGTCTGGCTGCTTTCTCACAAATAATCGTATATACAACATGAGTATTAAAGTTCATCATAAAGCCGAAAGTTACACATTGTAATTTAACTTCATTTTCACATTTTACGTTTACCCCATCAAGATTAAAAGTATATTTAATTTATGTTTTTTCCCCAAAAAGATATTGCTTGAAACATTTCAGGATTGGCTTTCATGTGATTATTTTGTTATTACGTAAATATTGTTGTCTCTAGGTTACCAGTCCGGTTATTTCTGGACCATCCCTCGTATTAAACCATTTAATGAGACACAAACTATCAGTTTGAAAATGTTTTACAAGAGTTTCAGGATTTGTACCTTTACATGAGAAGGTAGTGTCGTCTGTATAGTTATATTAGTCACTGTGATGTACAAATTCAAATATGTCGTTAATAAATATGTTGAAAAATAGTGGACCAAGGATCGAACCTTGAGGAACACCTTTTATTATAAATCTGAAATTGCTATAATTATCTCCAATTTTCACACACTGTTTTCTATTTGAAAGATAGCTATTTACAAGTTTCAATGATGAGTCAAACAGACCATAATGTTTACATTATAATAAAAGTAGATCATGGGGCAAACAGTCAAAGGCCTTCGAGAGATCCATGAGCACAGCCGCCAGATAGTAACCCTGGTCCAGAGCTTGCTTCCAATCTTCAACAATTTTAAGAAGTGTAGTGCTACACCCTTGACCTCGCCTGAAAGCACTTGGATTGAAAATATGTTCTAAGTGATCTAGCAGCTGCACATACATAGCCCTCTCCTTGACATTACTGGGAGAAGACTAACTGGACGATAGTTTCCCTTGTCTAAGGTACTGCTTTTCTTATTAACTGGAACAACTTGAGCGATTTTCATACTATCGGGGAAAGCACATTCATTAAAAGATCGGTTGACAATATTTGAAAGTGGGAACGCTATAATATGACTAGATAGTTTCAACATGTTTACAGAAATATTATCATACCCTGTGGCTTTTTTGACATTCATTCTGTTTAACTGTTTAAAAACAAAATCTTCATTAACTGGTTTTAAACACAAATTTTTATCTTTACCATCCATTATATTGTTAATTTTTCTACTACTATCATGATTTTCATTGTAAACTGCCTCGCTATCACCGATATTTTTAGCTACGTTAACATAAAAATCATTAGACATATTACAAATTTCCTTTTAGTCTGTAACTAGATTATCATTTTCTAATAAAAGTGTGTTTATATTACAGACAGAACCTTTGTCAAGAATGGCGTAATTGTCCCCCAAAAATCCTTACGCTTACTCCCCCAGTACACCTTTCTATAAAATATTTTCTGACTGAGTTCCTTCTCTCTTTATTGTCTGAATTTCTCATTTTCCTATAGTTATGCCAGTTCTTGTCTGATTTTGATTTTTTGGAATTTATCAAGAAGCATTCTCTTCTTATTCACTAAATTCTTTTAAACTGAATTTATGAAAGGGAGCTGGGCATCAAGGTGTTTTCTAGTTTTAATGGGTGCGTGTTTATCAATACAATACAATACAAGTAAATTTAATTCAGCAATTAAGCACATATGTGCTTTTCTGCCGTCAGTTGGCGGCAAAAATAATACATACATACATGTAAATTAATATTTATGACAATACATCATAAGAAATATATGAACAAACATGTATAAGTATAAAGTAATCTTTAAATAACGATACATCATTGTGATGAGTATGAGTACAGAATGTGAATCTTAAAGCAGTGCTTTTACTTGAAAAACAAAGAATCGTTAGAAAGTTAGACAAAAAAGTTAGACAAAAAACAACAACAAGCAAAACAAGATAGCAACAAAATTAAATTGTAGACTTATTATGTGTTTACTTGATTTAGTAAAGAAGATCGTTTTTTATTAGCAAGATGTATATATTTTGCTAATTTACAAATTAGTCTAGTACTTGTTGAGGACATTAGATTTCGTAATTTTTTGATAGTTGGCCAATGGTTATAATAATTGGATAGGCATTCTTTGCGAATATTACGGTACATGGGACAGATTAAAATAAAATGGAATTCATCTTCTATTACGTTCTTATCACAAAAAATGCATTTTCTATCAGCTCTGTCAATATTTCTGTAACGTCCTTCTTCTATGGCAAGTTTATAAGCAGAGCAACGAATACGAGAAAGAGCAATTCTATGATTATCATTTTTGATACAAGATAAATATTTTTCAGATCCAAAATTATTTTTAAATAGTTTGTAGGTATTCAATTTAGGCATGTTGTCTAAAAAAGAGAAAAATAGTTGATAATATTGACTATATAAACATTGTATAATATTGTTCAACTGGGAACGTGAAAAATCCATAGTATCCCATATGTATGAGTATCCTAGATCGTTCAACAAGTTCTTAACATCGCTTGCCCAAGAATTTGTATCATAATTTGCTTTATCATACATAAATGCTTTATACATTAGTGAATTCTTGGCATTTATTATTTTGAAAAAATACTTTAAAATATTTACTTTTGGATTAGCTCCTTTATAGCTATCTATTTTCACTTACGAATGAAAACAATTGTAAGTTCAACTTATTATTCAAATTCTTTTTAAATACAAAATTCAAAAAGGTCATTTTTGAAATTTTTGAATAATTGCGTCAAAATGACCCGTAAACGAGTCATTTATCTGGAATTCTGTTTTACATGTATCTTTCATGTGCTTGTACTATAATTAGTATAAACGTGAATAATAAATAAAAGACGTAATTGTTCCGTTTTGGGATAAAGGTACTAAAATGTTATCTAAAACTGCGAATTTTTGGAATCTGATCGTATGCAAGTTTTTAAAAATCATGGTTGATATCAACTTTTAGTTTAAACTACAAATTTGTCTAAAAAGGGGTTAAATGACATTGATATGAAATTATCATTTAATGAACAAATGTGATATAAGTACCAACATAGTACTTAAAACTATGAATTTCTGGAATCTCCTTCTCGTGTATCGAATGCTAAAACAGATTTTGCTTCCAAATAAGTGTTGTAGTTCATGCTTCTTCAAGTATGTAAAACAGAAGAATAATATGTATTACATAAATACCCCGGTAAATGTTTAAAATGTCATTTGTTACTGTTGTTACTGTTTTTACACGTGGAATTTTGTAATAGTGTACATCTGTTACAGAATGTATTTACTTAAGTTTCGTTTTTTATAACTTGAGGTTTAGCTTTTAATCATTGTCACTTTCGGCATTTTCGCTATCAGAGGCTATACTAGATCTTGACACTGTGCAAATGATTGAACACTTAAGTTCGTGCTATTACAGGAGCAGCAACTTGAATCGCAGTTCGGTCGACAGCTATATCGAATCACTTTAACATATCTTCAGGGACAGACTGTAACTTAGTCTTTACAGGCTGAACATTTCCATTAACAGACTCACATCCCTAATCGAGTGGATTTTAGACTTTGTTGTCCTTCCATATTTGAGTCTGTATGTATATATATCTGAACGGCTTCTTTGAACTCTGTTTAAGTTTTGAGGTGTTTTAAAATTACTGATTTTACAACGTTAAATGATGTTAAAGATGTTTGGCATCAAATTAAGGTATGCATGAAAGAGAGAGAAGTAAACACAGCTTATGACTCTTTTTAATTTAGCAAAGTCCCGTTCTCGACTTTCCTTACTTTGTCAGACCTGAAGACAATGTTTTGGTCAAACAGGTTAGTACGGTGGCACAACAAAACCAGCGACAGTCTATAATTTTCAAATTATGACGGAATTATGTAACTCATACACAAGAAAGTTAGAAATCGTTTAAGCTCAAATATATTGTGTGATGCTTTTTTCATGTTGTTAATAAAACAAATCATATAACAAGTGAATTAAGCTTAACTTGGTTATCATTTCGCTTTATAAAACAATTCTTAGAGATAACATTGTTTTTGCGAGTTTAAAGTTTCGTACTCAGCGCTCAGACAACAAAAATATTGTCACACGAAATTTAACACTTAACATGATCAATTTTGGTCCTAACGCGCTACCGTAGTAAAATATTTCTATTTGTCAAGGTCGTCACCAAATACGGTATTTTTAATGAATTTACTGCCATATATAAAATTAATTAAATGTAACTATTAAGTTCACATCGGAATCTCAACTCAAAATCAAAATACTATCGGCATCCATTACTTTTTGTGACCCAAAAACTGTATATATTTTGTTCCTAACGAACAAGTATCACTGAACTGTTCTTTGTATACAAATGTTGATGAAACACTTAATCTACTTTGAATTTTCAAACCCGAACAAATTCAGTGCCTTCAGCGCTTTGATTATTTGATATTATAAAACTTATTGTATTGTTCGTTTTTTTTTCTCAACTGTCAAAACATAAATAATTTCACAGTGAATGCGTTTATCATGAATTATTGTTGTAATACATCAATGAGTTTCTGGAAGTGGGTATTATGATCGAGTAAAGCTGTTTATGCCGTATGATATGTTTTAGTCAAGATATTTTAATATCAACTAGGCCGCCAGTACAAAAACAATGCATTCAGTCACCGTCTAAATATTCAAATTTGCCAGTTGAGAAAAAACCGACAATATTGTATAGTCAAAAAGTTTGGAATTGGCAGTCTATGCAAACTCAGTACAAAAATCACTTTGTTAATCGTGCAAATGTAAAGCAATGTGTCGCTCATTACTTAATGAACAGAAATAAATTGAGAGTCAGTTTGATATTGTTCTACAATATTATAATTATTAAGTAACTTGCTGTGGTATTTTTTCACAATAAGGGACTTAAGTCACTTATTTCCCCTTGTATACTCATCAAATGGGTAGGTCCAATTAGTTGGATTACTCAGATTTTACCCTTACTTTTTAATGTCAATTTGCCAAAATTAATCTTAAATAACTTTTTTGTAAATCATTTAATTTGTTTGAAATTCAAGCTAAGTATTTTTAGGGTAAATAACTATCTAAATTTGATCACTTCTGTAAATGTCTTTATTAACAAGAAACATATTAGATGAAATATTTTGTTATCCTTACATAGGAATTCAGTGATAAAATCCGAGGATTCTAACTGTAAGAACCTACTTACCAATTGGATAGCTTCAGATTTTATCAGGGAAAGATAACTGATTAAAGTCCCTTATTATAGAGTGTTTGCTTTGTTTGTGTCACGTTCTTGTCTTTATTCTCATTTTGCTGTTCAGTTGCCTCACCGCTATCCGTAGAAAAGCTTAAATCTTAAAACCCAATTTTTTAATCAGAACCATGTACAATCTGACGCTAGTGTCCTACCTACCATGGGTTCATTATACAAAATGTGACATTCTTTGTATGGTAATCTCTTCAACAACGTCGCGCTGACATTAAGCTTATCATGATGTAAACAACATGATTTGATAAATATACCAACATCTCATCATTTGAATCCAGCTTCCTAAAAACGAATTAGAAATGGAGAATGGTATGAAATCGACCAGAAAGCTCAGTCAAGACAGCACTCGCCTTGTTAGGGATCGGCCCGGGTTCGAATCCTGGTAAGGCTGCATATTTTTGTCACCCTGGGACATACATTATGTTTATGTCTAACAGTTCTTCATTAACAGCTACAATGTGTTGATGAGAAGAAGAGATCCGGTATTTTACAATAAGAAGACCCACAGGTAATTTCATCATTAAGATAAATAACTGGTGCATGTATGTTCATATTATAATTTATTTTGTTCAAAATAATAACATACGGTACATGGAATTTATTGACCATTACAGAAATTTTAACAATAAATTAAATACAAGATTTTGTCAGGTCACACGACTTAGCTTATAATATTATGATAAATACAAGTAATACAGATGTAAGATAAAAACAAAACATTCCGAATAAATAAATTATCACTCTATGATTGACGAAGTTTTCTAACAAAATGTTAATTTGACTTTTTCCTATCCCATAGTAAATACCAATTCCATCACTGAATATTGAATCTTCATTTTCCGAGGCAAACTTTGAACTCGGTAACAAAAATCCGTTCATGTATGTACATCATATAGGTCCGAGATAAAAGAAATGACTTGCATTTAGATATATTCGGCTGTTTTCTTTATCAATGAACCTAAAATGGGTGAATTTCGAGTTATAAGTTGATTCAAATCACGACAAACATTACTAAAATTATAACAGAAAGTAGAACGACGCTCATGACCAAAAGCACTGTTCTGTGCTGAAGTCTTTGAATGAAGTGAAAAAAGTGGTAAAAACTCTGGTCAAAGGGAGGTAATTCGGTATTTAGTGTATTGCTTTAAAAGACCTGCAGCGATTATTTCCCTTGATCTAAAAAACAAAGCTATTCTGTGACATAACTATTTTAAGAGTTTGACTGTAAAACCTCCCTCGAAAAATTCCTCCTTGTCAAAGAAAAACACTTATGTATAGTTTGTATTTACTTCAATTGATTTGCGAAACACAAAACCTTTATTCTGAATTGCTATATATACTTAACGAAACTTCTAAGTACACCGGTTTCAATGTTGTCAGAAATTATCATTTTTCAACATTTATGTTCGATCGTTAATGGAAATGTGTACAGGACTATACTGCCGTCTGTCTGCATGGTTTTCGTGCTTCTTAATTGATGCAAAATTAATTTTGTCGTGCATGTGCAGAAAAGCGGAAATGCGCACGTGTTTATCGCGCAAAAAATTAACATGGTCAGTTTTAGTGAAAATCATTAGTGAGTTGATATACACTACGAAAAATCAAGAAATGGCTCGAATTTCGCTTCAAGAACCAGAAATTGCCATGGGTATTTTGCCAGACGGTGCGTCGTCTGCGGAATAAGACTTCTAATTGCTAATTTTCTGTTCAATCAAAACAATTAGGAAATGTTCCCATATTAACGCATGCGAGACAAAAATGGTTTTGCATTGATAAAGTAGCATGAAAGCAAAGGTCAGTATGGTCCAAAACACATTTCCATCATCGATCAGACTTTAATGTTGATGACTTTAATAAGACTTCCTAAAATACTGAAATCGGAGTACTTAGAAGTTTCGTTAAGTATATGACTGGGATAGAACATATCAACAATTTGGTTAGAAAAATATACCTAGAATAAAAATTGATCTCAAAAATAAACGAAGTATAACGATTGATTCCGGAAACACAAACACTGTTACGATAATGATTATATGTGATTTTTTAACATGGCTAATGATAAATTTACACGGAATTTAAATTATTTCTGAATACATTATATATCACAAAAACGTGAGTAAATAAACGAATTAATAATTTTAATTGAAAAAAATCACGTGATAAGGTACTCTTCATTAGAAACAAACACAATTGTAATACAATTAAAATGAATTAGAAATGAATAAAATGCAGAAACTCTGGCAGTAAAATATACAGTGTGTTTATTTCAGACAAACTATTTTAGACACATGTAGAATTAGGTACCTTTAAGTATCATTCTAATTCATAGGGGTGTAACAATACGGTAAAACCCGTATTGCAATATACATGTATTACAATATTAAAAAACTGTATCGCAATATATTGCAATATGTATCGGTTATTGCATAGACATGTAATGTATGAATTAATGCACGTGCATGTGTCTAAATTGGATTAACATTACACACCTATGAGTATTTTCAAATGATAACTTATCCAAATATTTGAATTGAAAAAAATATTTCTCCAATTTGACCAATGTTTAACACAATAAGATTATTTCAAGTTTTAAACACATTTCAACATTTGTTCAAACATTTAAATTTCATATTCTGATAAAAACAATCAGTATGGCACACATCTGCAAAAAAAACGGTTCAGGGAAAAACAAACCGGTTAAAAACCGTCAGAAATCGTATTGCAATATTACCCGGTATATCGGTTAACCGTTACACCCCTACTAATTCATATTATGTCAAGAACTTACTTTGGTTTAATGCCGATATTACAACAGTAAAAAAATTTCTTTGTTCACATGTAATTTCAATATAAGACGAGAGTTAAGAGTGTGTTATCTTTGAAATAGACTTATTACAGAAATGGTCCCGCTACGGGGGTCTGGAATTCCTATGTCCGATTTTTCCGAATCGTACATGTATGTCTGTGGACAAGTCAGTATATATATCCCACTTGTCTGTGGACAAGTAATATTTTTAGGCCAAAAATACCACATTGTAAACCCAGGCGACCGGCGCGGTCCTTAATCAAAAACACTACATGTTTATGAATACATGTATGCAAGATATATTACTAGAAATGGTAATTTTTAACTAATTTCACTTAGAGGTCAGGTTCTCCACCAGGAATGTATTGATTTCACTTATTTACTAATGCACGTGTAGCTAAGGCTTGGTTCTTTCAACTGACACCAACATCTTTTACGTATGCCGAGTAATAAAGTCATGAGCAAAAAACTACCATTTTTGAGTAATATATTTTAAGTAGTATACCTTACTCGTACATGTATATATAATGTACATGATTCAGGATTGTGCCGGTCGTCTGCGATTTTAGATACAGCAATGTTTTTTTCCACAAATTTGGGAATATGACCCATACCTCTAGAATTGGGAATTTTATCGGCATTTTGGTAAAAATTGGGATGAAATTTCAAGTAAATTTAATAACAATAGAAGATTCAACAAAGTTTTTAGTTTCATTTTTCGTTTAATTAGTTAGTTAATTAAAAAGAAAGATTACTTGGATGAATATTTTTTAGCTGAAACATACTTACAGCTGTTTTTTTTTCTTCAAAAATCTGTATTTTTCAAGTGAAATTGGGAATTTTGGATTGAAATTTGGGAAAAAATATATGATTTTAGATTGGGAATATAGCCCATAAACGGCTATAAAATTGACCAAAAATAAACATTGATACATCATAACAAAACTTATAATGTGGATGTCGTAATGCTTTAAAATGAATAATCTTTTGTAAAACGTTTATCATTCATTACTCACAGCATGAATATGTTTGGTTCTGAGTATCGAACCTCTGTTAAGTGCATTTTGATCCTAGGCTAGTTGGTTTTAAGATTTCTTTCGTCCGTAGACAAGTGGGAAAAAACTTGAAATTCCACATTAAATGCTCGTATAAAAACCTCATCGATCATTGCAATATATCTCGATGATTGACCCTGAGGATTAATTATAAAAGATAGAGGTCTATTGTATATTAAGACTGTTCCACTTTTAAGACTTTCAATCATAACGATCCAATTATTTATGTCGTCACAAATCACTAAATGTCGCCGGCCGACGTTGTAAATGCCAGTTTTCACTAAATATCGGCCGGTGGCAGGACTGCGGCAGTTACGATCGACCGGTTGCTGTAAAAAAAAAAGAGTTAAATTTCTGGCGACGTCGTGGCGATTTTTTCTATTTGTGCAAATCGGCAGGTTGCGGGGCTGGCGTAGTTTTTGTTCGCGCGGTGGTAGGCAAGTGGCAGGGGGGACGCAGGGCGATTTTTCCGCCTACTAATCGGCCGATGACTGCTAGAAGCTTACTGCTAATCTCCAGCACCTGACATGCCCCGCCCGATTTCAATATATCGACCGGTGGCAGCGCGGAGGCTTGGAGGCGGCAGTAAATGTCGGTAGGTGGCAGGACTGCGATCTGTCGATTTCAGACATTAGTTTATAATGAATTGACTATAATAATATCAACTTCTCCAACTATGAGAAATCAAGACCACAAGGATCGATCTACATTTTATCAACCGAAAATCAGCCTGTCACCGTCAGATTATCAGGTGGGCGCAGAGCGGTGGCAGCTCAATCGTCGGCCGACGGCAGTTGTAAATGGGCTGTCCCCCGCCGGGTCGCTAGGCGGTGGCAGTTTAATCCTAGCTGCCGCCGCCATGCCACCTAACTGCCACTTGTCGGATATTTTGGGGTGTCACGTTTCCCACAAGCCTTTTAACTCAACTGTCGCCGGCAGGCGGCATTTTGTTGGCAGTTATACGTGACTGCTATCAGTGATGTGTAAAAAATCAACAGGCGGCAACCAACATCATGGCCCTGCCGATGTCTTAAATTGGCCGGCGGAATTAAGCTATAGAGACGCTAGCATAATGGAACTTTTTATTATCATTGCATGTATTTTGTTGGATAAGAATATGCATGATCTACGGTTTTTGTGGAAATCCTTTGTTTAATAAACAGTATATTAAAATACACCACTTATCTCTTTATAAAATATACGCTGTGTATTGCACAACAAAATGTCAAACAAACCAATCAAGGAGTTTCAAAAAAGGATAAAAAGTGACCAAATAGTATCTGTTATAAATACGATAATTATTAATTATTTATAACTGTTTACATTTCAACCGAATTAAATAGTTTTTGTACATAGATTTAACATTAATTATACATGTACTAATGTTAAGTAACTGTTTCTCATATGTTTTGTGTTTTTATTTTGAAAGGCACTCGTATTCACATTTCAATTCAAACACACTACATTAATACTGTCTTATATTTTATGCAAGTATAACATTTGCAACAATGGCAACTGTTTAAAGAGAATCAACACAATGTATCCATGACGCTATAACATTCTATCTGCCATTTTTCACAAATGAATGAATATGATTTAGATGGAAAACTTGACATGGACGGATCCAGGATTTTTTTCGGAGGGGGGTCCGAACTTTTCTAGGGGGGGGGGGGGCTAACCACAAACTTCAACCACATTATACACATTTTGCAGAAAAAATGAAACATATGGATAATTAAAACTACTTACCCATTAAATATATGTTAAGCACCGAGAAAAATTGATTCATACTACTTAAAAATGACTGACAAGCGAGAAAAAACACTATTGGACATGTATATTTTCCAAATTCAAGGGGGGGGGGCAGACCCCCCTGACCCACCGCTGGATCCGCCCATGACTTGATGTTAACATTCGGAACACCGAAGTGACTTTCTAAGTTAAAATATCTCAGACAGTCTTTTCATATTCAAATATATTCATTAAAGCAGTTAATCACAGAAATTTTATTTGTCGACAGTTGGCAACGACAACAATTGGAATGTTTGATCTCACTTAAAACATATTTCATTCGAAGACGAAATTCTCACACGTTTTGTTTCTGTAAGTTCAAAAACAAATCAAATCAACTTCATGATTTATACAACAGAGTCCATCATTCGGAACAACCTCGGCGATCATCTACGAAGATTTACCTCGGATATCAAACGTAGTAGGAATACAACCAAGTTATGAGGTCAGGCGATTAACCTCATAGGTTTTGTAGTGGCGATGTAAACAACCAACATGGCAGATCATTTTGCAGAAAGTATCGAGTACACAAAACATGTTTAAGGATCAACTTTGATTTAAGTGAATATCAGTTACAGGCATTGAAGAGCTTTAACTGCCCATAATCGTCCGTCCTTTTTGGTGTGTGCCAGCGTTCTATTGAGTAAACGTCGGGAACGAGGCTAGATTCTGGAACTACTTTCGCTCCTCGTGATATCCGAGGTGTATTTGCGTGGAAAATCGCCGAAGTAGTTCCAAATGCAGAGTCCATGTGAGAACTACTTTCTCACCGTATGACGTTTAATGAATGAATACAAGCATATTAACGTCGAAAATTACCAAAGGGTTCCGAATGTTATTTTTAATTTTACTCCCATACATGCACTTTGATTGATCAGATTTAAAGCTAACATATCAATTCTTCCAGTACTTATTTCATGACTTAGTAAAACATTCTAGAGTCAAGTCTTTGTTTTCTTTATGACGTTCTACAACAACGGTTGCTATGTCGTCACGCCCCATGTCTCGTAGAGCCATAGATAAATTATTGACAGCGCCATCTTTCTTATCTTTTTGTTGTCTCTTCCAGTAAAGTAATATCTTGTATGTAACATCCACCATCCCTAGACCATTTGATATAGCATCAAAACCTAGACCAGTTATTGTACTGTCCGGTAAATCCAGATGTACGGCTAAAGTCAAACCTTCCGGTACCAGACGGGACAACGTCATTAAACTTTTCCCTGATAAAATTCTAGATTCCTTCTCCACTGAAACAGATCGAGAAGTAATTAAATAATCTAATTGTACTCGTTAAAATGATTAAAATAAATTCTTACAAGTAATTGAGTTCACATTAACACAAGAAAATGACTAGAACCCAACTGATCCTAAAAGATAATTGGATTAACATAAAAAATTAATTTACATGAACAGTTGAAATAACATGGACAATTAAATTAACTCAGCTAAATGATTTTACATTGATACGTACGTTCAAATCTAAATTTATGTTCTTAATAACATGAAAATTTGATTCAAATTAATGTTTGCATAGACGTTTGAATTTGCATAGGTATTCAAATAGAAATTGATTGTGCATTGACACTTACATGAGTCCTTACTAGATTGGACTGTATGGATTCTTTAGATTTACATGAGTCCTTACTAGATTGGACTGTATGGATTCTTTAGATTTACATGAGTCCTTACTAGATTGGACTATATGGATTCTTTAGATTTACATGAGTCCTTACTAGATTGGACTGTATGGATTCTTTAGATTTACATGAGTCCTTACTAGATTGGACTATATGGATTCTTTAGATTTACATGAGTCCTTACTAGATTGGACAGTATGGATTCTTTAGATTCACATGAGTCCTTACTAGATTGGACAGTATGGATTCTTTAGATTTACATGAGTCCTTACTAGATTGGACTGTATGGATTCTTTAGATTTACATGAGTCCTTACTAGATTGGACTGTATGGATTCTAACATATAAAATTTAAATTTGCATATATACTTGGAATTTACAAGAAAACTAACATATGAATTTGAACTCACATAAATAATTACATGTAAACTTGAATTTTGATGAATACTTACACTATAATCTTAATTTACATATATACTGTTATGTGAATTTGAATTTACATAAATACTTACATCATTACTTAAATTGACATAAATACTGTCATGTAAATTTGAATTTACATAAATACTTACTTCATAACTTAAATTGACATAAATACTTACATGTAAATTTGAATTTACATAAATACTTACATCATTACTTAAATTGACATAAATACTTATATGTAAATTTGAATTTACATAAATACTTACTTCATAACTCAAATTGACATAAATACTTACATGTAAATTTGAATTTACATAAATACTTACATATATAAATTGAATTTACATAAAAACTTACATATAAATTTGAATTTACATAAATACTTACATATATAAATTGAATTTACATAAATACTTACATATAAATTTGAATTTACATAAATACTTACATATAATTGGTTTTCTACTTGTTCTCATCAATCTTTCCATCACTGTGGAAGGTATCGGTTTGAATTTCGGCACAAACGGCTCGTCTTTTTTCTCTTCTTGTTTTATGTTCAGATCAAAGTTTATTGTTGGTTTTTCTTTTTCTGGTTTCGGTTCCTCAGGAACAAACTCTGGTTTGAAGTAAGCTCTCACGGAGTCTTCAGGGATTTCCACTTTAAACTTTATCGTAGAAGCAAATTTGCTTAATTGATCAGCAGTATGCATTGGTACAAAACTAATATTTCCTATAAGTCCCTTCTCTTCATTTGTTTTTGGCTCGATCACAAACCGTCTATAACTTTCAGGAAGATATTTAAAAAATTGCAACTCTTTATTGTCAAGAAAATCACTTTCAAAACTGACTTTTATATCGTCTGTTACCTCAATACCCCATTTCATTCCATCAAATATTTCAAACCCATTCACTTCTGCTGTTTTCTGTTTCTGGGATACTGGCGGTGGACGTCGTGAATTAAACGTTGCTTTCTTTTCCTCTTCTTTCTGAATTTGTGATTTTTCTATCAACGCGTAACCTTTTTCCTTTCTTTCCGCTACTTTATCGTCTTTCTGCTTCAATGGACAACATTCAAGAACGACAACCCATAGTTTTTCTTGTAGATTTATAAATACTAATATTTCTCCCATATCCCTGTTTACACGTCCTTCTAATGTCGTCACACAACGATGTAGAACAGCTTTCCTACCAGGCTTCGAGAGTGCAACACAAAACCTGTAAAATAAGATATTTAATAAGACGATAAAAGTGCAATGGATTTTCAAATTTATATACATATAGTGTGCACTTGTATTTGGGGGTAATTGTAACTTCGCTCTAAATCAGAAACTCTTTAACACACATATTTCATATGTAGCCATCATTTTATAAAAACTAATTCAGGGTAACTCACATTTAATCCTTTTTGCTTAGTAGCATTCAACTATCTGATAACTGGGAGACTGGGGAGCATACTCGTGTGTAAGACCTTGTTCAATCTCCGTAAACAGATATCCTGTAGAGCATTGTCGTACAGGATCTCTACTATCTCAATGGAGGGTCACGTCGAGATGACCTTTATGTCTACTAATCAATGCGTAGCTTTTATCCAGACGAAACACTATTAATAACATATTGATTTCGTAATTTCTATTTTTAGACCAAGGTTTGCAAGCTAATTAAACAGCGGTTTTATTTACAGTGTGCGATTGAACGGCTCATTTCAAATTGCGTGATGTAGACGATGTAAACAAGTTACGTGTCATAACAATTTCGTCATTAATATTATGATGAGAAAAGGTCACCTGGACGTGACCCTCGTTTAAAAAAGGCCAGATCTAAATTAGCGAGTAGGCGAGCGGAAAAGTTTAGATTGGGTTTTAATCAGATTGGACCTTGTTTTACAATAAATTACTACTACTAGCAAAATCGGTGGTCTTAATAGCGGACCGGTCTTATTATAGAGACCCTTTTGTTCACAAATTAAGCATTTGGGTCTTAATAATTGTCAAAAATCGCATGATTTTGAAATAACAAAAGTGGTCTTAATAGCGGAACTTTACTGATAGATAGACCGTCAGAACCAACTCTTTGCATGCTGAGTAATTCGAATTCTAGCCTGCATTAAGCGTTGTATACGTAATTTTATTCCTTCTACAATTTTAACGAAGTTTAGTAGAAATACTAGCCGAATGACAAACAGCTTAAAACCTGACCACACGTCGAGTTGTTCTGCATCTTGTTTAGTTCCAAGCTGTTTGCTGAAGCTTTTGTAATAACCCCTAGCAGACAAAGAGTTCACGTAATAATTTGTTTTGTTAACTAACAAGTTGTAGTATGTGGATATTATCATCACATTTATGTTAAAACGTCAAAATTCATTTTCTATGAAATCATTACAATTTAGAGCTGTTGATTTCCCAGGAATCAAAAGACAAAAGATTTTTTTATTTGGTCTAACGTCGTGTCAACACTTTTTGGTCATTTTACGGCGTCCAGCGCACCTAACCTACCTTACCTGGACCATTGTCTATAACCAGTACTCATCTACCCTTCCACAAGGCCGGAAACTTCTACATATATCTTATTAATGGAGGAAAATTGACATTATTGTCAAATTTTATGGAAGGGTATAACCTCCCCGGGTGGGATTCGAACCCGTATTCCCCTCGAGACACGATTTTCCAAATCCCGTCGCGCTACCAATTGCGCCACTGACCCGGGTTTAAGATAAAAGAAACCCACTTACGTTGAGAGTGTTTTGATATCAAATGTTACAGTAGTTCTGGTAAATTTATAATTTCCTTCAACGTTCACCCAACCATTTGTTGTCTTCTGTAAAACTGCTATATCATCCGTCTGTTTGTAAAATATAAATTATAATTTTAATTGATCTCTAACCTGTAGCCTGTTCAATTACCCTAAACGTTCCAAAACGTTCCGTAACGATACATTCGGAACTCCTCGGCCATTCGCTGTGAATAATCTAATCTAATGAACAAATATACGATCGTTAAGGCAATGAGTGATGTTTCAAAATTTACGGACTAAAAATGAAACATCACTAATTGCCTAAACGATTGTATATTTGTTTACTTCAACACCGGTAGTTTCAAAATAGCGTCTAAATATGTCCGCAGCGCAGCCGAGGAGTTCCAAATGTATCGTTACGGAACGTTTTGGAACGTTTAGGGTAATTGAACAAGCTACTGATTACCCTACTAAAGTTTCTTAGACAAATTTTGAGAGAGAAAAAAAAACTGATCAAGTCTTCCACATGTAATTTTACTACAATTTAAACTTATTCGTGTAGCATACAGTACCCACTTAAAGTTTGGAGACATTTTCATTTTGAAGGCCTACTGAATAGCTTTTATCTAATATGATACCTGTTTATTTTATATTGCCTTTTAGTTTTTTTTGTTATTTTTTGGTTATTATTATCATTATGATTGAGACAATAAAAATAGCATATAAGCTATGTTATGGAAACTTTATTGTAATAAACATTGTTTTCAAGGCTTTAGGATGTCAGATGCTGAATCTTATAAACATGTTGCATGCATGAAATTCGTTTTCATTTTATCATAAACCATACTTAAATACATGTATATTAAAAATAATGATTCAGCAAAAATAATCTTCAAAATTAAAGAATCGTATTCAATGTCTTTTGCCTTCAATCTTTAGGTGGGTACTGTAGTTTGAATCATAATTATGTTGATAAACTAATAAATGGTGGTTTTAGAATTTGTTTCTGACAACTTGCCCACTTGCGAAAGGGTTACAAACATTCGGAACTGCTCGGCCATTCGCTATGAATAACTTATTATTCATTCATGAGAGGTCGAGATGTTCCGAATGGGGTTACAAAAATGAAAACAGATTTGAATTAACTATTTTCAATGCTATGCTGGAGAAGATACTAGATTATGGAAACGATGTTAAAAGATTTTCAATAATATGACTATCTTTTTGAAAAACAGCACTATCGTGGTGACTGATGGGGTCATGGAATAGCACAGATTAAAGTTAGAGTCACTGCTACAGTTTGATGGAAACATTCATTGTAAGTCAGTATTACCTTCATTTCATCACTTTCTTCAAATCCTGCCGGAAGCGGAAGTTTCACCGTGACAGCTCTTTTAAACGTGACCGGAACTTCCGGTATGATGTCAATAAACTCAGAAGTTTCAACCAACTCATTTGTTTCGTGTGGAAAGTTCTGTTTGGCTAAACGTATCTTGTCCGGAGAGATTGGATTTATCTGAAAGTATATGATTTATGATTTTTAATATATGAATAAATAGAAAAGGTGTAAGAGATTCTTTGACTTTCTGGTGTTAAAGTTAAAAAGTTAATATGAGGTTTAATGTCTGCTTTCAACACCATGTTCAGCCGACTTTACAATTTTGCACGATAACCCCTGATCATTGAAATCACCCTCAAACAGGCGATCACTAACACTACCCATTTACACCTGGGTGGAGTGGAACAATTGTTTGTTAATTTCTTGCTCAAGGAAATTAGCAGTGCCCCTAGTAGGGATCGAACCAAAGCACCTCTTGATCCCTAAGCACACGTCCTACCACTGGACTACTGCTCCTACAATCAGCACGTACAGTTGGTAAAAATGAGGCTGAGCACATATAAGGAACTGTAACAGTAAAAACACACACCTCCTACACGGACATATATCAAAGAGTGAGAAGTTTTTAGATTTTTAAACTCCCCAAACAACAAAAAAAACAATAACCTGGTGGGTTTCCGCCCTTGAATGGATAGTGGCAAATTGATTTGGATGCCATTTTGGAAGTGTTAGAAAATAGATTACATTTTATGCGATAGTCTTGTTTTTTGACTTACGATGATTTTTGTCGTAAGTGAAAAAAACCGTCTCACATCGTTAAGTACAATAACACTAAGATATTTTACCTGTATAGCGCACTGGAAATTTTTGTCTGTCGTTTTCTTAGGGAATCTAATAGTGATGTATTTACTAAGTCTAGAATTGTATAGACAACCTTGGACTGTGACGTCAAACACTTCTTTTTTAGGTGTAAAAGTGACGACAAATATACCTAGTCTATCTATCTCTAATTCCACACATGGCGTCTTTCCTCCTTCCTGAAAAATACCAGAATAGATTTATTATCTCGTGAAGATCTGTGATACGAATTCTCGTACCCCGAGGTTATCAAGATTCTCGAGCTAGTATCCATAATCCTACTAGACTCTGGGTACGAGAATGGTAATACGGTACTTGCTTCGAATTTAATCAGTGGACCGTGAACTCAGTGCACCGAAATCGCCGTCGGTCCAGAGACTTTTAGAATGTGCATAGTTTGATTGTCAACCAACTTTTAACGTTTAACGCCGTAGCAACACATTGTATAGGTCATATAACTGCGGTCAGTCAACCTACTCACTCCTCCTGGAAAGGCTAAATCTCTGGATTTACCTGTTAACAAACTACTGAGCGCATACTTTCGTCAGTGACTGACAACTGCCAACATAATTAAAAATCATTGGTAGGAGGGAGAATGGCCGTAGAAATAATTTCATGACCAAGCTCCACGAAAGTATGCCCCGCCCGGGAATCGAACGACTCATCGATCAGTAGACTAGCATACTAACCAACTGAGCTAGTCGGGCGGCAACCAACTTTTAACATTCACCATCATCCTATTTCAATAAGATTATTATTTGATGTTACATTTTTTATTGAATATTATGATTTAATATGCTAAATCTTTTGAATGAACGTCATATTTTAACCTATCAATTATATTTTTGATCTAGTAAACTTTCATTTGGTTAAACCAAGGTCATGATATAGGTGATGCAACCAGTGACGCAAAATCAGCGTCTTTCTTAAATATCCAATC
The DNA here is from genome assembly GCA_025267735.1 of Mactra quadrangularis. NCBI lineage: Eukaryota > Metazoa > Mollusca > Bivalvia > Venerida > Mactridae > Mactra > Mactra quadrangularis. The sequence goes on along the minus strand of CM046299.1, from coordinate 53,178,900 downwards.
ATTATATGAATGCTGCTCATGCACATTATTCCATGTACTTTCAGAACAAGCTGCGCCAACGGCCAGTAAGGTTGACAAACGGGTTGGATTCCATTCGTTGTGAATACAATTATTTCTTTCAGTCGAGGCCAAAAATCATGCAAGTATATAAAAGGTGACATTTGCTTCATTATTCTGATTGATCGCAACGAAGCAAGGGAAATAACTCAATGTACATAGCAGCAAATAAAAGTCTGCAGTGTGCATGCGTACACCAGTTTTTGGATAGACCAAGGTAAAATTATAAAGTATTAAACACTGAATTTATTTTCTTTTTAAAATTAACATGATTTAGCAAGATGATTTAAATAAAAGTCCAAGGTAAAATAAAATGGAGGTATAATAACGTATATTTGATATCTTCAGTGTCAAAGTCGAGCATTAGTTTTGACTTTTCATTGAACTTGAGAAGTTTATTTTGTACGTGAATAATTTAATATACAGTATTTTTGAATACATATACAAACATGTTCATAGATAAATATAGAATAATGACTAGAATGAAGGTCGAACTATTAATCATGAAATTGTTTAAATTATACAAAATAAGAAAAGAACTGGTCTAACTGACTGACGACTTCACCTTGATTTAAACAATTATCTGACATTTGATCGAAGGACATTGTGTATTTGTCAAAAATATGGAAAGCATTGAATGTCTTTTACGTACATAAACTAATGTTGTTATGTTGAAATAGCATTATATTCGGTTTTTTTTGTTACATTTAGTGCTTCCCTCATTATACTCGATGGTTTGATCATTATATTGAGTGCTTTCTTCATTATACTCGATGGTTTGATCATTATATTGAGTGCATTCTTCATTATACTCGGTGGTTTGATCATTATATTGAGTGCATTCTTCATTATACTTGGTGGTTTGATCATTATATTGAGTGCTTTCTTCATTATACTCGGTGGTTTGATCATTATATAAGTGCTTTCTTCATTATACTCGGTGGTTTGATCATTATATTGAGTGCTTTCTTCATTATACTCGATGGTTTGATCATTATATTGAGTGCATTCTTCATTATACTCGGTGGTTTGATCATTATATTGAGTGCATTCTTCATTATACTTGGTGGTTTGATCATTATATTGAGTACATTCTTCATTATACTTGGTGGTTTGATCATTATATTGAGTGCATTCTTCATTATACTCGGTGGTTTGATCATTATATTGAGTGCATTCTTCATTATACTTGGTGGTTTGATCATTATATTGAGTACATTCTTCATTATACTTGGTGGTTTGATCATTATATTGAGTACATTCTTCATTATACTTGGTGGTTTGATCATTATATTGAGTGCATTCTTCATTATACTTGGTGGTTTGATCATTATATTGAGTACATTCTTCATTATACTTGGTGGTTTGATCATTATATTGAGTGTTTTCTTCATTATACTCGGTGGTTTGATCATTATATTGAGTGCATTCTTCATTATACTCGGTGGTTTGATCATTATAATGAGTGCATTCTTCATTATACTCGGTGGTTTGATCATTATATTGAGTGTTTTCTTCATTATACTTGGTGGTTTGATCATTATATTGAGTACATTCTTCATTATACTTGGTGGTTTGATCATTATATAAGTGCTTTCTTCATTATACTTGGTGGTTTGATCATTATATTGAGTACATTCTTCATTATACTCGGTGGTTTGATCATTATATTGAGTGTTTTCTTCATTATACTCGGTGGTTTGATCATTATATAAGTGCTTTCTTCATTATACTCGGTGGTTTGATCATTATATTGAGTGCATTCTTCATTATACTTGGTGGTTTGATCATTATAATGAGTGCATTCTTCATTATACTCGGTGGTTTGATCATTATATTGAGTGCTTTCTTCATTATACTTGGTGGTTTGATCATTATATTGAGTGCTTTCTTCATTATACTTGGTGGTTTGATCATTATATTGAGTGCATTCTTCATTATACTTGGTGGTTTGATCATTATATTGAGTGTTTTCTTCATTATACTCAGTGGTTTGATCATTATATTGAGTGCATTCTTCATTATACTCAGTGGTTTGATCATTATATAAGTGTTTTCTTCATTATACTCGGTGGTTTGATCATTATATTGAGTGCTTTCTTCATTATACTCAGTGGTTTGATCATTATATTGAGTGCTTTCTTCATTATACTCAGTGGTTTGATCATTATATTGAGTGTTTTCTTCATTATACTCGGTGGTTTGATCATTATATTGTGTGTTTTCCTTTATACTCGGTGGTTTGATCATTATATTGTGTGTTTTCTTCATTATACTCGGTGGTTTGATCATTATATTGTGTGTTTTCCTTTATACTCGGTGGTTTGATCATTATATTGTGTGTTTTCTACATTATACTCGGTGGTTTGATCATTATATTGAGTGTTTTCTACATTATACTCGGTGGTTTGATCATTATATTGTGTGTTTTCTTCATTATACTCGGTGGTTTGATCATTATATTGAGTGTTTTCTTCATTATACTCAGTGGTTTGATCATTATATTGAGTGCTTTCTTCATTATACTCAGTGGTTTGATCATTATATTGAGTGCTTTCTTCATTATACTTGGTGGTTTGATCATTATATTGAGTGCTTTCTTCATTATACTCGGTGGTTTGATCATTATATTAAGTACATTCTTCATTATACTTGGTGGTTTGATCATTATATTGAGTGCTTTCTTCATTATACTCGATGGTTTGATCATTATATTGAGTGCATTCTTCATTATACTCGGTGGTTTGATCATTATATTGAGTACATTCTTCATTATACTTGGTGGTTTGATCATTATATTGAGTGCTTTCTTCATTATACTCGATGGTTTGATCATTATATAAGTGCTTTCTTCATTATACTCAGTGGTTTGATCATTATATTGAGTGCATTCTTCATTATACTTGGTGGTTTGATCATTATATTGAGTGCTTTCTTCATTATACTCGATGGTTTGATCATTATATAAGTGCTTTCTTCATTATACTTGGTGGTTTGATCATTATATTGAGTGCTTTCTTCATTATACTCGATGGTTTGATCATTATATAAGTGCTTTCTTCATTATACTTGGTGGTTTGATCATTATATTGAGTGCTTTCTTCATTATACTCGATGGTTTGATCATTATATAAGTGCTTTCTTCATTATACTCGATGGTTTGATCATTATATAAGTGTTTTCTTCATTATACTTGGTGGTTTGATCATTATATTGAGTACATTCTTCATTATACTCAGTGGTTTGATCATTATATAAGTGCTTTCCTCATTATACTCGGTGGTTTGATCATTATATTGAGTGCTTTCTTCATTATACTCGGTGGTTTGATCATTATATTGAGTACATTCTTCATTATACTCAGTGGTTTGATCATTATATTGAGTGCTTTCCTCATTATACTCGGTGGTTTGATCATTATATTGAGTGCTTTCTTCATTATACTCGGTGGTTTGATCATTATATTGAGTACATTCTTCATTATACTTAGTGGTTTGATCATTATATAAGTGCTTTCCTCATTATACTCGGTGGTTTGATCATTATATTAAGTACATTCTTCATTATACTTAGTGGTTTGATTATTATATTGAGTGCTTTCCTTCATACTCGATGGTTTGATAATTATATAAAGTGCTTTCTTCATTTTACTGGGTGGTTTGATCATTATATTAAGTGTTTTCCTTTATACTCGATGGTTTGATCATTATATTGAGTGCATTCTTCATTATACTTGGTGGTTTGATCATTATATTGTGTGCTTTCCTTTATACTCGATTTTTGATTATTATATTGGGTGCTTTCCTTTATACTCGGTGGTTTGATTATTATATTGGGTGCTTTCCTTTATACTCGGTGGTTTGATTATTATATTGGGTGCTTTCCTTTATACTCGATGGTTTGATTATTATATTGGGTGCTTTCCTTTATACTCGGTGGTTTGATTATTATATTGGGTGCTTTCCTTTATACTCGATGGTTTGTTTATTATATTGAGTGCTTTCCTTTATACTCGGTGGTTTGATTATTATATTGAGTGCTTTCCTTTATACTCAGTGGTTTGATCATTATATTGGGTGCTTTCCTTTATACTTGGTGGTTTGATCATTATATTGGGTGCATACTTCATTATACTCGGTGGTTGGATCATTATATTGAGTGCATTCTTCATTATACTGGGTGGTTGGATCATTACATTGGGTGCATACTTCATTATACTCGGTGGTTTTGTTTACTTTAACACCGGTAGTTTCACAATATTTAGACGCTATTTTGAAACTACCGGTGTTGAAGTAAACAAATATACGATCGTTCAGGTAATAAGTGATGTTTCGTTGTTAGCCCATACATTTTGAAACATCACTCATTGCCTTAACGATCGTATATCTGTTTATTAGATAAGATTATTCGCAGCGAATGACCGAGGAGTTCCGAATGTAGCGTTATACATTTCAATTTAAAAAAGCAAAATTTAAAATTTTAAAATTTTAAAATCAAAATATGAGGGGGGGGGCAGCTTCAAAATAAGATTTTGGAATTCATCCCTAATGGGGATAAAGTTCCCAAACGATGAATCCAGGAAGTCTCTTTTAAAAGCCTGCTCCAATCATTGTGAACTTTATCAATTGTCAATTGTTAATTTATCATTAACAGTTTAATTGATGCTTTTTATATCTTTATTTGCATTCATACTGCATTTATACTCATCAGTTATTTTGAATCATATTAATATATTGATCCTGTTAATGTTAATGTTAAGTACGCCAAACGTCACGCCGTTACTATTGACGTCGCATGACGTCGACGTCATTTCCTGTATTATTGTTTATACCCTGAGGAAGGCTACTACAGCCGAAAGCTTGGAAAATAAAATTCATCAAATACATTTGTAGTTAGACTACTTTTTCCAATATTTATTTTGAATGTAGCGTTATGGAACGTTTTGGAACGTTTAGGGTAATTGAACAGGCTACGGGTGATTATTGAATATTATCGCTTAATTTCACTCACTTCGGTGCATTTTACGGAATCCTACGGACATTCCCGATCTATCACGATTAAATAAAATGTAAAAATTATACAATAACCATTGAGGTGATCATTTCCAATATATCATAGATGGATATAAAAATGTCAGGTTTTCATTACTTGAATAAATATTCCTTATTCTAGACCTTTGTATGACAAGAATAGGCGGAAGTTGAACCTCGACACGAGTTCAATAATTTAAGTTGAAACGAGTTTACCCGGATTGATCTGGCAAAAGAAAAGCTTTCAATTAATAGACGCAACGAAATCAATCAACCGACTATTGACACGTTCTCGTGTATAATAAACCTTTGTGTGGCTTTTTCAGGCGGATATTAATAATTCTAAATGTTCAAAGACTTCTTGAAAAGTGTCTAGTATGAATGATGAAATAATTTGTTTTCATATTTATTTTGTAATAAATCTTAAAATGAAGATCGGTTATGACGTTTATTTACAACACCGTGTTATTGTCCTTAGAAAATTAGATTTTTATATACCGTGAATATCGATGACGTAGGTTCTTAGTCTAAGAGCAAACTACCATTTCATTGAATATATCAGATACATTATAAATTAGATTACTACTTTCTGAAAACAAATGTATTCTTTTTAAACTATCTAAATACGTAAAAGAAGCACTTATGATTAGGTCATCTCATGTTAGCGTTTGACTAATTAACCTTAAATTCTTTTACTGAATATAAATAACCTGTTTATTTATCTGTATGTAATTTTCCCCTCTTTTTGTATGTTTATATTAAAAATATGTTTTCATGTCGCATGTAATTGTATATGTATGCATATTGTATTTATTTGGGTGATGAGTATTGCTCAAGCCCTTTAATAAAGTATCTGTTCTGTTCTGTTCTATAAAATGCACTTTTGCTACAAAAGCTATCATAACTATATATATACTTGTAAGCTCTGAAACTCTGTATTTATATTGCATAAAAAATCGGCGGCCATATTGGACGCCATATTGGATTTTATTTGGAACATTGTATTTATAAGCAACAATTTGATAGCACTGGCACAAGAGTCCATATCTTATGATCATAAAATAATGGGTACGTCGCTATTTATAGTTCTCTGTGCATACATATATGTACACTACCTTATAATATTATAATGAAAGTAAAGTTAGAACTCGTACACGGTAATGTATACGGGACCGATTTTTAATTGTGTTTGATGACAAAATATTATATACTTGTGCGAATTTGACGAGTGTAAGGACTCTGTAGCGTGTTCAATTACACAAAACGTTACAGAATGTAACATAACAATACATTCGGAACTCCTCGGCCATTCGCTGCGAATAACTTAATCTAATACACAAATATGAGATCGTTAAGGCAATGAGTGATGTTTCAAAATTTACGGACTAAAAACGAAACATCACTCAATGCCTAAACGATCATATATTTGTTTACTTTAACACCGGTTGTTTCAAAATAGCGTCTAAATATGTCCGAGATTATTCGCAGCGAATGGCCGAGGAGTTCCGAATGTATCGTTACGGAACGTTTTGTAACGTTCGCGGTAACTGAACGAAGGGCTGGTGCCAGTGTTTGATAGCAAGTATTATGAATGTTTTGCGCTAAATTAAAACTATTCTCTTTCATATCACCGTAATTTATCTAAGATAAAATATCAAGTTACAGAGATATTCTGATTTCTATATAAGTGGTATAATTAAAGTGTTTAATAAACTTGAGTCAGTTATTCATTACGATCAAGTCTTTGTTTTTATGTTCTTTCCATATATAAGTTCCATACTTAAATATAGTTTGGTTGCTGTTCCCTGACCGAACGTTACAAAATATTGGCTAAAACCGAATACAAAAAAAAACAGCAAGCCTTTTAATATTTCCTTTCATTTTTTTTTAAATGAAATGCTTTTTACACTAATTTGACCTTAGAAATATATCCCGGCCTATTCTGAAATAAAAAAGGCATGTTCGAGAACCAGCAATTAAATGTTTATTAAGTTCGGCCTAATAAGCTTTTATAAATATCTGTGAGAGATCGATATAAAACAATTATTGATAACAGAGCAGTTCAATACAACAAGTCATTCATTTGTGAGAATAGACCCCCCACAAAGAGGCTGATCGTCTTTTCTTCATTCTATAATAAGATTATATGTCAGTCAAGCTTAGCACTGGAACAATTACATGTACTCTGAGTCCAAACCAATATGTAAGAAATATTCACAAAAAATTATATCTGTCATGAAAACTAGCAATGTTTATATTAAATTACCCCACCCACTATTTTTATAATTGATTAATTAAAAGTATGATTAATAAAGGAATACTTGAGACGAAGTTAATATTTTTAAGTCAAACAACAGTCCTCCGTATATAACTTTAGACTTTGTGTGTAGATAAAATGAATAAAATAGGGTTAAACGGTGTTCATGCTAGTTTAATAATATAGTTAATATTTTTACTTTATTAAATCGTCTACTAGTAAAAATCATGGAAGACCATTTTATGATTAAAAAGCATTGAATTGGCAAGGGACTACAATGGAAATAAGGACTTGCCCTTTTTGTGCTATCCCCGGTGATGGTGTGCTTGTCATGGTTAATTACAACATGCTGTGATATATGTTATTGTAATTATGCTATGTGTACACTATGCCAAATAAATATTATTATTATTATTATTATTATTATTATTATTATTATTATTATTATTATTATTATTAATCGACTAACTTCCGTTTGAAAAATCGTAACAAGTTTGTCTGGAACCTTCTCTTTTAAAACATTACCAAAATATAGAAACACTATACAAAGTGAGCACTGTTTATAGACTTTATTTAGATCTACGTAAACTTTCAAATTTTCATTGAGTGCAAGGTTAATATTCAGGGACTACTTCAAGTTTTGTTTATCTTTTTTTTTGGGGGGGGGGATTTAGAGTTAATAAACAAGTATATTGTTATGCGTATTAAAAACTTGTACATAAATGTTTATTGCTCTTTTCTGATTCGAGCACTCTTGAAAATTTACGTCATGTTTGTGCAATTCTTTCAGGAACAATCCTTTAATATCTTATTTTTATCATTACTTATTGTTAAACCGGATCATTTCAGAAATAACCCTCGCTTGAATTCAACAAACAAACAAACAAATAAACAAGTTAAGGGTTTGGCTAAAAAATATTAAATTCATAAACAATTTCATATAAGTACATTGTATAGTAAAGATTTTATTTACGTGTATCTATTCACGTATACTTCATGTTTAAGAACATATTAAAAACCGAGTTATAATAGTATAGGGACAAACTCCATGCAGCAGTTATTTCCCTTTATCAAATCTATAACCACTGCCACCACAAGTAAATTCGTTCATCAGCCGAATATTTCTTTGTCATATTTTTTTTACATTTCAATATTTTCTATAATTTGAGTCTCATTTTAGTAAATTAAAATGTTCAAACTACATAAAGATAAAAAAAACAATAGTTTTAATTGATAATTTGTAAAAATAACGAAATTACTTTTCGCACTCGGCCTATTGGTGTCACATGGTATTATTAGCGGCACGTGATTTATGTGTTGGCGGCAGTGGTTAAGTAGCAAAACGTGACGTAAGCACAATGAGGAGTTTGGTATAGTGGTACAAGACTTCAATGGAATTATAAATACTCCAATTGTAAAAATAACGTCACACTCAATTGATTCTATGTTAAAGGTCAGGACAAAAGTTGGAAGCCTACCTACCAAGCAAGAAAAAGCAATGTTTGAAAAGTTTAAGTTAAAGGTCTATCTGTCCACGAAAGATAAAGCACAAAATCAATTAGTTTTGGCCTAATATGAAAATAACCAATCAACCTTATAGATCCAATTAAAGATAGAATATTTGACATTGTTTAGTTAATACTTATTTACAATGTGGGAACCTTACTCGTAAATACCAACTACTATACATGTACATGTTCGACATTTCTGCTTTATTTTAAGATTTGCCTACAAACCTTTTCCATCTTAAACAATTAGGCAAAAATGATGAATGGTCATGAAATGTTTCAAGTTCAACCAGTCGATTGGTTGATTGTAAATGTTGATGTATCATATACACATCTTCCAGGTTACATTTACATGCATTTCTAGTATATTTTCCAAATAATGATATAACTGTTTATATATGTTTGTAAATGTTGATTGTATCATATACATGTCCTCCAGGTTACATCTACATGCATGTATTCTTATATATTTTCCAAATAATGATATAACTGTTTATATATGTTTGTAAACGTTGATTGTACCATATACATATCCTCCAGGTTACATCTACATGCATGTATTCTTATATATTTCCAAAATAATGATATAACTGTTTATATATGTTTGTAAATGTTGATTGTATCACATACATGTCCTCCAGGTTACATCTACATGCATGTATTCTTATATATTTTCAAAATAATGATATAACTGTTTATATATGTTTGTAAATGTTGATTGTACCATGTACATATCCTCCAGGTTACATTTTATGCATGTATTCTAATATATGTTCCTACTTTTTCCAAATAGTGATACATGTATAACTGATTATGTATGTTTGTAAATGTTTATTGCCTTATATACATGTCTGCTAGGTTAATTATCATGTATATATTCTTATATGTTTTCCTATTTGTTCCAAATATTGATATAACTGTTTATATATGTTTATTAATGTTTATTGCCTTATTTAGGGATCCATTCCCGTGACAATGTAGCTTATATTTATAATCAAAACTATGTACTATGTACACGTTTCTTAAATAAACTAATGTTCTGTTCTGTTCTGTTCCGTGTGTTCAGTTACCACGAACGTTACAAAACGTTCCGTAACGATACATTCGGAACTCATCGGACATTCACTGCAAATAATCTCATCTAATAAACAAATGTACGATCGTTAAGGCAATGAGTGATGTCTCAAAATTTACGGACTAAAAACGAAACATCACCAATTGCCTAAACGGTCATATATTTGTTTACTTCAACACCGGTAGTTTCAAAATAGCGTCTAAATATGTCCGAGATTAATCGCAGTGTATGGCCGAGAAGTTCCGAATGTATCGTTACGGAACGTTCTGTAACGTTTTGTGTAATTGAACAGGCTACTGGTATATGTCTTTGTATTGTGTGCCGTTAAACCACACTTTAGTATATACCAATTTACGGTGACCGACTCGCTAAAGTAGCCTAAATTCCTGGACGAATTTCTGTTTCTAGTTTTCGCTTAACATTTCCATAGGGTGCTGGCAACTTCTTAAATACGACATTATTGCATTCGGGTGCGAGATAGATAAAGAATCCAAACAGTTGTATAATAATTTAGAAATTAACAAACAAAACTTGTTCACAGTGACCTGTAACAATGAATACAATTTCTAATGTCACGTTTGTCAAATGTTTGATGCAAGTCAAAGTGTAGCTACTGACAAAGTTTCTGTATTACGGTGGCGATATATTCCCACAAGTTACTGTTTGAAGGGGGCAAATATCCGCCCTTAAATAATTCATGGGGGCAAATGTCCCCCTTTTTAGAACACAAGATGGGCAACATTCGGAACACCTCGACCTTTCATGAATGAATAATCTCGGAAGGATTCGTGGGGGTCTTCCCTGGATTTTGGGGATTTTACTACCTACGCGAGGCGAAGCACGGAACGATTACGCAAAATAGTTTTTGTAGTATACTCACAGATCTTTGTCTAAACATATTTATTTGTTTTAAATTGAACCAAATATTGTTCATCGATATCATTGAACTGTGTTATTTCAAATTTACGGACTAAAAACGAAACTTCATTCATCGCATAAACAATCGTGTATTTGTTTACTTCAACACCGTTTTTTCCAAAATGGCGTCTTAATATGTCCGAGGTTATTTGGAGCGAATGTCCGAGGAGTTCCGAATGACTGGGCAAATGTCCGCCTGTTAAAAAAAGTGGGGCAAATGCTAAGGCGCATAAGTCCCAGGGAATTGTCCAGTTCCGACTATATTAATATGTTTCAGGTCACATAGAAGAGGCTATATTTACGAGTATATAAATACCTTTCGAAGGAAACCAACATCCACCCAGTCTTTCTCATCTTTCCATTTCCCTTTTACATTTATTTCAGAATGTTCTAGGTCAATAGGATAATACGGAATTTGGATCACAACAGATTTCTTCAGTATGTTCACAGTTGATGTAAACTGAAATATCTCGCTTGTTAAGTGCTCGTGTACCGGAAGTACAGGTGCGTACTTCCATCTTTGTGTAGGTGGCGCCACCTCGCACGTGATGCTGTCCTTCTTATTAAAAATGCCATCTGGTACGACAAGTTTCGCACCAAGAGGCAATCCAAAGTTACCGCCCTTTTTACCAGGCGTGTAACTAACTTTCAAACTGAAAAATACAGAGGAAGAATGATTATAAAAAAGGCTAGGTCGACAAATGCCATTTCTTGCTCTTCCAAATTGGCGCGAATTCTTCATAAATTGTAGATAAACATTATCATCGCAATGCGATCTGCACATGTACATTTTGGCTTAAGACAGATAAATACATTACATGATCAAGACTACACTATTTTAACTTATTTTTTAGACTTTCGGCGATTTCGCCGAAAGGCTTAAGTTATACCACAAGTCGAAAACTATCGACGATAAAAATGCCTGACCAGTTTAACTGCGGACTGATACACGTGTCTCTGATATACCACGGAGTCAATTTTAGCGATAAAAGTAGTTCCGTCAGCAGACAGATGTTTACATCAATTGACAAGCGCTTGGAAGGGGGACAGTCCAATCTCGTTAATACACTATAAACAATATACATGTACATAGTGATCAATAAAGTGTTAATATTGACCACAGCAAATCAAATGTTTACATTCCATGTTGAGAAGTTTATGTAGTAAGAGCAATACAATGATTTGTATATTGATAGTGTCTGTAGCTATTTATTGTAATGATACTGCCGTCATTAATTGTATTACTTGAAGTTTAAGTTGTTTCTCAGTATTGTACCATAATTATAATTCCTGCAGAATTTGTTTGCTAAGTGACAAAGTGTACAGGGAAAACTGTACTTTAAGATTTTGTATTGGGAGAAGAGGAAAATAAAATCTTTGTATTTTGAACTGATAGATTTTGCTACTAATACAGGAAGAACTAACATTTCGCCCGCATTTTTTGCCCTGCTCGATTCGTACTTGAATCTAGGCCTTCCGTGTGAGGAGTAATCATAAGTATGGATTTATTAGGTTTCAATGTGCCCTAAAGTCTTTCTGTATTTCAATACATATTTCAATAATGATTAATGTATGGAATTGGTACATGTATCTAAATTATATTTCTATGTCAGGTCCATAGATTTTTCACAAACTATGTGTATGTCAAATTAAAAATCGTCTTTCCGATTCATTGACGAGAGTGGATTTTCTAAATGCTAACAGTTAAGTCGAGAGAAACACTTTATATAAGTTATAAAAAATCCCTGTAAGGTGAGCTTGCTTCTCTCCGTTGTATTGGAAATGATCATACACGTTCTGCGTACACGTGAAATATTGCAACTCTTTAAAATGTGGTGGCTGATTTATGCCATGTCGTATTATCGTTTATTTGCCGCGAAGAAACGAAAAAACGAAAACACGAAGACACGACAAATCCATAGTTTGTCGTATCTTCGTCTTTTCGTTTCTTTCGTTTCTTTGCCACGAAAAAAACGAAAATACGAAGATATGACAGATGAAGGGCGAAAACACGACATATCCATAGTTTGTCGTATCTTCGTCCTTTCATTTTTTCGCCACGAAGAAACGAAAAGACGAAGATACGACAGATGTAGGGCGAAACACGACACATTTTATCTGTCGTATTGTTGTATTTACTTTGTCGTGTGTTCGTTTCTTCGTGGCAAAGAAACGAAAATACGACATGGCATAAATCAGCCACCATAATAAAAGGAAAATAAGTTATAACAAGTTTACCCATCACATGGAATCTTGGCCTGCAGTATATCCGTATGTACTAAACATTTCATAGAGATTTGTACCATCTCGGATTGAATATTTATGTGACCGATCTTTAGTTGAGCAACAGTTGCCAATTTTAGTAAAGTAAATCCAACCCGATTTTTAGCGGAATAAATTCAACTGATTATAAAGTTCCATGATTCTTTAATGCCCACAATTCACATTGGATAGTTTAAACAGACCAATGGCTCTACGTTAAGTTGAATATATTTTTATTTAAAACTAACTTTCTCATAATATAACTCCATGATTTACGTTTAGTTATTTTAAAAGAAGTGTGCATAAATGTTCCACAAAAAACGAACGATTAAAATGAATAGAAAATCATGGTACTATTTTACAAGAAATTACACGTGGCACAAATGTTTTAATTCCTAATCACTAAGAGGGGGGACACTAAATTACATGTATATCATATAAACTAAACGACAAAACAAGATTTTTATAAATTTAATAACTACAACTCATCGATGTTAAATCGACCGTGATATTTTGTCAATTAATGGTTTATAATAGTACGTATGATATCTGACATCTTTTTATGAATGCTGATAAACTAAGCAGTTAAAATACAAAGAAAATAGTTTAAATTATTGACAAAAACACATGATAGTATATACAGCTGCGTGTTCAGTAACGACTGTTAGATAACGTTACCAGTACGAGAGAACTCAACCAGAAGACAACTCAACCCGTGCAAAACTTAACTCAAATTTGGAATAACTCAATCCGTAAGTAGGGGATTGAGTTGTCTTGGGTTGAGTTTTCTTTGGGTTGAGTTGTTCCTACACTTCCGTTACGGAACGTTTTGGAACGTTCAGAGTAACTGAACACGCTGCTGGTTTATAAGCCATTATCGTTTACTGACTTTATATATTTCATAAATAAGTCAGGTATGTTTATAAATCAGGAATTAACCAGATACTTAATTAATGTATGCTCCTTCCATTTAACGAATCACGTAGTTATACATGAGGCATCCATAATTGTCCGAAATAATTCGATTAAAAAGTGATTGATTGTCTATAACTATTCTCTTTCCCAGATTGAGATTATTGCTATCCTCTTGGTACGAGAATGTCTGGAATACACTTTATGGTAGACAGAACCTTGTGGTTCAGATACTGGACTGGTTATCTTTGTCTGGTTCCCAGTCGTACTTTGACAGGTAAAAGTACGTCAGGCAAATCATGATCATGTCCGCGCCCTATGTAATGAATTAGATATTGGATAATTATGTTTTCAAATGAGCATTCTCACTACACAGACTTAAATCAAAGGATCATTGTACAAGAATTGCAGTGGATACCCTTTTTAGTTGTTTGGTTACATTAATTTATGCAAAATAAAGTATCCGAAATTCTTACGAGACTAATCCACGTCCGAGTTGTGTTCACTTAAGACATATTTTTGTTAATCGTCGGCTTAATATACGTGTAATCTGAAAAATCGAAATCGAATGTCCTATATAGTACCGAACTCCTACTAAATAATTATCGTCAGCACATGATCATGCAGGATTAAGAAAACTTTATACCAGTATAATAACTGAGGAGGCCGCCATGATTCCCGTTTGCCTGGCCCGATAACGATAGTGGTAAGGGGCAGGCAATCCAGGCTATGGTTATCTTTGAATCGGTCATCACCGAATATGTTCGAACCCAGTCTAAAACAAACTTCGTTTCATTACGCGAGGAAAATTATTGAAATTCCTTAAAACGGGTTGGCTAATTTATTGTTAGGGGACTAACCTACATTTGCTGATTGCACTAAAGCGAGATTGACTGACTTTGAAATAGGTCAAATGCTACCAGTTATGACCTAGGCTAGATGGAACATTTGATGGAATTAGCCAATCTTAACCAATTGTATATAGAGAATGAAGTACTTACTGGGCGTCGTCCTCCAGGATTGGTCGATCTGTATTTACTGAAACATTCCACGTGTTATCTTTCCTCATACCTCCGTCACTTGAATCCTCACTTCTGAAATAAATTCAGACAAAAATATAATCTATCAATGATACATTGTCTAATACCATTCTATAAATAGCAGGTAAGGCTGTTTGTGTACAAAACGAGTCTAATACAGATATTTGGGGGCGTAGCTGTAATCATTAAAAAACTGCTCATTCTCAGATTTTATTTTAATCATTATTGCATAAACCCACATGTGCCTTTCTGTCGATGTTGTATCATCGCTTCACTTCAATCATTCATTTAAAGTGTCGTCCAAAACAAACACATTCCTATTTTTAAATTGATCCGTGAAAATAAAAGAACTAATTATTGATTTGAGCAAATTCGAATAATATCATTACTGCAATACAATAACTTGATCAACACATGAGTCTATTATGTTAATTTTTTAGGGCCCAGTAACACATGGTGATCGGTGATAGATAGATTGTTGGTTTTTCCCCGTAAAAAGCGGAACCGACGAACAACGATTTAGCACCGACGTCTTCGATAAGCCGCCGATTTATCACTTATCACAAGCTATTGGGAAAAGATGAGATGCATGATACCCGGTTAGTGCACATAAAGTCTGAAATGAAGAGAGATATAACGTTTTATAACCATATTTAAAAAAAAAATTGTCAAAGAATTTTTGGAGAGCATCACTAAAACCTTACTATAAAACTGTATACGATTTGAAACTAGTGAACCATGTGACTATTTTAATTCAGTCACAACAAATTTCAATAGCAATTTAAGCAAACAAAAACCATTACTAAATTACTATCAATGTATTCACTATAATGTTATCTTCCCACCGCGAGCACCACGATTTTCAAACTATTATTTCATAATGTCAGACGTCAATCCACGAAAAACACTGAACATTTCAAAGTTAATAATTTTAGAAAAAAAACTATTTTGGCGCGTGTTGAACTCTTCAGTATGACATTTTACAGCCAATCGTAGCGATACATTGTGGCACGTGACCAAAAAAATGACCGCGCCATTATTCTCCAGTAATTATTGAACGAATACTTAATAATTGACGTTGTCATCACAAAACTTGCAAAGTAGACCAAGTGAATGTTTGTTCCTGAACCTGAGGCAGGTTAATAAAATCAATTAACTAAACTTTCGTCTCCTATTTTCCAGACAATATCTCACTGTTCAAACATATTCTTGATTTTATAATTATGACTTTACAATTTTTAACGATCAATATAATGAATATTTCATTTTACCGCAAAGAATTGGCGTCGTCCTCCATTTTTGTATATTTTTTTTTCAAAGCCAAACACGTCACAACAAGAAGCTGGTGGTTTAATGTTTGTGATAACGTGTTGGTAATAGTTCGCGGCTTATCAAAGGTAACTGAGGAAGCTCACGTATTAAATGTCTGAACCAGGAATATGGGAGGGGCTAAAAGGAGTGGTTGAGATACATATTTGTATTTATTGCAAGACAAACGACACAGACACAAATATAATTTTGAAACACTTCAAGAAATTTGACCCAAACTATTAAATCATTTATTCATATTTAAGAATTTAAATCCAAAATTGTTTCGTAATTGACATGGGTAAGTAAACAAATCCGGCAGTTTAGATCGACAAATAATAGTCGAGATATGAAAGTAAATGATTTGAAAAATCCCCCTAAATATTTTCATAATGTATTTCTGATAACAGATATCAATGATACCATACCTGAATCAATTAAATCACCATCGTATTAAATATCATTTCTATCGTAAACCACGCCTTGCCGTTTGTTACATGGGTCAATGTTAATCAACAAACTCCGTATTTTCAAAGATCAAAAGAATACAAATATATTCAATATGTATTACATTTTCGTACGTAATCATTATTTCCATAATCAAACAGGCATGAATAAATAAGTTTTATATTGAAAGAAATATTAAGGTGTGTTTTTATTGCGGTTCCTTTCTCCACCCAACTGGCTAGCCAGTATTTTGGTACAATTCTTAGCGCTGGAATTTTATAAATGTTAAAAGTCAACTGAAGAAGACTGTTTGAATCAGTAGCCTGTTCAATTACCCCGAACGTTCCGTAACGTTCCGTAACGTTAGGGTCGGGACAACTCAACCCAAAGACAACTCAACCCGAGACAACTCAATACTCAACTAACGGATTGAGTTGTCCCAACTTTTGGTTGAGTAATTCACTGGTTGAGTTGTCTTCGGGTTGAGTTGTGCCGGATCCGGGACGTTCGCTAATAGTCGTTATTGAACAGGCTGCTATTAGACATACACGTGCATCAGCTTATCACCTAAATGAGCGGGCAAGTCAGTAGTGCCTCAGTCCCATAAAATCTTAGCTTGTTGTGGACCCATACGTGTAGACTGTCGTAGGCCGTGGGAAGCCTTGTGTATTAAGGTGACGGTACGCACATCGTACAAAACAACATACCCGTAGCTGGAATATATGTATGTTTAATCCATACTCGGCCACAACTTTGTTCACGATTTGACTTTGAAGCTGATACGTGTATCCACGGCTCATCTCACGGACCCTCGTAAAACGTAACAGTCCGTACGGGTACGCAAGAGTTCGTATGGGTCCTTGCAGAGCTTGATCGCACGGCGCCCGTACGGTGCCCTCACGGCTATTTTTGTGTTTATGGGACTGTAGCATTATTAGGGACTTTAGTTAGTTATTTCCCCTTGTATACTCTTCAAATAGGTAGGTCTAATCAGTTAGATTACTCGGATTTTACCCTCACTTTTCAATGTCAATTTGCCAAAATTAATCTTTAATCACGTTTTTGTAAATCATTTAATGTGTTTGATATTCAAGCAAAGTATCTTTATAGTAGAGAACTATCTGAATTTCATAATTTTTGTTAATATCTTCATTAATAAGAAAGATATTAGATGAAATATTTTGTTATCCTTACATAGGACTTAAATGATAAAATCCGAGGATTCCAACTTTAAGGACCTACTTACCAATTGGATTGCTTCAGATTTTATCATAGGAAGATAACTGACTAAAGTCCCTAATTGAAAGTACATAAACCTGCATGACCAAATATACGGACTGTAGACATTCCCATATGAGCATTGTCATTGTTGTCTAAATCAATCAATCAAATTTTAAAGGTACACAAATGTGTCTACATGTTTTAAAGATATATTAAATAAATTCCCCATGTGTTTATTCAGTAGTCAAATAAACAAAAATATGGTACCGAAGAATGAGCTATTGATTGTTTGATGTAAATAAAAAAGTCTTATTAAAACGTGTCAAAAAACCACGCTACAAACAGGAACACTTGGATTACAAAACTTGTCATCATTTAATCATTCTAAATTCCCCAATAAATAAAACATAATGACATATTTGGAACTTAGCAACTTTTAAGAGTCATTCAGCATTTTGAGTCATTTAACAACGCCGTGTTTACAATTTACCTATCCTTGTAAGTAGTCGTATTACAAAAAGGCCAAACCAAAGTATTAATTTTGTTGGTTTCCTGTGACATTCAAAAAAATATGATAAATAAGTTTTGGTTTGACTTTTATGTTACCTTACGTAGTTCTTTGAACAAATAACAAATTATAAATCTTAAGATTTTAATCTAGCCACCCTGTGTCCATGGAACGGCATAGTGATATCTTGGCCCAAGTCTTTAATCATTGTTACGTACTAGTGTTTTTTTTTGGTCAGTTTTAAAGCCGTTTATGGGCTATATTCCCAATTTAAAATCATATCTTTTTTAGCTTCAATTTTTTTCGAAAAAAAACCCCAACAGATTTAAGTATGTTTCAGCTTAAAATTATACATTCCAGTAATCTGTCTTTGAATTAACTAACTAACTTAAAGGAAAATGAAACTAAAAACTTTGTTCAATTTGCTTTTGTCACTAAATTTGCATGACACTTCATCCCAATTTAAACCATAATGCAGATAAAATTGCCAATGCTAGGGGTATGGGTCATATTCCCAAATTTAAGGAAAAAAACATTGCGTACATACCTTAGCCAATGCCGGAGAACTGTTCTACTTGTTACAAAGGTAGGAAACAGAATGGACGTAAAACAGAACAAATCTTTATTTCTCAAATCATGATACATGAGCAATTATGTGAACTTTATAAACAAAAATACAAAAAGAGGAAAAATTAAATGTATGTAAAAAGATATAAAATATTTGACAACTACATTCACGAAATAACGAAGAGTCCGCTAAGAAATCAAACCCTAGACATTTTGGTTGACAGTAAGATTATATTTGTTTCTCAAAAAGTCATGTAAA
This sequence comes from Mactra quadrangularis, assembly GCA_025267735.1. Classification (NCBI taxonomy): domain Eukaryota; kingdom Metazoa; phylum Mollusca; class Bivalvia; order Venerida; family Mactridae; genus Mactra; species Mactra quadrangularis. The sequence continues at coordinate 53,159,531 of CM046299.1, read as the reverse complement.
CAATGTATAAGTTAATCTTGACAGAAAAAATATCAAGTGAATTTATTTTTTCTACAAATTTATTTAATGTTTTCCTGGTCCACCTTACATATGTATGAAGTAAGACGTAGAAAAAGAGAATTCAAGAGAATTCTTCCCCAACCCACATAAAACTAGTACCAGAGCTAATTTAATGTATCCTCCCAGATGCTAAAAACCATTGATCTCAATCTTACGACTATTTCACTCTTACGACAATGATAACGATACTCATATTTATAATCTTACCTTTTAATCGTACGTTTAGACCTTGGTCTCGACATGGTTACACCTAACTTGGTTCTCATATTTAGATATTTAATCAACACTAATTTAATTATGTTTATCAAAGTTTTGAACACCAGTATTTACCAACATAAGTAAGTAGTCAGTATAACACTAAGTTTGGTAAGTTCAATTCAGTCCTGTTCCGTTCTGTCAAACTGTTTTAATAAAGTACGAAATATCCGTTAAGTTCAGAAAAAATCGCATAAAAGTCTTCTATTTCCAATAGGAATGACTAATTTCCCATATTACCCACCAAGAAATATCTAAAAACACGGTCATTCCACTATTAAATTTGAACACATGTATATTCCATTATTAAATTTGAACACATGTCTCACAGCATTGACAAGCTAACTCTGCAATTCCTTCATGAAACTAAAGTCTGTCAACAATATAGATTAAAAGAGAAAACAATATCGGCTTGTTAAATACTTGGGCTTTAATTCAACACTTCAAGTCCATTTGCTGCTAAGCAACGAGTATTTTAACCGATATGCCCATATCAATATTTTAAAAACGCTTCAAACAATTATTACACATGGAAGTTAATTATTAATATAAAGAAAAAAAAGCTAGGCTTTTTATTAAAAAGGCTCGTTCAATAATTAATTGACGTTTACAAAGTATGACAAAAATATATATTGTATTTTCACTGTCGTGGTCTAATCGATTCGTTAGTCAATATTTTGAAAGGAATGGACGTCAAATGAACAAGCTTAGTGATTTTTAAGATTAACAATTTACAACAGAAATGAAAAGCCTTTTAAACTTTTATAATTGTTGAATACAATAAACGTATACATGTAGGTAGAATAAGAAACTAAACCATTTAAAGCATTGATCAATATCTCCGAGATTTTCTTCAATGAAAAGATATCAATTTTCAACATTTAACCGTCCAGTTAAATAGTTTCAAGTATCATGTACTATGTAATTATACGCAAACGTATTAAGTGGTATATATTAATCTTTAAAGAAGTTTGAACGCAGATTGATACCAAAAATTGGTAATGCTCAGTTGAGTTCTGTCCATTCTGTACACAAACGGTCTGACTGACCTTTGTACGGAGACGCCGCGCATCACGGGTAAACTGTTTATTTACCTGAAAGCACGATGGCAATGTTTACATTCTAACAATTTCCCCCCTTCAAGTAATCTGTACAAATAGAGTATGCATTTTGTGTCTACTTAATAAAATTTGACTATCCAACCAACTATCCTCATCAAATTAAACTTTTTAACTGGATGTTAAACCTTCATCATAACGTGTTTACATCTGTCATTCTTTACACAATAATTTGAAATCGAAAGTAGAGTACACGGTTTAACTATGCACCTATACCTACAGAGGTTTAAAAGTACTTAGTAAATATAGATTATTATTCCTGTAGCTATAAGCAGTCATTATTTTACATTTTAGAAGTTATATTTGGCGAAAAAATGCCAACAAAGTAATTCACAACAACGATTTTCTTTGATATTTGTATTCATACGCGGAACTACTTGACGCGGAAGTAAATTGCGGATGATTGGAGATCGTTATGCGTCTTAGTATAGAGGTGATATCTTCACCGTCTATTTATAGAATGGAGTTCTGTCAAAACTTTGATATATCACGATATGAGCTGACGTTACGTCTTTTCGTTTGAACGCATTCCACGTAAAAATAAGACTTCACGTCGTTTTTTAAATAAGTTTGAACCCAGTTCAATTGTGTTCAAAGATAGGCTCACAGCTGACTTCATTCATGCTATCAACATTTCACGCCTTGTACGAAATACTTATGTTAAGGCAAATGAGAGTCAATGCAGTATTATATTGTTACAAAGGCGGATCCAGCGGGGGGGGGGGGGTCAGGGGGGGTCCGGACCCCCTTAGAATTTGGAAAATGTACCTGTCCATAGGTGTATTTCTTGCCTGTAAGTCATTTTTAAGTAGCATGAAGCAATTTTTCTCGGTGCTTAACATAAATTTAATGGTAATGTAGTTTTTATTATCATTATGTTGCTTTTTTCTGCAAAATGTGTATAAGGTGGTTGTGGCTCGAGGTTCGGACCCCCCTAGAAAAGTTCGGATCCCCCTAGAAAAAAAATCCTTGATCCGCCCCTGCGTCAAATTTTATTCAGCTGTCAGTGGGGCTATAATATATTAACCTCATTCTTTTGAATATTCAATACAGTATTTCACGATAGATAAAGTTGAATTCAAATCGGCGGAGTTAACGTATGCGTAAATGCGATTGAATAAAACAGAACAATACCACTGCTTTGCATGTATAAAATTATGTATTGATTCTTTTTTTCAATCATTTATTTTTAACCAAAAAACAACTAATGGTTTACAGAATACATTTTCACAAATGAATATAAAACAAAAATTTCAACCACATTATTTTTCAAATATATACATATACATAATGACTCACCATTTCATTCTCTCATTCACACTTGTACTCACACTACCACTCACTCTCACTCACACACACAATTTCCTCTCACTCTCACATTCACTATTTCCAAGCCCATTTTGTTCCACAAAAATTATTACATTCAATCTTTTAAACCCTTAATTATAAGTTTTACAAAATTGTATTCACAAGATCGTAAAATTATTGAAAAACAAAATGAGCCTAAGATCAGGTTTCAAACACATTACTTGTACTATGTTTAACCGTTGTTGAGATCAATACTAATTAAACAAGTTTGTAAAGTCTTCCATTTTTCGTTATGTTGTTCATACCAATTTTTTAAGATTGACATTTCTGCTTCGATTTGTATTTGCTGTTTTAAGAAGGTTTTAAAAGTATTTAGAGTAGGAAGAGTTTTTGATTCTTTTCTTTCTGTTTTAGATCCATGTATGAGCTTTCATCGCTTATATCATTCAAATACATCGCTATGATGGGACGATATCTTAGTGATGTAATTACCCATACTTCAAACACAGTCTGAATAAATTGTAATTCAATCGTTTAATTCTAAAAAAATCCCTGCCTTTTCAGTTCTTTGATTTTTCTAGTGCGATACAAAAAGTCATTTAAAACTTAAGATCAATGGATTCAAACAATTTATTGATTATTTGATAAGTCAATGAAACACTAGATTCTTGTAATTGAAGTATTTATCAATATTTTCTCATTATATAAAGAATAAAGCTGATTGTTCCTCCTATCAAATATCTTACTTTTCTCCTGCTTTTAAAGTCAGGAAGTTACGAACATGTTTATACAAAATTTCGACATTTAATTGCACATCAATAATTGCATAATTGCCTTATTTTTAACAAATCGTCTCAAATTTTTTCTATGGCATTTTTTTCTAAAACAATTTTAGGAAAATCGATGTACCACACGATGGTTCGACAAGTGCTGAGGAATATATTCGCCAAATATAACCTTTTTTCTAACAAATAAAACCATGACATATATATATATAGATGGGCCAGCGCAAAACTAGTCTTCGTTCTTTATAGTTAGCAGTTACGAATAGAGAAGTCACGGGTTCGATCCCCACCATGTGCTCTGAACAAAAAATTACCTACAGTTGTTTCACTCAACCCAGGTGTTAATGAGTACTGTGAGAGATCACCTGTTTTAAGGTTATTGTACGAAATTTTAATGTCAGCTGAACATGTAATTGAAAGTAGACTCTAAACCACACTTAGGCCTTTTAAACTTTCCTAATTAACATGAAGTTAGATTAGTTTTATACTGATCCGTTGATATACGAGATTGTACTGTCCAGTTTAGACAAAGCTGTAAATAAATCATATCAACTCAAACTAGAGAAGTAAAAAAATATTTAGTAAGTACATTTATATACTCAAACGAAAAAGAAACGCAGGGTAAACTTCAGTGGTGATTTATGGTGAATTATAAGAATGAACTTAAAATTGGGATATTGATTTATCAAAAACTATCTTTCGTGAACTAAATTTGGAAATATTCGTTGGATTTTGACCTTTACTTTTTGTGTTATTCCCGAGGGGAATGTGCCGCTAACCAAGTCATTCGACGCGCGCGACGTGGAGGAGTAAGAGGCAAACCAATGCATGGACGTCTACAACGAAGACCCGCCTCACGTAATCGGTTCCTTACAGTTTGGGAGTGAATACGACGGTTATGATTGCCTACTGTATTGTTAGCAGTTTCAGTGGCAGTAACGTAACGATTACGCAGGTGTGCGAGACGTATAGCCCTGTCCTGACGTCGTGTCGTGACGCGCGGACGCCCTGTCCGAGGCCGGTCGGCAAGCCTTCCACTTTCCCTAAGTCGACGAACAAGTCGCACTATGGTCGAAACATTCACGCTAAACTGCATAGCCACCTGCTGTTGCGTTTGACCTTGCATTAGCAACGTAATGGCCTGACCCCGTTGAACGTCAGTAAGCCTTGCCATTAACGTAAAAAGTTAAAACAGAGTTTTAATACGGAAAACAGTGTATAAATGTCTAGAGTATTGGATGATATGAAAAGATGTGTTGAAGAAATTATCAAATTTATTCTGCACGATTTTTTTTGCATTTCTTTGCTTGTATTACGTGACACTGAGCGTTTCATGCTTCAGTAACTTTTCATTATGTGTTGAGTAAATAGATGCCTTGATAATAATCTGACCAATTTTCATCATCTTACATAAAGGCGATAAAAAGTTATTCCATATCATTTTACCCTGCGTTTCTTTTTCGTTTGGGTATATAAAGAAAATATGGAACCATTTTCACCAGATATTCTTAGAACCAAGATCCCATAAAAGACTTAAAGACTCACAAACATTTGGGACAGAAAGAGGGTTCTTTACAAGATTCAATATCAGAAAGTCACAGCGAGCGACAATGTTTGCCAACAGCAGCGTGTTCAATAACGATTACTAGCGAAGGTTACGGGTGCGGGACAACTCAACCCGAAGTCAACTCAACCCCTGGATAACTCAAACCAAAGTTGGGACAACTCGACCCGTTAGTAGTTTTTAGAGTTGTCTCGGGTTGAGCTGTCTTTGGGTTGAGTTGTTCCAACACCGTTACGGAACATTTTGGAACGTTCGGTATATTAGAACACGCTGCTGATCCACCGTAAACACAGTTTATACATCTAGGGTCGGGAGAAAAGTGAAGAAATGATGAAACCAAGGGGAAAAAATGATGAAACACTACTTATTGAATAAAACATAAATGATTTGTCAAAATTTATGTTGAAAAATAAAATAAAATGATGCCATTGGACAAAAAACATGGCGAATAAAAATGGCGGAAATTATGGCGGATAAAATGGAGGATTAAAAATGGTTAAAATAGATCAGACAAAAACTACATTGTGTGGTTAGTTTGTCTGGACGTACTCTACGAATGATAAAAGGGAAGATAAGATAAAAATGTTAAAAAAGGCGGACAACATGGCGGATAAAAATGGCGGATAAAAATGGCGTTTCTAAAAAGAAAAGGAAATAATCTACAATGGTGGTTTGAATCTACTTGACTTACTCTATGTCAGATTCATACAGTTCGTGTCCAGTAAGGTTTACAGTAATCTTCATGCTAGATAGATAGATAGATGTTATATATTATATATGCATTGATTTGATGGAAGGGTAATTGGTAAGTTATACTCTATTACAACAAATACATGTATAATGAACCGAGACGATTCCGGCTTTTTCGAGAAGGGTCGGAAAAACTAAGATTTTTCTAGAACGGTTTGCATCCGTGTGTTGAGGGGAGGGGGTCTGGAAACCCTTTGAATCACATCTGCAACGTTTTTGCAAGTATTTTGAAATTTCCTCTGAGCCCCCAAAACCCTGAACCCCCTTCCCATCAGATTGGCAGAACTTTAAATTTATAAACCCTAGATTATGAATACATGTACATTGAAAGTAGATTATTATCATCACAAATAAAAAAATATACATATCATATACATGTATATGTATTACTGCAAATCTGCTAATCTGGGAATGTCTATTTATCATCTCGTCATATAGAGTTATGTTTTCTGGTTAACAGATTAATAAATTCAAACTATAAATACAATGTGCATTACTTTACTGGCATTTTTAAAAAAATACAATCAAAATGGAATAACATTGCTAAAAAAACACCGAACCCTTGAAATTGACACGTCATTCCAAAATACAATTCGATCCTGAAATAAAATCACCCTAGCATAAAACCTATTACTTTTTAGTGTTGAGAATAAACACGTTAAAATTCAAGTTTAACTCTTCCTAACTCATGTAAACAGAAATAAAATCTGTATATAATATTTACGATTGAAAAGTAATTATAAACAGGCTTATCTCTGTGTAATTAAAGGTAAAAAGTTCAACTTTGTAAAAGAATGAATTTATGACGATACTTGATTTTATGTATTTATATTTCGCGGATTCTGATTGGCTAAGACATAAATACGCTAAACCAATCAAAACGCAGCGCACTTAATTCCATTATTTCATGAGTTTGGTAATTAAAGACGATAAGCTATGCCTTGTAATCCCTTGACCCTTCATCCCTTCGCGTAAATACAATTAAGAATTTTTGTTTATTTTGAAATAATGACGTCATCATTGTACCGTCATAGAACACATGCTGACTGTTCAGTAACAACTGTTGTTAGCTAACGTAACGGGTACGGAAGAGAACTCAACCCGAAGACAACTCAACCCGTGCAAAACTTTACTCAAAGCTGGGACAACTCAATCCGTTAGTAGGGGATTGAGTTGTCTCGGGTTGAATTGTCTTCGGGTTGAGTTGTTCCGACACTTCCGTTACGGAACGTTTTGGAGCGTTCAGGGTAACTGAACACGCTGCTGCTTTTTGTGAAAACTATCTATGAAAAAGTTCGTTCGATTCTTAAAATATAGACTATCAATGATGTCATTTAGAATCTGTGACGTAACGGCTATCTTACTACCGGTAATTACCCCTGGGAAGTCATTTCGCGTCAGTCATGCATCTTACTACCGGTAGTACCCCTGGTAAGTCATACCGCTTCATTATACGCATCCTACTTACTAAACATGGAGAGGCTTTCATCCCTTGAGTCAAATTCTCAACTTCAGTTTCGCTCACTTTTATTCATATTTAAATCTACATATACCAGTATCTTATATTGTTTTGGCTGGATTTAACGCTGTAGCAACACATTGTATAGGTCATATATCAGCGGTCAGTCAACCTACTCACTGTTCCTGGAAAGGCTTAATCTCTGGATTTAGCTGCTAACCAACTACTAAGCTCATACTATTCGTCAGTGACTAACAACTGCCCTACATAATCAAGAATCATTGGTAGGAGGGAGAATGGCCGTAGAAATAATTTCATGACCAAGCTCCACGAAAGTGTGCCCCCGCCCGAGAATCGAACCCACGACCCCTCGATCAGTAGACTTGCGTGCTACAACTGTGCTAGCCGGGCAGCTGAGTATCTTAAATTTACGGTAAATACATATGTAACACAACCAATAGCTGACGACTGTCCAAATAAACACAAAGATACAAATTGTCGTAAAAATTGTCATGGAAGTAAGGCTCAATCACTGGCACTAGAGTCCTCACATTCTTTAAAATGCACGCACATATAATATTTTGTCAATGCACACAATTAAAAATCGCTCCCGTATTCATCACCGTGTACGAGTTATGACTAGATCTATACAATCATTATTATATATGTATGTACAGAGAACTATATATAGGGACATACGCATTATAATCATAAGATATGGACTCTGGTGCCAGTGGGCTCAATGGAAGCGGATACTAAATATGTAGATACATAATTATACAGCTTTTAATAGCACACTTAAATTTATTAATAAATTACATGATTTCATTAAAATAAAATGTTTTCCTTACCTGTATAGAAAAATATATAAAAACTAAAAATTAAGAATGTTAAATCCTCATTTACATCTAAACAAAAATTAGAACTGATTTCAATCTTGAATGATTTTATCTGTCTATAGAATACAGCAAGTATGTTAGGTTGAGAATGTAGAATACAAGATTACAAGAGTTAATCAGTTTGTACGGTGTATATACATTTATATATATAAATATACAGTACCCACCAAAAGTTTGGTGACACAAGAAATTCACTACAATTCTTGAATTTCGACGATTGTTTTGTTGAATCATTGTTTTAAATGTATGGTTTGTAAAAAAATTAAAAAAACAATTCAGGAATGCAAGAATTATCATTGTCCTTGATTGCATTGTTTGATTGACCATATAGAATGCATTGAAATATAGGGATGGCACTAAAAAGGAATTTAATCCTATTTCCATATATCCTAAAGATATCATAAAGCTTCCAAATCCATGATTATTGTAATTATTTCCATAACATATCTTTTATGCTATTTTTGTGGTCTCGGATATTATTATTTTGATTACCAAAAAATAAAACAAAACTAAGAAACAGTCATCAACTTTTAGATAAAAACTAAGAAACACTTCAAAATGAACAGTTATCAACTTTTAAATAAAAAGCTATTCAGTAGGCCTACAAAACGAAATTATCTCCAAACTTTTGGCGGGTACTGTATATCCGACACTATGAGTATAAACCGACGGGTTGATAACCTTCAGTACTTAAAAGGTTACCATTCCACAAAGAATTCAAATATTTTAATCATAAAATTAAAAACTTAGCTTATAATTTTAATAAAATACTATATATAACAATGGCCATATATCAACGTGTCGACTGAAGGTCAAAAGTTCATGAACTCTGAGAGGGGTGTGTCTCAAAACTTCAAAATTTGTCATAGATTATATTTGTTCGAGTATTTTGCAGGGGGCGGATCCAGATTTTTTTCTAGGGGGTCCGAACTTTTCTAGGGGGAAGGGGTCCGAACTTTTCTAGGGTGGGAGGGGGTTCCAGACTTTCGAACCACATTAACATTATACATTATTTGCAGAATAATGCAACATATTGATAATAAAAACTACATAACCCTTAAATCTATATTAATCACCGAGAAAAATTGCTTCACGATACTTAAAAATGACTTACAGTCAAGAAATACACTAATAGACAGGTACGTTTAGGAAATTCTAGGGGGGGGGGGTCCAGACCCCCCTGACCCCCCCCCCGCTGGATCCGCCTATGATTTTGTATAAACATAAAGATATATGGAAGATAATTAATATCCACTTTGTTATCGTAAAACTAATTTCTGGACATGTTTCATAACTTTAGAATCAGAATACTATACCTTTAAATTCGTGTTATATTAAAGGCCCATTCAATTTATAAACTTGAGTCTATAGTTTGACAAATCTTTTAAAATGCATCACATGTGACAGAAAGCTATCCCTTTAATTGTATTAAATATAGGTCCACACATTTAGAATAGTCTTCATATAATTGATGAATAGTTATCACTTACAGATAATGACAACGATCCACAGTGCTCTAGCCTTTTATCGCATGACAAAACACCAAATTATTATTAATTTTTACTTAAACATGATTCAATCACGAAACGGAGCAAGAAGTTAGATATTGACGCTAGTAGTCCATTTTTTATTTGTCTATCACGTCCGTATTCGATTTTAGCGCTTAAGTCTTGGAAAGGAGACCGGTCACATCTCTTCCTACTAAAATTCTGAAGGATTTCATCGAGTTGGGTACTTTATATTTTTTATTAAACAAAATTTTGGCTTTTGGATGCGACGGGCACCTTTGGCTCTGATGGTACATAAAGAAGATTATAATAGAAGCAGTCGTTTCAGCGGTAGTACATGCGTTTAGGGATGAGAGGTCCCAAGTTTGAACCCTACTATGGACACAGCTAATTTCCTTCAACAAAAAAAATATCTTCAGTTGTTCCACTGCACCTAGGTACAATTGAGTATTGTGAGAGATCACCTATCTGAAAGTGATTTTGATGATCAGGGGTTATTGTACAAAATTGCAAAGTCGCCCGGCTAGCTCAGTTGGTAGCACGCAAGTCTACTTATCGAGGGGTCGTGGGTTTTATTCCCGGGCGGGGCATACTTTCGTGGAGTTTGGTCATGAAATTATTTCTACGGCCATTCTCCCTTCTACCAATGATTCTTAATTATGTAGGGCAGATGTCAGTCACTGACGAAAGTATGCACTTAGTAGTTGGTTAACAGCTATATCCAGAGATTTAGCCTTTCCAGGAGGAGTGAGTAGGTTGACTGACCGCCGTTATATGACCTATACAATGTGTTGCTACGGCGTTAAACCCAACAAAACAAAACAAACAAACAAAATTGCAAAGTCGGCTGAATATGTATACTCGACATTTGTTCGGTTGTCCGCGTACATGAAAACGGATATCTATTTTAATCCATAGTAAGTACATAAGTAATGAGGCGAGTATTTAAATCAGCAGGGGTAATGTATGCACCACGAAGTTGAATACAATTTACCAATACAATACTAATACACCAAAAAGTGTTCGGCGTCTTAAGATTACTCTGTATTAAAAACCATTCAGTTTATTGCTAAGCTTCATGAGTGATTAAATGTTTTATAAAGTTGTTTAAGTAGATTACATTAATGCACTGGGTGTGTTAAGGCATTAATTTTCTCAACGATATACGGTACATGACAGTTCAACATGTGGGTAATTTGTAAATAAAGTATGAGTTTATAAAGTTCAAATCGGGGCAAAACTCAATAAAGAATTAAAAAAGTCAATGATTGTTAATGGCATCCATGAATATGAAGGCAAGTATTGACTGAATCACTCATGAACTTCACGACTTAAAGGATTAAAAAGATATATGATATTTTCAAATTTAAATGAGTTAAGTAAGATCTACAGTGAAACGTTTCCTAATGGAAGACCTACCATTAACATCAACCAACTATCTCAGAATTATGTTACAAGACAGACTCCAGTAGCCTGTTCAATTACCCCGAACGTTTCGTAACATTCCTAAACGTTAGGTTCGTGACAGCTCAACCCAAAGACAACTCAGCCCGAGACAACTCAATCCCCTACCAACGGGTTCATTTGTCCTAACTTAGGGTTGAGTTATTCATTGGTTGAGTTGTCTTCGGATTAAGTTCGCTAACAGTCGTTATTGAACGGGCTGCATGAACGATACCATTGATAGTGGGTAACAGAGTGGACCAATGAGAGTGAACCTGATCAACATGTGATCATGTCACGTTCTGGTAACACGGAGGAAAGTCAGATAAATAATAGATTTGTATTCTAACTTACATAGAGATAAGATATAATGTTAGCTGTCATGTATCTTAGTTAAAAATGTTTTATAATAATTTGATTTACTAAAACAATGGGTTAGTTTCTGAACTGTCAATGCACCCAGTCCGCGGACACTTGTGTGACATTTAAAGAAAGTTACCCTCCATACAACTGACACTTCTCAATAACAGCATTTTGTCATATTAATATATTTTACTCGATTGTGAAACAAATTCTTCAGCTTAGATTCAACTCAATCGAGTCTGCTTTCTGGTTCCCGAAGTACTTCGTGAAAAACAATGTGATAAAAGGATTCTGAATAAGGTAATAACGATGCAGAATTTGAATGGAATTTCATACAACATAGAACAGACTACCTGGTGCCTGATTTCAAGTTCAACATCACAACCACACAGTCACACTTGCAGCCAGTTTGACACAGTCCTGTAACTAGGGCTGTCACGATATGCCAGAAGCGTATCGCGATATATTGCGATACGCTTGCACCGTATTGCGATACGTACCGCGATATATTACTTTGCAAACAAAAGACACGTCTGTATAATACTTATATTATAGGATTTTGTAGGGTAAGTGCCTGTAGCAGACTAAAGCAAAAACTGGACATTTTTAGAGTTACGGGAACATTCCAAACGCACCCAGATCGGTTAAATTCTTTGAACTTAAGCTTAAATCGAATGAACCACGTTTTTTTTCATTTGGCGAAATGAAGAGTTTTTTCAATGAAAATAAAAATATCGCTAAAAACCGGTACATTAAATTCGTATCGCGGTACGTTTGCCGCAGTTGAATATTGCAATATACCGGTATACCGATATATCGTGACAGCCCTACCTTTAACTGCATGGTTGTTGCTGTGGTAGACAGGTTTTACTGTATAAGTTAAAGTTTGACACTTTTTGACTTGTTGACATTTGTTGACCTTTATAAAAGACTTGTGACCTTTCACGTATAGATTCAAACAGTTTTATCAATGAAAATCAGTCATGATAAATTATTTAAAACATTGGATAAAAGATGACACGAGTTTGATGAATATTTCGGCGATGCCACTGTCAGGCGTTATTATATAAAATTAATACTAGTAATTTACTAGTTCGGTCACAGAAATTGCTAAATTGAAGAATATAACTCCGTGATCCTATTTTTTTCATTTTATGATTTGTTGGATAAAAAACATTTGCCATAAAACAAGTGTCCTTTGTGGGGTTCGAACCCTTGACCTCTCGATCCCTGAGGGAGCTTTCTAACACTGAACTACCGTTCCTAAAATATTTATATAAGTTTAACTACTGTAACTCTTGTAAGTGCTGACTTGATAAACTTGCTAAATGACTCAACAAGAATTCAATCTAATATCGGTCATTTGATAGTAAGTAAAAGAATGTTTCTACAAGTTTAAAGTTATTTACAAGGGGTACTTGATATTATATATAGATTTGTTTATTAAACAAACACATTACTATAATTTATATGTATTTTACTTAAATGTCTATTTTAATCAAAATACTTTAAAGACAGTGTTCCTACCCATCGATTGTCGCTTTGTAATTTCACTTCAGTTTTTTTTATAATTCACTTATGATAATTAATTGTTATTTATACAGTTGATAATAATATCTAATGTTGTTATTGTTAGTTATATATTAAAGAACAATTTTGTAAACATGGCATGTTTTTGTACTTTTAATTTAGGACACATCCGTTTATGGGGGAAACACGTATAAGTCAGCGATATCGTGGTACAGGTTCAAAATATTTGCTCTCATGAAAACAAACCATTTTTTCGTGGGAAACTTGTATGAATTACGAATGTATTTTATGAACGCTATACGTGTAGTAAGTTATAGCATTTTATAGTCTAAGTTTCATGCATATACACGTTCACCAATTTTACAGCTATTACCCCTGGTCATTGGGCAACTGGTATCTATCAATCAATCTTTCTGGGGAATCTTTCACTCCGCTTATTGCAACTGACAAATTAGCGCAACAGAATTATACCACCCGCGAAGGTACTCATTTTACATCTGGCTGGAGTGAAGCAACTGTACATACATTTCTTGCGCAAGGAAATTAGCAGCCCCCTGGTGGGTTCCGAACCCGGGACCTCTCAATACCTAAGCTTGCGTTCCAGCACTGGACAACTGCTCCTCGTAGTGCTGTCTTTAAAGATTCGGATTGAAAGTATATAAATATGGTAGTACATGTGATCAAGTGTGTTCATAACCCTTTTACGAAATAGAGGATTGACAAATATTTAATATTTTGTGAGGTAAAAATAACACTTAGTTTGACAGTTTATAAAAACAAGATAGATAATGTATATCAGAACAAAACTGTAAACATCCACTTTATGTATTCAGTCAGTCTAATAAACTAGGGTCATACATATATGGACTACTTTGTCTCCATGGAGAAAAAATCCCTATTCTATTCTATTTAGAAGCAAATATAATTCATCGACCAACCAGCATGATGGCTCACAGCAAGATAACATTCGGAACTCCTCAGCCATTCGCTACAAATAACCAAACTCCTCACAGCGGTTACGTCACGCGTTGCTACTTTAATTTTTATTGATTTGATAAAGGGAGATAACCCCTGCGGGGGAGTTTGACAAATAACTAATAACGAATTATTCATTCATGAAAGGTCGAGGTGTTCCGAATGAGCAAGATATATGACATGGAACGGACATATTAACGGAGTGATGATGACATTATAAATGGTTCACATTGGATAGCGAGTAATGAGGTGGTACAAATGACCTTAGCCGCCCGACTAGCTCAGTTGGTAGCACGCAAGTCTAATGATCGAGGGGTCGTGGGTTCGATTCCCGGGCGGGGCACACTTTCGTGGAGCTTGGTCAAGAAATTATTTCTACGGCCATTCTCCCTCCTACCAATGATTTTTAATTATGTAGGGCAGTTGTCAGTCACTGACGAAAGTATGCGCTTAGTAGTTGGTTAACAGCTAAATCCAGAGATTTAGCCTTTCCTGGTGGAGTGAGTAGGTTGAATGACCGCCGTTATATGACCTTTAAAATGTGTTGCTACGGCGTTAAACCCAACAAATACAAACAAACAAATGATCTGATACATGTACCTACATTGTTGCTTTCTAGAGCAAGAAACATCATTCTACTTGCTCTGATCTAGGGGATTAAGAATCGGACTCGAGAGTGATTACTAGTAATTAAAGTTTCAAGCACTTGTTTCACAATCGAGCTAATTGAATATAAAAATTTATTCGAGCATGAGACATTGTCGCGTTCAGGAGATTCCAACTTAAAACAGTTCCTTTAGCCATGCATTATTTAAGAAAAAACGCTTGAAAAACAAAAGAAAAGTAATTACATTTATGTATTTCAAACTGAAATTGTATAAAAACATGACCAATTGAATAAAACGTGATTAAAACACATGCGACTTAATCTAAATGTAAATTAAACTAAGTATATAAGAAATGCCGAACATGTCCAAAGTAATTGTTACTTACCAATCCAGAGAAAATATATTAGTTTAACTGCTTATTCCTCGATTCTTTATTTTATAAACTGATTTCACTTTTCTTATTAAAATATAGAAAACTATAGAATAAGCAACTCATTGAAACTTTGATATAAATCACACGAAATGTAATAACTATATAATATTCTAGGATTTTAAAGTTTGTTTGTCAATTCTTTCATACTCGGATACTTGGAACACAATAGTTGAATATGAGACTTTAAAATGAAGCAAGCTGCAGCTTTAGATATAAAGATATGTAGTTATTTTCAGGGGCGGTTTCATGTGTTTTCTTAGAGGGGGTTAAATGGGATACAAAAAAGGGTCTAACTTAGCATTACAAGTAGAGGGGACGCCGATTGAAGAGTTATATTAAGGAGGTAGATATATGGCTTCCTTTATTTTGCAGAGACAGGCTATTACTGAATTTTTAAGGGAGCTAGGACCCCTTGACCCCCGTATGATTCGCCTCTGAGAAAAACGTCAATATACTTTAAACAAGACTGTAACAATGTAACTATGTACACAAGTTTGTAAAATCAACAACAAGTTGCTGTCTGTATATATACATATATTGATATTTCATTGAATAGTTTTCATTCAGTTTTCAAACTCCATTAATATTGTACATATATATATAAACTATAGGGAGTACAAGACCTTATGTCAAGAATATGACCTTAAAGTAATGTACATGTACTCTTAACTGTATTCACAATGGTACGATATCAATCTCCGTAAACAGATATCCTGTAGAGCGTTGTCGTACAGGATCTCTACTGTCTACGTGGAAGGTCACGTCGAGATGAACTTTGTATCGACCAATCAATGCGTAGCTTACATCTAGACGAAAACACTATCAATCACATTTTGATTTCGTAATTTCTATTTTTAGACAAAGTTTTGCATGCTAAATTAACAGCGGTATTATTCACAGTCTGCAATTGGGCGGCTCATTTCAAATTACGTGACGTAGACGATGTAAACAAGTTACGTATCATAACAATTCCGTCATGAATATTATGATGAGAAAAGGTCACCTGAACGTGACCTTCGTTTGAAAAAGGCCAGATCTAAATTAGCGAGTATGCGATTGGAAAAAATTTAGATCGGGTTTTAATCAGATTGGTACGATATAAACTACCTTTTGCTTCCAGACAGGGCTGTCACGATACGCCAGGAGCGTATCCCGATGCGCTAGAACCGAACCGCGATACGTACCACGATATATTGCTTTGCAAACCAAAGACACGGCTGCATAATAAAGAACTAATTCAATTGTTCAGTAGTGAAGTATGTTATAGGTTTTGTAAGGAAAGTGCCTGTAGCAGACTGGACTGAATAAAAACTGGGCATTTTAGAGTAATGTAAACATTCCGAAAGCGCCCAAATTCATTGAAATTATCGAATGAAGCATGGAAAATTGACGTTTCGCTATTTTCATTAGGCGAAGGGAAGAATTTTTCAATGAAAATAAAAAATATCGCTAAATACCGGTACATTAAATTCGTATGGCGGTACGTATTGCTACAGCTGCATATTGCAATATAGCGGTATACCTGTACATCTGACAGATCTACTTGTTGAAAGGTTTTTATTGTATATGAATACGTTTGGAACACACAATAATGTGCGGGGACCACGTTCTTGGTTTTGTAACATATAGAAATTGCAGTGTTACTTGAGTGCAAAATCATTGCATACGATTTATACTTAGTTTACAATAAAGGCGTTTTTATTAACTTTAATCATTGAGTAGCGACTTCCTAGCATAACTGACATGCACACTGTACAATCTATCTCATTCAGTGTACATGCTCTTAGATGTTGAAATACGCTGTAACAAGACTGCAGCGGTTCACCTATCTAACTATCTCAAAGGTCGATTCCAACAAACTACGGCATTGGTGCTGCGGTTTGGTTTGGTTCAGAGTTTACTAACTTTATAAGCGACTGACTTTTAATCGTATTTCCCTCAAAACGTTTAGAGCCATCTGATTTATTACAGACGATTGATACTGTGTTTATATCAAGGCATAAATGAGATGTACTTTGAAATTGATGACAATTCGAACCAGAATTGCCAATGTCTGAACCGTAAACCGAACAGTGAATTCTAAACCATATACACGTCACACGGTATATTGACAAGTTCCTACGCTGTATTAGTTATACTGGCAGTGTAACAGGGTCTTTACATCTTAATTGATAGTGACATTGTGACAGGGTCTTCAAGCAATATTTAATTGATTATATAAAACAATATAGATCGATATGAACATTACTAAATATGATATATCTAACATATCTAACTGGTGTCTCGTCGTGATGGAAGCAGTGAGATCTGTTTAGATGAAAACTGTCTAGAAAGACTTAAGATATAATTATAGGCTCATTATATTAAATACTTCTGGAGATAAAAACAATATGAAATAAGAATGACAGATTTCAAACAACGCAGGAATAAAAACTATTAAGTGGTTTTAAATGAACACTGAGTGGGTGTCAAACTATATGTTATATATATTTAAAGGTGCGGAACGCATTTAGTTGCTTACGTTTAAGGCATTACAGTTTTAAAAGAAAAAAATGAAGCAAAATATTAAATGAAATGAATTGAGCATAATAGGTTATACATGTATTTAATAATTTGAGATTGGAAATGATGTCTTGCGCCTAATTCTGACGTAAAAAGGTGTCAAGAAACCATATCCCAAAAAACAACAATAAAACATACCTGTCAAAAGACCAAAAGACAAAGAGGGAAAAGTTTTTAGATTTTCAGGCTGAGCCATGTCTTTGGGTACATTTACTAAATAACTTCGACTTTTTTACATTGCAAATTCATCACTCCCATGCTTGAAGATGTAAAACGAAGTTTACTTTTAGAAAATCAAATCAAAAACGTAGTTGGTATATTGTGTATGCAGCTTAGTATTTTGTGTAAAACCAAACTGAAGTTGATATCAAAGTCAGACAAAACGCAGTTCTACGGCCTTTCTCCCTCCTACCAGTGATTTTAATTATGTAGGGTAGTTGTCAGTCACTGGCGAAATTATGCCCTTAGTAGTTGGTTAACAGCTAAATCCAGAGATTTAGCCTACCAGGAGGAGTGAGTATGTTGACTGACCGCCGTTAAATGACTTATACAATGTGTTGCTACGACGTAAAACCCAACAAACAAACAAACAAAACGCAGAGCTAAGACGTAAAGGAGGAAACTAAGACCTTAACTTAAATGAAACAAGACTCAACCTGACTTGATACAATGTGAAGTATTTGATCACTCATCTAAAGTGGTAACAATATCACTGCACATATTTAGATTAAATTGACCCCCCCTGGCTTTATTGTAACATGAAAATTTACGATGTCTAATGTCATCGAATCTTCAAGTGGGAGTTACCCTTGTTTGATCTGTCTGTTAAATTATACATTCGCTGTACAGCATTTAAGATTGACATATTTCGACCTAGGCGATGATCTATACAAACAAAATTAAACATGTCCCTAAGTTGTAAAATACAGTCAGTCCGGCTGACTTTGCATACGTTGGTATTCTGTTTTCTTTTTGTTCCATTAATGTTCGATGTGTTTAAAATATACAGTACCCACCAAAAGTTTGAAGACATTTTCACTTATTAGGCCTACGGAATAGTTTTTATGTAAAACTTGATTACTGTTAATTTTGAAATGCTTCTTAGTTTTACATAATGGTTTGGTTATGATTCTATGTATAGTTGAGACTACAAAAGTACCATAAAGATTATGTTATGGAAACGTATTCAATTAAACACGACTTTGAAGGCTTTGTGATGTCAGATGCTGAAACTTATCAATATGGTGCATTCATAAAATTTGTTTTACTTTTATTACCAACAATAATAAATATATTAAAGTTATAATGTTTTTTACAAAACAATAATTCTAGTTAAAAAAAGTCTGGTAAATTTCTTTGTATCCAAACTTTTGGTGGGTACTTTATAAGCACGTGTATTACAATATCAAATTATAAATTTACAATTATCAAAAAATATTGTGACGTCAAAGACAGGCGATATTTTGTTGCTTGTACTCGCTGTAGTTCCTGAGTTCGTTCTTTGGCTAAAACACATTTTGACCATGGCGCCGTTTGGTCACGGGTTTCTACGAACAATCACGAACGCTACCGGAAATGAATTCGTGGTAGTCCGGGTCCATGATCACTTGTAAATATGTGAGGATGGAATATGATCAATTTGTACTGGCTACAGACTTATAACCTACGTAGTATATCAAACCGAACAATAGAGCGGGTCGAGTTTATTGAGGACATCTAACAACTTTCGAGATAAATCAAAACTATCAATGTGTTTTACAAGAAAATCGCTCAAAAAGAAAATTGATCCCTTTTTCATCGTCAGTAAGTGAACATTACATCATTATTACCATTTGTTTAATGTTTGATAGAATGTAAGACTCTGTCATTGGGGTATTTAGGACAGACCAGTAGCCTGTTCAATTACACAAAACGTTACAGAACGTTCCGTAACGATACATTCGGAACTTCTCGGCTATTCACTGCGATACATCTCGGGCATATTTAGACGCTATTTTGAAACTACCGGTGTTGAAGTTAACACATATATGATCGTTTAGGCATTGAGTGATGTTTCGTTTTTAGTCCGTAAATTTTTAAACATCACTCATTGTCTTAACGATAGCATATTGGTGTATTAGATTAGGTTATTCGCAGTGAATGGCTGAGGAGTTCCGAATGTATCGTTATGTAACGTTCTGTAACGTTTTGTATAATTGAACAGGCTACTGGGTATAATTGACAGTATGGAGGACAATTGTGGACTCCATGAAAGATATCTGATAAAGTACATTCTCTTTGACAATTATCTATTGATAAGACATTAAATCAAAGTACTATAACTACGAATTACCATATTGAAGACACGAACTATATGTGATAATTACCATATTGAAGACACGAACTATATGTGATAATTACCAACTTGAATTCACGGAGAAATCATATTCAATAAAAGAAACTATTAACATTTCTATCAATGGTCGATATATCTATTTCAAATGTTGAAATAAATTTTATTTTATTGTGAATATATTTATTATTCACATTTCTTTAAACAAAAATCTCGTCTTAGTTTATTTAAGCAAAATTGTATTATCAATATTTTATGGGTTAACCCTATCGACCTTTTTCAAGAGTTTGACATTTTCTTACACCCAGCAATAAAGTATAGTTCCTTTATTTGATTGAATACTTATTTAAATTCATGAATATATATACTATAAAACATGTTTGAACATAAAAGATGTGATGTTTGATTAAGATAGTAAGGTACTGTATATACATACTAACCAAACTGTGCAGGGGCGTAGCTAAGATTTGTAGTTATGGGGTGAGATATGCTACATTACTTGGCTCAGAAAAATTCATGAACTAAGGTGCAAGGGTCCAATTGGGAGAAGTATTCATGTCACCACTAAGACTTCGAAGATATCTTATCTTAACAGTTCGGCTCCCGAGCCAGTATCTACATATTTTCATGGAATTTGATATATAAAATGTGTGTTTTTTCCTAAACATTCTTATTTCAGTTTTCGTAATATTGTAAAATGTTCTACAACCTTTCTGTCACATTCCATTATGTCAATTAGGGTATTTGTTAGCCACTAGTTAAAGAACTTACAAAGAACTGGTTAAGAGTTTAGGTCCAGAGAGTTAAGTCTATACAGTGACAGTATACGAACCCGGGTCGATAGCGCAGTTGGTAGCGCGTCGGGATTTGAAATCTCGTGCCCGAGGGGGTGCGGGTTCAAATCCCACCCGGGGAAGTTATATCCTTCCATGAAAATTTGACAATAATGACGATTTTCCTCCATTGATTAGATAATATGGAGAAGTTTCCGGCCTTGTGGAAGGGTAAGTGAGTACTGGTTATAGACAATGGTCCAGGAAAGCTAGGTTAGGTGCGCTGGACGCCGTAAAATGACCTAAATTGTGTTGATACGGCGTTAACTCCAATAAAAACAAACATAAACAATAAAAACAGTGACAGTGAGTACATTGACTGACCGCGATTTGACCGGAAAGTGTCATGAGTGCAGCGCAAATGGCCAAAATCAAAACTAAATCATCCAACCATAGCACTCCAAAATTTACCAAACTAAAGACGCAACCATGGACTATGTCAAGCAGAGATCACCAGCCAGAGGTTGACGTCACCCCTCCTGTCCCAGTCAGTATATCACTGAACATTTTTATCACTGTTTTAATCAGTTGGCAATGAAAAAAGTTTTATATTTGTATAGAGGTAAGTATAAATCAGATAAGACTAGAAGCGTGGTGTGTGATTGTAAGAAACAATGATTATATAAAGAACTATTCATAAGATGAGGATCGTAGAATAAATTATCGTAAGATTAAAATCTAAGAATTTGAGAAATACAAATGTAATTTAAAACAATACAACAATGGCTACCCTTAGTTTGGATCTATGTTTCTATCTATATTGACCTAAATTATATCTTAGACTTATTGTTTGTATTGAGTTTAAAACATTCGTCGTTATTTTTGCTGATCTTGTAAGAAATTTGATAATAAAGAGCGAAATATATAGTGCAGCGGTTGATGATTCTTTACGCTGCATTACGATTAATTTCTTTACGGTTTATAGTATGATGTTTTAGTGTCATTTACATTATACATGCACTTGTTTTGTCGACTTTACAATTTTGTACGATATACCCTAGTCAGTGAAATAGAATTAAAAAGCAGTCAAACCCAACAATAACAATAAGAGTCGGTGAAGAAACTGTTAGAATTTTTTTAGTTCCTGGGTATTACCATACATATTTCCCAAATAAGATTTGAACTCTAAACGCGTCCTACAAGTTACAACCTAACACCCGCTTGTACTAAATTAAAAAGAGCGATACTTATCACAATTGATATAAATTTTGTAATTATTTATAAACGTTCAATTTATTTTCATTCACATAATTATGTAAATATATTAACAAATAAAATAATTACAATTGATTCCAATTTTCGGTGTTAGATTAAATATTTTTCTAAAAATGATATAATTGCTACAAAAACATTTTAATAACAAATAGAAAATGACATAATAAAATATTATAGACACATACCTGTTAATTGAATAGAAAACTATTCATGTATTAAAATATCCAAATATTATATTCAACTAGTTTAAGTATAGACTGTATGTAAAATGAAAATAAAATTCGTTCTTCAATGTATCAGACTACAAACATAAAACAAACAATTTAATCCCAAGTAAATATTGATCGCTCGCCTTTGATCGCTACGTCACTTTGCAATTTATTTCACTGCCTAGCTCTCAACGTTAAAATAATCTCGTCAGAGCCAAGTTCATATTGAAATATTCTACAACAATGTCGCATAGGGAATTCTTACATACAAATTTCAATGTAGTATATTATAACTACACGTAAAGTCAAACATTGGCTACATCTCTCGTAGTGTCCTTTAATAGTTTAAAGGCATATAGGCTGATTTTTATATTTAAAGTTTAAAATTTCGGTTTACGTTATTTTCAAACTTTTTGACTATACAACACATGCAATCTCTGCAAACAGATATCCTGTAGACACTGTTGATTAGAGTTAGTAGATAATTTTAAATCGGTTTTTAATCAAACTGAAATGCATATTCGTACAAATAGGATTTTTGTACGAGTTCATTTTATGTTTGATAATAATTTGGCAAATACAAATGTTATGAACCGAAATTCATTTTTCTTATTCTGGTGTTATATCAATTTCAACAAACGACCATCGAGAGCATTTTATATACATTGATTATATTCCTTGCCCTCTTTTATTATTATATCTATCATCCCTTAATGAACACATGTATGTATGTGACGAAAACGATCCGGTTTATAGTCGTTGGCTAGTTATCCAAACTGCCACACATGCGCACATCACCAGCCGGCATATCGCTGAGCAGACTCGTTTTGTCTCTTTCCCTTTATTTCAGGACTCAGTACACGTTCATTACATAATTATTTATTATTTTATATTGGTATGCTCAACAATCTCGAGGTTCTAAATCCGGTCAAACAGATACCAACCAGTTACATCAGTAGCGACGACACATTAAATGCCTTTCTCTAAGTAACACGATGCTGTTTCAGCTTATAACCGGTAACTTTCAAATGGCAGGTCGTACAATGTTTATAACAGCATATATGTCTTTAATAATGCTATCTATGGTTTGAAAGTGCGTGATGTTAGCAGATTGGTTGGATTATTATTAGATTAAGGTTTCACGACCAGATACACGCTTCAAAATCGGGAGGGAGTTCGTCCACCTTGGAAAAAAGAACAGGGTGGGGGGGGGGGTCTCCCACTTAGACTAAGGACATTTCTCGTCTGTTTACAATGGCTGTCTACATGGTGAACAATGACAAAAACAACATGAATTATTTATGCTATTAAATATCAAGTATTAATGAACACACGAAATTCAAATCGCTCCTCATTCAGTGCAGTATTTTTGTACCGAGGACTAACACTGAGATTGTACAACGGTGAGCGGACAACCTTAAATGAAATCTGTACTTTAAATTAGTTAGATAACTATGATAAAATAGTACATAAAAGATTACATGAGATTTATTTATCTTGTTATATCAACAATGTGTCTTATATTGTTTATTATCTCTTTTTTCACTGGATTTAAAACATTATAAACTCGAGTCTCTGGCGCAGTTGGGGTTTAGCAAATGTTTCGAATCTATAGTGTTGAAGGGGTCGCTGGTTCGACCCTCAACCTTTGTAAATTGTACCTATGTATGTTTACATTTGTACCATATCATTAACTCATTCTTGTATGTACATGTATATGTATAAATCCCTATAGGGTGGAAATAAAGAGTATATATATATAACAAAAAATATCATGGGTTTGATTATAAAATTAAGGTGGGTCGGTACCTTACTCGGAGACTAAACCGAAAAAAATGTTATGTACTCAGATTATGTTATAAGTTGGCAGGCATACACCTTCATGCTTCTTGTTTGTTTTTCTGGTAACCTTAGCGACGTTGTCGTTCTTATTACGACGTCATGGACGTCACAATGGTTCGCGCTATAAACAGGCATGCATGTACATTAGACCTACATATTTGAAATAATGAATGTCCGAGCCCAATGATAATTATACCAAAATGTTTCTGAAATGTTGTTGCAAGCAATTAAGTTGTTCCGATTATCTAAATATCTCGTCAGGATTTTTATTTCATTAAAATGTCACAAAAAGTGTGTAGTTTTCAAAAATTGCGATAAGAATTTGACCACCGTTCTGCATTCATTTGAAAATAAACGTTATAACTCGGCAATTGGTGAAATCTTTTAGACGTGAAAACCCTAAATTCAGGGATGAAATGTACAATCTTTACGACTGACGTGATATTTAGATAATCGGAACTTAATATTCGTATGCAACAACATTTCAGAAACATTTTGGTATAATTATCTTTGTCCTCGGACATTCAATACTTTAAATATATGGGTTTAATGTCCTTGCATGCCTGTTTTTAGCGCGAACCAATGTGACGTCCGTGACGTCGTGAAAAAATCGACAACGTCGCTAAGGTTACCAGAAAAACAAACAAGAAGCATGAAGGTATCTGCTAGCTAACTTTTATAATAATCGGTGAACATAATATTTTTTCCGTTTTTCCCTCCGAGTAAGGTACCGACCCACCTTAAAGCCACAAACTCAATTTTCACTTGAGACTAAACTCAACAGTTCATTAACAGACTCAAATCAATACAATCAAATTAAACCTAATCCAAACATATACATGTAAGTTAGTTTTATATTATATAATATAGCTTTAAAATCGCAATTAGGGTTTCTAAAGATAAGTATACATTTGTTGTAAGATTGATTAAGTAAGTAACAAATAATGATCAAAACATAAGATTGAGTTTGAGTACAAAGTTGAGTTGTTTTTTTTCGTGAAACTGGGGCCAATATCAAGATTTTATTTTATTTACATAATATTATTACAGATACAGACACGTAATTTTGAATTATCAAAAGAAAATGACCAAATTTGTGAATGAGTAGAATTAAAGCTTTAGCATATTGGTTTTCAGAGTCAAGTTTTTGTATCATGCCAGATGCGGAAACAAAAATATTTCTAAATGGGTTCAAAAAAGGGGACAAACATAAATGAAGCTAGATGCTGCGATACGTCTTAAAACTAAAATGATCGACATTGTTTTTGACATATAACGCAGAAACATAAAAATACTTTAGCCGTGTAAACACTAAACATAGACAAATGGTCAAGACATCTCCGCTAGTGGCCTATGATCGTTATACCAGCCTCTAGATCAGCCTATACAAGCCTTTTCTCTTAGTAAATACTAGGGCTGTCACGATATACCGGTTTATCGGTATATTGCAATACGCAGCTGCAGCAATACGTATCGCAGTGCGATTTTAATGTATCGATATTTGGCGATATCTTATTTATTTCATTAGAAAATTCTTCCCTTCGCGAAATAAAAGTAGCAAAACTTCAGTTTTTCCATTGTTCATTCCATCTAACCTTAAGATCCAAGAATTTAATCGACTGGGGCGCGCCTCAGTCCTAAATGACCGTAAATACTTTAAGAGGCTAGATTCTATCAGTAGCTGCATAATTATAGGATTCGCAATGTTTCTGTTAAATACAGCGGAGGCACAACGAATCTAAAAGCTCACAATATATCGTGGCACGTATCGCGATACGAGTCTTTAGATCAACCTATACAAGCCTGTTCTTTTAGTAAATACCGTGTACAAAACACTCATAAAATAGAAAATACTATAAAACTATCAAAATTACCGTTTTTGTGATTTCTTCTTTACAGTTGCCATGGCTTTTATCCAGGTATGTCAAACTTTAGTGTTCATGTAATAACTCCTTTAGAATGAATAGTAAGGGTCCCAAATTGTACCAAAATGTTGATCTTTGATTTACACTCATACACCTTTGATATAAGTAATATTGTTCGATATATTGTTGTTGTTTTTTAATCAAAATCTACCTGTCACTCGTCGGTATCAATATAACGCTTAGTGATGTAATTCCACAAAATTGATGAAAATACGATTTTTCTGTCTCGTTCTGTCACAGAAGTTTAAGAGTTTGTTATTATCGTCTGCTTTGAGATATTTTTATGATTGATGTAGTCGTGTTATCTGTCTAAAGTCTCAGGTTATCAACCAAATTTAGAAGATTTGTCAAAATTCTGTTTACTGATTCAAGATAACTGCAATACTTGAGTTGTAAGTATCATTGAATTATATTAATATACGAAATGTAAACTTTTATCAGTCGGCCAGGGACAAGATGAAAAAAAAATGGCAGAGCTTAAGCTCTCGACATCTTTCCTTAATAACTTTGAAAGCTAAATGATTTGAATTCAACCAGAGTTTGAGAATCAGAAAATCATTGTATGCAAGAAAAGTCCCCCAAGTGATTAAGCCCAGCTCCACTAAAATGAAGATGTATGAACTAAGAATATACCGTCACGGTAGATGTTTGTAAAGTGATCGTTTTTGAAGGTGAAACCTAGAACAGAGCATAGAAGAAAGACACACCTTTACCCTCTTTCCTGAGATTCGACAGTACTTAAACAAATGGCTAAAATATTACATAAACCCTAACGTTCTAGAGCTCAGCTCGAACCCATCTCTCTGTAAATATTTCTGATAATAGGTTATCGTCAATTGATTTAACCACTCGATCATAGACGTGGGGCTAACTTCTGGCTGTGGTTAAGGATCTTTGTAGTAGTTTTAAAAATACTATACACTCCAAAAGTTGAAAATACTGTTGTTTTGAAATAAACAGATTCACGTTAACCGGCGATTAAAGAAAAATTATTTCGTTCAAAATCTTTTGAAAGGCAATGTATATACATGTACCCATGTTTTTATAATGTTGAATAAGCATTGGAAAAAATTAAATTGTTAAAAGTAATTTATCATCAAAATTATTTTAATCTATTCAATAAAGTGTCATATGAAAATCCGACAGCCGTTAATATAAAATGATCTAATATCCGAACATAGTAAAAAAACTTCATATATATATATGTATAAATCATTATAAATATAGATCCATTGTCTTATATCGACGTTAAAAATTTTCTTACAAATTAAAAATAATAATTTACCGCATTTAGTATACAAACAGATTTTAAGTTAAGACGGCTCACAGCTTCATTTAACATTTCCATTTAAAATAATGACAATTCAAAACTTCAAAACTTTCAAAAACTATTTTCATGTATTCAATGCCGTTTTGAAATATATACATGTATATCAGTCAATGACATTATAACTATAGATCCTGACTAATTGTTTTAAAACAACATCAATTAACACTTGATATAGAACTAATTGAAGTGACGTAAGAATCACTCCCACTTTCCTGGTAGATATACATACAAGTTTAAGTATCTTGTGAAAATATTTATGAAATAAAGTCCGTGATGTTTGGAAAACCTCGGCGATAGCTCCACAACACATTGATCGTCAGTTTACGGAATTACCCGAGTGGTTTTACGAATAGATCCATGGGCCTGTTAACCATTGGTTAATAAAAATCGAGTATATCAACATGGAAGTCTAATTCCACTGGTAATTGAAGACTTCAACAATAGGATGAATAGTGAAGTTATTAGATATTTGATTCAACAGGATTCAAACTATGACGAGTTATAATAAAGTATTCTAACTTCCATGCATTCATTAAGCAAAACTATGTATTGAAATAAAACGATCCCAGCATTCAACAGAAATGAGTTTCTGTCTATACACAATCCGATTCTATAGAGCCTGTACACAATATAAGCAAAATATTTCTATTGTATATCAATGGATCAGAGCAAAACAACTTTAAATATATGTAAATAAATACAGATGTAGTCTAATTTAGCACTGATTTGTCAATACATGTATATACATGGATAGAAATGATCGAAGTTGAATGAAATTTGAATAATATCAATTCAAAACTTAGAGCATTCAGTGTTCAATATATATTAAACATTTTCATTTTATTTATCCGGGTCTGTGTGCTATGATAATTAACAAAAAAAGACGAACATTAAAGGCTGACAAAGGGAAACCCTGAACTTGTCTTAATGATAATAAAAACTGGAAATGTGTCCGTCGATGATACAATGATCTTTTATCTAGATTTGTAAAGATTTAAAGATAAGATAGATGAATATTACACGTTAGACATTTTATTCTAGGTCTTACATTGATTCCATTAAATATAAGAAATAGATAGGAGAATAAATTACAAATAAAAATATTAAGGTTTTCTTATCCCTTCTAACTGTTGTAATCTATAATACATTACGTCAACTTTAATGAACTTCGCCCGATTGTTTAAATGTTATATAATCTATAAATAATGGATAACGCTTAATAGATTTCATAATTCACAGAAATGAACAATACTTTGAAATCCTCGCATTACATATTTTTACACTGTGTTCAATGCCGTTTCAACACAATTTTAGGTCATGTTACGGCGTCCAGCGCATCTAACATAGCTTTCCTTGATACTTGTCTATAACCAGTACCCACCTGCCCTTCCTCAAGGCTGGAAATTTCTCCATATACCTTATTTCTGGAGGAAAATTGACATAATTTTCATTGAATGGTATACCTTCCATAGGGGTATTCAAACCCGTACCCCTTAGGGACACTATTTTCGAAATCCCGACTCACTACCAACTGCGCAACCGATCCGGGCTGCATATTATAAAAATCTTACGATAAATTAACTACATGTATACAACATAGAAGGATTTGCGACTAAAATCGGTCGTAAGACGCTTGATAATACGTGCCCCTGGGTTCTAAATCACACAAAGTAGTAACACTTGAGGTCTCATATTTAGAATGGGGAAACAATTATCAAGATTCTCGATCTAACCTAGTACCGCGGAAGATTTCGAATGGTGGCTGATTTACGCCATGACGTATTTTCGTTTCTTCGCCGCGAAGATTAGAAAAAACAAAAATACGAAGACTGGACAAATCCACAGTTTGTCGTATCTTTGCATTTTTCGTTTTTTCTAATCTTTGCAGCGAAGAAATGACGCACGACAAAATAAATGTAACAATACGACAGATAAAATGTGTCGTGTTTTCGCCTTCGTTTCACTTTGATATCTTAAATCACACTTAGAGGTGGGTAGGGTAGACCTTAACACGGTGACACAACAAGACAGTTAGTTGTTGAGTTGTCAAGATCAACAAGGCTTTTATCCGTATAAAATAACATAATAAATTTCAAATAAAAAATAGTTAAATATTTCGTTGAAATCTCTCGACTGTTTTGAACAAATAATGTTTTTATCATCTAAACGTGATTTGTAAAAATTATTATATCATTTTCCTGTCAAACAAACTTAATGGAGAATCATTTTAAATATTTAAATATGACGAATATGTTCTTACTTAATACCGTTCGACCTGTATCGTAAAATTATTGATTTTTTTCAATGTAGAATTCTGCTAATTCCGCAGTTAGAAATATATAATTTCTATATGATAAACGTTTTTTGTAAAAAACAAGCAATTTAGATTATTAAAACTCGGTAAGCGCGTGACCTCGAATCCAATGGTATTGGGTTCAATTATCCGGCGGGAACTACATTTTTGTGGATTAGGTCAAAGCATATTTCTACGGCGATACATCTACCCCTGTAGCAAGTATAACGAGTTTAAAAACAGAATGTTTTACATTTCGGCCCCTAAATATACGGCATGGCATCAAAACAATTACGTAACACTTATTTTCAGTCTTCTGAAAAGCCACCCGGTTAGCTCAGTTGGTAGCACGCAAGTCTACTGATCGAGGGGTCGTGGGTTCGATTCCCGGGCTCCCGGGCGGGGCATACTTTCGTGGAGCTTGGTCATGAAATTATTTCTACGGCCATTCTCCCTCCTACCAATAATTTTTAATTATGTAGGGCAGTTGTCAGTCACTGACGAAAGTATGCGATTAGTAGTTGGTTAACAGCTAAATCCAGAGATTTAGCCTTTCCAGGAGGAGTGAATAGGTTGACTGACCGCCGTTATATGACCTATACAAAGTGTTGCTACGGTGTTAAACCCAACAAAAACAGAACAGTCTTCTGAACTCCCCGCCACCCACGATTATTCCCCTTCATTGATATAAAAACATGTATATGGTAAAAACAGAACAATGTGAGACGTAACCACTGTGGGGAGCTAGCTATCCTTCGATAATAAAACAACTTCATTAAAATTTGCATAATTTCATTTTGTCGGGAAGGAATTGTTCAAGTGTCTTTAAGGAACAATATAGCTTATTACGACCAATCAAACTTTATCAAATAAAAAATCTGTATTTCTTTCGATGAAGATTTACCCATTATCTTAAGAAATAAACAAGTGGCAAACTTCTTATCATAATATTTATTTTAAAAGTTTAGTTTATACAAATACTTTTAGTGAGATTGGCTAACATAATAATATTATCAATCACCCTCGAGCTTACTTACGTGTTTCCAAGCATTTGGTGATTAAGAATAAAGTGTCATGTTAATTAGTACAACGGGACATGCGTACTAACTTATTGTATTTGTTCATGAAATATGTTCAACAATCATTTTCCCTCCTACTGTTGTAACAAGTAGTGCAGTTGTTAGGTATAGCTGTTTGTTTGTTTGTTGGGTTTAACGCCGTAGAAACACTTTGTATAGGTCATATAACGGTGGTCATTCCACCTACTCACTCCTCCTGGAAAGGCTAAATCTCTGGATTTAGCTGTTAACCAAGTACTACGCGCATGACTGACAACTTCCATACATAGTTAAACATCATTGGTAGGAAGGAGAATGGCCGTAGAAATAATTTCATGACCAATCTCCACGAAAGTATGCCCCGCCCGGGAATGGAACCCACGACCCCTCGATCAGTAGACTTGCGTGCTACCAACTAAGCTAGCCGGGCGGCTACTAGTTATAGCTGTGAAGTCAGCAATAACAAAAAGGACAACTGTAAGATCATGTGAAGAAAGCAATAACAACAAGGACAACTGTAAGATCATGTGAAGTAAGCAATAACAACAAGGACAACTGTAAGATCATGTAAAGTAAGCAATAACAACAAGGACAACTGTAAGATCATGTGAAGTCAGCAATAACAAAAAGGACAACTGTAAGATCATGTGAAGTAAGCAATAACAACAAGGACAATAGTAAGATCATGTGAAGTAAGCAATAACAACAAGGACAATAGTAAGATCATGTGAAGTAAGCAATAACAACAAGGACAATAGTAAGATCATGTGAAGTAAGCAATAACAACAAGGACAATAGTAAGATCATGTGAAGTAAGCAATAACAACAAGGACAATAGTAAGATCATGTAAAGTAAGCAATAACAACAAGGACAATAGTAAGATCATGTGAAGTAAGCAATAACAACAAGGACAACTGTAAGATCATGTGAAGTAAGCAATAACAACAAGGACAATAGTAAGATCATGTGAAGTAAGCAATAACAACAAGGACAATAGTAAGATCATGTAAAGTAAGCAATAACAACAAGGACAACTGTAAGATCATGTGAAGTAAGCAATAACAACAAGGACAACTGTAAGATCATGTGAAGTAAGCAATAACAACAAGGACAACAGTAAGATCATGTAAAGTAAGCAATAACAACAAGGACAACAGTAAGATCACTGGAAGTCAGCAGTAACAGTAGAGACTACAGTAAGATCATGAGAAGTCAGCAGTAACAGTAGGGACAACAGTAAGATCATGTGAAATCAGCAGTAACAGTAGGGACAACAGTAAGATCATGTGAAGTTAGCAGTAACAGTAGGGACAACAGTAAGATCATGTGAAATCAGCAGTAACAGTAGGGACAACAGTAAGATCATGTGAAGTTAGCAGTAACTGTAGGGACTACAGTAAGATCATGTGAAGTTAGCAGTAAAAGTAAGGACAACAGTAAGATCATGTGAAGTTAGCAGTAACAGTAGGGACAACAGTAAGATCATATGAAGTCAGCATTTATAGTAAGGACAACAGTAAGATCATGTGAAGTTAGCAGTAACAGAAGAGACAACAATAAGATCATGTGAAGTTAGCAGTAACAGTAGAGACAACAGTAAGATCATGTGAAGTTAGCAGTAACAGTAGGGACAACAGTAAGATCATATGAAGGTAGCAGTAACAACAAGGACAACAGTAAGATCATGTGAAGTTAGCAGTAATAGTAGAGACAACAGTAAGATCATGTGAAGTCAGCAGTAACAACAAGGACAACAGTAAGATCATGTGAAGTTAGCAGTAACAGTAGGGACAACAGTAAGATCATGTGAAGTTAGCAGTAACAGTAGGGACAACAGTAAGATCATGTGAAGTTAGCAGTAACAGTAGGGACAACAGTAAGATCATGTGAAGTTAGCAGGAACCGTAGAGACAGCAGTATGATAGAAGATATCTTACTACTAATACTGCTAGCAGTAATATGAAAACTGCGGCAGTAATTACGACCAATCTTACAGTTGTTTCTGCTAGCAGTATGATAGTACACAAATCAAATCGAGAAGTGGTGATTTTACTCTAAAACTTTGATCATACAAGTACATTTGTATTATTTCAGAGTATAATATAGCATCACTCCCCATATATTTTACTTACTTCCAATTCTGCACTCAACATTCTTTTGTCAGTTATTGATTAGGGAAAGTGCTTGACGGGATATCACTGAAAAAGTGTCGTTAATGCGACAATGATAATGCGACAATGATTATTCGACTCTTACCTGACAACGACCTGCTTTTCATCATTAACAGTGTTTTGTTCAGGGTTTTGTTCAGTGCCTTCCACAATGCTGTCTTGTTTAACTAGCTCAAATATATCTTCATTTAGTTTATTGATATTTTCATCAGGAAACAATGATTTGTACGAAGGTCTCACGGAATATTTTCTCGTCCTCGGTGTTGTATGTACGGGGTCGGTATAATCTATTGACGGAATATCGTCATCGTCACTCTCAGTATTGTGTCGAGTCATTGTCTTTGATTTATGACGTCGTTCTGTAAAAAACAATGAATGTTCTTAATAAGTAGATGCTACAATGTACAGCGAACTAATAATGAATGTATCTATGTTTTCACATTGACTGGAAATTTATAAAGCTGTGATAGTAAGTGGTTTAGTGAAGAAATACATAGTCAGCTTGTTCATAAATGATAAGACCTACATAGTCGTATATATGCTGCGTTAAATTGATTGAAATTCTGAAAGTTTTCTTTCCAATTAAAAATGATATTTTAAATGGAAGTCGGATCAGTATGACGCATTTCAGAATTGTTATCATAAAGTTATGACGTATGTTGCACATTTTGTTTCGACATTCATATTCATATTTTACTTACATGAGTTGTAACGAAATGTAGTATTGGCTTTGTCATCAATATATATAATTACAGTGTCCTTAGACAGTTCTAGGACAGTAGAAATTTGGGATAAAAATAATCATGCATACCACAACTAATTTTATTATTAATTTATTTTGTGAATAGGTGTTCACACGCGATCTTTTATCATAAATGTAGCAGTCTTTTTTTTAATAAACCATGTCAAATACAATACTTTGAAAAGCAACCAAAACTATTATAATAGTTACTGTACGTACCTTTCTTTATCCTTGTGTGGAATTTCTTCCTAAGGTTCAGATCGATTCCAAATATGTATGTAGATTCTTTCAAGACCCCTTTATTTAATGATAGTAAATGCAGTCAGGACTCTAACGGTCAATTTATCACTAAAACTAGAATTAAGTCTCTTAAAATTATCTCTATTACCATTTCACATAGAAACACTTCAGTCCTAACTATGTTGCCATCGTCGTAAATATTCGGATAACTACTCGGGTGATTCCGTAAATTAACGATTAGTATGTAGCACGACTATTGCCAAGTCGTTCCGAATGCTTCGTAAGTAAAACTGTTTTACATATTCCGGTCAGTTTATAGAAAAAATCGACAGAAAATACTTAAGTGATACAAACATACTTTGTCAGTACAAATATTCAATTAAATGTATATTTGTTTTCCACATTTGGTATTTATGATTTTATAGATTTGTGAAAAAGTTGTAGAATACAGTTGTTACAAATTTTGAAATAATTAATGGCCGACTGTGACAAGTACAGGTTTTCATTAGGATATGAAATTCTTTAGAGTTGATCACACCGTCATGTGCATTAAATATAGTTTCAATTTCTATAATAAAACATGGACCCTATGTACATTCGGCCCTTGAATAAAAGTTACTCATTCATAGATTTCGTTATTTTATTATATTTTGAAATTATCCATCAACAGACCAATGAATTGTAAGTACATGTAATGAAAAATGAAAATCACAAAAAAACCGCGCTAAAATCATATACACTCTCCAAAATTTCTAATCGGGCACAGTAGTATAGAATTGAGGGTACAAATTGGTATTCCGGCTCTTTTGGTATTCCGGCTCCTTTGGATATTTAGAGGGTGCAAAATATCCAAAGGAGCCGGAATACCAAAAGAGCCGGAATACCAAAGGGTAATCTTGCACCCTCAAAATATTCAAAGGAGCCGGAATACCAAAAGAACCGGAATACCAATTTGTACCCTCAATTCTATACTACTGGGCACCCCTTAAATCCTTATTTCCAAGTAACTGAGATAAACTATGGATAATTATGGTAATATTTATTAAAAGAAAATATATCGGGTATATTCCAGACAAAATCTTTATTATATTTTCGATATTTGTGATTTTATATTATGTCTGTCCTTAACATAGGTAGGTATTCGTGCAAAAGTCACAAAGTAAAGAATTTCAGAATAAGTATTTAATTATATGAATGACATCTGTTGGGAGCAACCCCGGCACGACAACGAGATCTCGTATATACGTACAATGTATATGTTCATGTTCTGTTGTGGAATATTTACCCATACCTCCTATAAATATCACGTTTCAGTTAGTAGAGGTTATGCTGTTGGTGGCAGGTTCGAACATATGTTTAAGCAAGTCCCACACGTGGTCGATCGGATTTATGGTTGCGCTCTTTTGAGAGAAGAATTTACACGCATATTACTCTCGCGAAGCATTGCTATCAATGAGATCTCGTTGTCGTGTCGTGGTAACCACCAACGTAGTTCATACGTGTGCATACTTAAATAATTGTTCTGAGTGACTCCACTTTGTAAGTTTATAATTGAATAAAAACATTCAAACCTCGTTCTTTTGCCTCAACCAGTCTGAGGTCAGCCGAATAGAATTATTTGGGAAATTATAAGGGAAATTATGCGTACCAATGCCGATGTTTTAATATAAATTTATGTTCCTCCACGTTAAACCCTTTCTACTAAATAAGGGAAGTAATCATATATTATTCTATAATACAGTGCTTATTCAAAATGAAATTACCCCCCTTGTATTCAAAAGAAATGTACTTTACCATCGAAAAAACAAGACCTTACATAGTAACTATTTACTGTCAGAATACTTTAATCATTAAACACAATATCAAACAGAAATTAATCGTGTATTATGACAAGTAAATGACAGCGTGAGCGGTTTCAGTTCAGTTCTCCAGGGTCTAGGGGGAATGTTTTGTTTTTATCATACATCTGTATTACTTGTATTTATTATAATATTATAAGCTAAGTCGTGTGACCTGACAAAATCTTGTATTTAATTAATTGTTAAAATTTCTGTAATGGTCAATAAATTCCATGTACCGTATGTTATTATTTTGAACAAAATAAATTATGATATGAACATACATGTACCAGTTATTTATCTTAATGATAAAATTACCTGTGCGTCTTCTTATTGTAAAATACCGGATCTCTTCCTCTCATCAACACATTGTAGCTGTTAATGAAGAACTGTGAGACATAAACACAATATATGTCCCAGGGTGACAAAAATATGCAGCCTAACTAGGATTTGAACCCGGGCTGATCGCTAACAAGGCGAGTGCTGTCTTGACTGAGCTTTCTGGTCGATTTCATACCAGTCAGGCTCAATTTCTTATTCATTTTTAGGAAGCTGGATTCAAATGATGAGATGTTGGTAATTATCAAATCATGTTATTTACATCATGATCAACTTGATGTCATCGCGACGTCGTTGAAGAGAAGATTATCATACAAAGAATGTCACATTTTGTATAGTGAACCCATGGTAGGTAGGACACTAGCGTCAAAATGTACATGGTTCTGATTAAAAACTTGGGTTTTAAAATCTAAGCCTTTCTACGGGTAGCGGGTGGATCAACTGAACAGCATAATGAGAATAAAGCAAATGACGTAATTTACGAAAAACAACAAAATGTATCGTTGAAAAATATATGTAATACATGTATATGTTATAACAAGCTGATTATTAAATTTATAAAACAATGTATTTTATAGCAGAAAAGAATCTGTTCTGTCCTGATATTTTAAAGCACACGTTACGTTATGTCCGTTATTAGCGTGCGTTACGTCATATATATAACAATAAAAATGTTTTTTGTTTATAGCAACATAAAATAATCTAACAAATAGTTACAACCGTATAAAATTGGCAATCGGAACATCTCGGTCTTCTACGAAGATATGCCTTGAACAACAGAAATGGCATAAATGTAGTAATGCAACAAGTTATAAGACCGGCGAATGACTCGCTGGAAAATAGTATTATTATTGTTCACTTAGTCAAAATTTACAATTTTGCCTGCTACTATATTATAGTCTACAATAAAACTTTAGTAAGTCTTCCTTACTGCAAATGACAACGGATTATCTTCATAATCATTAAAAAACTGTCAGATGTCATGGTTTTTGTACACTTAATAAGTACGATTAACATGTATAAACGCTTTATCAAAAATATTTCATTAGAAACTACATTAAAACTACATGTCAGGGTCTTTAAATTTGTTAAGAAAATTAATTCGTAATATTTTAAGACAAACGTATCTGTATAATTCAGTATGAGATATGAAAATTAGTAGCAACAAACTGCGCTAAAAGCATCCACACTGTTACGTACTGTTTAGGGTTTTATACATAGAATAACAATCTTTTACAGTTGTACATCAAATTTCACAGAAGTGTCATAATCAGAACACTGCAAAGTTTACTGAGTCTTAAATGTTTCCTTGAAATTTGAGTTCCTTAGATGAGTTGATATTTAAGTTAATATCTGTTAAACGAACATCTTTAAACTAAAACATGATCACAGATGCATATATCTTCAAAATTTAACACTGGTCACCATATGTAAAGAACCATTTTAAATCTTGAGCCCCAAACCTCACACCTGTAGTTTGACAAAGTTCTTGAGCTATATCGCTGATTGGTACATCGTCAATGCCTGTCCGTAAAAAGATACCTAGAAGTAAAATATAAAAGCTCATTTAAAAAGTCTCTGCGTGCATGGTTTCAACATTACCGGTCATGTTCAATTGGATCATCCTTTGTGAAGTAATTATGTCACGAATTTGCATTTTCTTAAATATACGTCACAGTGACAACAACATACAATATACAAATGTTTATTCAAACAATAAGTACAACAGATACTATATTCTCCATCTGAACAAGTCGAGAACAAAGAGAATACATATGCGTTGTTGGTCACGTGAGTACTATACATCCTTACAACGACATCATTTTAGTTCAATATCCTTTTTTGTCAAATTTGGTTGTTATTGACAACTGTCTGTAAATTCAATGAATCTGGCATTTTGGACACTATTTTTCACCAACTAGAGTAAAACATGCGATCCAAATTGCAAACAATTAATGATTCTTGTAATATAGTCAACAAAAATAAAACATAATTGAGTACATGTACACTTTAAATTGAGAATAAGTAATGGTTATTTTAAATATTGATTGCTGAATACAGAACAGAACAGAACATTATTTTATTCAAGAAACTTGTACAAATTCATAATCAAACATATTTGTTAAAGCAATCATACACGAATCTGCTTTTCTGTCGCCTAAAATTTGAAATTGCCGACTTGAAATGACCTAATATCACGATTGGATTAATTTTAGTCGGTCATTTTATGTGCAGCGACTTTTTGTATCAGGGCCGTGCAGGTTGCTTGATAGATGAAATAATAAGACAATTTACTTACTTATATAGGTAGAATCGATGGGACATTTCTTCGTTTTATTGTCATATGTACTACAACGTAAACCAATGATATATGACTCTGGACATCCAGACATGTATACTAGTATCGGAGAGCTGTCTGTGAGAAAAATAAAACGGCATTAATCTATACAGGTATTACAGTGAGGATGTACCATGATCGAAATATAAACTAAACGATAGGAAAACTAGACATACTTTTATGAGCCAGGCTAAAAAGTGTTCGGCGCAATATGACCTGTTTGTGTTGGTGCGCCGTAAAACCCAAACAAACAAACAAAATCCGTACTTTTTCGTAATATTCGTATTACAATTGAATAGAAAATATTCAGCCATAAACGGAATTAATTAACGCAATAAATAACAAGTAAAATGAAGTATTCACACTTCCTTGATAAAAATCCTATAGACAGAATAAAAAATGATGTTAGAGAAATCAAGGAAAAGTCATGGACTCAGTATGACAGAAAACCAAACGAGACATTTAAAACATTCCCAAGTGAGTTAACAAAATGGTAAGAGTGGATAGAGTCCGAGACAATTGAACCATTCGACATCGATGCTGCAAATGTAGAAAGTCTACGGGATAAAGAGAAAATACTCACTCAACCCAGCCCTGACAAAAGCATAAAAAGAAAACGAGTCACCTATGAAATTCAAATGCCTAAGGAAGGCTGCAAAAAAACTAAAGAG
This sequence comes from Mactra quadrangularis, assembly GCA_025267735.1. Lineage (NCBI taxonomy): Eukaryota > Metazoa > Mollusca > Bivalvia > Venerida > Mactridae > Mactra > Mactra quadrangularis. Next base: position 53,120,534 of record CM046299.1, on the reverse strand, counting down.
ACAAAATAATAAACGTTGTGATAAGAGACATTGTAGTTACATGTATGTCCCTAAATCAACCAGATTTTAGAACATTGTAGTTACATGTATGTCCCTATATCAACCATCTTTTAGAACATTGTAGTTACATGTATGTCCCTAAATCAACCAGATTTTAGAACATTGTAGTTACATGTATGTCCCTAAATCAACCATCTTTTAGAACATTGTAGTTACATGTATGTCCCTAAATCAACCATCTTTTAGAACATTGTAGTTACATGTATGTCCCTAAATCAATCATCTTTTAGAACATTGTAGTTACATGTATGTCCCTAAATCAACCATCTTTTAGAACATTGTAGTTACATGTATGTCCCTAGATCAATCATCTTTTAGAACATTGTAGTTACATGTATGTCCCTAAATCAATCATCTTTTAGAACATTGTAGTTACATGTATGTCCCTAAATCAACCATCTTTTAGAACATTGTAGTTACATGTATGTCCCTAAATCAATCATCTTTTAGAACATTGTAGTTACATGTATGTCCCTAAATCAACCATCTTTTAGAACATTGTAGTTACATGTATGTCCCTAAATCAATCATCTTTTAGAACATTGTAGTTACATGTATATCCCTAAATCAATCATCTTTTAGAACATTGTAGTTACATGTATGTCCCTAAATCAATCATCTTTTAGAACATTGTAGTTACATGTATGTCCCTAAATCAACCATCTTTTAGAACATTGTAGTTACATGTATATCCCTAAATCAACCATCTTTTAGAACATTGTAGTTACATGTATGTCCCTAAATCAATCATCTTTTAGAACATTGTAGTTACATGTATGTCCCTAAATCAATCATCTTTTAGAACATTGTAGTTACATGTATGTCCCTAAATCAACCATCTTTTAGAACATTGTAGTTACATGTATGTCCCTAAATCAACCAGATTTTAGAACAATGTAGTTACATGTATGTCCCTAAATCAACCAGATTTTAGAACATTGTAGTTACATGTATGTCCCTAAATCAACCATCTTTTAGAACATTGTAGTTACATGTATGTCCCTAAATCAACCATCTTTTAGAACATTGTAGTTACATGTATGTCCCTAAATCAATCATCTTTTAGAACACTGTAGTTACATGTATGTCCCTAAATCAACCATCTTTTAGAACATTGTAGTTACATGTATGTCCCTAAATCAACCAGATTTTAGAACATACACTTCTGGACACTCAGGTTGGAGAACAAAAGGTAAAAATGGCTAACAAAATTCAGGAGCGCAAACTTCAAATGAACAATTACCTTTAAACATGAAAAAGGCTCTGTCTTTATATGGTCCATGTATCAACGATGCGTTATAAGTGACACAAGTTGGGTTTTCTCCAATTGACCTAAAATGGAATACATAATCAGATGTAATGAATGGAATATTCTTCAAAGACATAACAATTATTGTCTGAAAGTTTACACTTCTAAATACATGAAATTAACAAAAATGTAAACCATGAAATAAAATATCTCGTAAATGATGATATCTGATGGTATCAGATGTTATGGGACACCCTGTATAACTGGAAAATGAACCAAACTATTTTTCAACACATAACCTTAATCCATGCCTTCCTTTCGATTGGACGAATTAATTGCAAAATAGCACTTCATATATAACAGGTAAAATGGCTACTTAGTTTCTGACTCTATTAACTTGTGAATGTTTATTTAATCAAGTCCAACTTTCTTAATTTTAACGGAGATTTTCATTGTTTATGCATTTATGTGATAGCTGACAATCACAAGACTCTTTACATAACTAAATCACTTTCTGTACATATGAGAGAAGCCACCACGCAGAAATTTGTACCGTTCATATCTCGTCGGTGACTTTTTACGAGAGTATGCCTCATATAAGACGAATATCATAAGGGAAAAGGGTAATTCCAACAAGAATTCTGGAGAAAATTTAAAGTTCGCTGAATGCGGATTCAGTTGAAACAATACATCGAAACATAATGTTTACGACTATATACTTCTAATACAATATTTTTGGTAAAACGCTTTTACAATGTAAATCTAATATATAAGGCATATATTTAAATGTATACACAACTAACAACTGGTCGTGTCTTTTTGTTATTAAAGATAACCTTGGCCATTTGTTCTGTTATGTTCTGTTAAGCAGTGGGGAATATTCCTTAAAGTTATATTGTAGCTAGTGAATAGAACAGAAGACAACTTGCTTGTTAGAATTGACTTAGAAAGTCAATGTTTAGACAATGATATAGTTTAGTTTATACTTATCAATTTTAGCTCAAAGTGAAACAAGTTCTTACAACTTAGATTGATCACCTTCGAGTCTGCTTTCTGGTCCCCCAGTACTGAGCTAGTATGATAAAGTTACTTGCTCAAGGTATCAACGAGATAGGATTTGGATTGGATTTGAAGCAACGCGGAGCTGGCTATCCAATGATTACCATTCTAACGTCGTAACCGCTCGGCCACGTTCGCTCCTATAGACAATAATATAACTACGTATCAGTGAGTTATTCGCCGCTGACCTGATAACTTGTATAAGGTGTCGCTCTTGTGAGAAAGTGCTTCCGTGTCGTTGTACACTGCAAAAGTAGTTCCGAGAATTTAGTTTGACTGTATTTGGGTGGCTGTGACTCTGTTTGTATGTGTCAAAATAATATATTTTTCACCCAAATTAGTGTTTCTATCCCTGTAGGACAATATTCTGACCATTTTGCGTTTTCTTATTAGAACTACTTCTTGTGGTGAAAGATCCAGAATTTAGTGTACTGTGGCCAATTTGACCTTTGAGAATGGGAATTCCCAACTATACATGTGCACAATGTGAAATAGTAAAAAATCCAATCGTTCATGACCTATCTTTATTGGACTTATTTTGCAGGTCTAGTGTGGAGGGTTCACAGGATACCAATCATTATATCCCAATCTATTTGGGAAAGTCAGCAGAGACCCTGAAAGCAGACCATTTTATATAGAAACAAAGAGTACAGAAATTGACCATAGTGAGTCCTATAAATACTACGTCTGATGTCCGAGGTACACAATCTTAGAAGATCACAGTGGTGTTCGGAAGAATTTAGATATTCAAGGATATATTTTGTGCATGCACATACACTTGTATCCTTTCCTTAATCGCCAGTAGGGCTGCTGCGAGTATCCGAATACTCGGATATTCGCGATCTCGACCAGAAAATCGAGTACGAATATTCGTCACGTCCGAAATCGTCGGATCGCGATCTATTTTTGGAAACAATGAAAGAACATTTTTAGCTTAATTTTCACTGAAAACAAGCCGCACTACTTATGAAAGAAAATTTTAATTTATATAGGGACTGAATTATCTTGTGTCAAAATTTCGATTGATACACATTTAAACAAAATGTTATCTCTGAAAATGCCCATAAAAGGTCTGGTAATAGAAATGTTTGGAGTACATGGCTTTCCATATAGTAAAAGCTTCTGTAATTCATCACTTATTTTTGTTATAACATGAATTCCTGTATGCTTCTCCATTACCAATTGATTCGTGGTTAGATTCGTGAATCGCTACTCATGAATAGTGGTTCGAATCGGATCGCCACTAGCTCACAGTCCACAGCCCTAATCACCAGGGCTGTATTTCATTAAAAAATCTTAGGACATGTTCCTAGGATCTGTCCTAGGACAATCCTAGGATTGGATGGGAGGTGCATTTCAACAAGACGAAAATTATCCTCGGAGCTCTAATTATACGTAATTATTCTGATTTTTGAGGGCCCCAACAGGATCAGACAACATTATTTGATTAAAAGTGAACTATATCGAGAGCAAGAGCGGCCTTTGTTGATTTTACCACATTTTTATCCCATAATTCAATGCAGTTAGGATTAAAAACCCTTCTAGGACTGTCCAAGACTGCTCCTAAAGTTAGGAGCGTTTTTGTCTAAGGATTTTATTCAGGAATTTTAATGAAAGGCATTTAGGATTTTTCTTGATCCTTAGACCAAATTTCGTCCTAGGATTGTTAATGAAACGCGGCCCAGTATCTTTCTCTGAATACTTACACTCCGCCACTTCTGTACAAGTATTCTCTTCCATCTACTTGTGTAACTCTTGAATAATAACTTCTCTCTGGAAGAAACGGTGGTGGTTTTGGCATCGCAAAATATAATTCCCGCAATTTTCTGTCCAACACCTAAAAGAATCACATTTGTAAAACAATATTACAAGTCTGTCTGTTTTGTTTTTGTTTTGTTTTTGTTGGGTTTAACGCCGTAGCAACACATTGTATAGGTCATATAACGGCGGTCAGTCAATCTACTCACTTCTCCTGGAAAGGCTAAATCTCTGGATTTAGCTGTTAACCAACTACGGAGTGCATACTTTGTTCAGTGACTGACGACTGTCCTACATAATTAAGAATTATTGGTAGGAGTGAGAATGGCCGTAGAAATAATTTCATGACCAAGCTCCGCGGAAGTATGTCCCGCCCGCGAATCGAAATCATGACCCCTTGATCAGTAGACTTGCGTGCTACCAACTGAGCTAGTCGGGCGGCTGTAAGTCTGTCATTTTTACTCTTGTTTTATATACATTGTATGTTACAAAAATTGCACAAATTTATTCTTTCGCTAAAATTCCAAAAATCGCTCTCTCCAATTTTAGGACAAAACTCGTAAAACTCATGTTAGGTTGGTTGTGGCCTAGAAGAATAAAAACACTTCCACATTCACTGAAATAAATCGATTCAAAATGTAAGTTATATTTAACTTACAAGTTATCAAATATGAAATATCTGCAGGACCTATTATATTGATAGATTTCTGGGTTCACTCCTGTTAAGAATATTACATTACATTCATGCAAAGTTTTATCAAACAATAAGAGAGTGCAGTACAAATATACAGCATTAAGTTTTGATTGCAACGATCAGACAAGTGACCTGTAGCCTGTTCAATTACCCTAAACGTTGCAAAACGTTCCGTAACGATACATTCGGAACTCCTCGGCCATTCGCTGCGAATAATCTCGGACACATTTACACGCTATTTTGAAACTACCGGTGTTTAAGTAAACAAATAATTATACGATCGTTTGTGCTTAATTTCTGAAATAAATATATTTGTTTTGTTTTTTTGTTTGTTTAGGCAATGAGTGATGGTTCGTTTTTAGTCCATAAATTTTGAAACATCACTCATTGCCTTAACGAACGTATATTTGTTTATTACATTAGATTATTCGCAGCGAATGGCCGAGGAGTTCCGAATGTATCGTTACGGAACGTTTTGGAACGTTTAGTGTAATTGAACAGGCTACTCTTCTTTAAACTCATTTTTCTAGTGTTTGCAAAGTAATTCAATATTTTTCACGAAGGAGTTATAAAAAGTACATGTGCAATGAAGTGTGAAGTTAATTTAAATTTTTATGAAGTGTGAAGTTAATTTAAACTTTATGAGATATTTAAAGTCTTTACTTCAATGGTTTAATGTACATATGCACATGTAAATCCATGCCTTAGGCTTATTAACAAACTTAAGTACGAACTCGACAACAGACTAGATAGCATTTTTGTCTCTAAATAGAATGCCATTACAGTTGGAATGGCTGCTTTTGGTGGTAATGATAATGCAGATATATAAGATGTATCTGCATGAAACATCATGGGTTTCATCATAGCTTAAAGCCACCATATCATAGTTTGCTTGAAACTAAACTCGACAGTCAACTACGAACTCAATATAATAAGATTGAATTATATCTATCCCAACATGTTTGATTTTGTGAATATACGGTTTTTAACAATTATTTAAGTTTTCTATGATACAATGTTTTGTTGCAACATTGATTAAATTAGCGAAATTAGTGATCTGAATAAAAATATGAGTTTGAGAACAAAGTGGAGCATACAGGGGAAACTGGAGTCTAGCATACTACAAAGCTTATCTAACTTGGTGGGTAATAACGTCAAGTTCATAACAATGTCACAAAGTACGTGACTATAAACAAAGACAATACCACATCTGTCTAGATGTTGTTAAGTTTTAAAATGATGAGTTACGCTTATGATTTAATTTCTCAACTTACGTGTTCATTAAATTCATCCATCGTCATCATAAGCTTGTTGTTGGGAAATTTCACAAATTTCTTTCCTGATTCACTTCCACATTGTTGAGAATAAACATCTCTAGGTACCGAACTAATTAGTAAAACAACAAAAATGATAAACTGTTGGCACGACATTTTTACCTTCAAAATCAACCAGTCGTCATGAGTCGCTTAACGTTAATACTTCGATTTGATATGAATACACCACATCTATGCTAGTTTCTTACAAGGGGGTTGTTCAAAAAGTGCAAATATTTGTGACATATTTCAAAAACAGTCTAAATAGCGATCGATTCTTTTTTTGAATTTTCTTCTTTATAAAACACCGGTTTTAATTTATGACACCATTTATTTTGAAAAAAAATATTTGCATTGGATTTGCTTTGTTTTAATGTCTGAACGCTCTGTTCAGCATTTCAACATTTTGCAGTGTAGACAGTCGATAAGCTATACTCTTTCTGGCCTTGGAGAATAAAGGACTTTAGTCACTTATTTCCGCTTGTATACTCTTCAAATAGGTAGATTCAATTTGTTGGATTACTCGGATTTTACACTTCCTTTTAAATGTCAATTTGCCAAAATAATCTTCAATAATTGTTTTATAAATTATTAGATTTGTTTGAAATTCAAGCTACGTATTTCTAGGTGAAGAACTGTCTAAATTTCATCACTTCTGTTAATATCTTCATTAACAAGACAGATATTAGATGAAATATTTTGTTATTCTTATACATTGTATAGGAATCCAACCGTATAAAATCCGAGGATTCCAATTGCATAGACCTACTTAAATTCAAATAATAAATACAAATATATTTATTTTAGCAATTAAGCACAAATGTTCTTTTTTGTCGTCAGTTGGCGGCAATTGGATTGCTTCAGATTTTATCACGGAAAGATAACTGGCTAAAGCTCCTAATTGCAGATCTCACACAAGAATCTATATTCTACGATGTCTAAGATCTGCCTTATTTGTTACTGCGGTAGAAGATAGAATGTGTGTCGAGAATAATTCAGTATATACCTTTTTGACCAACCCATATTTCAACCTTGTACCAGGTAATTTAAAACTAGCTTGATACAGTAGCCTGTTCAATTACCCTTAACGTTCCAAAACGTTCCGAAAAATCTAATCTAATAAACAAATATGCGATCGTTAAATCAATGAGTGATGTTTCAAAAATTACGGACTAAAAACGAAACATCACACATTGCCTAAACGATCGTATATTTGTTTATTTCAACACCGGTAGTTTCATAATAACGTCTAGATATGTCCGAGATTATTCGCAGCGAATGGCTGAGGAGTTCCGAATGTATCGTTACGGAACGTTTTGGAACGTTTAGGGTAATTGAACAGGCTACAGGTAAGATAGTTTTTAAACAATTTAACTGTCTCAGATTTCTAGATATCTGTACATAGACTTTTCTAAGGTCACATTAAAACGAATCAGCAAAGTGGACTTATTATTTTATTCATTAATTATGAAATAGAAGTTCTGTTTATGAATTAAATTATTTTGACCAGTCATACAAGTATTTGTTTTGATTGTTTCGTTTTAAATTTCTACGCGCTTCTCTTTGGCATGTTCCAAAAATTTTGCGACATTGTGTGGTCAGTTGATAAGTTATATATATACTTTCTGTCTTTTGAGAATTGCAGATATTTCACTAAGACCGTACATTCACCAATGACTGAGATCTGCCTCATTTGTTACTGCGGTGAAAATAAAATGTATGTTTAATGTATAAAATTTTTGACCAACCCATGTTATAACTTCGTACTTGGTAGTTTAAAACTAAGCTGTATACTGATAGGATAGTTTAAATCTCTTTGATTTCCAAATATTTGTATACAGGCGTTTATTATTATGCAACGTTTGGTCCTTTTCTATGTTCATATCAAAACTAATCTATTTCAAGATTTCTGACAAAAGCCCCTTTCTCTTATATCAGTGTCGAATACTAAATGGACTCTATTATACCTGTGGTGTAAAAAGTTCAAAATGTCAAATCCATCAACCATAATGATCATATCGGTATACTGGACATCGTTTTTCCTGACATGGCAGGTATACAAATTTTCCTATATATTCAAACCGACATACTGAACATCGTTCTGCCTGACTTAACGTGTGCACATTTATATCTTCAAATAAAAGTCTTTTATCACGGTGGTCATACCCGACGTAACTATACTACCCTTTGAAGAAGAAAACAGTGAACAAGTATAAAATTGGCGTTAGAGATGTCATGCGCAGCAAAAAATTAGATGAAGTTGTTTTGTAGTTTTATCATATGTAGTTTTATACGACGATAATTCGTGTATTCTAAAGATGATAGGTAAATGTTACATACAATTAATGAACGAAAACAAACTAATAAAAAAGAACGCCAGATTAGTTAACTAAATAATGCTTCAAATCGACAGGAAACCCAGGTAAGGCTATATTACAACTTTCAGTATAGGTCGTTTGCGTTAAAGCTGGACCCCTAAAATCATGAAATATCTCAATAACTATCGGATAGAATTAACTCAAATTTTGTATGTGATCATAACTAGCATTTTCCTTCTCAAATCCAAAAATTCAGAATTTTTCTTTAATTACATAACATACTTCCCATAGACATGCAATGCAAATTTTGAAGCCAAAAAGCGACTTTTGTTAAATGGGTATGTGCCATAATCAGAACAGCCACATAACAGTAGATACAAAATAATAGCTAAATATGAGGCCCGGTTAGAAATTTTATTTGATAACAAAGTATAACAGTACATTGTATATACAAACTCAAATACCATCATCACTGTCGTCTGTATCGTCAAAATCTATACACGTATGATTTTAAAGACGGGCCTCTGCTTTACAATTCAGTAGACCGTCGAGTGTTTATTTAAGCGACACATTTACAGTAAACGCACGGGACTTTGTATAAATACACTGGAAGTATGACTATGTTATAATCAGAACAGCTTATTTTACCTCCCGCCGGATTTTTGATAAAAAATTCCAAGTATTTTGCATTGTACCTTATGGAAAACTTTTTTATTTATCTATTAAAAATTCTGAAAATTTAAATCCTAGAAGGAAAAATTTAAATAAGATTGTATTAAAATTTTTAGCAAAATCGCTGTTATAGTTTAAAAGATATTTAAGGCAAATAGGGGTCCAGCATTAACGCAAACGACCTATACGTGTATTAATTGTATCCATAGTTGCAAATAAAATTGTTTCTGTTATTTCAACAATAAAAGAAACAGTACTGTATACATAATGAATGCATTAGAGTGATGGCTTGCAATAATAGCTATACCAATTTGAGTTTTAAATACTTGTATTCCTTATGATGTTCCTAAGGATTTAAAAAAATGTGATTCTTTAGCAGATCGCCGGATTTCCACGGTTTGAATCGTCTCAGCAACCAATCATGTATGTCCACAGAAAACGTCTGAAAAAATCACAATAACGCCTAGAAATTGACTGCGTAGTAAATCAGAGACACATGCATCACTCCGCAGGTTAAACTGGTCAGGCATTTTCGTCGAAAGTTTTCGATTTTCAACACTCTTAACACATTAAGCCTCTTTAGTAACAAAAACGTATCTTAAATCAGCGATTTTGGGATGTAAAATCGGCGAATTTTCTCATTGCATTCGGTGATTTTATACAAGTTATCAAGGGTGTTTTTTATAAAATTCTCGGCATTTTATCTGATAAAATTGGTGATATTTTAAAAATTGTAAGTCAGGGTTTTATCAAACCAACACATTAAATTTAAACGAACAAACACGGCACATGGAAGACATGATACATCAATTATAAAGCTCAAGTTTTTCCCAAGGCGTGCCCAAAAGTGCTAAAAATTGTTTTGTTGCCATTTTTTTCGTCCTAAGAAATACCCTCCCGAACCACTCTAATCAACGACTGCGCCGTTCCGACTAGTTTGTTTGAGGGCAGGGGCATTAAATGGACTAACGTGCTTTAATTAACACTGGATTTAGTCAAAGACTAGGATTTACATCATAGATTTTTTTCCAGGGGGATCCAAACTTTTTCTAGAGGGGGTCCAAACTTTTAAACCACAACCACATTATAGGCCTACACATTTTGCAGAAAAATGCAACATATTAATAATAAAAACTACATAACCATTAAATCTATGTTAAGCACCAAGAACAATTGCTTCATGCAACTTAAAAATGACTAACAGTCAAGAAATACACTAATGGACAGGTACATATTGGAATTTCCAGGGGGGGGGGGGGTTCCGGATTCCCCTGACCTTTCACTAGAACCGCCAATATAAGATTTTAAATCTAGTTTTCGTTCTTTTTGATGTCCTGAAGTCTTTTGAAAAATAGGAACTTGATCCCACTGCCACTGGTCTTTTCTGGAGCCATATTTCAAATCTATATAGAAATCGCTAAATTGCAAACGACAACCTCATGAAGTCATTTCATTTCAATTTTTTTTATTAAAGTCATAAATTAAATCGAGCCTATGTAATCTTATTGTTCTCATGACAAACGTACGCATTGCATCATTCCAGAACTATCCCCTCCACGTAAAAAGTCCTTCCGCTACGCTACTGCACATCGGAGGAAGTGTACGTGTTATTGTTTACTTGCGCGCGCATACCCGGAAATGATCAGAAAACTCCAATCAGTTTGCGACACATATGTGCCGGTAAATTGTTGTCACTCGTAGACTAAAGAATTCTCTGAAAGTACTCAATTGTCTTGTTTAGTTTTGATCAAAAAGGTATATTTTGTTTTATTTTACTGAAATAAATAACTTTTTAATTCAGAAAATGAGATTTCGTGTTTAAAAATTAAATACACGTGTGACAGTTCAACCCCCCTTGTTTCATTTCAGCATTGTTTACTAGGTGGGTGGGGTATAAACGGTTTATTAAAATCGGATTATTTCACAGTTCAGGGTTTGGTTTAATAAATATTTCGGTGAAACTTAATCGTAACTGGAGTAAGTAAGAAAACACATTCCCACTACTGGATCTATATGTGAGAAATTTAACTGATCAGCATGTCAAAATATCTGAAGTTGAAGCTACTCGTCACTCGGTGAATATGGGATTGCAATTGTGTGGTTTTGATGTATTTGTGAAGTTCCAATCATTTGTCACCCACATTCAATCCCTAATGGAATGGAATAGATTTTAACAAAGAAAATTTCTCGAAAAACTATCAACCCTTCCCCGACATTTGGATGGTAAACTGACATGAAGTGCTGGCCAATGATTACCACTTGTAAGGCCAGTGGTAGGACGCATGATTAGGAATCTAGAGATCACATGGTCGAACCCCACCAAGGGCACTGCATATTTCCTTGAGCAAGTGTTCCACACTACAGATACCTACCTACATTTGTTGCACTCCATCCAGTCGTAAATGGGTACTGTGGGGACAGGGGGTCCTAAGTTAGCTAGGGTAATTTCAATGATCAGTGTTATAGTACAGCTGAAGTGGGTTGAACATGTATGTGGAAGCAGACTTTAAACCCCACTTTAATAATTTTAACTTTTAACAACTGTCGCCCCCATCTTTTTGTCATGATAACAATTTATCCTTCGTGACAAGCAGTGGGGGGTAGCTGGAATGTAAACCACAGCTTTCCTATACTATCTCCCACAATGCCCTAGATTGCAGATTACATGTTACTGGTGCCTTATAACCTCAGCATGCAGGGTTTGATACACTTGACTATCAGTACAATGCTTGGCTTGAGCTGACAATACCCTTCCAGGGAACAAACTACCTTCTACCATCCCCTTCAGAACAACATTCCATGAGGATAGTGTAGATCAGTACAAGTTAATCCTATATCAACACAACCCTTGTCATATCAACCATGGGTTGAGTTGTCTTTGGGTTTTATTGCTTTGGTTCCTTTTATGACACTGTACCAAGGAAGAGCTCTCTGATCTAAGTTACTAGAGGCAAAGGCCTTACTTCTGTATGATATATAAGAAGTAAAACCTGTCATGTCAACACCATACTCATGTTACCTTCTGTCTAAAAGATTGACAAACTCTTTGTTTTATTTGCAGATATCTCAATCATGTTGAGGAGTTGTGTAGTTGCTATAGCAACTATTCTAATATGTCTTATACACTCTTCAGGTAAGTTCCACATTCTTGATATTTATATCTGTTCGTTATTATACCAAATGACACTCAATGACTTATAACTAACTGTTAATGAATTTGATTTGAATGAAATCAGTCTCTAAGTGATCATTAGCACACTATCCGATAGTCACCATGCTTCATTTGCCGTCTGTATGTTTCTCCCTTGACTAACCAGAGTCTTACTTTCCCATTTATCAAAGCAGATTTTTTTTAAGTGAAGCAAAAATATAATAAGGCACAAGTACTTTTGCTTCTAGCTAGCTTTTATTGTGACTTAGTAAAGTGTCTGCTTTTGACTCATTGTGCTTATTGTTTGTTTGATTACAGTTTTGATCATTGAATTTTATCAAGATACAAAGTGTGCCCAAGTAAACAACCCACTCTGAAAAAATGTATAATTGCATTCTTCTTAGATTGTCACACAGAGATTAATGGTTCAAAGAATTCAAGGAATTAATTCTGATAAGGAGAAGGTGTATGTTGCAGAGATAATATTGCTCTTGTACTCCCTTGCCTTCAAGCTAGCTTTCATGACATGGAAGAGTGTTTAATTAGTACCTGGAAGATCATGGGTTTGATCCCATTTTGTCATTTCACACTACGGATTTTTATAAGCAGTACCAAAAATTTTACAGTGAATTGTAGAGGTGAATTTACCATATTTCTATAACTAAAAGTGGATAATTATATAATAATAACTTTTCTTCAGTTTTAAAATGTTTACCTATATAAACCTAAGCATGTATTTGTTTGTTATTGTTTTAGATGCTCATTTAGCTGTGATGTCAGTTGATCTTGGAAGTGAATATATAAAAATTGCTTTAGTTAAGGTAAGGCACTCTCAGACTCTTTTATTTATGTTTTATTTCTTCAAATTCAGCTGAGTCTACTGACATCATTGTTTGTACAGTGAATGTTTTGCAAGGCAATCGCTGGTTAGCGCTTTTTGAAAGTGATTTTTTGTAGTAAACCATTCTGTAGGAAACCGCTAGGTAGCAATACAAAGGGCTTGTCTTGCGGAACATGGCCTTAGATTATAGGTGGTCCAATAAACTTTCATTTGGTTCAGTAAAATATTTCATATATTTACATGAATGAATTTCCAGTTCTGATGTAAATTTGTCATGAAGACTGTTATTTACAATGTAGTACTATTTTCTCTGCTATCCTACTGCTGTAACCAAACTGAACTTTGACTCCAGTTAAGGTCTTTATTAACTACAGAGCTCGAATTTAACAAAAAATTGGACTTGCTAATTTTTGCGTGTTGATTTTATTTCAACTTGCAAATGAAAAAAAGTGAGTCACATTTTTTCTCAAATCTTAACAAAATACATACTTACTATATTAAAACATCATAATACTGTATTTATCTATGATTAGAAAAAGGTCTTATTGCGGGATAGTAAGAGTATCGAACATATTATTCAGGTGAATATTTTATTGATACTATCAATCTATCGCGGGGATTCTAAGCAGATTTGAGCCTCACTAGTTTAGACAGTAATATTTTTTCGTCGATTTCAACTTGTGAAAATTTACGAGTTAAAATGAAAGTTACTCGCAATTTTCAAAATTGGCTCGTAATTTGCGAGTATGCCAGCTTAAATTCGAGCCCTGTTAACTAGCTAGAAATCTGGGACTTGTGAACATTTCAGGCTGGTGAAAGTAATTGTTTCCTACAGTTTGATTGATAATTTTGCCCTTTATTGTTTAGCATGTTTAGCACAATTAATTAGGCTTGTGCTTGTAACAATGACTTTTACTCCTGATATATATGTATAAACCATGTTAATTGATCAATAATAACAAATCTTTCATTCTATCATTTCAGCCTGGTGTACCCATGGAAATAATAACTAATGAGTATGTATATCTTTCTTCTAACTTTACTTAACGTTACTTTTAGTTATTCAATTTAGTACATAACAAAAAAGTATCCACAGTTGAAAGTTTTAAGTTCTTGTACTTGAGATCGCAGTGTTTGTAGTTTATTCAAGAAAGGTTATTTAACGCTGCTGAAGTAACAGAATTTTAAAATTTTGAAAAGAGACTTCACCATTTAGAATCTAATCAAAATCCATAAAAATAAGACCAAATTACTAGGGCTGCTGCAAGTATCCGAGTACTCGGATATTCGCCATCTTGACCAGAAAGTGGAGTACGAATATTCGTCACGTCAGAAATTGTCGAATCGTGATCTATTTTTGGGAAAGAACAATGAAAAAACATTTTCAGCTTAATTACCACTGAAAACTAGCCGCACTATTATTGAAAACTTTATTAATTTATGTAGGGACCGTAATATATTGTGTCAAAATTTAGATTGAAACTCATTTAAAAAAGAATGTTAACACTGAAAATTCCCATAAAAAGTCTGGTAATAGAAATGTTTAGAGTACATGGTTATCGATATAGTAAAAGCATCTGTAATTCTTCACTTATTTTTGTTATTATATGAATTTCTGTATGCTTCTTTATTAACAAGTGATTCGTGGTTCAATTTGTGAATTGCTACTTATGAATCGTAGTATTGATTGGATCGCCACTAGCTCTACGATCCACAGCCCTACACATTACTGTTCATAGAAGCTGTAGTCATCAGATTTCCCGAGTATTTGAATAATCTTTATCTTCTGTTTCATTTAGTGTGTACTGGTTAAAGAGATCTGTCCAAGAATGCTGGTTAGTGCACCTAGTCTCCCTCTAATAATCTAATTAGTGCGGATATATGGCTTGAATGCAAAACTAAGTCTGAAAACACATGAATTGTATTTGTCTTGAAATGAGTCCGTTGAAGGGGTTCATATTATTATACGATGTACTTTTATTACCTGGCTGAGGCTGTGGTGTAGTGGGCTACAGGCTTAGTTTTGAATCTAATGTCCCTGAGGAGTTGCAGGATAAAGTCTTGTTTGAGCTGGTTACACCCTTTACAAACTATTCATCTATTTAATTTCACGGATCTCTCAGTTTCTGCCATAAATTTTTTTTTTATGTTTGTTGTATTTTCCAGTGATTCCAGTAGAAAGACAGCATCTATTGTTTGTTTAAGAAATGAGGAACGTTTGTTTGGAAATCCTGCTGAAAATTGTGTAAGTTTTAATTTAGTTGTTGCCAAGGATGCAATTTTTTTGCCCTTTGCACATGCAAAATTGAAATAGCACATGTGAAATAATTTTTAAGTGCCTAGTGATGCGTCCATGACCTGTTTCATAGCACTATTACACTGGATCCATTAAGAATGAAGTTGTTTTATATATTATTGCTGAAAGGAATCCAGCACAGAATAAATCCTATTGTTCTGAGTTCAGTTATTTCTATTTTAACTTCTTTCTACATTGTTCAAGACTGGTAAGTCAGGTACAAATAAAGTTCTCTACTGGAAAACATCGACTTGATTTTAGAATCAACTTTTTTTCAGGCTACAAAGTTTCCAAGTCAAGCCTTCTGGTATCTTACACAAATTGTTGGAAAAATGTTTGATGATCCAGCTGTGAAGAAATACCAGGAAAGATTTCCATATTATAATTTAGTTAAAGATGAGAAACGTGGCACTGTATTGTTTCAGATTGATGAGTAAGTTAGTTAACACTGGTAGTTACCAACATTTTATGTGAGAAAGGAGGGAGTTAATTAATGATAATAGGAATGTAGTATTGGTAAATTCAAGGAAACACGCACCCGGGGAGGTTATACCCTCCAATGAAAATTTGAAAATAATGTCGATTTTCCTCCATTGATTAGATAATATGGAGAAGTTTCCGGCCTTGTGGAAGGGTAGGTGAGTACTGGTTATAGACAATGGTCCAGGAAAACTAGGTTAGGTGCGCTGGACGCCGTAAAATGACCTAAATTGTGTTGACACGGCGTTAACTCCAATAAATAAATATTGGATTTACCAATACTTATTCATGAATTATGGGATGGCACATGTTTTCCCTCTATGAGTCTGTCTGTGAGACTGTCCTTTAGGTTGCCACTGCTTACCTACATGACTAATCAAGAGCCATTAGGCCTAGGGTAACCATTCTAGTAAGTTAGGTTGACAGTAGTCAATTTTTGTTTTAACGTTGTATTCAACACATATTTAGGTCATATATACGATGACCAGCTCTTCCTACTGTACTATTCTATCACCAGCAATTACTAACCCTACCACGAGGCCGACAACTCATGTAAAGGGTATGATCTACCACATCCGCGATCTCTAGATTCGAAGTCGGACATGCCAACGACTACAACACAGCCGCGGCTTGACAGTAGTCAATAGATGACCCTTGTATAATTTGAAGTTAGTAGGTCAAAGGTTAAGGTCACTTATTTCAAATTTTCACTGATAAAATAATCATCTGATGTTTGCATATTCTTCTGTTCTATAAAGCTTCGGCATGGAGAGCTCTAGTTGTTCTAATGTTCTGTATTTATGATATGTTTTATATTATGTTAACTAGGGAGACACAATACACACCAGAGGAATTGTTAGGTATGATATTAGAGAAGGCTCGGCACTACGCTGAAACATTCGCTGATCAGACAATCAAAGATGGTGTTATAACTGTACCATCATATTTTAACCAAGCTGAAAGACGGGCTGTACTATTAGCTGCTGAGTTAAGTGGAATGAATGTTTTACAACTGATGGGAGATAATGCTGCAGGTAGGACAGTTTTGAATTTCAGAGGCACAAAGTTTGTGTTTTGTTAAGATTTTATAAAAAGGGCAGGGAGGTAGACAAAAAGGGCAGAGCACATCAGAGGATGGAAGTTTCAAAGTAACTATTCCTGCATAAGGGGGAGCAAAAAAGGGTATGGAAGGAGAAAAAAGGGTTTGGAAGGAGAAAAAAAGGGTTTGGAAGGAGAAAAAAGGAAGGAGAAAAAGGGTTTGGAAGCAGAAAAAAGGGTTTGGAAGGAGAAAAAAGGGTTTGGAAGGAGAAAAAAAGGGTTTGGAAGGAGAAAAAAAAGGGTTTGGAAGGAGAAAAAAAGGGCTAAGTGCAGTGCTCTTCTGTATTACTTTAGTATAATTACTTTCCAAGGCCGATAGTTGGCAAAAAATGATGAGCGATTTTTATTTCTGTTGAATAGATTTGATTCTGAAATCAAGTTGGTTCATACATGTTGTACTTGAATAGAGTTATGTTAAAAGTAATTTGTGTTAGCTATAAAAGAGCAAAACATTTGATCTGTATGCTATTTATAAAATTAAACTTTTCTAGACTGATGCACTATTTATCAACCAGTCTTTTTCACCCCTTGCAAAACTTAAGATTAGATTAATGATGTTTTCACTTGTTTTCCGACTTCACTTGTGTAATGAAAATTAGACTTATGCCAAAATGTGATCAATACTCCCTATATATCATTTGGAAAAGGTGCAAATATGACCTGTTTAAGGCTTGACATTAATTTTTAAGCTAGGTTACCTGATTGGATGACCAACTTTGTTTTACTTGCTCAAACAAATGTTGTATTTTACAGTGGCATTAAACTATGGTGTATTCAGAAGAAAACAATTTAACACAAGTATGACATACATCATGTTTTATGATATGGGAGCTACAAGTACTACAGCTACTATTGTTGGGTATCAAGTTGTTAAAATGAAAGAAGGTACAAGAATGGTAGAGAATCCACAACTTGTTGTTAAAGGTGTAGGGTAAGTTAGCTATATAAACTTTGTATCTGTTGGTATTGTGCGTAAAGTTTTACCAGGCCTGACCTTTATGCAAGAATATTCATAACATTGATTACGAATGTAGTATTAATGCTCCATTACACCGTGGTCGTGAGGATTATGTGTTCAAATTTAACACATAAATATAATTTTACGATCTCTGCCAAAGTGTAGAATGGGCGTGGTACTGATTTTCGTCCGGATAATTATTAGATGCAAATGTGAAAGGTCAGATCGGGGTCAAAATTTACACAAATTTATATTTTTATATAGTAAATTATATTTTTGGGCGAAGAAAAGCATGCAAATGAAAAGTTTATATAACTTGTCACTTTGTAAAATATGAATATTGGAACAAATAGTAAACAAATTAAGCATTTGGGACTTGAAAATCATCAAAAATTGCATAATTTTGAATTAATTAATGTGGTTTAATTTGTTTGACTCTAACAGTGTCATGCTGTGGCATTTGTTAAATTATATTTAATTGACAGGGGTGCATAAATTAACCTTGCTGATTTAAATACTAGATAGTGTTTGGTTAAAAATCTCTGTACATAAATATTGATGTATTTTTTATGGATTATGAGTACAGAAATACTGTAATGAATAGAAAAACAAAGGGGGGGTTAATGTTTGCACCACTGACAGTTGAATAAAATTCAACAATACTATCAAATTTCAGGCCTTTTTTTCCTTATATAACAGGGGCCGTTAGCAGGCGCCTTCCCCTCTTGAAATTTCTATAAAATCATGCAGTTTTCCCCAAATTTTGAGTTTACCTTGGATATTTTGTTCCCCTTTCAATGAAATTGCGATAAAATTGCCCCAAATATTCTATATATAAAAAAGCCCCAGGCCCCTTCCCCAAGAACTCAAAAAAAGCTCTGAATTTCTTTTGTTATAACTGTATAATAATAAAGTCACAACAATAATGCATGATTTATCATATTTATTTTCCAACATTTCAGCAAATGAATACCTTTTTCAAGGTAAATAAATAATAACAATATCAACGGATGTGATGTTGTAATTTTACACTTTTCGTCATGCCCATGTTAGCAGAAAAATAAACAATTATAAACAATTCCAATTCATATCAAACAAATCATCAAAGACATAAAAATGACACAATAGATATCAGATTAATAAATACAAATATTCCCTATAGGATTTAAAGGTACTCATTCACAGATTTCAACTTAAATATCAACTTCTTCTAAACTATCAAAATTGTTTGTAAATATTTTTGGAAGCAGGAAAGTAGTGTTCTGATAATGAAAATTTTAGAGCAAGTTGACATACAATTACAAATGATGGTGTTTCATGTAGTAAAAACCTACCCCGTATGTCATGGTATTGACAATTTTAGTGCATTTTTGTGACTTTTATTGAATATTTCTTGCAATCTAATCTATAGGTCGATTTGTCCTAAAATAATAAGAATTAAATTTTTGACACAATTACTGACTTTGAATGGTTTTTTGAAATTATAGAAAAAAAAACCAAATCTGTGAACTAGTACCTTTAATTTTAAAAAAAATCATTGCTATATCTGGACATTTCTATTTTACAGATTTGACACGGAACTTGGTGGTTTAGAAATCTCAATGAGATTACGTGATCATTTTGCTAAATATTTTACTGAACATAAAAAGACAAAGTCAGATTTATACACGAATCAACGGGCTATGGCTAAATTGTTGAAAGAAGCTAAACGAGTGAAGAAAGTACTCAGTGCTAATGTGGAACATAATGCTGCAGTAAGTACTAGTGATTTTAGTTGCATTATTTTGCCATTGTAAAGATTTTATATTGAAGGAGGTTAAACAGGGATGTGATTATTCCATGTATATGTAAATTTTTGCATTTCAAATTGACCTGTAGTCCATTTTGGTAAATTTCTGGAAAATGTTATTTGCATTTTACCCAATTTTCAGCTATTTTTTATCTTAAAGGTCAAGCAGGTGTTGGATTTTTTCCAGAGATTTCAAAATGTCCCAGAAATCATATTGGTGATTTTGTTGAAAAATTTTGAAAAATTCTCAATATGGCAGATTTCAAAAACCACTTTCAAACTGATTAAATGAAACCACTTAATACAAAATAATTTTATGTTGAATTGACAAATTTGCTTAATACAATCGGCTATTTTATATATATATTATAAGTTTCTGTTTTTTTTACAAAAAGTGGGATTTTTTGGTGAAAAATCTTATGTTATTTTCTAAGAAATCAGTGTTAAATGAAACCAATGTAAACCTCATAGTATTTATATATTTGCAGCGGCAGCCATGGCAAAGTGGTTAGCATGTCTGACTTCGAATCCGGAGATCGCTGGTTCGAAACCCGGTTGCGGCAGGTCATACCCTATACATGAGTTGTCGGCCTCGTGGTAGGGTAAGTTAGTACTGGTGATAGAAAAGTATCCAGGAAACCTGTAGTAGGAAGAGCTGGGTGTCGTATATGTGACCTAAATATGTGTTAAAAACGACGTTAAAAAAAAAGGTATTTCTGTATTTGTATAGGTTGAAGGTTTACTTGATGATGAAGACTTTAAGATGAAAGTAACGAGAGAAGAACTTGAAGCATTATGTGAAGATATGTTTCAACGTGTAACAAAACCTATAGAAGATGCCTTAAAAGCTTCAGAGATAACTTTGGTATATTTATACTTTATATAGTGTAGTATTTTATGGTGTTATTGCTTTTATTCGGTGATAAATCTGTTCAGAATAATGACTATTTTCTGTGTCACCTTTGAAATTTGACTTGGTTATTAATATATCAAAAAAAAAATACGCTTGTAATCTTTGGAAAATTTTTTAGTGAATGGACACAGTTTGTTCATTTAGGCTTCTTGTAGATAGGTAATGGACTCAAAAAGCTGTTTTGATGAGTTGGTCCCACTACATAATCCTGATAAACTGTGTTAATAAAAACCCTAAAATAAAAAAATAAAATGCTAAAGCTCATGTATCAGGAGGAGGATTTTCACCATGCTGCCTGTCTGTGCCTTGTTTTATCTTCTAAATAGTGAGTAAGAAATGTACTTAGTAACTTTAATTGTACGTTATTTTAACCAAGTATAATTTTTACTTACAGGGTGAAATATCTGATGTTATACTGATGGGAGGTGGAACCAGAATACCTATAGTAAAAACTAAACTAAAAGAATATCTTGGAGGGTAGGTTTTATATTGTTTTATTGTACATAATTTAATGTCCCCATGATTTAAGTGTTTTTTCCCTTAAGCGGATGTGGCCAAGCAGTTGCGATGTTGTACTGGTAATCATTGGATTGCCAGCCCCCGTTGGTTTAAATCCCCAAAAAAACTTCCAGGTTTATTCCTTGAGCAAGAAATAAGTTGTAAGAGCTTGTTTCACAATCGAGCTAAAATAAGTTAGTATAATAATAATCTTGAGGGTTGTGTTGGCCCATGAACTTTAAACCTAGTGATTCTGTTTCAATGGACTATATCCAGAATTCAAATATTGGGGTTTTTCATCTGTGTTACAAACAAACTTTTACTGTCACGATGAAAATATGTGTACAATGAATAGTTGGATTTAATCTGTAATTTGTGCTTTTCAGCAATAATGTGAAACAGTTTTTGTTTGAACTGCCTTGCACATGAACTGAAAATCCCACAAATTTAATTAGGTCTATTTCCTGCTAAAATGATTAATATAATGTTAGCTATGGTTAAACATTTGTTCAACTGGGTTTTAATCCTATTTATAATCATTGACTCCATGTGCAGTTAATAAACTTTTCACAAAAGTATTGATGAGAATTTGTAGCAAAATGTTTATGATAATGTTCTGCATCAGGCGACTTTTATAAGACTATATTATAATTTGTTTGTTTGTTGGGTTTAACACTGTAGCAACTCAATTATAAGTCATATAACGGCGGTCAGTTAACCTACTCACTCCTCATGGAAATGCTAAATTTCTGGATTTAGCTGTTAACCAACTACTAAGCACATACTTTGTCAATGACTGACAACTGCCCTACATAATTAAAAATCATTGGTAGGAGGGAGAATGGCTGTAGAAATAATTTCATGACCAAGCTCCATGAAAGTATGCCCCATCCGGGAATGGAACCCACGACCCCTCAATCAGTAGACTTGTGTGCTACCAACTGAGCTAGCCGGGCGGCTGACTATATTATAAATTAATTGTGTTAATATTTTGTGTCTTTCAGTTTAGATTTAGGTAAAAGTATCAACACTGATGAGGCTGCAGCATTAGGGGCAGTATATCAGGCTGCATTTCTTGGTAAAGGGTTCAAGGTTCTGTCATTTGGTGTGAAGGAAGCCAATGTTTATCCTATATTGGTATGTACTTGTTTAATTTGTTATGATATAAGGGGTCATATTAGGGGCCGTATATCAGGCTGCATTTCTTGGTAAAGGGTTCAAGGTTCTATCATTTGGGGTGAAAGAAGCCAATGTTTATCCTATATTGGTATGTTCTTGTTTAGTTTGTTATGATATAAGGGGTCATATTAAGGGCCGTATATCAGGCTGCATTTCTTGGTAAAGGGTTCAAGGTTCTATCATTTGGTGTAAAGGAAGCCAATGTTTATCCTATATTGGTATGTACTTGTTTAGTTTGTTATGATATAAGGGGTCATATTAGGGGCCGTATATCAGGCTGCATTTCTTGGTAAAGGGTTCAAGGTTCTATCATTGGGGGTGAAAGAAGCCAATGTTTATCCTATATTGGTATGTTCTTGTTTAGTTTGTTATGATATAAGGGGTCATATTAGGGGCCGTATATCAGGCTGCATATCTTGGTAAAGGGTTCAAGGTTCTATCATTTGGTGTAAAGGAAGCCAATGTTTATCCTATATTGGTATGTACTTGTTTAGTTTGTTATGATATAAGAGGTCATATTAGGGGCTGTATATCAGGCTGCATATCTTGGTAAAGGGGTCAAGGTTCTATCATTTGGTGTGAAAGAAGCCAATGTTTATCCTATATTGGTATGTACTTGTTTAGTTTGTTATGATATAAGGGGTCATATTAGGGGCCGTATATCAGGCTGCATTTCTTGGTAAAGGGTTCAAGGTTCTATCATTTGGGGTGAAAGAAGCCAATGTTTATCCTATATTGGTATGTTCTTGTTTAGTTTGTTATGATATAAGGGGTCATATTAGGGGCCGTATATCAGGCTGCATATCTTGGTAAAGGGTTCAAGGTTCTATCATTTGGTGTAAAGGAAGCCAATGTTTATCCTATATTGGTATGTACTTGTTTAGTTTGTTATGATATAAGGGGTCATATTAGGGGCCGTATATCAGGCTGCATATCTTGGTAAAGGGTTCAAGGTTCTATCATTTGTTGTGGAAGAAGCCAATGTTTATCCTATATTGGTATGTACTTGTTTAGTTTGTTATGATATAAGGGGTCATATTAGGGGCTTTTTATCCGGCAGCTTACCCTGGTTAAGGTAACAAGGCTTTATAGTTTAGCCTCAAAGAAGCCAATGTACATCCCATTGTTTTCGTATTGCTTTAAGGATTTTTAATTTTTATTTTGCCAACTTCAGTAATGATGATGATAACAACAACAACGATGATGATGATGATCAAAATGATGATGATGATGATGATGATGATTATGGCTTTTTTAAGGCTATCATGTATTCATGATCAATCTTGTGTTTAAAACAATCACCAGGACAAATTTTATACCAAATATCTTGAAACTATGTACTGAAGAATGAGATCCCAAAAATGTTTTGTTCCATTGTTATTAATATAAATTGCATATTTTTTTCAATTATACTCCTCACAATTACTGTATATTTACAGGTAGAGTTTGAGAAACAAAGATCAGAAGACAGTACTGATCCACCAAAGATTATCAAACGTACTTTGTTTGGTAGAATGAATCCATACCCACAGAAAAAAGTGATGACATTTAATAAACATTTCAAAGATTTTAACTTTAATGTTAGTTATGGTGAATTAGATTTCTTACCTGAAGAAGTCGCCAAGTATGTATATATTTCCAGTCTTTTTAAAGCCATTTTAGTTATAAAATTCCCCAAAAAGTAAATAGTTTTTCCTTATGTAAATTTCTATAAAATTTTGTACTGTAGAATGCATTTTTTTTGGGGGGGGGGCATTTTTATAGCATAATAGTGATTTCTTAAATGTAGATTTATTACTTCAATAGTTAAAATGTAAACAGGTGGACAGATGTGAAACTTAGATAAAGTAATTTTATCCTTATTTAATTTTCATTGCTATTTTTCCCTAAAAAAAGAACTCATCCATCTTTCCCCTTTAAATAGAAAATAATCACTGATTTCATTTTTGATGTTGTTAAGCCACAAATTTACAGGTTTATTAGCCACAATTGTGCAATAGTGGTGAGCATAATTTGAATTTATGTCCAGAGTAACCGCTACCATATATTTTTTTATATTATTAGACATAATTCAATAAACTAGCCTGTAGCAAACTGTTGCCTAGAGAATTGTAAGTGGAAGCTACCATCATTTTTTATGAAACAGGCATATCGTTTCATATATGTTGGATATTTCATGCATGAGTAGTAATCATAATTAAAAATTAATTATTGATACTTTCAGTTCTTTGATTTGATTCTTTCAGTTCTTTAATTTGATACTTCAGTTTTTCGATTTGATTCTTTCAGTTCTTTGATTTGATACTTTCAGTTCTTCAATTTCATACTTTCAGTTCTTCAATTTCATACTTTCAGTTCTTTGATTTGATACTTTAAGTTCTTTGATTTGATACTTTAAGTTCTTTGATTTGATACTTTCAGTTCTTTGATTTGATACTTTCAGTTCTTTGATTTGATACTTTCAGTTCTTTGATTTCATACTTTCAGTTCTTTGATTTCATACTTTCAGTTCTTCAATTTCATACTTTCAGTTCTTTGATTTGATACTTTCAGTTCTTTGATTTGATACTTTCAGTTCTTTGATTTCATACTTTGAGTTCTTCGATTTCATACTTTCAGTTCTTCGATTTCATACTTTCAGTTCTTTGATTTCATACTTTCAGTTCTTTGATTTCATACTTTCAGTTCTTTGATTTGATACTTTCAGTTCTTTGATTTAATATTTTCAGTTCTTTGATTTGATACTTTCAGTTCTTTGATATGATATTTTCAGTTCTTTGATTTGATTCTTTCAGTTCTTTGATTTGATACTTTCAGTTCTTTGATTTGATACTTTCAGTTCTTTGATTTGATACTTTCAGTTCTTTGATTTAATATTTTCAATTCTTTGATTTGATACTTTCTGTTCTTTGATATTTTCAGTTCTTTGATTTGATTCTTTCAGTTCTTTGATTTGATACTTTCAGTTCTTTGATTTGATACTTTCAGTTCTTTGATTTAATATTTTCAGTTCTTTGATTTGATACTTTCAGTTCTTTGATATGATATTTTCAGTTCTTTGATTTGATACTTTCAGTTTTTTTATTTAATACTTTCAGTTCTTTGATTTGATACTTTCAGTTTTTTTATTTAATACTTTCAGTTCTTTGATTTAATACTTTCAGTTCTTTGATTTAACACTTTCAGTTCTTTGATTTCATACTTTCAGTTCTTTGATTTGATACTTTCAGTTCTTTGATTTAATACTTTCAGTTCTTTGATTTCATACTTTCAGTTCTTTGATTTCATACTTTCAGTTCTTTGATTTGATACTTACAATTCTTTGATTTGATACTTACAATTCTTTGATTTGATACTTTCAATTCTTTGATTTGATACTTTCAGTTCCCTGTTAAAACTTCAAGGTCAGATACATGAAGTAGGTTTACGTGGCGTAGCTGAAGCCTATGAGAAACATACAGATGCCCAGGAATCTAAGGGTATTAAAGCTCATTTTAAAATGGATGAAAGTGGAATACTCACTCTAGATCTAGTAAGTACTTGATACTAATGTCTTGGACAGTTTATTTTACTTGATCAATAGAACTTAACTACTATGGTCAAGTGAAGGCACATGGAACGCCAAGTTAGTCTTCCTATACAAGATAATACGGGGTATGGTGCCGGCCATTGACTTGATTATTAGAACCTCTATTGTTTTTATTTAACAGTCAGTGGCACATACATTCCCCCCCTGATTTAAATGCACACGTCAGTACCTCTGTACTCACTATCAGTGAAATAGTTATCCTTTTCTATGTACATGGAATATGAAGGCTTGAAGCATATATTGAGTATTTAGTCAGTGGCTTAGTGCATGTACTACTTTGTTGGACAGAATGTTACACTATCATGGTAAAGTACCTGGACCTAGAAAACTCTGCGTATTGGCTTTTTGAGCAATTTTTGCCATTTCATTTCAACCGAGATTAAAATTTCTGCTATCAAGGGTTAAGTTATCTGCTTGATAGATTTTTTAAGAGAATTTTAGGGTTGTTGGTTTATGTCTAGCCTTTTCAAGACCACATGGATGTTACAAAAAACACTTTATTGTGAAAATAGTTACAGGGAAACTTCCTCTATGTTGCCTCTTTTCTATGTTATTAAACAATAAGTATATACTTGTATAAATTGTATAACTTGTAAATTTAACTATTTTTATCATATTGTTATATTCTATAGGTAGAGACAGTGTTTGAGAAAGAAGATAAAGAAGTAAAGGAAGAGTCCACTTGGTCTAGTAAGTTGTTAATGATATTTTTACATGAAATCATTTAGTTTTAAGATGGGTTGCATTGGCGGATTCAGCAGGGGGGGTTCAGGGGGTCTGGACCACCCCTAGAATTTGGAAAATGTACATGTCCATTAGTGTATTTCTTGCTTGTAACTAATTTTTAAGTAGTATGAAGCAATTTTTTCTCGGTGCTTAACATAGATTTAATGGTTATGTAGTTTTTATTATCAATATTTTGCATTTTTTTGTGCAAAATGTGTATAATGTGGTTGTGGTTCGAGGTTCGGACCCCCTCCCCCCTAGAAAAGTTCGGACCCCCCTCCCCCTAGAAAAGTTCAGACCCCCCGAGAAAAAAATCCTGGATCCGCCCCTGGGTTGTACTTAATAGTTATGTTATTTAAATCAACAACAATCGTCGGAGTCATAAGCTGACTCTTTCTAGGCCCTATAAACAATAGTTTGACAGCAAGACAAGTATAAGTGCTGAATCTTTCACTAAACCTAGTTATATTGTGTTCCACCTTGAAACTTTTGGTGATTTGTAGAACAAGATAAACTCTATATGGGAACACCAGGCTTATGATTTCTTCAACTGTGTAACAGGTTTGCAAGGAAAATTTTGTGGGACAATTATCTAAAATTCTGAAAATATTTTGCAAAGACTATTATTAAAAGAAACATTCTGATCTTGCCACATTTAAAACAGACAATGAATAGCTGCAGTTATTGTTCCTTTTTTCTCAACTGTCAAAACATAAATAATTTTATGGTGAATGCGTTTGTTAAAATTATCGTCATAATACATTCATGAGTGTCCAAAAGTGTGTACTATGATCGAGTAAAGCTGCTTATGCCGAATGATATGTTTTAGACAAGAAATTTTTAATAACAATTAGGCCGCCAGTACAAAAACAATGCATTCAGTCACCGTGAAAGTATTCATGCTTTGACAGTTGAGACAAAACAAACAATACACTTAGTGCCCCCCCCCCCCTATACAGATTGTGAAATTTGGGGCAGTATTCTGTGACTATTCTTCATCATTGGTATTAATGTGAAATGATCAAATACCATAATATAATCTTCATTTTTGTAAAGAAATCGATGGAAAGTTATTTATGTACAATATATTTCTAGAACTAGGAGGTACATTAAGTGGATTATTTGGTTCTAATGATGAGAAAACAGAAGAGACGACACAGCAGGAAGGTGATAGCAGTGATCAAACAGAGGTAGTGTATATATCTATACATGGTGTATTGTGAGATAGTGTATAAATCTATATATGGTGTATTGTGAGACATCTCTCTTACATTGGCTAGCTTGTGTATATATGATTGGCTTTTCTAAATGAATATTTCTCTCACTTCGTCCACTCTTATTACTGAATCAATGAGGGTACACCAACTATATACAATACTAGTTTTTTACCAGTTCATCTGTAGGGGTGAATATAGAAACCACAACATATTTGAATTTCTTTTTTTTTCAATGTAATTTTGTTTGAATTTTAATATTCAATGAGTTGCAAAGATCTAGATTTCGGGGAATCCCAACTGGAATTTTTCCTCTATCTAAGAGATGAAATATCTAAAATATATGCACTGTATGCTTGATGGTTGACCATATAATATACATTACAAATATATTTAGTTATGAAAGCCTGTACATATATATCAGTTTATTCTCTGATATGTTAAACTTTTTTTAATACATTAGTACAGACCAAAATTAGTTGTAAAATAAACAAAAATTGGACCCTGCCTCATGTGTCTGTGATGAATGTATTTTGTGTAATTTACTGTGTAGCGGATCATATTAGCTATAATTGCAATTAACAGTGATAGCCCAAGCTTCTAAACCTTGTGAACATATCTGTATTAATACAGATTATACTTGCATTTATAAGATATACAACTAATGGTAAATTTTAAACAATGCTAACTTAAACCCTCTCAGAAAACAAGAAATATAGACACCAGCCGCCCAATTAGCTCAGTTGGTAGCATGCAAGTCTACTGATTAAGGGGTTGTGGGTTCCATTCCCGGGCCGGGGAACTTTTGTGGAGCTTGGTCATGATATTATTTCTACGGCCATTCTTTCTACTACCAATGATTCTAAATTATGTAGGGCAGTTGTCAGTCACTGAGGAAAGTATGCACTTAGTAGTTGGTTATCAGCTAAATCCAGAGATTTATCCTTTCCAGGAAAAGTGAGTAGATTGACTGACCGCCATTATATGACCTATACAATGTGTTGCTATGGCATTAACCCCTCCCATAAATCATAAAAACTCTATCCAGTTCCGTGAAACTACAAAAATGCTTTTAGAAAATTCCTATCTCTAGCTCCCCAGTAGAGACTTGTTTACCAGGGTCATTGATGTATATCAGAGAATGAAACATTTTATTATTGCATGATTTTTTGTGTGATTATTTTTCCACTTTTTTGTTTTTGATTTATTTATAATTTAAAGTTTTGGTTTGCTTTGATATTGTTTTTATGGTTGATGTGCATGTGTTTTTTATAATAGCTTGTAAAACAGTTCAGGCTAGTGAAATAGAGGAAGTTTGGCTTGCATATCGATGTTCTTGCGGGCATTTGTAAACTTAAATGAGAGATCTGTCAACAACCTCATGATATAAACACATCTAAAGATTAACGAAGCATTCTGTGTCTACACTAAGCCTGCAGTGTGTAGGGGTACTCCATTTCTGTGAAAACTGTGTTGTTTTGAATACATCAGTCTAGGGTTGCCACGGTTCACCTACCTCTGGTTCAGTTCAAACCGCAGTATTGTTGCTACTGTTGGGTTCTTTCAACATTTACTGAAAAGTGAAGAAATAATGTTTTAATGAAATATGTGTTCACTATATCAAACAATTTTACGGGTCTGTTACCAAACTCCTTTACCATCAAACATATTTACAGTCAATTGAAACTGATTTTATCTGGGCGTAAAAGGAATTTAATTATGACTCTGCTGAGGAAGTGTGAACCAAACATGACTTCTGAACCGTGGTATACGGTGGCAGCCCTAACTCAGACTGTTAGCAGCTAAATAAAAAAAATCAGTGTAAAGATAGCGTAAAACATATAAATAAGGGAGGATGTAAACTTGTTTTACACCAACCAATCAAAATATAGCATTTAGTTATCTAAGATAATTGGTTAATTTTAAGGCTAGTGAAACTACAGAGAACCAGTCCAGTGATAGTGATAGTAATAAAGATAAAACAGGGGAACCAGTCCAGACAGATGAGAACCAGTCAGAGGATCAAAGTTCAAAGGTCGGATAATATATTTAGACATTGATACTTAACTGAATTAATATCAAAAATTGAAACTTGTTTGTGTTACAGTAAAATAAATAGGAGCAGGTGTGGCTGAGTAGTTACGATTTTGGACTGGTAATTATTGAATGGCAATCTCCAGGCGGGTTGAATCCCATCACAAACCTAACAAGTTGTGTTTTGAGCAAGAAACTTAGTTCTACTACTACTAGCTCAGTACTTGGGGACCAGTAAGCCGACTCAAAAGTGAAAAATCTAAGTTGTAAGAGCTGGTTTCACAATTGAGCTAAAATTTTGTGTAAAGTAATATAAATTCATTGACCATAAATTGCCATTTGCATTCTGAGAATAAAGCTCGTTTAAAAAATTAAGTCTGGTTTTGAGGTTAAAAAGTGTGTTATACACTCTTTAGTTTAAGTTTATGATACCAATTTATCTTCTATTACTTATTTTCTCATGCATGTTTATTGTTGTTGCACCTTTTATTTTTGCATGATTTTGTATTTATTTGGTAATTGAAGCACTTTAGTTTGCTAGTTTATAGAATTTTAAGTTTATTTTCTGATAATTTGGCTAGATTAGTCAACATGTCATCTAGAACACAGTGTTTTATCATACCCCCGCTTCGAAGAAGAGGGGGGTATACTGTTTTACCCTTGTCTGTCCGTCCGTTACAAAATTTCCGTCGCAGTTTTCTCAGCAACTATAACATGCAGCAGCCTAATACTTTGCATATTGCTTCATCCCATAGTCCCATGTGGTGTAAAGCGATTTTATGCTCCTTGCTCATCTACTTCCTGTTTGTCGCATATTTTTAGATTTTTGCGGGGGTATCACTAGTGAGCATTAGCTCACAGATTTACTTGTTATAAACATCCTCTAAAATATCCTGACTACATTAACCCTTTATCTAAGATTTGATAACATATTAATACTGAGCTCAATGTTAATTTTTAAATTAGGACCCTCAGTTGGTCAACCAGCTATGTGTTTATCTTGCTCGAACCAAATATTATCAGCAATAACAAGTTGCCCAAAACCAAATATTTGTGTCAGGGGCAATGACAAGCCCTGTACTTAGAACACCATTACATATAATTCTAAGTTTTGCAATATGTAAAATTCAGAAACTTGATTCCCCATGCAAGGCATAACCTCTCTTGGAATGATCTTTGTATTTTATAAAGTTTGGATTTGATAAAATACTTCTAGACATGTAAACATGTTTGAGATACCACCCATTACTAATACCACCTCATTTATATGACCACCCTGTTAATAAGACCAGTGTGTGACAGTCTAATGGGTAGCCTCCTGGCTAGCACAGTTGGTAGCACCCAAGTCTACTGATCGAGGGGTCGTGAGTTCGATTCCTAGGCGGGGCATATTTTATGTGGAGCTTGGTCATGAAATTATTTCTATGGCCATTCTCCCTCCTACCAATGTTTTTTAATTATGTTGGCCAGTTGTCAGTCACTGACGAAAGTATGTGCTAAGTAGTTGGTTAACAGCTAAATCCAGAGATTTAGCCTTTCCAGGAGCTGGAGGAGTGAGTATGTTGACTGACCGCCGTTATATGACCAATACAATGTGTAGCTACAGCGTTAAACCCAACAAAAGTAAACAAAAAATAAATTCCAGTCTAATGAGTAGTCTTACTAGAGAGGTTCACATGTATATATTATATTTAACTAGACAGAGGAAGCTACTGGTAATGATGATAAAACTGAACAAACTACTGATGACGATGATGATGACAGCAACAAGAAAGATAATAATGGTGATACTGATGATAAAAATGAAGAAACTGTCACTGATAAAACTACAGAGAAAAAATCTGACGATAAAAAAGATGAAAAAACAGATGAGAAAAAGGTAATTGTGTATTCCTATTTTAGCTTTACTGTTTGGAGAATAGTGGGGCTATTTTATTGCTGAATTTTATTCAACTGACAATGATGCATACATTGACCAATGTATTTAAATATTTACTTCAGTATGTTTGTTCTTGCAATTGATGAAATAGTTATGTGTAGTGTTACACCACTGACAGTTGAAGAAAAAATATTGATTCTCTGATGTATCTCTAATTTTGTAAATACACAATGTATTTTAAATTTTATGAACTCATTTTTTCTGAATTTGACTTGTGGCTGTAAATGTTATAATATTGGTTTTGTAAGGTCTAACTGGATGCCAAAAAAGGCTATCACTTTATACTAAGGGATGGACATTAGATTTAGTGAACCATGATACAATGTACTAACAAAACCTGTGCACTTTTTCACAACAATTCTTACGAAAAAAGTTGTCATAAGTCAAATTCATAAATTTGCAGTTCAAAGTCAGAAGTGTAATAAACATAACTATGAAATGATATTCAAAAGGTATACAATATTTTACATGATTAAATAATATTTGAAATTGATTGACCAAAAGATGATCATATTAATCATGCTTCTTGCTTTTGACTTATGATGATTTTTATCGTAAGATTCATGATTTTTGTGAAAAGCACCTCTGATCTGTCTCCTGGTTCAAACCAAACTGTGGCAGCTCTATGGTTTACAAATTGGATTCTTTTTATGAAAGTCCTGCTGAATGCTAGGACACACTTTCACATAAATTTAGTCATAGGAATCAAACTATATTTGCTTTACAAACCAAAACTGTGAGGTAAGTATGAGCATAGGCCGATCTAGGGGGAAGGGAGGTGGTCAGGGGTGTTTGGACACCCCCACAAGAATTTCCAAAATGTACCTGTATATAAGTGTATTTCTTGACTTAAAGTAATTTTTAAGTGGCATGAAGCACTTTTCTCGGTGCTTAACATAGCTTTAATGGTTATGTAGCTCTTATTATTAATATGTTACATTATTCTACGGAAAATCTATAATGTGATAGTTCGAAAGTGCAATGTTTCAATACTGTATATTTTGGTGTGATCAGTGAATGTTTACATATTGTAACTTTGTTTTGTAATTACAGGAGGACGAAGGAGAAAAGAAACCTAAGATTGTTATTATTAAAGAAAATATTACAGTAGAAACTTCTATCACTGATATCAAACCTCCATCTAATGAATCTATTAAAGCTTCAAGAAAAAAGTAAGTATTTCTGAATGTTACACACATGTTGTATATTAAATATGAATTTCCAGTTTAGGCCACAACAAATTGATCATATGTTTTATGGATTCGCTCGCACCTTAATTTTGACAGTTTTTACAGAAAAAATTATTTTTATTTCCTCGCTCGCTCATAAAAATTTGATCAAACCGCTATATAAAGCAAGTGAATAAAGACTTTTTTTCTTTTTTTGTCTTCGCTCGCCCCATTTTTTTTCCAGAAAAATCCGTAGAACATATGATCAACTTGTTGTGGCCTTAAGTTTAAGTTTGCCAGCATTTTATTTTTTAACCATAACTGTATGACTAGTTGCTATTTGAAATGTTTATGAATAAGGCTTTGTTGACAATGTGCTTTAAAAAGCTCGTGTAAAAGCACTTGCTATTTTATTTTGTCACGCCAAAGCTTGTGCTTTTGTTTCATTCTACAAAAAATTATACCCAGAAAACTACAGTACCCACCAAAAGTTTGGAGACATTTTCACTTTGTAAGCCTAATGAATAGCTTTTATCTAAAATTTGATATAACTGTTAATTTAACAATGCTCATTAGTTTTGCTTAATTTTTTGGTTATCTTTATTCTTGTAACTGAGACAACAAAATAGCTTAAAAGCTATGTTATGGAAGATAATTACAGCTTAGTTTCGGAGGCTTTGTGATGTCACATGCCGAATCTCATAAATGTGTTGCATTCATGAATTTTTTTTAATTTATCTTAAACCATGCTTAAATATATTAAAAATAATAATTCTACAAAAATAATCATCAAAAATTAAAAAATTGTAGTAAATTTCTTTTGTCTCCAAACATTTGGTGGGTACTGAATATTTTATTTCTTTTTAAGAATCATGGAAGATACATTTATTGTAGTGTTGTACCGATGATCGGGAATAATCGATTAACGACTAGTTGGAAGCTTCCGATTCTGATAATCAATTAAACTTTATCATAATCGATCATCGGTTAGAAAGGAGGATAGGCTATTTAAGGACAAAAACATATTTTCATGTATCTGAACTGTTATTAAAAATGTTTTAAATACATGTCATTTGTGTCTGACTTGTATTGATCACTGATATATCTAGTTCAAGTTCCAAAAATACAGCTACTATACTAGTCAAGGGAACTAAGCAATTGATCCTTTATTTTTATCGGTTTCTTTGATTTTTAATTTTTATTAGGTTTTTGACACATTTGACCCAAGAAAAAATATTTCCTAATCCATAGTACATGAATTTTATAAAGATTCACAGTAAAACATGCATGCAAAAACAAACTTATCAGGAACCGATTATAATCGGAAGAATCGCATTGACAACAGAAACCGATTCCAACTGATGATCGATTACAATTTTCAGCCAATGCCCCACCACTAATTTATTGAATAAAACATTTGAAAGTTAGTTTATTTAATTTATGCCAATATATTTTAGCTAGATTGTAAAACAAGTTCTTTTAACTTTTTATCACTTTCAAGTCAGCTTCGTGGTCCGTCAGTACTGAGTTAGTAGGATAAAGTTTCTTATTCAAGGAAACAATTACCAGCCCAATGACATAACCACTCAGCAACGCCAGCTCCTAATTTGTTAATGTATTTTACAGATTAGCTGATCTGACAGCCAAAGACAAAGAAAAGAAATTACTTGAGAAAGCCAAGAATGAATTAGAGGCTTATATTTATGAAACTATGGATAAATTAAGTCAAGATTTATACGAGAAATGTTCACAAGAAGAAGAACGGGAAAGTTTGAACGTAAAATTATCTGAGGCCTCTGATTGGTTGTATGATCAAGAAGAGGACACGCCCAAACAGGTACTTGTTGCTTTCTATGTGTAGATTAAATTAGTTGTATTGTTACACTTTCAAAGTGACTTAGTTTACCCAATGACAATTCTATGCTACTGTTTTGCTACTGACTCATAACATTGGCTTGCAAAAACTAAAAAACGTTGCATAATACAAGTTATGTTTAATTTCAAAATGACTTTATCAAGACAAACACTGTACAATTACTGCACAAATACTTTTATCATGTAGCGTAGTTTATTTCATTCAATTTATGTTCAAGTTTCTGTTGACCAATGTTTTATTTAATTTATTATACAATTATTAACTGTGTGCATTTAATTACTGAGACATATTTAAACAAGTTGTCTTTACATTGTGGTCTTAAGACAGTGAGACGTATAAAGATTTCTAAAATATTTGTGAAATACATCTGTAACAGATAAATAGTCTTTAAGATTTTATATAGTCATTGAATTACACTATATTCCAACTCTTAATGTTACAGTATGTGTTATGTCTTTTAGTGATAACTATAATAAAAATAGCAAGATGTTGCTCTATCCCCCCCTTTTCTCTTCCCTGCCATTTTGCTCCTCCTTATCCAGAAATTGTAACTCAAATATCAACCATCTTATGCCAACTGCCCCTTTTGTCTCCCTCTGTGTCCTTTTTCTGAGTCTAAGAATAACCCTTATATAATGTACATTATTTTCTTACAGCCCTACATTGACAAATTGAAGAGTCTTAAAAAGGAGATGAAAGCAATAGAAGGACGTGTACGTGAACTCAAGGAGAGACCCGAGGCTCTAGCAGCATTAAACTCCATGTTAAACCATTCCTCTTATTTTCTCACTAGTATAAAAAATCTATCATCTATAGACATTGAAGACAAAATATTTACTGATGTTGAAATTGAAACTTTAGAAAAACTTATAAATGAAACAGAGGTGAGAGTTCATTCTTTTTATTATGAAATCATGTGCAACTGTGGTATATGAATTTCATTTTACTTGATTTTATATTGAGGCATTTTTATACCAGGGTATCTTATTATAAGGTTATTTTATGCAGAGGTACTTGTCTCATCACTCTTGAGTTTTGCTCAGGTGGGCTTTTAAGATCACATAACAGTTGTCTACAGACAGTAGTTCTGATCTGGGCCATTTTTTTCTATCCCGCTTTTCAAAGTCGTATGCATTTTTCACATTTCTGTAGCATCTTAGAAGGGGATATTGCTTCAATAGTTGAATTTTTCTAACATAAACTTACAAATATTCCCCTGTGAATACAGCTGTTATGTATTGAAAGTGAAAAAAGTTGATATCTCTCATTTTTGATACAACTAGGTTACAGCAGTGGTAACGCTTTTACTTGAATATTTTGGTCTTATTTGAATGGTCCTGTAACCTTTTCTTTCGTGGAGAAATTAGTTAGTGTCAGCTGAATTTAATGAGATTTTATCAGATTATTAGATTAATGTTAACTAGTTTAATGTTTAACTATATTGTAGCAGAGGTATAATACGGCACTTGTACTCCATTGCCTTTAAGATAGCTTTTATTGCAATGTGGTAGAGTGTCCGCTTATGACTCAAGAGGTCATGGGCTCGAATTTCAGTTTGGACCTTGGATTTTTATCGGGTTACAATATTAAATTGTAAATTTATGTTAAATATATTGCAGGAATGGAAAGATTCTATGGTAAAAGAACAAAATTCACTAAAAGATTATGAGAAACCAAAGTTATTACTAGAAGATATAGGTAGTAAAATGCAATCATTGGATAGAGAAGTGAAATATCTTATAAATAAAGCTAAAACATTTAAACCTAAGTCTAAACCATCATCATCTAAGAATAAAAGTAAAGATACTACAAATGATACTGTTGTTGAACCTGATAGTAAATCTGATAGCAACGATACTATAATTGACACGGATACTGAATCTAAACAAACTACTGGTGAGTTGATAGGATTTTATTTTATGGTTCAGGGCTGAAGCCCTGTTTTATCAGGTACTTTGTTGTTTTAGAGTTTGCTAAAAAGTGTTGTGTAAGCAGACCTTTGTTTCCTTATATAACAGGGGCTGTTTACAGGTGCCTTCCCCTCCAGAAATTTCTTTAAATTCATGCAGTTTTCCCCAAATTAGGAGTTTACCTTGGATTTTTTATTTCCCTATCTATGAAATTGCAATAGAATTTCCTCAAATGTTCTATATATAAAGGCCCCAGGCCCCTTCCCCACATACTGAAAAAGCCCTGGTAAGGGTTTTTAACGAGGATCTTTGTTTTAACCAAGTAATATGTGAAGGTTTTTGCTTCAAGTTAGCAAAATTAAGATTGTAGATTTTGCTTAGACAAATGACTAAAGTGTTCGTATGTATTTGGCGAGTGAAAAATGTTTTTGCTAGTTATAGCGTCAACCAACCATTACAAAGGAAATTACAATGAAGCACTAGGTTAAATTGGTCTTATACAACTGAATCATGTTTTCCTTTCATGGACAATGCTGGTATTGGAGTTTTTATGAATGAAAATAATGGTGAAAAAACTTATACAGCGAGGGCGCTTTGTAGACTGTAGTAACTCGCTCTTTAATACAATGCACTTGCTACAGTCTTGTAGGCAACCCTCAACATATATTTGCTTTCTTTTTGTGGTTTATTGAATATTCTGATACAGACAAGTTTAAGTCAAGTTTTAAAATTACTGAATTTCAGGATAAAAATTAAATGTTTTAATTTTTCATTTTCTAAACTCGGCCCCTTTCTTATAAAACCCTGCCCTTCTTTGACTCCTTCAATATGTACATGTGAAGATATAATTTGATATATATTATAGATTCACCCGAGACAGAAATCCCAGCCCCACCTAGTGATGACATCACTATAGAAACAGATGAATCAACCAATCAGGATGAAGATACAAGTGAACAAGAAGAAATATTAACATTAGGTAAATTATATGTAAGATTTCAATATAGAGTAACCTCTTGTAGTCCTGTAGAAAATTGTGAGACATTTAGTAGATTAAATGACTCTCCTGAATTTGTTAAATAACATCAGAAACCATCAATAAGCCTTAAAGGAAAATCTATGACTTAAGCCTAAATTAAATAATTTAGTTTTGTAAAGATGACTTTTATTTGACTATTAATAACACATAAATTTGATATAAAATTATTTAAATGCCTGTATAAAATGTTTGTTTAAGAGCTCAATCTTGCTAGCTCCTTGAGCTTCAGTTAATTAGGAAATAAAGAAGAGCCTATGTTTAAAATATAGAAAAGCTGTATGTTATTTCAATTTTAAAAGAGAAAAATAATTTGACCATTGCCTTTTGTAAATGAAGGGAGGTAATATGTTCAACAAAGAAATAAAGATGATGTGTTATAAAGCTGCCTGGCTAGCTCAGTTGGTAGCATGCAAGTTTACTGATTGAAGGGTCGTGGGTAAGATTACCGGGTGGGACATACTTTCATGGAGCTTGGTCATGAAATTATTTCTACAGCTATTCTCCCTCCTACCAATGATTCTTCATTATGTAGGGCAGTTGTCAGTCACTGACAAAAGTATGCATATCCAGAGATTTAGCCTTTCCAGGACCAGTGAGTAGGTTGATTGACACCGTTATATGACCTTTACAATGTGTTGCTGCAGCGTTAACCCCCCCCCCCCCAAAAAAAAAAAAATTAAATTATAAATAAAGTGACAAACAGGTTAGGTTAAATATAATTATTTCTTGTTGATTTTATTTTCAGGTGATGGAAGTGTACCAGATGAAAAACCAACAGAAGAACCAGAAAAAGAAAGAAATACACATAATCCTGAAGAATTATAACAATAGTTAAATATTAGATATGTTTTATAATTTATATAATATAGTTACTATCAGTCATCTTGATACTTTGTCAGTGCCGCTGTCCTGGCGGTGGAATTTATAGTTACCATGGGTCATATTTAAACTTAAGTCAGTCATACAATCCTGGCTGTGGAATTTATAGTTACCATGGGTCATATTTCAACTTTAGTCAGTCATACAATCCTGGCTGTGGAAATTTCCTTGGCTCAGAGCAAAAGTAGTCTACATTCTTCTTTATAAACATGCAGTTAGACTAGTTTTGCACTGATACATTGATTTTAGTTACCATCAATCATTTTGAAAATTTGTCAGTCAGACGGTCTTGGCCATGTAAAATATTGACAGGTCTGAGCAAAACTGGTCTACATCTGTTACACATGTATAACTAAGTCTTGCGTTAACGTCAGTAAAGTTTCCTGTAGACTGGTTGTGATACAAAATATCCTCTCTACATTAGTTGATTGATTTAATATGGGGTGACAAAACATCCCTCCGTCAATTGTCATTAGACTTTATCATGAATACTATTTTGTTTTTCTGGTACTCTAAATGTATGGGTATTTTTCACTTCAATTCAACAAATATAGAACCCAGTATTTGCCTCATTTTGAAGGAAGTTGTGGTCATTTCCAAGCCTGATATTAGACACTCCAGGTCTGTAAAACTGTAAATACATCTTGTGATTAGTGTTACAACTGTATGAAAACTTTGGGTGTTCAGTTATACAGCCAGGTTCACTATTTCACTGTTAAATTTGTTTTAGCTTGGTTAGAGAACAACTACCTGTGGTTTTAGGACCAAATTAGATTTTAGGGACCTGAGGTTATACAATTTAGGAATGAACCCGTGCTCTGAATTATATTTTGTTCTTTTAGAGTTACAAAAATGGTCTCAATGTAGGGTCCTTTTACTTTACATATATCTAATATTTGGAACTTATATATTGTCAAAATTTCATTATTTTGCAATACACTTATTGATATTTATGGGAGAACTTTACTGTATTAAGGAATTTTATAAGACAACCCCTTATTTTACAGCAAAATCCTTAAAGATGCAAATAATATTTTGAGCTTGCCAATAATTATACTCATATAACTATGGACTTTATTTTTGAGGCTACACATTTTGATTGATCCAATCTACCATGTGGACCTTGATATGGAGTTCACTCTCAAGTTTTATAGCCTCAGACTTTGGTTTGACTTCAGTATTTTGTTGCTCTGTTATAACTTTGAGTGTTTGTTTCTGATAGAGATATGTGAAATTTGTAAATTAGTTGAACATTTTAGTTTAACTCATTGTGAGATTCTAGTTATGTTTTCAATGTGTAGTTGATGTGTTCAATACCTTAATACAGTGCCCTGCAAATGTACTTGGACAAAATTCTGTAGTTTTGATATAAACTGATCTACATTTACACAAGATAGATGGAAGCTAAGTGTCATCTGAGAAAAATCCAAAGATGGTGGGTTCGAGCCCGGTCGCGGGAGGTCATACCCTATACATGAGTTGTCGGCCTTGTGGTAGGGTAAGTTAGTACTGGTGATAGAAAGAGTGTCCAGGAAACCTATTGTAGGAAGAGCTGGCCGTAGTGTACCTGAACTATACATGAGTTGTCGGCCTCGTGTTAGGGTAAGTTAGTACTGGTGATAGAAAAAGTGTTCAGGAAATCAATAGTAGGAAGAGCTGGCCATTGTATGTATGACCTATATATGTGTTAAATATGACGTTAAATCCAATTTAAAAGAAAAGAAAAATCCAAAATCTGCATTAATTAGTTAATTAAAATATGATGCAAGTTAGTTTACATGAATAAGCTTTAATTATAGAAAAATTATTTGTGGTATACATGATAGGTAGCTCAGTTGGTAGCGCGCAAGTCTACTGATCGAGGGGTTGTGGGTTCGATTCCTGGGCGGGGCATACTTTCGTGGAGCTTGGTCATGAAATTATCTCTACGGCCATTCTCCCTCCTACCAATGATTTTTAATTATGTAGGGCAGTTGTCAGTCACTGACGAAAGTATGGGCTTAGTTGTTGGTTATCAGCTAAATCCAGAGATTTATCCTTTCCAGGAAGAGTGAATAGGTAGACTGACCATTGTTATATGACCTATACAATGTGTTGCTATGGTGTTAACAAAACAAACAAACAAACATGAACACTGTTTTGTTTGTCCTAGAACTTTTGTAGGGAACTGTATTAATTCATTAATTATTTATATCATTGACATCATTAAGTGCTATGATTTGTGATAGACTTTTTACTGCCCAGAAAACATTTATTTAAATTTTATTGGGAAAGTTGACTAAGCCCCTTTAGAGGGAAAAATGGCTAATCAAATGAAAATTAAGGGGAAAATATTATGCTTCATTTTCAGTATTAATATATTCAAAAGTATATTTCTGACATTCTGACTGTAGAAAATATTTGATATCTTAGAGATTTTACTGTGATACTTCAGAAATTGGTGACAAATTAAATACACTGAACAACATTTTAACATTCTCGTTCCCAGAGGCTATCAAGATTCTCCATATTAGCTTGAGAATCTTGATAGCCTTGGGGTACGAGAATGCATTTTAAGGACAAATAATGAATCTAAGGAGAAGAGGAAAAATCTGTTTTTGGGGTCGGGAGGGGAATAGGACTGAAACTGGCCCCAAATGGCCTGAAAAAAAGATAAAATGTCCTGATGTAAAATTAAAACTCATATTGATACCTTTATCATTCCCATACTTACATATGAAATATTTTGTTACATACAAGGACTGTCAAGAACCTCTGTTATGACTGTAGCTACATGTAGCTGTGTGTTAAATACACTGTAGAAACTTTCTTTGGACAAAATATCTCATATTTTTGTAGAAATGTTTTTGTTCAAGGCTGAGTTGTGTAGAGAAAATGTTAACTATATTTTTATTGTCCTGTATTCTTTGCAGGGATTGTGCCGATTTCCGGGCACTATCTGGGCCGTTTTTCCAGTTCGCACAAATCTGGGTCGAAAATTGGGGGGGGGGGTAGGAGCTGTCAGCGGTGGAAGCTTGCCGTGACTTCATTATGTATCGACCCTGGAATGGCTTTTATCCTCACTGATTATCTTTCGCCTAATTTGATTGGATTATTTTTGCTAAATCCACCCAATAGAAATCGTCGACCATCTCTATGGTAAACATGTAGATATCAAAGACTTTAAAATTTACATGTTTACCTTAGTGATGGTAAACAGGGAACCAGAGGGCTATTTCTAG
Organism: Mactra quadrangularis; assembly: GCA_025267735.1. Lineage (NCBI taxonomy): Eukaryota > Metazoa > Mollusca > Bivalvia > Venerida > Mactridae > Mactra > Mactra quadrangularis. The sequence continues at coordinate 53,078,612 of CM046299.1, read as the reverse complement.
TTAGTATTTTCTCTGTTCAGCAAAAATCTTGGTTTGAAGTAAAGGGAGCCAACTCTGTTTGGCTAAACAGTTGTAGTGTATTTAATACATTATTATCTCCCTTTGAATTGATTTTATTAGTTTATATTGTTCAGTTATTGATGAAAATATTCAGTGCATTGGTATAGTTGATTTAAATGATTGTTTCACTGTTTGTATTGAAGATGACATTGTTTATAAATTATGTTTTGAGGTTGAATATAAAAATATTTTTGATAATTGAATGTAAGGTGGGCGAGTATTATGTTGTATGCTGTCTTATGTAGGAATACATCATGTGGTTTGACCAGGTGAAGCTGTATGAATGTTGATTCACACTAAATGTATGGGAAATATGTATGACTTGTTTAAAATGTATGAAGCTATATCTGGCTAGTTAAGTCTTAAAATGACTGTAGTATTTACATATACAATGTACTCCCTTACAAGCGTATTCGCCGGACAGTTCAATAAAGGGGACAGTTTGAAAATAGCTGTTTTTCAAGCAAGTTTTGTGATTTAATTATTTTTTTGTAGCTAAAATGTTGAGATACATTCTGTGGTTACAAAAAATGAAGAAACAACCAAACCCAGGTAGATAGCACAGTTGGTAGCACGCCGGGATTTGGAATCTCGTGCCGGGGAGGTTATACCCTTCCATGAAAATTTGACAATGATGTCGATTTTCCTCCATTGATTAGATAATATGGAGAAGTTTCCGGCCTTGTGGAAGGGTAGGTGAGTACTGGTTATAGACAATAGTCCAGGAAAGCTAGGTTAGGTGCACTGGACGTCATAAAATTACCTAAAAATTGTGTTGACACAGCGTTAAATCCAGTAAAAAAGAAAACAAAAAAAACCAGTTAGAGCTTTATACATTTTCTAAAATCCAATGGGAAGATATTTGATGTCATACCCTGAACTAGTTAATATATAAATGAGTAAATGTATGTTTGCAATGAATGTATTTATTTTCTGTTTAAAGATATCTATGTGTATAAATGATGTTTATTTCTTGTTTTGGTTCTGTTCTATTCTGATGTTGTATAGATAATTAAAATATCTCAAAATTTTGTTTTGTACATGTAAATAAAGGCATTGCCATCAATTGATCAATAACTGTTTATATTTTCATTTTTCGTATATTTTCTCGTGTTTATGTGTTACTAAAACCCACAGGGGTCTCTATTATCAAATATGATACAACCAGATTTTGTTGTGAAGTTGAAGCACACTTTGAAGTCTGCTTCCATAAACATGTTCAGCAATGCTTCCATAAACATGTTCAGCAATGCTTCTGTAAACATGTTCAGCAATGCTTCCATAAACATGTTCAGCAATGCTTCCATAAACATGTTCAGCAATGCTTCCATAAACATATTCAGCAAACATTACAATCATGTATGATTATGCACTGATCACTTTAATCACCTTCAGACAGGCGATCTCTCACAGTACCCATATACACCGCGGTGTAACCTAGTGTTTCTGGACCTTAGTCTATAACCAATTATATGCATCAACCTTTATAACGTAGAAAACACACCTTCTGCTTATAACAGTATTTTATTAATGGAAGAAAATCAAGGTAAATGGGTCAAATAGCGTTCCAAAATGGAGAAAACCCCACAGATGTGACATCACATGTTATTGTTTAACCAACAATACTGCCTTCACCAGCCATCGAAGCTTTCAAAGCTTTCATTAGAGGGTATTTAGTATCACTACATAATCCATATACATCATCAAAATCTACAGCCCATATCATAGCTCCACCTAGACCATGTTCACGAATATAAGCTCCCTGAAATCGTAAATAAAATGAAATTTTCGTCGTTGGAAATGTTGAATTAGACGAAAATTACTTTCCCTTGGTTGAAAGCTCCAATAGGTGGCGTAAGTGTAGCACAAGTTTTCGCGCTAAACCGATGAAGCGGTTTGGTCATTCAGCCTTGGGACATTGAACGTTAAACATCTGCAAGTTTTATTTATTAACTTTTTATTGTTTTATATGATCGGGTTGTAGTTTCAACGTTAACTAATTAAGTTTGAAAATTTACATGCATGATGCCATTAAAATGCATTATATAGTAAGAATTAGGTGAATAATTTCACTCTTAATCTTATGTTTGTGTATGTATTAGTGACATATCAATACTTAATATGTTAATACACAGTAGCAGGTCGTTGTTCCCCTAAGACTTGTAACCAAAAATATACATTTTTGTTTGTTGTTTATTATGGAAGTAAGGACCTATCGGAGGTGAAGGTAATCAAAGGAATTATGGTAATAAAACAGACCTGAACATACTTCACTAGGTTAGTAACGCATGTATAAACAATATCACAATCTATTTACATCATAATTTAAGTATATCAAATGTTTAACTCGACTATTTGGGAGAGTAGATAGACTCTCCTGCTCAGATGTGTGTCAGAGTCGGAGTAACAGCACAGTAGCATGCATAGGTATCTCGACTTCCTACCAGGAATGACAAATTAAGATTCGTCTGAATTTTGCAAATTTACTTGAAACAGAAAACTATTACTGTATGTGTACGATATCTGCACGAAATTTCTGTGATAATTGTTTGCTATTGTCACGTGATAAAGGTTGACCTTGTATTACATGTGGTAATATCTGTGCCGTCATCTGTGATGTCACAAAACTCAAGAAATATTATACTACCTTTTCAGAGATACTTTGTACATTATCATATCCCACCCACATGTTATCTTCAATATAATAAGGAACTCTTTCACGTGTCAGATATATAGGTTGTATACCACCTTGATTAATTTTCTCACAAATCTGTAAGTATTAACAAAAATGTCAAAACAGTAACACAATAAACTGTAACTGTATACATTATAACAGTAATTTCCGCTGTAAATATCACCTTGGTGATAGCAAAATCTTGTGCTTTTTCTTTTATTTCAAGTCCCTATGCTTATTTCAGCTATGTACCATATTCGTTACTTTGTAAAAGCAAATTTTAGACAATGTTAAGTCATATTATGGAGGTCACTTGATGCCACATGCATGGTAGCTCATACCTGTACCCAAAGATACTTAAGTGAACGTGTGAAACTTCTGAGGGATGCGAAGGAGAGTTCCAAGAATGATTAAAGCCTGATTTGAACATAAGTGAAATACCAATATTTTTTAACATTTATCTTAGAAAATACTTTGTGATTATCACTCAAGGTAGGGCTCTATTTCACATACTGAACAGGAAACAAAATAATTACTTATAATAATAAAATCTTTTTCTCTTCAATTCTGGTTAAAACTGATATAAGTGTCAAGTGCTCATAAATAAAAAAAACTGAAAAGAAAAACAAGAAACAGCACATCGCAGGTTTAGTGCAAAACGATCGTAACTCAATATAAGAAAAGCGTGAGTTACGACTGTTTTGCGCTAAACCGGTGACATTCACGTACCTCGACGTATGTTATAGTACCTCCAGTGCCCTCTGTATAATTTGCTCCAATATCAGTGTTATTTGTGTCAGATAAAATAAAAGTATGTCCATAGAAAGGTACACCGACTACAAGTTTGTCTTTCTGTGCTCCCATTTGTATCCAATACTTTATGAATCTGTCCTAAAATTAACAAGAAGTCGATTGATTGTACCACAGACGATCGGCACGGTTCCTATTTGCCAAATACATTATTCAAAGTAATGAAATACAGAAAGACTTTCGTGCACATTGAAATCTAACGGATCCATACTAATGATTACTCCTTACACATTAGATTCAAGTACAAACCGAGCAGGGCAAAAAATGTGGGGGAAGTGTTTATTCTATCCTTTATAATTGGCAAATACTGCTGCTCAGTGTATTAAGGAGATATGACTCCGCCCATTCACACGCTTATCAGTAAACTCCTGTCACTGACACTAAAACAAAGACACTTCAGTTGATGGACGGAACCACTTTTATCACCTAGAAATAAACTGCATAGTAAATCAGAGACACATGTATCACTCCGCAGGTTTAACTGGTCAGGCATTTGAATTGTCGATAGTTTTTGACTTGTGGTATAACTTAAGCCTTTCAGCGAAATTGCAGAAAGTATAAAAATTAGATATAAATCACTCATTTACAAAAATGTAAAGGTAATTATGGAAGGCTCTTTATATTCATTTGGTAGTGTTTTAGATAGACCAAGATCATGCTGGCCACCTATGATTGACATAATAACTAATTATAAGCATGGAATCATGCAACTAGGCAAGGAATTCATCGTAATTTGTTCAGTAAAAAAATATCAACTTTGTTTCGGTAGTTTTGACACCAAAAACACCATTCTTAAATTGTTTTGATTCTCACGAAGAGTTATGAGTATTTTAGTGAAACATAACATTGATTGAATCCGCTGATCAATAAGTGTTTAAGATACCATAAAAGTGGGAATGTTTCCGGGGAATTTATTTGTACTATAATTGTGGACGTCAGAAATAGTTGAGATCGCTTAGGATTTGTCTGCAGAAATAAAAACATGTCTCAGTTATACAAAATGCAACCCTGGTCGTTAGCGCAGTTGGTAGCGCGCCTGGATTTCTAAGCTTGTGTCCTGAACGGGGTACAGGTTCGAATCCCACCCGAGGAGGTTATATCCTTCGACGAAAATGTCGATTTTCCTTCATTAATAATGTATATAAAGAATTGTCCGGCTTTGTGGAAGGGCAGTTGAGTTATAAACAAGGGTCCAGGAAATCTGTTAAGTGCGCTGCACGCCGTAAAATAACCTATAAATTGTATTGACACGGCATTGAACCAAGAATAAATATTATGGAAAGCCGCAAAGTTTTAACACCACAACATTTGTGGCTTGTACGATACTGGCTGATATCGACTTCCATACTGGCATGGTCTATCTAACTTACAATATTAAAATCGTTGTCACTATACAAAGCACTATGTACATTAACTGTGTCTTCCCACTGTCCATGGAAGTCATACATCATGAGATTGATGAAGTCTAAATATCTGTAAAATATACAAGGTCATTTATTAAGTTCATTTATTAAGCAGACCTTAGATTCCACTTCAGTGACCGTCTAAACCGATGGTTGTACTTATGTCATGGTGTCATACTAACGGTTGATCATTTTGGGCAATCTCGAATCTTCAATTTAGCATCATATTACATCACTCTGTAGTTAATTTGGGAATACTGAATAATGATCGCCGATGTAGCATATAGTTAATATAACACGTCTATATAATATACAAATATAACAGAAGGCATTCGTCGACTTGGGTGTGAGATTGATTTTAACACAGGGTGCGCTCAGAAAACTGACTGACATTGTCACTAATGAAAATTCTATTTTCTGAGCTCATACGTTAAAATAAAGATATTTTGTTTAAAATTGACGATATCATGTTTCTTTCTTAGAGATATTTTACACAAATCTAATTATGCATGTATCACGACGTCATTTTTTTCCTCCAAGATGGCGTCAATTTTCTTTTTTAAACCATTTTACGTAATGTTTTTACTACATAAAAACATAAAACATAAAAACTTGAAAGTAAAAAAAAACAAAACGTTTTTATATATTCACCGTAAGTTGTCATTGCATTGGATACCACCACATTTAACCGTTAAGCATCACATTTAACCGTTAAGCATCACATTTAACCGTAAAGCACCACATTTAACCGTAAAACATCACATTTAACCGTAAAACATCACATTTAACCGTAAAACATCACATTTAACCGTAAAGCATCACATTTAACCGTAAAGCATCACATTTAACCGTAAAGCATCATTTTAACCGTAAAACATCACATTTAACCGTAAAGCACCACATTTAACCGTAAAGCACCACATTTAACCGTAAAACATCACATTTAACCGTAAAACACCACATTTAACCGTAAAACATCACATTTAACCGTAAAGCATCACATTTAACCGTAAAACATCACATTTAACCATAAAACATCACATTTAACCGTAAAACATCACATTTAACCGTAAAACATCACATTTAACCGTAAAACATCACATTTAACTGTAAAACATCACATTTAACCGTAAAGCATCACATTTAACCGTAAAGAATGGATGATACTTACCTAGATAAAGCTTGAACATCGTAAGATTGTCTTACTCTATATTCTGACACACCTACAGCAGCTGTCAACAACAATGGTGATTTACCATCAATGTTTGCTTCATTATCAAACTCTTCACGTAACATCTACAAAAAATATACATTGTTTTCTTGTTATATAGACCGTTTTGTCTCAACTTACAAAATGTGAATCATTTTACGGTGATTGAATACGTTTTATACAAATACGAAGCCGACGTTGGCCCAGCAAGGTGGTATTATACCACTCAGCTAATCGTCTGTTTTACCCAATCTTAAAACAAGCTGTTTGAACACACTGAGTCCCCGTGAATCATATTTTGATTGTTGAACAAATACTGGACACTTTCGAGATTATTCTATGACCAGGAAAGGGCATTGAGAAAAAAAGGAACAGGATACATTTCAGGGTTAACAAATTCTGTATAAGCAGAAGCAAAAATGGACAGATAGAGGTATAAGGAGAGAAAGATGGTTTGGTTTAGTGCCGTAAGAATATTTTTAAGATTTTTTACGATTTTTGATAATACGCTACCCAGTAGGGCGTTCAGTTACCGTGAACGTTACAGATGGTTACATAACGATACATTCGGAACTCCTCGGCCATTCGCTGCGAATAATCTAATCTAATACACAAATATGCGATCGTTAAGGCAATGAGTGATGTTTCAAAATTTACGGACTAAAAACGAATGCCTACACGATCATATATTTGTTTTTCTCCACACCGGTAGTTTCAAAATAGCGTCTAAATATGTCTGATATTATTCGCAGCGAATGGCCGAGGAGTTCCGAATGTTTCGTTATGTAACGTTCTGTAACGTTCGCGGTAACTAAATGCCCTACTGTTGTACTATTATAGAATAATCGCTATTATTATACCTCACTGGAATTTCCCTATGCTAAAGCCCTATACCGGAGCGGGTGATATTTTGTTCGATCACATGGTAATATTACCCGCTATCTAAGGGAGACCACTTATTAACGATTAGTAGACGTAAATAGCCGCGACCGTGGCGTAGTGGTTAGCATGTCTGACTTCGAATCCGGAGATCGCGGGTTCGAATCCCGGTCGCGGCAGGGTATATTAGTGATATAATTCAGTTTTTTTATTGTACTGATTGTTTTCTTTACTGTGTTGTTATTTGTTGTTAAATATTTACATGTTACAGTTTTGTTCGGTATAATAAAACAAATAACACATGGCAGTGAGGGTGACAGTACAGATTATCAACCCTTGAAAATTAATATCAACCTCGGCTAGCGCCTCGGTTGATATTATTTTCCTCGGGTTGATAATCTGTACTGTCACCCTCACTGCCATGTGTTATTTATATAATATACGCTATAAGACTTTTGTCGTTCTAATTATGGTTTGACGCATGTTGTCTATTCGTCCGTATGTCAACCCCTTCTTGTCACCCCCTGAAACTAATGACCCCTATCAATTTCTGGGTCAATAGGTCACAGGTCAAGCTCATCTTTACCTTGCAACCAAACATATTGCGCCGTGTATGGCATTCGGAACACATTGGTGATAGATGCGTTGGTCGTCAAATTTTTGAATGTCTTGCAGGATTGGAAGTCACGTGCACTGAGAACTACCAGATGACGTCACTTGCTATAAATAGATCGACCCATGAAGTCTACGTATTTTTGATAGTTACCTGACATAAAGTTACAAATTTTGCTTTGTCTGCATGTTTACTTCCCCTGGCTGCAGGGTATTCCCAGTCTAAATCTACACCATCAAAGTTGTATTTTCGTAAAAACTGTAAAATAAATACAAATGTAATTTAACTACTTTTAAAAACAAATACCATGCATTTTATAATTGTAATTGGTAATTGTATTTATCGTATCGTATCGTATCGTATTGTATTGTCTAGCATTGTTTTATTTTGTCTCGTATTGTACTGCCTCGAATTGTATTATCTCGTATTGTCTAATATTGTCCCGTATTGTCTCGTATTGTCTCGTATTGTCCCGTATTGTCTCGTATTGTCCCGTATTGTCTCGTATTGTCCCGTATTGTGTCATATTGTCCCGTTTTGTCCCGCATTGTCTCGGATTGTCCCCGCATCGTCTCTTATTGTCTCGTATCGTCTCGTGTCACGTCGTGTCGTGTCTTATCGTGTCGTCTCGTCTCGTCTTGTCTTGTGTCGTGTCGTATCGTATCGTATCGTATCGTATCGTATCGTATCGTATACTCGTAAGAATAAAGACTTCTACTCATGTAAAACTTACTGATATAGTACTTGTAACAAATTTTCTCATAGTTTCATCTGAGGACAAAGTTGCAATAAAAGGCTTACTACCCATGTTCCAGCCTCCTACAGATATCAAAGTCTTTAATTCAGGATTTTGAAGTTTCAAAGAATTCATCTCAGAATACCTGCATGTGATAAAAATATAAATTACGTTTTTTAAAAGAAGCGTTGTTCTTCTTTTTTAGTTCAGTCGGTAAGTCTTGCTCTAGGTTCGATGTTAAGACCATTGATAATACTGACCACTGAATCTTACACTATAGTAGGTATAAAGTTCCTTCAATACGTTAATTCAAATCTTACAAATTGTCGTTTTCACTACTCTTTATATTTCAAGATGGCGTCCAATATGGCCGCCGATTTTTGTAAAAATAATCAAAGAAAAATGCAACTTTTGGCATTCTGTTACACTTCTATCTCTGAAAATTAAGTTTATACAAGAAGTGATTTAAAATATAATAACTGAGTGTATTTAATAACACACGAATGATAATTTTAGTCGACACTGTTAGTTTTATAATACTAATAGGCGCTTTGATGGTATTTCACCAGGCCCACGAAGATAAATAAGATAAATCTGACATAAAAATAATAAAATTACAGTCTCAAGTCGTTTCTATTGTCAAATGGAACAATTTCTGTCTCGTTGACGTCTAAATTAGCAAAAGCAAAGTTGAGATGAGTACAGACAAATGGGTCAAGTTGTGTTGGTAGAACTGAGTATTGTCTTGGACGATACATTGACCAACTTGTATAGTAACATACTCTTCTATGTTCACCTAAAATAATAAAATAACAGGAAATGTAATGTGGAAACCACATTAAAGCCGGATTTAAAAACTTATGCAAACATTACAAAGGGAAATTATCCATAATAAAGCCAGGTAGAGTTGTGTTTACTGTCTAATTCTGTTCATGGCATGGTATGTTATCACTGTATGAAGTTTCATAAAGATCTGACATTAAATGACAGATATATATGCTAAATTGAAAACTTTAACGCAATTGTTAACGACACCAGACGCCCGCCCGCCCAATCGCCCGCCCAATTGCCTGCCCGCCCGTGTTTCGCCAAACTATTAGCTGATTTTTTTCGTTGAAAATTCCGGCTAAAAAGTGATTAAAATATCAGTCTCGACGCAGTAGAAGAACATAGTATTTTTAATCCAGAGGTCCTGGATTCCAACATCTCAGGCAATACCCTTTCATGAAAATTTGGTATTTCATACATGTATCAATATTTCTTCGTAGAGAAAGAAATGTTAGTAAAAGAATTATTTATTTGGACAATGAGACAAAAATGATATTTAGGATATAAGAACAGTAATTGTAATTGTATTTTTGAAACAAAAGCAGCATTTTTCTTAGTCATTACTAGTTGGTCTTCACGGCTTACTTCCAATTAATCATACAATGGGATTTACAAAAAACACACCGCAACACAAAACAACGCATAATGCAGTTCACAACACGACGGGATGTGATGCAATGCAAAGCAACGCCAGGCAACACAAAACAACACAATAGGACGCTACACATCGCAACTCAAAACACTACACAACAGAATAAAACAGCTCACATTTTACATCGTGACCGAAGAAACAACACAGAGCAAATCAGCACAGAAAACGGCGCAAAACAGAGACTCAACGCTATCCAATTCTTCATAACGCATTGCAGCACGACACGAAACGGTGCAACACAATGTAACACAACACAAAACAACACAACACAACACTATTCAGCCAAATACAACCCCTCACAATGACATCGCAGCTCACCACGCAACACAGAACAGATCAGCACAGACTCAACGCAACGCTTCACAACAACCTAACATAACAAAACACAATGTTTAAAATATTTTTACAACATTAACTTACCGGTGGCGGCAGTTGCCAGTAATAAAACCATCAAATATCCTAACATGATGTCCAGGAGATCTATTCTATCTCTATCACTCTCTCGATCGAGTCTTGTCTATACAGTATCACAGAAGTCTGGTTTTATATACATGTACATCTATTAAGCCCAATACAATGACATAATGACATCATTGAAGGATCCAGATTAAACCTGGAGAGGGATTGGCACCCAAAAATACATGTATACATTATGGAAGCAAATTTCAACGCTTTTACATTTTGACATATCTGGGAGATCGAAGTCCGAACGCCAAAAAAAATAATTTTGAATTGTTGAACTTTTTACAATAGTTTTGAACATCCAGGGGGGGGGGGGGAGACCACCTAACTCCGCCATTGTTTCGAGATAAAAATTCGTACTCTTCAGACTTGAAGACCATATTTAGACAAAAATTGATAAGACAAAAACCATTAAGATGCACTAAATAATGACTTATTAATGATTCTACTCATTGTGATAATTAACCTTGTACTAGTTAGGACCCCAAATTCACGTCCCTAGTTCGTCAAGTAATTAGAGCGTCTGTCTGCCAACTTATCTTTTATATGCTAAAAAGTAAAAAAGTTTAATTGCGGTTTAATGTCTGCTTCCAACTCCATTTTCAGCCGACTTCACAATCTTGTACGATAACCACAGATCATTGAAATCACCTTCAAGCTGGTGACCCTCTCAGTACCAATTTACCCGTGGATGGAGTGGAACAACTGAAGGAAAATGTTTTGCTCAAGAAAATAAGAAGTGTCTCTAACTACCACTGGTTCCTGAGAACGGTTATATATAACCTCTGTAGTCTGACTGTCATGGCTGTGGAAGCCGACTTTCACGGTCAGAACGTAGAACGTTAGACAAATATCATGGAACGAACTGTATGGTTCTTATATACTAATTTTATTTTAGATCTATTGTGAAACAAGGAAAATGAAACTTTCACATATTGTCCATGTTTATGTTTTCTCACAATAGCTTTGTTGATAATGGTCTTATTTTCTTTATAGACATATTCCAATCTTAATGACCTAATGATGAATAGGTGAACGATAGAATTATTAACTCCTTTTATTATGATAGTGAGTCAATTTCTTGTAGTCTGTTAACTGCGGTACGAACCGAATCCTAACGTGTATACCGCGACTAGAATTGATCATGGGATTAGCCAAATATGACAACCTTACTTTTTTATTATGCAAACTTTTAAGTTTGAACATTTCTGATGTCTGATTTTACCAAAGATGAAAGTCTCATTAGTGAATACAGTTTTCTATACATGAATTATTTATTTTATAATATTTTAACGAATGTATCGATGCAAGTGATCTATTAAAATATGAAACAAAACTTGCATTAGAGAAGTTAAGTGCTTTTATTAAGCATTTTTCAGAAGCACTTTTAAGTGTGTCTAATTAATTATTTAAGTAAACATGTAAACTGGTTAGATAACTCCAACTTTGAATTTTATTTCACCTTTTCCTTTAGTGTATATCGTTTATATCACAGGAGCCCGGTGCAATTTTCCCCTCATATTGTATGTTCTATATTTGTGATAAGAAGGAAAATTTGCATCGGGCTCCTGTGATAAAACTGAAAGTAAAATAATGTGATGATAGCGTCGTGATAAATTATCATATTTACATTTTGGAAATACTTTTTGTGTGATTCACCCTAAGACGCTGTAAAATGTTATATGGACATCCTATATCAACATTTGGATTTATTAAAAAAGTATTTATATAATGTGTTTGGACTGACGTTCGGAAGTCTATTTCAAGGTTAGGATAAATGTTTTCATTTCTTTCTAAATGCCTATTTTGTTCAGTGTTTCCTATTTTCGCTGTTATATCTGTACATTTGATGCTTCTCTTACAAAATGTGTTAATATTGTCCGGAATTTAATGATATTTTAGTAAACATTTTGTATTAGTTACCCCACCCACTCGATGTTTTTTTTTCAATTTCAACAACTGATTCACCCTTAATTCGGACATGTGGTCACGTGTTCAACACCAGCAACTAGTATTGTAAACACACACATAATAATTGAATGCATTGACATCATACAGCGTATTAATAAACTATAACTTTTCCCTCTCCGAAAAGCCCCAATTAATCCTGTGAGTTTTAATCGTTAGGTCTATTTTATCTGTAAACGTTGAGAAAAAATAATTCAGAATGAAAAATACATTACACTTCAATGCCTAATGTGGACATTTTCTGAAAAAGAAATAATTTCATGCAACATTTGAATCCTACCTGGTGCAAGAATGCGTCAAAGTGACTGTTATATCAGCAAGCTTAAAGTTTTTTTAAAATGAAAAGTGAACCTTCTAGAATAAATGCATTCTGCTTACATGTATCACCATTTCATATAACGTTCTATGCATTTAACTTCACAGCGCTTCAATTTAAAATGAATACTTTAGACTCATTAAAACATACTGACAACTCTTTTAATTACGTTACATGATATTGGTATGAGTGAGTGTGTGAGTGGGTGAGAATTAAAGTGACATATTATATTTTCAAAATACAACAAATGAATTTAAAACATTGAACATTGCTTCCAAAATGATTCAATAAAAAACTTATACGATTTAAGTTGAAATCATATAAAGAGCAGCTTTTCAAGTCTGAACGAAAGTATGTTTAAACTTAAAGAGTACATTATTGAAACAGACTCATCCTTACATGTATTAACTAAGTTTTCATAGTTCCGAATTCAAGGATTAAAAATAAGATTTTTAATCCAAGGTTTTCCGTCAGAACGCACTCTTAAAGTGTCGATTATTTTCAAGTCCCCTAAAAGACTAACTGATTCAACCTTTGTGGCACTTCCTGTGGAAAATGTAATCTGTAATAAAAAAGAGGAAAGAGTCAATGTCTTAACATTAACTCAAACACTAGCCTAAGTTTTCTATATTTTTTATTATTATCAAAATTATCAATTCATAATTCGACTTTGTGAAATAAGTAATTTTCATTATATATATCCTGAATCATTATTTACTCGTCCCATGCTTCGGGCTAGTTGGTTGAGGCAATCACTGGGGAAAGCTGACGAACAGCATTTTGTAAAATTGAGCATTGTACAATGCAGTGGATTCTCGGAAACTCGCCCATAAAAGGAGACCGACGTGATCCTGAACTACTTTAAGACTATAATGTCGTTGATTCCGGACCGTATTGGCCATCTGTGCGTATAAGGGTTTTCAATCTTTAATTCATTTAGAAAATATTTCATTTGCAAAATAATTATACTCACTCTAATGTAGGTTTCCATGGTTTCAAAATGAACAGAATAAGTAATGTTGTTATAAAATGTCACAGGATGTACTGTCTCATCCCTCCACTCAATCTCGTCCTTACAATGTACTCTCACAATCTGGCCATTCTGGTTATAGTTAGTCGCAGCAAAATACAAATTTTCTCCTTTTAACCATATGACGACGCTAAAATATAAGAAATATTTTAATTAGCAGGGTAACGGTAGACCGAGATATCGGATAAAGTTCTGTACGAATTGTGACGGATTTTAGCCAGGGTATATAGTCACGTGATCTTCTGATATTAAACAAACTCATTTTTTTCAAATCCTCACATCAACCAGGGATTTTATACAACAGGGATTTGTAACGATAAGTAAATGTAATAGATTTTCATCAAATTTCACTGTCGTCGCTATTATTTCGGCCAATACGGAAAACAAGTGTAACAAGTTTAAATAAAGATATTAACATGAAATTTTGTACCAGTACCATTCAAATTGACTTAAATGTTTGGAAAAATGTGTTTCTAGATGATTTTGAGGTAAATTATGCTCACAGACTGTTTCACAAAATAATGCATTTTCCCGCCGATCTGCCATCTTTAGCCCCATTTTACATACCTAAAGTCATATTTTCGGACATAATTGCAACATTTTTTTTTCAAGAACTTCAGAAACATTCACAAGTTGCATGGAAACCATGTTCAAAAACATAAATCAAGTTTTTAAACTCTTGAATAGTTTGTACAGTCTGCTTCAGCCAGTTATAGACAGTGACGACCGAGAAAATTAAAAAAAAAATACCTCGTTTCAAATCCCTGTTATATAGAATCCCTGCATCAGCAAAAATGGCAAGGTTCAAATTATGTATAAAGTGGCTATTACATTTATCAGAAGATGCCCATATTAGTTCATGAGCTGTATTGTTTTACTCTTAACCCTTTCAGTCACAAATATTTTTTAATTCAAATTTTGTGGATATATTTGGAAACTGCCATGATGATCAAAATTCATAGGTTCCAATGATTTCTTTCGGGAAAAGGGAGGTAGTGCATGTAAATATTTTTTGCGCTTTCTGACGTCACTTAATTATTATATCCTAAAAATAATAATCGGCAAAAAAGAATCTCTGTTAATCTGATTAGTTGTTGTAGATCACGTGTCTGTTTACCCTGAATCTGTTTTCGTTGTCATGGCGACAACACCTATAAAATGTCTCAAAATAATCATCATTTCAGTTTTGTAAGAACAGGAAGATGCGACCGTTATATTTATCAGAGTTTCTGCACTTGGAATACCTCAGACTTTTTCTACAAAAAGCACGCCACAAACCAATGAAGAAAACTAGAACCTAAGGGGTGTCCACTTTTGAACGGACAGTGGCAATATAAATGAAAAATGAATTAATAAAATAAAACATACTTAGACCATGTCGTGTTGAGAGGTGGAAATTCAAAGAGAACTTCAAAACTTGAACCAACAGTAAAAGTTCCAGGAATTGACCATCTTATATTGGTGTAAGGTGGTTCCAGAGCAAACAGCCAATCGTCAATCTTAAAATAAAATAAATAATGCTTTTAATTATAAATCTAAATTAAGCTCATTATATCATAATTTGAAATTGTATTGATACTATGTTCATGGGTCATTTCTGACCTCATACACAACCACTACATTGTTATCTACATTAAATTGAATATAGCTCTAAAACACTATAACAAGTGTCCCTCCAGTTTTGTTCACAATTAAAGAATACTATTAATTTAAACAGAAAAATATAATGATTTGTGATTACACTGAACTATTTGCAAGAAAATCCTAAGAAAAACAGCAAAAAAAATGTGTTCCCATATTTACCCCAAACGTCTTGTTGAAAGTCCCTCCATTATGGAAGCTATCATGATCATTGGGCTCACACAATTAGTGAATAATATTAATAAAATCAGAAAAATAAAACGATTATTTTGTGTGCCTACACCGAACTTTTTACATGAGTCCTCCTCCTCCCCCCCCCCGATAAATAAAAAAATGGCAAAATGGTGTTCCTAAATTACATGTACCTCAAAAGTCTCTCTGACTGATGTCCTCTCTAAATATGTTAACCCTGTTATATAGGGTCCAGTAAATGATGACGATAAACTCTCACATGATCCAGTTATATCATTTGATATCACGACAGCAGTGTCTCCAAACACACCAAGTGCTGCACATTTCACCTTGACAGAATTACCAATCACTAGTTCAAACATAGCCGATGAAGTTTTACCATTTATAGAGGTCAAGCAAGACAACAGTGTAAGTAAACTTCGAAGTCGTATAGAACTCATGTTTCATTTGCGACCTACAGAATCCAGGTTTTAAGAAAGCTCTAAACTTGAATATTAAGCAGCATGCATCACGCTGAAGTAGATAGAAATTGAAATCTATCTGACTCTGAAAGCTTTGCTGGTTGTTTTAAGAAGATGGAACACAGGGGCGGATCCAGGATTTTTTTCCGAACTTTTCTAGTGGGGGTCCGAACTTTTCTAGGGGGGGGGGGGTCCGAACCTCGAACCGCATTTTACACATTTTGCAGAAAAAATGCAACATATTGATAATAAACTCTACTTAACCATTAAATCTATGTTAAGCACCGAGAAAAATTGCTTCATACTACTTAGAAATTACTTACAAGCAAGAAAAACACATATGGACATGTACTTTTCCAAATTCTAGGGGGGGGGGGGTCCGGACCCCCCTGATCCCCCCGCTGGATCCGCCCATGGAACATGCTGGCACACGGTGTAAAATATAAATAGATTTACGTCAGCAACCAATCATCTTCCATAACAAATGCCATAAGAAGAAAACTGATGCATCGCAATAACATTAGCTGAATGTTTGAATAAATCATGGTTTCCATAACAGCAGTCTTGTGATGATGCTTGTTGTAGTTATATAATGTGACTATCGTCAATTTATCTGTCTTTCTATATAAAATCATGTATGGAAACTGGCATCAATTGAAACTTTATTCTGACTGGTAAACAACCCACTTAAGTTAGTCGGTAAAGCTACAGTCCCATAAACATAAAAATAGCCGTGAGGGCACCGTACGGGCGCCGTGCGATCAAGCTCTACAAGGACCCGTACAAACTCGTGCGTACCCTTACGGACAGTTACGTTTTTACCAGGGTCCGTGAAATGAGCCCAGGATACAAGTATCAGTTTCCGAGTCAAACCGTGAACAAAATCATGGCCGAGTATGGATTAAACATGCATATCTTATAGATACGGCTTGCTACGGGAGTGTTGTTTTGTACCATGTGCGTACCATCACCTTGATACGCAAGGCTTCTCACCGCCTACGACTGTATGCACGTACGGGTCCGTAACAAGCCACGATTTAATGGGACTGAGGCATAATGCGTCTCACAATCTGTTTCAACCCCGATCTAAAATAATCTACTCGCTTTTTTAGAATTCAGTGGAAATATTCAAACTTTGAATATTGAAAATACCGACTTACGTGACGTAAAACAATCATCGGAGGGTCTAAGACCCAAGCAGCTAATTGCAAACATATTGACATGTAAACACATACCTACAGAAGAAAATGTATGTGAAGGCAGCAGTAACGGCAGAACAGCAATAAAGCCTTACTGTTAGAATTTTCGGCAGTACAGCAGTAAAGCCTTATTGTTAGAATTTTCGGCAGTACAGCAGTAAAACCTTACTGTTAGAAGTTTCGGCAGTACAGCAGTAAAACCTTACTGTTAGAATTTTCGGCAGTGCAGCAGTAAAGTCTTACTGTTAGAATGTTCGGCAGTACAGCAGTAAAGTCTTACTGTTAGAATTTTCGGCAGTACAGCAGTAAAGCCATACTGTTAGAATTTTCGGCAGTACAGCAGTAAAGCCTTACTGTTGGAATTTTCGGCAGTACAGCAGTACAGCAATAAAGCCTTACTGTTAGAATTTTCGGCAGTACAGCAGTAAAGCCATACTGTTAGAATTTTCGGCAGTACAGCAGTAAAGTCTTACTGTTAGAATTTTCGGCAGTACAGCAGTACAGCAATAAAGCCTTACTGTTAGAATTTTCGGCAGTACAGCAGTAAAGCCATACTGTTAGAATTTTCGGCAGTACAGCAGTAAAGTCTTACTGTTAGAATTTTCGGCAGTACAGCAGTAAAGCCATACTGTTAGAATTTTCGGCAGTACAGCAGTAAAGTCTTACTGTTAGAATTTTCGGCAGTACAGCAGTAAAGTCTTACTGTTAGAATTTTAGGCAGTACAGCAATAAAGCCTTACTGTTAGAATTTTCGACAGTACAGCAATAAAGCCTTACTGTTAGAATTTTCGGCAGTACAGCAGTTAAGCCTTACAGTTAGAATTTTCGGCAGTACAGCAGTAAAGTCTTACGTTAGAAAGATATAAAACTTTGGCCGCCCAGATATGTCATTCGGTAGAAATACTTAATTTAGTGTATAAAGCTCGTGAACATTATTTAGACTTCATGTTACGTCATTTAAATGAATGACCGTTTCAATCATTCTAAAACTGTGTTTGTGTTATACCTCATTCCATACCAGTTCATTATTATTATTTATTGGATTTAACGCCGAATCAACACATTTTAGGTCATTTCACGGCGTCCAGCGCACCTAACCTAGCTTTCCTGGACCTTTGTCCTACCTACCCTTCCACAAGACCGGAAACTTCCCCATATTATCTAATCAATGGAGGAAAATTGACATTATTGTCTAATTTTCATGGAAGGGTATAACCTCCCCGGGTGGGATTCGAACCCGTACCCCTCCCCCCCCTCAGGACACGAGATTCTGAATCCATACCAGTTCAACCCAGTTGGGCAATACATAAATACTACATGTATATACGAGATTGTAGATATAATGAAGAATATTTATAAGAAATAGTTCACACCACTGAGAGCCTCCTGGTCTAATAATGACCTTCTAGTGAGCCCTTTAACACATAGTGGACCGAAGCAAGGCGCTTCATGTTAGAAAATAATGATTTAGACAAAATGAAAAAAAAACTCTTTTGACTACGTTTTATGATATTCGTATATTTTCTTTACAACATATAACATAATAAGTCTGTAACTTTACTGAGTTTCAAAATCTTGAGAAATTTTATTCGAAACTGTTTTGTACGAAACCCCGAAAGTGACATCCATATCATTTTCCATTATAATTTCGTTTTTTTTTGCATAAATCATGTGTTTGCACGCTTTAAGCGGTGAAGTTATAGATAGCTTTAAATATACATGAACAAAATTACAAATGTAAAATACAACACAAGATAATGACAGAACACATGATTCTGTCTGGTGTAAGGACGATTCAGTGACTGGCTGATGATGTAAAATAGGCCTTAAGCAATTGTTTTTAGATAGAAAAATTTCAAAATAGAGCGACAAAATATCAAAATTAAAAAAAGAGTATAGCAGGTGAATGTATGCCAATGTTACGTTGCGAAAGTTAAATGTTGACTACTAGACCCTGGATAAGGTATCATTAAATGTCTTACGATCAATTTCAGTCGTAAATCATTTATATATCGTAGTGTTTAATTATCACAAGATTTTTATAATATTATAGTTCCTGCAACATTCAGAGAACTTCACCAGACGATGAATGCTTGTTTTTGTAATAAAAAAACCCCATAAATTTTATTTACCAATGATCTCAGTCGAATACTACATGTATATTTTGTTCAATTCATGAAAAACTGAAACTGATAGCAGAAAGCTCTTAAAATATTGCTTTAACTAGCATAGTTATGAATACATACATACATAATATAATGTACATTACTTGCAAACCTCGTTATCAAACATTATCATGAAGTAGTTGCATTAAAACTCTTAAAAATATTCTATTGATGCAAGCGGTAAAAGAATTTTAAATTTGATGAATTATTTATAGGTCTGTTTTAGACCATCGTTACATTAAGATAAGAAATACAGTGCCGTCCAAAAGTTGTTAGTAAAATGAATCTTGATAATCAAATAATTGATGGTTTTGAAATTGGCTCTGATGACCTTTGTTTCTTCTTTTCATGAAAACATGATATAATTGCTCATTTTATAAGAATTGAAAATTGAATATGTTATAGTACATGTAAACTTTTTCAATACATTTTAAAGTAAACAACAACAATCATGTAAATATGACAATGATGACAATAGTATTCCGATCTTACTTCCACATTCCATTTTCCACTGTTAATCCCTTTTTTTAAATTTTAATTCAGTTACCGATGACCGTATCACCGAGCTAGCTTGGACGGTTTTCGTTTATCAATACTTGACTATTCTTAAAGTGTCGACAACTTCGCCATTTATAACCTACAACAAAATTTCAACATACTTGCTAATTTCTTATACAAATGTATGAGCTACCATGACTGGTAATCGAACCAAAGTCAGTTTTAGATCGTTATATTCGAGCCTGCTTATCATTCCACCGAGGCAGTGACTATAATCTAGTCTGAACCGTCATGTGCCCGAATAAACTGTCCGAAATATAGTATACTATCCATTGTTTTTCGGTCGGAATGTGTACAGAAAATAAGAATGCCAAATGCATGATGAGATGTAATGTTAAAACGTAAAAACACTATACAATGGTATGAAAAAACTTATTCTTTTATTTAAGTCATGAAAATGAATAAAAAAAATACAATAATAATGAAAAAAGTGCCTAAGGGAGACAACCCCTAGCGTCATTCAAAGTAAAAATTTATATCTTTTACATAATTTCAAACCCTTACAAACTGTTATATTTGTTTATGACAAAGGGTTAATCATGTTATAAATTCAAATTTAGTTTTTTTTTTAAATAGTTTGCAATTAAAAAATGTGATAAAGATGTCAGTAAAAGTTATTATCTCCCTTTCATATGACTGTTATAGCAGTTTTATACGAGATCTTCGAAACAGTCTTTGTGGAAACAATTAAAAAAGATTCGTATTTTTGATTCAACAATACGTGAATTTAAAATTCCCGGCACTTCACATATTAGTACATGTCTGATAAAAAAACAGAACGTATAGAGGAAAGTTATTCTGCCCTGCGTGTTGCCATAGAAAACACTAAACGCCATTCTCTTAATGACAAATGCCACTTGCCTAATGATTCTTGATGCATGAAGAAAAATCTATGGAAAACACCCTTTGCTTCAGAGCACGAACTGTCTCATTGGCATTTCTTGTTATATTTTCTTGACCTTTACATTCAGTGATGGCTACAGTTTTTTATGACATGTTGTAAAGTTTGTTCACATATAAACTAAACAATTAAAAAAATTAAAGTTGTCATTTTGGGACACAGCCTTTCATGATAACTATTCAGTTATAGACATTTAGCTTTTATCATTTAGCTAATTTTGGACCATTAACTGTATTAGTCATTTTGAAAACAACAGTCGTTCAGACTTCACAATAATTTTTTTGAATTGAAAAAAAACATTGTA
This sequence comes from Mactra quadrangularis, assembly GCA_025267735.1. Classification (NCBI taxonomy): domain Eukaryota; kingdom Metazoa; phylum Mollusca; class Bivalvia; order Venerida; family Mactridae; genus Mactra; species Mactra quadrangularis. The sequence continues at coordinate 53,057,550 of CM046299.1, read as the reverse complement.
TCATCACACAGTCGGCTTTCTCAAGACAAAATGGCTTTTCATAATACGATGAATACAAAAAATAAAATGAAAAATGCTTAAATTGCTCAACAATAATAAAAAGAAAGATAGTTCTCATGGTTTCCATTTTCAAAAACACACCCATTCGTATCAACAGTCTGGTTTCGGTTGTTGTTTTTCCCGGCGAAATATTTGCCTCATATTTTCTCTAAACATTTTCAGATCTCTGACAACTGAGGATATATCCAGGAACACAACAGAACCAATCATAACAGCCATCCATATCAATGCTACTGTACCCACAGTGTAGGCCGATGGTCTCTTGTCCATAGCGCTTGTCTTTTTACGAATCTATAATGTATATGTGTGAAAGAGTGAAAGTATAGAAAATATTTAAATGACCTATTAACAATAGTGAGTTGAAATAAAAAACAACAACAAAGGTGATATGAAGTGAAAGTAATATGTGGACAGTTTTATATACTATCAGTAACTTACACGTGTACCTGTAGCCTGTTTAATTACTTCGAACGTTTACAAACGTTCCGTAACGTGATGCTATAACGTAGATACCAACAAATACAAGAAATATGACGTAGAATTAATTAATTACAGCTCCTACTACTATTGTCATTAAAATCGGATCATTTCATTATTACATCAGCCTTCAGGCTGTCGCCGCGTCGGTAGATGAAGTTGAAATATAAATTCAGAATCACTTCACAAACGTCGTTCCACAGGTGACAGACCCAAATTTTCCCTCTCTATAATATAATAAGGAAAGTTTGGGTCTGTCACCTGTGCATCGTTCTACATATGGTGGTGCTTCAGTTATTTTTGTCCCGTTAATTAACCGTGATTGCTTGCAATATTGTTCATAACCAACGCCATTCATAAGGCCAAAGGCTGGAAATGAAACGCTCTGTTCTTATGTGATGAATTTACTCACATATGCACTGAGCTGTTCTTTGTCTAAAGTCAATTTACGGACTAACTCAATTACTTTCATCTGTATTTCAGCTGCAGTTATATTCTGTTCATAAATCCAACCACATGGACAAATACAATCAGTCGTACAAGTTTCCTCAGGCTCTGTGACACATAATACAAATAAAGTTTATTAAGGAGTTATAATACAGACATAGTCAATACGAACTAATTAATTCACGTAGTAATTAACCCTTGAATTGCGCACGCACGGCCTCATGTAATCCTCCTCGACAAATTTTAATGAGGATTTGCGACAGTCCGTTTCAAAACATTGGGAAACTCCATGTAAACAGTAGTAATTCCACACTCTTTCATGTATTTAAATGTCTTGTCTTCTACGGTATGCATGCCATAAACAGACAAGTCAATATTTCGATACAGTATTGTTCCACTATTTGGGCCATCTAAAGCCTATTTCACATCACGCTTGTGGCAGCCGTACGACAACATTTTCTGAAAAATCGCAGAACTTGGTACGAACGCCGCACAAGCGTTTTTTCAGGTGATCGCATCGCCGTAGACGTCGCAAGTCAAATTTTCAACTTGTTTATTTTTCTTGCGATCTCGTTGCGAATTTTGGATTTTTGGAACCCGCAAGACAGTCGTGCGACTGTCGTAAGACAAGCGTACGTCATTATTGAGACAGTCGCACTTCAGTTGATGAATTAGGCGTTCGCATGAATATCGTACGACTTTTGTACAAGTTTGCGTTTATCGTGCGATTGACGTACGGATGACGTACGAAACTTTTCGAAATCTCACGACAGTCTTACGACAGTCGTTAGTGTTTGTACGACAGCCTCACGATTATCGCACGGCAGTCGTGCGTAAACACGTGCGACGAACAACCTACGGCTCGTGAGAGCGTCGTACGACCGCCGTACGACGATAGCACGGAAAGTTTGATGTATCTGCGGCGGCTGCGATTCGTCTGCGATTTCGTTCGCAGTAAAAATCGTACGACTAAAAAATCGCACGGCAGATGTGAAATGAATAATCTTTGTAAAGCCTATTTCACATCACGCTTGCGGCAGCCGTACGACAACATTGTCTGAAAAATCGCAGAACTTCGTACGAACGCCGCAAGACAGTCGTGCGTTTTTTCAGGTGATCGCATCGTCGTAGACGTCGCAAGTCAAATTTTCAACATGTTTATTTTTCTTGCGATCTCTATGCGATTTTGGATCCCGCAAGGCAGTCGTGTGGCTGCCGTGCGACAGCCGTACGTCATTCTTGAGACAGTCGCACGTCAGTTATAGAATCTTTTTCGTACGTTTGTCTTGCTAAGATCGTGCGACAGCCGTACGGGCATCTTGCGACTGCCTTGTGACGCCCTCATTTTGGTCAAGGTTTGTCGTGAGTCGGCTGCGAAACGTACGAAGTACGTGAGAACAACGTACGACAGTCTCACGGCTGCCTTGCGAAAAGTAAGAACTAACCCTGTCGAGTATATAAATAGCATTCGTATTGTTCGCGCAAAAAACGTCAGTCAGTTTCTTGATTACGAAAAGGAAGGTATTAATAAATAAGATTTTGTGATACGAGGACTAACTGTAGCTCAGCAAACATGTTGGAACTCATTCGGATGTATCCGACGTAATAACCATGACATTCTCTTTTCAACTCTTGAAAGAGCGTGTAATATTGGCTCGAGCCATGGTTTCACCCACCAACGTCTTTGTCTTGATCTTTCTTGAAGTCGTCTGTGGATCAGAAGAATTACAATTTCGTCTTTCTGATTTTCAGCAGTAAGTGCTGCAATGTGCAATTTACATGCCAAGTTAGCCATGACTCTGTCAAAACCTACTGTGAAATGAAACCTTTACCCTGTAGACCCAGTATTTATACCAAAATTAAAGAAGAGGAGATAACCCATTATTTCGATCGCATGAATATCGTACGACTGTCGTACATGTTTGCGTTTGTCGTGCGATTGACGTACGGGTGACGTACGAAACTTTTCGAAATCTTACGACGGTCTTACGACTGACGTGAGTGTTTTACGGCAGTCTTGCGATCATCGCACGGCAGTCGTACGAAAACTAGGGCGTGTTTTGTCGTGCGATGAACGAGCGAAAAACGTACGGTTCGTGAGAGCCTCGTACGACCGTCTTACGACCGCCGATTGCACGGAAGTTTGAAGTATCTACGGTGGCTGCGATTCGTCTGCGATTTCGTTCGCAGGAAAATTCGTACGACAAAAAAATCGTACGGCTGATGTGAACTAGGCTTAACAGATTGGTCTTAATATAGGGGCTTTCTTCTCAAATTAAAATTTTTGAGACTTAAATAAGGTAACAAACATTGCATGATTTTGCCATAACTAAGGTAGCGGAACTATAATCCATATTTATGTACATTTTTGCCCCAAAATGGAAACACTGACTGGGTTGAAGTTGTCAAATTTTCATAAAATGGCATAACCAGCCCGGGTGAGGCACGAACCAGCAACCCCTCTAAAACACCTAATTCGAATTCCTGCTATTAGTCTACCACGCTACAGGCCCTGGTTTAAAAAAGAATAAAAACATACCAGTAGTAGCCCCATTGCTAGGTATATTTAAAAGTGTTCCAATTTTGATTGTAGGTAATGTGGAGATAATCATCAATACAGGTTGAGTATCTAGTTTCACATTTGTTGGGTTGAAGGTATGTTTATTAGTTGTGTCGAAGTCTCGTATAGAACCGGGTATCACGTGATATACATCTTCCGGTTTGGTCACAACAATCGGATCATCTTCGACAATATCACTGCTGACTTCACCGAGTGAACCTTCGCTGGAACATTCCGTGTCTTGGTAGAGTACATTCAATAACTCAATCTTGGCGACAGGAACTGAAAAATGTTTATAGATTTTTTTCCTAAAAACAGTTCTTGTTTTAACTTAATTTTACGTTTGTGGACAATTTAAAAATAAAACTGGCGCCAGTGTCCTTGAATTAGAAACACAAAAGTGATTTAATTATTATATATTGTCAACGGACACAAATCAAAACGGTCGTTTATACCAATCGTAAACCAGTCGTAATAAAAAAAACGAAATAAATACTAGATTCTTCATAGGAACGTGTTGTTTTTGGAACCTTTGTGAATATCGAAGTTTCAGGACGGGGTTAATCTAGCCACTACTAGGAGTCGTACTCAAGACCACCGGAATTTGGTATCATACAAACTACCATTATGCTACGGTTGTGGTTAAAGGATGAATTGAAGCAAGCAAAACCGAAACTGATTTTTGATACGATGAAAGTTTCATTGGTAACAGCAGGGATTAAAACTATTCGTACCATGGTTTAGTTTTTAAGCCAACTTTACGATAACCGCTGATCAGGATAAAGTTAAACAACAGTAAGTTAATTTCTAGCTCAAGAAAATTAGCAGTGTCCATAGTGGGGTTCAATCCCGGGACCTCTTTATCCTAAATTCCGCGTCCTATCACTGGACCACTGTTCTTACAGACTAAACCACTGAAGTGTTCATTTAAACGTGAGGCTATTGAATATTTGGCATTAACTATTAGCTACATCTGTAAAGACTTTAATATACATTGTCAAAGGTATTCAATGAAAATGATTAGAAAATATATAAAAACCTAACGACAACAACAACTAGGGCTGTCACGATATACCGGTATACTGGTGTATTGCAATACGCATTTGCAGCAATACGTACCGTGGTACGATTTTAACGTACCGATATTTTGCGATATTTTTTATTTCATTGGAAAATTCTTCCCTTCGCGAAATAAAAGTAGCAGACGTCAGTTTTTCCATTATTCATTCCACCTAAACATAAGTTAAAGAATTTAATCGATTTAACTGATGGGGAGCGTCACAGTCCTAAATGACCGTAAATGCTTAAATAGGCTAGATTCTATCAGTAGCTGCATGTAAGATTAGCCATGTTTCTGGTAAATACAGTGGAGGCACAACGTATCTAAAAGGGCACAATATACCGTGGTACATATCGCGATTTTATGCCAGCGTATTGCAATATATCGCGATACGCTTCTGGATTATCGTGACAGCCCTAACAACAACATCACAAATGTTTACCAGAAGTGCTATCCGCACAGTCTTCGTTTATCCCGCCATCGATATCAACGTCTTGAAAATAAAAGGAAACAAATTAAAACACATAATTTTCATAATTTACATATTTGTATCAAGTCAAATAAACGTTCGTTGATACAGTGCAAAATTAGTCTTTACATATTCATACATTCGATCGTGTTTTAAAACTGAAGCAAATTAACTTCACGTAAAATTACATAAATTTCACGTTAAATCACAGTTTAAAAACTCATCTAATCACAAGCTCAGTATTTCATTAAACGCATATTGTTTTCTAATAAGTTTCGAAAGCACTCTGTTGTTATGAAGTGTCATTCTGTTGCGCAGTTATCAATTTAAAGCAGCTCTTGGTGATGTTATGTACAAACCTACCCTGTCAGTAATGGTATAATAAACTAAGCATGTCTTACACAATCTATTAGATACCTGCATTTGTCTTAAAATATAAACATTTAATTATTTTAATCCAATGACAGACAGTCACTGGTAATTTTAACACATAAAAAAACCTAAATCTGCGAGCTTGAGTCTTAAAAACTATAAGTAATCTTGCTCGGGTGAATCAATTGCAGAGAAATTCCTTACTCAGTGGAAATGGGCATCTCTTCGGAGGCTTACGTACTAAGTGCGACTTGATTTTTATGAGGAAGGCCTACATATATGTATTGACTATTCTCTGAACTTTAGGGAATTTTATTGGATAATGGGACATGGTCACGTGTCATCTACCACAGGGACATGGTCACGTGCCTTCTACAACAGGGACATGGTCACGTGCCCTCTACCACAGGGACATGGTCACGTGCCTTCTACCACAGGGACATGGTCACGTGCCTTCTACCACAGGGACATGGTCACGTGCCCTCTACCACAGGGACATGGTCACGTGCCCTCTACCACAGGGACATGGTCACGTGCCTTCTACAACAGGGACATGGTCACGTGCCCTCTACCACAGGGACATGGTCACGTGCCTTCTACCACAGGGACATGGTCACGTGCCTTCTACCACAGGGACATGGTCACGTGCCTTCTACAACAGGGACATGGTCACGTGCCCTCTACCACAGGGACATGGTCACGTGCCTTCTACCACAGGGACATGGTCACGTGCCCTCTACCACAGGGACATGGTCACGTGCCTTCTACCACAAGGACATGGTCACGTGCCCTCTACCTCAGTTACATGGTCACGTGCCTTCTACAACAGGGACATGGTCACGTGCCTTCTACCACAGGGACATGGTCGCGTGCCTTTTACCACAGGGACATGGTCACGTGCCCTATGACAAAGGGACATGGTCACGTGCCTTCTACAACAGGGACATGGTCACGTGCCTTCTACCACAGGGACATGGTCACGTGCACTCTACCACAGGGACATGGTCACGTGCCTTCTTCCACAGGGACATGGTCACTTGCCTTCTACCACAGTTACATGGTCACGTGCCTTCTACCACAGGGAGATGGTCACGTGCCTTCTACAACAGGGACATAATCACGTGCCTTCTACCACAGGGACATGGTCACGTGCCCTCTACCACAAGGACATGGTCACCTGCACTCTACTTCACAGACATGGTCACGTGCCATCTACCGCAGGGACATGGTCACGTGCCTTCTACCACAGGGACATGGTCACGTGCCTTCTACCACAGGGACATGGTCACGTGTATAGATCTCACCTAAGTTTCCTGAGACAAGATCCTCGGTACAATCTTCTTCGTCAATTAAATCATCACAATCATTATCAATACCATCAACATTGTTACCTGGTGTTATAACACATAACTGAAATATAATAACACATAACTGAAAATTGTTACACATAACTGGAAATAGTAACACATAACTGAAATATAATAACACATAACTGAAAAAATATAACACATAATTGAAATATAATAACACATAACTGAAGAAATATAACAGAACAGAAAATAATAACATATAACTGAAAATTATTAACTATAACTGAATTTAATAACACATAACTAAAAAACAATAACAAATAAGGGAAAATAATAATAATACATAACTGAACTATAATAACACATAACTGAAAAATTTAACATAAATGAAAATTATAATGTTTAACTGAAAATTAATACTCATTTCTGAAAATTTTAACATTTAACTGAAAATAATAACATTTAACTGAAAATAATAACATTTAACTGAAATTAATAACATTTAACTGAAATTAATAATATTTAACTGAAAATAATAACATTTAACTGAAATTGATAACATTTAACTGAAAGTAATAACATTTAACTGAAAATAATAACAATTAACTGAAAATTATAACATTTAACTGAAAATTTATCACTCACTTTTGAATATTATAACATTTAACTGAAATTATAACATACAAATGTGCAACTGAAAAATACCCATAAAACTTAAGGTCTGTGAAGTTAGCTATCTATTGTCTATTCTCTATTCAAAAGTCTATTCGCACAATAGACAGCTATGTATTGAGAAATCTATTCATTCAGAAATCTATTCGCATTTACTGTATACATAGACATAGGTAAGTTCAAAAATCTGTACAAAAATCTGTTCACAAAATGCCGAAAAGACAGCTGTCTATTCGGAAGTATATTCAAAAGTCTATTCGAAAAAAAGCCAGTAATGCAATCAAACAGATTTAAAAGTCTTTTCATGGAATACATAAAGAGACAAATGTGCATTCAAAAGTCTATTCAGAAGTTTATTCGCAAAAACATAGTAATGCAATCTGAATGAGCAAGGTTTCTATTCCAAGAATGCAAGCGACAAATGTCCATTCAAAAGTCTATTCGGATCTCTATTCGCAAAATCATATATATGCTTTAAGAATGTGTCTGTAGACTATTATAAAGTATCGAATAGATAGCTGTCCATTCAAATGTCTATTCAGAAGTCTATTCCAAAAAAAGTCAATAATGCAATCAAACAGATTTAAAAGTCTTTTTAGAGAGACAAATGTCCATTCAAAAGTCTATTCAGAAGTCTATTTGCAAAATCATATATATGCATTAAGAATGTGTCTAAAGTCTACCTTAAAGTTGCGAATAGACAGATGTCCATTCAAATGTCTATTCAGAAGTCTATTCGCAAAATCATGTATATGCATTCAGAATGAGTCGGAAGTCTTTTATATAGTTTCGAATAGAGAGCTGTCCATTCAAAAGTCTATTCAGAAGTCTATTCGCAAAATCTGGTAAATGCGTTCAGAATGAGTCAGAAGTCTATTATACAGTAGCAAATACACAGCTGTCCATTCAAATGTCTATTCAGAAGACTATTTGCAAAATCATATATATGCATTAAGAATGTGTCTGATGTCTATTATAAAATTGCGAATAGAGAGATGTCCATTCAAATGTCTATTTAGAAGTCTACTCCAAAAAAGTCAGTAATGCAATCAAACAGATTTAAAAGTCTTTTCGTGGAATACGTAAAAAGACAAATGTCCATTCAAAAGTCTATTCAGAAGTCTATTCGCAAAATCATATATATATGCATTAAGAATGTGTCTAAAGTCTACTATAAAGTTGCGAATAGACAGATGTCCATTCAAATGTCTATTCAGAAGTCTATTCACAAAATCATGTATATCGATCAGAATGAGTCAGAAGTCTTTCATAGAGTTTCGAATAGAGAGATGTCCATTCAAAAGTCTATTCAGAAGTCTATTCGCGAAATCTTGTAAATGCGTTCAGAATGAGTCAGAAGTCTATTATACAGTAGCGAATGCACAGCTGTCCATTCAAATGTCTATTCAGAAGTCTATTCGCAAAATCATATATATACATAAAGAATGTCTAAAGTCTATTATAAAGTAGCGAATAGACAGATGTCCATTCAAATGTCTTTTCAGAGGTCTATTCGCAAAATTACGTATATGCATTCAGAATGAGTTAGAAGTCTTTTTAAAGTAGCGAAAAGGCAGCTGTCCATCCAAAAGTCTATTCAGAAGTCTATTTGCAAAATCATATATATGAAGTTAAAATGTGCCAGAAGTCTATTTAGAGAGTAGCGAATAGACAATAATTCTTGCAAATGTCTTTTCAGAAGTCTATTCGCAAAATCATACATATGCATTTAAAATGTGTCAAAAGTCTATTCAAAGAGTAGCGAATAGATAGCTGTCCATTCAAATGTCTATTCAGAAGTCTATTCGCAAAATCATGTATATGCATTCAGAATGTGTCAGAAGTGTATTTCAATGTCGCGAAAAGATTAATGTCCATTCAAATGTCTATTTAGAAGTCTATTCGCAAAATATTTTGTATACATATAGAATGTATCACAAGTCTATTATAGAGTTGAGAATAGACAGATGTCCATTCAAATGTTTAATCAGATTTTTATTCACAAAATCATGTATATGCATTCAGATTGAGTCAGAAGTGAATTATAGACTTTCGAATAGACAGCTGTCCATTAAAAAGTCTATTCAGAAGTCTATTCGCAAAACCTGGTAAATGCGTTCAGAATGAGTCAGAAGTCTATTATAAAGTTGCAAATAGACAGATGTCCATTCAAATGTCTATTCAGAAGTCTATTCGCAAAATCTGGTAAATGCGTTCAGAATGAGTCAGAAGTCTATTATACAGTAGCGAATACACAGATGTCCATTCAAATGTCTATTCAGAAGTCTATTAGCAAAATCATGTATACGCATTCAGAATGAGTCAGAAGTCTTTTATAGAGCTTCGAATAGACAGATGTACTTTCAAATGTCTATTCAGAACTCTATTCCAAAAAAGTCAGTAATGCAATCAAACAGATTTAAAAGTCTTTTCGCGGAATATGAAAAGAGGCAAATGTCCATTCAAAAGTCTATTCAGAAGTCTATTCGCAAAATCATATATATGCATTAAAAATGTGTCCTAAGTCTATTATAAAGTTGCGAATAGACAGCTGCCCATTGAAATGTCTTTTCAGAAGTCTATTTGGAAACTTATGTTAATCGATTCAGAATGTGTCAGGTGTAATTGTGATAGACCTGCCAAGTTTATTGAAGTTTGCGTGTTTTGCCTGAATTAAGTAAGTTTCTTAACTCTCGTAAACATAAATGAATCTCCCGAATATTTCCGCAATTGTAGGTGAAGGTCGACTTTGCCTTTTCATATCGTCGTAATTTTGCCGATTCTGTAAACCAAATCGAGCCGGTAAATCTGGTTCAAACAAGGTCACTGGTACCGTAGATTACACAAGTGCAAATGCAAATTCGGTAACCGTGCTGGTTTTATTCGAGGAAGCGCCATTGCTTGAGACATGCTAATATTTCGAAGTTTGTAGGTAGAAACCTTTGACTTTCATATTAAATCGTAAACAAATTGTTATTATCCACAAGAAAAATAAGCGCCAAAAGTAACTACTTTACATTTACATTTAAGTGATTGAGCCTGTAAAAATGATTATTTTTGTTTTATAAGAAACACAATTTTAAGCCATTTTGTTAAGTTCTTTTGACGGTGCAACAGCGTGACGTCAATCGTGGTGTTTTCTCACAGGTCCGTGCTTGTTGTATATATAATGTATTCATCTTGTAACCGAAATGAAAAAGGTAGACAAAAATCAATTAGAAGAATTAATCTTATGCCAATAGTCCGTAAGACCTGATTACAAAAAAAGAAGTAATTCAGCTGCCGAGAGAAGACTTACTACCAGGAGAAAAAATAGAAATCTTGCTTTAAATAGAAAAAAGTAGACCTTCTTCAAAGAGCATGTCTATTCACAAACCCAGCAAATAATTCTGACACATTAAAATGCATATGAATGATTTTGCAAAGGACTTCTAACAAATAATTTGAATATGTCTATTTATCACTTTTCAAAAAGAAACTTCTGCTACATTCTGAATGCGAACTACTGTTTGCAGATAGGACAGCAGTCTATTCCTAACCCTATAATTGACTTGTGACACATTCTTTATGCATGTAAAAGATTTTTCAAATCGACTTCGGAATAGACATTTGAATGGACAACAATCTATTCGCAACTTTTTAATATACTTCATGCACATTCTGGCATATTCTAACTGCATATATATGATTTTGCGAATAGACTTCCGAATAGACATTTGTATCAACTGGTAAATGTAAACCTTTCCTTTTAAATTTCATAAACAGACCGCCAAACTCAAAGCAAAATTGGATAGAATTATATGATACTCAACTAAATATTGTTGATTGTTTAAACATAAATTATTATATTCTTGGTGATGTTAATATCAATTATATCAAAAGTAACGGGGTTGGTAGATTTAACAACGAAAAATGGTCAGACCTTGTGTCAAAATTTGGACTTACGCAATTGATTACAGTCCCGACAAGAGTAACTAAAACAAGTGAAACAACTATTGATCATATTTATACGAACTCCACTGCGCATATAGTCAGCACTTTCGCGTCAGAATTATCAATTAGCGACCATTATCCTGTGTGTTTGTTACTCTCAATGAACTTAGGTATACGTAAAAAACCGAATCACGCGGTTATTAAGTATCGTTCTTTTAATAAATTTGATGAACGGAAATTTCGAAATGATTTATGGAGTTCTGGTTTTGAAAATATTGAAACTGTATTTGATCCTAATGATGCTTTAGATTTATTTTATTACATTTTAAACGGTGTATTATCAAAACATGCGCCTATTAAAGAAAAACGCGTTAAACGTATACACCAGCCAGACTGGTTCAACGGAGAAATAAAATACTTAATACGTGAAAGAGATCACTTAAAACAAAAAGGTGACCACGACTGATACAAAATTAAAAGGAACTTAGTTGCTTCTCGTATAAAACAAGCTAAAAAAGATTTCTACAACAAATCCATTAAAGACAAAAAAGATTCTAAATATCTATGGAAACATATTAAGGAGGTATCTTGCATGAATAACTACAAAAATGTGGAATTACCATATCAGTTAAAAACATCTAATGGCATTATGCAAGGAAATTTAAATATAATAAACGAACTTAATAGGCACTTTATAAACATTTCAAGTATTGTCGAAAAAATCGAATTTCAGCAGGAAAATTTCTCATCTTTAAAATTAAGGTTAGACTCAGAGCTTAGTGGTCAAAAGTTTGATATAAAATTTATAACTCCCTTAGAAGTGAAGAAAATAATTGACAATTTAGACATCAAAAAATCTACAGGCTTAGATAATGTAGGACCAAAAATTTTAAAGTACTGTGGAGATACAATAACTATATGTCTAGCATCTATTATAAATAATAGTATTAGTTCTGGTGTTTTCCCAAATAAACTAAAAGAAGCCAGTATTATACCTATCTTTAAATCTGGAATGAAAGACCTTGCAGAAAATTATCGGCCAATTTCTATCTTGCCTACGATATCCAAAATTTATGAGCGACACATAGCGACACAAATACATGAATATTTTAAGTCAACAAATATAATACATGATAACCAATCAGGTTTTAGAAAACAACATTCATGTCAGACATCTTTGACAAGATTAGTCGAAACCTGGATTCAAGATATCGACAGCGGAAAATTTATTGGAACTGCATGTTTCTTGATTTAAGAAAAGCTTTTGATTTAGTAGATCATCAGATTTTATTATACAAGCTAAAATTATATCATTTTCCCCCGAAGTCCATTTCACTATTTAAATCCTACCTTTCTAATAGAAAACAACTGGTAAAAGTTGGAAATTTTCAATCCGAGTCTATGGAAATAAAATCAGGTGTGCCACAGGGATCCATTCTTGGGCCGCTGTTATTCTTGATATATATCAATGACATAGCCTATTCTTGTCGGGATTTAAACATTGATTTATATGCCGATGATTCGACTTTGTTTAAATCAGATAGTTCACTATCAGAAATTGAATCACATTTACAGTCGAACCTGGACCATATTATGAAGTGGTGCAAATACAACAATATGGCATTGCATCCAATAAAGACCAAGTGCATGGTTATTGGTTCTAAACACAAACTTAAAGGTGGTAAACATCTAACATTGAAAATAAATGAAAATTTCTTAGAAAATGTCACTTCCCATAAAGTATTGGGTGTATACATTGACGACAATCTTAATTGGCATACACATATCGATTTTATTTGTAAAAAGCTTAAAAGTAAAATTTCATTGCTAAAACGCATTTTGTATTACCTTACGGATGAAACCAAACTATTATTTTACAATGCATACTTACTGCCCATATTTGATTACTGTTGTACTGTTTGGGGCAAATATAATAAAAAATATGTTAAAAAAGTATATGTTCTACAGAAGAGAGCAGCAAAACTAATATTAAATAAACCTATTCGTACACCTGCTTCCGATCTCTTTGAGCAATTGAAATGGCTTACTTTTATTGACAGATGTAAATACCACATTGCTTTACTTGTATTCAAAACTCTAAATAATATGGCTCCTTCATATATGTCAGATATAATAAATTTTGCTAAAAATGAACACTACTCCTTGAGATCTATTGTACACAACAACCTTGTTATGAAAACAAAACCCAAAACACAATATCTAAAGGATTCTTTTTCTTACTACAGTATGACCGTGTGGAATGAAATACCTTACGAGATAAGAAATATATCAAACATTAATTCATTCAAATCTTCATACAAAAAACTTCTTTGTCGTAATAACTAGATTTTCTGTTCTGCATACAGGCTTACACGGCTATAAAGAGGCATAACTCTTTTGTGAGTTTATTTTTGAGTTATGCTCCTTTATACTAGTTGAAGTTGTATATGTATGAATATTCATAAATGTAGTATGAGTTTAAATTATTTGAATTAAGGTATATTTATAATTTTTTAGTATATTATTGTGAGTGTCTGTCTTTATAAATATTTTTGTATTGTTTTTGTATTCACGTGTCTGTCTTAGTGTCTTGTCTTCGTTAGTGTATGTATGTGTGCAAGAGATTTTTGTATTTTTAGTTAAATTGTATGTTGTTGATGCTTTTTTTTTTGAAATTTATATTCTGATACATGCAATTTAATTTTTGTTGAAGGCCATTTGAAATTAAGGCATATGTTGTAGTTTTACTTTGTATGTCTAAATGTTACCTTCAGAAAATAAAGTTATTATTATTATTATTATTATTATTATGGACAGCTGTGTATTCGAAACTTTAATTAATAAATTAATAAACTTCTGACACATCATGAATGCATAAACATGATTTTGCGAATAGACTTTTAAAAAGACATTTGTAAGAATTTCTGTCTTTTTGCTTCTCTTTGAATAAACTTCTGGCACATTCTAAATGTATATGAATGATTTTGCGAATAAACTTCTGAAAAGACATTTGTAAGAATTGTTATCTATTTGCTACTCTTTGAATAGACTTTTGGCACAATCTTAATGCATAAATATGATTTTGCCAATAGACTTCTGAATAGACTTGAATGGACAGCTCTCTATTCGCAACTTTATAATAGACTTCAGACTCATTCTGAATGCATATACATGATTTCGCGAATAGACTTCTGAATAGACATTTGAATGGATATCTGTCTATTCGCAACTTTATAATAGACTTCGGACACATTCTTAATGCATATGATTTTGCGAATAGACTTCTGAATAGACTTTTGAATGGACAGCTCTCTATTCGAAACTCTATAAGAGACTTCAGACACATTCTTATTGCATATATATGATTTTGCGAATAGACTTCTGAATAGACTTTTGAATGGACAGCTCTCTATTCGAAACTCTATAAAAGACTTCTGACTCATTCTGAACGCATTTACCAGGTTTTGCGAATAGACTTCTGAATAGACTTTTGAATGGACAGCTCTCTATTCAAAACTCTATAAAAGACTTCTGACTCAATCTGAATGCATGTACATGATTTTGCGAATAGACTTCTGAATAGACATTTGAATGGACATCTGTCTATTCGAAACTATATAAAAGGCTTCTGACTCATTTTGAATGCATATATATGATTTTGCAAATAAACTTCTAAATAGACTTTTGAATGGAGATTTGTCTCTTTACGTATTCCACGAAAAGACTTTTAAATCTATTTGATTGCATTTCTGACTTTTTTGCGAAAAGACTTCTGAAGAGACTTTTGAATGGACAGCTCTCTATTCGAAACTCCATAAAAAGACTTCTGACTCATTCTGAATGCATATACATGATTTTGCGAATAGACATCTGAATAGACATTTGAATGGATATCTGTCTATTCGCAACTTTATACTAGACTTCAGACACATTCTTAATGCATATATATAATTTTGCAAAAAGACTTCTGAATAGACTTTTGAATGGACATTTGTCTCTTTAAGTAATCCACGAAAAGACTTTTAATTCTGTTTTATTGCATTACTGACATTTTTTGAATAGACTTCTGAAAAAACTTCCGAATAGACAGCTGTCTTTTCGGCATTTTGTCAACAGATTTTTGTACAGATTTTTGAACCTACCTATATTTATGTATACAGTAAATGCGAATAGACTTCTGAATGAATAGATTTCTCAATACATAGCTGTCTATTGTGCGAATAGACTTTTGAATAGAGAATAGACAATAGATAGCTAACTTCACAGACCTTAAAACTTAACTTATAATGTATTACTGAAAATGATATCTTAGTTTACACAAAAAATGTTTATTACACTTATGTATGTTACATAAAATATCATATACCTTACTTTATACATACAATGTATATGAAAATAAAAATGTTAAAACTTATGTACCTGAAAATGTCTTGAAACACATGACAAAGATACTAAAATATTTAAATATAACACTAAAAATAATATTTAAACCATTTGGAAAACGTTGCATTTCTCTGCACAATGATATACTATACCTTATTGATGTCTGTGTACTTTCTTCCATTTGTGACAATAAACAGTGAAGTTAAATTTTTCAGAAACCACATAACAAACATTTCATGTGACAGTGGCTCACCTTTAGTTATATTTGCCACAGTACCATGGGCGTCTATACCTACCCTATAAAATATCATATTGATTATTCTGACCGGATGTTGAGTTTGTTTGTTTATATAAACAAAGAAAAAATCTAAACCGTTGTCGCATAATATCCCAATATCACGGTAAGTCAATGGATGTCGTTAATTTGTGTTTTGTTTAGATAAACTTCAATCACATGATGTAAAGTAACAACATAATATCTCTTTTTGAAATGACAACCCTTAGATACATAACATCAAAGTTCTTCTAGCGCTGCCAAGACACGAGTCTAACAGGGCAAGACAAGACTGATTACTACTGTCCGATATTGTTAACAATAGGACTATATTTTACGCGTAGGATTAAACCGAACTTCATATCGTTGCGCTTAATGTGACTGCGCATGACTGAATGTAATCTTCCGCGACATTTTTGTGATGCATGTACGTATCAAAATTGTGGTTTCTAAGACCTGAGTTGCTAGCAAACAATGTCAAAAAACTGACTTTCAATCGAATCATACGTTTTCCCGAACCAGACGTCATTGTACGCTGATCTAGGTCAAAATATATGCTGACACATTCAGTAACAAAAGATCATTTTGTGTCGATACGAATATCGTATCGATCATTCTGACCGATGTGGAGCCCTAGTAAACAAAAATGTTCGTGAAAACTGGTTAGGTGAGTTAGCCATTGTTACCCACTGGCACCAGAGTCCATAACATATGACCATAAAATAATGCCTATGTCCCTATATACATGTATAGTCCCTGTGTATACATGTACACTACCTTATATATAATATTACAATAAAAGTATACATGTAGTTATAACTCGTACACAATAATGTATACGGGACCGTTTTTAATTGTGTTCGTTGACAAAATATTACGTATAATTAAAGCATACGTATGTGTAACTATTTAACGAGTTTAAGGCCTCTGGTGCCAGCGCAGTTACCTAATAAAAAATGTCAATAACCATTGCGAATAAAAAATATCGTTTCGCGGTAGCGTACATAGGAGAATTTATATCGTGGTAGAAAGAGTAAAGATCTTACACAACTCCTGTGTATTGAAGTGGTGGTTCTACATCAAAGAGGTTAAAATCTTGAGTATATTGGTCAATGGGTGGTATTACAACCAGAGATACTTGGTCGACATTTACTACCAATAGATGAACTTGTACAGGTTTCGTGGCTTCAATGTCGTAGATCTAGGTAACAATAGATTTAAAAAATAACAAACAGTTACAAACACAATACTTTAAGAAAAGTAAAAGTATAGTTTAAAGTCTGCTTCCATACACATGTTTAGCCGACTTCACAATTTTGTACAATAACTCCTGATCATTGATATCACCTCTAGACAGGCGACACCTCACAGTACCCATTTACAACTGCGCGGAGTGGCACAACTGAAGTTTATTTCTTGCTCAAGGATATTAGCAGTGCCCCTACTGGGGAACAAACCTCTCGATTCCTAAGAGCACATCCATCCACTGGACCACTGTGTAGGGCAGTTGTCAGTCACTGACGAAAGTATGCGCTTAGTAGTTGGTTAACATCTAAGTCCAGAGCTTTAGCCTTTCTTTCCAGGAGGAGTGAGTAGGTTGACTGACCGCCGTTATATGACCTATACAATGTGTTGCTACGGCGTTAAACCCAACAAAACAAACAAACGAACAAACTTCCCCGTAAAAATGCACGTGTGTGATTTGAATATTTAGCTTCAAATCCTTAGCACAAAAATTGAATCAAATTAAAACAAACAAACAAACAAATCAATCAGTGATCATGATACTCAATGTATTCACTGAATTTTACTGAAGAAATCAGAACACATGTTTATAATCTATTAATTTTTTAGACACTGAAATTTTGTAGGCGTGTCTATTTTTAGCGCATTGGTGTTACAGTCAACAAGAACAGAAACGTGCTAGAAGTTACGTAACTTGTTATCAATATTTTAGCCGGTTCCTTATTAAAACTGTTTAAACGGAATTAACAAGGATATCTTATGTATTGGGAGTAAACAACAAGACTGCTTGATACTGTCAGATAGTGTTATCAAGGGGACTATTTATTCACGCGTTGGTATTAATTCAACCTAACAACATACCGCTGTGCTGAATCTAACTGCGCATGACCGTCGAATGTCTACGTTCGCGACATTTTTTGATGCGTTTCAAAATATGTCGCTTACTAAGACCTGAATTGCTTACGCAATCCATGTCATAAACATTACGAAATGTAAGTAGCTTACTGTGAAATTTTCTAATGTTCTTGAATAAACATCCCCACTCATGGCCACTGAGTCAAGTTGATGATAGTCTCCTTTGATGACCACAATTGTACTGTCCTCCACGGTGGTCAAGTATATTGTAGCATTCTGTATTCCTAGCACATCGAAATTTATAGGAGGAATGAAATGTTTGTGACCCAATGTTTCTCGCGGTGGCATCTGGGTGAAACTCTCATACCCGAGACTTCCACACATGACAGCAACAGGACGTTCAGCAACCAGTAACTTTCGGTACATCAGGTCTGAATGTATACAGATATATCATGCTATAAGGAAATGTAATACAATCACGGCGGTAATACCACGTGACTATGACATCAGAAATGCTTCGGTTTATAAAAGAAAACAGTGAAAAAATCCGCCTTAACTCAAAATTTAAAGAGCTGTATGTCTGTTTATTCTTGTCAGATTTAATAGTGCCCTCGGCAGGCTATGCAGAAAAGGGTTCACTATTTGCTGTGCGTCACATCTCTTACGCAAGTTTCATACTTTCTGCTAACACCATTTTTGCTATATAATAAAACATAGACTCGAGTTTAGTGTGCTAAAATTAAATATAGAGTGTAAAAGCACGAGATATTTAATCAGATCAACAAAATATGGAAAAATGTATGTTATTTCGATCATAACATAGAAAATTTGATGATTTGACCTTTAAGCTAATAAACGGAGGGGTAAATTATAACAGCCGCTTATGTGTTGAATATTAAAATATTGATGACGTCCCGTTGAATTTAGAGTGGAAACGCTCGTGTCTATGTTAGAATAGTTGACAAGAAAATATTGATGCAAAGTACCGAAGAACGCAAATATTAATGACATGAAAGTACTGCTTGTTATTAAGCGTGTAAATATCTATATGAGAGACATTGAAATTCTTAAAAAATATTGCGTATTATTGTTCGTTTTTTTCTCAACTGTCAAAACATGAATAATTTCATGGTGAATGCATTTGTTAAAATTATCGTCGTGATACATCCATGAGTTTCCGAAAGTGTATATTATGATCGAGTAAAGCTGCTTACGCTGTATGATATGTTTTAGTCAAGATATATTTAATAACAATTAGACCACCAGTACAAAAACAATGCATTCAGTCACCGTGAAATTATCCAAGCTTTGACAGTTGAGAAATCAAAGCACTGGAGTGCTGAAGGAACGATGTCCTGAACTTTTTTTTGATCAAAGAATATATTATTATGTATATTATCTATAAAATAATGTACTAAGTATCAATTAACAGAATTTAACAAAAGGATAGCACTAGACGTCTCATGTGGTTTGCTCATGGCAAGGTTTATCTTACTTTATCAAACAAAATAAACCAGTCAAAGAATTAATTTTCATCAACACATTTTAGGGTCATGTACAGCAGCGATCTCACCAAACCAAAGATAATTCTGGACTATTTTCTTTAACCAAAAAAAAGGAGCAGACAACTTCTCATTTTTGGTTATCAATAGGTATTTTTAACGAGATCGTTGATATTTTTGTTAAAATTTGAAAGATTTGGTGTGAAATGACAAGCTGATTTTTTTCACAAAAAATTGACTTTCTAACAATTCATTTAAGGTTTCCCCACAAGTACTAAGCTCTTTTGCATCAAGCTACATTCCCATTTTTGTTCACGAATTTTAAGGTTACATACCACTAAATGGTAACCGGAAGTAGGCATTTACCGGAAGTAGAAAGTGTGACATGGTCCTTATTTATTTTTTGAGAGTGCATGGATACCTCATTTGTGGTGCTTTTTAATATTGAAGAGTATGTATGTCTTTGACAATGCCTTTCCTATGAAAGTATGCAAAAATTCAATGGATCTGGTTAGTTTAGTCGCGAAAACTGGTTAAAAGGGGAGATGACTCTGTACGGCTGGTGAAGAGTTAAAAACCAGGACATTTTCAGGGTAGGAACTTTCAATCGAAATTTATTTTCTTATAAGTAACGTAACTTTTTTCTAATACTGATCATTTTGAGGGGAATAGATAGATCTTTCAGCCTATATATGGTTTGGGGTATCTCACATCCCTGGGTCATAGTGTAATTTGTCATTGAAAATGAGACTTTTTACATACAACAAAGAAGGATTTTATTTAGTGGTATGTAACCTTTAAGTCAAATTAACGTTTTGCACTTGCAATTTATTCACAATAAAAATTACTCTAAGAATCGTCTATTTCTTATAAATATTTGTATAAAGTTCTGTACACACTTAATTTAATACATATTCATTCCAAATTATAATCAAACTCTATAACTTAAAATCGCTCAAACAACTTTAAATGTGACACTTTGAAGACGACAACGTCATATCGCCGTATATTAAACATCCGGTAAGTGTATTAGTCATATCCAAGGTATACAGACGATCCGTCCCCAAGACTATTCGCCCCCTTGACGATCCGTCCCCGTACGGTACCGTAACTCTAGCCACTGCTTAATATAATACGATCATTTAATATTATTTATTACTATCGAATGGTGTAATTATGTTACGCATATAACAGGCATTGTCAAAAACATCGTAGGCTATTTTTACTCCAACAAGTAATCATTGCAGTTGTCACGGGTTGAGTTGTCTACGGGTTGAGTTGTCCCGTCTCCATTGCAAAATTTATATGTCCTGAGAGTAACCTCCCTTTTCCTGAAGAGTTTCAAGAACGACAACACAAGCCAGCGTTGTATTACATTTAAATGAGATGTTAATGAGTTTCACGCTTGAACTACGCCTCTTTGTCTATGTTGAAAATTGTTGAAGCGTAAAAAGAGTAGTCTTATACTTTCTTGTTACCATTGGAACGATGCTAAATTAGCATCGTTCCAAAAACGGACAATCACAGCTAATTGAAGGAATTGAATATGATTACTAAAACATAAACACCTATATAAATGTACAATATATAATAGAAATTATAATCAAAGATGGCCTGATAATCCTTCTTTGTTTATGGAGTCAGTGTCTTCGTCAGCGGTTTAGACCGTCCCCGAAAAACGAAGACCGTGATGGTCGAGTGTACATGTTTTAGTTTAAACCGCAGTTTAGAAGAGAAGCTATTAATTTCTTGGAGATATTCCTTTTAAATATAATATATAGATGCTAAACAAAACAAATCAAATGTTTACAAAACAACCCAGATATATAAATCCATTAACCTAAAATTTATCGTCTAGCTGTGTTGCCACATAAAGTATGTACGCTTTTTAGTCTAACATTTACTGACTTCAATGGCAGCCCCCATGAGAAAAGTGAGTTAGAAAGTAACTAGGCAGTAACAGCCGAAAAGTTCCGCATGCAGCGACATTATCACAACTGAATACATACATAGCGCAACGATACAGCGTTGCGCTAAATGATAAAATTATTAAATGTTTCTTACTTTCAGTTTGTGCAGTAATCTCTACAACATAGTTAGGACGTACAATTCCTACACCACTAACCTCAGTCCGGTGAGTCAGTGCATAAACATTGCAAACACCTGAAATGAAAGCATTTAAATATTTATTTACGAGGAAGAAAACTATGACAGTAATGCGTTGCGCAGTTATCCTGGTGGTTGCCGATTTTGGCTTTTTAAAAAAACCAAATCTAATCTAATAAACAAATATACGATCGTTAAGCCAATGAGTGATGTTTCAAAATTTATGGACTAAAAACGAAACATCACTCATTGCCTAATCGATCGTATATTTGTTTACTTCAACACCGGTAGTTTCAAAATAGCGTCTAAATATGTCCGAGATTATTCGCAGCGAATGGCCGAGGAGTGCCGAATGTTTCGTTACTGAACGTTTTGGAACGTTTAGGGTAATTGAACAGGCTAATGGTATACAGTCACGTGATCTTCAGAATGTCAACAATCATTTTTTGCAGTAGTCAAATAGTACTAAAGATTCAAATAGCACAAAATGAATTGTTTTAAATCACGTGACCACTGTTATGATAAAGGGAAGTAACTATGGAAAAGATTTTGTCATCATACAATAGACGTGACGTACCTTGGTTACCAGTGGTTGTATCGTCGTCTGTTTCAAACAAATGATAATATGGACCTAGTACATCGTTTGGTATGACATTGAAACCATTTTGTTGACCTTGTTTTCTTTGTCTTATCAAATAAACACTCACTTCCGGTCCATTCGTTACCGTTAGGCTAAGCTGGAGTAGATAATTTATTTATATTGTAGCAGTAGGCAGGTTTAAGGACATGCGTTTAGAGGTAGGAAGGTCCTGGGTTCAAACCCACCCGGGAAATTGCCATTTTTGATAAATCGTTACTTGCGACTGCTTCACTCCATCAAGAAACACGTGGTATGCTATCTACGAGAGTTATATAATTCAATAGCGCTAATGTGTTGACTGCATATTAGCTGAGTTAAATACTTCCAAGTAGTTTTAGAGTTAGCAGGGACTCGGTGATCAGGGGCTATGTGGTCGGTGAACATGCATCAGCACAAAACGTAAGTCTATAAGATTTAAACTTTTTCTTTTACGTGACATTTATGAAGTCATTTAATTATTGTTCCGACTGATAACTGCTTTCTTGTACACTTTACAGACCGTCTAGTTAGCCTCTGGCAAGTAGGTATAAATATCGAGTTATTAATCATGGTGTCGTGAATTCGATTCCCGGGAAGAGGTGTACCGTGTTTTTACCGTGGTATCTTATAACCACAGTGGTATACCGGGGTGTGTTTTATATTGTCCGTTTTTTCTCAACTGTCAAGGCTTGAATAATTACACGGTGACTGAATGCATTGTTTTTGTACTGGAGGCCTGATTGTTATTAAAAATATCTTGACTTAAACATATCGTACGGCATGAACAGCTTTACTCGATCATAATGCACACATTTGGAAACTCATGGATGTATTACAACGATGATTTTAATAAACGCATTCACCGTGAAATTATTCATGTTTTGACAGTAGAGAAAAAACGAACAATACTCGCGGTAACCAGCCCTACTAAATAACATAAATAGTCCGGCTAATGCAGGCTGAGTATGGATAAAAATCATATTATGAAGTGAAGAATCTTACAACGTTGTATATGTCGTTCTTTGGTAAATCATTTTTCACTATTGAAATCTGACCATTTCCCGGCACGGTAACCGTATGTAAGGTTTCTATCAAGCCAGGGATTTTCACGTCCACACTGCTCGGAGAATCTTTGATATTTGACACAAATATTGTAAAATCCATGTCTAGGTTACCAACTGGTACTAAAAAGCCGTTACCATAGGAATCTGGAATGCCGTCTGAAAATATATGTGACGTCATCACACGTCATAAATCACTTTTTTTTCGGAGTAGGTGCGTTTACCCCCAAATTTGGCCCTGTTGCCAAAGTGGTTCAAATTATGTCATATGATAGGGAAATGAATAAGTTACCCAGAATTAACTTTTTTAAGTGAATTATGTGAAGTCTGTTACCATGGCAACGGAACAAAATAAATTGCTTAATTTGAAAATATAGATATCCCTTCAAACTGACTTTCAAAATTGATAGTTTTATAGTCACATATTGTCACATGAGGGAAGTACTTTCTTTTTGAGTTGTTAATATTTGGTTGCCATGGTAACCAATTTCAGAAATTGAAAATCTTTTATTTTTTGAAAAACATGTTTTTTGCAGTCTTTTTGCAATTCTAAAGAAACCTTATTCAAATATTATGTTGATGTAATTATATAAAATTAACAACACAACACTCTGACCTCATTTATTGTAATGTTCATTACCATGGAAACAAAATAAATGTATTCTATACTAAGAAATAATATGTTTAAAATAGAATGTTATACTTTCGCTAAGAATGTTAAGTTTGAAGTTGAAGTTTATATTTTATATGCATGCCTTGTTCTTAGTGTTCTGGTTATCCCATCTATGATTGAGTAAATTCAATTAAAGAAATACATTTTAGTGGATAGGTTCTCGTTGCCATGGAAACTTTATCATTTTTACTAAAATTATGATATTCAAAGATATATAGTTTATAATAGTTTTGATTCTAAATTTTATCACAATTACCACTTAATTGAATTGAAACAGCAAAAATAATACATTAGCACTGACTTAGTTACTCGTTGCTAAGGTCGTTTCTAAGGCAACAAATATCCCAGTTTTTGAGCATCACAAAAAAAGTTACCTAAATCTGTATAGGGAGGATGTATCATGCAAATAGGCCAAAATAAAAAAAACTATATTGAAGTAAAAAGTGCTTAATTATTATATAGTATCAGTATTAAAACATTACATCACATTATAAATTTATATCTTTTTATGAGTGGTTGCCATGAAAACAGAATTATTAAATAAAGCTCTAAAAATGAGATTCAGTCATTGCTACAATACTGCATAAGCTAAATTGATGAAATTTGGTATGCAAGATGTGCAAAGTATAAAGACCACAATCAAATGCTATTCTTCTCTATTGAAAGCTGTGGTTGCTAAGGTAACAGAAAATGAAAATATAACAATTTGAAATGCAACTTTCAAGATTATGAAACCTGATTTTTTACCAATTATTTCATAGAAATTAAAAAGATCAGATCAAAATAAAATTAATTTTGTATAAGTTTCTCATATAAAAATGTTCAAAATGTGCAAAAAGAGTAAATCAAATCCTAATAAGATAACAAGATACAATAGAGTTTAGGTCAGGAAAATTGCATAAGAGATTTAGCTTCAAAGCTTTTAAATTGGGATGTAAGGATCACTCTTATTAATAGTATAACAAGGTTTTAACAATATTTTCTACAAATTGCATTGCATTTTGTGATAAATGGATGGCATAATATGACCATATTGGAATAAAGTAAAAATCATATCAAAAGATATACAGTGATTCCTTTACTTTTTCTTAATTAAGACAGTTATGTCATCATCATATTAAAGCAGATTCAGCATTTGATACAATAAATGGTCTAGGTAGTAGTGAATATAATCCAGCAGTGATTTCATTTTAATTGTTGAAAAAAATGTGAATACAGAATCACTTAGCTCACATTGTGCTTAATAATGATATAAAATGTACAAAAAGTTAAATCATCACAAAGAGTCCTCACATAGATGTTATCTTTTATGAAAATCCTGAATGAACACAATACTGTTGGACAATCTATAATGTCATTCCTTGTGCAGAGCCAAAAGAAGCATAATCCTTTTAATTGTCACATCAATGTTATACAAAATAACAAGTGAAAATGATTTTTACAATTTACTTTGTGAAATGAAAAAAAAATCAAGAATTGCAGGAAGTCCATGCAAGAAGTTGTACATTCATGATGCAATTATCAAGCTGCAGTCTATGTTAAGACATATAACTTCATATGACTTCTTATGAGAGCCCAGATAAACTTATATATTTGATCATTTGCAACATACAGTCAGTCATATAGCTTTAAACATATATAGATGTGAAACAATGAAGGTCTATCAGCCATATTTTTGTAAATTCATATTATTGAATGTGTCCAAATCAGGGATTACATATAGTAAAATGCATATACAAATGGAAATAATTTGAAGTATACATTGATATTTAGTAAAACTGTACATCATTATGTACAAATCATAACAAAATGCTTCTATATTTTTACTTCTAACCATGGAAGTCAGATTTTATCTGAATCTTGTACATAACATCATTAGTGTACAAATACTCATTGTAAGTACCAGATTTTATCATTTTTGTAAGGTTTTTGACAAACTTGTTTGACTCTTTCAGTTATGAATAGTGCATTTTTTAAAAGCAACCTGATCACAAGAGAACAAATTGGCAGATCACAATGGCTTCAAATACAAGCTATTCATTGCAACATACTTGCAGACTAGCAGGGCTGTACATGCAGTATATATATTTAGAGTTTTGCATGTGTTTTACAGTGTATATATATTCAAAAGCAACTTTTCTTCCTATTGCATGTGGGGTATAAGCAAGTTCTGGTTAATTGTCCTGGGCAGTTGTTTATGTGAATGGGCACTGCTATATTTACTACATCAATTACATGTATATACTAGTTACAACAGGCTATATATAATGAGTTGACAGCATGCAGGTATTGGCAAAATGCAGCATATATTGACAAGCTGACATGTTTTTGTAGTGTAAGTACAAATGTATATTCAAACAATCTTTTAACAAACTGCATTTACTGTACATGTTCACAAAGGTTGACTGCTAGATTTGGGTCCAAGACCCAAATAAACTTTCACAGTTTCACATGAAATTAGGGCAATCAAGTTTGTAATTTTGCAAATGTCTTGTATATACATGTATGGCAGAACAGCAGAAATTAGCTTCAATGCCAATATCAATATTATAGCACTAATGCAAATAGCGTGAAAATATTAAAATTATCTACCTGATTTCAGGGAATTTTATGTCTGTGCTTATTTGAAACCGAAAGTAGAAGTTAAATTTTGATCAAGTTACAAAGCATGCACTATCACTGGATCCATTTGTTCAATTGTTCTTAGATGATGTGACAAACACCATTTACTTTATATACAGAGAGACTAGTCAACCATACAGCCAATCTGCATAACGTAAATAGACAGTGTTATCATAATTTCATGTTGATCCAAGTTCAAAGTCGCCGTGAATTGAACTTGTGTGTATTGACGTCATTCACTCCTTTCATGTCGGCTTCATGGCTAATTCCACAGACTAAAACAAGCTTTTAATATTAGCCATCAAGTCCATAAATTCTCCAGTATCCTCTGTTTACTTCGTATTTCCAAAAAAAGTACAGCAATTTTACTTTGCTGACATATTCATGGAGGCTGCCATCTTAGTTTATGCATTCAGGTCAATGAGCTATTTTTAGCCCAAGATATATTTAATTGAATCTAATGCTGATAACGAGTGATTTCCCCTTATAGTTGTGAATTTGAATGGTAAATACATAGAAAAGTATATGCATAACACTTTTGTTCTTACATGAGACTGGTAAACACATAAATTTAGTTACAAAACCGTTGTTATGGACGCTAGTACAAACAAGTCGAAGTTGCGTCCCTTGGATTTCAGTAATGATTTTTAAACACTTTTTTCAAAATTGAATATGAGTGCAAAAAGACAAAGATTTTATATTTCGCTCAGCTTTTTATTATGATAAAATAAACATTTCCTGAAAATTTCAAATCTTTGCAATGCTGCACTCGTATTGAAAATGACAGTAGAAGAGGTCAAAATCCGTCAAATTTAGCGAATTTCGCCGCACCTGACCCTATTCAAGGGCCTCATGAGCAGTCAAAATAGACTTGAATGGACTCATATTTTACATTTTCTTAAAGTTAAAAGACAGATCTATTTGTATGAGAAATATTATGGCCGAAATCGTACATTTAAAATTCGGCGATTTTACAGGGCCGAATCGCACCTACTCCGTTCATAGTGGACATACCCAGATACCATGTGACAAAATGAAACGAAAGTTAGAAAATATTTGCTACGATTGATAAGCTGAGTATTCAACGAACCTGCAAATTTATTTATCTTTATAAATGATAATAAAAAGTAGCAGGACCTAAAATTAACACTCGCCAACACACCATGGCAACCAAACATTTTAATTGGCAAAACGGCTTTGAAATTAGATAAATTGGTATTATAGGAATTCTGCCTTAAATTTTAAGGTAAGTTTTTTTAGATTTAACGCAGTGTCAACAAAATTCAGGTCATTTTACGGCATCCAGTGACCTAACCTAGCTTTCCTGGACCATTGTCTTTAATCAGTACTCACATACCCTTCCACAAGGCCGGAAACTTCTCCATATTATCTAATCAATGGAGGGAAATCGACATTATTGTCAAATTTTCATGGAAGGGTATAACCTCCCAGGGTGTGATTTTAACCCGCAACCCATCGGGCACGAGATTTCAAATCCCGGCGCGCTACCAACTGCGCTATCGACCCAGATTTTTAAGGTAAGTAAACTTATAACAAGGTTCATGTACGCTACCTCCAAGATATAGTTTGTCACAGTCCTTTTCTGGTAGATCTATAAAATAAACAAAAAATCATATTTTTGTTGTTGTTTTTTAACGTCGTATTCAACACATATTTAGGTCATTTATACTACGGTCAGCTCTTCCTACTATAGGTTTCCTGGACACTTCTCTATCCCCAGTACTAACTTACCCTACCACGAGGCCGACAACTCATGTATATGGTATGACCTACCGCGACTGGACTCGAACCCCCGATCTCAAACAATGAATCACAAATATCAAAACCGCTCGTATTCTAGGGAGCGTATTCTTTGTGAACTTTGCAAGATTTATGCAGCAAATATTTCGAATTTTAAGTAAAATCTATTGATTTTTTTAATTTCTAAACAAATTAATACACCAGTAAAGTTCCGCTATTGAGACCAGCAAAATCGATGGTCTTTATAGCAAAACAGCCTTATCATAGAGACCCTTTTGTTCACTAATTAAACATTTTGGTCTTTATAAATTGTCAAAAATCGCATTATTTTGAAATAACAAATGTGGTCTTCATGTGAAACTTTATTGTAGCTCGTAAAAAAACAACAAATGTCACTCTAGAGTCTCCGTAGAATTCTTCATTATGTATAAATCACTCATAAGCTCAAACACGACCGGTGCGTCATTGTGATTGTCTGAAGCCCGTTGTTGAAATTACGTAGACAACAAAAAGTTTTGAAACTCATACAGTTTTTATGAAACAAACTGAATAAAACATAAATCTACTCACAAATTCTGAATCTGGCTGAGCCAAAAAATGTTGAAAATATAATATGCTCAAAATTTATCGCAGTGTCAAGGGTAGAGTTTATATTCTTGTTTCCATCGAACGTCTTAAATAACAATTAAAAAAAATAGTACTTATTATTGCAGTTAAGTTCAAGTTATAAGATGTGTTCTATGAATATTGTCTGTTTTAGTAAATCATGATGTTAAAAGGTACATGTATATAGTTCAGATAAATAATTAGTGAAAGTAAAAGATTCATTCAATAAAAGAGAAATAACCGCTGTAGGGAGTTTGTTATCTGCTGTGGCAAAGAATTCATCCCGGAAACTCAGGATTAGAAGTCGTGCGTTCTATCACACTGTCAGGTCGTTATATATGGCAGACCTGTTTTAGGCTTTATAAGATACTAATAGAGAGGATTATTATATGAAATTATACATACCAAGATGATATCTTTATTCCAGCTTAGTTCATATTGATACGATTGTTTACAATCATTGACCCCACTATTTGGAACATATTTCATTGGTTCACATTTAGGGTTACAGTAAGACATTGAAATCTCACTGTGTCCTATCTGAAACAATATATCAGTAAATTTTGTTCAACTCAGAGTGGTGAATACATTAACCCTGCTGATTTGAATACCCGATATTTGTTTGATAATCTGAGTGTTAAGTAAGCACACGGATGTTTAAAGTTGAAGGTTAAAAGTTTAAGCAAGGTTTTGGTTTTGAAGTCTACTTCTAGTATCACTATTCAGTCAACTCTTGATATTAACTTCCCCGATCATACTTTCACTAAAAGTCAATGTGCATTCGCTAATTAATTTATGCTGTTTTGATATTTTAAGTGAATGTTGCTTCACGTTGCATTTCATCAATGTTAAAGTCAAATGGCGACGATAAGTCGTCCTGGACACTGCCTATTTATCATTATTGAGATCTGGATTCTAGCATATGACATAGAATAGTCCTGTCAAAGTTTGAATAATGTTAAGGCGACTGAACACTATTTCATATATTTTATAAATACGAAGGTGACGTTGACACAGCAAGCAGGCATTGAATTATCGTATTCGAGTCGTACCATTGTTTATTACAATAGACACTTTATCTATTATAAATTACAATATGATATCTTGAAAGTAACCGTTTTCTATGTTTATTCAGTAATGTTGTTTTTAAGCATGAATATAAATACTTCATCGGATAAAAAGACTCCAGTGCCAGTGCCTTGCAGTTTGCTGGCGCAAACCCTACTCGATACAAAAGCAGACAGGATAAAGAAGGTAGACTATATTACGTGGCCAAACTTCATGAGGGTCTAATCTTGGCCAGGAATCAAACCCCACGACTCTTGCGGTTCATGTATTTACTGTCAGACACGAGATTATCTGAGCTAACCAAAAGCGTTCTGTTCTGTTCTGATATAAAATGATTCCAGTTACCGATATTGTCATGGACGTCTGAGAACTTTTATTCTGTTTCAATGTAATGACAGCCATATCACAAGTAGCTACTTCAAACTTCACGAACGATCGTTCTTTAACCGGAAATGATCTATAAGTGACGTCACCACGTAATTTTTGTACAGCATAGAAGGTTGTAGCTGGAATTATAGTAAAATGTTAGTATAACCTCTGCAGAGTGGTCCTCTTCTGAACAAATCTTCTGCACAACAACAGCTTTACATATTTCCCTTTGGCGTAATTTTACTTTAATTTAACCTCTGCAGAGCAACAACCTCTGTACAGCAACCGTTACACTTTAAAACACTGTCTTATTTGAATGTGGAATGTAAATAGAATGAGCACAAGAGGTAATTCATTCAAAATTTTCAAAAACCGTTGTCAAAATGAAGTTAGGAAACACTCATATAGCCAGAGGGTTGTAGATCCATGGAATAATCTCCCACAATCAATTGTCAATGCGCCTTCTCTAAATTCCTTCAAAAACCGCCTTAACAAGGACTGGACTGGAGGACCTGACAAATTCCGACCTAAATGTTTAAGTTTTCATTAAATTCCTCTACCCTATATGTAAGTCGCTACAAGTGATCAGAAAGGACATTTATGAAAGACTTGTACATAATTTTAAAATATATTGTTGCTGTCTTTTCTAATATGAACTGTGTACATAGTGTTTTTAGTGTTAACAATAGTGTTTTTATAAGTGATGCCACCGGAACAACAACAACAATCAAGTGTTAAACTATATCAACAATTACAAAAGACAGTTTATGTATATAATTTACTAACGAAGAACAAAAAAGAACTTAAAAATAATATCTCTTTTGAGAATTCAACATAGAAACAGCAAAATAAAACTGCCAATTAGAAACTTGATAGTTTATTTGGGTTGACCGACCCAAATCCGGCAGTCAATCATTGTGAACATTGTGAACATAATATAACATGGAATTCACTATACTCACTGTACAGTATATTTTGTTGAACTTAATAGACAATAT
The DNA here is from genome assembly GCA_025267735.1 of Mactra quadrangularis. Classification (NCBI taxonomy): domain Eukaryota; kingdom Metazoa; phylum Mollusca; class Bivalvia; order Venerida; family Mactridae; genus Mactra; species Mactra quadrangularis. Next base: position 53,026,048 of record CM046299.1, on the reverse strand, counting down.
GTAGCCTATTCATTCTGTAGTTTTCAAATTTTGTTCATGCCGCGCATGAACAAAATTTCTATTATTGTTCATTATACTAGTTATTGGTCAATAGAGACTGTATATAATGGATTTTGTCCATGCGGCGCATGAACTAAATTTGGACTGGATTTCAGTGTTTAATCCTTAGTGAAGATGTCCCAACACATGTGATACATTTAGTCTCATATTTGTAAAGGGGCTACTTGAAGTGTCGTGTTTATGAGGGTTAAAGGGGCTATATGAAGTCTATTTTTTAAAAGGGTTTAAGGGGTTATGTACAGTGAGTTTAGTGAATTCTATGTTTAAGAAATAACTTACAGTTGTCTATATTTTGTTGTCTAATAAAATATAGGCACGAGTTGTGATGCGCGTATGATTAAATCACGAGTGCTTTAGCACGAGTGATTTAATAAGCGCATCAAACGAGTGCCTATATTTTATTAGACAACAAAATATAGACAACTGTAAGTTATTTCGATTCTAACATTGTAAAAAACATCCGTAAAAACGAAATATTTATATAACTATTTTTAACTGTCAGAAACGTCATGCTGTTGAAATCCACCTCAGAGCAAAGACCGAAAATAGCATTTATTTACACAATTCTCACAGATAGGTGTTTCTTAATCCGAACAAAAAATATTAAAATCTTAATTATAGAATAGAAACCAAATTGTAAAAGTCAACCCTAATAAACTCGGGCGCCATTTTCGGCTTTGCGCATTTAACGTAGGGAGTAAAATTTCAACAGCCGTCACGAGCTATATTTTGTTGAATAATAAAGCATAGATGACGTCACATTAAATAAAGAGTGTAAACGCACATGCCTATGTTAGAATAAATGATACATTCCACATTCAAATAAGACAGTGTTTGAAATAGTTCCTCCAAGTGGGTGTTGATCAAGAGAGGTTGTACTGTATATGTAAAATGATATTTACAGAGGTGATTGTATCACGGCGGAGTTCATAATGATGCCCTCTAAATATACAACACAAATATGGCGTCTTTAATGTGTGCTCAGTACAAACTACTTTTCTAGAAATATTATTGTATTTATCATATCCGCAGTATGCGGCCTTCCTAATTTAAAACTTACGGACACATATTGAAGAGGTACAAAGAGACAATCTCTTGTTACTATTTTTTCTATCGAAACGATATGAGCATTTTTATATATACATGTATAAACAAATATATGCGTAGGTCTTCAACATGTGTCTGTACATTTCTTCAATTAGACAATCCACTGAGTGCTCTATCATTTGATGAAACTTGGTATATCTAACCAAAAACTGGACAATGCACCGTTTATCAAATCTTTATTTGGTAATGAACAAAGGCCAAATTACAAATCTAGTTCCAACATTGTACATGTATTCATTTATATTCCAAATTCTATACCATTATACCCGTGAGTGGTATGTTTGTATGACATTCATTTGCTTTAGAACTTTAATCATGAAATAAAAATACATCATTATAATTATCATACACTTTGTTTGTTCGTTCGTTCGTTTGTCCCGCTGTCCGTCTGTTCGTTTGTTTCTTCGTTTGTTATGGGTTTAAGACACACTAACACATAATATACAAATGTATATGCTTACGACATTCGTTGAACATTCCTTTTAACCTAAACGCCGCGCTGATGTATAATGAACATTTTACCAGGAAAGAGAGTATTTATTATTTACTACGCAATATAACTACAATATCATTACCTAAATCTTCTGGTGAACATTTTATTTCATCAATACGACCATTACAGTCATTGTCCACACCATCACCGGGTGCTGAGATGGTTTTAATACAATCCTAATAATTAAACAGAAATCAAATGAAAAGTGGAAACCACATTAAAGTCGGATTTAAAAATTTAAACGCAAAAATTACGAAGGGAAATAATCCATAATATAGGCAGGTAGAATTGTGGTTACTTTCTAATTCTGATCATCACATGGTATGTTATCATTGTATGAAGTTTCATAAAGATCTGACAATAAATGGCAGAAATATATGGTAAAGAAAAAAACTTTAAAGCAATTGTTAACGACACCGGACGCCCGCCCGACCGCCCATCCGCCCAACCGACCGACCGCCCGACCGCCAGCCAGTGTTTCACCAAACTATTAGCCGAATTTTTTCGTTGAAAAATCCGGTTAAAAACAATCGTCAATTTTGGTGTAATATCGAGTTTTTATTTCATCAATTAATCTTTGACAATATTTTCTAGATTAGTCCAATAAGAGCGTGCCTGATCAAATAGTGATTGATCATGTTAATTACGGTCTGGTAACGTTTAATATAGACTAAGTAAAATCAGATTATAATTGTACTTTACCTATCATATGAAGTAGATACAGGTTACCTAGGACGTAACCTTTCCAAGAACGGCAAGTATGTTGACTGACCGCCGTGATATGATCTATATAATGAGTTGCTGCAGCTTAAATCTACGATGGCATAGAGGTGACATGGAGAAATATTTAAAATTTACGTGCGCACGCAATAACGTTTACGTGGCCACGCAGTAGCTATTACGTGCGCTCCAATCTGAATAAAATCCGATCTAAAATTTTAACGCTCGCATACTCGCTAATTTAGATCTGGCCTTTTCCAAACAAAGGTCACGTTCAGGTGACCTTTTCTCATCATAATATTCATGACGAAATTGTTATGATACGTAACTTGTTTACATCGTCTACGTCACGCAATTTGAAATGAGCCACCCAATCGCAGACTGTGAATAATACCGCTGTTAAATTTGCATGCAAACCTTGGTCTAAAAATAGAAATTACGAAATCAAAATGTGATTAATAGTGTTTTCGTCTAGATGAAAGCTACGCATTGATTGGTCGACACAAAGTTCATCTCGACGTGACCTTGCATTGACTAAGTAGAGATCCAGTACGACAACGCGAGTAGAACAGGCTCTCTGTTTACGGAGATTGCGTGCGCTCGCAATAACGTTTACGTGGCCACGCAGTAGCTATTACGTGCGCACGCAATAACGTTTACGTGGCCACGCAGTAGCTATTACGTGCGCACGCAATACGCACGTTTACGTGGCCACATAATAGCTTTACGTGCTCACGCAGTACTGCATGACCGCGTAAACGTTATTGAGTGCGCACGTAAATTTTAAATATTTCTCCATGTCACCTCTATGCCACAGTATAAATCCCAATTAAAAAGTTAAAAAATAACTTGAGCGGACTGACGATGATGGAGCTTTAATATAATGCATTATAATAAAACCTAATAATTTACTTTGACTCACCGTTTTCTCAACGCTCCAATCAGCAGCCAGTAAGAATGATGAGGTGCCTTGACAGTAACCATAGCCAATCAGATTGTCACCTTCCATTACTACATGAGCGACACCTGGTGACGGCTTCGCTACATATAGTTTAAAATCAGCTTCCGGTATGTCTTCAAGGTCAGCAAGAATAGTAAGCAATGTCATATCAGCAGGTTCGATGATAGCTATTGAACCATTACTGGGTACAAGCACTGAAAACATCTTTTCTTCATCGCCTTCACAGTGGAAGTACACACCGTTTTCTATTTCCTGCTTCAGATGTGGTACTAGAACCATGGACGGTGACCCAGTTACTGTGTCAGTGATGTTGTACAAATCCACGGACATAACCTGCATGATCATCACCGGGTGGGTTGATTTAATCAGACTGTATATCTTCCAATCCATACGTTTTTCCACATAGTCTCCAGCTTTTTCCAACATGAAAGGTGAAAACCCAAGAATATGTACCGTCGTGCCGTCAGTTTGTGAAATGATTTTTATCACGTCCCCAGCTGTGTTTAGTTGGTTTGGGGCCACAACAAATTTATTCCCCCATTTGTTGACTGGAACAATCTGTTCAATGATAGACGTTGCAGTACCATCTGCTACAGGGATATCAGTGGCCCCTACAATGACGCTGATTGGCTTAGAGGCTTTGATATAGGTACCAGAAAGGTCTTGCTCGCTTTCAAAGTGTAGTGTGTCGTATTCATTGATCTGATAGGCGATGGCTGTCCCAGAATGAACTCTTGGTGTGGTTACTTTGTTCGATACACAGACAGGGGGATTAGTTATCTTATCTGGAAACACGACAGTAACTTCAGTGGCGTCTTCTATGGCTGTTATTACAAATTGACATTTTCCACCTAATGTACAGTAAGTGGCAACGAAATACTCATCACCAAGTTGATCATCAGGGATTGCCAAGTAGCCATCACCTAAATCTTCATTGTCTGTGTTCTGGAACACGTGCAGAGTGAACTTGTCAGCAGAACTAACAGCAATACCTCTCTTAGCAATTTCTGTACCTTGTGGAATCAGGTTCTCACATTCAGAGTGGTTAAAGTTGACTTGTTTTAAATCAGTGTTCACTACTTCGGCATCTGTACATAGTGGTGTAACTGAGGTGATTTTAGGACTTTCACCGGTTGTCTTAAAATGTAGAGAACCAACTTTTCTGGGAGGGTTAACTCTTCCAAGAAATGCCACGTGGTAAGAACTTGCATCTGTAGAAGGATTATACATCAAAAATACACAAATAAGTTTCCACAGTGGCTTTAAAAGTCATTGGACAGAATCCTGTTTTTATGAAAAATTGCTTTTATTTACTCTTGAAAATAAACAATCTGAGCAAATTTAAAATCAGTTTTATTAGTTCATCAAATTTTATTGAATTTACCTTACATGAATAAGCTTTAATTCTAGTTATATTAGTTGATCTTTTTTTCATTTGTCCAAGAACGTTTGAAGAGCTCTTTGAATGAAAAACTTACACTATTGATTTTTTTATTGGTACCTCTTTTATACAAATTTGATTTGTATTAATTTGATGTGTGGCAACATTTTTAATATAAAATAAAAATTAGGAATATTTATGGTTTAACAGCTGACCTAATCCTAAAAATAAGACCCTACGTAACTTTTTTTCATTTGGACATTTTTCTGTTACATAACACAAGAACGTCCGTATGATAAAACAGTTATGTAGGGTCTTATATTTAGGACTACAGCTGACCTAACCAAATTTCAAGCCTACGTTTTATGTCGTTGTTAAAGTGCGCATGAATACATCAATTTAAGTAATGAAATATAAGTTGAAACTTAAAAATAAATATTTCTTACCTCCACAATGAAGCAACATACAAATGCTGATCAACAATAAAAGAGATCTATCCATATCTGCAAGATGTAATTATACTTAAACTAAACAAACAACATATTAACAGTCTTAGCAACAGTTTTAGTTATTTCAGACGTATTCTTTGACGTCTCAGTTGAACTACTTTATTCAGCAGTTGCGCCGGCCACTATATAAACGAGCGTATGAATACAAGTGATTCGGCTCATTTGCATAATGCTTCGCTGTTAAAATGTATTTGCGCTTGAAAAAAATGATCCAATTAATTATTTGTTCGCCAAAATTGAGGAATTTTAGTTGCTGAATAATAAACAATAAGATTTTAATCTTAATTGAAACCTGTTTACAAGATATCGATTTTAAAGTTGTTCTTTCATTGCAAAATGAAACTTGTATCTGGCCTTGATGTTCCTTATGTCTAGTTTACACTGTCCCTGGTTACAGCCCCGGTACATCCAGGTTTGGGCACCGGGACAATCCAGGGCTACCGAGACAACCGTAGCGACGCAGTGAAGAACCGTTTTTAATCTGGATTATACACTGTAGATTTGGCAATCAACCCGCATGGGGTGATACCAATACCGGATATAATGAACTATGAATGTGAATTTTAATCGAGATTTTTATAGTTCGGGTAATTAAGATCTTTTTGTATTGTTCTAGGACATATAGACATAAACAGATATTAGATGTTGTATATCCCTTTGGAGTACATGTTGACAATTGTAAATGTTTTGAAGAGCGGAAAAAAGATCTGAACAACTCACCCCGAGACAACTCAACCCGCCAGTTGGGACAACTCAACCCGTACATACGGACAACTTACAAGACTATTTTTTCACGCGTTGGTGTAAACCCAACTTCATATCGTTGCGTTTAACCTGACTGCGCATGACCGAATGTATTTATCCGCACGTTTTTGTGATACGTTTCACTTGTTGTGGTTTCTCAGACCCGAGTTGCAAGCTGACCATATCATAAACTTCACGCGACTACAAAACACGTCCATATTGCTCATACTTTTAGTAAATCAAACGTTTTAGTCAATATACTGAATCATTCGGAACGACCTCGGTGATCATCTGCAAAGAAGATCTCCGAGGTAGTTCCGAATGTAATGAATTTGTCAATAATTGTATTTACATTTACGTCAAACAATAAGTGATATTTTAAAGCAACGGTAGGTTTATCAATTATACAATACTGAGTCTATTTGCCTGAGTTTGGAATGTTTGAAAGTCGGCCCTATTTGCAGCTATAAATTATGATCTTGTGATTAAAATCAATAGGTTGAAGAAAGTGACTAGATGTAACTGAAAATTTCAAGGTTAATATAAAGTTTCACTCTGATTAGAAGAAAATCAGCGCTATGAAAGATCCAAAGTAAAGACAAATCTCTAAGCGTATTTGGGACTTCTTTTATTCTACAGTCTGATGACTTGTCCAGTTAGTTATATTGACAGCGCCTATCAACCCGGAGATTTTTGTGATTTTAATGCCGGGAATATAGGAAATAGGGTTAACATTTTAAACTCAGAATTCCCCCAACTATTTATTTTTCAATTTTATTTTATTTTTTCAAGATTTATACCATAAGAAAGAGGATGAAATGAATTATATGAAACTAAATTGGATGGAATAACAAATACTTAAAATCTCAGTTATATTAGATTAAGTATCAAAGTCCTTCTTATTTCTATACAGCGCGCACTAGCCTACTAGGCTCATCGATAAAGGACAAATAGTTGGATATAGAATTTATATCCTACTTGTTTCACAGCCCAAGGTAGGTTTTAAGTTGTAGGACTATGTGACCCTTTCACAAAAATAAATTAAGAAAAGGTGCATTGGTCAGTAGTTTGATTCTAGATTCAGAGCTTCTACAGAAGCATCAAGTATGTCAATTGACCATCGCTGTATGACCTAGAGCACTGCAAAGAACCATAAAGGACAACTACTGGACACTTGCTTGATCATTGTTTTTCTACTGATCTGGTCAGAAAATATTTATGAAAAACTGAAGCCGACAAAACAGTGAAGAAAATAAAAATATATTTCATAAATAAGACATTTAGACAAAACATGGAAGAAAACAGAATGCATTAGTACATGTAATGAATTACAGAAAAAAAATCATAAAATTTTTGACGATTTTTTTATCGTCGAATGTCATAAATATTGTATATTTAGTTATAAGAATGTGTTGGTTCTTCTTGTATAACTCTAAAACCACGTAGTTATGGTGCAATTTAGTTTAAAACAATACGATGATATCACAAATTCTTCACTGATGACGTCATATCACGTGTTGTTAACTTTATGACGTGGAGATATTCCTCGTTTCCATGGTAACATTACAATAACACGATGATTAAAACAATAACTAGTACTTCACCCCATCCAATATCTCGTTTTGGTCTGAAGCCATACTTATCTGCCTTTTGTAACCCGCCTTTCTCTGAAAAATAGAATACATGTACGTGTATCTCAAATTTGCTAAACAGTGTACACAGTCTTGTGATCTTCAAAGAGTAAACAAACATAGATTTTTCGTCAAATCTTGAAGTAGACAAAAGTACAAAATCAAATATTTCACTTATAATAAATGTTATATTTTTGTCCTACAATGTTCACATTAGCTTGTGAGTTGTAATTGTTTACTTTGAATCTTCCCTACAAATTATTCCTGTATATGGGTGTTCGCTTTATGAAGTGAATTTATAAGAATTGTTACATTTTGTTCTTAAAAAATATCAATTGAAATTGAAATCATTGTAAAAATAGTTGAAGTAATTACATTTTATAGTCTAAGTTTCGTGGTTATGTACGTTCGCCGACTTTACAGCTATTACCCCCGGTCATCGAGCTATCTGTATCTATCTATCAATCTCCCAGGGCAGTCCTTTAACCCGCTTAATGCAGCCGACATAGTGGCACAACGGAATTATACCATCCACGCAGGCATCTGTCACAGAATAACATATCCATTTACACCTAGGTGAAGTGAGGCAATCGTAGGTAAGTTTCTTGTTCAAGGAATTAGCAGTGCTCCTGGTAGGGTTCGAACCCGGGACCTCACTATCCCTTAGCGCGCCTCCAACCGCTGGACTACTACTGCTGCTGTTATCTCTCACATATAATGTTCTGTTGTGGCAGCACCACCCAGTCGTACGAGGGACTACTTTATACCAAGATATAGAGCTAGGCATGATTTCATAGTAAAACTAAAAGAAAACATTAAAAACTCATCAATTATTCATACCTGGTTTCTCTTCTAATACAATAACTTTGTTATCACCACATAATTCTTTTGACAAAGGAGATAACTCTGGTTGATTCTGGTTCTTAGATTTCTTTACATTTAATGTTACATTAAATTCTGGATATTGTAGCTGAAATGGAATAAAATAAAATAAAATATCAGGGGCGGATCCAGGATTTTATTTCTACGGGGGGGGGGGGGGTCAAAACTTTTCTAGGGGGGTCCAAACTTTTTCTTGGGGGGGGAGGGGGGGTCCAAATCTGTGCAGAATAACGCAACGTAATAAAAATAAAAACTACATAACCATTAGATACATGTTCAGCACAAAGGCGAGAGAAGCGGACCCGAGAAAAAATTGCTTATGATACTTAAAAATGTCTTACAATTAAAAAATACACTCATGAACATGTACATTTTGGAAATTTCTGGGGGGGGGGGGTCCGGACCCCCTGACCCCCCGCTAGATCCACCTATGAATACAATAAGCTTCCACTCTCAGGACCATTCTAACTTTATGGTCTAAAAAGCGGAGCTGTCTTAAGACAGCCATCATTTTAATCAACCTTTTATCAATTGTATTCAATTAGGGACTTTAGTCAGTTATCTTTCCCTGATAAAATCTGAAGCAATCCAATTGGTAAGTACAAATGTAGGTCCTTACAGTTGGAATCCTCGGATTTTATCATTGAATTCCTATGTAAGGATAACAAAATATTTCATCTAATATCTTTCTTGTAAATGAAGATATTAACAGAAGTGATGAAATTTAAATAGTTATTTACCTAAAAAATACTTAGCTTGAATTTCAATCAAATTGACTAATTTACAAAAAAAAATATTAATGATTAATTTTGACAAATTGACATTGAAAAGTAAGGGTAAAATCCGAGTAATCCAACTAATTGAACCTATCTATTTGAAGAGTATACAAGGGGAAATAACTGACTAAAGTCTCTTATTCTTGCCTCTATGACTTTCCATATATAATAGTGTCTTCCTATATCACTTAATAACAATTCCTCAAAAAACACAACGGAAATAGGAATTTATGTTTTTACTCTTTTTTGTGTCATCCTTGATGTATGATGTGGTTTGAATGGCTATTAGATAATTCATACAATGTTGTTTATTATTGTAACTTGTATGTATATTTTATATAAAATAAATCTATGTTTTCTAAAATTATTTATTTCCGATTTCAAAATCGTCAAAAATCTTTTATTCCAATATTTTGATTAAGTGTGACTTTTATGGAACTGTTTGACCCTTTATTTCTAGACTCAAACATACGTTGTAACATACTGGCCAGGGGCGGATCCAGGATTTTTTTCTAGGGGGGGGGGGGGGTCCAACTTTTTCTAGGGGGGTCCAAACTTTCGAACCACAACCATATTATACACAATTTGCAGAATAATCAACATATTAATAATAAAAACTACATAACTAGTAAATCTGTGTTAAGAACCGAGAATAATTGCTTCATGCTACTTAAAAATGACTTACAGTCGAGAAATACACTAATAGACAGATAGATTTTGGAAATTCTAGGGGGGGGGGGGTCCAGACCCCCCTGACCCCCGCTGGACCCGCCTATGCTGGCTTTATCAGCCGCCATTTGTCACCCTTATTACACAAACTTACTGGAGGCCAACTTATCCGTATATCGTTCATTTTTTAAAAACGTAACAGTACGTTTCGAACCGGTTTTAGAGAACAAGTTGTTAAGCCTAACCAACTATGCTGGAACTGGCATGAAAAACAATGATCCAACTCTGTTCGTTCAATAAAACTGTTTCGAAACGATTCTTTATTAAACAAAAACTTTCAGCACCGGTTACTTCCCTTTTTAAAAGAATAAACCCAAAGGAAAATAAGTTAAGACAACATTATGTGACGTCAACGCTGTGTAGAATATGATCCTAAGATAATGAATATGTTAACTATACTCACAGGTGTACCAAAGTATGATGAAGTGTTCACCATGAATTCAATAGCTTCTAATGGTGGTAAAGGAACGTCTTTAAGTGACAGCATTATACAAGATTTGTCATATTTACGTCTTCCTAACATGATATTCTGAAATCAAGAAAAATATTTCAAACAATGAAAGAACAATTAATGTAAGAGAAAAGAGCATTGCCGAGGGTGGCCGAGGGATTGCGAAGTTTGACAGGTAATGTTTGAAAAGCAAGCTACGTGTTGATTCAAAACCACCATAGTTACATTCCTTGATCAAGAAACTTTATTCTCATTGTGTAGAACTGAGGAATTTAAGGACTTAAAGGTTTTATTCGTAAGATATTGTTTAACGTTTAAGCTAAATAAATTTAGATTAAAAGTCAAAAACGAAATAGAATTTGTTGTCGACAGAAAATGTCATTTCAGTTAAGTAAAGGTATTTTTCGGTTTGGAACAGCTCATCGTGAAACCGATTTTAGAAAAAAAGTAACTTTGTTTGTTCAATTTCTAAAACTTGCAGGTTTAATATACATATAGATAGATTTTTTAACACCCAAGATCAAGAGATATTAATGAGACGCGCAGTTCGCCTGAGCATTTTTCAGTACTGGTAATCCTGCATTGATCAGTAGACATCTGCCTACTTTCTCACATAAGTTTTGATTGGAGCTTGTTTTGTATCCATTAACCATTTCCAGTGAGAGGTTAAAGTGACTTAAAACGGAGCTCCTAACCACTCGACCATTGAGACTGACCAAGAGAATATTATATAAGACACAATATACATACAGTGAATGTATCTAAGAAATAAAATAAATGAATAAAACAAAATGTTCGAAAATTTAATGCTGGTTTCCGGATTTCAAACGATGGTATCAAAAGTGATCGGAAATTAATGCAGGTGCCAAGATTTCACACGCTGTTTTTAGACGGAGGAAGTCTTTCGGAATTTGAAAGATTCCATATTCTTTAGGGTCCAATATTTTAAGTCAAACTGTACTTTGAACCATCTGACCTACCTGACTGTAGTCTATGATAATGTTTGTACCGGAATTATCAATCAGCTGTACTTCTTGTCCTTGTATTACAATAGATTGTGTCATACTTGGGTCAATATTTCCTGTTTGTCTACCAGATGATCTAGACTGACTCTCACCATATCTACCATTATAACGTATAGAGTAAGCTCTCTGGAAAAATATAAGATAAAAGTCATATAAAAGGGAGCTAGTATCTTCTATTTTATACAAGCTTGAGATTGTAACTGATATATTCTAATAAAGGAACATAAGAATGACTATTTTCATACAGAAAATGAGGTAATAGTTGTTTCAGACCAAAGTGGCGACGATAATTACGTAATTCTTATAAAAGGGAGATAATTATTGCTATTTCATATAAAAGGGAGATAATTATTGCTATTTCATACAAAAGGGAGATAATTATTGCTATTTCATACAAAAGGGAGATAATTATTGCTATTTCATACAAAAGGGAGATAGTTGCTATTTCATACAAAAGGGAGATAATTATCACTATTGTCAAACAAAAGGGAGATAATATCTATCATATTCACATGAAAAGGGAGAGAACTTTTTCTATTTTCATAAAACATGGAGATAAAAACTCAATCTAAAGTAAGTGTTCGTCATGACTCTACGATAACGCTAGTAGTTCAATGAATCTAACTAATCAGGAATTATTCTACAAGTATTGAATATCAATTAAAAATGGTAACATTGTGTAATGTATGGTTTGTAACGCCGCTATATTTGTATACTTACTGCTATCGGATGTTCTTTTTTAAGACGATATCCTGACGTCACGATCACATATACAGATAAAACAAGAAACACAAGGAACTTCATGGTTCAATATATCTGAAAAATAATGTTATAAAAATAATACAATTAACCAAATATAAAAAGCTCTTATCAAACTTCTCACATCAGAATGTGGTGTGTCCTTACTTTCAACAAAGGGAGGTAACCGCTGCGGAGAGCAAGACACCTGACATTAAACACAGCGTTAGAGAAGACGTTTTCGCTAACATCAGATCAAGTTTTAGAAAGCTAGGCTACTAAAATTTGAGTTCGATATCTTATTAAGCTCAAACATTACAGTTAATTGTCGATTCAATATATACATAGAAAAAATAAGAAAGGAATATCAGACTTAAATTTTTCTTAATAACGTTCTACAAAAAAATGAATATGTTTTTCACTAATCCGAGAATGTAGGGTCCATGACTTATCTGAGCTTTCCTGAAATCACTTCAGTAGTTTTTCTAAATGACAATCTTTAAACGTATACTGAGTAAATATATTCAAACAATGCTGTCATTTTCTCTTAAATATTGAAGTGATGTTACTTAAGTATCAGTGAACTCTTTAGTTGTGATTTTTTGTGAATCCAGAGCCTGGACATGATTCTATCCTGGCAAACTTGTATAAATACTCGAATTGAATTCATACATGTACATTGTATAGTAAGATAGACGAGAAATTTTCATATTTGATTAAACCAGGGATTCTAAATTTTATAAAATCCCTGATTAAAGCTGTAATAGTATATGAATTTAGATAAACTAAAGATACGTACTGTTTAACTGATTTAGATGATGTATTTATCCGACCTGTAGTTATACGCTGAGAAAATCAACTGCCAAATAATGTTGCAATTTTATTCAATTTAAGTTTACTAAATTATTTTGTATCCAAAATTCAACTCCCTCACGATGCAAATTTCCATGATTATAGAACGGTCGAACCGACTTTTATACGCGCTATGATACCAACCTTAAACTTCCATCGACCAATCAGAAATGAGTATACGTACATTAATCCGTCAAAATGAATTTATAATTTGTTTCAACGCTGTAAGCTATGTTTAAGTTGCATAATTTGCATTATTCGGTGAAAACACGATAATTTACTGGTTAGCACGTTCTGGGTCAATAAATTGTACCACAATAACAACTTGATTTTTCCGGTAAGAAACAGATTTAATGTTTCTGGTGGTTTGTAAACAGTTCGTACAGTTAATGCCATGTTCCTATTTATCAAGCCCTAGGCAGCGTCAAGTACGATTTCTTGGAAGTTTTAAACCACATCCATTACGCAATTGTCTTTATTCATTTTTATTATTTACATTTGTACAAACATGAGCATGGTAAATGCCGTTTAGGATAACTTGAGACAAACTTCATACGCGGATCTAGCGGGGGGGGGGGGGCACCAGGGGGTCCGACCCCAGAGAAATTTCCAAAATGTACCTGTTCATGAGTGTATTTTTTAAATGTAAGCCATTTTTTAAGTTGCATCAGCAATTTTCTCTTGGCTCGCTTCGTTCGCATTTGTGCTTAAATAGACCTAGTGGTGTGTAGTTGTTTTTATTTTTAATATGTAGCGTTTTTCTGAAAACAGCGTATAATGTGGTTGTGGTTCGAAAGTTTGGACCCCTTCCCCCTTGAAAAAGTTTGGACCCCCTAGAAAACGTTTGGACCTCCCCCCCTAAAAAAATCCTGGATCCGTCCCTGAACTTAGAACGATATTCAATGTAAACAATGCCTCATGCTATCCTAAAGAAATCAGGGTCGGTAACGCAGTTTGTAGCGTGTCAAGATTTCAAATATAGTGTCTCGAAGAAAGTACGGGTTCGAATCACACACAGGGAGGTTACACCCTTCCATGAAAATTTGACAACTATGTCAATTTTCCTCCATAAATTAGGTATATGGAGAAGTTTTCTGCCTTGCGGTAGGGTAGGTGGTTAAAGAAAAGCCAGAAAAGCTAGGTTAGGTGCGCTGGACGCCGATATATATCATAAATTGTGTTGAAACGGCATTAACCCTGTATAAATATGACCTCAACGAGCTTTATTAAGTATGGCAGATACATTTATTACCCGGCACTCATATAATGTGATAAGTTATTGTAAGTTCGGTTTATCGTCTGCTTCTATATCATGTTCAGTCTATTTTTCAATTGTGTACGGCAACCCCTAATAATTATAATCATCTTCAGGCAGATAATCCCTCACAGTACCTTTTCACATCTGAGTAGAGTGGAACAACTGTAGTTAAATTTTTTACTCAAGGAAATTAGCTATGCTTTTAGTATGTTTCGAACTCGGGACCTCTCGACCTATGAGCGCGCTTCCTACCATTGGATAATTTCCTCTACATTTCTTTTAATTTAGAACTTTATCAACGCTTACGTTGTACTGACCTTTTATATTAACAATGTGAGTACATGTATAAGCATGGCCTACTCCATCCCAAAGTTTTTTACCAATTTAAAACTTAAATTATTTCAAGCATATTTTACTAACATAACAACATACACTACCCTCCAAAAGTTTTGTCACAGTTTGATCAATCAAATTGCTACAATGTCTAAGTTCAAATGAAAAACTATTATAAAGTTTTCTATCAACCTCCGAAATTATGGCCAATGTATCTCAATGAACCAATATCAAGTTTGAGATATTTCTGTTATTTCATATCCATAAGACAAATGTACTGATTAGAAAAAGCAAAATTGAAAATCATTTAACAATAAACTGCTTTTACAACTTTTGAAATTCTATTTAGTACAATATGAATTGTGAATGTGTGAAGAAACTTTTGGAGGATAGTGTATACAGTTTACAATGTACATATACACCATTTATAATAAATGTTTAATGTCAGAGTGGCCTGTTTGAATCATTAAAATGATATAATATGTACGTGCATCGCATTATTTCATTTATTAAGTTGACAAGTCCATGTTTAAAGTATATAAATATCCATGACCCATTATACGAACTATATATAGACTACATAATGATACCTTGACTGGTTGTTGTAACCAATACATTGTTGTTGTTGATAGGATAATTGTTTAGTAAGCACAGACCGTGTATTAGGTCGTAGTGTTCATATAAACGAGCAGTAGTTTAATTTTAAGTTTAACCACATCTAATATATAATCATAATTATCTTATTAATAATCTAATTATGCTACGGTAGAGTGATTTAAACATTAATTTGTTTATCGTATTAATATGTATTTTGTTGTTGTTGAATACATGTATCTGTATTTGTTTACAAACATAGCGTCGTCGCAAATCCAAACCGACGTATGCGCATTTTCATAGTTTTGCAAGAAAAAATGAGTTTTCAGAAAACAACTATTAAATATGACTTACGCCTTTGTGTAATTGATTTTTGTCTATACAGTCTATACTGGGAAATAATTCTTAAAAACGAACACAATGGCACCAAACACTCCATATTGCCAAAATGTTACTTAAGAATTTTTGGAATAAGAACGATGATATGTAAACTTATCCCCTCTAGTGTTATTGTATATTTTCTGTTTTATTTATTTCAAAGACCTATGATCCTACATCTGTGCTTGTGACGTAACCATTTACAGGCAAAGGGTCTCGGTACAAGTTAATCCCTCAGTCCCATAAAATCGTGGCTTGCTGTAAACCCGTACGTACGGACAGCCGTAGACCGTGTGAAGCCTTGCGTATTAAGGTGACGGTACGAACATGACACAAAACAACACACCCGTACGGAGCCGTAGTTAGAAGATATGCAAGTTTAATCAATTCTCGGCCAAGATTTTGTTCACGATTTGACTTTGAAACTGATACATGTATCCACGGCTCATCTCAAGGACCCTGGTAAAAAACGTAACAGTCCGTATGGGTACGCAAGAGTTCGTACGAGTCCTTGCGGAGCTTGATCGCGCGGCGCCTGTACGGTGCCCTCACGGCTTTTTTATGTTTATGGGACTGTAGCATTAGGCATCGAGCATGGCTCTTTGTGTGTTAAAATAACTATAAACTGAAGATTTGAGTCTAGTATAGGAATTTTCCAAGGAAATATAATTAAGTGTACTGTCCACCTCATTTGGTTCTGACTGAAAACATGTGTTTAAAAGTTAAACAGTGAGTATTAGTTCGAGGTGGCCATTCTAAATGAAAAGAATACTTCAAATCTCGCCTGTATGTTAGTAAACATATCCAACCGGCATACATTAACATCGCTGATTTAAATACTCGATTATCGATCCTAAATACAGTACAGACATACTGTAACGAGTATCTAAAACATTGGGGTAATGTATGCTCCACTGACAATTGAACAAAATTTAGCAATACGTACATTAAATAATTAAAATGGACACATATGTCACCCAAATATGATTCACTTAAAAGAAATTTGAACGTTACTTAGTAATACTTTATATTTCATATTTGGTTAACAAAGCAAATATTTCAATGTTATATAAATGGCTATTTATCCTCCCAGTGTTGCCATGGTTGTTGAAGTCTCGTTCATTGTACGTTCTAGAAGATAGATATCTTGATGTGAACACCATCTCATGATGTTTGTTGGTAGATGACCATCATCATGATATATTCTGGTCTCTGGTAATACACCCAGCCATTCTTTCATCATCTTCAACTGTTAATACATACAAAGAAAACATTTCATTAATTTAAGTCTCATTCATTGATTTCATTTTATTGATTTGACTATGTGTTTAGATACACAGTCATAGAAAACATCTCATTAATTTAAGTCACTGTTTAATGTTGTTGGATTTTATGAAACTTTCAGTGGCAAGTACATTAACCCCGCTGATTTAAATGCTCACCGTAGTACAATTGTACTCACGTTCGATAAAAAAAGATACCCGTTTTGTGTACGGGGCCATCGGACATACATGTATATCGAGTATTTAAATCAGTGGGGTTAATGTATGTTCCACCGACAGTATCAATCGCAAGTTAAACCATGACAACCAAAATTATACGTCACGAAAGAAAATGTTTACATCATGTTTTGGAAGAATACGTGTCAACAAAATACCAATTTGCAAAAAACCAGTTTGAAGAGAATCCATTATTTTCATTTTCAGACATATTTTTAACTGTCGTCATGGAAACAAATTTCAAAGAAATTATTAAAAATGTATACTATAATAATAACATTTATTTTGTCAATGATCACGAATAAAAAAATCTTTATCGTGTACGAGTTATTACATTATTCTAAATGAGGTAGTGTACATGTATACATGTATACTTGGGGACCTTATTTAGAGACGTATGCATTCTTTCATGATTATAAATTATGGACTCTGGTCTTGAGCCAGTAAGTATGTTTTATCCGGAGTTATTCAAGGATTGCAAATGACCATCGGAATGGAATTACCACAAATCAATTTTAGCATTAGAATTATATGTCCTTTAACAGTCCTAATTGCTCTATAACTATTCTTTTCATTGTTAAACGAGTGTTGAGTAACTTAATTTTTCTGGCCTATCACAATTTGAAGGCCAAGTTGGTAAACATATTAAATCTTTGTAACTTCATTCAAGCATGTTTTCTACAATACAATACAATACCTCAAGGTCTTCAATTCCTATATTGGTGTGCACGTGATCACGTTCTTCATACATCAGTGGAACTAGATAACATCTTGAACGTGTTGCTGCGATAAAATAATGCTGAAATTATAAACAAATAAATAAGCAATATAGTTCCATCATAAGGACCATCTCAACGCTGGTCTGTACGGCGGAATGGACCGTATTATATATTATAGGGACATTTTTCTTCTCAAATTAAGCATTTGTGTCTTAAAAAATGACAAAAATGGCATCATTTTGCAACAACCCATGCATGTGGTCTTCATGACAGAAGTTGGTGCAATTTTTGATGAACTTGAGTATATGTCCACCGAAACTAGCTTTTCAAGCATGATCACTTTAAGTAAACTCTGATGTTGTTTTAAACATTCAAAGGGTGTCACAACGACATTTAATTTCCAAGATTTCGAGAACAAGTTCCGATTTAACAGGAATGTCTCTAGAAGATGTATAATATATAAGGCCATGCAAAATTGGAATTTTGTTAAGCGTCAACTAAAGTTAGACAAACCTAGGTACCTATTCACAAAAACACACAAACTGAAAACGAAAACACGTGTCCATTCTAGCTACTAGTAGTATTCACACAAATAAGTACTTGGTAGTACATGAATGTTTTATGCCATTAATGTTAGATTTAAGTAATTCCACAAAAAAAGTATATACAACACACACATGTACATTTTCAATAATCAAATACACAGAAACAAGGAACTATCAGATTTTCTGAGAAAAATCAGCTATTAAATTACAGAACAACAGAATTATTAAGAAAATTTCACGAACTTTTTTTTATTGAGGACTCTAAAGCCTACGCCCACGCGGACGCTTAATAAAATTTCGGTATGGCATGGCCTAACTTGTATTTCTTCACTTGCTAAAAACTGACAACGGAAGAAGACTTGTAAACTTTACTAACATTTAAATGACGACGTTGTAGGTCCACTTGATTGTTTCAAAGGTCTTGGTATTGACCACATCTCGGGCTGTTGGATTTTTTCGCGGCTAAACAAAGTTTGATAAACTTTAATGAAAGACTTACCAAGTTGTTATCATAATAAAAATGTATACTATCTGATTCTGTAGACTCATGTTGAGCTGAGAATACTTGATGATATGTCACCAAGACAACCTGAAATAACAAGAGGAGAAGAAAATGGTGGAGAAAGTTTGGTTTGGTTTTAGGGTTGATTTATGATAAAAGAGGTCTACCACCAAGACACCATTATTTACTTAGTTTCTTAGATGGAATGAGTTCATGTCAGTCGCCTATGCTTTATATATTGTTTTACGCCACTTCTCAACATTTTCCCCAATCATATCGCGGCGATCGGCTGACCTACTCACAGCCCTTACAAAATGATTCTAATCTAGACTGGACGTCCCTAAACCTGTGAAATCTGGAAACCTGTGCAGTGTCCTAGGTCAGATTCCTGATTTTAGGATAAAACAACTTACATTTACAAAAAAGAAACAGAGAGTCATCGGAATGAATTCAAAAAATCAACATTAGTTTGTTTATCAACATATTATGTTTTTTATGATTCAAGGTTTCAAACTATGGAACATGAATAAGCTTAACTGAAAATAAAACTGCTCGCGGTAGACATGACCATTTATTTCATATTTCCAAGAACTGTTTGAAGGGCAGCGGATGTCGGTAAAGGGCTATGTAAATATTGAATCAACATGTACAATATTTTACTCACCAAACTACACAACACAATTCTTAAATCCATTTTTTGTATTTGGTCAAAATGATAATAAAGTTGTTTATGACAGTTATATAGACTTTTATCTCAGTCACGACTAAACCAGTGACGTAGCAACACAGCTCGCGGTTCACGTGCCACGGTTACATGACACAGTCAGACCGCATGTGAAAAAAGTTTAGAGTAAATTCAAAACTGCTTGATCAGTGAGGTCACGGAAGAAAAAAAAAGGATGGCCTTGTGAAACTAACATCACTATAGCTACGGCACTGAAATTTTTTTATATTTAAAAACATCGTAACAAGAAAGAATGTTATCTTGGTGGGAGAAGATAAGACAACGCGGTCATGACTTTGGGTTGTCACGTGACCCTTATCTGTGTCACTTAGTGGACTACGACATTTTGTGATGATAAGTTATATTATATTCAGAACAAATATTTGTAGTGATTTATCTCCTTATTCTCAATGTCAAATATGTGGCAATTCTTATATTGTTGTGCATAATCTTAAAGATAATCACGTCTGTTTTATCTCAGTCATAAGTCTATTGACTCACGGCCAGAATAAAGTAGGCCTTGCAACAAGTTACGGGCTCAGTTGTTTCCGGTCAGGTGCTGCCAGACTTTGGAATTCCCTACCTCAACATATTAGAGAACAAAGTAACGAAAACCAGTTCAGGAGTCTGGTAGCATCCTGGGAGGGCGACAGTTGTGCTTGTAGCTTCTGTTCTAATGTTTTATAGTTGCTATTTTTCTAGTTTAAATGTGTACATATTTAAGCATAGCCTGCTAGTCGTTTGTCTCTTATACAATTTAATTTATTTGTTTTATACAATTTTGATACTTACATCTATTATAATTTAACTATTGTTCTTAAATGTTCTTATGTATGTCACTTATATACTGTATGTCGGTCAAAAGCTATACATAGCTTATGTTTTGTATTATTGATATATTCTTACCGACAATAAAGAAATATTTGACTTTGACTTTGAATTGTAAGTGAAAGTATACGCTAAGGATGACAACTCCTGAGGCTACTGTTTATTATCAGATTATTAGCATTGTCGCCCCTGATTTCGGTGGTCAAGAAAGTTCCGCATGATATAAACATGATTCGATCTAGAGGCAAGGTCATATAAATTGTTAGTGAGTTTTCATTATCGTACCATTTGGATCCTCTATCTTGATAGCCTGGGTACAAGAATGGTACTTTTACGCTCACCGTTTCTTTGGAACACCTTGGTGATGAGCTATACACTGATCGTTAGGTTACGGAAATACCCGAGACAGTGGTTATTTATAGCAAAAATGTTTATTATATCGCCTTTTGACTGCTTATAGAGATCATTCTCGTTCCCAGAGCCTAGTAAGATTCTCGATACTAGCTTAACCTTTGGGTACGAGAATGATAGAAAACCCTCTTTTAAATACTTAACGCACTCTCGTATCACGAGGTTATCAAGATTCTCGATCTAACGCAAGTATCTTGATAGCCTCTGGTATACGAGACTGACTATACGCCACTAAACGATTTTTTTAAACAAGACGACAACGACGCGTTTATCATTCGCAATTGGTTTTTATAAACCGGATATCTACTGGGAACCAGATATAATCGGAATACCTCGTACATAATTTAAGTCGGGAACCATACATATTATTTCCTTAGGAACGAAGGTTGATTATGACAACGTAGTATAAGCTGAAAGAATCCTATTGTTGTTGGACAGTTAGGTTTATTTAAACTTTGTTGTGCAATTAAATCTCTCATATAACTCACCATGTCTCTACATTTCAGCGCTAACCAGGTAGGTTGGGATTTGTTAACTGAAAAAAACATCAAAACATTTTGCTGAATAAATTAACTGATTTTAAATCTTCGTTTTGTTGAATGAAGCTGCAGAGTGCAGTCAGTGTTCATGTGTTGTCTTTTTTGTTGGTGGGAAATGGGTGGGGTGAGGGTACATTTTGTGAGCAGGAAACTTCTCGTACTTTTGTTAATTTGTTACCCTTGATGTCGCTGGGCTAATCCCACCCAATCCAGATTGGATTCCTGTCCCTAAATATAGGAAGATTATGATAATGAAAAAAGAACAGACATAGGTAGATGGTTAACAGGTACAGATTAGTAAAAAGATTTGGATGACTGCTATCCATGCATCTTGTCAGGCATCTCTGGCTACTGAAGCAGTACCTAGGAATTCACCCAACTGTCACGTACAGTCCGAATTGGAACACATCTAGTTTAGCGGACCCCGGAAGTAAATATAAATATGCGTGCGCAGACGTGCAAAGGTACATGCCGCTAATTTACTGTTATTATGGGGGCTGCCGCACCCACACCCTCGCTGATATTAAAAATTGATTACAAAAAAGGTATTTAAAATAGTTATTAAAAATAATTCATTAAAAAAAATGAATAAAAAACTGCATCGTTAAAAACAAAATGGCGTCCAAAATTTGTAAACAACGCAACGTCCGAGCATGCGCAATAGCGGGGTCCGCTAAACTAGATTCTATCCGTCCGAATCTTCATTGGTACCTGCGGAACACATCTAGTTTAGCGGACCCCGGAAGTAAATATAAATATGCGTTCGCAGACGCGCGAAGGTACATGCCGCTAATTTTCTGTTATTATGGGGGCTGCCGCCCCCACACCCCCGCTGATATTAAAAATTGTTTACAAAAAGGCATTTTAAAATAGTTATTGAAAATAATTCATTCAAAAAATGAATAAAAAACTGCATTGTTAAAAACAAAATGGCGCCCAAAATTTGTAAACAACGCAACGTCCGAGCATGCGCAATAGCGGGGTCCGCTAAACTAGATTCTATCCCGTACCTGCACTTGCAATATTTTCTGGGTTTTTATAATGGGAGAGAAGGTAGCCCCTGTCAGAAAGATGCCAGATCAAGGGCCTCAGCAGTTCCCGTATCTTGTTAAATAGATGTATAAACTAATCAAACAGCTTTATTTTAAGTGATCATGTGACTTATTAGATACGCCAAAAATTGCAGCAAACAGTATATTGAGAGTTGTCCACTCGGCCTCATACAATGTTGTGCTAAAAGAATATATCGGCTTGTCAACAGTCATATAAAATAAGACTTAAACTTCTACTGATGTTGTTTGTTTTGCAATTTTCTTGAAAAAATATCTTGCGGATAATTTTACCATTTTGATGTATATGATGTTACAAACCTTGTGAAGTGAAGACAAACTTGGAATGAATAAAATGTTGTCATACTGTAGAACTTTACTTATCATACCCCCCCCCCAGTACCCACTAATCAATACACAGCAATTTCAATATATCAAGACCTACATAGTTGCTTTTATAAATAATAAATTATTTTCTGTATTATATGAATTGGTTTTACTGCATGAAGATTTTGTTCTCAATTTTGTTATCATTGTTTATTTTCTTATTCAGTATGACAAGAACTTCCAACCAACTCTTCTACAAAATTGGGAGGTTCCAAGGAGTTATAGAGAAGTGAGTAAATAATTTGTTTACTTTTAATGTTAACATAGTGTTTCCTTTGTTCACAGTATTAAAGTAAGCTATGTATATTACCGCCGTATTAGTTAAATATTTATTTCTAAACTAAGGTTGTTTAGAATTGAATAAAATCTACATAATTGTATTGTGTATATGTGTACTTTATTTCGCGTTATAAGTGGTCAATAAATATATACATGTGACCAGTACAGTTTATTTATGATTAAGAAAAAAGGCGACTGACATGATCCTCATGAAGCAGAGATATGTATATGTAATCTGATTAGAATCCATGGTTCGAACTGAGATTCGAGTCTTGAGCAGACTCTCTACCATGTTACCATAAAAGCTAGCTCCATGCAAGGGAGAACAAGTGCCATGTTAAACCTCTGCTACATATATTGTGTCTTTGATCGTGACTGTACCAGCCATCTTTGATTAAGATACTTGCAAATCTTAGTAAAATTATATCATTAAAGAAAACTTTGTGATAGGTTTCCTTTATGCTGAAGATTTAAAGCCTGATATGGATTAACCTTGTATGATTGAAGTACATTTATGAGCTGAATTTGTCTGAGTCTCAATAAAGTTGGAAAGTTTAAGCATTCCACTATATTTCCAGTACAGTAAATCTGAAAGTTTTCATTTATAGAATCACCTTAGGTTGATATTACATGATACAGTCATATCATATATTTTAATGCCCCTCAACCAATGAAAAGCTGCAAAGCATAACTCATTTGATTGGCTACCATAAACACCGCCTGCTGTTGAACCATAAAATGCTTTCTTAGATGTGATTGGTTGATTTAGATATGAAACTTACATCCAAATGAAAATGACTCACTGATTGGATAAGTAAATACATACAGACACTGAAGTGGATGTGGGACCAATAGATGATGTTGTTGCTTCACCAAGTGGCGGTTTTAATAAGATAGATTGTGATTCTATGTTTTGTGTGACTATTGTGTTGATATATAGAGTATATTTCATGTTCAAACTTTTGTTTATAATTTAGTGGATGATCAATAAAGGAATGAGAGATTGTGTAAGTTGTTTTAAAAAACTTTGTGTGTCTCAAATATCATACCTCTGGTTTCTTTTAACTTCTCATTTACTGTGTGATCATTAACTTCTCTAACATATCTATCTGGTACTGAGTACAACTTATGTTTCAGTGGAATGGGATAATTTCTGAGTTATAGACATGTGTACTATATTTTATTTCTCATAGTTTTTATGTTTTAATTTTGTCTAACACTAATATTTTGTTGTGATGGTCTGGTTACTAAATTAACATTTTTATGTTTTATGTTCATATCTTTAATACACCTCTGTTCCATACATGTAGTTCTGATAAGTTTCTTTCCTATTTAATGTTTTATATAGATAGATAGATAGAGTTTATTTAATAAATAGAGGATATTTGTTTATTTTGGTGTAAGATCTATTTATTTCACGAGTGAGCTAAGGATGCAATATTTTCACAAGTGCGTAGCGACAAGTAAAAATATAATATCCTTGGCTCACTCGTGAAATAAATAGATCTTACACGGAAATAAACAAATTTTCTGTTAATCATATGCTTCAAACTGGCTTTTTTTAAAGTTTAAGTATGATATGTCATCAGAACGGCGCATCCTAACAGTGAAAATAAACAAATTTATTTTCATTGTTTCAAAACAGTGAAATATCGTTTTTTATTTCACCGATAAATACTGGTATTTGACGGGGAAGCATTACAAAGGAAAATGTTACACACATGGCATTTAAATGATTAAAATTCAGTATGACATAAAATATAAATACTGTAAGTGCAATACATTCATTGTGCTAGGACATACTTTCATTTTTAAGGATGTCACAAAAAGGAAATGCGAACATTATATGTCAGTAAAATATTAATTATTACTTCTTTTTGGACTTTGGCGATTTTGCCGAAAGGCTTAAGTTATACCACAAATCCAAAGCTGTCAACGGAAATGCCAGACCAGTTTAACCTGCGGAGTGATACATATGTGTCTATGATTTACTAAGCAGTCATTTTCTAGGCAATAAAAGTAGTTCCGTCATATGACTCATCATTGTTTCACTGATCAGTGACAGGTGTTTACTTATATTGATAAATGTGTGGAAGGGACGTAGTCAAATGTCGTTAATACAATAAGCAGTATACATAGTGATCTATCTAGTGTAATTCAGGGTAGAATAAAGACTTCACCCACATTTTTGCCCTGCTTGATTTGTACTTTAATGTGTAAGGAGTAATCATTAGTCTTGATTTGTTAGGTTTCAATGTGCACAAAAGTCTTTCTGTATTTCAATACTTAGATTTATGTTCTTATAGTCTATCTCAATTTCTCAAATTCCCTCTAGAAAATAGAAGTGTATGACATTTTGGCAATGCAAATCTAATGATTTATTACTTGCAACAAGGCCATACAAAATATTCCAGAAATTTGTACCTATAAATCATGATCTGTTAATATTTTCTTTCAAACTTATCTCTGCATGTGTGTGGTTTATATCTTATCTATATACATTCTGAAACATATACTCTGTATGTGTCTGTGTGTGTGTTTTGTGTGCATTGATTTTCTGCTTCTTATCTTTTGTTTTAGTTTGAAAGTGTTTTGCTAATATTTCAAGTATATTGTTTACAGGCTGTTTCTTAAACTTTCTACTTGATATTAATATTTGCATTAGCTTGTTTTATTCCATTAATACAATTTAAAGGAGCTGTACTCCTGTGGAAATTTGAATCTTACCAGTGGTACCATTAATATTTTTTAGCAAGAAATATACCTGCAATTGGTTCTCTTCACAACGTGTGTGGATGAAAGTTGTCAGGACTAGTTGTGAAGTTCAGGATATTTGAGACATGAGAAAGGCTTCTTTTCCAATGTAAAAACATATGAAAAAAACACTAAGTCATCTAAGCAAATTCTTGAATAATTACCAAATTATACATGGCCATGAGGGCAATATGCAAGTTTACGGACTGATTGGTCAGACTGAGGAAGGTATATGGCCTGAAGCGTAATAGGCCTACAAAGAGAATCTATTACCAATGATTTTTTATTTTAATATATAAGGCCATTGAATTATATTATTATTCAGTATCTTATATTCCCCCACACTATGATTCTAAAATTATCTTTTCTGTATTTTGTATTGTTAGCCAGATTTTTCAACGAAAAAATTGGGCTAATAGTTTGGCAAAAAAACGGGCAGGCGGGTGTCAACTGCGTTAAAGTTTTTTTTTCCATATATTTCTGTCATTTATTGTCAAATCTTTATGAAACTTCATACAATGATAACATACCATGTGATGAACAGAATTAGAAAGTATCCACAACTCTACCTGCCTTTATTATGGATTATTTCCCTTTATAATTTTTGCATTAAAGTTTTTAAATCCAGCTCTAATGTGTTTTTCCCATTACATTTCTTGTTGAACTCAAATTGATCTGTGTAGTTTCCTTAGAACTCTTGTATGTTGGTATTATTTAAGAACTCTGATTGTCTCATCTATTTTTGTTCTAGTATATTTTGTAGTATAGTACCTAAGTTTTTTTGTTTTTTTTTTGTAATTGTTTCTTATACATGTTTGTATGTACTCTGTAACTATCTGTGTTCGATATAGATTGGAAGGTTGGACCATATTGAAAATTGGTTTACGCCAAATATGTTATCCACAATAATAAAATATTAAGTTGTTATTTTCCTGTATTTACAGAGACCAAGAGCATTTTCAGGTTTCACTCAAATAGTTGCCAACAATAAAGGACATTTGTTGCCTGGTGTTAAAAGATCAAGAGAATCACCATGGGGAACATTTATAGGAACTTGGGATATGCCAATAAAAATTCCAGGTAGGTATTATTAACCAAATGTCTGTCTCCTGAGCCCTCAATCCCCCTCCCCTTGACAGTAGAGGTGAATGTAGGGGAAAAGAGTCATTATATCATGGTCAATACATACAAGCTACAGGACAGTATGGATGAAACAAACTTTTTACATTTAAAAACAGAAATTGATTGTTAGTTTTATACTAATCAACTGTGGGAAGACTTGCGTATTACGGTGACAATACGCACATGGCACATAACAACACATCCATATGGAGCAGTAGCTGGAAGTTATGCAAGTTTAATTCATACTTGGCCATGATTTTGTTCATGATTTGACTTTGAAACTGATACGTGTATCCATGGCTAATCTCACGGACCCTGTCTGTTTTGGTACGCTAGAGTTCGTACGAGTCCTTGCGGAGCTTGATCGCACGGTGCCCGTACGGTGTCCTCGCGGCTATTTTTATGTTTATGGGACTGTAGCATAAATAAAATGTATTCTTTCTAAACTTGTTTCAAAACGGTAGAATAATGATTTTTGTAACACAAAGAAAACCCTGTAAGTCTCTTAAAGCATTTCCAATCACTATGAACAAAACAATGTGTTTATTTTTGTTTCACAATTTACTGTAACATTAGAATAGATTCAAATTATTTGTACAATGTTACATGTTGACATTGTTAGGGGGGTCAGGTGACGTGATGTTGTCATGAAGCCATTTTTTTAGTTTTATACTAAAGTTTAAGCGCTAAATTTGATTTTATTATAGACAAAAATAAAAAAAGAACATGTATTGAAACAGTAATTGTTAATTAATTATTTCATATTTGGCAACAAACCAAAAAATTAGTAATGCATCAAAATGCATCACATTGCCTCATTTTACAGCTTCCAGAAAATGTATACGTTCAGAGTGTTTACATTTTGTATCATAAAAAAAAATTACAATTTATAATATAAAGTTTTGCTAATTTTGGTGCCTTTTTTTCTGTTTATTTTATATAATAAAGATCGGCCTCATAAAATGGTACAAACTCCAATATGAAAAAGTCTGTAACTCCTAGACCCTTCAAGCTATCTAAATAGTTTATACCTTATATGAAAGCTCATTTTAATAGCTTTGTATTAAAATATGTTACAAAGTGATATAAGCATGGAACATAAAGGGTCTGAACCCCCTAACATTGTGTAAGTTAGTGAAGTCAGGTTACATATTCTGACAACATATCTCTATGATAAGATTGTTTGTTATTAAGTATTTTATAACTTTAGTCACAGAGATATGATTGTAGCATACTTATGTATTATTTGTTTATTTTAACACTAGTTACCTATAGATTATAGCGGACCAAATTGTCTTGACTATAAACAACAGATGAAGGTCACTGCATAATGAATTGGAACTAGTATTCGTCTAATAGTCAGTGACTAGCAAAAAGTTTGCTATTATCTATTTAAGTCATGGACTATTGATTATGACTCAAAACTTTGATAGTCGGTACTGACAGTCTTTTTTTTTAACACTAATTGGCACCAACTGAGAACTTATCAAAAAAGTTTGTGTTAAATGTTTCATTGTGATGATAAAACCACGTCTATAACCAGTACTCACCTACCTTTCCACAAGGTTGGTAATTTCTCCATTTATCTTATTAATGGAGGGAAATTGACGTAATTGTCATTAATTTTCATGGAAGGGTGTAACCTCCCCGGATGGGATTTAAACTTGTACCCCCTTCGGGACTCTAGATTTGAAATCCAGGTTCGCTACAAACTGCGCTCAAATTGGACCCGGGTTACTGATAGTTGAATAGAATTTATTAATAAAGGTGTTTGCTATTTATTACAAGTTTAATAGTTTGCTAATATATTGGTGTATATTTATAATTATAGGAAACAGCATGACAAACTGTACAGCTAGAACAGAGAATGCTGTATTAAGATTAGAAAGATTAAAAACGGATGGAGATATTGTTTTAGGTGGAAAATTAAAACAATGCAAGGTAACTAGTGTTATACTGTTGATGCAAAATGTACCACATACATGTAGTCCAGTGGAAGGCAGTTATAACATGTACCTTAACTTCCTATCTAGAAGCATTGGACTTGTAAAAGTTAATTCAGTCTTGTGAAAGTTACGATTTCACGGACTTAACATATTCTATAGATAAATGAAATTTAGATAGAATCTGACAATGTGTACCATAGGCAATTTTCTGTAACTGGAGCTTATTCATATAACATTATTTTAACCAGAAACTGCTGCTTATATCTGTATGCCCTTCAATCAATGAATAAATTGCATGATAAACTGTACTCTCCTGTGCCTCGATGAATGTATCACTCTTGTTTACTTCTAACCTCTGCTAAAAGTCTATATGAAAACCAATCTTTGGTCTACTTTTATACAGAAAAATCCATGCATCATACTTTCAGCCAATCCCTGGCAAGCTAACAACAAATACTTGCACATACTTGTTTTATGGCATGCCTGTCACAAGATAGAGTACATTAAACTTAAATACAATTTGTTTATTCTAAAATCAAAAACATGTCCTGAGACTTTTGGCGAGCATTGTAGTATTAAAGATTATCAAAATATTTTCTTTTTGTAATTTAAGGTTCCTCCTCCATTGCCAGTAAAAGCCGACAGAGATGCTGATAAAAATCTATCACCAAAGAATGCTACATCTGCCCCCCTTCAAGTTGAGAATGGGGCTAGATCAGGGGCCATGAACCCTGAACCCATGACCACAGCTCAAGCACCAGTACTCTCCCCTGCTATCAGAACACCAATTAAACCATGTACACCTAATATAGATTGGCCACGACCAGCCTCACAGAGGAGTAGAGCAAACTCAGCCAGTCCAAAATGTGCCGGACAAAAGTCGCCCCTCCCTGCAATTCAACCTGGAACTCCGGTCAAAGCAGACTTTAAATGGCCTTCACCACGTGCTTGCGAAGATCAGGTCGCTGCATAAACATTATATGTGAATCTATTAGTGTTTGATTGTAAAATTGTTTTAAAACTTGGGGTTGGTTCATAAATGTGCTTCTTGTTTTTTGTCTAAGCAAGAAATTTTAGGTTCATGCGTAGTTGTGTAAGGTTTTTTTTTGTTTAAAAAAGATTATGATGGCAAAAATTAATATTGAAATTATACAAATAAAGTTTTTAGAATTGTTTACATATTTTTCTGTCCAACTTACTATCACAATCATGATATTTTATGGAAACACAATGTTTAAGTTCTAGCATGGGCGCCTGAAACAGTCCCAAAGACTATGTAAAGTGTATGGATCTGAACAATGGTGACTGGTGACCCCTTTGTGGGTCTTAGTAAATGAGTACTATCTAGTTCTGTATTTTAACCATTATTTATAGATTTTATATCAACTGATATTTGTAATTATGTAACTCAATAGTTTACAGGAAGAAAGTACTGCACTGCACGGTAATTTTCATTTTAAGAGCACATTAACATATTTTTGTCTGAACTGATATTAGGGAATGAATATTTTTGTTGATTTTGAATATTGTTGTAACAACTAATGTTGAAGTTAAGGTCATAAAACTTATGTGGTTGTGAAACAGGGCTTGAATTTAACAAAAAATTATACTTGCAAATTTTTGCAAGTTGATTTAATTTCAACTCGCAAAATGAAAAAAATCACTCGCCTTTTTTTTCATTCTTTCAATGCTGACTTAAGCCTCATTAATTTTGACAGTAATATTTTTGTGTAGATTTCAACTCTCAAAAATTTGCTTGTTAAAAGTTACTCGCAGTTTTCAAAATCCACTCGTATTTTGTGAGTATGCGAGCCCTGTTAGGAAATTTGAAAGATTTTTGTTTACAATCCTAATGTTGCCCACAGCTTTTTGGTTGCAGTTTCTTTTTGCTAGGCTTTTTAATGATACTGCCATTTTTTACCAAATTTTATATTTTATAAGCATGCTATGTAAATCACATTTTACAATCAATGATTGTTACACAATTTAAAATAAAATGTTTTAAAGAGATTTCCTAAGTTTTGTTCTATGAGAGTTTCATAATTAAATATGAGGCATAATATAAAATCATTCTTTACTTCGATATTGACATTTATTTCATTCATTATGATGAATTCTTTTTTCGTTTTTATAAACTGCCTTCAAAATGTTTAAGTTGTATAGGTTGTGAGTTTAAAAAACAACTGTGACCTTCATTCATTAAGAGTTAAATTTAATAATAATCATGGTAATTAAAATGACAATATTGTTAGTGGATAGAAATTGGTGTAAACTAATTTTCATTTTTGTCCATGTTCTATGAAGTTTTCAAAATATTCCTGTCTGTTATTTTCTAAGAATTGTGTTTATTTAACTACCATGTAAAACATGAAGACTACAAAATTCACAATGTGAATTGGTTTGTGTGTGCGTGTGTTTGATGCACTCGATCGTACATACTTCATTATTATAACAGTGTTCCATTTGGGTCTCACTGTCTAGTTGCCCAAGATTGAAATTATCAGATAAATTGGACAAGACAATTACAAGACAAATGCCTGAAAATACAAAGCCAGACAGTTAAGTTGTTGGACAGATTTGGGGAAAATACAAAATCCTTTACCTTTATTACAGGGAAAATACGAAGTCAGTAATTACAATGATATAATTTCATTCACAAGGCAATTTCATTTTCGTAACTGAGTCTTCATGATTTCAAGGTTCTCTACAAATCATGTGACTTTGATAATCTCAATCTCTGGTAGCAAGAATGGATAATCTTTAAGTGATGGTTCTATTTGAACACTGGTCATTTTACAAGAACATGTTCTGTAGACTTTGAAATTTACAAAACATTTCTGTTTCATAAGAACGAAATTTTGAATGCTTTTATATAGCTATCTGTCTGTGATAATTTTCTTTATATTTTTCTGTCAGTTTGAAAATGTTCTACATTTTAACTTAATGCATTTTTATAAATTTTGTTAGTGGCTGCTTGAGAGATGTTTGATTTTCAAATTCCTAATATTTTCAAATTGGATGTATAATTAATAGTTTATTACTCAACTGGGCACATAAGATCTATTCTTTGTAATATTTTAATGAGTGATAGCCCTTCCACTTCTGTGCTAAATGGTGTTTTCATCATGTTGAATTAATTGTTCTATTAAATGATTCCAGCAAAGCATCTTTGTTTTAGAGAAAAAAAACAACAAATGTACTTTTGTAATAATCATGTTACTATATCAATTTAGTGATAGTAAATTATAGTTTTTGATATAATTTTTGTAAATGTACTTTAGTATTTCATTTTATAATGGTTTTGGTTAAAATAATGCATTTCTTGTTGCTTTTGATGTTCTTATACATATAATGGTTTACATACTCATAAGCCAAAAAATCTTTGCTGTTTTTAGTTTAACTATTCTGAGAAAAATGGAGTTATCCAATTCAGTTGATTATCGGCATAACATTTGCTCATGTTATAAGGGATTTGCTTAAAAAAATAAGACGTTACAGGTTACAATTTGAGGTCTGCATGTAAAACCAATTTCCATAACTCTAGCACAAATGTTTCTAACCCATGCCCTTTTACACATAACAAATCTTCGGATAGGGTATCATCATGAAACACGTTTGTAACCACTGAGTGAATTCACTTAATATTTCACACATGTGGACACGTTAACAAATCCTATTAAATTTGATACACTACCAAGTACTAAGAATAATTGAGTGTGCTGTCCGTGGACTGCGCTTGTTACTTGTTGTTGCTTTTATATTTTTTCTCTTGTTATTTAACTATGTATTGTTATGTTTAATCACTAGTGAAGATTTAATATAAGAAAATTGCACTATTTACACAAATCGTTCTATGTTTACTATTTCTAGTGATTGTATATTAATCATGTCAAAGATTAAAATAAAAATAAATTAGATTTCCAATCAGATTTGTTTTTATTTCGGTTTTATGCCTTTTATCAACATTTTATGTTTGGATAAAAATAAAAGTACAGTATAGCTTAAAAACAGTCGGTTCACTATAATATTTTTATATACATGTATTAGCGAAGCTTCAAATCCCATCTGAAACCTACCGTTATTGCCTTGAGCAAGAAGCTTATCCTACTAGCTCAGTATCGAGGGATTAGGAAGTGGACTTGTAAGTGATAAATTTAAGTTGTAAGAACTTGTTAAGCAATAAAGCTTAAATAAATAGTATAAACTTAACTACATTTGGTTGCACTTCAGTTCTTTCTGTCTAATCACTAATTCATAAATACACTCATTACCAATGTGTGTTATAGGTAATATTCATAGGCTCGGAGTAACGAATGAAACAGAAATTCAAACATTGAACCTGAGGTCTTCTTTTTGAAAACCACACTCTGCCACTGAACCATGACCACAGCTTAGTGCTAAAGGAAAATTGTGGTCAATCTTCAGTTTCCAAGTAAATGTGTGGTAATGACAGACCCTAGACTGCTCACTTTAGAGCCAAATCCCTGGCACTTAACACAAGATTTTTTTGCACTTCAATATCATAAGCTATGATCCTTTGGGAGGGTCTATTTTCTCACTTGGGAATAGTTTGAACAACCTTAGTAGAGGACCTTAAGGTGGTGCAATTAACACAAGATAGACAAGTCACAATAGATCGATCAAAGGCTAAAGACAGACAAAAACAAAAATATTTTTCTTCACACTTTTATTTCAAAATCTAACAATCTTTATAGAACATTTTATCAATCAGTTAAACATGCTCAATGATATCATATAACATAAATTAGACACATTATTTTATAGTAATGTCTACATTTGTCATCAACATCGGGTTAAATGGTCACACCAATAGTTAACACAGAAAACAAAATATCTGTACAATGTATATACATAGTCCGACATAATAAACCTGGTCAGTCGTATTAAATCTAGCTACAACTTCACTTGTAGTCCTCTCATACTTGAGATGTTCTCTCAAAGTATCATTGTTTATTAATGGAACACAATTTATTTGACTTCTTTTGTAAAGAGTTACAAAACTTCAAGTATCTGCATTTCAACATTTTTCAGCCATATTACAGCGGTCAGTTGACCTGCTCACAGCTTCTGTAAAGGCTAAGAACCCTGTTCTTGAGCTGTTAATCTAGTACTCAGTACTCTAAACAGTGACTGACAAAGTCTGTTTTACTGGATATTGACTTAGGTGGGAGAATGGCCATTGAAAATACTTATCACCAAACTCTACGAATGTATAAAGGCCTGCCCAGAAATCAAATTCCAGATCTGTAATAAGCCGTACTACCAGCTGAGCTATCTGGGTGGGTTGTAAAATACACTGATGAGAAAGTGTGTACATAACATTCTTTATATAACTCATTTGTTTTTGTATGATAAAATACAGCTAGTTCCAATAATTATGGAATTATTATGAATGAGAGTAGAGTACCAGGTTTAATTTGTCAAACTATTTATAAAATATAAAAAAACAGCAAAATTTAATATTATTTACAGATATTTACATGGTTGATATATTTGATAAATGTTGAACATGCACTAAATGCATACTTGAGAATATACATAGTCTATATCTAAATTCAGAACTTAAAAAAACCGCTCACTTTGCAAAACATTGTAAATGTAACCCACATTTTGATATAAGCAACAACTGTGGACAAATTCATTACAATTTAAATAAAAAAAATAATCAAGTGTCAGTTCAACATTTATCAACAATAGTTTTAGGGATAAGATGTACAATAAACTAGTCTCATGTTTTATATCCAGTAACCTATAGTTAACACAAAAACATTTTTATTCAAACAATAAGATAAACCAAGCCAGTCAACAGATGGCATTATTTACAATATCTACAATATAAATTTATTCTTTATTTAGAGAATAATACTCAATGATATAAACATAAAACAAAATTTTTACATTGTACCATGAAACCTAGCTCTTTTCACATTCATCTCTTGCCAACAGTCACTCCTTGCCAACAGTCACCTCTCAACAACAGTCACCTCTCAACAACAGTCACCTTTCAACAACAGTCACCTCTCAACATCAGTCACCTCACAACAACAGTCACCTCTCAACACGAACCATCTCTCAACAGTCACCTCAGAACAACAGTCACCTCTCAACATCAGTCACCTCTCAACAACAGTCACCTCTCAACATCAGTCACCTCTCAACAACAGACACCTCTCAACAACAGTCACCTCCCAACAACAGTCACCTCTCAACAACAGCCACATCTCAACAACAGTCACTTCTCAACAGCAGTCACCTCTCAACAACAGTCACTTTTCACCAATAGTAACATCTGAACAGAATTGACCTCTAAACAACAGTGATCTCCCAACAAGAGCCACTTGTCAACAACTTACAATTATAATCAACAACCAGATTTACCTGGTAAGTTTTTACTGTTATATTCAATTTTCAATAAAAGTAACCATTTCCAGAGCAGTCAACTCCCTACATCATTCAATCTGATTAAAACCCGATCTAAAATTTTCCGCTAGCCTACTCGCTAATTAAGATCTGGCCTTTTTCAAACGAAGGTCACATTCAGATAACCTTTTCTCATCATAATATTCATGACGAAATTGTTATGATACATAAAGTTTTTTACATCGTCTACGTCACGCAATTTGAAATGAGATGCCCAATCGCAGACTGTGAATAATACCGCTGTTAAATTAGCATGCAAACTTTGGTCTAAAAATAGAAATTACGAAATCAAAATGTGATTAATAGTGTTTTCGTCTAGATGAAAGCTACGCATTGATTGGTCGACACAAAGCTCATCTCGACGTGACCTTCCACGGAGACAGTAGAGATCCAGTAAGACAACGCTCAACAGGATATCTGTTTACGGAGATTGTACATCATTCAACTTAGAATAGTTCAGTTGTTGTACAGATGTTTCCGCTGTAGAAAGGGTGACTGTTTATGAGAGAACCTACACTGAAAGTCTAGATACGAGACCATTCTCAAGTTTTATAAACCATATTATCTGATATATTTACATATGAGATCAAAATAATCGTGATTATACAAGTTAAGGTTTGCTTCATACAATTTTGAGGATAATAAAACAAGAAAATAAAGTTTCAACTCTTAATAGCTTATTTTGGAAACTAACATATATGATTTTTCCAGCTGAATTTGTTTGTACCAATTGCATCAATGCAGGACAAATCTATTTTACAAGAGTTTTCAAGAGTTTATTTCAATCAAAACAGATTACAATGCAATAGCTATGTATTATGCCAGACATGACCCATCAACATAGTGTTAATACAAAATGAGTTCAATGGTAGAGTCATATATTATAGTTACAAAGTGTAAGCATGCATAAGAATTTATCAGCATTGCTGAAAAGTATGCAGTGTGTACATTTAATTCTATTGTTCTTTGAACACAAATCTTTATTTAAACTTTGTTTGACACAACTATATTTTGAATCTGATGCATAAATGATTCCACTTAAAAGTTGTGAAAAAATCAACATCATTGTTACTTTACAAGATATTAATTCAAAGAATGACGTCCATGTGTTCAAGTGAAAGCTTTTAAATCATATTTTAAATATCCTTTGTCTCTGAAAATGTATTTTTATAAAATTTGTTATGGGTAAGACTCATTTCTCATGTCTTATCATTTGGAGTGGCAAATCATTGTATCACTCAGTGAAGGGGGCTCAATATAAGGAAATACAGTAGAACATAATAGAGAACAATAGAAAAAAACTTGACAACAAAGGTATCGAGGAGAATTGCAAGGAGAAAAAAGCAAATAAAATAAAACATCTTAAACAAGTAACAAAATAATCACATAGCTGTACAATAGAGTTATCAATTGATGAAATTTAAAATCATTTCAAATGATTTATATATGTATATACATTAGGTTACTTGACATCGTGTTATCAAACATCATAATGATAATATAACAATACAAGAAAGAATGTTTTACAACAAAAAAAATGGCTGTAAATATTATGATAATATAGATCCCCAGATAACATAACTTCACCTGGTCAAAATAACTAAGCGCTTGAAAAAAAGGTATTCCTATTGCCCCCGACAACCTATATTTTGGTTGGAGCAACATGTTACTACTGGTAAACATATGGTTTGGGCAAGTAAATATAGGTGTTTGAACAACCAGCCTACCTACATGTACTTCAAAAGTCAATGTGCAGCCCTGTATACTAATTGGATTCAATTATTACATAATGAACAAACTACATGTATAGCAACAGAAATCAGTCTTTACCTTTACCAACTAGCAAGAAAACTGATATTTCACATCAATTTTGCCAGGGTGTGACCACCACACCCGAACTGGTGAAAATTGATTAGAGGCCGGGCAAGGATTTATTTATTCATTTCATACAATTAGGCAAGTTGATAAATCTGGCATTTTAACATTCAACTTACATTGACTGGCTAGTGCTTACAAAAAATTAAAGCAAAGACTTAAAGAGTCAGTAATCATAATTGAAAACAATTTCATTCAATATCACACATTACTTAAATGTATGACTAGCTTTCATATATACATAAACAAAGAAGGGTTAGGGTCATAATTAAAGTTTATTGACTCTTTCTTTAATGACCTCTTAATATACATACAGTGTCTAGCAAATCTTCTTGGGAAAACGAAATTTTGAGATAAACCCGATCAGGTATACAAAATGTAATTTTACTATAACTACAGGAGCTTGACATTTTATATCATACTACAAAAATCCCCCTCCTTCATATTTTAAGTTTTCATTATATGAAGGAGGGGAATTTTTGTAGTATGATATAAAATGTCAAGCACCTGTGGCTATAATTTAAGTGTTATCATCATAAATCATGTAACATACTTTAAACTCTAATCATGCTGACACATTTTTAATGTTGATTAAGCAATTTGCACAAATGACACTTTTTTTTCATAGGTAAACAAGAATTGCTTAATCCTAAAAAAAAGATTTCAATTTCATCCAAAGACATTTGCAAGGCACTGCATATGTGACAATAAGCCATTTAAGTTAGAGTAAAGGAAATAGGGTCATGTAAACAATCATCAATTTAAGAGGGAGCACAAGAAATAGGGTCACGTTGTGAACCATCATTATCAGAATCCTCGTCCGTTGTTAAATCTTCATCACTGAGAGTATCCGAGGTATCATCATCTGGTACGGGTTCACCTCTCGCAGCACGAGCTTCACGAGCTCTCTGTCTTCTACCACGTCTTAAATGATGCATTATAAACCACAACATTGAACCATCTATCATACCTCCATCACCTGACCTCTCTTCTTCTCTCTCTCTAGCATTACGCTTCATTAACTAGAAATATAAACATTAAAGTTTCCATTAATTCAAATAAAAAGTTATTTTCTCCATTAATTTTCCCATAAATTCTAATAAAACATTAAATTTTCCATTAATTCTAATAAAAACATTAATTTTTCCATTACTTCTAATAAAAACATTAATTTTTCCATTACTCTAATAAAAACATTAATTTTTCCATTAATTCAAATAAAAACAATAAATTTACATTATTTTAATTAAAACGTTATTTTTTTTTATCAATTCTAATAAAAACTTTAATTTTGTAGAAATAGAGATTACATTTGTAGAAGGGAGAATGGTCATATTAAGTATTTAATGACAACTGTTCTGCTGCCTGGACCCAGTCAGGTATACAAACCTACAACACAGATATCAGTTATCTTTGTACTGATTACATTTAGTTCAGTTGAAAACAAAAATAACAATGAAAACAAGTTAATCTGTGAGCTAATGCTCACTAGTGATACCCCCGCAAAAATCTAAAAATATGCGACAAACAGGAAGTAGATGCGCAAGGAGCATGAAATCGCTTTACACCACATGGGACTATGGGATGAAGCAATATGCAAAGTATTAGGCTGCTGCATGTTATAGTTGCTGAGAAAACTGCGACGGAAATTTTGTAACGGACGGACGGGGGTAAAACAGTATACCCCCCTCTTCTTCGAAGCGGGGGTATAAAAAGAAGTTTGAAAACATATCAGGAACAGCAACATCAACCCAAAAAACAGACCAACCACAAAGCCAACAAGAGCTGTCAGGAGACAGCATGCTCGACTTAGTAAGTATTTGTCACAGGAGATGTGGTTGATGATAAGGAACATACATATTTTAAAATTTGAAAATATAACCTTAACAAATTTAAAGTAAATAAATAAATAACAAAATTAAAGAAAATTTTAAGTTCATGGAGGACAATTTTGAAATAAAATGTATTTGGAGTTATGATTCTTGTCACATGAGATGTGGTTGATAATAAGGAACATATATTTAAAGTTTGAAGTCAAAATCTAATGAAATAAAACAGTTGCAGTAAAAACAAATACTGTTTGAAATAAATTTCTAAGTTCAAGGGGAGAAAAAATATTGAAAAAAAAATGTGTTTGGAGTCATGAACCTTGTCACATGAGATGTGGTTGATAGTAAGGAACATATATTTAAAGTTTGAAGTTAATATCTTAAGAAATAACAAAGATATAGAAGAAAGTATTTTACTGCACAAAAACTTTAATCTGTGCACAAAAACTTTAATCAGAAATGTGGACGCGGACGTGTAAGCCGACGCCGGGGTGAGTAGGAGAGCTCTACATTACTACGTAAAGTCGAGCTACAATGTAAAAACCACAGACCTACCACACAGCCAAAAAAAAAAGTGGAATATTTTTACAGCTGAATATAAAACAACCAATACCTTTGAGAGTCCTTTCAAATCAGTAGGGTTTTCTGCAGTAGGAGCCCATATTTTAACATCATGATCTAGTCCACTGGTAGCTAACACAGGAGCAAATGGATGAGGCTCTAAGACATTAATCTACAATTATATTATGTATAAGAATATTATATGTA
Organism: Mactra quadrangularis; assembly: GCA_025267735.1. Lineage (NCBI taxonomy): Eukaryota > Metazoa > Mollusca > Bivalvia > Venerida > Mactridae > Mactra > Mactra quadrangularis. Next base: position 52,986,209 of record CM046299.1, on the reverse strand, counting down.
ATAATGTGATTTTATGATTAAATAAGAATTTCATGTGATTCAATGTGAGGCCATATCAAATATATAGACTATGTAAATTTTACCACATAAATGTGCTGATAATGTGTTTGATAAATATTGATTAAACTATACAGCAATATCTTGCATGGAATATTTCATTACTTGGAATTATGCAAACAATACACATAATTACACTGAAGTCACTTGATAGGCTAACTAAGCTGGTGGCCATCGGATATCAGATAAATCTTGTGATAATAGGAATTAAAAAAAAGAAGAAAAAACTGCAGTTTAAAGTCCATATACATGCTCAGCCTACTAAACAGTTTTGTACTGTAACCCCTCATCATTGAAATCACCTTCAGCAAGATGATCCTGTATAGTACCCATTTACACCTAGTAGGTGAAGTGGTACAGCTGAAGATTAATTTCACTCTGAAGGAAATTTTAAGTGCTCCTAGCGCATTTCAAACCTGGGATATCTCGACCCTTAAGTGTGAGTCCTTTCACTTGACCACTGCTCCGGCATTTTAGAATTTCAGACTCATATAATAGGCAATCTATAAAATCATAGAATGTATTTAATAATAATAATAATATCTATTTGGCATAGTGTACACATAGCATAATTACAAATACATATATCACAGCATGTAGTAATTTCCTATGACAAGCATACTAACACCAGGGATAGCACAAAAAAGGGGCAATCCCTTATTTTCATTGTGGTCCCTAAATCCTAATGTAAGACTTACCACGCCACCTTCATCACCTTCCATAAACTGTACAATATTCTCAGTGGGTTTATCCCACAGAAAGATATGACCACAATCACTACCGCTAACTATAAATTCACTCTCTGGACCATAGAAGTTAACACCTTTAACAGTTTGATTGTTTCTATGTCCTCTGTATCGATGTATATAGTCAGCACTGTCTGAGTGGAGATTGTTAAACAAATAAATATCTTCATCATTATAGGTACCTAGGATTTCTGAAATCATAAAAATATACATTAAATCATTAAATGTCATTGTTGTTTCCATCTATGTAAACAGATATCCTACAGACCCATGTCGTAAAGGATTTGTTGTCATCACTCATGGGGTCACGTATAAATTACCTTTGTGTTGACCAGTTTTTACATGATAATAAGAATTATTTCTTTGAAAATCTTTTAGATTCTTCATTATGGAGTCATAATTCGAGTTTTAAATACTTACTGACTCTTCCAACAATGAATTTTCAAACTTATTTTCTCCATGATATGATTTATTTCTTGGAAAATCAATTTTTCGATTCTTTTTTATGAATAATTTTAAGTGCATTAAGAGTCTGCTTCCATATAAATGTTCATTCGACATGACAATTTTGAACAATAACCCCTCATCATTAAAATCACCTTCAGGAAAGGGTATCCCTTACAGTGCCATTTACACCTGGGTGGAGTGGAACAACAGTAGGTAAATTGCTTGCTCAAGGAAATCAGCGAAACCTTAGAGTGGTTGGAACCCAGATCCTTTTAATTTCTTAGCATGTATCCTACTACTGGACCACTGCTCCTATAATATTGAAAAGTTCTATTAGGAAATTCATTATACACTCAAGGGTCTTTGACCTCAAGGCAACTATTTTTTATCATGTTTTTCAAGCCATTGTGACAGGGCATGTCATACTCACCAAGCATGATCTGAGAGCTGCTTTGTTGTGAGTTGCTTCATGAATATCATATTAGTTAAGGTTATTTCAACATGACCCATACTGCAAGCCATTGTGATGGGGCATGTTAACTCACTCAGATTTAGAGCCAAGTATGATTTGTGAACAACATTGTTGCAAGTTGCATCATGGATATCATAGTAACTACTGCAAGCTTGTCAGATGTAAAATAAGCAAGTAAAGGAGCATAGAATTTGATTATGTTTTAATCTGATTACAGGTGGCGCTACATACCAAATTTGAAAACTTACCAGTCCCATTATAGTTATAACAAGCACATGTGACATTAGCTTTCAAGTGATCTTTTTCTGTATCCACCTAAAATATTGAAATATAGAAAGTTTTAGCAACCTGTTTTTTAAAATGAAATTTACTCTATACTTTTAAGAACTTTCAAAATGTTTGTCAGAAAGTATCGATCAGATATTGATGGTGCTCAATTCAGTCAGATTATCTGATTATTCAGTATTATCTCATATTTTCTAAATACATTTCTTTAACAACTACCTGAAACTATTAAGAACTTATTTTCTGAACAAAGATTAAATGAAAATATCCAGAAACTTTAACCATACAAGTATATTCTAGCAATCAGATTGAGAGGACACTTACAATATGATGTGGGGCAAATTTCTTCAACAGACCATCATTTTCTGCCTGTAAAATAATCAATAGACAATAGTGATAACTATTAGTTTGTAAAGATGTTGTACAAAAATTTAAAATCACTGGCAAGGATAAAACAGTATCAACCCATAGCTTTTATCTAGTGTTATATACGTTCAATTATAACAGGCTCTAAATAAAGATTATCTTATTTTATCTTCTTTTAAAGATTTTATCTTATATTAAAGATTATCTTAGGTGTAAATGGCTACCTACAAGTGTTGTATAATTCTGTTAAACAAAATTGTCTGTTGCACATGAGTGTAGTAAGAGATTCATCAGGGAAATTGATAGATATCAGTAGCCTAACGACCAAAGGTAATCGCTTTAAAGACAGTAAATGTGCTCCAGGATATGACATACAACTATAATGTAGAATTACTATTATTTAAAGTATTTCCACACACCATCTTCTGTTGGGCATCATGCCTTATGGTAATAGAATAAAGTAACTAACATAAAAATCTTATGTTTCATTTTTTTCAATTCTCAAATTGTTCTTTATCTGATAAAAACGTTCTAATTAACTCAAAGATACGTAATAATAATAATAATAATAATAATAATAATAGTAATCCATGCCATGAACCCTCAACTATAAACATTACATAAGTACATTTACCTCATTGATTTTTCTTTTATCATACACACGAATAAAATGATCTCGTCCTCCGACACAAAACTCATTAGAATTGACAGGATTGGAATGAATGGAATATATCGGAACTTTTTTATCTTTCTCCTTGGTGGTCACAATCCTGAGGTAAAATAAATCAAGGTCATACTTATTAATTAGAAAAGACAATCAATTAAGTTACAAAAGTACTCTAAAGGTATACCTAGGAAAAAACTTTGAACCAAGCAAAACAAGAAATATTAACCAATGAAATGAAATGTTCATTATCCATTGTAGCATTTCAATTCTAAGGCATTTTTAGGTAAAATGTCAAAGTCAATGAAACAATGCATATAATCTTATATGCAGAAAATCTGTTACACTGGACTATCGTGTCAGTCACCACAGACGTTAACTAAAATTTTCTTTATATTTATAACTTCTGCTAAGCGGTCCTCTACAGAACAAATCCTCTGCACAACAACATCTTTGAATATTTCCCTTAGCCATAATTTTAATTGAATTGAACCTCTGCAGAGCAACAATCTCTATATAGCAACACACTTAAATCCCTTCCAGTGGATGTTGTTCAAGATAGGTTGTACTGTATAACAAGAGCAGTCCTAAGACTGTCCACTCAACTATTAGGGATCAATCATTCATCGATCAATCAATCATTGATATACAATTCTATTGAGGTAATTGAAATATATAGCAGATACTTTCATTGGTTTAAGTCATAACATTGGTATGCACAACTTCTTACCGAAAAGTTCTAAGTACAAAAGGGACAAAATTCAAGCTAGAGTAACGCAACTTGGTATTTGATCTCCTATATGGTTAGCTTGTAGACATGTATAAAGTTTCAAGTAAATCCCTTAAGTTGTTCAAAATATACATAAAAAATATCGAGTGCTGCAATCAAATATTTCACCAAAAGGCGTTATGCCACCCATACACAGCTGGGCAAGATAGCCCCACTTTTCTCAGAAGACAAATTAAACAAGCACATTCAGCAGGTAAACTTACTTAGTAGCTTTATCTTGTCTGAGATCTATCTCATATGTAACAGCATCCTCACCAGCACTTAACAAATTATGAGCTGAATCCATCTCTAATGCTAACTGAAAATATGGATTCAAGAATACATCCATCAAAAGTTAATGAAATAAAACAATGAGAATTATACTTGTAGTCTACCTGCCCCTTTAAAAAGGAACTTTTTATCAACATTAATTAAACAGTTGTTAACAATATTAATGCCGTTAATATTTAGTTGCGCTGACGTTGTGATTTTGAGTAATGTTCTTAATTCTTTTCATAATTTAATTCTGTAGAGTCTACTTTTTTTTTAAATTAATTTCTCGCACACCTAGCACCTCATCTGTTTAAAATTAATTTTAAAAGAGTCAATCGGAGTCCGCTTTCACTTATTTTCATATTGTAATATTTACATCTTGTATGTATACAACGTTGTTGTTATGAAGGTAATTTTACTTTGAACGCAATATTGTGAAAAACTGAGAACGTTCACTTTCCTTTTTTATTTCATTAAAATGTCATAAAAAGTGTGTACTTTTCAAAAATCGTGATAAGAATTTGACCACCATTCTGCAATAATATGAAAATGAACGTTATAACACGACAATTGGTGAAACTTTTTAGACGTGAAAATCTTGAATTCAGTGATGAAATGTACAATGTTTACGACAGACGTGATATTTAGATAATCGAGACAAAATAATTGTATGCAACAACATTTCAGAAACATTTTGGTATAATCATCATTGGCCTCGGACATTCAATACTTTAAATATGTGGGTTTAATGTACTTGCATGCCTGTTTTTAGCGCAAAACATTGTGACGTCCATGCCATCGTAAAAATAACGACAACATCGCTAAGGTTACCAGAAAAACAAACAAGAAGCATGAAGATATCTGTCTGTCAACTTTTATCATAATCGGTGAGCATGATATTTTTTTTCGTTTTTTTCCTCGAGTAAGGTACCGACCCACCTTAACACAAAGTTTCATCCGCATTGGACATTTACTATGTATTATAAATAGGCAAAATGATTAACTATTCTGATTATATGCAATCAGTAAATTCACAAGTATTGGGTTATGGTCTAATTGGATAAAGTGAAAACTGTGCAAGTATTGTACCTTATAGGGCTGCGTATCTTGGCTAAGGTCGCAATACAATACGTATCACGATATATGCCTTGCGATTACGATATTAATTGCGATACGATGTAAATTGTAAATTTGGTATGAATGCATTGATGAATTATGATATTTTTTTATCAAACAATATAGAATTGACAAAGTTGTTAATTACCCTTACTTGGCACAAAATAAAAACAAAACAAATGTTATCTTTGTTTAATGACTATTGAGAATAAGAAGTAAATAAAGATTGCAATTGCAAGTTAAATGCTATAGATATATAGTATATTTTGTCTTTAACTGATTTCTTATAAAGGGCCTTCTGAATCGCGATTTTTTAGGACGCGATTCGATACACTCGTATCGGACAGTCGCGAATACGATCTCACGATGCATCGATGAATCGTTACAGCCCTAGTACCTTATGTGCAGATCCTTTATGTTGAGCTATTTTCTTGGTAGCTTTACAAACACCGGTAGAAGAAAGATCAGCTAAACGTACTTGTCCATCTCTAGCACAGCTAACAACATGACAGTCTCCACTGTATGGCATAAACTTGGCCTAAAAATAATCAAAACTGATTAAATAATAATGAAAATTTAAATAAATCTGTGAGCTAATGCTCACTAGTGATACCCCCGCAAAAATCTAAAAATATGCGACAAACAGGAAGTAGATGAACAAGGAGCATGAAATCGCTTTACACCACATAGGACTATGGGATGAAGCAATATGCAAAGTATTAGGCTGCTGCATGTGATAGTTGCTGAGAAAACTGCGACGGAAATTTTGTAACGGACGGACGGACGCACGCACGGACAAGGGTAAAACAGTATACCCCCCTCTTCTTCGAAGCGGGGGTATAATTACAGCCATCTCCCAATAATAACAGTTACTCTAAAAGCAACCATCTCCTAATAATGGCCACTTTGAATTAAGGCCACATCTGATAACACCCACCTCACCAAAACAGCCACCTCACCAAAACAGCCACTTCACCAAAACAGCCACTTCTCAAGAGTGGCCACTTCCTAAAAGAAGCCCCCACCCCCCAAAAAACACTTTCAATAATAGCCATCTGGAACATTCATCTCCCACTTTCTCCCTTTACAAAACAAAACAGAACATCAAATAATCATAGATAGATATATCATGTTGCGGCCAGATATCAAAGAATCCAAGATTTAAAAACCTTCATCCAACATAACGGAGTCATGGTCATATCGTACAGTAATGTAACAAGGGTTTATTATGTAAAATATAAAACAAGGATTTATTATGAAGACTATTCACCTGAAACACGTTACTCCTATGACCACTATCATATACTATAGCTGGACGATTATGTATCCAGTTCCATATTACAATATTTAAATCATCTGAACCACTTGCTAGTAGAGTTCCTGAAAATTAATTCAATATGTCAACATATAGGAAGTATCATTGTCATATCAAATTATGGTTGGAGAACTGAAATGTAGCATAATTCACCATGCGTTACATTACTTTCTTTGTCAGCACACACACTGTATCATTGATTTACATTGTACATGTGGCTTTAAAAACAAGTGGTTGAAAAATTGCCTTCCTGGATACAGGGGCAGGGGGTAATATAGCCACAGAGAATATATCATGACCAAACTCCACAAAGGCACATCTGGGGACACTGTCAGGTTTGGTACCAACTGAGCTAACCAGCTTAGTTATAAGCTGAAACAGGAATATCTTTAGGAATAGTGTGCAGGAGTTTGAACTAAGACCGTAACTTGCAATAAGGTTTAAAATCATCTGACATCAGAAGTTGCAGGCAGCAGTGCAGAACAGGACAGGCTTTTAGAGATCAAGAGGTCCAGGGTTTAACACCACCAGAGGCACTGGTAATTTCCTTGAACAAAATTTACTAGTGACCATTTTACTCCACCCAAGTTTGACCTGTTAACTTTAAGACTAAGAGCAGTTTAATAATATACATGTATCACTTTTGCTGGTATTAAACTGAATATTTGGCATATCTAATAATTTGAACAATCTTTAGGGTTTAACAGTACAATATGATTGATCTGTGAAAGAAAATGCATTGAACTATCAAGATTTGGAGAAAACTGTTGCTTTAAGTGTTTTAAAAGTAGAAACAGATCTGTAAATGTTCTCTGTGATATAATGAAAATGTCCCATATGTAAAAATGTATCATACCTATACTATTAAAATGAAGTGCATTCACACAACCTTCATGAACTTCCATTTTAAACTGTAAATTAAATCTTTGCACCATTTGTAGACTTCCTTGTACTCTCTTTCTGAAATAACCAGGATCATTTGTTGGGGAGAAACCAAATTCTCTTTTTCGAAGATCCGCTAGTGCTCGAAATTTGTGTTTAGGAGGACCATACTGACTAACCAATGGGGGCACATCATCCATATCTGAATCTGAGGAGTCATGTTTGACTTTACTAGATAAATGACTTTCTTTACTTGAGTCAGAACTTAAATCAGATGCATCAATATTATTGTTTACGTTATTTTCATTAATACTCGAGTGTCTTAACAGAATCGGTGAACCACTAGATGCATTTTCTCCATCTTTATTATCATCACTATCATTATCATCTTCACTGGCACTCTCTGGTTTGCGTTTTCTATATTGTCTGCGTCCTTTCACTTCAACATTAGATTCATCCATACTGTCGCTATCCGAATCTGGGTCATAGTCAACTAAATTTTTCACATGTGACCTTGACTTCACTGTTTTTCGAACAAAATCACCAAAATTATCATCATCATCCTCATCATTATCACTATCATTGTCATCATCACTATCACAGCTGGTAGGTTTGTTGATATTCAGAATGTCAACTGGTTGAGTCTGTTTTAAGTTACTGTCGATAATTTCATTAGGAACATCAGTATTTTTCACAGTATTATTGTTTCCATTGACATTTTCAGACTCACTCTCTTCCATTTTAGTATCATCAGCACATATTTGATCACCATTTAGCTTATTCACCTTATCAGTACCACAGCCTGCCTGTATACCATCAACACTATTGAATTCATCAGCCATTTTACATAGCTCAAATTTAACAGCAGAATTTGCGGACCTGATATCAGAATTATCCTCCAGGCTTCCACCCATACTTTCGCTTAGATCACCATCACTACCATCTTTTGTTAAACACGAACTTGGAGATCTTTCAGAATATATTCCACTGTCATCTTTCCTCATTCCACCAGGAGATATGTTAGTATCAGAGATGGAAGATTCTGATGCTTTTGAAACTATAGGAGGAACTTGAATTCCTGATTCTTTGATGTCTAGATCAACAGAAATTCCTGATTTATCATCAACACTAGAGCATGATATGTCCTCACTGTAACCCGACTCATCCTTGTCGCACATACTGACTGCCTCAGGTTTTAAAGTAGTTTGTTTTAATTCCGAGTCAGTGTCATCCATGACTTCTTTTTTGGCTCACACTAAGACTTGCCTAGAAAATACGAAAAACAAAATCATTATTATTATATAGAAACTGGTTTACACTTTCTCATGGTTCGAGTATCTTTCAAATTATGCAGCATGAATAATTTACAGGGACCAGACCTCTGTTGTAACTATAATTAAGGGATTTCGGTAGCATTTAAGGGGAATTATATGCAATTTTAGCATGTTCATTTATTAAAATATTCTCTTTCCACCATTTTTTCTGTTATTATCTATGTCTCTGTTAAAATGTACAATGTGCAAGCATTGAAGACAGTTTCATCTGTCCTTGACTAAGGCAAATAGAGTACACATACTGTCTTGCAGGGGTAGGCTCTATCACAAAGACAGAAATGTCTCACATTGAAGACTAATTCAACACTCTGTCCAAACCTTGACCCATGCTGTAAGTTGCTAAGTCAATGAAACTAATGTAAGATGTTGTTTCATACATCTCAAACACATGACAGTACTTAATTGAACAAAATACTTGATTAAAAACAATAAATTTGTTATCCAAAGTCAGTCACTTATGGAGAAAATCATTTATTTGAAAGCTTCTTCGTCTTACATGTTCTAGACGGACCCGGACAGACAGACCGCAGAGGCCACGGTGTTGGTCGTGCAAAGCAGGTTTAAACACGGACAGAACAGGTGTTGAACAGTAAAATTATGTTTAATAAACAAGTCTCATGCAAAATAATGAAACATTGAAGCATACAACAAGCTGTCAAACATATAACACAGCTGATTTTTCTTTGTTTTTATTTTCTCCGATTTGACATATTTTCATCCTTGTCTGACGATGGGCTGTTCTGATTGGTTGATAATCGGTTTGTGCATTTTTATCATAAAAAGCTCTTATAAACATTTAAAATGATTTAATAAAAATAATCAGAAACAGAATTTCATGACCAAAAAATTATATTTTAAACAATTTTTAAGAAAACATTTTTTTAGTTTCGCAGGAAAATAGTTTAAAGTTAAACACGTTCCGTTATCTAGCCCGGGTTAAGTGGAGGAGTATTCTCCCCTGGCGCTAGTCACAGCCACCTGGACCCCTACCCTGGGACTTCAGTTGTATCATTCACATTTCTACTCTAAGACAGATCGACAACAATATATATCGACCCAAGATATATTACAACTAGTATTTACTTTTATACATGATATAACTGTTTCAAAAACTGTCCAAAACTATTATTCATTTCAATTGCTTAAGCGTGTCATCCAAGGCCACGGACCCTATAAAACTTTATGCCGTGTACGAATACAATTTAAGTAGACATTATAGTTTTGAGCAATGCACATATAATGCCACATAATACAGCGATGAAGCTGACATATGAAGTGTTATATTGAAGAACAACTTACATAAATAGTTTAAAATAAATCATAAATATATTTATGTTAGCATAACAACATGTCTTTAATTACAATACATTCAATTATCAAATATCATGCCAATTTCAAAAAAAATAAAACGATTTCCTTGTCTCAAAAGCAAGATAGAGAACATTGTCGAAATGCGAACAATTTCTACTTTAAAAATGACAATAAAGCACAGAATGAATTTGAAGACTTGATATTGATATACAAGGCAGATAAAAACTTAAAACGGACAAATACATGTAGATACAGAATGGAAGTCATCTTCAACATCAGCATCCAAGTACAAACATAAAGTTGCAAAAAGTTAAAATGCGGGTTTAAAGTCTGCTTTCATATACATGTACTTTGCATTTAAATATTGCCTCACAATTAGTAAATGCTATTATAGAAAAAACCTATCTATCATGTTAAGCAGACATTACAATTTAGTACCATAACCCCTCTTCATCGAAATTACCATCAGACAAGTGCATGATGCCTCAGACGAAGTGATATTGTGTGAAAAAACTCTTTGTAACTTTCTTGCTCAAGGAATCTAGCAGTGCCCATTAGTAGGGTTCGAACCCGGGATCACACTTTACCCGTTGCAAACCAAATTTGCTTGTTTCAGTCAGTAGGTCTCTGAACATAACGTTTTAAGTAACTTAACATTAGGAACAGCCTAGCTTTCCTATATATGTCCATAGCCATTCTTTTATGGCTTTGATTTCGAATATAAGTAACTCAATTTGTATGACCATATACTTTTAGAATAATATTGCATATAGTAGAATAACGGACCATATCTGTTATATGGTAGATGCATTGCTTAGCTACATGAATATGCGTGACTTGTGTGGTCGTTTTTTTCATCAAAGGACTACGTCGTTGCATGCATGCGTATTTACATTAAAGCGTTTACAAACACTTTTGTACATGTACACAACAACTTACAATTGTTAAATAACCATGGGCGGGTCCAGCGGGGGGGGGGGGGGAAATGTACATGTCCATTAGTGTATTTTTGGCTTGTAAGTCATTTTTAAGTAGTATGACGCGATTTTTCTCCGAGCTTAAAATAGATTTAATGGTTAAAGTTCGGGCCCCCTTGAAAAAAATCCTGGATCCGCCCCTGAATAACCTCTACAACTCTGCACTGTATGTAAAACAGCATTCGGAACTTGTAAAACAGAAGAAACTTTTGAATCAAAGATTTTAAAATTAGTTTTCTAGGGTACATTTAGTTTGTTGAAAGAATTCAATAGTTGCGTAAGATTTTCTACCTTACACAGTCATTGCCTCGGATGTCTCGTACAAGAATAAACGATTGGTCAACTACACACCGATATAAGTAAAATAATTTACAATATAAATAAGTTTAATATCATAAAACCATCAGTACATTGCAACATGTGTAAGCCCGACTCTTTGATCAATTATGGTCATTTGTTTACCCATCAATGCTGTTGCAGTGCAGCTATTGTTCAACAACAGAGACGTAGACTCCCATGTCTCTGATAACAACATGTCTTTAATTACAATGCATTCAATTCTCATATTATACTGATATATTTACATTTATACAATGTTAATATATATCTGTATATCATAAGATGATTAATCTAACTAACAGCTTGTATACATTTTGTGAATGTAACATTTTTATATTTAACTTTTTTAAATAAAATATTATTTAATAATGGTAACACACTGTTTTATCTTAAAACACAACATCACGCCACGTCATCCAACGCAACCAACCTATGGTGCTTTTCACAAAATTTCTTACGAAAAAAATCTTCGTAAGTCAAAAGCAAGAAACATTAATAATACGGTCATTTTTGGCTTATCAATTCTAAATATCATATAAACTGTGTAGAATTGTGTATACCTTTTGAATATCATATCATAGTTATGCTTATTATCCGTCTGACTTTGAAGTGCTAATTATATGAAACTGACTTACGAAGATTTTTTTCGTAAGAATTTTTGTGAAAAGCACCACTAGTCTGTGGGCACAATGGTGACCCTATACGTGTGTCCAGGCTGAGTTGGAACAAGGTTGGGTAAACAATGTTGTGTGGTAACAAGACATTTGACTCCTTAGTTGAGATATTTGGATTACACCAATTTGGTGTAAAAACGGTGACAAATATCCGAGAACCACTCTTTTTCGACTTATTTTCAATCTGATTAAAACCCGATCTAAAATGTTCCGCTCGCATACTCGCTAATTTAGATCTGGCCTTTTCCAAACGAAGGTCACGTTCAGGTGACTTTTTCTCATCATAATATTCATGACGAAATTGTTATGATACGTAACTTGTTTACATCGTCTACGTCACACAATTTGAAATGAGTCACCCAATCGCAGACCGTGAATAACACCGCTGTTAAATTAGCATGCAAACCTTGGTCTTAAAATAGAAATTACGAAATCAAAATGTGATTAACAGTGCTTTCGTCTAGATGAAAGCTACGCATTGATTGGTCGACTCTAAGTTCATCTCGACGTGACCTTGCATTGAGTAAGTAGAGATCCAGTACGACAACGCTATACAGGATATCTGTTTACGGAGATTGACTTATTTTGTAATGTCATTTGAATTGGATGACGACGCTGTATCTCGTAATTATAAAAAAAAGAAATTGATGAGTATGGCTTTCAAACGTTTCAATATACGCTATTGGTCAAGTTGTCAACAAACTTCATGTACATTGACATAAGTTGTCAATTGTAGAAGATTTCTAATACTTACATGAAATATCAAAGTTGCTGTCAATGGCACACACATGTGTACGTTGACTTTAACGTAGGATGACGTTGTTTTAAGATGTTTACCATAAAAGTTAGTTAACTTGCGTTTTTTAAAGTCTGCTTCTTTATACATATTCAGCCGACTTTACAATTTTGTACGATAACTCCTGATCATTGAAACCGCCTTCAGGCAGGTGATCCGTCACAATACCCATTTACACGTGGAAAGAGTGGAACTATTGTAGGTTAATTTCTTGCTCAAAGAAATTAGCAGTGTCCCTAATTGGGTTTGAATCCATTTCATAAGATCGCGCCCTATCATTGGACCACTGCTCCTACATAATACCACACTGTCTTCGATCGCTTATTTATAATTAATTTGTTAAAACTTTGAATGTTGTATCTATTTTGATACAACTTTAAATAGTTTCATATGTGTTGTTGCCACGTGTCATGGCTTTTGTTTCAGGGTTTCTTGCTCTCTATAAGACAGGGTAGTTACAAATTATGTACGACTCTCATCAGCTAACATTAGAGTCTTGATTTGGTTACTAGTATTTGTTTAAACGTAAGTGCAGCTTTTCACCTTTATACTAATAGGATTAAAACGTTAAGGGCCGGTCACATAGGCCAAAACGCATAAATCACGCAAAAATCACTCACAAAACTCTAGTCTTACGTGATACATCCGTGATATTCGCGTTTCATCAGCGTTTCTGACGTGGAGCATTCGTAGTTGTGAATGGAACTGCGCCGTATCAGCGTTATGCGCGATTCAAGTTTTGAACAGTTCAAAATTTATCTTCGCGTAAGAGTTTACGCACTTGTTGCGTTGTTTTACGTATTCTTTGTGCAGTTTGCGTAGTTCTTACGCGGATTATGCGCGAATCATGCGTGGAACATCAGCGATCGTGCGTGAAAATGTCCTGAAGCCAGCATCGGTTTATATACGCGGAACGGCGTCGAAAGGACGCGACTCAGACGCACATTATGCGTAGTTCATGCGCGAATTATGCGCGAATCATACGCAGTCTATTAGTGATGATGCGCAGAGTATGCGTGGTTTTCCGTGAAGCTTTCGTTGGGCACATTCAATTCTGTGCCCCTTTTTGGGCTTATGCGCGGTTTATCAGTGCTTTGTCAGTGATTTTTGCGTGATTGATACGTAATTCTTGCGCAATGTATCGGTGATTTTTCAACGCGTAAATCGTAGAAAATGTTCAAATCCTCGACAGACAAGCACGCACAACCAAAATTTATGCGTGATTCATGCGTTTACGTGCTGGTTGGGACTGTGTGACCGGCCCTTTATAGGCGGCCTTTCGTTTTCTAGAGAAACCTGAAGTAAAACTTAGATTGAAATACAGTAAAGATTCTTTATTAGGAACATCAAATCGATGGTCTTATTAGTGGAACGATCTTAGTATAGAGATCATTGTCTTCTCATCTCATATCAAGTATTTTGGTATTTACCATTGTCTAACATTACACAATTTTGCCATAATCAATGGGGTCTTTATAGCTGTATTTTATTTATTTATATTTATTGGAGTTAATGCCGTGTCAACACAATTCAGGTCATTTTACGGCGTCCAGCGCACTTCCTAGCTTTCCTGGACCATTGTCTATAACCAGTACTCACCTACCCTTCCACAAGGCCGGAAACTTCTCCATATTATCTAATCAATGGAGGAAAATCGACATTATTGTCAAATTTTCATGGGAGGGTATGACCTCCCCGGGTGGGATTCGAACCCGCACCCCTCGGGCACGAGATTCCAAATCCCGGCGCGCTACCAACTGCGCTATCGACCCGGGTTCTCTTTATAGCTGAATTTTTAGGTAGGCTACATGTTTCAAAGAATGAACAAAATATATAGTTAATATATAATAAATCTTTTTACTATAGTATACATGTAATTATAATAGATACACACTTTTAATGATTATTTAAAAATACATGTGGATATATAAAATGATCAATGCGGTATTATGTGAAGTAAATGATTATGATTCACGTATCACTTGATTAATGTGACGTCACAAAGAGCTTAATGTGACGTCACAAAGAGCTTAATGTTACGTGATACATTGCTTAATGTGACGCCACAAAGAGCTTAATGTGACGTCACAAAGAGCTTAATGTTACGTGATACATTGCTTAATGTGACGCCACAAAGAGCTTAATGTGACATCACAAAGAGCTTTAAGGAAAATCAAATGTCTATAATGTAGTGATTGTTTTACAAAATGTAATAAATTGATCAACAAGAAAAAACAAATACGTCAAAACTTTAAATAATGGATAAACATGCGCATACGTATGTTGGTCAAAATGAGAACAAAATAGTTAAAACGTGAACAAATTGGTTAAAACGTGGACAAATTGGTTAAAACATGGAGAAATTGGTCAAAACGTGGACAAATTGGTTAAAACATGGACAAATTGGTCAAAACGTGGACACATTGGTTAAAACGTGGACAAATTGGTCAAAACGTGGACAAATTGATTAAAACGTGGACAAATTGGTTAAAACGTGGACAAATTGGTTAAAACGTGGACAAATTGGTCAAAACGTGGACAAATTGGTAAAAACGTGGTTAAATTGGTCAAAACGGGGACACATTGATTAAAACGTGGACAAATTGGTTAAAACGTAGACAAATTGGTCAAACGTGGACAAATTGGTTAAAACGTGCTTAAATTGGTCAAAACGGGGACACATTGGTTTAAACGTGGACAAATTGGTCAAAACGTGGACAAATTGGTTAAAACGTGGATAAATTGGTTAAAACGTGGACAAATTGATCAAAACGTGAAAAAAATTATCAAAACTTGGACAGAAAGGTCATAACTGGAATTAATTTGTAGAAGATGCATCAAAACGTATAATTATAAATTGATTAATACATAGACAACATTTTCAGGGGCACCTCACAGGGGCGGATCCAGGATTTTTTTCTTTTAATCTATATTAATCACCGAGAATAATTGATTAATGATCCTTAAAAATGGCTTATAGTCAAGAAATAAATTAATGGACAAGTACATTTTCCAAACTCTAGAGGGGGGGGGGTCAGGACCCCCTGACCCCTGCTGGATCTGCCTATGCCTCATATAATTTGTCTTTATATGCCTAAATAGGATTGTTTCAACGTCGATATATGCAGTGATTTGGCAAATGTCAAAATCTCATAGAATCACGCGTTAAAACGTGGAAATATCGCAATATCTCGTTGTTAATTCTAAACGGGATAATGTCAATGTTTCCAATCAAGATTTAACAGAAAACTTCGGGTTTATTTATCTACAATGTCTGTGTGGCATTATATGAAAGAAAGTGCATCTTGAAGTCAAACTAAATTATGAAAATCATTTCACACAATTTCAGAATCATTGTTATCAGTAAAGTTTTTACATAACTGAGTTTATAGTATGCTACCTAACAAGCTGATTAAAACCCGATCTAAAATTTCCCGCTCGCCTACTCGCTAATTTAAATCTGGCGTTTTTCAAACGAGGGTCATGTTCAGATGACCTTTTCTCATCATAATATTAATGACGAAATTGTTATGATACGTAACTTGTTTACATCGTCTACGAGACGCAATTTGAAATGAGCCGTCCAATGACAGACTGTGAATAATAACCGCTGTTAAATTAGCTTGCAAACCTTGGTCTAAAAATAGAAATTACGAAATCAAAATGTTATTAATAGTGTTTCGTCTAGATGAAAGCTACGCATTGATTAGTCGACATAAAGTTCATCTCGACGTGACCCTGCATTGAGAAAGTATAGAGATCCTGTATGACAATGCTCTACAGGATATCTGTTTACGGAGATTGGCTACCTAAAATGCAACAAGCACAGTAATAACGTGTCACAAAGGACCATTGAAATACCATGCGTCTTATACACGTAAATTTACTACTGACGAATTATGCCAAATAAATTTCAAACTACATGGATTTGAAAATATTATTTTTAGTATAGTTCTGTTATATTCACCCATCACAACTTGAATATTTACACGGTCACTGAAGGGTTTTTTTGTAAGATTTTAATGAGTGTCCGTCCGCTCCATATGGATGCATTATGTGCAGACCCCGGAGTGTGACCTTTCACCCTTGAAAGATAGTTTTTGAAGCCTAAATATAGGTCAAATTTAGAAAAGTTTTCCCAATAAAATTCATATCGGGTTCTGTATTTATATTACTAAATTTTTTTATTATTTTTTTTTATTTTGTGTTTTACCAAAGATGGATAGTCTCCTTTTTGCTAATTCAGCACTTAAGTTTTGGAGATTCTCCTAGTTAGGTTAGATTGTGATTTTCCCTAGGCTGTTTATTTGATGATTAGAATCTTGTGCCTGGGTATGTTTGTGTGCTTTTGTTGAAACCTACTCTACATAAACTGTTATTATTTAACTCCTTGGGCCGACTTGATTTGCCCGGGCGGCTTACGAACCGGCGTAAGCCGTTCGCCGATCGGCTCGCCCCGGTGTGACATATGAATCAAGCGATCCGGCTAACTAATTATTGTTTCTGACGGTCGTATTTCAAGCAGGGTGGTTCATAAATCCATATTAGTAATTAAATTTTTTAATTCGTGTCTGGCGAATAAATGTGTACTTGTAATATAACTCTTACACAAATGTCGCGCAAGAAAGTTTAATTGAACACATCAATCAGTATTTTGTCCATAATCGTAGTAATTTTTGTAATAATGGTTTCACCTGTATCTATTTTTAGCCATATTCGTCACGTGCTCGCCGCTAGCCGCTCTAACGAAACCGGCGCTTTCGGCGTGCGCCGGTTGTTGACCCGGCTCAATCTCGGAGCAAATAAAGCGAATCGCCGCTAGCCGTTTCTGAATCGGCGTACGCCGCTTTGAGCCGCCCGGGCAAATCAAGTCGGCCCCTTTTTAACCATTGAGCCACTGATCCATATCAATTATCGATTATCTAACTACATATGCAGCGATTTTGAATATTGGGGAAATGACAAGTTCCAAAGAAACTAAAAGACAAATTCAGTGACCGTGTAATTATTTAAGTTTTGACAGGTTAATATAATAGAACTATAAAGACTTAGATTTTGTGTGCAAAATTAACTACTCAATTTTACTAGCACACACAAATGTGATTAATTGAAATTATGCAACTTACATCAGAATGTCTGGTTTTTTTATACAAACATGACCACAAGATGGACTATTAACACTCATTGATTGTAAAGTCAAATTGATTAATATATAAAATATAGGCAGTATATTTTTAAACTTCTCTCAACGAAAATGCATCATTTACATGCGCACGTGGTATTCGGAACCTCTCTGATGAAGGTACCGGCATAGATTCAAATTCTACAGCCTTGGCACGACGTTTGATCAGGATACATCCAAGTACTAGACAGGCGATCAGTAAAATACACACAAAACCAGCAAGAACGGTAACTACGGCTAGAATCTCGGAACGATCAAAGCAGTTCTCTAACGTAGCAGGAGGCTGTTCCATTTCTGAAAATAATAAAAAATATAAAGTTATTCAAAGTTCGGGACAAAGTTTAAGGACCAAGAATTTAACAAATAGAATCAAAATTCATTAGATTTCGTTTTTAAATGTCGAAATAATCAGAAATCTAACTTTAAGATTATGAAGGTATCCAAGGGAAGCACTAATTTGCTTGGACATAAAATGATGATGATAATAATAATTAGATTAATTTCTCCAATTACAGATGCCTGTTCCATAATCTCAAGGCTTATGTGTTTTATATAGGACCATCACACTAATCATATACAGGCAACAGTGGGTCTTTTTACTCTCATATACATTTGCGATCTTAACTGAGCTCGAACCTACGACCCGAAATATCAAAAGGTGACCAGTACATTCTATAAATAGAAGGTGAAGAGTTTGTGTACAGAATGGTGACCAGTATAGTGATTTGAAGTAAACCAGTAATCTACCCCTTGTTTATAAGAGATGAGCATGCACCATGTAGACCAACTATACGTTTGGTAAGGCTTAATGTCGCTAAAGAAACAAAGACAGAGTGTCTTCCTTTAGTTCTTGAACAAAAGAAATTTGAGAAAAGCTGATAATGTATAGCTTAAATATTGTTTACTATAATTAGTTCTAAAGCCCATACATACAGATCTGACCGTTATGAAACTTGTTAAAATTGATTTACGAATTTGCTTAGAATTTGTTTTGACGGCTCCGTATTTTCGCAACTTTTATAGTGGAGGTAATTAATTTGCAAAATAAAGGGGGGGGGGCGATCACCCCTTGATCTTCAATGGATCTACCAAAGTCTTACCGGATGATCTACCGCTAGTATCAGTGACGTCATTACGACCTCGTACTGTTAGAAGAGTAGATACTGTTTCTTTGTCTACGTCATTGGTGACGACATCATCAGCTGCACGTTTCTTCCTTTGTTGGGTTGGGGTTGGGTTTGGTGGATTCCTCACAGCTTCACAATCTGCTGGCTGTTGTAAAAACAAGTATTTTATCATTAAAATAATGTAGATAATTGTCAGTATTTACAACACTATAGGCTTGACAGGTTAAAGAACTAGCTCACCATTTTAACACAAATCTAGTGTAGCCTTAAGAACGCTTGCTCACAGATTTCAAGGTACCCCGGT
The DNA here is from genome assembly GCA_025267735.1 of Mactra quadrangularis. Taxonomy (NCBI): domain Eukaryota; kingdom Metazoa; phylum Mollusca; class Bivalvia; order Venerida; family Mactridae; genus Mactra; species Mactra quadrangularis. The sequence goes on along the minus strand of CM046299.1, from coordinate 52,966,773 downwards.
AAATATTAACTTTTCTTAGATTATCAAAATTGTATAGAAATATTTTGGAAAGCAGTCAAATTGTGGAAGCAGCCTGGCTAGCTCATTTGGTAGCACGCACGTCTGCTGATCGAGGGCTCGTGGGTTCGATTCCCGGGCGGACAAACTGTCGTGGAGCTCGGTCATGAAATTTCTACGGCCATTTTCCCTCCTACCAGTGACTTTTTAATTATATAGGACAGTTCAACTGTCGTCAGTGACTGACAATGATCACTGAGCACTGTTAAAATGTGTATTCAGTCGAAATGGCGATAGTTATCGACCCAATAATACTTACTATAGCACAAGAGTTGTCGTCGGCCTTACACATCTTTGCTGTACACATGATTCCAATATTCTGGGAGTCTGAGAATTTAAAGGCTTCAATCGGAAGTGAACTAGCTGGTAGTTCGCTCCCACCATTTGGAGAATAAGTTGTATTAGTTTGTCCCGATGTGATATACTTACTGTCCTGTGTGGGACATCTAGAAATAGAAAATGGAAAGAGAGCAATGTTCACATTAATATCGAATAAGAAGAACGTTTTAGGTAACTTTATTTCTGCAGTCCTCTTTCTATACACATAAATGCATTGAAAGCAGCTTACGACAATTGTCGAGCAGTTTCTTAGGCAGACGGAATATGTCGATACTTTGAAAGCAAATAATATTTATACGCTATACCTGCATAGCCTGGATTACCTGCCCCTTAACGTTATCGGGCCAGGCCAACGGGAATCATGGCGTCCTCCTCAGTTATCATACAGGTATAACGTTTTCTTAATCCTGCATGATCATGTGCTGACGATAGTTACTTTACTAGGAGTTTGGTACTATATAAGAGTAAGACACTCAATTTCGATTTTTCAGATTACACGTATATATCTAGCCGACGATTAACAAAATCATGTCTTAATTGAACACAATTCGGACGAGGATTAGTCTCGTAAGAATTTCGGATACCTTATTTTGCATAGATTAGTGTAACCAAACTACTAATAAGGTATCCACTGCAATTCTTGTACAATGGTCCTTTGATTTAAGTCTGTGTAGTGAGAAATGCTCATTTGAAAACATAATTATCAAATTTCCAATTCATTACATAGGGCGCGGCCATGATCATGGTTTGCCTGACGTACTTTTACCTGCCAAAGTACGACTGGGAACCAGACAATATACCTGCACAGATTGCCAACGTGCTTATAAATGGGTCATTTGAACCTGAATAAGTCGCATGTTCTTTTTTTAAAAAAAATCCTGTTTTTAACTACGTTTACATCATATCATCCAATGTTCTTGGGTTGCATACAAAAATAGGACACTTAAGTGTGCACCATTGGCTGCAAGCTTACTTTAATCTGGGGATTTGTAACCATAAGTAAATGTAATAGATCTTCATCAAATTTCACTGTCCTCGCTATTATTTCGGCCCATACGGGAAAAAGTATAACACGTTTAGATAAAGATATTCACATGAAATTTTGTACCGGTGCCATTCAAATTAACATAAATGTTAGGAAAATTACGTTTCAAGATGATTTTGAGGTAAATTACGCCCACAGAATGTTTCACAAAATAATGCATTTCCCGCCGATCTGCCATTTTTAGCCTCATTTGACATCACCTAAAGTCATATATTCGGTCATAATTGCAGCAAGTTTTTGTCAAAAACTTCAGAAACATTCACAAGTTGCAATGAAGACATGTACAAAACATAAATCAAGTTTGTAAACTCTGGAATAGTTTGTACAGCCTGCTTCAGCCAGTTATAGAACGTGACGACCGAGAAAATTATAAAAGCACTTCGTTACAAATCCCTGCTATGTAGAATCCCTATGCTATATAGAATAGAATATGCTTTAATTCAGACGAGATAGAGCGTTCGCTTATGACTCTGAATCTCAAAGATTTGATCCCGGCTCAGAACATGGATTATTGTCCGACTACAATTTGCGGCAATGGCAGAAAACCCGCAAGGAAATTGTTAGATTGTACCATTATATTGTTCCGTAGACATTGAAACTCCAAGAATTATGGGAAGACTTCCGTTATTGAAGGAGTGTGTGAAGCAGTTACTGAGGCATTCATATCCCTTTGTCTGCTAGCTGGCTTTGAGTAGTTCCGATGTGGTATAGTGCCCACTTACACATTGGACGGTCGTGAGTTCGATCCAAACTGGGACCATGGATATTATATAACAAAGCGGTACTTACCCTAAGTTCATTATACTGAATGTTTTTGAGGCAGCAACAAGGGTATTGTTAGCGACACAACTGTCAAACCTAACGGTTGTATAAACTAGAAAAAGAAGAAAGAAACAAAACATGTAATAAAAGAACCGAACAGAACAGAACAGAACAGAACATTTATTTTATTTATGATTTGTACATAGTACATCATCAATATACAATTTACACATTACAGGTTACGTTTGTCAAATAGTCAAGGTTAGACAATATACAAGTATATAAGTTTATCATGAATAAGATTAGAGGATAAATCAAGACACAAGTAATTGTGGAAGGTAAGAATAGTTGGATTATAAAACATGTATACAAATTGTTCTACTAGTTAAACAATACAAGTAGGTCATCAATGTTCATATTAAAAGTATTTCTGTAATTATAAGCATTCGTTACGTACATGTATAAGCTCAAAATTAATAAGGACATTCTTATCTTTCAGATTTAAACAATTGCATAAATTCATTTGTTGGATTGAGTATAATAAAATATATCTGATGTACAGGTCGCTTAATTTTGTTGAACGCTGCTTTTAAACTGTTGTAAACTGTTATTCAAATCGGTTGTCGATCACATTCAGAATAACCAGCGAGGTTAGATATCACTGACAGAGGAATTAAATGTACCAATAACTAAGTAAATAAATAGCTCTTAGTTGGTTAAAATCCCTTCCAAAACATACCCGTTGGTTCCCTGAGTAAGATACTTTATTTTACTCGCTCAGTACTAAGGGACCATGAGTGTTTTATCTAAGTTGTTAAAACTTGTTTCGCAATTAAACTAAAATGAATTAGTATAAATTAAACTAAGAGTGTTCCACTAAGACTAAAATAATCATTTTAAGAATAACTAAGTATTCATATTTACTGGAAGTTTCTGTTAAATAAACAATTAGGTTGAAAATAGTTCCCACAAACAGCTCACTATCGACAGTTAACAATGCGCCATTACCGTCAGTGACAACCATAACAGCAGCTGAATATTGATCCTGAAACTCATTGACATTTAAATTATCACTGAAAAACAAACAAGAAACAAATTTAGTGACGAACAATTATTTTAGTAAAATATAGGTTTATTTTCATACACCATAGGCTGTCACTGTCATTTCTTGTATTCCATAGCTTTTCAAAGTCATTTAACATACACATTAAGTTAAGGGCTTTTCTTGTACACCATAAGTTATTACTGTCATTTCTCGTACGCCACAGGTTATCATTGTCAAATCTCGTACACCATAGGTTATCATTGCCAAATCTCGTACACCATAGGTTATCATTGCCAATTCTCGTACACCATGGGTTATCATTGCCAATTCTTGTACACCATAGGTTATAAAGGTCATTTCTTGTACACCATATGTTATAGGGGTTATTTCTCATCCGCCATAGGATATAAAGGTCGTTTCTCTTCCTCCATAGGTCATAAAGGTCATTTCTTGTACACCATAGGTTATTAAGGTCATTTCTCGTATACCATAGGTTATAAAGGGCATTTCTCGTCCGCCATAGTTTATAAAGGTCATTTCTCGTACACCAAAGGTTATACAGCGTATTTCTTGTGCACCATAGGTTATACAGCGTATTTCTTGTACACCAAAGGTTATACAGCGTATTTCTCGTACACCACAGGTTATACAGCGTATTTTTTGTACACCATAGGTTATACAGCGTATTTCTTGTACACCAAAGGTTATACAGCATATTTCTCGTACACCAAAGGTTATACAGCGTATTTCTTGTACACCAAAAGTAATACAGGATATTTCTAGTGTACAAAAAGCAAAGGTTATCGAGATCACTAGAAATTGATAAGGTTTTAGTTTAGTAAAATTTATAAAGTTTTTTTTTTGACACAAGTTGGTTTGAAGGGGTCTTTCACCAAAACATACGTGAATAGATAACATTAATTGTTTCTACTTAAAAGACAAGTGTATCAATAGCATTGATCCGATTCTGGGTGTGTTTGCTCTGAGCTAGGACTGTTACGAATATCTGGTTAATCGAATCGAATTAGAATTCAATTAGAAATCAAGTTCAATACCTGGAATCTGTTAATCATTTCTTTAATATGATCACTTGAAAACAACGACTCAATAATTTTTAACTTTGTGCTTTTCTATTTTGTTCTGACATAATAAAATGCAACAAAAAATGACGATCTTTCGAATGAATTCATTTTTAACCTTGATAGGAAAGACTAATTTGCATTATAAACAGGCTTTGGTTATAAATCAGTGTAGGGTCACATTATCGTACCCAAACCAGCTCGACCCGGGACGGGTGGAAGGTTGTAAATATAAATCAGAATTACCAACGATTAACCAATCATAATCGATTTCAATTAAACGACTTAAACCGATTTCGTTTTCTTAATTAATCCTGACAACGCTAATATGATCTATATACCACGCGTCTCGAGAACTTTAAAATGTATTGTGCGTAAATATTGACCCCGACCTGACCTTTATGCAAGAAAATTCATTACATTGAATACGAATATAGAAATAATGCTCGATTACACGGTGACCGTGAGGATTTTAAGTTAAAACTTAAGTGTAGAATAGGCGTGGTACTGACTTTCGTCGGGATATGTGTAGATAATTATTAGATGCAAATGTGAAAGGTCAGGTCGAGGTCAATATTTACGCACTATATTAAGAGAATACTGACTTTACAACGGCTACATTTCCAATATCTCGATCCAGCACGGTCTCTGTGGCAATAGAACAATTGCCTAAAATGATCTCATCAAGGCTGGTACTGATTCCTTGTTTGTATTGAACTAATAAACTAGCCCGGTATATGTTTTCTTGCGTCTGAAATGAACAATAATGTACAATGTAATGTCACTGACTTGTTCCCGAACCACTGAAGTCTTTTTTTAACGTCGTATTCAACACATATATAGGTCATATATACGACGGCCAGCTCTACCTACAATAGTTTTCCTGGACACTTTTTATATCACCAGTACTTACTTACCCAACCACGAGGCCGACAACTCATGTATAGGGTATGACCTACCGTGACCGGGTTTCGAACCCACGATCTCCGGATTCGAAGTTAGACATGCTAACCACTACGTCACGGCCGCGGCTACAAACGAAGTCACTAGATACACAGCCTTTAAAATCCTGCATGGGCAATATCCTAATTTAAAGGATCTCATGACATCGTTCATGGGGTCACGTCAAGATGACATTTGTGTTACTGAGTGTTATGGTGTTTTATCCTATCTGACAACAGTCTTCACATTTTATGTATCAAAATTACAACGATAACTCTTCCAAGAAAAAAGGTTAGCTTTAAAAAGGTACATTAGTTTTTTATAACGATTTCAACATGGTTTAGTTATCACGTGGGTCTGTTGGTATATTTACGCTCCATAGACAGGTGGAGGTCTCTCGACGGACATAAACGTCAATCTTAGCAGTAAAAAAATAGCATTTCCAGTATCAGACCCAACAGGGGCTATGCCAGCTTTTCTAAACTTAAATTTTCATAAAAGGGGTTTCAAGGGGCAACATAATGGGGTCTAGAAGCCGGAAACAAAAGATTCAACAGAGCAAAACCTGCATGGTCTAAAAGTATCTATGACATTACCTATGCAGAGATAGATCGGTAAATAGCTGCAGAAAATAGTTCATGTCTAACTCCATGAGGGTATGCTGTTCCCGCCGGGAATCTTACTCTCAAACGCCCGGATATGTGGTCTGACGCGTTACAGAATAAATTAACAGAACCGATAATACCAAACAGAAAACTGGATGTAACACGATCTCTGATTGGCTGATATGTTTATACCTTTTGAACATTTTAACAACTTACCGTTGGGTCTGGGATTGTCTCAACGTTTTCAACTTTACAAGCAGGAGCTTCAGCTTGACCAGTTGAAATATCAATAGTGATAGAATATTTAGTATTTGTGCCTTCAGTTGTTTCTGCTATCTCACATGCAGCGTCCACTGGAGTGTTGCCATTTACTAGACTAACTTGTCCAGTAAACTGTGGTGGAAGAACGAGAGCCAGTTCTGCTGTAGTGGCGGAACATGTGAGTTGAACTTGAGATGGAAATAAATAAACAAAACCAGGTTAGATCAAAGTTAATGTTAGATATAAAGTATGTTTCCATATGCATAACTAGATAATTTTACACTGAAATTCAACTTTATTGACCATAAAAATGGACGGTCTTTGTAGTTTAATAATTCTAATATAAGGGATCTTTTTATTCTCAAATCAAGCTTTTGGGACTTTAATAGTCATCATTGAAAATCACATGATTTTGTAACTACCAATGTGGTCTTTCTAGCTGAAGTTTACAGCTCAATAAAACATACAAATTTAAATTAGGAAAGTAGTTTCGAGTTCATAAAGGTAATACTGGTAAGGCCAGTTCCTGGAACCACCCGTAACTAGTTAACTACATAACTAACTAGTTAATCAAGAGGTTACCACTTAACCACTTAATTTGATTAACTTAAGAGGTAACTAGTTACCGTAACTAGTAATCCTCTTAATTAACTAGTTAGTTATGTGGTTATCTGATGGCAGAAATATGCCACCGTAGGTTCGACAATACAGCTAAAATAAAACATCAGTTATTTAACTATTAACTGCACGATGTAATATAAGTATCGTATTTTGTTTTCTCAACACGATTAATATGAGTGTAAGGGTCTTGACTGATGATATTCTACGATATCAGAAGTATAAATTAAACAATACGATTGTAAATTTGCCGAAAACTCATCAGTTGGTATCTCAAAACTAAAGTCTTATAAAATGTAAATTTTTACCAGTGCTAAGTTCACAGTTGGTACCATAGTAGCCGTATAGACAATAACACGTTTCTACACCATCCTGTGTATGGCAAGTCCCATCGTTCTGACACTCTAGGTTACACTGTTCTAAAGCTGTGAATAAAATAAGAAACCATAACAAAATACCATATAGTACATATATGTAAGTATCACGTGTCAATGTGTACATGTATGACGTCACATGATGTCACTAGACTAAATATCACGTGTCAATGTGTACATGTATGACGTCACATGATGTCACTAGACTAAATATCACGTGTCAATGTGTACATGTATGACGTCACATGATGTCACTAGACTAAATATCACGTGTCAATGTGTACATGTATGACGTCACATGATGTCACTAGACTAAGAATCACGTGTCAATGTGTACATGTATGACGTCACATGATGTCACTAGACTAAGAATCACGTGTCAATGTGTACATGTATGACGTCACATGATGTCACTAGACTAAGTATCACGTGTCAATGTGTACATGTATGACGTCCCATAATGTCACTAGACTAAGTATCACGTGTCAATGTGTACATGTATGACGTCACATGATGTCACTAGACTAAGTATCACGTGTCAATGTGTACATGTATGACGTCCCATGATGTCACTAGACTAAGTATCACGTGTCAATGTGTACATGTATGACGTCCCATGATGTCACTAGACTAAGTATCACGTGTCAATGTGTACATGTATGACGTCACATGATGTCACTAGACTAAGTATCACGTGTCAATGTGTACATGTATGACGTCACATGATGTCACTAGACTAAGAAAACGTCCACCGAGGGACAAACTGTAGAAGACATTCCAAGTCACGTTCGTTAGGACCAGGATTGGTTATAGAGGTCCAAGACTTGCCAATTAAATATTTTATATTTATTGCATATGTTACTTTATCGGCCAAACCGCCACGATATTTATGAAAACGTTATTGAAAAAATACATAAAACACAATTAAACAAACCCATAAACACCACGAACATCAGTCCCGTGTTCAGTAACTACTGTCAGCTAACGTTACGGGTACGGAAGAACTCAACCCGAATACAACTCAACCCTTGCAATACTCAACTCAAAGTATGGGACAAATCAATCCGTTAGTAGGAGATTGAGTTGTCTCGGGGTGAGTTGTCTATGAGTTGTTCCGACACTTCCGTTACGGAACGTTTAGGAACGTTCAAGTTAACTGAACACGCTGCTGTTTACATTGCTAGAAAATTGAGAATGTAACATCGAGCTAAAGTACGTAACAACTCAACAAATACAAGTTAGCAAGGATTGGTGGAATTAGTAATTGATGAAAACTAAGATTAACGTGTAAAACAAATATTGCAGCATAACAGCTTGTCGGATGATCAATATATGGTTTGTAAAGGAGTTTACTTTTTCTCCTACGTAAACATTAAAACATTTATTGATGGGGTCATTTTGTATTGGTCGTAATTAGTACCGCTTGTCTTAGTTAAAGATTTGGAAAATGCCCGAGTTCTCAGATAGTCGCCACTGCTTCAATCTGATTAAACCCGATCTAAAATTTACACTCGCATACTCGCTAATTTAGATCTGGCCTTTTCCAAACGAAGGTCGCGTTCAGGTGACCTTTTCTCATCATAATATTCATGACGAAATTGATATGATACGTAACTTGTTTACATCGTCTACGTCACGCAATTTGAAATGAGCCGCCCAATCGCAGACTGTGAATAATACTGCTGTCAAATAAGCATGCAAACCTTGGTCTAAAAATAGAAATTACGAAATCATAATGTGTTAAATAGTGTTTTCGTCTAGATGAAATATACGCATTGATTGGTCGACACAAAGTTCGTCTCGAAGTGACCTTCAACGGAGAAAGTAGAGATCCTGTACGACAACGCTCTACGTGATATCTGTTAACGGAGATTGTAAATGACGTAGCATCTTACATGTATTAGTTCCACAATCATAGTTCCCAAAATCACCAGTACATGTACACGTGCCATTATTTATGTCACACGTTCCACTGTTTTGACAGTCGTCCATCCTTCGACAGTCATACTGAAGTTGACTTTGTGCTGAAATTTGTCAAAATATTTGATTGTTTTCTTCATAAATCATAATTTTAGCGTCTAGTTTACAGATTTCAACTTTAGTATCAACTTTTCTAAAACTGTCAAAATTGTATAGAAACATTATGGAAGCAGTTAAACAATGTTTAAATGATGACCATTTTTGTGCAAATTGAATTACTGTCAAAAGACTGTGATTTTGTGACAGTGTATAAAATTCTACAACGTAAGTAACAGAAGAGATGATATTAGGGATTGTTTGTGACTTTCTCTCAAAATTTATAAGTTTGTTTCGCGAAATTAAAAAATATCCACTTCACATAATTTAAGAAACTGACAGGTAATTTTAAAATATTTTAGAAATGATCGAACATATAAATATTCGATTACATATTATTAAGTGGTTGGATTTTAATGAAATTGGGAGCGGTCCATAAATATTTAACAACTTTTCTAACTCCACAATCATATTTCGGGTAATATTTCCACGAAGCATTTATAATAGATTTCATGACGTGACATGATCTCCAGCCAGTGTGTCCGATGTCCATCTTGTGCCAACACCATGGCCGCTCTCTTCTACTGACATTCTTGTCATAAATATATGTGTGTGTTTTCAAGTATTTGGAAGTGTTTTTTAATGTATCTATACTTATAGACAAGATATGTGTTGTTTTGTATGTATTCTACTCGTTTGTAGCAATTTCCAGGTAATAAAATTAAATGTATGTAGGTGTTTCATGCCCTAGCAAACTATGTGTTTCACAATCAATTTCTAACTTAATTTCTGTGCAGGTTTTAGTATTTTAAAAAATTTCTTTGATTAAATATATTACGACTAAACGTAAATAAAAAGTAGGTATTTAAAACATGTGGAGTTAGAAAAATTGTTGAGTATATTTATAAGCATCAACTACAATACCTTACAAATAGAATATATGATTGACTTACCTGAGACGACAAATACACATAAAACTACGATAACTATTGATTGCATCTTAATGTCTTTATACTGTCACCTGAAACAATATAAGTTATATTATAACGGTGAATTATAAATATTAAAATGACACTAAATTTATTTCTGTTTAAAATCGTGACAGTACGTTTATATCCGTTACTTATATTAAGTTTTTTTTCAAAGTGTGCGGTGATGAAAATTTTAAATTTGGATGTAATGATATGGTAACAAAAATTCGTCGTAAAAGGCCCAATCTGATTAAAACCCGATCTAAAATTTTTCCGCTCGCCTACTCGCTAATTTAGATCTGGTTTTTTTTTCAAACGAGAATCACATTCAAGTGACCTTTTCTCATCATACGATTCATGACGAAATTGTTATGATACGTAACTTGTTTACATCGTCTACGTCACTCAATTTGAAATGAGCCGTCCAATCGCAGACTGTGAATAATACCGCTGTTAAATTAGCTTTCAAACCTTGGTCTAAAAATAGAAATTACGAAATCAAAATGTTATTAATAGTGTTTCGTCTAGATGAAAGCTACGCATTGATTGGTCGTCACTAAGTTCATCTCGACGTGACCTTCCACGGAGACAGTAGAGATCCTGTACGACAGCGGTCTACAGGATATCTGTTTATGGAGATTGTAAATGGCCCACCTTTCTTTATATCCTTTTAAACATAATTGTATAAATTAACTGTGATTTGACGCCCTACCATAAATCTTGTATCAAACGTATTTGAAAAGTCTAATCACAACACGCATTGACATTTCTTAAAATGAGACAGTAACGGCCTTCCATAAAAGCTGCAGATCGTTTATGTAAGCAATGCGTTTACAAACATGGCCGAATTCATGAAAAATAATATTTGACAAGAAACTCTTTTAAAAGTTTTGCTTGTTCAAACATAATTCATAGACATATAAACATAAGTATGCAATTTACAATATACAAGAACCCGGGTCTATAGCGCAGTTGGTAGCGCGCCGGGATTTGGAATCTCGTGCCCGAGGGGGGTGCGTGTTCGAATCCCACCCGGGGTGGTAATACCCTTCCATGAAAATTTGACAATAATGTCGATTTTCCTCGATTGATTAGATAATATGGAGAAGTTTCCGGCCTTGTGGAAAGGTAGGTGAGTTATTGTTATAGACAAGGGTCCAGGAAAGCTAGGTTAGGTGCGCTGGACGCCGTAAAATGACCTAAATTGTGTTGACACGGCGTTAAATTCAATAAATAAATACAATATACAAATGCAATTTTTATCGTACATGTATGTAAATACCAAATGCCAAGATGGTCTGCTCAGATTTAAATCAGTAAAATGATACACGTGCGTCACCTTTTTCACCTATTTAGTGGGTAAGTCCATTATTTATAAGTATATAAATATGCATGACCTATAATACGAACTTGTGCATAAATTATCTCAAGTGATGTAACATTAAAATTCTTACAGTTGACCTGAGACAATAAAGTATGATGAAAAATTATAATTTATCAGTTTATTAATGAATGATTTAAATTAAATAAACATTTGTTTATCGGTTAGTTCAGATATACACATGTATACATATGCGGATCGAGCGGGGGGGATTAGGGGTGTCAGGACCCCCCCCCCTGGATTTTGGAAAATGTACATGTTCATTAGTGTATTTCTTGACTGCAGGTCATTTTTAAGTAGCATGCATGAAACAATGTTTCTCGGTGATTAACATAGATATAATGGTTATGTAGTTTTTTATGTTAATATGTTGCTTTTTTCTGCAAAATGTGTATACTGTAGTTGTGTTTCGAAAGTTCGGACCCCCTCGGCCTAGAAAAACTCGGACCCCCCTAGAAAAAAAATCCTGGATCCACCCCTGTGTATGGGTCGGTGTCAAGGTTTGTTTAATTTACGACGATATAACATATGTGGTTGACAATATTTGGTCGACGTTTAGGTTTTATAGTCACTGCTTCATCTGTCTTATATAACAATAAGTCAGTGAACACTGTCTAGATCGTGAAACGGTTGCGATTTTCCGTGTCACGGTGTAGCCACACCAATATAGCGGAAAAACAACTATCCAAAAGGTACGTGTCGTTTTTTGCATGATAGTTTGAGAAATATTCGGGCCCAAATGCGTTATAAAGTTTCATTTGTTTACGATTTGACCAAACCCGTATCTGTGTTTTAACAAATACTGTTACGTTTTGCCTTGTCTACATTTCGACAGTATTGCAAATGGTCTGGTCGCATTTCAAACGTTTGAATGAGTGTCCTACCCGTGTTCTATTTAACGCAAATGTATACACCGTATCCACTTTTTATGGCAACACCGAGTCATTTCTTACGGAAAATCTTCACCGGAGCTAATATCTCAACCGTTGCTTTGACAAAACCGAAAGTAGGCATGTTTTGACGAAACAAAATAAATTAGAACTTGTACAATTTTAAGGTATAGTTTCATGCATACACACAATCTCACAATCGTATTTACAACACGTTAAGTGCCGTACTTACGGCGATTTTATCAAAAGTTATACACTCTCTCGGTTCAAATTTGTCACACGCTCATACGTCAACTTTAGTGGCTTTAACTCACATAAATCCTTTGTGACATGTCAGATGAGTACACCCGCCCTTTAGTTTATATATTTACGGATCAAATGAAACTTTATAACGCGTTTGGGCCCGAATATTTCTCAAACTATCATGCAAAAAACGACACGTACCTTCTGGATGGTTGTTTTTCCGCCATCTTGGTGTGGCTACACCGTGACACGGAAAATCGCAACCGTTTCACGATCTAGACAGTGGTGAAAGTTTTAACAAAATAGTAATCTTTTAAAATATCTTACGACAGGAATCATCGCAAGACAAAACAGCAGAAAAAATTTATAAGATGTTGTAAAATATGCCCTAACAGCTTCTAATAGACTTCATTAGTACAAGATTTGTTATAGAGAAAGGTTATTTGCAATGACGCTGGACCCCTATAAAAATTGTAAAAATCTATAAAACTACACGTACATTGTATTTCAATCATATTTCAACTTTTCCTCCTTAAGTTCAGATTTTCAGATTTTAATGGATAAATAAAAAATCTTTGCCACGAGAAGTAAGGCAACATATTAACAAGTTTCATTCATAAATCCGATGGAAGGATTTTTTTAAAAGGACGGCATTTATGACATAGGTTTTTGCAAAATTATGTGGGTTTTTGGTGGTTTTTAGGTCTCAAATGCTTCATATAAGAAAAAGGGCCTCCTATATAAAGACCATTGGACGTTATTTCGACCAATGACTTTATTGTTCCTAACAGTGTAACTTTACTGTCGCTTTTGACAATTGAATTGAGACAAAAATATCTTTTTTTTAATTTAGACAGTCTTTACCGAAGCATGATGCGTAAAAATCGGTCTCAGGTCGATTTCCACAAACCACATTTTTAACAGCAAATACATACAATAACTACTTTATTACTCCCCCTTTTGCATTCACGCAGAAGTAATAAATTTCGAAGAGCACGAAAAAAACTAGTGAAAAAAGTTAAATCATTACAAAACCATATATTCTTCCCTTTCAAATCATTGCAAACTGACAACGAACATTAAACAAAAGGTTAAAATTATGATAGATTAATTTCTTGTTTAAAATTTGACATTTGAAATAATGCAAACATATTTTAGTAAAACCATAATAATTGTCATTAATAATGTTTTGGTAAACAATGCTTTTACGAAAGTGCAGAAGTTCAGTAAAATAAATTTTACTCAGTGTTTTGTTTTAATGAGCTATCTTCAAAAATTTGTTGTATCAACATATTATTTGTCAAAATTTCTGAATAAAGATTTCATATTAATTACCGCCTTTTTTGTGTGTTTGTTGCAGGCAATCATTTTGGGGGCGAAATCAGCGGATCTAAAGTGTCAATACTGACGTTTGACGATCCCGCGACAAAAAAGTTTTCATTTTCTTTTCTGGAGATTTTTAAACAAAACAAAATCAATGTAAAAACAATCTAGGCGTTCCAGGCTACCACAATCACCGCTCCTACAAATATTTGTCGAAATATCATGATCCATAGTGCGAACAACATTTTGGACGCCATCTTTGTTGACATCACGTGACCGGAAGTAATTTTAATGGCGGAAACCTATAGATAAAGATGATAATATATTATTTGACTAATAACAATGATTAACAATCTCTAAACTTTCAAGTAACCTGGCCTTGAAGATACGTTTATGTGTAGGCCTAAGTTTTTAACAAATACTATAGCCACATTAATTCACCAGTGATTGGAAATCGTTTTACTTTACAAACACATAGCAGGGGTGGGTCCAGGATTTTTTTAGAGGAGGGGGTCCGAACTTTTTCAAGGGGGGGAGTCCAAACTTTTGAACTACAACCACATTATTCACATTTTGCAGAATAATGCAACATATTTAAAATTCATGTAATAAAAAAACTACATTACCATTAAATCTATGTAAAGCACCGAGAAAAATTGCTTCATGCTACTGAAAAATGACGTACAGTCAAGAAATACATTTATAGACAGGTACATTTTGGAAATTCCAGGTCGGGGGTCAAACCCACCACCACTGTGTTTTCAACTAGACTCTCTACTGACTTAGCTAAACGAACGATGGACTTTGATAGGCCATTATTTATAAACACACATAGTTTGACAAAATATCAAGACTGGAATTCGTCATGAGCGATATTATATAATCATTTAATTAGACACCAATTATTTCTATCATAGGGTCCGTGTCTCTATCAAATGTTTAATTTATTACTATGACACAAATGACGTCGAAGATAGTTCAGTTTTTATGCATTAAAGCTATCCATTCACAGATTTCAAATTTAATGTAAACTCACAAAAATGTATAGAATTACAGAATATATAGATAACAAGTTTTAGTACAAAATAACTTACAACTATTAAACATGGTAATTCTATGTTTAAATCGTATAGTCCGACAGAATTAACCTGAGCTTGACCTTTATGCAAGAATATATTAAACTCAGTATTAGCAGTCTATTTTTGTCTTTGTTTGTAAATCGCGCTTTATCGGAAGCTTATCGGCAAATACACGTACTGAAAAATTAATGTTGTTTTCATAAGAATGAATATTTCGACAATGTGCCATATACTGCTGACTTACTTTTTTACCTCAAAACTAATGTGTACAAAATTAAAAGTACAATAACATGCCACTTTTAATATATTGATTTATAGTCACATCGATTGTTATAAACACATGTATACTCGTATACACGCATACGGAAACTCACGATTTATGTAAGTGAAGTGTGTAATTATTATAATAAGGTAGTTCAAGCTCAGGTTAATTCTGTTGGACTATACTACTGTCGTAACGGTTTACGTACATACTCTTGGAGCACTTCTATTACTTTATTTTATACGTCTCAAAATTGATATATGTGTGGGCATATTTCTGCCAATAGATAACTACATAACTAATTAGTTATCATAACTAGTTAACCTCTTAATTAGCTAGTTAGTTAAGTGGTTAACTAGTTGCCGTTACTAGTTAACCACTTAACTTACAAGTAAATGAAGAGGTTAATTGTTGGCAAAAATATGCCACCGTAGGTATGTCATTTAACTTGAAGTATTTAGAATTCAATTTCTTAGCACAATCACAAACACTGACAGGTAAATTTTAACCAAAAAATCTACGAGAGTGTCGCTTTAAAAGGTCAGGTTTATAAAAACCTGGTTGTCACATATGCACAAGTTAATCATTACTTAATTAGGGAACACTTTAAAAATCTGTAAGTTAATTAGCTGCAGATTAGATGATTGCACAATATTACATAAAAACAAAACAAGTCCAACAAGTACAGAAAACATCTGTACGATACCATCATCGGAAACCATAGCCCTGCGTTCAGTTACCGCGAACGTTACAAAACGTTCCGTAACGATACATTCGGAACTCCTCGGCCATTAGCTGCGAATAATCTCGGACATATTTAGACGCTATTTTGAAACTACCGGTGTTAAAGTAAACAAATATATGATCGTTTAGGCATTGAGTGAAGTTTCGTTTTTAGTCCGTAAATTTTGAATCACAACTCATTGCCTTAACGATCTCATATTTGTGTATTAGATTAGGCTATTCGGAGCGAATGGACGAGGAGTTCCGAATGTATCGTTATGTAACGTTCTGTAACGTTTTGTGTAATTGAACACGCTACACAGTACTTTCTTGTGTTACACTCCATACGTACCGTGGGCAATTTGACTGGCCAAATCTCGTTTTCATAATTATGCATAAGGCAGGGGAGACCAATCTTCTTCCAATGAAATCGCGTGTTACAATTAAATACTCTTCAGTTTCAATGACGTCATGCTGGTCTTTTGTCTAACTTAAAATGGAAAGCAACGCACACGTTTATTTTCAAAAAATGGTTGCGTAATTTCATTGGCTAGTTTTCCACAGTGGTTTCTTTGCGGAACCAATGATTCTGCCTCATTAATTATTCATGATTACGAGATTTCTCTAACTAAATGGCACACGGTACATAAAGCAGCATAGCGAAGTAATGTATCGTGGAATAACCGACGATGGTACGATACTAATTTAAAGTTTACTTTGGTGGCTGAATTACCAATCTCCGTAAACAGATATCCTATAGCATTGTCGTACAGGATCTCTACTATCTCAATGGAGGGTCACGTCGAGAAGACCTTTATGTCGACTAATCAATGCGTAGCTTTCATCTAGACGAAAAACTATTAATTTCGTATTTTTTTTTATTTTTAGACCAAGGTTTGCAAGCTAATTTAACAGCGGTATTATTCACATTCTGCGATTGGACGGCTCATTTCAAATTGCGTGACGTAGACGATGTATCATAACAATTTCGTAATGAATATTATGATGAGAAAAGGTCACCTGAATGTGAACCTCGTTTGAAAAAGGCCAGATTTAAATTAGCGAGCGGAAAATTTTAGATCGGGTTTTAATCAGATTGCTGAATTACGTGCGCCCTGTCGTGTTGTCGTCCCGCGGGGCGTCACATAAAAACACAAAAAGTACGACAAAAGGTCTTATTGTCTTCAATTGTTTAATGTAGATTATGTGACCATAGACGCATGTAAATAGAGATTAATCTTCTAGATGATCCGAACTTGTAAAATATTCTATTCGTGTCTCACTTCATTTTAATTCAAACAATATAAAATCATTATAAATAACATCACAATCATAAGCATGAAGATTTATCATATTTGTCTTTGAAAAAAAACAGTTAATCATTTTTTTCAAACTATGTAATAGTTTATGTTTTTACACATTAAACATTGGCCTGTAGGTTAATTACGCCCATCTTATCGTGTTTAATTTAATGCATTTGTAATTTAACGCTTTAAGAGAGATAAATGTTACAAAATTTACATAAAACAAAAATTAAAGCTTATTAATTACTGCTTTATCAGCTTTCATTCGGAACTCCTCCGCCAATCGCTACGAATAATTATTTATTCATGAAAGGTCGAGGTGTTCCGAATGCAACAACTTTAACTAGCCAATGACGTCACATTCGGAAAACCGCTCGAGTGATTTCGTAAATTGACGATCAGCTGTGTAGCGCTAATATCACTGAGGTGTTCCGAGCACAACCAATCGGTTCGCAGACGAGACGAATCTTCTTTATCTTACCTTTGAAGTCTAGATATTTACAATGGAGTTCAATGTTAAAAATGTCTCTGACGTTTGACTTTCAGGGAATGGGTCTAAAATGGACTACATATTATCAGTATTTTCGGGGAAAAGGGGATAATAACAACATTTTTAAATCAAGAGATTCGAGACCTCCGGTTTCAAATTTTACCACCCAATGTGAAAGGTTCTGGGGCTCCAAGTACTACAAATACGTTCTAATAGCTTTATTAAAAATATTTTTAAAAACGTGAAAAGACCAAGAAGCTTGGTATTCGAGTATTTTCGTCAAGTATAGGATATTTTTACTTCAGATAGGGAGTCGAAACAATATTTTCACTTGATTTGACGCCACTCTTGATTTTTTAACGGAGTTGTGGTCCACTGGTAGGTAGCGCTTAGGGATCGTATGGTCACGGGTTCGAACCACATTAAGGGACACTGCAAATTTCCTTGAGCAAGGAATCAACTTACAATTGTTCCACTCCACCCAGGTTTAAATGGGTACTGTGAGGGATCATCTGGCTGAAGGAGATTTCAATGACCAGGAATATCATGCAAAATTGAACAGTCGGCTGAATATGTATAGAGGCAGATTTTAAACCACACTCGTCCATTGATAGCCAAAAGGGCTTATCAGCATATATAATTATAGTGCTGATAAGCCCTTTTGGCTATCAATGGAATATTTTTTTCTCGGCTTAATCGATGGAAAAGGTTTCAGAAAAATATAGAGTTGATATACACGTAATCAATGTAAATTTAATTTCTAGTAAAGAAACTTCGATCCATGGGTTCGTTGCTCTAAGTAAAAAAAACAGCGGAAATTCTAGTACACACTCGAGCGTAATTAAATTTATTACTTATTGCATGCATCTGTTGCAGTTTTTAATTATTAGCTGTTAATTAGCAATCAATGATAAATATAGAATGCACAAAAACAATTTATTAGCAAAGGTTTTGCACTCCGCTCAGTCAACGAACTTAACTGTGATCATTAGCGTGCGACCATATGAGACTGGCCCGGAATAAAAACAGGAAAACCCTAATCAACGAAATTGTCTCCTTCCAATTTGAATGACAAACAACCCCGAGTATCCGTGAAAACTGTACCACCATAACCACTGGCACCAGAGTCCTCATATTCTTAAAATACGCACACATACAATATTTTGATAACAGACACAATTAAAAATCGCCCCGAATACCTTACCGTGTACGAGTTATAACTATTCTTTCATTATAATATTCACATAAGGTAGTGCACACGTGTGTATGATAGCACTGTATGCTCAGGGAACTATATATAGGGACGTACGCATTATTTTATGATATGGACTCTGGTGCCAGTGATCATAATATAATATTCTGCCGTAATAGACTAGTAGCTGTGGATCAACTTTAGGTTCGAGAAGTCGCGGGTTCAATCACCGGTCGAGTTTTATCAAAGACAATAAAAATCAGCAACTCCGTATGATAATTGTTTAAAGTACGAGATTACTAATCGGAGACAGGTTTCCTTAATTGTTAGCGGATATACCACAGGGACATGTCATGTGACCGTTCTTTGATTTTCAAACACACATACCGAGTAAATTGACAACACTAGGTCACATATACCCGCTATTAAATCAAAATCAGTTATTTGCAAAGATTTTAGGGGCAAAAATGACATTTTCACAAATTCCACCATATCCGTTTGAAACACAATTTTATTGCAATCAGAACGAATCAACATAAAAAATACATTACAATCGGCAACAAGTTCCTTAACGATGTTTTCAAACCACTTCCTCAATTACGTTCAATTACCCTGAACGTTCCGTAACGTTAGAGTCTAGACAACTCAACCCAAAGACAACTCAACTCCAGACAACTCAATCCCTGCTAACGGTCCCAACTTTGGATTGCGTTATTTACGGATTGAGTTGTCTTCGGGTTGAGTTGTCCCGGATCCGTAACGTTCGCTAACAGTCGTTATTGAACGGGCTACAGATATTCCGTAACAACACGCATTTTAAGATTAAACTCGTAATTAAACAATTCGAAAATAGCTTATATACATGTATGAATAAATTTGTCTTTCATGAGGGACTATCCGGTCTATTAGGAACTTAGGATGCATGTCGTGCAGACATCGGTATATGACTCCGTCCTCCTCGTAAATGTGATTTTAGAACCAAAACTTAGTCAAATCTTAAAAATATCCGGCAGTATAATTAATATAAGGATATTATATTTGCCAAACTAGTTGCCATCATTTTGTTTTTGGTAAAGATGTCTCTTTCAAGATTGCTAATTTACAATACTTAGTTGGAGACTTCCCTTTGTGTTTTTAGGTTTATATTTTGGGCAGATTTATTGATAATTTTATGAACTAAATCGTGAGTCAAAGTATGGTAAAACGTTAATATATTATGTGTATATATATATAGTTTACCCTAAAATGAATTGAAAAATTGGAAACATGAAACGTCTTTATACATTATCATTCAGCATACAGCATATTAGAATCTTAAAACCTAAATAAGACGAAAGTGAATATATTTATTATCAGTTCATCGAAGTATACTATTTGTCTCATTCGTACATTAGAATTTTGTTTTTAAGAGTTAATTATTGAGCAAATTTGGAAAAAAAATGTAAAAGAAATCCAGACGCTGTTTCATGGACGTGAAAACAAGCGCAACTAATTGAAGAAATGCAGCAATGCCATTATGCTTGATTAAGCTGTACATAGTTAATGACTACAAGGTTTGTCGATATATCCTTATTTAAGCAATCTGTCAATTGTAACATATTCCTTAGTATAGAATTCCACTTACCTTTATTTCTTAAACAATTTTAATTAATTCAACTTGAATATAGTTAATTTCCAAAACTTATTAAACAATTTTGAAGTATTGTTGATGTATTACTTTTGTTCATCTATACAAGACGTTTCTGAATGTAGTTATGTCTCATATCAAATCAACATATGTTTATACCTATCTTCTAGCTATGCACAGACTGTTAATAAATACAATTGTAAAGAAATGACTTCATCTATACTGCTCGTAATAAAAAAGGACTCTCACGCTTTGATAATTACTCATACAAACACACAATTATCTATTATATTTGGATCTCAGTGGTGCTTTTTCACAAAAATTCTTACGAAAAAAATCTTCGTAAGTCAAAAGCAAGAAACATTAATAATACACTCATTTTTTGGGTTATCAATTCTAAATATAATACAAATTGCGTATAATTGTGAATACCGTTTGAATATCATATCATAGTTATGCTTATTATCCGTCTGACTTTAAAGTGCTAAGTCTATGAAAATGACTTACGAAGTTTTTTTACAATCCTTCGTAAACAGATATCTTGTAGAGCGTTGTCGTACAGGATCTCTAAGATCTCAATGGAGGGTCACGTCGAGATGACCTTTATGTCGACCAATCAATGCGTGGCTTTCATCTAGACGAAACACTATTTATAACATTTTGACTTTGTAATTTTTATTTTTAGACCTATGTTCGCAAGCTAATTTAACAGCGGTATTATTTACAGTCAGTGATTGGTCGGCTAATTTCAAATTGCGTGACGTAGACGATGTAAAAAAGCTACTTATCATATCAATTTCGTAATGAATATTATGATGAGAAAAGGTCACCTGAACGTGACCTTCGTTTGGAAATAGGCCAGATCTAAATTAGTGAGTAGGCGAGCGGAAAATTTTAGATCGGGTTTTAATCAGATTGAGGTTCTTACAAAAGATCTCGTATAACGTTAAATTTGAATTAAAATTTTGAATTCACGTCTATGTGCCAAATAGCGCAAAACACACGTTTCATGATTTTTAATTAAAACATAATTACAAAGAACTACTTTGAAGACATTTAAAAAAAACATGAAAATTTCCGTGATACATTGTATTTTTTTTAAATGCATGCTAAAACTCCACGCGCGAAAAAAAGTTCGTATTTTAGGAGGACTTCACTTATGTGAAATTCATTAAATCTAGCTGAAAATACCAATTTTAAAGCCAGTGGCGGTCATTTTAAAGCGGTCCGAACTCGTAAAAATGTGGGATTGACTAGTTAAGGGAGTATACTGGGCTATTATGTTTGCAACAAAAAAGCCAAAAAATGCACCAGAATGCACGATTTTAGACCTCCATTTTTCAAAAATTGTGGGCACACCCCTCACGTATCCTTCAAGTTGAGTATACAAGCCAATACTCACATCATGTACACCCTTCTGTGCCAATACTCACATCATGTACACCCTTCTGTGCCAATACTCACATTAACTTCCATCAAGTTTACAGAGGAAACAATATAATAATCGTCGACTTTTCAAAAGGAATGGTTAATCAAATATTTGTGAGCAACGAGAGCGGTTGAGCAGGTGTTTTAATTATTACCAAATTTGATTATGTCACCAAACGTTTTATTTCAAGTATACATTTACTTTTATTGATATTGAAGAACGAAGATCTAATCAATCGAATATTTATTTCTTTATTTCTGACTAAATACAGGATAATAGTTTATACAACAAGCTGTCGCCATGTTTAGGATCGCAGATTGGAGACCCGCCTTACTGCTAGGTACCAGCTGGCTACATTGTTCAATAGCGGTTAGTAACGTAACTTAGAAATATAAATGAGACAGAATGTAATTACTGCACGAGTTCAATACAAAGTTTCATATTTGTTCATTGCCTTATTGTTTAACTGATATCCAGTTTCTAACAGTTATTTATTCAAGTATGCGTAATTTGTATAATTTGTGTAATTCAATAGACGTATGACATCATCATACCGATATATGTACAGAGAATTATTTTACTTCGGAATGAATTCCTTTAATGTTGACCAATTTACAGTCATATTTATTTCAAACTCATTAAATGAAGAGAAGCATAATTAATATACTAAAAATTCATCTTTACATTTCAATTTTCCATAAAAATACGTAAAATTAAGATACACCGTCTAAATACATGTACATATTTACGTAAATTCATTTTTCCCAACATAGCAATACAAAAAATGTAGACACTGACACTTCAATTAAAGTAAAAAGAGTTTACCCGATTTTAATCAACATGGTTTCATAATTTCTCTGCACGAAGAACATTATCTTGTTTACATTGGTGTACACTACTTTTCGCTTAGAATCCATCCGCTATAATTTTATATCCAGCGAGAAACAATTAATTATCAACGCACAGCTTTTTAAAACATAATAGACCAGTTCATTGTTATTGTTATTGAAGTCTATAAATAGTAACAAGTAGCTGATAAGGAATACATGTAACCATTTGATGGTTGGCAAGAAATAATAGCGAGTAGATAAAATGAAAAAACACAGTAACTTTAAAATTCCAATGACTAAGTCATTTTCATCAAACAATTTAGAATCTTATATCATTAGAAAGGTCTTAAAATTCAAATTTTTAATATTTTAAAATTATTTGTCAAAACCGAATCGTTTTTTATTTGCGAGTGTTTAAACCTCTTGCTTTAAACCAGCAAGAAGATTTTTCAGAAAAAACAGGCTTAAATCACCTAATATATCTTTTTTCAATTTGGCTATCTCCTTATATTTTAAAAATATGAATTTTAAAAGCTTTCTATCAATATAAATATCATCAAAATCGGCAAACAAATAAAAACATTGGTTTCTTTCTGCCAACCAGAAAATCAGCTAAATGTAGGTAGCAGGTGCTTGTGACGTCATCCATGAACTGGTCTATTCTTACGGTTGTGTTCCATATGAGTTTGTCCGCATGCGTTGAAATTGCAATGGCATATACGAGCACATCACATTTTATTATTTATTACATGCATTATGATCATTATTATTTCGTAATAGAAACTATTTTTATTGATAATGGTATATTTTTAGTGAATGACTATATGAACAACAATATTGATGTTACTTTTTACTCATTTGAAGAATTTATGACACAATTTGCTATGAATACAGTCTTACAATATGCAAGCAATTCATATTTAGGTACACTAAACATAAATAAGTTCGTCATCTTGGAACAAATAATCTTTTATTCGATATAGTTAATATAGCACTGTGTTGGTTTTATATTGCATTTATGAATAGTTTCTATGTATGCCATTAAAATTTGGAGAAAAAATGCGAGCGATCTTTTTCATTTTTGCGAGTCGAATCTACTCGCAAAAATTTGCAAGTTGTTTTGTTAAATTCGAGCCCTGCATTAAATTTTATTCCGTGACTTTGATATTACAAAACCTTTCTGGAGGATCATAATATCGGTATTAACAATTGTCAATGATGATTAAGGCAATGTCAACTTATGTAAAACAGACATAACTCTTTGTATGAGAACTATTATATTTGTCTTGAATAAACTCATTTTAATTTCAAGACAAAACATACAATCTATACCAAAGCAAATAGTCCCTTTAATACAGCTAAAAAAGGCTAACCTAGACAAAATTGCAACAGAATCTATTTTCGTACTATGTGAAAGTTCGTATTCATAGTAGTATCCAAAAAAAAAAGTTGCACTCAAAAATTCGAAGGGAAAGTCCTTTGGCAAAAACGTTGAACATGAACAAAAATGTGGATTAGCTCCCTTTATAACTATCTATTATCATTTACAAATAAAAACAATTGTGGATTAGCTCCCTTTATAACTATTTATTATCATTTACGAATGAAAACAATTGTGGATTAGCCCCCTTTATAACTATCTATTATCATTTACGAATGAAAACAATAGTAATCAAAGTACTGAAAGTACTGTTGGAAGGAATTTTTGAACGATTTTAGGAGTTCAAAGTTACTATTTCGATATCCATCATCATATCTCTTTATTATTCATAATCGAATGTGTTTCATATTTCATTTTACATGCATATTATGTTACTGATCGAGAAGTTGTATGTTTTGATTCATGGGCAGGGCATACTTTCGTGGAGCTATGCCATGAAATAATTTCTACGGTCATTCTCCCTCCTACCACTGATTCTAAATCATTTTAATACGGCAGTGTTCAGTCACTGAATTGCATCTAGTAGTAATCCAGAGATTGAGTCTTTTCAGGAACAGTGATAGGTGGATTGCTGGTCACGATGTAACCTAAACAATGTGTTGCCATTGAGTTAAGGCCACAACAAATTGATCACATGTTCTATGTATTTTGTTCTAAAGAATGGAGCTAAGGAGCAATTGAATTCTTTTTCCATATTTTGAATTTTGAAAAGCGAGCGAAAGCGAAGAATAAATTTGTGCGGTTTCTTAGACATTTATTTACCATAAGTTAAAAAGAGCAGAAAAAGTATGGACTTTCTTATATAACATATAACCATATATCTAGAGACTATAGTGTAATCACGTAATAATTAGTTCTAGGTAATATAAAGCAAGTTAACAATTACTCCAGATGAAATTTCAATTGAATTTAAAACTAGTTAGAAGTAGGGTAGAAGAGGTTTACACCTTCATCAGTTCATACGGAAATAAAACTTCATTTGTCTTTGGTATTACTTTTGTTAATACTAGATATTAACTACGAAGCACAGATTACCCCGGTTCACTTTTTGTGTATACAATGTAATTAGATTTTGGAAAATTATGCTAATGTCTAATATTACCAGAAGAATTAAATCAAGCCTAATATGTTATTTTGGGACATCTAAATTAAAGGAAATTCAATGTAAATTTTTCTCCCTGTCCTATCTGCTCTCTATGGATCAATCTTCATATTTTACACTACAAAGACACTTATGACGTCACAGATCAAGATAAGGTGTGTAGAGTGAGTAAATGTTCAGTTTAAGGTCTAAGACAGAGTGCAGTTATCATATTTCTGAACAATGGATTGTGTCATTGTAATTTCTAATGCCGTATGTTAGCAAGAATACATTACTGCTTTACCGTAACAGTGAAATTTTCTGATTTATTTTGCTATTTAGAACTCAAATTTCTAATTTTTAGTTCAATTTCTACTTGGTCTAGTGTGAAAACTTCTGATTTTCCGAAATTTATGATGCGTTCATTTCAAGGTGCGGACGCATTTTTTTTTTTTTGGATTTTAAGGAACGACAAATCAGACGAACATAACGATTAATTTGTTGCGGTCTATTAAACAAAAAAAACATTTATAAAACTCGCTTCGCGCTGTCACTAAACCTCTACGGACACCCATCCACAGATTAACCTTACATTTCGTTGCTTAACTTCGATAAATGTCCAGCGCTCTACGCTCTCAAAGTAAACCCCTGCTGAGATAAACGCTCGTTAAAATTGTATATATATATACAAGCGTGTGGTAGATACTACTGCGCAATAATACAAAAAAACTTTTTTCCGTGCACAGTCAGAAAGTTGATTTATTCATGTGTAAAAAAAACCCATTTAATATCATAATTTTAAGTATTTGTTGAAATTATTTTTTCAACTTATCTACTTTTGATAGTACACATATTTTTCTGCTGCACTATTTCTTGATCGCATTGACTCATTGATTTCTATTGAGTTGAAGGTGTTGTTCGTTCTTTTTCAAATTTCCAAGAGCGCTGACATAGAAAGGAATTCTTTGAAAAAGAATTCCTTCCAAAAATACAACTTATTATTCAAATTTTTTATAAATTCAAAATTTAAAAAGGTAATTTTTGAATATTTTTTTTGATAAGTGTGTCAAAAATGACACGTAAACGAGTCATTTATCTGGAATCTGCTTTACATTTATCTTTCATGAGCTTATACTATAATTAGTACAATTAAAAGAAACAATAATATACCGGCAATAATGAAACCAATTCTATAATAATGCAGTAAAACCAAATTGTAATATTCGTTTCCCTTTAATGGTTGAGACATAGACGAAAATTGGACATTTTTCCATTTACGCGATTTCAAGATGCTCTTATTTTATTACAAATTGACTGACAGATATGCAACTTGGCCAAATTATTCCCTGCGGAGAATGCAATTTTATATTCTCACAAAATTAGGTCTAAAGTGCCAGTACTTTACAAATAATAAAAATATGATTCTTACTACCATTCGGTGTCATTTTTCTTCAATCAATGACCCTTATTGTTCACGGCGATGAAACTCCAGCCAAAAAAGGGGCATTCTCCCCCTTTGGACCCCCCTTGAAACAGTTTTGATGTGGGGGGGGCACGCAAAAATATTCTTTTTTTTTCAGAAAACTACACCGTACAATGTACATATCCTAAAGTGAAATTCACTAAATCCACTTAAAATACGTACTGATTTCAAGGCCTATGACTTCTATTTTAAGGGGTTCAGAAACATTAAAATGTGGGATTAACCAGGTTAGGGATAACTAGCACATGAGTAAAAACTACTGACAATTAACAATTAACCTTGTTAAACAACCTTATGCATATTCAGTAATACTTGCACGAAAAATATATAAACAAGACGTTTTCGAAACACATGTTGCTTCAGAAAACTTACAGTAATTTACTATACCATTAATTTATACTAACAACTTCACGTTTTTCAAGACGTACGAATAATTAGAAATTTAAACAAAAACAATTGCCATACATTCACATTGCTACGTTCTAGTCTTGAATGTTTTGACCATTTTGTTTAATAAAATGTGTTGTCAACAGAACTATCAATAGCAGTGCTATTTCAACAACCTGATCCTCTCAAACCTCAATGCAATGATGAACAAACTTATCCATGTATTTTAAGAAGTACAATAGTTTCTATCATTGCATTTTATAATATTCATAAGTCTATCTGGTCCAGCTGGTAAATATGTCATAATGGAGCAAGTCTGTTACCATTACAAGTCCATCCTGATTCCTTCTGTTGTCTACTTGTTAAGATAATATACTTCCTACCACTGAAGCTCACACAGATACCAATCTGATTAAAACCCGATCTAAAATTTTCCGCTCGCCTACTCGCTAATTTAGATCTGGCCTTTTTAAACGAAGGTCACGTTCAGGCGACTTTTTCTCATCATAATATTCATAACGAAATTGTTATGATACGTAACTTGTTTACATCGTCTACGTCACGCAATTTGAAATGAGCCGCCCAATCACAGACTGTGAATAATACCGCCGTTAAATAAGCATGCAAAACTTGGTCTAAAAATAGAAATTATGAAATCAAAATGTGAGTAATAGTGTTTTTGTCTAGATGAAAGCTACGCATTAATTGGTCGATACAAAGTTCATCTCGACGTGACCTTCCACGGAGAAAGTAGAGATCCTGTACGACAACGCTCTACAGGATATCTGTTTACGGAGATTGGTGATAATGTAGACAAATACTTGCTCAGTTTAGGGGTCTAGTACTTGTTAATCACAAAGATACGTGAAGGTGAACTCTTAGTATGAGTATGACTTGCTCTATCAAGCTAATAAGAAATACCGAACATCAGAAGAAAATGGTCTGTTGTACAGTATTTACTTGAGCATGATATTGACAATACATTTGTAAAAATGCGTTTATAAACATATATTAAGTATTTCCATGATATGAAATTAGAACTATCAATTAGTTAGATGTTAAACTCACAGTAATAGAGTATTTTATGTTGAAAGTACAGGTTAAATGTTTGTATCTGATTATGTCTATTAGAACAAATTCAAATCGATTATATGTGCGTGTGCGTGCGTGCGTGCGTGCGTGCGTCCGTCGTCAACAATTTCTTAAAAAATCTTCTTGTAAAAAACCATAGGAAGTACAATAATTTATATTAAGCATGCAGCATCTCTAGAAGGTTATTTACAAAGATTTTTTAAATTATGCCCCTGGGATCGAAATTGGCACCGTCCCAGGGGTCACACGATTAACATAGAGTTATATAAAGAATGTAAAAAAATCTTCTTCTCAAAAACTTCCAGGTCTAGAGCTTTAAAATTTGGCATATAACATCATATTAACTACAAGGATTTTTCAAATTATGCCCCTGGGGTTAAATTTGGCTACGCCCCATGGGCTACAAAATTTACATTGAGTTATATAGGAAATGTTAAAAAAAATCTTCTCAAAACAAACTTTATTGCCTGGAGTTTTTGATATTTGATTTGTGGTATTATCTTCAGAAGATTGTTCAAAATACGTTTTTGGGTTCATAATTGGCCTGGCCCCTGGAATCACTGTTTAATAGGCTGAACCTGTTAATTTATCCTTTGTCAGATGCCTTAAGCACCTAGTTCTCAGGTGAGAGTCCATGGTCCTCTTGTTAAAAATTGACCACTTATCTTGTGAATCGTTCCGCACTTCTAATTGAAAGATACATTTCCAGGTAGCTTTGTCAGAATCATTGACATTAAACGTCTCGATCAATATATTGATGTAACACTTCAAAACTACGCATATGTCGTCTACAGTTTCTAGAAAACGTTAGAGATTTTGTCTCATTTCTTACCGATCTTAGATGGACGAGTATATTGTATATCTACGACGTCTTATCGAGTGTTTCCAAATACATTTGACAGTATATAAATAGCCAATCAGTTGTTAGAATGAGATATCGTGAGACTTGAGATGGCACGTTGATCCCCACCAGATTTTCCTATCAAATATTTATATTTCTCACATGTGGATAGCGATTCATTTATTTGCACAGAATCCTTTCGCAAAATTCCTTATATTTGTTTTGTCTCCATTAAAAGACAGATGTAACTTAGGAAATTTTGTTCGTAAACTTAAACTTTTTGATGAGGATATTCCAATACTCTTTCATTCTGGGAATTTTTTATCCATATCTCGCTGTAAGACAATACATAATATACCTGAACCATGTCACAGCTATTCACCTATAAATATTGATACCCTGTTTACTCATTTTAAAATACTGTTCTCAGCTACTGATGATGATGGAGATACTGATGTGCCACAACAACCAATAATTAGTAATGATGACAATTTAGGTGTTAATTAAGATGAAATTGAGCACTTTCTTTTTTAAAAACTTAATAACCGAAAGCGAAATCAAAAATTACGTAAAAGAACTAACAAGGTTATTAGGGCTGTAACGATTCACCGATGCATCGTGAGATCGTATTCGCGACTGTCCGATACGGGTGTATCGAATCGCGTCCTAAAAAATCGCGATTCAGAGGGCCTTTTAGTTTACAAGAAATCAGTTAAAACAAAATATACTGCATACATTTGTATCTATAGCATTTAACTTGCAATTGCAATCTTTACTTAGTGTTCAGTCTAGAGCGCTCCATTGGCCCCTCAATCGTCTATATGGCCCATCGGGCGCACTCGCCGAAAATATGGCTATATCGCGAATTTGACAACTTTTCGTATATTCTATGCCATTTTGTTTCGTTAGATCCATTTTGCTAAATTAAACGGGTACCTCAGTTTTCGAATCTAGCTACGGGGCCGAAGACCGATTCTGTCTTAAACGCCGACGATTCGTTAAAAAAATACGGATCGCAAGACCGAATGTCTGGTAGCAATTTCAATAGCAATATTACTAAAAATGGATAATTGAACATAAAAATTGCAGTTACTAGCAATTTATTATTGGACGCTATAAATCCAGCCGAGAGTCCGCAATACGCATTAAATTTTTCATCCACGCTTGTAACAATTATTGACAATATGACTTATGTATAAGGCGTCCTCTAAAAATCAATAGTACTACAAATATGACGGCTCGATAAAATTGATTACGTAATTAAACGGTTGCAATTAACAAACACGTGACAAACTTTGGTGAATATTGATTGAGGAAGATAGCACTTTCTTTTATGTTTGCTGATAAGCTGATAATTGTTATTAATTATTAAGTAGTTGATTTTTTAATTAACTAATTCGTTAAATTCCACTAGAAACAAACAACTTTGTCATTATTTTACAACAAATAAAGTTATTTGTATTTTATTATTCATAATGTGGTATTCCATTTCGTAAAAATAAAATTCCTTCAATCATTATTTCGTTATGTCATACATTTTCGCGACCCATGCTATCGCTTTTTTAACGTAATGTTTGTTTGATAAAAACATAATTTGTCTGTGCATTCATACCAAATTTACAATTTACATCGTATCGCGATTAATATCGTAATCGCCAGGCATATATCGCGACACGTATCGTATCGCGACCTTGGCCACGATACGCAGCCCTAAAGGTTATTGGTGGCACACTATTATAGTGCTTGAAGTTTGCCTCCGATCTGACCTTTCATACTTGCATCTAATAATTATCTACAAATATTCCAACGAAAATCAGTACCACGCTTATTCTACACTTTGACAAGTAACGTTTTATTCTAATGCCCAATTTCTTTACTGGAGGATTAACTCCTGACAAATTCGGGGTTTGCTAACCCGCTATATAATCTTAGATTGTTTTGAATTCGGGGTTATTTCTATCGCGTTTCTTTAAAAAAATTTGCAAATCTGAGATTAATTCGAGTGTAGAAAATAACTGACACGAGTACGGATTTACTCACCAAAGTTGACGTAAATTAATTGAAAATGCGGCCTTTGGGTGACCATGTGACTATGTTGTCAATACAAACGTTGATGACATCACAAGAATGTACTGGTATGTTGATGGAAAATATGTTTAACAATTACGATTATAATTTATTTTGTCTTAATGCAGTAAATTGTTTTCATTCAATATTTATTCTTCTGATATGCATGTTTTGCCATCTTTTATTATATAATTTTGCCATCTTTTATTAGATAGTTTTGCCCTCATACATTTATAAATGTTATCAATATAAAAACAAATAAACTATCTATCATGTATTATACATTTATCTTAAAATGTAATTCTATCTAAATAAATTTTATTTGATCCTCACTTTATAAATCAATTTTCTTACAGTATTTTAAGGCTCTCGTGGAACCGTTTACTGATGCGAACTTAATTTCTTCGCACTATAATAATTGTTCTTTTGGTTTCTAATGGTGTCTTTTCAAGAAGAGAAATATACTCGTTCTTTTGATAAAATTCAAGAATTCATTATCTAAACTATTTTTATGATTACATTAAACCCAATGTAGGTAGTATTTACGACAAACTTAAGGTCGAATATTAATTTTTAGCACCGACGATTAAATTCTGTTTTCGGTTTCGATCATTTTTAATGCAAGAAACAAAATTACATTTTAACTTGAAATTATACAAAACACATTGTATCAATCGATTGGATAGATATATTTTGTAGTCAATATACAGAGTTAGTTTTGATATGAGTGTGTTCATTTTACAAATTACCGACAAGATAACATTTGTAATGGTTGTACATTTACGTGGCTTGAAGCCTAAAATTTCATTCTTTTACCAAAGAACGCTAACATATAAAGCGTTTTTCTTCCACAACATGACCATACCCATCTAACAAACTCAATTTTAAAGCTTCAAAGAGCATTAAGTAATAATATTCCTAATTCAACAGTTGATAACATATCATTTTTTGCTCCACAGCAGCAGCATTCATTAAAATGATCCGCATTTTAGTTCAGATTCCAATCTACACTCGAATTAAACCACCCATATAGTAGGATTATTTGAACAATAGGCAAATAACTCAGAGTTAATCTGAGAATTTTTAAAGAAACGCACTTTACCAAATACACTCAGCTCATTTTCTAACGGGATTATGATTGAGGATTAAACTATTTCGAAGGTAAAGAAACACACCGGGTGTTAAATCTCGAGTAAATTCGCGATATAACACTTGGGTAATGTAAAGAAATTAGGCATAAATGTGTATATTCCGATATCGGTATCGAGCATTAATAGTGTAGTATCATCTAATGCCTCAGTCCAATAAAATCGTGGCTTGTTACAGACTCGTACGTGCAGACAGACGTAGGCCATGGGAAGCCTAGCGTATTAAGGTAACGGTACGGACATGGCACAAAACAACACACCCGTACGGAGCCGTAGTTGGAAGATATGCAAGTTTAATCCATAGTCGGCCACGATTGAGTTCAATATTTTACTTTGAAATTTATACGTGTACCCATGGCTCATCTCTAGAAATCTGGTAAAAACGTAACAGTCCGTACGGGTATGCAAGAGTTCGTACGAGTCCTTGCGGAGCTTGATCGCAAGGCGCCCGTACGGTGCCCTCACGGATAGTTTTATGTTTATGGGACTGTAGCATTAGATACTGATTATATTTCTACCTTTGTATTAGTTTTAACAAATAATATCTTCATGTTTGTTCCTTTAATCAGTAATTTAATGTATATTATTCAATTAGAATATGTGGAAAAAACAGAAAGAGGTCATTATCCTGTGGCTACAGAGTTAATTAAGTTGTCTAAGCGAAGTCGTAACAGTTACAAGAGAATCAATGAAAAGAATGAAGAAATCATTTCATCAAAAGAAATAGTAGACAGCATCTATGTAAGATTTTATTTCAACCTTTGATTTATTTGCTTACATATGACCCACGGGGTAAGGTCAGTCTGTAAAGCATCTTCCTTTAAATTTTTTAGTCATTTAATCCAGCTTGACTTACGTTCCTTTATCGAGTACAACTATGAAATACTTTCTGGAGCCATTCTATCTCTGTATCAACTGGGATACTTTTCAACTGACGCAAGTATGTGCTTATTGTAGGTTCAGGGATTGTGACCTTTTCAAGGACAATGCGTAGGCGACTGACCTCTGGTATGTTCGAGTTATTGTCTACATTGGAGGTGTTAATTACATGTACTATGAATCTCCAAATTTACATATGATAATTGGAAGAAAAACCTAAGCTGATTGCGGTGACTCATTCTCCAATTGTGTCTTATTACATTTTTCATTAAAAACATAAATAAATACATTTTATAAGCTGGCATGATTTTTTAATAAAAGGTTATAGTTTTTGTGGCACAGTGAGTTTTGTGGTCTGGTGTTATACACAGTTAATGGTTGCAGCCATATCAAGACAAAGCTACCTTGTATTTATAGCAAGGTATTTTACTTTGGTACTATGGCAATTAATACTTAGTTTCCGCTATCTTCAGGATCAACTTTTGCATAACGGAAAACCAATGTGGAATGTTGATAACAAAGAAGCAATTAAATGTAATTTCTGCATGTTTTACGATGCTTGTATGTAATTCTAATATAATCCATATCAGGTATTAAGGAAAACTCGTCGAGCAAGTGCTCCTCTGAAGACTGTTTTACCAGTTCTCACTAAACCATGAGCTTCCATGAACTGCCGTTAACTGATCCAAATACGAAAGAATATATCAATCATTACGGTGATTGAAAAAAAGAATGTATGATCAGATTTTAAGAAGCATTATTTTCAGTTGTTTATTTATTTTTTTCAAAACAATCTATGCCTTTCGATATGTGATTTTTCTCTCTATATAAACAAATTGTGGGACAATTAGCAAAACAGTTTAAAAAAAGGTACATGCTTATTTTCTTTTGTCGATGTCTTTTAAACACTTTACTCCCATAAATAGAACTTTCAGAAATGACCTTCCAACAAACAAAGAGCAGATTTTGAATCGCTGCTCAAAATAACCTGTTATTTATGTGAAACAGTGTAAAATCCAAATAAAGACTTTCTTGTAGATTTTGAATATAAGATGAACTAAGGGATTGTAGGTGAAATTCCCCCGGCGGACCTTCTAACTAACTTTAACTTAAACCCTGTCTGCCCCTGTATCAAGTATGGCAGTTATCAGTCACTAGTGAAAGTAGCTTTATAGTACTATACTGAAATGGCCTTTGTCCCGAGAACTAGACCTTTCCACTGGTAGTAGAAATACTGCCTGCCGCAGTATGCCTTAAATATCGAAATGTAGTTTAATGCCCTAAGTGTTATTTTTAAATAACATAACCATTCATCAATTCTTAAAAATGTGTTACAGTTCCTGATGATGTACTTCACTATGATTACGAGTGTAAAATAAAAGTATGTGTTTCATGTATGAAAAATTCATATTATAACCCAATATGGTGTCACACTTGCAGAAAGGAAATCATTCCAAATATTGGTAAGCAAACTTAGAAAGCAATCTATTTATAGTATGTTATCATATTGGTCTTAAACGGTATTTATCTAATGGAGTATGCCATATGCATTCCAAAATTGATTCTTCTTCATAAGTCTTGCATTCTAATGTCTACAGCGTAAATAACGTTTGTAATAATACGTATAAACACTAAATCGGGGTAAAATATCATCGGTCAACTAAAATCCAGATATTTATATAATGACATAAGATTTACTTGACGTATAAGATCTTTGTTAAGTTAACTTAGACACCATCGTTAAATTTATTTATCGGAGTTAACGCCGTGTCAACACAATTTAGGTCATTTTACGGTGTCCAGCGCACCTAACCTATCTTTCCTGGACCATTGTCTATAACCAGTACTCACCTACCCTTCCACAAGGCCGAACACTTCTCCATATTATCTAATCAAAGGAGGAAAATCGACATTATTGTCAAATTTTCATGAAAGGGTATAACCTCCCCAGGTGGTATTCGAACCCGCATCCCCTCGGGCACGAGATTCAAAATTCCGGCGCGCTAATAACTGCGCTATCGATCCGGGTTGACTTTAATCAAAGTATGAAAAACTTTTTTGACTACATGTAATCAGATGTAGGTTTATACACTTTGAGAATTATAAAAAAATACCTCCCTGTTTTATTTAATCCAACAGTCATCGGTGTTATGCCATCAAGTGGTACTGATATAATACACTTGACTACTTCCTGTTTAGAATCTTAGTTTTATCACTTCATTATTGCAGGTTTATTAAAGCAAATACAAAACAAGAAATGTTTATATACAGACAAATATTGTTTGTCGACTTAAAGGTACTATGACATGGATGGTGAAAATGACAAAATTTTGAAAAATTGAAAAATAATCTAAATACGACTTATGTCTCGTTTTTAAGGTTATGAAAGCTTTCAGGTGACAAGGTGGCAAAGTATGCAAGTTATCTAGTGTGTCTAAGAATCCTGGAATTCCCTCCAGGATCCAAAACCGTAGCATGCTACGCGTTTGGTACTATTAATAAACGCAGTGCCTACAGTCAGCTGACAAGTCACGTGGGGCATGGTTTTACGATTTTTTCTAAATGAAGAATAAATCTTGTTTTATTAATATAGTATTTATTCAGTATGGATTGAAAATTATATTTAACATTCTCTTTAAAGAAAATAAACAATAAAATAATTTATCGTTTAAAATACATTCGGATTGACACGGCTATTTTCGTTATCCCATACAAACTGTCAACATGTCTACCGACAGTTAGACTGTGCTGTTACTGATTAGATAATACTACATGATCAGCTAATTATGAGAGAGTTAACCTACAACCAGAAATATTTTAACAATAGTGTGATCGATTGGTGAAGAATGGGTAAAATCGTTTAATTTCTGAAGTAAAAAAGACTGGTCGGAGGTGGTGCCAAGTTCAACGTCAACAACTCGAGGCCGCGAATCTCTATAGAGTATGTTTGTTTCGGCTCATTGTTTGTTTTCAATATTCATTCATAATATGACTGCTTAAACATTAATTATTAATGTAAAGTTGTATGTGCACGAATCGTTTCGTTTCTGTAGCGGTTCATGTCGTCCTCAACCATTTCGACCCATAAAGAAGTGAATTTTTAATCAAACTCATTATCTCATCATTAGTAATAAAATCTAGTCTTGCAATGAACTTATTCACACAAGTGATGCACATGTGCACATATCCTTAATGCAAAATGAATAGAAATTGAAAGACTGAGAACCCAGACCAATTGCCGTCTACTTTCAAGTATAGGCTGGGTGGAAAGCTGCTTGAATATAGAGTTTGGGAACTATGGTAAATATGGCGGCAAGTTCCGATTCAATGTATACTAAGACACAAGCATCAAATTTGCATTAGCTTTTTGTTGGCTATAACTTTAAGATGACAATTTTCATTTTGATTTTTTTTCTTACTACTAGTCTACTGGCAGGCAGGGTCTTTCAAATAGAATTTTTATTTGAAAGACCCTGTCGCAGGAGAGAAGCATCGAGTATCCTAACTTATCCTGTTTATTTTCGAGGCATCACCATCAAATGTTTTTTACATTATTATTTACAGATGAGTAGCTGGAATAACCTCATACACAGCAACAGGATGTTCAATTACTAGCGCTGACACAAGGTTAGTCTTATATTTTTATTATCAGTTTATATGTCTTGTGCAAATTGAATTGAGACAATAAATGCTACCTGCATGGCATTCTCATTTATTTAGTCAGTTAGTCATTGTGTGTTTACTGAAGTATTTGTTGATATGGTGTTGATGTAACCGCAACATAATTTTTTGTTTGTAACTTTTATTTCAGGTTTATACATTTGCAATTTTGTTGATGTAGTAAGTGATGGTAAGAGTTACTGGGGTGCGAGAATCTAAAAGTTCACTACTTACTGACAGATAATTGTGAACTATCAATCCTCTTTTCTAAAGTTAAGGTAACTTGTTTTAAGTTTTAGTTTTACTTTAAACCTTTAACATTATACATCAATTCTACTTTTTTGAGCATGAGCACTGGTCTAGTATGTGATTGGACAAATACTTAGGGGTCAAATGGTCCCAGATATTAATCTCACCATGGGTACAACTTATTTCCTACATCAAGAAATAAGCCTTATGATAGATTCACTTGACCCAGGTGTAAATTAGTAGTCTAAATCACCTGCTTAAAGATAATTTCAAGCCTGCCAGGCCAGTTCAGTCGGTAGTGAAAAAATTTATTGATCGAGGGGAGGTAGGTTCAATTCCTGGACGGGGCATACTTTCGAGAAGCTTAGTCATTAAATAATTTCTATGGCCATTCTCCCTCTTACCACTGATACTAAATCATGCAGGGCAGTTGTCAGTCACTGACGGAAATATGCACCTAGTAGGCGGTGAACAGCAAAATCCAGAGATTTAGTTTTTCCAGGAACTGTGAGTAGGTTGACTGACCACCGTGATATAACCAACACAATGTGTTACTATGGCCTTAAACTCAATAAAAGGGGGAAAAACAAAGAAATTCTGTGATCAGAGATTATGGTACAAGACTAGAAGTAAACTAAACATATGCATTATGTATTATGAAAGCAAATTTTAGCCTAACTTGGCTCATTGGTACTTTCAATGTAAGCTACCATAATCTTGTAGGACATGGGACTGTAGATGGACAGCATATTACTTACATTGTCATTATGCAACACTGTTCTTCATGTACTACTGAAACCAAACCTGAATTGAAGCTTTAGGGTCTAATGAGCACTTTTCTCAAACTTAAAATCAGGCAGCATAAAGTTCAGTTCATAGACATCCTGTAATTTTTGATGAACTGACAACATGTAATATTTTATTTCAAGTCTGATTTTTTGTAATCTTATTTGAAGTTATATTTGTAGGATTATGATTTGGTTAAATGTCATAAAAATCCAATATTAATTATTTCAGATGATGATACACAGATTTTGAAGCTGCTTGTAGAAAACTTGTATGTTTGTCCCAGCAAGATCTCAAGGTTGATTAAGACTTAGGTCACTGAGTGAAATAGTTTTTTTACTCCAGTGCTGTGAACAAAGGTGGCTGATATCTAACTGTTGTTGTTCTATTTTTCCGGTCACTCACAAATCATTGACAGATGCTTGTTTAAGATCAAGGCTTAAGAAAAATCTATTTGAATTATTCAATGGATAACCAAAGGACAGTGTTTGTAGAGGGCAATATAATATTTTTGTATTTTTTTCACTATATAAGGGACATTTATAAGTATTAGAAAGTGTATGGAACAAGAGCTCCAACTAAATAATAATAATACGAGAAAGACTGTATACTCCATCTATTTTTTTATTATTTCTGTCATACCAAGCTAGTGATTATGTAGCCGATACAGAAATTAAATATGCTATCTTTCAGTGTTTTGTCTAAACATTAAAAAATTATATTCTGTACATGGTTTTCTTCTTTTTGAAACTACAGTTACTACTAAAATTCATAAGAAATATAATCTGTTCAACACAAGTACTGATTCATAAAGCATACTAATACTGCATCTTTCGATAACTTACGATTATTCTCACCACAAAATTGAAACACAAGTTATAAATCCTAATGCAGGGTTTATACAGATTTTAAATTCCAGAATTCAATACTTTTCCCAAAATTTGTCCATGATTCCTCAGTTCCATGTTACAACAGAAGCACCTTTTTGATTACTTGTATTTCTTCTTTTTACTGTTGCAGATTGTTATTATTGTTTGTAAAATTCTCAGTTTCTTATCCAAGCATGATTTGCACCAAGTGCAACATTTAAAGTTGCAATTTATATTTAAATTCATATTTCATTCATTTCTTATGGGTTGATATTGAAATACAGTAAAACTTGGATAACATACTCACTGGGCTATAGAAAAAAGGTATGTTAGAGGCAAATACATTAACTCCACCTTTTTTAATATTTTTTTTTGAATGCATTGATTACAGCAGTGAATATTCACATCAGCAGAGTTAATGTAAGTGTCACTGACAGTTGAATAAAATACAATAATAATAAAAGCCAAATTGTTTCATCAAATTTACTACTGTATTTTTACTAATTGATTCAAATCAGTACTTGTTTTTGATCATACGTGTGTGTCCAATCATAAGTATTATTTATTTATTCAACAGGTTAATAACTGGGTGTCATTAGGTTATGCTGAATAGGCCTAAATGCTTTCCTGGACTCTTCTGCCCAGCTGCCAGTTCAGTAATGACTGTTAGCAAATGTTACGGGTACAGGACAACTCAACCCGAAGACAATTCAACATGAGGGTAACTCAATTCGAAGTTGGACAACTCAATCTGTTAAGAGGGGATTGAGTTGTCTCAGGTTGAGTTGTCTTTTGGTAGAGTTGTTCCATCCCTAACATTAGGGAGTGTTTTGGAATGTTCGGGGAAATTGAACATGTGCCAGCACTTGCTTATACATTCACATTTTAAAGGAATGGTGTAATCTCCAGATAAGACTAAACTACTTGATGCACATCTTTCAATACAGTCCAAGCTATGGGCTATTGAAATGAAAATGTAACCTAAATGGTATTAGTTAGAAGAGTCTTCATAATGGTTAGGTCAAGCTTAAAGTACACTGAAAACCCAAAAAAGAACAGTGGTGTGGAATTTCAAGTTTTTCTACTATCTGGATGATAAATCTAAAAATGAAAAAGTCTGAGAACAAAATGCACGTGCCCAGATGTTCAATACAAAACTAAATATTATAAACTATGATATAGAAAACACATTGTAAGTAATGATTAATAATTTACCAAGAGGTAGTTAATTGTTGAAGATTTTTTAAGCATTTAGACATCTGTATTATTAAGTTTTCCTACGTTACATGTACAATGTAGTGTATTTTAGCTGAAAAAAATATGACTTGCTCATAAACAAGTAGGATGGAAATATGGACATGTATGAATCCAAAATGTTAGCATGGAATTCTGCACCCCTGAAGTACATACTATACTTTGAGTTTGGGGTCGAACAAAATTAGATACAATTAGTGCCTGACCAAACCTGCATATAATATAACATTTCGATACATCAGCAGAAGAAATATAAGGCTTATAAAACTGTTCAATCTTTTATTCATTCAATTGTCAATAGGCGCAAAAATTAACCACACTGATATAAATACATGCTCTAAGAATTCTGCACTAATTTATATACATGTACTCACTTTAGTAATTCTGTATTTACTATAAATTAAAGAAGATATCAGTTTTTATGCACAAGATACTCATATTACATTCGGAACTCCTTGGCCATTCGCTATGAATAACCTCGGACATATTCAGACGCCATTTTGGAAAAAGCGGTGTTGAAGTAAATAAATACACAATTGTTAAGGCAATGACTGAAGTTTTGTTTTTAGTCCGTAAATTTGAAATTACACATTTCAATAATTACCAAAGAACAATATTTGGTTCAATTTAAAACAAAAAAAATATGTTTA
Source organism: Mactra quadrangularis (assembly GCA_025267735.1). NCBI lineage: Eukaryota > Metazoa > Mollusca > Bivalvia > Venerida > Mactridae > Mactra > Mactra quadrangularis. Next base: position 52,925,999 of record CM046299.1, on the reverse strand, counting down.
GACAAAAATCTGTGTGAATACAACAAGAACTATTTTGTGTAACAGTTACGTGCTTCGCCTCCCTTAGGTAGTAAAATACAAAAATCTAGGGAAGACCCCCCATGAATCCTTCCGAAATTATTCATTCATGAAAGGTCTAGGTGTTCCGAATGATACATATTTATGTAAATGCATTCTCTAACAAATATCAAGTATTCAAATCAGCAGGGTAATGATGGGTCTTTGACGGTAGAATAATCAAAGTATTGAAGTACAGAAAGACTTGTGTGCACATTGAAACCTAAAAAATCCATAATATTGTTACTCCTAACACATTACATTCAAGTACAAATCAAGCAGGGCAAAAATGCCAGCGAAGTATTTATTCTATCCTGTATAACTGGCAAATACTACTGCTTAGTGTATTAACGAGATTTGTTTCTGCCCATTCACAAGTTATAAATATAAGTATATACCTGTCACTGACACTGAATCAAAGTCATGTCAGTTGATTGACAGAACTACTTTCATTGCCTAAAATAAACTGCATAGTAAATCAGAGACACAAGTATTACTACGCAGGTTAAACTGGTAAAACATTTGAATTGTCGATAAGTTTTCGACTTGTGGTAAAACTTAAGCCTTTCGGCGATTTTGCCGTAAGTCTAAAAATTACAAATACAGTATACTGAACGGTAAATATTGATACTTCAGAAGCAGAACCAGATACATGTATATCTGATTAAAAGTATTGATGCAGAGTGATAGCTCTACACAAATTATTATCAAATAATAGTTTTGGGTAAACCATAAGTTAAAGAGTCAGGCACTTATGTTTATTAATAGTATATAAAAAAAGTCACGAAACTTGATAGAAAAAAGAAGATAAAAAAATCTTAAACAGTTCAGTCTTATTCTCTACTCATTAGCCTTAGGTTAACTCATTTAATTTGACATTTTTAATCATTGTTTCATTATTTAAAGAATTAAAAACAACAATGAGAAATAGGCATTTTACTTCTAGTAAAAAGCTAATCATAATTTCTTGAAGTTAAACATATTATTACAACTCATCAACAATAATTGTCTAGATAGTCATTCAGTGGAGATACATATTTAAAGAGAATTTTAATCACAACAAAAGCTTCACAGTGTTTGTACACATGTTAATTCATCAGGCAAATTGATGTATAACAAACAGTGACTATCATAAATTATTAGGGGTGTAACAATACGGTAAAACCGTATTGCAATATATTGCAATATGCAGAACCCGTATTGCAATATATTGCAATACGTACCGGTTTTTCGCTTAGACATGCAAAGCATTAATCAATGCATGTACCTCGTCCTAATTGGATCAGCATAGCATGCATATGAGTATTTTCAAATGATCTCTTATCCAAATGTTTGAATTACAAATGTAAAAATGCATGGTTTGAAGCAGACTCTTGAAGATGTTTTTCTGTAAATTGACTAAATGTAAAACGTTTAAAAGCACAGTAAGAGTATTTCGAGTATTTGATTCATTTTAACATTTAACTATCGGATTCTGATAAAAACAAGCAGTATGACACTTAACTACAAAAACCGGTTCAAGGAAAAAACGAACCGGTTAAAAACCGTTAGAACTCGTATTGCAATATTAACCGGTATATCGGTTAACCGTTACACCCCTATAAATTATAAAGATTGCATGTAGTGCTCAATCAACAGGTTGAATTTATAAATTTACAAAGGCTGACAATTTAAAGAGTAAAATGCTATAACTGTTATACCTTGTAAACTTAATTGTCTCACATTCTCAAAAAGCAAAACCCTTAGTAAAAATCAGGCTCTGCAATTAAATTCATATCGATATGGAATCCAATAGGGTAACCTTATAATTTTATAGTCTTTACTGACATTGATCGTAAAGTGTATGCATGATATTGCCCATTATGTTTACTTTTTGAAATGGTTGTATTGTGCCAACAATCAATGAGAGACTTTTGTTAATTATCTTTCCTTTATTAAATCTGAAGCAATCCAATTGGTAAGTAGGTCCTACTAGATGCAATCCTTGGATTTTATCATAGACGTCCTATGTTAGGATTTTAATTTATTTCATCTAATATCTTTCTTGTTAATTAAGCTATTAACAGTAGTGATAAAATTTAGACAGTTCTTTACCCAAACACTATTAATTTACAAAAAGTTATTACTGTATATCATGGCTAATTGACAATGAAAAGGGTAAAATCTGAGCTATCTGAATAATTGGAACTACCTATTTGAAGAGTATACCAAGGGTGATAACTGACTAACGTCCCTTATTAAACTTTTTACCAGAACAAAATATCTGAAATATTTTAACTACACAAAGACTTTTTTCAATACATCATTATTATACAATATGACATCACAACATTATTGAAATTTCTTGGCCGAGCATATCATTGCCTCAATGTAACAATGCTCTAACTACCAAATTTTTATAAAAGATAGCTAACTAGGTTTTCAATATTTTGGCCGAAGCCTTTATCAAGAAATTATTTACTTATATATTATTATTATTATATCAAGGAATTACATTGGACAGAATACCTAATTTTTATTTTTGGGAAATTGACTTCAAAAGCTTGAAATGCTATATCTTGGTTGTTTCAGTCTGTATAGACATGAGACTTGGTAGGCCCACTAACAATGATATTCAACACATATCTGAAGAATATGATTGAAATATTATGAATAATAATGCTGAAAATTGCAAAATTGTGTTTGGAGATGGATCAAAATTCACTTATTCTGGTTAATGCATCTCGTTCTAACATTGCGCTATCTCCAAGAAGACAATATAATGGTATTTGTGCACATTTTCTATAATGTTGAGTTTTATAACACTGCCTATGTTGCAGCATACATATTCATTTTGGTATACACCGAAACTAAGATGTCACTGGAGAGCAAAACATTAATCAAATTGTGTACTCTGACTGGACAAAAGGAGAAAGAGCAATGTTCGAACGAGCTTCTATGGACTTTGTTATTGTCAATTAGGGCATAAAATGAGTGACCAAGACTTCATTTTGATCGGAAAACAGTATTTTCAGCCCAAACATTGGTCTATGTCCCGGATATGAATATAAATTGTAATTTTTGCTTCCAATCACTCAAGGTTGTAATAAGCATCTGTGTCATAGAAAAGCACTATGTACATCATCACAATTTTAAATATGTAGGTACAGGAATGGTGGCATTTCTTCAGACAAAACTTGTTGCTTCTTGAGAGTGAAAAAATATTAATAATCCAGGGTTGATGAATTGATAGTCATTTCTTTTTTGACAGCAGTCTAAAAATGAAGAATTCACACTGAGAGTCACATGAAAAAAGTCCTTTTGATGCATTCTGTTCTCTTCTATCAGTATTCTCTTATTATACCTGTAAAAAGAAACGAATGACACTTTTAATTAAAAATTATAATAATCAGGTGCACATATATGTGTATTATCAGTATTAAGTAATGACAAAAACAAATGACATGTCCGTCTATCAATCAGAAGTAGTTTCTAAAAACTTCAGGCAACCAGAATATTACTGAAAAAATGTAGCAAAAGGCGCCTGTAATGAACAACCACAACGAGCTTAGTGTCATGCGTAGCCCATCTTTCTGTTTCTGTTTTACTAAGGTGTTTAATTGTTTTACATGCTGACCCAGGACAGGTATACATGTATATCTAGGGACCCAAGGTTGTAACATGTACTAAGCACAAATCCTTGTCAGAGACCAACAACTTCCCACTTGATAGGTGGTGGGAGTAGATAATAGTTCATGGTTAAACTTAACTCTGCAAAGGTATGTATATCCTATCAGGGAATTGCTGTGAGATGCTCTATTAACCAAGCCAGTCTGGCAGATCAATCTCTTTAAGTTTAGCATTATAAACGAATTTTAAAAGTAAGTTTACCTCTAACTATGTTAAATGTACTTCAGAATCTGACCACTCTTGCCTCAACCTTTAGACTGACAGTGACCAAAAACTGAAACATATTAATAACAATATTAATTTATGTATAATAATGAATTTAATATGCATAAATGCTCTAATTCTCATTTTGTCATATGATAATCCAGGGTTGGTCAGTTTAACTTCTTGGTGGGACTTTCATACAACTGAAGTTGGGTAATTTTTTTCTGACGCCATTCTTCCACCAGCCTCTGTATCAAGTAGGACAGTTTTAGCCACTGGCGCAGTAAATCACCATACATTACTTACCATTCCTTTATGATGCCCTTTAATCCTGCAGTTAAGTCTTAAGAGCTGAGCATGCAAAATTTTCACCTAGGCAAATGACCTAGGGCACAAAAATTAATAACTTCAAACATAAAAGATCAAGTCAACCTAAGAACATTACAAAGGTTCTGTTTTGAAAAACAGATGACCTCTGATTTCTGGCCCAAAAATCAATGTCACCATTGATCTATTGGTGCTTGAAAAGAAAAAAAATGGTAGCTCCAGAGTCAAAGACTGGCAATTCATCATCAGAAAATGGTGTTTCATTTCAAGCCTCAATGAACTTTGATTCAAAATTCACCCTTGGTCATCAATGACACTTTAATTTGATAAGTGGCAATGTTTCAAAGTTATCATCTGGACAAGCAATTGTCATAGGACAGTTGGGCATAGTCATGACATAACACAATTCAAACCATTCTAAAACTGATACATAAACATTAAAACTTCATTATCATCATATTGAACTGAGATTGAAAATCTAAAATCTTTAAATTTGTAGAATAAACTTACAATAAATGTTGTGACCTATATGTTCAAATAGTCTTAACAAAATTAGCGCAATAACATTAAATTAGACTAACAACCAATATGCAATTGTAGCACTGAAATTCATTTGAAAAATCATACCTTCCAGACTGAAAAGATTAAAACCCCTCAAAAGTACAACTTTTGTCACGTCTTTTGCACATTCAATTTCAACATTCTAAGCCCAACTAAGATCTGAAAAAATAAATTATACATGAAAGACACATAAAGCTAAAATATTGCTTATATCTAATGTTTTGCTCCAAGTTCAAACATGACTTCAAAAATTAAAATGCAATAAAAATACCACTTCACAGCCCTTCAATTAGGATCCTTAAACAGAACCTAAACTTGCCGTGAAAGTTTTTCAGGGAAACTTGAAAGGCCCTTCAGGTCCAACTAAAATAATAGAGATCTCAAAAATTCTCCACACGCACACATTTTCAACCAAGTGAATGAGTTAAAAAATAAAGTGAAGTACTGTACATATTCAGCCGACGTAACAATATTTGTACAACAACTCCTGATCATTGATATCTCCTTCAACCAAGTTCAGGCAGGTTATTCCTAACACTCACAGTACCCATTTACAGTGACAAATTTACACCTGGGTGGAGAGGAAAAATTGTAAGTAAGTTTCTTGCTCGAGGAAACTAGCAGTGCCCCTAGAGGGTTTCGAACCAGGGACTGCTCAACTCTAAGCATGTATCTAACCACTAGACCACATCTCCTGCATTTGAGCCCCCCTCCCTGCAACCTTCTTGGAGTCTTGCCTTCAAGATAAATCTATTGAAAATTCATTATGATGTTATCCAATAAAAATCCATGGTCCAAACTGTGATTTGAACCAACAAGCTCTTGATTCATAAGCGGACTCTCTACCATGTGGCCATAAAAGCTAGCTTGAAGGCAAAGGAGTACAAGTTCTGTATTACTCCTTTGCTACAAATTACAATGATTCATTGCATGGGTTCAAACTTCTAATTTCTATGATTGTTTACAGCATTACATAAGACCTGCAGATGCTACAATTTAAACTAAAAGTTGTGTTGTATGGTAATGAATTGATGCTCTTTACAGAACCAAAGCATTTTCTCCTTCCATTAAATGGTAACACAGTTAATTAAAAATCAAATACAACTCAGGACCAAAATTGGCAAAAATACAAAATGTCTCGGGCCGAGTCGGGGCGAAACTTCTAAGGTCGTGGTCGGTCGATTACTCAAATAGAAGACAACTCATTCCTATTTTCAAGCAAAACCAAACCTTATAAACATTATAATCATCTTTAAAAATTAAAATAATCAAACTTGATTCTGCACAAACAATCAGAATACTTACGATTAGTTTCGTTTCGTCAACCTGCTTGTATGAATGCACGGATAACGATAGTAGCGGAGAAAGACCGAATATTTTTGATACTCTTTACTGAAGAGTTTATCATGTGACTGGAGTGGCATACATTCCCGCCAAATCTATTTTTAAACAGGTATTTCCCGGCGCACCAAAATTTTTTACTGTAATTTGGCCATATTTTTGCAAATTTCTCATTTATTGCGAAAAATATCATTGTGTAATGCTTCAAAACACTTACTCATCAAAAGCTGAGTAAAAATAAGCACATAGATTGTTTACAATGAGTCAAACGTGAAATAGGACCTTTAAGCTTTCATAATTGATTTTCATCTGTACATGTATATCGTACCTACAAATTATAGAATTCTGTAGAAACAGTTAAGTTCTACTACTAGAACCATAGTCTTAATATCAGGATGGTTCTAATACAGAGGCATGATTTAGCTCACATCAGCACAAAAGGTACGGGTCTGTCTAGCGTGCGAGTGTTATTACTTGAGTGAATGCGTCCTTCCTTTCGTATTCAACAATTTCTTAAATATCTCCCGTTAAAAAACAATTAACCATAAAGTAACCAAATTTCCAATGTAGCACCACCTATAAGTCCTTTACAAATATTGCTTTAATTATATACCTAGTGTCAATATTGACTATGCCTTAGCTGTAAGGAAATGTTAAAAAAACGCCTCAAAAACTGTAAGGCCTAGAGCATTCGTATTCGGCATGAAACATTACTAAATTCATCTACAAAAATTGATGATATTTCACCCCTGGCATCGAAATTGTCACCATTGGGATTAGATGATTGACATAGAGTTATATAGAAAAGTTAAAATCATTTTCTCTAAAGATTTCAGGCTTACATCCACTCAAATAGTTAGAGCTGATTAAATTTTACTTTATTTTTAACTTGAGCTTATAATTATTTTTTTTCATTAGGGCGTAATTGGGTTGGCATGATCTTAGCTTGAAATGATCCGAAAGAAAAGAAATTGGCTAAGGTATTCATAGAAGATGGAGAAAAGATAAACCAGTTGTTACCTCAAAACATCCACTTGTAATAGGAATAAGGTAGGTGGGAATAAGAAAGGAAAGTTGCAGCCGATGCTTGTAAACTACCAACTAAAATAAATCAATGCACTTGTAAAAACAAATAAATTTAAATTTAAGAAGACCCTATGTACCAATTTTGGCAAAAAAACTTTATTATCAATGGTTGTTGTATTGTTCTGACTTATGTGATACCTTCAAAATTTTTTTGATAAAAATCTATTCTAAGGATAAGTTGATTAACATTATCGCGTGACAAAAACAGTTATCTGTGCAAATTTCAAAAATCAACATAACTAGCTCATCAACATACTATACAAAGTATGTAATCATTTTTTATTGGAGGCAAATTCTAAATTCTAAATCCTCTACGTTGCCACCAATGGAAGAAAATCTCTAAAGGTAAATCTTCCCCTATCTGACCTAAATGTTCTTTTGTTGGACAACACCATGACTAAGATGCATGCAGTATACATCTGATATGCTTTAACTGCAAAAGGGCAAAAAGACTGCCCTGCTTTAAAGGAGGAGAAGGAGGTCCTCCAGGTCAAGTTTTCCGAGAAAATCAATTTTCTTGACGCTAGGAGGATTGTACGGCAGAGACGCAGCGATATTTCCACCAGCAACAGAAGTTTTTGCATTACATTCCTCTCCTTCTGGGAACAATTATGATTGCAGTACCAGCAAAGCTCTTATTCAGTCATTGATAAACAAGTTTCTTGATTATATCTCGTCTGAACTTAAGTAGTTGCTACCGTCATTGTCATTTGTTTCCGTTGCTCCTTCTCCTTGCAGACAGGCCTCAAGCAATGTTTCTGGTGAAATTCAACTACCTCTGGACAGCCTGTCCCTATTCCACCCTCCAGTAAACTCTCTACGCACAAACAGGACACCACCTTTGCCCCTGTTTCCAACTTAAAAAAAACCAACAACAATAACCCTAAATAAAACCCCTATCAAGTAGAACAATATAAACTGAAATCCAAAAAACAGAAGGTATGTTGATGCTTACATGTGATATTTTTTTCCTTTAAAAACATTTATGACGAAAATAATTGTGCTCGATGACTTGTTTCGCCTATGTGACGTAATGAGCCAAGAACTTATCACAGTATGTGTATAACATTATCGTCAAATTAGCACACAAAACTGTCTAAAAAGAGAAATAATATTTTCTTTGTATATTCTCTTAGAAATATATGACTGATATATTACTCTGATTATTTACTAGTTTCGCTCAATCCAAAAACCTTGTTTTAAATTGGAACGTAAAATGTGTAACTGTTTTTATTGTAAATCAATGAATTATATTTGTATCAAATTTATTTATCTCTTATATGACTTGTGTTAAGTATCCAATATAAAAATATTTTATTTCATACTTAAATACTTTGTTACAGTAATTGTCCACGTTAGGTGCATTTTATCACCCACTTACTAATTCCTGAATGCAAGAAGGCAATTTGTAAATTATTTATTCATTTATCTAAAATATCTATTTATTTATTTGATACAATTTTTAGTGAAAAATTAACTTTCAAACCTTAACTCACTATTTCTATTCAATATAATTCAAGAAATGTATGCACTCTTAATATAATCTAATTGACAAAGATCATAAATATGCATGTATTATGCAATGTAATGATATTTTTCCTTTTTATCTAATAATCGTATGAATATAATATTTTAAATTCTGTTCATAGCAATATTTTACTTATCAAAATGTTAATGGGACAGCAAGAATGTGTGAAAAACACACATTTTGTTTACATTTGTTTTGTAATTCATCAAGTTAGTCAGTTGATTATATACACTCTGAGATTATTTGCAGTAAATGGCCAAGGAGTTCAGAATATATTCCTTCTTTGAGTTTAGTGATAATGATATATTTTACCAGGGTTGGCATATTGACTGGTCAATTGAGAATATGTGTTAGTTTATGATTTAATATAGTGACTACAACAACAACAACAACAACAACAACTTTTATTAATTGATTTAGGCCTCCGGCCCATTACATACATACGTTTCAAAATAGTAGTATTATAAAGGTTCACCATGATAATAACAAATTATACAATTCACTAGTTATAGAGGTAATAAAGATAATGTACTTATGTAATACTTCACCATTGCTGGAATGCATTTCTAATTTTAAGGAGGTGATATATGAATGTGGAACATCTTTTAATTATTTCAATATTTTGGGTTGACATGATTCTATAATATTCATTGTGACACTTACTAAGATATAAATTATGAATATATTGTAAACGAATGTCTGAGTATAATTTACAAAAGAAGAATGCATGAATTTCATCTTCAATTACCTCGATACCCTCGTGCATTAAACAAAAATTAAAAAATCGCAGTTGCCTGTCTATATTATTGTGACGTCCGGTTTCTATACATAATTTATGGTTAGAACAGCGAAAACGGCATAATGCTTTCCTAAGATAAAATGGCATATTACAAGTGAGATAGCGTTCTACATCAAGCAGAGATTTGAAGTTTTGATATAAAGTACATCTATTAGATGCATGTATATCATTGCTCCAATCCTGCCTAATGCAGTCCACTACTCTTTGTTTAAATAAAAACAAAAATGCCTTTGAGTTACCTAACTCTTGTGTTAACCACACATGACCGAAACCATAACGAAAAAGTAATGCCTTTACTTTACTTGCCCAGTTATGACGACCAATGTCGTCTTGTTGTTTAAGCATCAAATAACAATTACGCGGGTATCTATGAGATTCCATTTCTAACAGACGACACCAATATTGAATACAACGCACGTAGTAAGTTGAACACAAAGCAATTCTACCGCATTCTCCAAGAGCCATGCTATCATTTATATGTCTAGATAAACCAAGATATTTTTTACAAAAATTGGCATGAATAGATTCAATTTGATGACAGTATTCGAACCCCCAAATTTGGCTACCGTAGCAAAGAATAGGCTTAACCATTGTATCAAAGAGCTTAAAAATATCTTCATGTTCAAAATATCCAAATTTTCGTTGGAATGAATGTATTGACATAATAGCTTTTCTAGCTTGTGATGCGAGCGTGATCTTCGCGCGGGTCCATGATAGTTTTGGAGTAAAGAGTATACCCATGTACCTATAAAATGATACTACTTCAATTAATGAATTCCTATAAAACCATTTTTCATAACTACGCAGAGGTCCCCCATTTCTGAAAACGATAATTTTTGTTTTATTTACATTAACTTCCATACCGGTTTGTTGACAGAATAAATCAACGGTATCGATTTGTTTTTGAAGTTTGATTGCTGTTTCGGCACAATTTGCAATATCGTCAGCGAACATAATATTGAGGATATCTGGTATGTCATTATTAATAAAGATTCCAGAACCACATTCTCTACGTAATAAAGAAGATAAGTCATCTATGAACAATGAAAATAATAACGGGCTGCTAACACATCCTTGTCTTGTGCCAATTGAACATTTAAAATACTCGGTGAGTCCATTAGGGGTTCGAATACATGCCGATAGTTTTTCATACATAACTTGAAATATTTTAAGAAATTTTCCATGAACTCCTTTTTGTGCAAGGCTATCCCATAATTTATCATGTCTAATACGATCGAATGCCTTTGAAAAATCTACAAAAAGGCAGTAAAACCTACCCTTTGGTTTACTTAGATATTTCTGAGCAATACTTTGTAATGTAAAAATATTGTCAACGGTGGAATAGCCGGTTCGGAATCCAGCCTGTGATTCATCTATAATATTATTTTCATGTGCCCATTTAGAGAGCCTATTATTCAAAACTGACGTAAAATTTTTGCTTATGATGTTTATTAGAGAAATTGCTCGGAAATGATTCGGATCATCTAGCGACCCAGATTTATGAATAGGGTATATTATACTCTGAGACCACGTGTCAGGAAATTCTCCTGAGTCAAAAATTGCATTAAATATGTTTGTTAAAATAACATCAATGTGATCGATCGTAGCTTTAAAAAATTCAGCCCCAATACCGTCTGGACCGGGAGATTTAGACATTTTCAACTTATTGATCGCATGCCTTATTTCGTTTACCGAGAACGGATCGTTTAAACAGTGCGCCGCGTCAATGAGTGTGTGGTTTACATCTTCTACCATCGATATATTGTCTGACTGGTTTTGGTTTGAAAACAGGGTTTTAAAATATGATAACCAATCATTTGGTGAAATAGTTGAAACCACTTTTTGTGAGACTTTACTAGTTTTAACACATCGCCAGAACTGAGATGGATTGTGTCTTGCAGTAACAAGTTCGTTACGGAGTCTCGTTTCATATGCTAGCCGTTTAACTCGACATAAAGATTTAAAATTATTTCTGGCATCAATATAGATAGCGAGATCATTTCTATTATCTGTGAGTCTAAATGTACGTAACATAGAGCATTTGTGGGATCTTGAATTTTCACATTCATCGTCCCACCATTCAGCATTCCATTGTTTGTAGCCTATAACATTTTTCGTTTTAATCTGCATACATTTAGCAGATGTTTGAAACATTTGAATGAATAAATTTACTACCTGGTTTACATTGTCACTAATAATCTGAGTAACAGTAGTACGAAAATGTTCCAATTGAGAGTGAAATGTATAAATAAACTCATCCGACTTTTCATCAGACCATTTATAGAATAAATCATCAGAGCAAGTTTTATTATTTGTGCATGTATTTGTACGAGTAAAACGCTTTAACTGTAGGCTACAAACTAATGGAAAATGAACAGATTCATCTCTGTCATGAATATTAAAATAAGATATATGGTGAAAAATATCAGACGAAACAATATTATAATCAACTACACTGGCTCCGTTGTTTGCTGTACATGTGTATTCACCAGAAATGTCACCATCAACTCGCCCGTTTACAATATGTATATCTAATAAACAACACATATCAACTAATGATACACCAAATGAATTAAATCTAGTGTTATCCTTAGAGTTCCTTGGAATATCGAAATGATCTCCGTTATATTCTGAATCTCCAAAAATTAATTCAAGTGAGTCAGACGGTATATAATCAAGAAAATCTTTACATCGAGCATTCAGATCTCCAGCTACAAAAAACGCACAGTTAGGATAATCAGATTTTACTCTTTGCAAAAGATTTTCAAGAAGTTTAATTCCATTTTTTCATCGCTTTGGAGATATATAGGCGAACCTTCTGGTGATACATATGCACAACAAAGTATAATATCTCGACATGCATCAAAAATAGATGTTTTACAATATAAAAGAACACAGTTATCAAATTGCTTATATATATGAGTTATATGTAGTAAACTAACTAAAGATTGTCTAACAAAAACAGCTACACCGCCACTATTCCGTATACCACCAGTTCTGTGTCGAACATGGTCAAAACATTTAAAACCTGGTAAAAAGTCGTCAAATTCAGATTTAGTGTTCGCCCAGGTTTCCACTAAACAAATAATGTCATATTGCTTCAAATAGTTGATAAAATTAAAGTTACATGTGTATTTTTTCAAACCTTCAATGTTCCACGTTACAATATTTAATACTGTTTGTATATTATGTGGTAACTGGCCTTGACCGTTATCCTATGTAAATGACTCATCATCACTAACATCAGTCTGTGTTGTATTATGGCCAACTTTCACAGGTTTCTTTGAGTTGGGGTCCATTTTAAACACTTCACCGTCAATTATAAGTTTATCAAATTTAATTGACGCACTACGCCCTGCCTTACGAGCTTCAACTAGGTGTGTACCTAGAATTTTTCTAGTTTCTCTCACTCTATGTGTGAAATCTTCGGCAACACGGATTTGGTTTGATTTATCCAGATGTTCTCGAGCAGCCTTTCTCACATTTTCACGTTGCTTATAATTAGTGAATTTAACAATTATTGGACCATTCGGACGATTGCCCCTTGTTCTTAGACGGTGAGCTCTTTCTATTGAAATATCTCTGTCGTCTGCTGGTAACAATAATGTTTCAGATAAAATAGTTCTGACCTTTGCTTCACTGTCCTCCCACTTTTCATTAGCTGGACCCTTGATGCCGTGAAAAATTAAGTTGTTTCTACGCGACTGACCTTCAACACTGTCAAGTTTAGATTCAAGATTACTAACTTTGTCAACAAGTACTTTGTTTTGTTGTTTTAGGTGTTCATTTTCGGCTTTTAACTCTTCACATGAGTTTGATATATGGTCAACTTTATTGTTCAGGTTGCTCAGGTTAGATTGTATGTCTGATAATTTAGCATTCATATCCTTTCTCATTTCTATCAGGAGTTCGTTTAATGTTGGAGGGTCATTGTTGGGTTGAGATCGTGCAACATGTATATCTCCACTTTCATCGATATCAAGTAGTGACTGACTAGACTGACTGGATAATCTTTTATTTTGGCGGTTGGTGTTTGATCTACTTGAACCTCTGCCTGTAGGGCCTGGATTGGGCTCAATTCCACTCATAATTAATAATATACTGAGTACAAGAGTTAGTCGGATAAGCTTAGATGCATTTATTCTTATTTTGGAAACAATGAACTTATATTTAGCTCCAGGCATCACAAATTGTCCGATACGACATCTCCGGACCGCAATGCACACTCCCATTATGAATTATTACGAGCGACAAATCTTGTACGACTGTTTCGAAGTTTTATCGTAGTAGTCTCCCTTGTTCACAGTAAAATCGGGCGTGGGTGGTTGGCAACGTCTCACTTCACTGATTTTAACTTAGTAAATTGACCGATGGACGGATTAGTATGGCCACCATTATACATGTGTCAGTAAATGTCAGCAAAATTTCACATCAGAAAATCTAAACATACGTTGCACTGACGAAGTTCTGTTGTTGTCCTTAGGTTGACGATATATTTACCCACTCTCCGATGTGCAATATAGTGTCCTTCGAGACTTTATAACGATGAAAATCTTGTTTAAACCTGTGTTAGATTTAAAACGGTGTGTACCCATCAATGGCGACCTTTATCTACAGGCTAATAGGGTCGGATGTATTTTGCATTTACTAAGGATGTGGAATTCCAATTATTTTTTTTTTAAATCAACTTGTCCGGGATCAATATTCACTTGTCCATAGGCTGAATACTCAAAAGAAACATAGTGAACTATAATATAAAATGCATGTAATGAGTAATAATATAGGCATTGTGTAATTGACTGAAATAGTTGAATGCTGAATATGATTGAAACAATAATATTATTTTTTTCTTTATATATACTAAGCAAAAGCTATAACACAAATATGTACAAAAACGTAAATATTATCAAAGGTTTTAATGTTAATGATATGAAATTTAACATGATAATAAAACAACCATTTCTCATGAGTATTCAACAGCAAAACAATATGTAACGATTTTTTAAAATAAAATAATCACAGAATCAAAAGCCAAGTAGGATAATATTTTTAACAAGATTTGATAATGAGCGTGCGTCTAATTTGAATTCACGATTGCTAAAATCCTGAGTCTTAAAGACCCAATAGGACGTCGTCGAAACGTAGTGGGATACTTGTCCATTCCTCATGTAAAGCAATGTTTAGTTCCGGTAACGTCACATACTGTACAAGACATTGCCATTGGAACACGTTCCAAAGACGTTCATTTTGGATTTTTGTCTACTAAAAATGAGGACAAGTCTAAAATGTTAATGTTTTAAGCCTTGAAAAAATTGAATTGTTGCCCGGACGGAATGTGGTCTGGTGTTCTCTTGTTAGAGAAAAAGGCCTGGACGTCTGATGGCGTATTGAACAGCGACGTTAATAAAAAGTTCACCCTGGTAGCGTTGGGCGTTGTGGTTCCAATTTATTACTACAAAACCTAGCTTGCCAGAATAGTCAATATCACTTAAAAGTTTGAATAAATTTGCCTCTTGACCTGTAGCCTGTTCAATAACCCCAAACGTTACGTAACATTCCGTAACGTCAGGACAGGAACAACTTAACCAAAAAGACAACTAAACCCGAGACAACTCAATCCCCAAGGCCACAACAAATTGATCATATGTTCTATGGATTCGCTCGCACCTTAATTTTGACGGTTTTTACAGAAAAAATATTTTTATTTCCTCGCTCGCTCATAAAAATTTGGTTAAACCGCTATATAAAGCAAGTGAATAAAGACTTTTTTTTCTTTTTTTGTCTTCGCTCGCTCGCCCCATTTTTTTTCCAGAAAAATCCGTAGAACATATGATCAACTTGTTGTGGCCCAACTAACGGGTTGAGTTGTCACAACTTTGAGTTGAGTTATCCACGTGTTGAGTTATCTTCGTGGTAAGTTTGCTGTACCCATCACGTTAGCTAACAGTAGTTACTGAACACGCTAATGGTAATTGTTAATGGGGTATCAGTCAAACGTCTTATCCCCGGTTTTCAATGCTCAATGTTGGCATATTTACTGACTTGTTTCCAAGATGACGAGTGCTACAATGTTATGCGGTCTCTAGAGTTCTCCGTAAACTTGAATTGTTTGTGTAGAAACTAACGCAATGCACATGATTCACGAAGCTCAATACAAAGGATTTACCGATGCTGTGCACCCAAGCGTGACCACATGAGAAATTTTAACACTATTTCACGTATGAACATACCGAGAGCATATGTCACTCTTACAAAGCGTTGCTTACAGTTACTTATAATGATTATATTCTGAATGCCTTTTTAATTTTGCTAGTCCTTGCATGAATAAATAAGAACGTTTTCCACATCAATGGTAGATTTTAGTTGTTCGCTTGTCGAACAACTATATACGCCAATTTGAGAAATCGGTGTAGCAACCTTACTACGGATTCTACTTTTTTGAGGTACACGACGGGGTTCAACTCTTCAAACCTATGATATACAGAGTTTTCATTAATTGTTCGAAGAACTACTATATACGCCAATTTTGAGAAATCAGTATAGCAAGCTTACTACAAAAGCTACTTTTTGAGGTACATGAAGGAACTCAAATCTTCAAGCATGTGCATGACTGAAAAAGGTTTTAATATTTAAATTGTAATAATTACATTTAACCAAACACTGAAAATATATACGACAGTGAAGATTCCCTATGGTGAACCCCAATTTGTAAGGGCGTGACGCATTAATCTCTCAGTCTATACGTAAACGATAAAACATATCTTGACTCAGACGCATAACACATATCGCACAACAACAACGCGCAGGAAGTAGTGCAGCGTATACATGAATATAAAACCGTTGTATGTTTTTTGTTCTTTTTTTAAAAGATAAAATCATGATGATTAAATTGTAAAAAATGCTGGCCTATAACTACAGGAATGCTTATCCATATATACATATAAAAATCATATACAATTAATTTGTATGAACATTCATTTGTATTTCCCTGTACTCCTCTATGGTTATTATACCTGTGTAATTATAGGAGTATGCATTGTAATCAATTTCTAAATTAGATTTACCTGAACATTGGGATATCGGTATTTTTGATAATCGAATTAAAATTGGATTTTCATGTATAGTTTACAAGTACAAATGGCACCATTTTGAAGATACATTTCATACAACGAAAGCTCAGCAGTCTATGTTTCAAGAAACGAAATCTTATTCTACATATTTTGTCACATTTTTGAGCACATTAAGTGACCGAAGCAGAACATGTTTTCTCTGTCGAACAACTCCAGTGCCTTTAGCGCTTTGATTTAAATGATTACTTAGTTGATCCAACAAAATTAGTAGCTTCAAAGAGGTACAACAATTAATTATGCCAAAAGAAACAAATATATTGAACTTTAAAAGAATACATAGTACAGGTATTGACATCCCAACTGACTAGTATTGGCTGGTATTGACCACTTTGGAAAGTACTGGTTGATACTCTACCTGGTGAATTCTTTGCCAACTCTATTTTCAATACCCTCTTGTTAAGTAATGCAGATGACAGAGGATCTCAGCTAAGTACCAGCTTTAAAGCTTGGATCAGAGAACAAGACTTGTCCTGGTATAATGAGTTAGGTTGATTCACTGCCATGATATTACTCATTACTGGCAAGTTTTTTTAATGCGGGATAAGACACAATACATTACATAAGCTTTTTAAATTGTTTGTTCGTAGTCATATAAGGTGTTGTTTCAAATGTTTTGAAATATTGTGTTCAAAATCATTTATTCTGGTGTTATTTTGTTTCTCAAATCGATCTAAAAGGCCAGTAGATCTCATTCATTTAATTATTGATTCAAGCAATAAATTATTATGCAAAAAAAATTCTCTTTATGTTTTAATATTTTTTATTCCATTTCATGAAATCATTTTAAAATTTCAGGTGGACACACCTAATAAGGTTAGTTTGTAGTTTTCAATCAAATTCTCATTGGGTTCATACTTAAATATTGTATGTTTTTTTCTGATATTCCAATAAAAATTGTATTTTCATGTACAGAAAGCAAGTACAAAAGGCACATTTTTTACGGTATATTTCATACAATGAGAGTTCTGCAGTCTAGTTTTAAAGTATCTTAATCGTGTTCTACATACTTTAATTTCATTTTCAGAATCCCAGGTGACCAATGTTACATGTTTTCTATGTCGAACAACTCGAGTGTTTTCAGCGCTTTGATTATATGTTTTAATCTCATTATCAATGTGTTCAATATTGAAATATAGATGACGTTACGTTGAGTGAAAACGCACGTGCCTCTGTTAGAATCTATAATAAAGTATACTTATAACAGTTTTCTCCTTTTTTTGCTTTTTTATTCTTATCACGAGTCATTATTGTTCCCAGAGGCTATTAGGATTCTCAATACTAGCGAGCATCCTGATAACCTCTGGGTACGAGAATGATCATGAGTATATCGTACTGTGTGTATTAGTACGTAATTATAACTGAAAGAACATTGTTATCATAAAATTCTTTTTCGAGCATTATATGTGGCGGGCAGTTCATAGAAAATAACCAGTGATTGACTATATAACTTATAAGCAACTTCAAATTCTCATTCAAATTCCCCAGTACCAATAAAGGTATTAACTCAAGGAAACAAGGAGGACATTGAAAAGCATTTGATGGGACATTATTTGTTGTTGATTCTTTACGAGTCCGTATATCAAATATGACCGTCATCACATTAAATTTAGCTGACAAACAACACACAAACAACACAATAATAATAATACTTTTATTCCTCCACAATATAGGATAGCAAAGAAACATTACAAGATAACACTGGCACCAGAGTCCTCATAGTCTTTAAATACGCGCACATAAAATATTTTGATAACAAACACAATTAAAAATCGTTCCCGTGTACATTACCGTGTACGAGGTATAACTATACTTTCATTATAATATTCACATGGTATTGAACCATTTTGACAGTAGGTACAGTCTGACACATTAATTTTACCTTTTGGAATATATTTGGTTCCAAATATCGGTCTCGATACGTAAATTAAGCATTTCATTACATAACTGATTAATTAAAAAACTTTTTATCTTAACGGTTATCATGAAATTAATCGTAATTTCAATATTATCATTTTGCAGCGATTGAGATAAACTGTTCACTTCCGGTTTAAGCATGACGCGTTAACCGTCGTAAACTGATTGGTTGATAATCTCCTCGAGACTTTTCCCGTACTTTGTCAATGAAACGCGCCAAATTTAAACCCAATCAGAACGCACCGCCTAGGTAAACATTTACGTCATTTATCTTTTTACAGATCATTGATTTACGTGTCCCACATTCTATAGATAGAATATATACGTAATTACATTAGTCCAGGGAACCAGGTTAAGTCTAACCGGAAGTTAGTATTGTCGTTGAATCGCTGCAAACTAGTGATACTGAAATAAATATAAATTTTATGAAAACCGTTTCAGATACAAACTTGTAACGTTGCATGATGTTAGAGGAATGTTTAATCTTTAAATCGAGACCAAATTTTTCTTTCAGATATAAGTCGAATTGAAGAAAAACGGTTAGAGCCGTACGCACTGTAGAAAACGTTCAATACCATGTATATTATATATAAGGTAGTGCACATGTGTGTATGCACAGGGAACTATGGACTCTGGTGCCAGTACAAGATATAACTACAAAGAAAGTAAACAAAAAGTTACATTGTACGAAGAACATTTACAGGTACATGTAAACATAAATAACTGCAAACAACATCATTCTACTATAGTTCAAATTCCATCAAGTTCATTTACAGTAATATTTCAATATATCATCCAGATTAAACATATTTCAGTACATAATATACATTCATGGTAAATCACCATACAACGGATTTAGAGATGATGAACACATTTTACAAATGATTTTAGCAAGTTCTGAATATTTGAGACTACCTGTGATTTGACATGTTGTGGTAGCTAGAAACAGCAGTGACTCACAGCGGCGTCTAGGATCACAGAATTTGGTGATGAAAAAACAGTATAGGAAATCAAATGGGGATGTTCCCAAGACGGGATGTTAAATTCAACAAGGAGACAGGATGAAGAAATACATACAAGATGGGATACCTTTTTGGCAGTGGCCAGACTTACGGTACTTATGACCCGCAAATTACAAGCCTATCTCCGTAAGATGTACACGAATACTAGTGACCACGCAAATTACAGGCCTATCTCCCTAACATGTAATATGTGTAAACTCTTAGAACATGTTATTGCATCAAACCTATCCACCCATCTTTCACGACACAACATTTTATATGAATTACAACATGGGTTCCGTGAAAGGCAGTCCTGTGAGACACAACTTATAGGACTTTTTGATGATATATTGATGAATCTATCAACAGGTAAATAGACTGATCTTATCCTATTGGACAACCGTGGAAAGGAGACTTATACTTATAGATTCCAAACTTGTAATGTTCTACAAGATATATCATGGTCTTATTGCTATCCCATTCCCCTCCTACTTAGAATTCCCAACCCGGTTAACACGTACCATGCACCCCCTCAGTCTCCGTCAACCCCATGTTAGAGCTGATTTCTTTAAGTTTACCTTCTTCCCCATACCACAGTTCTCCGGAATAGATTGTCCCATCATGTAGTAACCCTGTCTGATCTTGACCAATTCAAGAAGGCAGTGGCCAAAATCCAATACTAGGCAAAGCAATTTATTTTATCTTTTAGTTGTTTTTTTTATTTATCTTTTACTTTTTAACATTTAACTGTTTCATTCTACAACTATGTTCTTTCTGTTTCAGGAAGAACTTTCTTCCAGTTTTATTTATTTTACTTTTATCTTTTATTTTTATCTTTGCTATCTACCGGCGTGACCTGCCCATAATACTCATGAGAGGTGTGTGGCAGTACTGTGAGATAGATAAATAGATAATAATGCAACAAAATAAATACCATAAATATATCATATGAAATGAATGGTGAATAATGTACATAATTAGTATTAATAAAATAAAAATAAAATAATGATGTTAGTATAAGCAAACCTGTTAATATGTTATACTGTTAATACTTTGCTGTGTAGTGTTCCATATTTCTCCAATAATCAATAAAAACAAAATCTGTATCAACTATTTCCTTAACAAAATAATTATGAAATACAATTATCAAACATACACAGTAATAATAATCAAAACATTCAACAACCATTTAATATATTAAATGTGAAAGTCAATATGAAACTTTTAACACAATAATTAAATTGTTCCTTGGATACAAAAGTCACAGTTCAACTGTAGTCTGTAAATCTAACAAAAGTAAACAAACACACAAGGTCAATAATCTCCTAATAAATTCAATTCAGCTGATTAAAACTCCACCGATACACACACGTAATAAAAATGATTCAGTTTCACAAGGAAAATTAAATAAACAATTGCATAAGCTCAAAATATGAAGAAATTCATGATAAAACAAACCACGTGTACTAAACGGAATTCCACAATTATGATGACGAGAAGGTATTTTCCACAAACGAGCAATCTGATTGGCTGTGTGATGTCACTGCAATAATGTAAAAATCATGCCGTCCGTTCCGTACTGTAACACGGAAAACCTGGCAAACGTGAAGGAAATGCAGATAGACAACGAATGAGACAAAATGAGAAAAGCATCGTTGTCGTCACGTATGAATATTAAGTAATAGATAGTAGGAGATGAGTAAGATAAAATGAATATATTTACAATAAGTATGAAAACAATGATCTATAACAGATATATTTATACACTCATACATAAGATACATTACACTCATCACACTCATCCATCAGGAACAGTGTCTAATGACCCGGTGACAAAGGTATGATAGTCGAGGTCATGAAGTTAACCTTTACATAACTTATAATAAAGTTATGACATACAATGTCATGAAGCAAATCCTTACATAAACTTATGAAATACAAGGTCATGAAGCAAACCCTTACATAAACTTATGAAATACAAGGTCATGAAGCAAACCCCTACATAAACTTATGAAATACAAGGTCATGAAGCAAACCCCTACATAACTTATGAAATACAAGGTCATGAAGCAAACCCTTACATAACTTATGAAATACAATGTCATGAAGCAAACCCTTATATAACTTATGAAATACAAGGTCATGAAGCAAAAATTTACATTAACTAATAATAAAGTTGTGGCATACAATGTCATAAAGTAAACCCTTACATGAACTTATTATAGATATGACAGAAAAGGACATAACGTAAGAATTATGTCTGGCAGTGACTGAATGTTTTTAAATTTACACCCTGATTAGTGTCCAAACATCTCTATTTATTTCAACCCCCATATGACAATTCTATTTGTACACTGAGCATTGTGTTTTAATAAATCAACAGAAACAATTTTCTTGATGCATGTCAAGTCTTCTAGGCATGTTAACCAAACCAATGTACTGGTCTATATTACATCTTGTAATCAAATGATATTATAATCACCGTAAAGGTTAAACATACAGGTAAAATTATGTATGTTAAACTTATATGTTTAGTATAATTCTGTTATATAAACCTGTCACAACTTAGATAATGACATGGTCACTGAATTTGTTTTTTTAAGTTCCTTTGAACATGTTTTTTTGACGATATTCGAAATTGCTACATATGTAGTTAGATCATCAATAATTAAGATGGATCGGTGGCTCAATGGTTTAAAAGAAGATAAATACTTACACATTCAGTGACCGTGTAATTATTCAAGTTGTGACAGGTTAATGTAATAGAACTATATATACGGTGCGCACCAAAAGTTTGAAGACAAAGAAAATTTACACAAAATTTGATAATGTTTTTGATGAACTTTTATTCCAAATATATTAAGTATGTTTGTGATAAATTAAAAATTCTAACATAGGCACGTGCGCTTTCACTCTTTATTCAATGTGACGTCATCTATGCTTTATTATTCAATAAAATATAGCTGGTGACGGCTGTTGAAATTTTACTCCCCACGTTAAATGAGCAAAGCCGAAAATAGCGCCCGAGTTTAAAGGGTTGACTTTAACAGAACCTTGGAACATGTCAGTAAATTTAAAACATGTACTAACCTTATTACTTGACCAAAAATGGTATAAACTGAGTTTAAAACGATTCTAGCATAAACATGACCTACTTCAAGTTCAAGACGTTTTCTAAGTCCCAGCATTTCCCGGTTCCGCTGTCTCATTTCATCCTGCCCTTCATCCGACGATCATGCCAGCCATTATACGAAAATACAAAGATTGACTATTTAATCAAAGCCAAACTGTGCATAGCATAATATAATGGAACGGCTACTTGGATTCTTTCAAGTTCATAATCATCCAAGCTGACAAGAGCAGCGCTGATTTCGAATCATTTTCCGAAAATCTGTCCTTGCTTGACACGCGTTCATAAATCCAATTTATATCCAACCTTTTAAAAAATTCTCCATCGAAATGTCTGATAACACATTACTATCCAGTAAACATCCAATTATTTAAGCAGTATTTGCAATATTCCGTCGTAAACATCAAACTTAAATGCTGCGTCATCATGTGTATATAAAATGACACTCACTGAGGGCAAGGTCGAATGTCTATTTCACGGTGCTTATTTTGAAGAATGATGTTTAATACACAAATAAAACTATGATAATTCGTATTTAGTTTTGGGTTCCTTTTTATCAATAAAGATTTTAGTATTATTTGTTTGGAATTAGAAACAATTATCAATGAGAACTGCGTAAATAAAGGCTATTTTCGGTCTTTGCACTGGGGGGTGGATTTCAACAGCATGGCATTTTTGACAGTTAAAAATAGTTCAATAAGTATATCTTTTCTAGGGATGCATTTTGCGATGTTAGAATCGAAATAACTCGTTTGATGCGCTAATTAAATCACTCGTGCTAAAGCACTCGTGATTTAATCATACGCGCATCACAACTCGTGCCTATGTTTTATTAGACAATAAAATATAGACAACTGTAAGTTATTTCTTAAATATTTGATGAATACGTCACATTTATTAGATTCAGCATCTGACATTCCTTATCCTTTAAAACCATGATCAATGTAATTCTTTTCAATGAAATAGTTTTTAAACTATTTATGTAGTCTTAACATTAAATAGAACAATAACAAGAATGTAAAGCAAAACTAAAAGCATTTTGAAATGAACAATTGTCAACTTTTCCATGAACAATTGTCAACTTTTCCATGAAAGCAATTAAGAAGATCAACACAGTAAAAATGTCTTCAAACTTTTGGTAGACATTGCATATATAAAAATATATAATATCTATTTCTTTTATCCAACATTATCATATATTAAGAACTATAAATCTAGTTCAAAAGTATGAAGATGTAGAATAGTAATCCTAGTGTATTATATCGTTTACTGTCAAATATTTATTCACTGCTGTCTGGTTCTGGTTCTTCTATAACGAGTTTGAAACACAAGAAATCCTTTCTGTATTTTGGTTCAGCATCTTCTTTATATGGAAATTTCACTATCAGCTTTGTTACCTCCTAAATAGAATAGAAATGAATAATCATTATTTTGAGTTTACATAATAAGTTCAAATGAGCTTTTAAACCGACTTTAAATCAAATAATTGAAAAAATACCTGTAAGATAAAGATAATTACATTACATTATTATGATCACAGTTTATAAGATTATATGAAGAGTGCATACATTTCTTGAACTAAAAAAGGATACAACTAGTAAGTTAGCCGTCCGGCTAGCTCAGTTGGTCGTTGGTTCGATTACCGGAGGGGGGCATATTTTCATAGAGCTTCATCATAAAATTATTTCTTTGGCCATTCTCTCTCCTACCAATGATTCTCAATTATGTAAGGCAGTTGTCAGTCACTGACGAACGTATGCGATATGTAGTTGGTTAACAACTAAATCCAGAGATTTATCCTTTCCAGGAACAGTGAGTAAGTTGAATGACCGCCATTATATACCTATGCAATTTGTTGCTACGGCATTTAACCCAACAAAAACAAACATATCGTAAGTTATTTCGAGTTATGGTAAAATTATACCTTAAAATAATCAAATAATTTAATTGATAATTTAAATAAATGAATAAAAAAATAAAAGTTGCACTCTATAACAGTCAAGAATAAGTTAACTGATGATAAAATGCACTTGACATGGACAATAACTGTATTTGACAAAGTATTTAAGCGTGAAATAAAATCTTATGAAATTGAATACTTAACGCATGTCATATAAGAGAGAAATAAATTTGACAAAAATATATTTCTTTGATTAAGAACATTTACAACATTTTCCGTTCCAATTGGAAACTAGATTTTTAGATTGAACAAAACTAGTATACAATCAGAGTTATGTATTAGTAATGTATTTCTAAAAGAATATACAAAGATAATATCATTTATATTTTAAGACAAAGTTGTGTGAGCTAATGAGATGATTATGTTATTTTTATTTTTTTTTACTGTATTTAACGCCGTGTCAACACAATTTATGTTATTTTACGGCGTTCAGCGCACCTAACCTAGCTTTCCTGGACCCTTGTCTATAACCAGTACTCACCTACCCTTCCACAAGGCCGGAAACTTCTCCATATTATCTAATAAGTGGAGGAAAATTGACATCATGGTCAAAATTTCATGGAAGGGTATAACCTCCCCGGGTGGGATACGAACCCGTACCCCCTTCGGGACACGAAATTCCAAATCTCGGCGCTCTACCAACTGCGCTATCGACTCGGGTTTTATTCACATTCAGTGATTAGACAGTTCTTTGCACATTACGTCACAAAAACGCTGTTAAATTATTCGAGCACAACAATTTTGTCATAAATATTATAAAAGCCAAGGTCAGTTGAACGTAACCCGTAATATAAACTATCCATATCCATAACAGCGAGTGCACAAGGTTATAATTTTAGATCGGGTTTTAATCAGATTAAGGTAAAATATAATATTACATGTAAGCATCAACATACCTTCTGTTTTTTGGATTTCAGTTCATGTTGTTCTTGTAGCAAACGCTCTGCCACATATCTTAGTTCTTTATGTTCTTTATACTTTGTATAAATATTCTGAAGATATGTATCACACTGAACTGTGATTGCAATCGTAGTTTTATCATACACACGAGTATTCTGTAAGATACATACCATTATAATGGCATTTTCTTAACCGACATTGGTTCATGCATTAACACTGCTGATTTAAATACTAGATAATCGATAGTTAATACACAGTACAGGGTTATTGTACAAGTCACTGACAGCTTTAAAAATATATTTTACTATCTAATATCAATATAGACAACATAATGACATTCAGTCGGTAACGCGTCTAAATACAAAATCAGAGGTCGATTACTGGGCTCGAAACGGACATTTGTCGAGTAAAGTCAGAAAACACATTGTCATGAAATAAATCACCAACCGATGTATCAGATGTGACATTGTTCATTTATTTACCAAATAATATACCAGAGTGGTGAATTATGTTACATAGAAACTATCAGCTCTCATGATATATTTTCATTAGTTCTGCGTTGTTTTGGTCTCCCCTCCATACAGCGAGAATTTGTTTGCTCATTTTGAATGGTAAGAGAGATATAAACAAGGTGACCAGATAAATTGGTTATACTAGGATAAACAATGGAGTAGGTTCCAATTCAAGAATATGAAAAAGGTAATAAAGTAAACTACGTTTCACCTCTTCTTTCAATAAATCAACAATTATTTTAGACATGTCTCCACTGAAAACGCCAACTAATTTATCTTCTGATGATTTTGCATTACGCAAAGTCACATACAAAGATCGTCTGCTTTCCCATGCCATGTTGACTTTTTCAATCGTATCTAGCTCATTTCTATGACTTGATTTATTTTTATCAGGCCCTTTTGTGGTATATATGAGCAAGATATCCTGAAATTCCGCTGTGCTTAACTGTGGCCCTTTAGTATCCGGTAAGTAACCTATAAACATATTTATTTACACACAATCAAAACAATAACGGCATCATAATTGTATCATTGCAAAAAGTCACAAAATTCTTTGTCATACTACACATCACATGGATTTAACAACATTTAGGCACCTATATAATTAGGGATACAGTAGCGTGATTATCTTCAGAATATAACACACATATTTTTTATCAACTTCATGAAGTAGCCAAAACATAGAAAAATAACATATTGCATATTTTAATCTCTGTTACATTTCTTTGTTCAAAGAATTCCGACATAAGCTTGTGAGTTAAAGATATTTTCATGAAAAGAAATTAATTAAATGAAGTAAAAGTAATTCGCTTCTGTGCGTTATATCGCAAAAAGAAATCGTCGATAACCAAATTGTTCATTCAACTTGTTGTCTTTTGATAACGCGATCAGAGACATCTTGACCTGATATTATCTGATCTTCGATGGCTCACTCGCAAGTTATTCGGGAGTACTGAATAAAAACTTAGGTATTGAGATTTAATTATCTCTGCGAACAATGCAAATATCAGCATATAATAGTAAAGTTCTAAGAGTCTGAGATGTGCACGATTTAGCGTGACAAAACAATAAGTGGTTCGTCAGTTTCGGAATCCTTAGATACATGTACCAATCCTTTGCCCTACAAACATACAATGATGCGTATATATACTAAACTATTCACATAACTGAGTTTTTGGAAATAGTTTTGGGTAACCTCAAGATATGATTGTTTTGATATAATTTTCGAATCTACAATTTTGACCCGAAAAAAAACCAACAAAAAACAATGTGGTGCATAATCTACATACTTCAACCTATTAACATAACAAGTTTCATCAAATTAGCTGGGATATTATACAGTAAAACTTGGATATAACATACTCGCTGGGCCATAGAAAAAATGTATGTTATATCCGAGGTATGTTATATCCATATAGCATACTAAGTATGTTTTATATTAGGATAAAAAACGGGCCAGAAAAAATGGTATGTTTTAACCAAGTGTATGTTATAACCGAGTATGTTAAATCCAAGTTTTACTGTATTACAAATTGCGGTTTCAGTTTTTGAGCTGGTTTGCAGACGGACGGATAGACGAACAGAGAGCAAATCCGATGAGGTCACTGGTAAGAGACGTATAATCATTAAAACAGAAAAAAACAATGAAATTGTTATACATACGTAAAACCCTCTCAAATAAAATTGTTTTAAGTTCTTCTATGCTGAAGAATGTTCTCGGTGGAATGTTTATCGGTTTATTGATTTTGTTCCATTCAAATACAAAAACCATATCAACACTATAGTTTACAACATATCCTATCCTTGCATCAATTGGCCCAACGGTCAGCTCATTTATAGTTGGCTGCTTGTCTACTCTTATTAAACATGTATTATAATGTTTATTGATAAATTTCTGCAACTTTCTAACAGTAACAAAATCTCCCTTAATTCCGCAGTTTTTACAATTCTCACTGCTCTTCGTTATTTCTTTGCATTTTAATAAAAATGCCTGTCCAGTTAACGCTTGAGTAAATAATCTTTGAAATATACTACCATCTTCATCAGTACTAAAAGATTCACCTGGTTTACAAGGATTTAGTTGAATCAATTTAATTTTGTTCTGTTGTTCTGGAAACAAAAGAATCCCTGGAGGATTGCAGCAGTCCAATAAAACAATAATACGTACATCGTCATATGAACCTAAAGTGTTTGTAAGAAAATCATGAAGTTCATTTAGTGAGAGATATTCATCAGAACAGCCCAGTTGAAATCCTTTTGTAGTAAAATAATGTCCGGAGAAGTAGAGAAATAGTGTCTTCTGCGTTCCTTGTATTATTTTGTCAAGAA
Organism: Mactra quadrangularis; assembly: GCA_025267735.1. Taxonomy (NCBI): domain Eukaryota; kingdom Metazoa; phylum Mollusca; class Bivalvia; order Venerida; family Mactridae; genus Mactra; species Mactra quadrangularis. Next base: position 52,897,552 of record CM046299.1, on the reverse strand, counting down.
GCTCTTTCACACGGTCAAACGCATTTTTCACTTTAGGAATCATTCTTTCGTTTTCTCCAGGACATTCAGGTTTTACCATTACCAGATTTTCCATACTGAAGATATCAACAAAAACAAGAACAATAATTAAGAAGACGTAAGTTCATGCCAAATTTATTCTTTGTTTAGGAGAATGGGACAATTTTGACATAATCTTAACATGCAGGATAGTACCCAGTCGAGGAAAAACAATCATAAGGGATTATAATCCAGCTTAATGTGGTGGCAATTAATAAAAAAATAACTATTTAGTAGGAATGTAAATTCGAACTCTTTTTTACTCCACTTAAAGTAGTATCTTAACTCGTAGTAATGTTGCTTTCAAAGACGTGTTCTTGTCCAAATTTTAAAGGTCAAAAGCTACCTTCTGAAGAAGGCTTAACATAACATTGATTTGAAATGAAAGAACATCTGGAACTAAATTGTAAAAAAGTAGATTCTCTAACTCTTGGCTCATATTTGTATACTTGTACTTAATGTAAAATTCTCCTGTGCTGAAACAAAACGGACGTAGCAATGATTATTTGTGGACAAGAGATAATACCACATGTGATTAATGTCTGTGACATATGTATGTATTAAATTAGTGACTTATGACTTAAATAATTATACTTACAACAAGAATAATTATGGGCCAACTCGATTTGAAATTCAAAATACTAGCACAGATTGAATACCAAGCAAGTGAATTCAATTTTGTATGCAATTATTGCTTAACTGCACATTTTCCATGTCCATTTAAGGCGCATCGACACTTATTGGTCATGTAGCGCCCAAATATACGAATGCTGAGAACAAAAAATTAAAGCACTGGAGTGCTGGAGGGACGATGTAACAAAGAATATAATTATGTCAAAATATCAAATTTGTGCAGCAATATTATCTATAAAATAATGTATTAAGTATCAATAAATGATTAATTATTTATAGATTTTAACAAGAGCAGTCCAATGACAGCACTAGACTTTTCGAGTGTTTTGCTCATGGCAAGGTTTATCTTACTTTATCAAACATAATAAATCAGTAAAAGAATAATAACCAATTCATATAAATATAAAAGAGACATAACTCGATATTTACTCGATTTATTATTTTTGGTGGGCGGAGTTTCACTCTGGGCATGCAAGTTGTTTACTTTCGCACACAGCGTTAGATAGTCGCTCATAATAATCGTGGAGAAACTAGGTCATCGAATTGTTTATCCGATTTAATGTTTGATATAAATATCATGGTTTTACAAAACACTTTTGCGTTTCGCTATCGTAATGTTAAATACATACAATTCTTGAATGTAAAAAAGTTTAACGCTTTCCGCAATTTGTTTAATCCGTGAATCGACAAACTACGTCCTAGACATTAAGGTATTGAAGGCGGAGTCTATGATAGAGCAAGTACGCGGGATTTATAGCGCCACCTTGGGTTAGTCAAAGCTTAATAATATACATTTTAGAATAACATTGACGACCGACAACATAAGCCAGCGTAGTTTTTTTTATCACAATGAGATGTTAATGAGTGTCCCGCTTGAATTACGCCTCTGTGTCTATGTTGAAAATTGTCGAAGCGAGAAAAGAGTAATCTTATACTTTCTTGTTACCATTGGAACGATGTTTAGAAATCGTTCCAAAACGCTACGGGTCCTAATCAGAAGAAATGTCTTCACAGACAATACCATGACTTTCAGCATCATCATCGGTCGATAACGGCTTAAACCTGTTCGGTGAGATACATCGGTTGGAGGATATATTCTGAGACAACACATGTGATCTCTACCTCGTTTCTTTATTAGTGGTTGGTTTTGTACTGACACTCTTGGGTTTTCCTGAAGCACTGGGCTTTCATTCTTGGTTTTGGTTGATAGAGGTTTTCCTTGAGGTAACTGGGTTTTTAAAGTTGGAAACAGGGGCAAAGGTGGTGTCCTGTTTGAGCGTAGAGGGTTTACTGGAGAGTGGACCAGGAACAGGCTGCTCAGAGGTAGTTTCCTCTTAGAAGAAACACTTCTTGAGGATGTCTGCAAGGAGAAGGAGCAACGGAAACAAAAAACAATGAGGGTAGCAACTACTTAAGTTCAGACGAGATATCATCAAGAAACTTGTTTATATTGATAAGACTGAATAACAGCCTTGCTGGTACTGCAATCATGATTGTTCTCAGAAGGGGTGGAAACTAATGCAAAAAATTCTGTTGCTAGTGGAACCAGAAATATTGCTTCGTCTCTGCCTGACAATCCTCCTAGCGTCAAAAAATTGATTGTCTTGGAGAGTTTGAGGAGGACCTTCTCCTCCTTTCAAACAGGGCAGTCTTTTGAGAAAGATGCATGCTCTTTTGCAGTGACAGCATATCAGATGTATACTGCATGCATCTAAGCCATGGTGTTGTCCTTCAAAAGAACATTTAGGTCAGATTGGGGAAGATTTACATTTAGAGATTTTCTTGCATTGGTGGCAACGTAGAGGATTTAGAATTTGACTATAATCAAAAATGATTGCATACTTTGTATAGTATGTTGATAGGCTAGTTATGTTGATTTTTGAAATTTGATCAGACGACTATTTGTTTGTCACGGGAAAATGTTGATCAACTTATCCTTAGAATATATTTTTATCAAAAAACTTTTGAAGGCACCACATAAGTCAGAACCAATACAACTATTGATTATAAAAAGGTTTTTTTGCCAAAATTGGTACATAGGGTCTTCTTCAATTTCAATTTATTTGTTTTTACAAGTGCATTGATTTATTTTGGTTGGTAGTTTACTAGCATTGGTTGCAACTTTCCTTTCTTATTCCCACCTACCTTATTCCCATTACCAGTGGATGTTTTGAGGTAACAACTGCTTTTATTTTTTCTCCATCTTCTGTGAATACCTTGGCCAATTTTTTCTTTGGATCATTTCCAGCTATAATCATGCCAACCCAATTACGCCCTAATGGAAAAAATAATTATAACCTCAAGTTAGAAATAAAGTAAAATGTAATCAGCTCTAACTATTTGAGTGAATGTAAGCCTTTAATCTTTAGAGAAGATGATGTTTTAACTTTGCCATATATAACTCCATGTCAAACTTCTAATCCCAATGGGAGCAATTTCGATGCCAGGAGAGAAATATCATCAATTTTTTGTAGATGATTTTAGTAATATTTCATGCCGAATACCAATGTTCTAGGCGTTACAGTTTTCGAGACGTTTTTTTTAACATTTCCTAATTCAGCTAAGGCATGGTCAATATTGACGACAGGGATATAATTAAAGCAATGTTTGTAAAGGACTTTTAGGTGGTGCTACATTGGAAATTTTGGTTACTTTATGGTTTGTTGTTTCTTAACGAGAAGATATTTTAGAAATTGTTGAAGACGAAAGGAATGACGCATGCACGCAAGTAATAACACTCGCACGCTAGACAGACCCGTACCTTTTGTGCTCATTGAGCTAAATCATGCCTCTGTATTAGAACCATCCTGATATTAAGACTATGGTTCTAATAGTGGAACTTTACTGTTTCTACAGAATTCTATAATTTGTAGGAACGATATACATGTACAGTTAAAAATCAATTATGATAGCTTTAGGTAAATAAGTCGACATACAATATTTGTCTGTATATAAACGTTAAATTAATTGTTGGTTTTGTATTTGGGTGATCAAACTGCAATAATGAAGTGATGAAAACTTCGATTCTAAACAGGAAGTACTCAAATGTATCACAATGTATTTAAGTACCACTCGATGGCATTACACCAATGACTGTTGGATTAAATACAACAGGTAGATATTTTTTGATAATTCTAAAAGTGAATAATCCTAAATCTGATTACATATGTTAGTCAAAAAAGTTTTCCATGTTAATTAAAATAATTTTAAAAACTTCAATTGAGAAAAACACAATTTAAAACATACACTATTGTCTAACTTAAGTACACAAAGATCTTATGTCATTATATACATATCAGGATTTTAGTTGACCGATGTTTATATTATTTTACCCCGATTTAGTGTAAATGCGTATTATTACGAACGTTATTTACGCTGTGGACATTAGAATGCAAGCCATATGAAGAAGAATCAATTTCGGAATGCATATGGCAAAATCCATCAGATAAATACCGTTTAAGACAAATACGATAAGATACTATCAATAGATTGCTTTCTAAGTTTGCTTACCAATATTTGGAATAATTTCCTTTCTGCAAGTGTGACACCATATTGGGTTACAATATGAATTTTTCATACATGAAACACATACTTTTATTTTACAGTCTCTATTATGTGGAAGTTCATCATATGAAACTGAAACACATTTTTAAGAATTGATGAATGGTTATGTTATGTATAAATAACACTTAGGGTATTAAGCTACATTTCAATATTTTAGGCATACTGCGGCAGGCAGTATTTCTACTACCAGTACATGGAAAGGTCTAGTTCTTGGGACAAAAGCCTTTTTAGTATTGAACTGTAAAGCTACCTTCACTAGTGACTGATAACTGCCATACTTGATACAGGGGTAGACAGGGTAATCGTGTAGAAATTAAATTCATGATTTATGTCAATGGTAGTATAAAGGTTCCGCAGGGGATTTTCACCTACATCTACAAGAAAGTTTTTATTTGGATTTTACACCTTTTTACAACCGTATTACCTCAGGTACCTAACCTTAAAAAACAAAACTAACTTTCTTGGATTATTAAGTACTTACAAACTTATCAAAAAGTTACCGGCCATTTTCAATCTAAGAAAGAACACGTGATCATGTGATCTTCAGAATGTAAACATACTCTTGATTTTTTTTCAAATTTTTCAACAGCTAAACATAGACCAAAACAAAATAACTATTACATTTCTATCTTCGAAAGTGCTCACATAAGCTTACAAATTAAAATTGTTTCATTTTGATCCATTGCACAAATATGTTTTGCTCATGATATAATCTAGAGCTGGATTCAAATTTATACATAGGAGTTAAAGCTGTCAAAACAAACTCGGCTAAATTCGATTGTCATTAAAAGACAATAGTAGTTTTTTATGCGCTATTTTGATGCTATTCAATTATTTGTCAAAAAGGAGAAATATAGACCCTGTTTATCACACTTTGAATTTTTATAAAAGGTTATTACAAGGCACAGACAGATTTCGAACCCGAAACCCTTGTTCTACTCTTATTTCAAAAATGATTGACTGTACATGGTATTTTCCCGTAATTATAAAAGACAGAAATCTAATATTATTCGAGTATTAAACCCATGAAAAATCTAGTCAAAATATATTAAAAGGTTAAAAGTCCGATCAGAAAAATGAGTACCAAATCTTAAACAATGCAATTAAGATAATGCTCTCTAAAATCTGATCGCACTGTCTTAGTTGCATTCACCTTTACTGTGAAGTTTAAAACTGTTAGTCAAAATCAAATGACTGTCAATGTACATTTATCTTTTATGACGTTTTACCGCCGTTTTCATGAGATTATATGAGAAAGCCCGATCCTTCTTGAAAGAAACTCATACGTAGAGGTTTGCTAAAAAATCAATACATTTAGAATGTTTAGATGTTTGAAACATTTGGAATTCACACCATTCATTTTACTTAAATGATATTAAAACCACCAAAGAAACAATTCGCCAGTCATACATTAGACGATTATGACAAAAAACAAAATAACACAAAACATTAACAATCTCAATGTTGATTAAGAAACTTGATAATAATCGAAGTACTGAAAGTACTGTTGGAAGGATTTTTTGAACGATTTTAAGAGTTATTTTTTTATATCCATCATTATCTCTTTATTATTCATAATCAACTATGCTTCAACTTTTCATTTTACATGCACATTATTCTATTGATCGAGCGTTCGTATGTTCGATTCCCGGGGGCCATACTTTCAATGAGTTTAGTCATAAAATGATTTCTCCTCCTACCACTGATTCTAAATCATAGTCATGCAGTCACTGAATTGAGCATAGAAGTAATCCAGAGATTTAGCCATTTCATGAACAGTGAGTAGGTAGACAGATCGCCGTGATGTAATCTATACAATTTGTTGCTATAGCGTTAAGGTCACAACAAATTAATCACTTGTTTTTTACAACTTAATTCGGAGTGAGCGAGCGAAAAAAATATTTTTCCCCATTTTTTTAATTTTGAGAAGTGAGCGATCAGCGAAGAGTAAATTTGTGCAGTCTCTAAGGCGTTAATTTACCAAAAGTTAAAAAAGCATAGAAAGTATGGACTTTCTTATAAAAAATATAACCATATATAGTGTAATCAAGTCATAATTAAGTAAATCTATGAAATATAAAGCAAGTTAACAATAACTCCAGATGCATATTCAATTGAACTTAAAACAAGTAAGAAGTAGGGGTGAAGAGGTATACACCTGCATGAATTCAAAAGTAAAAGATAACTTCATTTGTCTTTGGTATTACTTTATTGATATTAGATAACTAGGAAGCACAGAATAATACTAATTATTTGAACCACACTAAAATTATAATGGACCAGCCCAGTTCACTTTTGTGAATAATTATATTCTTCATATTTTGGTAAATTAAGCTAATCTCTAAAGATACCACTAGAAATAAATAGAGCCTGTAAGACTATTTTGAGCGTCAAGATTGTAAGAATGTAAACTTTTCTCCCTGTCCTACCTGCTTTTTAAGTAATGGATCGATTTCATATTCTTTACACTGCAAATACATGTATGACGTCACACATACAGATAAGCTATGTAGAGAGTGTAGACGTTGAGTCTACGTCGCAGTTTAACTGATGTGAATTCAATTTAAGAAGGGTAGCATTTATAAAAGTTTATGAAAGGTATGCATTGACTTATTTAAGAATTGTGAAAATGTATTAAATATATTTTAAGGTCTAAGACAGAGTGCAGTTATCATATTTCTGAACAAAGTATTGTGTCATTGTAAAGGTGCGGGAGCAAACCAAACTTGTATCGGATTTAAGGTGCGGGAAATCCGATGAACATATGATCATTTTTTGGGGGCCTAAACCATTAAACAAAACACCATTAATAATGTAAAGCGCAACGCGCTTACATTAATCCACAACGGTTACCCATCCAACCACTAACCTCAAAGTTTGTTGCTTAACTTTAAAACCTGTCCATCGCTTTACGTTCTCAAAGTGAACTCCGGCTGTGATAAACTTTCGCTAAAGTTGTATTATATAGATACAATCGTGTGGTAGATAATAATTCGCTATATAACAAAAATATATACTCTCCGTACACAGTTAGAATACTGTTTGATTAATGTGACAAAAACACTAAAAAAATTTCAACTAATCTACGTTTGATAGTATACGTATTTTTTATGGTGCACTGTTTTCTTGGTCGCATTGACTCATTGATTTCTATTGAGTTGAAAAAGAATTCAATTAGGTGTTGTTCTTACTTTTCAAATTTCACAGAACGCTGACATAGAAAGGACTTTTTTAAAAATTCCTTCCAAAAAATGTTTTACATGCGTAGTCATTATAATTGGGTTCTCCGTCTCGCCAGGGGATATCACTCCATGAATATGCAATAATTGTATCTTTTCTATCGTAGTATGGGTCAGTTCATGGCTTAGTGTGAACTGGTAAAACGGTCCTCAGAGGAACACTTGCTCGATGAGTTTTCCTTAATACCTAATATGGATTATATTGGAATTACTTACCAGCATCGTATAGCATGCATAAATCACATTTAACTGCTTCTTTGTTATCAACATTCCACATTGGTCCTCGTGTCTTCTCAAGTAGATCCTGAAGATAGCAGAAACTAAGTATTAATTGCCATAGTACCAAAGTTAAAAACCTTGCTATAAATACAAGGTAGCTTTGTCTTGATATTGCTGCGACCATTAACTGTGTATAACACAGAACACAAAACTCACTGTACCACAAAACCTATAACTTTTTATTAAAAAATCATAGCAATTTAAAGAAAGGTTAATTTCTTTGTTATGAAAAATGTAATCAGGCACAATGGGAGAATGGGTCACCGCAAACAGCTAAGGTTTTTTCTTTCAATTATCATATGTAAATTTGTAGGTTCGTAGTAATTAACACTTCCATTGTCGAGAATAATTTGAACATCCCAGAGGTCAGTGGCCTACGCAATGTCCTTGAACAGGCAAGCTACTCTGAACCTACAATATGCAAATACTTGCGTCCGTTGAAAAATTCCGCAATTGATACAGAGGTAGAAGAATGGCTCCAGAAAATATTTCATAGTTGTACTCCTTAAAGGAACGTAAGTTCAGCTGGGATAAATGACCAATAGATTTTAAGTAAGATGCTTTTCAGTCTGACCTTTCCACGTGGGTCATATGTAAACTAATTAATCAAAGGTTGAAAAAAAATCTTACGTAGATGATGTCTACTATTTCTTTAGATGAAATGATTTCTTCATTCTTTTCATTGTTTCTCTTGTAACTGTCATGACAAAGCTTAGACAACTCAAATAAGTCTGTAGCAACAGTGAGAGGACCTCCTTCTGTTTTTATCCACATAGTCTAATTGAATAATAAGCAATAAAATTATTGATAAAAAAAACAAAGATTGAAGATGACGTTTGTTAAGATTCTTACCAAGGTAGAAATATAATCAGCATTTTAAGAAGTCTTACAAGTACAATTTTAGATGATATAACACCGCATTAAATTAACACAAGAGCAGGATACTTTACAGAAACTAATCACCAATTCTATCTGTAGAAATAATTTTGAAATTTATCAAGTATTTGCCGGACCGAAATATCAGATAAAAAGTACTGCTAATATGACTTGCTATTATGATGATATATGCAAAATATCAAGGTTTTAGGCCTTGAAGATTTTGCGAAGAAGATTTTTTTAACATATTCTTATATATTCACTGAATGTAAATCTTGTGACCCCAGAGGCGGAGCCAATTTTAACCCCAGGGGCATAATTTGAACAATCTTTGCAAAGTACCCTCTAGTGATGCTACATGCCAAATATCAAGGCTCTAGGCCTTGAAGTTTTTGAGAAAAATATTTGTTTAACATTCCCTATATAACTCTATGTAAATCCTTTGATCCCTGTGGCGGGGCCAATTTTGACCTTCTAGTAATGCTAAATTTAATTATTGTACTCCTTATGGTTTTTGACAAGAAGAATTTTTAAGAAATTGTTGACGACGGACACACGCACGCACACACGCACCCCCACAAGCACTAACGCACATTGGTCAGACCCCTCACAATAGCTCACCTTAAGCAGTTTGTGCACATGTGAGCTAAAATATGAGATAACTTAAGAATCAATGATGTTGCAAAGGAGTGCGACGAGAAGAAATATCAGACAAAATCAAACAATATAAATCGACCACAAAGAAAGTAGTAAAGTGTTAGTCCCAATGCAAAACAGGTGGTTTTTTAACAACAAGAAAGCATGTGTTGAAGTTTTAAAATATTTCAAGTGTATATACTGTCAACAAAAGCACTGGAGTGATCGATTTAACAAATTCAAAGCGATAATTGTATGTAAATCACAATTAAAAAAAGATGTTACTAATGTTTGAAATCAACTCGTAGTAGCATGAAATTCTATATTTATTGTGGGAACCAGAATAGACATCATCGTAGTTTGGGTCCTAGAAAATTTTCTAGTCAACAAGAAATGACAGAACATATCAGTGAGATATAAACAGAATCTAACCAATACGATTAAAAAGTACTTGTGGCTTCAAACGAGATAGTGTTGATGCTGGCTTTTGCACACTCTCAGTAAACAGATATCCTGTAGAGCGTTTTCGTACAGGCTCTCTATTTTCTCCGTGGAAGGTCACGTCGAGATGAACTTTGTGTCGACCAATCAATGCGTAGCTTTCATCTAGACGAAAACACTATTAAACACAATTTTTTTATTTCGTAATTTCTATTTTTAGACCAAGGTTTGTTGACAGCAGTATTATTCACAGTCTGTGATTGGGCGGCTCATTTCAAATTGCGTGACGTAGACTATGTAAACAAGTTACGTATTATAACAATTTCGTCATGAATATTATGATGAGAAAATGTCACCTGAACGTGGCCTTCGTTTGGAAAAGGTCAGATCTAAATTAGCGAGTAGACGAGCGGAAATTTTAGATTGGGTTTTAATCAGATTGGCTTTTACACTAACCAGAGTTAACAAGAGCTGTCAGATGAGACAGCATGCTCGACTAAGTAAGTATTTGTCACATGAAATGTGGTTGATGATAAGGAACCTATATTTGAAAATGATACATTAAGAAATAAAGTTAAAGTTAAAAAAATGTTGGGTTTTTAAAGTAAATTTTAAGTTCAGATGTTACAATTTTGAATAAAAAATAATTGGAGTTATGAACCTTGTCACATAAGATGTGGTTGATAATAAGGAGCAAATTCAAAGTTTGAAGTTGATACCTAAAGAAATAAAACTGTTGCAGTAAAAACAAATATTTTTTAAAGAAAACTTTAAGTTTAAGGGGAGATAATTCTGACAAAATGTATTAGAAGTTATGAACTTTGTCACATGAGATGTGGTTGATAATAAGGAACAAATATTTAAGATTTGAAGTTGATAGCTAAAGAAATAAAACAGTTGCAGTAAAACAAACTTTTTTGTAAACAAAAATTTAAAAGGAGAGATAATTCTGAAAAACATGTATTTGGAGTTTTGAACCTTGTTACATGAAATGTGGTTGATAATAAGGAACATATATTTAAGGTTTAAAGTCATACCTAAAGAAATAAAACAGATTCAGTAAAAACCAACATTTTTAAAGAAATCTCTCAGTTCAAGAGGGGGGGGGGGGTAATTCTAACAAAAATGTATTTGAAGTAATGACCATTGTCACACAAGATGTTGTTGATAATAAGGAACATATATTTAAATTTTGAAGTCAATACCTAAAGAAATAAAACAGTTGCAGTAAAAACGAGCCTTTTTTTAAAGAAAAATCTAAGTTCAAGAAGAGTTAATTCTGAAAAAATATATTTGGGGTTACGAACCTTGTCACATGAGATGTTGTTGGTAATAAGAAACATATATTTAAAGTTTGAAGTTGATATCTTAAGAAATAAACAAGTTATAGTAAAAAACATTTTACTTCACAAAAACTTCATCAGATATATCAACGCGGACGCCGACGCTACCTAGGGCGAGTAGGAGAGCTCTCCATTTACTTTGTAAAGTCGAGCTAAAAACATGACGGTTCTAGAGAAACATCTGTGATAATATTGTGTGTTTGTTTGTTTGTTTGTTTGTTCGTTGGGCTTAACACAGTAGCAACACATTGTATAGTTCATATAACGGCGGTAAGTCAACCTTCTCACTCCTCCTGGAAAAGCTTAATCTCTGGATTTAGCTGTTAACCAACTACTAAGCACATACTTTCGTCAGTGACTGACAAATACCGATCATAATTAAAAATCATTGGTAGGAGGGAGAATGACCGCAGAAATATTTTCATGACCAAGCTCCACGAAACTATGCTCCGTCCGGGAATCGAACCCACGACCCCTCGATCAGTAGACTTGCGTCCTACCAACTAAGCTACCCGGGCGGCTTTGATAATATTGTTATATTAATAGTCTTGTTCCACTCTACGTTTGGCACGACAATTTAACGAAAACACACATTCAGCAAGTGTAGATGTAAAGCTGAAAATATACTTACTATGTCAATTACAGCAAATATTGTATCAACCTTTAGTTGACACTTGCACAGAAAACCAGTGGCAGACCGGGAGTCTGTACAGATTATTGTATTTAATTCATTCTCAGTCAACATATGGAATTACAACCTGATTTTACATGTTGGCATCGAATGTAGGAGAGACTTTACCGTCGTGTAGAACAACAGACTTATCTGCTAACTGATAATGTATTTTCAATAGTACACGTGTCATGTCACAAATTAAAAAAGGTCGTATTTTCTATCATTGATTCTATGATATCCGCTAAAACGAATATTTTAGACTTTTAGTCCAAAATTAACCACTGACAATCCGGCCGATCCTTTATATTATAAACACTCTACAGCACATGTCTACGAGGTTAGACTAAGTTTACTAATCATAAGTTATAAAAATCATACTTTTCACATCCAGTAACAACTAATTGTTTTAACGATTACCTCTAAATTCTCTACAATAGAGAGCTTATATAAATCTTTCAGCTTTGTTCCATCTTCAAAAACAGGCTTTAAACCAGTCAGAAGTTCTAAAATAACTGAAATAAAACCAAATAACACATCCTTTAATCAAAGCGCTGACAGCGCTGTTTGGACATGGGTTTATGAGATTGTCAAAAAGATGACAAAATGACAAGTAACAAGCATTATTTATCACAACAAACGCATTACATTAATTCTTTAAAACAGAGAAGTATACATGCTCATAATTATGTAGATCTGGGACTCATTCCAAGCTGTGAAAGGCCATCTAAGTTCCACGAACTTTATATAATGTTAATTATCAGTGAAGAGTTTGCTTCATTATCCAGGATAAGCCAGTACCAAAGAAAAGCGTATAAACCAACAGCATCAGCTTCATTGTTACAACTATATCACAACATCAACAACAATTATTGTAAAATAGTGTGCAATTATTATGACTCATTTAACTCAAGTTGAAAACCATGAATTTATGTGACCTTTCTGTCTGAATTGTTAACAGGCCGTTTTGTTCGATTTGCTTTAGTAATTGATCAATATGTATGACAATTTAATAGAGAAACAATGAGGTATGGGAATACAAAAAAATGTCATTCTAAATTATTCATTCTTTTGCTTAAGATACCATTTGCTTGAAATTGTTACAACCAATGCTTTCATTTTAGAGAGTAAACGATAGGGATGAGACGATATACCGATTTATCGAACATCAGGACCACGAAACGTGTCGTGGCCCAATATATCAGGATACGACCTTGACATTTGTAATCAGGGAAAGTCCCTGTGCCGATATGTATTTTCAGTATTCAACAGATAAATAATCTGTGTCGCTCTTTGTAAAATGCGTCCAGTAAAATTCAACCTGTAGACATCGCTATATCCGTTAACTTTTGCATGTATACTACCTCTAGATCCAATACATTTGTTGTATAGGATTCCTTGCCATCTCTAAGTTTGTTTTTTTAACATCGTATTCAACACATGTTTAGGTTATATATTCGACGGAAAGCTCTTCCTACTATAGGTTTCCTGGACACTTTTTCTATCACCAGTACTAACTTACCCTATCACGAGGCCGACAACTCATGTATAGGGTATGACCTACTGCGACCGGGTTCGAACCCGCGATCACCGGGTACGAAGTCAGACATGCTAACCACTACGCCACGGCCGCGGCTGTCATCCTTAAGTGGATTACTTCAAAATGACCTTTTTCTTAGACCAATCAATGTTTAGCTTCCATCTAGACGAAACACTTATAATAGCATCCTGATTTCTTGATTTCAATTTTGGACCGAGGTTTACAAACTGCTAGTAATTAATGTAGGTGTTATTCACATGTTGTAGTACGTCGGTTGTTCTCAATCAAGAATCTTGAAACCTCTGGTTACAAAAATGGTAAATTTGGTGATGAGAGTATCACGCAAACAACCAAAATAATTAAAATGATGCGAATCGATCTAGTTTGCTCCTGTTAATATCAAAGTTTTAATACCCATGTGTAACCATGTTTTTTCATGACTCATTTATTTACATGCTATAAAATTGTTTCATACAGTACATTATACTGTATATTGTTGTAATTTGTATCGACATGACGCAATACTTCATGTTTACAGATGAATTCGATTCTGAGAAGACCAAATAATAATCTTAATAAATAAATATTTAATCCGTTTTTACAAACTATTTTAATTATAAGGCTAACCTGTTTTTCAGCAATTAAAACATTAATATTAATAAAATTTGGTTTTCAATATACAATGTTGAAATAAGTCAGTGAGCAAAACCTTTTCAAAGTTAGGTTCGCGAAACTATCGGCTCCATTTCGTCGATTCCGATCAAAATTCTCCATTGCGTGTTTTAGTCATAACAGCTCGGTTCGTAAACAAAAAATGGCGGACTGAATTTGTGTCATATTGTGTATTGATCGAACCTTTCGTCAAAATATAAGAAACAATCGCAATTTTAAGCTCATTATAAGACATTCAAACACAAAAAGTAGTGATATCCCCATATTTAATTTGGCACTATTATCAAATAAGGTATGTCAGTAAACTTAGTTCTGTTGAAAACCCCACGTTCGGAGAACGGCGTGACAATCTGAAAATAACCTAGTGACGGTAAGAAATAGACTGATGTTTTCTTCTAAAATCAACAAACAAACTGTGTAACAAGGGATCGTTACGCTTTCAGCTTACAAAGCTACATTCATACCGTCCGCAGTAAAATGCGTATCAACTGACTGGATCATAAAAACAAAATATTTCTTAAATCTTGATTTTAAAGAGTACTATCAAAAAGTATATTTAAGAATATAACTTACTTATTTTATATAACTATTCGGAGAGTTAAGTTTTAGTTATAAAACGGACATGTAAATTTTAATCAATAACCGTGGTAATTTTTTTATGCAATTTATTATTGCCGTAGGGAGACAATCCAATCAGTGTCATCATGTTATAATTAAAGTTTTATGGTTAGTGACCGCTGTTTAATGACCCCTTTATCAATAACACTATCAACATTAGGGGTACAGTATAATATGTATCAGTGCATAACAATGATATAATTAAATCATACCAATTTTGCTAATGATCTTGTCATCAATATACATGTATCTACAGAATTGTTTAAGTTACAGACATTTTGACCCCAAGGCATTTCGACCACAAGTTTGACAGAGACATTTCGACCTCAAGACATTTCGACCCCAAAACAGTTCGACCCAAATGGTATTATGGAATGATTACTCAATTAAAATTAGTATTAATGTTTTAACTGAACAGAACAGTTAAATGTTAAAATGTAATTAAATGTATATATTTCTATTCAACAATAGATAAAATATTGCATCGTTGTAGAATTTTGAAGTCATAGATGAAATTATCAATTTATGATGAATCTGATGCGTTATCGTTTTAACTGAAACAATTGTTATATTTATTCGATTTTTTTAAAAATTGCTACAAAACATTTATCACTTTTTAAATCATGATAATCAATGAGCATTATTTCCCCTTTAAGGACATTTTATTTCACGGCGTCTCAACGCCGTGATATTGTGGTGGGTAGATTTTGATAGCAATGGGCAAAAGTCACGTGACATAAATCCTTTCGATTTCCACTGCCGAGAATTTATTGTTTGTTTTAATGCAGTCATAGTACAGCCCATTTCCGTTAAAAGTTTCATCGAAAAAGCATTTTGAGGGAAAGCATATAAACACTATTTCTATCAACAATGCAACACATGAAAAATCAGCGTTTTACATCAACACATTTCTTCAAATCCTTTCGACTCACATGTAAAGGGGTAGGTATAATTTTCGGACCAACCGGACCAGCGGACCAGTTTAGTATACGGATACAGTATACCAAATATGCGTATCATAATGTGAGTAAAGTAGATATATAACTGAGATTTGCCAATATTTTATTTGAAAAGATAAGATTGATAGAGTTTTCGGAAATTACTCAAATTTAAATATATAAATACCAATATCGAAATTGTTTTTAGAATAATTGTTTTTACTGTTAGTTTTTTTTTCATTTGAAAACAAATTTGATAGGATTCAAACGTAATATTTTAATAATATACACTTTTGTCCTTTTAAGCGGACTTTATAACAGCAATAACAAATGTTCACGCCTGTTATAACAGAATGTCGAAATTCAAAGATGTTGGACAGTTTTGCATTAGTTAGATAACGGAAAATTAACAAAAAAGAAAGTAATCATTGATTTTTTTGAACGTGCATCTCTGGTCCTTCACGTATAAAAATAAAGCAACTTATTGAACTTGAATACAAAGTGTAGCCACGATATATGACGTAATACGAGGTTGCATTCGTCACTAGTAGGATAATATCATATAAGGCGTTGTTTACACGCTCAACAAATGCGTATAAAGTTTTGCAGCTATATTGGAATTTGGTGAACGTTCATTGGCTGTTTAAAGGTTCATAGTAAAGGTCAATATCATTATCGCCGGTCGTTGGACCGGCGATATAGACAATTGTCAAGATTTGAGCAATGTGTAGTCAACACCGGTTGCTTAAAGCCAATCAAAACGATGCATTTGAGGTCACATTATGAAAAAATGGACGTCGAAAAGTCAAATTAAGGGTGCGTGGATGGGCTCGTCGAAGCCATGTTTTGTTGGGTTACTTGATGGAATTAATTACCAAAAATACCTATATCAATTAATAAACGTGTGCCAGTTAATTGACAGTTGCAATGTTAGACCAAGAAAAAATGCTTAACTATATGTAACGTGTTTAATTCTTTCTAAAACTCGCATTTGTTGAAAAATTGCAGACCTAACTTCGCTACTTCGGGGCGAATCTAAATCAATGGTTTTACCTAGGGTACACTAATTCCTGGTATTTTATAAAAATACTCACTGGTTTTACATATCTTTACCAGCCCCGTGTCCAGTTACTACTGTTAGCTAATAGCTAAGGTTAAGGATACAGGAGAACTCAACCCGAAACCAGCTCAACACAAAGTCGGGACAACTCAATCTGTTAGTATGATATTGAGTTGTCTCGGGTTGGGCTGTCAATTTGTTCAGTTGTTCTGATTCTACAGTTACGGAATGTCTATTTGTCAGGATCTTTTAACTTATTCTTTATTAAACCTTTTCCGACGTGCACTTAATCCTGCCTGTAACATTCGAGAGAGGGATTGGCAGTATAAAGACATAAATTTTTTTGTACAGCAAATCAACATCCTATTGCTTCTGTACAGTTAGGTATAGGCTTATCTGTGGACGAACTTTCTTATGATTATTATGACACATCTTTTGATCTTAAACCGGTTACGTCATGTTTTGTTCTTGGGATGTAGCTGTTGCGGTTAAAAGGCCCCTTAATTTTATGTACTTTGTTTTGTTTTTCATTTTGCCCGGAGACCAACGATCGTCCCTTATTAAACAGAACACTTTTGGGAACCAACAGACACACGGATTGATAATAACAGATCCGCAATGTAAGGAGCATTTGACGGAACTGAAGCGATAAGTCATGTAAATAGTGTCTGTTTTGAAAGACTATGTTTTCCCTTTTGCCGATCTTTTTAAGCGTCATGCAAATATGCATTACTGGAAATAAATCCAACTGAAACCAAACAACCTGTCGGCATAAAGATGGTGTCTAGATCAAGACCATTCTCGTACTCCGCGGTTATCAAGCTTCTCGATCTAACTAGTATCGAGAATCTAACTAGGCTATGGGAACGAGAATGTTACATTTGAACAGGAAAACGTTTTATAACAAGTTACCTTTTTATTACTGAAAGATATTAACATGACAATTCAATATAATGCTTTTTGGAGTTACCTTTAGATTATACTTAATGGGTCGATTGCATAATTCAAGTTTAATTTAGTCTAGTATTAGCCTTAGTCCGGGACTCACTAGCCTTGGGTTTATCTCTCAATTGCATAATTCAAGTTTAATTTTGGTTTAACTAACCTAAGACTACCTGCCCAGAGGATAACAATCCTTCAGCTTTGTTATTCCATAATAGTTAGTCTGCAGGTGAGATAAATTGTAGTTTGTTTTTGTTTTCATTGAACCACAAATTCATGAGAATTTCGTGCTTGGATGTTAATTTTTGCACAACATTTAAATCGATCAATAGTGTAATTATCAAATACATGCAAATATAGACATATTTGAATAAAAAATATGGTTATTTTTACGGGATTGGCTTTTCTTCTATCATTGTCTTGAAAGCGAGAGTAAAAAGATTGTATTATACCAAGATCACCTGACCTTTTTAACATGTACTTGAGGGATATTTCTTGTATATAACCATCAATCTAATCTAATTGATAGATTAACTAGTAAATTAATAAATGTATTGTTCATGTATATGTTTCATCATTTTACTTGCACAGTCAGAAAGCTCTGGTACATATATTTATTACGTTCCTCAGGTAAAGGCTCCGATCAAACTGTTTTTGGACGTAATATGTAGTTATGCCGAACTAGCCTAAATAAACTACCTAATTTTACTTTACAAATCATAGTAATGCTTTTTTCACACTTTAATGTAGATAAATTCCACTTATCAAATAAAAGATATGGCATAGATTCGTCTATTTGACCATTTTTTTATTGAGAACTCGTGTTAAGCTTTGTTTCTCTTGTATTTTTTTCAGTTTTTTTTTCTGACAAAAACAGGCATTTGTATTACAAATTATATAGTAAGCCAAGCTGACCTTTCTATTAAATCTCAAATTGTTTTCAAAGACTTGTGACAGAAAAGAAATTCATTGTTATAATAAATATTAATTAATGCGAAGGGCATTCAAGTTTTATATTTGTGCTGATTATAATAATCAGGCAGGGAGTTGGGCTGTGGATCGTTGAGCAAGTGACGATCCGATTCGAACCACGATTCATGTGTAGCGATTCACGAATCGAACCACGAATCGAATCACATTTTAATGAAAATGCATACTGAGGATTTTGTGAAACATTACAGAAGTTTTTACTATATGGGAAACTAGGTACTCCAAACATTACTATCAGCTGTTTTATGGGCATTTTCAGTGATAACATTTTTGTTCAAATGTGTATCAATCGAAATTTTGACGCAAGATAATTTGGTCCCTTCATAAAATTAAAGTTTTCATTAGTGGTGCGACTCTTTTCACTAGTAGTTAAGCTGAAAATGTTCTTTATTTTTTTCCAAAACTAGATCGCGAGCCGACGATTTCGGACATGACGAATATTCGTACTCAATTTCCTGGTCGAGATAGCGAATATCCGAATACTCGGATACTCTCCGCAGCCCTTACAGGGAGTGGCTTATTCGCAGAATGATAATGATTGTCAGTACTTGCAGAGTTTAATCTATTGAATACAATCATGATGTATATAGCTCTCAATAAATACACGCATTAATTCAAATATATTAAGCTCTGCTTTCCACAGAATATCGCTAGACCAACTTCTTGCCATCCCCAATACTCAACAGCTTGATAATCAAAAGCAAAGCCACAAATTGTGATTAAGCAACAGTACAAAGTAGTGTATAAATATAACAACAATACTTCTGTGTTTTTAAACATTACAAAAAATTACATCACATAATCATTATTAAAATTGTTGACGTTAATAAAATAATTTTAAATTTTAAATTTCATTAATGGAACGTAACATAAAACTATACTATAAGTCATGAGGAAAAACTTCATTGATATTTCATTAATATCACATTCTGAGATTTTATTGTAGCAGATCAGCTTTGGCAGTGACTTGCACCTTCGGTGTTGGTTTGAGTCATGCTTAGAAGCCACTTCTAGGTGCAGATCCAAGATTTTTTACCGCGGGGATCCAAACTTTTTCTTGGGGGGGGGATCCAAACTTTCGAACCACATCCACATTATACATATTTTGCAGAATAACGTTACATATTGATAATACAAACTACATAACCATAAAATCTATATAAGCACCGAGAACATTTGCTTCATTCTATTTAAAAAATGACTTATAATCAAGAAATACTCTAATGTACAGGTACATTTTGGAAATTCTAGGGGGGTCTGGACACCCCTGACCTCCGCTACATCTGCAATGCACTTCTTTGGTTTAATCTTGATTGTAAGAACTTATTTTACCACGAATGTTAAATTAGATAGTTGCTTATTATATTTAAATCAATCCTCTGCAAATATGAGAAGTAAAGAGTTTATTTCTGCAACAATAGGTCAATAGGCCCGTGTGAAACATATAAATGCAATTTATAAAGTATATAATCACATGACAATGAAATAGCACTTATTTATGATCAACAAACATTATGCTTATATGCGAACGCCATTTTTCTCAACTTACAAAAAAGATATATTTCTAAAACTCGGCTTTAAACTACCCCAATGGCAGGTTTAATTTTTATGGTGTATTGGACTAAATATAAACTAAGGTTTTGTCTAATCTGTATTTATGCAATCCATCCAGTTTTGTCCTTAGACTGCGACTAGTTAAACTATATTTATGCAATGGCTCGAGTTTAAACTCTGGTTTAAACTCGAGATTATCTTTAAACTAGAATTATGCAATCGACCCAATAATTCTTTTTTTGTTTGCCGTGACAATCCCTTTGCTGCATTTCGCAGCAATTTTTTACTTGTCACATGTATTTGTGAGTCCAACATTAGATTGATCATTTTATGACCATACATTTGTGCACGTACGAATAAGTATGGTATAGAGTTTCAACAAGCTGGAAATACTGTATTTACTAGTTCAAATTGCTTAATAGGAAACAATGATTGCTCAAAAACTGCTCCTTTTGAAGGACATAGTACTGCATAAGAATCTCTTCGCTGTTTATCATAGGCAAATCCGTGTATGGTAACAATTAGCAATCATAGCATTTATACGATTTTCTAAATTTTTCTAATTAAAAGTACCATAGAATGGTAACAAATAATACTAAAATAAAAGTTGCCTAAGCTTATTGTTCACATGTTCGACAATTTTAAAGCAATTATCACATACTCATATTCTGGTACCTACATGTATAGAGAATATCAAGATTCTCGATTTAACCTCTGGTACGGGAATGTCACATTCTATACATGTATACACAATCAAACAAAATTCAATACGCAACTATAATTCTACAATTATCATTCCATTACCGATAGTTAGGTATAACTGACAAATTTGAAATAATGAAAAATATTCCATTGGTACATGTACTCATTCACGTTAATGAAAATGTACGTGCATCTAATATATTTATTACTTATAGGAAACTATTATTATCAAGTTCATTAATGAGACTGTTTGCGTGGTCCAATAAATACCATTTGCTGTTGGAATAATGTTAATTAATCAGCCTACAGTGCGATACTTACGTTGGTTTACTTGTAATCCAATTATCACCTTTTAAAGTCATACACACGTGTCGTCAAATGTGTGGTCCCTAGGGGATTAACGAGCCAATCATGATTAATTAATTATGATATGCCTTGATCAAATATTCAAACAAAATTTTATTCCATCCAATTTTTATACATTTTTAGTTTATAAATTTTGAACCTTAACAAATTTTCAGAACATTACTTAACAACACATCCGATATTTTCACAATAATTAAAACTGTTCATATACCCGTATTACATTGTTTATATTCTATTTCATTTTCACTTGAATTTTGAAAATAGATTGATTCTCACATTTTAGCTCTTGTTATACATATTAATCAAAATTTTTCATATCTGATTTTAAGTAATTAAGTTTCAAGTAACTCTAATATATAAAAAAAAAAATATTTTGTAAAATTATTAACCTTTATGCCAAGGCTCGCAAAATGCGAGTTAATTTTGAAAATTGCGAGTAAGTGTTATTTCAACTTGCAAATTTATGCAAGTTAAAATCGACGCATAATTACCGTCTCAACTATTGAGGCCCAGATCAGCATTGAAACGGCCAGATAGATCAATAGATTATTTAAAGATTCGTCTTAATAAAGGGCTATATTCTTTATCTATCCGCAATACCGCCCTTGTTCTATCTACAGTTAATATAGTAGGCCTACTATGTTGTTTTGTATATAATATGAGAATAGAAATTATGTATGCTATTAAAATTTTGAAAAATAATACAAGTGATGTTTTCATTTGGCAAGTTGAAATAAAATCAACTCGCAAAAAATTGTTGATTTAATTCGAGCCCTGTTTATGCAATTTCTTCCCACTTTACGTAGATCTATATAACCTGTGTTATGCGGATAATTCAATGTAATTTTTGCATATGACGATATTCTATTGTAATTAATTTCTTGCTGAACAATATCATTCTTGATTACAAAACATTCTCTTTTAAAGCCGTAATATATACTGACCGCTTTTCATTTTATTAATTGAAAATTTGGTCATTGGTTGCATTTTTTTTTATAAATGCCAGATCCCTTTTTTAGAGAATGTCGTAATAATCCACATCAACGTATTGAAAAGTGCTTATCTTTGCTTACATATGCATTTGGACTTGAAATGACCTTGAACTATTTTCAGCGGAATAAATATAGTATGCTTTCGTCAGTAAAAACATATCAACAAGCAAATTCGTTGAATTTATATCCCCCGCCGAGTACTTGTGTTTACTAACACAACAACTGGAGACATAAGGCTTTATTAATAAATATATTTATCATGGCATAAACAGTAAAATTCAAAAGCCTGAAGGGCCATAATGGCTACAACTATCAACACAATCTCTGTTGCGACAAGAATATGTCTATTTTGTAACTATGTTACCAGTATAGAATCCTTCGCAAGTATTTGTAATGCCATGTAATATTCATTCCCACTGGGTTTTGAGTTTATTCAAATTGAAATAAAATTAATTTATATTAGTTACAATAACAAAAATGATATTGTACATACAAATAAAACCAGTCTTGATGAGAAAATTCACGATCCACATAGATATGTTGAAATCCAGTCTGTTGTTTTGAAAAATTCACGTTTACAATCCAGTCGGTTGTAAAAACAAATCCATAAAACCATAACAGGGACCATACATAACTTCATTTTAAATAAAATTATCAGGACATGCCAATGAGATGCAAATTTCTTTTCTGTATTGATGGTTTCCATTAAATCTTGTTGAAATCAATCCAGCTGTTTCAAAGAAATAGCAATATTTCTCTATATGAACACTGCACAATTAATCAAGGGCAATAACTCTGTGCTGAAAGGTCTGACCGGAACAAGGCGACGATATGCGCGTCTCCTCTAGATATTGATGATTCCCATAAAGTTTCGTTGAATTCCTGCCATTAGTTGCAGAGAAGTAGCGCGGAAACAATTTTTCCTCTATATGCATACTGCATAACTAATCAAGGGTCATAACTCTGAGTTAAAGTGTCTGACCGAACAAGCTGACGATATGCGCATCTCCTCTTGGTAAAAATAAATTTCATTCTTTATTAAACATTTAAATTTGTATGTATAATATAATAAAATATCATTTTGGAGCTATATATATAAACTGGGGTCGAAATGTCTCAACTCTGGGGTCGGAATGTCTTGGGGTCGAAATGTCTCCATAAAATGATTGGGGTCGAAATGTCTTGCTTCCTATTGTTTTAAGTGAAGCATGGATTTTATATGAAATCTCGGGTGAAAAGAAATATGAATGTCACTTCGGTTGTGTCTCTTTTAAAAGGGGTCTGCATTTATTGCCCCTTCGAGGCGACTGGACAGACTTTTCAAAAATCTAAACAACAAACACACGAAGAAGAAACACGAATGTAAGTATGGATCAGGGTATATTTGTCCAATTCCCAAAATAAAAGTCATTTCTTTGTTAAAATAAAAAAGATAATATTGCTTGAACGTTGTAAAAGTCGTGCTAAAGAACTGTAATTAATTTTCGTGATCAGCCACCCAGACTACAATCAAAGCAAGAATGTATGATTTTCATGGTGCTTTTCAAATCAGTCATAAATCTAATATGTACAATTATGTAACTTAGGGAGAAATGTGTCACACTGAACATTATTAACTTTTTTTACTTAGAACTGCACTTACAAGCAAATTAATCATTTGTGATTATCGAACATATTTTTACATGCCTAGGTATTTCCATCGAAGTGCAATCTTAAAGTATGAAGAGCTGTCGTATTTTCGTTCATAAATAATATTTAATTAAAGGAAGGGGCAAATCATTTCAAATAATGGTTACAACATCAACCACACTTTTTATAAAACATGAACATTGTTGTTTTCTTGAAGCGAGTACACTACAATTAACGTTACCTATTATGATCCAAGTGCGCATGTATTTAAACGCGCGAATTTCTTCAATTTTTATATTTCAATGATTTTAAAACCAAAATGGAAGCAAGAAGACAATATTTCATTTTACATCTTAAAGCTTAGTATCCATAGATTGTGCGTGTAGGAGGAAAATAAATCAATTTTAATGCATAAGTACGTTAATTGTCGATTGAAAAAAGAAAAATTGCATGTCAGCAATAGTTTTACTCTATTTTTATTTTGTCTCATCTATACTATTAAATTTGCGAGTTTCCTGTTTTGTGGAAGAAACTGCGCAGCTTTGAATAAATATTTTGTTTGTCGCAGGGGCACCTATATACTGGCATATCAAGTTGACAATTCTTTTTTGACAAAGCCTCTTGATATTTGCAAAAACTGCCAAAAATCAACAAAAATAGTGGGTTTTTTTTGTGTCTAAAAATAGTTCTAGATAAAACTAAGAATAGACCAAACTCCCCGCAGCGTTTATTTCCCTTTATTAAATCAATAACCATGCCTGTTTCGAGAAATAGTTTCAAGAACTGTCATTACCTAAAGCCCGTGCTTGCACGGGCTCCCATCTAGTAGTAGTTAACTTTAAACTCAAATAAAATCAAGAAGATGTTATTTAAACTCATTGAAAAAATGTACCAGATTAAAGAAGATGGACTAAACTTTGTGCTTATAGGAGGAAAATATTTACATATTTCAATATAATGTCGAAAATTAAGTTTATAATATTTTTACATTATATTCTATATGATAAACACTATCGATTCAACCAATATCGATTTTAACTACCTCAACAAGGGGGACAACTTTCGGCGGATTATCACAATAAGTTGGGTATGAAAGATTTTCTACGCGTCAGTACGAAGCATTTACTAGACAAATGTTTAGACCTAATTTTAGACGGTGGAAAATTACACGCAGATCTATTTTTAGCATAAGGGATATTCAGTTGAAAAATATGTTAACATTGTTATAACATCAATAATTTTATAATAATATTTAATGAAAAACTTTTGTTGTTGCAATTATCTCATCGAAGAAATTGTTAATACATGCTATCGAACTGCGAACATTTTTTGCCGAATGTCTACGTCCGCGACATATATTGATTAACCGGTACATACCTAACCTTTCACACGGCCGGAAACTTCTCCATATATCTTATGAATGGAGGAGAATGGCATTATTGTCAAATTTTCATGGAAGGGTATAACCTCCCCGGGTGGGATACGAACCTGTACTCCCATCAGGACACTTGATTCCAAATCCCGGCGCGCTACCAACTGCGCTACCGACCCGGGTTAAAGTGACTAACATACATATATATGACATTTTGTTCTATCCATATACCATTCTCGGTCCGACTAACCAATCCTAAAGTATGGATTCAGATCTGAAGGCCAAGTTCTCAGTTATTGTTAATGACTGTTTTATATAACAATATGAAAACTATCAAAGAAACCCTGTTAGTACACTCACCTACACCAAAGCTATAATAATCAGAAAATCTAGTGTAGTTCTGGAACGTGTTAGTAGGGAAATACCCCTTTGTTCCGGGAATTACTGTAAGAGTTGTACCAGCTGAGTCACTTCCCTCCGCCATTTCTCTAGCAAGACCGAAGTCAGTAAGCCGAGCATTGTAATACTGATCTAAGACAATGTTCAATGTCTTTATATCCATATGACATACTATACCTCTGGAATAATAAATATATATAGTTCATAACTATATAAAATATTTATTTTATGTTTTACAATGGAAAGTGATGTTAAGGTAAAATCTATAAAGTGAAATATATCGGCACAATCGTCATCTTAGAAAAGAAATGACAACGTAATCAATTGCGTAAATATTTCTAACAAAACGCAGTAAAGGTCGATACAGCAATGTAATATTGTTCGTTTTTTCTCAACTGTCAAAGTTTGAATAATTTCACGATGAATGATAACACACTATCTCAATACCACGAAAGTTAGACAAAGAGCACGAAGTGACCGTGAAATTAATTATGTTTCGACAGTCGAGAAAAAAAAACTATACAAAAATGTTGTTCACTTATATGAGAAAAGTTGTCTGCATTTATATGTGTATGTCCTTTACGTTATGCTTGTTGGTGTTTCTCAACAAAAAAAAACTACAAAACGTTGACAGAAATATAGGGTAATATATACTTAACAAAAATTTTATCAATCTTCGTAAACAGATATAAAATAGACCACTGTCGTTTAGGATCTCTAACGTTCACGTCAAAGGTCACGTTGAGATAGCCTTTGTGTCGACCAATCAATGCATAGCTTTTATCTAGACGGAAAACCGTTAATAGTATCTTGATTTCGTAATTTCTGTTTTAAAACAAGGTTTGCGAGCTATTTTGATGGAGGTGTTATTCACAGGTTTCGATTGGACGGATCTTTTCAAATTGCGTGACGTAGACGATGTAAAGTATAACTTGAAACTCTTATTCCAATAAAGCTAGTCTTGTCTTATTACACGTCAGCTAGTTTTGTCTTAGTAACAATCGTTGGCTTAAAAAAAAAATAAGCTTACCTAAATTTATTCACTGGAGTATGTAAAAAGCAGATACCAGAAGCAATGTGATAAAGTATCTTTAATCTAATGGCAAGAGTTAGTTTTTTATCACTGTCTTCTGCCTTTTTGTCATTTTCAATCGCTGCACATAAACTACCATTCTCCATGTAGGGTGTAATGAAGTAAAATGAACTGAAATATAAATAAGCTAGATGCAACTGACTTAAACAGGATATGCATGGTCTATATAATGTGCGATCGTATTAGATATTATACAGTTACGTTTGATAAGAAGAAGATACCTTCACTTAGATATTCAGCTTTACAGAAACCGATTTTAATGTCACTAACAGTGGAATTATACTGTAGTACATTATATACTTAACAACTTCTTTAACTCCACAGTTATTTTTCAGGTTCTATTTGTGTGATGCTCTGATGTATTAATTCGGTTGGTCGTTAAAAAGGACATAGTTAAGGCCAATATCGTAAGTCGACACTCAATAAGGCAGCGAGTGGATGTAGTATATTCATTGAGCTGCGAGGGGAGCGTACATGTCTGATAACAACTCCAGGGTTGGTACGGTTTACAAGCCACATTTCTTATGTTAAATTAATAACTTCTACGGACATATTTCAACCTACTTCTTTTCATGTAAGTTATACATAGATAGCAAAACCATGCCCATTTGCTTTGTTGATAGACGCACCACCGATTTTGCACACAAGGGAATGTAAGATACTTAACGAAATGACACAGACGTTGAACTAACCTTTTGTCTTGGTTACCATCAGATCCATACATAAGCAATGGTACTATTCCAAAATGCATTGTTCTGGAAGCAAGCTTTTCCTAAAAGTGTAAATTACTAATAAGAAGTCAAGCTCAATTGTAATTGCACTATGTAACCCGTTAAAGCGCGCGAAGTTCGAAGTTCGATTGATGAATAATTTAAAGTTTTAGGTAAATAATAACTTAAACTCGAAAATACGGGTTTCACTTTTTGTCGGTTATTTTACTCACATCTAGAAACATACATACATTAGTGATTGATCTCATCTTTTCAATGTCTTGCTTTTTAATTTCAATTTTCTTCATAGCTACTTTCATGTTCAGTTGTGGAATAGACTCATCGGCTGCAATGGAGAAAAACATCAATAAATCAAAATTGACCGGATCAATTTACCAAATACTTGCGTCATAGAACGGTTAGTATGGAAAGCCAGAGTACACCCCCGACGTCGTTGTTATTTTCCCTATATAAATGCATTGGAAAATAACTCCGTCGAATCTGTTAACATCGACGTCGATTTTAATACAAGGCGCCGACGTTATTATTCACACGACGTAATTATTTTAATTTCATCGTTACTTAAAAAGACGAAATTATCATCAATATCAACAACTTCGTTTCATAAGACGACCGTATCATTTAATTTCAGCGAAGGCTAATATTAACTTCAGCGCCTCAATTAATAACAACTTCGCCAGCACAAATACGACGATACTATTAGGTGACGTCGACTGCTCGAGTCGACGTACTTATATCAGCAACTTCGTCAGTCCATACGCACATGATACGGTATTATTCAACTGGCGACGGAGTTATTGAAGAATCTATTTTTAGCAACTTTCGAGATTATAATTTCGCCCGATATTATTTCACGAAATTAAACAAGAGCTCCGCTGGGCGGGGCATTATACGCCCGTGTGCAGTCCATGCTGTGTTCTATCTCGTATGAAGTCCCTGTGACCTTGATAAATGACCCCGAGATCTCAGAATAGGTCCCATCCTTAACTGGAGGGCTATCCAAAGCAAAGATTTTGAGAACCTAGGTACAGCCATGGTTGAGTTATCACCGGCACAAAGTTTTACCATACAAACTTCCAGTGACCTTGACCCTGGGGCCTCAGAACCAAAAGTTCTCAGCCTTGACCCAAAGTGTATTGATACATAAAATTTGGTGATCTTAGATAAAATTGGTTGTTGGACAAGGTTTTTCCTCATGATTTCCTTGTGACTTTGACCTTTGACCCAGGGGCCTAAAACCAAAGGGGCATATGCTAGACATTTAGGCTACCCTTAAATAAAATTCGGTGAACCTAGGTACAATCATTATTGAGTTATTGTCCGGAAAATGTTTCAATATAAATTAAGTCCCAGTGACTTTGACTTTTGACCCTAGGGTCTCCAAATCAGAAGGGAACATCCTCTACGAAAGAGCTATCAACACATTACTCCTTGACAAATGGGCTGATCCACATAAAATTTGGTTAACCTAGTTACAAGCATTGTTTAGTTATTGTCCTGACAAGGTTTTTCCATATGATGCCCCTGTGACCTTGACCTTTGACCCAGGGGTCTCAAAACCAATAGGGAACATCCATGACACATGGGCTACCCTCACATAAAATTTGGTGAACTTATTTCATGTTACTTATTAAATATAGCATTATTTCCATTGTTTGCCATTTTGACTTTATTAACATATTGATTAAACATTTAAAGTCACTGCTTGGTAATTTGATATCTTCTGGTTGATGATTTAAACTTGACCCAGGGGCCCCGAAACCAATAGGGAACATCCTTGACACATGGGCTACTCTCACATGAAATTTGGTGAACCTAGCTGCAGTTATTGTTGAGTTATTACCCGGACAATGTTTTTCAATATGATGCCTCAGTGACCTTGACCTTTGACCCAGGGGTCTCAAAATCAATAGGGAACCTCCTCCACCCAATGGCTATCCACATATAAAATTTGAGGAACCTAGGTACATCCTTTCTTGAGTTATCATCCGGACAAGCAATTGTCCACGGACGGACGGACGGACAACATCATAACATAATACGTCCATTTTTTCAAAACGGGCGTATAAAAACGAACGAGATTTGGCGAGATTCGGGGTCAAGTTTACTGAGGACGATTTTACTCCGACACCTAATTCAAACGATTGACAGTTTACACTGTGCAACGGTAGGTTTCCATACTTACACGAGCGGGGCTATTTCTCCGAATACGACAATAAAATAACTTCGGTTTTAGACCGACGTTATTTCAATAACTTACGCCTGAAAACCGACTATAGAAATGACCTATCGAATTTGTTCATCAAAGCGTCGTCAATCTTAATAACTTCGGCGTCGATTGAACGAAATTAATTTAAAAAATCGAAATTGTTTAATCGATGAAGATATTATAGACTTGTTGAAATTAGTAGCGTCGGTGCGAAGTTGTTGAATTGAGATATGACGAAGATAATAAAGTGTCGTTGAAATAAATACGTCGGTGCTTTAAGACGAAGTTGTTATAAATAGTTTCGTAAATAGTTTCGTCAACATGATAAAAACGACGTCGATGTTAATGGATTCGACGGAGTTATTTTCCAATGCATTTATATAGGGAAAATAACAACGACGTCGGGGGTGTACTGTGGCTTTCCATAGGTTAGGGCTAGTCTAATTAACTGAGAAATCAGTAACAATCCGTTTTCAGTTTATAGACTTTCAGACAAAAAATTCAATAACCAGAAATCGGAAAGTATCGACAAAAAAGCATGACCAATTTAAATATTCAAGGGCTGACAAGCACATGGACAAGTGTACACTGAAAACATTGCGTAAACATACACCGTTAATCATATCTTAGTCCTTCAATGCTTTTGAAAAAACACCAATTTGACTTACGGAAATTACCCTGTAAAAACAAGTATCCTTTAAACGAAACAATAATTTGTTCATTCATTGTATTGCTATGAGTTGGTATTGCGATCACGAATTACATATTTAGATTTATGAATACGCGACTGTACAGATACTACTAAAACATATGGTCTTTACTAATGAAATAGTTTTATTTACTATGCCAATCTTCTCTTATTCAGGCAATGTGAGAAAAGATAATCGGTTTTTTTTCAAAAGTGTACATTTTTTGTGATCAATATTTTATAGAAAAACCTAAAGTGTACGTCTTTCCTTTACTTGAACAAGTTATCTGCACGGCACTGAATTCTTCCAACAACTTAAAAGAACGTCATGCAAGGAAGATCCCTGTCATGTTTCATCAATTTTGGTTAAGTGGTCTTGGGGGAGATATTGTTTAAAGCACGACAAACACAGGGCTATCCTTAGAGTTCATCACGAGCACATAGTGCTCAGGTCAGCAAAAACGACTTATAGGAATCAAGATGATTGTTCGCCTAAGTGACCTTTTGACCGAATTGTAACTATTTGTAACCTACAAACTGTGCACATCCCTTTGAAACATTCAAGACACATAAAAAACACATTTTACGAAGATGTCGACCATGAACACCGTTATTCTTTCCCTACTAGCGAATTTTTATAGACGTTTATTGTAACCTAACTAAAGTGTCCCAAATGGAAGTAATAACGCACAAAACTAAAGATTTATTACATTTCCTTATTAAAATCTTTGACCTCTAGGGCGGGGTCAATATTGATCCTAGGAGCATATTTTGAACACTCTTAGTAGTGGACCTTGAGGCGTTGCTACATGCCAATTTTGGTTACTATACACCTTATGGTTTTTGACAATAAGATGTTTTAAGAAATTGTTGACGCATGCACAGGGCGCACGAAGACCGATCACGATTGCTCAGCTTGGCGACTTCGTGTTCAGGTGAGCTAATAAGTGAGAGCATGTGCATCTTCTTGACCTTTTACATCAATTACACATGAATACGCGACTTGGACTTAAGAGGCTGTCCACGAAAAATCAGGCAGGATACACTAAAAATGTGTTACAGTTGATTTTTCAATTTTCAGCTTTTTTAGTTTCAGTCGTTCATAAACTAAGTCAAAAACATTTCCTGAAAATATTTTGGCTGTATTTTCGAAATTCAGTGAAAAAATGCTATTTTTGAAAATTTCCGACTTTTTCACTTTTGCTCTTTATTTCAATGTAAGGTGTGTTTTTATAAATGCCTGTAACTCCTGATATGACGCTTGAAAATTATAGAAAACATAAAATAACATTAATAGACAGGTTAAATTTTAATCATAACGAGAAAAAAGATGGAACACTCTTTCAATAAATTGTAATTACGTAAATCGTTATCCTATTTTTTCAACTTTTGATCAAAGGGAGGCAACTCTGTCCATACTGTCATACATGTCTTTTTTGACTTGTGATCCAATTTTTCATACTTTGCGTCAAAGTTATAATTTTTTCATTTCATTAAATTCAGATATATATTTAAAGAGAAAAAAAAAATTAAATAATCATTTGAACATGTTTCTCTCGACAAATTGCGAAAAAATATTTCGTCTAAAAAATGGCCATGAATTATCTCCCTTCGTTTGCATACGCCATTTGCAATTTTGCACATTGTTGACATCTGACGTTTGTTTACAACTAAAACAAGTTGTTACCGACAAATATTTTCTAGGAAACCATCGTCTTTTGTGTGAATTTACAAGGTAAGTAAATTTAGTTTAATTAAGATTTATTTTACACCGGCATTTATATGTTTTGTTTCAAATCAGACGGAATTTGTGACGTAAAAGGACTAAAAGAAGATGTTTATCAGAACGTGGAAAGAGATTTGGCTTCTTTATAAGTCTTGAGGCATATGACCCAAAATTATGAAACTAGATTGATGTTCAATGACTGATTAGAGATCTTTACAGTGAATCTAAGCATTGAACATTGATAATTTGGGGGATTCACATGAGAACATAGGAAAAAATCTTGAGGTGTGGATGACCTTGACCTCAACAAATTTATTTTTTCTGTCTTCATTTTTAAGACCTTGAGAGACATTAGCCTGATGAATTTAGGCAGATTTGTCACTACTGTTTATTATTACATGAACAAACTGCTTGTTGCCTAGTGTTTTTGTTTGAGATGTAAATCATAGGCGGATCCAGGGAGGGGGGGGGGCGGACCCGGCGTATGCCCCCCTAAAATTGTCCAAGCAAAGTTTTTTTTCTATTATGAAATATGATATGTATAAGAAATATATATATGTCAAAACATTTTCGCACGCGTAAAACATTCTGCGGCTTTTAGAAAATTATAGGATATAATTATCTAGATGCTTTATATTTTATACTCAGGAAAAGGATAGTTGAGAATCTGAAAATATGCCTGAATCCCTTAGAAATACCCAAATCTAAGGAATTTCCAGGGCCGCCGGTCACCTGGTCCTCTGGTCAGGGTTTTGCCCTGGACCATTCAAGGCCGTATGGCTCCTTGGAATCCCATTCTGCTTATTCATTTTAGGCCCCCTCTAACTAGAATTTTCCGCCCCCTCTAACCAGAAATCCTGGATCCGCCGATGTAAATCATGATATATTATGTTAGATTTTTTTTTGGAGAATGGCTATATATTGGATTGTTATTACTTTTAATTTAAACTTGCAAAATATATGTATTAAGACTGCTTCATTATTGAACTAATAAGTCATATTCGTTTGCTATTTCAGGAAATAATGGTAAGAAAGGAAATAATAATCAATATTTGCAAGCATCATCTATACAGTATCCATAGATCTGCTATAATGCTGATATAACAAATCATAGAAACAAGGTACTACAAAAGCATGGGAAATCTCTTGGAAAAATTGTTTGAACCAGGGATTTTAATTTATTATCATTGACAAAAATTGCTGAATCTAGCATCTTATTTAATGAGTTTCATTATTTCTTGTGTGTAAGTTTAATCTGCATACTGCTCAGTCACCACAAGTTAAGTTAAAACTATCATATGAACTTTTTACAAGGAATGTTTTTCCTACTAAGGCTACTATCAATAATATATTCTTCAAATCATATAAGTAATGTTATTTTCTCTAGTTTGCTTTACACTACAACATTTATCATTTTGTATGTTGTTATAAAATGAAATTTGTTTATTTCAGAATGACAACAACAGATGTCTCATAAAGTGTGTGTTAATGTTCTCAATGTTACTAGTTCTGAGACAGGAGAATAATGAACATTTTGTTACAAAAAGAACATTTTTAAGACATATTCCATTACTTGATCCACACAGATAGCTTCATGACATACAGATAAATGTATAATAGACATTCATTATATTATGATCAACATGTGATTGCTGTTTTATTCTGTATCTATAAGGATAAATAGTTATCATTATGTTAATTGAGGTGGAGTCCCATGAACAGATGATTTCAGAATATTTCATCATAACCATGGCAACCAAATCAAATTTCAAGTTTTGATATTGGAATACTGCTTTAAACTTGCACATTATAATTTAACTTGTCAAAAGTTATTTGGAAGTTTTTGAACAAAAAATAAAGTGTGGTGGTAAAGAATTTGCAATGTTAAATAAAGTGGGTGGGGTATGAATTTTACATCATTTATAGATTATAGCTTTGATTTTAGGTATGATATATCAATCTTTACTTACTGTAAATATTTTGATATTTAAATCTGATTAATATCCAGCTTTTAAATGGTGTAATTTCTTTGACTTTCAAGAATAGAATCAGAAAAAAAGAAAAATAACTGAAATTCATTAATTTTGATAAAATAATGTAATTGTTTCTTGACCATTGCCATGGAAACCCGTCATTTAATGCACTACAACTTATGTAATAAAGTATGTTATCATATACGAATGTTGATTTATTGAAAACATATTTGTTATTTCAAAAAATAATATTTTAAAGTATACAAATTGCCAATTTTTATCGTTATTTTTCTTTCTTCTCTTTGAGAGTTCCATCTTTTTTATTTTAATTTTTTGTTACACCATATTTCGCCTTTACATTGCTAGTAATGTAATTCTATTTCATGCGTCATATTGGAAATTATGAGCATGGTCATATGCACAGTTTTCAAGGAATTTCAAAAATTGAAAATCATGGTGTTTTGAACTCCATTTTTTTTCTATGAACTTTAACCTGTGTCACTTGTGAATATTATGTTTTAATGGTTATTTGAATATATAATGATATAAACTTATGTTTGTTGTAATTCTTTTATCATTGTTTGCCCAGGAGATTGATGAAAATATGAAAAAAAAACTTTTTTCCAAGTGCATTTCATACTAAAAATGGCCAAAACACTAAATCGCGTTGCTATAGCAACCAAATGATGCAAATGAAATTCTAAACCTAATTTCTTCATATTTGCATCAATATGATCAACTGACAGCAAAATCATCAAATTCTGAGAGATAGCATGTAACACTCACTGCCTGATTTTTCGTGGACAGCCTCTTAATACATATCCTGCGCAGTTTTAGGATTGTTTGTTTTGGTTTAACGGTGCATCGTCACAAAAAGGTTATATTGCACCGTGAGAAACTGATGATCACAATTAATGAAATCGAATAATAAAGGTATTAAGTCCTATATTTTACGATAAGTAATTATTTCCTTCAGATAATTAAGTATCGCATTTGATGGTACTGATTTGAAAAGTTCTCTAAGCGAGTTAACCTTTAAATGTTTGTCGTGGATATATCTAAGATCCTTACAGTCAAGGATCGTGCTTTACATTGAAATGCTCGTCACATGGTGTACATTTAGGTTTTTCCTCTCTGTTGAGTAGTATAAATGTATCAATCTGGTATGACCAATTCTACATCGCGTAAATATGGTGGCTGATTTAAGCCATGTCGTATTTTCGTTTTTTCGCGAGGAAACGAAAAAACGAAGACATGACAAATCCATATAGTTTGTCGTATCTTTGTATTTTCGTTTCTTCGCGGCGAAGAAACGAAGACACGACAAAATAAATGAAACAATAAGACAGTTAAAGTATGTCGTATTTTCGCCTTAAATCTGTCGTGTCTTCGTTATATTCGTTTCTTTGCGTTCCGGGTTTACAAGCGCATGCGCACATCAACTACACACATGCATTAACAATCATGGAGGAAGACAAGTTACGACATGTCGTAAATCAGCTACCATAATACATAAAGAAAGATATAGTGGTATAGTGATATAGTGATATAATATACATTTCTTTCAGAATTGAAATATGATTCTGACATAAAAGAATGAGATGTTGTCAGATTTTTTTGAATACAATTAATTACGCAGTTATCTCCCCTAGCTTGTTTGATTAATAGGCCCTCGAATAAATATATCACTGAAGCAACTACAATAAGGCCATGTTTACAAGCGTGGATCTGCAAGTTCATAAAAGTGACATTTTTAAAAGTAAAAAAAAAAATACAATAGAAACAGGGGATGTTTTTTTGGGTTGAAGCCGTATATATAGTCTAATCAAATGTTTTATTTGCATCTTGGAGAACATGATATTTTTGTGAGGATGCAGGTGTAGTCCTACCTTCCATTTCTCTGTGATGTGACGCTTTTAGGTACAGCAAAACACATAGAGTGATCATAGTGTATAATTAGTGTTTCGATGATTGGTCTTGAAAATTGATTTCCTTTAGAAGGTTCTTTTCTCTCTTTTTAATCTCCATTAATTTCAGACTTTTATGGGTCTACAAGCTAACAAGTAAAAAAATGTGGTAACGTCTCCACATATAAGTTTTGATTCGTCGAGCTCGCTTTGAGGCTTTGCCTTAGTCATATTATTTATCTTTTGAATAGATGAAAAAAACGCAATAAAACATTTATTTTTTAAGATAGATATATTTTTCCTCTTTAAACAATGCCCGGTACCGTTAAGTTACGGAAACGTGCTGGTTTTATCATAAACGTCTCTTAACGACGTCATAAACGGTGCGTTGGTAAATATATTCGATGTAAAAAAAGTCATTAATAAATAAAGTAAAAGAACGAATAAAACGACGAAACATATTTTGAATTGTTATTATGGAATAAGCATCGTAAAACAACACTTTTGAAATTATTCTGTAAGTGAAAAAGGCCATGAGGCAGCTGTTAATCTTTTAAGCCAATGAAAAGACGCCACTTGCTTTGCCGCGTTGACTCTCTTCCGGATGCGCAGGGCGGGTTCAAAAATCAACTTCCGGTACATTGTCAAAATACGATACTGTATAGAAACATATTCGCGTTACCGTAAAGCTCGCTTTTCGAGCGGGCCCTTTGGGCCCGCTCTTCGAGCTCGCTATTAAGTACTTCCACGTAGCTTTCAACGCGCTGGCAAAATGGTTTAATTTCGTTCGATAGGTATGTTTTCGAGTTTATAGGTGAAATGTGGTTTGAATATAACATTTCGCGTAGAGTTTCTTTTGTCAGAAGGTTTCAGAGTTGCGTACTGTAACAGGAAGTTTTTGTCGACGTAATTTTGCGGTTTTAGGGAGTCAATCAGATTTGCATTTAACAAAAAATGACTCATCAGATTTTACTAAAATACAGATAAAATATATTTGTTACTAAATAACTCAATTAAAGCCCCATTACTTAATAGAACGCTGATATTTGTCAAGTATCACGCTTTCGCTAAAACCCATGCAAACATTAAATGAATCTATAAAACGCATCCAAGACACAAAAAAAACTCCAGTATTTTCTCCAGAATTTACACTAATACTATTTTAAAATTAGCGATAAAACCCAAAGTAATGACACTACGGAAAATCACGAAACTCAACGAACGAGATCGAAACATCCCGTCTAGGCTTAAAAAAAAAGACAACTTCAAATCGGAATAAAACAATTTTTCTGCTTTGATAAATACACTTTGGTACAGTGAATTTCGTGCGAAAGTCAATGTCAAAATAACGATTTTTTAATTTAAAAAGAAACACAATAGTCCGCCATCTTATTAAATTGTTTTGACGTTGCTATGACGTGACGTCATAATGGTGTCATCTCACCGGTTCGCGCTTTGTGTATATATATGTATATTTTTTGTCAATAAAGCGGAGTGGAAACAAAAGTCAGTTGGGAGAGTTAATCTCAGTTGTCAAAAGTCAGGAACTCAAGCGTTACCATCGAAGATCTGCTTCCGAGAGAAAAAGAGGAGACCTGTTGATGAGAGATAAAGAAAAGACTTGCTGCCGAGAGATAAAGAGAAGACTTGCTGCTTAAAGAAAAAAGCATACCTGCTGACATAAAGAAAATACGGGCTTGCTTGGAAGCAAGTCCACTCAAGAAAATCAGAGAGACTTACTTAGGAAGCAAGTCTCTCTAAGAAAACAGGGACTTGCCTGGGAAGCAAGTCCCCTAATAAATAAAGAACAGAAAATCTGAGAGACTTACTTGGGAAGCAAGTCTCATTAAGAAAACAACGAAAACAAATGGAAGGCTTACTGGGAAGTAAATCTTCTGAAGAAAACCAGGACTTGCTTGGGAAGCAATTCGTGTAAAGAAGCAGACCTAAAAGACGAGATTCTGTAAAGAAGAAAATATTTTAAGAGGAAGCAGACCTTACCGGAAGCAGACCTTGCAGGAAGCAGACCTTACAGAAAGCAGACCTTACCGGAAGCAGACCTTACAAGTAGCAGACCTTACAGGAAGCAGACCTTACGAGGGAGCAGACCTTACAAATAGGCAGATCTTATAAAAAGGCTGACCTAGAAAGAAAAAGATCAAGATCAAGATCAAGTCATAATAATCACATCACAAAAGCTTATCTTAAAGTATTTTCACCTAAAATCTTGACAGCCAATTAAAACTCATATAATCATGTAAATAGTTTTATACATACACTGATGGGAAAAAGAAACGAACCAATTAAGTCTTACGGTATACAGAAATGTTTGCTGATAGGCCACGTTTATAGGTACAATGAGTGTAATGTCGGTAAAACAACTAGATATTAATATATTTACGCCATCGTCATTCCCGTAACATATTTATTTTCATGGCAGTATCTACGTCATGTGTGGTGAAAGGGTAACCATGTAAGCCAAATAATTCGATAAACAATAGGAAATCTTCTTGTTTGGCGTAAATGGTTTTAAAGTTATGTCACCGTCACCAGCGTCTATCTCTCCGCTCGTATCATCGCGGTCATGGTGTTGGGAGAATAAAGAGTTCAGTGAGGATTCGCGTTTCTGCTTGTGTAACGCCTTTTAGATTTACCAATGTTTCAAAACGAGTTTAAGTCACAACTCGTTGTTTGCCAAGGTAATCTCGTGGACATACATATAGACCAGCTTTTATGCTCGGTGTCTCTATATTCTGGCAACGTCAGACCTTACGTTGCGCATGTCACCAAGGACTTCTTACAGGTTGAAAACATTAATTTTTACTTTTTTGTGTAAATTTTATCCAACACCTTTTAAGCAACTTGATTGGCTGAGAGGGTATCTCCGTAATCTAATTTGCATATTATAAAAGTAACCCCCCCCTCTTTTATAAGAAATTGATATTTTGAATAACTTGACCCCTAAAAGGGAACCCGCTAGAGAGAGTTATTATAATCCAAAGGCAGTTATATTCTATTGTCTTTTTGATAGTTTTACTTGTTTTTAAATTGATGATAAAGATTTTGTCTTCGTTAAGTGACTTTAATTTGTTACAAATTTATATTAAACAAGAGGGTCTTAAGGCACCTGTATTGCTCACCTTAACTAGATTCTAAGAGCATTTGACACACTATCTTATTTAATTTTAATTTAATTTAATTTTTTTAACGTCGCATTCAACACATATATAGGTCATATACACGATGGCCAGCTCTAATACTATAGGTTTCCTGGACACTTTTCTATCACGAGTACTAACTTACCTTACCACGAGGCCGACAACTCATGCACAGGGTATGTCCTACCGCGACCGGGTTTCGAACCCGCGATCTCCGGATTCGAAGTCAGACATGCTAACCACTACGCCACGGCCGCGGCTCACAAAATCTTACAACAATAAAATATTTTTGAATATTCTTTATATAACTCTATGTAGTATGTAAATCGAGTGACCGGCCGGACCAATTTGGACCTTAGAGGCACAATTTGAACAATATTGGTTAAGGACATTGAAGTTATGCTGCATGCCAAATATCGTAACGAGCTCACCCTGGACGACTATGTACGCGTGTATAGATCTACGTACAGTGTATAGATATATACAGTCTGTGTCGATATACGTCAAGGAATGTTTCTCCGAGATAAGCTTGTTTGTAGTTGGGTTGAGAGGGCTGTCGAGTGGCTATTCAACCACGAGAAAAGAGCACTCGGGCATTTTTTATTGATTTTTAGCTTTTTGACTAATATTATAGGACATGAATTATTTTGCATGTTGCACTTTATCGATATTGCAAATAGTTTTTGAGATATTATTAGTTATAAAAATTTTGACGGTGTATATGGGTCCTTATTCCCCGAGAGCACATATATTTATATGTAGCTTCGAGGGGTATAAGGACCCATATACACCGTCAGAAATCTTTATTACCATTTTATAATACTTTAAGTCCCTTTAAAATCGGTCGGGAGCTCTAAAATGTACCCAAAAAAATGCAATCTTTTAGTTTAATTTCCCCGTGGCGCACCCCAATTGCTTTTTACTACGTTTGTTCATGACGTCATACTGGCGACCGTGT
Source organism: Mactra quadrangularis (assembly GCA_025267735.1). Lineage (NCBI taxonomy): Eukaryota > Metazoa > Mollusca > Bivalvia > Venerida > Mactridae > Mactra > Mactra quadrangularis. Next base: position 52,857,597 of record CM046299.1, on the reverse strand, counting down.
AATGGAGTTGATAGTATCAACTATTTGACATTTTAAGTTTTAAGCTTATAACTTTTGTGGCTTTAAGGATCGGAAGTACAAGGATCTATTTAAAAAGAACAAAATGCACACGGAAGATAGGGATATATGGACTTCATGAAGAAAACACTCGCTGACGGGATAAAGGTGGGCAAGATGGATTGGAAATGGTTTTCCGAAAATAGAGCAAAGAAAATCTACGTAGATTCGTATGTGAGAAAGATCTTTGACAGCCAGTTTCATTATTTATTCTTAATGCATAGCTTGGCTTGCTCTTATGAATGAAACGCAAGTCAACCTTTGTATTTACTTTATAATGACTGGAAAATTTGTCGTATTGAACATGGAAGAATGGTAATGGAAGAAGCACAATCCATTGGGATGTTGGAGTTGTGAAGCGTCAAATTTTGGACCCTAGGTGTACAGTATTGTGAGTAATAGATTTGTTATTATGTTGAAATTCTACTGTACAACGTTATTTTATAAAGAACTGGACATCGATATGTCTTATTTGCTTACAAATGTTAAGATTACAAAGAAAAACATTTTCGAATCGATGAACAAAATGGCGGACATTTGACAAGAATTTATGTTGCATTATTATGAGAGGCTACCCGAGGGGACATGGTATATATGAACTCACACACGGTGTATATGGATTTTTTTCGCACACCCGATCAGCCAATCAAAAGCCGTCATTTTTTTTAAGTATTATAAAGCGGTTTAAAAGGGCATTAACGACAGATTTATCAACGACCGCTTAACGTAACGTCATAATAATGAAGACGACGTCAGTTGTAGTTTAGCTGATAACAAATGAAGTCAAGTGTTTCCATAGTTTTAATTTTGCCATAAACACGACAATACTGAAATATATAACGATAATATTATGTAAAAAATATTTATAACAACGTTATAAAAATAATCGTATTCTTGGATAATATGAATTTCAAACAACTGTTACAGTTAATTGAATAAGTTAATTCAAGAAAACAACGTAATCATATCAGTTGGTAAAATTGTCGTGTTGGAATTGTTTCTACATCCAAACACATGTTTGTGCATACTAATTACTAAACTCCAAAATAAAGTCAATTACGAATCATACAGGACCGGTGTCAAAATCAAGTCGCCTGCTCGCCATGCGTGTGCTCCGACATGTTGGGAGAGTACAGATTGCTTGAAACTCGTCGAATCGAGCTAGTGCAATTGTCAAATTCAATAGGTTTATTATCTGTTATAATTAGAAAAAAAAACATCAAAATACGATGTCATATCATCGACTGCTTTATGTAAGGTATATATCATTTCAATATCAAGATGTAATCTTGACTTATTACGTCACAAATTGTCATGTACTCCGAGGAGTCTATATTCTTTGCAACAATCAATTAAAATCAATATTAATCCTTTGTTTGTGAATAATTTGAGTGTCAGCATTTTTTTCACTCTTTGTAGGTGTTTGATGGTAGCGTAACAATGTCATAATGCAATATTTTATTATATAACTATGGAGTCTATTTAGATTTAATTGTAAGTTAGAATCAGAGATAATTCCCTGTATTCTTAAAACAAGCGTGTCCTGTAGCAATCTCCGTCATCAGATATCCTGTAGAGCATTGTCGTACAAGATCTCTAAAGTTCGCATGGAGGGTCATGTCGTGATGACCTTCATGTCGACCAATCAATGAACAGTTTTCATATGTGCGAAACACTATTAATCACATTTTGAATTCGTTATATCTATTTTTAGACCAAGGTTTGCATGCTAATTTAACAGCAGTATTATTCACAGTCTGCGATTTGGCGGCTCATTTCAAATTGCGTGACGTAGACAATGTAAACAAGTTATGTATCATAACAATTTCGTCATGAATATTATGATGAGAAAATGTCACCTGAACGTGACCTTCGTTTGGAAAAGACCAGATCTAAATTAGCGAGTATGCGAGCGGAAAATTTAAGATCGGGTTTTAATCAGATTGGACCTGTAGTTGCATACATGTTAAACAAACAATGGCCGCTTTTGAAAGAAAACGATATCGGAGATGACAGGAATCAAATTTTCTTTGTTTCAATTTACTGATAATTGTCAATGACACTCTTCTCTTTATCATTTTTAAGACATGTGTGAAAGCACAAAGAAATTTGCTATATTGATATAAATGGATGAAAACGCAATATTGTTTACTTAACGCGCGACCGTAGACTTCACGCTTATATTTAGAAAATCGCGCACATTTTCGGCACATGTATAACCGCGAAAATCAAATCATAAGTCCCCGTTTTTGTTTGTATGTATAGTGCGTAAAGTTTGACCCCAATCTGACCTTTCACATTTGCTTCTACTAATTATCTACACATATCCCGACGAAAATCAGTACCATGCCTATTCTACTCTTCGGCTGCGATTTTAAAATTATAGAAGTATGTTTATGTGTTAAATTTCAACTCATAATCCTTACAGCCACGGTGTAATCGAGCAATAACACGACATTCGTATACAACTTAATGGATATTCTTGCATAAAGGCCAGGTTGGGGTAAAACTTTACTCACAATAGGTGAAACAAATTTCAAATTAACACGTGTTAGTGTTGTTTCTATGACATTATATACTAGTCACATTGTCTTTCCACATACCCATGGTTCATTATGTGTTGTTACATGTTACTACAAATGGTTTCTTTATTAGTGTTCTTTTTTTACTGGGTTTAATGCCGTGTCAACACAATTTAGGCCATTTTACGGCGTCCGGCTCACATACCCTAGCTTTCCTGGACCCTTGTTTGTAACGAATACTCACAAACCCTTCCACAAGGCCAAAAAACTTATCCATATATCTTATTAATGGAGGAAATTTTACATAATTGTCAAATTTTCATGGAAGGATATATATAACCTTCTCGGATGGGATTCGAACCCGCATCCTCTTTAGGACACAAGATTCCAAATCCCGGCGCACTACCAACTGCGCAATCGTACGGGTTCTTTTATTGTTTATTTTAACAAGGGCACTTATTTTAATTATACGTTATTTGAGGAATGGAGTTATTTTGGAAATCACGTGACCTATATATGGTTACTAACACGGCAAAAATTGACGACCAGATCAACAAATTTAGATGAAAAAGACAAGATAAATGACAATTATACGAGCCCGATTTTTATCAGACCAACTGCGGTATATGCAGCAGAAAGTTGTCTTTCTAGAGGTAGATCTCCCAACCCCACAATGGTTCTACTTTTTTTAGATTACCTCGAGGTTTTTAATGAATTGAGATTTTTAGAAGAACTTCAAGCTAACATAGAAATTTAGAACCGTTGTGGGATTGGCAGAACTACCACTGAAAAGATAATTTTGTGCAGCTTAGACTGAACTAGGTCTGATAAAAATCGGTCAAATTCAATTGTCATTTATCTAGTCTTTTTCGTCTTAGACATTTGTTGCTCTGGTCGTCATTTTTGCCGTGTTAGGAACCATATAGATCAAGTGATTCCCCACTCTGGTTGATGTAGGATTCTGCTCGGCACGTACTCCAAAAATTCGAACAACCCGTTTAATAAAAGAAAAGATGTGTTTACTATGATATTGAGTAAATGAAAGAAGAACATAATATTAAATTAAAAAATATATATATACATGTATATACGATTGTTTGAGGATTCGAACCCGGATCGTTGGTCACGCCAAGCCACCGCTGTATCCACTGTATCAATTAAGATGATCAATATCTATGACATAACAATAATTATTGCTAAAAATAGCCATTAGGGGAGAAAATCTCGTCGCATAGTATTTATATGTAAACACTGGTGTCAAACGGAAACGTAGTTAGGTACAGCGCTAATATTAGCAATTTAAATTAACAAATATGCAATACAAAATAGAAATTACAAGTGTGATATCATTAGAACTCATTTAACTGTATTGCTGTTAATAATTCGTAGAACGGGATTGAAAGTTGCAAACTATACTGTAGTGAACAACAGACGTGTTTAAAAAGCGAATATTATATTATAATAACAATAAAACAACGACTAGACATCATACATTTGACAATAAATTTAATATAATGTTAGTTTTTACCTAAAGTTCGTCCATTTCTTAAAAAAAAAATCATATTCAGCCAATACTTTATTAATATCATGCATCGAAAACAGTATGGCGACGAAAAAATCGCTGTCATTAGCCATTGTCCTTTTACCAAAGTTTTTGACGTTACGTCATTTATGCCCGAGTGCCCTTTTCTCATGGCGGCGGTCAGATATCGTATTCCGTTGGTAGCGTGAACTCGACCCGCTCGTAACAACCGTCCGAGTACCAGATTCCCAAGGGTGAACAAATGATAACTATTTTGTCGAGTTTAACTTCAACGTTTTATTTAACGTTATAAAATGATGCGAAATATAAATACAACTAAATATACATATATTCTATGAATATTAAACTAGTACAAGAATGCATGAAGCTCGGAAAAGCATATTGTTGAACTTGTATGTAATATAACCTAACCTTCTAGTAATCGTGATCGAATGAGCTTAACGGTCAATTTCCGAGGGGTTTTATACTAAATTTCCGCACATCAACCAAAAGTGGGTGCTTTTTGGTTGATTCCGCCAAAAATTCTGTCAATATTACAAAACAATCAATGTTCAATAAGTTTAAATGAAGTTATATAGAGAATGTTGAAATTGTTCATTTGGTTAAATATCATTTGTAATTAATTATATGTTAAGCAGGTCAAGTTATATGGTGTGTTGGGTCGTCTATAGTTAAGAAGACATTTCTTCATTTAAAGACAGAAAAATGTGACTTAAATTTAGGACTTAGAAAAAGAATATGGTGGCAAGGTTATGGAGGGCTAGGTTTGAAGGCTCTAAAAAAGAAGCTAGAATTATTATTTAAGATAGGTGATACGCCATGTTGTATTTTAATGCATTGTGGGGGGAATGATTTGGGAAAGTATCCCATACATTTATTAAGAAACTTTATCAATTCAATATTTGAAATGTTAAAGAAAAAATGTCCAAATGTAATAATAATATGGTCTGAAATTTTACCCAGAAAGAACTGGAGGTATAGTAAAAATGAGGCGGCAATGGAGCGATGTCGTAAAAGAATAAATAGTTATGCTGGAAAAGTATCAATAATTAATGGGGGATCTATTTAAGGCATCAAAAATTATGCAGAGATTTGAAGATTTTGGCTGATGATGGGGTACATTTAAATAAAATGGGATGTGAAGTTCTAATTGAGAATTTTAAAAGTTGTTTAAGTAGTGCTTTAGTGAGAAATATGTAAAGTAAACAAAGAACTAGACGATTTGTTATATGGCATAACAAATGAGAATTTAGACAGATTTAATTTTTGCATTAGATAACTTAAGAAATTTAATAATCAGAAATGTAGATTATTATTGTATTGGAAATAAAGAAGGTCTATAGAAAAATGGGCGTGGTGGATGGTTGATAGTATAAATGAATATTGTGGCAGTAAATATAAATGAAAAACGTTATTGAAATTATTATATAACAATTGAGTTGGAATGAATGTGGAATGTGTATGGATTGGAAATTGATGAAAAAAAAATTATAATAAAAAATTGGAAATATTTTATAAGTTTGGTTTGGAGAAATGGCACATCATTACTAACAATTGTATAAAGTGCAAATACAAGTTTTATTATGAGCATTGGCATAAACAAATCAATTGAAAGAAATGGTTATGTGTAATGGTGAAGTCATCTGCCTTCAAACACCCACTTGCTGTGTTTGGCGGTTGGCAGTCACTGCAAGAGGTGGCAGGCTGCCAAGATGGCATTTCAGATGACTGCCAAAACTGTTAAATTGATGAAAATAAGCCACAGTTCTTGTAAAAAGGAATGATTTTGTATTCATAATTGTTATAAAGGATTTATTTTAAATGTGATTTAACATTAGACCACTGTTACCCAGGGTCTAATGATTTATATCTAAATGGAAATCAATGACTATTGATTATTGGGGCTTATGAAAATGAAGATGCTCTTTGAATGCCGAGTTGGCACGGTATCTAAACACAAGCTGCCTATCAAATACAGTGTGATAAATATTAATTGACATTTTGGGGCTTGTAAGCCGCCTTTCAGTTAGATATAGAAAATGCTGTGTTTGAAATGTTTTAATAACCATCGATCACACCCATATATGCCACATCGTCATGTATAAGTAAAAATAAAATCAAAGATATAATGTGAATTGTGTATTGTTGTTTGTTAGAGTTGAACTATGCGACGATTGTATGCAGTTCTGTTTTTTGGGGATTGAACTGTATAATCAGGGTTTTTATGTAGAATTGGAACAGAACTGCATTCAATCGTCGTTCATGGTTTTCTGGGATAAACAAAGATATTAAGCGGTGGCGATTTTCTTTTGATCAGAAAAGCACCGCAGCATATGACGTATTTGGCGCGTGCTATATTGAATTACTTAAAAAACGCACCGCAATACAAGTTAAAGTTTGGGACCACAAGTATGATAGAAAATTTATTCGTCGGCGACAATTAATTTTAAGAAGGGTACGTATCAACAACTTTCCGTGTTGACATGTCCCATTAATCTCTCCTCGTGTTGATGTTATAACAGCATACATAAATAAATAAATAATCTTCGGTCATAAAGTTTATCGTAATTGTTCATTATCATAAGTCTCATTAGAATATTTGCGCGAATTTTTAATCCGTCATTTTTTAAATAAAGTTTAACAGGGTTTTTTCAAGTCGCAATTTATTTGCATTCTTCACATGTGATTGCCGCGTCAATTACTTATCATAATCACATAAACTATTGTTTGTAACAGTTTATTTAAAAGAGTTGTGAAGTTTAACCAGATTTATAAACTTGGACGCGCAAAGTTATTTTCACGAAAAAAGACGTTTTGTAACGGATAAAAGGTGTTACAAATATTAATTATACAAATATTTATAGCAACAATTATCAACGAAACATTCAATAAAAGAAACGCTACAATTTGTCAATTTTGATTTACCAACTATGCACTTGAAAGGAAAAGTAGTAAAAATTAAAATCTAGAAAAAAAACATTTGGAAATTAAAAATAATATTTGTGCAGAATAAATTAACTTAGCGCGAATTAATTTCCAGGCAGTGACCTTGATTTAAATTGTTAATAACTGCCCTATCTAACACCAGATCATCTAATCTTTACCCGCTGTGCTTATCGCTACGCTTATCGATGTAAAGATCGTCTGCATACACATGACAGATATGTGCGTCACGCGGCGATCAGAGGTTTATATTTTACGACGCAAATACGAGTCTGGCGGCGTACCGATTGAAGTCAAGGGGACTCATATTTGTGGCACTCGTAATAGAGAGCAGCAAAATAGTGACGCATATATAAGACATCCATAAAGAATTGGTTAAATCGGCGTTTTGGCTACTTTTTATTGGTTAATTTTCCGGTTGTCATTTTCGGGCGGTATGAAATAAATTAAAATATTTTTTTTCAAAATCAAGACAACTGGTGCGCTGCATCCGTAGAACAAGTAATCAATTTGGTGTGGCCTTAATGAAAACAATTTATTTTGTCATTATACATGAAGAAAAGATTTAGCAAAAGTGCTAAAAGGAGTATCAAGAATAAGGTCGAACATTCAGCGACAGACACTTGACAAAATGACACACGTTTCAAGAGCAAAGAAAAAATGAAAAATGTCGATCTCTGGTTTTTACTGGGCGAGTCTGACGCGTTTTGATACCCAAGTCATGAAATCTAAACAATCAAATAGATATTTTATGCAATATATGTTTACAGTTTCGTAAATGTACTACTATGGTGTCACACTGTTTTTATCTGACCTGACATTAGTCCCAATATTGTCCTTGTAACTTGTACTTGTATCTACCATTGTCATGAATGTAAACCATTAAAACTGCATGTCTGGTTTTCCATTAAATTGTTTGTTGTTATTTTCGTAAATACAGAGTGAAGTTAAGACTACATCTGTTTCTTAAGTAAATAACAAATGTGTATCAAAATCTGTATGAGCGATTACAATTTTTTTATTATATATCTTATAAATCTAACCAATCGACAATCTGCATTTGTACCACGTGACCGTCCAATATGTTCCCGTATTGGATCCAAAAAATATATAATTCTTTTCGTATTGGACGGTTGGGTACATGTGCACTTAACGATGTGATAAGAATGACTCTGATTGCTTTGTTTGGGGCGATGGCGATGATGATTATTTCAAAGTAAACGAAAGATATATAATAAAAAGGTTATTATACATTATACTGTACAATACGGCATATATTTAAACTTGTACACAGCTTAAAAGATCATATTGGACTCGCCTATTGGCTCGTCCAATATGACTTTTCAAGCTGTGTACTTGTCCAAATATATTTCCGTATTATACAGTAAAATGTAAAATAAGCTATAATAACATTACAAGTTACAAAACATATAAAACAAAAGATAATTGAATAGTTCGACAGCAACCTGTTTTTTCGCTCAAACCATTGTTGAGGGTGAACAGCTTATTTCATGAATCATTTTTGTTTATTTAGTTTAATTACACCACAGGTTTATTAAATGCTCAAAAGCCAAGAGGTTTAGTGTGTGAAATCAGTAATATACACTATACTATAGTTAAAGTAATTACTGAACTGCAAATATAATAGATTTAAATTGGAATCATTCACGAAGATGCAATGCAATTTATGATGTAACAGAATTATAAAAAACAAATCATTGCAATATGATTCTTTCTTTGTACGGGTGAATTTATGTATGAGTCATACTTACATCGATATACTTCTCCATAAGCTCCACCATCTAATCGTACAGTACACTTCTTTTTAAACATTTCAAGTTCTTCTTTGGTTAACACTTTCAGACGCCCTTTTTCTTTGGTCGTGTCAATAAACCAGTTACATATTACATTACTATCAGGCGTGTCATTACCCTTGTCTGCAAACAAATTAGGTGAAGGTCGAGTATCAGATAAATGACTTGCACGCTGTGGTCCTTATAATGCAATACCAGAAATACTGTATATATTTTCCGATGCACTTAACCAGGGTTTACGGTCATGTGATCTTCAGAATACATACAAACTCTAGTTGTATGTCAGGCAACAGCAACTTGGACAAAATTACTAGTTGATGTCATCTAATTACTTGGAGAGAAATCGGCAAAAACAAGCTTTTGTTTACCTTATTAGTTGTTGATGTATATCACGTAACTATAGTTTCTACTTTAATCATAGTTACAGCAGAAGATAATTGTATAAGCGAACAACTAAGATAATTAAACAACAAATTAAAGTTTTACTTTCTGAACTATTCTCGTTTCCTGTTTTAATGTTAACTGGTATGTCCATCGGACATAAACATTGTTCTTGTCACATGGCTTCAATTCAATCCCCTTCTTACCTAAATTATTTCATATCGTAAATACTTGCAAAGCATCCCCCGTAGAAAAATAAAATAATCAAAAGTTATAAAAAACTTCTTTGTGAAGAGATTCATCCATTCCTCACTAAAAACTTTGAGCTTATAATAGAATATAAATATTTAATACTCACCATCATTGCCCGACTTAGGGTTGAAACCCTCGATTTGTCCTTGTTGTGTTTCGTTTTTGTAAATGGTTTTAAGAAATTGTGTAAGTTCAAAGATGGTTTTAAGAAATTGTGTAAGTTCAAAGATTTCTTTTAAACTTTCCACTAGTACATGGCCTTTTTCAATCTGATATTTGCGGTTTATGTCCGATGGCCTTTTTGACTGAATCTTATTCAATTTAAATTGTACATCTTGCAGCAGTTTCTCTTGATTTTTGTTAAAAATTTCCAAACTTTGTGTTAAACTGTCTCTCAGTTTTGACACGCTCTCCTCCAATCGGTTGATTTGTATCAATTCCTCTACCAAGGGATCATTGTCCGAAGCAAGTTCAGTTTTTATGTTGACCAGCTCATCCACAGTTGTTTCATACCACGTTTCAGTAATGTTATCATGCTGTTGTTTTAATAGATCACCTAATGGTTTGCTATAAGCAGACTCAATCATGTGACTTAAGTTAGGAATGCCACAAAATGTATTTAATCTGCACAGAATCTGAAGAAAGATATTATCATAACAAATGTTACTTTCGACAGGAAAAATGCATGATTATGGGAATTTAAGGAAGTATGCACACATTCTTTTTTTACTCGGTTTAACGCCGTGTCAACACAATTTAGGTCATTCAGTGGCGTCCAGCGCACTTCACCTAGCTTTCCTGGACTCTTATCTATAACCAGTACTTACTTACCCTTCCACAAGGCCGGAAACTTCTCCATATTATCTAATCAATGGAGGAAAATTGACATTATTGTCAAATTTTCATGGAAGGGTATAACCTTCCCGGGTGGGATTCGAACCCGTACCCCCTTCGGGCGAGATTCCAAATCGCGGCGCGCTACCAACTGCGATATTGACCCCGGTTGCACATATACTACGCAGGTAAAGACATTTTTTTTGTTGATACTTCACTACAACAGATCTAAGTTAGAAAATACTAATAATATATAGACTTACAACTCGAAGATATGCTCATATTAAGCAGATATAGAAATTCACAAAAAAACCTCGATGATATTAAAATAAAGCATGCATTTGAGAAACAATGAAGATGTAATGTAATTTGCTTCTTTAGTTCAAGTTTGACTTAGTAACTATTTATAAAAAGAGGTATTTTTTACTTAATGTCTTTCAATCGTTTGTTTCGTTCTTGTACATCTTGCAGCCGTTTATGTTGAATTGTCTCTTTTTCGTAATTTATCTTGGTGACTAAGTTTGAATTAAAGGCCTGTTTCATATTATCTAATCTTTTTAATAATTGTTCTTGCACATCTTGGACATTTTGTAGCAGTTTAGTTGGATCTTCTTGATTTTTGACGACGATTTCACGACCATCCCTAAGTTCAGACAGACCATCATTGAATTCAGAATATTCATCCTTCGATGCAGACAATTCGGATAGTTCATGTTTTTATTCAAAAAGTTCATACTTCAATTGAGACTGACTACATAGCAAGTCATTCATTAAATTATTTAATTCTAACTAATCATTTTTTTAATTAGCTATTTCTATTTCGAACTTATTTTCTAGTTCATGCCACATTTTCAGAGTAATATCGTTCTGTTGTTTTAATTTATCATTCAATGGTTTGCTAAAAGCATCACCAACCATCTCAGTTAAGTTAGGAACATCACTAAAGTTATTTAATCTGTATAGGATCTGAAGAATATTTTCATAATGAAAATTATTTTAGACACGAGTAAATTTCTATCGAAGAAAGGTATGGCATGACAAACGTTGCAATATTCTAAATGGAAAAGTTCATGCGTTACAAAAAAATTGTTTTGTGTAAAATATATATATGTTTGATAAAAAAAAAACTTATGCCTAATAAAAATATTTATGTATTGAAAAAAAAGTTTTGTTATATAAAAATCTTTTAAAAATATACATGGTATAATTAGCATGATGGGAACTTACAGCGACAAAATAAACACCCGAAACCGTTACGTGACTCAGTCATATGTATCATAGAAAACAGCAGAAACCATCCCTTGTACTCGGTTTAACAGCAGACGTGTCAGCCAAGTCATAGAGTATACTCATAATTCATAGTTTTATGGGATAATCCAGGTGCAAACAAACTACAGATCTGTTGTCTATGACTGATGCATCTGGTTCGAACCTTTGATCGCGTGCAAGGGGTAGTTACTTCCTTAGATTCAAGCACAATGTGTACTCGGTTTCGTGTTCTCCGATATATAACTGATACTGTTATGAATTTAAAACTGCTTATCATGGTGCCAGAGGTTGTAGAGCCTACTATAAAGACGTCAGCATGAATTTCCATTGTTTGTATGAACATCTTAATCAAACAGAGCCTGCACATTTTATATTGTTGGGTCTTCGATTACTACAGGTGTTAGCAGAATCATTAAATTGATACTTGTGGGTTTTTTTTTCTAAAAGTTGAATAGAAATTTGGCTTGTTTACTCTTATTAACATCTATATCAGTGTCGACCAACCAGAGCCTTTGTTAAAATAAACCTTTTTCCCATCATGGTAATTATACCACATAAATTATTTTAAAGATTTATATACAACAAATATTTCTTATAACATATACATATTTTTTTCATATAAATATTTTTTACAACACATACATATTTTTATACATATATATTTTTATCAAACATATAATATTTTTTTGTAACACATACATTTATTAGTATAGAATATTGCAACGTTTGTCACGCCATAGAAATAAAATAAAACATTTACATGTAGTTTTGTAGATTTGGAATCACGTGTCCCGAAGGGGGTACCAATTCCACCCGGTTAAGTTGTACTCTTCCATGAAAATTTTACAATAAAGTCAATTTCCCTCCATTGATTAGATAATATGGAGAAGTTTTCGGCCTTGTGGAAGGGTAGATGAGTACTGTTTAAAATGAGAAAATGAACAACTTAAAGACTGATTTTTTTTGTTTGGAAGCAAATCACAGTTGAAAAAATGTTTTTAGCCCAGTCAATCAATATTGCTGGTGAAACTGTAAACTCTGCGAAGACTGTTCGCTATTTAGGGGCTTTTCTTGATGAAACTTTAAGCTTTAAAGATCCAATCAAAACAAAAAGTAGGACTGTCATGTCATTTTTTTACGTATCAAAAGTATAAGAAAATACCTGAATAAAGATGCAACAGAAACACTTACAAGTCCTATCTTTGATTATGTCCCACATCGATTACTGTCATGTGATCTTGTATGGGATCTCAAAATGTGATCTATGCAAATTTAAGTGAATTCAAAACATGTGTGCCAAACTAGTATTAAGGCTAAAAATGAGACAGTTCAAAAGATGCTTTGTACTCACTACACTGGTTACCAGACAAAGCAAAAATAAACTTTAAAATATGTACTTTAATGGACAATTGTTTTACAGGAGCTGCACCTGCATATCTGACTGAAATTTTCCACAAGCCTGCATAAAGCAGATCTGGTCTTAGATCTGAAATATCCAAAGACCTGAATATTTTGGTACCAATGAATAAGACAAAAACATTCAGTGACAGAAGCTTTAGTACAGTGGTTACCCATGCTATGGAATTAAGCTACCAGATGTTGTCAAATTATCACCTACTTTTGATGTGTTAAAAAACGATTTAAAACTATTTAACAACTTTTTATGATCTATTCTAAAATTGACAGGGCTAGTTAATTCCATAACATTCAATGGTAAATATATTAAGCGATTAAGTGAATTCATTATGACATGAGAATGAGGATTGCCTCGCTCTCTGACATTGCATACCTTGTTTTATATGACTGCATTACTGCTTAAAATAAGAGGTTCCTTCAAAGGTGATGTTTCGATATCTTTGGGGATGTATTAAATTCCCTTTAAAGGTAATGTTTCGACATATTAAGGGAAATGTCAGGTTAACAGTGGCGTTATGTTACACTGTTCAGGACAAGTCCGGTAAAGAGTAGCATTATGTTATACTGTTCAGGACACTAACTTTCAATATCAAATAAAAAACAAATGTACAAAATTTAAGTCTTATCATGAATGTGAATGATGTAGGTCCAATAAAGTTGAAATATAAAAACTAAATGGAAGACAATAAAAAATACACAAACACATAATATAACATCATGTGTGATGAATTTCATTTTGTTTTGTTTAATTGTATTATATTATGTTTTTATGGTGGAGGGTTTTTACTCATCGATTACTGTTAATGTTATTATTTATCTTTTTGTACAACGCCATTGAATATGTTATATAGAAATAGGCGTTTAATCAAATGAAGAAGTTTAAAGTTTAGTTTAAGTTTAAGGTTATAGATATTGTCACAAGGGTACAGGAAAGCTAGGATAGGTGCGCTGGTGGCCGTAAAACTACCTTGATTGTGTCGACACTGCGTTAAACCCAGTAAAAAACAAAACAAAACAATCGTTGAATAAATAGGATAAAAATATTTTAGAACCGAATTATGTGTTTGGAGAAAGATTTACTACCACAAGATTTCTTCTTAAGCATATTGTAATCAAACATATTTTTATGTTCCTATGGGGTCCAAATTTTACTTACGGTTTCGATCTACTTTTTATTTGAAATGCAATAAATTGCGAACATATAGAAAATTCTAAGAATATTGATCTGGGGTGTTTGAAATAATATTAAATTTTGTAGCAGATGAATGACACATTTTTGCAGTTCTTGGACAGTGTTTGTTTTGATACAGGGGCTTTAACAACCTGTGTCATAGTTACTGTTAAACATGAATAATTTCAGTGAATGCGTCAGTTAAAATTGTCTTCGTGATACATTCATGAGTCTCCGAAAGTGTGTATTATGATCAAATAAAGCTGTCTATGCCGCATGATATATTTTGACAATATATTTTTAATAACAATTAGGCCGCCAGTACAAAAACAATGCATTCAGCCACCGTGAAATTATGCAAGCTTTGCCAGTTGAAAAAAAAACGGACTATACAAAGTGCCAATTACTCAATAACCTATACATACACAACATCAACACTTCATTTTTGGTATAAGACATCAACCTATGTTATAATGTGTGCAATATTCTATTAAACTTCCATTTTAAAGTTAAATAGTTTTAGTATTATATATAAGTGACTTACCCCACATAGTTCCAACCACATCTCATTAAAGTCTGATTCAGATATATTGACTGTACCTAAATGAAAGACCTACAATATATAAATCAATTAACTTTTTATTCATAAAAATGTTATATTATATAAGTTTATAACATAAAAATATAAACTGTTTTTATAGATTATGAAATGAATAACAGAAACTATGTCTTTAATTTTTTTGTCATTTACTGGTAATATGTTGTGGATTTGTGGTAATATTTCTTCAGCTAACAAATTGCTACGAAAGTAAAAAAGATGTACCTTACATGATACAGACAGTAAATAACAGGTACCTTACATGATACAGAAAGTAAATAACAAGTACCTTACATGATACAGAAAGTAAATAACAAGTACCTTACATGATACAGAAAGTAAATAACAAGTACCTTACATGATACAGAAAGTAAATAACATGTACCTTACATGATACAGAAAGTAAATAACAAGTACCTTACATGATACAGAAAGTAAATAACAAGTACCTTACATGATACAGAAAGTAAATAACAAGTACCTTACATGATACAGAAAGTAAATAACAGGGACCTTACATGATACAGAAAGTAAATAACAAGTACCTTACATGATACAGAAAGTAAATAACAAGTACCTTACATGATACAGAAAGTAAATAACAAGTACCTTACATGATACAGAAAGTAGAATAACAGGTACCTTACATGATACAGAAAGTAAATATCAGGTACCTTACATGATACAGAGAGTAAATATCAGGTACCTTACATGATACAGAAAGTAAATATCAGGTACCTTACATGATACAGAGAGTAAATATCAGGTACCTTACATGATACAGAAAGTAAATATCAGGTACCTTACATGATACAGAAAGTAAATATCAGGTACCTTACATGATACAGAAAGTAAATATCAGGTACCTTACATGATACAGAGAGTAAATATCAGGTACCTTACATGATACAGAGAGTAAATATCAGGTACCTTACATGATACAGAGAGTAAATAACAAGTACCTTACATGATACAGAAAGTAAATATCAGGTACCTTACATGATACAGAAAGTAAATATCAGGTACCTTACATGATACAGAGAGTAAATATCAGGAACCTAACATGATACAGAAAGTAGAATAACAAGTACCTTACATGATACAGAAAGTAAATAACAGGTACCTTACATGATACAGAAAGTAAATATCAGGAACCTAACATGATACAGAAAGTAGAATAACAGGTACCTTACATGATACAGAAAGTAAATAACAGGAACCTTACATGATACAGAAAGCGAATAACTGGTACCTTACATGATACAGAAAGTAAATAACAGGAACATTACATGCTACAGAAAATAACTAACAGGTATCTTACACGATACAAAAAGTAAATAACAAGTACCTCACATGATACAGAAAGTAAGTAACAGGATCCTTCCACGATACAGAAAGTAACTAGCAGGTACCTTACATGATACAAAAAGTAACTAACAGGTACCTTACATGATACAGAAATGCAAAGGTTAAAGTTATTTATTAACAAACTCTACAAAGCTAAGTTGTTGTCATCTGAGAATTGAACATACGACTAATGGACTAAATGCCAAATGCACTTCTAAATGATCAAAATGCACTTACTTTATTTCTGCATTGTTTCAACCTAGTTATTTCAGCCTCTACTGAAGTATCTGTGCTGGCTGGTTCTATCCATACAGAATCTTTAAAATGTCGCAAGCCACATATGTTCCGAAGAAGACAAAACAATAATGATATGTCAAACTTTGCAGTGTCAGGATTCAACTCTAGTGGCGGTAAAAGCTTCTTCTGGTCACTAGTTAAGATGTTTTTGTTAAGAAGAGTCTTCAGTTGTTTTCCACTATCAGGATTTGTTTTCAAATGTTTCATGAGATCATTGCTGACTTTATCGTCAAACAACTTCCTTAATAAACATGATCCTATCTCAATCAACATATATACATAACGAAACACCAGCATATCTGTAAACAAAGGTAATCAAAGTCGTAAAACATACAAGAACACCATGCAACAAGGATGCGCAATAGGAATAAATAACACAAAATACAAACATGAGACACCGTTACTGATGGATGAGAGTGATGAAGGTATCTTATGTAAGAGTGTATAAATATATCTGTTATAGATCATTATTTTCATCTTTATTGTATATTAATTCATTTTCTTTTACTCATCTCCTACTAACTACTCATATGTGACGAAAGTTCTTATCGTCTCTTTTTTATCGTTATTGATAAGTGCGTTCATAGCATATATTTGCAGGATTATACTACAATTGTTGTTCACCATTCTCGACCAGAATTCACTAGCAGACTTTCTATTCATCAGAATAATGTGACTTTTATTTTATTTTTATTTTTTTAACGTCGCATTCAACACATGTATAGGTCATATATACGACAGCCAGCTCTTCCTGATATAGGTTTCCTTGACACCTATCTATCACCAGTACTAACTTACCCTATCACGAGGCCGACAACTCATGTATAGGGTATGACCTGCCGCGACCGGGCTCGAACCCGCGATCTCCGGATTCGAAGTCAGACATGCTAACAACTACGCCACGGCCGCGGCTATGTGACTTTTATATTTCTCCACATGCTTTTACTGTGTAAACTGTGAAGAAATTAACGAATCTTCTATTTTGTTCACTGATCTACTCATTCCAACAATCTTCGTAATTGTTAGACAATTTTTGTTTTCAAGTTCCTTTCGAAAAATAAACTATAAGAAATAGAATGTTTTCTATTTAAAAAATGAGAGAATTCAGAACATTTCTGACAATTTATGTTACTAATTAGGTCTGCATGATTGATTTTAACACGATGAGGAGATATAGACTTATACTCTATAAATATCACATAGCTCAGCATATTAAATGCTCAGATCAACTTTGGTAGTTTACGTAGAGCGTACTGCCACATGTAGCTCATAACACGAGTGTGTTATATTAATTAGGAATATGTATCGTAGTTTGCGTTGCCGAATGGTTGGACTGTCAATCTGCAGCTGTTACAAAAATGTTACAAATAAAATCATTTTATCTAATATCTAATGTACCTTTATCTAATATTAGGTATATGAATCATTGTTATGTAATTGTCTATGTATGTTCATGACCAGAAGCCTAATAAATAGGCTTAATGCTGAATAAACGTATTGTATTGTAAATGAACCATTATCTCATATATGGTTTTTTTGGGGTTAAACGCCGAAGCAACACAACGGCGGTTGTTTGAAGTTGATACTCACCACACGTGTAATAAGTACACTACGAGTATTTTGCACGTTAATAAATACAAGCTAAAGTCAACCGGTTTTTTTGCATTGACAAGGTAAATGGTTTTACGAGAATATAGTAAATAATACAATAACACGGCAATAAAAAGTCTTACCTGTAGGTCCAGGGTTGGGTTCAACACCAGCAATCAATAACAAAAGATGTATAAATACAACAGCTCCAACAGTTTTCATAATTGTTCTGTTAATGTTCTTATAAAATGTCATCTTGTTTTTGTC
Organism: Mactra quadrangularis; assembly: GCA_025267735.1. Classification (NCBI taxonomy): domain Eukaryota; kingdom Metazoa; phylum Mollusca; class Bivalvia; order Venerida; family Mactridae; genus Mactra; species Mactra quadrangularis. The sequence continues at coordinate 52,839,296 of CM046299.1, read as the reverse complement.
ACAATGTACTGACTTATGCTCATAATACTGTATTATTGTCTTGTTTAACATTTGAATCTGAAAGCACATTATTTATAAGATGTACAATAAAGTTGTGTTTAACACAAAAAGTTAAAATAATGAACAAAATTGTCTAAGCGATTTGTATTGATACGTATATCATGATGAATAAGTTTTTGCATAAGTTGAAAAAAAACAATGAGAAATCATAGCGCTGATAGTGCTACCCAAATTACGTAGGTGTTATTAGGGAGGGCATATTTTGATGTTTGATCGACAAGGGTTCTATGGTTATAATTACTTATGTTGTATGGTGACATGAATACATTACTGCTTTGTAACCATATTAGTGATGTAATATTGATTTATTATGTCGATATCAAAACATTCAATTATTGGTTTTCTCCGTAAAACTTCGTGATTTAGTGTAGGGGCAGTAGTCCAGTGGTAGGATGTGCACTAAGGGTTCGAGAAGTCCCGGGTTTGAATCCCTTCAGAAGCACTGCTTATTCCCCTGAGCAAGAAATTTACCTTCGATTGCTTCACTTCACCTATGTGTAAATACCTTGCAGGGTGGTGTAATTCTGTTGAGCCTATTTGCCCGCTGCACAAACATGGAGTATTAGGATTCCAAATGGAGATTGATAGAAACCAGTAGCCTAATAACCAGAAATAATAGTTCAACTGATGTTAAGTCAGTTAATGTTCATTAGCATGAGACTATTAACTGCAATTACATAACTTATATTACTTCAGTGCCAAATAAAAGCGTACATATATGCATGTGAACTGCCAAGAGTGTTTGTAATAAATGAATATAAAAGAAACATTTGTTACGTTAAAAGTTGTTGTTGTTTGTTGGGTTTAACGCCGTAGCAACACATTGTATAGATCATATAACGGCGGTCAGTCAACCTACTCAATCCTCCTGGAAAAGCGAAAGCTGTTAACCAACTACTAAGCGCATACTTTGGTCAGTGACTAACAACTGCCGTACATAATTAAAAAAACATTGGTAGGAGGGAGAATGGTCGGGAATCGAACCCAAGACCCCTCAATCAGTAGACTTGCGTGCTACCAACTGAGCCGGGCGCCTAAACACGATAAAAGTAAAAAGTTTAACAAAAAAACAGGGACACAGAAAAGAATTAATTGAAACCATTTCTTTTTTCCGTGTATCTCATGGGCGGATCCAGGACATTTTCTAGGGGGGGTCCGAACTTTTTCTAGGGGGGGGGGGGTCCAAAGTTTCCATTCTCGTTCCCAGAGTCTAGTAGGATTCTCAATACTAGCCTCTGGCGCCACACGGCTAATTTCAGAAATGAAACGTCGTAATATTGGCCGATATCGACCAATCAGAATTCTTTCGCGAAATGTTTCGCGGAAAACGTCATCTGGCGCTTAACCTATCAACCAATCCAATTGTCGCTTACATAGCGCCTTCGTCTAAAGTTTAAGATAATGTTAGTTATTTCTGTAACCAAGGTGACATAATCTAGGGTCTGTCTACATAAACATGATAGCAGTCCTGCTGTTTTATGATTTTAATCCTTTGAAGTTCCAATGCAGTGCGCAGTAGCAATATACAACAATCAAGAAAATAGTTGTTTGCTTTATGACAGGATGTTAGACATGCTATGATTAAATGTGTGTAACACTTATTAAAGATATTATCAGACAATTATTATACGGAATGACACGCTTCATTTAACATATTAACAGTGACTGTACTCGTAAACTATTTCAGGACTGAAACTTTTAATTGACCAGTGATAGCAATTGATAATGTTCTATGAAATTTGCCGACTTTGAACTCAGGGCAACAGGGCCGTTGATTGGGGATGAAGGTTAGGAGAGTATTGCGTACTGAAGTGCATCAAAATGTTAATGACACAGATTAATTTTTTTTTTTATAAAAATGAATAAAATGTGAAGAAAATACATCATTCAAAAACATGTTTTCTATTTTTGATCCGTAATGCATGATGCAACCCTAAGAAACATTAACTCATATTAACATTATGGCAATTATTGTTATTTAATCTGTTAAAGAGAGGTTTGTGTGTTGTCACAAACAAGATTGAGTGAAAATTAATATCAAATCAGATAATTTTAATGTAAATGCGCGATTTTATTACATTATTTTTCTGAACACCGGAGATATTATCGTACCGAAATTATTTGCTTTACAGTTAGTTATGATTTTTTGTCGTCATGGTCAGCAATATCTGTATATGAATATGCTTTTCAAGTGGAAAATGACAAGTTATTGAATCATTCCATTGCAATCAGTGCAACTGTGAATATTCGGCTTGACAATGTATCAAATCTGAAGACAATGGCTTACTTTTTTTAGCTAAATAGCTTGATTTATATTTTTATTTCCAAAATTACAAATCATTGTCCAATGAATATTATGCCTTTACATAAATTATATGTAAAAATATATTTGATGCTTATATACGAGTATAGCATAATTATTGTGATGAAACATAAATAAAAGACATTTCCTGTATATATCAATTTGTTTGTTTGTTTATTTAAGAGAACCTGCATATAGTGGTCACCTGTCTATAGTGGTCACTTTCAGCTTACCGCTATAGACAGGTTTGACTGTATTATAAGTGTATGTAAGTTTAATTATACATTTTAAATGGTTTGATTATTTTCAAATAGCAGTTTGAAATTATTCGAAAATAAACAGACATTAACTCAACTGTATAACAAGTTTTATTGAAATTATGTTGTATATGTTGATTATTAATTTAACTGCTGCTCAATCCACATTGCTATCAAGCTAGCTTTATGGCAAGAGAGTAAAATGCGTTGCTTTTATATGTCTCTTCGGCAATTTCTTTCAATTAAACGTATCGAAAATCCATATATTCTTGACTCACAACAGACTTTCAATGACATTTTACACATGCAGTAGCAGTATGATAGGCCTACCGCCAGCTTGTTTGTCAACTGTCTTTTTTTAAATCGGCGCCGTTTCGCGGAATTTTTGAGACGCCTTATTTTCATTGGCGCGTAAAACATATCAAATGCTCATGCGCGCACTGGAAATTAATCGAGTGGCGTCAGAGGCTAGTATTAAGAATCCTACTAGACTTTGGGAACGAGAATGAAAGTTCCTAACCACAACCACATTATACACATTTTGCAGAATAATGCAACATATTAATAATAAAAACTACATAACCATTGAATATATGTATAGCAACGAGAAAAAATTGCTCTATGCTACTTAAAAATTACTTACTGTCAATAAATACACTAATGGAAAGGTACATTTTGAAAATTCTAGGGGCCCCCCAGCGAGATCTGCCTATATACTTTTTTTATACTTGTTTCTTTTTTGTAATTAAATGAGCCGTTCTCTATGTTTGTGTATGCAAGTTAATCTTATAAAGATTGAAATCCCCATTCATCCATTATTTGAGAATAATTTATCGAGGATTTCAAAACATTTATATCTGGGTGACTAAAAGAGAGAGTGTTATCATCTGCATAATTGTACAGTTCTGATTGTTCTACAAAGTAAAAAATAAATATCATTTATGATAATGTTAAAGATCATTTGGCCTAGTATAGAACCATGTTTTACTCCTTTTAAAATTTCAAGCCATATAATTGATGCCTCCCCAATTTTCACCTTATGTTTCCTTTCTGATAAAAAGGTATGAGCTTGGTTGCGCTGTCAGACAACCCGTATGCCAGCAGCTTTAAGACTAGAAGGTCGTGGGGATGCAATCAAAAGCTTTCGACAGATCCATTAAGATTGCTGCCACATGGTCACCCCTATCCAAAACAATCTTCCTGTCCTCAACCATGCGCAGTAAGGCTGTCTGACAGCTGTAACCAGATCTAAAAGCAAATAGAAATACCTTAAAATACTGTTAAAATGGGTATAAAGTTGATCGTTTTAACTCATAGATTTTGGGCATGAAGCCGCATGGTAGGGAGTATACATATAGGTCTGTAGTTTTTTAGATTAAAGGGTCTTCTTTCTCAAAAATAGGGGTAACTTGGACTTTTTTAAGTCTGAAGGAAAGGTAGATGAGTCAATCATAGCATTTATAATTTTTGATGTAGGGTCTGCTAGAGTCTTACCCGAAATCTTTAAAATCTTAGAAGGAATACCATCACAACCTGTGTTTTTTTTGTATTTAATGAATAAAAACATTTGAGAATTGCTTCTTGTGAAACATGACTAAAACTAAAAGGTTCAACTTTTGGGTTATTTTTGTTTATTTGAATAATATTTAGATGTGTTTCATCTAAAACCGTTTGGTTTGTGATTCCAATATTTTTGGCAATATTTATGTAATAAACTCTGTACAAGTATTTAGAATACGTTACAAAAATGAATTTTTATGGACATAAAGTTGGCAGAGTCAGCAGACACAGCAGAAGGGTCGACCATGCTGCTGTGTATCAGCCGCGGATTTAGCCCTGGCTTCAGGGCTGCAGCCCCACATCTCTGCCCAGAGATACGTTTTCCAGCTGAGCTAATAATATACTGTAATGCAATTATGGTCCGTAGTGTGTCTGTTATCAAAGCAGTTAATCCGGTTGCTATCATCCGGTTGTTAATCTCTTGCCTGGGGGCTTTGTTGAGAGTGTAATTATCGACAAGTATTACCATTTCCAAAAATGCTTGAAATCGCTGTTCAGCCGTGTATTCTTAGCGTATCAAACCGTCCCAAGTATATTTATAGAATACACGAATTAGCGCGGTCTGGTAAGGCCATACAATATCGGAATTTTGTTAAGCGTCCGCGTGCTTTAGGTTTTAGAGTCTTCAATCCAAAACAAAACAAAATTGTTGGAGAAATTTTCTTAAATAATTATGTTGTTCCGGGATTCGATAACTGATTTATCTCAGGGAATACTGATAGTTCCTTGTTTCTGTGTATTGGAATAATGAAAATGAGCATGTGTATGTTGTATATACCTTTTATAGAATTACTTTGATCTCACATTAATGTCATAATCATTCATTTACTACCGAGTACTTATTTGTGTGAATACTAGTTTGAAAGACATGTGTTTTCGGTGTGTGTGTTTTTGTGAATAGGTACCTAGCAGGAGCGGATACAGAACAGGGCTGCCTGGTGGGCTGGTAGAGCTAAGTTGGGGTGGGTACGGTGGCGGGGGTACGTGGGCCTCCCCGGAAATGTTTTAAAAATGAAGGTCTAAAGTCGAGCATTCTCGTGCATTTTGGTCATTTTTGCTCTATTTAACTGTCGTAACAGCACAGAATAACCCTTAACTGGAAAATTCCGCATTTTGAGTTTCTAGACTCCCTTAAAATGGCCGTCACGGGCCTTAAAATTGGTATTTGTAACTGGATTTAGTGAATTTCACTTTTAGGAAAGTCGCCCCATAAATGTACTTTTACGCGTGGCTCTCCAAGATGTCTCAGGGGGTCCCAAAGGGGGATATGCCCCCATTTTTCGCTGTGGTTTGAAGGGGGAGCAGCACCCCCTCATCCTTCAAAAAAAAGATCGGGTTCAGTGACTGAAAGCCGGTCACCTAGGGAATAACCTGGCCAAGATGCATGGCTGTCAGTCATTTGGTTATGAAATAAGAGCATCTTGAATTAGCCCTAGTGCGTTATGGTGAAAAGATGACCACTTTCACCAATGTCGCAACCAGTAACAGGTTAACGAACAACAAACAACAAGAAGATATACATATATAAAAGTAACACAGTGAGTAGTGAGTAAATTATAGTTAGTGTCAAAAAAAAAACATAATAACAAGTAAACACACGCTGTAAAAAGCTATTTACCTACTATACAAATAACAAGTATCAACAAATTTGTAAGGAATAGCCAATTGGTGATACAAAAAATTATTTAGAATAATAACAGGTCTTGATTTAAAATCTAATTTTGTATCTTAAGGATATATTAAAAATTGTTTACTTTAACGCCCAATAAAATAAAACAATGGCTTAAATTGTACAAAAAAATGATTGATACAAATCTTTAGTTTGATTTAATAAGGGATGAAAAAAGTAATACGTAAAATTCATTTAAAATTAAATGGAAAATAAAATTAATGAATGAATTTATTATAAGATAAACAAGGAAATCTGAATTCTAAAGCAATCCAAACACATCTGTCAGATCAGTCATCAAAACACCCTTCCAATGGTCCTTTTAATTAAGCTAGTTATTTAGTTATTAGTTTAGTTATTTAATTTAGTAGGAGCAGTAGTCCAGTGGTAGGACGCACGCTTAGGGATCGAGAGGTCCCGGGTTCGAACTCCACCAGGGACACTGCTAATTTCCTTGAGCAAGAAATTTACCTGCGATAGCTTCACTTCACCCAGGTGTAACTGGGTACCTGCGAGGGTGGTATAATTCCGTTGCGCCAAAGTGTCGGCTGCACTAAGCGGAGTTAAAAGACTCCCCAGGGAGATTGATAGATAGATACCAGTAGCCCGATGACCAGGGGTAATAGCTGTAAAGTCGGTGAACGTGTGTAAGCATGAAACTTAGACTATAAAATGCAATTACTAGTGACATAGATCTATATCTCTAGTCAAGCGTGAACAACTTGTTGATTGATAATTACACTCTCAACAAAGCCCCCAGGCAAGAGATTAACAACCGGATGATAGCAATTAACTGCTTTGATAACAGACACACTACGGACCATAATTGCATTACAGTATATTATTAGCTCAGCTGGAAAACATATCTGCGGGCTGAGATGGGGGGGCTGCAGCCCTAAAGCCCGGGGCTAAATCCGCGGCTGCTTAGGTTTGTCAAACGTGAGTCGACGCTTAACATTATTCCAATTTGGAATGGCCTAACGATATGTAAAACCATCGATTTAAATTCGCCCCGCAGTAGGGAAGATAGGTTTGCATTTTTTCAACAAATGCGAGTTTTAAGAAGAAAAACACATTTTGCAATTAGCTATGCATATTTTCTGGTGTTATATTGCAACTTTCTTCAAAATGGTACTAGTTCAAACATTAATAATGGTATTTTCTGGTAATACAAACAGATAACCCGACAAAACATGGCGTCGACGAGTCTATACACACACCCCTATTTTGACTGTTTGATGTCCATTTTTTCATCATGTGACATCAAATGCATCGTTCAGATTGACTTAAGGCAACCGGTGTCGACACAAAAATGCTCAAATCTTGATAATTGTTATTATCGCTGCCTAGGCAGCGCTAATTAACAAGTTGTATACGCTTGACCAGAGATATAGATCTATGTCACTGGCTTGACTGACAGTACCATTGGAACGGTGTTGTTGATTGACTGATCGGACAGATGTGTTTGGACTGCTTTAGAATTCAGATTTCCTTTTTTATCTTATAATAGATTCATCGATTGATTTTATATTCCATCTAATACTTAATGAATTTTACGTGTTACTTATTTTCATCCCACATTAAAACAAACTTAAGTTTGTATCAATTATTTTTTTGTACAATTTTAGTCATTGTTTTATTCTATCGGGTGTTGAAGTAAACATATTATCGTTAAGATAAATCCCGTTACATCTCTAAATAATCTTTAGTATCATGATAATACATGTAATTGAAAAAACTATAAGCCATTAATATACTATGATAGTAGTGTCGTTGACAAGGGAGAAATTTGGACGTTATAAAAATACTTAAAACTTACTTTCAAAATACTAAAATATACATATTTCGTATTTCAATTACATAGCTGAAATACTGAAATCATTATTAATACTGAAAAGTTTCATTCATGCGTTGAAGTTTTTGCTGTAATAATATTAGTAAAACAGATATATTTCTACAGTAAATTGCAAAAGGGATGTTGTATGATGTTATGTAAATCTCTGGCTGCACCAAACATAAAATATCTATAAGTTACTTAAAAAAATGACTGGCTAGATGATCCAGTAAAAATCTGTTACCAGTCCCTTTATTACCCGTGTGTTTATTGATAAGTATTAATTGACGATGTTCGTTCTTAGTGCAGTCAGGGATTCTATATATAAAATCCCTGGCGTAGTGCAACCTCGTTCATAAAAACAGATTTTTTCTTGAATCATAATTTTAAAGAGCGACAAAAAGTATATTTATGAATATAACATACTTCTTTTACATAACTTTTCAGAGAGTTAAGTTTTTAGTTATAAAACGGATATGTAAATTTTAAGGACTATGTAAAAGTTAAAATTACAGAAAGATACCTTTAAGTACCGGCCCTCAAAAAGTTGGTTAGGGTAAATGCAGTGCTAAAAATATCATAATGCGTAATCATCCCTCTTGCCTGAAATCTTTTGGACCAGGCAATATTATCGTAGGTACTTCACATCACCTGTGAATACAGAAATGAATACGTCATTTTCTGTGCAAGTTTCCTTTTATTCTAGCGAACAATTTCAGAATACATATGCAGATATTGAATGCACTAATATTACTCTAGATGCACTGAGGCTTACATTTTCTATATCTGCGACTGAATTTACATATATGAACAAACAAACAAGTGGGCTCTGTAATCAAAATTTGGGCGTCCATTTTGTGTGTATTAAAAACTTATTCATTACACATATTTGCGGAAGTCAGGGGCTAATCATAAAAACGTGTGTACATACGCGAACTGAACTTCTATCTAAAGATTTCAAGATTTTGATGAAATGTCTTAAGAATGGCTTATTTTTTATGAAGTTATTACTATATATGTCTGTAGATTGGATGATTTGTTGTTTTAAGGTATTTATTTGACGCCACGTGGGAACTTTTTTGTGCCTAATTACTTTATTTTGACATCCATCGGTTCCGTCTTAAATTGGTCGATGTTTTGTTAGCAGATGACCATTTATTGTGTCATACCATCTTTGTTTAAATTAGTCGTGTATTGAAAAATCAAGAGTATGGTAGCTCAGTACAGCCCTCGTGCATTTTCTTCGATAGCTTCTAATCTCCGTTTGTGAAATTCTTCGTTGAAGTATATTGTATTTTCGAAATGTTTTGTAGTTTATAATGTATTGTTGACAACAAATAATGTGACCAAAATTTGAGGGCTTCACCACTTGTCGTTGACTTAAATCAGATCGTATTGTAGCAAAGATTTTAAGTTTCGAGTGTGTCTTTGAAATTCTCTCATCGTAAAGGTAAGTTCAACGTAAGTAAGTAATTTCGGAAATTTCGCTATCTTACGTAAGATTATTATGAAACAGTCCCAGTTCTTTATCAGTCCTGCGTTCAGTAAGCATTTAACGTTAGTCAATCACCGTTACCGTTATGAACGGTTAATTGAACGATCCGTTGAAGCGCGAACGTTTAAAGATAGCAGACAAGAAAATCTTTACATCAATTTATTAGAAGAATTCGGAGAGGAGGAATTGTTTTCGTGTTTACTTGTTTTTTGTAAATTTATACATCTAAATCAACGGGAGTAACACCGCCGACTTCGTTGTAATGGCAGTTACTAATTTGCACAATATACTGGAACTATTTTGTTTCAGGTTGTTTCATACTCGCGTACTATATACTTAAACCGTTAGCCGTTTGCCTGAAACGTTTTCTGCTAACAGGCCGTTCAATAATGACATTAGTGAATTATACATATTTTAAGTGTGTACCTTACATTACCTGTGTCCATTATTGGACACCGTACTTTTTGTTTGTACTACTTCTTTCGTGTAAAATTGTATTTTGGACATGTTGAAAATTATTAATTTTAGTATATAGAGATTTTTTATTATACTGATTTCAGACAAAGTATAAATTAATTTGTATTTTTAACTCTTAGTGCATCTGTACGGGGGTGTACACAATCTGATTGAAAGATTTTCTTTTAACTGTTTTCACTGTTCTTCATGTAAACTTGCACAAAAGTTTACATGTTTAAAATCACTTTTTTCATAAAAAATAAATATTACTAAACCACCTTTTTTATATTTTCTATAAAACTTACCTAATTATTTCATTAGGATTAAAATGAAAACTGAAATTTATGAAATTATTTGTAAATTTCAATTATTGCAACCACACCTATTTTAAAGTCATGAAGGACATTCGTAAATTACATAGTCTTTAATCAATAACCGCGGTAATAACATTTTTATGCAATGTAATATTGCCGTGGGCAGACATTAATCCAATCAGTGTCATCCTGTAATAATTCAAGTTTTATGGTTGGTGACCGCAGAATAATGACCCCTTTATCAATAACACTATCAACATTACGGGTATAATACGTATCAGTGCATAACAATGATAAAATTAAAATATATACCAATCATGCTAATCATCTTAACATCAATATACATACATCTACTGTTTTAAGTGAAGCATGGATTTTATATGAAATCTCAGGTAAAAAGTAATATGAATATCACTTCGGTTATATCTCTTTTGAAAGGGGTCTGCATATATTGCCCCTTCGAGGCGGCTGGACCCACTTTTCAAAAATCTAAACAACAAACACACACGCGCGAATTTCTTCAATTTTTTTTATTTCGACGATTTTGTAACAAAGATGGAAGCAAGAAGGCAAAATTTCATTTTACATTTAAAACTACAGTCTTAAAGCTTAGTATCCATAGATTGTGCGTGTAAGAGGAAAAAAATTCAGTTTTAATGCAAAAGTACGTTAATTTTCGATTGAAAATAGAAAAATTGCATGTCAGCAATATTTTTACTCTATTTTTAATATGACTCATAGCAGTCAACATTAAACTCAAATAGAAGCAAGAAGATGTTACTTAAACTCATTGAAAAAAATACCAGATAAAAGGGATGAACTTAACTTTGTGCCTATAGGAGGAAAATATTTACATATCTTAATATAATGCCGAAAATTATGTTTATAATATTTTTTACTCTGTATTCTATATGAAAAACTTCTCTATCGATTCAACCAATATCGATTTTATCTACCTCAACAAGGGGGACAACTTTCGGCCGATTATCACAATAAGTTGGGTATGATTCCCTATCAGCTGGTTGATATTTTTTATATGCATAGTCGGTTAAAAAGCTCTGTACAGCGTATGTTCACTTATCATTATGTTTTTTGACATTTAATAAAATTTACTTACTACTCACATTCTTACTTTTATACATGTATATCTTCTTGTTGTCTGTTGCTTGTTAACCCTAACTGGTTCCAACATGGGTGAAAGTGGTTATCTTTTCACCATAACGCAACAGGGCTATTTAAAGATGATCTTATTTCATTACCAATTGACTGACAGACATGCTGCTGGGCCAAGTTATTCCCAGGGTGACTGGCTTTTAGACAATGAACCCGATCTTTTCTGGCGATGAGGGGCACTGCTCCTATTCAAACCCCAGCGACAAAGTGGGCATATCCTCCTTTGGGACCCCCTAAGCCATCTTTATATGGGAGAGGCGGGCGAAATAAAGTCATTTTTGCTACGTCCTAAAATAAAATTCATTAAATCAAGTAAAAAATACCAATTTCAAGGCCCGTGACATCCATATTAGAAGGGGGGTCCGGACACTAAAAAATGCGGGATTGACCAGTAAAATGTTAATCTGTGCTAATATAAATAAAACAAAAATGACCAAAAAATGCACAAGAATGCTCGATTATAGACCTACATTTATCAAAATTTCCGGGGGAGCCCCTCTTACCCCTACAAAAGGGAGGGGACACCCCTCTCGTACCTATCCCAAGTTGGGTCTACCAGACCCCCCAGTCAGCCCTATTCTGTAACCGCCCCTGTGTATGTTGGCAGAGAGATTGAATTGCAGCAGAAGAATTTAACTTTCTGCTGGTTCTGCTGGCAGAAAGAAAACATAACAGCAGAACAATAAAATATTAAATAATTACATATACAAGAGAAAAAGAAACAATGACAACATCGCGAGTGTAGAAAGTAACCCTATTTTGGGTTTTGACTGACATCCTTCTGCTATTAAAAAATAATGTTTTTCCACAGTGATAATATGTTTTATTAATATTATATTTTATATGTGCCTGCACATTGTCACAAAATAAACCAATATAACATTTAACAATTTCTACTTTTAAACAAAATAACAGGCCTTAGAGATCAAGTTTTAATATTTCATTTATATCGAAGGCATTGGCTAGAGTTACGGTACTGTAACTCTAGACCAAGGTTCTAGAGTTACGGAAGTTCCGTAACTGTAGACAACACTTGCAAGGATATGCTAGAGTTATGGAAGTCAAACAACATGCGTATGATTCAACTTGTAAACATCGGAAAACTCAAAAGACAAGTTTCTTGTAAAATTCCCAAAATATGGAAATCAGTATTTATACTTAAAACTTTCATCCATGTAACAAAGACAATAATAATCTGTTCGCATACATTTACTAATTATCTTGATGTTACAATAGTACCAGCTTATCCAGCATTTAATAATCCCGAGCCTTGGGCTGATACACAAAGGTAAGTACTTTATTACTCATAATTAAACATACAAAATAATAAATACAATAAATAAAAAGTACATGAATAATATATCGTACAAACACCTGATCTCGTTCCTCACCTGATTTCGGTCCTTTCATAAAAAAGTTGTTTACTTTGCTATTTTATTGCGTATGACGTCATCAATTCGTGTGCACAATGTCAAGTAAACAATCAACGCAACTACAACTGTCAAACGAGAATAATGCGCAAGAAACAGGTTTTTAGAATGAAAATTTTGTGATGGTGAATATTTTTCAGTAAATCCTTATTACCTTTTTCTGCTCTGTCAGTACAATCAATTAAATATTGTTTAAATTTTAAAAGTATGTTATAATAAAAAAAGCACATGGCTGGTAGCCCTTGCTCATAAAGTCACGTGACAGTCATGTGGCAGCTAATTATGACGTCACAAAGAGCCAAATACGGTAGAAGTGCGAAATTAGGTCATCTATTTTTAGCCGCCATGACAGTTTTCAGAAAATGGTCGTGTTTTTTTGGAAGAATTAGGATTTGTTTTAAATATAAAATATCAGCAAGTATATGATAAACAAATGGAATATAGATTAAAAGGTTCGTTTTTAATGTATTTTTCTGAAAGTATTGTTGCATTAATTAGAAATGGTTCATTGAGTCCTTAGAGGTGCGAGAACCCGTGTGTCCACCATAAATAATCTTACCAAATCTATGGGACTGAACACAACACATTCACACCAGTTTTCCTTTCTCAGTGATGTTAATTCTGCTGTAAGTTATTAAAAAGGTGAAGTTGTTGAATATGAACAGAAATAGGTGTCAATTAATTACCAAATAACCATGACGTTATCATTAAGTTATTACTTATAAGAATTATTACTTTGAAAGCCATCAATTCAAGTTTCCAAAGAACGCTGTAGTCGCGAAAACATATGACAAAGTACCAACAAAGATATTCAAAGGCGTGTTCAATGAAACAAACAACCGCAGCACAAATAAATGAATGAATATCATAAAGAACTAAAATTAAAACCTTAAAATACATACAGAAATTACTGGTTTGGCAAATAATTTCAAAGTCTCTCAAACCACATCTCACCTCCTTGAAGAATGGCAGAAACTAACAAACCGCGGGAAATAAATGAAGGAAAGAATTAAAATGAACCAAAAGGAGTACATTGAAACGAAAAGACTGCTAAACCAAGCCGGTTACAATTACTGTACGCGCCATTTTGGATATTACTTATAAACTTACCGGATGTTAAATATACGGCGATATGACGTTGTCGTCTTCAAAGTGTCACATACTAAGTTTACTTAAGCGATAAGTTATACTGTAGAGTTGGATTATAATTTGGACTGAATATGTATAACTTTGGACGGAATTTAAAGCAAATATTTATAGGAAGTAGACAATTTCAATAGTAATTTTAATTGTGAATAATTTGCAAGTGTCTAGTAAAGAAGTCGGCGATTTTCGAACGTTAAATTGACATAAATTTCGTGAACAAAAATAGGAATTTAGCTTGATAAAAAGAGCTTAGTACTTGGAGGGAATGTTAAATGAATTGTTAGAAACTCAATGTTTTTGTGAAAAAAAATCAAGTTTGTCATTCCACTCCAAAGCTTTAACGAGAATATAAACGATCTCGTGTTAAAAAATACGGTGATTATACCCATTTAAATACCCACCAAAAGTCAGCAATGTTACTAAAAACTCGGCAGTTGTTTAGTAGAAAAATCGCGTTTTTTTTAAATAAATTGGCTAATTCCACAAAAAAGCTCACTACTTATCGTACATTGTACATGTAGGTAAAGCGTCGTAATTCTTTAGATAGTATGCATGCAAATCTTGGGGGGGAAATGCCGAGACTTTTCAATTCATTGAATTGGTAAATGTTTTAGGTAAAGATCACCGCCTTTAAACGTGACAATGTAAAAACATATTATTTATCAAATTGAAGACATTTTGCGTTTGAATCTGTCCAAAATAATGGTCCATTTTTCATTCGAAAATCGCCGTTTTTTCTTACAAGACAATTAAGATTTTTTACTGTAAAAATGCTAAAGAAATCGTCTATTAAAAAGATTTTAATTCTGTCCAAATTACATATATTCAGTTCAGATTAAAATCAACTATAATCGCTCAAGTGAACTTAGTATGTGACACTTTGAAACGACAACGTCTTATCGCCGTATATTAAACATCTGGTAAGTTTATTACTAGTAATATCCAAAATGGCGCGTGTAATAACAATAGTATAAGTCACGTCGGTAAATATTTGTTTATTTCGAGTATTAATGAATATAAACAAGTTCTCCGACGCTTAAAAGTTGAACCATACGCAATTGGCATGTTATTTGACTTCCGTAACTCTAGCCTACATTGTACCCTTGCAAGGGTTGTCTACAGTAACGGAACTTCCGTAACCCTAGAACCTGGGTCTAGAGTTACAGTACCGTAACTCTAGCCACTGCCAATATAGAAAGACACATGTAAAATAGAACAAGGTAAAATCGAGTTTTCAGCTTTGATATGGTTAAATGTTAAAATCTTTTAGTACACAAGTATAAAAACATGTACGTTTATTTAGTAATAACAGTCAGGAAGTAAAAAACAACATTTTTAAAACCAAAAGCAGACATATTTTAACTTTCTAAATTTTAACAAAACATATATGATTACTTCTTGTATTTTATAAACAACTAAAACTTTTTTAAATCATTGTAAACATAACGAATGGTATTTACCCTTACTTTAACTGTGACTTCATAGTCTCTCGAACTTATATCTCTTTCGTACAAGCTTTCAAGGTTATCGAACTAACCTCTGTAGTAACATGACGAAAATGAGTTCGCGCGTGCGCCTCGATGTTTTTTACAGGTTTCGGTTTAACGTAGGTAATCGCTTTATGTACAACAGATTTTATGCGTACAACAATTAAGCAGGTCCCGCCCCGATATCACTAGTTTATTAAACCACGCCCCCTCACCTCACTATTAATGAAATAAGACTATGTAATTTTACCTTGCTGGTTGCAAATTAACGGGTGAAATGAAAATCAAAGCACTGAAAGCACTGAAGCTCATATATATATATATGAATATATCTGAACCATTTTAACTCCGTTAATTGGTTGAAATGAGCCTCTATTAACATGTGATTGAAATGAAAGTTAATTATGAGTACCTTGTTATTATTATTTGTATATTTGAAGGTGTGCAAATAAGAACTTAAAATTACTTTTGTGACAGGCCATGAAATATACATTGTAAATGATTAACCGTTAGGCGGGTCCGGGGCGCCCCCTTAAATTGCGAGAGCAAAAGTAGTTTTATTATGAAATATATAATATTAATTGGAAAAAGGTATATATGAGAAATATATTTCGCACTCTACGCGTGCAATAAGCTACATATATAAGACTTGAGAGTATAGAACAATGACACACAGTACTTTAAAACGTACAATTCACAAACAAGATACTAAGATGACCCAACCGGCTGTAATAAAATTCGCTTGATCTTGACACTCTGTGTCGCAATTTGAAAGTATTCTCCGTCTTAAATTTAAAAAGACTCTGCCTTTTAAAAGACGTGGGATTTTAAGCACCTGTTGATTTTTTATTATGTATATAGATGCGTTTTATAGTATACATTGGAAAATAATTGTTGATGTCCTGAAGTCTCCAAATGGTATCAAATTAAAGCGTGCGTAGATATCTAACCAAAGGATAGCAAAAAACTACAATAGAAAGCATGCTAGGGTTCGTATTTGGCAAATCTGCCCAGTTGTTGTACGCGCAAATCTGCTTAGTTGTTGTGCATAGAAATTTGGACGATTTCGGGTCATCATTTCGTCAATAATGCAGCTTCAATCTTCAACAAGGTATCAAATGGAAGCGTACGTAGGTCTCTAGCCTATAGTTAGCAAAAATCAGCACTAAAATATGTGCACGCGTACTTATTGTTGAAATCTGCCTAATTGTTGTGCACAGAATTTGGGCTATTTTGGAGCTTAAATTCACTAATTGAGCAACTACACGTCAATTTTATTTCTCATATTATTTCTCCGATTTTTTTCAATCGGTCAATAAACCTGCTTGAATTTACAATGTGTTACATAAAATATACAATCACGTGACAATGACAGTATGCATAATCAATAACATACACTTTATATGCATTATAGTATTTTTGTATAGTGTAATAAGGGTAATTTTTTTATGAAAAATCAATCGAAACACAAGCAAGTATCACAGTATACAAGGTTTAAAAGTGTTATATGTTATCACTTTTTTACACACTATTTTTAACAAATGTTTTAATTCTGGGTATGTACCTGAAATTTGGAATAGAACTTTCATAAGACCTATCCCAAAGGGTTCGGGGGATCCTAAAGACCCTCTTTCATATTGGGGTATTGCTATCACCCCAGTTGTATACAAAATTTATTGTTCTCTTCTTAATAGTAGAATTTCTTCTTGGACTGATATGAATGATATTTTTTTTGAAGGTCAAAACGGATTTCGTAAGGGAAGAAGCACAGTCGACCATATTCATTCTTTGACCAGTATTATTGACTCAAGGAAGAAACACAAACTCTCCACCTTTTGTGCCTTTATTGACTTTAAAAAGGCGTTTGATAGTATAAGTAGAGAATTACTTTATACAAAACTGACTAAATTGGGTTTCCATTCAAAATTAATAAATGCAGTTAAGTCCCTTTACCATGGGGTTTTATATTCTGTAAAACTTAATAACTTTGTCACAGACTGGTTCTCTGTTAACACTGGGTTAAAACAAGGATGTTCATTATCACCAATATTATTTAGTATCTACATTAATGACTTGGCTTTAAAACTCAAAGCAACTTGTAAAGGAATTGATATTGATGGTGAAAATATTCCAATACTATTATATGCTGATGACATTGTGCTTATAGCTTCATCAGAAAATGATCTTCAATGTATGTTAAATATTCTTGATACTTGGTGCTCCAAGAATGTAATGTCTGTTAATCCTACTAAATCAAATATTGTTCATTTCCGAAACCCTTCTGTAAGTCAATCTGATTTCATTTTTAGACTAGGGGACACTACTCTTGAATATACTAAACAATATAAATACTTAGGTTTAATGTTGACTGAACATTTGGACTATTCTATTTCTGCAAAATTTGTGTCACAATCAGCTAATAGAGCTCTGGGTCTGCTCATTGCTAAAAGCAAAGTATTTGGTGGAATACCTTATAATGCCTTCACAAAATTATATGAAGCAACTGTTGTACCTGTAATCACCTATGCTTCATCAGTATGGGGTGTGAACTCTTTCTCTTGTATCAATGCAATCCAAAATAGAGCTGCTAGATATTTTCTTAATGTCGGGAGATATACTCCAAATGCCGCAGTCAATGGTGATATAGGTTGGACTCCCATAGTTTACAAATGTTGGAAAACAGTACTTTCTTGTTGGTACAGATTTTGTAGTATGGAGTTTTCCAGATTCAATAAGAAAATTTTTGTATGGGCTAATAATTTAAGCAATAGTAATTGTAAAAATTGGAACTATAAAGTCTGTCAGAAATTTAAACATTTTAATTTTGATATTTTTTGCGATATAAATTTTTCAACTACGAAACAAGCCATATTTTGCAATATGTTGCCTGCAATTCTGAATGATTTTGTACAGAACTGGAATAGGGATATTAATCAAGTCACTTCTAGGACGGGTATAGGGGGTAATAAGCTTAGATTGTATAAGTCTTTCAAAGATAATTATAAAACAGAACCATATTGTAACATTGTTTTTAATCGCTCCTATAGAGGGGCTCTTGCAAAATTTAGAAGTGGTACTGCTCCTATAGGTATTGAACTGGGAAGATATAATGGTTTAGATGTAAAAGACAGGACATGTTTTCATTGTCATGGATTTGTTGAAGACGAAACACATGTTATGTTACACTGTCCTCTATACAGCACACTTAGAACAGAATTGTTAGTAAAAGCTTCAAACCTTAATACAAATTTCAATATACTCAGTGTTTAGAAAAGATGTGTTATCTGTTTTCAAATTCTGACATTGTATTTTTAAGTGCCAAAACCTGTTTTAACATTTTAAAAAGACGAAAAACAATTCTTTATAGTTAATTTGATACCTGATTTTATCCCTGTATAGATCATATGTAATTTATTTTTGTGGTAGAACATTACTTAATGTCAAAACGTTTGTGTTTTGTTTTTCTTTTAAAGTTTTAAACATTTTATCTGTATAAATGTTTTTAATTGTTTGACACATATTTAGAATAATGCTGTCTCTCATATTTCTTTTTAGAAAGGTTTACGTGTTTTATGAAATTGTGTATATATAATTGTTTTATTATATTGTACATGTAAAGTGAGACATTAATAAACATATCTTATCTTATCTTATTTTATATTAAATATTATAAATTATATCAAAATATTTAAGACACGCAGGAGAAGGTGATTTTTAACAATTTTGTTAATAGAGAGAAAAGCAAGCGAGATAACTTTAACCTGGTAAAAATAGCATTGAACAATTAAAAGAAACCTGACAACCAAATAACAATGATATACTGATATAATGTTTTGGGAAAGAAGATTTGAATGAAAGGAATTGGATTTGAGCGAAAGAGAAGAAGACTTTGATTGTCAATCTTTAACATGTGACAACGGATTTATATTGTATATAGGTTTGTCAGAGACAATATATAATTATATTAATATATATACTATACTCTTAATTTAAAATAATTTTAAGCAAGAACAAGTAATTTGTGGAAAAAAACACATAATTGTACTTATATAGAAGATTTAAATCTTGTCCGCATATACATTCAAATATACACAAAATCATAAGAATATACTATTCATTAACATTTTAATATTTCAACTGCTTAGTATCGGTTAATTTACCATTTAAATTAGTTAAACTTATTCATGCAGCCACTATATATATGATTAGGCGGAGTTAAATGTAATAGGAAGGAGCTATTTTTGGGCGGGATCTGCCTAAATTATTCATACAGGCACTTTATATGGGTGGGCGGAGTTATAATATATTAGGGTGGAGCTATTATGATGGGGATCTGCCTATTTGTTGTCTGCCTAATTGTTGTACATAAAGATTTTACGTTTAAGGTAACCCGTGAAAACTGTAATCGTATTATATTACAAGTATTAGCATTTCCAAAAATGCTTGAAATCGACGTTTAGCCGTGTATTACAACATCTCCTTCCAAGTAATATACGTCAACGCTATTAGCCGTGCCAAGCCTATTTAGAGAATATCGGGATTTGCGTGACCCGCTAACTATATGTAAAACATTTTATTAGACCTTTTTGATTCATTGTACGGAACCTTCGGTTCGTACATGTCGAGTTTTATATACAACCAAATTCAATGAACTTTGATCAGCTACAGTCTATATACATGTGTGATTATACATTATTTACGTTAGTCAGTTTATAACTTGAAAATGGCTGGTATAATGAAAGTTGATTTCCTTACTGGTATGAGACGAATGTTTTATGCGGTGTCAGTAAATGAATCTTCTTTCAAGAACACGAAAGACGTACCACAATATATAAATGAGGTATATTTTTAATTATATAAACTTTACTTCACTATAATAGGGGCGGCTCGTGTTTGTTTGTTTTTTTTTTGGGGGGGGAGGGGGCTCTCTTTAATTAATATGGAATGGAATTCCAATATAGTGCTTTGAGAATGAGGTATATATATATTTACGGGTGTATTTTTTTATTTCCATTCCTAATTAGCAATGATATTATTAAAATGTCTATGCTAGGTATATCATATAATTAATCTAATACTGTACTCCAAGTCTTGTAATTTATGGCGAACAATTTTCATATTTATGATATGTCATCTAATTTTCTAACTGCTGTTAGATCTTGTCAACATCTTTCTATAAATGAGAAGGAATTGTTTATAAATTGTACTTTATATCATTGTATTACTACACTCCAAGTCTTGTAATTTATTGATTTATTGTGGACATTTTTCATATCTTATTTATTTATATAAATTTTCCTATAGATATACGTCATAATGGAAAAAAAACTTTGCTTGGGCAATTTAAGGGGGGGTAAGCTGCCCCCCCCCCCCCTGGAGCCACCCATGGATATTATGCCAGTTGAGCATTTTTATATTTTCAGGCTACTCCCTTTTTCAACATGTTTATGCTAATGGAGTTAGTGATTTCATTTTTAATGCAAGATGGCAAATTTAGAATGAATGATGCGTTTACTTCAATAAGTGCAGGAATGTTCTCAAGAATCCCTTTGTAAGATTATTATATTTTATAATAATGGGCGTGGCCGAGTGGTTATATTTTATAATAATGGGCGTGGTCGAGCGGTTATATTTTATTATAAATGGCGTGGCCGAGTGGTTATATTTTATAATAATGGGTGTGGCCAAGCGATTATATTTTATTATAATGGGCGTGGTGGCACGGTTATATTTTATTATTATGGACGTGACAGAGCGGTTATATTTTATGATAATGGGGGTGGCCAAGCGGTTATATTTTATTATAATGAACGTGGCCGAGCAGTTATATTTTATTATAATGAGCGTGGCCGAGGGGTTATATTTTATTATAATGGGTGTGGCCGAGCGGTTATATTTCATTATAATGGGCGTGGCCAAGCGTATATATTTTATTATAATGGGCGTGGCTGAGCGGATATATTTTATTATAATGGGCTTGGCCGAGCGGTTATATTTTATTATAACAGATCATGTGACCAAGCAGTTATGATGTCGGGCTGGTAATTATTGGATAGCCAGCTCTGCATTTGTTTAACTATCTTCACGAACCTACCCTGTTGTTTGGACCTTGAGCAAGAAATTTTATCCTACCAGCTTAGGACTGGCGGTCCTGGATGCTGACTCAAAAGTGATGAAACTTGTTTCACAATCAAGATAAAATAAATTAGTATTTGATAAACTCAATCTGTTTACAGCCCTGTGTAAATTACCCGCTCCTACCACTGATACTTAACCATGTAGGGCAGTTGTCAGTCACTGACAGAAGTATGTGTCTAGTAACTGGTTAACAGCTAAATATAGAGATTAAATTAAGCCTTTCTAGGAAGGATGATTTGGTTTGCTGACCGACATGATATGACCTATACCATGAGTTGCTTTGGCATTAAACCCTACACAAAATAAGGCCACAACAAATTGATCATATGTTCTAAGGATTCACTCGCACCTTAATTTTGATGGTTTTTACAAAAAAAAATATTTCCTCGCTCGCTCATGAAAATTTGGTCAGACCGCTATATAAAGCAAGTGAATAAAGACTTTTTTCTTCGCTCGCTTGCCCCATTTTTTTTTCAGAAAAATCTGTAGAACATATGATCAACTTGTTGTGGCCTAATAAAACAGAAAAGCTTTTATGGCTGTATCTGAGCCTTATTCCAAGATTGATATAATGATATAATACCACAACCACATTATACACTGTTTGCAGAATAACACAGCATATTTATAATAAAAACTAAATTATAATTAATTCTATGTTAAGCACCGAGAAAATTTGCTTAAAAATGACTTACAGGCAAGAAATACACTAATGGACAGGTACATTTTCCAAATTCTAGGGGGGGGTCCAGACCCCCCTGACCCCCACCCCCTGCTAGATCCACCTATGGCATCTGAGCCTTATGACATAATTTCACATTCCAAGATTGACATAATGATATGATACTGTTTTACTGTGGTAGAATTTCTTATGGTTCCTTTTAAATCAGCGCTGTACTTCTAAATTTTAAAACCAGAGCTCTCACTAGACATAAAAAGTCATGCATCAATGAATTTTATTATTCATAGCTTAAAATTTTATTGATTTATTTTACTGGGTTTAATGCCTTGTCAACACATTTTAGTCATTTTACAGCATCCAGTGCACCTAACCTAGCTTTCCTGGACCATTGTCTATAACCAGTACTCACCTACCCTACCACAAGACTGGAAACTTCTCCATAATATCTAATCAATGGAGAAAAATTGACATTATTGTCAATTTTGATGGAAGGGTATAACCTCCTTGGGTGGGATTTGAACCCAGACTCCCCCTGGAACACAAGATTCCAACTCCTCCTAGCATGCTACCAACTGCACATCCGACCCGGGTTAAACTCAATTTTTTGCATGATCTTTTAATGTTTGACAAAATTGATTTAACAAGTACTGTCAGCTATAGATAAAGGGTCAGTCAGGCAACCAGAAACATAACAGTTCTTGAGGCCTTATCTTCTTCTTCTCGTTCCCTCTACTACCTCAGGCCGGCCACTTCAATGAAGGTTGCCGTCTTCTTCGATCCCCCATTGCGCCTAATAGTTTCCTTTTTAACTTGGTCTCCATTGAGGCCTTATATGACATGTATGTTAAATTTTGAAGCCGCGGCCGTGGCATAGTGGTTAGCATGTCTGACTTCGAATCTGGAGATCCGGGTTCGAATCCCGATCGCGGCAGGTCATACCCTACACATGAGTTGTCGGCTCGTGGTAGGGTAAGTTAGTACTGGTGATAGAAAAAGTGTCCAGGAAACCTATAGTAGGAAGAGCTGGCCGTCTTGTATATGACCTATATATGTGTTGAATGCGACGTTAAAGAAAAAAAAAAAAAAGTTAAATTTTGATATTCTTCAGAATTTTCCTTCGTTCTGTGACAATGGCAGGTTATGTATGGGTACATGAAAACTATTGTATATACGAGTTACCTTGGAATAGTCCATGGACTTGGTGGATTGGATTTTTAGCCATGGATATGGCTTATTATTGGTTCCATAGATTTGCTCATGGTAAATGATTGTATTTATCATCAACATCACTATTATCCTCACTATTATCATTACTATTTCAAATATCATAATCACCACTATCATCATCATCATCGTCATCACCATCATTATCATTGAATTATCTTTAACTTAAAAAAAATATTATCATCATCATCACCACTACCATCACCATCATCATCATCACTATCATTATCATTAAATTATCATCTTTAACTTTAGCAAAGTCATCATCATCACCATCATCATCATCATTACTATTATCAAAATCATAATCAACATCATCATCACCATCATCATCATCATCATTACTATTATCATAATCAATGTCATCATCATCAACACTGGTATACTGGTTAATACTGGGTACATATTGTCATGTTTTCTAATCATGAAAATTCAAGGGAACATAACTAGTAATATCTTATATATTAATATTTTCTAATGATTTCAAATAATGAGGATCAATTTTCAAAGAACACAAATTATAGAATTTTGATAAATTTCTGCAGATCTCATTTAGAAATGAAGACAATATAAGGTTCCTACATTTCAAAGTCTTAGCCATTGCCTTAGATTTACTTAAACACTAGCTCAATGTATTATGTTACATAGCAAAGTGTAAAATAAACTGCTAGCCTGAGTATGTAAAATGAGCAATATCTACTGCCCTGAATCATTTTTCACTAGTCTTGGGGTTCGGGGCTTGTGGGTTAAGCTGATAACTGAAAACTGAAGTAATAATCTTTTATAACTTTAATGATAACTAGCTTTTGGTATTTTTTTTTCAGAAGTAAATTTTTTGTGGTGTTTCCATCAAACTCACCATAGTTCAGAGGACTACAATTTTTCTACTGCATTAAGACAGTCAGCTATGCAAGTACATACTTCATGGGTATGAATATGTTCTCTTTGTCAGGTTCCTAGTCGTACATTGACGGGTAAAAGTATGTCAAGCAAGGCACTATAATGGCGACTCTATATGTATTGTACAAGGTATCGGATAATTCAAATGAACATTTCTCACTATAGTCTTAAATCAAAGTAACTTTGTACAAATACTACAGTGTATTCCATATTTTTAGTTGTTTGTTTACATATATGCTAAAAAAGTATCCTAAATACTGACTAGAAATAGTCAAAGTCTGAATCATGTCTACTTTGCAGACATATTTTTTGGGTAATCATGCACTAAATATTACCATGTGTGGGTGCCACCATTATTGCGCTTTGCCTGACTGTGCAGGATAGTGGAAAGGGGCAGGTAATCCAGACTGTATGTTCACTATACAAGGCCATACTAAAACATCATTAATTGCTCTCTTATTGCCTTGTTCTTCCTCTCAAAATTTGTTTTCCCTTTACGTGTCAATTTTTATGATATTTTGGCTGACTACTCTGTGTACTCTGACATATTTACTTGTTAACGTTTATGAGATCAGAGACATATCTAATTCCCTGATGAGATGTATACAATTTTCTAGTTATAAACTTATGCAGTCCAATACAGGGCTAGACATAATTTTTTTTTGTTGGCTGCTTGATTGGACAATTTTAATCTTCTGTTTAATCTACTTGCCCAAACCAAATGTTTTTATTGGCAGTAACAGGTTGGCCTAACCAAATTTAAGTTTTCAGGGGCAATCAAATGATCTTTAGCCAACCTTGCAATACAGTCCATGTTCTTATTCGTACCCCTTCTAGACTGGCTTGAATGTTCAGATTAAAGATTATTCCAGAATAGGGAGTTTTTTTTGGGGGTTGGGGGCGTAATTTTTTTATAAACAAGCATATAATCAGCAAGGCAAATATCTGCAAAAATTTATTCAGGGAAACGAAACTGGTAAAAACCAAACTCATATTGAAATTAACTGATATATACATGTAGGTTAACCGTTAACCCCCTAGTATCCACTGTTTCCACTCTATTTCCAGGTATTCTACCTACCGATGGCATTGTTTATTCCACCATCTATATTCCTGGTCCATCAAGAACTCAATACATTGTACCAGTTTTGGATTCATACACAATATGTTAAAACTCTCGGACCGTTAGAATACATCCTGAATACGCCGAGTCATCACCGAGTGCATCATGGGAGAAATGCTTACTGTATCGACAAGAATTACGCTGGAACATTAATCATCTGGGACAGAATGTTCGGTAAAATAGGTTTTGTTGTTTGTAATTAGGCCATGCCAAATTTGAATTTTGTTAAGCGTCAACTACATGCCCATTCTAGCCAGTATTCACACAAATAAATACTTGGTAGTACATGAATGTTTAAAACATTAATGTGAGATTAAAGTAATTGCATAAAAAAGGATATACAACATACACATGTATGTTTACATTAATCAAATACACAGAAACAAGGAACTATCAGTATTTCCTGAGAAAAATCAGTCATCTAATTCCGGAACAACAGAATTATCTAAGAAAATTTCACCCACAATTTTGTTGTTTTTTGGATTGTGGACTCTAAAACCTACGCGCATGTGGACGCTTAACAAAATTCCAGTATGACATGGCCTTATTTTAACCTGAAATTGGGCCTGAATTCTGCCTATTCAGAATCTAAAAAATAATGATAAAAAACCCTCTAAAATATTACCAGAATTTTATAATTGGCGTGATTTTTTTGGGGGGGGGATTAGTACTAAGTGCACAGTAGCTAGTCATCAGGCAGTCTAAATAATTGGGATATGAAAGTGGTTTTCGGTATAGACCTTCAAAGTAGCATACACTATAATATCTTGTTTGTAGGTTTTTTGTTACCTTACAGAAATTATTGGTTGCCCAAACAAAAAAGTGGTTGTCCCAGGCACCTGGCCACCCGCTAATTTTGTAGTCTGACATCTTCTGTTTTAGGCCACAACAAATTGATCATATGTTCTATGGATTCGCTCGCATCTTAATTTTGACGGTTTTTACAAGAAAATATTTTTATTTCTTTGCTCGCTCATAAAAATTTGGTCAAACCGCTATATAAAGCAAGTGAATAAAGACTTTTTTTTCTTCGCTCGCTTGCCCCATTTTTTTTCAGAAAAATCCGTAGAACATATGATCAACTTGTTGTGGCCTTATTATTATGTTTGTAGCAAGATCACCATGTGAATTAGATTTGCTTTTATGACAGTAAAGATTTTAAATGAGGTTATTCTAAATTTTGGATGATAATTAATTGGTCAATGGAAAACAAGTCTAACTACATACTATGTATAAATGAAGGCGGGTGTAGACTGGTTTTGTTCTGACCCATTATTATGTTTGATTTTATTCCAGGAACATTTGTTAAAGAAGGGGATGAAGTAGCATATGGTTTAACACATCCAATAAATACATTTGAACCATTCAAAGTTCAGGTATGATGTTTTATATATGTCAAGGTCATTGTACTATGGTTAGTGACCTTGAATTCTAATCAAGCTATCCCAGATAAAACCCAAAAGTATTCTCCCCCCCCCCCCAAAAAAAAAAAAAAATTAACAATATATTTGATTGTTTTCAATGCAAGAAGAAGTGTGGCTATGTCACATAATTTATTCATGTCTTTTGCTATGTTTATGACATTTAAATAAATGCCCCTTATCAGTCAATCAATATTGTGTTTGCGTTATAACTTATCCCATACTAGTTCATCCCAGTCAGTGTTTTCTGTTTCAAATTTTGGACAATACATAAATATGTATTCTGATCTCACTAGGTGAAATAAAAATATATCTTACACTAAATTTTGCCAAATATCCTCTACATATTTGATGATTAAAAATTGATAATAGAACTAGGCATTGGGGAGTGGTTAGTCATTTAGACTGGTAATCATTTAATAACTAGCTCCGTGTTGGTTCAAATTTTATCAGGGAAAGATAACTGACTAAAGTCCATGATAAAATCTGAAGCAATCCAATTGGTAGGTAGGTCCTTACAGTCGGAATCCTCAGATTTTATCATTGAAGTCTTATTTAAGGATAACAAAATATTTCATCTAATATCTTTCTTGTTAATGAAGATATTAACAGAAGTGATGAAATTTAGATAGTTATTTCCCATAAAAATACTTAGCTTGAATTTCAAACAAATTAAATGATTTACAAAAAAGTTATTGAAGATTAATTTTGGCAAATTGACATTGAAAAGTAAGGGTAAAATCTGAGTAATCCAACTAGTTGGACCTATCTATTTTAAGAGTATACAAGGGGAAATAACTGACTGAAGTCCCTTATTGCATCCAAAACCTACCTTGTTGTTTCCTTAAGCATAAACTTCATTCATTTAGCTCAGTACTTTCGGACCAGTAAGCAAACGCAAAAGCTATTAATCTAAGTTGTAAAAACTTATTATGATAAAATAAAATTATCTGATTGTTTTCAGTTTGGTTACAGCCAATATCTAATAGATAGGTTCTTCAATATGTCTGGAATTATGAACAAAATAAAGAATTTTCTCTATGGACCTGGTTGGTTGCCAGGGAAACCAAGAACAGGTGATATCAATGATATTCCAGTGGTAAGTTATAACATGTAATCAAGATTGGTTGTAGTTGAGAGTAAAGCAAGAACCAATATGATTAAAACCCGATCGAAAATTCTATGCTCACCTACACTAATTTAAGATCTGGCTTTTTTGTAATGAGGGTCATGTTCTGGTGACCTTTTTTCATTATTATATTCATGATGCAATTCATTGTATTAAGTAACTTGCTTACATTGTCTATGTTCTAATTTGAAAAGAGTTGTCCAATCACAGCCTGTGAATAACACCCTAGTCAAATAAGCTCGCAAACATCAGTCTAAAAATAGAAATTACGGAATCAAGATGCTATTAATAGTGTTCCGTCTAGATGAAAGCTAACCATTGATACGGCAGTAGGTAACTAGTACTTCATTGTAGTAAATGATAGCATATGAGATCACAATGTAATTGATAATGTTACCCTTTCACAACTTGGTCTTATAATTCATACAGGTTGAGAAACCTATACAAAGATATGATGTGAAGATACCTGGATGGTTAAATGTTTATGTATTGATACATTTTGTGCTCTTTTTTGCTGGATATCAAACATTAATGGACAAAAAAGGGGTAAGTTACCGTTAGATTACAGCAGAGATTATAACCAAATGACTCTCGCTTTTAATAAAATAAACAGCTTGTGTCCAAAAAACTCAAATTTTTTTACTAGATTTTTGCTTGTGTCATTTTTTTAAGCCAATGTTAGTCTTTCTTGTAATTTTAAAGTTTTATTCATTCATATGTTTGTTTGTGTAGTCTAATAATTTATCATTTTCCACAAGTCATTGTCTTAAACCACTAGTCTGAAGCTTTTGACTGGTGAAAATTGATTTAGACCTGTGAAAAATTCTTGTGTCATATTTTCAAGGAAAAGTTAGCCAATTTCTATAAAATATATAAGATTGGGCCTATGCTTTAGAAATGAAAAGCAGTAACTGTTCCAAAGCATCTTTCTGCTAAAGCAAATTGCATTTTACCTGGTTATTTTTGTAAAATACTTTCAGTAACCCCATGAAGATGTATTTTAATGACCTTATTATGATTCATTAACACTACATCTACAATTCTATAAAGGGCTATAACTCTGGATGGATAATTTTATGAATTATCTCCCTTTTTTGTTTTTCAAGGTTATAAATTATTTAAGATTGTACTTCCAGTTGTATTTTATACGTTACATGTATTTTATATGTTATATTTTGCAGACACTGTCTCAGAAAATTGATTTAGACCTGTAAAATTTTTCATATAATTTGGATAATTTTGTCTATTATTATAAAGTATAACAAAAATTTGGCAAGTTTTAGAGAAAATATGAGGCACTGAATGTATCAAGACATCTTTTTACTTAAGCAAATTGCATTATATTATATCTGGTTAATTTTGTTTACTAAGTAAAATAATTTCAGTAACCCCATGAAGATATTCATTGACAGTGTTCAATGGTACATTAATGCTTCATTTACAATTCTTTAAAGGGTAATAACTCTGGATGCATAATTTTATGAATTATCTCCCTTTAATTGTTTTTAAAAAGTGATATTTTTCAAGGTTATATACATGTATAAGATTTAACTTCCAGCTGTATTTTATTTGTTATATTTTGCAGACACTGTCTCAGACATCAGTACTTGTGTTCGCAGGATATGCTTTGTTTTGTTTATCATGTTTTGGACGTTTATTTGATAACAGGTAATATGTATAAACCTTCACCTAAGTCTTTATAGGGTTTATAGATATTGTATAGATACAATATGCACAAATAATACTTGGTCACTTTAAATAAATGTGTGGCTTGAGAATACATACCTTCAAACGAATTTGGTTAGGATTATCAAACTATACTAGATCACTTTGAATCTAAAAGTACGGTCAAACACATACTTTTTTTATCCACACCTCCACCCCCAAAAAAATTTATGGGGTATATTGGAGCCAGCTTGTTGGTCTGTTAGTAAGTTTGTGGGTGGGTGGGTTGATGTGTAGCTTTTACTTGTCCTCACAATTTCTCAATTATTCAAACTTCAAACATATTATACAAGATGTCAGGCAGACATGTTACAATCAATAGATTTTTGGCAGAGTAATGGCCCTTTGATTAGAATTTT
This sequence comes from Mactra quadrangularis, assembly GCA_025267735.1. Lineage (NCBI taxonomy): Eukaryota > Metazoa > Mollusca > Bivalvia > Venerida > Mactridae > Mactra > Mactra quadrangularis. Next base: position 52,809,412 of record CM046299.1, on the reverse strand, counting down.
TTTCTGCTCAAGGTAATTACTAAGTCCTGCTAGAAGTTTTTGTTTAATATTTTTGAAATTGCAAGTTATTGATAAATCTAATCTATGCAAAATGATTAACGTAATGTAATGAATGAAAGTGTCATTTTTTATCACACTTTCACAAATTAATATTAACTGTGAGTCATGTTTAGGAATATGTATCTTAACTGGAACAATATATCACCCCTGTTTCGTGAAATGAACCCACGTCTGTAACTGTGGTTATTTAATTCCTGGTTATTTTTCTTGCACTTTTAGTACAACCTCCAAGTATTTTGAATTGACAAGATGTGTGTTGTTCATGTTAGGAGAAATTGTCTTGTGTCAACTTGGTTACTATGGCGACGACAAAATACGACCAACATTCATGTATGGATTGCAGGGAGTTTTTGCTTTATCCATTGCTATCTGGATTGCTCAGATTATCAAAGCTGGAAACAAAGAAGAAGAAATTAATCATCTTGATTTGAGTAAAGAAGGGAAAAAATCAAAGAAGGTGGAATAATTATTGATACATTTGCACCATTCCAAACTTCTCAAAGATTTCTACACAAATATACCTTGGATGTTATGAAGGGAGAAAGTAGTTTCGACATGCATTCACTTTAGAAAAGAGATAATCCTCGGCCATCTGTGTAGAGATGACTGAGGTGTTCCAAATGTTACTAGTAATAAATGATTATCTCCCTTGTCTCTAGAACATGTGATCAGAAATAACTGTGATATAAATTTGTATTACTTTACATACAGTATAACCTGTATTAACAGCCACCTGCTTTCAGCGGTCACCTGCTGCAAGTTGTCAATCTGGCTTCCTCTCAACGAAAATCACACTATCTTGTACCTGTTATAAGCAGCAACCTGCTGTCTGTGGCCAGTGGTCATCTATTTCCTTACAAATTCACCAATTTACCTGTATTAAGTGGTCATTGTCAATCTAATTTTAGAATTAACTAAGTGTCACCATCATTCTATAATGGCACAGATGTGCGAAAATTCACCCAGTTGAGTATTTAAACAGTCAAAATTTATCAAAAAAAAGTGTCACCACATAAAGTTAGACTTCCAATTTACAACTGACATGGTCACTTGTGTCCTTGTTTGAAGATAATTTGATAAGAAACTGCATAAATAATTAACTATTCAGATTGGACTAGTCAAAGCATTTTTATCTGAACCTGGTTAAAGTGGTCACCTACTGTAAGCAGTCAATCTAGTCACCTGCCTTCTCTGGCTGCTTAATGCAGGTTATACTGGTTTTTACATTGTGAAGGATTTATAGTTAATTTGTATTTTAACTTGATTCCAAATCTTCTGTAAGAAAACAAAGAACTACTTTTATGGTTGTATGATACCATGTAATGTAAGCTAATGTGATGAGGTTCTTACGCCGGGTTAAATAGTTCTTTTGTTTAATATTTAAATATTTTTTTAATTACATGTGTATGTATGTTTTTTATTGATAAAAAACTGTTTGTATTTAGTGTTTTGCTGATCTCTGTAAACAGATATTCTATTGACCGCAAGATCGCTCATGGGGTCATTCTCTATGACCTTTGTTCTGACCAATCAATGCATAGCTTTCATCTAGACAAAACACTATTATCATAACATCAAGTTTAGTAACTTCTATCTTTAGTTAAGTTTTTCTGAGTGTTTTTTTATGTTGTTTTTTGATGTTTTGTTCGAGTTGTGTCATAAACTTCAAAGTAAAGCAAAGGTCATTTGAATGTGACCTCTACTACGGGCTTGTCAGATGTAAAATAAACAAACATGACCACAGAGAATTTTAAATTTGATTTCAATCAAATAAGTGTTATGCAATGTCAATGCAATGGTATAATACAGAAATCTTTACTTTGATTTTTTTAGTATAATTTCATAAGTTCTGTACATGAACTGTGATATACATGTATTATAATCATTATTGTTTTTATTAATGATGTATTATTGTTATTATAGTTTTTATAATAATAATTGTTATTGCTTTTATTATTATTATTATTAAATTTATTATCATTATTATTATTATTAAATTTGTTATTATTATTGTTATTTTTATTATTATATTGGACAAAATAATTCCTCCAATTATTTTACTAGTCATTACAAAAATGAGAAATTATTTTCATACACATCATGAACTGAAACATAACTGCTCAGGTATTCATTATTTGAAGTAACTCTTACAAAACATATTGGCCATTGAAATAAAATATTCATAAATCAATTTTATCCACAAAAAATTAAAATCATTGCTATCATTTTAATGGGTCAAACATAATTCTAATTTTAGTATTGTCATTGTAAAGTAACTAATCACCAGTCGCGTGTTCAGTAACGACTGTTAGCGAACGTAACGGTTACGGGACAACTCGACCCATAGACTAGTCAACCCATGGATAAGTCAAGCCAGAATTGGGACTACTCAAACTGTTAGTGAGGTATTGAATTTTCTTGGGTTGAGTTGTCTTTTGATTGATTTGTCCCAAACTTAACGTTACAGAACGTTTCGGAATGTTCGGGGTAATTGAACATGCTGCAGTATTATTATTTTCTCTTGGCATCCAAGACTTAAACGTTAGGAGCCTATTGGTGGCAACCTTGTTTAAGTAGTTAAATTTTTGACCCTGTTATATTATATTAATGATGCTTTTGATTTGACCAAAGATTTTAGCACTTCCTAACTCTTCATTTTGCTTTCATTTTAGTATGTACATAATTTATGTCTTAATTGTTATTGTTATAATAAATGCAAGTACAATCATATTGTTAAATAAAAATTGATTCATATCTTTGTTGATTTTTCTCCTAACTATTTCTGTATTATGTATGGAATCAGTTGTCCAGTGGTAAGACACATCCACTCAGCAACTTATCTATATATTATATACATGTATATAACTTATGAAGATAAGTTTCCAGCCAGGGTCTGCACATAATGCATCCATATGTAGCAGACGGACGCTGGTGAAAAACTAAATCTCAAAAAACAAGTGGTAATATACTTACGGACCAAGAGGTGTAGGGTTCAAATCCCACAACAGGCTCTGCTGATATATTTCCTTGAGAAAGAAATTATCTTTAGATTATGCTTTAATCCTACCAGGTGTTAATGAGTACATGGAGGGGTGTGTAATCGGCACCTTATTTGAGTTAAAGACTCCCAAAGGAGATTGATTGACAGACGCGTATCTAGGCCTTTTTTTTAGATTACGCTCAAATGCTAGGGGTGCCATAGTAGAGCCATAGTAATTAATTGGTGTATTGCTTTATATGACTCCTTTTATATGACATTTTCATGGAGTAAAGTTATCACAGTCAAGTCAAATAATGCCTTAACCAGGCTGCGCATCCAATTTCTTAGGGTTGGCACTTTTAGATTTTCTGGAACCGAGGTTACGCACGTGCGTAAAGTGCGTAATGGCAGATACGCGCCTGTTGGTTGATACTATTAACATGTTAATCAGGATTTATTGCTCCATTGTCAATGAACATACATCAACATGAAACTATGAAATACTATGACATTCTGAGGTACATGTATATGGCACTTGTCAGCAACTATGGAATCTTGGGGCCAAGTATTGGTTTCAAGTTTAGGTACTGACTAATCTGTACAATGCTACACTAAGTATGATGGATAAAATATGTCTATTACATATCTAAAACAATATTATATACCTGATAAGGGACAGAAATCCAATCTGCAATGTACTAGAGCTAGACAGTCACTGCTTGAAGCATATATTTACAGGTAAAATAGTCTTATATTTACAAATTATATCTGTGTACACCCTTGATCTACCTACATGAGGGAAGCAGACAGAGTTGCTGCCTTTGTAGTGAGTGTAGTCTTGAAGGTCTCTAGTGATTGGATATCTGTAATGGAAGTTGGAAGATTATCCCAGTCCAGGATTGTTCTTAGAAAGAATTATGTTTTGTAAAGTGAAACATTCGTATAAGGTTGACATATTTACCTAAACCCAATGTCCATGATATTATAATCGTCCATTTAAAGAAGGCCAAAATTAGATCCAGACTGGGTCGAATAAGTCATACAAGGGCGACTACTCGAATAAACAGTACGGACCGTAACGTCAGGAATGGATTTTAAATAAATCCAATAATTGCCACGAAAACGAAACTAGATTTCTATTCAATTACTGAATTAGTGGTGTCTTTAATTTTCTGTAATCATTTTGGATATTAATCGTCACAGGTTGGTTTTACATTAAACATTTTCTCCACCAATATTAGAGTATAATTCCATTTTTACAAATGGCTCATATTTTTGCGCGACCATCTTTGAGTTTGAGTCGTTTCCTACATTCTATTTCTAAACTAGTGAGTAGGGACTAGTGTACAATGTATAAGGTTCTATAATTAAAATCTTATTCAGTTCTTTATAAACAATATCATTTGAAAGTTGCAACTTTCACTTTGCTGAATCAATTTACATTTGTCCCTGGCCTCAGTCTTGTGGGTAAAGGTGATGTCTGAAGTAATTGTAAAAAAGTTAAATCAGGTCATAAGTCTAGATATGCCTATGGAGAAAAGAAATCAGGAAATGATTTACTCGAGTACCCTGTTATGTTTTCACCTATTCAGACCTAACCAAAGCAGCCTCTGTGGTGATACCAGGGTAGAAAACCTGATTGACATGGTTTTGGTTATCAAATTCTGTCAGAAGGTTAGATCATAGATGTATAAGAGCCCTAACTCTCCTAAGTCCTAGATAACCTAGGTCCCACTGATGAACTTTGACTCACTGGTCAATGTTACCGTCGGCAACGACTCCTGACCATACCCTGGTAGATGATGCCAAAGAGTGAGTCTTGGCCCTCTTAAGTATTCATTATTTGTAGAAAGGATAAATGTTTTAGCTCATGAGACATTTGATTATATAATTTTATCTAGTTGATCAAGGCACGTTGCCAGGTTATACTTTTCTTTGAAATTTGGTATTTAGTTGGCAGTAGCTGGAATTATGGCACCGTAGCTCTAGACCCTGCGTCTAGAGTTATTTGAGTGCCATAACTTTACACAGTCCTTTCATATTCAATTTACTATCAATCTTCCTAGATACAGAGGGAAAATTGTTATGTTGTGGAAGGGTTACCCGATACAATTAAAGTGATCAAGGAAGCTGGTTAGGTCTGAGTTGGCATCTGTTCATAATTAGAACGAAGTAAAAAGTGTAAAAAATGATTACATTTAATTTGATGGATTTAGTTTAGCTACATTAGTCTTCAAACTACACATAAATACAGGAGGTAAATTAGTTTAGCTACATATGTCTTCAAACTACACATAAATACAGGAGGTAAATTAGTTTTGCTACATTAGTCTTCAAACTACACATAAACACAGGAGGTAAATTAGTTTAGCTACATTAGTCTTCAAACTACACATAAATACAGGAGGTAAATTAGTTTAGCTACATTAGTCTTCAAACTACACATAAATACAGGAGGTAAATTAGTTTAGCTACATATGTCTTCAAACTACACATAAATACAGGAGGTAAATTAGTTTTGCTACATTAGTCTTCAAACTACACATAAATACAGGAGGTAAATTAGTTTTGCTACATTAGTCTTCAAACTACACATAAATACAGGAGGTAAATTAGTTTAGCTACATTAGTCTTCAAACTACACATAAATACAGGAGGTAAATTGGTTTAGCTACATTAGTCTTCAAACTACACATAAATACAGGAGGTAAATTAGTTTAACTACATTAGTCTTCAAACTACACATAAATACAGGAGGTAAATTGGTTTAGCTACATTAGTCTTCAAACTACACATAAATACAGGAGGTAAATTAGTTTAGCTACATTAGTCTTCAAACTACACATAAATACAGGAGGTAAATTAGTTTAGCTACATTAGTCTTCAAACTACACATAAATACAGGAGGTAAATTAGTTTAGCTACATTAGTCTTCAAACTACACATAAATACAGGAGGTAAATTGGTTTAGCTACATTAGTCTTCAAACTACACATAAATACAGGAGGTAAATAAGTTTTGCTACATTAGTCTTCAAACTACACATAAATACAGTAGGTAAATTAGTTTAGCTACATTAGTCTTTAAACTACACATAAATACAGGAGGTAAATTAGTTTTGCTACATTAGTCTTCAAACTACACATAAATACAGGAGGTAAATTAGTTTAGTTACATTAGTCTTCAAACTACACATAAATACAGGAGGTAAATAAGTTTAGTTACATTAGTCTTTAAACTACACATAAATACAGGAGGTAAATTAGTTTTGCTACATTAGTCTTCAAACTACACATAAATACAGGAGGTAAATAAGTTTAGTTACATTAGTCTTTAAACTACACATAAATACAGGAGGTAAATTAGTTTTGCTCTGTTTCATCCATAAGTCTTTAAATTAAATTGCCCTGTTGGAGAACCAGTATTGTTTTACTTGCCTGACCCAAATGTTTACTACATGTATATGTAGTATAGTAACAAGTTGCCTGATCCCAAATACATGTATAGGTCTTTAAGGGCTATTGGACAACCTTTAATGTCGAGTCCAGCATATACAATATTACTCTCCATTGCATCGGTTCGAAAGATTCACTCGTACTCTTTCACTTTCTACCTCTGCTAAAATACTACGTGAAAACTAATATTTCTATTTTTAGACAGAGACATAAACATTTAAATCGCATGACTGTCACATGGTTTTTAAAAATAGATGCAAAAAATTCTCACGCCTGTAATTTCAAAATGTCAAAATGCAAAGATGTTGGACAGTTTTGCATTAGTTAGATAATGGAAAATTAACAAAAATGAAAGTAAGCATTGATCATTTTGAACGTGCATCTCTGATCTTTTAACTGTAAACATAGAGCAACTTATTGAACTTAAATACAAAGTGTAGCCATACTATATATGACGTCATACGAGGTTGCATTTGTCACTAGTATGATCATACCATATAAGGCGTTGTTTACCTGTTCAACCAATGAAAATGCGTATAAAGTTTTTCAGCTAAATTGGAATTTGATCAACTTTCATTGGACGTTCAAAGGTTCATAGTAAAGGTCAGTATCATAAATCAACTAGTTTTAAGGCAGCGGGTGAATGTAATGTATTCACTGAGCTGCAAGGGGAGTGTAATACAATTTATAATATATTAAAATTACAGGTCATGGTGCTGGCAGAGTTCATGTCGATTATTATTATTTGTGTTGATGACCTCCCTGGCTTTATGTCTTATCTACATCTGGAATGGAGGGATACTGGCTAGTAAGAAGAAAAAGATCAACGTCCCTAATCACAGCAAAAATAACAACTATACTTTGATATGGGCTGTACATGTACAAAGTTCTTTTATTGGTGATACTCAGGAAAAATATGTTGACGATATTGCGTTTGAAGTAGGACTTATAAATCTAGGTCAAATTGGACATCTTAGTGACCATTATCTTTTCTCGCATAACATCAGTGATGATTATTCGGGAAAAAGACGTCTTTCTGTGCTTCATGAATTTCATACTAAAAAGTATAGATGGAACGAAATACAAGATAAAGTCAGTGAGGTAGAAAATAAACTGGAGAATCATAATTCCATCATTTATTACTCTCATCAAAGGCTGATATCTAGAAGGAAAAGGTCAATATTCCAGACTTCACCCATCATGAAATTTGTTGATCCATATTACAGACGACAATGGCATTTGGTGAGTATTTTCATTTTGTCATTCTGACCGAAGTTCTTGATATTTTCAATCTCGGGTTTATCTTGAGACATACATGCTTATTAGGGCTGCTGCGAGTATCCGAGTAGTCGGATATTTGCGATTCCAACCAGAAAATCGAGTACGAATATTCGTCAGGTCTGAAATCGTTGGATCGCGATCTATTTTTTTTTTAAATGAAAGAACACTTTCTGCTTAATAACCACTGTAAACGAATTGCACTTCTTATGAAAACTTAAATTTATGTAGGGATTGAATAATCTTGTGTCAAAATTTCATTTGATACACATTGAAACAAAAATGTTATCACTGAAAATGCCCATAAAATGTCTGGTAATAGAAATGTTTTGAGTACATGGTTTTCCATACAGTAAACACTTCAGTATTTCTTCACTTACATTTTTATTACATGAAATTTGCATGCTTCTCCATTAACAAGTGATTCGTGGTTCGATTCGTGAATCATTACACATGAATCATGGTTGGAATCGGATCACCACTTGCTCAACGATCCACAGCCCTAGTGCTTATTTTAGATCTGCCATGGCAACTTCATATCATGGTTCACATTCAATTGACCTTTGTTTTAATGATATTCATGACGAAATCATTTTGTTCAGTAACTTGTTTACATTGTCTACTTAAGGCAATTTGAAAAGAGCAATCCAATCTCAGTCTGTGAATATTACCACGGTCAAAAATGCTGGAAAACCTTTGTCTGAAAATAGAATTTACGAAAATCAAGATGTTATTGATGGTGTTTCATCTAGATCATAGATAAAAGCGACATATTGATTGATTGACACAAGGGTCCAGGGCCGGCGAAATCTTAAAGTTATTTACTTGTCCGGTCTTAGTTCCGTATGAACATTATAGAATAAAATTATTGAAAAATTTATTTGTCCGCATTTGCCTTGGGACAACACCGACAATACGGACGTTTGATTTCGCCGGCCCTGGGGTCATCTTGATGTGACCCCTTTGAGCAGTGACAAGGGATCCTATTAATCAGGGGTATATTGGATATCTGTTTACAAAGATGAATTTTATAACATGACTTTGGCTCAAATTTAACAAAAAGTTGGACTTACAAATTTTTGCGAGTTGATTATATTTCTACTCGCAAAATGAAAAAAATCACTCGCATTTCGTCTCCAAATTTTAATATAAGCAGTATAAAAAACAACATAATACTATACATTACACATATTCGTCCTTACATAGAACAATGGCATCATTTGGGATAGACAAAGAATATGAAACATGGTTTTACAGTGAATCTTTAATTGATACTATCAATTTATCTGGTCGTTTCATTGCTGATTTCAGCCTCATTAGTTTGGACAGTAATATTTTTGGCAGCAATTTCAGCTCGCGAAAATTTGCAAGTTAAAATTAAAGTCACTCACAATTTTCAAAAGCAACTCACATTTTGCGAGTATGTGAGCTTAAATTCGAGCCCTGTGACTTACAATGGTGCCAGGAACAAATTTCACTGATTGTAGTATAATATATAAAGAGAGATACAAATGTATTTGTATACACTATAATAAGGACAATTTGTGTCTGGCACCTAAGATGACTAATATACTGACTTTTTAAGATGACTGTAATTGATAGAGGGTTAGTGTCCATTATAAGATGTTTTACTGTATTTGTTTCAGAATAACTATAACAATATTGGTATGGATATAAATGTTACTGGTGTATGGTCACATAATATAACAGGTCGAGGAATCACTGTAGCTGTTGTTGATGATGGTAGGTCCATGTTATCAAGGGCTTTTTTTAGTATTTTAGGAAGGGGCCTGTGGGTTTTTTTAAATAGAACATTTGGGGAAATATTATCGCATTTTAATAGATAGGGGAACAAAAAATCCAAGTTACACTCCAAATTTGGGGAAAACTGCATGATTTTAAAGACATTTTGAGAGAGAAAGGCACTTGTAAATGGCCCCAGTTACATAAGGAAAAAAGGTCTAATATCTTATCTTCTTATTAATTTATTACTGTAATGATCTTATTGTTCACGCTTGTTTGATACTAGAGTTTTTGGTGGCCAGCATATAAACACCAAATAATGAACATTCCAATTGAAAAAATGCTGCGAATATATAACTCTGCCAAATATGCTGCTAAAGATAACATGCAGGGCTTTTTTTCCTTCTTTAACAGAGGCCGATAACAGGTGGCTTCCCAATCCAAAAGAGTGCATAAAATTCACAATCCTAAGGAAATTACTCCCAATTCAGAGGACGAATTTCCCAAAATAAAGTGCAACAAGTCCAGTCTGTGCCGCATTTAGTAGATTCTAATGGTTAAATCTCTAACTTTGACTCTAATTGTTGGCTAGTTCTTCTTTCTTTTTAATGAAATGTAACACTGCAACAATAAATGCTTAATAGTGTTTCTTTTTGTTGTTTTAATGTTTATGCACTTTTTCCCAATTTGACCAAAATTTGTGCTTAAATTTTCCAAAATGGAAGGCTAAGGCCTCTTCCCAATTTCTGGAAAAAAGCCCTGACATGTTGTAAAAAAATGATAGCTGAATACAGTAAAACAGAAGCTTTGTCAGCTCTTAGCTGGTTATTAATATGTACAACTTTGCTCATATTTAATGTGAAAACATTGTTTTTGTTGCTAAGTATACATGTATTAACATTTGACAAGAAAAGTCCTCAAAAAAGTGTTTTTTTATACTTCGGTGGTTTCGCCAAAAGGCTAAAGTTATACCACAAATCGAAAACTATCGAATAAATGCCTGACAAGTTTAACCTGCGGAGTGATACACATGCCTCTGATATACTACGCAGTCAATTTTTAAGCAATAAAAGTAGTACCTTCAACCGAGTGCAGTATAGCAGTATACATGTACATAGTGATCAAGGAAGTGTTAATATTAACCACAGCAAATCAAAGGTTTATTTTCATAGTTATACTGTATGTGCCTCAACAGACTTAATTATTTTAATAGCCAAACACATTGTCTTATATTATACATGTTTGAAGAGTGAAGTTTTAAATGGAACAATCTAGATATTTGATGATTATAATGGAATAGTCCATTTTAAAATGTACACATACTTATATTCAGGTTTAGAATGGAACAATCCAGATATTTGATGATTATAATGGAATAGTCCATTTTAAAATGTACACATACTTATATTCAGGTTTAGAATGGAACAATCCAGATATTTGATGATTATAATGGAATAGTCCATTTTAAAATGTACACATACTGATATTCAGGTTTAGAATGGAACAATCCAGATTTATATGAGAATTATAATGGAATGATCCATTTAAAATGTTCATGTATTTAAATTTAGGTTTAGAATGGAACAATCCTGATTCATATGAGAATTATAATGGAATAATCCATTTTAAAATGTACACATACTTATATTCAGGTTTAGAATGGAACAATCCAGATTTATATGATAATTATAACAAAGCAGGAAGTTGGGATTTTAATGATGAAGATGACGATCCCATGCCAGATCATTCAAATGGTTTGTTGTCATTTATTTTTAACTCTGCCTTTCTCCACCTTAGTCTCTGCCTTAAGTTTCAAGCATCAGCTTGATTTATTATGTTATAATAGTAAAGAGCAAAACTATCCACTAGCTTGACTATATGAAATTACACATGTTGTAAATTTCAGCAGTCAGAATCAGTTTTCACATTTGACGGGTCCTACATTACCTTAATGGAGTTGGATTGTAAAATATTTTTCTACATTCAATCATCTGGCTACCTCTGTATCAAATAGGACAGATTTAGCTTCATTTGCTTAGTTATATGTTAAATGCTTGAATTCAGAGGTCTTGGCCAAAGTCCCTAATTTGGCAGACTGACAATCACAATATGACCTAAACATAGTTGAATTGTTGGGTAAAGCATCATTAAGGGTCAACATATAACTAGTCCAGGTATTTCTTATTTTACTTAAAATTTTGTGCTGACTTACTTCTCATATATAAGATTTTATATATTTGTAGAAAGAAATCATCATGGTACAAGATGTGCTGGTGAAATATCTGCTATACCTAATAATGTATGCGGTGTAGGTGTGGCTTATCGTGCTCAAATATCAGGTAATAATATATGCATAGTGGGAGTGGCTTATCATGCTCAAATATCAGGTAATAATATATGCATAGTGGAAGTGGCTTATCTTGCTCAAATATCAGGTAATAATATATGCATAGTGGGAGTGGCTTATTTTGCTCAATTATCAGGTAATAATATATGCATAGTGGGTGTGGCTTATCTTGCTCAATTATCAGGTAATAATATATACATTGTGGGTAGATTAAGGTATTAAAGCTAGCATCAATGTCTTTGCTTTCACAATTAATTGACCTCTGCATTTATCATATTATGTTACGGCACACATTGTTCATCTGTCTGTCAGATTTTGGGGACAGCAGGTCAAAGGTCAAGGTCACAGTGACTGAAACCATAAAAGCCTTTTGCACTCAATAACTTGAAATCTATTAAGTTAAGGGACACCATTGGTGTCTAAGTTGGCCATGACCCATTGATGATCCCTTTTGTTTTTGAGGTCAGTAGGTCAAGGTCACAGTGACCTGGAGCAGTCATTCTGGCATGTAATGCTCTGACTCGCAGAGATCTAGTTGACAAATTTTATATGACCCAACATAGATTTGTACATTTCAAATTGCTACAAGTGATAAAGTATAATTAATGAAACTATGTTTTATTTATATTTAAAGGTTTAAGATTACTGGACGGTCCATTGTTTGATAGCCTGGAGGCTGAAGCTTTTACTAAAAATTATCAAATAAATGATATATACAGTTGCAGGTAATTATGACTTTATTCTAATATCCTGGTGGAATGGCAATCTTTGTTAACAGATGCTCTATAGACCCCTATCATAATTATGATCTCCCATCATGCACAGTGAGGTCATGTTCAAATGACCTTTGAGACAACCAATCAATTCATAGCTTTTATTTAGACAAAACTATGAAAATTTCAGATTTTTTAAAATTGTATATTTTAGATATTTCGACAGTGTATGTAACTCATGGACGGTGATTGGGCAATTAGTTGCAAGTGACATCATGAATATAATACTTGCAAAGTTCAACTGACCATGACCTTTACTGAGAGCTATACTGATGTAATATAGCCGAATATTTGAGTGATGAAGTTTAGATCAGGTTTTAATCAGATTGGTTGGAGAGAGGTGTGTTATTATGAACCAAGCTACCCATAAATGGTTCTTTATATGATGAAATGTTCTTAAAGCACAATGGTTTTGATATGGGGACCTTTTCCTTCTAAAATTAAGCATTTGGCTCCAAAAAAGCATAAAAATTGCATGATTTTGCAAGAAACTTGCAAGGTCTTTATAGCTGAACTTTACTGTATGTGAATAAAATTGTTTATTAAATTTACAGTTGGGGACCAGATGACGATGGCAAAACTGTGGACGGACCTCATATTTTAGCATCTGTAAGTGTTTTTTTTGGGGGGGGGAGGTTAATGCAGTAGCTACATATTGTTTAGGTCATATCTCGGGGATCAGTCAACCTACTCTGTTCCTGGAGAGGCTAAATCTCTGGATTTAGCTTTTAACCTGTTACTAGTCGCATACTTCTGTCAGTAACTGACAACTGCCTTACATGATTTAGAATCAGTGGTTGGAGAGAGAAAATGGTCTGAGAAATTATTTCATGACCAAGCTCCACGAAAGTATGCCCCGCCTTGGAATCAAACCAATGTCCCCTCAATCAGAAGACTTGTGCGCTACCAACTAAGCTAGCTGGGGGGGGTGAGGGACCCAATGTGGATCGGAATACAATGGATGGACCTCATATTTAAGCATCTGTAAAGTTTTCCTACACCATTTTGTACTTTAACAAATGTATATCATAGATAGAGGATACTTGTTGACTTTGGTGTAAGATCAACTTCTATTTCACTGAGTAATAATAATATTTTTAAGAGTACCATTGACATTAGTTAAAATATCATTAACTGAGCTCACAAGCTGCATGTAATTTTACTATTTTGACTAACGCTTATTCATGTAACATAGTTTGAATCATATGTTAATAAACTTGTTTTTGGTGATTCTGGAAATTTGATCTGATGACCCTTCTTTGTATTGGTAACTGTGAAGCTCTTTATCATTAAAACAGATTTTTGTCAAAAAACTTTTGGAGGTTACTGTATCATGTGTCAAGATAATTTCCTTTTTTTCTCATAATTCTAATATGATTTTATGCACAAATATACAGGCTGGTTTAAAACATGGTATAGATTTTGGTCGTCAAGGATACGGTAACATATATGTTGTTGCTAGTGGTAACGGAGGTCATGTTGGGGATAATTGTAATTACGATGGTTATGCTAACTCTTTATACACTGTTACAATAGGTAAGTTACTTCTTTTATGTTGAAATTTCTGAAGGGTACTTATTTTTTAGTTTTTTCAAGAAATGTGCTTTGCTTTTTTGTGTATTTTACAAAACTGAGCTATGTTTTTATTTTTGCGTTATTTCATAAATAAAGTTATGTTTCTTTTGTTTGCATTATTTTCAAAAGCATTTTTGAAATTATTTATTATCATTTCTTTAACAAAATTGTCATTTTTAACTGTTTTATGTGACCTGGCTTATCAGCTTTCTTGAATACTTACGAAACGTTCAATAATGTTAAACAAAACCATAGATCAGTACAATATTAGTCTAACCACATGCAAGTACAGAAGGATATAGATTAGTTTTGCACTGACCCATATAGAAGGGTCAAGGAGACAGGGAGTACAGGTGCCATACTATACCCCTGCTGCATGTAAATGTCTTAGTAATGTTGAGCCATTGTGATATTGTTAATACACCCTTGACAATTTTGATAGTAGTGGAGTATTAAAAATATGAAAGTCACCATCATGATTAGGGCTGTCAAGATATGCCAGAAGTGTATCGCAATATATTGCAATACGCTAGCACCGTATCACGATACGTACCACGATATATTGTGGGGTTTTAGATTTGTTGTGTCTCCGCTGTATTTTACAGAAACATTGCATATCTTACATAATACAGCTACCCCGTCGACAGTTTTGTTTGTTTTGGTATCGAAACTGAGCCATGAGTCCACCTTTGGTTATTTTATTTAGCACAATTTTAAAATTATTACTTTTTAGCCATGATTTTTTCTTCTGGATCCTTCACAGTGTAGATTGGATGCACACATAATGTAAAATCCTATGAAATAAATAATATCGCTAAATACTGGTACGATAAATTTGTACCGCGGTACGTATTGCCACAGCTACGTATTGCGATATACCGGTATACCGGTATACTGTATAGCGGGTATTATCTGTGGGGGTTTTATTTTGGCTTTATTGTCAGAAAATTAAAATGCGCCAAATATAAACACCGCGAATACAAGCCTCCGCAATTTTAAGTCGCTGCCATATTATTTACTAAGGGACATTACTCTTAATAAATTTTGTAATCATTAAAATATGTATTTATTAACTCCCTTAAAAACAAGAATTATGTAATGAATTAGGTGAGATTTATTATGTAAATGAACAAAATTTGGTATTAATAACACAAAGGAATTGATTCAAGTTATGTATGAAGCAAACGAAAATACACAGTCATTCTAACAATAAGACGACAGGTTCCATCAAAACTCGGTTACGAAACTCGATGACACTGTCGCCATTTTGTTTACTTTATAAACCCGTATGCCGGTTATTTCCAAATCTTCACGAGTTTAGCTTAAACACTTATTTGATGTATAAAAACAAAGTAATCATTAGTATTGCAATTAATTTAATTGCTTGCTGTCAAACCGAAGACAAACTTCTCATCACCTAATTTAATTGAGTAAAAAGAGCGGAGTAAATGTTAATGTAGTTTATTATTTATTGATATTCAAAAGAAAACTATAAAATTATTGTCAAATTCAATTGTAGATCGGAAATCTAACGTCACGTGACGACGCTTTTTAATTGATTTTGTCTGTTTAAAGACTCCACTAGGTTGATTATACATTGTTTGTGACAAGCTGTTAATTTAAAAATGTGTTGGACCTTGACCAATGGATTCAGGTGAATTGGCAATTTTTAAGGAATGTGTGGCCGCAAACTTTATTACCGATAATTTTTAACAAAGACAAAGGCGTTATTCACGACTATAAACAAACGTGAAAATTTTGATTGTTCATTACAACAAATTGTTATTATTATACCCCCGCTTCGAAGAAGAGGGGGGTATACTGTTTTACCCTTGTCCGTGCGTCCGTCTGTCCGTCCGTTACAAAATTTCCGTCGCAGTTTTCTCAGCAACTATATCATGTAGCAGCCTAATACTTTGCATATTGCTTCATCCCATAGTCCCATATGGTGTAAAGCGATTTCATACTCCTTGCTCATCTACTTCCTGTTTGTCGCATATTTTTAGATTTTGGCGGGGGTATCACTAGTGAGCATTATTTTAAGACTCTCTCGAGTTGGGCTTACTTATGCAATTTGTTGAACGACCAATCAAACTTTGCAGCACCTAGGTCATATTTTAAAAAAAAAAACATTCAGTTTTAATGTCGATTCTTATCACATGATTAAACTTGTTACTGTCAATACATCGTCATAGAAATAGATAATCTGCTGTGTAAGAGTTGGTTTTTCACACGTCCACTAAGATTATGCAACTTTGGTGACACTTGCTTAATTCAAAAATTTGAAAAGTCGCGGTCAGTAGTGACCGCTTATACAGGTCAATTGACCTTTTTCGTGGAAATGACATAGTTATGTACCTTTGACCATCTTTTACCGGGAGGTTTAAAATTGGCGTGCAGAGTAATTTCCGCCAATATTTAGCATCTACAATACAAAACTCTTTCGTTTATGCGAAATTTTTGCCCCACAGAAATAACCGGCTATACAGTATTGTGACAGCCCTAATCATGATGTTTCAGCCTGGTTTTTAAAAGAGCCCCCATTTCATTAAAATATTTAAACCTAAATTGAATGCTTTTTGATGACATTACACTTTTTGTGTACACATTGCTTCTAAGTCATGTGACGCCATTGTTTAATTGTTAATATGCCCTTAAATTTTTTATAACAGTTGGGATATCAAAAATGTACAGGTGTATTAAGATGTTTTCTTATTTTATACAACTTGTAATAAACTTGTATATATATATTTACTAGGTGCTGTAGATGAGACTGGTCATATGCCATTTTATTCTGAAGAATGTGCTTCAATGTTAGCTGTTACATTTAGTAGTGGATCTAACAGTAGGACCAGAGATATTGTAAGATTTTATAATTTACTTATATATAATCTGTCTTTGTATTTAGCCAGTGAACTGTATATTTTTTACAAATCATAAGGAATTTTTTGTTACTGTAAATTTCCTTCAGTCTGGTAAACAATTCCACTTTCCGGTGCTGATGAAAGTTTGTCATGAAAGTTTTATCATATTTCCACATTTCTGTTGAATATTTTGTTCTGATATTTGTAGGTCACAACTGATTGGACAATGAAGCTGGGTACCGACCAATCAGGTTGTACAGAACATCATACGGGAACCAGCGCTGCTGCACCTATAGCTGCTGGACTTATAGCATTAATGTTGGAAGCTCAGCCATGTTTAACCTGGAGAGATGTACAATATTTGATTGTTATCACTGCTCTAAAGGTTTGTATTCAATGATGGTTTAAGCCAGGGGGTGGGTCACCAGGGTTTGACAGGGGATGGGCCTGCAGGGTTTGACAGGGGGTGGGTCCGCAAGGGTTTGACAGGGGATGGGCCTGCAGGGTGTGTGTCCGCAGGGTTTGACAGGGGGTGGGCCCGCAAGGTTTGACAGGGGGTGGGTCCGCAAGGTTTGACACTAACTGTTTTTACCAGGGTTCTAATTTTGAGGGGTATAATTATAGGAGTCGGCTTGTCAGTTGTTCTATAGATTTTACTTGTCTACACTATTTCTCAGCACCTATTTTTACGGATTTGATTCAAACTTTACAAATATACCAGACATTCGACAGACATGAGCATATTCCATTTTTGTTAGGGTCCATTGATTTTGTGCAGAGTTTTGGCCCTTAGACACATTTCAGCCCCAAATTTCGTGACAAACACCTGTTAGGGGGTATTTTATCATATTCAGTCACAGGTGTAGTTAACTTTAAAAATTTTGATTTACAATGTATGATTTTTATTTGACCAGGTTGATATAGATATAGCTCACTGGCAGAAAAATGGTGCTGGATTATGGCATTCACATAAACATGGATTTGGTTTGATGAGTGCCTGGAGATTAGTGAATGCAGCTAAGGTTGGTTTTAGTCAGTTTTGATTAAGTGATATATAGAAGTTACTTGTGTTGTCCCATTATCATTAAATAGCAAAGCTTGGAAATCATCATGAAATAACTTTATTTTACAAAATAAAGAAAATAAAAAAAATAAAGAGAAGTCACTGTTTAGTTGTTAATTTTCACTAGAGTTTCATTTTTCGCAATATATATATGATAAACAACCCTATTGTAAGTTCTAAACTTGGGAATCAATATATCTGTATCCAGGGTTCAACATTAAAGGTTGTCGGATTACCCCTGACAACCTATATTTGGGTTTGGACAACATTTTACTGCTACATTAAGCTGGTTTAGTAAGGTTAGTTGGCCGCCATACATAGCTAATTAAAACAGAGCAACTTCCAATTGTATTGTGTTGTGTTGTGTTGAATTGTATTAAAATGTATTATGTTGTATTGTGTTGTGTTGTATTGTATTGTATTGTATTGAAATATGTATTGTGCAAGTATAACATACAGCTTGCTGTTCATTTGGTCAACCTATTTTAAAAATTAACATCGAGCAAATTATATTTGTAAAAATGGGATGTAAATCAAATGTACCGGTTCTAAACCCCACAAATTTAAAACCCCTTAAAAACTTAAAATATAGACATGTGAAATGAAAATATGTGAAATAAAAGCACTATCCACTACTGTAGTATCAGCTATTAAAAGAAGGTAATTAAAGAAGATCATTAAAGCTGGCAAAGTTATAGGGCAATTTTTTCTAACTTAATAAAAACATACATGTAATAACCTAATTTTAAAATAATTTCTATTTCAACTAGGTATGGGATCAAGTTCCATGGCTTACAGCTGTACAATATAAGAAAGATAATGTTGATTTATCTATAACTAAAGGTTCCAAGAATCCATTGATTTTGTCTCATACAGGTGAGTGTTTATTGTCTCATACAGGTGAGTGCTTATCGTCACATGCAGGTGAGTGTTTATTGTTTCATACAGGTAAGTGTTTATTGTCTCATACAGGTGAGCGTTTATTGTCTCATACAGATTGGTGTTTATTGTCTCATGCAGGTGAGTGTTTATTGTCTCATACAGGTGAGTGTTTATTGTCTCACACAGATGAGTGTTTATTTCTCATACAGATTAGTGTTTATTATCTCATACAGGTGAGAGTTTATTGTCTCATACAGGTGAGTGTTTATTGTCTCATACAGGCGAGTGTTTATTGTCTCATACATGTGAGTGATTATTTCTCATACTGGTTGGTGTTTATTTCTCATACTGGTTGGTGTTTATTTCTCATACAGATTGGTGTTTATTGTCTCACGCAGGTGAGTGTTTATTGTCTCATACAGGTGAGTGTGTATTGTCTCATACAGGGTGAGTGTTTATTGTCTCACACAGGTGAGTGTTTATTGTTTCACACAGGTGAGTGTTTATTGTCTCATACATTAAAAATATGAAATTTTCAATTTTCATTGTAGTTAAAATACAATGACAAAATGACTTCATCTGAAAGATCAATGACATCATCTTAGAGGAGAAATGATGTCATGTTATAGTTGTGGAAAAAAGCAGAAAAGGCCTAAAAGAGACAAAATATTGTTAAAGACATTTTCAGAAAATGTTTCCCTCTCTTGAAAATATGTTATCTGATCCTACCCCAAAGTTAACAAATATCATCTATTTAATTCTATTCACTTTATTTTTCAGTGACAGAGTATGATGTAAACAGTTACGACCTTTATATTCTCGAAACAGTACAAGTGACCTTGACCTTAACACATCCATGTAGAGGTCATCTCGATATCCGTCTTAGAAGTCCATCCGGAACAGAATCAGTGATAGGAGCATCCAGACCAAATGACAAGTAATTCAATATTTGTAATTTACTTATGATTTTATAACTTCATGTTACATGTATTTTCGGGAATTGATTCCTTTAAGGTGCCTGACTGAATGATTTTTCAACAAGCCATTCATTTCTTTAATCCTCTAGTCTGAAGTCTGGGACTTATGAAAAATTATAGGGGCTAGTAAAAATTACTTATTTCTTGTAGACTGGCTAATTAAGCCTTTTACTATTTAACATAGTAGTGTATGAGAAAATGAATGAAATGTGAAAAAAGACATGTAAAGAATTTTTTGGACCCAAGAGTATATTTTCATTAAGTCGCAACCACTGTACAGTTGTAAGCTGACACAATTTTAAATCTGGATGACTTGGTTTTATATCTGGTATGGGCTTGTGATACCCTAATATTAACATTGTACCATTGTTTTCCTCAATATGAAGTTGTAAACTCCTTGTGAATGGGAAACCATAAATTGATTACAGATTTGAAATTATTGTAAATTGTGGAATTTTGTTCATGTTTTTGTGATTTTTTTTTCTTTGTGAAAATTAGGGCTGTCACGATACCCCAGAAGTGTATCGCGATATACTGCAATACAATGACATCGTACCGCGATATGTACCACAATATATTGTGGCCTTTTTGATTCGATGTGCCTCCGCTGTATTTAACAGTAACATTGCAAATCTTACATGCAGCTACTGATAGAATCTAGCCTCTTTAAGTATATACGGTAATTTAGGACTGTGACATGCCGTAATCAGTTGAATTCTTGTAACTTAAGGTTAGATGGAATGAACGATGGAAAAACTGACGTTTCGCTACTTTTATTTCCCAAATGGAAGAATTCGCCAATGAAATTAAAAATATTTCAAAATACTGGTACGTTAAAATTGTACTGCGGTATGTATTGCTGCAGCTGCGTATTGCAATATACCAGTATACCGGTATATCTTGACAGCCCTAGTGAAAATACCTACATGTAATTTCTGTCCAATTTTTTGAGGCAAAGCCTCTGTAGAGATATTTTGTTTACAGTTCCAGTGCAGGATTTGATAACTGGACGTTTTCTACTGTAAGATGTTGGGGGGAGGTAGCTATTGGTGAATGGATTCTCATCATAACTGATATAGGTATGGTACAGTGTATGCTGGCATTTTCTTATTAATTTCAATTCTGTGTTAAATATGTTTTCTGTTGTGTTGTTTTATTTTTGATGTCACCAACTTAAAAAGTTTAACTGCAGTTTAAAGTCTGCTTCCATATACATCTTCAGCAGATTTTACAATCTTACAATAACCTCAGATCATTGAAATCACATTCAAATAGGTGATCCCTCTCAGTACCCATTTACACTTGGGTGGAGTGAAACAATTGTAGGTAAATTCAAGGAGGTTAGCAGTTCCTCAAGTGGGGTTCAAACCCAAGACTTCTTGGTTCCAAAGAGTGTCCTACCACTGGACCACTACTCCTACATTCACCATTCTGTGTCACCTTTCGTGTATATAATTAGATCTGATTTTATTGCTAGTTACTGTATTAAAGTGAAATAGACTTTAAGATGCTATAAAATACAGTGCCCTCGAAAAGTTCTTGGACAAAATCTTGGGTTTTAAGATAAACTGATTCATCTTTATTCATGAATTTAAGGATGGAAGAGTGATATGAGCAAGTTTTAAAGTCAGCATTGATTAGTTTATTAACATACGATTAAAACAATGTTACATTAATAAGGTCCAATGATGGTTAATTTACTTGTGTTATGCATGCTCATTTTTTCTCAAAATTTCATCTGTCCAAAAAGTTTTGGAGGGAACACTAAAACTACAGTTTAATTTATCGTGAGACTTGTAAGTACAGTCTTGACCAATCTCTGTAAACAGATATCCTGTAGAGCGTTGTCGTACAGGATCTCTACTTTCTCCGTGGAAGGTCACGTCGAGATGAACTCTGTTTCAACCAATCAATGTGTAGCTTTCATCTAGACGAAAACACTATTAATCATATTTTGATTTCGTAATTTCTATTTTTAGACCAAGTTTTGCATGCTAATTCAACAGCGGTATTATTCACAGTCTGCGATTGGGCGGTTCATTTCAAATTGTGTGACGTAGACGATGTAAACAAGTTACGTATCATAACAATTTCGTCATGAATATTATGATGAGAAAAGGTCGCCTGAACGTGACCTTCATTTGGAAAAGGCCAGATCTAAATTAGCCAGTATGCGAGTGGAAAATTTCAGATCGGGTTTTAATTAGATTGAGTCTTGACTGTTTGAGAGACCATCTCTTTTAAGCAACTTTTTGTCATATTGGACCTTGTTTCAATGAAGTCCTGCATTGAGTTTTGAAATTCTCCTCCTCCTTTTTTCGACTCTTCCTTCTATTTTTCAGACGAGTCTTCCAAGTATGGTGAAGGAATGTTGAAAAGTTGGTCATTAAAATTATATGGTACTCCTTTAACGCCTGAACAATTCAAACATAGAAAAAAGTAAGTTATACATGTATACATGTATTGAGTAATTCAACAAACTAATCAATTTTGATCCAACCTCATTAAAATTGAGTTACTAAAGTGGTGGGACATCGGCTGAAAATCATAATCAATCATCAGTTGGAATCGGTTTCTGTTATCGATGTGATTCTTCCGATTAAAATCGGTTCCTGATATGTTTGCTTTGCATGCATGTTTCATTGTGAATCCTTATAAAATATATGTACTATAGACTAGGAAATCATTTTTCTTTTAGTCATATGTGTCAAAACAAAAAAATCAAAGATACCTCCAAAACTAAATGATCAATTGACTAGTTCTCTTGACTAGTGTAGTTGACTAGCTGTACCTTTGGCACTTAAACAAAATTTATCAGTGTCCAATACAAGTGCCGATCATGCGGGTCATACTTTCGTGGAGCTTGGTCATGAAACTATTTCTACGGCCATTCTCCCTCCTACCAATGATTTTTAATTATGTAGGGCAGTTGTCAGTCTCAGACGAAAGTATGCACTTAGTAGTCTGTTAACAGCTAAATCCAGGGATTTAGGCTTTCCTGGAGGAGTGAGTAGGTTGACTGACCGCCGTTATATGACCTCTACAATGTGTTGCTATGGCGTTAAACCCAACAAAAACAAACAAACAATGATAGAAATAGATTTATTGTACTCATGGTGATAGAGACTGTCAAAGCTAGTATGTTGGATCAGAAAAGACAGACACAGTTATAGAATTGAAATATGGGATTTTATTTATAAAACCATAACATACAGCAATGTGAAAAATTAAGATGGTCATAAAATAAATTGGAATGTATAAAACAACAAATCAGGGCAGAAAAAGTGTCCAAGTCAAGTTCACTTCATTCAAACACTGTGTAATTATTCTAAAATAAAGTTAAAGTATCAATTTAAATTTGTTAGACTATATATGGCATCTGAACTTCTTTGTACGGTGGCATAGAGGTGACATGGAGATATATTTAATTGTTCACGTAGCCACTTAAAAGCTTAAGGTGGCCACGCTGTAGCTATTACGTGCACACGCAATAACGTTTATGTGGCCACGTAATAGCTTTACGTGCGAACGCAATAACGTTTACGTGGCCACGTAATAGCTTTACGTGCGCAGGTAATAATTGACCAATGAGAGTTGTCGAAATTGGCGGCCATTTTCGACAACTCTCATTGTGTGGCCACGTAAACGTTATTGCGTGCGCACGTAATAGCTACAGCGTGGCCACGTAAAGCTTTTAAGTGGCCACGTAAACAATTAAATATATCTCCATGTCACCTCTATGCCACTTTATCTTTGTCTTCAAGCTAGATTATATGGCCACACAGTAGAGTGTTCCCTTACAGCTTGGAATGTTATAAGTTTTGCACTGATTTTTACATTATCATTATTTCTGTATTGTAGGTTGGTGTCAGATGCCTTACATGGTACATTTCTTAATAGAACAAGTAAATGTTATCCTCCTCCAGTTACATCTAAACCTGACGTCATCATGTCCGTGAAAACACTCAAGGTTTGTTGATAGCTTTTTTAAAACCCCATTATCTAAAGTAACACTTCCATGGACAGCAAAGAAAATAAACATTTATCTATTTCAAACCTCTTTAACTTTTTGATAAATGCTATTTTCACTTAAATATGTTATTTATTGTTTTCAAAGAGAACTTGCTCAAAACGAAGTAGAAAGTAGAATTTGGTTGTCAATACTTATACTAATGAAGTCTTAATTGAATAAAACTTCTCCAAATTACAAAATTAGGCTTGTAAACAATTTTGGTTCATATATACAATGTATATTCAATGTTAACAATTAAATTTCCATATTGTGCTCTTTTAAAAGTATCCCCCCTTTATTAAAGCTAAAATTAGAAATGTAAATTTTAACTTGTACATTGTAATTTGAAAAGAAATTTGAGACCTAGATTTTTGTTTTTCTTTCAGATTATTGTTATGTTTGGTTCCCTATGTTTCATTTTTGCCTTATATGAAACATTTGAGTATATTGTATGTTACGGTGATGAAAAGAAAGAACAGAGGCGAACTATGAAATTATTAAAACGTGCATATAGGTTAGCTAGGCAACATGTGTATGGTGAGGGGTCACAATCTAATGAAAGCAGGAACCAGTCTGGAGAGACGTCTGCTTTGATTAGTGAAAATATTCCCATGGAAACCTTGTACTCTGATACTGGAGAATCTACTGTGACTAATGCTGATGTTCAATATAACAGTTGTACTAATGCTGAAATCATTCCCAATGAAAGTGACCTTGAAGGTCAAAGGTCATTTGGTGCTTTTGTAAGTTCTTATGGAGAAGTTGACCTTAACACTGGAAACAGTATTGACGAGGTTGAAAATAACTCTAATAATGGCAGCATTACAAGAACTGATTTACAGCAGGGTCAAACTACATTGATAAGTGCTGGAAATAGCAAAGGTCAAGGTCGCCATATTGATGAAGGTCAAAGTGTAGTAAATCAAGGTTGCCATGATGAAGGCCAAGGTCATTCTTTTAGAGACAAATTAAAAGCGATTGGTTCTAATTTAAATTTAAGATCAGATGGTAACAAGACTGGTTATAGTTTGTTACCAGACGACTCAGATGACTCAGAGACAGAATTTTAATGATGAAACTTTACTAGACAATCATTTATTTTCTTATTGTTTGAGGTCATGGTTGCTTTTGTTGAAGGTCAAAAGTGAAGGTCACGTGTTCATGAAATCCATTTTTTTTTCTTTGAAATCCAATTATATACCAAAGATGATGATTTTTTCTTCTAGCTTTTTTGTGATGATTTTTTTGTTACTATGTATTATTTTATATAATTTATTTATACACTTAAAGTCCCTGGTTTTGCTAGTTTTATGCTGTATTTATTTGTTGATATTATAGGTAGTTTGCGTTAAACCTGGACCCTTAAAAACATGTAAAATCTCAATAACTATCATAGGGAATTGAATAAAACTGTATGTGATCATAACTAGCATTTTCCTTCTCAAATCCTAAAATTTATTTTCTACGATTACATATCACACTTTCCCTAGACATGCTATGTAAATTTTGAAGCCAAATAGAGGGTTTTGTTAGATGGATATGTGCCATTATCAGGACAGCCATATAACAGTAGATACAAAATTATAACTTCATATGAGGCCAAAATCTTAATTGATTGACCATGCAATTAGTTTAAACATTTCTTTAAAATTTCATACCTGTTCTATCATAAGCAGACTTTTGATTGTTTATTTAAGCTTCAAATTTACAGCTGATTCACAGGATTTTGTATAAATACAATTCAGTTTGACAATTTATAATCAGAACAGTCTACTATCCCTCTTATTTCATTTTTGATAATTAATGCAAATATGGTGCATTTCATCTCATGGAAAAAAATTTTTTTTCGTTAAAAGTCTTATAATCTTGAAACAAAAAAGAAAAATTGGAAAAAGACTGTGTGTAAAATTTATGAAAAAAGATGATTATGGTTTATAGGGGTCCAGTGTCAATGCAAATTGGCTGTATATGCCTACTTGTTAATTATTTGGGATATTTTATGTAGAACATAATTACGGTGTTTACTGTTAGTAATGTAGGATTTATTTTACTGTATTATTATGAAAGCCATGTATAGTAGATATATATGAAACTGCCACTCAAATTGTAAAAAGTTGGTTGATCTATGTAATCACTAAAATTTTAATTGAGTGTCCTTTCTAAACTGTTCAAATATACACATAGGCATAAGCATTGATTTGTAGGTTCTGTACTAGTTTTTTTGGCCCTATGATGTGTTGGCTCTGTAATGTGTTGGTTCTGAAATGTGTTGGCTTTGTAATTTGTTGGCTCTGTAATTTGTTGGTTCTGTAATTTGTTGGTTTTGTAATTTGTTGGTTTTGTAATTTGTTGGTTCTGTAATTTGTTGGTTCTGTAATTTATTGGCTCTGTAATTTGTTGGCTCTGTAATTTGTTGGTTCTGTAATGTGTTGGCTCTGTAATTTGTTGGTTTTGTAATTTATTGGCTCTGTAATGTGTTGGCTCTGTAATTTGTTGGTTTTGTAATTTATTGGCTCTGTAATTTGTTGGCTCTGTAATTTGTTGGTTCTGAAATGTGTTGGCTTTGTAATGTGTTGGCTTTGTAATTTGTTGGTTCTGTAATGTGTTGGCTCTGTAATTTGTTGGTTCTGTAATGTGTTGGCTCTGTAATTTGTTGGTTCTGTAATGTGTTGGCTTTGTAATTTGTTGGTTCTGTAATGTGTTGGCTTTGTAATTTATTGGTCTTGAACCTTACTTGGGACTGTAATTTGTTGGCTCTGCAATTTGTTGCCTCTGTGATTTTTTGGCTCTGTAATTTGCTGGATCTGTAATTTGTTGGCTCTGTAATTTGTTGGTGCTATATTTTGTTTTGTCTGTATTTTGTTGGCTCTGTAATATTCTAATGGTGCTTCCATGGTTCAGAACTGTAACTATGCAAGTTTAAAATTGTCTTCATTATTTTTTTGTCTTCCAATTGTTATTCTTTTTATATCAAGATTGTATTGTCTGTTGATGGTTTAGTCCATACAAAATAGAAAAACATGCAGTTGAAAAAAATTAAAATGATATTTTTAGTGATTTTTAGCCCTTCTTTACATTTGGAAATATCTTAATGTAAATGTGAATGTTCTTGAACCACTCCCACCCAATTTGAAAGTTGTACCTAGCTAGTATTTATATTCAGTAGTACATAACTGTTTATCTTTATTATTTATATACATTTATTTAGAGTTTCTTGAATAATTTTTTTATAAGCTTTATATTAATGTGTCATATATACTGCGAAACAAGTTCTTACAACCTATATTAATCTGTCTCAAGTCTACTTTCTGGTTCCCATAACGAACTAATTTTTTATTATACCCCCGCTTCGAAGAAGAGGGTGGTATACTGTTTTACCCTTGTCTGTGCGTCCGTCCGTTACAAAATTTCGGTCGCAGTTTTCTCAGCAACTATAACATGCAGCAGCCTAATACTTTGCATATTGCTTCATCCCATAGTCCCATGTGGTGTTAAGCGATTTCATGCTCCTTGCTCATCTACTTCCTGTTTGTCGCATATTTTTAGATTTTGTTAAATGAAAGTTACATTATGATAGTCATATTTCTCACAGCGGGGTTATACCAAGTGAGCATTATCTCACAGATTTACTTGTTGAATACTGTTTAAAGAAATTCTTAGAGAGAATTGAATACCTCTGCTGCACTTTATGTTAATCTTTGTAAATCATCAAGAAATAGTCATAATAAGTATTATAAGTAAGTTTTATGGTAGATTTCTAATATGCTTGGTTATTTAAAATCTGCAATCCTTTGTGAGAACAGTCTTTCAATATTCCACAATGTCTTTAATCAAGTATATAGCAGGAACTCTATCTTTGGGTTATATATTTGAATTATGGCTTAAATTCTAAAGCTTGAAATTTTGCTTGTTTTTAAGCCGTTAGTTTTCAGCTAACCTTTGGTACAAAATGCTCAAGGTGACTGGTGAATTATTGCTGGCAGTCTATCTGACAATAAGGGACTTCAGTCAGTTATTTCTCCTTGTATACTCTTCAAATAGGTAGGTCCTATTAGTTGGATTACTCGGATTTTACCCTTACATTTTAATGTCAATTTGCCAAAATTAATCTTAAATAACATTCTTGTAAATCATTTAATTTGTTTGAAATTATTGCTAAGTACTTTTACGGTAAAGAACTATCTAAATTTCATCACTCCTGTTAATATATTAATTAACAAGAAAGATATTAGATGAAATATTTTGTTATCCTTACATAAAAAAATCCGCATTTTTATAACGTGATTTTTCGCGGGATGACATTACGTCATCGTGTGTTTTTTCCCCCCTCTGTTGTTTACCTGAGGAAGCCTTAAATGGCGAAACGTTGTGAATAAACAGTAAGATAATTCGCTATGTGTTGGTAGTGTTTCTAAATTCAATATACTATTATCCTTACATTAGACTTCAAGATAAAATCCGAGGATTCCAACTGCAAGGATCTACTTACCAATAGAATTACTTCAGATTTTATCAGGAAAAGATAACTTACTAAAGTCCCTAATTGTGACATCTTTTCTTGAAATAAATATATGGGCTAGAGATTTAATATTTGACATGTCAACTTTAGTTAAGCTATTATTTTAATTGCTTTAATGTTTTATATCATGTGATTTGGTGATTTTTTTCTGGTACATATATTGATAAATTTGTTTATTTTATATTTAATATTATTGTGGGATTTTAAAATAAAATATGGTAAGATAAATTAAGGTTTTGTTTTTATTTCTTCTTTATAGACAAAAAGTTCATGTACATCTTGGTAAATTCATAATGTCTGCCATATTTATACAAATATTTCAATTTTTAGCATCTCCCTGGTCTGGTTAAAGCAACTGTGTAATTTTTACAGTCATTGAAGAAAGTGTTGTATCGTGTGTATGGTTTACAGCTGGTATGACACTTTTGATATAAAGGTATAGTCAGTTTTTTCTCAACTGTCAAAGCTTGAATAATTTCATGGTGACTGAATCCATAGTTTTTTGTACTGTTGGCCTAATTATTATTAAATATATCTTGACTAAATCGTATCATACGGCATAAGCAGCTTTACTCGATCATAATACACACTTTTGGAAACTCATGGATGTATTACGACTAATTTTAACAAATGCATTCACCGTTAAACTATTCATGCTTTGACAGTTGAGAAAAATTAACTATCAGTGGGAGAATATTTGTTAAAATGTTAGATGACCAACTCCATGATGGTTGATTCGTAGGAGACACTACCAAGGATATCAAGTAATATAACAGTGGTGCTTTTCACAAAAAATCTTACTCAAAAAATCTTCATAAGTCAGTTTTGTATAATTAGCACTTCAAAGTCAGATGGATAATAAGCATAACTATGATATGATATTCAAAAGGTATTCACAATGCTACGCAATTTGTATAATATTTAGAATTGATAACCCAAAAAATGAGCGTAAATGTTTCTCGCTTTCGACTTACGAAGATTTTTTTCAGATGAATTTTTGTGAAAAGCACCACAGAACATTATCCACAGTCAGAAAAAACAACAACAATATAATAATGAAGAAATATCATTTAATAACATTTCAATGTAATAACACACAGACTATTACTTTATTTCTGAATCATGTCCAGCAATGTCTATGTTATATACTCTATCAGTGGAAATTTCTGCCAAGACCAAATTCTTCAACAAAATTTGAAAAAAAGTTACTTATGTTTTACCTTTGAAATACTATGAAACAAGCCATTTAAAGTAGGTGGATAACATCTCAAAAAGACAATTACTGTACCAATACAATAAAGTATTGCACGGCATAACGAACAGAAGAGAATGCTCAATCAATAATAATCATATACACTATATGACCAGATGGCTTTTATCATTACTATCCTGCTGGCCACTGTTTTATAATTTAGCAACTACTACTGCATCTATACTACCCAGACAGAAATTAATACGTTGCTTACAAATATGGAAGTTGCATTCGAGCTATCAGATCATATGCAAACATGTCTTAGCTAACTTATGTACTTTTAACACCGCATGAATTATTGTTAATTATGATATACATCATATCAATTATTTCCTCCATTATCACTGATGAATATCATATTTCTTTGGGAAAATGAGTTCATCAGTATAGCCCTTTATATACCCCAACTACATCATGTAACTGACAACCTTTGTAACATAAAGGTTATATTCTTCAATGTAAGTTTTGTTTCTATTTCTTCATATTCTATTCAATTATAGGGTTCAATGTAAGATATTTTAGAGACATAGTTTCTGTGACCAGACAGACAAACACAGAAATGGCAGAAATAAAGTTCCAGCAGAATTTTCCACTCATAGGGATTAAATAACAATCACTATACAAAAAATAAATGTTTATAAAATATTGCCATTTTTTTCTTTACAATATTACAAAGTATAGTTACATCCAAAACTACCTTTACACTTTAATAAATGTTTGATCTGTTATAAAAATTTTACCAATATTAGAGAAAGTAAAAACATATTATTATATATCTAATAAATCTAACCAATCGACAATCTGCATTTGTACCACGTGACCATCCAATATATTCCCGTATTGGATCCAAAATATATATATTATTTTCGTATTGGACGGTTGGGTACATGTGCACTAAACGATGTGATAAGAATGGCTGCGATTGCTTTGTTGGGGATGATAGCGATGATGATTATTTCAAAGTAAACAAAAGATATATAATAAAAAGGTTATTATACATTTTACTGTACGATACGGCATATATTTGGACTCGTACACAGCTTGAAAAGTCATATTGGACTCGCCTATTGGCTCGTCCAATATGACTTTTCAAGCTGTATACTCGTCCAAATATATTTCCGTATTGTACAGTAAAATGTATAATAACCTATAATTATAGGATACAATCATGAACATGTAAAACAATTATTTTTGTATAAAGTATCATTGCTCCACTTTCAAATGTTACAATCTATTATAAATGTCCTAATATGAAAATACATTTGAAATAAAATTTAATTGTATTAATGAAAACATGTTTTTAAAATTGTAAAGGTACTTTTGAACAGCACTGCATAATTATTATACATCATAAATTACGTAGAACATAGATCTTGGAATTTAATCTTCAGTCTTTCAGTAACAAATTCTTAAAACGAATTTGCTCAAATTTCGGCTATAACATTTATCTAAAAAGATCTTGATTGTGGATGATTTACTAACAAACATGTAGAAGAATAAATAAACCGGATAACTTCAAAAACAAAACAAAAAACAACAAATACAACAACAAAATAATACAACAATAAAAATATCTACAAAAATATAAAATATTCAAACAATAAAAAAATCACAGAAACTGGAAAAAAATTACATTCAGATAACATTTAAACAAAAATTCATTATTACATATATTTGTGGTTTTTTTCCCCTTCAAGGTCATAGTTCACAATAGACACTATACACAAACTCACATAATGTGGTTTTAGTGCAAAACGGTCATAACTCAATATATGAACAATGTGGGTGATCTATGTAATTATTTTTATTATGGTGTATTCATTTGTTCGCATGTACCAAGTAACTTGGTGTAAGCAAATTTAGTGTATGTTCTGTGCTGTTTGAATCAAGGGGTTCACACTAAACTATGCCATGACAATTATAAGAACTTCAGGATCAATTCTGAAAACTTTCACTAATGCTGCCACAGTCTGTGGATATTCCTGGAAACATCAACCAATGTGTCCATGCAAAACCAGTCTAAATACAAGTAGATGAAGGATGTAGTCTAGTCTAGCCTTGATCCATGGATATATATTAATATATATCTAATAAATCTAACCAATTGACAATCTGCATTTGTACCACGTGACCGTCCAATATATTCCCATATTGGATCCAAAAGATATACATGTATATTA
The DNA here is from genome assembly GCA_025267735.1 of Mactra quadrangularis. Classification (NCBI taxonomy): domain Eukaryota; kingdom Metazoa; phylum Mollusca; class Bivalvia; order Venerida; family Mactridae; genus Mactra; species Mactra quadrangularis. The sequence goes on along the minus strand of CM046299.1, from coordinate 52,777,452 downwards.
TTTTCGTATTGAACAGTTGGGTACATGTGCACTAAACGATGCTAGTCTGGTTTCCGATTTTAATCTTTAATGATCAAATGATGATGATTATTTCAAAGAATACGAAAGATATATAATAAAATGGTTATTATACATTTTATTATACAATACAGAATATATTTGGACTCGATCACAGCTTGAAAAGTCATATTAGACTCGCCTATCGGCTTGTCCAATATGACGTTCCAAGCTGTGTACTCGTCCAATTATATTTCAGTATTGTACAGTAAATTATATGATAACCTTTAATTATACTTCATAATAATATAATAATAATATTAAATATACAAATATAATGTAAAATGGATTTCTGTCTATAAAACATTGTGAAGAAATATAAGTAAATAAAATAAACAATATTTATTCATATAACAATGATATACATGATACATACACTGCTCTCCAAAAGTTCTTTCACACATTCACAATTTATATTGAACTATATTAATTAAATATGTTAAGTTTCAGAAAGTTATAAAAGCAGTCTATCATGAACTGATATTTTTGGTCTTGCCTTTTTTATCAGTATATTTTACTTTTGAATATGAAAATATCTCAACATTGATATTGGTTCATTGAGATACATTGTCCATAGTTTGGAAGGCTGATAGATAACTTTGGCTGCAACTCAAACAATGAATGTACATGTACAAATAGAAATTTTGTGTTTATTGCCTGAATAATGAATATGATAAACTATGATATTATAATTTTTAAAACTTAAGCTTGAAGGGGGAAGCAATTCAATTAATTGTACTGTGACGGAATTTTGGAGGGCAGTGTAGTATACTTTGGTGTAATATTGATTTTTATTTCACTAAGTGAGCTCAAAAAACTTCTAAAGTGGCATGGTCACAAGTAAAAATATCATTTTTTGAGCTCATAAGTCAAAATAATAAAATCGTATTTCAAAAATTGACATTAATTTTTTTATCTTTTATGTATTTCTTTTAAGCTATTTTCGCTCTGCTAGAGATAATTTTACACAAATGTTACATGATGTTATTTATCTTTGATTTCAGTCAATGTCCGACTAATCACAAAGCAACAACATTAGACTGGTTCCAATAATCAAACCAAAACAAGCTTGTCTCAAACATGCTTTATGTTGTTTTGTTCCAGTTTGAAAAATTTTGTTAAAAACATTTTGATGCATTGCACATTTCATTTAAATTCATCAAAATATAGTTAGCAGGGCTACAAACATTTAGAAATTAAAAAATCCAGAAAAGGTTCAACTACTTGTGTAAAAACTTGCCAATTATGCTACAGTCCCATAAACAAAAAAATAGCCGTGAGGGCACCGTACAGGCGCCGTGCAATCAAGCTTCGCAAGGACTCGTATGAACTCTTGCCTGCCCGTACAGACTGTTATGAATTTACCAGGGTCTGTGAGATGAGCCATGGATACACATATCAGTTTCAAAGTCACATCATGAACACAATCGTGGCCGAGTATGGATTTCACTTGCATATCATCCAGCTACAGCTCCGTACGGGTGTGTTGTTTTGTGCCATGTGGGTTTTGTCACCTTAATACGGTTTCCCACGGCTTGCGGCCGTCTGCACGTACAGGTCTGCAACAAGCCATGATTTTATGGGACGGCGGCATTAGTTACCATGTTTGCTCTATGACCATACATATTTTTTTTCTTCACCAACACAAAAACAAGCCAATCTAAATGGCTAGGGACTTTGACCTCCCTTTTATCACTATTTTTAGCCTCTGCTAAAATGATTACAAAAAGTTAAAAACATCTCATAACAGTTAGAGGACCATCAAAATGCTAAGGATCACAAGAAGATCAAATCAATCAAATTAAATCAAAGTTCATTTAAATAGACCTACAATTTGTGCAGTCTATAAATTATTTTTGATGAGTTTCACATTGAATCACATAGCATTCACATTAAACAATAAAACGTTCCAGTTTTTACACATTCAAAGTTGTTTTTTTAAATCAAGATTTTATCATTTATCTTCTGTTGATATTTTGAAATACTTTGTTAATATTTGTATTTTGGAGAAAAAATCCACAGGAATCTGTCTATATTTATTTTCTGATGATATAGATTTTAAGATTAAAATCTACTGAGATAGACAGATCTCCTGAAGACAGCAACCCTGCTAGGCCCTATTTTACAAAATAAAAAAGTAAATGAAAAAATCTATCACAACTTTAACAACAACACCGACCCACATCAGACTACGGATTCAAGTATCTTTGTATCAACATCTTGAGACATCTGTTTGGTGTTAAATCTTTCGTAGACAATATGGCGTTGGTCATAGGACTTCTATCTTTACCTTTCTCCATCCAACTTAGTATAGCAGCTCGTTCATACGTGTAACCATCTAGAAATAGATCACAATAATAACATCAATTTCATGCTTTGTCTTACTCATGTATTCATGTACTAGGTTGTGTATCTTCAAGTGACTGCAATACAATATCAGTTGCAGAAATAGTGCTCACAGGTTTATTTTTATACAATTCTAAAAAAAATTCATTATTCAACTGTGATAATCATTTCTTACTTATTCATTGGTCAGTCAAAGGGATACCGTTTCTGATTGGTTAATCTGCGTTATATGTAAAATATTTTTCTTCTTTGTTCTGAGGTTCATCATTGTTGAATTGTCTGGAGCAGCACTAAGTTGTTTGAAAGTTAAAAAATTCCCACCTGTAATTTTGTTGATTTGACAATTTTTCTTGTTTTGTTTATTTTGGTACGTTTCATGTTTTTAGCCCTCTTTAGTGAGACTTTAATTATATGGCACTCCATTTTGATGCCAGGCGCGTAGATATGTAACTATTGTTTGAATTCCCATGTATTTATCAATTGCATTTAATATATTCTATTTTATTGATATATAAGTACTAAATTTACTTGTTAAATTTTGGTTAATATTGTTTTGAACTAATTAAATTCATATTAATTTATTAATCAGTTTTGTTATATTTTCTAAAACTTTAAAGGAATTGATATAATCATGTGAGTTCTATGTCTTTCTCTACATGTATATTCATATAAAGTGCCTTTTAAACATCCTTGGATACAATCCTGTTCATAGAATACAAACCAACTAATGTTTATCCATTTTTATGTCATACCATCAAAATTATTGAAGATAAGTATTTAAAAATATACATTTTTGGAAAGAAAAGAAAATTCTGAATTCAATGATAACTATTTTTTTGCTGTGCTATTTCCAAAAAAAAAATTACAAGTTAAAGACATGCATGTTAAACAAAATTTTTGAAAAAAAACTTGGAGCACTAAACAAGAACATATATATATGTACATGTATATGTATAGCTTCAGAGGATACGGCATGGAGACATGAGTAAAAATTAGTTATCCTCGTATTGAACTGAAAAATGAACAAGAAACAGAAAGTGTGTAACAGACAAAACAATTACTATATATAGGGTTGTCACTGTATACCGGTATACTGGTATATTGCAATACGCAGTTGCAGCAATACGTACCGCAGTACAATTTTAATGTATCGATATTAGGCGATATTTATTATTTCATTGGAAAATTCTTCCCTTTGTGAAATAAAAGTTGTGAAACGTCAGTTTTTTCCATTGTTCATTCCATCTAACCTGAAGTTGCCAGAATTTAACCTATTGGGGCGCGTCTCAGTCCTAAATGACCGTAAATACATAAAAAGGCTAGATTCTATCAGTAGCTGCATGCAAGATTTGCATTTTTCTGTTAAATACAGCGGAGGAACAACGAACCTATAAGCCTGCAATATATCGTGGTACGTATCGTGATACGATGACAGCGTATTGTAATACATTGCGGTACGCTTCTGACGTATCGTGACAGCCCTAACTATATATATCCCTGATTATACCAATGTCTGATGCAGACATATTATATCTGAATCACAGATAAAATCATAATTAGTGATCAATCTAAAGCTGAGAGCAGGTGCTACTCCCTGCACTTTTTCTGTCCTCTCGGTCCTTTTTGCTTCTTCATATGCAAAAGAAATTACTTTGAACTATCAACATGCTGATAATGCCCCCTTTCCCCCTTATTTTCCTGTCTCCCTGTCCTTTTTCAAGTCCTAGAGCAGTCATTGGTAACAATCGGTTAGTGATTACAAGATACAAGTAGTTCTACAACTGAGGTCATAATAATAATATTAAGTAGTAATGAGGCTACACATTTGGATAAATCCAATTTGCCATATGAACCTCAAGGTTTATAACTAAAACATCACAACTAACCTGTACATATAACTGGATCTTTCATGATTTCACGAGTGATAGGACATAAATATTCATCTGGTATACCAGAATCTGTAAGTATTGTAGAAAACAATAAAAACACAAGTAAAAAATCTGATTTCTAAAGAGGTATATGATGATATTTTCTACAAGCAAATGGCAAATATAAATGAAATCAACTTATTTCATCAATCTTCGTGATCATTTGACAAGTTCAGATTTCTAAGTTTCTTACGAATACACTTGTACACGACAGACATTTTATTTCAAAATTAGACAGTTGAAGGCATTTCTTATAATCATTGTTACAATTAGATCTGCATAATTGATTCTAACACGTAAACTCACAAAATAATACATTTTTGTAGTAACAATACAAAATAATCTATGCAGGCATACTCTTTAAATGTTTAATGGCCATCTTTAAAGACAATGGAGTGGAAGTTTCAACTTTTCTGGTCTGGGGACTATTAGATACTAAAACCCATACTTCCATGGCAAAGAGTTTTGTAAAAAAACTAACTTCAGGCACATGGAAATCAGTCACGTTTTTTTTAAAACAGTCATCATTCGCTGGGTGGAATTTGATAACACATGCATAGAGAAAATATAAACAATTTAAAAATGAGTTTTAGTTTGTACCGTTATCTTTTAGTTGAACTATAGGATGTTCCATCAGGTGAGCTCGGGATCGAAGTATTTTATTTCTGTGTCCTAATGACTCTGAAATAATAAATACAACAGATGAATGCATAGTTCTAATACAATACACATTACTTAAAAACTAATTGGAATCTTCAGAGAAATGTAACAAAGTGAAACACATTCTCACTAAAACGTACATCGTCTTTTAGGTGCACCTTTTCTTTTATCCTAATAAATTGTATAGACATGTTTAAAGGTTGGTATCAATCGAAAATTGCGGGTCCTGGATGGAAATCAAATCAGAACCCTCACAATCAAGTTTCAAAGTATTGAATTGAATCGTTGCAGTCCTACACAAAACTAGTCCAACTAAGTAAAAATAAAGAAGAATAGATTACATCTGGAATTCAAATATTTGGGTTTTTCCCAGTAGACGTGTGGTACAATCAAAGTTTCAAAGTAACAATGAAAATGAGTGTACAAAAAACATAAGGATTTAATCCATATTTGGTGATTTTCAGCAATAATGTGTAGAAAACTTTGTTTGTACCGTCTTTGCACTGATGGCAAAACTCATAAATTGGACTCAGGAATTATGTCTATTTAAACTAGTTATGTGTGAACCAATCGAAATGAAATACTAGATACAACTTACCAATGTGTAGACCAGTTTTCAATGTATCAGTATTGAGATTTAATAACTCTACTCCATCAATATGATGTTGTTGAAAGTTCTCCTCGTATTGTTCTAATCCAATCTCTTTTATCCATTTACAAACATCCTCCACCTTCCATTCCTCAGGTTTAACACAAACTCTTGGTCTAGGGATCTCTTCATCCACAGCTGATCCTATATATAAACCTTCACTGTTCTCTAATGCAGCTAAAATATAAATGCTTTATTGTAAATGTTGACAATGGTGATGATAGTTATTTTTACAGTGGCGGCCTTGGCGTAATGATTAGCATGTCTGACTTCGAATCCGGATATCGCAGGTTCGAAACCCTGTCGCGGTAGGTCATACCCTACACATGAGTTGTCGGCCTTGTGGTAGGGTAAGTTAGTGCTGGTGATAGAAAAGTGTCCAGGAAACCTGTAGTAGGAAGAGCTTGCCGTCGTATATATGACCTAAATATGTGTTGAATACGATGTAAAAAAACGTTATTTTTATTATAATAATGAGAATGACGATAGTGATGATTAAGATGATGACAGAAGTGTTAATTTTGATAATAGTGATTATGATTATGACAATGGAGATCATAGTGATGATGATGATGATAGTGACGATGATGCTGATGTTGACAATTGTGATAATTATGATAATGGTGACAATTTTGACAATGGCAATAATAATGATGATTATTTCCAAAATATACATTTTTACTAATTTAAACCTTATTGTATAAAAGAACTTTTTTTTTCAAATTCAAAATATCATTAGAACATCCCCAACAAAATGGACTTGCTAGGTAAAAGCCCAGACTTTAAGAATTTTGCAAAATAAAATTCAAATAGACCAATCACTTAGTAGCCCCTCTGTATGCAATTTATGGACTGGATAATGTCATATCAAAAATAGAAAAGCATACAAAAATGAGGTATAATATTAGATAATACATACAGAATAATTGTTGTTCCGATTGTAACTTCCATAACGTGACAGTTTTATCATTAGAACCTGAAGCTAAATAACGTCCATCACTTGAGAAAGCACAACAAGTTACATATCTGAAATATAAACAATTAAAGAGAAAGCACAACAAGTTACATATCTGAAATATAAACAATTAAAGAGAAAGCACAACAAGTTACATATCTGAAATATAAACAATTAAAGAGAAAGCACAACAAGTTACATATCTGAAATATAAACAATTAAAGAGAAGGTACAACAAGTAACATATCTGAAATATAAACAATTAAAGAGAAAACACAACAAGTTACATATCTGAAATATAAACAATTAAAGAGAAAGTACAACAAGTTACATATCTGAAATATAAACAATTAAAGAGAAAGTACAACAAGTTACATATCTGAAATATAAACAATTAAAGACAAGGCACAACAAGTTACATATCTGAAATATAAACAATTAAAGAGAAGGTACAACAAGTTACATATCTGAAATATAAACAATTAAAGAGAAGGCACAACAAGTTACATATCTGAAATATAAACAATTAAAACATTAAAGTAAAAAAAACATTGAACTGGCACTCTATGCATATTTGGAACCCATTTAATTCTAAATTTAACACTCCAAAAGTTTCTTCACACATTCACAGTTTATATTGTACAAAATAGAATTTCAAACGCTTGTAAAAACAGTTTATTGATAGATGATTTTCAATTTTACTTTTATAAATCAGTATATTTGTCTAATGGATATGAAATATTTAAAATATCTCCAACATGATATTGGTTCATTGAGATACATCGACCGTAGTTTCAGAGGCTGATAGATAATTGTTGCTGCAACTAAAAAAAAAAAGATATACTAACAGAAATTCCATTTCCGATGCATGAATAATGAATACAATAAACAATGCAATAATAATTCTTCAAATTTGAACATAGAAATTGGAGCAATTTAATTAATTTTACTGTGAAGAAACTTTTGGAGGGCAGTGTATTTCATTGGGATTACACATCCATGTGTAATAACCCTTTAAAAACGGGATACACATCCATGTGTGACTTAAGATCTTTTTACATTAGTTGTCTTCTCATGTCATACCATCGAAATCTTTAAAGATAAATGTATAAAAATATACATTTTTTGGAAAGAAAAGAAAATGCTGAATTCAATGAAAAATTTTTATTGCTGTGCTATTTCAAATCTAATTTTTACCTTTTATGAGCCTCTATAACATGTAGACAAGAACCAGTCATCTGAAATAGATTGATATAATGTATAAATCAATTTTGAAAACATGGCATGTTATTGTACTTTAAATTTTGGACACATTCATTTATGGAGGAAACATGTAAGTCTGTGATATAGTGGTACTGTTTTAAGTATTTATTCTTATGCAAACAAATAAAAAAACATGTGGCTCCGTGAAGACATTACTCACTTGTACATTTTATAGATAATAAAAGAATATTTCTGAATATTTCTGAATATATTCATTCCTCCCTACTTCTGAAAGTTAGACTCATCTTTTGTTAAAGTTATTTTGTTTATTTTGAACTTCATATAACAAAATATTTGACTTACCGGATCCCACAGCCTCACTGTTTTATCTATAGACCTAAAGATAAATGTAACAAGAAAATTAATGTCAGTGATATTAATGGACTAAAGAGCACAAGATTTCAGATCTAGGATCACAAATTTTACTGATATGTTAGTGCCAATAAGTCCAAATATTTATACAAATTCACATCAGAAAAAAGCAATCTCCGTCAGATTTAAAAAAAACAGTATATTCTATTAAGCTTCAAAAATTGATTTAGAAAGCAGTCTTCAAAAAAAGCTTCTATCAGCATTTGACATTCAGTACAGTTTAACTGTAATTATTTTTGCTGGACCAATGAAAGTTTCCTAAAATATTCAAAAATGCCTTAGATGAGGAATGCTTTCCTAATAATAATAAACAATGAATATTTCCATCAATATAAAACTTACCCTGAGGCTAACAGTTTACCGTTTAATGAGAATCTACATTGCATTACTGAACCAGTGTGTCCTTTTAGAATATACTTCTCTTTTAACATTACACCTGAAAATAGTAAAAAGACAAAAGAATGTAAAAGATAAATAAGTACAGAAAAGATAAGTTAACAAAGAAAAAGGAGAATTATGACCAGCAACAGCTTGGAATCAAACCAGGGTCACTGGGTTTTAAGTCCAGCAAGCTATTATGTATCATATCATAACTGTCAGTGGTTGGCAACAGCTATAGTAAAATTTCATGATCAAGCTTCAAGAACGTACAAAGTTCCTAACTTAGAATAGTATCCACACCCATAGATTCATAGTCAGACTGACTGCCCACTGAGCTTATACTTGGCATGTTTTCTTTTCTAATGGAACACACTTTCAATATGTTTAAACATATATATAATAAACTAGCAGTTATTTCTAGTAAAAAACGTCTCAAACCAAAGCTTTGAAAGATCAACATAAAACTTACTCGTTGAAGCATTCACAGAAATAAAATCCCATAGTTTTACAAGATCATCTTGTCCAGAGGTCGCTAGAAGAAATCTTAATGTCCCTGTGGGAGGTCCATCAGTTACTGTAAAAAACAAAACAAATTAATGTAGAATTTCAAATTATGTACTTATCATTATCACAACAAAACAAATTAATGTAGAATTTCAACTTATGTACTTATCATTATCAAAACAAAACAAATTAATGTAGAATTTCAACTTATGTATCAAATGTAAATCAACATTGAAAGAGTCTTTAAATCAAAGAATTAGCAACAAATATTGCCTCATTTTAAAATGTGTAGTTTAAATTTGACGTGCTTTGTAATGTATGGTAATATACCCTCCATTTCAACAATTTTTTAGCTTTATTGCAGTATTTAGTTGTTATATTCTCTGTACATTGAAAGGGTTAGGTCTCTAGACCCACTACTTCATTTGATAAAAAAGATAGGAGAGAGAATGTCCTAACTCCACAAATGTATGAATGTCCTAACAGGCAATTGAACCCACAACCTCTTGATTTTCAAGCGTCAAGGCTAACAGGATGGGTATTTATAATTGAATCTAGCCTAGATCCAATCAGAATATAAATGCTAAACATTGTTAAATTATACAAACCATTCATTCCAACTGTCGGTGAAAACTCGCAACACGTCACTCCAAGGTCATGACCTTCTAACAATAATAAAATAGCGACACCATGTCCATATTTAGCATCCCACACTTGTAGATCACCGTCACTAGAACCTGAGACTATATATTGTCCATCCGGAGTAAAATCACAGCCAAATACCGTCGCTTCATGTCCTCGGAATGTTCTAGAATAAAAGAAACAATAGAAAAATATTGATGGGTCATTAAATAACCAGTCTAACTACAAGAAAATAAAGACAGATGTAGAACAGTACTGAGAATCCATTGATACGTCCGGGTGTTTCAAAATATGTCTGTCATAGGTTGACAGACCAAACAAATTCTAAAAGTTAAATGTGTACTTTAGAACGAGTTTTTAAAAAGCAGATCAAAACTTACTTACTTAAGGTTACTAAAGGTGTTTTTCAACTCAGGATTACAAATTTTCTTCCCAAGTCTCCAATGTAGATTATGTCACATTAAATACAGATAGAAAACGCATATATGTATATATTGGAATCTACTATAGATTATTTACTAACGCTGCATGTATAAATGTAAACACTAGTTACAAAGTATTACTAGCAACACATGATTTATGTGAAGGTAGTGGTTAAAGTTGCAACATGTGATGTAACACCCTGTGAGGAGTTTTTACGAGCCTATTACAGATCATTTACTATACTTACGTGACTAAACTTTCAGTTGCTAAGTTCCACAGACATAGGTTGTTATCATCACTTCCAGACAGTAACATCTGTGAATCAGGGGAGAATCGTATCACACGTATTGGTGACTTACTCTCATGTTGGAAAGTAGATTTCTTCTTCCCTGTTTGTGGATCCCAGATTATCACTTTACCATCAGTGGAGCATGAAGCAAGAAGTGTTCCAAACGGTGAAAACGTGCAACAATGTACGTAATAAGTGTGTCCACATAGTGGCGAGGACTGGACTTCAGTGTAGTCTTCAGTGTTCCATACCCTTACAGTTTTATCAGCTGAGCATGTAGCTAAATACTTTCCCTTGGAGAAACAAACACCATTGACATCAGACGTATGTGAACATATTGTATGTTCTAAACTTGCAACTAATGCTGACTGCTGCATCGTATGAATCTATTTGTAGAAAAAATATATTTGTAAAAAGTTTGCAGGAAATAATTGTAATTTAAATATCTTAGACTTTGCTAGGGACACGATGTTTAATATGCTAGTTAAATATTTACTATGCTGGTGCAGTAACTATGAACCTGTGGAAAACTCAACCCTTAGTAGGTACAACTAAGGGATGGCTCAACCAATAAGTATAAAGTAGAGGCAAATCAACCTGGAGACAACTCAACCTGTATTATATAGGTCTTATATTTAGTTATTATTAGTTTTGGAGTGAAATCTATCTCAGTGAACAATCTTGATTGTCTTGTATTATCCTGAAATGACCAAGCATAGTGTTCATTGTTCAGAGCACTCTATAATCAATTATAAATTTTATTATATGAATAAAACCTATACCCAGAAAGGGTTAACAACTTAACACAACAGCAAGGCTGTTGATGGTGGCCATTAAAAGGCAGAAGCAGAATGCTGTGACTATATACTTACCTACAATTGCCACAGTATTTTTGTTGATTATATAAAGGCAGTGGCTAGAGTTATGTTTCAACTTTTTAACATCGAAAAACTTGTTTATATTCATTATTTCTCGAAATAAACAAATATTTACCGACGTGAATTATCCAATTGTTTTTAAATCCGCCATTTTGGATATGACTAATAAACTTACCGGATGTTTAACATACGGCGATATGACGTCGTCTTCAAAGTGTCACATACATAGTTTACTTTTCAAGAGCGATTAGTTATATAGAGCTGGATTATAATTTGGACTGAATATGTCTAATTTGGACAGAATTAATATATTATTATTAAATTGACGATTCTTTAGTATTTTTCATTAAAAAATTTTAATTGTCGTATAAGAAAAAACGGCGATTTTCGAATGCAAAATCGACCGTATTTTTGAACAGAATCAAAGCAAAATGTCTTCAATTTGATAAAAAAATGTTGTGAACTATATATTTTTACATTGTCACATTAGCGGCGATCTTTACCTAAAACATTGACAAATTCATTGAATTTAAAAATCTCGGCAATTTTCCCAAAGATTTGCATACTAAAGAATCACGGCGTTGTACGATAAGTATACTGAGCTTATTTGGTGGAATTAGCGAATTTAATTGAAAAAATAAAAAACGCGATTTTTTTACAGGATAACTGCCGAGTTTTTAGTAAAATTGCTGACTTTTGGTTATGAATATGAATGGGTATTTTTTAACGAGATCGTTTATATTTTCGTTAAAATTTTAAAGATTTGGTGAGGTATGACAAGCTTGATTTTTTTACAAAAACATCGACTTTCTAACTATTCATTTAACGTTTTCCCCCAAGTACTAAGCTCTTTTTATCAAGCTATTTTTAATTCCCATTTTCGTTCACGAAATTTAAGTCAATTTAACGTTCGAAAATCGCCGACTTTCTTACTAGACACTTGCAAATTATTCACAATTAAAATTACTCTAAGAATCGACTATTTCCTAAAAATATTTCTTTTAAATTCCGTACACAATTATACATATTCAGTCCAAATTATAATCACACTCTATAACTTCTCGCTCAAGTAAACTTATTATGTGACACTTTGAAGACGACAACGACATATCGCCGTATATTAAACATCCGGTAAGTTTATTAGTCTTATCCAAAATGGCGGGCGTATTAACAATTGGATAAGTCACGTCGGTAAATATTTGTTTATTTCGAGTGATATTGAATATAAACAAGTTTTTCGATGTTAAAAAGTTGAAACATACGCATGTTATTTGACTTCCGTAACTCTAGACAACCCTGACGGGGTTGTCTACAGTTACGGAACTTCCGTAACTCTAGAACCTGGGTCTAGAGTTACGGTACCGTAACTCTAGCCACTGCCTTATATAAAATAGACCAAGGTATTGTGCATCTATTAAGCCAAATTGAAAAACTAAGCCCATTTCTTATTGTGTTAAATAGGTAAGTTCCATCTCAGCCCCCCCCCCCCCCCGAATACAGAACACAGGTCAGGATATAAATAATGATTAAACTAGGGCGAACACGCATGAGGACGAAACGAACAGAGAAATTAAAACAATATAAGAATAAATTGACAAGGTTTTTGGAATTATAAAACATAAGAAAGAATGTAAAACTCACGCCAATTAATTTCAGGAAAGAAATATGGTGGAAATCGCGATGTTTTGTATTAATTTGACAGGTGCGACACCATTTTGTTCAATAATGTCACATGATCTGAAATTATTCGGTACCTTCCCTTTCCGGACTGCCCGTCAGTCCGGTAATTTACCGGACTATACCGGACAGACCTAAATATTTCATTGTTTTGATAAAGATACATATTAAAATGGTACTTTTTGCATGTAGTATTGTTATACAACTCAATAAATAAAGTTTTAAATCATTTTTTAGCATTTTATTGTGTATATACCCATATAATAATAAAGTATATATCACCGCTGACTGAGGTCACATGGCTTATTCACAGTGATCGTCTGGATTGACAATGATCAATAACTTTATGGCCATGGAAAGTGCGTGGGATACATTTATTTATGCTATATATACTATATCACTCATCTAAGGATAGAATTTGGTAATAAATACTTAGTTCTGATAACAGATTCATCAACTATCTATACCGGACTGGCATTTTCAGCGATGGAAAGATTACTCTCCCTTTTCTCTACCGGACTGGCCTTGAAATATACATATAAAATCTTACAACTACCGGACTGGCGATATTTTCATAATTGAATAGCTTCACAAATAGCTAAGAATAGATACTTAAATCGTTTAAAAACATTTTATGCAATATAAGAAGAATTAAATGATGTTATTTGCCACCGAACTGGCATTTATCTATTAATTCTTAACTATTTGTGTTGGTATTCCATCATACAAATATCGCCAGTCCGGTAGTATTTAGATTTTATAAGTAGATATTAAGGCCAGTCCGGCAGTGAAAAGGGAGAGTAATCTTACACAATTTAGAAATGCCAGTCCGGTAGCAAATAACATTTTTTTCTTCTTATATTGCATAAAATGTTTTTAAAACATTTATTTTTTTAACTATTTATGTAGGTATTCCATCATGAAAATATCGCCAGTCCGGTAGGTTTACAATTTTATAAGTATAAATTAAGGCTAGTCCGTTTGTAAAAAGTGAGAATAATCTTACATATTCATTTCTTTGGCTCTAAGTCCGTTTAAAACGCTATTTTCACTGTTTGAAATCAATCGATTATCAAGATATGGCCTTTTAAAATAATAAAAAAGTCAAAACATGTAATTTTATTTTTAATCTTTATCAAAACAATGAAATATTTAGGCCAGTCCGGTATAGTCCGGTAAATTATCGGACTGACGGGCAGTCCGGTAAGGGAAGGTACCCGAAATTATTGCGAAATGCGCCGAGTGAACCCGAACTCCAAAACAACAATAAACAGTCCACTCTAAAGTTCAACTATCCGGAGACCGGAATTAGAGCAGAGAGCTGGCTAATCGATTGAAATGTGTACAAGACTTAGCGGATATCACTTAGCGGATATCACGAGACAATAAGCGATATCTTTAAACTAAGATTTAAATTAGATATTTATGTCAAAGATCTATACCGTTTTATCATCTGACAAACATAGACTGATCCGGTGGATGTGTCAGGAATTAGTCAGAAAGTCGCAAATTAACAGACGCCATATATAAAGGAACCCAAATGGGCTTCATTTATGTATCAAATACAAATTACCACCTGGGTAAAAGACAAAACTGGAGACAAAGGACGTCATACATTCATATGGCTGCATAATGACAAAACTGGGTAAAAATGACGTCATACACTCATATGACTGCATAATGAAACTAGGTACAAATGACGTCATATACTCATATGGCTGAATAATGACCAAACTGGTGACAATTGACGTCACCCATTCACAGAACTGCATAATGACAAAACTGGCGACAAATGACGTCATCAACTCACAGGACTGCATAATGACAAAACTGGGGACAAATGACGTCATCAACTCACAGGACTGCATACTGACAAAACTGGCGACAATTGACGTCATCAACTCACAGGACTGCATAATGACAAAACTGGGGACAAATGACGTCATCAACTCACAGGACTGCATAATGACAAAACTGGGGATAAATGACGTCATCAACTTACAGGACTGCATAATGACAAAATTGGGGACAAATGACGTCATCAACTCTCAGGACCGCATAATGACAAATCTGGCGACAAATGACGTCATCAACTCACAGGACTGCATACTGACAAAACTGGCGACAATTGACGTCATCAACTCACAGGACTGCATAATGACAAGCAAAAAAAGATCACTATTGTCGGGAAACCTGCAGGTTCATGTTTAAAGAAAAACGATATCAAATTGTTTTGGTAAAACTAAAATTTAATGTGAACGGGATTTTAACAAATTGTGACTTAAAATATATTCTTTCCTAAGACTATTAATTAGTGATTGGAATAATTTAGACAGTGTCGTTGTGTGTGCAGAGACAGTACAAAACTTTAAAACGGCTCTCCATCAGTGTTACTGATCCCTAGCTCCTCTCTACCGCTGCGTACATACCGAAAGGTCCTGCACAATCTCTCATACAGGATTGTCGATCATTATAGTGCTCTCAAAGAGATTGGGTCCTGCAGTGTAACATTCAGATTCAATGTTTCAGGGGAGATAAGCCGTAAACATATCGTATGACACTTTTTGATACTTTCCGTTTAATATGTTCTTTTCGCACTTCAAACTACCCCATCTATTTACATCCGGGCAATTTTACAAAAAGTCGGCCATGTTTGATGTATGGAAACAGTTGTAGCCTTTTAGGGGGGTATTTTTTACAAAATTTTACGAGTTACGTGCAAGGACAATTTTATTTTATTGATATACACGTAGTCTAATAAGTAATTAACCCATGGATGCGGTGTTAAGGCCATACCTTCTCGAAAATCGTTGATAATGTACTCCTCTTTCGTGGTGATTGGACGCTTTGCAAACATGTTGCTTGGTACCTTGATCAAGCCATTGTCCTGTCTCCTTATTTTTGTTATTTTGCATGGTAAGTGTTTACAGCAAGTGCTTGGCATTTATATATTTTAATGTTGTGTTAGTTACCCGTTGAACTTTTTCCACGATCATCCAGTCCACTGTTGATTTGATCTCGTGAACCGCAATGCCCAGCTGACAATGACTTCGAATCATGAGCTGTTTGTATGAATTTTCAGGAGTAAAAATGTTATTTTGTTTGAAGTTTAAGTGAAAGAACTGTAAATGATGCTGGAACAAGGCTGGTAATAGCTCACTATTAGGATATAGATTTGTCAAAATGTGAATATAACTCATCTGACATTGTTGACAATGTAAACAAAAGTTGACCTATAAAATGTGACCCTTTAAAATCATCCAATAAAAATCTCTTGTCAGTTGTGCAATAACTTGTGATTTGAACTGAACTTTATTTATGATATAATTGTATAACATTAACCATACGAAAATGGCTCTAACTGGGGATAGAATCTTGGACATTATGAGCTCTATATCCTTTGAAGTCATTTTTTTCACGCAGTTTCCCTCTATGGATTGTTCTACCAGCCATAGTTGGTGTGGCTCACTCTTTAGCATCCTTTAATAGTGAGCTTTCCAACTTGGACCTTCTAAGGGGATCCCTTTTCTGTAACAAAGTAGCCTCCAGACGAAGGACTCCAGCAATGGCGCAAGGGCCTGCCACCCTGGCACCACCCGGAAGCCTTATTTGTCTAGTCTGGATGGAGATGAAAAGTAACTGGGAACCTCTTTTCTCCTTCTGTCTTTAATCTTTTTGCACACAACTATCACCTTGTTTCATTAGAATGTTTTATAATTATGAACTAATTAAACAATTGATTCAACCTTTTTCCAGGAGACCTTTCTGCTGTTGGAGCGAGTGGTTCACCTCAGGAAGAAACTGTTGGTGCAATTCAATGTGAACATTTAGATAAAAATGACCCTGATTGTCAAGATGGTGGCTGCTTTAAACTGTGTAAAGGATCTCCAAAACCTCATTGTTTTGCCTCATGGAAAAATGGTATGACATTTATCATCAGTCTACAAATGCAGTTATCTTCCCAATCCTCTTGCTACATGTATGATTAGTGATAATTGATTCTGACGTGTGCAAGTTACTTTTTTTCATATAATTAGTCTTAATCATTGTTATAATACTTTCAAATGTTTAAAATCTGACAAATGCTTGTGGAAATTTAAGTAGTGGATTGCAAAAGTTCATTGGAAGATATAGCTCTGTTGATAAGAATTGTTAGTTTCATATTTTTCTGCTGCTGCAACCAAGATGACAGCTGTATGACGTTGCTGGTAATATTTCAATGTGTAGGGTGTTACATTAGTGCAGGAACAGCTTTAGTCACAATAACTAAAATAATGTCTCAAAACTGTTGTACTTGTTTATTCCAATGACTGGTAGAGCATTGTGTATTAGCTGTAATGACTTGTGTTACCCAATGAAATTTATTGACCAAACGCAAATGACTAGTGCCTTAACTACGCTTAGGCAGAAATATTACAAAGCAATTTAAGCAAAGGCAATCTTATCAAAGCACTGTTTTGAACATTAACTTTTGTAACCATAACTTCACAGAGTCATGGTTTAGTTTCAGGATCAGTCCTGAAGTTCAGGTTTTGACAGATCATTAAATTTAGGAATTTCAGTATTTTGAATATATTGATCTTTCACTAGAGCAGACTGATAAAACATTGTATTGTTTATATTACAGGCTCAGATGGATTGATAGAATATGTTGTAAAAGGATGTTGGTCTGTACCTGATAATTGTATGAATGATACACAATGTATACAATCTCCATCTATTACAACATTAAACTTTTGTTGTTGTTCCGAGGAAAGATGTAATGTAAATGTTAAAAATGTCTATTATCCACCAACATCACCTCCTCCTAGCACAGGTTAGTTTGTTTAAAGTTTAACTTTACAATTGTGTATGATAGCTGAGAGATGGAGACCAGGATGAAAAGCTCCTGTATAAAGCTGTCACAATAAGCCAGAAGCATACCACGATATATTGCAATACGCTGTCATCGCGGTAACTCTAATATACGAAAAGGACTTTTTGGGCGAAAAGGCGCAAAAAGGACATTTACCGGCGAAAAGGCGTAAAAAGGACACTAATATACGAAAAGGACATTTTTCGTAAAAAAAATCATTTATTATACTATGAAAAGGGCTGAATTTGAGCTAAAAGACGTTCAATTCTAAGCAAAAAAATGACATTTAGCGGCAAAAAGGCGCTAAAAAGTACACTATTATACGAAAAGGACATTTGCGCATCCGTGAATGCATTAAATACAGTATGAAAAAGACTTAATGCAGGCGAAAAGACTTCAATTCTAAGCAAAAAGGACTTTTAGGGGCAAAAAGGCGCTTAAAAGTACACTATTTTACGAAAAGGACATTAGCGCATCCGTTCATGCATTAATTCAGTATGAAAAGGACTTAATGCAGGCGAAAAGACTTCAATATGAGGCAAAAAAGACTTTAACCAGCAAAAAGGCGCTAAAAAGTACACTAATATACGAAAGGGACATTCTGTGCATCTGTTCATGCGTTGAATAAAGTATGAAAAGGACTTATTGCGGGCGAAAAGACTTCAATACTAGGCAAAAAGGACATTTACCAGGCGAAATGGCGTTCAAATTTTAGTCCTTTTCATATCTTTAAAAAGACTTCAGAATGTCCTTTTCGCATATCAGTGTCCTTTTAGCGCCTTTTCGCCGGTAAAAGTCCTTTATGCCTCGTATTGAAGTCTTTTCGCCCGCAACAAGTCCTTTTCATACTCTATCTAATGCATGAACGGATGCAAAAACTGTCCTTTTCGTATAATAGTGTACTTTTGAGCGCCTTTTCGCCGGTAAAAGTCCTCTTTGCCTCGAATCGAACGTCTTTTCGCTCAAATCCAGCCCTTTTCATAGTACAATAAATGATTTTTGACACAGAATGTCCTTTTGGTATATTAGTGTACTTTCTAATACCTTTTCGCCTGTATAAGTCCTTTTTGCCTCGAATTGAACGTCCTTTCTCAGCCCTTTTCATAGTATAATAAATGATTTTGTTGACGAAAAATGTCCTTTTCGTATTTTAAAGTACCTTTTAGCGCCTTTTCGCCGGTACAAGTCCTTTTTGCCTCGAATTAAAAGCCTTTTTGCTCAAATTCAGCCCTTTTCATAGTATCATAAAAGATTTTTTGACGAAAAAAATGTCCTTTTCGTATATTAGTGTACTTTCTAGCGCCTTTCCGCCGGTAAATGTCCTTTTTTGCCTCGTATGGAAGTCTTTTCGTCCGCATTTAATGCATGAACGGATGCAAAAATGTCCTTTTCGTATATTAGTGTGCTTTTAGTGTCTTCTCGCCGCTTAAAGTCCTTTTTGCCTTGAATTGAACGTCTTTTCCCTCAAATTTAGCCCTTTTCATAGTAAAATAAATGATTTTTTTTGAAGAAAAAATGTTCTTTTCGTATATTTGTGTACTTTCTAGCGCCTTTTCGCCGGTAAATGTCCTTTTTTGCCTCGTATTGAAGTCTTTTCGCCCGCATTAAGTCCTTTTCATACTCTGTCTAATGCATGAACGGATGCAAAAAATGTCCTTTTCGTATAATAGTGTACTTTTGAGCGCCTTTTCGCCGGTAAATGTCCTTTTTTGCCTCGTATTGAAGTCTTTTCGCCCGCATTAAGTCCTTTTCATACTCTATTTAATGCATGAACGGATGCAGAAAGGTCCTTTTCGTATATTAGTGACGTTTTTGCGCCTTTTCGTCTGTAAAAGTCCTTTTTGCGTCGAATATAAAGGTTTTTTTTGCCGGATTTAAGTCCTTTTCACACCCTATCGAGAGTTTGAAAAGACGATTAAATGTCCTTTTCGTATATTAGTGTCCTTTTTGCGCCTTTTCACCGGTAAATGTCCTTTTTGAGCCTTTTCGCCCAAAAAGTCCTTTTCGTATATTAGTGTAACCCCTGTCATCGTATTGCGATATGTACCACAATATATTGGGGGCTACTAGATTCGTTGTTCCTCCACTGTATTTAACAGAAAAATTGAAAATCTTATATGCAGCTGCTGATTGAATCTAGCCTCTTTAAGTATTAACTGTCATTAAGGACCGAGACGCACCCCAATCAGTTAAATTCTTGCAACTTCAGCTTAGATGGAATGAACAATGGAAAAACTGTTTTGCTACTTCTATTTTGCAAAGGGAGAATTTTCAAATGAAATACCGGTACATTAAAATCGTACCGCGGTAGGTATTGCTGCAGCTGCGTATTGCAATATACCGGTATATCGTGACAGCCCTAGTCCTGTATGTGTCTAATGTGACACAGGGTGCTCATAGATGTTGTAAGTAGTTTGTCGAAAGTAAGATAACACAGATCATTGAAATCAACTTGAAGAAAGTGATCCTCACATTAACCATTTACTCCTTGGTTGAAATAGGCTAATACTGGTACATTCCTTGCTTATGGAAATTAGTGGTCTGTCTAGTGGTGTTCAATTCCAAAACCTTTTAAATCAAGACTACTGCTTTAACATCAAGGGAGTCAGAATCCTTGTTGAATGCACATGGACGTATGTAGTGACACTTCGAAGGCATTTCCTGGTTAATACAGTCATGTGACTGATCATTTCCTTACTGTCCTGTCTAAAAGGGGATGTCTTATTATCCCTTTTATTGAGCCTTCGGAATTTCGGAATCCAGTTTTCACAATAATTTTTTTCCAACGCTTGCCTGATTTGTTTTGCAGTGGAAAAATTATCAACTAGGCTAATTATATGAACTGAGTCATTTTCACTCACACAAATCAATTTTCACTTGTTATGGTCTTTGTATAACGCAAAAACTGGAATTCTGTAGCTTAAGTCCAGAGATGAATTCAATCAGATTGTCATTGTTGAAGCATTAACCATAGATTATATGATATATTTTCAGAAGCAGGAACCATAAAGAAAGTACCAAGTGGTCAGTTAACAAGAACTTTAATTTATTCTATTGTACCTCTGGTTGGGTTAGCTGCAGTCATTGTTGTTATATTCTGGATGTGGAAACGTTTCAGAAGACAAGGTTATGAATATCAGGAGAGATTACCTACAGTGGATCCTGTAAACAACATGCCTCCTTCACCTCACCCTCCAAGACCACTGAAGCTTGTTGAAATACGAGCTAAGGGAAGATTCGGAGCAGTATGGAAGGCTCAACTTCATGAAGAACTTGTCGCTGTTAAGATATTTCCTCTTCAGGATAAACAGTCATGGTTGACTGAACAAGATATTTACAGATTACCTCATATGCAAAAGCATGACAATATTTTGCGTTTTATTGGCACAGAAAGGAGGGGAGATAACCTGAATATTGAGTTGTGTTTAATCACAGAATATCAGGCAAATGGATCATTATTTGAGTATTTAAAAGGAAACACTGTAACATGGAGTGAGTTATGTAAAATAGCTGAGACTATGTCTAGAGGACTATCATTCTTGCATGATGAGATTCCTGTAGGAAGAGGTATTGAGGGTAAACCTGCTGTTGCCCATAGAGACTTTAAAAGTAAAAATGTACTTGTGAAACAGGATCTTACAGCTGTAATTGCTGATTTTGGTCTAGCATTGAAGTTTGAACCTGGCAAGAACCCGGGTGAAACACATGGTCTGGTAAGTATGGTTGTTATTATTTTGTTTAACTCGCTTGTTTGTAAATAAAATAAAAGATAATCAGATGTGTGAAAGTTTTCAGTGTAAATATTGATTTCAGTATTTTGATCATAGATTACTATGTGTAATTTAATTTTATATCTATTTCAGTATTTTCACAACTTTCTACTTCTACCCATGCAAACAGTTTAAGGTCTAATGAAAATTATATGTTTATCTCTCTCAGTCCATAAATCAAAAAAGCTAAGCAAAAAATGCAATCAAAGTAGAGAGTGATAGAAAATGACAGGCTGCTCAGTGGAATTGAAATAAACACAATGAGGGCAGGCACAAAAAGAGCAAGGTTCAATGCTCTGCTTTCCTGCTCAAGAACTTGCCTGTCTTTTTATTTTCATGGAATAGCTCTTTAGTTCTTAAGCTATAATAGTAAAACTTGTTTTCTATTCTAACAGGTTGGAACAAGACGTTACATGGCTCCAGAAGTATTAGAAGGAGCTATTAGTTTCAACAGAGATGCATTTTTACGTATAGATATGTATGCATGTGGTCTGGTCATCTGGGAGTTAATGTCCAGATGTAATGCAGCAGACGGTATGTATTGTTTTATATTACACTAAAATTCGATTACTATGATTATTGGAACTAATGGTCTTAAAATCAGCATGGTCTTAACATAGGGACTATTTCTTCGCGAATTTACTAGTTACTCTACTGGACAGCATGAATGGTTCTATTTTCTTCAAATTCTGTATGGTGATGCAATGTCGTCACATCCATAACATAACTTAATTGCATTGACCATTTGTTCATAGCAATACATTAGACCACTATATAAATATAAATACATATGTTATATATTACAAACATGTATACAGTACCCACCAAAAGTTTGGAGACATTTTCACTTTGTAAGCCTACTGCATAGGTTTTATCAATAATTTGATTACGATTTATTTTGTAATTATTATAGTTGAGACAACCAAATTAGCTTAAAAAGTTGTTATAGAAAGGAATTATATTGAACTTGGTTTTGGAGGCTTTGAGATACCAAATGCTGAATCTTATAAATGTGATGCATTTTCAGAATTTGTCTTTATTTTATCAGCAACCATACTAAATGTATTAAAATAATGGTTCTACCAAAAACTATCAATGAAATTATAGAATTTTATTTAATTTACTTTGTCTCCAAACTTTTGGTGGGTACTGTATATAAAGACAAGCAGTACATGTAGTTAACAGAGAAGCTGTGTATCATTGATTCCTCTGTTTAAAAGAGTGTTTTCTAGTGTTTTGTTAATTTTGCTTATATGTGTTAAAATTTAATTTTAATTTGGTCTGTGGCGAAGATATGGTTTAAAGTATGTTTTTCTTAATGATATGTATAAATTGTATATTTTCATAGTG
Organism: Mactra quadrangularis; assembly: GCA_025267735.1. Lineage (NCBI taxonomy): Eukaryota > Metazoa > Mollusca > Bivalvia > Venerida > Mactridae > Mactra > Mactra quadrangularis. The sequence goes on along the minus strand of CM046299.1, from coordinate 52,754,453 downwards.
CCAGTAACAGAATATCAACTTCCATTTGAGGAAGAGATTGGCCAACATCCGACACTAGAAGACATGCAAGAACTAGTTGTCATTAATAAAGTGAGACCTTCAATTAAGGATCAATGGTTAAGACATGCGGTGAGTACTTTGATTTCTCCTGTGGTTCCACTGATGTCAGCATATCTTAGACTCCTGTGATCATGACCAATTACATTTTATATACCGTACCCCTCATAGTTATGCTGCATTATATGATCACCCTTGGATGCTTGTGTGCTGCTTGCATGGGTGCAAGTTTTCAGGTTTATGCCTGAAATTCAGGTTTTTGTGTGTCTAAAAATGATTTATTTTCCCTATATAAATTGACAAATTTTCAGGATTTCAGGTTTTTCAAAATTCCTAACTTGCACCCATTTGCCTCTTTGTCTAGAGCTTAAATTTGTCTACCAAAGCAGAGCTTGACATTTAAGAACGTCATGTTGTTCCTGACTATCGTTATTTGGGTTTGGGCAACCTGTAACTGCTATTAAACATATGGTCTGGGCAAGTGATGATATAGCTGGCTGTCAATGTTGGGCAACCTATTATAGAAATTAATGTCCAGCCTTGCCATAGGCAGAGTGACTTGAATATGATAAATGTGTATTGTCATAAATGGAAGTGCATTGCAATAGATCTATAATCTAGCTGGCAAGGTTTTGGAAGTTATTTTCTGTATGTAACAAAGTGCAGCACATTTAATCTGCATAATGGACAGCTGATATTTGCCTCACCTAAGTATGCTCTTGTTCTTTTATGAACTGTAATCAGCATAGTAATTATAATAAATGGAGCTTCAATACATGAAATATTTCACTGGTATAAAAATTTCATGTTGACAGCCCTGCCTATGTTTCATGGTGGTGCCTTGATTATAGATAAAGGAATGGGCGTGGCAGAACTGTTACAATGTTGGACTGAAATCTTTGGATAGTGAGAGCCCAATGGGTCCAAATAAAATACAAAACTTAACTAATTGTTCCTTGAGCAAGAAATATTTTAGTATGAAATAAACTTACCATGCATTAATCTCAAAATAACTATGTATTTTTATTTCAGGGTCTTGAAGCATTAGCATCTACAGTAGAAGAATGCTGGGATCATGATGCAGAGGCACGTCTCTCAGCTAACTGTGTACTTGAACGGGTTTCTCAACTTAGTAGGACTCTGAATACCTCAAACCTATCTACGAGTAACAGTGTTGTTGGTTCACAGCAACCTCTCATTATAAATACAAACCAGGGTTTACCTCCTGTGTCTCCGATCATAGTTCAAACATTCTAACATGGTTTTATACACTTGTGAATGTTTGACAGACACCCCCGGGGACGTTTAAAAATCATCTTTTTTTACAACAGTTACCTCACATTACAAAGGCCTTGCTTTTAATTGTGAAGGCAAAAAAATTCTTTATCAGGTGATTAACTACATTTGTGTTGGACGGTGTGTGTACTGCCACTCAATTTATCATTGAGTTCACTTATATAGTTTTAACATTATAAATTTTATATACAAATTTAGAACATTGCATGAACGTGTTAGGAACGTTAGGAGAGTTCTTTACAAGGTGAAAATTTTTACTGGGTGGAAAAATATATCCAGTGAAAAAAGTTTTATTCATTATTTTCCTAGCCAAATGTTTTTTTGTTTGTTTGTTTTTAAAAGAAAAAAAAATAGAAGAGACTTGATAACTAAGACAAAGTGGTAGCTATGAAAACAGTGTCTACATACCTCAAATCTGAATATGCTTAATCAGTTATCATATATCTTATACCTCACTCAGAAATAATGTCTATTGGCTCTCACATAAATGGCTGTCAAATGGACAAGGGTCATTTATTTTTTTGTTGTATTGAAAACATGAATGTTTTAGTGTGAATCGGCGCGTGTAAGCGTTAAGTGTGAAGTCTCTTGATTTTATTTAGAATTATGGACTACGTATTACATAAATGTACCATGTTACTTGAAGTACCATTGTGCATACACGGTTGATATTATTTGAATTATAAAGAAATGTGGATGGAAACGTTCCGTGTAATCAAGATAGATATATATATACATTTATATATATATTATATATGATTATATCATTCTAATGTAAATCATAATGTTTAGCATATTTTCACCCATTCAGCTTTCTTTCTCTCACCATCTAGTATCTCTCTATCTCTGTATGTTATATTACTAATTGTTAAGTGAAACTTATATCATTCTTATTTAAGGTATTACTCTCAAAATGTACTAAATACTTCATTGTTCAGTTATGCGGCATCGGGAGAATCTGTGCTGGCACCGTCCTGAGAAGTTTCGAAGAAAGCACTTTTTTAAAACTTGTGTTAACTTCAGCATTGAATGTGACTTTGACTGACTGCTGTGTTAAAGGCCCTAAGGGAATGCTACCTTTATAACAATGGGATATGTAAAATCAGAGAATGAACATACTCACTTGATTTATCAAAGGTTTTGTTTTAAAATCAAATTAAATTTGAAATACAATGTATGATATTCTGATGATTATAAACTAGGTTTGGGACATTCTGAGTTGCTGTTTATAGCAACAGTTGGACTGTATTTTGATATAGGACAGTAATATTATAAATTTTAGTTGTTTGACTCTTTGATCAGTCAAGCATTTGATGTTGAAACAAAAATAAATCATTATGTATGATGTAAAACAACCTTTGAAGATTGAAATAACAGATTTATGCAACTTTCTACGAAGATTTAACAAAATACTAAAATCTTTTTTTGAGAAATTTCTTCAAGTTTTGTTTCTCTGTTTTGGATACATTTTGTTGTCAGTAAATTAAATATTGGACAAGTTGTTGCTAGGATTTGTCTATGAAGCAATCCTCTACTGTCTAGCTGTTCAATTTCAAATTTGCAGAGACTGCGTAGTTTTGTCAATAGAAATATAAAGTCGTTCACTTTCTGAAAACTCTTATCTATGACTCTGAAGATATTTCAACTTATTTGATACTATGTGCATAATGTAATTTCCACTGAAAATTTTCATTTATTTCTTCCATTATAAATACATGGGTGAAAGTATGCAGAAATGGTTCTGATATTTAGAATTTCTCGGACCTTTGAAAAAGTTTCATTAAAATTTTGTAAAAACTGTTAAAATCATGAAAATCAGGATTTTTTTGAATTTTGAAGTTTCACTCATGTAAATATATTTGTTTAAAATTGTACAAAAGTAATGAAATTGTACGATGATTGAAAGTTGACACTAATGCTGTTAGGAGCCATTTAGACTCGACCAAGGCATTAATTTACTGTTTATACAACTATATATATTCTTGATAGGGCAATTTTAATGTATGCTAATTTTTAAAAAAAAAACTATTTGTGAACACATTTCATCATTTTTATTCTTTATGTTTTACCCTTCATGTTGTGCCATGCTTTCGTAATTATTGCAGATTTTAATTTTTCTTTTTGAAAAAGTATAAGTTTTTTAAATATTTTTTTGAGAATCTAGCATTATGTGCATGTTTTTAAAAAGTTAATGTTCAGATCAATTTTAATTGGGTTTTTTTCATACTTGATAATCATGAATATAGAACTGAGTAAAAAAAACAACAAAACCTTATATCTGTAGAATAGAATAGATTAAAGGTACTGATTCATTGTTGAGAAAAGTAAGAGCCTAATTGATTAAATGATTTCATTGACCCCCCCTTCTTTAAAAAATCTTTTGATGTAAAATGGACCCTCCCCCCCCCCCCACCCCCAAAATTGATTCTCAACAAAATTTTGACCCTTATTCTAAATTTATCTTGGTCCTTGCCCGAAGATTTTATTAGAAATACTTTGACTTGGTAACTATGGCTTTGTACCTTTGATTTATTATGTTATATAGATATGAGAGTTTTGTTGCTGTGACTGTTGTTAGTACCGCAAGTAGGGTTGATGTTTTATCTTATTGTTCATTTAGATCAATAATTAACTTTACCCCCCCCCCCCCCCGCACTATATATGTTGTTATTTTTATTGCCAATTTTTACTCAGGATTTTATGGTTTCTCTTTTTAATGATGGTAAACAATTTAACAGGCAAGGTATTATGTAGAAACAATCTTCACCTGTTTTGATCATACAACTTTTACAATAAGATAACAAGATGCTTTACTGTGAAATTTGAAAAATTCATTGATGACAACTATTTTGAGACAAAATTAACACTAAGACCAAAATTTATTTAACCTTTCTTTTGTACAATGATCATGGTTTTCTTATAGTTAATACTTGGGACATTTGTTCTAGCAATCTAGGCTCATGTCACTGCTAGTTATATGTCTACTAGTGTTCAACAAAAATTGAAATTTATGAAACAACTTGATAAAAATTTACATATAGAATACAAATGTTTAATAGTTTTACTTTAGAATAAGGATAGAATCATGTCTGAAACATTTTTTTAGGTCTTGGCTTTTAACTCCACTCCAATTTTCAATATTATTGACTAAATGTGCAACTCCAGTCTCATTAGGTATGCATCTCAGAGCTTTTAGCAGTTTAGATTTAAAACTCTGAAATAAAATCTTTAATAATTAGTTACTAATTGAAATAAAATTGTCCTTATAACTTGGTATGTTGATTCGGAAAAATGAGATTTAGATCACTTGAAGATGATAAAAATCTTGCTTGATTTGTCAGAAATATCTTGTAATATATACACTTTTTAAATGAATTTACTCTCAATATCAAACCTCGAATACAATTAGTTGAATTTCTCTGGTATTATAGTAGACTATATTACATCGTAGTATTATCATGATTCAGGATATCTGTTTATTTATACAGGTATAGTTATCAGGAGGGTTTAAAGTCTACCTTATTTTATATCTTGTATGTTAGTATATGGCATAGTTTGGTGTATCTATTGTCTATTCTTTGTGCGTTCATCTGTACTGTGTTATAACTTGTATTTTTACTAGGCTGTCAGGGGTGTGGTACATTTTCTACTTGTCCAGGGACAATGAACAATTGTTACATCTATTGGCTGATTTCACTTGCTTAGTTCCTGCAAATCTGAAGCCATTCTTCCCTTTAAAAAAATGAAAATTGCGAGTGACCTTGTTGTTTTAACTAAGATTTCTAAATTTTAAAAACTTGTGTAATTTTTTAATTGATATTAATTCTGTTTAATTTCTTTGTCAAATTGTAAATAGTTTCTTTGTCATAAACTTATTATGTACATAGATAAAAACTAAATGAGTATATTCAGGATGTGTATGACTGGTTTTATTTATGACAAGTTTTTTCACTGAGTCTACTTCAATGTTGTCTTAGTTCGAGACACTAAAATTGTTAAGCCCAGAACAAGATAGTTAGGACCACAACAAGTTAATTGCTGGGTAATCTTTATAGCTTCCCTCACCCTTATTTTTCTCACTATGGCCAGTTATATAAAAAAATCATTTCACACAGTGCTCATTCTGAGTGTTATAATGTTAACCAACTGAACACTGTCTTAAATCTTAAACCCAGGTCCGCAGGTCAGTATGCTATGAACAGAATCTCCAATTGAGTGTTTCCCTTGAGGGTTTCTGATTTGAGCTTTACTTGAGCTGGTTGGATCCTTTTTATTCAAACACTGTCTGCAATTTCATCCATTTAGACCAAGAATGTGTATTGCTGTCATTTAATATTTCAATTTCTTCAATTTGCTTGACCTAATTAAGAAGCACCATTGAATGGTTATCTAGCAGTGAGTGTTAAGGAAATCTCTTTGTAGCATTTTCATGCAAAAATGTGAATAAAGGGTGGTAACTTTTTGACAGAAGTTTTAATCTATACAACAGATCTGATTTATTATCAAAATCAAGTTATAGTAATGGAAAGAAAACACACTCAGATTTTGAGGTTGTTGTTTTAAAATATCTGAGATGGATAAGTGAGAAATGAAGTTTGTTCACTTGCCATTCAGTTAGTAGTTTAAAGTCAACCATTACATGGGCACAAAGCAATACCAGACACTTTTCTGTGGCAACTTGCTCATGATAAAGTTATTTCTCCACACTAAAATTTTGTTGTTTTAAGAGTTATATAAATCTTAGGGATGACTTTTATTTAATTATCAGGGTCACTATAAGTAAAAATGTTATGTTTTTTATATCTCAGCACAATTATACCTCATTACATCATCAAATTTATATCATTTATCTTGATGATTTCATGTAAAATTATCATTTTCCATGATAAGTTCACGTAAAATTATCATTTATCTTGATAATGTCATGTAAAATTATCATTTATCTTGATAATGTCATGTAAAATTATCATTTATCTTGATGATTTTATGTAAAGTTATCATTTATCTTGATGATTTCATGTGAAGTCATCATTTATCTTGATATTTTTATGTTAAGTTATCATTTATGTTGATGATTTCATGTAAAATTATCATTTGTCTTGATAAATTCACTATATTGTAAACAATAATGTATTTTATGTAAACAAACTCTAGCATGAATGTTTCTTTATGTATTAAATGAGTCAGCTTTGTTCAATCTGACTTTGTGTTGCTAATCATGGCAACATATTTGGTGGATTTTTCTTTGCTGTCAGATTCTCCTTGCCTGTCTGAGGCACGTCTTTGTCATTGAATATTAGAATTAATTAATTATTACTTGGTCGCCATTTCGGGGGCTTAGCACAAAATGATTGTAACGCAAGTTAAAAAACAATGAGTTTCAATTGTTTTGCGCCAAGCAATTTTATAATTTTAATTTTTAAGATTTGGTTTTAATTGTTAATTTACATCTGTTTAACTAATCTTTGTGACATTATAATACTTTTATTGTATTCCTTACTAAGTTTTATATGCAGAATACCTGATTGTTTTTATAATGTGTTTGATAATTTACTTTACAAAATTGTTGAAGCATAATGAAATTCTTGATTGTATTTAATAATCTTTTTAATGATTAGTATTTAAAATTTAATGAGGTTTTAATTAATTTACTCTTAATTGAATACACTGTGAATGAATTGATCTATTTTATTTCTGGACAACAATTTAAAAGGTTTTTTTTTACATGATGACTGGCTCATAGAGTTCATTTTATAATACAATTTTTATATTTAACCTTACAGGTTGTGGTAACTAAATAATGTTTTACTTGAAATTTTATTGGTTAAAAGTAATTACAATTTTTACTTGATGATATTTACAATGAACATTGAGTTAGTTCTGAGTCATATACAATTAATATTTAGATTATTGTTCCTTTAGACTTACTATTCAAGTGTTATAACTTTGACAGGAATAAATTGATTCTAGGTACTATTACTCTATGGTAAAGTGCTTCTCTGAGCACTTCTTCCTGGTTTGTTAGCCGGATTTTTCAACGAAAAAAATCGGCTAATGGTTTGGCGAAACATGGGCGGGCGGGCGTCCAGTGTCGTTAATAATAGCCTTTAAGTTTCAATTTAGCATATATCTCTGCCATTTATTGTCAGATCTTTATGAAACTTCATACAATGATAACATACCATGCCATGAACAGAATTTAACCACAACTCTACATGGCTTTATTATGGATTATTTCCCTTTGTAATTTTTGCATTAAAGTTTTAAAATCGGGCTTTAATGTGGTTTCCACATTACATTTCTTGTTACCATTTACCATGAGTTAATACCTGCATATATTAAGTATATGGTGTATTGACACTTCATTGTATTTATTTTAATACATTATTTAGTTGTATGGATTAAAAAAATAAAAAACATTTGCCAACTGCTCTGAACACATTTAGAATATTACAGTGTTTGATTTTAGAGATCTAGCCTTGTCCACGGTCTGTGAGTTGTTTGACTGACTGCTGCAGTATCACTACAAATTGATGGGAAAAGATGCTTTATATTACCATGACTCTTATGTAATTTGATAAAAAAAAACTTAATTTCATGTGTTGTGCCATTATTCTGAAAAAAGGAACAATAATTTAAGAATTAATTTATCTTGGTCTTACTTCTATAAGAGATAGAAATTTTTAGTGTAAAATCTTTGATATATGGTTGATATGAATATGTTTTATATTTTATCATTGTTCGTATGATTGTTGTCTTCACATTTTTGTATGACATCATTGTTTAAATTCATGTATATTGTTAAACTATTTGAAAGTATTTTAACCTGCTCCTATGAATACATTACACACGTTAGGTTCCACTCTAGTGTCTGTGCATTTATTCAGAAGGCCATGGCCTCTCCTTGATAGAGGATTGTGGTCCACAATTTGTGGCTCCAAAGTCTGCTACCAACTACCATTCTTCTTGTGAAGAAGTTGGCAATTGGTTTTAGGTCAGATGGAAGCTAAGTTCTTGTAAATCCCCGAAACAATGGCTAGGTTAACGGCCCGCCTCTGACTTAGATAATATAATTTTGTGTTGGAGCTCGCCAACAAGTTTGGTTTTGAAGTTTACTGATATGTACATGTTCAGGTAACTTAGCTGTCTTGTACAATGACTTTTGATCATAGAAATTTCAAGCAGATGATTTTCTCAGTACCCACTTACACTTGCGTTGAGTGAAGATCTGCTGGTTAATTTCTTGCTCAAGAAAATTTGCTAAGCATCTCAAACCAAGGATCACTTTCCCTCAATACTCGACCTACCACTTCTATTACATGTATGAGAAGATACTCCAGTGAAAGTTCTGTACCTACTGATTGTGTGATGTATTTATAGAGAACATATTGATATATTTAAGATCTATATATATATATAATACATATTATATATATATCTATATTAAAAGTGCTATTTCTTTGTCTTAACTATAAATGTATTGTTGTTTAATTTCATTACTTACTATTCAGTCAACAATTACTGCTCTGTAAGGATTGTTCTAGAACTGTTAGATTTGATCAGGGAGGCATGAACTGAGGACACGGTGTGTTGAATGTGCCATTGCTGACTAATGTACTATTTCAACATAGAGGGCAATTTTTTAATGAGATATGTTCAGGGAGGCACAAACTTCACGCTTTGTATGTTTATATGCCACAGCTGACGTCGGTACAATTTTGGACATACTGCTAGTTGTTTTTTATAAGTACATGTATGATTGAGAGAGTTGGACAAGTTTTTATGTATTTTGATTTAGAACAATTTTTAAAGATCTGTATTGATAACAATGGCCACTTTTAGAAGAAGTATAAGATCATTTATTCAAAGTTTTTATACATATAGACTCATTTGGTCATTTTATACTAGTAAGAACTAGTGAACAATTTTATAATATTGTTCAATTGGACATGTATGTTTTAATTCTTACGAACCAAGTGTTGTTTTAACTGCATTTTGGATTGGCCATTTCCTGCTTCTCACTTCAGCAATTCTAAGTTTGCTTTTCTATGAATTGTGTTGGAATTTATAGAGTCTGAAGATTTACTTCAATTTTTATGTAAAAAAACAAACAGATTTTTATGTACTTTATTGTAAAGCACAATCATCATAATTATCATAACTTCTAACTGTAGGGAACATTTTTAACTCAATTTTATAAACCGGTGATTTTTTATATAATTTTTCTTTCTCAAATTTTTATAATAAAATATTGATTACTTATTGAATATTAACTGTTTATTAATAAGCATCCTAGTTGCATTGGTATGTTTTTTATATATTTTACTGTGTGTACTTTAATACAAAATTTTATAATTCATTGTTTTAGGCCTGGGCATGAACTTAATTTATGCTGAATAGATTATGGCATTACAAATTTTTTGATGCACGACTAAAGAAAACTCAAGAATTGGTGGCCCTGCTGATAAAGAAAAAAGCACTAGATATATTTATATTGCCACTTGTCAGCTGGTCTCTAATTAAAGCCATGCTAAAGTATTCATAGTTCAATTCAAGCATTAGAAATTGTTCAGGTATATGTTAGGCAATTTAATAAGTCAAAAAAAGACCTAACATAAATTGTACAAGTGAAGATTGTACCAGTAATTTCTCCAGGCAACCTAAATATAAATCATTGGTTTAATGCAACACTGCTATAACTCGGTTTTTTAATAGATTTCAGTTGGCTTAAAGCTGAATAAACGTTTGCATTGTGAATTAACTAATTTAAAGGCACTTAGAGCAAAATGATGAATGCTATTGGCCCTTTTTGGTCCTTGAAATATCAAATTTTGTCAAACTTTATTTTTGGATGTATATCATATAACAGTTTTAAAATGCAAAAAAAGTGATTTTTGGAAGAAAATGAGTTGGAGCGATGTGACACGATGTGGACAGACTATTAAAGCAATGTTGCATCAAACTTACAATCTGTTAGATGTCCAGTTAGGTACAAGACAGTAACAGTTAGTATTGTAAGCCCTGTAGAATGTTTAACACATCTCTTGTTTAATTCAACTCTTCTATTAATGTGTGTATACTTTATATAAAATAATAATTTCATATTTTTCTTGGCAGCATTCATGTTATTAGATGAAAGTGTGATTTCATTATTATTACAGTACTCTTGGTCCTTGCATGATAAAATCTTGCGATAAAAATCATCGTATGTCAATTTTAATGAATTTGTTAAAGGAGTTTTGATAATTGTATTTAAAAAAAAAATCCACACAATGTTCAGGCTATAGACTGGAGTAATTGGCATTTTTACTAGGTATTGTTGGATTATATTCAATTGTTTGTGGTGCATTCATTAACCCCATTGATTTACATACTTACTATAGAACTTCTGTACTCACAATGTTTAAAAATAGACGTCTGTATTTATGTACGGAGATTTTTAAACAAATATTGATAATTTAAATCAGAAGGGTTAATATATATGGCACTGACAATAGACCTAATCTGGAATTCAAATTTATGGGTTTTTTCGTCCGTGCAAAGGCGGTACAAACAAAAGTTTTCTACACATTATTGCTAAATAGCACGAACTATGGATTAACTTAAGTCCTATTGTTCTTTGTACACATGTTTTCATTGTAAGGGTGAAAATTTGTTTGTACCTGAAGGAAAAACCCAAATATTTGAATTCTGGATATAGTCTATTGAATAAAAATTACAAATATCTTTCATTTGAAATTACTGAAAAATTATTTAAATGGTTTTATTAAGTTTCTGCAATTGACTTGATGTGAAACAAAATGTTTTGCTTAACAATGATTTTTGTTAGAAGAGATTTTGTGGAAAGACTGATTGTATCGTAACAATTTATAACAACGTTCCAGTTCTATAAGGTCTTAAATGTACTAGTTATATGGAAGACTTATGACTTTATAGAACTGGATTGTTGTCAGATTTAAAATGTTCATACTTTCTACTACATATGTGTGTTTTATTTTTAAATGTAGTGAAAGGATACACTAAGCGGGTTTTTTTTATTCAAAATGAACATGTAAAAAGCTGTACAAATAATGCTTTGCCTGTGTTTCTTTTTTTGTCGTTGTCAAACTTTACATTGTATCATTATTATCATAATTATTATCACTCGTACAGTCATCAGTTACCATTACAATATATCTTCTTTATGTCAGTTTATGATTGAAGTCTATACTACTTTACTTTCTTCGTTGATCAGTCAGGTCATTTACATTGGTTTGTACTCTAGACTTAGAATGTCAGCCGTATAGGTATGATGTCCTGGTCTTCATGGATTATACCCTTTCTTAAACATATGGCAGGACTCAATTTTTCTAAAACATCGCCAATTTTTGAAGAGCGTGGCTGGCAGGAAAGTGTCCTGTCCTGGAAAGATTGCTTAGACTAAAATTGATTGTCGATGATAAAGTAAAAAAATGTTGAAAATTGGCATTAATTGCTATACATATGTTCTCACTTCTTAAATTTGTGACTGAAAACACTATTGGTGTAGTTATGATATAAAACATAATTAAAATAATGTTTTTTTTGTAACAATGTATACAGATTGTGACATAGGATGATCAATTTACATGTTAGTGTGAGAGTGTGTGAGAAAAATAAAAAATACACCCTTTACCTCGGACATAGAGAGTTCAATGTTTGTAAATATTTGTATGTTTTTAGACATAAATTGTGCTGTAGAATCTATGAAAGTTTAGGAGATATCAATATTTACTTGTTGTATACATACATAAAAAAATAAATCATGAAAAACAACTCTATGTGTATTGTATTGTATAGTCAGACAACTTTGACACAAATCAGTCAACTAAATAAACATTTGATACAATCCTACCTACTACTTATGTAAAAGCTTGCAAAATTTCCATGCATGGGCGAAAGATTTCAGAACTGGTTCTAAAGTTAGGGATTTCTGGTTCCTAAGGATTTTCCCCCTATGTCAAGACTGCTGAAATTATGAATTCAGGATTTTTTGAAAATTATAAACTTTCACCCATGTGCATGCATACGTGTTGAATATTATTAAATAAACATAGGAGACATGGTGTGTATTTTTGATACTACATAATTGGATCACATCTTGTGTTAAAACAGCTTGTTTTACCCACTGTTAAGTTATTCTAAATTCAGGTCAAGTATCAAGTTCATCTTGTCAGACTATGTAATACAATCTGCATGTTACGTTTCATGATTTTATATCTATATATTCGTTAAACTATGCGTACAAACTAGACAGTTTTAAAATCAATTTTAAGCTTTCCTAAATTGTTAAGAGTATGTTTAGATTTCATTTATGATGTGGAATCTGTTGCGTTTTTTTGTAAATTTCTGTTGCGCTTTTTAGTGATTTGAACTAGGTGCTTGAACTGGTCAGTTTTTAGATTTTTCATATTTAAATATTTTAATGCAGTTTAGAACATTCTGTATTAAACATTTTAAAAACTCATTTTTCTATTATTGATTCTCCATCTTGACCCTGTTATTTTCATGAAGTTCTGAGTCTGGTATTCGTGTATTAGAAGTACTTGGGTCAAGTCATCGTAACATTTGTAATTTCATGGATCATTTATTATTCTTATTATATAACATAAATACTGATAGTAATGTGAAATTAAATAGTGTTTGTTATATTGGTCTTATTTCTTCTTTATTATACCATTGGTCCGTTGCTTAAGCATATCCCTCCATTATGGAGAGGATGTGTATAGGCATTATATGCCTGTTATCCAATCCAATTTATAGAATAAAATATGTATTAAATTAAATTAAGCATATCCCTATGTATCCCTTTGCCTCCTGGTAGCCTCAATTTGGTTTTATATACTTATTCCCTTTGGTGTAAGGAGGGTACTAGGGGCTGAGTAATATTCTTAATGATATGCTTCAGCTAATTATCCCAAAATGTTATATTGAAAAATCACTTGGTTATCTCAGTCTGTAGACTACAAATCCTGGGGTTGTGGGTTTTGATACCTAGCAAAAAGGGTCATTGGTTTCAGTACCGGGAGGAACTCATATATCTTAATGGATTTTGGTCATTCTACATTTTCATGGTCAGTCTTCAGTGTACCTCTGAATCAAGCGAAGTAGTTGTACAACACCAGCAAGGGGCTGTGATCAGTGCCTGATATGTGCTTAGGTTTCAGTGATCTAGGTTGGAGAATTAGTCGGAAAAAGTATGAAGTACCACAAGGCCATAGTGTGTTATCAATCGGTAGGTTAATGGATGTGTCATGTGAGAACCATGTGTATTGGAGAACTCAACTAGATTATTCATTAACTTATTTATTTGTGCTCAGTCATGTAACAAGACGTAACAACTCATGTTTATCTTCTAATAATTGTTTTTCTCTCCACAAGTGAATATACTAAATAAGTAGGATAAAGCTATTGCTTAAGGAAACAACAAGGTTATTTTGGATGGGATTTGAACAAGTTTAGGGCTTAGAATGTTTGTAAGAAGAAGGTATGCTAGGTTTAAAGTATGCTTCCATATTCATGTTTAGTCGACTTCGTAATTTTTCATGATAACTCCTGATCATTGAAATCACCTTCAGACAGATGATCCCTCACAGTACCCATTTACTCCTGAGTGGAGTGGTACAACTGTAGGTAAACTTATTGCTCAAGGAAATTGGCAGTGCCACTAGTGGGGTTGGAACCCTGAACCGCTAGATTCCTAAGTGCACATCATATCACTGCAATGTTGAATAACATGGAAAACTAAAATTCTTAAAGATACATAAACTGTGTCATAACAAGCTGATCCAGTTTCTTTGCACATACTTCTGTCAGTGACTTACAACTGCCCTACATGATTAAGAATCAGTGGTAGGAGGGAAAATTTCCATGGAAATCATTTCATGACCAAACTACATGAAAGAATGCCCAGCTCTGGAATCAAATGCAAGACTTCTCAATCAGTAGACTTGCCTGCTACCAACTAAGCTCACAAGACGGCTTGATTGAAAATCAAACAAATATTGAGTATTTAAATCAGCAATGTTAATTTATGTTACACTGAAAGTTGAAGAAAATATAACCATAGCATGGCTCTTACTGCACTGTTGTACAGGGATGTAAAAAAACAAACACTCATAAAATCTACAAATTTATATGAATAAATGCCTCTAGAAATAATATAATTCATTATTGTTTAGAACTATGGCATAGCACATTGCATGTAAATGTGAAAATATAACTAGGCCATTCACCAATCAATGACTCAGACTTTAAGGTAATCTTTTCGCTGTTTGATTTTCTTTGGTGTAGAATAATTAGAAAGTCATAATATCACGTGACTATCACGTGATCTAAACCGCGGGAAACGTTGTCTTTGTTGTCGACAATCTACGGGAAAAATGGATGTTGCAGAACAAGTTGCCAGAACGAATCAAGTGAAAGATCAAGTCGGAGAAAGATGTCAGAAGCTTTTTCAAGACTTCTTAGAAGAGTAAGTGATTTTATATCTTGATTAAAGATGTTGTCACAACGTTTAATTGCGCACTGAGCCCCACCCACGTGTTGCCTTATAAGCTATGATAGCCGTGTCTATTAAATCCGTATTGTTCTTATATTAATCATTGTTAACTAAGGGAATCATGTTTTACCAGTCAATTTTCTTACATAAGTCGTGCTAATTTTCTGTGGATCAGCAGAAGTCAGCCTCCCCTGATCTAAAGTAAACAGAGGCTATTGGTAGGGTCTATTTACAAACTGGCTATCTGATAATGATATAGGAGGACAGGTAGTGTGGGTAATCACTGTAGACGGCAGTGACAGTAAATCTTCTGTCACACTGTATGCTGCTACAAACTAGTTATGCTGGGTGAAAAAAGTGATTTTCTCAGACTGGATAGTGTAAATTTATAAACTATCAAACTTATGCTCTCTACAGGCCTGAAAACTACTATGAAAAGTTGTTGAATGCAACCCTGATTTAAGATTTTATAGCTGTCTTTGTATTCTTTGCTATGTATGTAATGTTTTTTATTTTTATATTGTTGACTATCTAGTTATTTATTTTCAGATTTAATGTCGATGGAGAACAGAAATATTTGGCTGAAGTTCAAGAACTTATCCGACCTGAGAGAAATACATTGAGCGTTAGTTTTGAAGATGTTGAGAAATATAATCAACAACTTGCTACTACAATATTGGAAGATTATTACAGGTATAATAGTCTGGATCTGGAATTGTTTAATTCTACTGCAGCAAAGAATTAGGAGATTTGCAGTGCTTAAGACTTTTCTATTCTTTGATCTGTTAGAACAGAATTTTTAGCCAGATTTTTCATTGAAAAAATCTGGCTAATAGTTTGGCGAAACATGGGCAGGTGCCAGGTGGGCGTCCGGTGTCATTAAAAATTGCGTTAGTTTTCAATTTAGCTTATATTTTTCTGCCATTTATAGTCAGATCTTTATTAAACTTCATACATTGATAACATACCATGTGAACAGAATTAGTAAGTAGCCACAACTCTATCTGGCTTAATTATGGATTATTTCCCTTTGTAGTTTTTGCGTTAAAGATTTTAAATCCGGCTTTAATGTGGTTTCCACATTACATTTCTTGTTAAAATATTTTTATTGAGTATTCACATTTAGCTATCACCTGATTTATGTTTTGTTTTATTTTCAGGGTTTACCCATTTTTGTGTCGAGCTGTCCGCAACTATGCTAAAGATTGGGGTCAGATACCTCCTAACAAAGAGTTTTATGTTAGCTTCACAGATGTACCTTCAAAACTGAAGTAAGTTATTTATGATACTTAGTCTTATTTATTTTTGGTTATTTAATATATCACAGTCTAGTAAAAAAGTTAATATGACACTTGTTGACCAACATGATAAAACGTTCAGTATGGTATTAACTGGGATGAAAATATCAGACTTATATTGTATAAAAGTTGTTCCCCCTGCACTGACATGATACAGACAACTTGTTATGTACATTGATGATACCATCCTCTGGCAAACGTGGGCGGCCAAGAAAGTCCTGGTCAGATTGCTTAAAAAGCAGACATGAAGACATACAAGATGCAAAACAGTGATCTTTTAGACAAGGTTACATGGAGGACAGGCATTAGAAGATCTAGCTGCTGCTGTCTGCCCCAGTCTCTGGGAGACAGGCAGCAGATGACAAATAAACTATCAGTTTTGATTGATAATTAATTGATAAAAAACAGGAATAAAAAAAGTTCGCCTTAAGCATACTTGGCATTGTAAATCTACATGTTTATTTGTACTGCATATGAATTCTGAATGAAGTCTACTTACACCATATTTCACTATGAAGCTTGAATGAGATATGATTTCTCATTTTAGGGTGAGAGAATTGACAACATCTAAGATTGGAACATTGTTAAGAATTACTGGACAGGTTGTTAGAACTCATCCTGTACATCCAGAACTTGTTAGTGGAACGTTCATGTGTCTAGAATGTCGTACAATGATCAAAGATGTTGAACAACAATTTAAATTTACACAGGTAGGTTTTTAGCTAGATTTCTCAACGAAAAAATTCGGCTAATAGGCAAAACACGGATGGGCAAGGGGTCGGGCGGGCGTCCTGTGTCGTTAACAAGTGCGTTAAAGTTTTTCTTTTCCATATATTTACTGCCATTTATTGTCAGATCTTTATGAAACTTCATACAATGATAACATACAATGTGATGAACAGAATTAGGTAGTAACCACAACTCTACCTGCCTTTATTGTGGACTATTTCCCTTTGTATTTTTTGCGTTAAAGTTTTTAAATCCGGCTTTAATGTGGTTTCCACATTACATTTCTTGTTATTACTTTATGTTTATGATATTTGTGCTTTATTTAGCTCACCTAGGCTTTAAGTGTATATGGTGAGATCCTGAGCACATACTGCTCCATGCAAGCTATTGTAAGCAGTCTGTCCGAAGTCAGTATGTGCATCAACAGTGTCTTAAAAAACCCTCTTGTTACTTGACTATTATACATACATACATACATACATACATACATACATTATAATTGAAAGCTATCAAATATTTCCTTTCTTGAACTGTTTGTTTGTAAAACAGACGGTGATTATTGTTGTTATGTTATAAGGATGCTGTCCAGTAAAACTTATGTGAAGTGACTGCTGTAATAACTGAAGTTAAGTTTTGATAAAAGGTGCAAAATTGTAAATAAAAATGTAAAAAGTTCTATGAAAAATTAACACTGATTGAACAATGTATTAAAAAAAGCTCAACTATCAAGTCACAGAATGGTAAATGTTTTATTTATTATCTTAACTATTGAAGAATGAACTTGTCATTTTTGTGTTAAATATAAGGACTAATTGTAAATGTATTTTAACCAATTATTTAAATCAGGTGTGTCCATCCTGTTTATCTTAAATGAGAGTGAGAATCATGTTATTGTATTATCATAGTATTTTAGTTAATAGACCTAATCTGGAATTCAAATTTATGGGTATTTCCTTCCGTGCACAGCCGTTACAAACAAGTTTTCTACACATTATTGTGTAATAGCACCAACTATGGATTAAGTCCTATTGTTCTTTGTACTCATGTTTTCATTGTAACAGTGTAAGTTTGTTGGTACCGGAGGGAAAAACCCAAATATTTGAATTCTGGATATTGTCTAAAGACACTACATAATGGAGCCAATGATGTGATAATACTATGATAATTGTTTGTTTTTCTATTACAGCCGAATATTTGTCGTAATCCTGTATGTAACAACAGATCCAAGTTTATGTTAGATGTAAATAAATCCAGATTTGTGGACTTTCAGAAAGTTAGAATACAAGAAACACAGGCTGAGTTACCTAGAGGTAGCATTCCTCGTAGGTTAGTATATGTTTTAACCTAGAGGTAGCATTCCTCGTAGGTTAGTATATGTTTTAACCTAGAGGTAGCATTCCTCGTAGGTTAGTATATGTTTTAACATAGAGGTAGCATTCCTCGTAGGTTAGTATATGTTTTAACATAGAGGTAGCATTCCTCGTAGGTTAGTATATGTTTTAACATAGAGGTAGCATTCCTCGTAGGTTAGTATATGTTTTAACATAGAGGTAGCATTCCTCGTAGGTTAGTATATGTTTTAACAGTCGTCTAATAAAAAATTCACAAGGGCAAGCTTGAATTATTATGTTTGATAGAAATGCCAAAATTATCCACTAGCTTTATGAAGGGGGCAAATTTGTCAACTTGCAAAAAATCAGAAATCACTGACTTGAACTAATTTTTTACTTGAACGTATTAAATAAGTGTTTATTCTAAAGCAGAATAGTAGGGCACTGCATCCTGCCCTTTTTTCTCTTCTCCACACTCTAAATTGCTTCTTAATTACAGAAATAATTATTTTGAAACATGGACCATCTGATGTACGCTGTCCTTTTCTGTCTCCCAGCCCTGATTTAAGTTATAAAATAATCACTGGTATAAGTTTGTTACTAACTGTAGATGTTATTATTTTCAGTGTTGAAGTAATATTAAGAGCTGAAGCAGTTGAGATGGCCCAAGCAGGAGATAAATGTGATTTTACTGGAACATTGATTGTTGTACCAGATGTCAGTAGTATGTCTAACCCTGGTAAGTTGTTTATTTATAACATTGATTGTTGTACCAGATGTCAGTAGTATGTCTAACCCTGGTAAGTTGTTTATTTATAACATTGATTGTTGTACCTGATGTCAGTAGTATGTCTAACCCTGGTAAGTTGTTTATTTATAACATTGATTGTTGTACCAGATGTCAGTAGTATGTCTAACCCTGGTAAGTTGTTTATTTATAACATTGATTGTTGTACCTGATGTCAGTAGTATGTCTAACCCTGGTAAGTTGTTTATTTATAACATTGATTGTTGTACCAGATGTCAGTAGTATGTCTAACCCTGGTAAGTTGTTTATTTATAACATTGATTGTTGTACCAGATGTTAGTAGTATGTCTAACCCTGGTAAGTTGTTTATTTATAACATTGATTGTTGTACCAGATGTCAGTTGTATGTCTAACCCTGGTAAGTTGTTTATTTATAACATTGATTGTTGTACCTGATGTCAGTAGTATGTCTAACCCTGGTAAGTTGTTTATTTATAACATTGATTGTTGTACCTGATGTCAGTAGTATGTCTAACCCTGGTAAGTTGTTTATTTATAACATTGATTGTAGTACCAGATGTTAGTAGTATGTCTAACCCTGGTAAGTTGTTTATTTATAACATTGATTGTTGTACCTGATGTCAGTAGTATGTCTAACCCTGGTAAGTTGTTTATTTATAACATTGATTGTTGTACCTGATGTCAGTAGTATGTCTAACCCTGGTAAGTTGTTTATTTATAACATTGATTGTAGTACCTGATGTCAGTAGTATGTCTAACCCTGGTAAGTTGTTTATTTATAACATTGATTGTTGTACCTGATGTCAGTAGTATGTCTAACCCTGGTAAGTTGTTTATTTATAACATTGATTGTTGTACCTGATGTCAGTAGTATGTCTAACCCTGGTAAGTTGTTTATTTATAACATTGATTGTTGTACCAGATGTTAGTAGTATGTCTAACCCTGGTAAGTTGTTTATTTATAACATTGATTGTTGTACCTGATGTCAGTAGTATGTCTAACCCTGGTAAGTTGTTTATTTATAACATTGATTGTAGTACCAGATGTTAGTAGTATGTCTAACCCTGGTAAGTTGTTTATTTATAACATTGATTGTTGTACCAGATGTCAGTAGTATGTCTAACCCTGGTAAGTTGTTTATTTATAACATTGATTGTTGTACCTGATGTCAGTAGTATGTCTAACCCTGGTAAGTTGTTTATTTATAACATTGATTGTTGTACCTGATGTCAGTAGTATGTCTAACCCTGGTAAGTTGTTTATTTATAACGTATAGCTGAAAGTTGTCAGGACTGGTACTGAATGGCAGGATTGTTGACTCCTGAGAAAGGTTTATCTTCCTATGTAAAGGCTGTTAAAATCTAGATTATTGGGATTTTAATATTATACACTTTCATCCATGATAATATAATTTCTAATGAATTCAACTGGCCTCCTATTTTGTCTGTCAATATGAACATTCACTATAAAAATAAAATGGTAAGTCACAATATATGATGACTTGTTCTCGGTAATCATGAATTAACTGCCATATTGACATGTATAGTGGTTTAAGTTTATAAATAAGGCAGGTATTTGTGAAGTAGAGTGAATTGCATTATTTAAGTGATGATAGAACATTCAACCTGGAGATTCAAGGTAAGATTACCAGCAGCATCAAGTTTTACCCTTGCATAAAAATTCAATATTTAAAACAGGTTTTCTTTAGTAGAGGGAGAGATTGTTGAAGAAGTAAGCTGTCTTTGCCTTTACTCGCTAGCCTGATACTCAGAAAAATTATTCTGGCCAGTAAAAATAACTCATTTCATATAGACAGGCTAGTTGATAAGTTAGCCCTTTACCATATAATGTGATAAGTCAGGCCAGTGTTAAAAAATTTAAGGTGATGTTCTAATTGAGCTAAGAATACAAAATGTTTTTCTTGTGTATTGTAGGAGCCAGAGCTGAGACATCTGCTAAAGTGTCTGGTAACCAAGGTTACGAGAATGAAGGTGTAAGAGGGTTAAAAGCTCTTGGTGTGAGAGATTTAAATTATAGAATGGCTTATCTTGCTTGTACTGTGACATCAACAAATGCTAGGGTAGGTATATTATCATACAGCCCCTAAGTGTGTTGGGGATTCTGCTTTTTCACAATGGAAAAAAAATGATAAAAATTCTAAGAAAATGATGAAAAATCCCAATTTGGTAAGATTTTATGGGAGGGGGGGGGCACAAAGAATATTTTGTTGTTCACTGTTATTATTCAGTATGGTATTACCCATCTGGTGAGTACTTTTAACTAAGTTAAAAGTTTAATGTTCAGCATTTTAGGTTTTTCCAGAAGCTGTTAGTAAGAAGACTGAAAATTGCGATATCAGTCTTATAAATTTAGTTAGTGTTAGTGGTCATTTTAGCAGTAAGCACTATAGATATCTTGTGAGTGGATGTTTGGTTGCTCAAACTAATATTGGGTTGTCCCTGGCACCCACTAATTTCATAGACTTTGATGACAAAAATATGCCATAAAGCCCATTATATATGTATCATAACAGTTTGGTGGTAATTCCCTACGTGAAGAAGAAATGACTGCAGAGAATGTAAAGAAACAAATGACGGATGAAGAATGGCAGAAAGTTTATGATATGTCGAGAGATAAAAACTTGTATCAGAATTTATGTTCTAGTTTATTTCCAACCATACATGGTAAGTTAAAAACATTATGTCTTAGACTCTCAACATTAACTAATTAAGTGTAAGGAGTGATGGCTGACTAGTATTTGCAATTTTGTAACTAAGCTTATGCCTTGTACTTTCTGGATGTTTTCAAAATTCTATAAATTTATATTTAGTAAAATTATGGATGATCTTAGTCAAAGGTTTGTTACAAAAAGTTAGAGTGAAACTGGTATTCTTCAAAATTTGGGTAAACCCGGTTTTCTACCCATCCTAATATGACATGAAAGCTGCTCTTCGTTTTTTATTGCTTGTCAAGGGTTTCTAATGGACCTTTCCACGACCTTACCTATTAGCATATTTAACAAAGGTTTACAGTTACTTTTTGTCCCACAAACAAGGTGTTTACAAAAGAGCACATGCTTATATTTGTGGGTAAATGTATTGTTATTCAAATAAAAAGGTCGCACTCGGAATGGTCCATATGATAGGATGATTTAAGGAAATGGATTTGTGCCTAGTAAGATGTTCAACCCGTACTGGTAGTCTAAGCTAGCAGTGTTCAAGACTTGGACCATTGATTGTATATATATTTCTGTGTTACAGGTAATGATGAGATAAAACGTGGTATATTACTAATGTTGTTTGGTGGTGTTGCTAAACAAACAACAGAGTTAACTAAACTACGTGGAGACATTAACATCTGTATAGTTGGAGATCCTAGCACAGCTAAAAGTCAGTTCTTAAAACAAGTAGAAGAGTTCAGTCCGAGGGCTGTGTATACTAGCGGTAAGGCAAGTAGTGCTGCTGGTCTTACAGCTGCTGTTGTCAAAGATGAAGAGTCACACGAGTTTGTTATAGAAGCAGGTGCTCTTATGTTGGCTGATAATGGTGTTTGTTGTATTGATGAATTTGATAAAATGGACCCTAAAGATCAAGTGGCTATCCACGAAGCCATGGAACAACAGACTATATCTATAACTAAAGCTGGTGTCAGAGTAAGTGTAGATCTTATGTACTGTATTAAATTTGGGGGTATATAGGATTCAGCTTGTCGGTTTGCAGCATTTTTTTGTCCGTACAATTTCTGAGCATTTTTTTTCCTAATACATTTAAACTTCATGTATTCCAGAATAAGGCAGAATAAGTGCATATACCATTAGGTTATAATGGTCCATAAATTTTGTGCTGAGTTATGACCCTTAGATGAAAAATGTCCACTTATTTTCTCAGGTCCCAATTTCTAGACAAAGACCTATTGGGGGTATTTAATCACATTAGTGATAAGTCTAGTATGATTGGTTTGGGTCAATTGGTTTTTAGTTTCGCTATTCTGAAAATAGTTATGCTATCTTACTCAGTTGTGAGTCGGCATGACACATTTCGACTAGGTTTGAGGTGCAATATTTTTATATCTATCATATCTTTGGAACTACTGACAGGATTCCATTGACACTTCATACATGTTTACAGGGTGACCATTGGAGGTCAAATACCAAGTTGTATTACTCTAACATAACAATTTAATGAAGAATGCTCACTTGGTAAATTTAGAAATAATCGTACACTGAATATTACAAGAGGAATGTATGAGTGAATCTTACCAGTTATAATACTGTTACAGAACTTTGAGAATAAAGTACAAGTTACTCTATAAAGTATGTATGAGCTCTTCTGTTTATTTTAGTATTTAGTGGTAGTTTCTTTATTTTTAAACTTCAACTTTCACCTGTGTTAATTTATCACATGTTATATTTTCCAGGCCACATTAAATGCTAGAACCTCAATATTGGCCGCAGCTAACCCTATAGGTGGACGTTATGACAGAGCTAAATCATTAAAACAAAATATTACATTAACTGCTCCTATCATGTCAAGATTTGATTTGTTCTTTATTCTGGTGGATGAATGTAATGAGGTAATGTCTTCACTTTGTCTATGAACTTTTGTAGGGCACTATTATATAATCAAAATTTTAAGAGAAATTGATCCTGCATTTCACATACAGTACAACCTCTCTTGAACAAAACCCACTTGGAGGAACTGAAAAGTGTTGCTGTTCAGAGGTTGTTGCTCTGCAGAGGTTAAATTCAATTAAAATCATGACTACGGGAGTTATCAAAAGCTGTTGTTGTGCAGAGGATTTGTTCTGTAGAGGGTCACTCTACAGAGGTTATATTGTAATTTTACTATAATTGAAGCTATATAATGCAATATGAGTTTTCTAGCACATGGAAAAGGTGAGACCTCATTTTAGAAAATTTGGTTTGAATTGGTGTAGAAAATTATCTAGAAAATCTGGATAAGGAATGTACATTGGAATACAACACATCTGAACTTCTTTCATTCTTATATGACTTCCTCCTTTTAATATTATATCTGGATAGATTGGTTAAAACCTGATTTAAAATTGTCTGCTTGCATACTTAATTATTTAACATTGGACAAGCTTGTACTACAAGTCGTGTTCAGCTGACCTCTTCTATTATAATATTCATGGCACAAAGCACTACACATGACCCAACCACTGCCCAGCTCACAACATGCACTTGACTGGACAGTCAGTATGATTATCATAGACTATCCTCAATTCCATGCTCAAAAGCTAATTGTTGACTCAAAGATTATCTGATTGTGACTGACCCCCTGTGTGTTGTTAGGAGGTCCTATTACGGTGGTCTATAGGATCTCTGTTTATAGAGACTGGGGGTTAAAATTTTATTATTATATACTTGCAGGTAACAGATTACGCTATTGCTCGTAGAATTGTAGATCTACATAGTCGGGCAGAAGAGTCTATAGACCGTGTATATAATGTTGAAGATATAACAAGATATTTAATGTTTGCTAGACAATTTAAACCTAAGGTAGGTTATAAACTTATATACCAAGATGTTGCATTGATGTTGGTGCTATTTTGGTCATACAGGGTTTGTCTCTGTGTCCCGGTGTAACAGGCCAGTTTTTTTCTCCGGGGAAGATGTGGACCCGGTTTTCCCCCGGGGGGAAAAATCACTATTACACCGGTTTTCTGAGGATCCCGAGTGCTTATCGAGGAATACCCTTTTAGATCATTCAAATTTGTATCCAAAATTTTGGCTATTATCGGAGGAAAACATAACTGACTAGGGATTCCTTCTGTATCCCTGGTTAAACAGTGTGTCTAACCCTGCCATACATAGCTCATTATATAATAAAACTTGTGATTGCTTAACTTCATCTAATTGTAAATTGGTACCTGGTATAATGATGTTACATGCTTATGTGAAGTCTGCACAAAAAGGGAGTAAAAATCACCAAAAGTTGTCTGATATATAGATACCAGTAGCCCAATGATCAGAGAGAATAGCTGTTGATAATGCAGTGTTTTCTCCAGGAACAAAAATTAGGGGGTCACAAATGACCCCCATGTTCAGAAATAGGGGGTCAAATAGGAATTTAAGGGGTCAACATTAAAATTACACACTTGTGCTTAGATGTTGGGAGATGTTCTTTAGCTAGCCAGTACACAGATCTGATGGCACACACAGCAGCTTGTCCTTTACTTGACAGAATAGTTTCTGTTTGTTTAGCCATGTTGCATCGTATTGACTGAGCTTCCAAAGCAGCCTTGTGTTGAGATGAGGAGATATGTCTCAACAAGGTGGAATGGCGAAAATTTGTACAACCATGCGTAGATGGATGCCTTATTCTCAGATAAACAAATTGAGCAAGTCATTTTATCGTTATCAAAGTTCAACTAAGGGTTTTCCTTCAACCAATTCTGACGGAACGCTCTTTAAACGGGATTTTTTCTCGGACTTTTCGTCGTTAGATTTGTTCGATTATGCTGCAGCCGTAGGCGAAATTTCAGCGGATCTAACGCCCGTAGACGACGTGGATGGTTTTTGATCATCGTCAGGTGATATAGGTCTATCATCTGTCTTAGATGTTTGCGTAAAAAACGCTGTTAATCGACGCTGTTTTGGTGCAGACAACGCGGAAAATGACATGTAATCAGAATCATTTAGGCGCTTTACTACGTGATTACATAGAGTCTGACAAGCGCCTGTATGACGTGATTAAAATTGGGCAAGTATAATCCGCTGACGAATATGCAGGTCTGACGGACGTGACTATAATTTGACGACGATTTTTGACTGCGTCACAAAATACGCACTGGCCGTGTTATAGCGCGTCAGAGCCGAAAAAAGTGCGTCAAAAACGCAAAAACGCGCTCTGGAGAAAACACTGATAATGAAATGTTTATTATACCCCCGCTTCGAAGAAGAGGGGGGTATACTGTTTTACCCTTGTCCGTGCGTGCGTGCGTCCGTCTGTCCATCCGTCCGTCCGTTACAAAATTTCCGTCGCAGTTTTCTCAGCAACTATATCATGCAGCAGCCTAATACTTTGCATATTGCTTCATCCCATAGTCCCATATGGTGTAAAGCGATTTCATGCTCCTTGCTCATCTACTTCCTGTTTGTCGCATATTTTTAGATTTTGGCGGGGGTATCACTAGTGAGCATTAGCTCACAGATTTACTTGTTTTTTATTGAAGTTACACCATTATTGATAAGTTTCAGGGCTCGACATTAAGGTCGGCAGATTGCCCCAGGTGACCTATATTTGTGATTGGGCAACTTGTTATTCTTAAATATTTTGTTTAGGCAAGTTATGTTTCTGCTTGTTCATTCGGGCAACCTACTTTAATTTATGTCGCCCCCAGAGTTAAGATGACCTCATGAAGGTATTGAAGCTGAGGGAGGATTAGAAATATAACTTTAATAAAACTTTTTACTTATCATACTACTCATTCTTGAACATTTTTCTATATAGATAAGTAAAGAAGCTCAGGAATATATGATAGAAGAATATAAAAGATTAAGACAACGTGATGGTACTGGTGCTGCTAAATCTGCTTGGAGAATTACTGTACGGCAATTAGAAAGTATGATACGATTATCTGAGGGTATGGCAAGAATGCATTGTCAAGATGAGGTATAGTCATTTGTTCAAATCTCTATGTTTACTTGTTATTATTTACTTGTTTTATAGGGTTTAGTTTTGTGGCTTTTTTACTTCAAAATTTAGTAAAATAATGCACATATCCCATAGCTGGTGTTTATTTTGTGAATGTGTCATGGGCCTTAAGGCTTACAGGATTTATGATGAATAAAGATAGACAGTAAAGTTACTGTATTAGGACCATCACAATAGGTGGTCTTAATAGTATAATGGTCTTATTAATACTATAGAGGGATCTTTTTCTCAAATTAAGCATTTAGGGCTTAAACATCTTCAAAATCACACAATTTTGCAATGGTCTTTACATTGGAACTTCATTGTAGAGCAAAGTATTAAGGTTTTTTATATTGTTTGTATATTTTTACATAGGCCTACTATTTAATTTTTGTATTGTTTGTCGTGAAGACTGTTTTAGCGAAACTTTTCTGTACAGCCTAGTACTAATAGTTTTTATTTTGTTAACTAATTTATAACTTGATTTTTTATTGAAGGTTCAACCAAAACATGTTAAAGAAGCATTTAGATTATTAAATAAATCAATTATCAGAGTAGAACAACCTGATATACATCTAGAAGAAGATGATGATCTAACTGATCAACAACAACAAGATGTTGATATGATGGAAGTTGATGAAAGTATGTATACTGTGATTCATTTTGAGCAGGAAATGAAAAATTAAGCTTATAGTTTGGTGAACATGGGCAGGCTGGCGTACGGTCGTTAACAATTGCGTTACAGTTTTCAATTTAGCATATATTTCTGCAGTTTATGGTCAGAGCTTTATGTAACTTCATACAATTATAACATACCATGCCATGAACAGAATTAGACAGTAACCACAACTCTACCTGACTTAATTATGGATTATTTCCCTTAGTAATTTTTGCATTAAAGATTTTAAATCCGACTTTCTTGTGGTTTCCACATTACATTTCTTGTCTCTCTCATTGTTTCACAGATACCCCACCAGCTCCAGAGAATGTTGAAGTAAATGAACAACAAGAAAAACAAGCACCTGTTAGTAAGAAAGGATTAAAATTATCATATGATGAATATAAACAAATGGCTAATTTAATGGTTCTTTATATGAGAAAAACAGAGGAGGAATCTGAAGGTAGGTCCAGTTAGAATGTTAGAATATTGTCATGTACAGAACCCACCAAAAGTTTCAAGACATTTTTTCTTTGTAGGCCTAATGAATAGCTTTTATCTAAAATTTGATAAAGTTCTGTTTATTAAGAAATGCTCATTAGTTTTGCTTTATTTTTTGGTTATCTTTATACTTGCAACTGAGACAACAAAATAGCTTAAAAGCTTTGTTATGGAAGATAATTACAATAGGCATAGTTTCGGAGGAATGTCAGTTGCCAAATCTCATAAATGTGTTGCATTCATGATTTTTTTCTTAATTTGTCATAAACCATACTTAAATATATTAAAATAATAATTCTACAAAAGTAATCATCAAAATTTAAAAAATGTAGGAAATTTCTTTTGTCTCCAAACTTTTGGTTGGTACTGTAGCATGGGAAGTGGTCGCTGTGACTCTAAATGTTTCTGTCTCTGGTTAAATTACTGGCGTGGGCAGGGTCTAATGTAGAAGTTATTTGTGGGGCCATATTCAACCATTGCTAGTGACACCCTCCAGGGCTAGTCATTAAAAGTTTTCCAATATTGCTTGACAACCTATATTTTGGTTTGGACAAGTTGTTACTGTTATTCTAGATATGGTTTGTGCTAGTTAAACATATAGCTGGCTGTTCCTTTGGGCAGCCTTGTTTAGAAATAAACATTGAGCCCTGCCCTTCCATGAACATTTGCTTATTATCTTTCTTAATATCTATAAAAAGGTTAACTGTTACAAAATGGCTTTGAAATCTAGTTTGGTTAGTCAAGCATGGTAAATAGATAATATCAATGTTAACAAATGTTAGTAAATAGTGACTGAACTATTTCCACTTAGATTGTTTATACCTGTGGTAATTTACATAGAAAATTTGACCGATAAATTACAGTATTGATTAATTACATGTGAAATTAAACCTTTACATATTTTACACTTATATGATGAGTTCATTCTTATATAAACATCATAGTATCATTAAGTTAATAAGTCATTATATCCAGAAATTATAAAACTAAAATGATGTTCATGTATTTTAGACACTGAGAGTTCAGGTTTAAGACGAAGTAATTTAATCAGTTGGTATCTTGGTGAGATGGAAAGTGAGATAGAATCAGAAGCCGAGTTAATTGAGAAGAAAACAGTTGTAGAAAAAGTTCTTGATAGACTTGTACATCATGTAAGTTATCAATGGTTTTTACATACCAGTTTGGGATAAAAGAATATCCCATTCTTTCACATCCAAAAAAACCCTACATACATCTTCAGTAAAGCTGCCCTGCTAGCTCAGATGGAGGTACCCAAGTCTACTGATTGAGGGGTTGTGGGTTTGATTCCTGGGAGGAGCTTGGTCATGAAATTATTTCTACGGCCATTCTCCATCCTACCAATGGTTCTTAATTATGTAGGGTAGTTGTCGGTCACTGACGAAAATATGGGCTCAGTAGTTGGTTAACTGCTAAATCCAGAGATTTAGCCTTTCCAGGAGGAGTGAGTAGGTTGACTGACTCTTTCAAACTTCAATGAGATATTTGGCAACATGCTCCATGTAGACTTTTAGAATAACTCCCCTCTCTAATATTGAAGTTTTCTTTCGTTGGTTGCTGAGTTTGCTTCAGAGAAATGTCATGAAGAAATAGTTCAGATATTTCCTTGAGCTAAACAAACATCAGTAACTACTGGATGGGAAAAGGACTGTTAGAAAAAGATTTTAATACCGAAAAAAAAACTAGTCAATGCTATTGAAAGACTTTTGCTTATAAAGTTTTAATTATGAAATTCATATCTGTAGGTTTTGTGCCTGTGGTATGAACAAACAAACAAAAAACAGCTGAAGGGTAATTTCTGCATTTGAGACTTTCCACAATAATGTGATAAGAAAGTTATTTGTGGCAAAATGTTGGAGAATGCTAATGGCTAAACCTAATATTCAAGTCAATGATGTCATATATATTTTATATCAGACCTTTTTTTCCTTCTATAACAGAGGCTGTTTACTGTTGCCTTCCCCTCTTGAAATTTCTTCAAAATCATGCAGTTTTCCCAAAAATTGGAGTTAACCTTAGCTTTTTGTTCCCCTATTTATGACATTGCAATAAAAATTCCCAAAATGTTCTAGATAAAGAAAGGCTCCAGGCCCCTTCCCCAAGTACTGAAAAAAGCTCAGTATATGTTTATTATTTGATATATTTTCTATTTACCAGGATCATGTATTGATAGAGTTAGCACAAACTGGATTAACAAGAAGAACAAAACAAGATGACGAAACTTTAATCAAAGAAGATGATCCCTACCTTGTTGTACATCCAAATTATATTGTGGATTAATTTATATACATTACATTGAGATGTATAAACTTTGAGTTGATTCAGATCTTTTTGGATTTGATTACAATATTAAGTTAAATCAGATATCTTTGGGTTGATTCAGATTACTTTGGTTTGATTCACATCACTTTGGATTTGATTACTATAACTTTGAGTTAATTCAGATATCTTTGGATTGATTTAGATAACTTTGTGTTGATAAATGTATCTAGGATTGATTCTAATCACTTAGGGATCATTAATTATTATACCCCCGCTTCGAAGAAGAGGGGGGTATACTGTTTTTCCCTTGTCCGTGCGTGCGTGCGTGTGTGCGTCCGTCCGTCCGTCCGTTACAAAATTTCCGTCACAGTTTTCTCAGCAACTATACCATGCAGCAGCCTGAAACTTTGCATATTGCTTCATCCTATAGTCCCATGTGGTGTAAAGCGATTTCATGCTCCTTACTCATCTACTTCCTGTTTTTCGCATATTTTTAGATTTTGGCGGGGGTATCACTAGTGAGCATTATTTTACCTGAATTAAGATACATTTTGTAACATCATGAGTACTGTGATGTCATCATTATTGACATTGATTCTACAGAGGTTTGGATAAGTCTGCTTGTACTAAACGACATGACATCATAATAATAGATAAAACTGTTGTCCAATTTAAAGACATTGTAGAAGATCACATAGTGCTTAGTCATTGTCTTCACCTGCTTGACCAAAGCTCAGGACCAGTGAATATTGATTAGTGCTTGTTAAAATGTCTTATTTCACATAGTTGGGCTAGTCAATTATTTTGGGCTTGCTATATAACATTATAAATTGGACTAGTGCTCTAGAAACAAAAGGTGTTGGCTGTACATACATTTTTGTAAATTTTCTATTATTAAAGTCATGTTACAAATTGTCTCTGTATAAAACAACTTACATACTGTTTGTTTTTTCTCAACTGTCAAAACATGAATAATTTCATGGTGAATGCGTTTGTTAAAATTGTTGTCGTAATACATACAAGAGTTTCCGAAAACGTGTATTATGATCAAGTAAAGCTGCTTATGCCGTATGATATGTTTTAATCAAGATATTTTAATAACAATTAGGCCGCCAGTACAAAAACAATGCATTCAGTCACTGTGAAATTATTTATGTTTTGACAGTTGAGAAAAAACGAACAATACATGTAGTTATCATTCATTTATTGTAAATTTGTTTGTGTACGGTAATCATGTGCTCATACTAAGTAAGGTTATACATTCTGTTATATTAAAAGATTTCATTATTTTCAGCATTTATCATTCTGTATTCAGATGTTTTGTTCACCAATTTGTGTTCACTAAACTGGTTACATTCATGTGTTCATTAAGCTGCATTCACCTAGCTGTGGTCACTAATAGTATTCACCAAAAGTTGATCAGATATGTGTTCAAACCGACTGTGTTCATTGAGCTGCATTCACCTAGCTGTAGTCACTAACAGTGTTCACCAAAAGGTGATCAGATATGTGTTCAAACCAACTGTGTTCATTGAGCTGTGTTCACCAAACTATGTTTATATATACATGATGTGTTCATTGGTTATATTATTACAATTTATGTCAATATACATATTTTTACATATTAAATTGTAAGTTGTTACAGTGGTATTAGATGGTCAGTGTTTGTATGAATCAATCAGTATAACTCATAATACTATAAGCCACTACTATAAGCCACTCCATGTGTTCATATTTCATATCTCACAGTTTTTGACAATAAAATCTGGTGTATAAAAAGAATCACTGTTAAAAACATCTACTTGTATGGTTATGGGATTGGATTAGTCATGTACCTATACTGTGCTGGACTGATATTTGTTTACATTATTGTGAATTTACTTACAATTACTGTGCTAAGGCCTTGATTTATTAATTACTTGATTCTCATTCCCATGTTCCTGGAATTCTGTTCAATTTTTAAATTGAATGGGAAGTAAAAAAATATTCTTGTTAAAGCAACATTAGTGTATGTTTGTTGTATATAATGTTAATTGTATTACAACATATTTGGATTGCATTAAAAAGAAGTACACAAAAGAAATTTAACCAGTACTTGGATGCATAATATTACATTCTGCAACTCCTATTTCTCCCTTGCCTAAATTTTGAAACAGGTAATGAAGAAATTGATTTATTTTTTCAGCCTAATGTTAAAATGAACTTCTTGTACTAGTGATCATGTTTATGTATATTACTGTATTTTGTCTGTAGAACATTGTATATTTGACTTGGAAATAGAAATATTTTGTTTTTCATCAACTTTGATTGTTGTTTTATATTTTGTGATGACTTGCATGAGAAATTAAATTGAGCATTGTATAGTGTGTACGAAAAAACAAAACACTGTTT
This sequence comes from Mactra quadrangularis, assembly GCA_025267735.1. Classification (NCBI taxonomy): domain Eukaryota; kingdom Metazoa; phylum Mollusca; class Bivalvia; order Venerida; family Mactridae; genus Mactra; species Mactra quadrangularis. The sequence goes on along the minus strand of CM046299.1, from coordinate 52,721,965 downwards.
ATAATAACAATAGAATAAACTAATCCACTACGAGGGACGCTCAGGATGACAATAACATAAACATGTGATATGTTTTACGATTGTCTTAGTTGTTAGTGTAATGGAAAAGATTTTTACCATCACAAGCAGGATTTACCAACAAATGGTATCCATCATGCTAATTTTGTTGCAATGAATTACACACATTTTATTTTCATTACTGCCTACCCCAGAAATGGATTGTCTCATTTCTAATGTTTACCAAAACACGTTTTGTTTTTTTGTACGCACTGTACTGAAAGGTGTGCTATCCTTACTATTACAAAACAAATCAACTTTCATGCTTCGTAGTAGTTCGTACTCAATTGGTGGTACTGTCTCTTGAATAGATGGAGTTTACTCTTCTACTATCTTTTGAAAGTGTAAATCTCACCACTTGCTTAAGCAAGAAATGTTCCTGTGATTGCTTCACTTCATCTAGGTACAAATGCTGACCTGTGAGAGTTGTACCAATTCTGTTGTAGCTTGTGCCAGCTAGACAATAGTGTAGTACTCCCTTAGTGATTTTAGATACCAGGATAATTGATGTGGATTTGGTGATAAGCAACAGAAAGAAACCTAAACTTAAAGATTAGGGTAGTTGCCATTCTCGTTCCCCGAGGTTACCAAGATTCTCATCGAGAATCCAACTAGACTCAGGGTACGAGAGTGGGTAGTTGCATGATCTACGACGACTTATATGAATAACAAAGAACATGTATTTGAATGATGGTATTAAAATGTGAGACCCTTTTAGATTTACATCTTATAACATTCATGTGGCCTCATCCATTAGTTAAAGATACTTTTTAAAGCTGGTTGGTCACAGATTTCAACTTAAATATCAACTTCTAAAACTCTAATTGTAAAGATACTTTTTCGAGCAGTGTTCTGATAATGATAAATTTAGTGTAAAAAAGTTGATATTATGTATAAAAAAAACCCTGTGGGGCTTTTCAGTAAAATTCTTATGAAAAATATCTTCGTAAGTCAAAAACAATCAACATTAATAATACAGTTTACGCTCATTTTTTGGCTTATTAATTCTAAATATTGTACAAATTGTGTAGAATTGTGAATAACTTTTGAAAATCTTATCATAGTTATGCTTATTATCCGTCCGACTTTGAAGTGTTAATAATATGAAACTGAGTTACGAAGATTTTTTTTCATAAGAATTTTTGTACTTCTCTACCCTATTAGTTAAAATATAGATAATTTCAGATAGTATTCTGCGACTTTATTTACTTGGTATATTTCTTACAATGTATTGATATGTTTGTCTTAAATGTTTTAGAATTCATTTTCTTAATGCATTTGTTTGGACACGTATTTTCAAATTTTAACAAAATTTACCAAAATCGGTGATTAATTAGCTTTAACTCGCAATAACGACACCATTACTAATGTTGAAATGAATTCTAATTTATAAAATATGTGAAATTACTGTAATGTATGATTGTATTGAAAGGAAAGGTTTGGTCGGTTGTGAATACTGATTGCGGTAAAACATGCATTCCTACCGTCTTATAAACAAGTTTACTAATTGGTCAAAAACATTGATTTGTTAGTCAACCAGGAAATTGTGTGTAAAACTAATAAAACCCACCTGTCAACTCTTAACTCTTCTTAATTTATGTTGATAGAAAGAAAAGTTGAATCGGAAACTTAAATTCAATGCCTGGGGGTGACATACCTCAAACTATATGACAACATAATTGGTGATTGAACATTTAAGTTTGTAGTATATCATACTATCTGAGTATTAATTTGTAAAATTAATTAACAGTCTTAATTAATTGATAAACATTTTCTGTTATTTTTAAAAGAATAAATAATTTAATTGGTTAGTCGTTTGTGAGCATGGACAGTGATTATTTCTGATTAATGTTCAAATGGAAATAGTGAATTTAATAGTGACTGTATTTTTGTCAAGTGTCTTGTATAATAAGTGATTGTAATTAATTCTTTTAACATTTCTTTTAAAGGAAACTATTGTTTTTATATTATTATTACATTAATTATATTAAATGTTACTTAGTCAATGACTTATTAACTATAGTTGTTAAACAAATGCTAAAAATATTTGAATTGCTTAGTAATTTAATACTGGAATGACTATTTAGTAAACAACACTTGTGTACGTACATTGTGTAGGAGTGAGCTGTTATAAGAAACAGTTAACTATATCGTAGTACAGTTCATGTGACATATATCACAAATCATTGATGATACGTACATGTATGACACCACTCATTGATGCTATATTGTTGTATCAAGTAATATGGTGATATTAATTACATGTAGATATAATTTATGACATTACTGACCGCTGGTTATTATAACTTTTACATTACATTTGACCATAATAACTTTACAATATCATAAAACATATAGCCTAGGCAAGGTGTGCAAGGTGATTTACGATAAAGTGTTCGGAATATAATTTGATATATCGCTGGCTTCAACTTTGATGTGCAAAATGAATTCTCTTGCAACATTTGTTTGGATTTTTATGACTTTCTTTTGTTATGGTAAGTATATGAATACAATGGATTCCCAAATTTCTTGGACAAATGAAATTTTGAGAAAAACTGATCATGTCTATCACAAGCCATTTTGCTACAATTCTATAAAAGCTAATGTATGAAACAGTTTTAATCAAATGATCATCAACTAATTAATTTTGATTTTCGAATTTTCTCATATGACTTCATGGTTGAATATGAATCAGTTTATCCTCAAGACAGGATTTGTCTAAGGCTTTTGAAGGGCACTAGAACTGTTATCAATGTTTAATTTATATATCTGATGTATTTGTTAACAAGTCACATAAACATCATCCTTATGTTATTATGGACAGTAATTAATATATTAAATGTTCAAAAATGCCCTGTAAAGGAAGTAACTCTAATGTTCCCCCCAAACTCATCTCGGTTAATTTACAGAATCTTGACATTAATGATTCTGTATACAATGTAGTTGTTTGAAAAATATTGCATTAAGGTGTGGAACCTTAGACGAACCCTGATTGATAAAGAACCAGAGCACTTTTGTATTTTGTTCTAAATTAAGCCAACTGCAGCTTGTCCATGCAAATAATGTCACTACAAACATTGCTTGTTTTAATAAAAAAAGAAACAATATCTTGGGGTAAAACATTACAAACAGTTAAATAGTAAAGTTAGTTTAAACATATTTTATTAACTTGTCATCACACACAATTTACAATGTACAAATGCACTACCTGCACGATAATCAAAAGACCGATGACGATGATAATTATAACAGATATTGAATGATCAGTTTACATCAATTATAGTGATGTACATGTAAATGTGACATCTTGTACACCTACTGAGTGGGAAAGTTTAATTATGTAAAGTACATGTACATAGATCTGCATGATGGTATGCACAACCTTTATATTAATAATTAGCCGGAGTTTTCAACGAAAAAATTTGGCTTATAGTTTGGATAAACCCAGGCAGGCACTCATGAGTCCAGTGTCGTTTACAAAGTAAAAGTTTTTCTTTACCATAATATTTCTGCCATTTATTGTCAGATCATCATGAAACTTCATACAATGATAAATTGATAACATACCATGCCATGAACAGAATTAGACAGTAACCACAACTCCACCTGCCTTCATTATGGATTATTTCCCTTTGTAATTTTTGCGTTAAAGTTTTTAAATCTGGCTTTAATGTGGTTTCCACATTACATTTCTTGTTTGTTGCTGTGTTTTACAAGAAATGTCATATAAAGATCATTACAAATCAATTGATGAAGTAAATGTCTAGTTTGCATAGCTATGAGAAAACAAATCTTGATACGCAGGTATCAATTTCAAATAAGTTGATTTGAACTTGCAACCCTAAAAAAATACAATTCCAGGTTTGTTGCTAATGGTGGCTAACAAAATTGTTTCTGCTTCATGAGTACAACTGTAACTCTCGGGCAGTTGGATTTTGTAATAAGATCATTTATTAGCTAGATCTACCTTGAAGCAAAACCATTCATAGTACTTGGCTAACTCAAAAAGAGCTGTTTAAAATGCTCAGATAGGACCTGAATCTGACTCATAAACTCATTTTGCATTTTTAAGGTGTATCAAATACAACATTAATTTATTTCAGCTCTGATGTGAAACAAGTTCTTATAACCTAGATTAATCACTCTTGAGTCTGCTACCTGATCTCACAGTACTGTGCTACATGTAGTAGAGTCAAGTAAAACTGAACAAGCTATAATAAAAATTAAATTTAAATTTTCAGGAGTAGAAGGAGAACTAAAGTTTATATTATCTAGTGAGACGGGATCATGGAGTGAGTCAGAGAAGGCTTGTAATACAAAACAAGGAAAGTTAGCTGTGCTAGATAATGTTGAACTACAACAAACATTTGATCGTGATGTGAAATCTAACCCTGGTGAAGGTATATGGGTTGGAAGATATGTTGGTTACACTCCGTTAGTTACCATTGAAGGTGAGTTATAGTGTAAACATAATTACATAATGACAAAGATCTCAAGTCAGGTACTTATAGGTGCCTTTACAATGATCACTAAATAAAACAGGCAGGCCCGTAGGAACAGGGGGGGGGGGGCTTAGCCCCCCCAATATTTACAGCAGTTATAGTGATTGAAGATCATTATCTAATCTGTCACTCTCAAATGATTGATATGTTTGTGTTTTTCGGCAAAATCAATGTTACAAACACTTTACGGAACAACATGCTTAAATGCTGTGTAAAATTAAACCTAAACATAAGAACTGTAACGTTAAGTACTGTTTTCTTTTCCTCAAAATAAATCTGAATAAATTAGCCCCCCCCCAATCTGAAAATGCTTCCTATGTGCCTGACAGGCACTTGTAAATGAAGCCATAATGATCACTAGTCTCATACAAGTACCCTTGGGCCAAGGGTGTGCCCTATTGACCACTGGGGCATATAGGAAATCTTGCCGGCCTGGATGATAAGTCCATATATAATGGCTGTACCAAGGTTCACCAAATTTTAGTTGTGGATATTCGTTGAACCAAGGATGTGGCCTATTCATTCTGAAACTATGTGTGAAAGGTCAAGGTCACTGGACATTTCCTCTTAAGGTCAAGATTACAAAAAGCTTACTTAGTTTTGAATTCCTTCCCAACAATTCCATTGCTACAACCCTCCATCTCCTTCAGTCCCTGGTTTGGACAGCACACAGGTGTATAATGTCCCACCCAGTGGAGCTCTTGTCTAGTCTATATTATATGGTGAGTTGAGACTCTATCACTTGACATTTCTATGACAACTTATATCATATGAATTGCTATAAAACACAGTGTCATCAACCTTGTGACCTGTAGTTCTTTCTAAACACTTGTATAATATTATCTTTGTCTTTTGGGTTGTTATGGAAACTTAACTTATAATTTTATACTACAGGTTGCTATAAAAACCTAACTTATACTTTTAAACTACAGGTTGCTATAGAAACCTAACTTATATTTTGATTCTATAGGTTGCTATAGAAACCTAACTTATACTTTTATACTACAGGTTGCTATAGAAACCTAACTTGTACTTTCATACTACAGGTTGCTATAGAAACCTAACTTATACTTTTATTCTATAGGTTGCTATAGAAACTTAACTTATACTTTTATACTACAAGTTGCTATAGAAACCTTACTTATACTTTTATTCAACAGGTTGCTATAGAAACCAGACATTAACGAAGAAAAGAACTAAACCATTAGTAAACAATCAATTATTTACATGTTTAAATGAATGTAAGGATACACAGTTCATTGGTATGCAGGTAAGATTATTTTCTTTTATCTAAAAACTAGTACTGAAATTATGAAAATCAAGAAATTTTTTTCAGTTGTGTGTTTATTTGACAAAGAATATCCTAAACTTATAGATGTTTTTACGTTTAAATTAGATTTTTGAATATAATCAACAATTTTAATTTTGTTATACCCAAACTAGCATTCTACTATCCAGATGTTTTCAAGATTCTCAATCTTAGAGTTAGAATTAGAATCTTAAAAACTTCCGGGTACAAGGGATGGAACACTGGCTGACTCCCTGAAACATCTTTGCTGGGAATTTTCCTTTATAAATTTTCACTCGCCCTTCTACGAGTAGTCATGACTTGAAGATGTATAATAATGATTTCATTTTCATGGATGTGTATCACTTTCTACTACTGGGAATCAAACTGAGGACCTTTTGATTTGAAATCTGTTCCACTACACCAATGGTTATAATTTAATATAGAACCATCATGACTTGCCCTGTGACAATTACATAATAGTTGTACAAATATTTAAAATAGTTCGAATTCTTTCAATGATTGAATGAAATAAGTGTATATGTTGTATGTTAAATAATTCATGATGATACATTGTCAATAGATTAATCAGTTACATTTAAACAATAGCAACTAGCTGAAATATCCTTCATTGGTTTTATGAGAGAGATGGCTTATTTTCTAAAGAGACATGGTTTGTAAAGAATTTACAAGAAGTGTAATATGAAGTGACTGTTGTTGAGATACAAACTCCTCACAGTGCTTACGTCAAGTTATTGATTTAATAAGGGGAAATAACTGCTGCGGGGAGTTTGGGTGAGATAATTTTGTTAAAGGGATTGACTGAACATTGTTAAGATATTGATGCTACTGAGAGTTAACTGTTGTGTTAAGAGGTTAGTTGCTAGAGAGGTGGTTATAGAAAAATAGTTAGATGATGACTGTTTAAAAGAGTTAATTTATTGTAACCACTTTACATGTAGCCAATATATCTAAAGTTGAGTTGGCAACCACATCATGACTGTTGAGTAATGATTTATTGATATGGTAAGGGAGATACCTCTAATAAAATACATAATAAATAAGTGTATACATTTGAGTTAGCTCCCTTAGATATGATACTTAAATACTTGTATAATATAATATTGTTACAAAAGGTATTAATTGACTTGAAGCAAGCACTGGTCATAGCTCTTTATTTGAGCAAGATGGCAGTTGCTGCTGAGGAAATGTGTTGTATTGTGCAATACTGTATTGTGTTGTATTTTGTTGTATTGTGCAATTCTGTGTCATGCTGTATTGTGTTGTATTGTGCTGTATTGTGTTGTATTGTGCAATCCTGTGGTGTGCTGTATTGAATTGCTTTGTATTGTGCAATTTTGTATTGTGTTGTATTTTGCAATTCAGTTTTGTGCTGTATTGTGTTGTATTTTGTTGTATTGTGCAATTTAGTATTGTGTTGTATTTTGTTGTAATGTGCAATTTAGTATTGTGTTGTATTGTGCAATTTTGTATTGTGTTGTATTGTGCTGTATTGTGTTGTATTGTAATGTGCAATTTTGTATTGTGTTGTATTGTGCTGTATTGTGTTATAGTTTGTTGTATTGTGCAATTTTGTATTGTGTTGTATTGTGCTGTATTGTGTTATATTGTGTTGTATTGTGCTGTAATTCTGTTGTTATATATTGTATAATACCAACTGTTATCGTACTATACCATATTGTATTGTTACAGATGATACATTATATATATTACAGGGTATGGTATGTTATTGTATAGAGAACCTAAGACCAGAGATAACAAAAGTATCAGGAATGTATTGTAAATCATCATGTACAGGAGAATCAACCAGTAATAATATACAGAGATTAGCAACATGTGGTATGCCTGATCCAACAGTTAATACTGTATCAGTTTATAGAAAAGGTAAGTCATCACCTTAAATGTCCATTATTCCATTATTTTTCATGGTCACTTGCCCAATAATTCATATTTCACTGTTTGGGCAAAGTTATCAACTGGTCTGACAATTTGAAATCAGTAGTTTTTGCTACTCTGAATCAATTTTAACTAGTCCCAGGGTTAGTTGGTTAAGGCAATATTTGAAGATAACTACAGTCAAATCCCAGGAATCTGGTCACCTTATGTATCAAACAAATGTTATGATCTTCAGGTTCACAGATTTCGATAAGCATTTTTCATTTGACCAACACTGGATGCTGATTTCACCACTTGTTGCTAATCAAAGGGAAGTAACCACTGAAGGGTAGTGTAGATAAATTAAAACGCAGAAAATTTCTTAGAATTTAGAAGATTTTTATTTTCAATTAAATTGATGATATTTTTTAAGATATTGTGAAAGGGAGATAACAAGCTAATATAAAGAATCATTTTCTTACTTCTTTAAGACTTATTCCCCTTGATCCTGGTGTACAGAAAATCAGGTGCCTCGATCAGCCCCTGGTAAAAAAGGACCTGTGCTGTAAGTAAACCCATTTACCTTTGCGCTTGAAGTAAATATGTTCAGATTATTTTTTCCTGTTTTTTCCTGTGGCTTTGAACACAAGATATTTATCACACATGTAGCTCATAACTCATAGTTAACATTATCTTGTTTGTTTTTATTTCAGTAAATACCAATGGTCTAAGACTAGATTCCAGTCAACCTAATGTTGGTGAATGTTTTGGTTATAATGTTAGAACAAAAATGATTCAACCAGTTGATTGTACTGTTCCTAAATTATTTTCATGTCAAGGAAGTAAGTAATAATCTCATTACCTCGACTTTGTTGGGAAATAACGAATTGTCAAGATCAACAATTAAAAGCTTTCGTTGGAATTGTTCAAGAAATATAATTATAGTACTGGTTTCTTAAGAAGCCCTATTTACTTTTACAAATATAATACTAAAGAATGAAAAGAACGCTCGGACTCGTAGATGGTTGAGATATGGAAAAAAGCCAGTGAAACCCCGTTTTCTGTGATCTATATTTAGCAACAAAAGTAATTTATCGTTCTACATTTCATAACAAATCACCAATTAGCATGTAGATGTAAAATTATCATAGTTAAATCACATATATAACAAATAATGACATTGTTTTAATTTTACAGTTTCATGTGCTGGTCCTCCCCAATCTTGTGTATTAGACAGTACCATTCCTGGCACATGGATACAAGCACGTGACAAATGTGATCAAAACAGCGCCATCTTGTTAAGTTTAAACTTGACAACAAGTGGATACTTTGATAGAAAACCTTTGACACCTGATCCAATCTACTGGACATCTGCACTTAGGAAGGAAGTCGTGTCATGGAATTATGGTAAGTCCACGTGCTTCTTTTATCCCTTGAAATAAGCTGAGTAACTGTAAGAATTATTTTGGCGACCATCTTAATGAGATAATGTTATGCCCTCACAATTTGGAAACACGCTCATAACTTATATGATCTGCCATGATCAGTGGTCGATGAGTTTTGTTAACCTTTCTATTCAGCATGACATGGGTTATATGGAACTTTATGTTACTTGGGCCTATCAATTGAAAAACAAAACAGTCCTTTATTTGGGTTTGTACTCAATTTATCTTTTATTCGAAAGATATATTGTCTTGTCAATAAAGCTGCCCTTTAAATTCTAAGTTCCTCATGATTGATAAGAAATAGATCCCTATATTAAGAACATTCTAATATCAAGATAATCGATTTTGATATACTTTATAGTGGAACTTTACGTCTAGAACTTCTCCGTGATCCACATGTCGATGACTTAAAATTACTTTAACCTCTAACCACTGGCACCAGAGTCCTCATGTTCTTTAAATATGCACACATAAAATATTTTGATAACAAACACAATTAAAAATCGCTCCCGTATACATTATCGTGTACGAGTTATAACTATAGGCCTTCTTTTATTAAATAATACTCAGGTAGGGTTAATGTATGTATGCACAGGGAACTATATGTAGTATATATACTATAACGTACGCATTATTTTATGATCATAAGATATGGACTCTGGTGCCAGTGCCTCTAATTTACGGAGGATGGTTGGTTCAAGTCAAATATATTTACCAAGACTATATATTCAAGGAAGTATGTATTTTGCTATAGTGATGTAGAAATTTTTGTACAAATGAAAACTTGTGATTATTATTGTGTTGTTTTTGTTGTTTTCAGAGAAAGATTCCACTGTTGCAGAATATTCAGATAGATGTTATGTTGCTGTAAAACAACCACAGGGACAATGGAATCTAATCGTCGATTGGTGTAAAAATAAACACAGATATGCCTGTGTACAAGGTAAGAGACAATTCTACATTGCTTCATAAAAACTTTATAATTGTAATGTTATAAATATTGACTTTATATATGTTGGCTCCGTTTGGACATTTACATGTAACTATTTTGTTGCAATGAACCACGCAGCATTATGGTAAGATGGTTGAACGACAGTGGTAAGATAGTAAAAAGGTGATATTATTTCACCCTTTCACCATTATACCATCTCATCAACATGATTTCATCATATCGTGCCAACTATTCATCACTTAACAAATTTTTAATATTTATTATTTGGATGATTTCTGAGTAAAGTTTATCTCATGAGGGAGAGTCAATATGCTCCAAAGGTTGCTTTATAAGCAGACGCTGTCAAGAACTTAACATGAATATAAGTTTTTTGTAGACTTTTCGGTTGGAGTACTTTCTTTCTATGTTGTTCTTCTTAAAGCCCCAGCAGTGTTCGTCCTCACTATTTCTCAACTTGGTTTAGAACAAGCTATGGCGGATTTGAACTTTTTCTTTAAAGTCTGTCACATTATTCTTACATTCCAGATCTCCAACCAGTCACTGTTCCACCTGTCACACAGCCACCTGTTACCAGACGACCAACAACACAACGACCACAAACACCACCAACAACAACACCAAGATCTGAAGTTACAACACAAAAATTCCTACCCACCATTAATCCTAATGCACAACCAGTCAATGTGACGTCATCAGCACTTCCTGTTCTTGTTGCTACCACGTGGCAAAATCTGTCTCTGTTTATAGCAACAATCATTTCTCTAAAATTTAGTTCTCTATTTAACCAAGTTATTTAGATGAATGTTTTCTTTTTACTTTTTCACATATTTTCATTTATATATGTCTATAAAAACAGACAGATTTGCATTTGGACCTCCTCTTTGATTTTTTCTAGCCAAGTGTACATGTATCTGCGTACAAGATCGCCGAGGTATACTGAACAAAGACTTGGATAAAATATACATTGTAAATATCCATCCTCAAGTCATAGCGTTTTAGCCATTCATTCATTGCTTGATATTATACTTTATTATAAAAACAATAACAATCTAAACAAAATAATGCAATCCCATAGGTTAAAATCAATAACATGACTTGAAAATGCAAATAAGACGTCGGCAAAATTACATTCATTTTTCAATAATTGTTGGTCACTAACAAATCATTCCTTAAAAACGAACATTCTGATGAAAGGTCACGTGTACATTGCTCATTCATCAAACTTTGACATACGTTTTAAATATTGACATTGTATTTTCTGCGAATAATGTTGTATTTATTTGGACTCATGCTGATTTGTATTGCATTGCTATCACGGATGAGGTCACTTCTTAACTTTAAAATAGCCCCAAAAATATTCCATAAAATTATCTTATGTATTGTTTGGAGGGACTGAGCTGAAGTAATTGCACATTTTTTGTCATAATAACTTTGATGTTTATGACAGAGCTGAGGTAGCTTATAACATCATAATTTAATTGTATTTCACAATTTTTGACAAAGTATAGCAGGTTTTGCAATTATATAAGTGTTGTTTAGAAAAAAAGAAAGGAGATAATTCATAGCGGTTCAGTTTATGTACTACAACCATGTCAATCTTCAATAGGTATGTCAGAGTTATGGTCTTTGGTTTAGTTAAACATTTTAATTACTTAAATTGAAGGTGCATATTTTTTATTTATTTTCATATTTAAAATACGAATACTCTCGTAACTTGTATATTATGTTATATTGTCATGTTCGTTTATTTCTCATCTCATTGTCTCATATTTATTTTATTTTCTCATTATTTTAATGTTTTGTTTTTCTATTTCTTGTTTTTATTAAATAATAAATATCATATTTATCAATTATAATAAAGTTTTTGCTTTTGTTTTACTTAGAGAGCCACGACTGTGGTGCGGTTGTTTACATGCTCAACTTGGGATGCGATCATTTGATTTGGATTCTCACTTCTGAAGTTAAAGTTACTCTCTCTCAGATTTGGTTTTTTTTACTTACCCATTAGTTTTTGCAATTGTGTATCAAACTGACCTATACATTGTGAGAAATGTAGAATAAAGTCACAAAAGGCACTAAATATCATATTGATACTGTCATTAAAGGGGTATGCTTTTATATTGTACATAAAATTTCCATTATTATGTGACGATCGTATGTCAATTTGCACTAAAATTGTCATTGTCAGAACACTGCTTTATTGCTTCCAAAATGTTTATGTACAATTTTGAGAGAAAGGGTTGATATTTGATAATTAAAATCTGCGATCAAGCAGCTGTAATACAATGGACCTTTCCATGACCTTACCTATTAACATAATTAACAAAGGTTTACAGTTACTTTTTGTCCCACAAACGTGGTGTTAACAATAGAGCACATGCTTACATTTGTGGGTAAATGTATTGATATTCAAATAAAAAGGTCACATTCAGAATGGTCAAATTGAAAATTTGATATATATATATATATATATATATATATATATATATTTATTTATTTATAAGGAAAAGTTGTCAACTCCTAAAGAAGAGCATGCAAGCCCTTGCCAGATAATATCATTCAAGAATTAAATTGGTTAGGTGAGCTGGGCGTCGTCAATATTTAAAGGTTCAAAAAATAATTTCACGCAGAGTAATCCAAAACATCGTATTTTAAGTCACATGTTTTTTACTGTCGTTCACCTGTTTTCAATCTTATATTCAAATATTTATTTTAATTGAACTGAACCATAAACATACAAACCTGACCAAAAATCGACCCCATAACTGGACAATCTTGTTTGATTTTTCAGTATAACAAGTACTTTTAATACAAGATTTACATAACATTTCTTCTTTAAATACATGTACTCAGAGTATATGAACAGTTCGCTTATACTAACTTTGCGTTTATCAACATGGCCGGTTTCATTAAAACCCAAATTCAGTGCTTTCAGCGCTGTGATTTGTGCAATGTTTGCCAGGACGGCAAAATTGCCCCTGCACAAATGATATCACATTTATAAGCAAACATTCTCGATCCCAGAGCCAGATACTAGCTCGAGAATCTTGATAACCTCGGGGTACAAGAATGATAAGCAAATGACAAGGTGTGTGAAACAAAATAAAACTGGAAACACACAAAAAAATGAAGAATTAGGTTACAATTCACTAAGAATGTCTAACACATTCGATCCTTACTAAAATAATTGGCTAAATTCGTTTTAAGTACACTGTTATTAAAGTGCGACTTTAAAGTTTTTAATCCAGTTTGTACTGTAAGTTTCGATAAATTCTTTCTCATACTTTAAGCTAAAAGATTATATAAGATATATTATAAGCGACGCGAAATAAACAATTATATTGTATTGACGTATCGTAAACAACCACATGATAAAACCAGCATGCAAGTCAACAAATAAACAACATAAACAGACGTATGTACACAAGCATGGACTAATTGTTGAACCGAATCCTTCCCTCTGGCATTATATAAAATTTTATATAACCGCAGTTTGACCGCCAATACTTGTGATTGACGTCACGTGGTCTACACTAGTCACGTGATGTCCAGTAGTGTATAATAAGTGTATTGGTTCAACCTTTGACCTCTACCTATGTTTAAACATCTCACGCTTTCTAACATGTGCTTCTATTTTGTAAATATATAGTTGAACAGCTTAGTGAAATGAAACAGTTTTGAGAGAGTTTACGGACAACGAAGTTAATACATTTTCTGGAGAATTTTCTGGAATAAAGTTACACAGGTAGGCCTTCGTTTTGCAAACTCCTCACAGTGCTTACGTCACGCTTTGCTACTTAATCACTGCCACCATGTAAACCACGTGACGCTAGTAATACTATCTATTTATAGAATGTCCAAACTTCTCACTGTGCTTACGTCACGCTTTGTTATCTTTACAAATTGATAATTAAAACTATTTTTTTATCTTTATGTACTTTGAACATCATATTTTACTAAGGGAAGACTAAAATGATTGAAAATTTTGAATTGTAAAAGAAAAGATGAAGAAAGTTTTTCGGCTCTCTGAGTGACGAATTTAACTTGTGGTGGCAGTGGTTATTGATTTGATAAAGGGAGATAACCGCTGCGGGGAGTTTGTTCGTTTTGTGTATAATTTTAGTGCAAATTAATTGTTATAACAATACCACCGTACTCGTACATAGAAATGGCTGGCTGGCTCCTTGGGGAAGTTCAACAAATACAGGTTAAAGTCACCTGTCTGGCTAATTACTTTGATGGACTTAACTCTGTAAATAACAGATGAAATACTGTTTGCTTATAGCTTAAAATCCAATTATTTAACGTTATAGCCTATAGGCAGCATCATTTTCATTACATCTTATATAATTGGTAGTTGGACACATTTAATTAATATACATGTATATGTATAACACTCTCATTAAAGATAAGCTTTATATTATCATATATCTTATCTAACTTAATCTATCTCATCTTATACTTTTTCTTACATAAACATAACATCCGCGCGTATCTCACATTTTAAATTCATAACGTCGCTGATTTGTTTATTTGAGAAAATTCACGTGTAAATACGTAATACAACTCACGTTGTATGCATGTGAGTTGTTTGCATGTCGCACGATTAAATTGCCTACGGATGAGTTGCTTCTTACTCATAAATATATAACAAACAAAGACTTGCCTTCAATGTTGTTGCCAAGTATGTAGTATTGATATGTATGTGAGCGTTTGTTTATGAGAGTTTGTTAGTGTGTGTGAAAATGTAATGTACGTTATTTATTGCAAAAGTGAAAACGATAAAAACGTCGTACGTCAATTCCAAACGCATTTACCGGAATTAAGTTAATTGCCCATGAAATATGGATTGGTTAACTTATATACTTGTACGTATTGTGTTCAGTTACAATATCATGTAAAATTTAAGCCTATTTAAAATACAATTAATGTTGAAGCACTTCTGACTGAATCATTTGTAGTAACGACTATATCTTACGACCGCATAAAAATTGTTTTTATATATTTTAGAATATATAAGGATAAATCAAGATGGGACATAATGTAACATTGATGACGTTGACTCTACTTATACCATGTTTCTTTATTTTAACTTTGGTATTTAACGGTCTTGGAGGAAGTGCTGATGGAGGTATGTTCTATTTTGTTTTGATAGAGATTGTCCAATATTAGCTTGTACAACATAAGACTGGAAGTAAATGTGCATATACCACTGGTATATAAGGTCATTCATGTGTATATATTATATGTACTTTTAATCAAATAGGCGAATATACAGCAGATGCTCATGCAACATTTTTCTGATGTAGCCAGCTCTATGCCCCTCCCTAAGAATCGATTTGTTGTTTTCATTCATTACGCAAGAAATCAAACCTGTTTCTTAATTGACCAGTAAAAGATGACCGGGAACCAGACATTTTGTACGCAAATGGTCCAATATCACCTGCTATTTATAGAATGGGTACCAGGCTCAAACCTGTTAAGTTTTATATATGCATTTGTGGTATGACTAAAGTATGACAAATCTTTGGGAGGATGGAGATCACTAGAGGGTGATTTTTTCAAGTTGTAAGAACTTATTCAGTACAGAACAAATACTAAATTTATACATACTTAGATTATCATGTTATATAATATCTGTATTAAAATAAGCCGATTAAAGGGAGATAACACATATTTAGATATTTATTTCGTACCGAGTTATTTCCCCTATACCAAATGTTTAAATAAGAAAATTGAACGATTATTCTGTATATGTTTTTTGTCGTCATTGCAGTAAATCAGTTATGGATAGATTAGTTTTGTCGTCTATGCATAAAGTTATGATTGTAGGTTCTGTTTTTATAGCTCTTGCAACCAACAGAGTCAACGGTGGAAAGTTAACTTTACCGTCGTTCATGGCGCGAACCTGCACTGGTCGCCAATCACACTCAAACAACTGTATGACTACTTTCTCATTTAAAGAGCCATTTTGGAGCTGGGTTCGAAACGTTGACTCTTCAAATGAGAAGCTATCTCGTATTAATAGAAACGAAAATCTATAAAGATCGATATTTATAATTCGGGAACCAGTCGGCTGATTCCGTATATACTGACGGTCAATGTGTAGCCTGGTTCCAGACGTTTACTCAAGAGTTAGATACTGTAAGGGGCAGGTAATCCAGACTAATCAATGTGTAGCACAGAGCTCTATCCCGAATTGTTCCAAATGCGATATTTGTATTTCCATTTGTCTTTCGTTTCAGTTCTATTCAAGAATGAGATAGGAAATATCTCAGATAAATACTACATTGAGATTACACCCTCTGGTTGGACATTTAGTATCTGGGGTTTTATATATACATGGCAAGCATTATGGATCCTCTACAGCGTGGTCAATTTATTCCGGAAGTCAGAGAAAGGACCATATTACACTTATCCAGTTCTACTTCCGGTTCCGTTCCTAGTGACCTACATAATCAATCTTGTGTTTAACTGTGGATGGTTGTTAGCCTTCGACCGAGAAATTCTTGAACTAGCCGGTGCCTTATTATTTTTGATCACGGTTACCCTGTATGCTTGCTTATTCATCTCATACAGAAGCTTGGATAAAGGAACGGAAATTCTCGTCAAGCAAAACCGGAAGTTAGATGTTTGGTTGACAAGATTTCTCGTCCACAATGGTTTATCCATGTATGCCACCTGGTGTACGATTGCAACACTTTTAAATCTGGCTTTCGTCTTGGCTTATCGGTCTGCACACGATATTGGACAGAGGGATGCTTCAACAGCCAGTCTAAGTGTTTTGGCTGCTATTGTTTCAGTATTTCTCATCACAGACTGGTTCTTCTTGGATAGATACACAAGGTATACATTCACGCCCTACATAGTCCTCGTTCTGGCATTCTCCGGAAGTATTGCCAAGAATTATGAAGCTGGTGCACGGAATACCATATTTACTATTGTATTATTGAGTATCGCTCTGTTTGGATCTGTAGTAAAATGTATTTTAATGGTCTGGAGACATTGTAGAAAGACAGAAGATTCCGTCATGATAACTAAATCGGATGGCATTAAAGTATAACGATGCAAAAAACTGGTATGGTTTTGAACCATTTGTGTATTTTTAAGGGGCTATTCAGAATCTACCTCGTGGAAAAATTGAAAATCCTCTTGGTTTTGAACCTTAAATGAACGAGATTTCTTCTTTTATGTTGCATAATGATTGTAAATTTGAAGTGTTCATGTTCAAATTGTTTATTATGAATTCCATATTTTCTTGATGCTCATGAAGAACTGCGTTGTTTCAAGGGCCAAGGGAACAATTACATGAAAAGACAACAAAGTTATGCTGATTATCTTGTGAAGAGGCCATAGCTCTTAAATAATCTTCAACATGTTTCATTTTTTATTACATAGATTTTTACTGATTTTTTATACATATTTTTACTTGATGTACTCATTTACTTGCAATCTCATTTCTGTTCATCACATGACATGATTGTCTGAATTTGTTTTTATATATTTGAATGAAAATAAAATTGTTTTTAAGATACATGGATTAATTTCACTTTTATCACACTATCCTCATTTAAATATCAATGCGCCGCAATCGATGAGGTCAAGTGGTAACAGCTTTGGAGTGTTTATGATTAGATAGCAAGTTCGGCATTGGCTCCATTCTTATTTCAACAACTTCGCCGTTTCTTAAAGTAAGAAACTTTACCCTGTTAGCTTAGTTCTTGGCAAAAATGAAGAGGACTTGAGAGTTATCGATATAAGCTGTTATAACGTAAGAGTCTAGCATTGAAATTGAATAAATTAGAATAGATTAATACTTTCTAGTCTTCAGGAATGTGAGGTTTTTGGATCCTGAAAAATGGTTCTCTCCCTTTGTTACAAGCTGCTGAAAAAATGAAAATCGTGGATTTTAGGATTTCGGGCCCATCCAGTTTTTTATTAAAATGTCACCAAAATGTGTAGATAACCATATATGCCCATGTCTTAGTGTGTATCAAGAATAACAGAGGCATGCAATCTTGATCCATCTAGCATGTTCGCATGGACTAATTGAGTTAGACACTTTAACCTGGGGCTGATATCTGTACATGTGCAAACAACAAAATTATAAAAGGATTGAATTTTAATTCTGGACCAAATCACATCACCGTCCATGAGTTAATGTGTTTTGGAGCTCATCATCTCCAGGAGAGAAACATTTGGGAGCTAATCGTCTGGCTACGTCACAGAACGTATACTTGTTTGGCAAAAACCACAGGTACCAGGCGCAAGTCTTCCTTCTTATTGTATTTGTAGATTGCCCTTAGTAACTAAGAAGACCAGAATTGCCCGACACCTGAGGTTAAAATTAAAATAAAATAAAAAATGACACATAAATCACTCTTTACAATTGATTATATCCAATGATATTGTTTATTAGTGTATATGATTCTAATGTCTCTAATGATTAACAGTTATTACATACAAGTTTATGTTATATTGTGGACTGTATTAATGGGCATTTTTTGTGTTAATTCTCAGACTGTTATTATAGCTGATGAAATACTATCCACCCAAATGTCTTGTAGTATTTAAATGTTATCTATAACTATTTTCTCTTCAAATAAAGACAACAACACCATGATACCAGCTCCAAGTAAAATACCAATATTATTTAATACAAAATCTCTCGTTGTATGTTCTGTCTTCTTCAAGAGTTGAGGAAGCTGAAATGAATCAAGATAAATATACAATTAATTATGTAATTACAATTTACTTGTGTATCAATGTCACCTTATAAAAATCCATGGTCCGAATTGAGATTTGAACCCACCACCTCTGGTGTCGTAAGTGAACACTCTACCACGCCGCCATGAAAACTGGTTTGAACAAAAGGGAGTACTAATGACGTACGATACCTTTGCTACATACACCCCCTCCTTTTAACAGAATTCGTCCTCTTATTCTTACAGCTTGATTGTATTGTGGGACTATCAAAGAGTGCAGTCACCGTTTCCTTGTAGGTTATTTACGTTGGGCTCCAAATGAAACCCAATAAAATTACATGGTCCGAATCCACAACCTCTCGAGTCGTAAGAGGACACTCCACCAAGTCACCATGAAAGCTGGTTTGAAGGCAAAGGAGTACAAATGCTGTATCATACCTCTGCTACGTCAGTCTTACACTGTTCACATTGACCCAATAACTTCATCCGTTTACAGTCATCGCCTAAACATCTCCTTAACCCACTATCCCAAAGCCCCGGACATTTTAAAAAATAGTATCGGCGAGTGAAAAATTACATCTTTCACACAGTCGACCTAGTTAATAATTTTAATCTTAACTTTATGATATAATAAAAAATAAAAGTGACGACTGTGTACTTAGTACGAAGCTTTTTTGTAAATTGATTCCAACCCAACAATTAGCATTGGTACAGGCACAGACGTTGTGCCAGATGGTACCCTCAACATTGAATTGAGCGATCTGGGTAGTACTGATTTCCAGTCAATACACGCCACAGCATTCCATTAAAAACCGACAATGAACTAAGTTTTTCTCCAATATATGGAACTGTTCAATCCTTATGGAATGGTATGTGGGGCGTGGATAAAATATGTCTAGGAAAGCTGAGCTAGTAGCCTGATATTACTGAAAAAGTACAAATAATTAACATTAAAACTTAAAACCACATACCATATTAACAAGTGATATATATAAAAACATTCCAGCAGTGATAGAAACAATCCATTGTCTAACTACTTCATCAGTTGATACGGCTATACCTATGTATAAACCAACCATTGCTGTCAGTGATGAGACGAAGTTTAACACTATCGCTCGACAAAATGACATACCACATGATAGCAAAATAGCAAAGTCTCCTGAAGTAGAGAACGTAGAGTTAAATAATAAGTTGGTATTAACACACATTTTATTTAAGGTCTAAAATCCTACCTGTTTGCTTCTTTCAGCAGAATCTTTATCCGTATCACTCTCGATGACACTTCTTGGTCCCCAAATGCCGAGGAGTAAAGATAAATTGTCTCTTGCTCAACGAACTGGGTTTCAGATATGATTTGAACCAACGTGAATCAGGTAATCCATCGAATAGCACTCCAACATCGTAACCAATAGGCCACATCCTTTGCCTTGACATAATTTAACTAGGAGATATAATGTCTGTAGAAAGTAGGTCAAAACGTAACTCCATGAAGAAATATAGATACATGTATTACTATTTAGATCAATATTTTATTTATTTTAAAACATTTAACAATATATCCATGATTTTACTATTATACAACTATCAAATACAATCATACATATTCCCAGTAAAGGCATGAATACAGAAAATTCAATTAAAACACAAAGAATAAATATATGATCACGAAAAATATCAATCATAAGACAAAATCTATTAATAAATTACATGAATTTTAACTGACATTTTACATTATAGTGACATACCTAGCTCATGTGGTAACTCATGACAAAATACAGCTATAGTTGTTGATATACCGACACTTAAACTTGTAGAGAATGAAGCTCCAACAGCTAGACCATCAGCAAAGTTATGTATACCATCTCCTAATACAACCATTACAACAAGGCTTGATAGTGCTGAAAATATATACATTATAATACATTACAACAAGACTTGATAGTGCTGAAAATATATACGTTATAATATATTACAATAGAAAATAAACGATAGCTCACGTCATATAGCATCACAGAAAAGAACCATTACTACAAGGCTTAATATTGACAATATTTATAAAAATACCACACAGAGGAAATGGAACGATTCTTGTACATAACCAATCTCCCAAATAAATGTGATAGCTTCCATTAAATTTTAAACCTCTTCGGTAATTTAAATCTCAAAATGAAACGTAGAATCTAGCTATTAAAAAACTTACGGAAGAGGAGTTGATGATAACATTAACGACTGCACAACGATCAGTAGTAGACATACATGTATATTGATTGAGAAGTGACAGTTAAAAATGGACTAAAATATTTATGAGGGCAATAACTTTTTTTGATTATCTAAAGGAAGAACTTTTGCCTTACTACAGATGAAAGTGGTTTATCTAACCTCGCTTAAACAAACTTGAATCAAACTCACGACCATCCAAGTCGTAAGCGGACATCACCATAAAAGCGAGCTTGAAGACCATGAAGTATCAGTTTCAAATAATACCATAGCTACAATTAAGTCGGGAGGTTAAAATCAAGATGGTTTTATTTGTTGATAAAAGGAGGATTATAATTGAATAAATACCATTACTAGTACTCAGTTAATAAGAGATGGTATCAGTTTGAACGCGGACGTAGAGGAAGCCATCAATATAGCCAATACAAGACATGGTATCAGTTTGAACGCGGACGTAGAGGAAGCCATCAATATAGCCAATACAAGACATGGTATCAGTTAGAACGCGGACGTAGAGGAAGCCATCAATATAGCCAATACAAGACATGGTATCAGTTTGAACGCGGACGTAGAGGAAGCCATCAATATAGCCAATACAAGACATGGTATCAGTTTGACCACGGACGTAGAGGAAGCCATCAATATAGCCAATACAAGACATGGTATCAGTTTGACCGCGGACGTAGAGGAAGCCATCAATATAGCCAATACAAGACATGGTATCAGTTTGAACGCGGACGTAGAGGAAGCCATCAATATAGCCAATACAAGACATGGTATCAGTTTGACCACGGACGTAGAGGAAGCCATCAATATAGCCAATACAAGACATGGTATCAGTTTGACCGCGGACGTAGAGGAAGTCATCAATATAGACAATACAAGACATGGTATCAGTTTGACCACGGACGTAGAGGAAGCCATCAATATAGACAATACAAACTTACTTGATTTTCTGTCTTTTTCATCCTTCTCCTCTTTTGCTTCATATTTATCTTGAACACTCTTCGAAGATTCGTGTAACTAAAGAAAGAATTGCATAAAAAGGGAGACTGTAAATGAGACAATAATTATACACCTGTCAACTTCATCGGATATTTCGCAAGTGGTTTTCAAATTCATGTATAATGTTGGTATTAAAATCGCATACAAAAACTACCTGGTTGTTTCAATTAGCAAGACAATTAATCTTATTAACTGGGTTCTTTGTGACCTGGAAGCGGACTCGAGACTGACTAATCTAAGTTGTAAGAACTCGTGCTAAAATCAAGCTGAATAAATAAGTATAAACTAAACTATAATGTAAGTAAAACCAAGAAGACATTAAAATCCTATACAAATATTTGGAAATGAGTAACAATCTTTATTTTGTTCTAATTTAAAAATCATATAATGTTATATATTACTGTGGCATTCACATGCCATACCAAAGTACGGTTAACATATATCGTCATTCTCTATCACCAGGAAACTGTTTTTTATAACTTGCTTCTTGAAGCTGGTGAACTTTTTTACAAATTCGAGGCTTTTAAAACCAACACCAGTATGATAAAAGGACGTACCTTGTGATGACATGGAAAGTTTGAAGAATGAGTCTCCCCTCCAAAACTTATAGTATGCTGTAATTATAAAAATGTAGTGTGAAGTAGCCTATACATTGTATATTGCTTTAATACAACGGGTATCACCATTTTAGTAATTTTGCGGCCGTCAAAGATATTAATGACTGCTACCGGTCTCGGGAAAGAAAAACTCGTTGTTAATTGAATTTGGTCAAATTAAAAAACAAATGGTCGTCATTTTTGCGATAATCGTAGTATATATTTACCCTGTTTTATCAACCAATCAGAGCGTAGAAATAGACCAATGAGTGTTATTAGCCCTATAACATATTTATGTATAGTCCAAATAATTACATGAAAAACACAGACAAGGTAGAACTTGTATGGGATGAGGTAAAACACAACACAGTTTTAGATTGATTGAAATGGGCATTTATTTTTAATGCCAAAACATGAGATCTACATATGTACATAAGCTAATAAACTATATAAAGTATTTTTACCGAATGACATATCTGGACGGCCAAACCGCCAAAAGGAAACCGCCGCCAGAGAAATAATATTATCAGTTGTATTTAACAGGTCTGGCAGTATTGTGCAGTGATTTTATCACTCTTTGTCACACTTTACCATGGCAAAAAAAACACATAATTTGTAATATATGTATGAATAAACCTGCACCCCGTTTGTAACTGTATATATATCATTTCATTGCTTTTTTGTTCTCTTATAGATATTTACAGTGATATCGTCAGGCGATACATATGTATAAATAATTAGTTTGGTCTCAGTTACATCATTTTGAAACATGAAGACGTCTTATATATAGATGTACATTTTTGTCATGGTCTAAATTATAAACTTCTATTTTTACAAGTGCGTTTTACATTACATAACTTATTTACTCTAATAATAAATGAATAGAATATTTCAAATGAACGGAGCCCCTAAAGTGACATTTTGAAATACTTTTTTTATTATCACAACTATTTCGTTTTTACGAAATATTATTTCGTTTATTCGAAATAATATTACGTTTAAACGAAATAACATTACGTATAAACGACAAAATATTTCGAAAAAACGAAATAATTATTCCGAAAAAACAACACCGAAATAATTAATTAAAAAAACGAAATAATTTTATTTCGAAAAAAACGAAATAATTATTTCGATTTAACGAATTAATATTACGTTTAAACGAAATAATATTTCGAAAAAACGAAATAATATTATTTCGAAAAAACGAAATAATTATTTCGATTTAACGAAATAATTATTTCTATTCAACGAAATAGTTGTGATAATAAAAAAGTATTTCAAAATGTCACTTTAGGGGCTCCGTACAAAAGACATGAGACACGATACTTAAAACATAATTGCTTGCATGTCAACTTGATAGATATAATAAATCGCAGTATGTTTTGGGGAAGAATGTTATCAATGCAATCAGCACCATTCACTAAAAAAGCAGAAAACAGACGCATCGTTCGACAAACAAAGAAACAAATAAGGGGACGATAGGATGGCAGGCAGGCATGTTTTGTTTTCCCTAAAACCACATTTTGATACGTTATTGGTTTGCACTTCATAGAATGAAATGTTATACGTAGATTTTAATGACTGACTTTTCTACGAAAAAAAAAACATGTGTATGAGCGTCTCTATAATTGAAATAGATTAAATTGCATCATACTCGACAGTATTTAGATTTCTATCATAACTGCATAATTGTGGTTAAATATACCATATAGTCTTATTTTATTGGCTAATGCAGTTAGACGACAAGGAAGATGCATATTGTATAGGGGCAAACTGCGTATTTTACGCCTCTTGTTGTTGTCAATAGAGTATTTACTTTAATTGAATTTTAAATGACTAAAATATCGAATTTCAAATGCGATGTATTTTGGAGACGTTCCCAAAATGTGAAAATATGGTCGTCTTACATCATTGCGTATGAAAGAAAACACGTGATTTGAGAGACAAGTTTTAAAATTACCATATGCTATTCAAACAAGACACTTGATAGAATTTTAATTTAAGCGACGCCTAAGAAGTATTCAAACACGCAAAATGTTGAATTAATTTATGAATAAATAATTTGTTTACAAGTATTCAATCTTCCTGTTTAGATGGAAGACATTTTATATTTATTCTATTCAAGAAAATCTATTTAACTAGACGATGCATATTATTCTAAGTAGATGCAACATTAATCAGACGAGGATTTAGTAGGAAGAGTTAGTGGGGTTTGTACCTGAGCCCCTAGATCTATGTATACTGAGTGTATGTACCAACTATGTGTTTTAATGCTATTGAATAAAGATAATAGTTTTGGAATATGTATCTCTTTAACAATGTGATTACTTGTAAAACAACAAACATTATCACATTTGTTTACCTAAAAATATGTATTATGATCCCCCGAAGCGTTGCGCTCTATATGTAATGAAATTTGATATTGTCGCTGGATGTTGAACTTTTCAGTTATTATTGCCTTTTTTCAACCAAACGCACTTTTCCCACTTTTCCTGTTCGCTAGAAAGTAAGGGAATCGTTTGGAATGCTGGAAAGGAGTGACTAGTAACCAAAATCTGATGTCATTATATTGATTTTTAATAATATATATTCACATTTACACTGAACTTAAAGCCCAGCCAGTTTCCCCATACACTCAGTGATATACACTGTACATAGACAAACACATCAGGTCCACAAATTTTTTATTCAAATAAAATAACAGCGTGATAAAATTTAATAACGGAGTTACATATCAGAATAACTTTTCTTATAATATTCAAATATTAATATTCATGAGCATACATAACAGTTGTTATGAATTAATTTTACAGTGAAAGTTAAACATGTACGTGTAATGACTCATATTTTGCTTTATAGCATTGACTGTACTTAATTGATACAGGTTTTGACATGGGTTGCTAGCTACCCAGGTCTTAGAAACCACGATTTTTGAAACATATCACAAAAATGTCGCGGACAATTACATTAGGTCTTGCGCAGTCAGATTACGCGCAACAATATGAAGTTAGGTTCACACCTACGCGTGAAAAAATAGTATCATTGTTGATAATATCGGACGATTTTAAGCAGCCTATCGGCGCTTTGATTAAATATTGTTGTGAAAATACAACTAATTACGATGTGTTATAGCTAGATCACAGGTGCTTCAAATCTGCCAGCAACACTGGCTTCACTGGCTAGGTAAAGCTTGATGACCATATCTATGTCACATTTGCTCCATTAATGCGGTAAAATATGCTTACTTTGTGTTGGCTAGCTTTCACTATACTCACAATATAATCTCTTTTCCATTATGATAGCATATCGAAAGTTCATTCGTATGGCAGGTCTGGAATTTTATAATTGGGAACCATGCTAGGCATTCAAATTTCTTGCTCATTATATCGGTTATTGACCAATAGAGACTAGTTCATGCGCCACTTGAGATAAAAAATATTAAGAGTTGAATTTTATAGTTTTACATACTGTTGTTGGATGTTCTTACATTATTTTAAGTGATGATACCTTCCCTATTCAACTAAGGTGCACTTTTACTGACATACTTAATAATAATATACTAATCTTTTATACTAATTACCTGTCCGTGTGTTAATGATAATATCTTTTGAAACAGGTAAAATACGTATATACCTGAAAAACAAAACATCAAAATATCAGTCAAGTCGTTCTTATCTATGTAGCCATTATTGCGACTTTCTCTTATCGACCATCTCATAATTACCTGGGTTCCGGCAAATCTGGGTAATTTACTGGTCTGTTGACAAAACCGCGCGCGATAAACGCTCTCTTCCGGTTCCGTAAAAAACAATGGAGACACAGCATAGTGGGTTGACCTGAATTCAAAGGCATCGTTTTGTCTGGTGATCCTTATGCTATACAGAGATGAACGTAACTGTTTCGGCAAATTTTAGCATAGCTCGACCAAAATTTATAATAATTTTACGACTCGGTTATATAAAACATGTTGAGTTGTTTTTAACTTTTTATCACCGTTTGACACACTAAATCTACCTAGTTTTATGTAATTACTTTGTCATTTTAGTTTTACGCTATTTACTGCTTCTATAAGCAGTACTATTTTACGGACGTTGCCAATCAGGTTGTAGCGAATTTTATTGAGGTCAGTTTTGTCGGACTATATCCTATTCACTTTACTATTAACCTATACACTTTGTAGGGACAACAAAAAAACTGTAAATATTATCATAGAAATTCAATTGATAAAATTATTTGGTTTAATCAACCTGAAAAGGAACATAAAAAGTTTACATGAAAGGTCAAAGGTTACAAAGAAGGACAAAGTATAGAGTACATGGTTTTGTTTCGTGACAAATGTTTGAAATGGATATGAAAAGTGCGTAATAATCTTTTATTACCGACTTGTATTCTAATAGCACTGACAGAAAACACTCCACTAGACACAGGTTAAAGTTAATTCACTTCTCTTATTTTATTGTGCTTTTGAACTTTTTATTTTTAGTAAGTACATTTTTTATGTTCTTGTAAACCATACTTAAATTTTGGGGCAGTGATTCATGTCGAATAAAATGAGTTCAAAAGGAGCGAACAATGCGTGGGACGGTTGCTATGTTACTAACAAACTATAAAATGCTATTTCAGCACATTTTACCAGTTACTGTGCGCATACTTTCGCCAGTGACTGTCAACTGTCCCTACATGATTAAGAATCAGTGGTAGGATAGAGAACCGCCGACTGTACAATCTTGTACGCTAACTCCTGGTCATTGAAATCACCCTCAGGCAGGCGATCTCCCACAATACAATTTACACCTGGGTGGAGTGGAACAACTGTATGTTATTTTCTTGCTCAAGGAACTTAGCAATACACACAGTGGAGATCGAACGTGAGGCCTTCTAATCCCTAATCGCGGGTCCTACAACTGGGCCACTGCTCCTACATTAACTACAAAGTCTAATTCTATGTTCCCAAGACAAATATATAACTGTAAATAAACAAATAAAATCAACATACCTGCACAAGAAAGCAAAGCGAAAGGCAAATAAGGTTCCACAGTTACAATAGACTCGTCTTCATGACCTTCACCTTCATGATCACCATGGAGACCTAAAGCCTGTGATAAACAATAAACATATTGATTGGTCTAGCTCAAAACTATTTTTATATAGTAAGTCTAGTTTGGTGTTGTCCCTTCAATATACAAGAATGTTAAGCAGGTATAATAAGTCATCTAGGCTACTCATTTTTCCAGATTAACAATACGACCATACACATTAGTTTCAACATTTTCTTTTAATATAACTTGTCATAAACATGACCCACTTAGTATTATTTTACAAACGATTAATTTCCCTGTTCGTTTCTTTTTTTTTCGCTTCTGCTGACTCATTGCCTTGTGTTAAAATTATTCCATCTCCGTCGGGTGGTTAGTGACATTTTGAGCAGTCGAAATAAAAATGATGCATGCTGTTCAGAGTAAAAAGTAAGCTTAAAAGTCTAATTTTTAGTCGATGTAACGAAAATGATGAGATAAAAAAATCAGGATAAACATATGTTTCATATAGATAGACAATGTTGGATTTAGGTCGAGATAAGCGAAGTCGAGAAAATGAGAAATGACTGAATATATATATACAAATATATACACACAAGATAAGGCCACACCAAATTGATTATATGTTCTATGGATTCGCTCGCACCTTAATTTGGACGGTTTTTACAAAAAAAATATTTTTATTTCCTCGCTCATAAAAATTTGGTCAAACCGCTATATAAAGTAAGTGAATAAAGACTTTTTTTTATTTTTTTTTCTTCGCTCGCTCGCCCCATTTTTTTTTCAGAAAAATCCGTAGAACATATGATCAACTTGTTGTGGCCTAACGTACCTGTGGTAAAAGATGGAGCAATGCATCAGTGTACAATGTACCGACAGCTAGACCAAGAAATACCGACATTATGTTATTATAGGTCTGTCCTCGTGTACATTTAACAAATACAGCACCAAACAACGAACATAGACATACTATCATCATACCTAATGTGCCATAACCATATTCTGCAAGTAAACCCATAAAATGATATAAATGTATATAATATACTTGTTCATGTTAAAATGAAAGAAAATTCATAACAGGGGAAATTCTGAATTCCATTTTTTCCAGACGGGGGGATTAAAGTCCACATAAAGTCATTCTAAATGTCAACGTACGTTGGAGTTCAGTAGTGCATACACCCAAAACCTTGATGTTTTAGATATTGTTAATAAAATAGTATTTAACCATGCAAAAAACATAAACATATTGTATTAGGAACACCATAAGGGTTTGGACTAAAATGTTTTATTGCATTAAACAAAGTTGGTCTTTATAGTGGAGGATACCGAAAATGCCCGATGTTAAACGATTATGACGTCATAGATACATTTTGTGCCTCATTTTCAGAAGATTTACTGTTTACATTTTACAACCATGACGTATTCAAAATATTTCTGAATAAGTTCAAAACGCAAGTCTAAAGTGTTGGGTTTGTCAACATGTGATTTCAAATTTAATGTAAATTGCGTCATTTTTACAAGTGGCCTCGAGCTGTACAATTTATTTCAAAATGGCAACCGGAAGTGCGCGATCTCGTTTGTGTCAGCCAATGAAAATGTCGAATCAAGAAATATCAACCAATGGCAATGAATTTTACTTACTTGCAGCGAATGATGGAGTAAGATTGTTTTTTTCGGCTGGTAAATGTGCTTCAACACAAACATTACTTAGTGATTGTTGAAGTAAGGCTGGACAGAGGTGTAAGAATTCTGGTTTTGTGATATCATCTGTATTAATATTATAGATTGCTAATAATTGTTTACTTGTATAACAAGTGGTCTCCTGAAAAATGAAAGAGATGACAAAAATATTTCCAACGAAATCAAAGCGCTGACAGTTCCGTGATTAATTTACTGAATCAAAGCACTGAGTGGCCTTTACTAAATCACCAAGTGTGAATATTGTTAGAGACGATAAGAATTTACCCGGTAGCACTCAAAACATATTCGGAAGTTTGCGTAGGTCTAAATTTAAAACTTAAAGAATGCACACAGCATACTTCATGTGAATGTTTAAAACTAATATCTCAGTCTTTCATTTAACCAACGAGTATGAACAATCTTGTTACAGATTTGAAAGGAAAATTAAACTTTAATTAAGAACCTGTTCAAAAAACCTTTTCAAACAACAACTCACCCAATTATTATTATAAAATTGTGCTAAATCTCTCTTTTTTCTTCTATGATCATCATGAACATCATCGTGTTCATCTTCCTCGTCTTCCTCATCATGTATTTCACCTATACTAAGGTCTTCCAACATTCTATCAAAATCTGTAAAATTGTCATCAAATACAAGTCCATTTATATTGGGCAAAAAATAGTTAGACACAGCTAGGTCACTCTACTATTGAAAATAATAGTTACTAAGCTAACGATTTAAACAATGATGTTATGTGCACGATACAGAATATTTCAGCAGTCTGTTGGCCTATGTGTCACATAATGACGTCTTACATTTTAAAGTGACGTCATCATGTCTTGTTCATATTTTTCTGCGGTGAAAATACAAAAATTTTCAGACGATTATAAATTCATGCATTGGTTATGTAAATATATTGTTTTTTGGAGATAATTTGCAATTGAAACCACTTAAACTCACGTATGAGACTATAGTGTGTTCACTAAATTGTAGTTTATATTGAATCAGTATATTGAAGACTTACCCTGTAACGGTAATGTATCATTGTTTTCAACATACATATTAAATAAATTGTTGAGAAAAAACTGTTTCCTTGGTAACAGCCGACAAGATCGTGAGATTTTAGATCCTGTAAACAAAATAAATTATATTATTGAATTATGGTTCGTATTGACACTGTTGAATAATTAAAGATCAAATCAAATTATTAACTCCTGTAACACGAAATAAAAAAAACCATTTATATTTTAAGTATGTACTTAAATCAATAAAAACTTTCAAAACCAAAACAACATTTTTTACGTTTATTTTGGTGAGGGAATATCCCCGGACGCTAACAGAAGAGCCGGGATCCGGTATAGTATTAAACATATAGTAAAGGAATTGACCACCTGCTGTCGGTGTCATCGATAAATTATCAATTATCTAATGCATTTTATCAAAGATATTCTTGTGATAAGAAATGTTGACAGTTTAAATGAAGTTTTTTATAGTTAATAGATATGATATATTTTTATATTCTAGTAATTTTCGTGAAGATTATTTGTATTAAGGTGCTGGTAAAATCGGTTTATGCTTAATTGATAACAGCCGCGCTATATATACTACAAGTTGTGCGAAAATAAAATCTATTGTCAACATGTCTGTCATTCGTGTACTTGTATATTGCTTCAATGTATAAAGCATCTTCTATTAACATTAACACTTTCAGCAGTGGCGCCTTGTCTTTTAAACTGCAATTAATTCGCTGTGTGACACAATTTACTGTGATTTCCTCATTTCAGGTTTGTTAATTAATAGCTCTAAATATATATAAATCTTAACTTTTTATCAACAAATCGGTCATTACATACAATATAAAATGTTAATCGCCGTTCATGTCATTAAACAACACAAATATAGTTTATTAGTTTCTCTATATCTAATACGATTCCGGATCCCGGTAGTTTCCCCCACCGTTTATTTTTGTAATTTGTACTTTATGGGTTAATTAAAGATCTATGATAATGGGCTACTTAACATTTTCAACGAATCAACGTCATCAAATGAAAGTGCAATATTCAAAACTAACTTTTTACACACACAAAAAATATCAAATATTTTAAATCGATATTTATATAAAAAAAAATGTAACTATAATTATGTTTATATGCATGTATGAACAAGGTAAGAGTACTTTTATAACTGTATCAAACACCTGTTATACATGTATTCATCAATAACAAGATTATTAACTATAGAGGTACACGGACTCAAGAGTGCATGGGGGTAAACAGAAGCAATACTGATTTAAAAGCCTGTTGACAAGATATAATTTCAAATGAATGAGCTGTAATTGTTTAAAATTCAAATGCAGTTTTGTTGAACTAACCAAAACATCAGCAACGACGAATATAACTGATTCAGTTGTCCAATTTCATTTTCCTTGTCGTCATCGGTTTTAAAGCCACTATATGAAGATATATTCATTAACAGTAGACTTGAAAACTGTTTTAAGAACATGAATTTATCAGAATATACCATGCATTAGAGACACAATAAACATTTCAAAACATTCTGCTTTCTAAATTTGACTTTGACAAAGTGTCAAATTCTTAAAAAAGTGGGGTACTTTTATAAGAGCACACTATATTTATTTATACAGTGATGTTTAATATACCTGATCCAAAATAGTTTAAAAGCTTAATTATGTAATACGAAGTAAGTTTTTTCTCTAATAAGACATTATCTTAGCATTCTGTGATCAAAACTATTGTTTCGAATATTCTACTCTCGGTTTCGATCTACTTTCGCTTTGAAATACAATAAATAACATGAACATATCTAAGCATTATTTGCATTATTTAAAATATCTTGTTCATTAGAAGTGTTTGAAATAGATAAATGTCTATATTTTCTTTACAATAAAAAAGTGTTACTTTTGATATAGGCGCTTTAAACGACGTTATCGACATATTTTATTACGCCATTGTGGGAATAAATGACGTCATCACTATATTTAATGATGTCATGACATAATAAATGACGTCATCTACATATTTCATTATGCCATTGTGGGAATTTTTTATTTACTAAATTTAACGCCGTGTCAACACAATTTATGACATTTTACGGCGAACCATTGTGGGAATAAATGACGTCATCATTTTATTTAATGATGTCATCGACATATTCAATGACGTCAACAACAAAAGAGAAAATAATGACATAAATACGAAAACAAATTGATCCCTAGTTATTAGGATATAATAAAGTAACTCTGATGCAATAAATATCCAGTTGTCAAACAAGTCATTAAAATACAACTAAGGTGTACCTTTTAGTATATGGTAAACAATAGAAACAGCCACGTGACCTATTTCATCAACTGATACATTCTGTGTTTCTGGGTTGATTTCATCAAAAAGAACGTCTGCGCCTAGACACTGTAAATGATGAATAATTTTGTGAATTAAATACATTGTACGATATTACGAAAAGGAAAAAAAACAAGATTGTAGTTGTAAGTGCTAAATATGTCGTACACCAACGAAATAAAAGACAAATTGTCACATGCGTCGAGTTGAGTTTTTATTTTTAAAAGCCGCAGCCTCGCGTGGTGGGTAGTTTACTTAGCCATCTATCCAGGAATGTACAACCATTAGTTGTAAGCAGCTACACTATGTATCAGTTCTCACACATACAAGAGCTAAAAGCAATTCAAAGGCTGAAACCTATGTCCCTCTATAATTTAAAGGTTATAGTCGGGTGAATTCAGCAACATTATCCACTAAACAACAAAATGGCGTTCACAAAAATAAATAATACATACTTTAGAAAAAAATAATATAAATAGGTCTCAAGTGGAAATGTTTCATGGGAGAAAATACAGCCTTACAAAAAACAAACATTAAAACTTGAAAAGGGTACAAATATGCTAAATATGATCAAAGAGGAAGATAAAGACAGGCGCGTAGGAGCTGGGGTCGCAGGCGCCGCGGCCTCGGCCCCAATATTCTGGCAATGGGACCGCGAGTTAATTTTTCAGGACAAATATTGAAAATATTGAGTTCTAATACGAAGATTTGTTCTTAAACAAGGGGTACTGAAAGTGCTGGAAATCGAGTTTCAGATGCTTAACATTCACAACAAATTTCGACCGGCGGGAGGAGACACCCGTACCCATCCCATCTGCGGCCCCAATATTCAGATCCTTCCTACGTGCATGAAAGAAAATAACATAAAATATGAAGTATAACAAAGAATCCAATAATGGTTTACAAGAGCCAAAAAGACAAGTCTTAGAGTAACATTGTCAAAACCATAGACATAGTAAAGATTTATTTGTCTATGGTCAAAACAATATGTATTGAATAAGATACAGTTTCTAAAATATGTATTTCTCAACCTTTTCAGCAACAATAACAGCATGGTCATCTTCTTGTCCATGACCTTCACCCTCGTGTTCATCTACATGATCTTCATTATCGTCTAAGTGACCTTCACCTTCATGGTCATCTAGTTGACCTTCGCCTTCATGTACATCTTCGTGACTTTCGACTTCGCGATCTTCAGAAGCAAAACCTGCAAAATAGATAAATGTTTTACCAATGAAGCAAACTGTTACAAGTGATGTACAAAATGACTGAATGACGACATTAAATATTGTGTAAAAATATGAAACATTTTGCACAGACGAACAAAAAGAAAATATTTTACCTTTAGCAATTTGTTCCAATGCTTCTTGAACAATGATGACGTCAAGATGATTTGATGTGACGTCATCGGTTAGTCTAGTGATCAAAGAATGACGATATGATTCTGCTAGGTCATGTGATACATTTATACTTGTATGACAGGTTGTATTGAGTACACTATGAAGTAAAATAATAGCGACATCTTCAAATTGGTCCTCACTGACAGTAGTAATGTTGTCTTGTATGAAACTAGTTAGATCCAGGCACTGTAAATATAAACAATTTGATATTACAAGAACAGTCCAAGAACAACACGCTCGACTCTAGATGCTCGAGACAGTTGTTTTTTTTAAACTAATTTGATTTGCAAGTCCCCAGACATTATTTAAAAATCAAGCGAACCTCCAAACGGGTTGCCAAGATGACACTAGAATCGCAAACTCTAAACCATAAGTTTGCTAGGTGTAAAGGGACATAACTCAGTCATAATTTTATGCTAAAGTTGTGAAACTTGGTATTTCACCTGCAAATGTTATCCCGTGGATATGTGTGCAGTGAATTTTAATGTTTGCGAAGATAAAATATATTCTACTTCAAATATTAAAACAAATGTTATGCTGGTGCACCACGGAGTATGAATTCAGTCCCACTTTTTCGGCGCAGCTGTCTAAGCCAACTTTTGACCTAT
Organism: Mactra quadrangularis; assembly: GCA_025267735.1. NCBI lineage: Eukaryota > Metazoa > Mollusca > Bivalvia > Venerida > Mactridae > Mactra > Mactra quadrangularis. The sequence continues at coordinate 52,687,218 of CM046299.1, read as the reverse complement.
ATTTTTAACCAATGCAATTTGCTCTACTATTCCTGTTTGTCCAATGAAATTCTCCTCGGTAGAGAGAAGTGAATAAAATATTTGATATTATTCGTCGTCCCAAAGTAAAGTTTAGTAATAGGAATCCCAAATGTTCAATATGTGGTCTCGAATTAAACGTTTAGTTTATTGCACTTCAATGTCCCTTTGGGACATTGAAGTCACAAAACATGTAGAGACTTCAATTTACCCACTTATCATTGCAAATGATCACCAAGGTCACCAAGGGCAAAAATCAACTTGATTCCTACATACAGATTTTGTTTAAATTTCTTCCTAAATTTGAGCTATGTATTAATTATATTAATTTTACAATGTATTTATTCTTCGAATTAGTAATATATGATTGTTTGGTTGCTTGGTTACCTTCCTTTGTTGCATTTTGGTCGAGAAAACATTGTGAAAAATTCAATAAATCCGCAACTCATTTATTTTTCAATATGCAGTCCCGAAAAGTTAGATTTACGGTCCTTTCGGTCCAAAATTTTCAACATGCGGGCCACAATAATAATATAGGTTAAACGTTTTCGATATGCAGGTCCCAATAAGAAAGTGTACGGATCCAAATTTTCAATTTGCAGACCCGAAAAGAACGTTTAGTATACGGTTACAAAGTTTCAATATGCGGGTCTAGAAAAAAATATTTTATTTATTTGGAAATTAAAATAAATTAAAATCATACCATACACATTTATACTTCAAACAAAATGAATCCTTCACAGCGCCGAATATCTTTTTTAAAGATATTTCTTGTTACTAAATAGTCGAGCTTAAAATAGGCGTGTGAATATTTAACTGAGTGAAACTTATTTTATTGGCCACATCAATTTAGGTAATATATTATACAAGATGATCTACTAAATAAAAACGAGGCTTATTATTATAAGGGTATACAATATAAATATTAGCTCATGAGTTCTCTTCGCAAAACGTGAAGATTATAGACTATTCATGGCCGACATAACACACCATAGGCCTTACATTTCAATGTAATCTCTATTACATTTTAATAGAATAGGAAAAAAGGTATTTATTTACGCTAGGAGTTTAATATTCACGTAACACTGCCTTTGTATGATAAAGTAGTATTAAACCCTCAGGTGGAGTATAAAATGGGAAACAATTAATGATCCGATCTTCAGTGTTATGATCGTAAAACGTCGTTCATTTCCGTAAGTCTTCGTAAAATACACAACGTACGAAGTATAATAGCCGAGCTTGTAATCGAAAAATCCTTTGTGAAGGATATTAATGAAGCATGTATTATTATTACAAAGTCTGACCCCTGGGTCATGCTAATAAAGCAAACAATTAAATACAATAAACTATTTTAACAGAACCCATGGTGGCCTGTTATATGAATAAACTCCTTTTATTACGTGCACTTTAAAAGGGTATAATCTGTGACAAGAGGTTTACATGAAAGATATTTCGCAGGCAATTAATGCATACGAGGATTAAGTTGAAGTATATGAACAAGAAGTTTTAAATTCCACAGTACAATATGCGGACATTATACTAAATAATATTCATTTATTGAACTCATGGAGATGGAGACTGACAAAGCTAGTATGTTGGATAAGAAAAGACAGACGCAGTTATAAGTTGACATTTTTTGTACTTGGCTTGTAAGGTATATGGGCATTTATTCAAAAGGAAGAATAAAACGAGTTTAAATTGCAGAGTCAAGTTTTATCAGGGCCTGATAAAACTTGAATCCATTTGTATAATTAGTTTAGATTTAATACGGTCTAGACACGAGAGTTCGTCAACCCCAGTTAAATCTTTTGAATTTGTTTTATTAACTTTAAAATATTTTTTTCTTGAATGAATACGCAAATATCTCTGATGTTAATTTAGAGTATCCAACATTAAGCTTTTGACGCAGTTCAAAAAGGTCAAGCGATCGCTACTGAATAATTGGTCAATGTTGAGTCCTTTGTTAGTCTTTATTGAATGATACCACAGAAAAGAAAATGTGGGGCTACTGCACTTTACCGGTACGTAGTAATTCACCGGAAGTAGAAATATAACCCTAACCCTAACCTAAACCCTGTTTGAATAGAAAGGTAAGTGATTTAATTTTAGTTTCATTATATTTTCTGTCTTTTATCAGGGGCTGCCGCTCCCGAACCCCGCTTTTTAACGGTAACCGTCAGTACCGACTCAATGAAGAATGCAAAATGACGCATGCGCAGTAGGCGCGTACCGGTAAAGTGCATTCTAGCCTAATATTTTAATATAAATGCAAAATGATTATATTTCCATGGCTGTCAAGTGTCCGATAGCTTTAGGTGTTAAATTATAAAAGCTATGAACCAGTGGTCGTTATTTCCCCAATGTGTCAAGGGCAACGCCATTGTCAGGTGTGCAAGTGACCGAAAGCCACCAGAGGCTTCTAAGATTACAGCTTTTTGAAACCAACTGAATCGCTATAAACATATCTATAAATGACTATGCGCACTGTTATTGTCCGTTTTTTCTCAACTGTAAAAGCTTGAATAATTTCACGGTGACTGAATGCATAGTTTTTGTACTGGCGGTCTAATTTTTATTAAAAATATCTTGAATAAAACTTATAATACGGCATTTGAAGCTTTACTCAATCATAATAAACACTTTCGGAAACTCATGGATGTATTACGACTATAATTTTAACAAACGCAATCACAGTGAAATTATTCATGTTTTGACAGTTAAGAAAAAACGCACTGTTACCGTGTAAATATGAATACAAATGCTTGTTTATTTTGCAGATATTTTCGTTTTTATGCATTTACTTTTAAAATGCCTGAATTTGAACTTCAAAAACTGTTTTACATTTATATCTGCAAACAAGTAAATAAACCAATTTCAATTGTCCGCGGACATGTGATATTGTGACTGTAAAAATACTAAATAATGAAAATGTCTAAATATTTTCTTTTGTAACTTTTTGTTCAAGATAAAGTTTGTACAACATGATCAATACGGCATGTTTTCATTGTTTACAGAGAGTTTAAATAACGTTCATTTGAAATTTTCCATATGCAAATGTATATGGCTATGTTGACTATAGTAGATATTTCTAAGTTTATTTAAAACAGGACGTCCATATCAATCAGCACCTTCTGTCAATAAAATAAAATAAATAAATATTTAGTCAAATTCGAAGGTGAATTACACTTTATCATATAGATGTCAACAATCTATTGTTACTTATAGTATGTAATGATAGCATAGTTCATTTGTGTCTTTTTGAATATTGAACTTCTGGACAAGTGCATTTTGACCCTAGAATAGTGTATTTTAAGATATCGCTTGTCCCAGCACAAGTGGAAATCAAAGCGCCGATAGCGCTGTCAGACATGGGGTTTTGGCAGAGTATATGACTGTATACAACTCATGAAAGCGATACAAGGGACCTTTACCTTAAATAAACTAGATAAGATATACACGTGCTTCTTATCGCCTGCTTGTTAACTCGTAATGCGGACTACATGTATATTAATAGCAGTGGTAACTATCCCTACATTTGCGCGCGCACAACCGAATGTAATCGTCCGCGACAATTTTTGATGTGGATTTGACACAGTCCACTACTAAACAAGGGGAAACCCCATGTAAAAACTAGAAATTCCACACACCTGCTGTATTATCACTCAGTTGGGACACAGAGACGTTGGTTTTGATTTTAGATAGCTTATAAGCTAGAGCCAGCGCCGATCCTTATGCTTGGGAAATTGTGACTGCTGAGACGTAAACTGTATTTGTGTTGCTTTTTAACGCCGTATTTAACACATATTTAGGTCATATATACGACGGCCAGCTCTTCCTACTATAGGTTTCCTGGACACTTCTATGACCAGTACTCACTTACCCTACCACGAGGCCGACAACTCATGTATAGGGTATGACCTACCGCTACCGGGCTCGAACTCGCGATCTCCGGATTTGAGGTCAGATATGCTAGCCACTACGCCACGGCCGCGGCATCACGTAAACTGTAGAACTTACGACTGGATATATAACAAATCTTAGCATTTCACATACATGCTCACACCAAGCATAAACTATGGACTTGCAAAATGGCTCGTTGTGTTTCGGAACATTCTATGTTATACAATGTATACAAATCTCGTATGTGTGTGGAGATGCCCTTGCCCCAATTTTCGTGTTTAATTGCAATAATAGTTAACTGAGCGAGACGTTTTTAGACTATTTCATACTTCAATTACACCGATAAAATTATATCGAATATATATAAAATATAATTAATCAGTCGATCTTTGCCTTAAAGTTGCTCGTCCCTAGATTTCAGCTTAAATATCAACTTTTCTGAAACTCTTGAAAACGTTCTTGAAAATGTTCCATTGAAGCAATTTGTAAGCAGTTAAGTAGTGCTCTAATAATGAATAATTTAGTGCAGATTGATGTGTAATAGTAAAACAACGTGATTGTATGTAAAAAACCACACTTTAACCGTTAGTACGAGTGTATTGTTCGTTTTTTCTCAACTGTCAAAGCATGAATAATTTCACGGTGAATGATTACACACTATCTCAATATTACGAGTGTTAGACAAAGAGCACGAAGTCACCGTGAAATTATTCATGCTTTGACAGTTCAGAAAAAACGAACAATAATAGTGAAAATGATTTTAAGGAGTGTGTTTTTTGTGTTTATTTCATATTTCTTACAATCTCTAGGTCAGATTGCTTAAAATAGAATTTAAATCTTAGAATTTATCCCCCTGATACAACTATACACTCTGATGGGATAATTTTTAAATTTCCTAAAAATCTGTAAACAGGTAGATTTTTTTCTGATAGCCCGCTCACAGCCCATGACTACTAAAAAATTTTCGAGTAAGAGAAATATCAACCATCCATTAATTGAGTAATTGCTTTAAAAACATAATAGATCGGGCTAGTTCTTGTATAAATAAGAGGCCAAGCCCTAATATAGAGATATAGATATTTCACTACTAAGCATGGAAGAAATGATAAACAATTATTAATAATTTCTATAAAAACTTACGACTCGTTCCGAACAAGAGTTGTTCTCGACATCAATACCATCAGATTCACATGTAAATCGTTCAATAAAATCATGTATTATCTCGTCTACGCCATGTCTAGTCAATCCTATAGTGTCATTCACATTATATAAATGTAGTATATCTTCATATCGATCAATATTACCATGGTTGTCATGATCTGTTTCACATAACGAACCATAAAGTAAACAGATCACACAATATGTGAGAAAAACAAAATTTCCCATTTTTGTCAAATAGTTAAAATTATATTCCTCACAAAAATATGAAAATCCCTAAAAATGCAAATCCTCGAAAACAAGCAATTAACAATAGAAACCGGCGACAGATAAAACGGGTATACACTTCTGTCTGTTCTACGGGTATAAAGAACGTTGAAATGTGAATGTACCTGTTAAAATGGGAAAATACCACGTGGCTTAACCATAATCTGTGAAAATTAACTATGGTGTACTTTACTTGCCACGTATTGTATTATTATTAATCCAGCTTATAGTACGGAGCTTAAAATATTTTCTTTTTATATTTTATTTTGTTTGGTCATTTGTTACAATGTTTATCTTAATATGGTCAACAGCCGATCAATTGAAAACTTATTTAGACCAATTTCATTATTATTGTGTTGAATACTTATTTTGACCAATTTACGGTTGTGTTGAATACAAGCGGTTTAAAATTCTCAATTTGAATGAAATCCGTTCTAAAATTCTCCTCTCACCAACACGCTAATTTAGCTATACGACTGTGTTCTATAGGATATCTGTCTACAGATCTCGTAAAAATCCTTTGTACTTTTTATTCCAATTTCTTTCAATTATTGATGGTGCAGCACAAAGTCTATCTATATATGTACATAAAGAACATAGGTGGATCCAGCGGGGGGCAGGGGGTCCGGACCCCCCTAGGTTTTGGGGGCATTGCATGACGCAATTTTTCTCGGTGCTTAACATAGATTTAATGGTTATGTAGTTTTTATTATCAATATGTTGCATTTTTCTGCAAAATGTGTATAATGTGGTTGTGGTTCGAGGTTCGGACCCCCCCGAAAAGTTCGGACCCCCCCCCCCCCAAGAAAAGTTCGGACCCCCTCCCAGAAAACAATCCTGGATCCGCCCCTGAAGAAGGATATAGACTAGTTTTGCTCTGACTCTTCAATATATTTCATTTATTTCATCTAACGATGAGAAAACACTAATTAATCGCGAAATTTTTGCAAAGTCCTACTATTATTTTTCAAAAACAACTGACCATGATGTACTATGGGTAATTTATCTTTTAATTTTTCATTTTCTTTATTCTATATTAGTGTGATTATTATGACGTTTTATACATAATCCCATGTTGTATATAACCTGGATTAAATAAAGTGTATGTTCTGTTTTGTTCTGTTCTATTTCTGTTCTATAAGATTATAAGACATGATCAAGTGGTTAAACAACACGTAACATCTTAGATGCCGTTGTGTTATATACTATCTGATTACAAACAAGTGTCACTTTATCAACCATGGACTATAATAATTATGTTACTGTAGTTAATTTCGCTGTAAAACTGTCAGTAAGTTCTACTTTTAGGAGCAGTGGTGGGATGTGCGTTCAAGGATCGAGAGGTCCCGGTTTCGAACCCCACTAAGGGCACTGCTAATTTCTACTCCATCCAGATGTAAATAGGTACTGCCTGAAGATAATTTCAAATTCAATGATCAGGGGTTATTGGACAAAATTGTAATGTCGGCTAAACATGTATATTAAAGCCGACTTAAAATTACTTTAAACTGCACTTTTTACTATTAGCTACTTGAAACACCCACATGTCATATTGATTTATCATGTGAAATCTTTGAAAACATGTATACATGCACTCATATCCTGTTATATGCAACCAAAGTTAAATAAAATACTGTACAACATTATCAATAGATAAACAACCCATGGAAACATCTGCGGAGTGGGAGATTAAATTATAAATTGACACAAGGGATCTAACTCTACCAATACTTAATTTAGTAAATTTGAAAATGTATCTAGTTATCTCCCTTTGGCAACAAATTTTGGAAAGTTATTTCTTAAATTATAGTCCGGACAGAATAGAAAGAAAGCCTGAACCTTGAATAAATGACATTATACGGGGATAATACGATATATTTTCCAAGGGAGAAAGGGGCCAAGTTTTCTGTAAGTAGGTTAAGAGGCCATAAACATCATTTTGAATTCCATTTTTAGGGCAATTCAAAAGGTTCCGCCCAGAGTATTTCCCTGCCAACATGCTCGCTTTGACAACTTCAAACCACTCAACAGTTATCTGAACTGGCTCATCGTTCCATGAAGGGAACCTCCCCCATACTGTCTTGTTTGTTTGTTTGTTCATATTAGGTTTAATGCAGTGTCAACACTTTTTGGTCAATTTATACCGTCCAGAGCACCTAACCTAGAATTCCTGGATCATTGTCTATAACCAGTACTCACCTACCCTTTCACAAGGCCACAAACTTCTCCATATACCTTATTAATGGAGGAAAATTGACGAACAATGTAGTTGTCAAATTTTAATGGAAGGATATAACCTTCCCGGGTGGGATTCGAACCCGTACCCCCTTTGGGACACGAGATTTCAAATCCCGGCACGCTTTAACTGTGCTATCAACCCGGGTTATATAGTCTTTTTAATTGTTCGACTTTGTCGGACAATTATTATACCACTTTTGAGGAATCAGTATAGCTTAACTACAACAACTAGGCCTACTTTTTGAGGTACATGAAGGAACTCGACTCTTCAAGCATATGTATTACAGAGAAAAGTTTAATAAACGATTATTGTAATATTAACATAAAATCAAACACTGAAATAAATACAACAGTGAAGATTCCCTGTGGTGAACCCCAATTGAAAGGACGTGATGCATTGATCTCTCATCCTATACGTAGACGATAAAACAGATCTTGGCTACTTAAGACGCTTCACTCATCGCACAAATCGGCTACGCACAGGAAGTAGTGCGGTGTATGCATGAACATAAAATCGTTGTACCCGGTATGTTTTGTTTAGTTATCATGATAAAATGGTAAGAAAATGCTGGCTAATAACTACAGGAATACCAATCCATAGATACAAGACGCTTTTTAACCTCAGTGTATATATATCACTAGCCGTATCCTAGTTTCGTTTTTAAAGACCTGTCTAAAGACTGACAGATAAAAACACGTTCTCATGCATGTTAAATGACCAGCATAAAAGTTCCATTTAAAGTGCATACTTTTTTGTATAGAAATATTATATTGCAAAGTCACAAAACATACTGAATTTATTTAGTACTTGTAAAAAATGTCGCGTGGTTTCGGGTATTAAGACATTTTTCCCCATGATGCTAAAAGCGTATATCGTAGTCTTATAGATCAATGCATGGAAAATTAAGCAACAGATATTTAGGATTATTGGTCAAATAGTTCCGCATAGTATTTTCTCATAGCTTTAAAATGGTAATGAATGAAATAAAAAATTATGTTGCAAATTAAAAATAAAATATCATTACTTGATAATTAAACTACTAATTATGATGTACTGAAAATCACTCTCATTTTGAAAATCGTGCATTCAAAATCCATAAAACAATAATACTTTCAGTGCTTTGATTATGTATATGGGGTTTCATTTATAGGCACAAAAAATAAAATGAATGTGTGGGAAAAACAAATGTTAAATTGAATAAGTTTTGTTTATTTAAAATCCATGCTGTTTTATGTTTAAATAAGAATGAGTCGTATGCTACTGAGTGCAATATTTGTATTTGTGATTATTTAACTAATTTTTCACGCATTTAAACTCTAAACGGGATTATAAATTTTGTCAGGTTGACAAGTGTCACAATTGTAAAACTATAAATCAAGTGTAACAACTATGTAGATTGACGATTTGTCGGTATACGTTTTACAGTCTAATCGGCAAATGACCAAATTGTTTCCATTTCAAACTTCCTGTACGTACAAACATTGAAAACGAAAGTAGGGTTCAAAGTCAACTAATAAAAATGGCGAGCGGAGGAAGTTTAAACTTGTCCGAAGAGACTTTTGATTTTCTCTGTACCGCTTGTGAGCATGATGGTAAATTAGTAGAAGCCGTGGGGTATTGTAAAGAATGTCAGGGTTATTGTTGTCAAGATTGTACGAATACACATAAAAGATTCCCAGCGTTGAAGAGTCATACTTTACTAGCCGCTACTCAAGGGAAACCCGGAAGTAACCGACCAGCAAGTTTGCCCGAATTTTCAACTGAGAGATGTTGCACACACCAGGACAAAGTTATTGATATGTATTGTCAACATCATGATGTCGTCTGCTGCAGATCTTGTGTTTCAAAAGATCATAGGTAAGACTTTAATGACTCACTTACTTCGTAACTAAGTGATTATTGTTTACATATTTAATATCATATTACATTTTAAGGGAGATAGCTCTTATATTTTAAATTATTAGTTTTATACTAGTTACATCCCTTAATACTTTAGTCAAATATGTTTTGATGAAGACTTGATGGAATTTTGATAAACGGCGGAAAATACAGCAGCGAATCCAGGGGTTTTTCTAGGGGGTCAAAACTTTCGAGGAGCCACCACATTACTTACTGTTTGCAGAATATAGCAACTTGCTAATAATAAAAACTACATAACCATCTATGTTAAACACAAAGGCGAGCATGAGAAAATTGCTTCTTTTTACTTAAGAATGGCTAACAGTTAAAAAATGCACTCATGAACGGGTACATTATGGAAGTTTCACAGGGTTCGGACCCCCTTGACCCCCCCCTGCTGGAACCGCCTATGAAATATTATGTTCTTTGGTGAATCTATGGATATTATTAGATTGTTTAAGACTTTTTATCGAACATGCCTTCGCTATAAATTCCAAAGAGAACAGATGTGAGAGTTATAAATAATACTTCTTCATTGATTTAAACTATTCCACTATTTTCATTTTAAAATGACGTTAGATATATTTCGGGAACTCATATCATTCAAGTTAAACAATGTATTTTCCAGATCATGTCCAAACAGTCAGATTTACTCCATACCAGATATGGTGGACAAATTGTTCAGTTTGTCTTACTGTCAGACTGTAAACCACAATCTCAGACAGTTAATAGTTTCAATGACGTCAGTTGGAGAATCCAAAGATGATAAACTTAAAGCACTCAAGGCTGCCAAGGACGGAGCTGTACAGATGATAGCAACTTTCCAAAAGGCATTAGAAACAGTCATTAAGAAAGCTGCAGATATGTCAAGACAAGAACTGGATGATGTTTACAAGAAACTTGAAAAAGAAATCCTTCAAGATAAATCTGTTATTGACGAAACAAATGATGGTCTTAAGATAATTAATACAAAGATAAGTAGAGCTGAAGTTAACCGTGTACAAAAGTTTGTGTGTTCGAAAATTGCGAAAACAAATATCGTTGATGCAGAAAGTATGGTGGCAGAGAAAGAGAAGAACAAAACAGACGTCACACAACTATCTTTTACACCAAACCAGTCATTAATGGATAGCATCAGTGGCTTACAAGGTATTGGTCAGATTGGGGTATCTACAAAACAGAAAACTGACCTGTATAAAATAAAAAGAAGTCAGGATATAAACCTGAAAATTGCTGATGATTCAGATATATGCTTTGTTATGGATTGTTGTCTTACCTATGACAACAAAATTCTTGTTACAGATATGTACAATTTCAAACTGAAACGTATTGATATAGATAAACTGAAAGTAGTGGACTATTGTAAAGTTGACCCGGGAATAGTTGGCGTGTGCTGTGTAAGCAAAAATGAAGCTGTTGTAACATTTGGAGTTTCTAACAAGATCCAGTTTATTTCCATTGGTGACAAGATGATTCCAACGAGGCAAATTAAAATGTCTCATTTTTGTTGGGGTATTGCTTCAATGGGTGATAAACTGTATATAACAGATTTTGAGTCTACACTTTATGTTTATGATATGGTTGGTAATTTGTTGAATACTATAACTAATGACAATGCTGGTAACAAACTGTTTTCGCGCACTTTACGTGCTACTGTAAATAAGAGGACAAACAACTTGTATGTCTGTGACGGATATAAAGGAATCGTATGTTTTGATAACGTTGGCAACTATCTGTCTTCTATCAGTGATAGAGATTTGGAAAGTGTACAAAGCGTCTGTTTTGATGATAAGAGAAATATGTTTGCTGTCGGTACAGGTTCTAGGAATGTAGTACAATTTAATGAGAATGGTAAGAAGATTGGAGTTGTGATACAAAAACAAGATGGCTTACAAAATTCACCTCAGTCAGCATGTTTTCTTCCGTCCCAAAATATGTTGTTTGTTGCCATGGATAGAAGTGATGTTATGAAAATATTTGAGCTAGAGTGAAAATACAAAATAAGAAATAATCGGTGCACTCGGCATCTAAGACTTCAAGAGCATTCGTTTAACCAATGTCTTCATTAGACTTAGATGATTATTGTGTGTCCAATGTTCGATGACTTGTGTGGAAAGACATTATACATATTTTTTATAACAAACTTTTGCTTTTCAAAGTGATGGATATATTTACAGCTAGTAAAAATAAAAAACTATGAAAAGTGCATTCTATTGAATTTTACAGTCGTATTGAGGTCTTCGATCTTCCATTTCATTGCATTGAAAGAGAAACCTAGATTTCTAGCTTAGTGCATACTCCAATTGATGGTTGATGACAGTCCTACTTTTTTGTTTTAGAGATGAGGCAGGATAATGGCAGGAGAAAATATTTTATGACTTAATCATGACTTACACAGATACTTTAAAGACGTAACCCGGGTCGATAGCGCAGTTAGTAGCGCGTCGGGATTCGGAAGCTCGTGTCCCGAAGGGGGTACGGGTTAGAATCACACCCGGGAAGGTTATACTCGTCCATTAAAATTAGACTATAATGTCAATTTTCCACCATTGACTAGATAATATGGAAAAGTTTCCGGCTGTTTGGAAGGATATGCGAGTACTGGTTATAGACAAGGGTCCGGGAAAGATAGGTTAGGTGCACTGGACGCGTAAAATGACCTGCAGTGTGTTGAAACGGCGTTAAATCCAATACATTTTTTATTTAAGACGTGAAAAGATATTTTGAGACTTTATAGTACCATGTATACAGTGTGTCAACATTAATTATTGAAAATTAACTATGATGCAGAAGTGATTTGGTTTTATTAATTATAATTTGTTTGTTAAGTTTATAAGATGATTAAGGACAATAGATTTTTTCTATTTGGTGATTGGCAGTACATGACGGCATGCTTGACCCGAAATTCACACAGTTGGGCAGTTGGGCTTTAGCAGAAATAATGCTGCCACCGTTTTTCGGTGACATTTAACATGGTAACATAAGATATTCATTTCATAACTCAGTCTTTATTTAAATGATAATTCCGGGTCGATAGCGCAGTTGGTAGCGCGTCGGGATTTGGATACTCGTGCCCGAGGGGGTGCGGGTTCGAATCCCACCCGGGGAGGTTATACCCTTCCGTGAAAATTTGACAATAATGTCGATTTTCCTCCATTAGTTAGATAATATGGAGAAGTTTCCGGCCTTATGGAAGGGTAGGTGAGTACTGGTTATAGACAATGGTCCAGGAAAGCTAGGTTCGGTGCGCTGGACGCCGTGAAATGACCTGAATTGTGTTGATACGGCGTTAAATCCAACAAATAAATTTAAATGATAAATCATTTTAGCTTGGACTTACGAAATTCATCCCAAAATTCACCAATGTGATTTGTTACTACATTGTAATACGAAACATAACTCCTTACATTCATAATAAATACATTAGTTAAAACCTGCTGTACATATCAGCATGGCATGTTAACCAATTTCATTTTAAGACCTTATCAGATAAAGTCCTCCCAATATCTTAAGATTTATCTATTTTAAAGTCATCTTGGCATCCCTCGTCCAGAGTTAGTTCACTGTATTGTTATTATTAACAGTGTTGTTTTTTGTACGCACTATATCTGACAGTTTCACTCTGAGACAAGGTACTCAATAAGGTGCAACTAGGAAGTGAGCCAAATATTGATATTTTGGCACACTCAATACTGGAATATATTGCCTACATTAAGGCTATATTGGCGCCCTTTCTCGTCAATTTTGTTACTATTTATAGTAACATATGCAATAAAACACTGAAATATATACAACAGTGAAGATTCCCTGTGCATACTTTACCAAATCTTGATTAATCTCCCAAAAGTATTAGCCACTTATTTCAATGGACAAATAAACAAGTCAATTTTAAGCCACATCTACAAGTACCTGTATGAGACTAGACTGACTAGTGATCATTGTTACATCTTTTTTGGTAGAGGGAGGTTAACACCATAGCAACACATTCTATAGGTCATATAACGGTGGTCAGTCAACCTGCTCACTCCTTCTGGAAATGTTAAATCTGGACTTAGCTGTTGACCAACTACTAAGCGCATACTTTCGTCAGAGACTGACAACTGCCCTACATAATTAAAAATCATTGGTAGGAGGGAGAATGTCGGTAAAAATAATTTCATGACCAAGCTCCACAAAAGTATGCCCCGCCCAGGAATCGACCCACGACCCTCGAACAGTACACTTGCGTGCTACCAACTAATTTAACCAGGCAGATGTAACCACATATACAAGTACCTGTATTAGACTAGTGATTATAGTAACCACACTTACAAGTACCTGTATGAGACTAGTGATCATTGTAGCACTGAACACAGCAATAGATTAGCTTCAACATAATAAACAACACTTTCATCATTATTTGAGACTTTTATTTTTGATTTTTAGATATTTTGTAAAACACTGGGCAGGTTATAATGAAAACATTTGTAACATGGTTATACTCGGCTCATACAAGTACCTATACAACTACAATAATCTGGCAGTGTAAAGCTTGGACCAGGAAATCAACTAATGAAAATTGATCTGAGTCTTTGTAGAAAATAGTCAAGGAAAAGCTAAGTGCTTGCACTACTGCATACAGATTAAATATTAATTTAACTGCTTATTTTGAGATTAATCCTGGCCTGTTAATGTAAAAATAGAAAACTTATCTGAAAGTCAGACATTCAAAACTTGAAACTTTCTTGTTTCCCTGGATTTGAACAGTCAAGCTTTTAATAAATGGTTGTCATATTCTACAGTGTATGCAGTAGTTTATATCTGTCATTAACAAATGATAACCTGGCCTAGTTTAAATAATTATCACCATCAAAATATCATAATTGGTTCAGTACATGCTAAATAAATAACAAACAATAAGTTCAAAGATGACTAGTATAAAATATTACAATTGTGAAAATTAAATCAACATGGATGAAAGTTAGAATTTTCAAAATCCTGAAATTTATTAATTTTGTAAGCCTTTTCATTGAAAAGGGAACTCCATCACAAGAGTCCCAAAATTCCTGTTCTTCCAAAATTAGTTTTGGAAACTTTCATCCATGAATCATTAAAATAAATGTTTGTTTTCAATTCAATGTTAAATTCAATCCAAATAATGTCCACATCAAAACTGTTTCAAAAAATTATATAGTCCAACAAAAATAAATTGACTGATTATTACAACCAATATATAGTAGTAATTGATAGCATGGGTTTGTATATAAATACACAATTGCTTGTTTTATTCTACAGTTATCTATTAAAGATATATAAGGTCATGTGACCAAATACACACAAAGTGATTTTTCTAAAGCAGAATAGTAGGGCCCTGGGCCCAGTCCTCTTTGTCCCCAGTGTATTGTGGAAATACTGTGTACAGTTACATTACATTGAAGGGCTCCTATTTGCATCCTTCCTGCCAGTTTCTGAATTCTAGAATAATCTCTACACATGTGTATAATCATAATCCATGTTTTGCAATAGAATATTGTGTTTATAAAAATCAGACAATTTATCATTGTTGGACTATAAACATACATACAATAACCAAGTTACAATGTTTATACAAGTAAAACATAAACCCAAGTGTATCTACAACAAAATTATGAGACATTTTAGTCTATTTAACATTATCAGTTTTCAATGTTCTTAGTCATGTATATAAACTACATTCTTAAAGCAAAAAAATATAGAAATGTTAAAATCTAATTTTAGAACATTGTAAATACATCCACCCCTAAAATCCCTAAACCCCATAAAGTAAAGTTTACTCATCCAATTCCTATACACAGCTTGGTCCTGTCCTTTCCTAACATTACACATAACATATCGCTTAACATAAAGAAAACACGTCCCCTCTATACTCTAACAGTCTACCATATCATATCAAACAGTGTTCACATATTTAACAAGGAATCTTTGAGTCCTAAGCGGAAGATTGGGTTTATCAAGTAAGTTGTAATTATTTTTATACCTAGGCACAAATTAAATGACTTGAAAATACACAAAACATGTCATCAGAAATGTGCATAGTAACTTGTTTTGTGTGTGAAATTCTCACATGTACAGTACCCACCAAAAGTTTGGAGACATTTTCACTTTGTAGGCCTACTGAATAGCTTTTATCTAAAATTTGACATCTGTTTATTTTGTTATACTTTTTAGTTTTGATTTATTTTTTTTTGTTTATTATCATATTTATAAATGAGACTACAAAAACAGCATAAAACTTATTTGAGGGAAAATAATAAACATTAAACATAGTTTTGGAGGCTTAAGGATATCAGATGCTGAATATTATAAATATGCTGCATCATGAAATTTGTAATCACTTTGTCACAAACTATACTTTTAAAAATAAATTAAAAATTATGATTCTACAAAAAATAATCATCAAAATTCAAGAATTGTAGTTTTTCAAATTTCTTTTGGTGGATATTGTATGCCAAGGATATAGTGTTCATGACTAGAATTAATTATTGGATTCTATCAAATTTCATAAACATCAAGCAAAACTGATTTTCAAGAATTTTCCCTGCTGAACACCTTTTTAATGACAAAGCCTGCCTAAACCCTGCAACACATTTTTTTATTCAACCTACTCAATGGACAACCCAGTAACACTGACTTTACTTGACTTTACTCCACTCACCCACCCAACATCTACAACATTAAAGATGAGTCACAGTCGGTCATCTCAATATTCAAACATACAGGATTACTAATGTGTCATTAATTAGATGAGAAACTATCACTTCAAATATAAAATACATGGTCCCTTTGTTTAACGTTATAACAGTAAGATAACACACAGAGGTGATAACATGATAACGGCGACATGCCTTCTGACAATAGATAACTACATTAAATAAACATTGTCATGATAATTATAAGGTTATCTTGATAATGGTGGATATCCTGATTATTATCATCTTTATCATAAGTACTTTGAAACATGTTAATAGTTTTATTCAAATAAATAACTAAAGAATGAACATGAATTGTGTCTAGAGTTGACCACATGTTTTAATTTTTTTTGCAATATTTATCGATAACATTAATAATGACATATCAATTATGATAATTATCAATGAATATAAGCATAAAATTATCATGACATAAATTGGTTTAAAAAGTGATAATTATCCTTCAACGACATAATTGATCATGATAATTATGTAGTTATCTACAAAGTCAGAAGTTCAGCAACACACAAGATATTTGCATGTTAGATGTTGTATGATATGTAGTGATGTTTTCAATGTTTCTGTGTGAGGGATGAGGTCAATACATGAAATCTTAGTGCATATAATGTAATAATATACAGGTGAACACCTCCATTCAACAACCAGCTTTCTGTAACCATCTAAAACCAAAACGCTGTTTCTCAACCAAAGACAAGAGACATTTTTTAACAAACCAGTCACATCTCAACAAACCTCTTAAGCTCACTTATCAAATGTAAATGACTCTCCTACAGTCACTTCTCAATACCAGCCTATAAAGAAGTCTTTGTTACAAGCCCTTGGATTGGTTTTGCCATTCATTCATTGTCCACAGAAAATGACCTATACCTTTACAGTCATCTAACAGTAACTTTGAGTCAGCTTCAACATGCTTTGTCCATAGACATTGACCCTTCCCTGCATGCTTTGTACAAAAAATGACTCCAGCAATAGTCGTTCTTTGATAATAGCCAATTAAGTGAAGTCCTACAACTGATTACATGTGGTTGTTGAGTAGAGGTTTCCATGTATATATAAATATCAAGCTATCACTGTGGGTGTTTATCTTACTGTTATATAATCAATGTACATTTTTAAATAATCTTATATACGAACATTTCTAGGAACCCCTAAAATGACCCCTTATCATCATACGCATATACCTAGTCAATATAAAAAATAATGCAAAAAATAATCCCCTATTTAGAAATGTTCGTACAAAGAAATATAATCAAATATTGAATGTTGGTGTAAGGTTACTACACTAGTGTAAGACTTGTGTGATAAGTCACTGTAACATTTGTAAGCCCAAGATTTATTAACCTCCTTCTATGATCACATTATACAATAGTTTCACACCATGTAGATTGGATTCCCCAGTTAAGATTGAAATACATACAAAGAGTGAAGTATAAAATGGTAAAAGTATAGCATAATTCAGTCAATCCAATCATTAGTCTAAGGTTAATGTATTCATTAGGGTAGTCCAGTAAAACAATATTTAATATATCACAGGTAAGTGACAGCAAGCGAGGCAATCCTCATTTACTTTTCTTTTGTCCTATGAAATAAGTTCATTGTTTTACAGAAATTCTTCAACCCTTATTTAAAAAATGTTTTTCAAATCATTTGAATGCTTCACTCATAACAAATAAGGTGGTCATTCTTTAAAAGTTTAAAAAAGGAAAATGTGTAAGACATTTCTGGACATAAAAATTAGAAAGATTTAATAATTTAAGAACCATCAAGACTTGATCATAGGTGCTTGTATCAATAGAGGCAGGTTTATATAACGAGGGTCGATCGTGGACACATAAAATACACATATAAATCAACATTCAATATTTGATATAAAATATATTCAGACGGTTGTTTCAGTGACCTTGGCCTCGAACCAGATGAGGTTGCCGAAACTGAAACAACTGTCCAAAACAAAAAACATATTATCAATAATTTTTCTAAGTTTTTTTTCTTTGTAATTTTTGTAAAATCACAGAGGAAACAAGTCAACAAAAATGCACAAAAGTCGACTTAGTTCCCTCAATATATCACTAAGCATGTATCATATCAAATCAAACAAACAAAAAATTTTCCTCATAAATAAAAAAAAGACCTGAAATTTCGTCTTTTTTTTCAGTATGTTATGCTTTAACATGTAACCAATCATTAAGGCACGAACCATTCATGATAGGCCGTTCTAAAACCATCTCATTCTAATGTATACACGTATAAGATAACGATCACTAAACCATCAAGTTAACATGTCAACATTTCAATAATACAAACATCAACTATCATTTAAAACTTATTTATATCGATCATTCTAATCATAAGAACACTAAAGTAGTGATTGTTTTACAACAATGTAGCAGGGAGCTGAAGTCTGACCCTTTTCTCCCTGCTCCTTTATCTCCCATACAGAGCATAAATGTGAATCCATGACAGTACTGATTCATCTAGCAAGCTTTTCTTTCCTTTCCTTCTTTGATTTGGCAAAAATTCCCAACTAACACTCAAAAGAAGGCACACAAAATTAGCACCTTACTAGTGCACAATGCCCCTATTTTCAGGTGTCCAGCCCCTATTTGTCATCTCCCTGCTATTTTCTAAGTTCTAAAATAATCACTACATACACAACACATGTACAATGTTTCCTTCAAGTCTTGTATAAAAACACAAATAAAAAAATGCAATACTGACTACCTCCGTATGTTCAAAATGAAATGTTTTTATTCTACAGTAGTTGGTCTATCATTGACAAGTCATATTATGATGAACAAATATCTCATGAAAATTTCTTTAAACTCATTTTTTAATCTTTTATCTGAAGTTAAAATGACAACCACAAGGGAATTTTATGTAAGCTCAGAGTTAGAATAAAAATGATAGTATTTTGTCAAGAATTTTGTCAAAGTATTTTGTAGATGGTATAGAATGCAAAATCATTCTTAAATTATTTCACAGCAGTGGAAATACAAGATTTTACATAATTCACTGAATGTTGCTGTAAAAATATGACATGAAAACAATTACTTACTACAGTAGAATTACAATATAATGTGTTTATACTGACAAGGCATTCGTTGATATAACCCATTCACATATGAGCAAGTTATATTTCCATAAATATCATCAATAAGTATATCTAGGAAATAATAAACCCTTGCTTTAGCAAGTTTTATCAGTGTGTTTTCAGGGATACTAAAAGAGTGCAATGCCAATACAAAAACATTATATAAATTGACAATCTCAAATAATTTATCCTAAAACTGCCATTTTCCGTATGTATTCACTAGACACATGGTCACAATTGATTTTATCTTCATCTTAGACTGAGATCAATAGAAAAAGTGACACTTGCATTCATTTAACTTATCATCACCGACACTATCTGCCTATTTCATTAACCAATTGCTCGTTGAGTTTAGATTTCATGGCCGATTGCAGACCATTATTCTGTAAACAAGGTGTTTTTCCCCATCACACAAATCTCATGACATCTCTGTGCTGGCTAGAAGCAATTAGTGCTCAGGATTGTGAATGGTGAGCCAATTATTGAGTTAAAGAAAACAGGCCTCACAATCACGACGCTCAAAATTAAAAGTTCTCAACATTTACAAGGTGTACCAGTCATTATATTACTCCATACATTTGACTTGGTACTTATTGTTTCACTTCAAAAATCTCCTCCAACTTAAATATCCACGACACTTTCCATGATAATGAAATCCAAAGGGCTAAATAAGGGGCCCTACCTCAAGTAGTTTCAAAGGGCCAAACGAGAGCCCTGCTTCAAAGACAACTCAACATATTGTATGAAGAGTCGAAGCTTTTTTAAAATTTAAACTGTCACTATCAGCTTTTGAATATTTCTATATTCACATCACCTCTCTTTTATTTCTCATATTTTAGTTTGTTTATTTTTTATTTCAAGAGCTAAGTTTTACCTGATTTACACTTGTAATGTTATGGTACAACATATAGGGACACATATATTTTAGCACTAGAGTTCAAACACTCTCCAGTCTCTATCTGGAACTGGTAGGAACCAGAATATATGTTAAAATTACATGTAGACATCTTGTAGGGATTTAAATACACATAGATACTGCTGCTACTACTGTAAACTATTCCACCATAAATGGTCAGCATGTCCAGCAGATTTTACAATTTTCATACCAATCTTTGTAGATATTTTTGATCCAATAATTAGTTGTCATACTTAAATCAATATAATGAACATCAAATAAATCCTGTTAAATTATTCTTCATCAAATGTAATGGTCAAAACTAGGGTTAAGCTGTCGGAACAATTTTTTCATTCAGTTGTAAAAAAACAGATTTTATTTATTCAACATATCATTCCTTTCCTCCTTGATGAAGTATCCTTTCTTAAGTGGCTGACATCCATGTTTCTCCATTGTGTCATTAATTCAACATGTCTGATTTGTTAAGTTCAACTACCATTTATCTACATTCATCGGTAAAATATGTCTTATCTAAAGTTACTCAACGTAAGGTATGTAATAATTCAACAATATCTAGTGTATGTGTACTTGTGTTGTAGTTTGACATTACTCAATATATACATAGGATGTAGTTTTATGTTGTTTTTATCATGAAGATGAACACATTAATGGCAAAAACTAGAACTGTCTACAAAATTCATCAAACACAAATATGAAGACAGCATCATATGACTTTCCGATAATCCATATCTGGTTCCAACTTCATCATTTTATCAGCCAAAATATTTCAACAATATGAAAATGGCATCAAATGATATTCAAAAAAACTATTTTCCTTTGTTTCAACTATTCTGCCATTTTGCCTCAATCCTTTATCTCCATTCAAATGCTACTACTAAAATCTCACACATAAACACTGCTACTTGCAGTTTTTTAAATATTTTTCATCATATCAGTTTTTCAAACAATATCCCTATCCTGTCTGTGCACTTAACAGACCACTCGAGAGAGAGAGACATTTTTATACAAAAATATATAATATACAATATTTACAGTAAGTTATAAATGAATGAATGCACCATCAGTGAAAATGTTTCTGTGTGGTTGACAGACACTATGATAACAATCAAGACAAGTCTGACTCAAGTTTTCAAGATGACAAGACCATTTGTCCAGCAAAACCTTCCTTTCTCCTAACTTATAACATCAAATACTTCAACAAAGCTAGAAATCAGACAGACCTTTCTTTAGTATCGCAGTGTCTGATTTGATTAAGTCACTCAACCAAAATATGCAGGAAAAAGTTCATAATATTCTAAATCTTAAGAATTCTTGAAAAACAAATTATGTTTAAACTTAAAAATAATCATTAAAAAAGTAATGATGGAACAAAATTCTTAACATGTTATACACAAAAAATTGACACAATCTTATTTGATGACTAATACAGATAAGAAATTATCTAAGTTTTATGAGTTTTTAGATTTAGATTAACAGAGTTTAGAATTCAAAGACAAAACATTATATTTCAACTTTCACATTGAATCAAACACTAGCTTTGAATTACTGAGGTGTATACTAGAGTTAGGGAGAATCATTTATCAACCATGGCCTTAAGTCATCAACTGTTGTATTGTAACATAGCCTAATATTACTTTAAGATTTTTACTATAAAGCCTGTGACTTCATTTAATGACCATTTCATGTTATTAATGACCATTTGATGCTAAAAAGTTAATTTTGTATTTTCAAACTGCTCTTATAACCAATGAAGAAATTTAAAGTCAACTAATTTCATGGGGCCTTAATGCTTCGATATTGAGTTTAGTATTTTTTGGTAGCATGGGCCAGAGTCAAAAGACTAAGAGTCCATCTATATCTTCGGCCGACTATTCATTACATTAATATTATGAGATATAATGATGTTTAAAATGTATAAAATTATAGATAAATACCATAAACTTTATGTTATCATTCTTCCTTTTTAATATCTAGTCAGACAGAAATAGTAGCTAAAATGTACAACATAACAGTTGATACAATTGCCTCTCACCTCAGACTCTTGTCACCTGTCATACAACCAATCAAGTTAAAGTAAACTTTCTATACAACTAAGAGCCTAAACAAGTAGGATCTATTTTCATCCATCTTGAAATGAAATCACAAAATAAGTTTTATGATAAGACTTAAACAAGACGAAACTGAATGTTTAAGAAATTTTTTCTCTCAACCTATTTGGTAATTTTCTCATAAGTACTTTCAAAACTGAACTGGTATTTTACAGTAAAATGGTTTAACCATATAATTATTTTTATAAATATGAACTTAGCCTTGTCTAAGATAAAAGGACTATAAACACCTCATTGATTCAATATAAGATCATTTAACATCCAAATGTTCACAATACCCTACAATTAGTTTATCATCGCTGGCCTTAAACAAAAACACGTCATGATTCAACAAGCAATTAAGAAACTTACATCAAGGCTAGCCAACTTGAATAATAACCTTACAAATTCCTGACAAAATATTTTTTCTCATGTTATCAAAAAATGTAATATATATATATTTACACAAAACAACAAAGTTTCTATTGTAGGTAAGTATTAAACTGTCACTTGATTAATTTCCCTTTGATATCAAAACAAGCTCATTTAAACTAATAGCCTATACGAAATGACCAAAATATTGGTTTTAAACATTTACATGATTTACAAAGTGAGCTTTGTTTTTAGTTCTAAATTTAGACGTGTGTGAACTTCGGAAATTCATCTAGTGTCAGGTTAATACTTATAAGACTATACCACATTGTAAGAACTAAACAACAGAGTTTTCATGCTGCCCAATAAAACGATACCAACAACACGGTTCACCACCAAGTCAATATATTAATTTTGACAAAAGACAAATAATTTAAACAACCGATGAAATGTTTCAACAAAAAGATTTCATTGTTTAGAAAACATCATTTAGAATTTGTAATTAATTTATCAATCCATAACTCTACACAACAAAATCAAAATGATTCTCATTGTAAGCGAAAAAAAAAGCAGAAAACACATCTTACAATGTTCATAACTCTCTCCTATTAACTCTAAGTCTAGGTTTAAGTAACAGGTTTTCAAATGGTACAGACAGAAATAAGTCTTATTTTCGTGAAACATGTAGTATAATCATAGGTTTACAACCATAACTAGTCACATATGGTTCCTTGTAGGTGTGGCTAATAATTCAACCAATGAAATGACGGCATCATCAAAAGCATTTATTCATGCACTTCAAAAATTGTTCACCTTAGAATTACATAATTATCAAAGTAATTCTCAGACCCACACCTTTAAGGACCCTAATGAGGCTACTGATGGTTGCCATGGAGACAGAAATCCAGTAAATAAACAAATATGATGAAACAGTACCAAGCATAACAATATTAAAATTGTTTGACATAACTCACATTTATAAATAGCGCTGAAGTGCAATTAATTGCATGAGTGCAGACTGTATAACATCAAAGTTAGAAGAAATACTGCTTCCATCAGTTATAAGTAAGTATTAACTTTAATTTCCTAAAAGAGATAACTTAACTGTTAACATATTATGTATTACTGGTACAATCTATAACATACTTATACATAAAAGAAAAAGAAACAAAATTAATCAAAGCAGAGAATATATTACAGCCAAGGATTCATTCCATTACCTTGTTTGAAAATAATCATTTCAATTCACTTAAATTATAGGTAGACATTAGAGTAAATTTTATAGATAAAGATGAAAGTGATTGTATTGGTCAGTTAAATAAAGACCTAATCCTACGGCGTATAGAACATGTGGCCAGCTCATTCAATAAAGAGAGATTGTTCATATTATATGTGCATGTGTACATAAATGAGGATGAAGGAGTTTTTAATCTATAGTGATGAATTATTAGTAAGCTGCCTTATCTACATATAGTGTGAAATAAAAGACAATGAAGCCAGTTATGTATGGATATCACTACATAGTGCTAGATAGCCACTTCCAGAGCATTAGTTTGCTACACAGTAAAGCCAGCTAGCAAATATTTTGCTAGTAACATATTTAGAACACTCACACATTTCTTGGGTTTCCCTACTCAGAAGCTAAACTGTTGCTAGGTACATCTAAAAAAGAAGCTTATAAGCACTAGGTAGGGACTTCTTTACACAACTGGCTCGATTAGAACTTATCAAAAGAACTCCTAAAGTTGTGTTGCCAGCTAAAATCAGAAGGCTTTGGGATAATCAAAAACCACAATTTATCAAAATTTAAAAAAGTACAAGCAAGGGGAAAATTTCAAAACATATTTTAAGTTTTTTTTTTTGGTAACTGCTTTAAATTGAATTATCACTCCTTTTTAAAATAAGCCTGGCTGAGTAATTTAGAAATCAAGAACTTATCATTACCAAGTAAGAAACAAACAATCAGATTTATAGGATTTTTTTTTTAAAATTAAGAAGGGTTATACAGAAAAAAAATCCTAAGTAAATTAACAAAAAAGTGAATAGAGCTGATGGAAAAAAGTATTTGATATTGGACATACTTAAACTACATGATGTTTAATACAGATCAGAGGGACTCAACAATCACTAGTCTCATACAGGTACTTATTGGCATGGCAACATAATGTCAAAACTTCTTGTTTCAATTTAAAGAGAGACATCAATTATTGGTTAAATTTTAAAGTAGAAT
Organism: Mactra quadrangularis; assembly: GCA_025267735.1. NCBI lineage: Eukaryota > Metazoa > Mollusca > Bivalvia > Venerida > Mactridae > Mactra > Mactra quadrangularis. Next base: position 52,662,313 of record CM046299.1, on the reverse strand, counting down.
AATGTCATCCTCATTACTTTTAATTGTAGCCACACCTTAAAATACCTGTAGGAGATTATTGATTGTTGAAAAATAGATACTGAGCCATCTACAATTGTACACAAACAAAAAAGAACTGTAGATCTCAAGATAGGTACAGAAACAGTATAGTCAGTGGGAACAAAAAATCTAACATACATAGAAGTACAACAAATCAATTCTAAGGAGAAGTGTAGAACCAAAGTAATGTGACATATTGACTGAGTTGAGGTTTTCTGGTACATGTGACATTTTAAACTTGTAACAAAATCAACAATTTCAGCACAATAAACTACCCATCCTCAAGGTATCTTCATTCCTGAAGATCCTTCATATTTTTAATTTCATTTTTCAAATAATTTCAAATTTCTTAAACTTCTTCAAATTTTCAATCATCACAATCTTCAAATTTTGGAAAATACAACCACCCAAAGATAAGATCCTGATCCTTTTCAATTTTTCTAAATCCAAGCTTAGACTCTAAGCTTTAGCTGCACCGTTAGGTTTCTGTACGATATCATCATCAGGATCAGGTTCAGTATGGTACTCGGCTACATACAAAGCTTTGTCAATATTCTTAGGTATTGGTTTGATCTCTGTTCCTAACTCACTCTCTATCTTATGAAGTGAAAACCTGTTTAAATATAACAACAAACATGTCAATAGTTCATATTCAAAATTCAAATTGTATTTTACTAACTAAAAATTTCAGATAGTACTGGATGGATATGTGCTCAACTAAGTTATTTTACTTATTATTGCCAAAAGGCACACAAGTGATGCAACACAGATTAAATCTGGTAGTACTGTGAACATACATTTTTATTTCAACTTAGTTACCCACATGTACTTCTGGTTTTTTGTGTATGTTTTTTTGGTTAATCTTTTGTGATAAGTATTTTTCTACAACTTCTAGTAATATCAAGGTTGCTAAGCCTACACACCAAGTTTTCTCATACTAAATGCTGACCAGCATTATCCATATAAATTGTACTTCATAAAAAGAGATAATGCCTCATTATTGAATTTTTAATGAAAAGAAATAACCAGCCCTATGGAGGCTTGAACCAGCAAACCATTTGGGACACTAGATACGAAGTCCTGGGAGTAGCCTATACGAAATCAGACGTGCTAACCACAACGCCACGGCTGCGGCTATCCTAGCATTCCTAGACCTTTGTCCATAACCACTTGACCCTTTCACAAGGATGAGGACTTCTCCATACACTTTAATGGAGATAAATCAACATGGTCAAATTTTCACGGAAAGGTATGACCAACTTAGATGAGGCTCAAACCAGCAAATCCTTAGGGACAGACACTAGATATGAAGTCCGGGGAGTATCCTTCTACGTCATGGACCCAGATAACAGTCCTACAGTAAATATAACATACAACTTACCTATCATCATAAGTTATAAGATTGATAGCTATACCAAGATGACCATAGCGTCCAGATCTACCTATTCTATGTAGATAAGTTTCAGCATGTTTAGGAAAGTCAAAGTTGATGACAACATTTACAGCTTGGATATCAATACCACGTGTAAATAAATCTACAAAATATAAGTACAATGTCAATTAAATGGTCAGCTAGTTGCCCAAGAAAATTATTTTCAAGTTATCAAATATTTCTTTCGAGTAACCAAATATCTACATTGATATATGTAATGTATTGATTGTGATTTAATGTGATGTTTTTCCTTATTAGTTTGTTCGTTTGATAATTATTGGATAGTATTGTTTTGTCGGACAATAGCTTTAAGCTAGTGTTATATGTGGTGGATTATAACCGACTCTAAATAAAGATTATCTGATCTTATCTTATCTAATGTCAAGTAAATGTTAAAAAACAAATGATCTCTTGCAGACTTTAAACTGCATTTCAAACCCTAACCCTAACTGTTTGAGATCTAATTGATGTTTCTTCATGAAGTTGTGGTGACAGTCATTTGTAGCAGAGCGCCATGATTTAAGTTAGCTAACTTAATTACACAATCATGACTCTCACACTTCAATAAACTAAAATCTATGATGATAAAGAAGTCTATTACCTGAACAAACCAGATTTCTACATAATCCCTGTCTAAAGTCATGGAACACTCTGTTTCTATGTTGTTGATTCATTCTTGCATGTATATAGAAACAGGAGTATCCTAATTCTGTAATTTTCTTAGCCAATAATTCTACACGTTGAGTTGAATTACAAAATATAATGGATTGATTTATTTGCAACTGAAAAACAAAAATGTACATTATAGAGGTCAACATGAAAGATTGGATTTATCTAAATGTGAAGCCTTGTTAAATAAAGTCTCTCTTATTATTATTATTATCCATTCATGTAAATTACATGTAAATTTTAGAAAATCGGCTCCCTGTCAGTGAATTCAAGGTTTACCAATGGTGTTGTCAGAATCATAGGCGATCTTCGCCTATGGCTCTTATACATATATATAGAGAGAAAGGTACACAACTGTTTCAGACAAAAATCACCCTAACTTATTATTGTCTTCATGTATGCTTTAAATATCACTATTACACACAAAACTGTTATACAATCGAAAAAATAATTATTAAAGCTCTCGGTTTCCCATTTCACAAATTTAATGTACAAGAAAGTAGGCATTCTGATGCCAAGTCAACCAACATTACAGCTATATGTTTAATGTAGTTCTACTAGCTTTGTATATAATCAAGAAAATAAAACATCTATATACTAAATGTGTAAACCTTCACTCACCTTAGAGAATAATGTATTTAAACAATGAACTTTTTGTTTCTCTTGAACAAAAGCATAATATTGAGTAACACCTTTCAATGTTAATTCATCCATTAAGTTAATCTCATATGGACTCTGTAAATATTTCCTCTGAAATAATAATAATTATATTATTCTACTAGCATTGTTTTTCCCTGAACTGTCTTCATTAGAATAAAAATATATGGAACACAGAATCTGGAGTTTGAGTACTTATAATCTAAAGTTTGAGTACTTATAATCTAAAGTTTGAGTACTTATAATCTAAAGTTTGAGTACTTATAATCTAAAGTTTGAGTACTTATAATCTAAAGTTTGAGTACTTATAATCTAAAGTTTGAGTACTTATAATCTAAAGTTTGAGTACTTATAATCTAAAGTTTGAGTACTTATAATCTAAAGTTTGAGTACTTATAATCTAAAGTTTGAGTACTTATAATCTAAAGTTTGAGTACTTATAATCTAAAGTTTGAGTACTTATAATCTAAAGTTTGAGTACTTAGAATCTGGAGTTTGAGTACTTAGAATCAGGAGTTTGAGTACTTAGTATTTACATTATCTAGTAATTCCGTAAAGCCAGGGGAGTGGGGAGGCTATTAACACACACACAGTATAGTCTGAAGTACACTTTTTTCAACCAATATTTAAAAAAGTTAATAAGCATTAAATGATGGTAGTATTGGGAGGCTGGTATTATGTAGAAACTTAATGTAACAGAGTATATGAGATTTGTGTGAAGGTGTTGATAAAATGGTTAACAATGATAGCGGTCACAGGGTCGTATTATTGGGAGGGTTGTGTCAAGCGTAGTACAAATAACTAACTTACCATGAATTGTTCAACCGATAATGGAAATGTTGCAGAATAAAGAAGAATTTGTCTATCATTTGGTAAATGACTAATGATACTGTCTAACATTCCCTTAAAGTCTTGAGATAATAATTTGTCAGCCTAAAATATATACATGTTTACTACATGTTAATACAAGCAATACAATTTCATAGATGAATTTGATTGATCTTCATATTTTAATGTAACAGCTAGCAAGAAATGTAATGTGGTAACCACATTAAAGCTGGATTTAAAAAACACAAAAAGGGAAATAATCCATAATAAAGGCAGGTAGAGTTGTGGTTACTTATTAATTCTGTTTATCACATGGTATGTTATCATTGTATAAAGTTTCATAAAGATCTGACAATAAATGGCAGAAATATATGGAAAAGAAAAACTTTAACGCAATTGTTAACAACACCAGTCACCCGACCACCCGCTTAACAGCCCGTGTTTCGCTAAACTATTAGCCAAATTTTTTAATTGAAAAAATCCAGCTAAGAAGAACATTGCTTCACTTTTCAAAGGCATTTAATTTGTACCTTCTGCTATGAATTCATTAAGTGACATACAATAATATCCATAGTCAAAAATATTTTGTAAGACATAAAATATCCCAAGTCAAGACCAAGACCAACATCAAGTTGTCATCAACATTGTCTTTGTTATTATTCATACAGTCAGAACAGAGAAATTGTTTCAGGCAATTTATTTGTATCCAAATTTTTTTAAAGCTAAACATGGCTTTGTCTTTAATGCAGTAGGGCATTCGTTTGTTCATCACTTCTTCTAAGCCCACATAGTGTCCCCGAATCTGTAGTTTACGAAAATATTTTCTTCCCTTAGCAATAAAAACTATATTCTTTTAAAACTAATCACCAGGACCCTATATGCTAATATACTTAATGAATAGAAAAGCCTCTGGCCCCTTCCCCATGTACTGAAATGAGCCGTGAACAATTAATAAACATACCTCATCTAATACTAGTATTCCACATTTTCCTATCTTGACAAGATTTTTATTCATTAAATCTAAAATTCTACCAGGAGTTGCAACAATTACATGTACTGGAAAAATGTAATAAAATATACATAACTTAACTGAAATACACTACATGCACACTTAAGAAGAAACAATCTGCATTAATGCCATTAAATATGCCTATTGAGTCATTCAAGGGTAAAAACTGAAGTCTCTAGACGCTGTAGTCACTTTTTCTGCCCTGATATTTGGATGAAAACATTCTGACCAAAAAGGTTTAGTAAAGAATCAATAAAAACTATTTGCTTTGTGGACATCTAACTTGCTTGCACAGTTGTCTGGCAGTGTTCAGATAACAAAATAATATAAATAATGGTGAACACAAAACAAGCTTTATACCTGGTTCATACAATCTCATAATATCATCTTTTAAATTTGTTCCACCAGTAGTTACCATTACTTTGGCCCCTATATGTTTGGAAAGTTCTATCAATATCTGACTCGTTTGTAATGCCAATTCTCTGGTAGGTACAATACACATAGCTGAAATTATAACATACAAAATAACAGTGCAAGAAATTAGCAGTTCCCATGTTGACTAGAAAAATACATTTTTTTATTTAGACATTCTAAAAAATTTATTGGGCAACCGAAACATTACTAAGATAAAATACGTAAGGCAACTATAAGAGCTGTTTTGGCAACCACTTTAAATCCTAAATTTGCAGAATGAAATACTGGTCAAGTAAAACAATGAAGCAAACTTGACCTATTGTGAAATGCTAAAACCTTGTAATATCATGGTGAAAGATAATACAGAGAGTAATTATCTCTCAGGGCTTTTTTCAGTATTTGGGGAAGGGGCCTAGGGCCCTTTTTATATAGAAGTTCTAGTAGAACATTTGGGGAAATTTTATTGCAATTTCATAGCTAGGGGAACAAAAATTCCAAGGTAAATTCCAAGTTTGGGGAAAACTATGATTTTAAAGAAATTTCAGGAGGGGAAGGCGCCTGTAAACGGCCCCTGTTATATAAGGAAAAAAAGGCCTGTCTCTACACCATAGTACTTGAGATTTATCTAAATAGGTTGAGCAGTGCCAAGTCAATTTTGTTGGTCAGTATTAAAGTATGACAGGGCTTTTTTCAGTATTTTGGGAAAGGGCCTGAGGCCTTTATTGTAAACAATTGGGGAAATTTTATTGCACTTTCATAGATGGGGAACAAAAAATCCCAAGGCAAACTCCAAATTTTGGGAAAACTGCATGATTTTGAAGAAATTTCAGGAGGGGAAGGCCCCTGTAAACAGTCCCTGTTATGTAAGGAAAAATCTGTATGATATAAATACCTTGTACTTCATCTTTAGTATTATCCACACGTTCTAAGATAGGTATAGCATAAGCTCCTGTTTTACCAGTACCATTCTTAGCTCTAGCTAAAATATCTCGTCCAGTTAGAGCTATTGGAATGCTAGCTTCTTGTATAGGTGATGGAGATTCCCAACCTTTCTCAAATATACCCATCAATAAATCTCTCTTTAAACAGAAATCTTCAAATTCATTTCCTTTTGTATTTGTTACATCCTGAAATAGAATTAGTCATACAGTCAAAGTCTGTGGCTATGTAGTCATCTCATTTCTGGTAGATGTGTGCTCTGCACAGTCCTATTTTAACAATCTGTGGTTTCAGCTATTGTTTTACTAATGGGTTCAGGCAATAAATGTAAACATATGTTCCCTATCTCCATCATATGGATGAAATTGGGGATATTTAAGGAGCCACTCGAATCTAAAGGTGATTTTTTCTTGTAACGGAAAAAAATGGGATTTCCAAGAACATTCAACTCTAACAGAAAAATGATGGCATGGCCAAGTGATATCAGTGTTAATTGGTAATCATAGTATAGCCATCATTACTTAATTCTAACTTCCATCTAAAACCTTCTGGTGTTTCTATTAGCAAGGAACTCGACATCTAGCTACACAATAGAGAGGGATAGCAGCAGTGTAGGTACTCAGATAGTAATAGAAATTTACACAAATGTACCAAACTAAACGTTCAAACTAAAAATAAGTTTGTAAACACAGTTCAACTTACAGTGGTTTTAATTCTAGTGTCTTTTGGAGGCATTTTTAATTTTGTCTTCCATCCTTGATCACTGAAAGAGAAATCAAAACAGAAAATCATTCAATAGATCTATTAAAATTGATACTTCCAATAATATAAGTGTTTCTTTACAAATTTCACAATTTTGTTACACAAGTAAAAACCTTCACACACTGGTTTCTAGCAACACAACCAAACTAATGAAGTAAAGTCGACGGTCTGAAAACTGTTCCAATGAGTTCAGTCTATAGCAAAATAACCAATTTATTTCTCAATAAATGATAAGCACCTTTTTATTGTAGCTGCACAATGTAGTAAAAATGAGATTGTCATCCTATACTATATTCATTTTTCAACCCAGATGAATTGTGCCTTTTTGATCCCTAAGTGAACACTACATTTCACCACAAAGCTAGCTTGTAGGCAACTGGCATATCATAGCTTAGTAAAAATAGGCATGTTAATGTAATATCTGAATATTTATACTTACTTAGCATCACCTTTGAGATCATTTGAAGCGGGACTAGAGTGATTCAACGAGTTATCCACTTTGACTGTAGCCATGGTTACAATTTGACTGAACCAGCTTAACAAAGCTTCTTAACTTATGTATAAAAGTTGTTGTCTTTAACACAAAAAACTTCACAAACTAACACTTAACTAACACCCTTATATCACTAAATGTATATAAACAGGCTCAATCTGCCTCAACAATGTTTTATAAACAGTAGGAATAAATCCGTACTGAACAGTGATCAAAACTGATCAAGTTTTTTAAGTTAAAAATGAACACAAAAAAACACAAACATATAAAATTACAACTTGATACCAACAAAGATGTCTCTGATATGTTAAAGTTTTACACACTATTCAACACAATTAAAAAATGAAAGTTCAACAAATGACTTTATATCAGTTTATACAATAACATCAACACAGTGTTTGGCCAGAATGGTGAAAAAGTACATCAGACTTGATCTGAAATAAACAAAATATCATGTTCAGTTATCTAACTGAAAATATAAAGCTAATACAAATAATCTGAAACTAATATTTACTTTCATCAACATTCAGGTTCAAACAAATATAATTTGTGACTAAAGATTGGCATTCCTGATAAAATTATAAAACTTATCAAATACATGAATCATGCTTGTAATTCATATATTTCAATGCATCAACCACAGCTTGGTCATTATAAGGACTAACTCGGCATTAAACTATCCAAGGGCTAACCTTAAATCTTTGCAAAAAAATGTCAAACAAAAGGAGGAGTTCAATACACAATATGAAGGATCAATCACTACAAGTCTTGAATCTTGTCTAGATCATTTCACTCATGGTCAATTGACAAATGCTTGTAATAACATAATTGCTCCATTACAGTCTGGGGTTCTGAAATTAAAGATTATTTCCAGCTCATGGGGGACTATGCACCGGTACTAACCAGTTTGCATAATGGGAGGATATGTAAGGGCTGGATAGCTTAGCAGCATGTTCAATCACGCGAAAATCCGCGTATTTCACGCCAAAAAAGTAAAATTCACGCGAATATTCAGACCCTACCGGGTACGTATACGCGGACCGAAATTTATCACAATGTTACGAACGGTAACTCTGTTAACTCTGTTAAGATTATTACGTGTATACTGGCATTTAGCCTTTACCCAAATGACGTCAACAACGCTGAGCGGATTGTTTTTGTTTTCGTCGCTATTAATAAAGAATCATGGCGTCGATAGTCTACTGCTCTTAAGCGTTAACGATGCGATGATTTGTACCAATAATTATGTCAAAACAAAGGACTTTAACGGATTCTATTGCTGTATTAAAAAGGCGTTAATTTAAACTTTAATGATATGATCAGATTTGCGTACTAACGATGAAGAGACACTTAAACTTAGTGATTTGTTGTCGACAAGTATTGCACACGAACGCGATCGAGCACAAGATTCATTTACAAAAAAAATAAAGGCGGCTAGATTACACGATTTTCACTCGCCATTCGATGAAGTTGTGTTTATTTTGACTGTTTATCATAAACTAATGTGGGGTAAAGTTAAAGATGACCTGGATTTGACGAAACTAAGTTCATTTTAGGACGAATTGTCTAAAGACGAATGTGACTAGGGGCAGAATAGGGTAGAAATCGTCTTGCACTTATGTCAAAATAAAACTATTTAAACTGGTGTACCCACTTTTATGTCCTCATACCCACATTTTTCAACATTGGTGGGTACAATACCCACTCTAAAAAAAGTCACTGAACATGCTGGCTTAGGGGGGAGAGCACTGGCCTTGTAAGGGAGAGGCGCTGGGTTCGAGTCCCAGTCAGGCTGCCTGTTTTTCTTACCCAATGACAACTGTAAAAGAAATGTGTATAACACCCTAACTACCGAAAAGTACCATGCCTTCTAAGGCTTCTTTAAGTTCTTAATCTAAGCTTCAAAAACTGGCAACTGCATGAATAAGTTATTCCAGGTGACAGAACCAGGACAAGTAAGTTTGTGATATTTATTTTGACGGTTGTGATTGGTTCTTGACTAATACTCTGTTAGCTAAGATGGTCATAAAGGATCACAGAGCATTGTTGGTCTTCTGTCACAGTTGGCTCGGAGTTGGAACTAAAAAGGCGGTGGGTGGGGTAAGTAGACACCCGTAAATGTGAACACTCCGAGAGTATCTCAATAACTAAGGCTCAATAAAATGTTTGAGCTGGAAGAATTTACCAATGTCATGTACTCTTAATACGTTTCAGTGGGTAATGACAACCGTAATCATCCAAATTTTGGTAAGGAGCCGAAATTCAAATCTGGACTAGGGAGACAAGGCAGTCACAAACATATCTTGAATAATCGAGTATATTTGGCGATGAACAAAAAATTACAGCAAAAATATATTGATATTGAATTGAAGATATAAGATATGCGTTTATTTAACAAAACTGTTGTCTTAAATATCAGATGAAAACGGATAAACGACTGCTTACCAACTGTAAACTCCATTCGGAAATGGACTCATACCGTTTGGGGGCGCTTTGCGACAACAAAAACAATGTTCGATTCCATCAAAATAACGCTCGTAAAACCCGACTAATTTCTAAAAACAAACAGTTATTTTCATAAATCACAATCAAAAACAAAAAAATACGCAAAAATTGTGTTTTAACACAAAAAATGCAGTTGAACTTTGAACTAGAAAACAAGTAAACCAAAGGTCAAAGGTCATCATTGCTGTCAAACATTCTGTGAACTCTGCAGTTCAAGTTTTTAGGTAACGTAATTTCATTTTGATTTTTGATCATAATTCGTGTAATGATTTGAATTTATGAGACATAAATCTTAACCCATAGGTCAAATGACTTGTTAAAACGTCTTAAAACTGATATTGAATTATCTGTTTTGTTGACAAGGTAAACAAAATTGTTATTTGAAACTGAAAGGCACTTGTACTGATACATGAACCCACAAGTCTTTCATAATTTCCCCCATCGTTATAGCATTTTCAGTAAATGAAGTACTCGCTTCGTATGAATACATTTATATCTCATTGTAAGGTGATATTATTGTCAGTTGTCACTTAGTTTAAAATGACTTTTATTGATATTTTCATCGAGTTTTAGAATTACCGCTTGTTTGCAATGTGTTCGTAACCTGACCATTTCGTACCCATGTTTTATTTATTTGTAAAGGGATACTGTATAGCATTTATTTGATGAGTTTATAAACAAGTGTCAGATTTCATATAATATCAAATATCATGTTGATTTACACCTACAGCATTTGATCTCTTGAGTCATTTCCGTTCAATCTACATGATGATGATTGGGGGCCTTGCATTTTTAATATTTCACACCTCTGCAGATAAACTAAGGAACCTGTATACTGGTTAGTTTATTGTCTAGCTGTATGTAAGATTATCTTATCTGATCAAGTAATCCCTTCCTTCATAAATGACTGACATATATGTATAGTAGTTAGAAAAGGTGACAGACATTACATGTTTCTGATGGTCAGATGTTAATTTAAGTGTTCCCAATTTGAGACAATGTACAAAGGCTATACATATGCACATTGTTTCAGATTGCATTAATTTGGACATGAACTTTAGGTAGGTGTTATAGAGATGAAGAAAGGGACTTTATTGTTCCATGAACCTTGTGTACTGGTATATGTATAAATATACAGGGCCCTTGATTGCTCAGACTGATGTGTAAACAAACCATTTATTACCTAACCCTGGATGTATACCCATGTAAAATATTTCCAGCAAATTTCCTCATCCCTTAGTACTAAGATTTTTATTTTAATTGTTGTTCTTTTGCAGAAGCTTGATGAATATATCACAATGAGTAAAGCTAAACAAGAGAAAGCAAATCAAGAATTGATTGCTGATTTAAAATTTAAAGTAAAAGAGGTGAGACTGTATATAGTTATAAATTTATAAAACTACAAAGTGACCAAACTTATTTTGCTTAATATTGCTAAATTTTGTTCAACTGTCAGTGGCTCATACATTAACCCCATTGATATAAAAACTGATACTTGTTTGATAATTTCCATACTCAAAAACAGATTATCTATTTTCATTGATTGTGACTTTGTACAAAGTACTGTATGAATGAGTATTTAAATCAGTGGAGTTATTGTATGTGCCATGTACAGTTGAATAAAAATTGACAACAATAATTATATTGTAATGTATGTTAATTTATGTGGTTACATTAAGCTGTCAACATGACCTTTCTTAGATCATGACACTGTCATTTAAAGGAGCTCAATAAAGAATGTAGAATGAAATTTCATGAAAGATGATCATGGTCTACTCACTTTCCAGACAGCCAATTTAGCTTCTCTGGGGTACCTTGGCATGTAGCTCTATGACACAGCCTGCTATCTTGTAGATTTACTATTTGACTGTATGGAAAACCCCATTAGAGGGTAATGATGGCCAGTCCATCCTTACAGAGGAGTTAGCCTCAGAGATAGAAGGTGGGAGTCTGTTCCATACATGATATAGATTTATACTCTTTAATGATACATTGTATATCTTTTATTTGAGAATTTTGGTCTGTAACACATTTGATAGCACACCAAGATTTTGAATATATTCTCCTGAATAGAATACAGGTTTGAATCTCACCTTGGGCAGCTAAGTACTTATATCCTTCCATAAAAATTTGATAAAAATGTCAATTTTCCTCCATTATTTAATTAAGCTATATGCAGAAGTTGCTGGCCTTGTGGAAAGGTAGGTGAGTACTGGTTATAGACAAGTGTCCAGGTAAGTTAGGTTAGGTGCGCTGGTCTCGGCAAAATTAACTTTTTTGTTGACATGATGTTAAACCCAATAAAAAATGTACACAAATATTTTTACATTACAGCTGGAACATGAAGTTTCTACACTCAGAGGTAGACTAGAAGATTTACGTAAAGCCAAGAATACAACGATAACTAAACGTGAGCGAGAGGTTGTAGAAGTGGGATTTAAAAGGTTTTGTATAAATTTTGACATACTTGTACTGTTGAGTTCTGATGTTAAAAAAATTTAAATCAATGGTCTTAATAGCAATATAGTCTTATGTATGGACCCTTCTCTTCTTAGAATATGCTTTTGTGTGTTAGAATTCATGAAAGTTTGTATGACTTTGCTATAACCATTAAAACTTTACTGTATTTATTTTCTTTATGTTTATCTTTAATCCTGCGTGCCTTATATTTTCTAGTATTGTTTAGTTAGGGTCATCAGATATTTTTAAAATGTCAACATAGAATTTTTATGGACATATTTATAACTATTCTATTTTCATATGCAAGGGAGGTAATTTCTAAGTGCTGTTAAAAGTTTTTGTCAAATATTTTTTGAATTGCTTGTATTGTAATTAATCTTATCCATGCAAAATGATAAACATATAATTGTAATGAATGAAATACATGTATATCATGTTTTGTAGGCTTGAATCATACTTTCTCAAAATTTACTTTTAATTATGAGTGGGGTTAGGAATTGTATACTTATAATGTCATTTAAAGGTTCTAGTTCACAGTTTTGGTTAAGATTTTTCTCTATTTTGAAAATACTATGCAGTGTATGTAATTGTGTAAAAAAATAATTCTTAATACTTTTAGACAAACTGACCTATAGATTGCAAGAAATATACCATAAAAGTCACAAAAATGCACTAAAATTTTCTGTACCGTTACATACCGGGTAGATTTTCACTACATGAAACACCATCATTTGTAGTTATATGTCAATTTGCACTGAAATTGTCATTGTCAAGGCACTAATAACCTGCATCAAAAAATGTTGCCATACAATTTAGATAACTACAGAAAAAGTTGATATTTAAGTTGAAATCTGTGAATGAGTACCTTTAAAACAGGGCTCAAATTTAAGCTCGCATACTCGCAAAATGCGAGTGGATTTTGAAAATTGCGAGTAACTTTTATTCTAACTTGCAAATTTTTGCAAGTTGAAATCAACGGAAACATGGCTGTCTAAACTGAGGCACAAACGGCCAGATAGATTGAAAGTACCAATTAAACATTCACCTAAAGACATGTTTGATACTCTCTGTCTATCCCACAATAAGGCCCTTGTTATACATGTATAATTTTATACAGTTAAATATAGTACTATGACAGTTAAATATAGTACTATGTTGTTTTGATATTGCATATATATGTATGTGTATGAAAAGTTATCGTGTATGCTTTTAAGAATTGGAGAAATAATGCTAGTGATGTTTTCATTTTGCGAGTTGAAATAAAATCAACTCGCAAAAATTTGCTAGTCCAATTTTTTGTTAAATTCGAGCCCTGTTTAAAATGTATTACAATATAAAATATCACGTTATATGTGTAATATAATATATTACAGAGATCCGAGATATGAAGCCAAGTTAGAAGAATTAGAGAAAAGAATGAAAGAACAATCTACTGAATATAAACATGAAATAGAAGAACTTAAGGTAACGGTTATAATTATGTAAAATATAGATACATACATGTCCATATAGATGAGTTAGTAAGATAGATAATTATATTCCTTAAAGTAGCAGTCATTGCCTTGAAGCACTAGTTAAATTTAATTCAGTCTAGTGCAAATTACTTATTTCATTTAGTTGGGCTAGTTGGTAATATGGTCCATTACCATGTAGCTTAATAAATAGGGCTAGTGCTCAAGAAGATTTTATTAACTGTGGAGGATTGTGTTAACCTAGTGGCTTTCCATTTCTTCTCTTGTGATGTTTGTTTGTTTGGTTTTACGCTGAAGCAACACATTGTATAGGTCATATAACAGTGGTCAGTCAACCTACTCACTCCTTCTGGAAAGGCTAGATCTCTGGATTTAGCTGTTAACCAACTACTAAGCACATACTTTCGTCAGTGACCTGACAACTGCCCTACATAATTAAAAATCACTGGTAGGAGGGAGAATGGCTGTAGAAATAATATCATGACCAAGCTCCACGAAAGTATGCCCCGCCCGGGAATCAAACCCACGACCCCTCGATCAATAGACTTGCGTGCTACCAACTGAGCTAGCCAGAGGCAGGCAGTTGTGAACTTTGTATTGAAGTCTAGAGTCTTTCAGTATTAACATATTTTAGTTTACTTTTTGCAGAAAAAACATGCAGAAGAATTGGGAAATGCTTTAAAAATACAGAAAGAATTTCAGAAACAAATTGAAGATTTAAAACAAAGGTTGGAACAAGAAAGAAAGATGGCAATGGAGGATTTAGAAAAGGTTTGTTTTAGTGTCCTCTACAATTCCTTGCACTAAATCTTGATTTTAGGATGTACTAGTTCACATATGCCTGAGAAAAAAAAAGTAATAAGGGACTTTAGTCAGTTATTTCCCCTTGTATACTCTTCAAATAGGTAGGTCCTATTTGTTGGATTACTCGGGTTTTACCCTTACTTTTTAATGTCAATTTGCCAACATAAACCTTAATTACTTTTTTGTAAATCATTTAATTTGTTAGAAAGTCAAGCTAAGTATTTTTGAGGTAAAGAACTATCTAAATTTCATCACTTCTGTTAATATCTTCATTAACAAGAAAGATATAAGATGAAATATTTTGTTATCCTTACATAGGACTTCAATGATAAAAATAACTGACAAAAAGTCCCTAATTAATTAATCAACATATTAATCAAATTTTGTTGCATAAATAAGTTTTCATTGTAATAAAATTACGTATTTGGCTATTACTGAGGTTTAAATAACTGTAGGCTTATTAAATATGAAAACAATTTAGACCTAAATCACATAGTATTAAATTTCTACATGGTCATAGGGAGCTTTCTTCAGCATAATTATATAATGTATACTACCGATGATAGTATGTTAAACCTGATATTGATCTCATGTTAATTGGTGTTATTTTATTTGTTCCTTGACAAAAGTCTTTAAAGCTGAAAAATTGTAATGAAATCACCCCACTTTTTGAGGGGTGTCTTCCCTCTCCCTCAATCACTGCTTTCTGCTTATAGTTTATGAAAATCATATTAAAACTCGATCTAAAATTTTCTGCTTGCCTTCTCACTAATTTAGATCTGGCCTTTTTCAAACGAGGGTCACGTTCAGGTGACCTTTTCTCATCATAATATTCATGACGAAATTTCTATGATACATAACTTGTTTACATTGTCTACGTCACGCAATTTGAAATGAGCCGTCCTATCGCAGATTGTGAATAATACCACTGTTAAATTAGCTTGCAATCTTGGTCTAAAAATAGAAATTACGAGATCAAAATGTTATAAATAGTGTTTCGTCTAGATGAAAGCTACGCATTGATTAGTCGACATAAAAGTCATCTCGACGTGACCCTCCACTGAGATTTTAGAGATCCTGTATGACAACGCTCTACAGGATATCTGTTTACGGAGATTGAGTTTATGATAGCTTACTAGTGTTTGGGGGAAGAGGGGGGGTTGTGTCTCTCAAATACCCTCACACAATTCCATCAGCCTTAATTATTATATATATTATTATATTTTCAGCAAAAGACTGAGAACAAATGTAATCATGAAGGGATACTACAAAGATTAAAACTTCGTATATCAGAATTAGAGGGAGATTTCTCTGCTATTACTGTTATTAATAAAGATTTAACTGATAAAGTAAATAGTTTACATTTAGAATTGAGTGTTAAAGAAGCTAAATGGTGCGAGAAGGAAGAACAATATAATTTAAAGGTGAGATTATTGGAACTTTACTAATTGATATATTTCAGGACCCATTTGTGGGTTTTTCCATCCGTGCACAGGCAGTACAAGCAAAGTTAGTTGCTGAAAAGCACAAAATACAGATCTTATTTTCTTTGTACACATATTTTCATTCTGATGGTGAAAATTTTGTTCATTCTGCAGGGGAAAACACAAATATTGAAATTTTGGATATAGTCTATTGATCAACTCATGATACAACTTTAAAGAGTGAATGGAACTTCATTAAACCAGAAAGCAAACTTGTACTTCACTAATTTATTAGTACTATTTGAAATTTACAGGTTTAGAAATCTCAATTTTGTCTAGTTTTTTCTTAGATAATATATAAAGATGGTTAATTGATATAAACCTGTAATGGCTGCATTCGGCTAGTTATTGAAACAGCTTCAGTAACTCTCACATTACTTATGGCTAGGCACAAATTACCCCCTGATTGATTGGGTAGAATTTAGCTCAAATCATCAGATTGTAGAGTCAGTTATGGCCATTGCACAATGATTCAGAGCAGGATTTTTTATCAGAATCTCCCAGCGTCCTTCATTGGGCTGAGGCAGCTACATTACACTCTTCAACACATGGGAAACTGTCAACACCTTGTGGAAGGATAAACTAGTAATTGTAGAGAAAAGTATTTAAGACTTATTTGAAAAAACATACATTTCAATATTTTACTTTAATAGATGAATTGTTTCATAAATTTTAACCTCCCAGTCATAGTTACCTCTGTAAACAAAATAATTATCCATACAAATGACATGCCATTTAAAGAACCATGACCTTATACAATGACATTGGGCCTGTTCCACTAACAAATGGCTACATGACGTTTTTTGGCAGTGTTTCTTTGTAGCGATTCAATTTGTTACGATGTAGCAGACTGTTTCATAAGAAATCACTGCTTTGTTACATGAAGCAATAGCCTTGGATAATGGGGTCATAATTGTTATGTTATATTATTTCAGTTAAAACAGCAATGGAGTGATAAATATGCTGAATGGATGAAAGAGACTGAAAGTAAAATAAATGAATTGACAGAGACTAATCAATTACTGTAAGAGTTTATTTATTATAGTTTACGAAATATTTGTGTTTATATGTGTTTGTAGGAGCAGTGACCCAGTGGTGGAATGTGCGCTTAGGAATATAGAGGTCACGAGTTCAAATCCCACTAGGGGCAATGGTAGAAATTTATCTACAGTTGTTCCACTTCACCCAGGTTTAAATGGGTACTGTTAGGGATCGTCTGCCTGTAGGTGATTTCAATGATCAGGGGTTATCACGAAAAATTGTCAAGTTGTCTGAACATATATATAGAAGCAGACTTTTAATCGCACTTAAAATTTTAACTGTGTTTGTATTACATTAAGGGCAGCCAGGTAAAATGAAAAGATGATTTATCATGAAGTCTATTGTTGGAACCACATGTATGGAGCACCATAGCTGCCTTAACATGAGAAGACTTTTTATGTGCTTTGAATGTATCATAATTGGATGTTCAACGTGTAATATATGATGAGTATTTACCGTTAAATGATTCTGATTCATATTTTATGTTTCAGACGTACATATCTTCAAAGATCAGGAAATCCATTACCTGGAGATGATGGAAGAAGATAATATACTCACTACATATCATGACTGCATACTTGTGACGCTTTTCACAAAAGTTCTTACGACAACAATCATCGCAAGTCAAAAGCAGGAAACATTCATAATGTGATCATTTTTTGGC
The DNA here is from genome assembly GCA_025267735.1 of Mactra quadrangularis. Classification (NCBI taxonomy): domain Eukaryota; kingdom Metazoa; phylum Mollusca; class Bivalvia; order Venerida; family Mactridae; genus Mactra; species Mactra quadrangularis. The sequence goes on along the minus strand of CM046299.1, from coordinate 52,644,641 downwards.
CAATCTATTTCAAAAAGTTTTGAATTGTGTAGAATAATTTATATCTTTAAATATCATATCATAGTTATGTTTATTATCCTTCTGACTTGGAACTGCAAAATTTATGAAATCAACTTACGATAACTTTTTTCGTAAGATTATTTGTGAAAAGGTGGACTGGACTGGATTCAGAAATGATGCCATTGTGATAAAACCAAAGATTGTTTCCAGTGAAGGATTGTGACATCATAAACATCATATTTTGAATTCTATTTTCTTCATATCTTCATGTGTTTTGAATATAGACTTCATATCTTTGGATCAGCACAAAATAAGTCTACATTCTTTTTTATGATGATGTAGTTATACGTGTTTTCCACCGACCCACAATCAAAGTCTTACCAGGATTAACCATGTAGCTTCAAACAAACTTTTTGTGTATAAAAAATGTAAAGGATGTATTTTTTCAGCAAAAAATGTATAAAAGCATTGTTTGTAGTTTCATGGAAATTTATTTTGACTTGAGTTAGTGATATTAAAACATTCCAGGAGAAGGAAACATTTGTCCTCAACTTAATGTAACCCTAACTCTGTGCTTCAATTTATACAGTTTCGATATTGCAACATGCACTTAAATTACTATTCAAGAGGTATAGGGGATACTTAGTAAAGCAGAGAAACATTTTGTGATTTTTGCACAAAACTTTTTGTTATTTTCATTTATCATCTTGATCTCATCAATATTGATCTATCATATGGCATATAGATATTTCATCTCATTCCTTGTTAGTTTGTTATAAAAAAAGAACAATATTTTAGTATCATAGATGTAGAATGTTGTTAAAGAAATGTAGCATTATAATATACCCCAAATCTATGTTTAGGAGTCAGCTTGTTGGTCGGTCTGTAGCTTTTATTGTCTGCTCATTTTCTCATCACCTTTTTGTATAGATTTGCTTAAAACTTCATCACAAAGACCTGTTGGGGTGTATCATCACATTCAGTGATTATTCATATTTACAGTATTTTTATTTTGTGAAAGGAATGTAGCATTATTGTTTTACAGTATTTTTAGATAACAGTGTTATTGTTTGTTCTCCTCATGTTTCTGTTACTTTTATTTCAGACCCTATAACTGAGTCTGAGATTATAAAATTTAGAAATTACCCTTCGTAAGTTTGCAACTATGGTTTAAATATAAAGTTAGAAATTTTGTTACATTTAATTATTTGTTAAATTCATCAACAATCATGTCTCAGTTGCTTGAGCATTTGACTTGAAATCAGGATATTGTAGGTTCGAGTCCTGAATTGGGTACTTAACTTATCCTCCTGCTATTTGGCTACCATGAACAAGTTCATTTTATAGTTTGAAAACAAAAACAGAATGATCACAAAATGAAGTTTGATTACCTCCCTTGATTTAGGAACTATTTTCTATGCGTTTTTATTGTATTATTAAAAGAATCATTTAAATTTGTTATAGTCCTTACTCTGGCCAGTTCTTGTTTGAGATTGTTTAAGATTTTGTCTAAAGTTTGATATTTATAAACTCATCAAATTTCTTTCTCACAACTCAAGTTTTTTTTTTATTTTTAGCTGTTTATATGTATACTTCTCTTTTTGTACACAGTTTGCTAGTAGTAAAACTAAAAATGATCATGAAATAATTGATAGATCACAGTTTAGAACACTACTTTCTAATACATATATATATATAAGTTTAGGTTCAGATTTGGTGACTGATTTATGATAGAATCTATTGCATACTTTAATAAAATTAAAATATACTGGTATCAGTGTTATTAAATAATTACTAATGAAAAAATTATCAACTAAATTTTTGTTTTTGACACTAAGTGATTTTTTATTACTACTAATTAAAATCATTTTATATGTATTGATTATGTTATTTAAAATATTGAAATACCAAAGTTAACAATAACCAGAAGTGTTCACCTCTATACTGTATAGGATTGTTTTTGTAAGGTTTTCTGTATAAACTGCTCACTAAATACTCATTATCTGATTTCATTCTTTCAAACATAGTTTGGTCAGTTAATTCATGATAACAAACATAATTGCAGAAGTTTTTTATGAACATTTTATTATAGGAAATTTTCAAAGACTTTCCATGACAAAAATTATCTTCAAAAAAATGAGAAATCAGATAATCGGAAAATGAGATCCAGATAGATTACATGCTTGTGTACAGCATTTGTTTTATTATGTTTGATTTTAATATGAGTACATAGCTGCCCGACTATCTCAGTTGGTAGCACGCAAGTCTACTGATTGAGGGGTTTTTGGTTTGATTCCTGGGTAGGGCATACTTAGGTGGAGCTTGGTCATGAATTTTTTCATGGCAATTCTCCCTTCTAACAATGATTCCTAACTATGTAGGGCAGTTGTCAGTCACTGACGAAAGTACTTACGAAGTATGCACTTGGGTAACAGCTAAATCCAGAGATTTAGCCCAATTTCAGGGATGAGAATTACATTCTTTGAAAAAATCTGAAAACCCCCACATCCCCTTGAAAAAACACCAGATTTGAACAGTTCAGACTTAGTCAGCAACATTTTATAATCTCAAATATAGTGAAATATATCTGAAATCAGCTAAATAGCTGAAGATTCTCATCCCTGATTCCAGGAACTGTGAGTAGGTTAACTGACCATGGTTATATGACCTATACAATGTTTTGCTATGGCCTTAAAAAAAGTAGAGTACATGTATTATATTCCACATACTAGGTCTTATACTGTAAAGTTCTGCTATCAAGATTATGCTGTTATTGCCAGGTCATGCAGTGCTTTGACAATTTATAAGTCCTGAATTCTTAATTATAATATTTATACAATTCAACAATTAAGACCATTGATTTTGATGGTCTTATTTTTTTATGAATGGTAATTTATTTTTCAAACAAATGCCATTATTTTGCAAATATTATGAAATATTTATGTACATTGTGTATATTCACTTTTAATGTATATTTTTTATATTAGCCGTCCATTATACATGTATACATATTTTGATCTGTGATACACATTTTGTGGTGACTTATTTATTTTTGTACATGTATATTTGTTTTTTTCTGTTAGTGATAGAAATTGTTATTTTTGTGTGTCTCTATTATATAGTATGGGAAAAGTTAATAAAAATTCTTACAGAAATTAGTTTTATGTTTTATATATTAAATACAGTGCATTCCAAAAGTTCCAGGGCAAAACGAAATTTTATACATAACTGATCATTTACTCAACAATTAATTTTACCACTACTCAAGCATATTCATAACATAGTTTGAGTCAAACAGTATGTTGATAGACTACTTAATGCTGATATTATAAGTTGCTTAGATGACTCTTTGTCTATTTCGTGGTTATATGTTAATTTGTTTTTCCTATCCACACAATTTTGTCTTAGGTCTTTTGGAGGGCACTGTATAATGATGAACATTTGTATAAAGAGTGATTGAGGCTGAGGGGTATTAACTTTGGACTGGTAATCATTGGAAAGCCAGCTCCACAATTATTTGAATCTTAGCCAAAACCTACCCTATTGTTTTCTTGAGCACTAAGTTTATCATACTATCTCTGGAGGACCAGGGAGCAGACTCCAAAGTGATAAATCTATGTTGTGAGAACTTGTTTCACAATCAAGCTAAAATAAATTAGTATACACAAAACTAACATTAGTATTGATTTAAAAGTGGATAACACACTTATCTCAAAATAATTTTGTAGTCAGTTGTGCATTGGTTTGAATCCAATTAGAAATACTATACATGTATGTAGTCTGATATATTTTCCTGATTAAGTCTGACAGGATCCTGTTGGTAAGTTACCGTAGTCGGTCCTATTAGTTGGAATACTCAGATTTTATCATTGAATTTTTATTTGAATATGAGGGTCACATTCAGGTGGCTTTTTCTCATTATAATATTTATGACACAATCATTATGTTAAGTAACTTGTTTACATTGTCTATGTCACGCTATTTGAAAAGAGCCCTCCAATCACAGCATGTGAATAACACTGCCGTCGAGTTAACTTGCAAAGCTCGGTCTAAAAATAGAAACCACAAAATCAAGATGCTATTGATAGTTTTCCTCTAGATGAAAGCTATGCATTGATTGGTTGACACAAAGGTCATCTCTATGTGACCCTCAAATCAACCATAAGAGATCCTTTTCATAGGGTTCTATAGGATGTCTGTTTACAGATATTGTTATAAGGTGGAAACCCCTTCTTGTTCTCGTAATTTGGTTTTAATATCCTTTTTTGAACAAAAGTTTAAAAATCTATAACATCTTCCTCTTTGCTGTATGAAAGAGTTTTTTTTTTACTGTTGCTCTTCCTGAGGTTTTCAGACTTATTTTTTGTGTCTGGCAGAAAGAACAAGTAAATCTGTGAGCTAATGCTCACTAGTGATACCCCAGCAAAAATCTAAAAATATGCGACAAATAGGAAGTAGATGAGCAAGGAGCATGAAATCGCTTTACACCACATGGGACTATGGGATGAAGCAATATGCAAAGTATTAGGCTGCTGCATGTTATAGTTGCTGAGAAAACTGCGACGGAAATTTTGTAACGGACGGACGAACGCACGGACAAGGGTAAAACAGTATACCCCCCTCTTCTTCGAAGCGGGGGTATAAAAATTGAGTAACAACTGATAACACTTTAATAATTTATTGTATCTTTAAAAAGTTTCAACAAAAAACAAAATCAGAGAAATCTGAAAGGAAACATAAATAATAATTCTGTTGTGTAAAGGGGAGCTAACTAGGTACATACTTATATACAGTACCCACCAAAAGTTTGGAGACAATAAAAATATACTACAATTCTTGAATTTTGATGATTATTTTTGTAGAATCATTTTTCTAATGTATTTTAAGTAATGTTTGTGATAAAATGAAAACAAACTTAATGAATGCAGCACATTTATAAGATTCAGCATCTGATCTAACATCCTAACGCCTCCAAAACCATGTTTATTGCTATTATTTCCATAACATAGCTTTTGTGCCATTTGGTACTCTCAATATTAATAAGTATAATTATAACCAAAAAATAAAGCAAAACTAAATAGCATTTCAAAAATAACAGTCATAAAATTTTTGATAAAAGCTATTAAGTGCCTGCAAAGTGAAAATGTCTCCAAACTTTTGGTGGGTACTGTATACATAAAATGCTTAGACCATGAATGCAATTTTGTTTTAAAAAGATATTAAATAACTGATGTTTGTACAATAAACAATTAAAGTTCTTTTAAAATAAGCTCACCTTGTTATGAGAGAAGCTTTATGTATATCTATAGCAGGGCTCGAATTTAAGCTTGCATACTCACAAAATGCGAGTAGATTTTGAAAATTGCAAGTAACTTTTATTTTAACTCGCAAATTTTTGAAAGTTCAAATCACCATAAAAAGTTTAATGTCTAAACTAATGAGGCTCAAATCAACATGTTCTATATTCTTTGTCTATCCCAAAATAACGTTCTTGCTCTACAGTTAAATATACATTTATGTTGTTTCTAATAGCATGCATAAAAAGTTACTATGAGTGCAATTAAAATTTGAAGAGAAAAAATTGCAGGCACTTTTTTTTATTTTGCGAGTTGAAAGAAAATCAACTCGCCAAAATTTGCAAGTTCATTTTTAGGTAAAATTCGAGCCCTGATCTATAAGTAAATTTTTAACATGTAGTGTCAGTCTAACAAAATATGAGTCTAACTTTCAAAAACAGGGAGGAATGAATATATTCAGAAATATTCTTTTATTATTCATATGAAAATAGGTGAGTAATATCTACACTCATATTTACTGAGCCACACATACTGAGCAATTAATTTTGTTATCGTAAGAATAAATATTAGAGTTGGGTACCGCGATTAAAAAACGTACCATGGTATACCATGGTATTTATAAGATACCACGGTAAATACCACGGTATACCTCAAACTTAACCAATGCGTTGTCTAGCTATATATTGGTTAATGAAGTTACAATAAATTGCTAAGAAGTCAAACTGGGTTCAAAGTTAAGCATTAAAACACAGTGCAGTCAATTTTTATGAAATATCCCAAAATACTCCTAACGAACTCTTGAATATATTTTAATTCAATAACAATATCCTTTGCTAGCTGAGTCTATGAAAATTTGGCCTACATGAAACTTAAGTGTCGAGTATAGGACGATGATAATAGGCCTACCATGGGTGAAAAATGAAAAAAAAAAACTGAAAATCTAGTTTCAATGTACTGAAATAGACAGTTTTTAAATAAATCACATTAAGTAACTTATTATCAAAGTACTGAAATCATTATTTATACTGAAAACTTTCACCCATGTAGAACAAAAACTAAAAGGATTATTCTTTTAAAATACCACGGTATTCCTGATATACCATGGTATCATACCGCAGGATTATTTACTGCGGTAACTGGTATATCCCGGTTACCGTGCAGCTCTAATGAATATTTTGAAGCTGCACCACAATGCTCTGGACTTACTTGTTTCTCCATAAACAGATGAGTCCACAATTAAATAAAAATAATAAATGCACAGTTTGTTAAGAAAATTAAAGTATATAAATAAGAATCAAGTTATATATTTATATATATACATTTTACATATAGCTTGTTGTGAGTCTGGAAGCTCAGGCCCCTTATTTCAATAATTAAATGATTCAAAAATCTCATAGACCAAATCAAGGATTGTCTGTGTGCTGAGGGTCCTTTTTGTAAGTAAACATGCTGAAATCATGAAGTTTAGAGAATTTTTTTCAACTTCTGTGCACGATATAAGTATGTATTGAATTAGCTCCCTTTATAGATTTAAAGGTACCAGTTCACACATTGGTTAAATTTTTCTATAATTTCAAAATACCATTCAGTTTATGTAATTGTGCCAAAAAGCATAATTCTTAAAATTTTAAGACAAACTGACCTAAATGTGGCAAGAAATATGCAATAAAAGTCACAAAAATGCGCTAAAAGTGTCTATACCAAGAGATACAGGGTAGATATTTATTACATGAAACCCAATCCTTTGTAGTTGTATGTCAATTTGCCCTAAAATTGTCATTATCAGAACTCTACTTTCCTGCTTCCAAAAATATTTCCATACAATTTTGATAGTTTTAGAAAAAGTTGATATTTTAGTTGAAATCTGTGAATGAGTACCTTTAATGTCTGTATACATAAAGACAATATTTTGTGTAGCTATCAAATTTAACGTCTGTAAGGATCCTTATAACCATAGCCTTCAGGTGGACCACTATACTGATCATGTCTACCTTGATACGGTTCTGCTCGGATACGATCATTATACTGTGCAGCTGGTGATCTTGGACCATATTTTTCATCGGTATATGTTGGATTATTTTGACCAAACTGATCACGGGATTCCCGATAAGGTTGTATGGGGATATCATCATCGTCATAAGAATCCTTGTAATAATCTTCTCCACGTTGTTGACAGCAGATAACAAGAGAGAAAATGATGAGAATAAGCTAAAAATAGAGAGAAGGGAGGTAATGTTAAATGAATTAGTATAGAACATGCATAAGGTAGAATTGTCTCCCTTAGATTTTGGCTGCATTCTAAAAATCTTTGTAATACGTTGTTATCAACAGATAGCCAAGGAGGAAAATAATGAGAATAAGCTTAAAATAGGAAAAAAAGATAAATTTTTGAAGGAATGGAGGTAATGAAAATGAAATAGTATGGAAACTGTATAAGATCAAATTATCTCCCTTGGATTTAGACTGCATTGCCTATATTAACATCTTTTCTTTGACGACAATAGACAACAAAGGTTGCGATGATTAGAATAATCTAAAACAGAACATAAAATAAGATTCTCAATAAAAGGGAAGTAATTCCAAATACATTACATAAAAATATTTAAGACATAGAATTGTCTCCCTTAGATTTATCTTATTTAAATTGTAAAAGTTCATTTATGTCTCCTCATTATTTTAAATAAATACTTGAACAGTACTAATCTTAAAATGCTTGCTTTATGTGTTAATTAACAGAGATATTAGATATTTAGAGCCCTGGGGCCCATGTTATTAAAGGTCTTGCGACTGATTATCGATATAAACCACACTATATTGAATTGCTAAATTATCGTAAGATTTTTGACAATATGCTGCCAAGATTCATTGTATATTTGTAAATATCTAACAAATTTGTTTTCTTTGGTTGTAACTTCATCAAAATCCATATGATTTCTCATTGATAGTTAGCTATGCTCTCATCCTCTAATAAATATCATGGCTGTTATTGTAAGAAACTAGACAGTTGCTTCTGGAAGATCTGTTTAGTTCAGTTCAGTTCTGGGGTACCCAAGGTTTTATGATTAGGTGAAAGGTGAATTTTTTGGTATGAATCTAACTATTAACAAGAACTGTCCGTAAGACAGCGCTCGACTTTTCTCAGTTCTTAGGAAATGGTGTAATCAGTGGTACCAGGGTTATAGTTCTAGACAGTAAGGTGGAAGTTGTGATGATGAATAAATATTCCAAGTTTGAGTTGAATATTTTTGATAGTATTGAAGTAGTGATGATGAATAAGTATTCCAAGTTTAAGTTAAATATTTTTGATAGTATTGAAGTTATTTAAATTTGTAAAAACTTTAACCTTGATTTGCAACACCAACGCTAACGCCGACACTTGGGTGACAGTAAAAGCTCTCATTTTCTCCGAACAGTCGAGCTAAAAATTAGTATAAATAAAAGAAACACAAACAACCAACCAACCTGTATTGCAGCCACCCCAGCTCCAACACCTATCAATATTGAACTATTATCTGTTAGCCAATCATTGACAGCATCATAACATCCCTGTAAATATAATGTACAAGTCATATAGCAGGTCATGCATGTTTATGTATTTTATACAATAGACTTGCCTAGTGAATAGGCCAGTGAGGTGATGCATGTACTTCAGTTTACTGATTTAAAGATTAGGTGAATGAGGTGTTGCATGTACATCATTTTCTTATTTAACCAGACCACCATAATTTATAACAGACTTATAACATTTATTATAAGTAGTACATATGTACATTGTAAAAGTGTATATATTCACCAAGCTTTGTTAGAATGTCAAATTTGTAGTCAAGAAAGTTAAGATGACCTTGACAACATCAGGGGCAGATCCAGAATTTTTTTCTAGGGGGGTCCAAATTTTCGAACCACATTTTACACATTTTGCAGAATAATGCAACATATTAATAATAAAAACTACATAACCATTAAATCTATGTTAAGCACTGAGAAAAATTGCTTCATGCTACTTAAAAATGACTTACAGTCAAGAAATACACTAATGGACAGGTACGTTTTGGAAATTCTAGGAGGTCCGGACCCCCCTCCCTCCCCCCAGCTATATCTGCCTATGAACATGGATAACCTATTCAAGGATGGCCTAGAAATGAATCCATGGGATACCAGCTTACAGTTATGGTTTTTGCATTCTGCAATGTTTTAGTTAAATAATACAATAAATTGGCATACATTTGTATATTTTTGAAATCTTACAAATTGCCTGTAACAGTTTTGAACAGTAATTCAACTATAAGTAACCTGCTTTTTATCTCTAGCTAAAAACATTCAGAACACTCTTGACTTATGCAGAGGTTGCTGTAAGTGCTTTAAGTTAGCTTCAACTACATGTAAAAATGGCTTCGAAATTGCAAAGTTGCATTTTCATAGTAATGTGGCCAAGATAACTCATATGACCTTGACACTCATGGACATCAGTCAAATGACCTTGAAAACTAGGTCAATCTTAAAACTAGGTCAAATGTACCTTGGTACACCAGAATTGGCCCTTGAATTGTGCAATATCTTAAAAAAATAGTGTACAAATATAATACATGCATAGAATATTTGGGAAAAGATTTTTAATAATCTGACAAATCAATGTTCACATGTGCTGTCATGATTTACCGTTATGTTTTATATATTGTTCATTCCATGTAACCTTAAGTTACAAGGATTTAACTGATTGGGGCGCGTCAGTACTAAATGACTGTTAATACTATAAGAGTCTAGATTATACCAGTAGCTGCATGTAAGACTCGCAATGTTTCTGTTAAATACAGCGGAGGCACAGCGAATCTTATAGCCCACAATATATCGTGGTACAAATCGCGATTCGATGCCAGGGTATCACAGTATATGGCAATCAATTCTGGCGTATTGTGACAGCCCTACAACAAATTATAACATACTTTGTCAATGTAAGAATCTTCCTTTGTCGGTTTTTCTGCACAACTTGGTCCATTAGAACAACATATTTCAGGAACTTCTAAATCTTTTCCTTTAGAAGATTTCCATTTTGTAGCATTCTCAAACTCTGTGTAGGATTTGATACCACAGCATTCAAACTGAAAATATGAAGGTACAGATAAATGTATTTGTATTTTATATGTACATTGAACTAAAGCTAGATCAGTAATCTGGAGATTTTGGGCTCTACTCTTATAGTACGAAAAAAAACAACAAAAAACACTGTTTATAATAACAATAGAATAAACTAACCCAAGACGAGGGATGCACAAGATGACAATAACATTTAAACATGAGCTATGTTTTACAATTGTCTTACTTGTTGATGTAATGGAAAAGATTTTTACCATTACAAGAATGATTTACCAACAAATGGTGGTATCCATCATGCTTTTTTTGTTAAAATGAATTACCCACATTTATTTTCATTACTGCCTACCCCAGAAATGGATTGTCTCATTTCTAATGTTTACCCAAACACGTCTTGTTTTTTTGTACGCACTATAGCTGTGATGCTTGTTTTTCATTTTTATTACCTCAACAACATACATGAGCCCACCCTGGCTAGCTCAGTCGGTAGCACACAAGTCTACCGATCTAGGGGTCGTGGGTTCGATTCCCGAGCAGGACATACTTTCGTGGAACTTGATCATAAAATAATTTCTATGGCATTCTCCCTCCTACCACTGATTCTAAATCATGTAGGGCAGTAATCAGTCACTGACGAGAGTATGCATGACATGACATGACATGAAATAAAATGCCATAACACAAAATAACGAATCAAAAACATAACGTTTGTAAGAGTATATATTTCAAAAGTATTAACCTGGCACACAATGCATATTGGGAAGTTTACGAAGATCTAAATTTGGAACTTAAATAAGGCTCACTAAGTCAAGCGTGTAAATGATTAAAATCCATATTTTGGTCATTTCATATAAGAGAAGGGAATTATTAAACTTGTAACGATTTCAAACGTAAATTAATTGAGTACCATTTCAATGTTTTTCGACTGTACAAGATAAAAATTATAGTTCAATATAATAAACATCAGACTTAGGTCAATGTAAACAAGTTCTAAATACAACTTACCCTATGCATGACAAAGTTGATTGTTAAAGTAAATGAATCTGTTCCATTTGTGCCAGTATAAGATTGTTCTAATTTTTCAACAAGAGGATTTGATATCCAACCATCAATCTGTAAGTTTAAACAAGAAATATCTTTAAAAGAGATATAAGGTATAGCTCGTTTAGGATAACTTGAGACGAAATGCAATGATACCATTTTTATACACAGGTGGATTTAAGTTAAGTACCCGTAATTATCGACTATTATCAGTGTGTTTTTGATGTATTAAATTTAATACAAGAACACACGTTCCACGCATTAAGACATGTTTAATACATTTTGTACTTTCATTACACAAAATCAGTTGACCTCCCTGTTTTATGTAATACCTGAGTCCCAAATATTTTGTTATATTTACATAGGACTTCAATGATAAAATCCAAGGATTCCAGCTGTTAGGACCTACTTACCAATTGGATTGCTTCAGATTCTATCAAGGAAAGATAACTGACTTAAGTCCCTAATTCGCAAAATAAATAGTCAGAAACTAATGTCCGTGCTACGCACCTGTTTATCACAAACAACCAATGGAATTATATCATTCATTCATTTCTCTATATCCTAAGAGAACTTCATGTGACAAACTGCTATGGTAGAGCTAATTGTATTGGTTAAAAATATAGGTCAAAAGTTGGCTTAGACAGCTGTGCCAAAAGTTGGCTTAGACAGCTGCAGTGCCAAAAGTTGGCTTAGACAGCTGTGCCAAAAGTTGGCTTAGACAGATATGCCAAAAGTTGGCTTAGACAGATATGCCAAAAGCTGGCTTAGACAGATATGCCAAAATATACCGTAATTCTTTATAATGTAGGAACAGTGCTCTAGTGATACTCATTTGTTCAAATATCTCCTGGTCATGGCTACTTCCGCAAAAAGTATATACTGACTTAATTGTATCAATTTATATCTACAAAAATGGGCACCTTTTAGGGTGGTATGATTCTGTTGTACCTTTTATCAACATCCAAAATTGAAATGCATTGAAACTTGCTATGGACAAATAAAATATCATTCTAGATATTCTTCATATTAAAGGGAAGTAATAACTCACATCTATATACATGTAAAAGTAAAACAATTGTGAAGTTATAAATTGTTTAAAGAATTTTATTCAATGTGAAATGTTTTGTTAAATGAATGAAAAAATTCACTTATATTTAAAACATAGAAAAGAAAACAGTACAACATCTATTGAACAACCCCCACAGAGAGAGACTAAAGTACCGGTATATATTGCTGTTCAGAGGTTTGTGCTCAGCAGAAGATAAATTCAATTAGATTACGCCTTAAGGAAATATCAAAAGCTTTTGCTGAGGTAGAGCACTTTTTCTGTAAAGGGCCCCCTCTGCAGAGGCCATTGTTTAACTTTAAATAGTAATCAATTAGGGGCCATGGTTTTACATCACAAATGAAGAATATTTTCCAAACTTACTGTAGATTTGATGGTAAACAGTAGAATAACAAATACAATCTCAGCCAAGAAGATCACTATCAGTATAACAGCATACTGAAATATATTGTACAAAATAAGAAAATATTGTAATTTTAAATATTGTGACATCATCAGACAAATAGCAGTGGTCCAGTGGCAGGACGCATGCTTAGGGATCGAGACAATCTGATTTAAACCCGATCTAAAATTTTCCGCTCGCATACTCGCTAATTTAGATCTGACCTTTTTCAAACGAAGGACACGTTCAGGCGACCTTTTCTCATCATAATATTCATGACGAAATTGTTATGATAAGTAACTTGTTTACATCGTCTACGTCACGCAATTTGAAATGAGCCGCCCAATCGCAGACTGTGAATAATACTGCTGATAAATTAGCTAGCAAACCTTGGTCTAAAAATAGAAATTACGAAATCACAATGTCATTAATAGTGTTTCCATCAAGATGAAAGCTACGCATTGATTGGTTGAAGCAAAGTTCATCTCAACGTGACCTTCCACAGAGAAAGTAGAGATCCTGCACGACAACGCTCTACAGGATATCTGTTTACGGAGACTGGGATTGAGAGGTCCTGGTTTGATCCCCATGAGGAGCGCTGCAAATTTCCTTGGACAAGAAATTATTCAACAGTGGTTCCACTCCACCAAGGTGTAAATAGGTGCTATGAGGGATCAGCCTTAAGGTGTGGCAGTGATCAGTTGTTATCGAACAAAATTACAAAAGTGACTGTACATGTATTTGGAAGCAGACTTTAAACCGCACTTTAAGATGAAATCACTATTTATTGTTTTGATTTTTTGTTTTTTATTTCTTAACATTTTTCAATTCATTCTAAAAGTTATCATTTGAAGTATAATGCATTACATAATATCTAAAAGTAATATAATTAGTGTATTTTGAGGTTACCTGTGTGTGTCCCCATAAGGATGCATTATGTGCAGATCCTGGGATCTGACAATTTAGTTCTTAATTGAATCATAATTTGAAATATTTGAAACAAATGTCACGGCACTAGCCTGTTTACATTATTGGGAGAAGGATATGTAATCAGCCGGATAGCTCAGTCGGGAGAGCACTCGCCCTGTAAGCGAGAGGTCCTGGATTCGGGTCCCGGTCAGGCTGCATATTTTTCTTTCCCTGTGATATTTGGCGCCCAATGTGGGATCGTGACAATTACTTGGCCAGTTGAGAAACGCTTGTAAAAAAAATGCTCCTTAAATGGATTGGAGTTCTGAAATTCGAGACGAATTTCTAGTTCATGGGGGAGTAAGTTACGGCACTTACCTGTTCACATTACGGGAAGAAGGATATGTAAGCAGCCGGATAGCTCAGTTGGGAGAGCACTCGCCCTGTAAGCGAGAGGTCCTGGTTTCGAGTCCCAGTCAGGCTGCATATTTTTCTTTCCCTGTGACACAAGTTATACTTAGATGATTACTAAAAGAAATGGGCTATCATTGTCATTAAAATTATCTTATTTATCATTGCATAACATTTGTGAATTTTACCTTGACAGTTTGTAAGCCCACATACATATTTTTAGCAACTCCCAAACCTACAAGTAGATCTATGAGAATACTGATTGTTGTCCAGTGCTGCTTTTCACAAAATTCTTACGGGAAAAATCTTTGTAAGTCAGTTTCATATACATTTTGTAATTAGCCCTTCAAAGTCAGACGGATAATAAGCATAACTATGATATGATATTCAAAAGGTATATACTATTCTACACAATTTGTATAATATTTAGAATTGATAAGCCAAAAAATGCGCATATTATTAACGTTTCTTGCTTTTGATATACAAAGATATTTTTTGCAAGAATTTTTGTGAAAAGCACCACTGTTTTATAAAAATACAATATACTTACTGTAACAAGTAAACATTTAATTTTACAGCATGCACCAATACATCCTACAATTCCTAGTATGAAGAAGAAAGCACCAATCACAATGAATGCTATTGAAGCATCCCCGATGACATCACCAATGTCAAGGTCACTGATATTTGTTGTGGCCCCAGAGTCTTCTAGTGCTTTCTGGAAGGCATCATAAGCATCTTGAAGATAGGAATCAATAGCATCATGACCAAATCTAACTAAACATGACACGAAAAGTAGTGCTATACCTACAAGCTGAAATATAAATTAATACCATATAAGTTTTTTTTATAACATGTTTTTTAACCCTTTACTGGTTGAGACATGGGTGAAAATTGATACTTTTTTCACTTTAATGCACTAGGGCTTTTTCAAGATGCTCTTATTTCATTACTAATTGAGTGACAGATATTCAACTAAGCTAAATTATTCCCTAGGTGATTGTCTTTAAGAAAAAGCCATTTGAACACCAATCCCAGTTACCATGGCAATGCTGGAGCAGTGCAAAAAGGCAAAAAATTCATTTTTTTTCTTTTTAAACCCAAATGTGCATTTCACTCATTTATATTTTCCTAAAATGAGGCATATATTGCCACTTTTTTCAGAGACTGAAAATATGTTATCTTATCACCATTTTGAACAATTTTTCTCCACTAAATGACCCCGATAATTTTCTGGCGATAAGGGGGTCTGTCCTCCCTTCAAATCTCAGCACATCCCCACAGTCACTCTGGGAACCCCCTAAGACATTGTTTTCCTGGAGGAGTCAGAGGTAATCTAAACTTTGCAGGTTTAGAACAAAACTGTTGTAACTCACTCTTTTCTTATATTGAGTTACCATTGTTTTTCACTAAACCCGTGATCTCTGGATCTCTTGCGTAAAAATAAAAAATGTGTCATAGGATAGGACAATGCTCTCATTGAATACCCTATTAGCCTCGTTAACACGACAAAGTAATTATTTTTTTGTGTCAGTTTCTAATGATGAGATGTTCACCTATATATGACATTTACTTTGTTACTTTTTATGACACCTTAGTAGCAATAATGTTTTGTCCCTCATCATGTGACAGGTCACTAGCTCGATGATATTCTAATTCATGTCTACAATACAATAATAATTGAGCTTGTCACCTGTCCCATAATAAGTGTTAGAATTAAAAAATATGTAATCAATAAGTATTAATCTAGCACTCACTGCATATCCCAAAGTTCCGAAATATCCGAATTTGTCGGATCGCTATCTTTTTTTGTGAGAAAAATGAAAGAACATTTTAGCTTAATTACTTATGATCCCAGTACTAGCTCAACGATCCACAGCCCTATACATTACACAAGTACAATCTAAACTTGTCAATAAAACATAAAATATGAATACTATAAGTATATTGTATTCATTATGTATGTTAAACCGCAATAACAGCAGTAACAACAATCAACCTTTACTGCTAGAATACTGCTGTAATGTGTTACTGTTACTGTTATCTTCACAAACTTGTATTCATTGTGCTTGGGTATATCATCTATCAACAAACTTGTATTCATTGTGCTTGGGCATATTTCATCTATCAACATACTTGTATTCATTGTGCTAGGGCATATTTCATCTATCAACATACTTGTATTCATTGTGCTTGGGCATATTTCATCTATCAACATACTTGTATTCATTGTGCTAGGGCATATTTCATCTATCAACATACTTGTATTCATTGTGCTAGGGCATATTTCATCTATCAACATACTTGTATTCATTGTGCTTGGGTATATTTCATCTATCAACATACTTGTATTCATTGTGCTAGGGTATATCATCTATCAACATACTTGTATTCATTGTGCTAGGGTATATCATCTATCAACATACTTGTATTCATTGTGCTAGGGTATATCATCTATCAACATACTTGTATTCATTGTGCTAGGGCATATTTCATCTATCAACATACTTGTATTCATTGTGCTAGGGCATATTTCATCTATCAACATACTTGTATTCATTGTGCTTGGGTATATTTCATCTATCAACATACTTGTATTCATTGTGCTAGGGTATATCATCTATCAACATACTTGTATTCATTGTGCTAGGGTATATCATCTATCAACATACTTGTATTCATTGTGCTAGGGTATATCATCTATCAACATACTTGTATTCATTGTGCTAGGGTATATCATCTATCAACATACTTGTATTCATTGTGCTAGGGTATATCATCTATCAACATACTTGTATTCATTGTGCTAGGGTATATCATCTATCAACATACTTGTATTCATTGTGCTTGGGCATATTTCATCTATCAACATACTTGTATTCATTGTGCTAGGGTATATCATCTATCAACATACTTGTATTCATTGTGCTAGGGCATATTTCATCTATCAACATACTTGTATTCATTGTGCTTGGGTATATTTCATCTATCAACATACTTGTATTCATTGTGCTTGGGCATATTTCATCTATCAACATACTTGTATTCATTGTGCTAGGGTATATCATCTATCAACATACTTGTATTCATTGTGCTAGGGTATATCATCTATCAACATACTTGTATTCATTGTGCTTGGGCATATCATCTATCAAGGATAACACACAAAAAAAATGTGGGTGTCCTTGTTTTAAATGAATTTCAAGTACATAATAATAATAATAATAATAATAATAATAATAATAATAATAATAATAATAATAATAATAATAATAATAATAATAATGATAGTAATAATAATGATAATAATATCTGTAGAGGCAACACAGTTAGGCAAAGCCCAATCTTCCCTCTGGGCCTCTTAACAACAGTATTTACAAAATATATACAACAAGCAAGGTAAAACATTTGAAGAGTGATAAAAACATATTTAAAACAAATGCAATATATACATTAAAAGAAGAAATAATAATTTATGGTGACCTTGTATTCCACAACACATTATATCACCGTTTGAACGAGCTTAAAGATTTGACTGTTTGTACCTCTTTTGGTAAGGCATTACATAATTTTGAACCTGAGTAATTTGAAGATTTTTTTGTAAATTCTAGTCTATAACATGTTGTTACAATTTCAAATCGAAATTAATCATTCGCCAGTATAATACTTATCATCAATAACCAGAGAATCAAGCACTCTTCAAAGTGAAAGACAATTAAAGATCATCGACAGTTCAACACAATACTAGTTTAGATATACATCAATCTTTATTTACATTAAGTTATATTAGACTATAAATCAATTTTGTAAACATGAAGTGTTTTCGTACGTCTAATTTTGGGCTTATTCTTTTTTTGGGGGAAAACATGCAAGTCCAAAATATTATGGTACAGTTTCAAAGTATTAAAATCTACTTTTTAAAACAAAATTTGAAATTTATATACTATTCATCACTATATATCATCTAATTTTATGAAAACTTCTAAAAGAAACTTTTTAAAGAAAATTTCCGAAAATATTCATTAAAACCAATGTTTGAAAGTTAGACTCTTCGTTTGTTAGATTGACGTGCCAAGTTAAAAAAATCATCCACAGTTTTGAGCTAATATAAGTAGTGATATTCTAGCGAAATGAGAAATAAGGTTTTTAGCCAAGTGATATCTAAAATAGGTAAGACAATAATGATATACACTGGGGTCCAAAAATTTCTTTACACTTGTGTTTTTTTTTCATATTTTCCTTTTATCTTTTTATAGCAAAAAGTAATGCAGACACATTGGGTTTAACATTTTATCATACATTTATAACAAAAATATATATGATATAACATAGTTGACAGAACTTTAATGATAAGCTGTATATTAGTTGTAAAACTAATAACAACAAGTAAAGTTTGTTTAAATATATCCCAAAACGTAAAAATTTAACCATTTGTAAAGAAACTTTTGGACCCCAGTGTATGTGTATGTCCAGGAACCAGGAAATTTGCCAACCCATGGTCAAATTAAGCATTTGTAACTTAAATATTGTTTTATCTTACACATCAATTTCTCAAAATAGTTTTTTCATTTTAAAACTTCTTGTGTTTTAATTGATTTTCAAATTTTCAAATTGTATATACCAAGAAATTTACGAGTGTTAATGAAGTGACTCAGGATCTTCAATCTATAAATAGATGGTGAAGATATACAAAACACCAGGACCTTATATTTAATGATAATGATGATGACGATGATGATGATGACGTGTACCAGGATATTATATTTGATGATAATGATAACTCTATGGTTTTTCCTATCATAAGATAAACAGGCAAACTTGTACAAGAAATGTGGGTGATTCCGAGTAGAGATATAAACATGGAAACAAACTATTTAAGGTCCTGTTAAATATAGATATAAAACATAGATACTATGTAAACATTTGTCAATATACATACATGTATATACAGGGTCCTCTAACAGTTATTGTGTCTGCCAAATGTTTTTTGGAAAAATGAAACTTTTGAGAAAAACTGAACTGACATGTAAACTTAAAGTAATTTTAATATTATTAATAAAGCTGATTCATATGTAACATAATTTGAATCACATGTTGATCAGCTTTTTGCTTTTGTTAGGTTTAAGGCTGTAGCAACACATTGTATATGTTATAAAACGGCCGTCAGTCAACCTTCTCACTCCTCCTGGAAAGGCTAAATATCTGGATTTAGCTGTTAACCAACTACTAAGCACATACTTTTGTCAGTCACTGACAACTGCCCTACATAATTAAAAATCATTGGTAGAAGGGAGAATAACCTCAGAAATATATTCATAACCAAGCTCCAAGAAAGTATGCCCTGCTTGGGAATCGAACCCACAACCCCTCGATCAGTAGACTTGTCTGCTACCAACTGAGCTAGCCAGACAGCTAATTTTGGAATATTCTCAGATGACTCTTTGTTTCATAGTTAAATAACTAAGGCCATGCCAAATTGGAATTTCATTAAGCGTCAACTCAAGTTTGACAAACCTAGGTACCAATTCACAAAAACATACAAACTGAAAACACATGTCCATTCTAGTTAGTGTTCACACAAATAAGTACTTGGTAGTACATGCATGTTTAGGACATTAATGTGAGATTAAAGTAATTCAATAAAAAAATATATATACAACATACACACATGTACATTTTCATTAATCAAATACACAGAAACATAGAACTATCAGTATTTCCTGAGAAAAATCAGTAATCAAATCCCAAAACAATAGAATTATTTAAGAAAATTTCACCAACAATTTTTTTTGGATTGAAGACTCTAACACCTATGCGGACGCTTAACAAAATTCTGGTATGGTATGTATGGCCTAAATGTGAATCAGTTTAGCTTTAAAACAGGATTTTGTCCAAGAACTTTTGGGAGGCACTGTATTTGTTTGTGACAGAGGGGTGATGATACAGGATGTTCACATGTTTATATATGTTTAATGCTGTGCCAACACGTTTTGGTTATTTTACGGCATCCAGCTCATCTAACCTGAATTTCCTGCACCCTTATTGTCTTTAACCAGGACTAACCTTCTCTTACACAATGCCTGAAACTTCTCCAAAAACGTTATTTATGGAGGAAATAGACATACTTGTCAAATTTTCATGGAAGGGTATAACCTTCCTGAGTGGGATTCGAACCCGTACTGCCTTGGGACACTAGATTCTAAATTCAGGTAGGCTACTAACTGCGCCACCTACCTGGGTCATGTCCACATTTAGATGTATCATGATACTTTGATTTAGAATAAGAAATGTTTTTCTAGAAATAAATAATATGTTGAATCAATGAGCTGCCATTAGTAGCTCTCAGTGCTTTCAGATCAAGAGGTACTGAGTTCAAGTCAAACCACAACAAAATGCAAATTTCTCAAGCAAGAAATTGATAAAGTGGTTTTAAATGTACCTTAGGGAAGCATAAATGAACCAATTGGGAACTGACAAATGAACCATTTGAGATTGTAATCTGTAATACCCCCCAGAAAACTAAATAATGGTATCATTTGTTTTTGGGGGGAAGGGTATAAATTAGGGCCGTCACGATACGCCAGAAGCGTGTCGCGATATATTTACATCTAAATATATCGCGACACGCCAGAAGCGTGTCGCGATATATTTAGATGTAAATGCCTTTAGCAGACTGGAGAACTGGAATTTTTGTAGAGTTATGGGACCATTCCAAATGCACCCAGATCGGTTTAATTCTTTGAACTTAAGCTTAAAACGAATGAACCATGGGAAACTGACGTTTTTTATTTCTTTCATTAGGCAAAGGGATGACTTTTCAATGAAAAAAAATATCGCTAAAAACCGGTACATTGAATTCGTATCGCGGTATGTATTGCCACAGCTGCATATTGCAATATACCAGTATATTGTGACAGCCCTAGTATAAATACTCATTCACTTGAATATGGCCATGAAGCTTAGTGAAAGAATAATAAATAAATTACTTACAGAAAACAACATATTTATAATAATCAAAATGATTGTACCACATCCTTCACAACATCCCATGATTGTCTTCAAATTTGTCTTCAAATATAATATAATCTCTGTCTTCAAATATTCAATAAATTAAGTCTTTAAATGTGTTATTCAATTCACTTTGTCTTCAAATATTCAATACACTACTTTATGCTTTAGTGTCTGCAAATATTATATTTCTGTCTTCAAATAGTTCTTTAACTTGCAACTTTAATAACTTTCACTGACTTCCAATACTTTATTATTTAACTTCAAATATTATTCTCAGCGTCTTTAAATATTCTTTTCAATATCATGTTTTCACTGTTTACATCTACACAGTCTTAGTACTTTTCATTTTCTAACTCTTCTGAAAACATTCAACCTTTTGTCTTCACTTTATACTGATCCCACTTCAAATTTGTGTAACTTTGTCTTTAAAATATATCCTTTTATTTATTTAACTTTCAAATTTTTTACCTTTGTCTTTATAAATTCATTCAACAAATGTTCAAATTTGTACAAACTATTTACATATACACAGTATCATATAAAACTAAGACAAAAGATAATTACAAAATACTTTTGTGAAGTTATTAAGTCCAGTTTTAATGGTGATGATAAATATTAGAAGTCACATCTGCCAGTGACTCATTTATAATAAACGGTCAACTTTCAGATCACAATGTCTCTCTTTGTCTTCGTCTGAAAATTAAATCATAAAATTATTTATTTAGTAAATAATCAAGCTATAAGCTTGTTGTACAGTAATGCTCTGACATGAACTCTTTCTTTAAAAGTATACGACAACAATTAAGTATATAGGTCCTGTTTTAGGGGTGGACTTACTGAATTTTCAAGGGGTTTAATAAAATAATTCAAGGGGATATGATTACAAAAAAGAAATCATTTAAAATTATATCTTGTGCAAGAATTGAAGAATTTTAGATAATTCATAATGGAGGAGGGATGTCCTGTCTCATTTATTGACCCCTTGTTGGGTCTGACCTGATCCCCCATTGGTTTAAGACTTGAGAGATAATTTTGTTATCAGAGGACAATATTTACATATTGACATAGAGAGATAACCATTGT
This sequence comes from Mactra quadrangularis, assembly GCA_025267735.1. NCBI lineage: Eukaryota > Metazoa > Mollusca > Bivalvia > Venerida > Mactridae > Mactra > Mactra quadrangularis. Next base: position 52,622,350 of record CM046299.1, on the reverse strand, counting down.
AGTATAATAGGGCGGAGAGTATAGAGATATGAGAACAGTTTAACCTGTGACATAGGAACTTCAACAAATACAAAGTCCGCACATTTCTGAAATGTTTTCTTGGCCTTTCTTTTGAGGGTCAGAGGTAAAAACAAATTCTGAAACTTGTAAATTCTGAAATTTTAAATAGCTTTTTGTTTTTGGTCCAAAAATTATTGGTTTAAAGTTTGTTACGATTTCTTGTGTCAGTCTGTACATGCTATCTTATCATATAATATTGTGTCACAAAGTCATAATCATTTATTACGTTAGCAAGTGTGGTAATAACCTAGATCTATATATCACTATATATACAAGTATATTGAAACAGGAAGAGAAAATAGAAATAGTATACAACAATATTTTATTGTAACATGACAAAAATCCATAGTTCGAGCTGAGATTCTAACCCACAACCTTTAAAGTTGTAAGCAGACACTCTACCATGTCGCCATAAAAGCTAGCTTGACGGCAAGGGAGTACAAGTGCTGTATTACACCTCTGCTACAAAGCTAGCTTGAAGGCAAGGGAGTACAAGTGCTGTATTATACCTATGCTACAAAGCTAGCTTGAAGGCAAGGTAGTACGAGTGCTGTATTATACCTCTGTTACAAAGCTAGCTTGAAGGCAATATAGTACAAGTGCTGTATTATACCTCTGCTACAAAGCTAGTTTGAAGGCAAGGGAGTACAAGTGCCGTATTATACCTATGCTACAAAGCTAGCTTGAAGGCAAGGGAGTACAAGTGCCGTATTATACCTCTGCTACAAAGCTAGCTTGAAGGCAAGGGAGTACAAGTGCCATATTATACCTCTGCTACAAAGCTAGCTTGAAGGCAAGAGAGTACAAGTGCCATATTATACCTCTGCTACAAAGCTAGCTTGAAGGCAAGGGAGTACAAGTGCCATATTATACCTCTGCTACAAAGCTAGCTTGAAGGCAAGGGAGTACAAGTGCCATATTATACCTCTGCTACAAAGCTAGCTTAAAGGCAAGAGAGTACAAGTGCCATATTATACCTCTGCTACAAAGCTAGCTTGAAGGCAAGGGAGTACAAGTGCTGTATTATACCTCTGCTACAAAGCTAGCTTGAAGGCAAGGGAGTACAAGTGCCGTATTATACCTCTGCTACAAAGCTAGCTTAAAGGCAAGGGAGTACAAGTGCCGTATTATACCTCTGCTACAAAGCTAGCTTGAAGGCAAGGGGGTACAAGTGCCATATTATACCTCTGCTACAAAGCTAGCTTGAAGGCAAGGGAGTACAAGTGCTGTATTATACCTCTGCTACAAAGCTATGAAGACAAGGGAGTACAAGTGCTGCATTATACCTCAGCTACAAAGCTAGCTTGAAGGCAAGGAAGTACAAGTGCTGTATTAAACCTCAGCTACAAAGCTAGCTTGAAGGCAAGGAAGTACAAGTGCTGTATTAAACCTCAGCTACAAATCTAGCTTGAAGGCAAGGAAGTACAAGTGCCGTATCAAACCTCAGCTACAAAGCTATGAAGGCAAGGGAGTACAAGTGCCGTATCAAACCTCAGCTACAAAGCTATGAAGGCAAGGGAGTACAAGTGCTGTATTATACTTCTGCTACAAACATTATGACATTACAATAATGGAACCCCGATTTGAATCTCTCAATCTGATGACATAATAATGTTATTAATTCATGTTACAACAGGTAGAGTCCAGAGTTTTAATCCAGTTGGGAGGTCAAGCTTTGTTTTATTTTTGGAAGTGAACTGTGCTTAAAGAGGATCAATGCAGACTTTACAACACAATTACATTAGCACTGGACATTTGGGCCAGCAAAATTGAATACTTCACTGGACCAAAAAAAAGTTTACTGGACCAAAAGAATTCTTATAGATTTGTTAAAATAAGCTGTCCATTTCAATGATAATTTTTTATATATATATCCTAAAATTAGATAAAACAATGTACATGCAGAAAAATATTTTAGTAAACAATTTGAAATAATTTAAAATGTTGTTACATGTATTGTACAATTTTTATTGAATAAGGAAAAAATGGTGGCCATAAATGTTGGTGGACTTTTGGACAATTCACATTTCAAAGTCACTGGGAATTTTGTGGTCTTGATCCACTGTCAACTGGCTAACTACAAAGACTGTAATAGATGTTTCAAGGTTATAAATATAGGTTTATATTTTAAATCAAAATAACCAATTCAAATTTCAACTTAAGATAGGAAATTTTACCACAAATATATTTATTGAACATTTCCGCAAGTGCTTTGTTAAGTCAGAGCAAAACTAATGTAACCATAGGCAGAATGTACCTGTTCATTAGTGTATTTCTTGCCTGTAAGTCATTTTTAAGTAGCATGAAGCAATTTTCCTCGGTGCTCAACATAGATTCAATGGTTATGTAGTTTTTATTATCAATATGTTGCATTTTTTCTGCAAAATTTGTATAACGTGGTTGTGATTCGAGGTTCAGACCCCTCCCCTAGAAAAGTTCGGACCCCCCCCCCTAGAAAAAAATCCTGGATCTGCCCCTGCTAACAATATGTAAATGTAGATGAAGAATGTAGTCTAGTCTTGCACTGAACCTATCAACTTTAACTTGTTATCTTAGAGGACCCACAAGTTGTCTTATACATTTGTACATACATATCTTTCTATACAGTACCCACCAAAAGTTTGGAGACATAAGAAATTTACCACAATTCTTGAATCTGGATGATTATTTTTTGCTGAATCATTATTCCTGATATATTTTAAGTATGGTTTGTGATAAAGTGAAAACAAATTTCATGAATGCAATACATTTATAAAATTCAGCATCTGACATCCTAAAACCTCCAAAACCATGTTTATTGTAATTATCTCACATTACATTGTTTACCTGCTATTTTTGTGCTCTCAGTTATAAGTATGATAACCAAAAAGTAAAGCAAAACTAAAAAGCATTTCAAAACGATTGCTAATCAAATTTGAGATAAAAGCTATTCAGTAAGCTTGCAAATTGAAAATGTCTCCAAACTTTTGGTGGGTACTGTATATAAAAATGCATTTGCAAATCAGTAAGTACACTAAAATCATTTCTAAAACCAAAAACCCAGCGTTATCTATTGATTTTCTACATATAACGTGCATTTATTGGTAAGTGATTTGTTGAATGGTAGTTCAATAAACATTGTAATTTATAGTCTACAACTTTTTATATATTTTTCTCGCCATATATTTCATACTAAAGAAAAGTAACTCTGTTAGAGAGTTTGTAAACCAAGTTACTTCCCCTGTTTTGAATTATTTCATTATTGTTTAAGTATTATGTTCAAATTGAGAAGCATATACATGTAAAAGAGCCGGGTTCCTTTAAAGTTTAACTTTTTAACTTGTTTAAGTGTGCATGTGTATTCAAAATGGCATAATATTTTAGCAATGTTTTTAATCATTAGTTAAAGGGCCGAAACAGGACAGGACAGGACAGTGCATGGCAGAACAGGACAGGGCAGGTCAGGACAGTGCATGGCAGAACAGGACAGGGCAGGTCAGGACAGTGCATGGCAGAACAGGACAGGGAAGGTCAGCGCATGGCAGAACAGGACAGGGCAGGTCAGGACAGTGCATGGCAGAACAGGACAGGGCAGGTCAGGACAGTGCATGGCAGAACAGAACAGGGCAGGTCAGGACAGTGCATGGCAGAACAGGACAGGGCAGGTCAGTGCATGGCAGAACAGGACAGGGCAGGTCAGGACAGTGCATGGCAGAACAGGACAGGGCAGGTCAGTGCATGGCAGAACAGGACAGGGCAGGTCAGTGCATGGCAGAACAGAACAGGGCAGGTCAGGACAGTGCATGGCATAACAGGACAGGGCAGGTCAGGACAGTGCATGGCAGAACAGGACAGGGCAGGTCAGTGCATGGCAGAACAGGACAGGGCAGGTCAGTGCATGGCAGAACGGGACAGGGCAGGTCAGTGCATGGCAGAACAGGACAGGGCAGGTCAGTGCATGGCAGAACAGGACAGGGCAGGGCAGGACTGGGCAGGTTAGGGCAGGCAGGTCAGGACAGGGCAGAACTGAACAGAGCCAAATCAAACAGAACAAAACATTTCTTTTTATTTAGCCCATGTTATCTACAACATGGAGTTATACAGTTGAATACATAAAACTTCTTACTCACAATATCTAAATGGATTTCTTTGATGTACTCTGTGTTCAACATAACATAACATCTGACACAGATGACATCAATGTTAACATAACCTGTAGAAACGAAAGCTGAGCTACGAGATTAAACACATTTGGTAGGGGACATATATCATTTTTAAGGCATCATAGAGAAACAAGGGTCTGAGTTTATGCTATTTAAGAACAAACTCCTAGCAGTAGTCCAGTATAGGACGCACACTAAGGGATCGAGAGGGTCTGTGTTCACATCCTACCCTGAGCACTATTAATTTCCTTGAGCAAGAAATTTACCTTCGATTGCTTCACTCCACCCAGGTGTAAATGTCAGCTGCATTAAACAGAGTAAGACTCCCAAGGGAGATTGATAGATACCAGTAGCTCGAAGACCAGGAGTAATCGCTGTAAAGTCAGTGAACATGCATATAAGCAAGAAACTTAGGACTATAAAATGCCATTACATTTTTTTAACTCAATGTTCTCTTAGTATTCTAGGCATACAAAGAAAAGTAGCAATAGCTTCAAGATAGCTTCGGTTCTACGGCTCTTGTCTCTTTTTGCAAGACACCCACAATCTGAGTCTGCATAGATCTTACTTGTATTAATACTTCCCATCACCTATTACTTTAGCCCCCACATTATGTATTATTTCTCTATATAGCACAAATCATATGTGCAATTGTTATATATTTGACCGGAAGTGTCACACTGTATTATTATATCTGTATTTTTGTATTTTCCCCTGTTTGTATATAATAGACTATATCCGGAATTCAAATATTTGGGTTTTTCCATGCAGGTACAAACAAACTTTTACTGTTACAATGAAAACACGTGTACAAAGAACAATAAGATTTAATCCATATTTCGTGATTTTTATCAATAATGTGTGACAAACTTTGTTTGTACCTACATCACACGGATGGAAAAACCCACAAATTTAAGTTCCAAATTAAGTCTATTGTAAATACTTGGGAGAAATTTGACAGAGAACATATGTTTATTTATATTAAGCCTACTAAAGAATTTGTAAAACAAAGTTGGAGCAGAGTTGCATTCACAGTAGGAAAACATGAAAACAATACGAAAATATAATAATAAACATACATACATGAGCTGTCCTCGTTAAACATCAAAATACATAATTAAACAGTAATCATCAACACTCTAATTGTGTACATGTATTTATACGTCAACTAATTAGACAGAAAAGATTGTGGTTAACACGTTAGACACAATATACGTAAAACTGTAGATAGACTAATTATAGTCAACATAGATAATTAAGTCATTTCCTTGAATACATAATGCAAAACCTAAAAGTAAAGATAGCTTATAGTCAAAGGTGTGTAATAAGATGGTAGGACCAAAGGTCCCATGGACAAAATGTCCCATGTCATTTTTGTCAGGGGTGGACAAAAAGTCCCATGTCAATTTTACATGCTGGACAACTGGTCTCATCTCAATTTGACTTATGTAATGATAAGATCCTCATTCTTTTAAGTCCCATTGCTAGATGATCAATAGAATTTATAATCATTTAATGCAAACTGTTAAAGTAAAACATTCTTATTGTTATATTTTGTCTCAGTAATAGGTGGACTGTCTCCATCTATCAATTAATTTAGATGAGATGGGACTTTTTGTCCAGGGTAGCAAAACTACATGGGACTTTTTGTCCATGGGACTTTTTGTCCGGCTCCCGTGTAATAAATGTATACAGGTAAGTTTTGCTTTAATGACCACCTTAGTTATTGCCAAATCTTGCAATGTTTGACAAATTTTAAGTCCCTAATTTTAGAAGAAAAAGATAGCAGAACATAAATCACTACAAACAAATTAAGTCACTTTCGTGGAACTAATGTATCTAGTTGAACCAGTAGTTATATCATATATATCTTTTACAAATTTTTAATCAAGCCCAATTCATAATTAATGAAAAAGAAAATGACAAAATTCCGTATCAATTATTCACATCAACATAAAAAATATATCATTTACAAATTTTTAATCAAGCCCAATTTGTAATTAAAGAAAAACTAAAAATGGTGAAAAATTCCATATAAATCATTCATGTTAGCATAAAAAATATCCATTATAAAAATACATATATCACATCATTATCAGAGTTTAATTATAAAGTCAAGGTAAAGTCCAGTTATTGTGATCTCACTTTTTTTTCTAACATAATTATTACCTGGGGGCGTATCTAGACAAACATTCCAAGTTGAGGGGGTGGAGCCTAGATTTATTCAAGATAGGTTAACATCACAAAATATATCATATTTGGATGAAATTTTCACAACCATAACATTTTGGGCGCTTGTATAAAATATACTAATGAAGGACCCAAGCCCCAAATCCAGACACCTCTAACCCCCAGATTGAAACAGCCTTAGTAATTATAATACAGTGCCCTCCAAAAGTTCTTGGACAAAATCTTGGGTTTTAAAATAAACCCATTCATCTTTATTCATGAATATAAAGAAGGAAGAGTCATCTGAGCAAATTCTAAAGTCAGCATTGATTAGTTTATTAACATATAATTTAAACACTGTTACATTAATCTAATGATAGTTAACTTACTAAAGTCTTGTGTTATGCATGATCATTTTTTCTCAAAATTTCATCTGTCCAAAAATTTTTTGAGGGCACTGTATATATGATATATATACACGGTCTAAGTTGATTATCATGTCCATACATTGTATATATGATAATTATTCTTTTTACCAGTGACATTAACTAGGCCAGAGAAAACAAAATATTTATTAGAATATGTACACCTCATTTAAAAATGCAAACAATATTTTTATTAACTTGACCAGTTCCATCAAAAAATTAAAGGGGGGTAAAACATTATTACAATAATTAAATAATTAAGTTAGTTAATACATATTTTACTGACATAATCAACATTAACAATGTACAGGTCGTATTCTAGGTCATGCTTGTTTTTGTACTTTAAATAATGGACTTGTCTACTACATAGGTGAACAACCTAATGCATAAACAGCATTTTAATGATTTAAACATACCACTTTGATATTAAACCTTTATTTCAAATAGTGTATTATGTACATTATAAATTCAATATAATGATTTGATTATAGAATAAGTGTAAACTTACTAAACTATAAATTTGTAAAAATAATTCACCCCTAAATATTAGTGTGTAAAAAATATAAAACCGGCAATGTTTGTATATGCAATGTTTACGTGGAAGACCTGTACATAAAGCACTATTTATCATAAAAATCAAAACGTTTATCTTAGACATGGACCATATGTATGTTCATAATAGGGTCATTGGTTTAAATCAGTAAAATGATGTATGCACATCACCTTTTTTACCTATTGATTGGGCAAGTCCATTTTTTAAAGTACATAAATATGCATGACCAAATATACAACCATTATCTACTTTTAATGTCACGAACAGCTCATCATACAATGTCATATTATATGTAGACATTTCTGTGATGTTTAATAAAATAAAACAATTAATGTTTATACTTATATTCATACATACCTTGTTTACTTGACTTTACAGCTGACAATATGAAACTGTACTGTGTTAAAGGTACATTACAACTGACAATATGAAACTGTACTGTGTTAAAGGTACATAACAACTGACAATATGAAACTGTACTGTGTTAAAGGTACATTACAACTGACACTATGAAACTGTACAGTGTTAAAGGTACATAACAACTGACAATATGAAACTGTACTGAGTTAAAGGTACATTACAACTGACACTATGAAACTGTACAGTGTTAAAGGTACATTACAACTGACAATATGAAACTGTACTGTATTAAAGGTACATAACAACTGACAATATGAAACTGTACTGAGTTAAAGGTACAGTAAGACTGACACTACATGTAAGTCACTTAACTGTATTAAAGGTACAATATTTCTGACACTTAGGTACTTCATGCATTAAAGGAATAGTTTGACAGAATTCATGTCACCGTATATAAAATATTAATGACAAATAAACCACCAAACATACAATCTATACTTGTTTTATAAATCTGTTAAAGAAACAGTATAACTGACATTACTTAAAGGCACTGTCTGACAAAAAATGTACAACATATCTGAATTTTATGATTTGATATCAGTAATACGTGGAACTTACATCTCACATAAGATTTTGTGATTGACAGAGTAAAGATGGTTTAATGATACATTCATATATAGTCACATACAGGTACATGTATTTGATGGTACTATACTAAAAATACCCTTTTTTATTCAGCTATTAGCCATTCTCCCTCCAACTACTGATTCTAAAGCATCTGGCAGTGTTATCACTGACAGATATGAATGCCTAGTGACTATTTAACAGCTAAATCCAAAGCTTTAGACTGACCATTTGCTGTAATATGACCTATACAAGGTGTTGTGTGTTAAACCCAACCAGAAAAAACAGCTTATAAAATCAAAATCTATAATTGGAACCACGCCTACATGTATGAGATTAGGTAGCACTTATTAACAAATTTTGTTGAGAATGGAGTAAAAAATAAAAAAACATACGCAGTAGTACACATGTATATATATTTCATTGAATAATATAACATGTTAATTCACATATATATAGATATATATTTATATTAGCATGTTCATGTTGGCCTTAAGTTTGACCAATACATAACAAGCTTCACTAACTATTCTGTGGCTAAAAGTTTAATGCATGTAAATCGTAATGAAAGAGTACTTTTTGTCTCTAAGGTCAATGTGAACAGGTTATAAATGATAACATTATCTAGGCTTTGTTTGTCTTCTTTATCTAGGAAGTTTTCTATATTACTTCTAGTATGTTAAATAATTATCTCCCTTTGAAAGAGACATAAAACTAGTTTTCTCCATTTAAAGTTACAGAATACTAGTTATCTCCCTTTGAAAGGTACATAATACTAGTTATCTCCCTTTGAAAGGTACATAATACTAGTTATCTTCCTTTGAAAGGTACATAATACTAGTTACCTCCCTTTGAAAGTTACAGAACACTAGTTATCTCTCTTTGAAAGATACATAATACTAGTTATCTCCCTTTGAAAGGTACATAATACTAGTTATCTCCCTTTGAAAGGTACAGAATACTAGTTATCTCCCTTTGAAAGTTACAGAACACTAGTTATCTCTCTTTGAAAGTTACATAATACTAGTTATCTCCCTTTGAAAGGTACATAATACTAGTTATCTCCCTTTGAAAGGTACATAATACTAGTTATCTCCCTTTGAAAGGTACATAATACTAGTTATCTCCCTTTGAAAGTTACATAATACTAGTTACCTCCCTTTGAAAGGTACAGAATACTAGTTATCTCCCTTTGAAAGGTACATAATACTAGTTATCTCCCTTTGAAAGATACAGAATACTAGTTATCTCCCTTTAAAAGGTACATAATACTAGTTATCTCCCTTTTTAAGATACAGAATACTAGTTATCTCTATTTGAAAGTTACGGAATACTAGTTATCTTCATTCAAAAGATACAGAAGTTTAGAACTCATAAGCCAGTACATAACCTTTGAATAAATGAACATGTGTTAGTAGAAGTAACCAATTTTATGTTAAATTTCAAATGTTCATATGATAAAATAAAAACATATAAAACAAAAAAATAGGACGGATTACAAACAAGTATCACAGATACTAATCTAAATCATAAAGTAAAAATTATCTCCCTTTAAAGACAAAACAGTCATAATTACTTCCCAAAAAACATACAGTACAAATTTCACCCTGTAAATAAAGAATTCAAAGTACCCCCTTTCAACAAAGAAGTTGAAATTACCCCCCCCCCTTTACAAACAAAACAGTTAAATTAATCCTAAAAAAAGTTAAAATTATCTCCCTTTAATACAAAACAAATAAATATCAGATCTTTTAAAATATGTAAAAACAATCAAAAATAAGAAACATAATATTAAATATATGTACATACACAGAGCCCTCAAAAATTCTTACATAAATGAAAATTCGAGAAAAACAGATCACGCATGCTACAGGTATATTCATTGTAATTAATCCAAGTGCTTATAGCATGGTTGGACATAGGGTTTTGATTAAGTAAATAAATATGGTATTATACAACAAACAACACAAGAGAACTTTCCCTTACAAGTTACATTAACCAATAATTAGAATACTTATACTAATAAGATATACTTCAATTGCACAAACTGTGTCGTATTGACAAGCAATATAAAGCAGACATTTTTTTATTGCAATAGCAATTTTCCCTTTAATTGTGCATGCACAGCCTAATGTAATTGTCCACCCCTGATTGAAATGAGGATTTGCTACAGTCCCCTACTTAACATGGGAAACCCCATGTTGAAATGAAATGAATATAATGAGAAAAAAACACAAAGACTAAGAAAAGATCAGAGAAAATTCCAATATTTCCAGTATCAGCATAAATTATTTTTTCAACATATTATTCCAACTATACTAAATGAATATTCCTAACTTGAAGTAAAATGACTAGCAGTATGTATGTTTTTTTTTTTCTCAAAATACTATTTGTTATAGAACTTATAAAAGGCATAGTATATAACTCACACCTAAATACTCGTAAATGCTGGACATATTAAACCTACACAATAAAATGCATAAGAATAAATGTATTTTTTAACAGAACATCAGTAAATATCTATATATTATATTAATAAATAAAATACCCATTAAAACTCTATTACATATCAATTAATATCTGTAATTATATGTATTTGATTTTTTCTTTAGTACAACTAATCTTTAACTTACAAAACAAGGGTGATCACATAAATAAATGCTTAACAATAATTTATGACATGTATAGTGATTTTTCTAATGGTTTTGAAGTAAAACTTGTGACTCATCACAACTTACTAATCACATTCCCACTCATTTTGACATCACAACTCACTTATGACATCACAGCTCACATATGACATCTTAGCTCACTTATGACATCACAACTCACTTATGACATCACAACTCACTTATGACATCACAGCTCACATATGACATCTTAGCTCACTTATGACATCACAACTCACTTATAACATCACAACTCACTTATGATATCAAAACTCACTTATATCGTCATATCCTACTCATGACATCACAACTCACTTATGATATCCCAACTCACTTATGACATCATATCCTACTCATGACATCACAACTTCCTCATGACATCACAACTCACTTATGACATCACAACTCACTTATGACATCACGACTAACCTATGACATCACAATTAACTTTTGACATCACAACTCACGACACCACAACTCACTTATGACATCATATCCTACTCATGACCTCAAACATTCCTCATGGCATCACAAATAACTTAAGATATCACATCTCACATGTGAATAATAGATATCTTCTGAAGTGATCTCTCACTACAGTTAAGTGATAGTGACTAGTGGTTATAGACTATGGTGTTACACTTCTAGAAAATATTTGTTTATTTCACTGGCCTTTTACATTACAGATATATGATAAAATGATATTGAGTAGTTAAAAATTCCTTGGATGATTGCATCACAGCTAAACTTTGACATAATAAAAAATATTTTTTTGCAAAATATCATTTTCAGAGTTTTGATTTAATTATGTCATACAATATTTACAATTACAGTACCATCTATAATTACTTATACACTTTTGTGAATGAATGATTTGTTTTTATGATAAATGTATAACAATTACACTTGTATAAAGTATCATTACTCTCCATTCAAATGTTGCAATCTATTGTAACTATCCTAATGGGTAAATACATCTCAAATAAAGTTTACTTTTACTTTTATACTTATTTATTTTAGCTTGATTGTGAAACAATTTCTTACAACTTAGATTAATCACTTTTGAGTCTACTTCCTGGTCCCCCAGTACTGAGCTACTAGGATAAAGTTTCTTGCTCAAGAAAACAACGGAGTAGGTTTTGGATGGGATTGGAACCAATGCAGAGCTGACTATCCAATGATTACCAGTCCAACGCCTTAACCACTTGGCCACGCCGGCTCCTAAAATAAAGTTGTATTGTATGAATGAAAAAAACAGCTGTTTGACAAGAGTAAAGCTTGTTTTGAATGGCACAGTATAATGAACATTTACAATATTGTCATACAGCATTTAACTGGTGATAAATTAATTTCAATTTGAACTCGTAACAAGTTTGTTTATACTTACCGCCTGAATGAAAAGACCACAATATTGGTTAAAAACATTTACACGATTTACTAAGAGGGCATTGTTTTTAGTTCTAAATATAGATTTACATAAACTTCTGAATATGCAATGAGTGCCAGTGGGGCTTTTAACAAATATTGAAAAAAATCTTCATAAGTCAAAAGCAAGAAACAATAATACGCTATTTTTTTGGCTTATCAATTATAAATATTGTACAAATTGTGTTGAATTATGTAAACCTTTTGAATATCATATCATAGTTATGCTTATTATCCATCTGACTTTGAAGTGCTAATAATAAATTATATGAAACTGACATAGGCTACGAAGATTTTTTTGGTAAGAATTTTTGTGAAAATCACCCCAGATCAATAATTTTTAACTACACTAATCTTATGTGTTTACATCAACATTAAGAAGGATAAAGTCTCTCCGGTGATTCCGTACGACTACGACCTAATAAATGATCGGTATTCTGTGTGACACATCCCAACAAATGTTGTACTTCACGCATATTATAATCCACTTTACGTATCACAGAATCGGTCGGCATCTGTTCAAATCTTATAACACTTTTATCATCTTTTATTGCACTTGATCCTCGGATTGGACGTTTTTGTTGCTGACCTTGACCAGGCATACTGTCCTGCAGTACGCGAGACTTTAATTCATCCACATATTGCCTGAAAAATAAACAAATACAGTTATTAAGTTTGTTTTTGTTAAACATCTTTTTTCATTGCAAGAAATATTCCAAGCTTTAAATCATTTGAAGTTAAGTTGACGAAGTTGTGTCTTGAACAACTGAAGGCAATGCCACAACAACACAAAGAAGACCTATGTGTTGCTTAGTAAATTAACAAGAGCTGTCAGAGGAGACAGCATGCTCGACTAAGTAAGTATTTGTCACATGAGATGTGGTTGATAATAAGGAACATACATATTTTAAAATATAACCATATCAAATTTTAAGTAAAAAAAAATAATTCATGGGAGACAATTTTGAAAAAGAAATGTATTTAGAGTTATGAAACATGTCACATGAGATGAGGTTGATAATAAGGAACATATATTTAAAGTTTGAAGGTAATGTGTTAGAGTGTCCTTTTACAAATCAAGAGGTCGTGGTTTAAAAACCCCCATGGATTATAATCAGGTTACACTATCAAACTGCCACCTTAGATGTATTTTACCATCAAGCACAATAACTAGACAATCTGGATAGATAAATTATGTCCAATAAATCACATGATTATCAACTTGACTGTGATACTAAGATATTTCTGTGATTAATTTTGTGATTATTAACATAACTGTGATACCTTAATATCATATGAGAATAAATTTGTAACTGTCTACATAACTGTGATATTTAAATATTTTATGTGATTAATTTTATGATTATAAACTAAACTGTGATCTTGAATATTTCTTCGGTGATTAATTTTGTGATTTAGTATTACATCTATCTGGTGCTTATTATTTAATATACATCTTATATCAATGTTTCAATTATCTACAATGTCTTTGATAAATCTTATTATGTTTTAATTCTATGCAATAGTCTTCACTATTTTAATAATGCCTCTCTTTGTCACGCCACCAACACATAGGGACCACAATGGAAATAAGGGCTTGCCCTTTTTTGTGTTATCCCTGGTGTTGGTGTGCAATACATAGTTACAACATCATGATGTCTGTGATATTTGTGTTTGTATGTTTTTACTATGTGTACACTATGCCAAATAAATATTATTATTATTAATACTAGTACTTACATTGTTTTACCAAAAGCATCTTTTAAATCTTCACAATGTTGTCTGGTATCCATAATAATTCTCTGTACGTGTTGCCACGCCCCTCTTTCTTCCATTAAACAGGATTCTGTGACACTTCTCAATTGTTGTTCTTGTTTTACTTGAGCTTTTAACTTTTCTAGTTGTTCCATAGCCTAGAAATATTGATAAAGCATTTAAAAAATACAAACCATTGCTCTAACAAATCTATTTATATATTTTATTATTTATTCATTTTACTGGGTTTAAGGCCATGTCAACAAAATTTAGGTTTTTTAACGGCGTCCAGCGCACCTAACCTAGCTTTCCTGGACCCTTGTCTATAACCAGTACTCACCTACCCTTTCATAAGGCTGGAAACTTCTCCATATTATCTAATTAATGGAGGAAAATTGTCATGGAAGGGTATAACCCTCACAGACAGCCAGCATCTACTTTCTGACATATCTATCATACAACCCTATCTTTTAATTTCACTCTTCAGCAGAGAACCACACTATAACATGATCATGTCATGATCAGGCATTCTCTCATTGGCCCAAACCATAACTATCTATCAATAATATTGTCATATAATTGATACAGGAGGGCTAAAATAATTCAGGGCTCATTCAAAATTTTAGGGACAGAATTCAAGCACTTTGTAAGCACTAATCAAGGACATAAGTAACAAATTCATGCACCGAAAGTTTTAAATTATTCATTTTAATTATTCATACACCCTTGGTTTGAAAATAAGCACTTTTCAAGCATTTTTTAAGGTTGCAAATTAAAAAACAAGCATTCAAAGTTGTTTAAAGCATTTTCAAGGAATATCTTAAAATTCAAGAACTTCTGAAGAGAAGGTCTGTATGAACCCAGTAAATGAAATACAAACCAGTTGAAGTTGTACACCCATTTCTTGCATTTCTCCCTCCAATCTATCAGCATAGGCTTGTTCTAACTCTCCGATAGCTATCTTAGCTTTACTATGCCATCTTGCTATACCATTCATCATTTTCTTTCTTGGACCAAATAATCTACAACAATATTTACATAAAGTATAACAAATAATGTTACATGGATTGTATTAGTGGTGTACCGATGATCGGGAATAATTGATTAATCACTTGTTGGAAGCTTCCGATTCTGATAATCGATTAAACTTTATCAGAATCGATCATCAGCACTTGTATTGGACACTGTCAAATTTTGTTTAAGTGACAAAGGTACTGCTACTACACTAGTCATGAGAACTAGTCAATTGATCATTTATTTTTGGAGGTATCTTTGATTTTTTTTGTATTTGACTAAAAGAAACATATTTCCTAGTCCATAGTACATATATTTTATAAGGATTCACAGTGAAACATGCATGCAAAGCAAACTTATCAGGAACCGATTTTGATAGGAAGAATCGCATCGACAACAGAAACCGATTCCAACTGATGCATCTTATTCATGGGTGAAAGGTGTACGTTTTGAAAATACTGAAACAAACAGATTTCCTATAAATTAAATTGAGTAATTTATTTTAAAAATACTGAAATCATAATAAATACTGAAAACTTTCACCCATCCTTATTGATAAATTTTAATCATATGGCGGTGACACATACATCAACCTGGCTCATTTCAATAGTTCCTACACTTTTTTTGTACTCAATATTTATAATTGAGAGCTTAAATCAGTGGAGTTAATGTATGCTTCTCTTTGTCACTGACAGCAAAATAAAAATTTACAAATTACATCATTTAATGCAGAGTGTAAATATTACATGTAGCTCTATATCAAGTTGTCTTCAGTAACTGAGTTCAAACAAAAATCAGACAAAATGATTTTTATAAGTTCCAAGTACAGTGAAACCTCAGAAAACTGAAAACCCTTTGGACCACACAAACAGTTCTGTTTTTAATTTGAAAACTAAGTTTCTGGAAAATCATGAACAATAGATCACAAATATTTGACTAGGCATTTTTATGAGAGTCTGAGAGTTTTGTAAAGAGTGTACTTTCAGCTTCATGTCACGGCACTAACCTGTTCACATTATGGGAAGAAGGATATGTAAGTGGCCGGATAGCTCAGTCGGGAGAGCACTCGCCCTGTAAGCGAGGGGTCCCGGGTTTGAGTCCCGGTCAGTCTGCATATTTTTCTTTCCGTGACATTTATAATTCCTTAAAGATCTGATAGACTGCTAAAATATAATAAATGTTGTCCCTTTCCTCAATGCCAAAAAATTAGAGGTAAACACAATTCGCAAAGTTATGAATAAATGCTCCAAGGAAAATACAAAGTCTTCACAAATACTTTGTTTAGAAGATACACTATATAAAAGACAATACATACTTGATGCCTATTTCTTTGAGATCATTATCTGTTAAAGACAAGAAAACTTGTAAATCAACATCTTGTTCTTCAAATGTTGTCATATATTTACTTAGACCTAATTGTTCTAATAAACTGGCTAAATCTAGTGGCATACAATCTTTCTGTAATAGAAAATGTAATAAGATCAATAGAGCTGTTTTAGAACTCAAGTTAATGTTTTTTTTCCAGCAGTGCCCTATCTACCTGCCCAGAACAAAGTTGAAATAAAAATGTGTTTACACAGAACAATAAGATTTAATGTGGGTCACATGCTTTTCAGCTACAACTCTGTTCTGAGCTGATACATTTGGTACTAATGAACTTTTCAGCTGGAAAAATCTTTAAATTAAGAGTTCTGAGTATGAGCTTTTAGAGCAGTGGTGTAAGGATAGTTTGCGTGTTTCAAGGTTTGATTGATTCCCAGATAAACACAAAGAAATAAAATTTCTGTTCAATAAATAGAAAATATCATGACCTCATAGTAAGAGGTTTAACAGCAGTGGTTCAGTGATACGATGCATATTTTAGGGTTTAGTTTTTACTAACTTATATAAGCCCGACATTTAAACATGTTCTTACAACTTAGTTTAACCAACTCTTGTAACTGCCTCCTGGTTACTACATGTAATTATTTATCTAAAAAAAAAAGTTTCTTGCCTCTTCTAAGTGCTCCTGTGGGAATGACAATCAAACTGCTGAACACCTTCTACAAAATTGTCCTCTCCTAGAACAACAGAGAAGAGCGGTGTGGCCAGTGGAGACCGAGTTAAGAACGTACGGTGCGATGGGGGATCTGAAGAAGACGGCAACCTTCATCGATGTGGCCGGCCTGATGTGGTAAAGTGAACAAAAAGAAGCTCAAGGAAACAACAAGATTCTAAATCACAAACTGTTGACTGGTCAATATTTGATTCCAATCCATGTGCTTTAAGTACTCTTTATTTTTGTTTTGGTGTATCAAAACTTGTGCCTTAAACAGCATTATTCTATAACAAATTACATAAAAAAAGTATATATTTATGTCTACAATAATTCAGAACTTACCATTTTCTCTAAGAATACAATATTAGATGATGGATGATCCTCGCTGGAAGCGTGACTAGTTGGCGGAGGTGGATATAACGTTGATGGATTATAGGATTGATTCTGATGGGACATTAATGATGGATTCTGATGTTGATACATATGATATGACAGGGGTGTGGTCACATTAAATCCTGGAGGCGGAGCTTGTACACGTTGTCCTTGGTTAACGTGGTTGCTATGGCTACTTGGTGCGGGTACTACTGACGTTGGAGGATTTGCGTGAGGATTGAGTGACATGCGATTTTTATATCCGTCTGCAGTATTTAGCAAGTTGAGAGCTGATACTGGCGTTATACTGTGATCCCCGACAGAAATAATTGCCGAATCGGCGACAACTGGACTTGTTTGCAAAAATTCTTTTGAAGGTCTTGAGTCGTATTTATTCACATTATTGGCAACTTGTTCGATTAATTCAGCACCAGTGAAATGTTTCAACTCAGGATGATCATGATGATGATGGTGAGATTGTTGCTGTAGTGGTTGTTGTTGCTGCTGAATTGACGATGACGATACATTTAAAATATGTCCTAAATTTTGACCTTGGGATGGTATTCCATGACCTTGATAGTTTATATTATGAGGCATTGCTTGATTAGGGATGATTTGACCTTGCCCACTAGTAACTAAACCAGGATGACCTGGACTAGCCATATTTGGACCTTGTCCACTAGTGACTACACTAGGGTTGGTATTAGAAGGTTTTTGAAACATGTTATCTGTAGTGCTATGATGACTGTGCCGTCTACCTCTGTCATGTGTCCTTGAACTTTGATTATGATTCAAAGATGATGTTAAAGAAGTATGTTCAGATTTTGGTGATTCGGATGGTTTAAGTTTCGGTAAATATTCCGGTTTTATTGCAGCGTCTTTATCATGATCAACGTTCTCTTCCCGTACAGTTTTACTGTTATCATTTATCACATGTTTATCAGTTTGGTTCACATTATCAGCAGGATAATTATCAAATCTATTATCTTGTGATTCAAAGTCATGTTCAGGTATAGGATGTGGATCTTGTACACTATCTATCCATTCTGATACCGAATTTTTCATAACTTCAATTTCACTGACTTTTTCCGTCGTTAGTCTTAACTCTTTGGATTTTACACTGTTACCCTTTTTCTTGTCAATTTCCCCTTTTTTATCAATGTTGTCGGCACATTTTTCATTAGAATTAAAAGTTTTATCGTCCAATGCAGTACTATCATCTTTCTGTACTTGTTTTGCAGGTTGGTCATCAAGTCCGTCCTCGGAGGAACTTTCTCCACTGTTACCATGGTGATGTGAGTCTCCACATGAAGATTCTTGAGGGAATTCATCACTATCGAGGCTATCTTCACGTCTGATACCAAACGCTGCGGCTAATCCACCACTAGACCCAGAACTACTTTTTATCGTCAATGCACCAGTTTTAGAGAATGCATTTGTGTCGTCCTCCACTTCATTGTACTCTGTAATAAAGAAAACATTATCAATGTTAAAGTAGGAGGAATTGCCCCGAAACATTCAAAGTGCAATCTTTCTATGAATATAATGTAAAATGGGATGCCTGTGTGTTTGCAAAAGTTAGTTTAAAGCTCAAATGAATGGATTACTGTGGATTTTTTTTTGGATCGAAAAAATTGAAAAACTTTCCAATATGTGCCAATTACCCATGTTTAAAGTAACACAAAAGTGATATCTCCTCTTCATTATACTAAGTAGTCTGTGGTCATCATAAAAAAGTTTGGAAAATTCTCTACAAGTCATTTATCATGAAGGGTTGTGTTGCCCATAACACAATAACACATTGGGGCCTGGCTAGTATGAGGTTAGTGCACCCTTAGTCCCTAGAATCTATTTTCAACCCTTAATAATTACCACTTTGCCACGGTCTGTTCCAAGGCTGAAACCCCATAGATTCTTGTTTTTGTTATTTGTTTAAGGCATCCCTTTTCATATCAAAAGTTTAAAAATCTAAAAAAGATCTCCCTCTTCACTCTACGTCAGTGATGGAGGTCTGTGTTTTTTTACTGAAGCTGTTCCTGATATGTTTATAAAGTCCTTGTTAAGCATTAAAAGTACTGATATATATTTAGAACAAACCTCGACTACTAGAACTATCTAGTTTATAATCTTCAGGGTTGATTGGTGACGTTACATCTCTATATGATAGTTTCTGTGTTTGTTCATTATCTTCACCAGTAAACGATACATAACCTTTAGGTACAACCACTTCTGAAAGTTATAAATATACGAGATCAAATATTTACAATCTAGAACTCAAAGTTAAAGTTAAAGAGCGGTTTTAAGTCTGCTTCTATATACATGTTCAGCCGACTTTACATTCTTGTACGATAACTCCTGGCCATTGAAATCTCCTTCAGGCAGGTGATCTCTCACAGTACCCATTTACACCTGGGTGGAGTGGAATAATTGTAGGTTAATTTCTTGCTCAAGGAACTAAGCAATGCCTAAAGTGGGGATTGAAGGAGGGCCCTCTTGAGCCCTATGCGCACATCCTACCACTGGACTTCTGCTCCTACAAATACATACAATGTCATAGATGTGAAATTATTTATGGTCTTTGTAGACAGGTTTTTCATTGGCATTAGAACGAAATTGATGGTATTCATATGTCGGTGCAGACAGGTGGTCGCTTTGTACAGGGTCATTATATAGTAATTTTTTAGATAAAGGAAGGGGGGGGGGGCCCAGGGAGCTAAAAGTGGTCTTGTTGTTGCAGGCAGTTAGTCACTCTGTTCAGAGTCAAAATAATTAAGCTATAGTGATTTCTATCAGGAGGAAGTCAAGTGGTCATTGTAGCAAAGTAGTTGCTCTGATCAAGTGGTTGTTAGTACAGATTCCACTGTATTGGATTTTTCCACAAGCACTGACAATGTACATACAACCTTTTCACACAATATTGCTGAAAATCAAGAACTACAAAACTGTTTTCTGTACATAAAATTTCCATGAAAAGGTATATGTTTGGTTTTACTGCAGGTAAAAACATATTAGTTTAATTTCTGGATAAAGTCCATGTTAATGGGGGAGGGTGACTCCAAAACATTATAACAATTAATAAATAAAAACAAGAAATATCTTTCAAAGATACTCAGTGCTATGCAGTGTTAATTTTGTTTGAAGAATAAATAGTCATATTCACTGGTCAGTCATAACGCCAGGAACTTACCATGCAGCCAATGCATAATCAATTAGCATAGTGACCCATAATACACAGAGTAAATAGTTAGCAACTCCTGTCGGTGCTACACACCTGTTTATCACAAATAACCAATGGTACCATACATTTTATCCATTTCTCTACCAGAAAAGGGTTTCATTGAACAAACAGATACAGTAGAGCAAATTGTATTGGTTAAAACCATAGGTAAAAAGTTGACTTAGACAGCTAGGCCCAAAAAAATAAATAAAATGTTACTAACCATTAGATTTCTGTACAGTTGTGTCACCAGTACGTTTAATTAATCTATCAATAGCCTTAGGACCATCTGTTATACTTGGTCCACCTCTAACTGTTTTGATATTATCAAATGTTTTATTTCTTCTACCATATACATCATCTGATGTACTTAGATCTGTCTCTAAACCTATAATATATAGAGGAAGATATTTGTCAAAGATCTATTCTTATTTCACTGATAGAATATTTTGTAAGAAAATTCAGGGCTTTTTTCAGTACTTGGTATTATGGGGAAGGGGCCTTGGGCCTTTTTTATATAGAACGCTTGGGGAAATTTTAGCACAATGTCATAGATACGGGAACAAAAAATCTAAGTTAAACACCAAGTCACCAACTTTGGGGAAAACTGCATGATTTTAATGAAATTTCAAGAGGGGAAGGCACCAGTAAATGGCCCTTGTTATATAAAGAAAAAAGGCCCACAATGTCGTTTTCTAAGTGGAAATAATAAGTTCTTGCATCAAAGTTAACAAATATTCTGTTTTTTCAAGCTTAGATATGTGTTTTGTTATAATATTTTACACAAATTATAATGAAATGTCATTTCTTCTCCAAAATGACGTCATTTATCTTCTGAGTTTTCATTTTTTAACCAATACTTAAATTATTCAAAAAATATCTTCAGTAACATGTACAAGTTTAACAATTACATTTATATCAAGTATTATTACTCTCCTTTCAAATGTTACAATCAATTATAACTACCATAATGCATGAAACATCTGGAATGTAATTAAATAAGGGACTTTAGTCAGTTATTTCCCCTTGCATACTTTTCAAATAGGTAGGTGCATTTAGTTGGATTACTCGGATTTTACCCTTACTTTTCAATGTCAATTTGCCAAAATTAATCCTTAATAACTTTTTTGTAAATCCTTTAATTTGTTTGAAAATCAAGCTAAGTAGTTTTAGGGTAAAGAACTATCTAAATTTAACAACTTCTGTTAATATTTTTATTAACAAGAAAGATATTAGATGAAATATTTTGTTATGCTTACATAGGACTTCAATGATAAAATCTGAGGATTCAAAATGTAAGGACCTACTTACCAATTGGATTGCTTCAGATTTTATCAGGAAAGATAACTGACAAAAGTCCCTAATTGTAATAGTCAAAAACCATTTTGTTTTAACGTGTATAAGAAATGTTGTATGGTAGTGTATGATAGATCATTAACTTACCAGCCTCAGCTCTAAGGGAGGTGATAGGCATCACATGATTATCAATTAAACTGACAATTTTCATGTTACCATTAATTAAAGCTAACGATCTTGCTGTATCACCATTATAAGCTTTAGCATTTACATTTACACCCTGAAATATAGGATACAGTATTACCTCTGCTAATGGCACCTCTAACGAGCGGCAACCTCCGACGAGCGGCATATTAGAATTGCCCCCGTCGATTTTGCACTATGATTTACCTCTAACGAACGACACCTCCGCAGAGCGGTAAACGGCCGTTGAGATAAATTCCCATTGTTATTCTTTACCTCTGTACAGCGACACTAAGTCTAGCAAGGTTAATATTAATAATCGATACTTATCTATGACCAGAAGATTTAAACAATAAGCGATACACTTAATCGTATAATACGACCCTAAAGTGTCATGTTGTTAAATCATTTGACTGACAGGGGTTAATGAACAAGTGACATATGGTTTCCATGACACCAACGAACGGACCTACTTGTAAGATGAGGAGCGCTTTGTTTGGTAGGCTGACGTCATCAAATATTAGTTGTACATATGTCCACCTAGTTGAAGATAGTAAATGAAACTTATTTGTTATTGTACTTATTATTAGAAACTTCGAATGTTATTTGAGATTTAAGAGTCGAATCAAATATTTACTCCCGAAAGACGACGATAATTCATGCTAAATATTATTCGCTTTTAGACATGTATAAAAACAATTTTGATGGTAACAGAAACAATTTCTCTAGTGTATTGCTTTCTTTTGTGTAAAACTAACCATCATGCTAGGAATCTTTAACGGTTTTAATGATTAATTAAAAACTTTATAATCAAATTAAAACTTTTTACTTTTGTCGATCAGCGCCTGCTAATATTCTGCATTTACATTACAGAACGGATAACGGCCAGTTTTCCGTACCGAAAATGGCCGTTTTTCGTGATCGGTAGAAAAAGTCTACCTCTGCAGAGCGGCACCTCTGCAGAGCGGCACTTTTTTCAAACTCCGCCTAAAGTCGCTCTGCAGAGGTTACACTGTAACATTAAAATATAGTAGTATAATACACAGGTAGCTGGATAGACTTCAGATATCTTGAGATATGAAAGGACGATAAAAAAGTTATATTTAAGTACAATCCTGGAAGGAACAAAGTAGCCAATGAGGAGCTGAAACCAGACATTCGGAAAAGTGTTTTGACATTACTGGACATTTGGTCCAGTGATCTCAGAAAAAACACTGGACCAAATCAGGTTTCACTGGACCGGAAGAAATCATCAAAATGTCAATAGGTCATGACTTATCATTACTGTTTTCTGGTTGCTAAACAGTAATTATTATAACTTTTAACTGAAGACAAACATCAAAATTAGTTCAATAGGTACCCAAAAATAAGATAAAAGGTTGTCCTCATTTTAATTATAAAAAATGAAATTTTACTGGACATTTGGTCTGGCTACTGCATACTTTTTCCTGGACCGACTGGAATTTCACTGGTCAGATCTGTTGGACCAGCACTTTTTGGAATGTCTGGCTGAAACCCTTCTGCTTGTAATACAAATTCTCTACTAACTGAGCTTATTGGGCTAATGTAAACAGATTGGAATTCACTGAACACTTTCATTGGACTTAGATTCAGCAAAATGGATATTTTACTGAACCAAATGATAGTTTACTAGACCGAAAAAAATATTTGTGTTTGTTAAAATACCCTGTCCATTTGAATGATTAAGAATAACAGATATCCTTATTAAATCAAATAAACAATGTTCACGAGGAAAATATATCTAAATTATACATAATTATTGTTGTGGTAGTAAAAAGTTGGTGGGTCATTGGTCCACTCACATTCTAAAAGTCCCTGGATCTGTGGACCAACAGCAATTTGAGTAGACTTGGTACACAGGCAAAATCACTAAAGATTTGAACCTATACAGCCTAACTGCACAATATTTTTTTTTTCTTGTTTAATGTCCTATTCAACACATATTTAGGTAATATATACAATGACAGCTCTTCTTACAATTGGTTTCCTGGACACTTCTGTCACCAGTGGCAGTACTAACTAACCCTACCACGAGGCTGAAATCATGTATAGGGTATGACCTACCGCGACCGGGTTCAAACCCGTGATCTCCCGATTCTAAGTCAGACATGCTAACCACTATGCCACAGCCCACAACAATATGATATCCCTTATAAAATAACATAAACGAATATAACAATATACATACGTGTTGTAGAAATAATTGTAATATAATCTCATGTCCTTCTGCAGCAGCTTCCATAAATGGTGTCATACCTACACTTGGTTCACTATAATATATATCAATATAATCTATTTTATGCCATACCTACACTTGGCTCACTATAATATATATCAATAAAATCTATTTTATGTCATACCTACACTTGGTTCACTATAATATATATATATCAATATAATCTATTTTATGTCATACCTACACTTGGCTCACTATAATATATATCAATGTAATCTATTTTATGTCATACCTACACTTGGTTCACTATAATATATATCAATGTAATCTATTTTATGTCATACCAACACTTGGTTCACTATAATATATATCAATGTAATCTATTTTATGTCATACCTACACTTGGTTCACTATAATATATATATCAATATAATCTATTTTATGTCATACCTACACTTGGTTCACTATAATATATATATCAATATAATCTATTTTATGTCATACCTACACTTGGTTCACTATAATATATATCAATATAATCTATTTTATGTCATACCTACACTTGGTTCACTATAATATATATCAATATAATCTATTTTATGTCATACCTACACTTGGTTCACTATAATATATATCAATATAATCTATTTTATGTCATACCTACACTTGGCTCACTATAATATATATCAATATAATCTATTTTATGTCATACCTATACTTGGCTCACTATAATATATATCAATATAATCTATTTTATGTCATACCAACACTTGGCTCACTATAATATATATCAATGTAATCTATTTTATGTCATACCTACACTTGGTTCACTATAATATATATCAATGTAATCTATTTTATGTCATACCAACACTTGGTTCACTATAATATATATCAATGTAATCTATTTTATGTCATACCTACACTTGGTTCACTATAATATATATATCAATATAATCTATTTTATGTCATACCTACACTTGGTTCACTATAATATATATATCAATATAATCTATTTTATGTCATACCTACACTTGGTTCACTATAATATATATCAATATAATCTATTTTATGTCATACCTACACTTGGTTCACTATAATATATATCAATATAATCTATTTTATGTCATACCTACACTTGGTTCACTATAATATATATCAATATAATCTATTTTATGTCATACCTACACTTGGCTCACTATAATATATATCAATATAATCTATTTTATGTCATACCTATACTTGGCTCACTATAATATATATCAATATAATCTATTTTATGTCATACCAACACTTGGCTCACTATAATATATATCAATATAATCTATTTTATGTCATACCTATACTTGGCTCACTATAATATATATCAATATAATCTATTTTATGTCATACCAACACTTGGCTCACTATAATATATATCAATATAATCTATTTTATGTCATACCTACACTTGGTTCACTATAATATATATATCAATATAATCTATTTTATGTCATACCTATACTTGGCTCACTATAATATATAGCAATATAATCTATTTTATGTGATACCAACACTTGGTACACTATAATATATATCAAAATAACTACAAGGTACAACTAGTGCTCAAATTCAACAAAAATAAATGTAAAAAATTGTTTAATTTCAACTAGAAAAGTGAAAAAGTCATTCACATTTTTCTCTAAATTTTAATTGCTATTACTGTTGAAATAGCTGCAAGATAACATCCAACATAGTACACCACTGGCACCATTAGACTAGAAATTTTGTCTTTGGCAATACAGATAAGTAGTTAAAATAATATTAGTGATTTATCTAGACGCTTCATTGCTAACTTAAAAGTGCTTGACAGCAGCCTAACTTGAGAAGGGAGAATGGCTGTAAAATCATATCATGTTAAAATTCCATGGAGCATTATATGTCCCAAATCCTGGATTCAAATTCAGATATGCCACTCACCGAGGTAACTAAACAGTCTAGTGTGCTCATGATGGGAGCAAGTAAGTAGCATAACAAAGCAATAAACTTATGGACTATTGGAACATTCAAGGTAGTGTAACACAACGGCACGCTGCCAGAACAATAGAGAGTTCTGTAGTGGTTATCTGACCAATGAGAGCGTGACTGATCACCACGTGATCATTGATACGGTCTGGTGGCCCGCAGCGTGAGTTAGTTCGGAGAGTTGCTTTCCAGCTCCGGGAGAGAGCGGACGTGTATTTGTAAATATGTTAGCCAGTTAAACCTATATCAATAATAAGTTATTAAAATATGATGTGTGTTCGTTGTTATATTGTTGGTGATTTTAAGGTACTGAGTTAGTATGTGGACAGTGGACAGGTAGTGCCACAGCAGTAACTACACCCTAATCATTTCTTACAAAGGCACAAAAAGCAATAAAACTAAATCATACTACTTACACAGCATTCATGTTAGCTCCTTGTTTTAATAGAAAACTGACCATATTTTGATGACCTGAATACGTAGCATGAAATAGTGCAGTCCAACCTCGGGCATCACGAAATTCTAACTCTGCACCTTGCTGAAAAATTTATAAATTCATAATTATGCTTTTTATTTTCCCAAACTAATATTAAAAGAAGCACCTGGCTTGCTGAGTGTAAGTTGATGTACAGATTTTGTCTTGACTTCACAAAATCTGCATTGATTGAGGTGATTGAAAGCTGCCTGTGGATTTATAATGAAAATATGTTTGTGTCAATTCAAGAGCAAAACCATGGCAATGTGAGCTTGTATGAACCTTTGAAATAAAATAGTTTATAATAGAGAAAGTGGCCACTAATTGAACTTGGGTAAAAAGCGATCATTTTTAAAGTAATATACTTTATCATACGTAATTACATTTTTTGACTCATAAATGCGCCAGCCATCTATGGAACAATAAAGTTTAAAAAATAAAGTGAAAGTTTGAAGTCTGCTTTGTAAACATGTTCAGCAGACTTTATAATTTTTGTAGAATATCCACTGATCATTAAAATCGCCTTCAGGCAGGTGACCACTTGGAGTGCCATTTTACACCTGGGTGGAGTGAAACAACTGTAGGTAAGTTTCTTGATGAAGGAAATTAGCAATGCCCCATGTGGGGTTTGAACCAGAGACCTCTTGGCCCCTAAGTTGGCATCCTTCCACTGGACCAATGATCATAGAGAATTAGTATAATAGACTATATCCGGAATTCAAATATTGGGTTTTCCCCTCCAGTACAAACAAACTTTCATAGTAACAATGAAAACATGTGTACAAAGAACAATAGGATTTAATCCATAGTATGTGCTATTCAGCAATTATGTGTAGAAAACTTTGTTTGTACCGGCTGTGCACAGACAGAAAAACCTATAAATTTGAATTCCGGATCAGGTCTATTGAAATAATATTCTAACATAGGCAAATGCATTTTCACTGAATTCCGGATTAGGTCTATTGAAATAATATTCTAACATAGGCAAATGCATTTTCACTCTATATTTAACATAACATCATTCTATACTTTAATATTGAACACATACATGGCTGTTATATTTAATCCCTTCATTTATAAACATATTGGGAAACTTATTCACTTTCAATGTTAGAATAGAAATAACATAATGGTTTCCTATATTTTGTTGTTGAATGACCCATAGACACTTGTTTTGATGCACTTATTAAACAAGTAAATCTGTGAGCTAATGCTCACTAGTGATACCCCCGCAGTGAGAAATATGACTATCATAATGTAACTTTCATTTAACGAAATCTAAAAATATGCGACAAACAGGAAGTAGATGAGCAAGGAGCATGAAATCGCTTTACACCACATGGGACTATGGGATGAAGCAATATGCAAAGTATTAGGCTGCTGCATGTTATAGTTGCTGAGAAAACTGCAACGGAAATTTTGTGACGGACGGACGCACGCACACACGCACGCACGCACGGACAAGGGTAAAACAGTATACCCCCCCTCTTCTTCGAAGCGGGGGTATAATAAATCATGCTAAAGCACTCAATATTTAATTTTGGCACTTTAAAACTGGTGCCAATGTTTCATTCAACAACAAAATATAGACAACACTGTACGATATTTCTTAAATAAAATACTTACACCACACAATAGTCTCCCCACTCTATCATTACCACAACTAGAAGCTAACATTAATGATGTTTCTTTCTTCTGATTTCTAAGGTTTACGTTACAACCATTCTCTAGCAATAAACTGACAATAGATTCATGTCCTATATAACATGCATACATTAAAGCTGTCCAGCCTCCTTTATTCTTCTTATCTATATCAATTTTACCTCTGAAAAATATATGCATATTTATTTGTTTGTTTTGTTCTTAATTACAAAGACAAATTTAATGAAATGCGAATACCATTTTTTACTACTATGCCCTTGATATAGAGAACCCAGAAAAACATATTTCAAACCATACTTTTGTCATTGGCCTAACATCAACAAATTTCAACAACTATTAAATTCAAAAAATAATAAAATACAAGAAAATGTTTCAAAATTTATCTTTTACTCATTCAAATTAAGAAATTAATCATACACTGCTACATTGCTTCTCTGATAACTTTTGTATATTTCATGTCTTTGTATAAATGTGATTGTATTTATATTACAGGGTATGTTTAATTGTATTGCTATAAATGTTTTTTTATATTTTATGCAATAAAGTTATGTTATGTTAAAAACAAAAAACAAAAAATAATGAATACACAATGGATATATGAATATAAATTCTAATATATGCTTGAGTGTTTTCACTTGTTGCTTATTTTATATCTGACAAGCACACAGTATATGTCACATTCAGTTGATCTACGCTATATTAATATGTTCAAGACACAATCATGAATAACATGCACTATCTCAAAAGTCAATACATGTAGCTTGGAAAATCTGATTTAAAAGAAAACATTACCAAATTTGATTATGGAATATAGATTCCATAAATAGTGTTAAAGATAAAAGCTTTGCATTGATTGGTAAACTCAAAGGTCATCTGAATATGACCCCAGTGCAATGTCATGAGATCCTATGATGTACATGGAGCTAGGGTATATCACTCATCATAAGAAGAAATATTTTTACAATCATTTACCTTCTTATATGTGTCTCAACACAATCATACAATCCAAGACTTGATCCAGTATGAAGATCTAACGGAATCGGTTCAAACTCTTCTTTCGATCCTTTATTGCCTTTCCATACTGATAAACTACGATTTAATAATTCATTTTCTGACGTGTCATCAGAACCCTCTGTCTCAGCCATCACTTCTCTTTAACTTCTATCAAGTTTCTATAAACACTTTATTCACTGAAAATAGCAGAACCATAGTTATTGTTGTCAGACACAGAAAAGGGAAGCAAGGCAGATTCTGACAATTCAAGCAGAGGTTTTCTTCTGCCTTATCCTGATAGGTCCAGGTTCTTAGTGTCACAGGGTAGAAAATATGCAGTCTGACCCGGACTCGAACCCAGGACCTCTCACTTACAGGGCGAGTGCTCTCCCGACTGAGCTATCCAGCCGCTACATATCCTCCTTCCCATAATGTGAACAGGTTCATGCCATGACACACTATCCCCACAAACTGGAAATTCTGTCTCGTATTTCAGAATTCCAGGCCGTTTAAGGAGCATTTATTTTGTTACAAGCATTTCTCAACTGACCACGTAATTGTCATGGTTCCATGTTGGGTGCCAAACATCACAGGGTAAAACAAAATATGCAGCCTGGCCGGGACTCGAACCCAGGACCTCTTGCTTACAGGGCGAGTGCACTCCTGAATGAGCTATCCAGCCGCCTACATATCCTTCTTCCCTTAATATGAACAGGTAAGTGCTGTGACATAAGTAAGTGAGACCTAAAGATTCCAAAGGCTGTGATCGCGATGGCCACCATAGGCTGTTACATTTAGCTCGATATATCTGTCATATAGTAGTCTGAGCACTGGCTGATTTGGCCTGTCTAGTCAACTAGATGTAGATTGCAATAATACATTACAGCGAATACAAGTTCAACAGAACTTAAACAGCATCCATGATTCCTTCTTTGGAAGATTCAAATTCAGATTATGGTTACTGCTTGAAATATATCCAATATAGTAATCTAAAGCATTGTTATGAATGGTAAATAAAGCAGCTACCTGGAGCAGTGTATCTTGCAGAGAAAATATGGTTTACCAATTAAATTCCAACTAGGCAATTTGGATTGAAAGTAATTCTGGAAACAGTTTATTGCTAAGTCTAGAAGTATCAACATACCACAAAATAAAAAAATTGATTGAAAACAAACTGACAAAAAAGGAGAATGCATCAGGTGTACATCATACTACATGCATAGATGATAGAATGACAATGAGAACCTTGGTCCAGTTTTTAATGAAAGACAAATGAACGTGACAAGGTTAACGCTGGTAACTCAATCAATGGAATATTTTATGAATGCAAAAACAAAGTTCAGTCAGCAAACTTACAAACAAAAGTGTATGGTTAGATCTATTCAACCTCTACTCTTCTGTAGAAGTCAGAATCACTTCTTGGAATTTAGTTAACACATCCGAATGCATTTGTCCGAAAATATTCAATCATTTTTCGGATATCTTCGGTGTTTTTTTTCGGGGATTTATTTACCAAACTGAATAAAAAAATACCAATGATTACCTCCCTTTGCTATTTATTTTAGCTGATCCGTACCTCAAAGTTCATTCTGCAAAAAATCTAAAAAATAACGAGTGAAAAAACTAGGATATTGGCAATACACGAAGAAAATAAAACCAATGTTTTTGTCTTCACTTCCAAAGAAACAATTCGTTACAATAACACAAAACAAAATAAAATTTATCACACATGATGTAATATAGTGTGTAACTGTAAGTGTATTTTTTTATTGTTTCATTGAGCTTTTATTTTTCATATTTTTGGACCTACATCATTCATGATGGGTGGGTGGATGGATGGATGGATGGATGGATGGGTGCATATGCAGATAATCACGGATTATCCCGGAAAAGTTGGAAATCAAGTATTTTATCTGATTATTAAAGCACGATCCTTATGGTTAAATATGTTGATTTTGTAAATGAAAACGTAATAGTTCGGTAGGAATTCCCGATAAATGTACGTTTTAGAGAAAATATAAATTCTTATAAACTATCTAAAATATAAAAAATTGTGTTTTCCGTGAAAATCCGTTATTTTGTTGAAGGTGGTCGCATCCAGTAAACGGTTAATATTTTTTTTCCAAAAAAAATGAAAAAAATGTTGTTTTTTTGTGTGAAATTGTAATAGAAATAATGTGTTTACAAGCATGGGAAAGCGTATTTTTAGCATTGTCTTTTATTTCCTTTGTTAAAGCCCCATTATGAATTGTAACACTTTTTGGACTGCATAGAAAATATACTTTTTATGTATTTCACCCTAAATAATAAACAAGATTTTTTAATAAAATGAAAATATGACCAATCTGATTATTACAATGTGTCGCTTTTATCTAGACGAAAACACTATTAACAATTAAAAGTGTTTTCGTCTAGATGAAAGCGACACATTGATTGGTCGACACAAAGTTCATCTCGACGTGACCTTGCATTGAAAAAGTAGAGATCCAGTACGACAACGCTCTACAGGATCTCTGTTTACGGAGATTGAAATATGACTTGAATATTTTTATGCTATTTATTGCATTTCAAAGTGAAAGTAGATTGAAACTGAATGTAGAATTTGGTTGTCAATACTTGAAACAATAGTTTTGATCATAGTATGTTTAAGATAAAGTCTTATTATAGAAACAAACTGCTCTAAGTTACATAGTTAAGCTCTAAAACTATTTTGGATTGAAAATCAGCATATAGATGAATAATTATATAGTGTGCTCTTAGAAAAAGAACCCAACTTTTTTTAAAGAAATGGACGCCTTGTCAAACTCAAATTTAAAAAAAGCAGAGTGGTTCGAACAGTTTATTGTGTCCCTAATGCATGTTATAGTTTGATAAATTCATGTTTGTAAAACAGTTTTCAAATTCAAGTCTGTTGTAGATTAATATGTCTCCATATTGTGGCTTTAGATAAAAAAAACCTCTTAATTTTGGGTCATCTCAATCTGATTAAAACCCGATCTACAATTTTACCGCTCGCATACTCGCTAATGTAGATCTGGCCTTTTCCAAACGAAGGTCACGTTCAGGTGACCTTTTCTCATCATAATATTCATGACGAAATTGTTATGATACGTAACTTGTTTACATCGCCTACGTCACGAAATTTGAAATGAGCCGCCCAATCGCAGCCTGTGAATATTACCGCGGTTAAATTAGCAAGCAAAACTTGGTCTAAAAATAGAAATTACGAAATCAAAATGTGATTAATAGTGTTTTCGTCTAGATGAAAGCTACGCATTGATTGGTCGACACAAAGTTCATCTCGACGTGACCTCAAAGGGAAAAAGTACAGATCCAGTACGACCGTGGTCTACTGGATATGTGTTTACGCAGATTGGGGTCATCTCTGTACTTTACATGATACAATGTGTATAAATCATTTCTGCCAAACTCATATGATTTTTAAACATATTTCTTAAAACCAGACACCCTATGATATGTTCGTGTCTTCATTAATTTCAGTTGGGTTTATTATTTTATCAGATTGGTCATTCTGGTAATTGGATTTACCCTTTGTGGTTCTTCAATCTCCGAAATCTGAAATTTTCATAAAAAGTATCAAAATGACTGAGTTGACTCAGTTGATTGAGCAAGAGATACCGGATGGGAGGCAAAACCTTCAAGAAAACTTCAATAACCTGGAGAAGGTTGCCCAGTATTGCCAGGAAAATTATATTACGGTATTTGTCCAACTTCCTGTTTACTGTCAGTTACCCCACCCACCAATTAACACTGTCAGCAAATGTTATTGTTTTGTTTTCTGAATGGCCATGTTGTCATTTGATTCACTTGGTTGAATTATTATCAGAATGATATCTTTGTTTAGAAATTGTCAGTTTTTCGTGTAAATGCTTATTTCACTTGCCACTAATTAGTCATATTTCAATTTTAATTGGATCTGAATTTGTATGTATGTTCTTGGCAAGACTTGGCCATTATAATCAACCAAATTCAATCCTTTATTGTGTTTTAAGGGGTATCAATAGTTGTCTACTCATGATTATCGTCAGCTTTGTGCACTGATAGTTAGGGCAAACGAAACCATGGCTTGGATTCTGCTCAACTTTCCAGGACGCGTCTCCGTTGCTCCAAGACGAAACGGGAAGAGAACTCTTCCAGGCACGCAAGCGCAGTTGAACGAACGGTTGGGTCTATCATCCGGATTTCGTCCCCGTATCACTACACCTTGTAATGCACTTCTTTCACAAGACAATACCTATGCACAAGTTAACCTGTACAATATAACATGACTATTGAACTTTAAAAAACTTAACCTGAAGTCATCGGAGTATGGAAGATGCAACACGTAATTCTGTCATTAAATAATCAAACCAGGTCATCTTAACTTGACATTAAACCATTAAATTCAATCTTTAAATGGCATTTCCCTACCTTTGTCAGCTCAATCTATCAGTTATATGTAACTGGTAAAATTCATGGTCAGAACTGAGATTCGAACCCATGACCTCTCGAGGTGGTAAGTGGACACTCAACTTGGTTGCCATAAAAGCATGCTTGAAGGTAAGGGAGTACAAGTGCAGTATTATACCTCTGCTACATGAACCTCTTCCTAAACAGAATTTGTCTTCAAAATATTGAACCAAGTTTGTCTGCGGGATTAATTGCAACCACACAACTCCTAGTGGGTTATTTATGTTGGGTGTTAAATGTTACTTAAAAAATCCATTGTTTGAAATTTTGAACGGAGATTCTAACCCACAACCTCTTGAGTAGTAAGTGGACATTCTACCTGATCGCCATAATCCTAGCTTGAAGATAAGGGTCTGGGAGTACAAGTGTGGTATCATTCCTCTGCTTCATATTTAAGGGCAGTTCTAGTTTGTCACACTTAAGAAATAAATAGTAATTATTATTATTAATTTTCTTCCACGGGAATTTTAAACTTGATACTAGTGGTGTGGTGATCGTAGGTGACTATATTGTCACTTCCAACAGCCTTGCTGTTGGGTTAACCCTTTAGCGAGGCGGTTGAGTGTCTGGCTTACCACCCGGAAGAACCAGGTTCGATTCCCAGTCAGGGCGTATGGTTTTTATTCTTCCAATTTACTTTAATGGCGACGAGGATAATTCTGTGTGCGGGTATATGGCCACTGGGGAGCGGAAATGGCTAGAAATTGCAAGTATGTGCAGTTGATGCCAGCTCCAAAGTGTTAAGAGGGGAAGAGTGTGGTGATCGTAGGTGACTATATAGTCAATTCCAACAGCCTTGCTGTTGGGTTAACCATTTAGCGACGGGGTTGAGTGTCTGGCCTACCACCTGGGAGAACCAGGTTCGATTCCCAGTCATGGCGTATGGTTTTTATTCTCCCAATTTACTTTAGTGGTTAGAATTACAGAACAGTAGTCCTAGCCTCTGAGTCGAGGATTATGGAAGTTCTGTAAACCTTGTTGACCATACCTTGGTAGGCTGCAGTTACAAAAGTTTTAAGCAACTTGGTTTTGAATGTTTTAAGTTAAAAAATATCCATCTTATAAAACTTCACAACTTCAGCCTAGCCAGGTTGGGTTGCCTAAGAATATGGAACTTCCATAATCCTAGACTGTGATGTTTGGATACTTCATCTTCTTTTAACCCCTGTAAAATCTGCAAGCAGACATCAACTACCAGGGCGGATAATGCCTCCAACCGACTTGTTAAAGGCTAAGATGCCTTGAAAATGATCTCTCGATCAAAAGTTTAAAATTTTAAAATCACTAGTATTGAAAGTTCACTTGTTAAAATCCAACTTGTATTTACACTGTACACAAAATATAGTCCCGCTAGAATTTCTGTAGACTCTGGACTGCTACTTTGAACGAGTCCAGGTCAGTCTCATAAACAATAGATCCAGGAAGACGGTTCCATACCAGAATACTCCTTGGAAAAAATGAGTACTTGTACACATTGATGTTTGTACAGATGCTCATAAGTTTCACATGGTGACTGTTCCTCTCGGACCAAGTAGGGTACAAGAAGAAATAAATTTAAATTTATGACTGTTAAAACACGACCCATAGTTGATGCAGCAAATAAAACAAATTTTGTTCTCTTTATTATAAAGGTTATATTAAAAACATCTTTTTCTTATTGATGAATAATTAGAAGGTCTATTATCTTCAGGCCAATTAATTTCTAAATTCTTCAGCAATTTAGAACCAATTATCAAAATTTGTTGATTTGCAATATTGACATATTCTTAAATTAATGTAAATCATAAAAAAAGTTTGGTTCTGTCATCATAGAGCCTCCACCTATTGTTTCAATTTGCTCTGAAAATGAGTATACGAGAATATTTTTGTGATTTCTCACTTAAATTATGTTATTGATAACTTTTTTATGTAAATAAGTCGGGTTGATGACTGCAGGTCAGTGACAAGTATACTAGGGCCCAATAGCCTCAATTTGTATTAAGTAGCTTTCATAATTGTGATTACCCAAGAAAGACAACTCTATTTGATCTGCCTGTTATAAGTATACCATCAAATTATTTCTCTTAGATATTAATCTTGTGTTCTGTCTATGCTATGAGCTTAAGACTCAATATTTTCTATCTGGTCAAAACAATTGGAAAACATTTTGATCTTAAACTTAAAACAAAGGTGTTACATTTACATAATCAACCAGGTACCCAATTATTCAATTTGTTTACATGCTACTGATGCTAGAAAGCTCTGTGTATAAGAAGGTTAAAATTGTATCAGGTAAATCCCTGTATTTTGTTATAATAATCTTTCATCATTAGTGAATTGTGAACTTTTTGTCTTAGAAAACTAAGGTAGTTGATACAAATATTTTCTTTGAAAAAAAAAGGCCAAGGCTGTCTTAACTAATACAAATTAGCCTGCTGACCTATAGGATATTTCTTCATAGTTCATTCTAATAGTCAGTAGAGTTTAGATATAATTAACTCTAAAACCTCCTGGAATTCTTTGACTGAAGCCATAAAATTATCATTGAAGCCATCTCTCAAGACAGATCATTATTGTACTATAATTTGCCATCTAAATGATGTTGAAACTAGTATTAGTACTTGTACTCTATGAATGGAGACTGAATCAGGGCAGCATATTATCAAAAATCTTACGATTATTTAGCGATACTCTAATGAAGGTTTTACGAGTAAAATTAGTCAAACGACGCTTGATAATACGGTACCCTGGTCTCTTTCTAAGATATCAGTTTATAGTACATATTTACTAAGTGTGTAACAGTTGACCCATATATGGGTCAATATTGCAAAGAGATGATTTTTAACCAGTGCGTTTTTCCCTGAACTGGTTTTGTCGTTGTGTGCCATACTGATTTTTTATATCATAGAAAGATATTTCAATTAATGAATAAATGTTAAAATGTGTTGGAAACTTGACGTAATCTTATTGTACTTTAAAATTTTAAATATTTCATCAAATGAGAGAAAATTCTCTACAAAAGTCTGTTTAAAAATATGCATTTTCTAACTTCTAGTCTATTTTACACGAGTCATTAAAATATTTAGATAAGAGATCATTTGAAAATACACGTATGTGCGTAATGTTGATCCAGTTTAAACGAAGCACATGCATTAATTAATGCATCGCATGTCTATGCAAAATTCAATACATATTGAAATATATTGCAATACAGGCTTTGTATATTGCAATGTATTTCAATACAGTTTTTACCTTATTGTTAAAGCCCTAATATTAACCTATTTGAGACATTAGCTTATGTTTTAACTCTATCACTGAATTAATGTTACTGAGTTTTAATCAGAGTCTACCAGAGGGTTTTGTTATTATTAATAACTATACCTATGCGAATGCTATTCTATGAATAGACTATATCTGGAATTCAAGTATTTGGGTTTTCCCCTCGGGTACAAACAAACTTTCACCGTGACAATGAAAACATGTGTACAAAGAATTAATCTATGTAGCAATTATGTGTAGAAAACTTCGTTTGTGCCGGCTGTGCATAGACTGAAAAACCCATAAATTTGAATTCCGGATCTGGTCTATTGTTTTTCACCTGTATAAAAGCTATGCGTTGGATGGTCAACACAAACATGACTGTGACCCTAGGTTGGAAGATCCTGTGACAATGGTCTATGGTATATTATGTTTTCACAGATTTAGGTGATTAGGCCAAACTTAAAAATATCTAAGGGATTCAGTAATCAAACCATACTTTAATGTCGGCCTAATATTATATTTTTCAGGCAAAGGATAAAAAGAAAGCGTTAGAAGAGACCAAAAACTTCACAACACATTCACTGGCGAGTGTAGCTTACCAAATAAACAATCTAGCTACAAATTTCTTAAAACTTTTAGATTTACAACAGAATCAACTTGCTGAGATGGAATCTAATGTGAACCATTTAGCACAGGTATATAATTTATATAAAAAGTGTGTACATCGAATTTATATTTAGCTCACATAGGCACATTCAGTCTACGAAATTAGGATATAAAAGTAGTTGCCCAAACAGATTATTTAAAGAGCAAGTACTATATTTCATTTGCAGGATTTTGGTTGCCCAAATGAAATTGTTGGTTACCTGAACTAAAAAGTGGTTGTCCCGGGCAACCAGACACCCACTAATTTCATAGACTGCACATTGTGTACAGTAAAAACTTCCTTTTCATTCCAGCATTGGCCACTTCTTCAAACACCTAGAAATTAAAAAGCAATTGAAATCAATTGTTTTTATATACACATCTGCAGGATTTATAATGCGACATCGATATCAATGCTGCAATCATATTACGGAGTGAGCATGCTTCTGTTATCTCCTTTTTCTATGACAAACTTTTTTTCACAAAATATTTTTTGTTTTAAAACACAGAAAGGTCACCCTATATAAGAACTCCAGACTTATAGACATTTTGTCAGCATTTAACCATAGTAATACAGTACAACCTCTCCTGAACAACATCTACTGGGAGGGACTAAAAACATACTGCTGTTCAGAGAACGTTGCTCTGCAGAGTTTAAATACAATTGAAATTGCGCCTTAGGGTAATATCATAAGCTGTTGTTGAGCAGAGGATTTGTTTTTTAGAGGCCTGATTTGCAGAGGTTGTACTGTATATTATGTAATTTTTGCTTTTAGCCTCCCGGCTAGCTCAGTTGGTTGCATGCAAGTCTTCTGATCGAGGGGTCATACTTTCGTGGAGCTTGGTCATGAAATTATTTCTGCGGCCATTCTCCCTCCTTCCAGTGATTCTTAATTATGCAGGGCAGTTGTCCGTCACTGACGGAAGTATGTGCTTAGTAGTTGGTTAACAGCTTAATCCAGGGATTTAGCCTTTCCAGGAATGGTGAGTAGGTTGTCTGACCACCGTTATATGACCTATACAATGTGTTGATACAGCGTTAAACCCAAAAAACAAACAAACAAACAAACAATGCAGAGGTTCTTTAGAGGCCTGCTTTGCAGAGGTTATACTGTATATGTACTTTTTGCTTCTTATTATCTACAGACTGTTAACATACATAAAGAAAAAGTTGCTAGACGAGAGATTGGTGTTCTAACGACTAACAGAAGTACAACACGACCTCTAGGTGTTAAAAATGGTATAATATTCCCTGAACATGGTGAAAGACCAACAAAATATCAGAGAAAGAATATAGATTACTCACAGTTAGATGATATAGGACATGGGGTGAAGGTGAGATGTTTGATTATGCTTACTAAATTATTTTCAACCCATCATGATTAGATCTTAATGTGTAATTACTGCTGACCGGTGGTATCCTAACTATGAGGGCTGTAGATTTTTCAGGCCTAGATATGAGGTAGAACTGTTTCTGGTTTCATCTTTCTTTCCAAAAACGTAGGGCGAGGATAGGTAAGCAAATTTGATATAAAAAAATTGTTAGTTGTTAAGTGATAGTATGGGTTATAGTTAGGGTCCCCTATGAATCAGTTCTGTAGTTCTAAATGTAAAAGCTCTCACTAGACGTAACATGTCATGAGTCAATGAATTCTATTATTGATTAACTCATTTTTTGCGTTATTTTGTAATGATGGACAAAAATCGATTTATATGATTAGCTGTAAAAATATTAGGTCTATATATATATACACGTTTTAAGTATGTCTGTGGAATTAGTGACTATTTTGGAACTTGGAAATAGCAGGGAGGCAGGAAAACTTGTCTGGGCACAGCAGAGGATATGATGTTTTGAAATAACTATTTCTGCATTGAGGGGACCAAAAAAGGGAAGAGAAAAAGATAAGCTTTGGTGTCCTGCTATTCTGGTTTCAAATAATCACTTGTGGAATTTGTCCACTGAAGTCACTTTCAAAAACATTTAATCAAGGCTCTGATAAGTTCATAGAAGTACATAAAGGTGATTAAAACTTGACCATCTTAAGATGTACTAGTGGTGTAACCTGTCACCCTGTTACTGTAGAAGGGTTGATCTAGTGATTTAGTTAGATAAAAAGCTTTTTTATTGGTTACAAATTAAAGGAAGTAGTATAAGGGGCCCATTAAGGGTCATATAGGATGATATAAGTGTCTGTTCTATAACATTTTATTAAGGTTTCACTGAAGCGTAATCATTATTCACTTTAAAATATTTTGTATTTTTATACAAGTAATTATTTCTCTATGGTTGTTGAGTTGATAGTCTATTGTACTTCCTTATTAAATAGGGAATGTTTTAAGAGGGATTTATAATGATGGTATCATATATATATAGTGCCATTCTAAAGTACTTGGACAAAGTCCTGTTTTAGTATGAGCTGTTTCACATTTTATCTATGAAAAATTAAAAGTCAACTTATGCCTCAGTCCCATAAAATCATGGCTTGTTGTGGACCCGTACTTGCAGACAGCTGTAGATCGTGGGAAGCCTTGCGTATTAGCGTGACGGTAAGCACGTGGCACAAAACAAGACACCCATACGGAGCCATAGCTGGAAGATATGCAAGTTTAATCCATACTCGGCCCCGATTTTGTTCACGATTTGACTTTGAAACTAAACTGTGTATCCTGGGCTCATCTTACGGACCCTGGTAAAAATGTAACAGTTCGTACAGGTATGCAAGAGTTTGTACGGGTCCTTGCAGAGCTTGATCGCACGGTGCCCTCACGGCTATTTTTATGTTTATGGGACTATAGCTTTAATTAGATTATCAACATATGATTTAAATTATATTACATGAATAATATTTACTTATATTAACATTACTTGTGGTATTCACTATCAGTTTTTTCTCAAAGCTTTATTTGTCCCAGAACTTTTATACGGCACTGTATATTTCTGGATTAGACATTCTCATTACAGAGAAAATGATGTACTTGAAGTTATGGCAGCCATTTTAATATTTTTTTTTGTTGGAAAAAGGTGGGAGTAAATAATGAGGATTTCCAGCTGATTTTGTCTATCATATATTCAACTACAATTAGTTGAGGGAAGTTTTCATGACTTGTCCTGAGGTTCTTTGGCTTGAGAAACAGTTCTTTTTCTTAGTAAAATTTGCTGAAAAAGAATGAAGTTTCATTATTTTGAAAATTTTAACTTTACTACAACAACATTCAACTGATCTTTGCTTTTATAATAATTTATAATATTTATGGAACAACCTCTAACAAAATTGGTTATTTACAGCCTTTGAGAAACACATTCTGTCAAAGTAAGGTGTTTCATTCAGATGAACACTATGATTTGATTGGTCGACACTAAGGTAAACTGAATGTGACTCCCCATCCCTGTGTGATATGACTGCAGACAGCAGTCTAAAGGATGTCTGTCAATGAGTTGTATGTATGTAGTGATTATTCTAGAACTCAAAAAGGGCTGGGAGGCAGAAAAAAGGGCAGGGTACAACAAAGGCTTGATGTTCAAAGTCACTATTTTTTTTTAGGGAGGACCAAAAAAGAACAGGGGACAGAAAAGAGGGCAGGGGGACAGAAATAGGGCAGGGGGACAGAAAGAGGGCAGGGGGACAGAAAAAGGGCAGGGGGCAGAAAGAGGGCTGGGGGACAGAAAGAGGGCAAGGTGACATAAAAAGGACAGGGAACAGAAAGAGGGCAAGGTGACAGAAAAAAGCATGGGGACAGAAAGAGGGCAGGGGGACAGAAAAAGGGCAGGGGGACAGAAAGAGTGCATGGTGACATAAAAAGGGCAGGGGAGCAGAAAGAGGGCAAGGTGACAGAAAAAAGC
Organism: Mactra quadrangularis; assembly: GCA_025267735.1. NCBI lineage: Eukaryota > Metazoa > Mollusca > Bivalvia > Venerida > Mactridae > Mactra > Mactra quadrangularis. The sequence continues at coordinate 52,580,521 of CM046299.1, read as the reverse complement.
AGGGGGACAGAAAGAGGGCAGGGTGACAGAAAAAGGGACAGGGGGACAGAAAAAGGGCAGGATGCAGCACTCTGCTATTCTGCTTTAGAATAATCACTAATGAATGTATGAATATAAATCTATTTTTAGAGTCATACACCATCGTCATCAGCACCATCACAAAGTAGGAGTTCATCTATAAGTAGTGGTAGTTCATCATTAGCTCCGACACAACAACCACCGACTCCACCACAACTTAGAGGTAGTATAGGTAAAGGTGCTGGACAACAAATTCAGGGAAATTATAGGTGAGTTGTGTGACCCCTTTTATTATTTATCTTAAAATCCCTGAATCTTGGGACTAGTGAAATAAGTGAAAATTACTGATTTTTTACAGTCCTTCACTCACAATACTGAAGCTCGAGATTAGTGAAAATTGATTTTCGCTTGTAGAAATTACTTAATTCTTACAGTCCTTAAATTTGACTCAGGCTAGTGTAAATGACATATTTCATATACCCAGGCTAGTTGATAATTTTGCCTTTTGTGACATAAAAAATCAGGCTTTATGCTCAAGGAAATATTAGCCAAAGACTGCGCTTAAGAGGCTAAAGTTGCTGACTTCTAAACACTGTTACCTTTCAATGGTTTTTGGTTCAAGCCCAGCTCTGCACATTCTAAACCTGGAGAAGCAATTTCTATTAGTCATTATTTTTACTAGAGATCAGCAATCAGTTTTTACATCTATAAAACATGAGATCATTAAAATGTTGGCAGAAATGATGTACTTATACGAACAGAAAATAAACATTTTACATAATAATAAAAACTTTATTTGATTACATTAAAGTTATGATTAGTGACCATCACACCATGTGGAGATAATATCATTGTTTTGTATATTTTAGAACACCTGCCCCCGCTGTAGCCCCTCCTACTGTGCCTGGAGGCGGGACTTATGCTTCAAGAGAACAACTACAGAGAGATTCCTTGAAGGGTACTCAGTATGCTCCGGGAACTCCTCCTATAATGATGGGCACACCCCAAATGCCTGCAGCAATGATGCATTACCAAGCTGGTATGGGATCACCATTCCCACCTGCTCAGATGCCCCCAATGGGTGTGGCTAGACCTATGTCCCAGGGAATGGGGGGAGCTATGCCACCACCACCGCCACCCCCTAACATGGTTGGTATGCAAGGAGAAAGAACCTCTCAACTTCAGAGACAGACATCTATTGGTATGTTTGATGTTACTTTAGTTTGTTTGTACAAGATAAGTCAGTCCTTTTAAAATATTAAACATGAAAATTGTAAAATAGTATTTAAGCAGAGATGTTAAAGTCAATGTTTAACAATTTGTTAACATGCTAAATCTTGGTACTTTTGTTCGAAGCTTAGAATTATTACTTGTCCAAAGAAAAGGGATGTTCACTCATCTGCAGAAAAAATCTTCTGACTGCATAAAATCTAAGCTGTAAGAATAAGTTGCTCATGTTCATAGGGAAGTAGAGAAAAATAGGGTTTCTTCACTCATGTTTTAAGGTTTATATTATAGTGTATTCTTCATCCTAAACAAATTATCCATAGCTCAGGATTTATGAATATAATACAATAGGTTAATGCTTGTAAATATTGAAGATGAAAACTGTAGTGGTTGTAACAGAAGACTTCCTTGTTTTAGATGTGTGGTTCATGTTTCCCTATAGCATGATAATACAACTATTATATACATGTAGTTTGTTGAGATAACCTTGTTATGATGTACATGTATGATACAATATTATACATAAATAAACTGCATGTTTATACATAGATATGCATGATATTTGCTTGGTACAGTGAAACCACTCTTAAATGTAAAACCACTCATAATAACAAACTCCACTCAATGGCAGTCTCTTCTTAATATTACTCCCTTCTCAGTAACACCCACCTCTATCAAATGACCATCTCCTTACAACAGTGTGGACACATATCATTCAACAACACTCTCATTTCAACAACCATCACATCTCTCAAATGACAACTCCCTTACAACACCCACCTCTAAATGACATCTTAATGTTCGGTCTCCTTTTCACAATCGCTTTTTCTTAAGATCATCCACCACTCATTCACAGTCATGCCTAAACAGTAGTCCTTCACGCCAACTATCTTACCATTTCAACAAATGCCCATTCTTGGGAACAACCACCTCTCAATAGGCTAGCATCAACCTTAACACATTAGTCATCTTCCAAAAGCAGCCATTTCAGAATAACAGTTAACTTCCAATTTAACAATTCCTCTGTTAGACCCATCTACCAACAACCACCTGTCACAAAGAGCCATCTTGAAAATAACCACCTCTCAATAGCAGCCATTTTTCTGCTACAATAGCTTAACAACTTCAGTTTCTTCCAATTTTACAACCACCTCAGGAAGACGCATCTTCTAACTGCAGCGACGTCTTAATAACAGCTACCAACTTGCAGTGATTTAATCTCACCAATAGTCACTTCCCAATAGCAGTCACCTTACTGCAACCTTCTCACAACGGAATCTTGCTTTATCATCAGCCACAATACATTGCCTTGTGCATTTTTATTTTTCCAGAATATGAGCCATCCAAATCCAAACAACAGTAGTGATTACTCTAAAGCAGAATAGCAGGGCACTGCACCTTGCCCTTTTTGGCTCCCCCCTGCCCTTTTTGGCTCCTCCCTGCTCTTTTCAGCCCCCCCCCCTGCCCTTTTTGGATACTCCCTACCCTTCTTGGCTACCCCTGCTCTTTTTGACTACACCCTGCCCTTTTTAGCTTTTTCATATACAGGTAATATTACTTTGAAACATCAACTCTCTTTTACCACCCTGCCCCTTTTTCTACCTCTCTGCTCTATTCTGAGATGTAGAAAAAATCGCTACAACAGCAACAGTAACTACCAATATCAATCTATTTAGTATGAACCCATATATATGCCCTATATAGAGTGGTTTCACTGTATTTATGATAGAAATTGTAGGGGTGGTTACATATGTTAGTATGTGTTGAGGGATGTTACAAAATTAATGTGTATATCAGTATTTAGTATGTTGAAGTGTTAGCAATAAATAGCATAGTGTCTTATCAAAGCATTGAACATGGATTGATTTTATATAAAAATTATATAAATTAAGTCTATGCATGTGTGATAATAATAGGTTATAAATCTATGGGTCAGAGTAAATCTAGTCTTAACTATATGGAATGGAAGTGGACATAGACTAGTTTTGTACTGACAATACAAATTGTATTTGTTTCATTTAATTATCCCCCATATTTCTACATGTATGTACTGTATATTATTGTATGTAATTACGTAGTTTGATACCCTTTATATAACAACCTTCGGGTCTTGTCTGGAGCTCCATGTGATTCAACTTAGTCAAACCTAAATATATGTCAGCTTAATCAAGATACCTAGCATATAATAAACAGGAATTTAAATTTGGTGCAAGATATATTTATTTCACTTGTGAACTAAAAATATTATATTTTCACTTATGATGACACCACTTGTGAAAATATTGCATCTTGAGCTTACTTTTGGAATAAAAATTGATCTTACACCAAAATAAACTAATATCTTTTATTTATTTACAATTTGCCTGGCAAACTCTCAATTTAACACATTTACCAGACAAGCTTTATTACCCTACAATGAATATATTTTTATTTTACAAACAGGAATGGCCAGACCGTTTTTGATAGAACCAACAGTGAAAGGTCATTTATTGATTTTGTAAAAATATGTTTGCTTTCTTCATTGTTGGTCAAACTTATATTTCAATTTATGACATTATGGTTTCTTTGTCTTGACTATTTCTATGTCATATTTCGCGAACATATTTTTCTTATTTTTTGCATGATATGTTTGTTGTATTTTTTTGCTTCATTGTAAGCACCATGTGCATATCAAACTTACCTGTGTTCAACACATGGTTGGTTTAACATTGTGATCACTTTTTTGTCCGTAAAAGTTGCTAGTGTACTTTTTGTGTATCGTCATGGTGATATGTCATGTTGTCTCAAATAGAATGGAAATTCAAACTATTTTGGTTAACCACAATTTATACGACTCCGTACATTTGGTTTAAAGAGGTGTGATAGGATGTGAAATATCAGATTTTAGATTAACTTTGTATATTATCTGTAAGTTTGTGGAATATCCTGTGATTCCACAAATAGAACTAAATTCAGCAGATGTTGGCTAAACTCTTAAATGAACACCAATGCTGAATGTAGACAAATATAATTTCTAATAATGCACAACAATTGATGACATTTTGGATGACGACACATCAAGTGCATGATGGGAAATTCTTTGTTGCACTAGTTTGATGACATCACATCAAGTGCATTATGGGAAATTTTGGGTTGCACATGTTTGATGACATCACATCAAGTGTGATATGGCAAATTCTTGGTTGCACTAGTTTGATGACATCACATCAAGTGCATTATGGGGAATTCTTGGTTGCTCTAGATTTGATGACATCACATCAAGTGCATTATGGGGAATTCTTGGTTGCTCTAGATTTGATGACATCACATCAAGTGCATTATGGAAAATTCTTGGTTGCTTTAGATTTGATGACATCACATCAAGTGCATTATGGGGAATTCTTGGTTGCTCTAAATTTGATGACATCACATCAAGTGCATTATGGAAAATTCTTGGTTGCACTAGTTTGATGACATCACATCAAGTGCATTATGGGAAATTCTTGGTTGCACTAGTTTGATGACATCACATCAAGTGCATTATGGGGAATTCTGTGTTGCTCTAGATTTGATGACATCACATCAAGTGCATTATGGGAAATTCTTGGTTGCTCAAGATTTGATGACATCACATCAAGTGCATTATGGGAAATTCCCTGTTGCTCTAGATTTGATGATATAAAATCAGGTGTATTATGGGGAATTTTTGGTTGCTCAAGATTTGATGTCATCGCATAAGACGCCAAACTAGCTCAGTTGGTAGCATGCAAGTCTACTGATTGAGGGGTCGTGGGTTTGATTCCTGGGCTAGGCATACTTTCGTGGAGCTTGGTCATAAAATTATAATAATTATTTCTACGGCCATTCTCCCTCCTACCAGTTATTTTTAATTATGTAGGGCAGTTGTATGTCACTGATGAATGTATGCGCTTAGTAGTTAACAGTTTAATCCAGAGATTAAGCCTTTCCAGGAGGAGTGTGCAGGTTGACTGACTGCCCTTATATGACCTATACAATGTGTTGCTACGGCGTTAAACCCAATAAACAAACAAACAAATCAAGTGTTATATAGGGAATTCTCTGTTGCTCTAGATTTGATGACATCACATCAAGTGCATTATGGGAAAATTAAGCTGAAGTATACAGTTAAAACCTTTTAGGATTATTAAATTTATGTGTTCTTGCAGACTACTTATATCAGATCCTTTTGTAAGTCTTCCAGATATACCGTATAAGCCTAGGTTTAGAGATATATTCTGTTTCCATTAAAGTAACAGAATTAGGTAAACTGAATATTGACAGACTTTAAAACCACGCTTTTGCACTTCAGTAAATATTCATGTTACTAGAACTGTGTACCAGTGAATTGTTTAAAGGTGCTCACTCATAGATACTGTTAATTTTGATATTTTAGAATTATGTTTCAATACCTGAAACTATGTTAAGAAAATGAATTTTCAATAATTTTTAGCAGACTTGCCTCAAGATTGTGATAAAATATTAAACGCAAGTTATAGGAAAAATAAAATCTTGACAAGCTAGCTCAGTACTACTGATTAAGTGGTTGTGAGGTTGATTCATAGTGGGGCATACTTTCGTGGAGATTGGTCATGAAATAATTACTATGGCTATTCTCCATCCTACCAATGATTTTTAATTATGCAGGGCAGGTGTCAGTCACTAACGAAAGTATGCGCTTAGTAGTTGGTTAACAGCTAAATCCAGAGATTTAGCCTTTCCAGGAACAGTGAGTAGGGTAGGTTAACTGATTGTCATTATATGACCTATACAATGTGTTGCTAGCGTGTTAAATCCAACAAAAATGGAACAATAAAATCATCTTTACTGTAACTATCTGGGTAGGTCAATTCTGCATTACTAATTCTATTTTTTTTCTATTCAATTTTGTGAGTTTTAACAAAGTTGATATTTTAGTTGAAGTTTGTGACCAAGCAGCTTTAAAGCTATTACTGTTGTAATTTTTTTGTCAGTCCTAATGCCTTGGTAATATAAAGTACTTTATAAATCTATATATATTCTGTAATACTATATAGTTAAATTTAATCTGGTCTCAAGGATGTCTGTTTATAGGAAAGTTTTAATGGTATGCAAATGGACTCTACTTTGTACGACTTAGTTGTCTTCCATTTTAAAAGCTGCCAGACCACAAAATTTCAACTTTGTATCAACTTTTCTAAGAAACCATTAAATATGTATAGAAACATTTTAGAATCAGGAAAGTAGTGTCCTGATAATGACAAGTTGAGTATGGTACTTTAATGTATAAAACCTTACCATGTTATATATTGCATACATTACATATGTACATTTTAGATGGAAACTTTGTCTACTTTTGTTACAGCTTACAACATACAGTTCCTACCAAAAGTTTAGAGACATTTTCACTTTGTAGGCCAACTGAATAGCTTTTAACTATAATTTGATAAGTGTTTATTTTGAAATGCCTCCTAGTTTTGTTTTATTTGTTAGTTATCCTCATAATTATAACTGAGACTACAAAAATAGCAAAAATGCTATGTTCTGGAAAATAAGTATAATAAACATGGTTTTGGAGGCTTTATGATGTCAGATGCTGAATCTTACAAATATGTAGTATGCATGAAATGCGTTTTAATTTTATCACAAACTATACTTAAACATATTAAAAATAATGATTCTACAAAGATAATCATCAAAATTCAAGAATTGTAGTAAATTTCTTTTGTCTCCAAACTTTTGTTGGGTACTGTATATCTTCATCATCTGTGTTGCATAGGGCACCAACAGAAGCCATTTATCCTGATCTGTCTCTGGCATGCAAGAAAACTAATTGTTGGTCAAACATTTTCAGATAACTGTTGTAAAATATGATATAAGATATTAAGAGAAGGTGTATATGAGTAACAAACTCAGTAGTCTAATACTGTAACTTGTAGGTGGAGCCATTTGCATAAACTAACTTAGTGAAAAAACTGCCAGGTGTTTGGTAAATTTCGGGGAATTTTGGTCCCTTAGTCTGAATACTAGGGATGTTTGGTCCCTTTAATGGCATACCAGGGATTTCTTTTGTCCCCTCAATCAGCATACTGTGGATGTTTGGTCCCTTAATCAGCATACTATGGATTTTTGTCCCCTCAATCAGCATGCTGTGAATGTTTGGTCCCTTAATTAGCATACTGGGTATGTTTGGTCCCTTTATCAGCTTACTGGGTATGTTTGGTCCCTTTATCAGCTTACTGGGGATGCTCAGATCCTTAGTGTAACATTATTATCCTCAGGTGAGTGGTAACTGAATGCAGAATATAAAGTTGTATGTTAAGACAAGGAGAATGAAGCATGTTTTACACTACATTGTTTTTGTGCATCATTTATTACAAGAACTGCTACATTTCTTTATATTCTTGTTTGTTTCTTATTTTTGTGCATTTTGTTCACGTATTAACAAACCATAAACTCAGCCAAATAATTGATTTTCATTGACAAATAATCAGTTTTTATTAAAGGTTTATTATGTGCTTGGAAATTTTCTAGTTGCTTGGAAAATTTCCAGTTGATTATTTTTGTTGTGAATGTTTAATTAATGATGAGACTTCACTACATTGTGTTCCTAGTGTAATGAGTCAGCATATAACAAGTATTTACTTCAAGTGAATTAAGAAGAAAGTAGATCAGTTTGGCCCTGACCCATTTGATTTACATTATTATAATCAATTTGATGCAAGAATTAACACAATTTGCGTCATCTCTTTACATAAGTATTACTTTTTTACTTTCAATAATAACACATTTTTATACCCCAGCTTCGAAGAAGAGGGGGGTATACTGTTTTACCCCCGTCCGTCCGTCCGTTACAAAATTTCTGTCGCAGTTTTCTCAGCAACTATATCATGCAGCAGCCTAATACTTCGCATATTGCTTCATCCCATAGTCCCATGTGGTGTAAAGCGATTTCATGCTCCTTGCTCATCTACTTCCTGTTTGTCGCATATTTTTAGATTTTTGCGGGGTATCACTAGTGAGCATTAGCTCACAGATTTACTTGTTTTTCATACATTTCCTTGTTTATAACTTATAACATGTTTTTGTTTATTCTTATAGCATGCACTCTATGTATATGATTCTTTGTGTTATGTTGTACGTATGTTGTGTTTTGTTTACAGAGAATCTACCTCCTCCGCCAATTGATGAAGATTCACCGTTACGGGAAAGTCAAGCTATCAGCTTTGATGAAGGTTTGAGAATTCATCAACTCATTCAGTTTATATCTTAAAGTTTGAAAGGGGCGGGGCTAAATTCAGTTTATATCTTAAAGTTTGAAAGGGGCGGGGCTAAATAGTTTTTGGGAAAAGTGTGGGTGGATTTATGATCGGAAAGGGGGCGGGTACGTTGCTGATAAGTTGGTGGGAATTATTGGGAGGTTATAATCTACTAGGGGGAGGGTTTATAAAATACAAGTTGAAAGAGGGTGTTAAAAGGGCAAAGCTAAGAATAGTGGGTGGGTAGAAGGTCAAGACAGAGTTAAAAGGGTTCATGCTTCTCTTTCAAGTGTGGGTCTCTTGAACAGATCATGTGATAATTTTAACCACACAATTGTCTTGTTTTTATATTCTAGGTAATATTTTCTGTCTAACTCTTGAGGTAAATGACTCATTACTTTAAAAATATTTCATTTTTTTAGAAGATAACGTCAAAAAATGATAAATTGCTTCTATTTATAAAGTATTACTGATTTATCATAAAGAATAATAATCTCGTCGTATTTCCTGTGATTTATCTGTCGTCTGTTGACGTCTGTCAGTTTTTGTCATACGGGATTTGTTGCCCATATGCTGCTTGTTATGTCTATAAGAGAATCAAGTTTTTTAAATCTTATTATAATGCAACCTGTCAGTTTGTTATTTCTAATTAAGAACAAATGAAGTATTGACGTTGAAACGTATGATGTTTAGAAAGGCATTTCTCTGCAATTAGTAATTATTCTACCTGATTTTTTTCCTGAAGAAAAATAATTGTTGTCCATTTACTGTATATGCTAAAATTTCTGCGGGAGAAAAAATCGGAATTTGTTTATAAGAAAATTTGGAAATATTTTTATGCTGACAAAATGTTTGCAGTCTCTGCAAGTTCTTAATACTGAAGATTCTTTTTTGAGATTTCTGTGGGCAATATCACTTTAGTTCAACGGATGACAACAAAAATACAGTTCATGTAAAAATCTCTTTTTTCTACAACGTTTTTCTTAGCAAATTCGTTACATCAAGAAATGAACAATAGTAAAAAACAACAATTCAGAGCCATTTGTCATGATTCTAATGAAAAAGGATAATTGAGCGATGTGTAAAAACCATAAAGCATCAACAACAACAACAACAAAAAACCCAACAACATCTAGATAACAACTGAACTAAAAGAACGCTCTTGGTTAAATATGTTATTTAAACAATTATAAATAATAAAAAAGAAGTGTTAAAATTAGATGATTAACATAAATATGAATAAAAAAACTGTCTAAAATTCTTATTCAGAACTTGTATTGGTAATAATACCGTTTTGACGTTAGAGTGAAGTTGTATAAATATTATCATGTTTAGTATAATCCATTTTTAATTATAAAATCACCATGAGATTTCATCATTTAACAAAAATGTAGTATTATGCGGAGGATCATGTCTTAATGTTTCAAATGTTTAGTGTTTATATACATATTTACACTGTAAATTCAAATCCGTATACGCAGTTATGTTAGTTTTGCTAAGCAGGGTTTTGACGTCAGCTTTCTAGCCTAAGGAGCTTCCTTGCCTTTAGCACCATATGTTCTAAGCAGACATAATGTCTTGACAGCCATTGTGTTTTCTCATGTACGTTTGTTTTGCATAGAGTTAACTGTAAATATGTCAAAATACTTACTACATTAAATATTTCAAGTTTCCGGCCTTGTGGAAGGGTAGGTGAGTACTGGTTATAGACAACGGTCCAGGAAAGCTAGGTTAGGTGCGCTGGACGCCGTGAAATGACCTAAATTGTGTTAAATCCAATAAATAAAATAAATAAATAAAATATTTCAAAATATTTTCTACATTTATTTAATGAAACATTTCAGTCTTTGTTTAGTTACCATGCTAACATTTTATTAGAAATTCTTTCATTAAGTGCCAGACTGAGTTAATGTTTAGTACAACAATATATACTAAATTTAAAGAAGATATGTGTCAGAATTTCCATTTAAATATAATGGATTAATCTTGAATTCTCTTCAGTCTGATCAGGTTTTGTGTCGTAGCTATCTGAAAATAAGCTTGTTTGTTAACTTTATGTATTAGTCTGTTAAGTAAGGCACGATTAAAATAAAGAACTAATCTCACGAACCAATTTATCTTTCGGGAAATGTTAGTGGTAAATAATAATTGGTATTTTAAAAATAGTCTTCATTTTTTTTACTAAGTAGGTGACTGGGTCGTTGACATCTTTTTGTAAAATCTAGGTCATTAGGCCATGGAAGATAATGGTCAATTTTAGGTCACATGCATCTTTATTCATATCTAGGTTACAAAATCATGGACATCTTTGACAAAAATCTAGATTATTAGATCATATACTTTTTCGTTAAAAACAATCTAGGTCAATAGGTTATGGACATAATTGGTGAGATCTAGGATATTGTTTTCATTAGTATTTATTTTTAACCATATTTTGGGATTAAATAAGGTTTTTTAATTAATATTTAATTAAGCATCTGCATAATAATACGAAAATTTTCAAAAAAGCTGCGCCTCGATTTAAATACTGCACATTTCGATGTCGTCATATATAGATGAAAGTGCATTTGATTTTTTAAAATTTAGTCAATTGTTTAAAAAGATATTGGTTAATGATATCTGAACAGATAGAAAGTCACATTACAATCTGCGTAAACACATATCCAGTAGACCACGGTCGTACTGGATCTGTACTTTTTCCCTTTGAGGTCACGTCGAGATGAACTTTATGTCGACCAATCAATGCGTAGCTTTCATCTAGACGAAAACACTATTAATCATATTTTGATTTCGTAATTTCTATTTTTAGACCAAGTTTTGCTTGCTTATTTAACCGCGGTAATATTCACAGGCTGCGATTGGACGGCTCATTTCAAATTTCGTGACGTAGACGATGTAAACAAGTTACGTATCATAACAATTTCGTCATGAATATTATGATGAGAAAAGGTCACCTGAACGTGACCTTCGTTTGGAAAAGGCCAGATCTACATTAGCGAGTATGTGAGCGGTAAAATTGTAGATCGGGTTTTAATCAGATTGGTCACGTTATGGAGATACACACATTGTCTACGAATTTCTGGATAAGCCCTCGTATAGAGTCTTGTTGATATATCTTGTGTTTAAACAAAGGTGAAAAAAAAGAAAGTTTAATTTCTACCAGTTGTACTTTAGTTTTGATTTTGTGTTTAAACAAAGGTAAAAAAGAACTTTTAATTTCTTTCAGTTGTACTTTAGTTTAACAATGATAAATGGTTCAAATAATAACAAATCCAATATACCATCCAATATATAGGATTGGTATTTTATAACATGTTTAAAATTAAGAATTTTTTATAGTTTGTCAAATGTTATTGTACAAATTGACACACGCATTCCTTTGATACTAAACATGGCATTTACAGGCCACTCTAAAAGTTCCATGACGAATGAAATTTTGTAAATAGCTGATCATTAATGGTGCAAATAATTTTGTATAATTTAAGATTATTCGTGTAACATACTTTGCATCGTATTTTGATAAACTAATTAATACTGATTTTGGAATTTATTTAGATGACTCTTGTTGTTTTATCGGTAAATATGAATCCGTTTATTCTAAAAATTGGATTTAATTCAAGAACTTATGGAAGACACTGTATAGATTATACACAATGGAATAAGTGAAAATAACAGACACAGAAAAATCACAAATAACTGACTGAAAATTAATAACAGACGTAGTAAACAAAGAAGACGAACGGTATAATATTATCTGTTTTGTTTTAATAAACTGTTTACATTTCCTCATGATGTTTAAAAAATAAGATTGAAGTGAATTTAGACTGTGCATATAAATAGTATAAAATAAAGACATTTGTTAAGAAAAAAATCTTATACTATAGGATTAATTTAAAGATTTTATAATTTATACCAACAAGCCCATTTTCATGTTTTTTATTCCCTTTGGGGAGAATTTAAACAAAGAGGTTTGTTGTAATAAATCACCTAATCCTTGAATATTAATAAGTTTTAATATTTATACTGTAAATTGATATTTAATAAATGATATCAAAATTCCAATAAATAAGTATAGACGACATATTTTTAAACTTTATTATTCTAATGTAAAAGTACATGACACAAAATGACATGGTAATGTTGATATAGATACAGTACCCACAAAAAGTTTGGAGACATTTTCACTTTGTTGGCGAACTGAACAGCTTTTATCTAAAATTTGATTATTGTTTATTCTAAAATACTTATTAGTTTCGTTTCATTTTTGATTATCACTTAAATTATAACTGAGACTACAAAAATAGCATAAAAGCTATGTTATGAAAGTTACAATGAGCATGATTTTTGAGGATTTAGGATGTCAGATGCTGAATTTTATAAATGTGTTGCATTCAAGAAGTTCGTTTTTATTTTGTCACAACCAATACTTAAATATATCAAAAGTAATGATTCTACAAAATTAATCATCAAAATTGAAATATTGTCGTAAATTCCCTTTGTCTCGAAATAACAAACACAAATAAATATTATAATGACTGAATACAACATATTAAGTAAAATACTTTTGTAAGTAAAACAAAGTAAAACCACTGAACTTGCCTTCTTTAAAAGGCAAAAAACAAACAGAAATAAATATATATTATTGCATTATAATATGTTTCTTTATAGGAAGTCATTATGTAACATAATTGCATGATATGTGTGTGGTTTGGTATATGTTGTTGCTAAATTGGATTATGGCTTTTTACGTTGTGATAAATATGTATATTGTACTACTAATTGTTGTATGGTATAGAATATGCATGATAACTATGCTTTTACTAATTTTACCGGGTATAAATTATTTGCATCAGAAGAGGAATAAATAACTAATCACGCGCCAAGGGGGCTTTACAACGCTATAAAATAGCTAACAGTCTAGGAAGTATAAAGAGACTTTCAAATAGTTTTAAAAGCTCGTCTTAAAGCTAACCAGTATAATCATGATTTTCTGTTTCACAATTTATGATAACATTATATATAGACTTGTCCCTGATGATTTTTTTCACGATTGGCACCTTTAAGAAAATAACACCTTAAGATAAACCATAGTTTCATATACAGGAATATATATATATATATATATATATATATATATATATTTAAAAGGGGCTTATTTAAGGGTTATTATTTTAAGTAGACTACATAACCAGTGGGTCTTTATAATTCTTGTTCAGGAACAAAATACTTTCTTTCAGTGCCTCTGTAGTAGAAAATGTGACCTATTTAAAATTACGCTACAAGAGCTTTAAGCTTAGTTTGCAACTAATCTACAGCTTGACTGTTGTCTGGCATGATGTTCTATTTTGAAAAATTCTTTGTTTCGCCTTTACTCTTTTTATGAACCAAATTTTTATGAAAATGAAAAACATGTATAATATTGAAAAATTTACTTGGCGTATTATTTGAATGCTATAATCAAGGGGGTTGTAGATTGATTGCTTGATAATCGTTACCTTACCTTCCTCATGTCTGTCTCTTGATTTTAACTGCCTCCTGCCTCCTCAACAAGTAACATATTTTCGGAACAGAAATGAAGATGGTTAGATGACATGCTTCTGTCATTAGTGGTTAGAATACATGCTTATGTAATACCCTTCACTGAAATATTTTTTATATTAAGGCTTCAGAAATTTCTTGATTTTGAGCAATTTCAACTTTTGAAATCCATTTTTACCCCAAAATTATAAAATGGTAGTTAATGATTATCAGGCAATTAATTCATGATGACCTACAATCTGGTTCCTACATTGTTGTTATCACACCAAGATTTCAAATTCCGAATGGGCGACAACAATGTCAATTTTCCTCCATTATAAAGGTATACGTAGAATTTGCTGGTCTTTTAGAAGGGTAAGTGAGAACTGGTTAAAGACAAGGGTCCAGGAAAGCTTGTCACTATCGACGCATGGAAATAATTGGGTTGACACAGCGTTAAACTATATGAAAATAAATATATACAAATGTACATGTATAAAGAAAATGAACTGTATTTAAAATGAATATATAATATATGATAGGTTCTCCTCCTCCACCACCACCACCACAGTTTGACGATGATGAAGGTGATGATAATATAGATATAATGAATCAAGCTAACGAAGATCCATATGCTGCTACTGGTCCAGAAATGTTTGCTAATATGGTAGTACCAGAACAGTATCTAGAAAAAGGTACGTTTTCTGTATTATTTTATATTCTTTCTAATCTTTCCACATTGTGTTAGTAAGTCCAGTTCCTACTTCTGTTCTTTCTCTTGGAATGATTTCATTTTGTTTATGTCTACTTGAGTTATGAAAAAAAAAGCTGAAATTGCATTGTGTTATATGGAAAATATTACCCTCGTGGTAGGGTAATTTAGAACTGGTGATAGAAAAAGTGTCCTGGAAACCTATATAGTAGGAAGAGCTGGCCGTTGTATATATAACCTCAATATGTGTTGGATACGACGTCAAAAAGTGTTTGTTAAACCAAACGAAAACGACTCTAATGTACCTGTGTATTTAATTTCAGTTATTGCTATCTATGACTATTTTGCTGATAAAGAAGATGAGTTAAGTTTTACAGAGAATGCTGTTATATATGTACTGAAAAAGAACGATGATGGTTGGTATGAGGGAGTTTTAAATGGACAAACTGGTTTATTTCCTGGAAATTATGTTGAACCGTGTATGTAAAGTAGAATTGTGTAATTGTGTTTCGAAAAATAGACTTGTGGAAAAGTTGTGTCTAATATTAGAACAACTCGTTAATTTCCTGGATATTTGAATCTAAATATACACCATGTTTGTTGATATTCTGGAAATTGTATCTGAAAATGGACATTTTTTACAAAGTGAAAATGTGAATATTAAAACCATGTTTGCAAACGTATTTGTTTATTATATGCAATAATGTATGTTTGATTGTAAAACACTAGATAATATGTTGGATCTTGTACTTAGAATTATGTCAACATTTATAATTGAAGAAATACTGAACTAAAATTAGAATTATGTTAACTTATATTACTGAAGAATGACTAACCTGAAGTTACCTAAATGTACCTACTTCTTTTCTTGTCAATTATTCAGAGCCAGTATATACTATGTAAATATTGGTTCAATATTTTTCTGTCATGAATTATGTATTGTATATTCATCAGATTTTTATTATTTCTTACCGTTCTCATGTCCTTTATTATCTTCATAAATATCTTGGATTTACATGAATCACATATTGTGTGACTTAAGGTTTTGAAATGACGAAATTTATGTATTTAGGTTTTCCAAGTTACGAAGTTTATGTCTTGGGGTTTTACAAAGGTGAAATATTTCGTGATTAATATTCATACATACTGATGTATTTTGGTTTATACTTATGACATATTTTGTTTATTTTCTTAACGATCTACGTAATTTATAATTTAATATTGTGGTTTGATATGTCATGAGTATTTTCCGAGATATTCATTGTTTATAGTTTTCCTGCTTCCATGGCCAATTGTTTAAGGTCAGAAACTTCAATCACTAGAATAAAACATAATTGTTTATGTTTTAAATCATATTACAATTGTCTTCCTCTCATATTATTCAAGTTTTCGCTTATGAAAGTCAGTTATTCGTAATTATATGTATGTTATAGCTTGTGAAAATTGTCATGGGACTGGCCTAGTTAAAATCCCCGGTAGCCATTGATTTGCCTCTGTCTGTTCCATAGGTTCGTATTTTCTTTGCGGTGTCCTTTTATAACGAAAAACGTCTTAAAATCTCCCTCTTAGCTTTTTGGTTGTGTGGAAAATCTGTATTTTTACTGTTACTGTTCCTGATATGGTTGTACCATCATTTTTTCTCTCAGACAAATTGATTAAATGAATTTATTTATAATATCCAACCCTCTGGTGTTAACTAATCTAATGAACGTAATTTGATGATATTCAAATTGTTTTGATTGTCTCACAGTCTCAGTTCAATTTTCACAAGCTGGATGTTTTGGGATATATGCTGTGTCATATTTTTCAATACACATTTATATGCATTTGGTTGCCATTTTGTATGGGTCAGTTTTGTATGTCAAATATTTTATTTCACTGAAAGTTTCGAAATGAGGAAATTTTGCGTGAATCATTATAACTAATTATTAACTAATATTTTAAATTTTCTTGATACAAAACTTTCCAACCAAAGATGACTACTCTCTTGAAAAAGAGAACTTGGTTCTATTTAATAGTTGTTTTAAATTTTTGATTGTTTAATTTTGAAAATAACTGTGTATTGTATTATTCAAAACTCTACGCACAATGCTTTTGGTCTAGGTTGATTGGACCATAGTCAAGTTGTGAGTACTCTAGATTTATAAAACGGTGTTCCAAGGCTTGATTCATGACTGTAGTCTGTCATACTATTCCATGATTTTTCAATAAAAATGTATTCACTTAAGAATGAGGTGGACTCGATGTGACTGTTAAACAGTTGTCAGATAGTCATATTAGAGTTACTGGAATAAGACAGGCCACCCACTTTAAAGAAATTATCAAAAAACGTGTAAATCCGAAGAAACAAACAAAATACCCATAATTATTGAACACGTTTTTCAGAATCTCACTGAAAATGGAAGGTATTTATTTTTATGTTCTATATATAGATCTGATTTGATTAATTAGTTTAGGTAAAGTCATTGGAAATGTCTTTTCCTGCATTTTTGTAAAATACGTTAAATTTTGTTTGACTGAATGAACGAATGGATTTGTTTAATACGTCTAAATCAAATTATACATTTTATATTGATGTCATTAAATTTCTTATTAGTATATTCATATATTATTTTGTATGTGCAATAAATCATTTAGCTATCAAAAATCAAATTATCTGTTGTATTTTAGTAGCAGTTACTGTTATACGTGGGTCATTCTGTATATATTTTGTTATTTTATACATGTATAACCTAGCCGCGGCCGTGGCGTAGTGGTTAGCATGTCTGACTTCGAATCCGGAGATCGCTGGTTCGAGCCTGGTCGCGGTAGGTCATACCCTATCCATGAGATGTCGGCCTCGTGATTAGGGTAAGTGGTGATAGAAGTGTTCAGGGAAGCTATAGTTGGAAGAGCTAACCGTCGTTTATATGACCTAAATATGTGCTGAATACGACGTTAAAAATGTATAACCTGTCGAAAGCTGTTCTTTTTATGTGAATGTTGATGGCTGACAACTTGTTAGACAAGCCAAAGGCTTCTTGTATTTTGAGTTTGTCTGACAACTGATAAAGATTATCACCACAGTGACGAAAGGCAAACTTTGCACTTCTATAAATGTATAATCTGATATTTCCTGTTGTCACATGTTTACATTGTTCTATGTGACTGGTTGGACACGCTAGAGGCTTTTGGTATGTCAGTTCTGAAGATTAAACTGACAATAGATTTAGACTATTGCCACAGTGAAGAAAGGCAAACTTTGCACTTCTATAAATGTGTTATATGCTATTTCTCGTAGTTACCTGCGCACATTATTGTATGTGAATGGTTAGACACGCTAGAGGCTTTTGGTATGTCAGCTCTGAAGGTTAAACTGATAATAGATATAGACAATTGCCACAGTGAAGAAAGGCAAACATTGCACTTCAATGAATGTATTATATGAAATTTCCTGTAGTAATATGCTTACATTGCTGTATGTGACTGGTTGGACACGCTAGAAGTTTAAAGCATGTCTGCTCTGAGGTTTAACTGACAATAGATATAGACAATTGCCAAAGTGAAAAAGGCAAACATAACACTTCTATAAATGTGTTATATGCGAACATGAATATATGTGAAAGGTTAGACTCGCTAGAAGTTTTTTGCATGTCTGCTCTGAAGGCTAAACTAACAATTAAGTTAATTGCTGCAGTGTAAAGAAAAACAACTCTCGAAATGTTAGATTGCCTCTGGGAACGTGCGAGATTTGCTGTATCTGGTTAAATGTATATTAAGATGGCGATATGTGTCAAAGGTAGATAGGCAGGATGTCGATTAACTCCACAAGAGCTTTAGGGAAATGTTTAATTTTCACAGCAGTTACACTTCTAATATATTTCACTGGTAATGTACAATGGCAGAAACGTCGAGAAGAAACACATTATTTGTATTGGTAATACAATAAGCTACACAATTTAATTTTACCAAAAGTTCACCAAACCACAATTGCTTTCAAAATCAAACTACAATCATGTGCAGGTTCTTTCTGATTGCAGTATATACTTAAAGGTTTAAAATCTATTAATTAATACCAAGACTTATCAAGTGTATATTATTTGAATCGATTTTAATCTTTTATGATGAATCGGAAATGTCAACTTGAATGATTACCTTTCACCAATGTATTGTATTATAGAAATTATTTTAAAATATTATCAAAACTTGATGATTTGCAGAAACTTTGTTCAATCATATTAAAATGTTTATATTTTGGTTTCTGCATGTTATTGTTATTTAAAGCATATGTCAAGCTTTTATGATAAGTTGATGGAAACCAAGATGGAAAGAGAAATCTATGACTTTCTAGGTTAAAAACGACATCATAATCAGTTAATCAGCAATATTCAGAATAATGTCATCGGTTCTTGTCAAGACCATAACGTGACATACATACGTTATTACACAAGTATTTGCCATGTAATTACCTTTTATCATTCTATATTCACTATACTATTCGAAATATCTTATTTTATTAAACTGGAAAAGCTGGTTAGTTGAGTACATCACCAAATAAAAATATTTGACAAATGACGTGAAATTCAAGTAAAATAAACATGTAGTACGATTCTCAGTTTCCTTCGAATGTATTGTTTTGGAGTTTCTATTATGCGTATATGGTTATATTTGGTCTTGTCACGTCAATAAACTTGCACTTATATGAGCTCTAGAATATCTATTTAGTATATAGTTTATGACTTCTGGCTTTGCGTTAGTACAATTTGGACTTATTCCTCTGTGTACTTTTATATTATTTCGTGTTTAGGATAATGTAGGAAAACAAAATTAATAAGATTCGTATATGATATCTGACGTCAATAAAGACATGCTATAAGAATGAGTATTTGACCCATTCAGAGGATTATATGTTTTATTAGAAAATCCTATACAATGGACGTCAATAATTGATGTCAAAAAGGTCTGGTTCAAATGAAAGATTATACATCTAGAGCAAGACCTGACCGGAAATTACAAACATCTATAAATACACAATAAACGGATAAAGTTGTATACAAAATAATTATTGCTATAAATATTGTACAAACTGTGGTGGGTATGTTTGATATGATACCATGAGAAGTAATTTTAGAACATGTAGATAATAGAGATATAGACTTTAGATTAGTTTTACTGTTAAAAAATGGAAAATTATATAGATCTATAAGTTTGTCACTTGTTTTCTCGATGTTATTTCATGACGTCTAGCTCGACAAAGCAACTGATACTGTAGGGCATCAGATAGATACATTCATCTGATTTGCAATAAAGTAGTGCCTTAAATGTCAAAAAGATATAATTAAAAAGTCAGAAACATATTAGGAACAAAAACAGAAAATCACATACCTTTCACACAATCAAAAAATCCGAGAGGGAGATAATTTTTGTGTTTTCAACATTTTTTTAATAAAAACGTATTACTTTAAATAACGTAAACAAAAACCTAAGGGGTTTCTGCCTTGGAAGAACACCAAAATACTATCTACTGGGGGTTCAAACTAGGTTCCATGGAGCAATGGTTAAAATTATATAATATTTGAGTTTCTCTTTAAACTACTTTTCATTTTAAACTTAAAGGCTGTAGCTAAACATGTTTTTGATTAAGAGCTCTATTTGCATGGTAAATATGTTATAAGAAATGATTCATAATAGTAGTCACTGAGTCTCCTTAGTTATCAATGGTTTGAATTTTCAATTAGCATTAAGTTAATAAGTCCTTCATCCGTAAAACAGCCATTGCCAAGAGTTCACGTTTCTTTTTGGAGACTATTCGAGATCTGCTGCATCTAGGGAAATTATTATTTTACTTAAGTTCTTTAATTTCACCGTCTTTCTCGTTCCATACGCGGTGTTAGTTTAATTTCGTTTGACCTAGTTTTTAGCAGACAATACCTTCTATGAAAGAACAATCACATTCAGTTTTCATTTGCATCTCTCTACTCTTATGATGGTAATTATTATGGACATATTGTACAGTATAGTATATATAAATAATTAAAAAGATTGGATGTGTTTAACACTTATATAATTACATACACCATGTGTGGCTAGGATGGTGAAGTAATATAACATGTGCAATCAAATTGACTACCAATAAATATCGATATTAGTTGATGTGTTGATATTATAACGATAACAAAACAATTATGACTTCAGTAAAGTTTGCTGTTTATCGCTTACCAAATCGACGTCTTAATAACTAGGCCGTGTCTGCTCCTACAATTACTAGCATATGTGATTAATTACAATTGTGATCTCTCTGATAGTTCTAGTCCCACCAGGGGAGGCTTTTCCTTTCATGAAAATTTGACAATTTTCATCCATTTATTAGATAATATAGAGATTTTCCGGCCTTGTGAAAGTGTAGGTGAGTACTGGTTATAGACAAGGGTCCATTTAAGCTAGGTTAGGTGCGCTGGACGCCGTAAAATGACCTAAATTGTGTTAACACGGCGTTACACAGTAAAAAATCTATGTGACAACTTTGATAATATGAGATTTTGAATTTTCGAAACCAAGTTTTCGCCAGGCTTAAATATGTGTAAAAACAAAATATCACGCATGTAAATATACAATAAAGTCAACAAACCTAGAAGTTGATATGCGTATTTATTTGTTTTAAATAGCGATCTTGCCTTTTTTATTAGATGAATAAGGTGATGCCAGTGCTTCATTTACTAATTTAAACATATCACTTTGCCGTTTAACATTTATTATAAATAGTTCATGTACAATTTAGGTGTTTTAGTTGATATGTCAATAAATTAATTAAATTGTTACATTAAATTGTTAGGTTTCACCTCCATGTATTGCGTTTATATGGAACGAACATGTATACAAACGCTCTGTATATTGACGAAATATTTATATAAGGGAGCAGTTCGTTGGTGATGAGATGTAATTAAGTTATTTCAAAATTCCAGTTGGTTAAAATTCAAACCAGAGCGCTGGGATGATTCATTTTACTGATAATATACACGAAAAAAGTTTTTATTTGTAAACCATCGCAATGCTGTGAATTTGTCATGGAACGTCCGGTTATTACAAACTTGTTTCTGATGATAAGATACCCAGAGGTTAAATAATAGACGGTGTAATTAACATCTCCTGTGGTATTGATAGGAAAATAATTAGATATTGTACAATGTCACATAGTGAAGTACATTCTTCCAGGATATCTTATCATAAAACTGTTTCTTACTATCGGACATTCTGAGACAATTCCATGAAACATTTTATGTTGTAAGAACTTTTATGAAAGGAAACACATTTATCAAAGCTGTAGTAAATAGTTAGGATTTCCAGTTGGTTATTGTACAGTTGTGTAAACGTGTCATGTTTTATTATTTTCATATGATTTATTTCAATTTCTTAATTCATATCATTGACGACATCGTTTGATCAGTATTGGAGAAGTGATACAATTTCGGTGGTATGTAATGAAATACTTCTTGGAATGAGATACCAGCTTTATCTTCCTGTCACATATAACTGTGTTTATGTTTTGTATGATTGATGTTAGAGTTCTGAGGAACAATACAGTGCCCTCCAAACGTTAGTGAACATAATATAACTTTTAGAATACACTAATTCACAATCACCTATGAACACCCTATTTCTTAGGGTACTTCAAAAAACTGTATCAAATATTGAAGCTATGTTACACGATTAAGTTTTAAACAAAGTAAAATTACTTGCCCATTTAACTCAGTCGGCAGCGCGTTTGACTTAGAATACTGTGATTACCTGGTAGGACCTACAAACCTTCTTAAAGTTTGGTCAGGAAATATTATCAAATGTCACTCTCCAGCCTCTCTAGTAGGGTGGGTTTCAATCTCAGGCAAGGCTATGTGCTTAGTACTACGTAAAATATGACGTTTTAAATATCCAGTCTTATTCAGAGACTGTATCTAAATTGAAAACCATCGCATTATGACTGTAAAATGTTTTAATGCGGCCTAAATCATCATGCATTATAATGCAATCGTCAGCTTTTTACGTAGTACTATTAATTTAGATACGGTCTCTGGATAAGCCATGTACTTCATTCTTAAGTGTGGAATTTCTTACCATCATCTGTATTGATGTCCATCGACATCTAACACTGCCTTTTGGGGTTTTCATCGGGTTACAGTCAACTCGTCAAACGTACGAATCGTCAAACTTAATTTAACGCACAACCATTTGACCAACTCGTCAAACTGATAATATAGAGCGAAAAAAATGTGAGAAAACTTAGTTAAGTTATATAAATTATATTTGATTGATTTTTAAAATACGATACTGTGATGGAACTGTTACTTTTATCAGACAATTTACAATATTTTGATATTAATTTGTTGTTTTAATTAAAATAAATATCATTTTGTAAAGAAATAAAGTGTATTCATTATGTTAATTTAGTACGTTATTGTGAGAGAATACATATAAATTTTATATCAATTATTTATTTTATTATGTTAAAAATAAGATAAATGCAGTTATAAAAATTAATTAATTCTCAAGTATTTTTCAGGTTTAAACAGTAAATTTGAATAAATTTTTAGTCAGTTATCCGTAATTTATTAGTTTGAATCCCATATGACGATATGATAACATATGCTAGCTTTACTCATCACCAAAGCTGATAAGTCACAATATAATACCATAGAATGTACAGTTTGTTACAACTGAGTAAAATGTTTGTTCTAATTCCAATTACCAAGCAACATTCTCGCTAAAATCCGTTTGTTAGTGAATCTGAAGGAAGTTTAGCAGTGGCTGCTAATTGTTTAATATCATAGTGATGTTTCGAATCCCACAAGAAAGTATATGTGGTACTATTTAATATATATAATGAAATATAACAGTGTAATTTTACAATCAATTATTACTATCAATGGATAATCAGCATTATCAAATTGATAATTGTAATATTATTGATAATAATAAAATTAATACACAAAGAATAAAATTAAATTAAGTACTTGATTTTTTTAGATAACGCAAACTATGAATGCGGCTATTTTTTACTATAAGTACATATCTCATATAATTTATCTAATCATTTTATTCAAAATTAACAATAAAAATTATAATAATATATTATATATAATAATAAATTAACAAATGATACTGTATATTTTACTCTTAAAATAAGACAACTATCCCCCACCCCTCCTATATATTTTTTCACTCTATATCATCATTTTGACTAGTTTGTCTAGTGGTTGTAGACGAGTTGACTCGCCTCCTTTTCATCTACATTTTATATATAATATAATGCTTTTATATATAATCATTTAACTGTTAAACAATAGTACAGTCGTAAATTGCAATTGTAAACCCTATTGAATTCTACTTCATATAAAAATGTGGATTTAAGAAAATAAACAAGTTAAAAGTATGTTATCGTTTTTGTAAACGTAAATAGAACTCAAGGAATTTGCTCGTGGATTAACATACAATGTCAACAAGAATTATTGTTCCCACTTGGAAAGCACCAAATATTGTATACTTTACAGTTTCTCCATAAAATAGACCATTTACGCCACATAACGTTTCATTACGAGCACTTAACATTTATTACAGCAACAATACATTTTATTGTCCCTAGTTACATTGTTTGCATTAATTTTATTATATTAGGCGACCATGTATTTCTCCTGATAGAATGCTCTGTGAATATATTCTTTTATATTTTTTGTATACATTATATGATGTCTTTTTTCTAAGGCACTTCTATTTGACATGTAAACTAGCTCAACGGGTATTAGTATTATGTATAATTTGCCAGATTGATAAAACAATTCTTTATTGGTACTATTATTATTGTAATGAGGAATCTACGGTAATCATTTGCATAATCCTCAATTATAAATTTATTTCGTTGGTAATTGTCCGACTGAATAATATGAATATCGTTTTTTTTATGTGAAACACTAATATTTACTTCTGATTCTTGAACTGTGATTATATACAATGGGTATATTTATGGTTAACACAGTCCTGGTTATCAATTATAAATTAATAAAACTTTAAATAAAATTCTTAGGTTATTAATGTTTTTTAACAGTTCTGAATTAATAAAGCATGTTTAAATCAAAATGTATCGTTTAAATTTTTTTTTCACCATATGATTTCTAAAAACATTCTTTACTGTCGTGTCAATGCACTGTTGTGTATTGTTCATGTTTGTACCTTGTCAATTTTTATTTTGATACAAATTATCACCATTTAATGCTTATTTGATTTACAGTATAATAACTATTTTTAACATACACCAACAAAACAAAGATATCAATATGGTTTGCTACTACTCTACAGTCTAGATAAACAGAAAAGTAAAATCGTTAAATTTTGTAACTACAGTAAAACTCGGATATAACATACTCGCTGGGCCATAGAAAAAAGGTATGTTTTAACCGAGGTATGTTATATCCATATAGCATACTAAGTATGTAACATATCAGGATGAAAAACGGGCCAGAAAAAATTGGTATGTTGTAACCGAGTGTATGTTATAACCGAGTATGTTATATCCGACTTTTACTGTAATTTTTTGTAACTAAAATATTATATGACAGATATGTTCCTGTATTTTACTTATATGTTATATGTTGTTTCCGCTCCTTTAAACTCGCTGGTGTAATAAAACATTATCATATCACGTTTTTGTAATTTTGTAATACGTTACTTTTTATTATACATGGACATATCTATTTTTTGAATTTAATTATATTCTCAGTAAACTTATTGTTATCACATACTTTGGTTTGCTATATAAGTTACCATATTCACGATAATGCTCAAAATGGCATACACAAAGGAATCTCTGGTCGTGACTTGCACATTTTCATAATTAAATGAAGTATGGTATGAAATTAAAATTTTCGTTTTTATTGCTAGTTGTTATATTATACTAATCAATCTATCTGAAAGTTTTTTTAAATCTCAAGTTTCATTAATCTCTTACAGCTTGTTTGATTACTTTCATAAAAACGTACATTTCTGTTCATATTACTTTTATTAAATTATCAGGTCAATATACTTTACACTAAACAGAAACATTGAACCTTATCTGATATATGTTGTTATCGTTTCTAGCTTTTATTAGATGTAAAATGAGGATTATTCTTCAGTGAATATTAATTTGAATATTTATTCCGATTTAGTTTTTTTATCATTTCATCAATGTATATGTATAGTGCGGACACATTGACCCCGACCTGACCTTTATGCAAGAATATTCATTACATTGAATACGAATGTAGTATTAATGCTCGATAACAATCGGATTTTATCGACAAGGCTCGAATTTAACACAGGGATTAATTTTAAAGTACATTTAAAGTGTACAACGGGTGTCTATTGCACATAGGTCGGACTAGAGGATTGTACGATGAGGCTAGCTACCAATTCAAAGGTTGTTGGTTTTAGCCCCACAATCACTATCCCCACACCCATTTATTATTAATTGTTATCAAAAATGTAAGGACACGAGTTTCCCGTTTGAATGCATTTGAATCGTAAGTTGTTATACATGCGGGCTGTGTATACTCTATACATGTTAAATTATATTTTAAATAAGTAACGAGTCGAAGTGTAGAGTAGGCGTGGTATTGATTTTCACCGGGATATGTGTAGGTGATAATTAGATGCAAATGTGAAAGGTGAGGTCGGGGTCAAATTGTACGCACTATACATCATCGGAGAAAGTAAAATTAACACGATATCATGTAATATATGTTACAATGTCATTGTAAGGGATGCTGAAAGTATCATTTACCATATTCTCAGGATTATGTGCTTTTATTAGAAAGACTTATTCAGTTACAGTCTATTCTTGATGTCAATAAAGGTTGGTTTAATGTACAATTTATGATTCCGAGTTACAACAAAATGAGGTACATTCTTACAACATATTTGAGAATTTTTTTTTTATTAGAATTTATTCATCCTTTTGTTATACATGTATATTATATATCATGTACATATAGCGATGTACTAAAACAGAAATTTATTTCAAAATGTAAATAAAGGAAACCACAATTCTACTCGAGGCTACTAGATAATTACAAAAATATTTTCCAAACGTCTGTAAAATCAAACTTTAAGACACCATTGAAATCTATTCTACATGTAACCAAATTGAATCGGTGCCATTTTGCCTGACAAATGTGCTTAATTTATGAGATGTATTGAGAAAATTTTCTGAACAGATGTAAATTATAGTCTTCAAAAGACTTTTGAAAATGAATTACAAAAGAAACCCATCTGAAAATTAAAAGAGAAAGAAACCAGAAATATGCGGGATACAGAATGAGATGGAAACAATGATTTATGTAATTTCAATTAAAACAAAATGTAATAAATTCAGAACTATGCCACATTTCATAGAATAAATGACATAATTAATTATTCATTCTTCAAAATACGTAAAACAAATGACTTAACTGATTATTCATTCTTCAAAATACGTATTGACAAATGGAATCTAAACTTCAATGTATGATTATTGAATTTAGT
The DNA here is from genome assembly GCA_025267735.1 of Mactra quadrangularis. Taxonomy (NCBI): domain Eukaryota; kingdom Metazoa; phylum Mollusca; class Bivalvia; order Venerida; family Mactridae; genus Mactra; species Mactra quadrangularis. The sequence goes on along the minus strand of CM046299.1, from coordinate 52,553,287 downwards.
TCATTTTGTTCACCTCTGGAGACTTTATGTTGACTTTGCATGAGCTTCTAACGTCAACAAAATACATCAGTCGTTGAAAATAACCAAAGTTGTTGATAAACAAATGCTAGAGCTTGACAGTAAGTGTTATTTTGTGTGTTGATTTTGCATTTCAGTTGTTTTTAATATGTTTACTTCATAATTTACCTTGTTTTATGGTATAAAAAGTGTTTGTCAGTGTCTTTAAAAGGAAAATCTGCATCAACTGATTTTTATCTGCATAAACTCTTTTCTTTGATATATTTTTCTGATGTTATTTTAGTTAAGCACACTAACGCATTACGTAATTGTCAAGTTTGCTCACTGTCACTCTTACTAACAACGACGTTTCGCATAAGTTATTATCTAAAAACTTAGTTTTGAAAAAGAACTTACAGAAATACCATATGTGAATCAGTTCTAGAAGCAATATCATTCAGGGTCAGTAACTTTCTAGTTTTTTTAGTAATTGAACTGTTTAGACATTTATTGTAGCTCGATCGTGAATCAAGCTCTTGAAATTTAAAATAATCATTCTCTAGCCAACTTAATTGTCCTCATGTACTGAGCAGTAAGGATAAATTTCCATCCCACGGAAACATGGGGGCTTTGGGATGTGATTTAAGCCAACACAAATCTGGCTAGCCAATGTTTATCAATCCAGTATAGCACCCATATGACCGCATCTGCCCTTTGTTTTCTGTAATTTCCTGTATCAAACAAGATTTACCTAAGTTTGAAATTCTCTCTTGACATATCAATTTCTCTCAATTTTTTGTTTAAGATACATTTTTTTTCAAATAACATTATAATAACCCATACAATTAAATATGTCATTGTATTTACGTTAGTTAAAATAGTGTTTAAACGACAAAGTTGGCTATAGATGTATTTCAAAACAACTCTTTCCAATGATTACCAGTCCAACACCATAACCACTGCTCTTTTGTCTTCAGTAATTGTCTTCATCATACGTGATTCATACAAATTGTTAAATCCTCATATGACATTGCAATGTCTCAAGTATTAAGTCGCAGATATTGTTTACAAACTACACTAAGATTCTAATAACCCACACTATTATACCTGTCATCAGATTCACTATAATTACAAAATCATGCAGCGTAAAATAACTCGCTGTGTGTTACATTGTAGTTTACAATGTGCATTAATTCATTTCACAGTTTCTTGCATTTTATTGTTATCATCAAAATACTTAAGAAAATGAACTTTAAAATACAGCTTCGTGATCACATCTCTTGCTCATTAGCCAAAACCTTAAACACGAGTTGTTTTATATCAAAACTATAATTTATGGATAAAATAAAATTAAAACATCATTTTGTCAATTAGTAAGGTGCCAACGTTCACATGACAAATGTAGTATTCTAATTAACCTCATGGCATTACTGTCATTCATGATGAACTAATTCTAGAAGAGAATCAATGTTTAAACATTTAACCTTTTTTCTTTCAACTATTCACAGTTGTGTTTTTGAATCTGCTTCAACTATTCAACTATTGCATTTGATGCACGTGAGCGATGCATTTTAATATACAAAAACAATAACAACATTGTCTAAAAGATCTTCTATCTTAAGAACCATTATTGTTTTGTTAATTACTTCCGTGAGAGTTTGCCATAACTTTAGTTTTCTAACCAACATTTCTTTGTTTGGAAACTTAGTTTTCCCCTTACGGAAGACCAAATTAAAACAAGTAACTTGACATAACTTTATATAAAAGCTGATAGATAAGTCCTCCCTCATAAATATCAAAGAAATTAAGATGATAAATCGCGTATTTTTAGGTAACTAATCGTATGGAAAAGGTAAAATCAAAATATTAATGTGTCATCATTTAACTCCATAAGGAGCGCCCGGCTAGCTCAGTTGGTAGCACGCAAGTCTACTGATCGAGGGGTCGTGGGTTCGATTCCTGGGCGGCGCATACATTCGTGGAGCTTGGTCATGAAATTATTTCTGCGGCCATACTCCCTCCTACCAATGATTTTTAATTATGTAGGGCAGTTGTCAGTCACTAACGAAAGAATGTGCTTAGTAATTGGTTAACAGCTAACTTCAGAGATTTATAATTTTCAGGAATGGTGAGTAGGTTGACTGACCACCATTATATTACCTATACAATGTGTTGGTACGGGGTTTAACCCAACAACAAAAAATAATTATTTCATGTGTTGCCTTATGTTCCCCTTTTAGCTGAATGGTCCATACTATTAATAGTTTGAGCACAAAACTAGAGGGAAAGTAATTTCCGTCTGATTCAACATTTATATGAATTACTTCTATCAAGGTTGTACGTGACTAAAACCAATACAATAATGATTATATTTTACTTGAAGATACCTATGTTACATGCATGTATACTGCAAAAGTATATAGATAGTTTGTTTGTGAAACAATACCTTTCAGTTTATATTCAACGCCTGCCTGTTTGTGAAACAATATCTTACAGTTTATATTACACACCTGCTAGTCTGTTTCTGAGTTTCTGTTCTAATGTACATAAAGCAGTAGTATAATGTTTCTTGTGAATATTGTTTTGTAGCATGTTTTCTTTACGATTTACTTGACGTGTTACATTGATGGCAAACACTAAGTCATGGTTATATAATAATTGAGAATTACTACAACTAATTGCTTTTGTAACATTTATTCAGAGTAAAATAGTATTTATTATTAATATATTAAAAGAATATAATTACATATTTACTTGGAGTCAGGAAAAACTTCTCAACAAACTTAATAGTCTCGTAGCAGATCACTATTCTTATTTTAAGGTTTATCTATATATATTTTCTCAATCTTATGTGACTTAAAATAATTTATAATGATTATACAGTTGGAAATTTATCAGTTTTACTATAGATGTAATCATAAAATTTGTAGTATTGTTGAAATTGATAAACATAAAATTTGATTTCATATAATCAGTTTGTTTCTTGAATACAACGTTTTGATTAAATAAAGTACAAGTCAAACACATCTTAATATACAATGCCCTCCAAATATCCTTTAAACTCCTTCTTTATCTAAGTTACATACAAAGCTATATTTGATCTAATCCCAAAGTCAGAACTAGATGGATTATCAACATATGATTGAAACTATGTTTCACGAATAAGCTTAAGTTTAGTAATTATACTTGTGGTATGCATTGTGGTATCATTTTTTCCAAAATTTCACACGTGCGATAACTTTTAATTTTATAGAACACTGTACAATTTGGTCATACAATTTTACTTCCATGATTTTTACAAAGAATACAAAGCAACTATTTCAAAATCGAGTAAACTAAATGGCTTAAAGGACCGTATGTCCTTTCATCAAAGGATTAATTATTCATTTGGAACGGGACATGGATGGGACATTTGATTATTTGATTATTTTAAGCTAGATATATTATGTCTTGCGTTCATATAATAAGAGAATACTATATGCTATAGTGGCTAGTTTGATACTATCTGAATGTGGTCATATTACAAATACTATACAGAGGGCGAGGCTTATCAGCACGTTTAACAGTAGTACAACATGATTGGTAGAACTTAAATACACAACAAGATATAGATTGAATTTATTTCTGTTCATGGCAAATTGCGTCATTTTTTGTAGAATTTCTGGGCCGACTTGATTTGCCCGGGCGGCTCAAAGCGGCGTACGCCGATTCAGAAACGGCTACCGGCGATTTGCTTTATTTGCTCCGAGATTGAGCCGGGTCAACAGCCGGCGCACGCCGAATGCGCCGGTTTCGTTAGAGCGGCTAGCGGCGAGCACGTGACGAATATGGCTAAAAATAGATACAGGTGAAACCATTATTACAAAATTTTACCACGATTATGGACAAAATACTAATTGATGTGTTCAATTAAACTTTCTTGCGCGACATTTGTGTAAGAGTTATATTACAAGTACACATTTTACTCGCCAGACACGAATTTAAAATTTTAATTACTAATATGGATTTATGTACCACTCTGCTTGAAATACGACCGTCTGAAACAGTAATTAGTTAGCCGGATCGCTTGATTCATATGTCACACCGGGGCGAGCCGATCGGCGAACGGCTTACGCCGGTTCGTAAGCCGCCCGGGCAAATCAAGTCGGCCCAATATCTTCTGATTCAGTCTTTTACTTTCAATTTGAGCTATGCAAAACGGCGTACGCTAGTTTTAAAACATGGTACATGTGTAATGGTTCATAACACAGTTATTACACATAGTATGTGCAGTTTAAACAATATCATATGACGTGATCAACGATGATTGATAAACAAGCATGATCAAAATATTCATATAGAATAAACTTAATATGATGCTATATACAGCAATATGAGATGATAAAAAACCAAAACGTATGCACATTAATATAATGTGGAAAAAACATTGACAACTATGACAGTTGAGCTTCTCTTAAGCTGTATCCTGTATTGTGTTGCTTTACACAGCCAAGTGACAACTTGTTAGACAAGCCAAAGGCGTCTGGTATTTCCAGTTTGTTTGACTATCTATAAAGATTATCACCACAGTGAAGAAAGGCAAACATTGCACTATTATAAATGTTTTATATGCTATGTCCTGAAGTAACATGCTTACATTATTGTATGTGACTTGTTAGACACACTAGAAACTTTTTGTATGTCTCCTATGTAGGTTAAACTGACAATAGACAAAGATGATTGCCTCAGTGAAAAGAGCGAAACCTGAAAGCAAGGTGTTTTAGAATAACTCTCCTTAAACTTGCAAACTTGTCTCATGTAATGTTTTAATAAGAGGACGACAGAATGTCGATTATCAGCACATCAGCACTTTAAACTCTGAGAGATTTAAGATGTTTTATCTTCACAACAGTTACACTTCTATTATATTTCACTGGTAACGTTCAATGACAGAAAAAGTCAGTAGAATACATTCGTTGTTTTGGTAATACAATTAGCTACAAATTTTATTAAAACAAAACTTGTACTCGAACAAAGATTGCTTTGAAAATCAAAATAAAATCATGTACAGTTTATTTCGAATAACAGTTTTCACATATATGTTGAAAGTCTGTAAAATGATATTAGGAACTTATCAACTCTGCACCATAAATCTTTAATCGATTTATATATTTTATGACGAATCGAAAATGTCAATTTGAATGATTACATTTGAACTATGTATTGTATAAAAGAAATAATTTTATAACAATATGAAAACTTGCTGACTTGTAGGAAACTTGTTTAATCATATTAAAATATCTATATTCTGGTTCTGAATGCTATTGTTTAATGAAAATCTCATGTGTAGCTTTTTGGTTAATGTAATTGAAACCAAGATGGAAGGGACATCTTGATATTCTACGTTAAAAAAGACAAGATAATCGGTTAATCACTAACTAGTATGTTCAGAATAAAGCCATCGGTTATCGTCAATCCCATAACGTGACATACACAAATTATAACGTATGTAAATGACATGTAATTACCTTTTTATTATTCTATATGCATTTCACTATTTCGATTATCCTATTAGATTAGTAAAAATATATATGAACAAGTACGTAAAATAAAATAAAAAGAGATTCTCCATTTCTTTCGAGAGAATGTCCCGTGTTGTGGTCATGTGCGTGTATCGATTTATATGATATTGTCAGGTCAGTGAACATGTCCTTACATGGTCTTTAGAATATCTAGGTATTTAGTTTTATGGCTTCTGGCTTTGCTTTAATACAATTTAAACTAATTCTTCTGTGTACTGTTATATTAGTTCCTGTTTAGGATAATAAAGGAAAACAAAATTAATACGACCCGTATAAGATATCTGACGTCAATAAAGATATGCTAAAAGAATGAGTATTTGAATCATTGTGAGGATTATATGTTTCATTAGAAAGTTTCATTCAGTGGAAGTCGATAATAGATGTCAATAAAATCTTGTTTAAATGAAAGGTTTATCATTTAAAGCAAGTAGTAACCGGAAATTACAAATTTATAAGTACACAATAAACGGATCAAATGAGTATTGCTATAAATATTGTACATTCGTGTCTTGAATACCAACACTATAAGGTACAAACTATGGTTGTTTATCTGGAAATAACTTACGAACATATTCCATATCCTAGCATTATTGAGATTGATGGTTTTATAAAAGATATTTTTCTTTCAAATGATAATAGAAATACTCATACATGTATAATTCAAGTCTGAAAGTTTTTACTCGAATGTAAATCAACACGTCTACGACATAATTTTAGGGCATCAAATAGATCTATCCATCTGATTTTAATATTCATTTGCTTCAATTTTAATGGACTTCATTGTCAAACTAGCAAATTAATAGAGTTTAAATAATTCACATAACCTTCATACAGTCAAAAAAGCTTACAGGGAGATGGTTTTAGTTTTTGAGTTTCATTTATATATAAAAAGGACACCACAAGGAAATAACAAAAACACGAACCGTGATTTCGCTTTTGAGAGGACAGTTGCAAAAACTTGTCACTGGAGTTTTAAACTAAGTCTTAGGGTACAGTATCCTCAAACTTGGTTAAATCAGTTAATATTTTATTTCTCTTCATTCCTACCATTCATTTTAAATTTAAGACTCTAGCTAAGCACGTTTTAAATTTAGATCTCTTTGTGCATGGTTAATAGGTTTCCAGAAATGATTCAGAATAGTGGTCACTGAATCTGCCCAGTTATCAATGGTTTGAAGTTTCAATTAGCGTTACGTTATTGGTTCTTAGTTATAATACTGTCTTTGTCGCCACTTCGCGTTATTGTTAAATAATGTCCATTGTATCTACGGAAATTCTTTTGTACTCAATTTCTATACTTTTTCTAGTTCCATACGTTGTTTTAGTGTAATTATGTTTGACCTAGATTTTATCAGACTTGTACCATCAATGAAAAGGAAACATATTAAATTACATATTCAGTTGTACTCCTGAATTGTTATGATTGCAATTATGATTACCATTATACTTCAAAGAATGTAAGAATAATTCAATAGATTGTGTGAGTTAAACACCACATGTGGCTAGAAGGGCGAAGTAATATACAGCGTGCAATCAAATTGACTACCAATAAATATTGATATTAGTTTATGTGTTGATATGTAAACTATTTTAAAACAATTATGACTTCAGTAAAGTTTGCTATTGATCGCTTACCAATTCGACGTCTTAATCACTCGGCTACGCCTGCTTCTACAATTAAGCAATTACTACCACGTATTACAATCGCGATTTGGTTGTGTGATATCACGAGAATTTGTATTTTATATCAGGCTTAAATAAGTAAGAACAAAAATATCACGCGTGTTAATAATCAAAAAAGTAAACAAACCTAGAAATAGACATGAATATTTTTTATAATAATCTTGCCCACTTAACAGGTGAATACGGTGACGCCATTGCTTCATTTTACTAATTTAAACATATTACTTTGCCGTTCAACATTCATTATAAATAGCTCAGGTACACTCTAAGTGTGTTTGATGATTTGTCAATAAATTAATTCAACTGTTACATTAAATTGTTATGTTTCACCTCCATGTAATGTGTTTATATGGAACGAACATGTAATACAAACGCTCTGTATATTGACGAACTATTTATAAAAACAAGCAGTTCATTGGTGATGAGATGTAATTAAGTAATTTCAAAATTCCAATTGGTTAAAATTCAAACCAGAGCGCTGGGATGATTCAGTTTACTGATAATGTACACGAAGAAAGTTTTCACTAACCATCGCAATGCTGTGAATTTGTCATGGAACATCCGGTTATTACAAACTTGTTTCTGATGATAAGATATCCAGAGGGTAAATAATAGACAGTGTAAATAACATCTCCTGTGGTATTGATAGGAAAATAATTAGATATTGTAGAATGTCACATTGAGTAGTACATTCCTCCAGTAAATTATTAAATTTAGTTCACGTTGTTCACCTCTGGAGACTTTATGTTCTTTTCGCATGACCTTATTACGTCAACAAAATACACCAGTCTTTGAAAATAACCACAGTCAGTACTTTGTTGATAAACAAATGATAGTTGTTTGTTTGTTTTTTGTTGTGTTTAACGCCGTAGCAACACATTGAATATATTATATCACGGCGGTTAGTCCACCTACTCACTGTTCCTGGAAAGACTAAATCTCTGGATTTAGCTGTTAACCAACTACTAGGCGCATACTTTCGTCAGTGACTGACTACTGCCCTACATGATTTAAAATCAGTGGTAGAAGGAAGCATAGCCATAGAAATAATTTTATGACCAAGTTCCATGAAAGTATGCCCCGCCCCGGGATCAAACCCACGACCTCTAGATCAGTAGAGTTGTGTATTACCAACTGAGCTAGCCAGGCGGCTACCAAATGATAGAACTTGACAAAAAGTGTTATTTTGTTTGTTAATTTTGCATTCCGCTACATTTAAGATGTTTACTTATTAATTTACTTCGTTTTGTTTTTAGGATATTAAAATTGTGTGTCAGTGGAAACTACATAAACTGATGTTAATCTACACAATGTCTTTTATTTGATATATGTTTTAGCCGCGGCTGTGGCGTAGTGGTTAGCATGTCTGACTTCGAATCCGGAGATCGTGGGTTCGAAACCCGGTCGCGGCAGGTCATACCCTATACATGAGTTGTCGGCCTTGTGGTAGGGTAAGTTAGTACTGGTGATAGAAAAGTGTCCATGAAACTTATAGTAGGAAGAGCTGGCCGTCGTATATATGACCTAAATATGTGTTGAATACGACGTAAAAAGAAAGATATATGTTTTTGATGTTAGTTGTATTAAGTACACTTTAAGCATTTCGTAATTGTCAAGTTCGTTCACTGTCACTATTACTAACAAAGACGTTTCGCATAAAGTTAATGTTTCAAAACTTAGTTTGAAAAGAACATTTTGAAATACCATGTGTGAATTAGTTTTAGAAGCGATATCATACAGGGTCAGTATTTTTTGTAGCTGTTTTTATTTATTTAACTGTTAACTTATTTCTTAGCTCGATCGTGAAATAATTTCATGCATATTGCATTAATCACTCCCGAGCCGGCTTACTTGTCCCCAAATACTGAGCAGTCAGGATTAATTTCCTGCCTGAGGAGCCATGGAGGTGGGTTTATGATTTGATTTGAACCAATGCAAATTTTGCTATCCAATGCTTACCAGTCAAACAACGTTTTAATAGTTCCTCATGATTTTCTAAAGTCTTACTTTTTGTTTAAGATATTGTTTTACAAATTACACCAAAAGTATAATAGCTCATGCTATTAAATAAGTCATCATATTCACTTTAATAATAAAATCGTGCTAAAGGACTCACATTGTTACGTTGGTTTAGGGTGTATTCCGAAACAACGCCGAGCTGCCTTTCCATTTATCACCAATCCAATGTCACAACTAGCTGTTTTGTCTTAAGTAATTGTGTTCATCATACTAGACAAATTGTAAAATGCCAATATGACATTGCTATGTTTTAAGTATTTAGTTGATAATATTGATCACAAAGTACACCGACAGAATAATAACCCGTGTTATTATACAAGTCATCACCATAACTATAATTTCAAAATCGCGCAGTGCAAAACAATTTGCTAATTGCTATTTTGAATTGTACATTAATTTATTTCATAGTTTTTTGCAGTTTACTGTTATGAAAGTATCTAGAAAAATAAACGTTTACAATTCTGTCACGTAATGGAAAAACTAGCTTATTTGTCAAAACATTAAACATGGGTTTTTTACGTCAAAATTATAATTATTGGTTAAACAAAACTTGGACTATCATTTTGTCAATTAGAAAGGTCCTAACATTTACGTGACAAATCTAGTATTATAATCAACCTCATAGCATGACTGTCATTCACGATGAACAAATGTTAGAAGAGAAACCCAAGTTTTAACATTTTTCTTTCAGTCCTTGACAGTTATGTTTTGTGATTAAATCTGCTAAACTATCCACCAATGTGTCATTTGATCTAATTATTTTCACAAGTCAATGCATTTTAGGCACGTGAGCGATGAATTTTAATGTACAAAAACAATAACAACAATGTCTGAAAGATATTCAATCTTAAGATTCATATTGTTTTGTTAATAATTTCCGTGAGAGTTGGTATTAATATATTTTAGTAAATTTAGTTTTCTAACCAACATTTTTTGTTTGGAAAACTTAGTTATCTCGTTACGAAAGAACAAATTAGAACTAGTCGCTGAATATAACTGTATTTAAAAGCTGATAGATAAGTCGTCAGACATAAATATCAAAGGATGATAAATCGCGTAATTTTAGATAACTAATCGTATGGAAAAGGTAAAATCAAAATATTAAGGTGTCATCATTTAACTCCATAAGGAGCGCACGGATAGCTCAGTCGGTAGCACGAAAGTCTACTGATCGAGGGGTCGTGGGTTCGATTCCGGGGCGGAGAATACACTCGTGGAGCTTCGTCATGAAATTATTTCTACGGCCATGCTCCCACCTACCAATGATTTTTAATTATGTAGGGCAGTTGTCAGTCATTGACGAAAGTATGCGCTTAGTAGTTGGTAAACAGCTAAATCCAGAGATTTAGCATTTCCAAGATGAGTGAGTAGGTTGATTGACCGCCGTTATATTACCTATACAATGTGTTGCTACGGCGTTAAACCCAACATAAATGAATAAATAATTATTTCATGTGTTGCTTTATGTTCCCCTTTAAGCTGAATGGTTCCTACTATTAATAGTTTTAGCCCAAAACTGGTGGGGAAGTAATTTCCGTCTGATTCAACATTTAGAAGAATTATTTCTATCAAGGTTGTACGTGACTAAAACCACTACAATAAGGATTATATTTTACTTGAAGACACCTATGTTACATGCATGTATATTGCAAAAGTATATAAAGATAGTTTGTTTGTGAAACAATACCTTACAGTTTATATTACACACCTGCTAGTCTGTTTCTGAGTTTCTGTTCTACAGCAGTAGTATAATTTTTCTTGTGAATATTGTTTTGTAACATGTTTTCGTTACCATTTACTTGACGTGTTACATTGGTTTGAAGAAAACACTTAGTCATGGTTATGTAATAATTCACAATTACTAAAACTGATTGCTTGTGTAACATTTGTTCAGATGATAAAATGAAAGAATATAATTACAGATCTACTTGGAGTCAGAAAAACGTCTTAACAAACTTAATGGTCTTGTAGATGATCATGTTTCTTATTTTAACGTATATCCATCTGTTTTCCCAATCTTGTGTGACTTAAAATACTTTGTAATGAGTAAACAGTTGGTAATTTATCAGTTTTACTGTAGATGTAATCATACAATTTGTAATATTGTTGAAATTGATAAACATAAAATTTGATTTCATATAATCTGTTTGTTTCTTGAATACAACTTTTTGATTAAATAAGGTACAAGTCAGACACATCTTAATATACAGTGCCCTCCAAATGTCCTTCAAACTCCTTCTTCGTCTAAGTAACATACATAGAGAATATTAGGTTAGTGCCAATCTGTATCTAGTTTATCCGGCAAGTTGGAGAAAGGTTTATTCGGCGAGGCTTGCCGAGTCGAATAAACCTTTTGGAGACGAGCCGGATAAACTAAGTACAGATTGACACTAACCTAATATTCTATTTATCCTACTCGAATTTGCTTGAATGACTAATTTAAAATCCGAAAATTCTGCGTTTAACATGCTTTAAATTCAGATCATGGCCGAATTGTTCAAAGCGCAGTAATTGTGTAAGACTGTCTTTTAACTGTTTGCGCGTCAAGAAATAATTCCGATGATTGACTCCATTATAATATATTAGTAAAGGTAATATTTTAAATGAAAGAAGCGAAAATACTAAATAAACTCGGTTTAGAAATAAACGAGGAAAAAATCATTTTTGGACGAGTAAATCACTTGCGAATTTTCCAAAGACGAATCAGTTTTTACGACGTCATGTAAGCGAAGTTTGTTGTCAACATGGCGGTCGTACAGGAGCGTTTGTAGGATTCGTCATTTGACGAGTTTACTATTATTTATCATGGATTTAACCAATATTATCAGGATAATTTGTTATTCAAACTTTAAATAGACGATAGGATATATGGATGAAAGGATTATTAAGGGAAATACACTCGCAGCGAGCCAGCGACGCTGAAAGATGTCAACCATTTTCAGAAAATGGCCAGGACGGTCTGTGTCGTGGATGACGGTGATGATTTTTGAAGCCAGTTTCATTATATTTAATTTATGCGTGGCTTGGCTTTGGTAAAACAATAGTCAACCTATGTATTTACTGTATAATGGCTGGATATTCGTCAAAATATACACAGAAAGGAATTCTTTGCAAATTTTGGAGTTTGGCACTGTACAGCGTCAACGATTGAGTTTTTGTAAAATTTGAATGATGAAGTAAGTGATTTACATTGAAATTGTTTGTACAAGCCCGTATTTGATTATTTTGTGTAAAATGTATTTGTTAAGTTGTCGTTAAAAGAATGAAACGCGGTCGCTCTTGAAGTTGATGCCCAATGTTATGAGTATGTAGAAAAGTAGTCCGTCAATGCGTAGTCACGTGACTGCCGAATAAAGCATCGCTGCCGAATAAAGATAGGTTTATTTGGTCAATAGGTTTTCCTTCTAAAAGATCACTTTGGGGTAGGATAAAAAGCTATATTTGATCTGATCTCAAAGTCAGAATTAAATGTATTATCAACATATGATTAAAACTATGTTTCACTAATAGGCTTAATTTTAGTAATTTTACTTGTGGTATGCATAATCTTTTTTTTCACATATTAATTTATGTGGTAACTTTTACTTTTAGAGGACATTGCTTAATAAAGTCTTTCAATTTTTCTACCGTGTTTTTTAAGGTTACAAATGAACTATTTCAAAATCGAGTAAACTCAATGGCTTAGAGGACCGTTTGTCCTTTCATCAAAAGATTAATTATTCAGATGGAACGGGACATGGAAGGGACATTTGATTATTTATTTTAAGCTAGATATATTATGTCTTGGGTTCATATAATAAGAGAATACTGTATGCTATAGTGGCTACTTTGATACTATCTGAATGACCAGAAGACATATCACAAATACTATACAGAGGGCGTGGCTTATCAGCACGTTTACCAGTAGTACAACATGATTGGTTGATCGTAAATACACAACACGATATAAATTGAATTTATTTCTGTTCATGGCGAATTGCGTAATTTTTGTAGAATTTCTCTCTTCTGATTCAGTTTTTTAATTTCAATTTGAACTCTGCGAAACGGCGTACGCTAGTTTTAAAACATGGTACATGCGTAATGGTTCATAACACAGTTATTACACATAGAAGGTACAATTTAAACAATTTCATATGACGTGATCAACGATGATTGATAAACAAGCATGATAAAAATATTCATATAGAATAAACTTAATATGATACATATATACAGCAATATGAGATGATAAAAAACAAAAGTATGTACATTAATATAATGTGGAAAGAACATAGACAATAGTCGAGCTTCTCTTAAGCTGTATTGTGTTATTTTATTCAGCCTGTCGAAAGCTGTTCTTTGTTTGTGATGTTGATGGCAAACAACTTGTTAGAGGAGCCAAAGGCGTCTGGTATTTCCAGTCTGTCTGGCAATCTATAAAGATTATCACCACCGTAAAGAAAATAAAAATTGCACTTCTATAAATGTATTATATGATATTTCCTGTAGTAACATGCTTACATGTTGTATGTGACTGGTTGGACACGCTAGAGGCTTTTGGTATGTCAGCACTGAAGGTTAAAGTAATAATAGATAAAGACAATTGCCACAGTGAAGAAAAGCAAGCATTGCACTTCAATGAATGTGTTATATGCTATTTCTCGTAGTTACCTGCGCACATTATTGTATGTGAATTGTAAGACTCGCAAGAAGTTTTTGCATGTCTGCTCTGAAGGCTAAACTGACAATTGAGTTTATTGCTACAGTGTAAAGAAAAACAACTCTTGAAATGTTAGATTGCCTCTGGGAACGTGCGACCATTGCTGTATCTGGTTAAATGTTTATTAAGATAACGATATGTAAGGCAGGATGTCAATTATCAGCACGTTAGTACGATTAACTCCACAAGAGCTTTAGGGTAATGTTTAATCTTCACAGCAGTTACACTTCTAATATGTTTCACTGGTAATGTACAATGACAGAAACGTCGAGAAGAAACACATGAGTTGTATTGGTAATACAATAAGCTACAAAATTAAATAATTAAATTTTACCAAAAGTCATATTCAAACCACAATTGCTTTCAAATCAAAATACAAGCATGTACATGTTCTTTCTGATAGCAGTATATACTAAAATGTTAAGAGTTTATTAAATAATGCCGAGACTTATCAACTCCGTACTATTTGAATTGATTTTAATCTTTTATGATGAATCGGAAATGTCAAGTTGAATAATTACCTTTCACCAATGTATTGTATTATATAAATAATTTTATAATACATGTATTTTTAAAACTTGATGACTTGTAGAACCCTTGTTCAATCATATTAAAATGTTTATACTCTAGTTTCTGCATGTTATTGTTATTTAAAGCTCATGTCAAGTTTTTATGATAACTTGGTGGAAACCAAGATGGAAAGAGACATCTGTGGCTTTCTATGTTAAAAAGACATGATAATCAGTTAAGCACTAATGTTAACATTTCAGTCATCGGTTCTTGTCAAGACCATAACGTGACATATATACGTTATTACACAAGTATTTGCCATGTAATTACCTTTTATCATTCTATATTCACTATACTATTAAAATATCTTATTTTATTAAACAGGAAAAGCTGGTTAGTGGAGTACATCACCGAATAAAAAATATTTGACAAATGAAGTGAAATTCAAGAAAAATAGTACGATCTTCATTTTCCTTCAAATGTATTCTTTTGTTGTTTCTATCGTGCGTATATGGTTATATATTGTATTGTCAAGTGAATGGACTTCCTTTTACATTAGGTTTAGAATATCTATTTCGTATATAGTTAATGACTACTGGCTTTGCTTTAGTACAATGTGAACTAATTCCTCTGTGTACTTTTATATTATTTCGTGTTTAGGATAATGCCGGAAAACAAAATTAATAAGATTCGTATATGATATCTGACGTCAATAAAGACATGCTATAAGAATGAGTATTTGACCCATTCAGAGGATTATATGTTTTATTAGAAAATCCTATACAATGGACGTCAATAATTGATGTCAAAAAGGTCTGGTTCAAATGAAAGATTATACATCTAGAGCAAGACCTGACCGGAAATTACAAACATCTATAAATACACAATAAACGGATAAAGTTGTATACAAAATAATAATTGCTATAAATATTGTACAAACTGTGGTGGGTATGTTTGATATGATACCATGAGAAGTACTTTTAGAACATGTAGATAACAGAGATATAGATTTTAGATTAGTTTTACTGTTAAAAAAATGGAAAATTATATAGATCTATAAGTTTGTCACTTGTTTTCTCGATGTTATTTCATGACGTCTAGCTCGACAAAGCAACTAATACTGTAGGGCATCAGATGGATACATTCATCTGATTTGCAATAAAGTAGTGCCTTAAATGTCAAAAAGATATAATTAAAAAGTCAGAAACATATTAGGAACAAAATCAGTAAATCAGATACCTTTCACACAATCAAAAAATCCGAGAGGAGATGATTTTTGTGTTTTTAACATTTTTTTTATAAAAACGTATTCCTTTAAATAACGTAAACAAAAACCTAAGGGGTTTCTGCCTTGGCGGAACACCAAAATACTATATACTGGGGGTTCAAACTAGGTTCTAGGGAGCAATGGTTAAAATTATATAATATTTGAGTTTCTCTTTAAACTACTATTCATTTTAAACTTAAAGGCTGTAGCTAAACATGTTTTTGATTAAGAGCTCTATTTGCATGATAAATATGTTATTCATTACAGTAGTCACTGAGTCTCCTTAGTAATCAATGGTTTGAATTTTCAATAAGCATTAAGTTAATAAGGTTTTCAGCTATAATACAGCCATTGCCAAGAGTTCACGTTTCTTTTTGGAGACTATTCGAGATCTGCTGCATCTAGGGAAACTATTATTTTACATAATTTCTATAATTTCGTCGTCTTTCTCGTTCCATACGCTGTGTAAGTTTAATTCCGTTTGAAGTAATTTTATCAGACAGTGCCTTCTATTAAAGATCAAACAAATTAGGTATTCATGTGTTCTACTCTACTCTTATGAGTCTTTCGTCTTTCATGTTCTATACGTTGTGTTAGTTTAATTTCGTTTGACCTAGTTTTTATCAGACAGTACATTCTATGAAAAAACAAATAAATTAGGTATTCATTTGCATCTCTCTACTCTTATGATGGTAATTATTATGGGCATATTGTACAGTATAGTATATATAAATAATTAATTAGATTGGATGTGTTTAACACTTATATAATTACATACACCATGTGTGGCTAGGAGGGTGAAGTAATATAACGTGTGCAATCAAATTGACTACCAATAAATATCGATATTAGTTGATATGTTGATATTAGAACGATATTAAAACAATTATGACTTCAGTAAAGTTTGCTGTTTATCGCTTACCAAATCGACGTCTTAATTACTAGGCCGTGTCTGCTCCTCCAATTACTGTGTGATCAATTACAATTGTGATCTCTGTGATAACTTTGTAATACGAGATTTTTTTGTATTCTCGAAACCAAGTTTTTGCCAAGCTTAAATATTAGTAAAAACAAAATATCACGCATGTAAATAAACAGTAAAGTCAACAAACCAAGAAGTTGATATGCGTATTTATTTGTTTTAAATAACGATCTTGCCTTTTTTATTAGGTGAATAAGGTGATGCCATTGCTTCCTTTTACTGATTTAAACATATCACTTTGCCGTTAACATTTATTATAAATAGTTCACGTACAATTTAGGTGTTTTAGTTGATATGTCAATAAATTAATTAAATTGTTACATAAAATTGTTAGGTTACACCTCCATGTATTGCGTTTATATGGAACGAACATGTTATACAAACGCTCTGTATATTGACGAACTATTTATATAAACGAGCAGTTTATTGGTGATGAGGTGTAATTAAGTACATGTTATTTCAAAATTCCAATTGATTAAAATTCAAACCAGAGCGCTGGGATGATTCATTTTACTGATAATTTACACGAAGAAAGTTTTGACTACTTAACCATCGCAATGCTGTGAATTTGTCATGGAACGTCCGGTTATTACAAACTTGTTTCTGATGATAAGATACCCAGAGGTTAAATAATAGACAGTGTAATTAACATCTCCTGTGGTATTGATAGGAACATATTTAGATATTTTACAATGTCACCCTGAGTATAACATTCCTCGAGGATATCTTATCATAAAACTGTTTCTTACTACCGGACATTCTAAGACAATTCCATGAAACATTTTATGTTGTAAGAACTTTTATGAAAGGAAACACATTCATCAAAGTTGTAGTCAATAATTAGGATTTCCAGTAGGTTATTGTACAGTTGTGTAAACGTGTCATGTTTTATTATTTTCATATGATTTATTTCAATTTCTTAATTCATATCGTTGATGAAATTAAATTATTTGATCAGAAGTGATACAAGTTTTGTGGTCTGTAATGAAATACTTCTTTAAATGAGCTACCAGATTTATCTTCTTGTCACATATAACTATGTTTATGTTTTATGTGATTTATGTTATAGTTCTGAGGAACAATACAGTGCACTCCAAACGTTCGTGGATATAATATTACTTTAAGAATACACCAGTTTACACATTTACATTCATCTATAAAGATAGTTTCTTGGCGTACTTCAAAAAACTGTATCAAATATTGGAGCTATGTTACACGATTAAGTTTTTATCAGGGGAAATTACTAGCCCATTTAACTCAGTCGGTAGCGCGTTTGACTAAGAATACAGTGATTATCTACAAACCATCGTAGAGTTTGGTCAGGAAATATTATCTATGGTCATTCTCCAGCCTCTCTAATAGGGTGGGTTTCATCCTCTGGCATGGGTATGAGCTTAATACTACGGTAAACATGACGTTTTGAATATCTAGTCTCATCCAGGGACTGTATTTAAATTGAAAACCTTCGCATCATGACTGTAAAATATTATAATGCGGTCTAAATAATCATACATTATAATGCAATCGGCGCTTAATTGCAAGCCAGCTTTTTACCTGGAAGTAATGTTTAATTAAGATACGGTCCCTGGATAAGCCAAGTATTTCATTCATAAGTGTGCATACTATCATCCCTATTGATGTCCATCGACATCTAACACTGAGGAATTTGTTAGTGGATAAGAATACCATGACAAGAAGAATTATTGTTTCCTCTTTGAAAACACCAAACATTGTATACTTTACAGTTTCTCTATAAAGTAGACCATCTACGCCACATAACGTTTCATTACGAGCACTTTACATTTATTACAGCAACAATACATTTTATTGTCACTAGTAACATTGTTTACATTTATTTTATTATATCAGGCGACCATGAATTTCTCCTGATAGAATGCTCTGTGAATATTTTCTTTGATATTTTCTGTATACACTATATGATGTCTTATTATATAAGGCTCTTCTATTTGACATGTAAACTAGCTCAACGGGTATTTCTATTATGTCTATTTTGCCAGATTGATAAAACAATTCTTTATTGGTACTATTATTATTATAATGAGGTATCTACGGTAATCATTTGCATAATCCTCAATTATAAATTTATTTCGTTGGTAATTGTTTGACTGAATAATATGAATATTGTTTTTTATGTGAAACACTGATATCTACTTCTGATTTTTGGACTTTGATTATATGCCATAGGTATATTGATGGTTGACACAGTCTTTGTTATAAATTATAAATAATTTAAACTTTAAATAAAATTCTTAGGTCTATTAATTGCTTTTTGATAGTGCTGAATTATTAAAGTATGTTTTAAATCAAAATGAATCGGTTCAAAAAGTGTTTTCACTATATGATATCTAAAAACATTCTTCGCTGTCGTGTCAATGCGCCGTTGTGTTTTGTCAATGTGTATGTTCCCTTATTAATTTTTTAATACGAATTGTCACCATTTAATTCATATTTGATTCACTGTATTATAACTATATTTAACATACACATACAAGGTTTTGCTACAACTTTACAGTCTAGATAAACAGAAAAAAACCAAAACACGGTAAAACTAAATTGTTTGTATGTAAGATATTATATCATTAATACGTTGCTAATATGTTTTGCGCTCCTTAAAACTCGCTGGTGTAATAAAACATGATCACATCACGTTTTTGTAATACTTTACTTTTAATTGTTCATGTACAGATTTATTTTTTTGAATTTTATTACATTCTCAGTAAACACATTGTTATCTCACACTGTTGAATGCTATATTAGATACCATAATCACGATAATGCTCAAAATGGTATACACAAAGGAATCTCTTGTCGTGACTTTCACATTTTCATAATCAAATGAAGTTTGGTATGAAATAAAAATTATCGTTTGTATTGCTTGTCGTCATTGTTATATCATACTTATCAATCTATCTGAAAGTTTTTAAGTTTTTTAAGTCTCAAGTTTCATTAATCTCTTACAGCTTGTTTGCTTACTTTAATAAAAACGTTCATTTGTGTTCATATTACTTTAATTATTATCAGGTTAATATACTTTACACTAAACGGGAACATTGAACCTTTTGATATATGTTTTTATAGTTTCTAGCTTTTATTAGATGTAAAATGAGGATTATTCTTCATATTATTTGAATATTACATCCGATTTAGATTTATTTATCATTATATGTACATTGTACATTATCGGAGAAAGTGAAATAAATACGAGCTTATATATATTTCAATGTCATTGTAAGAGATGCCGAAAGTATGTTCATTTACCATATTCTCAGGATTATGTGCTTTTATTAGAAAGTCTTATTCAGTTACAGTCTATTCTTGATGTCAATAAAGGTTGGTCTAATGGAAGATTTATCAAACAGGGCAAGTTTAAACTGGAAATGACATATCGGTTTAAAAACACGATAAATTGATTATGTTGTGTACAATATTATTGTAGATTTAAATGTATATTGCTTAAGTTAATGAGATGTATTGAGAAAATTTTCTAAACAGATGTAAATTTATAGTATTCAAAAGACTTTTGAAAATGAATTACAAAAGGAACCCATTTGAAAATTAAAAGAAATAAACCAAGAAATATGCGGGATACAGAATGAGATGGCAACAATGATTTAAGTAATTTCAATTAAAACAAAATAAAATTAAGAAATATGCCACATTTCAGGGAACAAATTTACGTAATTAGTTATTCATTCTTTAAAATACGTAAAACAAATGACATAGTTGATTATTCTTTCTTCAAACTACGTATTGACAAATGGGTTCTAAACTTCAATGTATGATTATTGAATTTAGTTCATGTTGTTCATCTCTGAAGACTTTATGTTGACTTTGCATGATCTTTTTACGCCAACTTTCAACACAAAAAACCACAAAGTTAGTACCTTGTTGATAAACAAATTATAGTTTGTTTGTTTTTGTTGGGTTTAACGCCGTATCAATACATTGAATATATTATATCACGGCGGTCAGTCCACCTACTCACTGTTCCTGGAAAGGCTAAATCTCTGGATTTAGCTGTTAACCAACTACTAGACGCATACTTCCGTCAGTGACTGACTACTGCTCTACATGATTTAGAATCAGTGGTAGAAGGGAGAATAGACGTAGAAAAAGTTTTATGACCAAACTCAATGAAAGTATGCCCCGCCCTGGAATCGAACCCACGACCTCTCGATCAGTAGACTTGTATGCTACCAACTGAGCTAGCCGGGCGGCTAACAAAAGCTTGACAATAAGTGTTATTTTGTATGTTAATTTTGCATTTCAGATGCTTTTAAAATGTTTACTTATTAATTTACTTCGTTTTGTTTTTAGGATATTAAAATTGTGTGTCAGTGGAAACTATACATCAACTGATGTTTATCTACACAAACTCTATTATTTGATATATGTTTCTGATGTTATTTGTATAAAGGATACTTTAAGCATTTCATAATTGCCAAGTTTGTTCACTGTCACTATTACTATCAAAGGTGTTTCGCATGAAATTAATGTTTAAAAACTTAGTTTTAAAAGAACATACTGAAATACCATGGGTGAATCAGTTATAGAAGCGATATCATACAGGTTCAGCATTTTTTGTAGATGTTTTTATTTATTTTACTGTTTACGAATTTTTTAGCTCGATCGTGAAGTTATTTCATACATATTACATTAATCACCCTCGAGCCGGCTTACTTGTCCCCAAGTACTAAGCAGTAGGGATACACTTCCTGCATGAGGAACCGTGGAGGTGGGTTTTTGATTTGATTTGAACCAATGCAAATGTTGCTATCCAATGCTTACCAGTCAAACAACGTTACTGTATGTTCAGATCTGCTCTTTGCTATAATGTTATTGCCTGTATCAAGCTAAATTAAACAAAGTTTTAATATTTCCTCATGACCTTTTAATTTCTTAAGTTTTTTGTTTAAGATATTGTTAAACAAATTACACCAAAAGTATAATAGTCCTTGCTATTAAATAAGTCATCATATTCACTTGAATCATAAAATCGTGCTAAAGGACACACATTATTTTACGTTGGTTTTGGGTGTATTTCGAAACAACGCTGAGCTGCATTTCCATTAATTTCCAGTCCAACGTTGCAACTAGCAGTTTCGTCTTCATTAATTATGTTTATCATACCGAATTCATACAAATTGTGAAATTCCAATATGACATTGCTATGTCTTAAGTATTTAGTTGAAGATATGATTCACCAAGTACACCGACAGAATAATAACCCGTGCTATTATACAAGTCATCACAATAACTATAATTTCAAAAGCGCGCAGTGCAAAACAATTTGCTAATTGCTATTTTAATTGTACATTAATTCATTTAATAGTTTCTTGTAGTTTATTGTCATGAAAGTATCTAGAAAAATAAACGTTTACAATTCTGTCACGTAATGGAAAAACTAGCTTATTTGTCAAAACATTAAACATGGGCTGTTTTACGTCATAAAAACTTGGACTATCATTTTGTCAATTAGAAAGGTCCCAACTTTTACGTGACAAATCTAGTACTATAATCAACCTTATAGCATGACTGTCATTCATGATGAACAAATTTTAGAAGAGAAACCCAAGTTTTAACATTTTTCTTTCAGTCCTTGACAGTTGTGTTTTGTGATTGAATCTGCTAAACTATCCACCAATGTGTCATTTGATCTAATTATTTTCACAAGTCAATGCATTTTAGGCACGTGAGCGATGAATTTTAATGTACAAAAACAATAACAACAATGTCTGAAAGATATTCAATCTTAAGATTCATATTGTTTTGTTAATAATTTCCGTGAGAGTTGGTATTAATATATTTTCCGTAACTTTAGTTTTCTAACCAACATTTCTTTGTTTGGAAAACTTAGTTATCTCGTTACGAAAGAACAAATTAGAACTAGTCGCTTAATATAACTGTATTTAAAAGCTGATAGATAAGTCGTCACACATAAATATCAAAGGATGATAAATCGCGTAATTTTAGGTAACTAATCGTATGGAAAAGGTAAAATCAAAATATTAAGGTGTCATCATTTAACTCCATAAGGAGCGCACGGCTAGCTCAGTCGGTAGCACGAAAGTCTACTGAATGGGGGGTCGTGGGTTCGATTCCGGGGCGGAGAATACACTCGTGGAGCTTCGTCATGAAATTATTTCTACGGCCATGCTCCCACCTACCAATGATTTTTAATTATGTAGGGCAGTTGTCAGTCACTGACGAAAGTATGCGCTTAGTAGTTGGTAAACAGCTAAATCCAGAGATTGAGCATTTCCAGGATGAGTGAGTAGGTTGATTGACCGCCGTTATATTACCTATACAATGTGTTGCTACGGCGTTAAACCCAACAAAAATGAATAAATAATTATTTCATGTGTTGCTTTATGTTCCCCTTTAAGCTGAATGGTTCATACTATTAATAGTTTTAGCCCAAAACTGGTGGGGAAGTAATTTCCGTCTGATTCAACATTTAGAAGAATTATTTCTATCAAGGTTGTACGTGACTAAGACCACTACAATAATGATTACATTTTACTTGAAGACACCTATGTTACATGCATGTATATTGCAAAAGTATATAAAGATAGTTTGTTTGTGAAACAATACCTTACAGTTTATATTACACACCTGCTAGTCTGTTTCTGAGTTTCTGTTCTACAGCAGTAGTATAATGTTTCTTGTGAATATTGTTTTGTAACCTGTTTTCGTTACCATTTACTTGACGTGTTACATTGGTTTGAAGAAAACACTTAGTCATGGTTATGTAATAATTCACAATTACTAAAACTGATTGCTTGTGTAACATTTGTTCAGATGATAAAATGAAAGAATATAATAACAGATCCACTTGGAGTCAGAAAAACGTCTCAACAAACTTAAGGTCTCGTAGATGATCATGTTTCTTATTTTAACGTATATCCATCTGTTTACCCAATCTTGTGTGACTTTGTAATGAGTATACAGTTGGTAATTTATCAGTTTTACTATAGATGTAATCATACAATTTGTAATATTGTTGAAATTGACAAACATAAAAATTGATTTCTTATAATCAGTTTGTTTTTTTGAATACAACTTTTTGATTAAATAAGGTACAAGTCAAGCACATCCTAATAATTATACATAGCCCCCCCCCCCCAAAATGTCCTTCAAACTCCTTATTATCTAAGTAACATACAACGCTATATTTAATCTAATCCCAAAGTCAGAATTAAATGGATTATCAACATATGATTGAATCAATGTTTCACTTATAGACTTAATTTTAGTCATTATACGTATTTTTTTTTCAAAATTCTACTTATATGGTAGTTTTTACTTTTAGAGAACACTGTTTAGTTAGGTCTTACAATTTTACTATCATGACCTTTACAAAGAATACAAAGCAACTATTTCAAAATCGAGTGAACTCAATGGCTTTATTGCATGTTTATATACCATAACATTATTGACTTGTTGCTCCATGTAGCTGATTACATTATTATATCCTATGTCCTTTCATCAAAGAATGAATTACTCAGAGGGAACAGGACATGACATTTGTTTATTAAAAAGCTGATGGCTTTAAGCTGGATATAGATTATATTTATTTCTAATCATGGCCAACTATGTCATTTTGTAGAATATATATATTCGGTTTCAGTTCTTTTTTTTACTTTCAATTAGAACTTTGCAAAACGGTGTACGCCGGTTTTAAACATGATACCCGCGTAATGGTTCATTACACAGTTGTCGATCCCACACGCACCGTTTTATCGACACCAACGAGTACATAAAATTGGTCGTTGCGGCATCGTCAAATTTTGCCATCGACTTTATGGCTATTAATCGTGCTGGTGAACTCTCGATAATTGATAAAAGGTTGTGTTGCAACTTGGTTTAAATATTGGAATTCAAATGGTGTTGAATTTCGCCGGAATACTTGATTGATATGTTTTTAACCGATCACGTAACAGAACAGGCGTACAGCGAAACTATACCGGCACATGCAAATAAAACGGTCCACATTAATAAAATGCAATGAAAGAAAACAAAACGTATATCGACTACTTTGTTTTCAAATCTGCTCAGAATTTAATTTTTCTTCAAATGCCATAAATCTTATAAAATGTCTTTTGTGGAAATAAACTGGAAATCAACGAAAATGAACTGATTGTCAAGTCTGCAAACATAGATTTCAAGATAAATAGGTCTGTCAAATACTTCAACTGATTGTTTCACTCCCAGCCTCGTCTAAAATACTACTTACGTCTCTGTCATTTGGCAAAACAAATGAATTGAAATAACAGTTAGTGCCTTACATTCAGTTCTTTTGTCAGTTTTTCGAGAGCCCTGTATACCTACCTCTGGTTTATAAGACTCTTATGTCATATGGAAAGTATTCAAACTGTCCTTGGAGATGAGGCAGTATTAAGATAAACAGTTGTGAGATGAATTACCTAGAAGTAACGTGAATTACTTGTGGCACGGATGATTTGTTTTCACAACCTTTCATTTGTCCAAGAATGTTGAGGTTACTGCATATTATAGTCCATAGTTTTAAAGTTAATATCTTCTTACCTTGAACACCAATTGTATTTATAGAAGTTAATCAGAAAAAGTATTAAATCGAAAATATCTATACTATCAAGTGACATTTTCATTTCTTTTAAAATTTAGCTTTTACTATCGTCACAAATGGTTCAATTTTCTTCGAAAAATAGGTATAGGATATCAAATTCCCCACGCTTGAGAGTTAATTACTGTTTTTCATTAAAACGTGTCATATGAACACTTCACACAATTGAAAACAAACAAGATTTGCCAGCAGGACATCTATAAAGTAAGGTCATTTCTAGGTCTCTGAACGTTTAGTATGAAATCGTACCCAATTATTACTTGTTTTGTTTTGAATTGTAAGATCATGTATTACTCATCGAATTGGAAGAATAAAACTCTACAGTTTATGTATGAGGTTTATACAACTTAACGTACTATAAAAATGAATTTAGGTTGTTTTTGTAGAGAAACTTTGATATATGAAATGTATATGCCATATATCCGTGTGTATTTATAAAGACAACAGACTAACAAAACATTACTGTTTAAACAAGTAATAAAGATGTAAACATAATTCATGTAATTGAAACATTACATTATATTGCAATACAATAAAGTACATGTATGCGTATCAGACATTTACAATATGATACTGTGACGTGTATCGGCTATTAAACGTACATAAATGAAATAATCTATGTACAATGAAACAGTATATTTGTATATATATAAGATAATATATATTTCCCTCGAGCTACCTAGCTTAATGATTTGTAAAATAATATGGAAATGTATATTTACAAGTCATGAAGTATATACACATAAAACAACAGCAAATAACAACATATCTATAATAACAATGAAATAAATGTACATAGCCTATATGGTTCGAACAACAATATAATATAACTATACCATCACAAACCATCATATAAATGTCATGACAAGATACCACAAACATTAGTTAATGTAACTTTTAGTTTTGCAATATTACGTTACAGTGGCGTTAACTTTAAACGACGTCACAAAAATCACAAATATATCATAGCAATAAAAAGGAAAATTCATTAGCTAATGATTGGTACCACTTATGAATAAGTTTAATTAATTCACAATCATGAATTTAGCCAATCAACACATTTCCAGTTTCTCTGTTTTAATAGTATACATTTGTAATAGATATTACATATATATAGTCGATAAGTACAAACCTGACACACTATGTATAGTTCGTTTTTTCTCAACTTTCAAAACATGAATAATTTCATGGTGACTTCGAGTTCTTTGTCTAACTTTCGTGATAGTGTGATAGTGCGTATTCTATCAGCGTGAAATTATTCAAACTTTGAAAGTTGAGAAAAAATGGACTATACATTGTATATACAGACTATTAAGAAGCTCTTGACATATAACATACGAACTAGGATCGCATTGTGAGATCATGCTAATACTTACAAACTAATATTACAGAATTTAAATAATTGACATGTAAAAACGAACTTGTCACAATTTCAAACGGACTTTAATTGAGTGCATGTTAAATACATGTCCACTATACAAGTTGATTTTCAAACTGAATTGAACGACTAGAATTTGCATTTAAGAAATGATTACACAGGATATTACTCAATATATCTTATAATTTTCCCCCCATTATTTAAACAGTAAAACACTTTATGTACGATCTTCTAAAAGATTTTGGATTTTATGACAAAACCAAATGAAGTCATCAAATAAAAAGGGAACACTTTTAAAAGCTTAAACGTCAGAAACCAAGGATTTTGATGTAACCACAAGAAAATATTTATACATTTATTAAACAATACAAGTTTCGAACACCCTTCGGGATAAATAATGAGAAAAGTTACATTATTAATCGTCTAGGAAACGTCTAAGAAGCAAACAGAAGGAAACGACCTGGTGACACTAAAGATGTTTATATCTAGGAAACATCTAATGGATTCTTAGAATGGACTATGAATAGAAATGATGCGACTTGCAATTTATTAGTCGTTCCCAGACGTGTACGAGTAACCGAGAGACATTTATTTATGCCATAGATAAAGTGCAAACATAATTGCGATGTATTGTAGTGCCACAAATACTCCTGATTGAGAATGGAGACGACATTACCATTTTTAATTTAAGTCGTTTATAATTATTTGCAATGGAAAGCAGATTTACTAAAGAGGTAAAATAAATGTTTGACGAAGGTCAGACTGAAATTCTGAATCTATAAAATGACAGAATATATATTTATAACTGACAAATTAGGACGCAAGAAATTCAAAATCGATGTTCTTATTGGGCTCAATTTTTATTGGTTGCTACATGAAGAAAAGTTGTAGAAAGTTTGTCTTTGTGATTAAATAGACACAGTTACTTTAACCAAATTTAATGTAACTTTAGTCAATATAAGTTAAGCTATGTATAGAATAGAATAATCCAGGTTATACATTTAAATGTGTTTTTCCAAGTCGAAGTGTGGAGTATGTTGTTTCGTCACAATCTTTTAATCTATTCATGCTTACGGTTTGTATTTTAAGACATACGCCGTTATCATGTTTATGGTGATATAGAAAAATAGTGAAAAGGAATATTCTTGATTTTCGCCCACATCAAAAGATTTCATACAAAGTAAAGGTCTAGAATTAACACAGTTGTTAATAACAAAATATGATTTACTTAATTTTGCAGACTATTATACCCAATGAACAATCTTATTTATAAGTAATAGGAACATAATTGAAAATGCATTATTAATATATTAAGTGCATACATTGCATACCCAATAGCAATATTATCTATTACTTCTAGTAATGAGATACTGTGATAAGTTCTGATTAAATAACCTGTTAAGAATCTGACTAAGTTATATAATTATTGAAGTAACTGCTCTTGTTTGTTATTAATCAGGACCGTGATAATTTGCAAGAAAACACTTTAATCATATTCCGTTAAAGATTTCAGGGGGTCTAAGAAAAGTAAGGTCAGAACTGATTATTACAGTCAAGAAATATATTGGGCCAGTACAATGTCGTTGTATAACTGAAGACAATATTTGATTTAGTGTTATATTAGGTTATCGCAGTCCAGATGAAATATATTAGGACAGTAAGTTGTATCGGAGCTAACATTTTGTATTCAGATCATACTTTTTTATGAAAGGCTCATTTCATAATTCATTGATTGGATAATTTCTTTTTTATATAATGTCATTATCATATGATTCAACGTGTATTTCATTTAGCAAGGCAATGGAAGTATTATGTTTAAACAGTTTTGTAACAATTATTTTCTTTTATGGAAGTCACATACTGTATTGACATTGAATAGAATTGTTAATTCAATGCCATTTACCAATGGATATTGAGATCAAATGTGTCATGGTGTGAATTATTTATTTCAAATAATAATATAACTGATAACAACTGAGGCAATACTCTCTAATTGCATCGTGAAATGCAAATACAATTATATGAACCAGTAAATCACTCTGAAAGCAAATCATCAGCAGGCAAAGTCAATATGTTATAATGCATCCTCAATTAGTTTGCCGAGTAAAAGTGCATAATTGATCATTACTAGACATTCTAGTAGGGATCGCAATTCCAAATGTGTTTATTGTTATCATTAACTACCATGCGACGTTTGCCAAACAACTAATTTAGTCCATTTCTAATACATTACTGTATATTACAAGCACTTACAAGTTTATTTCTATCATAATACATTTTATTGTTATAAGTAATTACTGTTTTATTATTTATTCCTTTAAAAGTCTATGTATTTTGGGTAATGTTGTTACTAGTCTGTATTATTAAGTATTGCTCTTTGTAAAGATTGCTTTTAAGTTCTGCAATTTCTGTTAAGACGATGTTATGTCCATTAGTCTCAGAGATATATATTTAGTTTTGTTACACGTAAGATATTTATGTTATAAGTGATTTGTCAGTCTCAGTAAATACTGTTGTATAGATAACTTTATCATTATAATTTGTAATATAAAGCAAACATTTACAGAATCCCCAATTATAGATAAAAGCTGATGGTGATTGTCTACGTTTGCCATATGTTCTTTTGTCAACTGTGATTTTACGAACTAGCTCGAACTAAGACATATACTTCTAAGAGTGTGATATCAGCTTGCTACTATTATTAAGTAAAATATGGTAAAAGACGCTTAATTATTTAAATAGCATAATGTAACTTTCCTTTTCTTTCACCTTATATTACCTCTTTAAATTATTCACCAATCTTCGACAGTTAAGTAAGCTACGACAGGAATTACCATAAATACGTTGACTCTTTTTCTTCTCCGATTTCCCCCTTAATGAATCAATACGATAAGAGCTATATTTCCAATGATGGTCGCAAGCATGACAAATAACACTGGTGCTATCTTATTTAATGATTCACTACTCCAATATGAGATAAAATGAACATTTAATATAGTCTGATTAGATGATGTCGTATCTTCAATGTAGACGAATCTGAAAATTATAACCAGACTTAAAGATAATAGATAGGCTGATTCAGAAAATCTCAATTCAGTTCATGATTTATGTTGAATTGTGGTATGTTTGTGTAATAATACAAATTTTGAAAAAAAATCATCATTTTCAAAGCGCTGAAAAATGTGTGAATCGTCACAAAAGCATCGATGTAATTTAAATGGTAATCGTGCCCTATATATATATTCTATATGTAACAAGTTACTGGAAAATTAAAGATACAGAAGTGTTTTGACTAGTAAACGACAAAAACATCATTTCCACTCGAGGCTTCAAGAATATTTCAAGCAAGTTTCCCAAACGTCTGTAAAATAAAACATCGATCTTACAGGCACAATTGAAAAATACGTTGGTGTTACCATATTCAACCGGTGCCATTTTGTCTGGAAAATGTGCTTAAGTTAATGAGATGTATTGTGAAAAATTTGATAAATGTTGTAAGGTCTTCACACACTTTTGAAAATGAGTATCAAAGGCAGCCAAAAGAATGTATGAAATCAAAAAGAAAATAAAAAAAACCCCAGAATACAGAAAAAGATAGAAACGATGGTTTATGTCGTTTCAATTTGAACAAATTGTAATCAGTTAGGAAATATGCCGCATTTCAGACTATATATGACATAATTCATTAACCATTCTTCATCATAAAATTATGAACAGAAGTTGACATTAAAAAAAGTTAGAGTGTGATTTAAAGTCTGCTACCAAATACATGTTCGGCCTACTTTACAATATTGTACTATGTGTACATGTGATAATTGAAATCACTTTCAATGGATCCTTATCAGCTCTAATTTACACTAGGATTGAGTGGAACAACTGTAGGTAACTTTATTGCTCAAAGAAATTAGCAGTGCTTATAATGGAGCTTTAACCCGGCACCTTTCGATCCGTGAGCGCGCGTCATATCACTGAACCACTATTCCTTATAGAAAAACGGGCCCTTAACTTTAATGTACGGTTAATAAATTTCATTTCGTATTGCTCACGTCTCATATTATATGTTTTATTTGCATACTCTTTTGACGTAAATAAAATTCGAAAACCGTAAACAATTAAAACGGGAAAATTTAGTTAACAAACGTTAAAACGTAACAATTATTTCTATTTTGATGTGTATTTTCGGGATTAAGATGTTTACTTCACAATTTACACCACTTTTTCTTCTAGGATAAAGAAAGTTTAGTTTAAATATCAGGAACACGATATTTTGCTTCGGCTGATGAAAGTCAATATCAGCTTTTCGATTGATATTTTCTTTAACCATATATTTGAATTAATTGTAAATTCTGTCGCTGTTACGTTTTACTGACAATGGTGTTTTACAAACACTTTATGTTTAGAAATTTTGTCTTGAAAAATTCAAAAGCCACGCGTGAATCATTATCTAAGTCATACAGGGTCAGTATTTTATATTATTTATTATATTTTTCAAAAAAATTCTTGAAAACCGATTATGAATCAATTTCTTACAACTTAGATTAATCAATCTCGAGTTGGTTTAAAGTCCCTAGTGCAAAGTAGTAGGGATTAATTTTGCTAAACAAAACAACGAAATAGGCTTTGAATGTAATTTGTGCCTATGCAAATTTGGCTATCCAATGTTTACCTGTCTTACGTAATAACCATTCACAGTTCATCTACGTTACTTTTCATATTACTAGTTCATCCAAATTTCACAAATGACTTCATAATTTCTCAAGTTTTAGCTTTAGAAATTGCTATAAATATCTAAAAGTACAACTCATGACCGTGATTAAGAGCGCTATGTCAATTGTCAAACCTTGGTTTTGCATCGTGTTTGTTTTTACATCAAAATCATTTATTGTAAAAAAAAACAAGTTGAACTACCATTTGTCAATTAGAAAGGTCCCAACTTTCACGTGACAAATTTACTATTCTAATTAACCTCATGCCATGATTGTCAATTTGAATGATCAAATTTGAGGAATGAAACTAAAATAAACTCACAAATCAACGTTTTTCTTCCAATCGTTGACAGCAGTTATTTAGAATCTGAAATGAGAACGAGAAGCTGAATGAACAAACTTGTTCAATCGGTTCAGCAAAATTAGATTAGGGGTAAGTAATTTTCGCCTTATTTTAATTTTATCAAAATTATCTATAACCAATATAATCATGAATATTATTTATAAATTAATTGACACCTACACAAACTGCAAAGATACTTAATTAGTAAAAAGGTTTGTTTGTGCAAAAATATCTTACAACTTATATTACACACCTAATCGTTATGCAGCTTATCATAAAACATTAAACAGTTAGTATAAAATTTCCTATTAATATCGTTATTTTCTTTTAGGTTCTTTATAGCTCGGTTAGGATAACTTGAAACAAACGTTTCTGTTTGTTCATCTATTTTATACTCAGGTATTACTTGGAATAGGGAGGTCAGTTAATTATATAAATTCATATACTTCAGTTAACATTAATTAAGTGTTATTACGTGAATAGCTGAGATAGTAGAGACGACAGTTCATAAAAAAATATATTTTTGTTACAGGTTCGAATTCGATTGAAAAAATGAAATTATTTTTACTTTATTTTCTGTAATAAATGTATTATTCATGTAATAAATGCGTGGAACGTGTGTTCACGTGATTAAAAATGTATGGTGAATCGATGTATTTCATTTTGTGCTGAACTAGCATATTTTTTTATAAAATTGATCACAAATAAAAGTAAACATCTAAAAACTTTTAAAAATGTAAATTCTTCACAATTATTAAACAAATAAAAACTGTATTCGAAATATTATCAATAAAACAGTTGAAGTGCGGTTTTAATTTGCAAATCTCTGTTCTGAAGTCAGGCATAATAGCCACTGAGTCATTCTAGCAGATAAATAATTTGACTTTTACTCAGGAAAACATAAAAACATAATGGTGATAATCGATAATTATAAGTAGTATACTTTGATCTTATTGCGTAAAATATCGTTGTATGTTGTCTCAAGTTTTCTCAAACGAGCTATACCATTTACACCATTTGTTGCATAGATTTGAAGGAAAACAGTCAGGAATACATATGAATTTATAATTACCAAAGCTAATTTCTTGGGTAACATTTATTCAGAGAAAAAAACGAAAGAGTATAGTTACATGTGTAATAGGTGTGTGGGAGATTTCCTGTCTGATAAGTCTCTCAGCAAAACACGATTTTTCTTGTAAACATTCGCTTATGTCTTCTTCTTTTCTTAATGTTTGAATAACTTAAAATACATTGTAAAATTGGTATTTTATCATGATCATAACATCATACAGACATAGATTCGGCAATTCTCACACAATGATGGGAAATTGATTCCAATTATCAGTTTGCCGCTTCGTTACAGTTTGATTACTCTAAAATATGAGATTGGTGAACCATAAAACTGGTAAAAACCCAAGTTGAAATTGTTTTGCTAATGTCAATTCCATGGCGGAAATTCCATAGGTTGTTATTTCGCTTTTTTATTTATGATGTCACAATTGAACAAAAGTTTAAGTATAAAAATATTTCTCATTGTTTGTTTACTGTGAGGGCGGTCTGTGGTTTTACTGTTACTTTCTCTGATACGTTTTACCCTTTTTATATAAAATATAGACCAAGCACATCTTAACATACAATGCACTCTAAAAGTTCTAAATACTCCTGTTATAAGTATAAATCAATTCACGTTTACTCATTAGATTAACCAAGAGTCATCTAATCAAACTTCAAAGTCAGTATCAAATAACATTATCAACCTATGAATCAAATTTTGTTTCACGAATAAGCTTTAATTATCGTAAAATTACTTGTGAGTTTGTTCGTTCACTAACGTTTAGACAATACTGTATAAGTGATTACCGGTGCTTTTGTACTACAAAGGATAAAAAAGCAATCCACCATTTCATGATTAGGTAAATCGATGGTTTTTTACATGCTTTTAGGCTACATTATTAATTTGTTGCTCCATATAGCTGACTACATCATAATATTGAATGTACGTGTATGAAAGAATTAATTAATTAGATGAAATCGGACACGACAGAGCCATTTGTTTATTAAATGGCTTAAAGCTAGATATAGACTGTATTTTTTTCTAGTCATGACATAGTTTTTTGTACAATTACTATCCTAAGTCGAAGTCCTTACTTTCATGTAGGACTTATTTAAATACGTACGATAGGTTTTCAAACATGGTACTAGCGTACGTTCTATAACACAGTTGTGACCCCATTAACACTAGTTGAGAGACACCAGCTAGTATAGGACCAGTTGACCAAAATTGTCACGTGAAACTTGGCAGTTGATTTTATGGCTGATTTATGTGTCTAATCATAAAAGCACTAGAATAACACTTGATGAAAAAGAAACTGAAAACTTGTATAATTCATATAAACGTATTAGTTTAAAAGATGCTTGTTTATCAGCATTACTCGACTCACACATGATTTATGATCAAACCAAATATGGCGTTGTTTACCCGTATATTTATACTTATTTTTGTCCGGTGATCGTTTCAATCAATGAAAATGCGTTTTTCGGTTAAATTGGAATTTAGTAAACTTTCATTGTTCGTTGAAAGTTCATAGTAAAGGTCAATATCATAAATCTACACTCAATACAGCAGCTGGTTGTAGTAACGAGAGAGAATTCATTTTTAATAGTAAAAATGATATTAATAAAGACTTGTTTGATAGAGGCAACACAGTTAGACAAAGCCTAATCTTTCCTTTGAGCGTCTTAACAACAATATTTACATAATATATGCAACAAGCAAGGAAAAATATTTGACTAGTGATTAAACATATTTACAACAAATATACAATAGAAGAAGTAAAAATAATTTAATATGATTCTGTATTCCACTACACATTATATTTCTGTTTGAAAGAATTTAGACTTATAGCACTTTGTTCCTCTTTTGGTAGAGAGTTCCATACCTTTGGACCTGAGTAATTGAGATGCAAAGGGAGCGTACGTTTTCATATGATATAAAAATGTGAAAAGTGTATTTATGGAAATTAATCAGAAAAAAGTATTAAATCGAAACTACAATGTATACTAAAAGCTATCAAATGACATTTCAATATCTTTAAAATATTCTTTATCAGTATCGTCACGAATGCTTTAAGAAATAGTTTTATAATAGAATATTCTCACGCACCAAGTCAAATACTTGAAAATTAATTATTTTTTCTTAAAAACATGTCACTAAAATACTTTTTCTTACTAAATATATAATTGAAACAATATCGTTTAACAAAAGGACAATTTTAATCACGTTTACTTGTACCGTTATTTACCGTTTAAATAAACCAACATCAAGGGCCTATCAAATTGCAAGAATATAAAGCTTCAGATCGTATTTAGGAATATTATTGTAAATTATGAACTCGCTCACACAAAAGGTAAGTAGGTTGATCTTCTTATTCACACACACACTCTTCATTTCTTATTCTCAAATGTTATTATATGCATTCGTCATTACGTAAATATTGTATTGTTTGCTTTTTCTCAAAACATGAATAATTTCACGGTAAACGCATTTGTTAAAATTATTGTCGTTATACACCCATGAGGTTCCGAAAGTGTTTATTATGATTGAGTTAAGCTTCTTGTGCCGTATGATAAGTTTTAGTCAATATATTTTTAATAAAAAATTAGGCCACCAGTACAAAAACAATTCATTCAGTCACCGTGAAATTATTCAAGCTTTGACAGTTGAGAAAAAAACGGACAATATATACTGTGTAATATGTGTGATAGAGGCCCACATGGAAGATTGGATTTATCCAAATGTGTAGCCTCTTAAAATAAAGTTTTTATCATTATTCTATTTTACTGATTCAAATGATTTAAACAGATTCTTTTTGCTTTCAACATTTATTCTAAATATTGTATGGCTATACCACTGAGGGCCTGCTGGGCTAATAATGACCGACCAGCAGGCCCTTAATGGTAAGTACTATTTCTTTATATTTTACCGCACATTTTTAACACTTGTTTATTTTGTAAAAGCAAACTAATAAACATTGTTAGTTATTTGATAGGTAAAAATAATAGCATAAACTTTTTACATGGTGCCGATTGTTTTTTGCTCTTTGAAATTACAACGTCGGTTAGTAATTACACGCACTAAATAAGCGATTGATGATATCGTCTGGGTATGACGCCAGCGGGCCACTATCACATTATAACGGCCCGCTGCCGAAACATGGCGAAATGTCGCCCGCGTAGTTTTGTATACGTGAAGAAGAAGCAATTTTATATTAGGTATAATATACATGTATATTTATAGTGTATAAAAGTAAAACTCTAATTGATATAATGTTTAGCACCGAATATTTTAATGTTTTAAAGGAACTGTTCAATGTAGAACAACATTATTAACATAAACGAATTGTATTAAAAGTTAAATACAATTTATATTAGGTCTGAATAGTTTGCAACAATGGAATTTTAATCGCTGGGATACTTTGATACATCATGCAATTCGAATTCCCTGTTTTCATTCATACATGATGTAAATGGCTAGGAGAAATATGTATTTTATAACACGTTACAAAGTTGTAGACATAAATCAAAACATATTACTACAATACAATGAAGAAGGCGTATTGGATATTTACAATATTATACGCAAAAATCATGAAATATTGTTATATTCATAAGTCTTTGTTCTGTTTTATGTTTTTTATATCTTATTTACTCCTTTATGATTATGTTCAGTTATTTACGACGGTTAGTTTATATCTACTGTAATATCTAGTTGATAAGGTTTTATTTTACTTATATCATTGGTTGCATATTTCATACCACCCGGCTAGCTCAGTTGGTAGCACGCAAGTCTACTGATCGAGGTATCGTGGGTTCGATTGCCGGGCGGGACATACTTTCGTGGAGCTTGGTCATGAAATTATTTCTACGGCCATTCTCCCTCTTACCAATTATTTTTTATAAATTAATTATTAATTATGCAGGGCAGTTGTCAGTCACTGACGAAGGTATGCACTTACTAGTTGGTTAACAGTTAAATCCAGAGATTTAGCCTTTCCAGGAGGAGTGAGTAGGTTGACTGACCTATACAATGTGTTGCTACGGCGTAAAACAAAACAAACATACAAACGAAGCATATTACAGTCTTAGTCTGACACTATATTTGTATTTTGAATAATATGTAGCTCTAGATATTAACTAAGAACTAGGCTTGCTTTGTAAAATCATGCAAATGTTTAAACCTTATATTTATGTCAATTCAAATAAGAGATGCAAATGAACTAATTTGTTGCGATTTCTATATGTCTCCAATACAAATTGGTTGTCAATATGAAAGCCAATTGTGATGCATCATTTGCAACAATTTGCTGCATAATTAGTTAAAATTATACACAGACACAACTTACGATTCTATTTACCTTATTATACTTTTAAAATCAGGAAACTATATCGTATACAAACTACACAATCTTTTTAATAGAGTTCTTCTTTACAGTACGTGAGATAAGCAGATGTAAGGTATGCATTGTCCTACAAGACAATTTACTTGACAATAATGTCAATTTTTCTCCATTGATTAGATAATATGGAGAAGTTACCGGCCTTGTGGAAGGCTAGTTGAGTACTGGTTATAGACAATGGTCCAGGAAAGCTAGGTTAGGTGCGCTGGACGCCGTAAAATGACCTAAATTGTGTTGACACGGCGTTAAATATAGTAAAAAACAAACAATAAAAAAACTACCAGACAATTTAAACACTACCATAGTCTGATTAATGGTCAAACAAAATGCATGCTAAATCGTGATAATAGAAACACATTTCAGCGCAGAAAATATTTACAGTTGATTCATAAACGGTTACAATGATTATTTGAAAGTGATTTTTCTAATAATGATTAGCGTAAATATCTTATTATAACAAATATAAATAGAAAATATTATTTAATTAAAATGAAGATGAGAAGAACACCTGATCTTAAATCTTCATCCTTTGTATTGTGATGTATCATTTCACATATTCTTTCTGCGTTAAAAATTTTTGTTTATCAAATTTCATCCCTTACGGCAACGACGACACGTTTCTTTATAATTATTCTTTATTTTCTATAACGTAATTAGTATTTATGTAGAATATTTAACTCAGGTATAATTATCATTATAGAAATTGTTTATTTTTATGAGTTTGATTGTTTCTAGAAGATTTTAACCTTTACCTTTCTGGTTATCGCTGATGACAATATTTGAAAAAATGACATTGTAATTGGTTTTGCAAGTTGAGAATTTCTGGATGGAAACATAGACAAAATAAATCATTAATTAAATTTAAATGTTTGATAAGTAATTATCTATAAACTATAATATTTTAGCAAGAAACCTATCAAGAATAATCAAATATATTTAAAAAATGTAATGAAGAAATGATGTAAACGCTTGTAATGCCATCATGATAATACACCATGCATTGTATTTTCATCTTTCAAGCGACCTACGAATGAAATATTAAGATTTGCAATCTGTAAAAATATTTTGATATTTGTGGTTATACAAAATAGAAATTAATTACAAAAGCTAAATAATGAAATTGCACGACCTTTACCATGGAACAATACTAAAGCATTTGTCAAAGAATTGTCTGAGAAACGAAACAAAAAGAAAACGGTTATGTGATACTGAACATGTTCAAATGTTCCAATATAGATAACAATATGGATTATAAGAAAGGTTATGAATTAAAAGCAAACTGATTCGACAGATAATTTATTAGTCTGCTCACACGTGTACGAGTAATCGAGAGAAATGTAATAGAGTAGCTAGATTACTTAAAGTTTAAATATAATTGCGTTGTATTATTGTGCCAGAAACACTCCTGATTGAACATGTAGACGACATAACCATGTTGAGTTGCAACGTTTGTAATTCTTGCCAGTCGCCAACTAATATACTTGAGAATTAGAGTTAAATGCGCACTTAAATGACCTAAAGTTCACAGTTTACTTTATGGTAAACTATTAAAAATGTCATGTACTATAGACTGTGTAACAATAAATTACCTATTGAAAAAGGGCGATGGTCGAATCAGGATTGGTTCATTTATGTAATAATAACGAAATTGGGGATGACTTTCATGATTTTTCAAATGTCTACACTTTACGCAAGAAAGAAAATCAATCCTTCATCCAAACATTTCTGCCAATCCAAATATGAATGTTTTTCCGAATATTATAAATACTATAAATAATTTTTTTTTATCAAACTGGGTAAACTTATCAATAAAGTACTCATGCAGGTTTCAGACCACTAATATATTTGCTAATATTTTATAATCTTCTTACAATTGATTTTCGAATAAACATTTCTATTTTCTTTGTTATTTTGTAACTACATGTATAGTATTTACAGTACCCACCAAAAGTTTGGAGACAAAAGAAATTTACTACAATCTTTGAATTTTGATGATTAGTTTTGTAAAATCATTTTTAAATATATCTAAGAATAGTTTGTGGATGATTTTTTCAGATATGGTATGATTTAGAAACCCCAATTTGTTGTCAAGCGACTTTTTACACATCCTCATGAGTTTTTGATTTTTCATTTCATTTTGCAATTAATGCCATTATACATTTTGCGTGTTAAGCATTTTTTATTTCGTCGTACTTATTTTTTTCCTTGTTAAACCTCATTTAAAACGATTATGTGTGACAAAGACTTTGTAAAATATTAACAATTTTCAAGTGTTTTTGCCTTTTAGTGAACGTGAGTGAATGCCATTGAAAGCTGTTCGTGTGTTAACATATCACGACATGACGACGTCAAGAATTATTGTTTCCTCTTTGAAAGTACCAAACATTGTATACTTAACGGATAAGTCCATAAAACTAAGGTTCCCTCCATAAAGTCAGTCATTTACTGTGCATAAAGTTTCATTACAATCACTTAACATTTGTTACAACCATAATATATTTTTATTGTCTCTAGTAACATTGTTTACATTTATTTTATTAGATCAGGCGATCATAAATTTCTGCTGCTGAAATGCTCTATGAACGTGTTATTCTATATTTTATGTTTACGTACATTCTATGCTGTCAATTTCTATTAACAACTTCAATATTACGACTGAAATAGCTCAACGGGTGTTACTGTTATGTATAATGTGCCCTTATTGGTTTTACTATCATTCTGTAAGGTGTTATTTGCATGATCATTAATTATAAATTTATATTTATGGTAATCGCCTGTCTGAATTAATGGAATATATTGTATGTAAGTGATACATCCTTTTCTACTACTCGTTCTAGGACTGTAATTATATCTCATATTGAAAAGGTCATGAATGTTTGCGTGCTTTACACAAGTAGGGGTAACAAAAAGGA
The DNA here is from genome assembly GCA_025267735.1 of Mactra quadrangularis. Taxonomy (NCBI): domain Eukaryota; kingdom Metazoa; phylum Mollusca; class Bivalvia; order Venerida; family Mactridae; genus Mactra; species Mactra quadrangularis. The sequence continues at coordinate 52,513,148 of CM046299.1, read as the reverse complement.
TTTACTTTTGATACATCGAATAATGCTCTTGGGTAGTTCTTTTTTACTTATGTTATAAAAACAACAACAACGTCGGTTCAATGTGGCATATATGTGTAAACATGCATTATAGACTGTTATATAAAAACGAAGCATTTTTACCTAGCAACCTTGTTCCATACACATTCAAACCATTTACATGTGTGGCATTTAATATTTACTTTTCCGTCTTGAACAATGAAGTTACTGATAGACACATCGTCATTTACGTATACACCTACTTTTAAAAATTCGGCACCACATCCAAGTTGTGTTGTTTCAATAGTTTTAATTTCATCTAGGTGACATTTATTTCGCTAGATATTAGAACGTGTGCAATTTTAGTGATATTCAAATCGGCAAAGTTCAAGAGAAAATCTTTTTATCCAATGCTGAATTTATTCTGCAGCACTACATCATAATGTCAGAATGACGTATTTGACGTCATATCGATGACACTTGAACCCATGTAGCGAAAAAAACGTACACCATTTTCCACGTGTTTTCGACATTAAAAAAATAGTTTGGATGCATATATATGACAAATCAATATGTGTATAAAGTTATAAATGCTGATTTCATACATTTTAAAATATACAAAGTATAAATAATTTCCTTTTGAACACGACCACAAAGACATGTCGAAGTTAAAGAATATATAGAATTCAGCGGCAAAATCATTGAAGATGTACGGAGTTGTCTATTTTGTTAAGCATCGTTAGACCACAAAGAACAATACAGTTTAATCTGTATTGTGTGTCTTTCAGCAATAATGTGTAACATTCTTTGTTTTGACCACCTGTGCATGGACGGAAACACCCACAAATTTAAGTTCCAAATTAAGTCTATTTAATGTATGTAAAAAATGTATCTAGGGATGTATAAAGGCTTACTTTATATAAAATTGTATGTTTGGATTTATGTTTCGATTTTGATACGTATAAAATTAAACATTTTTTACATATTTTGATTTTGCCTAAAAAAATAACAAAATATGATCAAGTTTTTGTGGTAATGACAAAAAACAATCCTTCATCTTGACGTCAGAATGACGTTTTTGACGTCATACTGATAACACTTGAACGCATACAGCGAAAAAATCGTACAGACAACTTTTCTAAAATTCTGCTGTATAAAAGTCCATACAATGCATTACATTATATCAAAACTTAGCAAAAATTTATCGGGCTGATTTTTCATAAAACCAGTTTGAAGGCAATTTTTCTGGATTTTTTCTGATGTTGCAAATTCGGAAGTTTTTGTCTCTTTCAGAAGTTTTAAGAGAAAACGTATATTTACACTGTCCAGGAGATAGATAATGATGTAAGCTTTAAATTGATGTATCATTTGTTGTTGTGATGCGGAAAATAAAGATTTAGCAACACATTATAGACGTTTTCTTACCATTGTCGACTGACGTAAAAAGTGCACGCGGTCGTCATGTTTACGACGTCATGGTAACGTTATTAGCAATCCTGACGTCAAGTAAAGTGAAGATCCGAATCGGAAATATCTTCAAGTTTACAACGGTACCAAAAATTATATGCAAATCTAAAAAAAGTCAGATGTACCATACCACCTTAAGTGTGAGTTTGTCCTTCAATTATTAATGTCTGCATACCAAATATTTCATATTTGTTGTTCGAGTTCGCTGAAGTAATGGAACTTCCTTATTTGATTTTTGTCTTAAATGTTCATATCGCTACTTGAATATACACTTTTTGAATATTATTCGGGAAACATTCGTTTCTTGTATATGCTACATTAGGTACCATAACAACGATAATGTTCATTATACCACGTGTACATATCACATTTGTATAAAATGTTTTTTATACATGTATATTATAATACATTATATGTTTATTTTTGGTTTTAAATATATTCTCAGTAAACTATTTATTTCTTACTTTTAAATGCTATATTAGATACCATAATCACGATAATTGGCAGTATAGCATGAAAACATGAAATTTCTCCAGACACTGATCGTTATTGGTATATTTTCATAATAAAATTGAGAATGAAATACGAAATTACAATTTCAGATATATACTTAAGTAGCAATTGCATCACGCATACAATCATGGAATCTCTTCAGGCACTAGTCGTGACTTGCTTATATTCTTTATTAAACCTGAATTGGCATGAAATTACTTGCTTTACATAAGTCGCAATTGTTGTATGATGCTTATCAATAAATCTGACAGTTTTTACAGTATCTTAAAGGTACTTATTCACGGATTTCAACTTAAATAGCAACTTGTTCTAAAACTATCAAACTGGTAAGGAAATAGTTTTAGAAGAGGAAAGTAGTGTTACTTCGGTTCGTGTGATACGAGAGAACTCATCTGTGGTTGAGCAATAAAACTCGAATTAACCTAACATAAAATTGTATTAGTAATAGTTCAATTTGTTTACAAAATATTTAAAAATAAAATACGTAACGTAACAATGCACAATATTGTTTTATGTTTCTGTTTTTTTAAAACTTCAATTTTACGACTTGAATAGCTCAACGGGTGTTACTGTTATGTATAATGTGCCTTCATTGGCTTTACTACTCGTATCATTGTATAAGGTATTATTTGCATAATCATTAATTATAAATTTATATCGATGGTGAAATCGCCTGTCTGAATTAATGGAATATATTGTATGTAAGTGATACATCCCTATCTACTTCTCGTTCTAGGACTGTAATTATATCTCATAATGGAAAGGTCTTGAATGTTTGCGTGCTTTACACCAGTATTGGTAATAAAAAGGATTTACTTTTGATACATAGAATTATGCTCTTGGGTAGCTCTTGACTTGCTTATGTCATAAAAACAACAACAACGTCGGTTCAATGTGGCATATATGTGTATACATGTATTATAGACTGTCATATATTGCTTTGTTTTCAGGAACATTGTACAAGTAGATACAATTTTTTAAGTATGACATAGAATATTTATACTATTTTTTACAGTACATGTATGTGATAAAATATTTATAACATTTGTTTCTAAAGCATGAGATAAAATATTAATAACATTTGTGTTATTAGGGGAATGCTCATCCATAAATGAGATAATCATATTTATGCACATTAGTCTAAATTTCAGAAAAATAATAACCTTAATAAATAGGATGTTGTTTGTCAGTTCAATATTATTTAACTCCATTTGTTCTATAGCTTTTAAAGTTATCATTTAAGTAAGAATTCATCTTTCAACTATTATTGTCTGCATACTAAAAATTCCACATTTGTTATTTGAGTTCGCTGAGGTAATGGAACTTCCTAATTTGATTTTTGTCTTAAATGTTCATATTGCTACTTGAATGAACACTTTTTGAATATTATTCGGGAAACATTCGTTACTTTTATATGCCACAATAGGTACCATAACAACAATAATGTTCAAAATACCATGTATACATATCACATGTGCATAAATTTTTTATACATGTTCATTATAACGTTGTCGTCTAGTCAAAACCTCGTAACTTCACCTTTTTTAATGGAAGTTACGAAGTTTTGACTGGAAAACATCGATAATACATTATATATTTTTTTTGGTTTCAAATATATTCTCAGTAAACTATTTGTTATCTCTAACTTTTAGATACTGTATTAAATACCATAATTCCGATAATTGGCAGTATAGCATGAAAACATGGAATCCCCCCAGCCACCGATCGTTATTTGCATATTTTCATAATAAAATTGAGAATGAAATAGGAAATTACAATTTCAGATATATACTTAAGTAGCAATTGCATCACGCATGCAATCATGGAATCTCTTCAGGCACTAGTCGTGACTTGCTTATATTCTTTATTAAACCGAGATTGGCATGAAATTACTTGGTTTACTTAAGTCGCAATTGTTGTATGATGCTTATCAATAAATCTGACAGTTTTTACAGTATCTTAAAGGTACTTATTTACAGATTTCAACTTAAATGTCAACTTTTTCCAAAGCTATCAAAATTGTTTGGAAATATTTTTAGAAGCAGGAAAGTAGTGTTCTGATTATGACAATTTTAGTGCAAATTGACATACAACTACAAATGATGGTGTTTCATGTTGTAAATATCTACCCCGTATTTTAAGGTATAGACACTTTCAGCGCATTTTTGTGACTTTTATTGTATATTTCTTGCAATCTATAGGTCATTTTGTCTTACAAATATTAATAATTATTTTATTGACACAATTACAGACACTGAATGGTATTTTGAAATTATAGAAAAAAATAAACAAAATCTGTGAACTAGTACCATCTTTTACAGAAAGTTTGTATTGTTTCAACCTGTTAGTCTATTTAACATTACGTTCAGAAATGTCGGGTCAATATCCTATACACTTAACAGGAACATTAAACCTTACTTGAAAGATGTTTTCTATGGGTGAATGTTTTTGTTGAATGTAATCTGGGGATTATTCTTTTATGTATATTTTGTTTTGTACGTTTTTCATGTTTAGTTTTATTAAAAGTTAGATAGATATTAATAGAAATAGAAAAGGGTAATTATACGGTCTAATATGAAACATCTGTTATGGACAGTGTAAGGCATGCTGAAAGTATAATCATTTACCCCTCTTTGGAGATTATTCTTTTTTATTAGCAAATCCAATACGTTTAAAAAAATTAGTTTATGTCATAAAATATTGGTTAAACTCATTTAGAGCTAATATTGAGCGGATATTACAAATCCTTATAAATACACATTAAACGGATAAAGTTGTACATATAATGAACATTGCTAAAATAGTGTTTATTAATCCATTGATTAGCAATATTACATTATCTCAGTACGAACTGTGATGAGTTTTATAATATACTGAGGGGAAATAAACTTCTAGAACCAGTTTTATAATCTTACATTGTTGTTTGGTGCTTAAGAGAAAGATAGATTAGTAATGATGAGAACTGTACTTGGTTATTGTCTACATCAAACGTTTTAATAAAGAAATATGGCTCTTGAAATGCATTTGTTTATAATAACGCATTTATAATATCGTTGTTTTTCAAGACTATTGTTCTCCTTATATAATTCTACAGTATTATACCTAATAAACACTCTAGAATCTAATTCATAAGTAATAAGAAAATAATCACATAATGCATTAATATTACAATGCGCAAATTACATACCTTCTAGTTATCTTACCTATTACTTCCTATAATGAGAAAAAATATCTCATGAAAAAAAACTTTTATGAAAATGACTTAGTTACATTAATTATTGAAATCATTCATCTTCTTCATTGTTTATCACTATTCGTTTCATGAAATATTTGGAAGGAAGGAATTTATCCACAATCTGTAAAATAAACATTCATGTTCGACTGTGGAAAGTTAAGTTGGTACTGATTGTCATTGTCCAGAGCAATTTTATGCCAACTCCGCTGTTTTCCTGACAAAAAATATTTGATCTAGTATTACATATGTACGTTATAACGCATTTCACCATTTTATTCAGTTCCTATTAATCTTAATGAATGGTGCATTTCCAATTTGTCGATTGATTGATTTCAATTATCATATTATGCCATCCTCATATAATTATACGTTTGCTTCATTTAGCAAGGCGTCAAAATACATTTTTAGTTTACATAGTATATGTTATTGTTTATTTTCTTCTATGACTTTATTTATTTTCACGCTGTATGGAAATTGAACCAATCTAAAGTTAATGCTAATATCCCGATGGATATTAAGATCAGATGTGTCAAGGTGTAGATGATTTATATCAGATATGGTATGATTGAGAAAATACTTCCTAATTGCATTGTGTAATGCAACTTATTTTACATATGAATCAGTCATTACGGAATATAAACCACTCTAAAAGCATATCATCATCAGAGAAGTTCGATATACTATAATGACTCCTCAGTTAGATATTCTGATGGGAATATATTTAACAAATAATACATGGCCATGAGGGCAATATGCAAGTTTACGGACTGGTTGGTCAGATTGAGGAAGGTATATGACCCGAAGCGCAGCTGAGTCCGTAAACTTGCATATTGCCCGCAATGCCATGTATTATTTGTTATATTATACCGAATAGCTGCGCTTCGGGTCATATACCTTCCTCAATCTGACCAACCAGTCCGTAAACTTGCATATTGTCCGCAATGCCATGTATTATTTGTCATATTATACCGAATTTAAATCCTTTCACCACTCTTGTTGCTGTCATTTGTCTATAAAGATGTGTTTTCAAAAAATAATTTTATTCTTCAGTATGTCAAGTATCTGAGTCAAACCCCAGTCTGACTTTCATTTTCACGCGATGTAGCAAGATAACATGCTCTTCTTGTTATATTTCATTTTTGTAAATCGACTAAACCATTTCGTCTATTTGTGTTGCTGTGTAATTAGCACATCGTGAACGTCGCGTTAAATAAGACTGGATGACGTCATATACGTCAATATAAGAAATATGGACTGGGTAGCCGGTCAATATGCGATTTATGGACAGGATGACGTCACATTAAATATAGAGGACGTTATGCAAATGAGGTGTAATGTACATAATTATGTGTAACTTGGTTAAATTGTTACTGTTGTTTATGATGATCAGATGTATCAGCAACATTAAATTTTGAAAAATAGAAATAATGTTACAAAAAGCAAGACCAAATCTCTTGTATTAATTAGATACAAAACAGTATAATATCTTAACCTCAAATGTATTAACTCATCGCTTGTCGATTTCTCATCAATACATTGTATAAGTGAATTAAGCGCAAACCAATAACGCATGATCAATGGCTTCGTCACATTTGTTTCATTTTATGCTATCAGCATTATTGACTTGTTGCTCTATATTGTTGGCGGTGTTGGCGGTATTTCTTTGTTCAATGTACGTGTTTAAAGGGATTAATATATTAAAGGATACCAGACATGATTGAAACATGTGATTTTCATTCGACCTTAGCTTAATTTAATCCGATCTAAATAAGACGATTCTCAATGTACATTTTAATCAAACACCTGACATGTTCGAGCGTTTACTGAACTTGATCTATCTTGCTTTTGTTTCAATACAAGGTAAAGTAAGACAAATCATTTTTTATTCCGGTCGCCTTACAAAAGCAAAAGTCATAAGAGCTTTGGTAATGATTTTATATTGTCTATCTTATAACGCCCCTGCTATATATACAGATTTATAAATCAAACAATTGGAATGTATGAGCGTTTTATTGACTTTTTTGTTACAGATATCTAGTTTCAACGAGTAACAACGAGAATGGTGTGGTTCTTAGAGAAAAAGAAAACCATCACCTATTTTGAACAGTATGATAATAAATGACATTGAAATATTATCCTGACATTACATATCATCAATGTTTTGATTTTTTACAGAAATAAATTTATATGACAAAACATATATTTGTATTAAATCAGTATAATTTTTGTTACATTTAAAACTTGTCATTTAAACATATTGTATTTTTGTACTAAGACACTTTAGGCGTTTTATTAATACGTGATTTCACTGAAAAATCTTTCCTTAGCGCTTAGTCATTGACCAAACAAATTCACATTGTTTGTTTGCTTATCAAAATGGGCAAGCTATTTAACCTAATGTGCTTTTTGAAGTCTATTATTTACCTGCACTTTCTTACCAACTCACATGTAACTAAAATAGCTCACTGTTATGAAGGAGAACCGATATGTTTTCATGATTAAAAATGTATTTTGTATTCAAAAAATCTTAATCTGGTTTTTATACAATTAAAGTGGTATATTTGTCATTTATAAATGAATTTGATCAAATACAAAATATGTTCGCATGTAATAAAATTCCAATCATATTTTGCAACTCACAAAAAATGCTGTACAAATTATTATACTTGTAATACTAATTGTAATAATAGGTCAAAATTTAGAATAAATGAATCAACTTAGATATTTGTAGAAATACTTTATTTATGTACTCTGTATTCTCTCGTACCGTATCTATATTTGTTCATGAAGACAACATAATAATAAAACATATATAAACATACAAGTATAAACACGTTACAAAGATGCAGACATAATTAATCAAAACATTATGCTATAATAGAAATAAAGCAGATATTGGACATATTCAATATGATAAATTGACAAATATAGAAAAATAAACAACTATACACACTTAATTGATATACCGTCATATATATACGTCTAAATACTACATGTATTTGTTTTTTGTGTGTCTTTGAGTCGTTAATCATATTTTATGAAATGACATTCGGCGGCCAACTACTTAAAGGAGATCGAAGCGAAGCACAGAGTCACCTAGCTGTAACCTTATTTTCTCAAATATATTGTATACTTAACAATCTTCATGATAAATGATGTAATACCGTGTTTGTATGGACCGCGGGTTGGCAGACCAATTTTAGAAGGATTATTTAAAGCACCAGACAAAGAATTTTTTTCAACTAGTTTTTTTGTGATAATAGCTTGGCGTAATAAAATATTTTTAAAAATTGCAGACGCTTCTTACTTAACTCACTTGATACATGATGAATTGCGTAGAAATTATGCGAATCAAATGTTTTCGAGTTTTGGAGTTTGTACTTCAGTTTAAGAACCATGGACATTAGTATAGTTCTTAAATGACTAAAAGCACACTAAAACCGTCAATTTGATAAATAATACTATGTAAACCTTATAAACATGTATGTGTGATTGTTTACTTATTTATAACATAATACAAGTTTTTTGATTTGTAAATGCCTCAATCTCAAACAAGAGATTTAATATCAAGTATGCCATTCTATCTTGGAATGATTTAACATTAGTCAGTCTGCAATTGAATGCACTTTTTTTATCATGTTTATGACTTTATAAATTAGTTTACTTTCATCTTGATGTATGATGAAATAATATGTTTCAAAAACAATTGTGAATGCATCAAATCTGAATTTGCTTGAATTGTTGTTGTAGGTTTTTATATGATTAATTGAATTCCTGTTTCCTTCAATGACATAAATTAAGTGCATATTGTGTATAATTGTTACTGTTTAAATGATGAATGCATCAAAGTAACAATTTAAATAATCAATCAGAAGCTCTCTAGAATATTTAAACACATCTAACAATAAAGCAATGATGACTTACACGTTACTTTAACGTTAATCTTTTATCATTGGTATAAGCTGACGTTGAATTTTCTTTAATAAAATTGCAAATATTAACCACTCTATTTACAGTTTAATATGTAAATCGTAAACACAAATGTAGAAATAGCTACCGCAATGTAAATTGACATGGTTAAACAGTACATATGTTAAAATCGTTCTGACATTATGTTTTTGCAAAAAACCGTAATTTAAGATCAAATGGATCATCTGATTGCTTTGGCTATTGTCAGAGTTTACTGGCGTTAACTACGGAATTATTTTAAACATAATTTCAACTGGAAATCAAATTTAGCCAATAGTAGCAAACTTAAACATTACAAACTTTATAAACCAATGTTAGGTAATAAAACATATTTAGATATTGTTAATTTAGGAAAGATAAGACATGCCATGCTAAACTTCAAGACTAGTGCTCACTGTCTACAAATAGAATGTGGAAGACACCAAAACATTGTTCGTATACTTAGATTGTGTACGCTGTGTGAAAGTTACGTGGTGGAGAATGAGTTTCACTTTCTTCTGGTATGCCCATCATACACAAATATAAGAATAAAATTAATATCAGAATATATTTCTTTTCTCCACCAATATATCATAAATTCTGAGTTCTACCGACCTCGATACTATCAGACATCTAGCAATGTATATAATCCATGCTTTCTTACTCAGAAACACAATGATAAATGTTTAACTTAGGTTTTATGAACTAGACACAATGTTTGATAATTATACTTGTATGTATTATTTAATTGAAGTGACTTGTTATGGGCCGGTGACCATTAATCAATAAAATATTGCCATTGTTATATTTATAGTTTATTAAAAAATATTATAATTTCTATCATTCACAAGTTCAATTTATTTATCAGTATTTATAAATGTATCTATAGAAAATAATTTGAAAAGTATAATTCGAAAAGTATTTAGTAGGAAATAAAACAAAACAATACACTCATATGACATGCTCATACCTTTTAAATATGGTTTGTCATTATCTTCACAAATAATTTAATTTTCTTTGGAGGTAGTTTTATGACAGAATTATCCCCCACGTATCAAGTTTAGTAATTGAAAGATGATTATTTGTCTTGAAAACATGTCACACAAACTATTTGTCTTACTCAATATAATTGAAACACTATCGTGTGTCAGCATGACGGACACTTAAAAATCGGTCACTTTAATGTCTTTGAGCTATTAATGTTTTAAAGTACATGACCGGATATTGTCATGTATATTTATGTACATAAAAATTTGCTCATAAGTGGTCGACCCCTAAGCTGTTGTAGATTTTACAGTTTTAAACAGACTCTTTTGGCTTTCAACATCTATCCTAAATAGTGTATTACTACAGTGTTAATTGTTTATCATAACATGTCTAGAAAATGGTTACATGTATAGGAAACAATCAATTTCAACAATTATTCAACCCGAATATTGTTTTGATGGTCCTCATTTATTACTGCATGGTCTAATAGTATCATAGGTTAAACACAATTAATGCTAGGTCAAAGTTATAGTCGTAGGGAGACTTTGCTTTGTTATGCATACGTGATTTCTGGTTTTTTTTGTAAATTTATGAACAGACTACAATACATTGATTTGCAATTTGAACAAAAAAATGATGGAAAATGATGTGGTACCCTCATGACAATAACTTACGTATGCGTCTATCAGAATTATTGTCATAATTTAAGCGACATTCTTATAGGATATTAAGATTTGCGATCGGGTAATATATTTTGGTATTTGTGGTAAAACCAAATGAATATATCAGTTTAAATTGTCTTTTTGTGAACGAGGATGAAAACGCGTGTAAATTGTTCGTGCAGTAACATACTATAGGAATAGGAGTTAAAGTTTCCTCTTTGAAAATATAGACCTTTTTACGGTTCTCTCATTAAAAAGCCGTTTACTTTGCATAGCATTTTATTACAAACATTTTATATTTATTCCTAAATAACACTGTTTTTGTCTTTAATAAATTTAATTAATTACATTTGTTTTACTAGATCAGGCGATCATTAATTCCTCCTGATGAAATATTCAATTAGCACGCTCTCCTTCTTATTTGCTTACGTTCTGTGGTGTCTACTTTCGTAAGGCATGTAAATTTTACGAGTAAAATAGCCCAACGGGCATTACTATTATACACGTAAAATTTGTTAGTGTGATCTTGCAATCCTTTCTTGAAAGCATTATCATTGTAATGAGGTATCTAGGCCAACAATTTGTATAACCCTCAGTTATTTTTAAGCTATTCGGATGCTTATTGTCTGTCTGAATTGTCTGACTGAATAAATGGAATATATTGTGTATAAGCGTGTGTTATCTTTTTCTGATTCAGGGACCACGATTATGTATCACATTAAAAAGGTCATCACTGTAAGGTTAACACAACTTTTCGATAATTTGTTTATATCACGTAATGCTCTTTTGTAGTTCTAAATGACGTGTTATGAAACAACAATATCATAATAATGCAACCTGTATTTGTATATTGTTGACTGTTAAATTTGGTTTGGTCTTCTGGAACATAAAAAACTATACTATTCTTAAAGTATGACATTAAATATTTATACATTTTGTGAGATTACAGGAACGTTCTGTTATAAATGAGATAATTACGTAATGTGTATATTCATTATTTTAATATTTCAGAAAATGAATATCGTTAATTACTGGGACAAAACTATTTGTTAAGTAAAAAAATGCATTTCGTTCGTTCTATATATTAAAAACTGAGAAATAAAAAGTAAGACTTCATCATTTAAATATCTATTTAGACTCACTGAGGTTATGAAACATCCTCATTTTCATTTTGTCTGAAACATTTATGTTGCTAAATGAATGTAAACATTTGGAAACTATCAGTTGAGGAACATCCGTTTCTTTTACATGCGTTATTAGATACTATAATCTCGATAATGTTTAGTTCAGCCAATGCTCGTGATTGACATATTTTTATAATTAAATCGAGAATGAAATGAAACTACTATTTTCTTTGTATACTCAAGTAGCAATTGTATCACGCATACAATTATGTTATATCTTCAGGCACTACTCGTGACTTGCTTATGTTCTTTATTAAATCGAGAATGGCATGGCATTACTTTGTTTACATCAGTCGCAGTTGTTATTTCATCTTAATAAATAAATCAGACAGTTTTGTATCCTTCAAGATCACATTGCTCTCTTACAGTTAGTTTGTATAGTTTAAACCTTTAAGCCTATATTACGTTTCTAAATGTCAGGTCAATATACTTTACAATAAACAGCCACAGAAAACCTTACTTGATATATGATTTCTATAGTTTATTTTTTCTATAGTTAAATTATTGTAATCTGAGGATTATTCTCTTATGTTTATTTTCTTTTATTTTCTATGACGTTTTTATTTAGAATTACATTGAGGTTTAAGGAGAGAGAAAAAGTAATACAGCCTAATATATAACATCTGATGAAATTTTGGGATTATGTCTTTTTATTAGCTAATCCAATCCCATAGAAAATATTAGCTGATGTCATAAAATCTTGGTTTAAATCATATAGAGCTAGTACTGTGCGGATATTATAATATTTCTAAAAATATACATTAAACGGATTAAGTTGTACATATAATGAACATTGCTAAATTAGTTTTTTATTTATCCATTGATTAGCAATATTACATTATCTCAGTACAAACTGTTTTGTGTTACAATATATTAAGGGAAGATAAACTTCTAGAAGCAGTTTTGTAATCTAACATTGTTTCATGGTGCTTAATAGAAAGTAATGATAAGAACTACACTTAGTTATCGTCCGCATCAAACGTTTTAATAAAGAAATATGGCTCTGGAAATGCATTTGTTTACAATAATGCATTTACAATATCGTTGTTTTCACAGACTAGTGTTCTCCTTACATAATTCTACAGTATTATACCTAATGAACACTCTAGAATCTAATTCATAAGTAATAAGAAATTAATCACATGATGCATTAATATTACAATGCGCAAATTACATACCTTCTGTTTATCTTACCTATTACTTCCTTGAATGAGAAAAAATCTTTTGAAAAAACCTGTAATGAAATTGACTTAGTTACATTAATTATTGAAATCATTTTTCTTGTTTATCACTTATTGTTTCATGAAATAGTTGCAAAAAATCTATTTATCCACAACTTGTAAAAGAGACATGTATGTCATAGAAAAGTTAGGTTGATACTGGTCATCGCAGTCCTGAGTTACATAATCATATACCAATTCGGTGCCGTTGTAATCCTGAAACAATATTTAATATAATGATACATAAGTACGTTATATCGCATCTCACCATTTTGATCCAGTCCATATTTATCTGTATCATTTTCCAATTCCTAGATTAACTGATTGACATAAATTGTCCTATTATTTCATCCTCACATGATTATATTTTTAGCTATGTGACTCGATGATCGATAAAGTATACGCTAAGAGTCTACTAACTAGTGATACTAATAGTAGACTTAAAAAAACACTTTAACTTTAGTTTCAGCTTTAACAGTATTGTGTTTATATAGTTGTTATTATCGCTATTTTTTCTACGACGTTATTTTTTCACATTGTTTGGACAGTGAACAGAATAGTTAAGTTAATGCTAATATCTAATATATTTTTATATATTGAACCAATTTGTTTCAAGGAATAGATGATATATTTCAGATGAAATATGACTTGTATATACTAGGACAATACTTTCTAATTGCATCGTGTAATGCACTTACATGCATTAAGGTTACCCGAAAAACATTATAACTCGGCAATTGGAGAATGCACCTACATTTGTAAGAATCACTCATTACGGTATACAAATCATTCTTAAGGTATGTCTTCAACAGAGAAGGTCAACAATATATTACTTAGTTTTATTATAACTGCTGTTTATGATGACAATATTTTTATTCTCTTAGAACGACTTAATTGGAATGTTAATTGTCAGCAACTTTACTTTTTAGTAAAATATAAATGATTTTTAATAAAAACAAGAAAAAAATGTATGCGATATTATTATAACTAAGATTCGAAATGTATCATCTCGTCTCTAGTCAATTTATCATCCATACATTTATAAAAGACACGAGCTCAAACCAATAACGTATAATCAATGCTTTTGTTACATGAATTTACTTTTATTTTATCAACATTATTAACTTGTTGGTCCATTTTGTTGACTGTATCATTTCGTCCAGTGCACGTGTTTGAAAGAATTAATTAATAAAAGTATGATACTAGACACGCTTGAAACATGAACATTTGATTAGATTAGAGCTTGATGTAATCCGTTCTTAATAACACGCTCTCAATATACAATATGAAGCGTTTACTGAACTTGATCTCTCTTGCTGTCGTTTCAATAAAAAAGGATAAGATAGGTAAAGAGTGAGTTTATGTCTATATTTCAAAACTTGACATCATTTTTTCTAGTTGCCTATACAAAAAGCAATAGTCATATGATCTTAAGTAAAAGATAACATTTTTATAGCATTTGTCTTACTTAATACGCCTCTACTTAATATACATTTAGAAATCAAGCACATAAATATTTGAGCGTTTATTGCTTTCCTTCGCTACAATTATCTAGTTTCTATAAAAAAAATTCTTAGCGCCATATTGTCACAATGAGAATGGCGTGGTTTTAAAAATATATCGCCCTATTTAGAACATCTTAATAACAAAAAAACCTTGAAAAGTTATTCTGACATTACATATTATTATTGTCTGTATGTTCTATAGAAATAGATGTATGTGACAAATGTGTCCTTTATCTTAAATATATATATATATATATATTTGTCATTTAAAACTTGTCATTAAACGTGGGATATGTTTTTTGTACTAGAAGCAAGACACTTTTAATGTTCGATTAAATTATGGTGTCACTGAAATACCTTCCTAAGCGCTTAGTCATTGAACAAACAAATTGACTGTATCGATTGTATGCTTATTAAAGTGGACAAGCTAGTCCCTTTGTGGTTTTTTAACTTAAATATTTACCGACACTTTCTTACTTTCTAACATGGAGCTAAAAAACATCTTATTGTTTTGAAGAAAAATCGATATATTTTCATGATAAAAATGTTATTGCATTTTAGACATATCTTTGTTTTACATAAAATTGGTATTTTTATCATTTATATCATTTATAGATAGTTTTAACTTGAAAAGAGTTTAATGACATACAATAATATACTGAACAAATTGTAATACATAATGTAATTGTAAAATTACGCACGTATGTTGTTGTAAAACAATAATGGGTTACAAATTGGTTCTAACGAGTAAAAATGGAAAAAAATGAAGAATACTTTATTACGTTTACTCTATATATCAAATATCTTTGTGTATTTATGAAAATAACAGAAAAACAAAACATACATATAATGTATTAACAATTCATACAGATGTAGACATTATAAATCAAAATACGAGTATAATACCACTATGAAATATAGAAGGTAACGTAGAAATATAAAAAATGATAAATTGACAAATAAAGACATATATATAATACTTGTACACACTGAATTGATATACTGTCATATGTATAAAACTAAACAATGTATTTGTTTGTTTATTTTGGGGGTTCGTCGTTTATTATGATTATGTGAAATTACTAACGGTGGCCAACTACTTGAAGAAGTTGGAAATGATGCACATAGCAATTATCTTATTTTATCAGATATATTGTATAGTTCCTCGTCTCCATGATAAATGATGCAATATCGTGTTTGAATAGACCGTCGTTGGCAAACAAATTTTCAGAAGAAAGGCCTAATTTGCACCAGACAATGAGTGTTGAATCGTCTTTTTTGAGAAAGTCTTGGCGTACGTGAATGTCTTTTACAATGTTCAGACGTTTCTTACTAAACTCACATGGTGCATAAATGCTGGTTTTGCATTGCAAAAATCTAAACAAAATGTTTTCTCATGGAGCGTGTACTTAAGGTTAAGAACCATTGGCATTTGTTATGTGATTTAATTATTAATAACATATATATATACACAAATTTCTTTTTAATGAACAACACTATTTATATACTATTTATAACATAATATACAATGACTTGTGTCGTAACTGTCTCAATATCAATTAAGAGATTAAAAATCAATTATGCCATTCCATCTTGGAATAATAAAATATGAGCCAAGTCAAGTTTCATTTGAATGTACTGTATTGATCACATTTTATAACTTAGTTTACGTTCACCATGATGAATGATGTAATAATGTGTATCACTAACAATTGCGAATGCATCAAATCTGATATTGTTTGAGGTTTTTATATAATTCATTGGATGCATGTTTCCTTTAATGACATAAATGAAATACATTTTGTATATAATTGTTATTGTCTTACATGATAAATGTATTAAAGTATCTAATTTTTATCAATAGTATTTTCATCATGTAGAAAAAAAACTGAGGATAATATGGAACATCTTACAATGAAGAAATTATGTATTACTCGCACAAATTTTAGTGTTCATCTTTTAGCATTGATAAATACAGACTTAGAATTCTGAAATAAAAGGTATGTTTAAACCGATTTTAAATGTTTGAGTTGTTTGTGCTAATAAAAAAACAATAACAAAAACAAATGTAGAAATAACAACCGCAATACAAATTGAAATTCTTAAACTGTCTATTTGCTACCATCGCTTCTGACATTTTGTCATTGCAAAAAAAAACGCAGTAAATAAGACAAATGGCAAACAAAAAAAGACATTGGTAAACATGGCAAAGTTTAATCTATAAATCTACAGCTTTGTCATTTGTTAAGTTTACTTGTGCGTTATCTACGGAATTATTTATTGAAATGTAAAGAAAATAAAGATCACCTTTTTTAAATATTGTTATCATGTAAATGGTTGGTAGTATTATCTGAATCACGACAGAAATGAACGTCACAAAATATTAATTGAAAAGAAGCAATGCCTATATCGCATTTTGTCGGCTAATAATATGAGTTTCTTGAATATTGCGTCTTAGAGGATTAGTCCATGGTCAGCGAATAATACGAATGACCGTTACGATTAAAAGTGTTTAA
Source organism: Mactra quadrangularis (assembly GCA_025267735.1). NCBI lineage: Eukaryota > Metazoa > Mollusca > Bivalvia > Venerida > Mactridae > Mactra > Mactra quadrangularis. The sequence continues at coordinate 52,495,914 of CM046299.1, read as the reverse complement.
ATGTGTACTATCATGAAGGACCATACGTAACTTTAGAAGTTTATCACCAAAGATCGAGAGAAACATGCAATGTATTAAATATGTAAAACTGTGAAATTGTGATTGTGACAAATGGTCAAGTAAGTCAGACGTTTTACTCTTGTTACTGATCTTCACCAGGTGATAATGCAAACTATATGAGCGTTAAACAATAGACCGATCGCCTTGTATGAACCTGTAAATTTTTATACATATTTTTGCTTTTCAAAGTCTTAAATCTTCTACCATAAGTTCAACCGTTTAACCCATCACAACACGCGTTGCACTTCAAAATCAATCAAGATTGGTTTCTTAGTTCAAATCAGTTATATTCAATCTTTTAATCATATCAATTAGGCCACGTATATTACGCTTTATTGAAGAATAGATCATCTTTTGAGTAATCAATACCATCACAGACCTACATTTAACAAGTCCGTAGTAATCCTCTATTCTACTTGTCATCTTTTAATTCTGACCAATCACTTGCATTATCATTATTCTCACGAAAAGAACAGTTCACAAAATCAATCCATTGTATTCCAAACATAGACTCTGTTTCTTGTGAAACTGAAATGTAATTCTTACTTCCCCATTCAGTCGACTTCTTTTCAATAGTTCCATAATTACTTATCAGCTTAATTTTATCACATTCGACAGCAGGTTTAATTTCAATTTCCATGGTGTAAGGTGTTTCTTGTTTCTCTAGCATCAATGGTTTGGTCAATTTCAGATCTGTAACTACCGACTTCTGATCTACCATGAAACTCTTTTTATAATCTACCTTATTTATTTGTACTGTAACATGTAATGTCAAATGTATATTCTCAGGAAGCGATTGGCCTTCTGATTCTTGAATTGCGGAAACAAATGCCTGTCTAGAAGAAAAACCATGGGTCTGAGAACGTCCAAACCCCCCAAATCCAAAACATTGAGGCGTTTTATTCAAGAATAAACCAATTGGAGATAAACCAATAGATTTCAGATAAACTGATCTCCTTGCATGAACTAGTAACTTTTGATAAATGTTTGTGCTTTTCATGGTCCTGCAATTTCCGGCTTTCGAAAGATCAATCCTTTGATCAGGAATAATACGAGGATTATTTGACATAAAACTCAATCGAGGCTGGTCTCCTACATGACAATATATTATATCTTCAAGTTCTGTGATAGTAAAGTAACCTTTTCCTCTAACTGATCTGATTATATTTTTTATTGGTAAAGTTGGCAGACGAACGTGGTACAGTACGTCCCCAATTACATTTCGAATATTTTGCCCATTTTCTTCTTTCCCTGTTTCACTCAGTCTTCGTTTTGCCCAGTCTTCTACTCGGTTGAAAATGTCGTCATCTTCTGTCCAAAACGTATCAGCCTGTAGAATATATTTGAGTCCTTCATTAGAAATGTTTAAAAATTCTTCTGACTGCAATACCTCCTTGGCGTTTCTATCTATAAAACTACAACATGCGTCTCGAAGATCTGTTTTATCATACATGATGGCGACATCAAGTATCTTGCACGAATTCTCTTCTGTCATTATTTCTTTTAAGTAGTACACACAAAATTCAACAAGACTTGTTACTTGATACAAGTGCGCGGTTCCCATAAGGTCTATAGCTTCGTCAATATTAGCGAGTTCAACATCATCATTGTATAAATACCTGAAAACAAATTCGACATGATATATCTCCATGAACTATATTATGACTACTAGAAAAATATCATAATAAAAGCTTTAAATTTCTTTTTAGGAGTTGTTTTTATTGTTTTATTTAACAAGTTTGCAATTTTCGATCAAAACCTATTTTTATAATAAACTCAAATGCTATTTGCCGTTTTTATCTAATTATACTTAAGAATGCTAAAACATTACACTATTTTTTTTTAATGTATTTTGAAAATTTTGCTTTCTTTATTTGAATTGTGTAGCATAGTATGTTACAGACAATAATAATAATAATGATAATAATACATGTACATGTACTTATAAGTTACAATATCACGTTTCATTGAATATAAATACTGCAAACACTGTATGTAAAATAGCATAAGGCATGCACATCAATACTAGGAATGACATGAACATAGAACATATGTCAGTGTCTTTTATTTTCAATATGAGATCCGACAAAAATGACATGCCATTGACATCGGTTCATGCACTTGCTAGAAACAAAAGAAGTTTTAATCAATTAATGGCGCATTACAGGAACTAAAAAATTAAAAGTGGACTACGTGGAAAATTATCATGACATAAAAAGCATGCTACCGAAATGACAGTAACAAAACCGTTGTTAGAACTTTCTTTTTTTTGCATTCCATTAATAGAATTTTATAATGCGTATTCGTTTTTTTGGTTCACTTGATGGTCAAAACTACATTGTCTCAAATACAGAGAAATGAATCCAATGATGGAACTTTCTGTTTTGCTTTATATGTAAAGAGTTAGAATCTCGATAAGTAGGATTTATAAACAAAATACCTTACCTAAGCAAATAATCAAAAGTTTGAGTACTGACATCTGAAAATGTGTATTCGTTTTTCTCTTCACTACAAGGTCCAAACAACATTGCCTCAAATACTGGACTTCTAGCAGCTAGTATTATCTTATGAGCTTTGAGAGGTTGGTCTTGGTTCGTCCCACAATAAATGGTTATGTCAGTCCACAGTTTATTTTTATAAACTTCAAGCATGCAACCAGTCAGTGTTTTGATATCTATTTGCCAATTTCTAGCAAGACAGTAATCAGTTCCAACTGAGCCGACGTCGCCTTGTACTGCTACACCTGGGTCCATTGTTTCTATATTCTGCGCATCGTAAATTGCAGCCATTTTTTATCTTTGTTGTAAAAATCTTGAATAAAGAATAAAATATTATAGAACAATGTTCCCATACGCAATATTTAAGACACTGTATAAGGACAAACAATAGTTTAAAACAATTCGCCAATTACAGGTCGTCCACGTAAACATTGCGTATACAAACATAGCCAGTTTAATTACACACCAATATTTAGGGATGAAATATTTTTACAATTTTATAGTTTAACTAGTTTACTCATATTTTATAAACATATCATTATAAAAATATTACGATGTGCATACACACAATTTAAAATAAATGTTACGCATAAAATGGTATGTTTAAATCGGTAAAATGCTGTACATGCATTACTTATTCACCTATTTAGTGGGCAAGTCCATTGTTAAAAGTACAAAAACACGCATGACCTAGAATACGACCTGTATATGTGTTATCAAGCATTGACTTTACTAAAACTTTGTCAAACTAGTTTGTTATCTTTGTGTAATTTAGACCAAGTAATCTCTTAGATAAACATGCCCTTAATACATGCGGTTTTACGATGCATTATGATAAGTTTGACTTTATATTTGAATTGTACATAACTTGGAGGATGTTTTTAAAATCTTCTAAAATCTTTTTAAAATGTTTTTAATTTTAGAATCTGACAGATTTTTAAAATTGACAAATCAGCAAAGTGGCAATTTGACCTATAGTTAATACATGTACGTCGTTCATGACCAACATTTATACTTCAAACCGTTGAAATCGAACCCAGCAGAGCGCCGAATATCTTTTTAAAGATTATATTCAATGTCACATATGTAGCAATAGCATTCAAAATTTTGCTTTCGGTTTCGATTTCAATATCACTTTCAGATACAAATAACGTAAAACATATTTTTAATTTGACGATAATTGACAAGCTTTTAATCTATTGTAAATGATTAGTCTTACCCACATTACAATGAAATCCATTAAATTAGACTTACCTTAAATAAACAGCACTGGTGCTATGTTTATTCGTTTTACAGCGGAAACTCCCCCTTGCTATAAACACGTTGCGCATGCGGTGTCGGTTATCTTTTTTTATCGGTCTACATTTCTTAAGTAAATAAATACTCTACTGTAGATTTCAAGCATTTAAGCATTAAATTATATCTTTTGATTTCAGTTGTATGCATGTCACTATATTTGTGATTGATTGATTTAAAGCCGCTTTATGAAGATACAATGTACATTTATTTAACGTAAAATTTTTATGTACAACAAATAGGCAGACAACAATTAAGCAGATCCCGCCCACCCAATAGCTCCACCCTATAATATTTAACTCCGCCCAATAAAGTATATAGTGCCTGTATGAATAATTTGAACTCAATTAAATGGTTAAATTAACCGTTACTAATCTGGTGAAATATTTCAATATTAATAAAGAGTACCTTCTTATAATTTAGCTAATTTAATTTAATTTCTTTAGTAACTAAAGGCTAGAATTCTATCTTTGCTTCCATTTGATACCTTGTTATAGTTTGTAGCTGCATTATCGACTAATAAGTACCCTGAAATCGTCCAAATTGCTATGCACAACAACTAAGCAGATTTGCGCGTACAACAGCTAGGCAGATTTGCCAAAATCGAACCCGTGAATGTATTCATTGCAGTTTCTTGCTATCCTTTGGTTAGTTATCCGCGCACACTTTAATTTGATACCAATTGGAGTAAAAAAGCCAAAATTCCGTGCACTTCAATTAGGCAGATTTCAACAATACGAATACATGCACTTAATTTATAGCTGATTTTTTGGTTACTTTAGGCTATAGATCTATCTACGCTTGCATTTGATACCTTTTTGAAGTTTGTAGCTGCATTATCGACAAAATAGTGCCCTGAAATCGTCCAAATTGCTATGCACAACAACAAAACAATTTAGCAGATTTGCGCGTACAACAATTAAGCGGATTTGCCAAATCGAACCCGTGCTTGTATTCTTTTGCAGGTAACGAAGTAAACCTATAAACGACGACAAAAATACAATCACACACACACGTCGAGGCGGATAGAAAACCTAGCTTAACAGCTCTTCCAACACCATGTCTTCCAGATCCCAACCGATTGAAGATCAAACGGAAGTGAAGCTGACATCTCGTTACAGTCAGCATATCGGGAAAGAAGTGTACCTATTCGATAGCGTTTTCAACGAAAATACCTATATTCATGTGCAGAAGCTACTAAACGGTAAAATAACTACAAAGGACGATGTTTGCTGCTGATCACGCTGCTGAGATGTTATGAACTATTCATGTCTCTACCTTTTCTGAACGATTCTGTCACTTAACTAGAACAAAATCTGGACACATTCTATCGTCGTCATATAGGCGGAAACTGACGCATTACTGTGAGTTTAAACGCGTGGGCATAAGACATTTTGTCTACCCATGGGTGCTAGTGAGATTCGCGCAGCTAGCAAAGGGCTATCTTTAACATTACAACAATATAAGGAACTCAGAAACGGTCTCATATATTGGATAGTTTTATACCAGAACTTCGTGACATTGTACCCTGCTATGCAGATCCTCAGCACGATGTCAAAGATTGTACGGAATGTACACCTGTTTAATAGTACGGACTGTATAAGTATGAATCTAGTTTGATTTTTTTTATCTCGCATGTTGCGAAGTTTTTCAATCTCTTACTCATCTATATGTATTTTTTTCGTATTCGTTTTTTAATGTAATTGTTTATGTATCTAGTAGACGCGTATATCAAGTTGTATATACTTTTATTTATAGAATCATTTTTTTCTGCATATTTGATCACGACATGGTATAATTATAATAAATCATGATTGGCTCGATAATCCCTCTTAGCCCACACACGTGCTCGACACGTCTTTACATGACTTTTTAAAGGTGATAATTAGATTACAAGTAAACATACATAAGTATCCCACTTAATTTACATATTCTCACAACAAAGGCATTTATTGAACCACGCATACAGTGGCCTGCATGAAGTTAATTAAAAAATTCCTATGAGCAATAAACATATTATATACACGGAATGTACATTTTCATTACCATGAAAGAGTACATGTACGCATGGAATATTATTCATTATTTTCAAATTTGTCAGTTTTATTACACTATCATTGATGGAATGATAATCGTTGACTTAGTTGTGTATTGAAAATATTTGTAATCATATATAGAATGTGACATTCTCGTACCTAGAGATTGAAAATATTTGTAGACATACTAATATGTCTATGGATTATATATATCATAAAAATGATAATTCGATCTATGACTTCGAAATTCTTCAACGCTGCATTTTTTATCTATTGTTGGACAGAATTGTAAACATTAAGTTAAATTTTAACATTAAATAATCATATTAATTGAGTACTCATACTATAATACCATTTAAGGGTCGAACTGTCTTGGGGTCGAAATGTCTTGGGGTCAAATTGTCTCCGTCAAACCAGGGGTCGAATTGTCTTGGGTCGAAATGTCTGTAAACCGGTCAAAGTTAATTTTCTACAATGAAGTAAGAGTCGTAGGGAAACTTTGATATATTATGCATACGTGATATCTGTTACTTGTAATTTTTTTTAACAGACAACTATGCAATTATTTGCAGTTTAAACGACAAAAATGATGGTACACGATGTGTTACTTTCACGATATTAACTTACATGTGCATCTTTTAGATTTATTGTCATAATTTAAGCGACATTCTTTACAAATTTTAGGATTTGCGATCGGGTAAGAGATTTTGTTATTTGTGGTAAAACCAAATTAAATTGTCAATTTTGAACATTGTGGAAAGCTAAAATGAGATTTAAAAGAGTTTTACCATGGAGTTATATTGATGCATTATTCAAACAGTGCATTTTTCAATTGCCTTTAAGATAGAAATGTTAAAGGTAAAATGTCGCATCGTCTAAGAAACGAAAGAAAGGAAACGATGAGGTGACACTAAGCATTCTTGAAACAACTAATGGATTCGTAGGATGGATATGAATTTGAAGCGAAATGATGATACAGACAATATAATTATTATTCTGCCTACACGTGTACAAGTAACCGAGAGAAATTGTATAGAGGCAATAGATAACTTAAAGTGCAAACATAATTGCGCTGCATTGTAGCACCAGAAACACTCCTGTTTGAGCTTGAAGCTGACATAACAATGATAAGAAGCGATCTTTGTAATCTTGTGCAATAGCAAACAATGAGCTGCACGATAAGATGTGTTTTGTTGTGAATACCACACTGGACAAAACCATTATCACGTATATAGCATCGTGCTAATTGACTGTAATTACGAAAAAAACATACTTCAGTTTATTTGACACGGGAGAACCAATATATTGTTGAAAAATAAAACTTGAATTTATATGGAAATAATTCAGCTACTGTGTATTTTTTCCATTGGGATACAATTTATTTGAAGAAAGAAAAAATGTTTTTTGTGTTTCTGATTTTTATTTTTGAACTATACAGAACAGTTCTTAGTTATTAGTTTGCCTGACTATAAGCCAAACTCTTCAAGTCAATATAAATATTATTTAAACGCGCGTAATAATAACACTGGACCATATACGTTTATTATTCTCACTATACATTATAATTTCTTCTATATCATATATACCGATAGTTTATTTGTTAACTTCGTTCTACATATTATTGCCATTTTAAAACCTCAATGAATACGACTACATGTGCACATGAGCGTGAAAGAACATAAGCAAGTTAAAAATTGTCTTTTTGTGAACGAGGATGAAAACGCGTGTAAATTGTTCGTGCAGTAACATACTATAGCAATATGAGTTAAATTTCCTCTTTGAAAGTACCGACCTTTTTACGTTTCTCTCATTAAAAAGCCGTTTACTTTGCATAGCATTTTATTACAAACATATTATATCTATTACTAAAATAACACTGTTTTTGTCTTTAGTTACATTAATTATATTTGTTTTATTAGATCAGGCGATCATTAATTCCTCCTGATGAAATATTCAATTAGCACGCTCTCCTTCATTATTTGCTTACGTTCTGTGGTGTCTACTTTCGTAAGGCATGTAAATTTTACGAGTAAAATAGCCCAACGGGCATTACTATTATACACGTAAAATTTGTTAGTGTGATCTTGCAATCCTTTCTTGAAAGCATTATCATTGTAATGAGGTATCTAGGCCAACAATTTGCACACATCTCAGTTATTTATAAGCTGTTCAGATGCTTATTGTCTGTCTGAATTGTCTGACTGAATAAATGGAACATATTGTGTATAAGCGTGTGTTATCTTTTTCTGATTCAGGGACCACGATTATGTATCACATTAAAAAGGTCATCACTGTAAGGTTAACACAAACTTTTGATAATATGTTTATATCACGTAATGCTCTTTTGTAGTTCTAAATGACTTAGTCGTGATATAAAACAACAACATCAGAATAATGCAACCTATATTTAAATATTGTTGACTGTTATTTTGATTTGGTCTTCTGGAACATAAAAAGTATACTATTCTTAAAGTATGACATTAAATATTTATAAATTTTGTGAGATTAGAGGAACGTTCTGTTATAAATGAGATAATTACGTAATGTGTATATTCATTATTTTAATATTTCAGAAAATGAATATCGGTTTTTTTACTGGGACGAAACTATTTGTCAATTCAAAATAATTTCATTTCGTTCGTTCAATATATTAAAAACTGAGAAATTAAAAGTAAGACTTCATCATTTAAATATCTATTTAGACTCACTGAGGTTATGAAACATCCTCATTTTTATTTTGTCTTAATCATTTATGTTGCTAAATGAATGTAAACATTTAGAAACTATCAGTTGGGGAATATTCGTTCCTTTTACATGCGTTATTAGATACTATAATCTCGATTATGTTTAGTTCAGCCAATGCTCGCGATTGACATATTTTCATAATTAAATCGAGAATGAAATGTAATTACTATTTCTTTGTATACTCAAGTAGCAAATGTATCACGCATACAATCATGTAATATTTTCAGGCACTGCTCGTGACTTGCTTATGTTCTTTATTAAATCGAGAATGGCATGGCATTACTTTGTTTACTTAAGTCGCAGTTGTTATTTCATCTCAATAAATAAATCAGATAGTTGTGTACCCTTCAGTATCACACTTCTCTTTTACAGTTAGTTTGTATAGTTCAAACCTTTGAGCCTATATTACGTTCATAAACGTCAGGTCAATATACTTTACAATAAACAGCCACAGAAAACCTTACTTGATATATGATTTTTATAGTTTATTTTTTCTGTAGGTAATTTATTGTTATCTGAGGATTATTCTTTTATTTTTATTTTCTATTATTTTCTATGACGTTTCATTTAGAATTACATTGAGATTTAAGGTAAAAGTAATACAGCCTAATATATAACATCTGATGAAAGTTTGGGATTATGTTTTTTAATCAGCTAATCCAATACGATAGAAAATATTAGCTGATGTCATAAAATCTTGTTTTAAATCATATAGAGCTAGTACTGTGCGGATATTACAAATCTTTATAAATACACATTAAATGGATTAAGTTGTACATATAATGAACATTGCTAAAAAGGTTTTAATAATCCATTGATAAGCAATAGTACATTATCTCAGTACAAACTGTGTTGAGTTCTTATAATATATTGAGGGGAAATAAACTTCTAGAACCAGTTTTATAATTTTACATTGTTGTTTGGTGCTTAAGAGAAAGGTAGATTAGTAATGATGAGAATTGTACTTGATTATCGTCCAAATCAAACGTTTTTATAAAGAAATATGGCTCTGGAAATACATTTGTTTATAAAAACGAATTTATGATATCGTTGTGTTCACAGACTATTGTTCTCCTTATATAATTCTACAGTATTATACCTAATGCACACTCTAGAATCTTATTCATAAGTAATAAGAAAATAATCACATAATGCATTAATATTACAATGCATAAATTACATACCTTCTGGTTATCTTACCTATTACTTCCTATAATGAGAAAAATCTCTGGTGAAAAAGTAATGTTATGGAATTGACTTAGTTATTATTATTAATTATGGAAATCATTCTTCATGTTCATCACTAATCGTTTCATGAAATAGTTGCAAAAAATCTATTTATCCACAACTTGTAAAAGAGACATGTATGTCTAAGAAAAGTTAGGTTGATATTGATTGTCATTGTCCAGAGTAATTTTATGCCAACTCCTTTGACGTTGTATGTCTGACAAAAATATTCGATCTAGTATAACATATGTACATTCTAACGCATTTCACCATTTTTATTCAGTCCCTATTTATCTTAATAAAAAGTACATTTTCCAATTTGTTGATGACTGATTTCCATTATCATATTATGCCATCCTCATATAACTATACGTTTGCTTCATTTAGCAAGGCGTCAAAATACATTTTTAGTTTATATAGTATATGTTATTGGGTATTTTCTTCTATGACTTTATTTATTTTCACACTGTATGGAAATTGAACCAATCTAAAGTTAATGCTAATATCCCGATGGATATTAAGATCAGATGTGTCAAGGTGTAGATGATTTATTTCAGATATGGTTTGATTGAGAAAATACTTCCTAATTGCATTGTGTAATGCAACTTATATTACATATGAATCATTCATTACGGAATATAAATCACTCTAAAAGCATATCATCATTAAAGAAGTTCGATATACTATAATGACGCCTCAGTTAGCTATTCTGATGGGAATATTTACATAATTATGTGTAACTTGGTTAAATTGTTACTGTTGTTTATGATGATCAAATGTATCAGCAACATTAAATTTTGAAAAATAGAAATAATGTTACAAAAAGCAAGAACAAATCTCTCGTATTAATTAGGTACAAAACAGTATAATATCGTTACCTCAAATGTATTAACTCGTCGCTTGTCGATTTTTCATCCATACACTTTATACGTGAATTAAGCTCAAACCAATAACGTATGATCAATGGCTTTGTCGCATTTGTTTCATTTTATGCTATCAACAGTATTAACCTGTTGCTCTATATTGTTGGCGGTGTTGGCGGTATTTCTTTGTTCAATGTACGTGTTTAAAAGGATTAATATATTAAAGGATACCTGACATGATTGAAACATGTGATTTTCATTCGACCTTATCTTAATATAATCCGATCTAAATAACACTATTCTCAATGTACATTTAAATCAAACACCTGAAATGTTCGAGCGTTTACTGAACTTGATCTCTCTTGCTTTTGTTTCAATACAAGGTAAAGTAAGACAAATCATTTTTTTTATTCCGGTCGCCTTACAAAAGCAAAAGTCATACGAGCTTTGGTAATGATTATAAATTGTCTATCTTATAACGCTCCTGCTATAAATTACACAATTATAAATCAAACACTTGGAATGTAGGAGCGTTTTATTGACTTTTTTGTTACAGATATCTAGTTTCAATATAAAGGTTAAGGTTTTTGCAGAACATCATATTCTAACAACGAGAATGGTGTGGTTCTTAGAGAAAAAAGAAAACCATCACCTATTTAGAACAGTATAAAAATAGATGACCTTGATACATTTTCTGATATTTTATATCATTAATACATTGTATCTTGATTTTCTTCAGAAATAAATTTATATGACAAAAACATATATTTGTATTAAATCTGTATATTTTTTTATTTTTAAAATGTCATTTAAACATATGTTATCTTTTTGTACTAAGACACTTATAACAATGTGGTTTCAATGAAATCTATTTCCTTAGCGTTTAGTCATTAAACAAGTATAGTATTACTATAGTGTTTAGTGTGGGCAAGCTTAACTTTACGCGCGTTTGAACTCTTTTTACCTTTTTACCAACACTTGCCTACCAACTGACATGGAGCTAAAATATCTCAGTGTTATTAGAGAGAATCGATATATTTTCATGATAATAATAAATTTTAAAAATTTTGATTTTTTATACAATTTAAGTGGAATATTTATCAAATAAAAAAGTTGCAACCCACGAAAAAGGTTGTATAAATTGTAAAACGCAATATAATCATGGGTTAAAATTTAGTTTAAATGAATCAACTGAGATATTTATAGATTTTATTTATATATACTCTGTATACTGTCGTAAAATATCTATGTTTGTTCATGAAGACAGCATAGTAACAAAACATACATAATTATGCAAGTATAAAAACATTATAAAGATGTAGACATAATAAATCATTAAAACATTATGCTATAATAGAAATAAAGCAGATATTGGACATATTCAATATGATACATTGACAAATATAGAAAAAATATACAATAACTATACACACTTAATTGATATATTGTCATACATATACTTCTAAATACTACATGTATTTGTGTTTTGTGTGTCTTTGAGTCGTTAATCATATTTTATGAAAGGACATACGGCGGCCAACTACTTAAAGGAGATGGAAACGAAGCACAGAGTCACATAGCTATAATCTTATTTTCTTCAAATATATTGTATACTTAACAATCTTCATGATAAATGATGTAATACCGTGTTTGTATGGACCGAGGTTTGACTGACCAATTTTAGAAGGATTATTTAATGCACCAGACAAAGAATGTTTTCCAACTAGTTTTTTTCTAATAATAGTTTGGCGTAAGTAAATATCTTTAAAATTTGCAGACGCTTCTTACTTAACTCACTTGATACATGATGAATTGCGTAGAAATTATGCGAAAAAAATGTTTTCGAGCATGGAGTTTGTACTTCAGTTTAAGAACCATGGACATTAGTATAGTTCTTTAATGACTAAAAACACACTAAAATCGTCAATTTAATAAATAATACCATGTAAACCTTATAAACGTGTATGTGTGATTGTTTACTTATTTATAACATAAAACAAGTATTTGTTTTGTAAATGCCTCAATCTCAAACAAGAGATTTAATATCAAGTAATCCGTTCTATCTTGGAATGATTTACCATGAGCCATTCTGCAATTGAATAATGTTTTGATCATGTTTATGACTTTATAAATTGGTTTACTTTCATCTTGATGTGTGATGAAATAATATGTTTCAAAAACAATTGTGAATGCATCAAATCAAAATACTAACAATTTTCAAGTGTTTTTGCCTTTTAGTGAACGTGAGTGGATGCCATTGAAAGCTGTTCGTGTGTTAACATATCACGACATGACGACGTCAAGGATTATTTTTTCCTCTTTGAAAGTACCAAACATTGTATACTTAACGGATAAGTCCATAAAACTAAGGTTCCCTCCATAAAGTCAGTCATTTACTGTGCATAAAGTTTCATCACAAGCACTTAACAACCATACAACGTTAGAACCATAATTTATTTTTTATTGTCTCTAGTAACTTCGTTTACATTTATTTTATTAGATCAGGTGATCATGAATTTCTGCTACTGAAATGCTCTATGTTATTCTATATTTTATGTTTACGTACATTCTATGATGTCAATTTCTATGAACAACTTCAATTTTACGACTTGAATAGCTCAACGGGTGTTACTGTTATGTATAATGTGCCTTCATTGGTTTTACTACTCGTATCATTGTATAAGGTATTATTTGCATAATCATTAATTATAAATTTATATCGATGGTGAAATCGCCTGTCTGAATTAATGAAATATATTGTATGTAAGTGATACATCCCTTTCTACTACTCGTTCTAGGACTGTAATGATATCTCGAATTGAAAAGGTTATGGATGTTTGCGTGCTTTACACAAGTAATGGAAACAAAAAGATTTACTTTTGATACATCGAATAATGCTCTTTGGTAGTGTTTGACTTGCCTATGTTATAAAAACAACAACAACGTCGGTTTAATGCGGCATATACGTGTATATTATTGACTGTTATATATTGTTTTGTTTTCAGGAATATAAAACAAATAGATACAAAGTTTTAAGTATGACATAAAATATTTATATCATTTTTTTAAAGTACATGTATATGATAAAATATTTATTGCATTTGTTTTTAAATCATGAGATTAAATAATAATAACATTTGAGTGATTAGTGGGAAGTTCATCTATGAATGCGATAATTACATTTATGCACATTAGTCTAAATTTCAGAAAAATAATAACCTTAATAAATAGGATGTTGTTTGTCAGTTCAGTAATATTTAACTCCATTTGTTCTATAGCTTTTAAAGTTATCATTTAAGTGAGAATTCATCTTTCAACTATTAATGTCTGCATACTTAAAATTCCATATTTGTTGTTTGAGTTCGCTGAGGTAATGGAACTTCCTAATTTGATTTTTGTCTTAAATGTTTATATTGCTACTTGAATAAATACTTTTTGAATATTATTCGGGAAACATTCGTTACTTTTATATGCCACAATTGGTACCATAACAACAATAATGTTCAAAATACCATGTATACATATCACATGTGTATAAAATGTTTTTATACAATTTCATTATAACGTTGTCGTCTAGTCAAAACCTCGTAACTTCACCTTTTTTTAATGAAAGTTACGAGGTTTTGACTAGAAAACATCGATAATACATTATATTTTAATTTTTGGTTTGAATTATATTCTCAGTGAACTATTTATCTCTTATTTTTAAATGCTATATTAGATACCATAATAACTATAATTTGTAGTATAGCATGAAAACATGGAATCTCTCCAGACACTGTTCGTTATTTGCATATTTTCATAATAAAATCGAGAATGAAATACGAAATTACAATTTCAGATATATACTTAAGTAGCAATTGCATCACGCATGCAATCATGGAATCTCTTCAGGCACTAGTCGTGACTTGCTTATATTCTTTATTAAACCGGAATTGGCATGAAATTACTTGGTTTACTTAAGTCGCAATTGTTGTATGATGCTTATCAAAAAATCTGACAGTTTTTACAGTATCTTAAAGGTACTTATTCACAGGAAAGTAGTGTTCTGATTATGACAATTTTAGTGCGAATTGACATACTACTACAAATGATGGTGTTTCATGAAGTAAAATTCTACCCTGTATGTCACAGTATAGACACTTTTAGCGTATGTTTGTGACTTTTATTGTATATTTTTCGCAATATATAGGTCAGTTTGTTTTAAAATAATAAAAATTATTTTATTGACACAATTACAGTCACTGAATGGTATTTTGAAATTATAGAAATAATAAACAAAATCTGTGAACTAGTACCATCTTTTACAGAAATTATATTGTTTCAACCTGTGAGTCTATATAATTTTACGATCTTATTAACGAAATGTTGGGTCAATATCTTATACATTTTCAGAAATGTCGGGTCAATATCCTATTCACTTAACAGGAACATTAAACCTTACTTAATAGATGTGATCTATGGGTTAATGTTTTTGTTGAATGTAATCAGGGGATTATTATTTTATGTATATTTTGTTTTGTATGCTTTCCGGTTTAGTTTTATTAAAAGTTAGATAGAGATCAGTGGAAATAGAAAAAGTTATTATACGGTCTAATATAAAACATCTGTTAAAGTCAGCATAAGACATGCTGAAGGTATGACCATTTACCCAGTTTTGGGGATTATGTTTTTTGTTAGCTAATCCAATACGATAGAAAATATTATTTGATGTCATAAAATATTGGTTAAACTCATTTAGAGCTAATACTGAGCGGATATTAAAAATCTCTACAAATACACATTAAACGGATTAACTTGTACATATAATGAACATTGCTAAAATAGTTTTTATTAATCCATTGATAAGCGATATAACATTATCTCAGTACAAACTGTGTTGAGTTCTAATAATATATTGAGGGGAAATAAACTTCTAGAACCAGTTTTATAATCTAATTTTATAATCTAACATGGTTGTATGGTGTTTAAGAGAAAGATAGATTAGTAATGATAAGAACTGTACTTGGTTATTGTCTACATCAAACGTTTTAATAAAGAAATATGGCTCTGGAATAACGCATTAATATCGTTATGTTCACAGACAATTATTCTCCTGACACAATTCTACAGTATTATACCTAATAAACAATCAAGAATCTAATTCATAAGTAATAAGAAAATAATCACATAATGCATTAATATTACAATGCATAAATTGCATACCTTCTGGTAATGTTATCTATTACTTCCTATAATGAGAAAAAATCTCTGGTGAAAAAGAACTGTTATGAAACTGACTTAGTTATTATTAATTATTGAAATCATTCTTCTTGTTCATCACTAATCGTTTCATGAAATATTTGCAAAAAATCAATTTCAATACTGATAACAAAGATATGAACGTCTAAGAAAAGTTAGGTTGACATTGATTATCATTTTCCAGAGTAATTTTAACTCCTTGACGTTGTATTCCTGACAAAAATATTCGATCTAGTATAACATATGTATAGTGCGGACATATTGACCCCGACCTTACCTTTCTCATTTGCATCTTATTATCAGATACACATATCCCGGCGAAAATCAATACAACGCCTAATCTACACTTCGGTTCGTTACGTATTTAAAATAAGCAGTCGATTTACATTGATTGTAAATAGCATCGGCGGGTACTTAGTAGGTTTGCATGGGGCTTGTAGGTTTTGAGGGTGTAATGTCGGCTATGGCTTACATTATAAGTTTAACAAGACATGTATAGAGTATATATGTGCATTCAAACGTGAAACTTGTTTTTTTTTTACATTTGAAATTACAAATTATGATAAAATGGGCGGGGATGGCGGTTGTGGGGCTAAAACCTACAACTTTTGAATTGGTAGCTAGCCTCATCGTATAATATTCTGGTCCGGCCTATTTGTAATAGAGACTCATTGTACACTTTAAATGTATTTTAAAATTAATCCCTGTGTTATAATTACATTCGAGCCTTGACGGTATAATCCGATTGTTTTCGAACATAAATACTACCTTCGTAGTCAATGTAATGAATATTCTTGCATAAAGGTCAGGTCGGGGTCAATGTGTCCGCGCTATACATTCTAACGGATTTCACCATTTATATTCAGTCCCTATTTATCTTAATAAAAAGTGCATTTTCCAATTTGTTGATGACTGATTTCAATTATCATATTATGCCATCCTTATATACGTTTGCTTCATTTAGCAAGGCGTCAAAATACTTTTTTAGTTTATATAGTATATGTTATTGTTTATTTTCTTCAATGACTTTATTTATTTTCACACAGTATTGAAATTGAACCAATCTAAAGTAAATGCTAATATCCCGATGGATATTAAGATCAGATGTGTCAAGGTGTAGATGATTTATTTCAGATATGGTTTGATTGAGAAAATACTTCCTAACTGCAATGTGTAATGCAACTTATTTTACATATGAATCAGTCATTACGGAATATAAACCACTCTAAAAGCATATCATCATCAGAGAAGTTCGATATACTATAATGACTCCTCAGTTAGATATTCTGATGGGAATATATTTAACAAATAATACATGGCCATGAGGGCAATATGCAAGTTTACGGACTGGTTGGTCAGATTGAGGAAGGTATATGACCCGAAGCGCAGCTGAGTCCGTAAACTTGCATATTGCCCGCAATGGCATGTATTATTTGTTATATTATACCGAATTTAAATCCTTTCACCACTCTTGTTGCTGTCATTTGTCTATAAAGATGTGTTTTCAAAAAATAATTTTATTCTTCAGTTTGTCAAGTTTCCGAGTCAAACCCCAGTCTGACTTTCATTTTCACGCGATGTAGCAAGATAACATGCTCTTCTTGTTATATTTCATTTTTGTAAATCGACTAAGCCATTTCGTCTCTTTGTGTTGCTGTGTGATTAGCACATCGTGAACGTCGCGTTAAATAAGATTGGATGACGTCATATACGTCAATATAAGAAATATGGACTGGGTAGCCGGTCAATGTGCGATTTATGGACTGGATGACGTCGCATTAAATTAAGATGACGTTATGCAAATGATGTGTAATGTACATAATTATGTGTAACTTGGTTAAATTGTTACTGTAGTTTATGATGATCAGATGTATCAGCAACATTAAATTTTGAAAAATAGAAATAATGTTACAAAAAGCAGGAATAAATCTCTCGTATTAATTAGATACAAAACAGTATAATATCTTAACCTCAAATATATGATGCTCAACGCGAGAAAAGGGCCCTTAAGCTGTTTGACGTCGTTTGCGGTAAACGTCAATAACGTTATCGAGGTCAATTTTAGCGTACACGTGTCACGTCAGTGATTATTGCATTGTTTATACTTATATTTAACTGGCTATCTTGCTTTAATTAAAGGGAATAAATCGATGTTTTGTAAACTATGACTGACTTACTATCATTGTTTGAAGAAATTGGTAACACATAGCTAAAAAATAAGGATTGTTTATAGTCGTGATTTGTGTTTTCCGTCCAACTTTCGTCAACGTGCCGAACCGTCCTGTGGTGTTGAATTTTCTTTAACTAGAGTAACGTGTTTGACGTGTACTGTATTAGTTTTGCTTTAGCATTGGATTACTAAATAGATAAGCAACACATAAACGTTTTTTCGAGAGAATTGCACGCATAATTTCGGTACTATAGCTTTAAACTGACGATAGTTACAGCTTCAAAACGCGTCGCCAACAAATTGTTTACACGTATCTACGGGTACACATGCACACTCGGGAATGGAGCACACGCTATAATCTTTAATGCGGACTCGACCTTTTTCTTCAGAATTTTGATTCTGTACAACATATAATCTTTGTTTGATCGTGGAATTGTGTGAATAGGTTACGCAAAATAAGAATAAAAACGTCGTCCCTATCGAAATTGAAATGTCCTTGATGTATTAAAATGTTTAATCATCAGTCTAGGCATATAGAGTCGGATCTGTTATGACTATGAAGAGATCCAATCAGGCCTATGCATCTATTGCATCGAATGCAAACATATGTAATCACTAGCCTACATAACCTGGTTTTGCTGTTATATTATATTGCTATCGTCTATAATACAAATGGTCATTTAAATTAAAACTGAAATTTGTTACAGCTCGAGCTGTCACAATGTAGGCTTAAGGTTTGGCCTTGCTAGATATCTACCTACGTTCATTTTTCTTTTCTTAATTTGACTTAATAAAGCTCAACTTCACATCATTGACCGAAAAGTTTATCACATTGTCAGCAAATTATACTACTTGCTAATTACCTTATCTAGCAATCTCCGTAAACAGATATCATGTAGAGCATTGTCGTACAGGATCTCTACTTTCTCAATGCAGGGTTACGTCGAGATGACCTTTATGTCGACTAGACGAATCACTATTAATCAAATTTTGATTTTGAAATTTCTAATTTTAGACTTATGTTTGCAAACTAATTCAACAGCGGTATTATTCACAGTCTGTCATTGGAGGGCTCATTTCAAATTGCGTGACGTAGACGATATAAACATGATATGTATCATAACAATTTCGTCATTAATATTATGAATAGAAAAGGTCACCTGAACGTGATCCTCGTTTGAAAAAGGTCAGATCTAAATTAGTGAGTAGGCGAGCGGAAAATTTTAGATCGGGTTTTAATCAGATTGCTTATCTAGCAGTTGGATCTAAGAAATACATTATATTTGCCCAGCTAGGTAACACTTGTGAGACAAGGTGAACCCATTGTAAATAAATTGTCTGTTTATCAAGGGTGTAACATAGTATGAAATAACAGTATTAGATACGTTGTGTTTCCATCTCTCTACCATGGCAAGAAAACACCAAATTGGTATAAGTATAAGGCGTGTTTCTTTCATACCATACAACCAACCAATAGTTCGTTAGAAAACATCATTTCCACCATTCTAAACTGTAAATACTTTTTACTTACCTATGAATAAATAAACAGTTTATTGAAAACAATGATGGTAATATTAAGTGTATTTTGTGTGTACCACAGTGATCTTTTATCTTACTTCATGTTTGAATCTGATAAACACATGAACAGGCCTTACAATAAAAACCTTAAAAACCTCATTTTGTCATAAAATGGCATTAACCCTCGCCAATAATGAAGCATGCAACATAAACACAGGACATCGTCGATCCATACTTATGTCAAACTTTAATGTAGATTGAAATAACTTGCAGCTTCCATGATTCAGAACCGGATTTCCATAGTAATGCTCAGTTTCTTCAATTGTACCACAACCATATCGAAGGTTGCCTCAAACTCCCCGCAGCGGTTATTTCCCTTTTATTTAATCAATATTAATAAACCACTGCCACCACAAGTAAATTCGTCCCTTAGAGAGCCGATTATTCTTTTTTTTCATCTTTTCTGTTACAATTCAATATTTTCTACAAATTGAGTCTTACAACGTTCAAAATACATGAAGATAGAAAATTAAAAAATAGATTTGATTTACAATTTGTAAAAATAACAAAGCGTTACGTAAGCACTGCGAGGAGTATGGACATTCTATAAATAGATGAAAAGGGCCCTTAAGGTCAAATTTTTCGAAATTGAGATTTTCACAGCAAATGAAGAGTTTATTAATATTGATTAAATAAAAGGGAAATAACCGCTGCGGGGAGTTTGAGGCAACCTTCGATATGGTTGTGGTACAATTGAAGAAACTGAGCATTACTATGGAAATCCGGTTCTGAATCATGGAAGCTGCAAGTTATTTCAATCGTCATTAAAGTTTGACATAAGTATGGATCGACGATGTCCTGTGTTTATGTTGCATGCTTCATTATTGCATTTCATGTGTTTATCAGATTCAAACATGAAGTAAGATAAAAGATCACTGTGGTACACACAAAATACACTTAATATTACCATCATTGTTTTCAATAAACTGTTTATTTATTCATAGGTAAGTAAAAAGTATTTACAGTTTAGAATGGTGGAAATGATGTTTTCTAACGAACTATTGGTTGGTTGTATGGTATGAAAGAAACACGCCTTATACTATATATTATACGCCCTATACCAATTTGGTGTTTTCTTGCCATGGTAGAGAGATGGAAACACAACGTATCTAATACTGTTAATTCATACGATGTTACACCCTTGATAAACAGACAATTTATTTACAATGGGTTCACCTTGTCTCACAAGTGTTACCTAGCTGGGCAAATATAATGTATTTCTTAGATCCAACTGCTAGATAAGCAATCTGATTAAAACCCGATCTAAAATTTTCCGCTCGCCTACTCACTAATTTAGATCTGACCTTTTTCAAACGAGGATCACGTTCAGGTGACCTTTTCTCATCATAATATTAATGACGAAATTGTTATGATACATATCTTGTTTATATCGTCTACGTCACGCAATTTGAAATGAGCCCTCCAATGGCAGACTGTGAATAATACCGCTGTTGAATTAGTTTGCAAACATTAGTCTAAAATTAGAAATTACAAAATCAAAATTTGATTAATAGTGATTCGTCTAGTCGACATAAAGGTCATCTCGACGTAACCCTGCATTGAGAAAGTAGAGATCCTGTACAACAATGCTCTACATGATGTCTGTTTACGGAGATTGCTAGATAAGGTAATTAGCAAGTAGTATAATTTGCTGACAATGTGATAAACTTTTCGGTCAATGATGTGAAGTTGAGCTTTATTAAGTCAAATTAAGAAAAGAAGAATGAACGTAGGTAGATATCTAGCAAGGCCAAACCTAAAGCCTACATTGTGACAGCTCGAGCTGTAACAAATTTCAGTTTTAATTTAAATGACCATTTGTATTATAGACGATAGCAATATAATATAACAGCAAAACCAGGTTATGTAGGCTAGTGATTACATATGTTTGCATTCGATGCAATAGATGCATAGGCCTGATTGGATCTCTTCATAGTCATAACAGATCCGACTCTATATGCCTAGACTGATGATTAAACATTTTAATACATCAAGGACATTTTAATTTCGATAGGGACGACGTTTTTATTCTTATTTTGCGTAACCTATTCACACAATTCCACGATCAAACAAAGATTATATGTTGTACAGAATCAAAATTCTGAAGAAAAAGGTCGAGTCCGCATTAAAGATTATAGCGTGTGCTCTATTCCCGAGTGTGCATGTGTACCCGTAGATACGTGTAAACAATTTGTTGGCGACGCGTTTTGAAGCTGTAACTATCGTCAGTTTAAAGCTATAGTACTGAAATTATGCGTGCAATTCTCTCGAAAAAACGTTTATGTGTTGCTTATCTATTTAGTAATCCAATGCTAAAGCAAAACTAATACAGTACACGTTTAACATGTTACTCTAGTTAAAGAAAATTCAACACCACAGGACGGTTCGGCACGTTGACGAAAGTTGGACGGAAAACACAAATCACGACTATAAGCAATCCTTATTTTTTAGCTATGTGTTACCAATTTCTTCAAACAATGATAGTAAGTCAGTCATAGTTTACAAAACATCGATTTATTCCCTTTAATTAAGCAAGATAGCCAGTTAAATATAAGTATAAACAATGCAATAATCACTGACGTGACACGTGTACGCTAAAATTGACCTCGATAACGTTATTGACGTTTACCGCAAACGACGTCAAACAGCTTAAGGGCCCTTTTCTCGCGTTGCGCATCATATACAGATTTATAAATCAAACAATTGGAATGTAGGAGCGTTTTATTGACTTTTTTGTTACAGATATCTTGTTTCAATATAAAGGTTAATGTTTTTGCAGAACTTCATATTCTAACAACGAGAATGGTGTGGTTCTTAGAGAAAAAGAAAACCATCACCTATTTTGAACAGTATAATAATAAATGACATTGAAATATTATCCTGAAATTACATATTATCAATGTTTTGATTTTTTACAGAAATAAATTTATATGACAAAACATATATTTGTATTAAATCAGTATAATTTTGTTTACATTTAAAACTTGTCATTTAAACATATTGTATTTTTGTACTAAGACACTTAGGCGTTTTATTAATACGTGATTTCACTGAAAAATCTTTCCTTAGCGCTTAGTTATTGAACAAACAAATTCAAAATGGGCAAGCTATTTAAACTAATGTGCTTTTTGAAGTCTATTATTTACCTGCACTTTCTTACCAACTCACATGTAACTAAAATATTTCACTGTTATGAAGGAGAACCGATATATTTTCATGATTAAAAATGTATTTTGTATTCAAAAAATCTTAATCTGGTTTTCATACAATTAAAGTGGTATATTTATCTTTTATAAATTAATTTCATCAAATGCAAAATATGTTCGCATGTAATAAAATTATATCATATTTAAATCATATTTTGCAACTCACAAAAAATGCTGTACAAATTGTAATACTTGTAATACTTATTGTAATAATGGGTCAAAATTTAGAATAAATGAATCAACTGAGATATTTGTAGGTAGACTTAATTTCTTTACTCTGTATACTATCGTGAAATATCTATGTTCGTTCATGATGACATCAAAGTTACAAAACGTATGTAATTATACAAGTATAAACACGTTATAAAGATGTAGACATAATAAATCGTAACATTATGCTATAATAAAAATAAAGCAGATATATTGGACAAATTCAATATGATAAATTGACAAATATAGAAAAATATACAATAAATATACACACTTAATTGATATACTGTCATACATATACTTCTAAATACTACATGTATTTGTTTTTTTGTGTGTGTCTTTTAGTCGTTAATCATATTTTATGAAAGGACATACGGCGGCCAACTACTTAAAGGAGTTGGAAGCGAAGCACAGAGTCACATAGCTATAATCTTATTTTTATCAAATATATTGTATACTTTACCATCTTCATGATAAATGATGTAATACCGTGTTTGTATGGACCGCGGGTTGGCAGACCAATTTCAGAAGGATTATTTAATGCACCTGACAAAGAATGTTTTCCAACTAGTTTTTTTCTAATAATAGCTCGGCGTAAGTAAATATCTTTAAAAATTGCAGTCGCTTCTTACTTAACTCACTTGATACATGATAAATTGCGTAGAAGTTATGCGAATAAATTGTTCTCGAGCATGGAGTTTGTACTTCAGTTTAAGAACCATGGACATTAGAATAGTTCTTTAATGACTAAAAACACACTAAAAACGTCAATTTACTAAATAATACGATTTAAACCTTATAAATCTGTACGTGTGATTGTTTACCTATTTATAACATAATACAAGTATTTGTTTTGTAAATGCCTCAATCTCAAATAAGAGATTTAATATCAAGTATGCCATTCTATCTTGGAATGATTTAACATTAGTCAGTCTGCAATTGAATGCACTTTTTTCATGTTTATGACTTTATAAATTAGTTTACTTTCATTTTGATGTATGATGAAATAATATGTTTCAAAAACAATTGTGAATGCATCAAATCTGAATTTGCTTGAATTGTTGTTGTAGGTATTTATATGATTAATTGAATGCCTGTTTCCTTCAATGACATTAATTAAGTGCATATTGTGTATACTTGTTACTGTTTAAATGATGAATGTATCAAAGTAACAATTTAAATAATCAGTCAGATGCTTTCTAGAGTATTGAAACACATCTAACAATAAAGAAATGACGACTTTTACGTTATTTTAACGTTCATCTTTTATCATTGACATATGCTGATTTTGAATTCTTCTGAATTGAATTGCATATATTAACCGTTATATGTATGTTTCGGTTAAATGTGTAAATCGTAAACACAAATGTAGAATTATCTACCGAAACGTAAATTGAAATTATTAAACAGTACATTTGCGGCCATTGTTCCTGACATTATGTCATTGCAAAAAAAAAACGTAACTTAAGACTAAGACAGACTGCTTTGGTATTCGCCAAAGTTTGCTGCCGTAACTACGGAATATATTTTGAGATGTGAAGAGAATAAACACAACGTAATGGTGTTGGCTGGTAGATCTAACTGAACCAGGACAGGAGTGAATGTCACTTAAAAGATAATTGATTGAAAAAAAGCTTTAAGTGTATTTTGTTGAATAAAAAACCGATTTTCATGAATATTGCTTCTTAGAGACGTATATATGTCAGTAGCAAATTAAGACGAATGACCGCCATATGTGGCTAAAAAGTCATGATGGGTTAGGATGAAATCAAGATGCACCATACGTAACGTTAGAGTTTTGTCGCTGTAGATCAAGAGGCACATACAATAGCCTACTACTCTCATTGACAAAATAAGGTGCACTGTTAATTGTTAAAGTCAATGTTACAAATGGTCAAATAAGTTAAACGTTTACACGTGTTGCTGATTTTCATTCTATGTTAATGTTGGATATATAAGAGTAATCAAATAGCGTTCCAATCTACCGATTGCCTTGTACGAACTTATACATTGTGTACATATTTTACTTCATACAAAATTAATAACAATTGTTTTCATATATCATATCCATAACCTAAAAACCTAGATTCAACCATTTCACTTAAGCCACATATATTACGCGTCATTTAAGAGTAAAACATCTTCGAAGCCATCAATACTATCACAACCATACATTCAACAAGTCAGTAACATTCTTCTAGTTGTCATCTTCTGATTCCAATCAATTATTTGTATTATCATTATTCTCACGAAAAGAACAGTTCGTGAAATCTATCCATTCTATCCCAATCAATGACTCTGTTGCTTGTGAAACTGAAATGTAATTTTTACCTCCCCATGCAAGAGACTTGTTTTCAATAATTCCGCATTTACTTATCAGCCTAATGTCATCACAGGTGACAGCAGGTATAATTTCAATTTCCAGTGTATAAGGCTTTTCTTGTTTCTCTAGTAACAATGGTTGCGTTAAGACAAGGTCTGTTAAAGCAGACTTCTGTGTAACCATGAAACTTTCTTTATAATTAACCCTATCTACTTGTAGTGTAACTTGTAATGACAAATGTATATTATCTGTTGACGAGTTTCTTTCTGATTCCTCAACATACGAAACAAGTTTCTGTCTCTTTCTGTCAAATTTAGTAGTACATATATCATCACGTGTTAAAGAATAACTATGACCAATACTTGTGCTTAACGGAGGTTTCAAATATAAATCCATCCGGGCTAGTCCAATAGACTTCAAGAATACCGACCGCCTGGCATGCACAAGCAACTTTTGAAACACATTTGTGCTTTTCCATTTGTTGATGTGTCCTTTTTTCAAAGAAAGATCAACCCTTGAATAAGGAATAATACGAGGACTATTTGACATAAAACTCAAGCGAGATTTGTCTCCCAGTTGACTATTAATTATATCCTCAAATTCAGTGGTTGTAAAGTAACCTTTACCTGTTATAGATCGCATTATATCTTTTATTGGTAACGTTGGCAAGCGAATGTGGCACAGTACATCCCCAATTACTTTTCGAATATTTTGTCCATTTTCTTCCTTTTCTGTTTCATTCAGTCTACGTTTTGCCCAGTCTTCCAGTCGATGGAAAATGGCGTCTTCCGCTGTCCAAAATGTATCACCCTTCAGAATGTACGCGAGTCCTTCAGTAGAAATGTTTAAAAAATCTTCTGACTGCAAGACCTTCTCGGCGTTCCTATCTATAAAATTGCAACATTCGTTTCTAAGACCTGTTTTACCATACATGATGGCGACATCAAGTATTTTGCTAGAATTATCTGCTGTAATCTTGGCTTGCAAGTATTGGGCACAAAAATCAACAAGACTGGTTACTTGATACATGTGTGCAGTCTGAACAAGGTCTATAGCCTCTTCAATGTTGGAAAATTCAACACCATCATTATACAAATACCTGAAAAGATATCCGACATATACATGTATGGACGTTATTATAACTGCTAGAAAAATGATATTAAAATAAGAGTGTAGACACTTTTTAATTGCATCGTATATCAAAGTCTGATTTTAGGTATAATTCTGTAATTGAGGTTATTGTATATCTATTTTTGTGATTTAAACCTGTATTCTCAATAAAGTTAATAAACTCAAAATGTCATTTTCGGTTGGGACCTACTTTCATTACAGAATGCTGAAAAATAACCCTATTTTATATTTAAATGTAATTTGATACTTAGTATGCAGATTTGAATCTCGATAAATTGGATTTTATAAATTTGGATTTTTACCTAAGCAAATGATAAAAAATTGAGTATTGACATCTGGAAATGTGTATTCGTCTTTCGGTTCACTTGATGGTCCTAACTTCATTGTCTCAAATACAGAGAAATGAATCCAATGTTAGAACGTTCTGGTTTGCTTTATATGTAAGAGTTAGAATCTCGATAAGTAGGATTTATAAACAAAATACCTTACCTAAGCAAATAATCAAAAGTTTGAGTACTGACATCTGAAAATGTGTATTCGTGTTTCTCTTCACTACAAGGTCCAAACAACATTGCCTCAAATACTGGACTTCTAGCAGCTAGTATTATCTTATGAGCTTTGAGAGGTTGGTCTTGGTTCGTCCCACAATAGATGGTTATGTCAGTCCACAGTTTATTCTTATAAACTTCAAGCATGCAACCAGTCAGTGTTTTGATATCTATTTGCCAATTTCTAGCTAGACAGTAATCAGTTCCAACTGAGCCGACGTCGCCTTGTACTGCTACACCTGGATCCATTGTTTCTATATTCTGCGCATCGTAAATTGCAGCCATTTTTGATATTTGTTGTAAAAATATTGAATAAAGAATAAAATATTATAGAACAATGTTCCCATACGCAATATTTAAGACACTGTATAAGGACAAACAATAGTTTAAAACAATTCGCCAATTATATGTGTTATCAAACATTGACTTTACTAAAACTTTGTCAAACTAGTTTGTTATCTTTGTGTAATTTAGACCAAGTAATCTCTTAGATAAACATGCCCTTAATACATGCGGTTTTACGATGCATTCTGATAAGTTTGACTTTATATTTAAATTGTACATAACTTGGAGGATGTTTTCGAAATCTTCTAAAATCTTTTTAAACTGTTTTTAATTTTAGATTCTGACAGATTTTTAAAATTGACAAATCAGCAAAGTGGCAATTTGACCTATAGTTAATACATGTACGTCGTTCATGACCAAGATTTATACTTCAAACCGTTGACATCGAACCCAGCAGAGCGCCGAATATCTTTTTAAAGATATTTCTTGTTTATATTCAATCTCACATATGTAGCAATAGCATTCAAAATTTTGCTTTCGGTTTCGATTTCAATATCACTTTCAGATACAAATAACGTAAAACATATTTTTAATTTGACGATAATTGACAAGCTTTTAATCTATTGTAAATGATTAGTCTTACCCACATTACAATGAAATCCATTAAATTAGACTTACCTAAAATAAACAGCACTTGTGTTATGTTTATTCGTTTTACAGCGGAAACTCCCCCTTGCTATTAACACGTTGCGCATGCGGTGTCGGTTATCTTTTTTTATCGGTCTACATTTCTTAAGTAAATAAATACTCTACTGTAGATTTAAAGCATTTAAGTATTAAATTATATCTTTTGATTTCAGTTGTATGCATGTCACTATATTTGTGATTGATTGATTTAAAGCCGCTGTATGAAGATACAATGTACATTTATTTAACGTAAAATTTTATGTACAACAAATAGGCAGACAACAATAAAGCAGATCCCGCCCACCCAATAGCTCCACCCTTTAATATTTAACTCCGCCCAATAAAGTATATAGTGCCTGTATGAATAATTTTAACTCAATTAAATGGTTGAATTAACCGATACTAATCTGTTGAAATATTTCAATGTTAATAAAGAGTACCTTCTTATAATTTAGCTAATTTAATTTAATTTCTTTAGTAACTTAAGGCTAGAGATCTATCTACGCTTCCATTTGATACCTTGTTGAAGTTTGTAGCGGCATTATTGACGAAAAAGTGCCCGGATATCGTCCAAATTTCTATGCACAACAACTAAGCAGACTTGCGAAAAACGAACCCGTGCATGTATTGTATTGCAGTTTCTTGCTATTCTTAGGTTAGTTATCCACGCACACATTAATTTGATACCAGTTGGGGACGTTTAGTTTCTCAGTTAATGAATTTAAGGTCAAAATAGCCAAATTTCGTGCACAACAATTAGGTAGTATGTGGTTGCATTATTGACGAAATGGTGACCAAAAATCGTCTAAAGTTCTATGCACAACAACTAAGCTGATTTGCGCGTACAACAACTAGGCAGATTTGCCAAAAACGAACCCGTGCATGTATTCTTTTGCATTTTTTGCTATCCTTTGGTTAGTTATCCACGCACACCTTAATTTGATACCAAATGGAGACGTGCAGTAGCTATAAAGTTGTCTCTTTCTAGGTTCAAAGGGATTCCTCTCATAAATTCTACACGAGGAATCACTGTCTTCTGTATGACGTCATATAGCGGTTGCCTGGTACAGGTAGATGGTACATTGCGGTGCCGATATGAATGATGTTGAATATTCGAAGACCGTAGCAACTGTGTCAAGAAGTAAGTTTTTCCGCAAGACGTTGGTCCGCTCACCATACATGTGACTGGGTGTTTAAGTTGAGGTGTACCTTGATTAGTGGTACTCTGAAATGGTGTATAAGTTCCCCGCTGCGGTGGTGGTTGCGCTGCAACAAACATCGATGGTGGTAGTGGAGGAGGAGGTGGCGGTGGTGGTGGTGGAGGTGGTGGTTTCATTGGTGGTAGATACACTTCACCGCGTTGTGGATACGCATGATTGATATCTTGATGTTTGCTTCTTCGATGTCTAAACATATTATCTCTTCTCGAAAAAACCTGTTTGAGACCGGACACGTTTTTCGTTCCATGTTCCCCATCTGGCTATATTCAGAGAAGCCTTTACACTTAAGACTCTATATGATTTCATGGTCTCTCTTGTAAACAGTTAGAAAAGTGTTAGCCAATCAAAATACCCACCTTAATAATAGCGGCTCACTCCCCCTCTGACAAATGTCCAGAATCTATCCTTAAAATCAAGAAAAAAATCCATGAAGTATACTCTAATTCAAGTGGGTCTCACGCCCTCGCTCTAACTATTCTAGCGTTGACTTACCTTACCGATCCTAATTACAGCCCTGACTCACGGTCCGTTCCTTACTTACTTCTAACATATGTGTTCATGTTGGGGGGGGGGTGCCTTGACTATTTATATAAAGAGCAAATTTATTCGAATGAATCATTAAGATACAAACTTTCGGAGCTATTGTGAGTCTAGCAAGAGTCAATCTCGAAGACAAGATTCATTATATAAAATTACGTATTACGTCGTACCTTCGTCATTCACCAACATCTTCAAAGCCACGAAGTAAACCTATAAACGGCGACCAAAAACAAACACACACACACGTCCAGTCGGATAGAAAACCTAGCATAACAGCTCTTCTAACAACATGTCTTCCAGAACCCAACCGATTGATGATCAAACGGAAGTGAAGTTGACATCTCGTTACAGTCAGCATATAGGGAAAGAATTGTACCTATTCGATAGCGTTTTCAACGAAAATATCTATATTCATGTGCAGACACTACTAAACGGTAGAATAACTACGAAGTACACAATATTTGCTTCACGCTGCTGAGATATTACGAACTATTCATGTCTGTACCTTTTTTGAACGATTCTGTCACAAAATCAGGACACATTCTATCGTCGTCATATAGGCGGAAACTGACACATTTCTGTGAGTTTAAGCGCGTGGACATACAATGCATTTTTGTCTACCCAAGGGTGCTAATGAGATTCGCGCAACTAGAAAAGGGCTATCTTTAACATTGGAACAACATAAGGGACTCAGAAACGGCATGCCCTTCTATATTATTTGCTTACGTTCTATGGTGTCCATTTTTCTGAGGCACTTAAATTTTACGTGTAAAATATCTCAACGGGTATTACTGATATACACGTATAATTTGCTAGTGTGATTTCGCAATCCTTTATTGGAATTATTATCATTGTAATGAGGTATCTAGGACAACAATTTGCATAATCCTCACTTATAAACTATTTCGATGCTTATTGTCTGTCTGAATTGTCTGACGGAAGGAGTAGAACTATAGTATATAAGTGATACAACATTACATTTGATTCCGGAATCACGATTATGTTAAAAAGGTCATAAATGTAATATAGTTACACAATCTTTTGATATGTTTTTAGATAACGTAATGTTCTTTTGTTGTTCTGACTGACTTAGCCGTGTCACACAACACCATCAGATAAATGCGACCTATATGTGTATATTGTTAAATTTTGCTTTGGTCTTCCGGAATATCAAATTAATCGATACTTTTCTTAAAAGTATTTCATAAAATATTTATAACTATTGTAAAATCAGAGAAGCTTTCTGTTATAAATGTGATAATCACATAATGCACATAATGTGCATACTCATAATTTCAATATTCCAGAAAATAAATAATGGAAAGTGAACAGAATAGTTAAGTTAATGCTAATATCTAATGTATTTTATATATTGAACCAATTTGTTTCAAGGAATTGATGATATATTTCAGATTTCTAATTGCATCGTGTAATGCACTTACATTTGTATAAATCACTCATTACGGTATACAAATACTTCTCAAGGCATGTCTTTAGCAGAGAAGGTCACAATGATATAATGATTCTCAATTAGTTTCCTGACTACGAATGCATGATTGCTCATTACATGATATTTTGCTAGGAAATATTCGTTATATATATAATTATATATTACATGGTTTTATTGTAACTGTTATTCTCTCAGAACGACTTAACAGGAATGATAATTGTCAGCAACTTTACTTTTTGTAAAATATAAATGACCCAAGAAAAACATGTATGCACATTATAATAACTAAGATTCGAAATGTATCATCTCGCCTCTAGTGAGTTTTTCATCCAAACATTAATAAAAAACACGATTTCAAACCAATAACGTATAATCAATGCTTTTGTTATATGAATTTACTTTTATTTTATCAACATAATTAACTTGTTGGTCCATTTTGTTGACTGTATCATTTCATCCTGTGTACGTGTTTGAAAGAATTAATTAATAAATGTATGATACTAGACATGCTTGAAATATGAGCATTTGATTAGATTAGAGCTTGATGTAATCCGTTCTTAATAACACGCTCTCAATATACAATATGAAACAAACACTTAAAATGTTCGAGTGTTTACTCTCTTGCTGTCGTTTCAATAAAAAAGTTAAGATAGATATAGAGTGTGTTTATTTCTATATTTCAAAACTTGACATCATTTTTCTAGTTGCCTACCAAAAGTAAAAGTCATATGAGTAAAAAATCTTAAGTAAAAGATTACATTACTATAGCATTTGTCTTACTTAATACACCCTACTTAATACCAAGCACATAAATGTTTGAGCGTTTATTGCCTTCCTTCGCTACAATTATCTAGTTTCTATAAAAAAAATTCTTAGCGCCATATTGTCACAATGAGAATGGCGTGGTTTTAAAAATATATCGCCCTATTTAGAACATCATAATAACAAAAAAAACTTGAAAAGTTATCCTGATATTACATATTATTATTGTCTGTATGTTCTATAGAAATAGATGTATGTGACAAATGTGTCCTTTATCTTAAATATATATATATATTTGTCATTTAAGACTTGTCATTAAACGTGGGATATGTGTTTTGTACAAGAAGCAAGACACTTTAAATGTTCGATTAAATCCTTGTTTCACTGAAATACCTTTCTAAGCGCTTAGTCATTGAACAAACAAATTGACTGTATCGATTGTATGCTTATTAAAGTGGACAAGCTAGTCCCTTTGTGGTTTTTTAACTTAAATATTTACCGACACTTTCTTACTTTCTAACATGGAGCTAAAACATCTTATTGTTTTGAAGAAAAATCGATATATTTTCATGATAAAAATGTTATTGCATTTTAGACATATCTTTGTTTTACATAAAATTGGTATGTTTATCATTTATATCATTTATAGATAGTTTTAACTTGAAAAGAGTTTAATGACATACAATAATATACTGAACAAATTTTAATACATAATGTAATTGTAAAATTACGCATGCATGTAGTTGTAAAACAATAACGAGTTACAATTTAGTTCTAATGAGTAAAAATGAAAAAATGTAGAGAACTTTATTACGTTTACTCTATATATCAAATATCTACGTGTATTTATGAAAATAAAAAATAATGACAGGCAAACCAAACATATAATGTATTAACAATTCATACAGATGTAGACATTATAAATCAAAAAAATCAAAATACAAGTATAATACCACTATGAAATATAGAAGGTAAAGTAGAAATATAAAATATGATAAATTGACAAATAAAGACAGATATATAATACTTGTACACGCTAAATAGATATACTGTCATATGTATAAAACTAAACAATGTATTTGTTTGTTTATTTTGGGGGTTCGTCGTTTATTATGATTATGTGAAATTACTAACGGTGGCCAACTACTTGAAAAAGTTGGAAATGATGCACATAGCAATTATCTTATTTTATCAGATATATTGTATAGTTCCTCGTCTCCATGATAAATGATGCAATATCGTGTTTGAATAGACCGTCGTTGGCAAACAAATTTTCAGAAGAAAGGCGTAATTTGCACCAGACAATGAGTGTTGAATCGTCTTTTCAGAGAAATTCTTGGCGTACGTAAATGTCTTTACAATGTTCAGACGTTTCTTACTAAACTCACATGGTGCATGTATGCTGGTTTTGCATAGCAATGATATAAACAAAATGTTCTAACATGGAGTGTGTACTCAAGTTTAAGTACCATGGGCATTTGTTAAGTGATTCAAATATAATTAATTACATACATACTAATTTCTTTTTAATGAATAACACTATGTATATACTATTTATAAAATAACAAACAATGACTTGTTTCGTAACTGTCTCAATATCAATTAAGAGATTAAAAACCAATTATGCCATTCTATCTTGGAATGATAAAACATGAGCCAAGTCAAGTTTCACTGAATATGCATTTGAATGTACTGTATTGATCACTTTTTATAACTTAGTTTAACATTCACCATGATGAATGATGTAATAATGTGTATCACTAACGATTGCGAATGCATCAAATCTGATATTGTTTGAGGTTTTTATATAATTTATTGAATGCATGTTTCCTTCAATGACATAAATGAAATGCATATTGTATATAATTGTTACTGTCTTGAAATGATATATGTATTAAAGTATCTAATTTTTATCAATAATATTACTATCATGTAGCAAAAAATGTGGATAATATGGAACATCTAACAATGAAGAAATTATGTATTACTCTCACGAAATTTTAGTGTTAATCTTTTAGCATTGATAAATACAAACTTTGAATTCTGAAATAAAAGGTATGTTTAAACCGATCTTAAATGTTTAAGTTCTTTGTGCTAATCAAAAAAAATGTAGAAATAACGACCGCAATGCAAATTGAAATTCTTAAACAGTGCATTTGCTACCATCGCTTCAGACATTTTGTCATTGCAATACAACACTGTAATAAGTAAGATAAGATGGCAAACAAAAAAGACCTTGGTAAACATGTCAAAGTTTTAATCTATAAAATCTGCAGTTTTGTCATTTGTTAAGTTTACATGTGCGTTATCTACGGAATTATTTATTGAGATGTAAAGAAAATAAAGACCACCTTTTTTAAATATTGTTATCATGTAAATGGTTGGTAGTATTATCTGAACCACGACAGAAATGAACGTCACAAAATATTAATTGATAAGAATCAATGCCTATATCGCATTTTGTCGGCTAATAATATGAGTTTCTTGAATATTGCGTCTTAGAGAATTAGTCCATGGTCAGCGAATAATACGAATGACCGTTACGATTAAAAGTGTTTAAATGTGTAATATCATGAAGGACCATACGTAACTTTAGAAGTTTGTCACTAAAGATCGAGAGAAACATGCAATGTATTAAATATGTCATTTAAAAAATTAAATGCACTGTAAAATTGTGATTGTGACAAATGGTCAAGTAAGTCAGACGTTTTACTCTTGTTACTGATCTTCACCAGGTGATAATGCAAACTATATGAGCGTTAAACAATAGACCGATCGCCTTGTATAAACCTGTAAAGTTTTATACATATTTTTGCTTTTCAAAGTCTTAAATCTTCTACCATAAGTTCAACCGTTTATCCATCACAATACGCGTTGCACTTCAAAATAAATCAAGATTGGTTTCTTAGTTCATTTAATCTTCATATTTAATCTTTTAATCATATCACTTAGGTCACGTATATTACGCTTTATTTAAGAATAAAACATCTTTGGAGTAATCAATACCATCACAGACCTACATTTAACAAGTTCGAAGTGATCTTCTACTTGTCATCTTTTAATTCTGACCAATCATTTGTACCATCATTATTCTCACGAAAAGAACAGTTCACAAAATCAATCCATTGTATTCCAAACATAGACTCCGTTTCTTGTGAAACTGAAATGTAATTCTTACTTCCCCATTCAGTCGACTTCTTTTCAATAGTTCCATAATTACTTATCAGCATAATTTTATCACAGTCGACGGCAGGTTTAATTTCAATTTCCAGTATGTAAGGTGTTTCTTGTTTCTCTAGCATCAGTGGTTTGGTTAATATCAGATCTGTAACTACCGGCTTATGTTCTACCATGAAACTTTTTTTATAATCGACCTTATCTACTTGTACTGTAACATGTAATGTCAAATGTATATTATCAGGAAGCGATTGTCCTTCTGATTCTTTAATTTCGGAAGCAAATGCCTGTCTAGAAGAACCAAATAAAGGAAACCTATGGCTCTGAGGACGTCGAACTTTCCCAAAACCAGAAAATTGAGTCGGATGTTTTAAGAATAAATCAATTCGAGGTAAACCAATAGATTTCAGATAAACTGATCTCCTTGCATGAACTAGTAACTTTTGATAAATGTTTGTGCTTTTCATAGTCCTGCAATTTCCAGCTTTTGAAAGATCAATCCTTTGATCAGGAATAATACGAGGATTATTTGACATAAAATTCAATCGAGGCTGGTCTCCTACATGACAATATATTATATCTTCAAGTTCAGAGGTTGTAAAGTAACCTTTTCCTTTAACTGATCTGATTATATTTTTTATTGGTAAAGTTGGCAGACGAACGTGGTACAGTACGTCCCCAATTACATTTCGAATATTTTGCCCATTTTCTTCTTTCCCTGTTTCACGCAGTCTCCGTCTTGCCCAATCTTCTACTCGGTTGAAAATGTCGTCATCTTCTGTCCAAAACGTATCAGCCTTTAGAATATATTTGAGTCTTTCATTAGAAATGTTTAAAAATTCTTCTGACTGCAATACCTCCTTGGCGTTTCTATCTATAAAACTACAACATGCGTCTCGAAGATCTGTTTTATCATACATGATGGCGACATCAAGTATCTTGCACGAATTCTCTTCTGTCATTATTACTTTTAAGTAGTGTACACAAAATTCAACAAGACTTGTTACTTGATACAAGTGCGCGGTTCCCATAAGGTCTATAGCTTCGTCAATATTAGCGAGTTCAACATCATCATTGTATAAATACCTGAAAACAAATTCGACATGATATATCTCCATGAATTATATTATAACTAATAGAAAAATATCATAACAAAAGAGGCAGACATTTTCTAAAAAATTCGTATGATAAAATCTATCTGATATAAGCTTTAAACTCTATTTAGGAAGTGTTTTTATATAATTATACTTAAGAATCCTAAAACAACAACAACAATAACAATAACAATAACAATAATAATAATAATAATAATAATAATAATAATAATAATAATAATAATAATAATAATAACAATAATAACAATAACAATAATAACAATAATAATAATGATAATAATAGTAATAATACATGTACATGTACTTATAAGTTACAATATCACGTTACATTGAATATAAATGCTGCAAACGCTGTATGTAAAATAGCATAAGGCATGCACATCAATACTAGGAATGACATGAACATAGAACATAGGTAAGTGTCTTTTATTTTCAATATGGGGTCCGACAAAAATGACATGCCATTGACATCGGTTCATGCACTTGCTAGAAACAAAAGAAGTTTTAATCAATTAATGGCGCATTACAGGAACTAAAAAATTAAAAGTGGACTACGTGGAAAATTATCATGACATAAAAAGAATGCTACCGAAATGACAGTAACAAAACCGTTGTTAGAACTTTCTTTTTTTGCATTCCATTAATAGAATTTTATAATGTGTATTCGTTTTTTCGGTTCACTTGATGGTCAAAACTACATTGTCTCAAATACAGAGAAATGAATCCAATGTTGGAACTTTCTGTTTTGCTTTATATGTAAAGAGTTAGAATCTCGATAAGTAGAATTTATAAACAAAATGTCTTACCTAAGTAAATAATCAAAAGTTTGAGTACTGACATCTGAAAATGTGTATTCGTTTTTCTCTTCATTACAAGGTCCAAACAGCATTGCCTCAAATACTGGACTTCTAGCAGCTAGTATTATCTTATGAGCTTTGAGTGGTTGGTCTTGGTTCGTCCCACAATAGATGGTGATGTCAGTCCACAGTTTATTCTTATACACTTCAAACATGCATCCAGTCAGTGTTTTAGTATCTATTTGCCAATTTCTTGAAAGACTGTCATCAGTTCCAACTGAGCCGAATTCGCCTTGTCCTGCTACATTTGGGTCCATTGTTTGTGTTGGCTTTGCATCAAAATTTTCAGCCTGTGTAAAGTAATTTTCTGGAATTATGAAAAATTGTAAATTTGATAATAAATTCTGCCCGCAGGTACGAAATTCCTTTACAAAGACGAAAGCATAAACAACATGAAAGAAGGCGGTATCTTACAATTAACGTCAATCGTATAATAATAACAAACATAATCTATGTTACAACCTTGTTAAACTTGTATGTTATCCTAGTTTCGTTTTCAAAAAAATATAATTTTCTCAAACGAAAATGTTTGACGTATAAGCCCAGTGCATACAGTTTTACGTTAAGAAAGAACAATATTTACTTAAAATATATTTATTGGAGAATGTTTTTAAATCACCAACATTGCTCAATCCTTTACATTTTTATCCAAACACATTTTTTAGCAATATCCTTCATAAATCTACTTTTGGTTTTGATTTCAATATCACTATTGGATACAATAAATAACATTTAAACATTTTGATTTGAAAAATCCTTATCAAACTCTGAATTATACAGCGTGAAGTATTCTCGTCAAGTTGATATTGTCAGCTATCAGTCTAATTAAAATTACAATAAAAATCGAATTTTATTAACTTAGACTTACCGTGAAAGAAACAGAACTTGCTTAATGTTAACTTGATGCACCTTATCTGGATTACACTACCCACAGCGGTTACAGGTTACGCATGACGTCACAGAGGTTATCTAGTTATCGATCTAAACTACTTGAGTGAAGAAATATGTACGTCAATTAAGAGGACATAAACTCTCTTTTTTTCAACTGTATGGATATACACCTTATAAACCTTCAGTTGTTTATAAGTTATCGATCTATTATACAAAGAGTTATAACTTTAAGTTTTATTTAAAATTAATCATGCACGTGCATACCGATATGTTCAAGGACATATAAACTTCTATCAAATACAGAGGTAAATGTGATTATAAACTACTTTAAGTACCGGATCAATGTTGGCCACCTCAAGGATACCTGTATGTCAACAGATATCGGGCAAAGACAAAGGCGTGTTTTTCAAATAATATTTATCGTTATTAACCAAGAACTATAACTAATAACGAAAGAAATAAGCAACATTTTACTTCACTCTTTCCTGATATTTATTTATCATTATCATTGTGATTGCTATTGACTCACTGATCAAATTGTTAAGAAAAGTTTCCTTCATATTCAAAATGTTGTCCCTAGATTCATATTTGTGTCAAGAAAGATATATTAAGATCATGTTAAAATAAAGATGTGCTTATTAGAAGGTGCAAGAACTTACTATTGCAAAATAGTTGCATAATTGCAGATAATGAGTTCACGATTTATTAGTATAAAATCACGAACATAACATTCACCTCAAACATGCAGAAAAATGTGTCGACAATGTGTAAGAAAGTTTTAGTAGGACATAATACAACATAAGCATATACATTGATCAATGTAACAACTTTTTCAAATATTTAGGGTTTCATAAAATATCATTATGACAAAGCCGTAAAATAATAAACTAATACAATCTCCGTAAACAGATATCCTGTAGAGCATTGTCGTACAGGATCTCTACTGTCTCCATGGAAGGCTACGTCGATATGAACTTTGTGTCGACCAATCAATGCGTAGCTTCCACCTAGACGAAACGCTTTTAATAACATTTTGATTTCGTAATTTCTATTTTTAGACCTAGGTTGGCAAGCTAATTTAACAGCGGTATTACTCACAGTCTGCGATGGGACGACTCATTTCAAAAATGCGTGACGTAGAGATGTAAACAAGTCACGTATCATAACAATCTCGTCATAAATATTATGATGAGAAACGGACACCTGAACGTGAACTTCGTTTGAAAAAGGCCAGATCTAAATTAGCGAGTAGGCGAGCGGAAAATTTTAGATCGGGTTTTAATCAGATTGGCTAAAGAAAATGTATATGAAGTTAAGGTAATACAGATAATTTGCATGGAATGCGATTAACAAAACAGGTACACATCACGTTTTTAAAGTTGATAAACTGATGATAAATATATCAAAATTTATTAAAATAATGATACAGCCATTAAACTGACTATAAGACATTCGTCATATATCTTAATTTTGTTAGCACAGTGAAATCCTAAATCCTGTAAACTACTCTATTTTTCCTATTAATTAAATCATTAAATTATCACCTTGTATATCATCATATTTAATTTTAATTGTTTTAGACCCACTATATGAATATACACTCACCAAAATTTCTAATCGGTCACCCCATTATATTCTTCTTTTCATTTTTGTTAAGTATTGACAACCAAGCTCTACTCTTGGTTTCTATCTACTTTTAGTTAAACATGCAATAAAACACTTAAAGATATTTATGCGATCATAGACTTAATTCTTTATATGAAGTATTTAAAACAATATTTGTATTAGGTACATGTCTTTCGTGCTTTTATCTTTGCAGCCCACTAAAAGTTTTAGCATTGATATATGTTTGTGCATTAAGTTATCGATTTTTACATTGAAACATAACTTGAGATAATAAATTTATCAGTATGCCAGTACGTATGAGGGTTAAAATGTTATGGTTTAGAGATAAATAAAGTTATAGTGTCTGAGCCGTATAAATCGTTATCAAGTACCGGTACAATGAATGTTAATTTGGTGATATCTGAATGTCGACAAGCCGATATCGGATTAAAACATATTCGTTTATTTTTTTACATTATATTGATCGTTATCAACTAATAACTCGATCAGTTAATGATTGATGAAAACATCTCACTCGTCTATCTTTATTTAATTGATATCGCTGTCATTGCTACAGACACACTGGTTAACCTATTTATAAAAAAATCTGGATTTAGCTTATTACCATTTATTATACCCATAATTCCGTTCGTAACTGACAACTACCCTACATGATTTAGAATCAATGAAAGGAGTGAGAATGGACAAAGAAATTAATTCATTATCGAGTTCCACGAAAGTATGACTCGCCCTTAACAAACATTACGAATACTCCATCTTATACTGGCGTGCTACCGACTGAGTTTGTCAAACGGATTTTTTGTTTTCTTTTATTTATTTATTGGAGTAAACGCCGTGTCAACACAATTTTAGGTCATTTTACGGCGTCCAGCGCACCTAACCTAGCTTTCCTGGACCATTGTCTATAACCAGTACCCACCTACCCTTCCACAAGGCCGAAAACTTCTCCATATTATCTAATCAATGGAGGAAAATTGATATTATTGCCAAATTTTAATGGAAGGGTATAACCTCCCCGGGTGGGATTCAAACCCGCACCCCTCAGGCATGTGTATCCAAATCCCGGCGCGCTTCCAACGGCGCTAGCGACCCGGTTTTCTTCAGTGATCTATTTAGTATTTCATCAAGGCGATATCATGCCAACAAATGTTAATATGTTTCACTAACAACAAATTACCTTCTAGCTATTGTATCATTGTCTTTTACTGTAAAGTATCTCATCAAACATTCCCCAAAACTAGCAATGTTTTAAAGTATCTTTAAGTATGAGCCATTTATCAATCATTTAATTTTTGCGACATTCCTCTCTGTGATAATTTGATATCTTTCAGTACCATATTCTTATTTACATTTGTCTTTTTCATTTTTATGATTAACAACTAAAGACAAAAAGGCAAATTTACATGTCCTTTCTTTGCTGTCCTATTCAGATAAAATGATGTTCTAGTCTAAGCGTTACCGAAACTTACAGCCTATGTATTTATATCTTATGTTTTACTGATATCATTTATTGTTTATTACTATTACGTGTGCTCATTTTATTTAAAAAAAGTTTAATTTGTAAAATAGCAAACACCTAGTTCTTGTTTTCATTAATCCTTTTAGTTCATGATTATTTTTTCTCAAGACCATATACTACCTACAAATGTACTTACCTCTTCTAATAAACAATTGACAGAGTTATAAAGACAATAATCTCACAAATTGTGAGGTGAATGTTAAGTACTAATTCCTATTCTTAGGAATAATTACGTCGACAGCTATTAGTATTGCATCGCTATATATGACCTAGTTACCAATTATAGTCCGTTTTTTTCTCAACTGTCAAAGCTAATGACTAACATATATCATACGGCAAAGGCAGCTTTACTCGATCATGATTGGTACACACTTTCGGAAACTCATAGATGTTTTACGACAATAATTTTAACTAACGCATTCACCATTAAATTATTCATGTTTTGACAGTTGAGAAAAAACGAACTTTTATCTGCGTCGATGTTCACTTTCCTTTAGCTGTATCACGAACGACCACTTATAAATAATGTATAGCTTAGATGTTAACGGTGAATGACAATCAACAAAAGTTCATACCATAACTTAACTCCTGTATCATCAAACACTTTGGTTTGAGATGTACATGTATTTTACTCTACATGAATAACTCTATAGTTTCCCAAATCTTTATTTGACTGTCAACATTTCCAATTCTAAGTCGAATAAATAAGATTCAGTTTCGTGATCAACGGCACTATATCGAGCTTCAGTTCTAAAACATACCGCGTTCTTTACGTATAACTATTTGAACAGTTCAAAAGTAATTGAACTATTATTTTGTTAATTAGAAAGGTAATATTTTTACGTGATAAATGTTGTATTCTAAGTAGACTCCCGAGATGGTCGTCACTCTTATAAAAAAAGAAAAGGAACTAAAGTTTATAATTATTCGACATTCATCTCAGCAATACCGTCAGCTGAGATTTCCTATTCTTCTAAACTTCAAGATTAAGACATTAGTTTTAATATAACAAGAAACAATGTGGAATTTAAATATAATGGTGTATTTCAAAATGCAATCATTTACAGCATTTTCAGGAACACATTATATGTTTTTGCTTTTAAAGCATGAACTAATAAATATGTTTTAACAAACAAAACGCACCAGTAAGTTTTTTTAACAATTAATCATTTTAAAAGGTTTAATTTTACATTACAAAAATAACGCAAACTAAGATTTAAACATCTCGTTGATCTTAATGTTTTATTAATAGATCTGTTTTAAAATGAAATGTCAGCATCATCAGTCATTTCTAAGTGATGCACATTATCATAACATGTTTCATTTTCAAATTTGTTTCAATATTGTTTATAGTTTCTGCATCATGCATATCATTTATAAAAGAAAGTTTTCTTAGTATCAACTGAAACTTCAATAACGTAGGATAGAAACTTTAATATTTTATTTGATTTTATGTTTCCACTCTCACAAAAGAAAATCACCGCAATAAGCTAACCGTCACTGACAAATGTTGTTATTCGTTTTTTTTCATTACCGTTAAGTGTAACTGTTATGGACATCGAAATTATGGGCTTAATATCGTAATGATCCAAGTGTTGGAACATTTTTCTTCTAACATTTAGCTTCTGGGCGATTTATATCGTCACACATTGGACACTATTTAATAACCAGTTGTCTCTACATATGAATTTATAGTACATAGTTTAGCACTTTTACTTTTTCCGAAAGATAGGACGGACATGAAAGCGTCTAGCGCAGTCGTTCCTTAGACCAAATACATTTTACCGAGGTATTTTAATATACAACGGATACAACAATAGAACTTGGTCGGTAATAAGATAATATTAAATCAAACAAAAATTGATAAATACTAAAAAACTAAGATCATGATGTATTTGATATATGATTGTTGCTTATATTGACCAGGTGTACTTGGTCTAAGAAGTACTAGACTAAACAGGGGTTTGAATTGACAACACTTTTATTTTTGAAAATAAAAGTAAGTTGAAAATTAGAGAAGACAACTAAGAAAAAAATACACTTCTCTGCTGTTGATAGTATAGTAACTAAAATCGAAATGTAATAACTCGCCTCTAGTCATTTTCTAATCCATAGATATAATCTCAAACCAATAAAGTATAATCAATGACTTAATTCCATGGTTTTTTAATTTAATATTATTAACATTATTGACTTGTTGGTCCATTTTTTGGCAGCAATATTTTGTTCAATATACGTGTTTGAATGGGATATTATTAATAAATGATACCGGACACAATTTGCCTTTGATACTATTTGAGTTTGGGTTATACTAAGTCCATTTCTATATTTCATATCTTATCATCAATTTTTTCTAGTCGCCCAATAATTGCAAAAGCGTTGTCAATAGCAAAATTGGATTATTCGAGCGTTCACTTACTTCTCTCGCTATAGAAATTAAGTTAATACAACGATTTTGGTTTTCTACTAAGACTCTTACTGTTACAAGGATAATGATGTGACTTTTAGAGAAAACGGAAACCATTGCCCTATCTAGAAAAGTATTATAATAAATGACATTGAAACATTATTCCAATGTCACATATCACAAATGTTTTGTTTTTCTTGAGAAATAGATTCATATGACAGAAACATCAATTTGTATTATTTTTTTCATTTAAAACTTGTCATCTAAACGTACGATCGCCCTACCCGTATTAACAAACTTTTTAGTTCGTACTAAGCTCATAACTCTAACTTTAAACAGATATAGGCGAGGCAATAACAGTAGAAAATGCTAAGACAATGTGCAATTTCTTGACGAAATGTTGAGACATCTGCCATGTAAACTTATTAATCCATTATTCAATCTGTTGTTTTGCATATTTTTTATAACAGTATGAATAAGTTTATTTTTTTAATGATGAATGATGTAATAATGTGTATCAAGAACATTTGTGAATGCATCAAATCTGATATTGCTTGAAGGTGTTTTATATGATTAATCTTATGCGGGTTTTCTTCAATGACATAAATGAAATGCGTATTGTATGTAATTGTTCCTGTCTTAGATGATGGATGTACTAAAGTACTTATTTTTATAAACAATTTTAAACCATCAATCAGACGCTTACTAGAATATTGAAACACATCTAACAATGAAGAAATGATGTAAAACTCTCATGTTGTTTCAATATTTATCTTTTAGCATGGATAAATTCAGACTTTGAATTCTAAATTGAAATGTATTCATGTGTACCTATTTATTCATGTGGTAATCTAAGTGTGTGATTCGTGAAAAGGCAAATGAAGAATTATCTTTCGCAATGTTAATTGATATTT
Organism: Mactra quadrangularis; assembly: GCA_025267735.1. Lineage (NCBI taxonomy): Eukaryota > Metazoa > Mollusca > Bivalvia > Venerida > Mactridae > Mactra > Mactra quadrangularis. The sequence continues at coordinate 52,451,332 of CM046299.1, read as the reverse complement.
CTAAACATTCAGTTTGTTATAAAGGGCATTACTGCAGACAATGTATAAATATAAATAAAATATCTAAATTTAAAGACATTGAAATCACCTGAAAGTTTTATTTTATAAAATCCACAGTTTTGATATTCGTGAAGTTGTACATATGCATTAACTAGAGGACCATTTCTAAAAAAAAACAATATTCCTGAAATAATTCTACATCGTATCGTCTGAGACATATCGCATCTTATATAACGTATGGGATCAACTATAACGGAAACGATAAATCCAATTACGTCTCCATGACATATTTTTGTCCCTGACGTGCTATTTTGTGTATGCTAAATGAACTTTACATTCATGGTGCCAAAATTGCCTGTACTAGTCGCATACTTATTGTACAAAGTAATTTGACCTGAAATCGGTCTTTTAATTAAATCGACTATAATTTGGTCCCTATCTCTAAATAATGAATGATAGAAGCGCCTAGAGGAACAATGATTGGGTATTGCGGTATAAGTACTATCTCAATGATTTCGAAATTGGTATACGATTAGATTTTTTCCAGTAAAGTGAAAAAGACTTACATGCAACTATTATGTTTAGAGAATGGGAGGATAAGTAATTTTAACATGAGGAGTAAACTACATAATCTTGTCATTATATCACACCTCGAATTACGCTGGGACTCTAAATAGGTCAAACTGAACGGATATTTCGAAGTATTAAGACATATCGTTTGATTTGGTTTGGCATTTGTCAGACACTGTTTTGATAGGTATTTCCATTTAATCATTTAACTATTATTGCACATGACTGTTATATGAAGACTGTAATTATATTCGATAGTAGATAGAATTTGCAAAGATAGACCGCCCAATATCAAGAATGAAGGCTGCTAAATGTCTGAACGATTTTCTTTTGTAAGGCTTGTACATCTGACCGATCAGTTTTGTCGCTATCGCGTTCGACTACGCCTTTGACTCCAAGGCAAGACGCATATTAATATCACCTCGTAATATCACTATTAGTCATGATAGAGATCCGTCTAGAGTTAACCCGAATGGATAACGCCCCATTGATTCAATCTTAGCCAATATATAATATATTTCCCCTTTCTATCATAGGTTGTAAATATTAATATATTAATATATATAACAGCATCAGACTCATAACTGCAAGCAGTTCTATTTAATGCATTTAGCTTTTAATATCAATATTCCTAGCACTAGTTGTTAAAGACATGTCAAGGTTATACCCTCCATCGATATTACTCTTAACCAAAAGAGACACGATTCAATTATCACAAACTTGAAATTATTCAATTAATAGAATTAAGCAAATTAGTCTGGCCATCTGGCACACGCTGTCTTCATCTTAGCTATTGTAATTACTATTTTAGAACCCTCATAGCTTAAACTACACGTTCTTACACGTTACCAGGAATAATATTAAGACCAAACGTGCTTTAAAATACTTTATATTTTCTCTTAATTATTTCCTTTTCTAAATAAGATGCGATCATTTCACGACTGAACGTCAATCACGTGCAATCTTGACTCTTTTATCTTTGATACACGAGAGAAATGTCACAGTAACATTTGATGCATTTCTAATAGTGAAAGTTGTATCGTGCATTTCAATCATTGGAATATTACATATGGTAAATATTCAGTATTGCCCTTATTACAGATTGCATGCTATACTGTTGACCATTACATTTAACATTTCCTGACTTGTTGACTTGTTTGTACCTACTTTACCACAGTAACCAATGCGGCTGGTTGATTTAAACATACGCCGATATCGTGCCACGATTTCTCGGTCATGCGATCGGACAACAACGACATAAGTATGTACGAATACAATCTCAGGCCAAATGAATTCTAACAGACTCCCAATATTGTAACAACATTTCAATACAGTTATCAGTGGCTACCAACACGACTTCCATATGCGCGAACAAGTTAACTGGCCAAAGACATTGCAAACCATCACATGGCATTAAACGTCATATGCTTTTATACTCGTCGGTGTTTTTACACCGATGCATATGGGATCGACGACTATGTAATAACACGTTACTCCGGTATCATAGTCTTTTTAAAATTGACATACGCCTTGTTGCAATTCAAGTCTGACCAAAGTGTTTTTAAATCAGCATAACACGTTCTGCAACTCACGTCAACCAATATCGTTATAGAAATTAACATTTCAAGGTCATCTTGCTTTGTTATCTCTAAATCATGACAACTAACTTCATACCAGCTGTTCTGTCTGATAGAAACTTAATCATAAGAAAATTAAGGTCTATTGAAAGGTCTATATTACAAGGTTATATGTCAAGATATTTCAATAATTTATTAACTTACGCTTGATGTTTACAATCGGTCCGAATGTTTTTTGATTCGTATAAATTTGATTAATTTCCCTTGGTGCACTTTGAATATTGTAATCCAACACATTATTTATACTAGGGGTATAACAATACGGTAAAAACCGTATTGCAATATATTGCAATACGTATCGGGTTTTCGCTTAGACATGCAAAACAATAATTAATGCATGTACCTCGTCCTAATTGGATCAGCAAAGCACGCATATGGATATTTTCAAATGATCTCTTATCCAAATGTTTGAATTACAAATGTAAATTGGTCTATATGTTAGAAAAATTCGTGGTTTGTAACAGACTCTAGAAGATATTTTTCTTTCAATTGACTAAATGTTTAACCTTTAAAAGCACAGTAAGAGTATTTCAAGTATTCAATTCATTTTAACATTTGTTTAAACATTTAACTATCAGATTCTGATAAAACATGCAGTATGACACTTAACTACAAATACCGGTTCAAGGAAAAACGAACCGGTTAAAAACTGTTTGAACTCGTATTGCAATATTAACCGGTATATCGGTTAACCGTTACACCCTAGTTTATACATTATGATTTATGATATTTGGTTAGTATTACATTTCACTAAGCAATATCTTCCTAATAGAATTTGCGACAATATATTTTTCCTATTAGAACATGACAACTAGCAGACGAACTTGGTTAATATGATATTGATGAAAAACATGATATTGCGATCACGTATACTGTCAGAGTAGACAGTATGTTTTTAACCGCTACGTGATTCATCCACATGCATTTTCATATTTAGGCGAGAATTAAACATACACGATAAGCATCACATATTTGACAATATATACATTTTGGAAGCTGTAAGTGAATTTCTTATAACCTTTCATAATACAAACAATCTTAAAATAATTTATAAAACACTTAGTAAAGAGCCACAACATTTTGCTTGTAGCATTTCCTAGCGGACCCTAATCTCTTTAGCATTATGTTTTAGATATTTTGTGTTGTCCCACAGTGGGATAGCGAGTTATCATAACGCTGCATATGAAATGTTAAAATGCTTTCGTCTGAATCCAAATTTCTGTTCTAGGAAAAATTGATTTTAGTATTTACCTAGAAGAAAAATCAAAAGATCAAAATCAGCATTATTAGTTGAATACACAATATCCAAACTATTAACATGAATAAATTTTAGGTACAGTCAAATAATTTGCGGTATGCATAACCATTTTCTTCATATTTCATTTGTCCAAAAACTTTTGAGGGCACTGTCAGGTTTGAATGTTTTTTTCTTATTTTATTACTTAAGCTAACATGAAGTCATATGTGTTCCACATTTTATTACAAGCAATAAAGAGTTTATAACTAAAATTACTAATTTATTGTCACTGTGTCTAACGTCTAACACTTTGTCATTTTTATTGTATTGGTAAAACTCTTTTTGGAGGTAATTAAGATAAAATGTATAAAAAGATATTCTTTCTGTAGTATTTTGCTAAATTTACGTGTAGTCCATTTATTTACAACTGTAACTAATACGGGGATATATTCGCATGGTTTTGTCTGTCTGAGTAAACTATAGCTATAGATAACGATGTCATATTTCTACATAATTGCTAGATAAAGATTCGTCTCAGCACTAATTTGTCTGGCTGGGTTGGTAGAAGCTGTTTAAGAATTAAGTATGGAGTTGATGTGATTTTTGGTTATTTTAATTGGTCTGGTAACAAGAAGAAAGCTTGTTCCTATCTGGTAACTTTTACACCCAAATCATTTATCGTTGTCACCTAAATTGTTTCCGTATTTTACTAGCTACACTTATTTTTAAATCTGATGAACGCTAAAACCTGTATTTTGGTCCGTTTATACATGACGGGGATAAAAAAACTTAATTTCATTATGACATTAACGGAGACATTTAAATGCCTATCATCAATTACGTATGTGATATTTCTTTATGGTCAGCTGATAACATATACGTTTCTTTTAAAAATATGATATCAAGCATTAAACTCTGATTGATTTAAATGTGACAATTCACTGCGATGAACGAAAAATAAATATGATTGATCGTAAAATAAGTCAAGAATGCTATACTGAATATGCTAGAATATGTATGTCATATAAACTTGAGCTCATACATCAGTCTGCACATTGTTATCTATAATGCAAAGTCAAAGAACATGACTAATGTGTAATGTCAACTAGAATCATACCTAAAATAATCATTTTATATAGTCGTAAAAACTGAAATAATTCATGGCTGTTCTTACTGAGTTGTTTATAACTTGCTTTGCTGATTTAGTTATTGGATATCTGTTATAAAACTTAGTCTGAAAACATCAGTAATTGCATCAGACGATAAACACAGACCTCACTTTAGCATCAGACGATCAGCACAGACCTCCCACACAACAAAAAAGCAACCAGGGAGACGTTTTTAGATTTTTAATTTTGTTATAAAAAGTAAACCACAAAAAATACTTGGTAAGCATCTTTGGCCTGATATGCAAGAAATGATAACTTTACCACTCATTACCGCTGTGATTGTACTAGATTCGCAAAACGGCCCACGCAGGTTTAAAATCAGGTACTACAACGATACAACGTGTTGTTGCACCACCGTCGACCTCGCTTATACCACCGCTTGTGGCACCTGGACGTAAAACGAAATCATTTATATTATTGAAGAGCAGTAAAACCATTAAAATAATGCTGTTGTTCTATTGTCAGTCTTATGTAATGTTTACCAATGAATATGTAATTTACAATGTTATCATTGTTGTTATCATCTCATTTATTATATTTTAAGTTGATCATATGAAAGACCCTATAACATTGACACTAGGCAATTACAGGTCGTATTCTAGGTCATGCGTGTTTTTGTACTTTAAACAATAGACTTGCCCACTAAATAGGTAAATAAGCTGATGCATGAACAGCATTTTACTGATTTAAACATACCACTTTGATATTTAACATTCATTTTTGAAAGTGTATATGAACATTCTAAATTTCATAGACTGATATGTTTATAAAATAAGTGGAAACTAACTAAATTATAAAATCGTAAAAATAATTAATCCCTATTTATTGATGTGTAATGAAACTGGCTTTGTTTATATACGCAATGTTTACGTGGACGACCTGTAAAATCTGTTGTAGCTATTGTTGGCATACTGAAAGTACGAGTATTTGACCCATTCAGAGGATTTAACCTTTTTATAAGAAAGTTGTATACGGTAGAAGTCAATAATTGATGGAATATAGTTTAAATGGTAGATTTATTACTTAGTGCAAGTATAGAAAGGAAATTACCAATTTTTATAAATACACAATAAATGGATTAAGTGGTACAAGAAATGCTTATTGCTATAAACATTGTACATACATGTCTTAAAAAATACCAATTACACCCAAAGTACAGACTGTGGCGTAGGGCGCGATAAATATTGTGACATGAGAGATATAACAGAGCAGGTGCTATCCTTACAATATTGATGTTTATGGTTTTATCACAGAATTTAGTGAACGGATCAAGTCGTATACAGAATATACTTGCTATAGTGATACATACAGTTCTCCTGAATGTGTCCAATATAGTAATAATCCAAGTGCCAAAAATAGTAGGCAAGCCATTCTATTGAAATGCCCTGTTTTATGCTTAAGATTGCTTTAATGTTCTTTCTAATTTGAACGTTTGTTTGGTTTGCGTGCAATGTGCCTCCAGTGTGGTAAATGAAGAAAATCTAGTTTTCCAAGAAGGATTAACTCTTGAACGTACGATATATAGTTAAACGTGGTATATTATATATATATATAGCCTTGTATTATTAATACTGACGGTTTGGTCTATACAATGATGTCTAAAAACTGGAATTCTTGATTGTGAATGATAATCATTTTTACCACTTCAAAACAGTACCATGCCTCATTTCTGTAAGAAAAAAAATATTGACCGTAAAATCTGAAGTTTTAATTATTTTTGGCGCTAAGATGGATTTACATGCAATACATGCCGTATTTCGTTCATCACAATAGCAACGTGTAAGGTATGCGTTATAAAATTGTCGCTTACTCATGAATCGTCAATATTAGACTAAGCCTAATCGGAGTACCTAGAGATGCTTGTATATATCAATTGAGATCATTATTTATTTCAATTGTTCGAATGAATAATTGTCATGTCCATTTAATTAAAAAGTTGACACATCATCTCTTTGATAATACCGATTTTAGACTACCATGCATGTATGTGAGCTGGTATCTCTGAGGCAAATCACCATGCCCTCAGAACACTGTAGAATATATAGCTAATAATGTAAGGTATGCTGAAAGTATGAGCTTTTCTCCATTCCGAGGATTAAATAAATGTTTTGTTAGAAAGTTTACTGCGATTGAAGTCAATTATTGATTTCAATAAAATCTGATGTAGATGAAAGATTTATCATTTAGATCAAGAACTTTCTAAGTATTAAAAAAGAATCCAAGCCCAATAGCTGTGATAGGAAGTTGCTTAATTCTTAAGACTTACTATGATTTTGTTGCTATACCTTTACTTAAAATATCTACTAGGGAAAGAACAGTTGAGATGTGTTCTATAGTCAATATGTTTTATTCAGTTACAGTCTGCATACTCTCTTTTATGCTGTCAGGTTTTAATATGATTGGACGAATTATGTAAGTGTAGTTATTCAATTTGTACAAAAGCACTGAAAGTTATATACATATATATCATTTATATGGCGTCCGAAATATACATCATCTGGTTTGAACAAATCATGTGTTATATATCCTCAATGCTTGTGATGGTCATAATAGAAATATTGGAAATTTATCAGTAGACTCCTCTGCTGTATGAAACAAACGGGCATTCCAATTTGAGCATCAAACTCTCGTGTAGCGGACTGAATAAAGTAGTGAAATAACGAACATGTAGATCCAAATTAACATTATATTGGTAAATTATAATGTAATGTAAGATTAAACGGTATTTGTTTCTGAAATACATCAATGAATTAAATGCCACGATTTACACATGACATTGTGTCACTGAATTTGTAAAAAAAGTGATTTTTTGGACCTGGAATTTAATGTGAACAATTGCATTTTCTGATAAACATGCTAACATTATCAAATGACATAGTATTCATTGACAATTAATTGTAATTTGTTTAAATTGGTGTGGAGTCATCTTTGGATATTGTTCATAAAGATAGTTTAGGCAATTTATTGATACACCGTTATAGCTGAATGGTAAGTAATCGTTTTCATTTTATAAAGAAAAAATGTGTTAAAGAAACCACGTACAGTTGTCTTTATTTTGTTGATGCACTCTGCAACCTGGGTTAAATCCCCAGCGATATTTATGTTGCCACTTTTCGTTCCAAGAGGAAAATCAATTAGGTTCATGTTTTTGGAATATGTTTGTTTCGTCCTCCTAAAAACAAAAAATAAACATAAAAATACATCTATTTAACCGCTTTTTGGCTGTGTGAAAGGTCTTTGAGGTGTGTTTTACTGCTGCTGTTCCTGATATGTTTTAAGACCCCTTTTTAGAATATGCTGTAAGTGCAAGTTAAAATATATAGGCTTAAAATCAATATATATATATATATGTGTGATCATTAATACCATAAAACTCTCCTAGAGATTTCAACATTGAAATATTAATAAAAAACTGCCATTAGAAACTGCAGAAGTTTACTTGGGTCTTGTACCAAAATCCGGCAGTCAACCTTTGCGAACTTTGTTAAGAGTTTGTTACTTACGATGAATGTTTAACACCCAGCTTTCAATGTTATTATTTAATTATGTTAATTCTAAACATATCGCAAAGCTTTAAAAGTTAGTAAATATAATTGTTATTATAGTAACGTTTGGGAAAATATATGTGCTATTGTGGTGTGCCTTGAAAGGCTTTGACGCTCCTTTAGATAATTCAATTTCATTATGCACCGTATACAAAGTAAATAAAATGAATATTCTATACTTTTAAGTTTGTCCTCAAAACAAAACTTGTCTAGAATATTTCCCTCCGAGGAAATGAAAAAGAAAATCTATTAAATTTTGAAACAAAAACAGTTTATTTTGAAATTAAATTCATGTATAAACAACTGGATATATCTGATGATGATATGGATTTTAATGCAAGTATACATGATTATATATACTTAAAACGTATATACTATCACAATTCCATTGCCTTATTTCGAAATGTAGTATGTATTAATATCTTATATTATTTGTTTGTTTGTTTGGTTTTACGCCGTAGCAACACTTTGTATAGGTCATAAAACGGCGGTCAGCCAACCTACTCACTCCTCCTGGAAAGGCTAAATATCTGGATTTAGCTTTTAACCAACTACTACGCGCATACTTTCGTCAGTGGCTGACAACTGCCCTACCTAGTTAAAATCATTATTAGGAGGAAGAATGGCCGTAGAAATAATTTCATGACCAAGCTCCACGAATGTATGTCCCGCTCGGGAATCGAACCCACGGCCCCTCGATCCGTAGACTTGCGTGCTACTAACTGAGCTAGCCGGGTGGCTTCTCTTATATTATTTCTTTTTCTTTTTAATATATCAATTTGTTTAAGTATCATCAAATGTTTTCGGCGCGATATGACCTTTTTGTGTTGGTGCGCCGTAAAACCCAAACAAACAAACAAACATTTTTTTTAATCATCGCTTTCTTTTTGAACGATATAATACACATTTGCCTGTCACACTTTTCTCTATTTTTACGCTTTCTAAACCAATATTCACTTTACTATCATTTCATTTAACAATGTTTGAGTAATACTATAACTTGCCTATGTGTCATATTCAGCCGTACAATTGATATATTTTTCAATTTCCTTGTATTATTTTACTGTTTACCACTGTCCCCATATCACCAAGAAAACCGTGTTTATGTCTATTATTAGTTGGTTTTACTATTCGTAAACTTTGCAAATAAAATAATTGTTCTGTTCTGTTCTGTTTATTGTAAAACGCATCTGAAAGTATACTCGTACTAATGTATGAAAAGTAGGCTCTTTAAAATGTTGTGTATAAGAACAATATACACTAATATACCCGAGTATCGAGTATGATATCATGATCTTTCAATTTCAGCTTTAATATCCTCCAAATATAAATCTCTAAGAAATAAACCTTGCTTTTTTATATTGAACAAGTACGATTTTAAGGAGAGATGTACGCAACATAAGGAAAAGTCACAAATACAATCAAATGTCTATCAATCCATAGGATAAAGCCACTAGACTAGAAACAAACCATAATACAGTTGTCAGACAAAACAACATCAAATCAACTATTTAATCACAAAACAATTAAGATCTCTGCTCCTATGATTGACAATAAATAAAACAACTAAATACAGTGTCTCTTCTTAAATTTATCATTTGGAACTTAAAATTAGTTAAATTTCTCATGATTCTGCTATTAGCAATGTTGATTTAATAGCGATCTTTACTGCTTTCGTTTAAAATGGGACACGTCCATCTAATAAAAAAATCATAAGTGTAAATGTAAAGATCCTTAACTATTAGAATTTCTGTTGTAAAGCTTCCAGACGTTAAACTTCCTTAATATAAGCGAAATGAATATCGTCAATATGTTGAACCTTTTTAGACTATCTGAGGCAACATTGACCGTATGTGTACTACGTTGACGGTATTTGCGCACTTATACTATGCTAACGAGCATTACAAAGCGTTCATTGACTTGACAAAACACAATTCTGTGTTTATTAAAAAGAAAGATTAATATTGCTTGCTAATGTTTTATATATTTCGCCAGATCACAACTTATACAACGTGAGCGGTTGTTAAAATATTAACATTTATCACTTAAATAACATATTGTTCTAATATCATTCTATTTTTATATCTGTATTACTTGGTTCAATTTAAAGGTATATATCTATATATTTTATTGTTAGATTGAAAAATGTTATGTTATTTTGTATGTATGTAAATCCTGTTAATAGGCCAATCATTATTACATTAATTAAAAGAAATGTCGTAAATTCTTAAATTTTGCAATAAAACAAGTTCTGTTTCGTACAAATGCATTCATAAGCAACGACGAAAACTGATTAACGGTTTTGCTAAGATTGACACAATTAGCCAATTACCACTTAACACACTATTTACATCAGCATGTTAGAAATATTGTCGAATTTCGCTTCGAAATTCAGATTAATGCTCGGTCGGACATCAAAAAGAATTTGATGATCTACTTTTTATTCATGAGTATGTATCTTTACATACATGTATTTTTTCTTTGCGCTGTAGTAATTCAAATACATAAACCATTGACCATAAATAATTATACTTTTTAAATTTATGAGATTTAGTCTAAGAATTACAGACGTATGCCCGCGTCAAATTAAAAAAAACTCTCATAAATGTATACAAACATGTGCAAGCAGTAAAGTAGTGGAAACAAATGAAAACAATTAAAAAAAATGGCCATTTAATGAAGCAACACCTAACCTATTGGGAATTATATAGATAATTTTAGAGTGTATTGTCATTTTTATTCTATATTTCTCAAAATACTTAATTCTGGTTGCCTTGAAGTATTTATGGTAAGTTTTCGTCACAGAATTACACACATTGAACCGAAATATTAAACTATTACAGACATTTTATCTTAAGATGCGCTCTAAGAGCTGTAACGTTTTTATTTAAATTGGGTATAACGTCGTATTCAACACATATTTAGGTCATATAGCTCTTCCTACTTTAGGTGTTCTGGACACTTTACTATCACCAGTACTAACTTACCCTACCACGAGGCCGACAACTCATGTTTAGGTTATGACCTACCACGACCGGGTCGAACCAGCGATCTCCGGATCCGAAGTCAGATATGCTAACTACTATGCCACGACCGCGGCTTAAGAGCTGTGACAGCATAAATACCAAGGGCCTTCAGAACCTGTTCGACGACTAGCATAATTATTGACATATACATTTCGTGTAAATGTTCAATATTTTCTTATTTATATGATAGGTCGTTGAACCAGCTTTCAATGATTCTTTTATATATTCCCTAGTGTATCAACTTAAAACACTGATCCTTCTTAACTTGGCTATTTTATATTACGTGCTTCATTTGATAAGATGGTGATTTGAAAAAAGTCTGCGATACATTTTATACAATGACATATATTCAAACGTAGCCAGATGGATTCTAATTGAAAGATTCTATCGAAACGTAATAATTGTACTTGAACACCAATAATGAAACTATAGAAGTCTTTAATAGAGTCGGTATAGATTTAACCGCTATTAACCTCATATATGCGATAGATATTGAGCAAAAGTAATTAAAGTGGGTACTGATTGTTGTCGACATCAATAAACTAGAGTATAATTGTTGTGATTCGATAGTAATGATCTATTAGCACATGCTAGTAAACATATTGCAAATGTTGAGGATGAATTTTATGAAAGAAACGATTTGATAGAATATTTGATAAGATTTTCAACATTATTATTTCATAATAGTGGTACATTATCGTTAGAACCTTCATTGAAGCAAAAACTATGACAGAAAAAATGCATCACAAAGCGGCAGATAAAGAAAACATTTTAAGCAACAAAGCACACACAATTTCCATTTGGCCACAGTCAAAATTAGAAAATAAATATCTCTCTTATACGATATAATGGATATCAATTATTTTGTTTTTGTCGTTTGCGTCTTACAAAAGGATGCATTATTATCTTCTCTAATATTTGGTAAACATTTTTACTACAATAAACAACGTTTGTTGTCAGCCTGTCATTATTTCACTAATGATATCATTTTCCTTCAGGGTATTGTTGATGTATTTCCTAACAAGGTTGTGTTGTTCAAGTTTATTGATGTACTTTTACAAAGAGGATTTGTTTGATGTTTTAAACATTGATAGATATTGCGTTGTAGATATGTAACTAATAAGTTCATAGGATGTTCATGTTTATGGATAGTATAAAAAAAGCAATTCTGCGAATTTTCAGAATTTAGAATGCATTTATTTCTGTGGACAAGCTTTTGCGACAGTTTAATATTTAATATTATATACTCGGCAGAGTAAGATAAAATGTTATCAATGTTGAAATATCGTTTTTGTTATAAATATAAAGCTCACAATGTTACGTTACATACACTGTTCTCACATGCTACAGGTCGTATTCTAGATCATGCGTGTTACTGTACTTTAAACAAAACTCACTATGAAAGGGGAATAAGCTAATGCACAAACAGCATTTTAATCATATAAACATACCACTTTGATATTTAACATTTATTTTTAAAAGTGTAAATGCACACTTTATATTTTATATAATGATGTGTTTATAAAATAAGTGTAAACTTACTAAACTATAAATTTGTAAAAATAAATCACCCCTAAATATTAGTGTTTAATGAAACCGGCAATGTTTATATACGCAGTGTTTACGTGGACGACCTGTAGAGTTGATTATTCTTATTATTATTGATTTTTCTTAGATAAAAGAATACTTAAACATAATGATTAGTAATGTTCAACTATTTCACATCTTTCATTTGATCTTATTGTTCCTATTAATTGTAACAACAATCGTTTCAGTGAAGTTTACTGGTTGTGTTTACTAAATGAAAACCAATTAAAACTCATACGTATAGTAAAGCTGTATTTCGTAGCTCACAGTTTTGCGAGTTGGCAGGTATTTACCATTGGAATTTTCAATTGTAAGTATATAGTTCCTACTGCAATTGTAATTGGTGTTAACAAGTCACGTGATATAAATACGGAGGGTTGGTAGATTCACAAACAGTTTGTCAGTATTTTTAAGCGTCTGTCACTGAGGTAACTGGCTATAAAATTAGGTCATATTTGTTTAGTATCTTATTGTAAAAAAAGATTTTCCGAGAAATTATAATGATTATATACCTATTAGCAGACATTGAATACTAGTTGTTGGAAGAGACATCTGACTTTACATCTCTATTATTTCCTAAGTGATTTCATTATGTAATTGTACTTGATAATATTGAGATGGAGATACAGACACTAATGATTCTACTTTACTAGGTCTAATATTTGTAATGCATAAAGTCACTGAAATTGTCTACCTGATACAAGATGTTAAAAACAGACGCATTATTGCAGTCCGATGACTCAAACATTTTTATGCGTTATTGCATTAAAAGACGAACAGAAAAATGGTAGCCATTATAATTGGTACACATTAGTAATCAACCAATCAGTACGTGGTAAGAGAAAGATGAAACTATATCGGTAACTTTATACAAGCATTTGTTACAGGATGTATTTCAGACTGTCTGGGAAATTTTTATAATGTAATTTACGAGCATTCACATCCAGGTATAACATATCATGAAGAACGTCAATAATGTCCCTAGTGATATCAATGAAGAAATTTCATATGTAATAGAGCAGTCTAACAAATACAATGTAAAGAAATTTGATTTTATTACATCTAAGAATGTTTTTATTGTTGACATTTATTGAATTCCCCTTGTGACTGAGCACTTTCCGTATGTCTTATCATTTCTGAAATTAATTATTTATTCTTGCGCATTCTAAGTACGTATATAATTGCAATAAACGATGTATCAAGTATACAAAGAAACCGTTTTTGCGACACAATCTGTCACTGCTGTGATGTAAAGAGAATATGCTTGGTGTTCTATTTGAAATCAAGCGAATCTATATGTCAACACCAACGTGTCGTGTCTAATATAAAAAGATTATAAGTATTACTTAATCAAATGCCGATAATCTATCTCTTAAAAAGGACAGAACTTGGCATCGGTAAGCAATAAATGTTGCCTCTTACGTGCAAACGTGTCGAGTGAAGGGTGGGTTGAACTTTTATCACCAAGACAATTTGAAATATTTTCTTCATTATAAAACTGTTGGGACAAATGTGAGGTCGGTGTATCCGAGTTTAAACCTTCAGCGGAAATTGTCTTGTCAATGTCTGTTCCAATGGCGATTGTTTTCTTTGGCGTTCTTTTTACAACGGCGGTTTTTAAAATCTACCATCATCTGAATTTTTGTCTTTGTGTGTGGGGGAGGTCTGTGTTTTTTAATGTTGCTGTCCTAGTATATTTTCAAACCCCTTTTATACTCCTTCTATAAATATTGTATGATTAAAGTCTTATGCAATTATATTTTGAATCAGACACAGTATAAAAGATTAATGCGAGGAAATGTACTATACAATCCTGGTGATTGCGTCATTTATATCTTTTAAAATTCTAAGCCCCACATTAAATTAGTTTATATTTATTTGAATTCGGCATTCTACATTAAACACTTATTGAAATGGTTTACCTCAAGTGGTTTACGTATCTTTAAATGAAAAAATCAAGTACGTAATTGTTTTTTAATGACTTACAGCGACAAATAATATGAAATATACGTGTCCTGGTATGTGATGTTTTTGTATTATGTATAAGAACTTCAATATTTATATTACAAATTTTTGAGCAATTAACTAGTAATTTGGTTTTATCTACTACCATAAATATATTATTGAGAGCTAAATGTTTGGTTCACATACAAGGAACTATTCTTGTGAATAGACAAGTCGTTTTTTTATCGTCCATCTACGTTGGTAGATATACCATTTAAATTACTCTAAGGTTTTATAATATGTTCTTTTTAATCCTCATCTATGCATTTACTAATGTTCATATTTGTATTAATAGAACAGACAAATCATAAATAAGAGTCTCTGACTTCCCTTTTCTTCAAGCTTTCAACTGAATGTCACTTTAAGTGTGTATATCTTTAACTGTTTGACGTTTTAATATATTTATATAAGCATTAAACTTGCACTTGATGTTCTCACTTAATTAATTGTCTGAATGTGGTGAAATGATTCAGGACAACCCGTCAATTATTTGTGATCTTGATTCTCTGATATAATTGATTCAGGAAAAATATTTCTCCGGAATAGAGTAAAACAAGAAAAGAGTGACAGTATCATAACAAGTCGTGTTGCATATAAAGGAAGATTAGTTTTATTTTAAGTGGCTTTTAGTGTTATATAAATTGTTTATACTTCTGTATAGGATTTGTTTCATACTTTCTAGTGATATTCTGTTATCAGAGATTATTAACTTTATAAAAAGGATCAGACCCACACAGCCTGGTATTTCCTGTAGTTCTGTTTAATCACTTGCAATATTATCTTTACTTTTGTCAGAACACACATTTAACAAGTTTTACGTTTTTATGCAAGAGCAAAACATACATATATAAATGCAGCAAATATTAAGTCAATTAACAATAACAGGAATACCCAAGTTCTTGAATATCTATTTCACTGACAAGAAGCCTAAAAAGTTATTTATAAATATTTAATCAATATCACACACATGGACTTGATATTCACAATACGTAATATTTTACTGAACTATAAAATTTTCCATATGATAGTTCGGCCTTTATCTCCTAGGAACATGAATCGTCTGGAGAAGTATTTAATGCTGTGTTTAAAATAGATATCACCTCTTTGAATTCAATCTGAGCTAATATGTTTCTACTGTCAAATTATGGAACAAACGCATATCTCATGTCTGAGGATTGAATAGTATACATACAATAGTCGTCTGATTTAAGTTATTTAAGCTTCAATATTTTTCTCTAAGCACCATTGTTACGTAAATGTTGTTTGTCATTCCGTATTTAATATAATATATATTATTTCATTGTCGATCTTGACTAAGATATTTTCATTTGAATGACGGTTGTGCCATATTTAAGCTAAATAAACAAGCGGTATTTGCAGACTGCAATGCATAGAGCAATTGGTTATAAAAGCATAATGGCTTGCCTCGTTATGTACGATTTTTAAACTCTTTACACTTCTGGTTCCCACTATATATCATTAACCTGAAAATAAGACATTGATTACAATGCCAATACAAAGCCTATTAACCCAGTAACATTTGAGAATACCACTTAATCAATTTAACGAAGGAGACATAAATAAATAAAAGAGAGGAAACAATAATACTAGATGCATGCTCCAATATATTAGGTCATAGGAAACAATCATAAGCAATATCAGTCAGTGAAATAACGATATATATGGTGCTTTCCAGGGATTCGCATTTACTCGCAAAATAAGTAAAAGAAGTCGTATCAAATTTTTAACGCCATTTCATTAATTAAAGATGTTATGTAAAAATAATTTTCTGTATTATACTTTGTTTAAATTCTTTACTGTTAACTGACATTTTAACGTGAAATCTTTGGGGGTGGGACAAACGCACCTGAGCTATTAAACTTGAAAGAAACAACAGTTAATGCAGTAAATAAAATGACGTGATACACTAACACAACTTATCTGAAAAATATAAACTTTTAAGTTTGTTTTATGGGATTTAAATACCATTATATGGTGTGTTAATGATCCGTAAAAATGAATTACTGTAAGAAATACATCATGCGATTAACATGCTTCCTCTAACCTATGACATATGTGCTCAATGAAAAACATCAATACATATATATGCTCTCTATCATACCACACTAAATGTACTTTCTTAGAAAAAGAACATATAAAGGATAAAAGATACATATATCTTGTCTGATAATCACTTAACACACAATGAAATTTCATGGTAACTCAAAATTCAATTAATATTAATTGGAATCGTTATCTACTTATTTAGGTTGTTAAAGGAAAAAAACTGTCATGGTTAGAGTTTTATACCTAAGTTCCCATGATTAAAAGGACATAATTATCATAAATTCAATCAACCAACTAACACCAACGTGAACATTTTACAGTTGATAATTGTGTAAGAAGTCATTACGCTTAGAAGACACGTGCTGTGTTTATCTTTATTAGTATTGTTATTGGTAATCTTAACAACTTTTGAAGAATTTAGTTCTTAGTCCTCTCCATAATATTAATTTTTGTACTTGACAATGAAGTTGTTTAAAATGCTATAACAGCCCTTTATCAGCATTCAATCATAATGTTGTTTTGTGTTTAAGTGTTTTCGAGTTAAATACATCAAATATAATGAATGTGTTTAATGTTGCCTTATTGAGAAACTAGGAGAGGAAATAATTGATAGATTTATCTAAATGATAATGCACATTTAAAAAAAAGAAGATCAACAACAGACGTGCATCGTTTATATCAAATGTGTTTTCACACGTTTTTTGTTAATTATGCAAACCATTTTCTGTAACAAGCCAATCATCCAAAGACAAGTTCTAAAGATTTTTCTATTCAATGTTTCTATTCCATATCTGATGCTGCATCATATCGTAATTTAAGGTTAGGTCATATTGGCATTCTTTCAATTACTATGGTTACCATATCTTCATAACTATTTAAGATTCATTTTCCGTAAAATGTAACTAAATCGGAAATGGGCACAAGTATCATAATACCAAATTTCATTGCATTCGGGCAATTGAGACAGACTATATAGTATTCGTCTGGGAATTAAATGAACAACCTTCGTAAACGTTCATCTGACAGTCGCTTTTAGTGACAGTGAGTGTCTCTTCTAGTAATGGATGTTAAAATGTATTAATATATGAATCAAACTTACACTTACATTTCTCACTGAATTAATTGTCTGAATGAGGTGACATTATTTCAAGAGAGCACGACAATAATTTGTCAACGTAACTTTTTTGTTTACTTTGAAAAGTCGTATTAACCATCTAAATAGCATTCGGGGAATTCGTAAAAGCAGGTAGCAGATCATTCGGAACAACTCAGCAATTATTTTTGCACCTCGGAAAACACAAGAGAGTAAAGTAGTTCAAACATGGACTCTGTTGTTAATTTAAATGTCGCTGATTCTTTTGCAAAAAAAGTCAGAACTACATTGAAATATGACCTTTGAATAAAATATTTTGTTAACGCATTTATCAATGTAAATCAGTAAGGCGCCCGGCTACGAATATTTACGATTTTGTTCAATCAAAAGTCAGAAGTCTGTCTGTAAATAACAAGACAGAGATTCTTGCAAGGGCCTTTCTGATATATAATACCTCTTAATTTCATTTTAAAGTAATGTTTTATTCATTTAAAATGATAGAATACATACATCGTGCGATATACTTAGTATGCAGACTATGTATTAAATAATTTGTTAACAAAATGTTTAGTAAAGTTTCTGTATGGGATTGTCGTACATTCATTTCATTCCACTGGACACACAGATATATTGTCTACGTTATGCAATTTAAAACTTTCACTTTCAAACCCGCAGTGGCAAGTATTTAATTACTGGACGTTCCAAACATACATGTATAAGCTGCTTACTCGTATATCATGTTACACAAGAGAAAACTATCTAGACGGGACCGGTTGTTCGATGAAATGTATTTGCAGAAAAAAATAATCATTTGTCAGTGACAGTGTTTGGCACGAGAAGTCTTAATCTATTATTGCACCTACCTCAACTAAAATGCAATTACTAGCGACGAGTAAAACTAAGACATAATTTATCGAGTCATATCATAAGCTGTACATCTTCCAAGTCGACGACTTATTTAAAAGAACTATTGGAAAGATATCAGATATTTCTCATACAATTGTTAAATCTCTGTATCAAAGTAGTGCTGTAAAACAGTTAACATATGATCTAAAACTTACAGACAAATAAAGCTCAAGATATGATAAACATTGAGCTTCTTGTTATTGACATACATTATAAGTGACCTTGTTATGGGCATGCCTTATAAGTGACGTATATGCTACATATATATTTAAATTAAAGACGTCTAACTTAATGAAATAGTTTAAAGATGATAGTCGTAGCATACATGTATATGTAACGTCTAAGACCCCTGTTTTTTCATTTGCAATGTTATCTTTTATTTTGTCAGTACCTACTTTACACGTAATAATTTTCCGTTTATATATATGAGCAAAATACTTTGATAAATGCAACAAATAACGAAATGACGAAAATGTTGCAGGAGTGAAACAGGTGATAGGTGAAACACCACAAAAGTATGTAAGAAAGATTCTTTCTGATATCACAAATTCCTTAAGTGTGACAAGTGTGTATAGGACTCTAAGATTTGATCTCTAACACCTCAAACAATACCAGTGCTCCAACATTTAAAAGACAGAGATGTCAACCAACGCTTTATTTTACCGCTTGAATGACAGACAAAGCTGAGATTCTTGAAAGCATGGTCCTTTGGATTTTTTTCTTGGGGTATCACGAGGACAGAGTCTACAAAGTGCAGCCGAAAACAACAGATGAGCTTAAAATGTCCATAAGATGTGAAATCAGAAAGATAACTATTGACATGTGCAATAATGTGATTGTAAACCTTAATGAAACGTGTGGAGATGGTGCGACGCCATAATGAACGTCATAATGGACGTCATTTGAGTACAAGCTGTAAACGGACCTTTTTTCAAGCATTACAAGTACATAAATGGCCAGCATTTCCCTTTCGTATGGTACATTTTTCACCATTACGAACATTCTTACATAATCAAGACATTTAATTAAAAGTGTATCACATATCATGAAACACCCTGTATACAGCTAAAACAATAACTGGCATAACCTTGTTTTTTAATATCTTTTTATTGACATGAAACCACAAAAGTATTCATGAAAATTTAATCTAGAATACTCACGCATTTGATATCTTATACGCAACTGATATGTTATATTTTTTATCTCCTCGGAACACGAATCGTCTGATGAAGTTATTCATGTTGTGTTTAAAATAGATATCACCTCTTTGAATTCAATCTAAACTTATATGTTTCTACTGTCAAATTATGGAACAAACGTATATCTCATGTCTCAGGATTGTATAGTATACTAACAAAAGTCGTCTGAAAAGGACAATTTACGCTTAGATATGTTTTCTCTGAGTACCATTTCTACGTAAATGCTGATTGTCTATTTATTGTCAATATCATAATAATGCGTTGTCAATCTTAACTTAGGTCATTTCAATGGCATTTACTTGAACCTTCAGACAGTTTCCCAATTTTGCAAGCAATACAAATATAAGCCATTGACTTTAATGGAAAAAAAACAAGCTGCAGTTTCGTTAATGGTAGACTGTTATGCATTAAATGATTCTTCATGACAACATAATGTCTTGTCTAGTTAAGTAAGATTTCAAACCTCTAGAAAATTCTGCTTCTCGTTATGTATCATTTAACCTCAAAAGAAGTCTCATATAATCAGACATTAGCTGCAATGATAATAAAAAGTCAAACAACCCACTTACATTTGGGTAAACCACAGAATCCATTAACGTAGGAGACACTTGATTTAAAAGAAGAAAGCAATACTACTGAAAACAAGCTCCAAAAGAATAAAAGTCAGACATGAACATTCTAAAAAATATAGTCAGTAAAGTTATATGATTTATGGTGTTTTACGCTGCATTGTGGTAAATCAGTGAAACATGCATATTCAGTTGAAAGATTTAACGCAAGATTTAATATCATTTGACTCATCATTTAAATTGTTTGAAAATATACTTTTGACTGGGACTGGCGTAAGTGTTGTTACCAAACGTCACGAGCGTTTTACGAACAGGCAGTTCCCACTGTTCATCTCGTAAAAAATACTATATTTCGTTCTAACAAAGATGTAATTGTGGCTAAATAATAACTAAGAAAGAAAAAAAAACAGAATATGTGAAACAATACAGAGATTTGATATGTTAGTTTATGTAAACATTGTAATATTACGAGGTTTTTCAACTTTATGTATTAACTTGACCTTCATCTTATTGTATTTAATGTATTTTTTATATAATTTCCAGTGGAACACTTTTTGGAATTTGATATTTTCATTGTTTCGATGCGCCGTTTGACGGACCACTTTTTTCAAATTTTCAAATTGTTATTGTGTATTCAAACGCGGTTAATTGCTGATTGTAAAATTTATTTCAAACATTTATTGTTGTTTTATTCAGTCAGAACTGTAAATATATAACCAAATATTAACACACTATTTTCTCAAAGTATTTGATAATTGACTTAAATCCCAGATGTACGAACCTTTTGTGAATGCTTATTGTAATGCGACTTTGAGACACCAGAAAGGGAGGAGGCTCCATAGAGGGAAAGTATTTCAGACTTAAACTAAACATACCGCCAGTTTGAAGCAAACCTCTTGTTTCGTGAGCTAAGGAAGTTTTATTTTCAGTCGCTTCTCGTTAATATATTGCATTCGTAGCTCAAACGTGAAATAAAAATCAATTTTCACCGAAATAAACAAAAAACTCTGTTTATTGCATGCTCATTTCATCAATTTATTTAACACATGCAATCATTTTGGAAAGAAAACTTACGTTATCATTAAAACTTAAATAAAAACTTTAACTTAGTTGATATGTTTCACTTCTACCTTTGACCTGAAAAAACCCACATGTTTTATGGGATGTACATACATGTATATGCTGATGTTATGTTCCGTTCATAATGACAGACATTAAAAGAAATGGTGTCATCATTTGATTTAGATTTCTCCCAAACACTGACAGATGTACTCAAGCAAGAAAAATTTATGTTCTCCTCAATTTCAATCTAAATGTACTTTCTCAGAAAAAAGACTAATATATATGTTATGTCTGATAAGCATTCAACAAACGAGTAAATTTATCATAATAATCAAGTTTTAAAATTAATTAATTAAAATCTATTGGTATCGTTCTCCTCTTTATTCCAATTGTCAGAGATCGTACATCTTTTTCTGGTGTGTTTTACCACAGATCTCATGATAAAAAGAACATATAGACCAACAATATTAACCTGAGCTTGACCTTTATGCAAGAATATATTAAATTCAGTAGTTACTGTCTATTGTTTTTTTTCATTTGTAAATCGCGCTTAATCAGCATCTTTTGGCAAAATACATGTTCTAAACAAATAATTTGTTTTCATAAGAATAAATACATTAAATCTGTACCACAACATCGCGGACTCTCGTTTTATGTTTTAAAAGATTCATCTAAATAGTTATACACATATGTTAGAAAAGTAAATGCTGTAAAGTCAGTTAACGGACATAAGCATGAAGTTTAGACTATAAGATGCCATTAAAATGCAATTATTTATATCAAATGTGTTTGCACACGCTCTTTGTTAAATGGTAACAATTGTCTGTAACAAATCAATAACCATTCTATAACAGACAGTGAAGTGATCACCTCTATACTAAGACGCACAACTCATCTCATTATTCGGCGATTTGGTACGCGATAGAATATAGTGCGGCGTATGAAGACAAAATCGTCGTATATATTCGTTATAAGTTACAACCATTTTAAATTGTGAAATACATGATGACTCATAAAAACAGAATTTTCAATCCATAAATATAATACGTTTTAACATATATGGGTATCGATTTGTGTAGTAAAGCAAATCATGACAGATGTAAACTGGTTAGAACAAAGGTGAACGGACCGCTTTAAATGATTTATTTCACGTGCATACTTGACCAATATCATATTGAGTAGTCATAAATCATATTCAATATGTTCAGTATAGTTGAACGGGGGAATTATCAGAATATAAACATAGCCACGTGGTTTTTTTAGAAAAATAAGCATTTTATCCATGATGCTTAGCGTCTCCGTACAAAGATCAGTTTGACCGATTGTTTACAAAACGGCAAATAAATAATAGTCATGACCTAAAAATATTTTATTTCCATTTTGGTCTAACAACTAACAATCGCTTACAATGAGTCTGTCATTTTGCAACGAACTGTGAAATGTATTAATATATGCATTAATTTGCACTCACATTTCTCACTAAATTGTCTAATGAGGTGGCATTAATTCACGACAACACGTCAATTATTTGTCAACGTAATTTCTGTTATCCAATGTTGAGAAAATTCGATGGACAACTAGCATTCAATGGTATTCATATGGCTAAGTAGTTTGACGACATTTTGACAATTATTGCATTAATAATAATAAGTTTTAAACATCGAATACCTTAGAAATACATGTTCTTATAAATTCATGCAATAAAAATCTCTGTTTAACAGCTAAATCACTTTAGCCTTGTAATATTGCAAAATCTATTTAAAGATGTTGACTTTATATAAAACAGAAAAAAGTTAACTTTATCACATCAAAATACTATATCACATTAATAAACATTTCGCATAGAGCTAAAATATGCAGTCCATGTCGTTTGCGAGACGAATTTATACGATTGTGCCCAATTAAAAGTCAGTTGCCTGTCTCAAAACAACATAACAGAGATTCATACAGGAGACTTTCCGATATATAATACCGCATGATTTCATTATGAAATAATGTATCATCCATGTGACATGATAGGATATATACATCATGCCAAACGAATGAATATTTAGTATGCATACTTTGTATAAATACAATTTGTACACTGAAGATATAGTTGCTGTACATACATAAGATTGACGTGGGCGACTGCCTTAATTCCATTTAACTGAAATATTACATAATGTTGTTTTAATTTCATTATGTAAAAAAAACTTTATGTTTTCAAATTCGGTTTTAACATACAATATCTTGACTAAACATTTTTCTAGTAGGTAAAGACATAGGATTAACGCAACATTTGTAATAAGTATGTTCAGACCTATTGAAAGTTCCTCACATATAAGTTGTTTATATCATGTGAAGCAAGTAGAAAGTATCTCAATGCTAAATATTTTGTTCAATATTACATACATTGAGGTCATTTTACATTTCCTATTGGTTCTTTGGCAATTAATTAACTAGCTAACAAAGTATTAACCTATATTTATATACCAAATATATGCACAGTCAATATTAGAACAAAACTTTATAGTATGTTTTAAGAATAGCGCTATAAAGTACGTCTGGAATTAGGATAAACAAGTTTCTTGTATGATAAAAGACAATTATTTGGACATACAAATAGCTTTCCAAATTACTACAATTTAAAATAAACTTATTGTGTGATTTCTTGATATTGTACAACGTAGACACTATAATGTGAACATTATTTCTTTATGTCTAGAAAATATCTGTACACGTATAAGTTGCATATTGAAATCGTCAATGGTTTCAATTTCTAGAAAAACAAAGTCAGCTGGCATTTGATAATTAATGTTGGTTTTTCAGTTCTTATCTACTAAACAACCAAAAGGCTCGATTTTATGTGGTACGCTGTCGTGCACATGAATTTATTTTATGTACTTTAGTCGCTGTAAGGTATTTTAGTATTTGCCCTTGGCAATGCTAGTAGCTGTTATGTTTGCATGTTTTTCTCACGCATCATTGTCAAGTAAAATGTAGATTGATCCTTTTGTTCACCAAGGCAATTAATTTTGTTATTGTTTTTTTCTGCTTACCTGAATCTGTTGCGGCAAGTAGAACATTGACTTACTTTAGAACTACGTTAAAATCAATTACAATTCATATGTCCGGTCCAAAGCGGAAACCTCTTACGTTCATGTTTTCGTAATTTGTTATGTTATTTTATTTAAAGGATCAAACTGGAAAAGCATCTCCTATTTATATTTTGAGTTTATGTTGTTTGTTTAACTGTCGCTGTTGCTGATAGGTTGTCTGACTCATATTTTATTACCAAAACAAAGTTGACTAAAGTTATTATAAACAAATGAACAGCAAATAGCGAAAGGCAGATGGAAACATTTAACCACAACGATTATCCTTTACCATACAAACAATGTTAATATGAAAATCAATGCACTTGACACAGCTAATCAGTAAAGCTATTAAACTGTCTACTGATAGAAATTGCTTTCTTGTACATAATATCACATCAACACGACGATATATTGAAACACATTCCTAAAGTATTTTACAATGCTATTCTACAAACACACCAATATTGTCACAATATGCATTGTTTAAATCTAAACGTAAATTGATTAAATATAAACGTAATTGAATCATTACAATTTTATTTAATGAAACTGAACAGATAGAAATGATTTTTTAAGTTTTACGTGTCATAAACTCATAAAGGTCTTATTGTACTGACTGCTTCGTAAACAATAATGTAAGCTAATGGCAATCATGATTAAAACTCTATTCGACCAAACATTACGAAATTGATTTTAAGGAGAAGCATTAAATTAAATAATGTATGATAAATATTTACCTACTGCCTCTGTCTGAAAAAGTACAACTTTCAAGGGTTTAATATGATGTTCGTACAATTTTATAGTGCCTTAATGACCTGTTAATGATACATGACTGAAAAATGTTTTCATAATTTAATTCAGCATCTTCCCCTAAAACCTAGGACAAATGTGCTCAAAGGAGAAATAATGAAAATGTATTTTGTTAACCATTAGGTTTTTTTTTAAAATAAATTCTCTTATATTCAAACTAAATGTACTTTCTCAGAAAAATAAACAATACATACATCATGTCTATTAACACTGTACAAACGAGTGAATTGTTCAAGGTTATTCGTGTGACAATTAAACTTAATTTGTATCATTTTATTCTTTTTCTGGTAATAAGAGACCATACATCTTTTTTGTGTGTGTTTCTTTACCACTGTTCCAATGATTTAAATACAATATTAAAATTTCAATTAACCAAGTAACACCTAAAAACATTTCAATGTTGTTATAAAAGTTAGAATCCATTACTGCCCGGAAGACATATGGAGTCCTTATTATTTTAAATTTAATAGTTATTAGTTTTTTTAACTATTTCTGTTCATAGTCATATCCATTCACTAATTTTGTTGTTTTGTGTTTACGTGTTTTCATGTTAAATAAATCATATATAATGATTGTGCTAAATGTTGCCGTCTTGAGATATTTACAGACGAAATGTTTAATAGATTCATCTGAATAATTATACAAATTTGTAAGAATACATCATTAAGAGATGTTCAAGGTATAAATTAAATGTTTGCCCGCGTTTTTTGTTAAATACTTCAACAATTTTCTGTAACAAGGCAAAAACATATAGTCTGGTCTAAAAGTATTTATATTCCATTCTGATCATCTTAAACTTCAAACTGTCAGTTGTTTTCAGTGAGTATAACCTCCGATGTTAAACGGTGAAATGTATTTATATATAGATGCATTAAAGTTTCACTCTCAATTCCAACTAAATTAATTGTCTGAATATGGCGACATCATATCACGACACCACGTCAATTATTTGTCAACGTGACGTTCTGTTATCCAATGCTGAAAATAATCTTAAGAAAATATCTAAGAAGCATTTCATTGTGTTTAGATCTCTAAGTTGTATCTTTAGTTGACGACAGATTGGAAATTTTAGCTTTGATATTAATACACAATTTATGGCATAGTGAAAATAAATGCCACCAATGGGTTAGACAAGACGAATTTATACTATTTTTCTCAATCAAACGTCAGTAGCCTGTCTCAAAACAACATAACAGAGATTCGTGTATGAGACTTTCCGATATATAATACCTCTTGATTTCATTATAAAATAATGTATTATCCATGTGGAATGATAGGATATAGTTCATGCCAAAATAATGAATATTTAGTATTCAGACTATGTATTTATATAATTTGTATACTTAATATTCAATAAAGTTGTAGTGCTTTTGTTTAAAATTGTCGTAGGCGAGCGCAATTATTTCATTAAATTGAGCCAATATATATACGTTTTATACAAATAGCTTTCCAAATTACCACAATTCAAAATAAACGCATTGTGCGATGTCTTGATATTTTACAACGTAGACACAATAATGTGAACATTATATTTGGTATTTTTATGACTAGAAAATATTTGTACAAGTATACGTTGCATATTCAATTCGTCAAGGGTTTCAATTTCTAGAAAAACAATCTCAGCTGGCATCTGGTAATTCATGTTGGTTTCCAGTTCTTATCTTCTAAACAACTGAAGGCTCGACTTGTATTTGGTACGCTGTCGTGCACTTGATGAATTTATTTTATGTACTTTAGTCGCTGTAAGGTATTTGAGTATTTGCCCGTGGCAATGTTATTTGCTGTTTTGTTTTTATGTGTTATTTTCACGCAACATTGTCCATTAAAATGTAGGTTGATCCTTTTTTTACCAAGGCAATTTATTTTGTTATTGTTGTTTCTTTCTTACATGAACCTGTTGCGGCAAGTAGAACATTGACTTACTTTAGAACTGCGTTAAAACCAATTATAATTTCAATGTCCGTTCCAAGGCGGAAAACTCTTAGGTTCTTTTTTTCGTTATTTGTTGTGTTATTTTATTTAAGAGATCAAAATGGAAAAACATCTCTTTCTTATTCCTTTTGGTAGTTTTGAGTGAACGTTGTTTGTTTAACTGTCACTGTTGCTGATAGGAAGTGTGACTCATATTTCGCACTTGTCACAGTTAATCAGTAAAGTTATTAAACTGTCTGCTGATATAATTTTTTTTTTTGTACCTAATATCACATCAATGTAAGCAATATCAGTCAGTGAAATAACGTTTTATATGGTGCTTAACCCCGCATTTCAGTCGCATTTACTAGAATTTACTTGCAAAATAAGGAAAAAAGTCGTGTCAAATATTTAACACCTTTCATTGAATAAAGGTGTTATGTAAAAATAATTTCTTATATTATACTTTGTTTAAATATTTTAATGTTGACTGACATAACTTTAATTACATAAATTGCATTGACAAACAGATGTCCCTCACTGTTCTAATTATTAGCATCACGATACTGTCTCATAAAGTTAATGACTCTACCATACATGTTACCGTGGGTAAATAATAACTGATAACATAACCATAAAATTGGAATATGTAAAACAATACAGATATTTGATATGCTAGTTGTTAATGTAAACATTGTTTATGCTATATCTACGAGGTCAATTACCCTGTTTTTATTTATTTACATAGACGATAACATGGCCTTAATTTAATTATATTAAATGATTATAATTATATAAATTGTATTAAATTTATATTTATTTCAAACTTATTTCATCAATTTCTGAACGTGAAATCTTCGGGGGTGGGACAAACGCACCTGAGCAAAAAACATGAAAAAAAAACCCAGTAAATACAGTAAATAAAATGGCGTGATACACTAACATAACTTATCTAAAAAATAAACTTTGTTTTATGGGATTTAAATACAATTATATTGTGTGTTAATCATCCTTACAAATGAATGACTGTAATAAATCTATCATGCGATTACCATGCTCCCTCTAACCTATGGCAGATGTGAAAAACAACAATACATATATATATATATATATATATGCTCTCTTTTACACGAAATTAAATGTACTTTCTTAGAAAAAGAACATATAAACAATAAAGGATACATATATCTTGTCTGATAAACACTTAACACACGAATGATTTTTATGGTTATTCAAAATTCAATTAAGATTAATTAGAATCGTTATCTACTTATTTAGGTTGTTAGAGGAAAAACTGTTATGGTTAGTGTTTTATACCAAAGTTCCCATGATTAAAAGGACATAACTATCCTAAATTTAATCAACCAACTAACACCAAAGTGAACATTTTACTGTTAATAATTGAGTAAGAGGTCATTATGCCTAAAAGACACGTGCTGTTTTTATCTTTATTAGTATTGTTATTGGTAATCTTAACATCTTTTGAAGAATTTAGTTCTTAGTCCTCTCCATAATATTAATTTTTGTACTTGACAACAAAGTTGTTTAAAATGCTATAACAGCATTTTATCAGCATTCAATCATAATGTTGTTTTGACTTTAAGTGTTTTCGAGTTAAATACATCAAATATAATGAATGTGTTTAATGTTGCCGTATTGAGAAACTTGGAGAGGAAATAGTTGATAGATTTATCTAAATGATAATGCACATTTAAAAAAGAAAGATCAACAACAGGCGTTCAACGTTTATATCAAATGTGTTTTCTCACGTTTTTTGTTAATTATGCAAACCATTTTCTGTAACAAGCCAATCATTCAAAGACAAGTTCTAAAGTTTTTTCTATTCCATGTTTCTATTCCATATCTGATGCTGCATCATATCGTAATTTAAGGTTAGGTCGTATTGGCATTCTTTCAATTACTATGGTTACCATCTTCATAACTATTTAAGATTCATTTTCCGTAAAATGTAACTAAATTGGAAATGAGCACTAGTATCATTATACCAAATTTCATTGCATTCGGGCAATTGAGACAGACTATATAGTGTTCGTCTGGGAATTAAATGAACAATCCTCGTAAACGTTCAACTGACAGTCGCTTCCAGTGACAGTGAGTGCCTCTTCTAGTAATGGATGTTAAAATGTATTAATATATGAATCAAACTTGCATTTACATTTCTCACTAAATTAATTGTCTGAATGAGGTGACATCAATTTAAGACAGCACGACAATAATTTGTCAACGTAACTTTTTTGTTTACTTTGAAAAGTCGTATTACCCATCTAAATAGCATTCGGGGAATTCGTAAAAGCAGGTAGCAGATCATTCGGAACAGCTCGGCAATTCTTTTTGCACCTCGGACACCACAAGAAAGTAAAGTAGTTCTAACATGGACTCTGTAGTTAATTCTGTTGAAAAAGTCAGAACTACATTGAAACATGATCTTTGAGGGCATTATCCTTCGAATAAAATATTTTAATAAAGCGTTTATCAATGTAAATGATAGTTATCAATCGGGCGCGATAAAACCTTTCTGTGTGGATGCACCGTAAACCCCCCCCCCCCTCCCAAAGGAGTTATCAAGTGTATAAACAAAATGAATGTTAGGCGTGTTTCAATGTATACGAAGATAATCCTTGGTCATTGACTATAGTAAAGACCTTTAAAGGTTGTATTTCATCTAATAAAAAGAAACCTCGTCTATGCATAAACAAAACGCATCACTTGCCAGTGAGTTATTTGCCAGGCCTTATAACTTTGGTTGTATTTGGTACCAACTATTCTGATATCCGAGGTATATCTTTGTAGATGATTTCTTAGGTGTTACAAATGGTAGCAGATATGGTTTAACGACAGGACAGATAGAAAGTCATTTCACTGGACATTAATAGCTACAGACATTGAAATATATTAGAAAATGTTTTTACTTATAAATTTATCCAAAAAGAATCATTTTGTTTCCTGTTAACTTCAATGTGGTATTCATGTGTTACATCACTAAACTGTATTGACATAAATACACACTTTTTCGCACGGAGGAAATAAATTCCGCAGATGTCCTATGCATATTAATTATTTTTAAAAACTGAAATAGTAAATTTTACCTTCTAAGACTATCCCATTGACATAAATGCACAATTTACTGCATGAAGATAATTAATGTCATTCGTGTCTTATGCAATACGAATTTATACGATTTTTTTTCAATCAAAAGTCAGAAGTCAGTCTCTAAGTAACAAGACAGAGATTCATGCACGCGCCTTTCTGATATATAATATCTCTTGATTACATTTTAAAAAAATGTTGTTTTTTTCATGTAGAATGATAGGAAACATACATCGTGCGAGATATATATATATAATTAGTATGCAGACTATGCATTGAAATAATTTGTTTACAAAATGTTCAGTAAAGTTTCTGTATGAGATTGTCGTACATTCATTTCAATAATCTGAATTCACGGATATATTGTCTAAGTTATGCAATTTAAAATTTTCACTTTCAAATCCGCAGTGGCAAATATTTAATTACTGGACGTTCCACACTTACATGTATAAGCTGCTTACTCGTATATCATGTTACACAAGAGAAAACTAGACGGGACCGGTTGTTCGATGAAATTTATTTGGAGAAAAAAAATCATTTGTCAGTGACAGTATTTGACACGAGAAGTTTCAATCTATTATTGCATCCACCTCAACTAAAATTGAATTACTAGCAACAAGTAAGACTGAGATAAAATTTATCAAGTCAGATCATAAGCTGTACATCTTCCAAGTCGACGACTGTTATAAAAGGACTATTGGAAACATATCAGATATTTCTCTTACAATTGTTAAATTTTTGTATCAAAGTAGTGCAGTGAAACAGTTAACACATAATCTAAAACGTACAGACGAATAAAGCCCAAGAAATTGTAAACATGTTTGTTATTGACATACATTATAAGTGACGTATATGTTTGTTATGTATTGAAATTAAAGTCGGGTAACTTTATGAAAGATGGTACATCTTAATCTTACTAACAGACTAATATACTTATAAAATTGAATTCTGACTTAAATGACAAATTAATATAGATATTTTTGTTTTGTTTTAAGTATTGAATGTTGATTCAACCGAAAATAAAGTATTAAAAATAAAGTGTTCAGGAAGTAAATGCAAAAGGTACGTTTTTACAGTCTTTTATACTTTACTTCTGAACGATAGCCTAAAACCAACACCAAAACGTATATGAACTTGTCATGTGACAGAGAAACTTGGAAAATAAATTTGATCATTTGCAATGTAACAATGTGTAGCGCATTCCTTAATTTAATGATGAGCAGGAATGTTATATAACATTTCTAGGAACCAACCAATCCTCTTATAAATGATGTCAATTGTTATGGTTGCTATTTCATGTTTCCATTTCCGGTTTTCGATTCCATATATGGAGATCAATTACTTTGCTAACACAGTCAAAACTAACATATGTACACCAACGATGTAGGCAGTAAAACTTGGGACACAACTATTAAGTATGTATTTAGGTAAGATAACAAGTTTCTTGTATGATAATAGTCTATTACTTACATATAGAAATATTCAAATAAGTTTTCAAATTACAACGATTTGAATTAAACATGTTGTTCGAATTCTTGATATGGTGTAACGTAGACATTATAATAGGAACTTCATTTCTTTATATGTCTTTTTTTATTGTGTGTATCAAACCTTGTAGTATATAAAGAACTTGGAATTTTTAATACTAGTTTCCAAAACTACACACCAATGTGTTTGGTAATTGCAATAAACTTTCCATAATTAGCAACTTGATTTTGGTGTACCAATATCGTTCCGGCGTCATGTTAAAGTCACGTGATCGACGAACGGATTATATTTATAAATCAAGAAAACAAAATAAACAAAACTCCATTTAATTAGATTTCACGAAAATAATTTGTCTAATGATTTTATATTTGTCCATGTCTTTAAACGGGCACAAATGAAATGAACCATTGTGTCAAACGTTACACCAGTACACTGTTTAAATCCGGCGTACGCCGTTTTGCAAATCGATTTCTACTTCTTTCACTCGCAGTACACACATCCTAAAAGACTTGTATAGTTTAAGTAATGTCAAGTGCTTGCTTTTATTTAAAACTTGAATACAATATAATATATCTATGTCTTTACTATGAACAGAAAATAGTATTGTATTAACATGTTTCTTTGAAAACACTTTAAAGTCAATTTACTATCTAAACAATTCTATTTTGTGTCCTCGATAGCGTGGAGAAATTAGGAAAATAATCCCTAAAGTTTTAGTCTGTGATGCAATCAAAACATATTTACAAGTGTGAGCAAATTGTTAAATTAATTACAGGAGGAGCAAATGCATACTTCAGAAAAGCAAAGCCAGTGAACTAAAGACAGGAAATTACAAAATTACATGGAAGTATTTCAGACTGTCATAGAGATGTGTATTATGTAATTTACAAGCAGTCTCATGCAGGTATAACATATCACAAAAAGTCATTAATGTCTCTAGTGATATCAATGAAGAAATGTCAAATGTAATAGAATATTTCAACAAAAACAGTCTAATGAAATATTTTATTGTTGACATTTATTGAATTTCTCTTGTCACTAAGCATTTACCGTAAAAATTTATTATCATTTTAAAAATCAATTCTATTCAAGAAAGCTATACATGTATACGTTTACCATGGCAAGAAAGAGTAATCCTCGAGTAAGAAAGGGATCCTCCTTTGCAACATATTCTGTCGTTGACGTGTTCTTATCACAGTGTATTGCGTTATATTTTTAATCAAACGACTGCCAACATCACACGTGTTGTTGTCATATATAAACCAATATTACAAGTATATCATAATTAAATGTCGATCTTATATCTTCTTAAAAGGACAGAACTTGGCATCGGCAGACAATAAATGCTGTCTCTTTTGTTGCCAACATTGTTCGTGAAATGTGGGTTGAAATGTTTTTCACCAAGTGTCAATATCTGATTGTTTGGTCTAACATGAATCTGTTCGGACAAGCATAAGATCAGTGTAGCCTAGGCCCTGATTTAACCTCTCAGTGACTATGGTTTTACTCATCTCTGTTCTTAGGCGCAAACCCCCGTACAAGTTTTTGTCATTTGATTGTGACGTCATTTTAGAACCAATGTTTAAACTAATATTAAAATGTCTCTTTTGTTGCTTTTAATCAGTTTAGGGAGTCTGTCATGTTGTCTTTTAAGTTTCCTGACATATTTTCATCCTTTTCACATCAATCACTTTTGAATGATACACATTGCTAAAATATGGAAAGCATTTATCATGTTTAAATTAGGCACAGTATAAAAACTTACTTAAATTTATGCCGAGAGATTCAAGCACAATCAATGGAAAATAACATGCTACGAGCATTGTTCTATAAAATCCAGGTGGAAGCGTCATTATAAATATGTTTAAAATTCAACTACCCGAAATGAAATTTTAAATTCGAATTCTACATCATACGGTTCACGATATGTTTTATCTTGAATTGTTTAATGCATAATAAAAAAAGACTAATATGCTTACAGCGATTGAAGATATGAAATATACGTGTCCTGCTGATAAGTGTTGTTTATGTCTTAAGTATTTAAGAAATAACTTCTACATGTTTTTTAAAATAGCCTTTGTAATTAAGGTATTAAATTGGTTTTATCAGTTACTAGGAACATCACTTAGGCTAAGTGCTTTATTAAAATCCAATAATGGTGTTGTTAAAAAAGTAGCTTATTTGTGAAAAGGCATGTAGTTTGATTTTTAACGTTCGCCCAGTGTTTAGCTATCCCATTTAAATTGTTCATATATATTTCAAGATATGCTATTTCTAAAATCCTCATTAGCATTTCTACAAATGTTTATAAATGTTAATGTTAATAGTACATAACACTCTTTAATAAGAATCTCTGGATTCTTTTTTTCAAGCTTTCAACTGAACGTCACTTTCAGTGTGACTGTCTTTCCGTGCTAAACGTAGAACGTATTTACATATGCATTAAATTACACTTGCTATTCTCAAGAAAATATTGTCTGAATGAGGTGATATCAATTCACAACAACACGTCAATTATATGTGATCTCTGTTAGGGTTAGGGTTATATAATTCAAAGAAAAATCGTCTCAGAAAACAAAATAGAGTGACAGTATCATAACAAGTCGTGTTGCATCTAAAGTAAGATTGGTTATAATGTAAGTGGCTATAAGTGTTTTATATAAGCTATAAATTGCTGTAACATCTGTTTAGGATTTGTCTCATACTTTCTTGTGATATTCTGTAATTCGATATCGTTGGCTTGAAAAAATATTGTATGGTCGTAGCATACACATGTAACGTCTAAGACTCATGTTATATCATATGCAATATCATCTTTTATTTTGTCAGTACCTTTATTACACGTTATAATTTTCCGTTTATATATATAAGCAAAATACGTTGATAAATGCAACAAACATACAGCTCATACAGCTAAAACAATAACTGGCATAACCTTGTTCTTGAATATCTTTTCATTGACCTAAAACGAACAAAAAATATTCATGAAAATTTTAATCTAGAATACTCACACATTCGATATCTTATACACAACTGATATGTTATATATTTTATCTCCTCGGAACAGCAATCGTCTAATGAAGTTATTTATGTTGTGTTTAAAAACAGATATCACCTCTTTGAATTCAATCTAAACTAATATGTTTCCCATGTCAAATTATGTAACAAACGTATAGCCACTCAGGATAGAATACTATGCACACAATAGTCGTCTGAAAAGGACAATTTATGCTTGGATATTTTTTCTCTACGTAAATGATGTTTGTCTATTTTTTGTCAATATTATAATAATTCGTTGTCAATCTGAACTCGGGTCATTTCAATGGCGTTTACTTGAACCATCAGACAGTTTCCCAATTTTGCAAGCTATACAAATATAAGCCATTGACTGCAATGAAAAAAGCTGCAGTTGCGTTAATGGAAGACTGTTATGCATAAAATGATTCTTCATTGCAGCATAATGTCTTGTCTAGTTAAGTAAGATTTCAAACCTCTAGACAATTCTGCTTTTCTCGTTATGTACCATTTAACCTCAAAAGAAGTCTCATATAATCTGACATTAGCTGCAATGACAATAAAAAGGCAAACAACCCACTTACATTTGGGTAAACCACAGAATCCATTAACGTAGGAGACACTTGATTTAAAAGAAGAAAGCAATAATACTGAAAACAAGCTCCAAAAGAATAAAAGTCAGACATGAACATTATAAAAAATATAGTCAGTAAAGTTATATAATTTATGGTGTTTTACGCTGCATTGTGGTAAATCAGTGAAACAGGCATATTCAGTTGAAAGATTTAACGCAAGATTTAATATCATTTGACTCATCATTTAAATTGTTTGAAAAATATACTTTTGACTGGGACTGGCGTAAATGTTACGACTTGTTACCAAACGTCACGAGCATTTTACGAACAGGGAGTTCCCACTGTTCATCTCGTAAAAATACTATATTTCGTTCTAACAAAGATGTAATTGTGGCTAAATAATAACTAAGAGAAAAAACAAACAGTAAAACAATACAGATATTTGATATGTTAGTTTATGTAAACATTGTAATATTACGAGGTTTTCAACTTTATGTATTAACTTGACCTTCATCTTATTGTATTTAATGTATTTTTATATACTCGTAATTTCCTGTGGAACACTTTTTGGAATTTGATATTTTCACTGTTAGGATGCGCCGTTTGACGGACCACTTTTTCAAATTTTCAAATTGTTATTGTGTATGCAAACGCGGTTAATTGCTGATAGTAAAATTCATTTCAAACATTTATTGTAGTTTTATTCAGTCAGAACTGTAAATATATTACCAAATATTGACACACTATTTTCTCAAAGTATTTGATAATTGCAATAAAACCCCCAAGATGTACGGACCTTTTGTGAATGCTTATTGTAATGCGACGTTGAGGCACCTGACAGGGAGGAGGCGCCATAAAGGGAAAGTATTTCAGAATTAAACTATACATACCACCAGTTTGAAGCAAATGATAAAAAGAAACTCTGCTTTCTCGTGAGCTAAGGATTAAACTAAATTTGTTTTGATATGGTTAAATTCTGCCTTTGACCTGAGAAAACACACATGTTTTATGGGATTTACATAATGTATATGCTGGTGTAATGTTCCGTTAATAATGAAAGACATTAAAAGAAATGGTGTCATCATTTAATTAAGATTTCTCCCAAACACTATGACAAATGTACTCAAGCAAGAAAAATTTATGTTCTCCTTAATTTCAATCTAAATGTACTTTCTCAGGAAAAAAGAACAATATATATATTATGTCTGATAAACATTCAACAAACGAGTAAGTTTATCATAATTATCAAGTTTTAATTAAAGTCTATTGGTATCGTTCTCCTCTTTATTCCAATTGTCAGAGATTGTACATCTTTTTCGGGTGTGTTTTACCACAGTTCTCTTGATAAAAAGAACATGATATAAGTTTGATTAACCAACTAAGTAAAGAATTCTACATTTTAATGTTGTTAATAGGGTTGGAAGTCATTACTGCCAGGCAGACACGTGTTGTCTTCTTCTTGATTAGTAAAGTAAAATTAGTATAAGTATTTTAGAACAACTTCTGAGGAATTCACTTCTTGGTTCTATCCAGAATATTTAATTTGGAACTTGACAAAGTTACGTCAGCATTCAATAATGTTGTTGTATCATGTAAATATATTATGTATAATGAATGCGTTTAATGTTGCCGTCTTAAGATATTTAGAGAGGAAATGTTTAAATAGATTTATCTAAATAGTTATACACATTATGTAAGAAAAGTAAATGCTGTAAAGTCAGTTAACGGACGTAAGCATGAAATTTAGACTATAAAATGCCATTATAAAATAAATTATTTATATCAAATGTGTTTGCGCACGTTCTTCGTTAAATATGGTAACACATTTCTGTAACAAATCAATAACCATTCTTTAATAGACGGTGAATATATCACCTTTATACTAAGACGCACAACTCATAGCAATATTCGGCGATTTGGTACGTGGTAGAATATAGTGCGGCGTATGAAGACAAAAGCGTAGTGTATTTTCGTTATAAGTTACAACCATTATTAAACAGTGAAATACACGTACATGATGACTTATCAATACAGAATTATCAATCCATAAATATAATACGTTTTAACAACTATGGGTATTGATCTGTGTAGTAAAGCAAATAATGACAGATGTAAACACGTTAGTACAGAGGTGAACGGATCGCTTTAAAAGATTTATTTCACGTGCATACTTGATAAGACATCAATATCATATTGAGTAGTCATAAAACATATTCAATATGTTCAGTACAGTTGAACGGAGGATTTATCAGAATATAAACATAGCCACGTGTTTTTCAGAAAAATAAACATTTTTACCCATGATGCTTAGCGTCTCCGTAAAAATGTCAGTTCGACCGTTTGTTTACAAAACGGCAAATAAATAATAATCATGACCTAAAAACATTCTAATTCCATTTTCGTCGTCTTAAACTCACAACTAACAATCGCTTACAATGAGTCTGTCATTTTGCAACAAATAGTGAAATGTGTTAATATATGCATTAATTCGCTCTCACATTTCTCACTAA
Source organism: Mactra quadrangularis (assembly GCA_025267735.1). Lineage (NCBI taxonomy): Eukaryota > Metazoa > Mollusca > Bivalvia > Venerida > Mactridae > Mactra > Mactra quadrangularis. Next base: position 52,413,164 of record CM046299.1, on the reverse strand, counting down.
TTAATTGTCTGAATGAGGTGGCATTAATTCACGACAACACGTCAATTATTTGTCAACGTAATTTTCTGTTATCCAATGCTGAGAAAATTCGATGGACAACTAGCATTCAATGGTATTCAATGGTATTCATAAGACTAAGTAGTTTGACGACATTTTGACAATTATTGCATTAATCATAAATAGTTTTAAACAATACCTTAGAAATACATGTACTTATAAATTCATGCAATAAAAATTCCTGTTTAACAGCTAAATCAATTTAGCCTTGTAATATTACAAAATATATTTAAATATGTTGATTTTATATAAAACTGAAAAAAGTAAACTTTATCACATCAAAATACTGTATCACATTAATAAACATTTCGCATAGAGCTAAAATATGCAGTCCATAACGTTTGCGAGACGAATTTATACGATTGTGCCCAATTAAAAGTCAGTTGCCTGTCTCAAAACAACATAACAGAGATTCATACAGGAGCCTTTCCGATATATAATACCGCATGATTTCATTATAAAATAATATATCATCCATGTGAAATGATAGGATATATACATCATGCCAAACGAATGAATATTTAGTATGCATACTTTGTATAAATACAATTTGTATACTGAAGATATATTTGCTGTACATACATTAGATTGACGTGGGCGACTGCATTAATTCCATTTAACTGAAATATTACGTAATGTTGTTTCTTTTTCGTAATTTAGAAAATAGGTTTTCAAATTCCTTTTTACATACAATATCTTGACTAAACGTTTAATTTTTCTAGTAGGTAAAAACATAGGAATAACGCAACAAATTTGTATGAAGTATGTTCAGACAAATCAAAAGTTACTCACCTACAAGTTGTTTCATGTAAAGCAATTGGAAAGTATTTCAATGCTAAATACTTTGTTCAATATTACATACATTGAGATAAAATATATCATTTTACACTTCCTATTGGCTCTTTGGCAATTAATTAACTAGCTAACAAAGTATTAACCTACATTTACATACAAAATATATGTACTGTCAACATTAGAACAAAACTATATAGTATGTTTAAAGAATAGCGCTATAAAGTACGTCTGGAATTAAGATAATCAAGTTTCTTGTATAATAATAGTCAATTAGTTGCAAATACAAATATACAAATAGCTTTCCAAATTACCATAATTTGAAATACACAAATTGTGTGATTTCTTGATATTGTACAACGTAGACACTATAATGTGAACATTATTTTTTATGTCTAGAAAATATCTGTACAAGTATACGTTGCATGTTGGTTTTTCAGTTCTTATCTTCTAAACAACCGGAGGCTCGACTTGTATTTGGTACGCTGTCGTGCACTTGATGAATTTATTTTATGTACTTTAGTCGCTGTAAGGTATTTGAGTATTGCCCTTGGCAATGTTATTTGCTGTTTTGTTTTATGTGTTATTTTCACGCAACATTGTCCAGTAAAATGTAGGTTGATCATTTTTTCACCAAGGCAATTAATTCTGTTATTGTTGTTTCTTTCATACATAAATCTGTTGCGGCAAGTTGAACATTGACTTACTTTAGAACTGCGTTAAAACCAACTATTATTCTAATGTCCGGTCGAAGGCGGAAACCTCTTATGTTCTTTTTTTTCGTTATTTGTTGAGTTATTTCATTTAAAAGATCAATATGGAAAAACATCTCTTTCTTATTCCTTTTTCGTAGTTTTGAGTGTACGTTGTTTGTTTAACTGTCACTGTTACTGATAGGTAGTCTGACTCATATTTTATTACCAAAACAAAGTTGAATAGAGAGAAGTTATCATAAACAAATGAACAATAAAAATCTAGAAGCAGATGAAAACACATAAACACATCGATTATCCTTTACCAACGTACAAACATTGTCATATGAATATTAATGCACAGCTAATCAGTGAAGTTATTAAACTGTCTGCTGATAGAAATTGTTTTTTGTACCTAATATTACATCAATATAAGCAATATCAGTCAGTGAATTAACGTTTTATATGGTGCTTTACCCCGCACTGCAGTCGCATTTACTAGCATTTACCAGCAAAATAAGTAAAAGAAGTAATGTCAAATATTTAACACCATTTCATTGAATAAAGATGTTATGTAAAAATAATTTCTTATATTGTACTTTGTTTAAATATTTTAATGTTGACTGACATAACTTTTATTACATAAATTGCATTGACAAGCAGATGTCCCCCACTGTTCTAATTATTAGCATCACGATATTGTCTCATAAAGTTAATGACTCTACTATACATGTTACCTTGGGTAAGTAATAACTGATAACATAACCATAAAATTAGAATATGTAAAACAATACAGATATTTGATATGCTTGTTGGTAATGTATACATTGTTTATGCTATATCTACGAGGTCAGTTACCTTGTTTTTATTTATTTACATAGACGATAACATGGCCTTGATTTAATTATATTAAATGATTATAATTATATAAATTGTATAAAATTTATATTTATTTCAAACTTATTTCATCAATTTCCAAACGTGAAATCTTCGGGGGTGGGCCAAACGCATCTGAGCAAATAAACATGAAAAACATGATACACTAACATAACTTATCTTAAAAATAAACTTTTAACTTTGTTTTATGGGATTTAGATAAAATTATATGGTGTGTTAATCATCCTTACAAATGAATGACTGTAACAAATCTATCATGCGATTACCGTGCTCCCTCTAACCTATGCCAGATGTGAAAAACAACAATACATATATATATGCTCTCTTTTACACCAAATTAAATGTACTTTCTTAGAAAAAAAAAACATATAGAGAATAAAAGATACATATATCTTTTCTGATAAACACTTAACACACGAATGATTTTTATGGTTACTCAAAATTCAATTAAAATTAATTGGAATCGTTATCTACTTATTAAGGTTGTTAAAGGAAAAAACTGTTATGGTTAGAGTTTTATACCTAAATTCCCACGATTAAAAGGACATAATTATCATAAATTCAATCAACCAACTAACACCAAAGTGAACATTTTACTGTTAATAATTGAATAAGAAGTCATTATGCCTAGAAGACACGTGCTGTTTTTATCTTTATTAGTATTTTTATTGGTAATTTTAACAACTTTTCAAGAATTGAGTTCTTAGTCCTCTCCATAATATTAATTTTTGTACTTGACAACGAAGTTGTTTAAAATGCGATAAGAGCATTTTATCAGCATTCAATCATAATGATGTTTTGTGTTTACGTGTTTTCATGTTAAATACATCAAATATAATGAATGTGTTTGATGTTGCCGTATTGAGAAATTTGGAGAGGAAATAGTTGATAGATTTATCTAAATGATAATGCACATTTAAAAAAATGATCAACAACAGACGTTCGACGTTTATATCAAATGTGTTTTCTCACGTTTTTTGTTAATTATGCAAACCATTTTCTGTAATAAGCCAATGACTCAAAGTCAAGTTTTTTTCTATTCCATATTGATTACCTGATACTGCATCATATCGTAATTTAAGGTTAGGTCATATTGGCATTCTTCCAATTACTATGGTTACCATATCTTCATAACTATTTAAGCTTCATTTTCCGTAAAATGTAACTAAATCGGAAATGGGCACTAGTATCATAATATCAAATTTCATTGCATTCGGGCAATTGAGACAGACTATATAGTGTTCGTCTGGGAACTAAATGCACAACCGTCGTAAACGTTCATCAGACAGTCGCTTCCAGTGACAGTGAGTGTCTCTTCTAGTAATGTATGTTAAAATGTATTAATATATAAATCAAACTTGCATTTACATTTCTCACTTAATTAATTGTCTGAATGAGGTGACATCAATTTAAGACAGCACGACAATAATTTGTCAACGTAACTTTTTTGTTTACTTTGAAAAGTCGTATTAACCATCTAAATAGCATTCGGGGAATTCGTAAAAGCAGGTAGCAGATCATTCGGAACAGCTCGGCAATTCTTTTTGCACCTCGGACACCACAAGAAAGTAAAGTAGTTCTAATATGGACTCTGTAGTTAATTGATTCTGTTGAAAAAGTCAGAACTACATTGAAACATGATCTTTGGGGGCCTTATCCTTCGAATAAAATATTTTAATAAAGCGTTTATCAATGTAAATGATAGTTATCAATCGGGCGCGATAAAACCTTTATGTGTGGATGCGCCGTAACCCCCCCCCTCCCAAAGGAGTTATCAAGTGTATAAACAAAATGACTGTTAGTTGTGTTCCAACGTATTTGAAAATAATCCTTGGTCATTGACTATAGTAAAGACCTTTTAAGGTTGTATTTCATCTAATTAGAAGAAACCTCGTCTATGCATACATTAAAAGCATCACTTGCCAGTGAGTTATTTGCCAGGCCTTATAACTTTGGTTGTATTTCTACCACCTATTCTGATATCCGAGGTATATCTTTGTGGATGATTTCTGAGGTGTTACAAATGGTAGCAGATATGGTTTAACGACAGGACAGATAGAAAGTCATTTCACTGGACATTATTAGCTACAGACATTGAAATATCTTAGAAAATGTCTTTACTTATAAATTTATCTTAAAAGAATAAGTTTGTTTCCTGTTAACTTCAATGTGGTATTTATGTGTTACATTACTAAACTGTATTGACATGAATACACACTTTTTCGCTCGGAGGAAATAAATTCCGCAAATGTCCTATGCATATTAATTATTGTTAAAAACTGAAATAGTAAATTTTACCTTCTAAGACTACCCCATTGACATAAATGCACAATTTACTGCATGAAGATAATTACTGTTATTCGTGTCTTATGCAATATAGATTTATACGATTTTTCTCAATCAATGTATAATTAGTATGCAGACTATGTTTTGAAATAATTTGTTTACAAAATGTTCAGTAAAGTTTCTGTATGAGATTGTCGTACATTCATTTCATTCATCTGAATACACGGATATATTGTCTAAGTTATGCAATAAATAGCTTTCTCTTTAAAACCCGCTGTGGAAAAAAATCATTTGTCAGTGACAGTATTTGGCACGAGAAATCTTAATCTATTATTGCATCACCTCTACTAAAATGCAATTGCAAGCGACGAGTAAGACTAAGACATAATTTATCAAGTCAGATCATAAGCAGTACATCTTCCAAGTCGACGTATGTTATAAAAGAACTATTGGAAACTTATCAGATATTTCTTATACAATTGTTAAATCTCTGTATCAAAGGAGTGCTGTGAAACAGTTAACTCATGATCTTACAGTTTGTTACTTACAGACTAATAAAGCATTAGATATGATAAACATTCAGCTTCTTGTTATTGACATACATTATAAATGACGTAAATATATTTAAATTATATCTATATATTTAAATTAAAGACGGGTAACTTTATGAAATAGTTTAAAGATAAACTTTTAAATATTAGAGTACTAACATACTTATAAAATTTAATTCTGACTTACTTGACAAATTAATTGAAATATACATATTTGTGTTTTGTGATTGAATGTTGATTCTACCGGAAATGAAGTATCAAAATTTTAGTATTCAGAAAGCTTGATTCATATTTCATTAGATCTAGATAAAAAGTAAATACAAAAGATAAGGTTATACAGTCCTTTATACTTTACGTCTGAACAATATCCTGAAACCAACACTAAGATGTATGTGAACTAGTCATGTGACGGAGAAACGTGGAAAATCAATTTGATCATTTGCAATGTAACAATGTGTAGCACATTCCGTAATTAGATGAGCAGGAATGGCATATACATGTACTATTTCTAGGAACCAAACAATTCTCTCATAAATGATGTCAATTGTTCTGGTTGCTATTTTATGTTTCCATTTCCGGTTTTTGATTCCATATATGGAAATCAATTACTTTGCTAACACAGTCAAAACTAACATTTATACACCATCGATGTAGGCAGTAATACTTTGAACACAACTATAAAGTTTGTATTTAAGTAAGATAACAAGTTTCTTGTATGATAATAGTCTTTAACTTACGCATAGAAATATACTAACAGGTTTTCAAATTACAACGATTTGAATTAAACGTGTATTTCGAATTCTTGATATGGTTTAACGTAGACATTATAAGAGGAACTTAATTTCATTCTATATACAGAAGGTGCAGATATCACCTCTATACTAAGACGCACAACGCTTTGCAGAATTCGGGATTTTGTTACGCAACAGAATATAGTGCGGCGCATGAAGACAAAATCGTTGGATTTGTTTCGGTTTTTTTTGGACAAAATCATTCAGGATTGTTGGTTGAATAGTTAAATTTTATATAGTAGACACAAAATACATACTCTATTTGTTCAGTATACTTGATAGGGGAAATTATTAGAATGTAAACATTGCCACGTGTTTTCAGGTAAATAAACAGTTTTACCCATGATGCTCAGCGTCTCCGTACAAAGGTCAGTTTGGCCGTTTTTGTACAGAATGACTTCATTTTTTTATATGTGTACCAATCCTTGTTGCATATTAAGTACTTGGAATGTTTATTTTTTAAGCAAGGAAAACTTTAAATACTAAAATAATTAGTTTTCAAAACTACCCACTAATGTGTTTGGTAATTGCAATAAACTTTACTTAATTAGCAACTTAATTTAGGTGCACCAATATCGTTCCGGTGTCATGCTAAAAGTCGCGTGATGGGCGAACGGATTATATTTATAAATCAATGAAACAAAATAAACAAAACTCCATTTAATAAGATTTCAAGACAATAATTTCTAATGATTTTATATTTGTCCATGTCTTTAAACGGGCACAAATGGAATCGACCGTTGTGTCAAACGTTACACCCGTAAACTGTTTAAATCCGGCGTACGCCGTTTTGCAAATCGATTTCTACTTTTACTCGCAGTATTCTAAGCCTGTATGACTACTAGTATAGTTTAAGTAATGTCAAGTGCTTGCTTTTATTTAAAACTTGAATACAATAAAAGATATCTATGTCTTTACTATGAACAGAAAACAGCATTGTATTAACATGTCTTTTTGAAAAAACTTTAAAGACAATTTACTATCTAAACAATTCTATTTTGTGTCCTCGGAAGCGTTAGGAGATTAAGAAAATAATCCCTAAAGTGTTAGTCTGTGATGCAATCAAAACATGTTTACGAGTGTGAGCAAATTGTTAAATTAATTGCAGCAGGAGCAAATGCATACTTCAGAAAAGTAAAGCCACTGAAATAAAGACAGGAAATTACAAAATTACATGGAAGTATTTCAGACTGTCAGAGAGATTTGTATTATGTAATTTACAAGCATTATCATGCAGGTATAACATATCACAAAAATCATTAATGTCTCTAGTGATATAAATGAAAAAATGTCAAATGTAATAGAATATATTAACAAAAACAGTCTTATGAATTTTTTTATTGTTGACATTTATTGATTTTTTCTTGTCACTAAGCATTTTCTGTAAAATTTTATGATCAATTTTAAAAATTAATTCGATTCAAGAAACCTATAGACGTTTACCATTACAAGAAAGAATAGAAAAATGATCCTCCTTTACAACGTATTCTGTCGTTGACGTGTTCTTAGGACAGTGTTGTTATATTTTTAATCAAACGACTCTATATGTCAACATCACACGTGTTTTTGTAAAAAATAAACGATTACAAGTATAACTTAATTAAATGTCGATCTTTTATCTTCTTAAAAAAACAGAACTTGGCACCGACAGGTAATAAATGCTGTCTCTTTTGCTAACAATATTGTTGCTTAAAGTGTGGGTTAAAATGTTTTAACCAAGACAATATCTTATTGTTTGGTGTAACATGAAACTGTTGGGAAATGTGTGAGATCAGTATAGCCTAGGCCTTGATTTAACCTCCCAGTGACAATGGTTTTGCTACTCTCTGTTCGTAGACGGAAATCCCCGTACATGTATTTTTTGTCATTTGATTGTGGCGCCATTTTAGAACCAATGTTTCAACTAATATTAAAATGTCTCTTTTGTTGCATTTAATCAGTTTAGGCAGTCTGTTATGTTGTCTTTTGAGTTTCCTGACATATTTTCAACGTTTTCATATCAATCACTATTGATTGATACTAATATGCACATTGCTAAAATATTGAGAGCATTCATCAAGTTTAAATTAGGTACAGTATGAAAATTTATGCCGAGAGATTCAAGCTCGATCAATGAAAAGTAGCATGCTACGAGCATTGCACTATATACTCCAGGTACAAGCGTCATTATGAATATGTTTAAAATTCAACACCCCGAAATGAAATTATAAATTCGAATTCTACATCATACGGTTCACTCGCTATTCTCAATAAACTTATTATCTGAATGAGGTGATATAAATTCGCAACAACACGTCAATTATCTGAGATCTCTATAAGGGTTAGGGTTATATAATTCAAAGAAAAATCGTATATGACAGTATCACAACAAGTCGTGTTGCATCTAAAGTAAGATTAGTTATGATTTAAGTGGCTATAAGTGTTTTATAAATTGCTTAAACATTTGTTTAGGATTTGTCTCATACTTCCTTGTGGTATTCTGTAATTTGATATTATTGGTTAGTCGTAGCGTGTACATGTAACGTCTAAGACCCCTGTATAATCATTTGCAATATTATTTTTTATTTTGTCAGTACCTACTTTACATGTAATAATTTTCCGTTTATATATATGAGCAAAATACGTTGATAAATGCAACAAATATACAGCTAACAATAACTGACATAACCTTTTTCTTTAATATCTTTTTATTGACCTGAAACCACAACCAGATTCATGAAAATTTAATCTAGAATACTCACGCATTCGATATCTTATACACAACTGATATGTTATATCTTTTATCTCCTCGTAACAGCAATCGTCTGGAGAAGTTATTTATGCTGAGTTGAAAATATATATCACCTCTTTGAATTCAATCTAAACTTATATGTTTCTACTGTCAAATTATGGAACAAACGTATATCTCATGTCTCAGGATTGAATAGTATACACACAATAGTCGTCTGAAAAGAACAATTTATGCTTAGATATGTTTTCTCTACGTTAATGATGTTTGTCTATTTATTGTCAATATTATAATACTGTATAGCGGGTTATTTCTGCGGGGCAAACATTTCGCGTAAACAAGAGAGTTTTGTATTGGCGATGCTTAATATTGGCGGAAATTACTCTGAGCGCCAATTTTAAACCTCCCGGTTAAAGATGGTCAAAGGTACATAACTCTGCCATTTCACCTGTATAAGCAGTCACTACCGACCGACTTTTCAAATTTTTGAATTAACTGTCACCAAAGTTGCATAATATGAGCGGACGTGTGAAAAACCAACGCTTACACAGCAGATTATCTATTTCTATGACGATGTATTGACGGGACAAGTTTAATCATGTGATAAGAATCGCAATCAAATGTGAAAGTTTTTGTTAAAAATATTACCTGGTTTCCGCTAAGTTTGATAGATTGTTCGACAAATTGCATCAGTAAGCCCAACTCGCGAGATTCTTATAATAATAACAATTTGTTGTAATGAACAATCAAAATTTTCGCATGTTTGTTAATAGTCGTGGAAAACGCCTTTGTCTTTGTTAAAAATTACCGGTATTGAAGTTTGCGGCTACACATTCCTTGAAAATCGCCAATTTACCTGAATCCATTGGTCAAAGTCAAACAAATTTTGTATTAACAGCTTGTCACAAACAATGTATCATCAACGCACCTAGTGGAGTCTTTAAACGGACAAAATCAATTATAAAGCGTTGTCACGTGACGAAATTTGACAATAGTTTTCTTTTGAATATCAATAAATAAAAAAGCGACATAAACACTAACTCCGCTCTTTTTACTCAATTTGTTAAATTATGTGATGAGAAGTTTGTCTTCGGTTCGCTAGAAAGTACTGAAATTAATTGCAATACTAAAGATGACTTCGTTTTTTACGACAATCAAACAAGTGTTTAGCTAAACTCGTGAAGTTTCGGAAATGACCGACATACGGGTTTATAATGTAAACAAAATGGCGGCACCGTCGTCGAGTTTCGTAACCGAGATTTGATGGAACCTGTCGTCTTATTGTTAGAATGACTGTGTTGTCTGTCTGTATTTTCGTTTCTACAAACATAACTTGAATCAATTCCTTTGCGTTATTCAAAATACTAAATTTTGTTCATTTACATAATTAATCTCCACAAAATTCACTACATAAATCTTGATTTTAAGGGAGTTAATACATGCACATATTAATGAATAAAAAATTCATTAAGAGTAATGTCCCTTAGTAAACAATATGGCGGCGACTTAATACTGCCGCGGTTTGTATTCGCGGTGTTTATATTTGGCGCATTTTCATTTTCCGCCAATAAAGCCAAAATAAAACCCCCGCAGATAATACCCGCTATACAGTAATTCGTTGTTAATCTTAATTCAGGTCATTTCAATGGCATTTACTTGAACCTTCAGACAGTTTCCCAATTGTGCAAGCAATACAAATATAAGCCATTGACTTCAATGAAACAAAAACAATGCGTTAATGGAAGACTGTTATGCATAAAATGATTCTTCATGACAACATAGTGTCTTGTCTAGTTAAGTAAGATTTCAAACCTCTAGAAAATTCTGCTTCTCGTTATGTACCATTTAACCTGAAAAGAAGTCTCATATAATCTGACATTAGCTGCAATGACAATAAAAAGTCAAACAACCCACTTACATTTGGGTAAACCACAGAATCCATTAACGTAGGAGACACTTGATTTAAAAGAAGAAAGCAATAATACTGAAAACAAGCTCCAAAAGAATAAAAGTCAGACATGAACATTCTAAACAATATAGTCAGTAAAGTTATATAATTTATGGTGTTTTACGCTGCATTGTGGTAAATCAGTGAAACAGGCATATTCAGTTGAAAGATTTAACGCAAGATTTAATATCATTTGACTCATCATTTAAATTGTTTGAAAATATACTTTTGACCGGGACTGGCGTAAATGTTGTTACCAAACGTCACGAGCATTTTACGAACAGGGAGTCTCCACTGTTCATCTCGTAAAAATACTATATTTCGTTCTAACAAAGATGTAATTGTGGCTAAATAAAAACTAAGAGAAAAAAAAACAGTAAAACAATACAGATATTTGATATGTTAGTTTATGTAAACATTGTAATATTGCAAGGTTTTTCAACTTTACGTATTAACTTGACCTTCATCTTATTGTATTTAATGTATTTTGTATATAATTTCCAGTGGATCACTTTTTGGAATTTGATATTTTCACTGTTAGGATTCGCCGTTTGTCGGAACACTTTTTCAAATTTTCAAATTGTTATTGTTTATTCAAACGCGATTAATTGCTTATAGTAAAATATATTTCAAACATTTATTGTTGTTTTATTTAGTCAGAACTGTAAATATATTATCAAATATTAACAAACTATTTTCTCAAAGTATTTGATAATTGCATTAAAACCCCCCAGATGTATGGACCTTTTGTGAATGCTTATTGTAATGCGACGTTTAGGCACCTGACAGGGAGGAAGCGCCATAAAGGGAAAGTATTTTAGAATTAAACTATACATACCACCAGTTTGTAGCAATTGATAAATAGAAACTCTGTTTTCTCGTGAGCTAAGGAAATTATATTTTCAGTCGCTTCTCGTAAATATATTGCAGTCTTAGCTCATACGTAAAATAAAAATCGTTTTTTTTCACCGAAATAAACAAAAACCTCTGTTAATTGCACGCTCATTGCATCATTCTATTTAACACATGCAATCATTTTGGAAAGAAAACTTACGTTATCATTAAAACTTAAATAAAAGCATTAACTTTGTTGAAATGTTTCACTTCTGCCTTTGACCTGAAAAAAAAACACATGTTTTATGGGATGTACATACATGTATTTGCTGGTGTATATCCGTTAATAATGAAAGACATTAAAAGAAATGGTGTCATCATTTGATTAAAATTTCTCCCAAACACTGACAGATGTACTCAAGCAATAAAAAATTATGTTCTCCTTAATTTCAATCTAAATGTACTTTCTCAGAAAAAAGAACAATATATATGTTATGTCTGATAAACATTCAACAAACGAGTAAATTTATCAAAATTATCAAGTTTTAATTAAAATCTATTGGCATCGTTTTACTCTTTATTCCATTTGTCAGAGATCGTACATCTTTTTCGTTTTTAACACAGATCTCATGATAAAAAGAACATATAGTCCAACAATATTAACCTGAGTTAAATTCAGTAGTTACTGTCTATTGTTTTCTTCGTTTGTAAATCGCGCTTAATCAGCATCTTTTGGCAAAATACATGTTCTAAACAAATAATTTGTTTTCATAAGAATAAATACATTAAAACTGTACCACAACATTGCGGACTTTCGTTTTATGCCATAAACAAATGCTCCCAAAAGTTCAAGTGCAATAACATGCCATATTTACCAAATTGATTTATAGTCACATAAGTTTAATTAACCAACTAAGTCAAAAATGTACATTTTAATGTTGTTAATAGAGTTAGAAGTCATTACTACCAGACATACACGTGTTGTCCGTGTCATGATAAGTAAAGTAAAATTGGTATAACTAATTTAGTTTGTTTGTTTATTTGTTGGGTTTAACGCCGTAGCAACACATTGTATAGGTCATATAACGGCGGTCAGTCAACATACTCAATCCTCCTGGAAAGGCTAAATCTCTGGATTTAGCTGTTGACCAACTACTAAGCGCATACTTTCGCCAGTGACTGACAACTGCCCTACATGATTTAAAATATAGGAGGGAGAATGGCTGTAGAAATAATTTCATGACCAAGCTCCACGACAGTATGCCCCGCCCGGGAATCGAACCCACGATCCCTTGATCAGTAGACTTATGTACTACCAACTGAGCTACCCGGGTGTCTATATAAGTAATTTAAAACAACTTTTTAAGAATTCACTTGTTGGTTCTATCCATAATATTTACTTTTGGTCTTGACTTCAAAGTTGATTTAAATGCTATAAGAACAATATCACGTATGCATTTAATAATGTTATTATTAATGCTGGCGTAATATTGTATTATGTAAATACATCATATATAATGAATTCGTTTAATGTTGCCGTTTTGAGATATTTAGAGAAGAAATGTTTTAAAAGATTCATCTAAATAGTTATACACATATGTTAGAAAAGTAAATGCCGTAAAGTCAGTTAACGGACATAAGCATGAAATTTAGACTATAAGATGCCATTAAAAGGCAATAATTTATATCAAATGTGTTTGCACACGCTCTTTGTTAAATGGTAACAATTGTCTGTAACAAATCAATAACCATTCTATAACAGACAGTGAAGTGATCATCTCTATACTAAGACGCTCAACTCATCTCATTATTCGGCGATTTGGTACGCGATAGAATATAGTGCGGCGTATGAAGACAAAATCGTCGTACATATTCGTTATAAGTTACAACCATTATTAAATTGTGAAATACATGATGACTTATAAAAACAGAATTTTCAATCCATAAATATAATACGTTTTAACATATAAGGGTATCGATTTGTGTAGTAAAGCAAATCATGACAGATGTAACCTGGTTAGAACAAAGGTGAACGGACCGCTTTAAATGATTTATTTCACGTGCATACTTGACCAATATCATATTGAGTAGTCATAAATCATATTCAATATGTTCAGTACAGTTGAACGGGGGATTTATCAGAATATAAACATAGCCACGTGTTTTTTTAGAAAAATAAGCATTTTACCCATGATGCTTAGTGTCTCCGTACAAAGGTCAGTTTGACTGTTTGTTTACAAAACGGCAAATAAATAATAGTCATGACCTAAAAATATTTTATTTCCATTTTGGTCTAACAACTAACAATTGCTTACAATGAGTCTGTCATTTTGCAACAAACAGTGAAATGTATTAATATATGCATTAATTTGCACTCACATTTCTCACTAAATTGTCTAATGAGGTGGCATTAATTCACGACAACACGTCAATTATTTGTCAACGTAATTTTCTGTTACCCAATGCTGAGACAATTCGATGGACAACTAGCATTCAATGGTATTCATATGGCTAAGTAGTTTGACGACATTCTGACAATTATTGCATTAATAATAAGTAGTTTTAAACATTGAATACCTTAGAAATACATGTTCTTATAAATTCATGCAATATAAATCTCTGTTTAACAGCTAAATCAATTTAGCCTTGTAATATTGCAAAATATATTTAAAGATGTTGACTTTATATAAAACAGAAAAAAGTAAACTTTATCACATCAAAATACTGTATTACATTAATAAACATTTCGCATAGAGTTAAAATATGCAGTCCATGTCGTTTGCGAGACAAATTTATACGATTGCGCCCATTTCAAAGTCAGAAGTCTGTCTCAAAACAACATAACAGAGATTCATACAGGAGCCTTTCCGATATATAATACCGCATGATTTCATTATAAAATAATGTATTATCCATGTGGAATGATAGGATATATACATCATGCCAAGCGAATGAATATTTAGTATGCATACTTTGTATAAATACAATTTGTATACTAAAGATATAGTTGCTGTACATACATTAGATTGACGTGGGCGACTGCATTAATTTCATTTAACTGAAATATTGCATAATGTTGTTATTTTTTCGTTATTCAAAAAAATAGGTTTTCAAATTCTTTTTTACATAAAATATCTTGACTAAACATTTAGTTTTTCTAGTAGGTAAAAACATAGGATTAACGCAACAAATTTATATTAAGTATGTTCAGACAAATCAAAAGTTACTCACATACAAGTTGTTTCATGTAAAGCAAGTAGAATGTATCTCAATGCTAAATACTTTGTTCAATATTACATACATTGAGATAAAATATATCATTTTACATTTCCTATTGGCTCTTTGGCAATTAATTAACTAGCTAACAAAGTATTAACCTACATTTATATACCAAATATATGCACAGTCAACATTAGAACAAAACTATATAGTATGTTTAAAGAATAGTGCTATAAAGTACGTCTGGAATTAGGATAAACAAGTTTCTTGTATGATAAAAGTCAATTATTTGCACATACAATTATACAAATAGCTTTCCAAATTACTACCATAATTTGAAATACACACATTGTGTGATTTCTTGATATTGTACAACGTAGACACAATAATGTGAACATTATTTCTTTATGTCTAGAAAAAATATCTGTACAAGTATACGTTGTATATTGAATTCAAGGGTTTCAATTTCTAGCTAGAAGAACAAAATCAGCTGGCATTTGATAATTCATGATGGTTTTTTTTAGTTCTTATCTTTTAAACAACTGGATGCTCGACTTGTATTTGGTCCGTTGTCGTGCACTTGATGAATTTATTTCATTTGCTTTAGCCTATGTAAGGTATTTGAGTATTTGTTTTCGCCTTGGCAATGTTATTTGCTGTTTTGTTTGTATATGTTATTTTCACGCAACATTAAAATATAAGCTGATCATTTTTCACCAAGGCAATTAATTTTGTGACTGATTTTTCTTACATGAATCTGTTGCGGCAAGTAGAACATTGACTTACTTTAGAACTACGTTGAAACCAATTATAATTCCAATGTCCGGTCCAAAACGGAAATCTCTTACGTTTATGTTTTCGTTATTTGTTATGTTATTTTATTTAAAGGATCAAGCTGGAAAAATATATCCTTTTTTGTTTTTTGGCCGTTTTGAGTGTATGTTGTTTGACTGTTGCTGATAGGTAGTCTGACTCACATTACCCAACCAAAGTTGACTATAGAGAAGTTATCATAAACAAATGAACAGCAAAAAGCGACAGGCAGATGAAAACACTTAAACACAACGATTATCTTTTACCAACGTACAAACAATGTTAATATGAAAATCAATGCACTTGACACAGCTAATCAGTAAAGCTATTAAACTGTCTACTGATAGACATTGCTTTCTTGTTCATCATATTACATTTTCATTAACACGACGATATATTGAAACATATTCTTAAAGTATCTTACAATGCTATTCTACAAACACATTAAGATTGTCACAAAGTACATTGATTTAATTTAAACGTAATTGAATCAACCCAATGTTCTTTAATGGAACTGAACAGATAGAGTTGATTTCAGTTTTATGTTTCATAAACTCATAAAAGTCTTATTGTACTGACTGCATCGTAAAAATAATGTTAACTAATGACAATCACAATTTAAAGGCTTTTCTAACCAAACATTACAAAATTAAACTTAAAGGAGAAGCATAAATTAGAATACGTATGATAAATATTTACCTACTTCCTCTGTCTAAAAAAGTACAACTTTCAATGGTTTAATAGGATGTTCGTACAATGTTATAGTGTCTAAATGACCTGTTAATGATAAATTACTGTAAAATGTTTTCTTAATTTAATTAGCATCTTCCCCTTAAACCTAGGACAGATGTGCTCAAAGAAGAAATAATGAAAATGTATTTTGTTACCCATTAGTTTTTTTTAAATAATTGATAAAAAAGAAGTCATTAATGCCATCTTTTATTTCAAACTAAATGTACTTTCTCAGAAAAAAGAACAATACATACATCATGTCTAATATACACTGTACAAATGAGTGAGTTGTTCAAGGTTATTCGTGTGACACTTAAAATTAATTGGTATCATTTTATTCTTATTTTGGTTATAAGAGGCCATACATCTTTTCTGTGTGTGTTTCTTTATTACTGTTTCCATGATTTAAATACAAAATTAAAATATAGATTAACAAGTAACACCTAAAAACATTTCAATGTTGTTATAAAAGTTAGAAGCCATTACTGCCCGGAAGACATATGGAGTCCTTATTATTTTAAATTTAATAGTTATTAGTTTCTTTAACTATTCCTGTTCATGGTCATATCCATTCACTTATTTTGTTGTTTTTGTGTTTACGTGTTTTCATGTTAAATAAATCAAATATAATGATTGTGCTAAATGTTGCCGTCTTGAGATATTTACAGACAAACTGTTTAAAAGATTCATCTGAATAATTATACAAACTTGTAAGAATACATCATTAAGAGATGTTCAAAGTATAAATTAAATGTGTTTGCCCGCGTTTTTTTTTTGTTAAATACTTTAACACTTTTCTGTAACAAGCCAAAAACTCATAGTCAGGTCTAAAAATCTTAAACTTCAATCTGTCAGTTGTTTTCAGTGAGATTGACTTCCGATGTTAAATGGTGAAACGTATTTATATATATGCATTAAAGTTTCATTCTCAATTCTAACTAAAGTAATTGTCTGAATAAGGCGACATCATATCACGACATCATGTCAATTATTTGTCAACGTTACTTTCTGTTATCCAATGCTGAAAAAAATCTGAAGAAAATATCTAAGAAGCATTTCAATTTGTTTAGACCTCTAAGTAGTATCTTCAGTTGACGACAGATTGGAAATTTTAGCTTTGCTATTAATACACAATTTATGGCATGGAGAAATAAATGCCACCCATGGGTTAGACAAGACAAATTTATAATATTTTTCTCAATCAAACGTCAGTAGTCTGTCTCAAAACAACATAACAGAGATTCGTGTATGAGACTTTCCGATATATAATACCTCTTGATTTCATTATAAAATAATGTTTCATGCCAAACTAATGAATATTAAGTATTCAGACAATGTATTTATATAATTTGTATACTTGATATTCAATAAAGTTGTAGTCCTTTTGTTTAAAATTGTCGTAGGCGAGCGCAACTATTTCATTAAACTGAACCAATATATATACGTTTTATACAAATAGCTTTCCAAATTACCACAATTCAAAATAAACGCATTGTGCGATGTCTTGATATTATACAACGTAGACACAATAATGTGAACATTATCTCTTTATGACTAGAAAATATTTGTACAAGTATACGTTGCATATTCAATTCGTCAAGGGTTTCAATTTCTAGAAAAACAAAGTCAGCTGGCATCTGATAATTCATGTTGGTTTTCAGTTCTTATCTTCTAAACAACCGAAGGCTCGACTTGTATTTGGTACGCTGTCGTGCACTTGATGAATTTATTTTATGTACTTTAGTCGCTGTAAGGTATTTGAGTATTTGCCCTTGGCAATGTTATTTGCTGTTTTGTTTTTATGTGTTATTTTCACGCAACATTGTCCAGTGAAATGTAGGTTGATCCTTTTTTTACCAAGGCAATTTATTTTGTTATTGTTGTTTCTTTCTTACATGAACCTGTTGCGGCAAGTTGAACATTGACTTACTTTAGAACTGCGTTAAAACCAATTGTAATTCCAATGTCCGGTCCAAGGCGGAAACCTCTTTGGTTCTTTTTTTCGTTATTTGTTGTGTTATTTTATTTAAAAGATTAAAATGGAAAAACATCTCTTTCTTATTCCTTTTTGGTAGTTTTGAGTGTACGTTGTTTGTTTAACTGTCACTGTTGCTGATAGGAAGTCTGACTCATATTTTATTACCAAAACAAAGTTATATAGAGAGAAGTTATCATAAACAAATGAACAATAAAAAGCGAGAGGCAGATGAAAACACATAAACACATCGATTATCCTTACCAACGTACAAACATTGTCATATGAACATTAATGCACTAGTCACAGCTAATCAGTAAAGTTATTAAACTGTCTGCTGATATAAATTGGGTTTTTTTTGTACCTAATATAACATCAATGTAAGCAATATCAGTCAGTGAAGTAACGTTTTATATGGTGCTTAACCCCGCACTGCAGTCGCGTTTACTAGCAAAATAAGTAAAAGAAGTAATGTCAAATACTTAACACCATTTCATTGAATAAAGATCTTATGTAAAAATAATTTCTTATATTATAATTTGTTTAAATATTTTAATGTTGACTGACATAACTTTTATTACATAAATTGCATTGACAAACAGATGTCCCCCACTGTTCTAATTATTAGCATCACGATATTGTTTCATAAAGTTAATGACTCTACCATACATGTTACCGTGGGTAAATAATAACTGATAACATAACCATAAAATTGGAATATGTAAAACAATACAGATATTTGATATGCTAGTTGTTAATGTAAACATTGTTCATGCTATATCTACGAGGTCAGTTACCTTGGTTTTATTTATTTACATAGACGATAACATGGCCTTGATTTAATTATATTAAATGATTTTAATTATATAAATTGTATTAAATTTATATTTATTTCAAACTTATTTCATCAATTTCTGAACGTGAAATCTTCGGGGGGGGGGGACAAACACACCTGAGCAAATAAACATGAAAAACCCAGTAAATACAGTAAATAAAATGGCGTGATACACTAACATAACTTATCTTAAAAAATAAACTTTTAACTTTGTTTTATGGGATTTAAATACAATTATATTGTGTGTTAATCATCCTTACAAATGAATGACTGTAACAAATCTATTATGCGATTACCGTGCTCCCTCTAACCTATGACAGATGTGAAAAACAACAATACATATATATATATATGCTCTATTTTACACCAAATTAAATGTACTTTCTTAGAAAAAGAACATAAAAAGAATAAAAGATACATATATCTTTTCTGATAAACACTTAACTCACGAATGATTTTTATGGTTACTCAAAATTCAATTAAAATTAATTAGAATCGTTATCTACTTATTTAGGTTGTTAGAGGAAAAAAATTATGGTTAGTGTTTTATACCAAGGTTCCCATGATTAAAATGACATAACTATCCTAAATTTAATCAACCAACTAACACCAAAGTGAACATTTTACTGTTAATAATTGAGTAAGAGGTCATTATGCCTAGAAGACATGTGCTGTTTTCTATCTTTATTAGTATTATTATTGGTAATCTTAACAACTTTTGAAGAATTTAGTTCTTAGTCCTCTCCATAATATTAGTTTTTGTACTTGACAATGAAGTTGTTTAAAATGCTATAAGAGCATTTTATCAGCATTCAATCATAATGATGTTTTGTGTTTAAGTGTTTTCGAGTTAAATACATCAAATATAATGAATGTGTTTAATGTTGCCGTATTGAGAAACTAGGAGAGGAAATAGTTGATAGATTTATCTAAATGATAATGCACATTTTTTTAAAAAAAGATCAACAACAGACGTGCATCGTTTATATCAAATGTGTTTTCTCACGTTTTTTGTTAATTATGCAAACCATTTTCTGTAACAAGCCAATCATTCAAAGACTAGTTCTAAAGATTTTTCTTTTCCATGTTTCTATTCTATATCTGATGCTGCATCATATCGTAATTTAAGGTTAGGTCATATTGGCATTCTTTAAATTACTATGGTTACCATATCTTCATAACTATTTAAGATTCATTTTCCGTAAAATGTAACTAAATCGGAAATGGGAACAAGTATCATAATACCAAATTTCATTGCATTCGGGCAATTGAGACAGACTATATAGTGTTCGTCTGGAAATTAAAGGAACAATCCTCGTAAACGTTCATCTGACAGTAGCTTAACAGTGACAGTGAGTGTCTATTTTGGTAATAGATGTTAAAATAGATTTATATATGAATCAACCTTGCACTCAAATTTCTCACTAAATTAAATTTCTGAATGAGATGACATTAATTCAAGACAGCACGACAACTTTTTGTCAACGTTACTTTTTTGTTTACAAAATGCTGTAAAAAGTCGTATTAAACACCTACATTTGTAACTAGTTTTCGGAAAATTCGTATAAACAGGTAGCAGATTATTCGGAACAACTCGGTAATTCTTTTCGCACCCCTCGGACACCATAAGTAAAGTAGTTATAACATGGACTCTGAATATAATTAATTATCGATGATTCTTTTGAAAAAAAGTCAGAACTACATTAAACCATGATCTTTGGGGGCCGTATCCTTCGAATAAAATATTTTAATAAAGCGTTTATCAATGTAAATGATAGTTATCAATTGGGCGCGATATAACCTTTCTGTGTGGATGCGCCGTAACCCCCCCATGGAGTTATCAAGTGTATAAACAAAATGACTTTTAGTCGTGTTTCAACGTATATGAAGATAATCCTTGGTCATTGACTATAGTAAAGACCTTTAAAGGTTGTATTTCATCTAATTAGTAGAAACCTCGTCTATGCATAAACAAAAAGCATCACTTGCCAGTGAGTTATTTGCCAGGCCTTATAATTTTGGTTGTATTTCTACCACCTATTCTGATATCCGAGGTATATCTTTGTAGATGATTTCTGAGGTGTTCCAAATGGTAGCAGATATGGTTTAACGACATGACAGATAGAAAGTCATTTAACTGGACACAGCTACAGACATTGAAATATCTTAGAAAATGTCTTTACTTATAAATTTATCCAAAAAGAATCATTTTGTTACCTGTTAACTTCAATGTGGTATTCATGTGTTACATCACTAAACTGTATTGACATGAATACACACTTTTTCGCACGGAGGAAATAAATTCCGCAGATGTCCTATGCATATCAATTATTGTTAAAAACTGAAATAGTAAATTTTACCTTCTAAGACTATCCCATTGACATAAATGCACAATTAACTGCATGGAGATAATTAATGTCATTCGTGTCTTATGCAAGACAAATTAATACGATTTTTTTCAATCAAAAGTCAGAAGTCAGTCTCTAAGTAACAAGACAGAGATTCATGCTGGTACCTTTCTGATATATAATACCTCTTGATTACATTTTAAAATAGTGTTTTATTCATGTAGAATGATAGAAAACATACATCGTGCGAGATATATATAATTAGTATGCAGACTATGTAATAAATAATTTGTTAACAAAATGTTCAGAAAGTTTCTGTATGAGATTGTTGTACATTTATAACATTCATCTGGAAATATGGATATATTGTCTAAGTTATGCAAATTTTAAATTTCCACTTTCAAATCCTCAGCGGCAAATACTTCTTTTACTTTATAATACTTACTGGACGTTCCACACATACATGTATTAGCTGTATACTCGTATATCATGTTACACAAGAGAAAACTATTTAGACGGGAACGGTATTTCGATGAAATTTATTTGGAGAAAAAATACATCATTTGTCAGTGACAGTATTTGACACGAGAAGTTTTAATCTATTATTGCATCCACCTCTACTAAAATGCAATTCCTAGCAACAAGTAAGACTGAGACAAAATTTATCAAGTCAGATCATAAGCTGTACATCTTCCAAGTCGACGACTTATTTAAAAGAACTATTGGAAACTTATCAGATATTTCTCTTACAATTGTTAAATTTCTGTATCAAAGTAGTGCAGTGAAACAGTTAACACATAATCTAAAACGTACAGACTAATAAAGCCCAAGAAATGGTAAACATTTTTGTTATTGGCATACATTTAAAGTGACGTATATGTTTGTTATGTATTGAAATTAAAGTCGGGTAACTTTATGAAAGATGGTACATCTTAGTCTTACTAACAGATTAATATACTTATAAAATTGAATTCTGACTTAAATGACAAGTTAATGTAGATATTTTTTTAAGTATTGAATGTTGATTCAACCGAAAATAAAGTATTAAAAATAAAGTCTTCAGATAGCTTGATTAGATAAAAAGTAAATGCAAAAGGTACATTTTTACAGTCTTTTATACTTTTCTTCTGAACCAACACCAAAACGTATATGAACTTGTCATGTGACGGAGAAACTTGGAAAATAAATTTGATCATTTGCAATGTAACAATGTGTAGCACATTCCGTAATTAGATGAACAGGAATGGTATATACCATATCTAGGAACCAACCATTCCTCTCATAAAAGATGTCAATTGTTCTGGTTGATATTTTATGTTTTCATTTCCGGTTTTTGATTTCATATATGGAAATCAATTACTTTGCTAACACAGTCAAAACTAACATTTATACTCCATCGATGTAGGCAGTAAAACTTGAAACACAACTATAAAGCATGCATTTAAGAAAGACAACAAGTTTCTTGTATGATAATAGTCTATTACTTACGCATAGAAATATACAAATATGTTTTCAAATTACAACGATTTGAATTAAACGTGTTGTTCGAATTATTGATATGGTTTAACGTAGACATTATAATAGGAACTTCATTTCTTTATATGTCTTTTTTATTATGTGTACCAAACCTTGTTGTATATAAAGAACTTGGAATTTGTTTTTTAAGCAAGGACAACTTGAAATACTAGTTTCTAAAACTACACACCAATGTGTTTGGTAATTGCAATAAACTTTTCTTAATCAGAAGCCTGATTTTGGTGCACTAATATCGTTCCGGCGTCATGCTAAAAGTCACGTGATCGACGCACATATTATATTTATAAATCAAGAAAACAAAATAAATAAAACCCCAGTTAATTAGATTTCAAGACAATAATTTGTCTAATAATTTTATATTTGCTCATGTCTCTAAACAAGCACAAATGGAATCGCTCGTTGTGTCAAACGTTTCACCGGTACACATTGTTAAATCCGGCGTACGCCGTTTTGCAAATCGATTTCTACCTTTACTCATAGTACACACAGCCTATACGCCTTGTATAGATTAAGTAATGTCAAGTGCTTGCTTTTATATAAAACTTGAATACAATATAAGATATATATGTCTTTACAGTTAACAGAAAATAGTATTGTATTAACATGTATTAACATGTCTCTTTGAAAACACTTCGAAGTCAATTTACTTTCTAAACAATTCTATTTTGTGTCCTCGGTAGCGTGAGGAGATTAAGAAAATAATCCCTAAAGTGTTAGTCTGTGATGCAATCAAAACCATTAATATGTTTACAAGTGTGAGCAAAGTGTCAAATTTATTTCAAGCAAATGCATACTTAAGAAAAGCAAAGCCAGTGAACTAAAGACAGGAAATTACAAAGTTACATGGAAGTATTTCAGACTGTCATAGGGATTTGTATTATGTAATTTACAAGCATTATCATGCAGGTATTACATATCACAAAAAGTCATTAATGTATCTAGTGTTATCAATGAAGAAATGTCAAGTGTAATAGAATATATTAACAAAAACAGTCTTATGAAATCTTTTATTGTTGACATTTATTGAATTTCTCTTGTCACTAAGCATTTGCTGTAAACATTTATTATCATTTTTAAAAATGAATTCGATTCAAGAAACCTATATACGTTTACCATTGCAAGAAAGAGTATGAAAGGGATCCTCCTTTGCAACATATTCTGTCGTTGACGTGTTCTTATGACAGTATATTGCGATATATTTTAATCAAATGACTCTATATATCAACATCACACGTGTTGTTGTCAAATATAAGCCAAGATTACAACAATCTCGTAAACAGAGATCCTGTAGAGCGTTGTCGTACTGGAGCTCTACTTAGTCAATGCAAGGTCACCTCGAGATGAACTATGTGTCGACCAATCAATGCGTAGCTTTCATCTAGACGAAAACAATATTAATCACATTTTGATGTCGTAATTTCTATTTTTAGACCTATGTTTGCATGCTAATTTAACAGCGGCATTATTCACAGTCTGCGATTGGGTGGCTCATTTCAAATTGCGTGACGTAGATGATGTAAACAAGTTACGTATCATAATAATTGCGTCATGAATATTATGATGAGAAAAGGTCATCTGAACGTGACCTTCGTTAGGAAAAGGCCAGATCTAAATTAGCGAGTATGCGAGCGGTAAAATTTTAGATCGGGTTTTAATTAGATTGAGATTACAAGTATAACTTAATTAAATGTCGATCTTATATCTTTCTTAGAAGAACAGAACTTAGCATCGACAGGCAATAAATGTTGCTTCTTTTGCTGCCAACATTGTTCCTTGAAGTGTAGGTTGATTTTTTTACCAAATCAATATCTTATTGTTTAGTCTAACATGAACCTGTTGGAATAAATATGAGATCAGTGTCGCCTAGGCCCTGGTTTAACCTCCCAGTGACTATGGTTTTGCTACTACTCTTCGGCGGAAACCCCCGTACATATTTTTGTGTTATTTGATTGTGGCGCCATTTTAGAACCAATGTTTCAACTAATATAAAAAGTGTATATTTTGTTGCTTTTAATCAGTGCAGGGAGTTTATAGTGCTGTCCTCCAACGTTCCTGACATATTTTCAGCGTTTCTTGTTATTGACTATTGATTTATACTTATATGCTCATTGCTAAAATATGGAAAGCATGTAGCATGTCTAAATTAGGCACAGTATAAAATACTTACTTAAATGTATGCCGAAGGATTCAAGCGTAGCATGCTACGAGCACTGTACAATAAACTCCAGGTGCAAGCGTCATTTTTATGTTTAAAATTAAACACCCCGAAATGAAATTATAAATTTGAATACAACATCATACGGTCTACGATATGTTTTACCTTATATTGTTTTTTATGCATAATTAAATAAAGACTAATATGCCAACAGCGATAGAAAATATGAAATATACGTGTCCTGCTGATAAGTGTTGTTTTTGTCTTAAGTATTAAACTTCTACATGTATTTTACAATTGCCTTTGTAATTAAGTAATGCTTTCTTCAAATACACGAATGTTGTTGTTTAAAAAGTAGCTTATTTGTGAAAAGGCATGTAGTTTGATTTATTTAACTTCTGCCCAGTGTGTAGCTATCCCATTTAAATTTTTATATATATTCCAAAATATGTTATTTTTAAATCCTCATCAACATTTCTACAAATGTTTATAAATGTTAATGTTAACAGTACATAACACTCTTTAATAAGAATTTCTGGCTTCTTTTTTCAAGCTTTCAACTGAACGTCACTTTCAGTGTGACTGTCTTTCCGTGCTAAACGTATATATATATATATATATATATATATATATATATATATATATATATATATATATATATATATATATATATATATATATATATATATATATATATATATATATATATATGCATTAAATACTTGCTATTCTCAAAGACTGTATTGTCTGAATGAGGTGATATCAATTTGCAACAACACGTCAATCTGATAGGGTTAAGGTTATATAATTCAAAGTAAATCGTCTCAGAAAACAAAATAGAGTGACTGTATCAAAACAAGTCGTGTTGCATCTTAAGTAAGATTAGTTATGATTTAAGTGGCTATAAGTGTTTTATAAATTGCTTAAACATTTGTTTAGGATTTGTCTCATACTTTCTTCTGATATTCTGTAATTTGATACTATTGGCTTGAAAAATATGGTTAGTCGTAGCATACATGTACATGTAACGACTAAGACCCCTGTTTTATCATTTGTAATATTATCTTTTATTTTGTCAGTATCTACTGTACACGTAATATTTTTCCGTTTATATATTTGAGCAAAATCCGTTGATGAATGCAACTAATATACAGCCAAAACAATCATTAGCGTAACCTTGTTCTTAAATATCTTTTCAATGACCTGAAACCACAAAAATCTTCATGAAAATTTAATCTTGAGTACACACACATTCGATATCTTATACATAACTGATATGTTACATATTTTATCTCCTCGGAACATGAATCGTCTGATAAAGTTATTTATGTTGTGTGTAAAATAGATATCACCTCTTTGAATTCAATCTAAACTTATATGTTTCTACTGTCAAATTATGGAACAAACGTATATCTCATGTCTCAGGATTGTATAGTATACTAACAAAAGTCGTCTGAAAAGGACAATTTACGCTTAGATATGTTTTCTCTGAGTACCATTTCTACGTAAATGCTGATTGTCTATTTATTGTCAATATCATAATAATGCGTTGTCAATCTTAACTTAGGTCATTTCAATGGCATTTACTTGAACCTTCAGACAGTTTCCCAATTTTGCAAGCAATACAAATATAAGCCATTGACTTTAATGGAAAAAAACAAGCTGCAGTTTCGTTAATGGTAGACTGTTATGCATTAAATGATTCTTCATGACAACATAATGTCTTGTCTAGTTAAGTAAGATTTCAAACCTCTAGAAAATTCTGCTTCTCGTTATGTATCATTTAACCTCAAAAGAAGTCTCATATAATCAGACATTAGCTGCAATGACAATAAAAAGTCAAACAACCCACTTACATTTGGGTAAACCACTGAATCCATTAACGTAGGAGACACTTGGTTTAAAAGAAGAAAGCAATAATACTGAAAACAAGCTCTAAAAGAATAAAAGTCAGACTTGAACATTCTAAACAATATAGTCAGTAAAGTTATATAATTTATGGTGTTTTACGCTGCATTGTGGTAAATCAGTTAAACAGGCATAATCAGTTGAAAGATTTAACGCAAGATTTAATAATATCATTTGACTCATCATTTAAATTGTTTGAAAAATATACTTTTGACTGGGACTGGCGTAAATGTTACGACTTGTTACCAAACGTCACGAGCATTTTACGAACAGGGAGTTCCCACTGTTCATCTCGTAAAAATACTATATTTCGTTCTAACAAAGATGTAATTGTGGCTAAATAATAACTAGGAGAGAAAAAAAACAGTAAAACAATACAAAGATTTGATATGTTAGTTTATGTAAACATTGTAATATTACGAGGTTTTTCAACTTTATGTATTAACTTGACCTTCATCTTATTGTATTTAATGTATTTTTTATATAATTTCCTGTGGAACACTTTTTGGAATTTGATATGTTCACTGTTAGGATGCGCCGTTTGACGGACCACTTTTTCAAATTTTCAAATTGTTATTGTGTATTCAAACGCGATTGATTGCTGATAGTAAAATTTATTTCAAACATTTATTGTTGTTTTATTTAGTCAGAACTGTAAATATATTACCAAATATTAACACACTATTTTCTCAAAGTATTTGATAATTGCAATAACCCCCCCAGATGTATGGACCTTTTGTGAATGCTTATTGTAATGCGACGTTGAGGCACCTGACAGGGAGGAGGCGCCATAAAGGGAAAGTATTTCAGAATTAAACTATACATACCACCAGTTTGAAGCAAATGATAAATAGAAACTCTGCTTTCTCGTGAGCTAAGGATTAAATTTAATTTGTTTTGATATGGTTAAATTCTGCCTTTGACCTGAAAAAACACACATGTTTTATGGGATTTACATAATGTATATGGTGGTGTAATGTTCCGTTAATAATGACAGACATTAAAAGAAATGGTGTCATCATTTAATTAAGATTTCTCCCAAACACTATGACAAATGTACTCAAGCAAGAAAAATTTATGTTCTCCTTAATTTCAATCTAAATGTACTTTCTCAGAAAAAAGAACAATATATATATTATGTCTGATAAACATTCAACAAACGAGTAAGTTTATCTTAATTATCAAGTTTTAATTAAAATCTATTGGTATCGTTCTCCTCTTTATTCCAATTGCCAGAGATCGTACATCTTGTTCGGGTGTTCACTGTTCTCATGATAAAAAGAACATATTATAAGTTTGATTAACCAAATAAGTAAAGAATTCTACATTTTAATGTTGTAAATAGGGTTGGAAGTCATTACTGCCAGGCAAACACGTGTTGTTTTCTTCTTGATTAGTAAAGTAAAATTAGTATAAGTAATTTAGAACAACTTCTGAGGAATTCACTCCTTGGTTCTATCCACTATATTTAATTTGGAACTTGACAAAGTTACGTCAGCATTCAATAATGTTGTTGTATTATGTAAATATATTAGGTATAATGAATGTGTTTAATGTTGCCGTCTTACGATATTTAGAGAGGAAATGTTTAAATAGATTCATCTAAAAAGTTATACACATTATGTAAGAAAAGTAAATGCTGTAAAGTCAGTGAACGGACATAAGCATGAAATTTAGACTATAAAATGACATTATAAAATGAATTATTTATATCAAATGTGTTTGCGCACGTTCTTCGTTAAATATGGTAAAAATTTCTGTAACAAATCAATAACCATTCTATAACTGACGGTGAATATATCACCTTTATACTAAGACGCACAACTCATAGCAATATTCGGCGATTTGGTACGCGGTAGAATATAGTGCGGCGTATGAAGACAATATCGTAGTGTATTTTCGTTATAAGTTACAACCATAATTAAATTGTGAAATACATGATGACTTATCAATACAGAATTATCAATCCATAAATATAATACGTTTAAACATCTATGGGTATCGATCTGTGTAGTAAAGCAAATAATGACAGATGTAAACACGTTAGTACAGAGGTGAACGGATCGCTTTAAATGATTTATTTCACGTACATACTTGATTAGACATCAATATCATATTCTTTGGTGAAGCGGACCTTCTTTGGTGAAGCGGACCTTCTTTCGGGAAAGCAGGCCTTACTCATAGGCAGACCTCATAAAGAGGCTGACCTAGCAAAGACCTCAAAAAGATAGTCATAATATACGCACACAAATCGCTTATTAAAGTATTTACCCCAAAAATCTTGACAATTGGTGGCTCGTCCGGGATACTTTAAATAAGCTTAACAAGATGTATTATGACGAATGGTTGAGATTAGGCGAAAGATTAGGATTGACAGGGGGAGATCTGCTTGTATTCATTAAACATATTCAATATGTTCAGTACCGTTGAACGGAGAACTTATCAGAATATAAACATAGCCACGTGTTTTTCTGAAAAAATAAACATTTTTACCCATGATGCTTAGCGTCTCCGTACAAAGGTCAGTTTGACCGTTTGTTTACAAAACGGAACATAAATAATAGTCATGACCTAAAACATTCTAATTCCATTTTGGTCGTCTTAAACTCACAACTAACAATCGCTTACAATGCGTCTGTCATTTTGCAACAAATAGTGACATGTATTAATATATGCATTAATTCGCTCTCACATTTCTCACTAATTAATTGTCTGAATGAGGTGGCATTAATTCACGACAACACGTCAATTATTTGTCAACGTAATTTTCTGTTATCCAATGCTGAGAAAATTCGATGGACAACTAGCATTCAATGGTATTCAATGGTATTCATATGACTAAGTAGTTCGACGACATTCTGACAATTATTGCCTTAATCATAAATAGTTTTAAACATTGAAATACCTTAGAAATACATGTACTTACAAATTCATGCAATAAAAAGTCCTGTTTAACAGCTAAATCAATTTAGCCTTGTAATATTGCAAAATATCTTTAAATATGTTGATTTTATATAAAACTGAAAAAAGTAAAATTTATCACATCAAAATACTGTATCACATTAATAAACATTTCGCATAGAGCTAAAATATGCAGTCCATATCGTTTGCGAGACGAATTTATACGATTGTGCCCAATTCAAAGTCAGTATTCTGTCTCAAAACAACATAACAGAGATTCATACAGGAGCCTTTCCGATATATAATACCGCATGATTTCATTATAAAATAATGTATTATCCATGTGGAATGATAGGATATATACATCATGCCAAACGAATGAATATTTAGTATGCATACTTTGTATAAATACAATTTGTATACTGAAGATATAGTTGCTGTACATACATTCGATTGACGTGGGCGACTGCCTTAATTCCATTTAACTGAAATATTACATAACGTTGTTTTAATTTCATTATTTTAAAAAACTTTATGTTTTCAAATTCGTTTTAACATACAATATCTTGACTAAACATTTTTCTAGTAGGTAAAGACATAGGATTAACGCAACATTTGTAATAAGTATGTTCAGACGTATTGAAAGTTCCTCACATATAAGTTGTTTATATCATGTGAAGCAAGTAGAAAGTATCTCAATGCTAAATACTTTGTTAAATATTACATACATTGAGATAAAATTTATCATTTTACACTTCCTATTGGTTCTTTGGCAATTAATTAGCTAGCTAACAAAGTATTAACCAACATTTATATACCAAATATATGTACAGTCAACATTAGAACACAACTTTATAGTATGTTTTAAGAATAGTGCTATAAAGTACGTCTGGAATTAGGATAAACACGTTTCTTGTATGATAAAAGTCAATTATTTGGACATACAAATATACAAAATAGCTTTCCAAATTACCATAATTTGAAATACACACATTGTGTGATTTCTTGATATTGTACAACGTAGACACAATAATGTGAACATTATTTCTTTATGTCTAGAAAAATATCTGTTCAAGTATACGTTGCATATTGAATTCAAGGGATTCAATTTCTAGCTAGAAAAACAAAGTCAGCTGACATTTGATAATTCATGATGGTTTTTCAGTTTTTATCTTCTAAACGACCTAAAGGCTTGACTTGTTTTTGGTTTGGTGTCGTGCACTTAGTGATTTTATTTCATGTGCTTCAGTCTCTGTAGGGTCTTTTAGTGTTTGCCCTTGGCAATGCTATTTGCTGTTTTGTCTTGTGTGTTTTTTTCACGCAACATCGTCAAGTTAAAAATGGTTGGTCCTTTTTTTCACCAAGGAAATTAGTTTTGTTAATGTACTAATTATAAATCGAATGTCCGGTTATTTGTTGAGTCTTTGTATTGAAAAGTTTCATAATAAAACAAAATCTGTTTTTCCTTTTGACTGCGTTAAGGGTATGTTGTTTGTTTAACCGCTGTTGAAAAGTTTTCCAACTCATGTTTATAACCAAAAGTTGACCAACTAAACGTTATCATAAACAAGTAAACAGCAAAAAGCGAGAGGCAGATGAAAAACAAACATAAACACATCGATTATTCTTTACCAACATACAAACAATGTTAATATGAAAATCAATGCACTTGGCACTGCTAATCAGTACAGTTATAAAACTTTTAGAAATTGTTTTTTGTACATAATATTACATCGACACGACGATATATTGAAACTTATTCTTAAAGTGTCGTGTCTTTCAATGCTATTCTACAAACACACTAACGTTGTCACAATGCACATTGATATAATCTAAACGTAATTGAATCATTCCAATTTTCTTTAATGGAACTGATCATATAGAATTGAGTTCAGTTGTACGTGTCATCAACTCATAAAATTCTTATTGCACTGACTGCATCGTAAACAATAATGTAAACTAATGACAATCACGATTTAAAGTATATTTAAATCTAACGTTTCAAAATAGAACTTAAAGGTAAAGCATTAAATTAGATACAGTAGGATAAATATTTACCAACTGCCTCTTGTATAAAAAAGTACAACTTTCAAGGGTTTAATATGATGTTCGTACAATTTCAAAGTGTCTTAATGACCTGTTACTGATAAATGACAATTAAATGTTTTTATCATTTAATTAACATCTTCCCTTAAAACCTAGGACAGATGTGCTCAAAGAAGAAGTCATTATTGCTCTCCTTAATTTCAAACTAAAAAAAAGAACAATACATACGTCATTACTAATATACACTGTACAAACGTGTGAATTGTTCATGGTTATTCGTGTAACAATTAATATTTATTGGTATCATTTTATTCTTATTCCGATAATTAGAGACCATTAATCTTTTTTTCTCTGTGTGTTTCTTTAACGCCGTTCCCATGATTAAATTACACTATTATCAATTCAATTAACTAACCAACACATTTCAATGTTGTAAATAAAGTTAGAAGCCATTACTGCCAGAAAGAAATTGTTATATTTATATTTTCATAGTTATTAGTATTTCAACCATTTCTGTGGAATTAAATTCCTGATCCTATTCATTCAGTAATGTTGTTGTTGTTTTTTGATTACGTGTTTTCATGTTGAATACATCAAATATAATGATTGTGCTAAATGTTGCCGTCTTGAGATATTTACAGAGGAAATGTTTAATAGATTCATCTGAATAATTATACAAATTTGTAAGAATACGTCATTAGGAGATGTTCAAAGTATAAATTAAATGTGTTTGCCTATGTTTTTTGTTAAATACTTTAACAATTTAACAATTTTCTGTAACAAACCAAAAACGTATAGTCTAGTCTAAAACCATTCATTTTCCACTCTGATCATCTTAAACTTCAGTGTCAGTTGCATTCAGTGCGTTTGACCTCCATTGTTAAACGGTTTAATGTACTTATATATATGCATTAAAGTTTCACTCTCAGTTCTAACTAAATTAATTGTCTGAATGAGGTGACATAAATTCACGACCACACGTCAATTATTTGTCAACGTGATTTTCTGTTATCCAACGCTAAAACAATCTTAAGAAAACATCTAAGAAGCATTAGATGGTATTTAGATCTCCAAGTAGTATCTTTAGTTGACGACAGATTAAACATGTTCGCATTGAAAATTAAGTAGAAATACACATTGTAAATTATAAAACTTCCTGTACTTATAAATACAGGAACTAATATTCCCGTTTAACAGCACAATAAATTCGGGCTGATTTTCAACATGGTGTTTAGTTGTTTATTGTATGCAACAGAAAAAACTTTTATCACAATACTGGATTGATATTAATACACAATTTATGGCATGGAGAAAATAAATGCCACCCATGGGTTAGACAAGACAAATTTATATTATTTTTCTCAATCAAACGTCAGTAGTCTATCTCAAAACAACATAACACATATTCAGCAGGAGACTTTCCGATATATAATACCACATGATTTCAATAAATAATAAACATACATCATGCCAAAAATAATGAATATATAGTATGCAGACTATGTATTAATATAATTTGTGTGTATTTAATAAAATTGTAGTGTTTTGGTATAAGATTGTCGTAGACGAGCGCATTAATTTCATTGAACTGGACTAATAAATGTTTATAAGTATTGTCTAAGTTTCAATATTAAAAAAAAAGTTTTGAGCCCTAGAACCTGGTTTAAATCCCCAGTAGTAATTATTTCAAACTGTTCGTTACAAGGCGGAAACTACTTTGGTTCTTGTATTTGTTATTTGTTTATGGAGTCTCTTTTAGAAGGAATAAAAGCGATACACTTTTTTTCTCTTTGCTTTTTGGCTGTGTAGCAGTTCTGAGTTTTTACTGTTGCTGTTTCTGATACGTTTGCATAATTCTTTTTGTACATACATTATCTTGATTAAATTCTTAATTCCTTTGATTAGTAATACATACATTATCTTGATTAAATTCTTAATTCCTTTGATTAGTAATGAGTTTTGAAAGGACGCGCTAAATTCGTTGCATGACTGTTCAGACATTTTGGACGTTCCACACATTTAAGCTGTATATATCATGTAAAGCAAGAGGAAAATATTAAATCGAGACAAGTAGTTCATCGATACTTACTTGGAAACAAAATATATCATTTGTCAGTGACAGTATTTGGCGTGAGAAGTTTTAATCTATTATTGTTGCTCCCTCTACTAAAACAACATTATTAACAACAAGTTAGACTAAGGTATAATTTATCAAATCAGACAAGTTATACATTTTCCAAGCCGACAATTGTTCTAAAAGAACTATCGGAAATATTTCAGATATCTTTTCTGCTGTATTCGGTGTACAATAGTTAAATCTTAACATCAAAGAGACCATGGGACTAGCTATAAAACAATTTATAAATGATCTTTAAACGTACGGACTGATTTAAGCCAAGATTTCATGAAAAAGTGAATCTTTTGTTATTGGCATTTTTAACAGTAACGTATTTTTTATTTATATGATTAAAGTAAAGTCAGAGAACTTAATGAAACAGTTTATAAGAAGTTACGTCTTGATTTGGAAGTACCGAAATGCTAATAAAGTTTATTTCCATCTTCAATGACATATAGTCGTGATGTTCATATTTGTGTTTTGTTTAATCGATTAAAATTCTTTAAAGGTGGGACTTACTATCAAAGACAATTAAAACCTTGAACATTGTATTCATGTTTCATCGGATAGAATATTAATGCATAAAAAGGTAAAATTACACTGTTCCTCATACTTGATCTCTCTTGGTGACATTTATGTCTGAACGATTGATAGAAACTCAAACTGTGAAGATAACTGCAAACTCTTCTTGTGACCGAGATATGTGGAAAATCAATTTGGTCATTTGTCATATGACAATTCGTAGCACACTTCGTATCTCTGATTGATAAGCAGGAATAGAAATTGGTATTTGTGAGAGCAAGTTTTGTATTGGGATATTTATAAGTTAGTATTAAAACCCGAAATGCTGTTTCAAAAGAACACACACATTTTGAATTTTGAAATGTTAAATGTTGAAAGGAAATATTTGGTTTTTTTTCTGTCATTCATGACATTACATTAGTTGATCAACGTAACTTACACATTCCTAAACATGTAGTTGTATTGAATTTATACTTGAAGTAGATATAGACCATACATTTTGCTTTTATAATTTGTTTAGTTTGTTTGTTTACTTTATTTTAACATTATAGATGTATAGCTTTAAAAATTAAGCCTAGCTTTCTAGTTTTATGTTCTTGATTCTTGTTTGATCTGTACTGTATCTTTGAAAATCATTTAACTTGCTAACACTGTCAAACCCCGTATTTTTATGCCAAAAATATTTGCTGTTAAACTTGAAAAGGTATATTGTTTGTCTGTTAAAATTGTGTATGTAATAAAATGAGAAGAAAAAAAGTTATATCTAAGGCCACTACAAGTTGATCAGGTGTTCTACGGAATTCTCTGAGATAAAATGGGGCGAGCGAGCGAAGAAAAAAGTCTTTATTCAGCTGCTTTATATAGCGGTTTGGCCAAATTGTTATGAGCCAGCGAGCGACGGTATAAAATATATATTTTGTAAAACCCTTAAAATTAAGGTGCGAGCGAATCCATAGATCACATGATCAACCTGTTGTGACCAAATTATAAATTATGTTATCCTGATACTTTGAAAATTAAATTTTGATACTTAAACAAAATCTGTTTCTTTAAATAGAATCTTAAAAAAGAATTAAGCCTGTTTGATTTTTCACAATTCTATATCTAACCAAACTTTTGAGCAAGAATTTCTTAGCAAACACTTATTTCTAAATTTGACCCCCTGTGTCACGCTTGGTCTTCATTATCTTGGAAACTGCACAAATTGGATAAACAGTTTTTCTTGCATGGTGAAAGCCAATTATTTGCGCATGCAATATGCAAATAACTTTCTAAATTACAACAATTTGAATGGCACGCATTATTTGTGATATTGGACAACGTACAGATCTTTATACTGCCAGCTCCTGTTTGATTTAAACCATGTAATTTTAGCAAAGCCAATTTTGGAAAAAACACACATTATTTCCCATAAGATACACACCAACGTTTTAGATATTTTGAATAAACAATGAATCATTATATCCACGCAAACAAAGTTACAATGCCTTATTTGTTCGCTTCGTTCTTTTTATAAAATATCTCCATCACTGCCTTTGATCGGTTTAGTAATTGTGTTTGTTTACAGTTGATGATCCTAATGTATTGTCAGATCCTTCCTTATTCAAAACACAGAGACAGGTCATTATAAAATAAACAATAAAGCTTACGGCAAATGAAAATAGTTAAACGCTTTGATCATTTTATTACCGAACGAAAAATAGTTAGTACGAGAATCAATTCACTCGACATAGCAGTAAAGCCATTAAACTGTCTACTGAAAAATTGCTTTGTTGTACCATACAACACTTTCTTTTTTTCAAGACGACGAAACTATAAAATAGTTTTTTAAATTATTTCACGATGGTATTAAACAAAGACAGTTAGATTGACATAATTGAATATATTTCATCTAAACGTCTTACTTTAATTTGCGTCAATAAAATTGTACAACTATGGTTATGAGAGTTTTACGTGTCATAAACTTATAAAAGTCTTATTGTACCGATAGTATTACAAACATTTATTAAAAATGCTTGTTCATAGCGTTCCACTAAAGTACTTTCTGTTCGAAAATTCTCATAATTGTTTTGTAAACAGAATAGCGACATAGTTACAATGTTATTGCGAATTGACATACAAGTGATGGTGAGGTATAAAAGCCTCTCCTACTGGTAACGAAATAGACAATTTAAGTGCATTTTGTGACGTTTACGGACACACCTGACGCGGTTGTGTTCTTGTGGCGTACTTTATAGCAAAAGTTTAAATATATAAAACACATATCATTAGTATTTTGGCGGTTTGGAATGCCCCTGTTTTTACTAATACTGTTTCTGACATTTTTATACTCCTTTTAGTATAAATGTATATATCTTGTCACAATCAAAAAATCAATTCGCTTTAAGAAAAGAAAAAAATCGTGTTCTTAACACAATTGTAGACACTTACATGTTATTTTAAATTATCAACAATGTTTCTAATCTGCGCTTTTGTAGCTTTTAAACTCAAATTATATTCTGTTTTATAGCAAATACACGTGGGTAAAATGGTAGAAGTAGAAGATACGAGAATGTTCGTTGTTAAATCAAATGGTGTGGGAAATTAAAAAAAAAAGTAGCTGGACATTAACGGCTAAAACTCAACAATTACTTACATAGCGGAACATTTAAATCTACGGGACGTTTTAGGTAGTGTTGGAGCATGTTTAAACAGTTTCAATGAAACAAAATAACAAAGGAAAATAGTCTGTTGCTAGAATATGTTTTTCTCATATCTTGAATTAAACTATATATAGGTCTGTTAAATGTGTATCACTCTGTCAGTCATGTCTTACATTCAAGGACTCATTAGACACACAACTGTCTAGTTTGTCTGATAATGTAGAACACATTTCCTATTTAGACAATCCTTTTATTTCTATTTTATTGTACAAATGGTTTTAGCACGTTAGTGCAACAAGTTCTTACAACTTAGATTAATCGCTGCTCTAATTTTCTTACAAACTTGAATTATTTCACCGATGATATGATAAAACCACACAATAATGACAATGTATTTCCTATTTTCGCAAGATAAAAAAACAACATATATCCGATAGAATCTAGTTTCCACATTCTAAAGCTACTACGCATGCTCGAACGTTGCTATGGAGAAATTTGTTTACAATTTTGAACGCCATTTTGTTTCGTTGTTTCTTGAATATTTTTTTTTTTTAAATATTAAGGCTTTTTGTTATTTACATTGTATTTTTATATATCATCGGAATGTGAGGGCAGCAGCCCCACAACACAAAACTAGCAACATTTACCTTTTCTAGCTCAAAATCGCTGTGTGCACCTTATCATAGTGACAGCGCGGTGCACGCGTATCTATATTTACGTCCATGGGTGGCTATACTAGATGCCATGTATCATACATAACTTTACACATACTAGTACTTTTACTTACAAATGAAATTAAAAACCATACAAATGTTTATAATAAAGTACCGGTACATTTCTTACAGCCCGTATATCAGACTGTCACAGAAGTAACTGGTAATTGACATTATTGTTAAAGGTAAACCAACGTTCGTTCACCGTCAGGTTTCCCTATCATAATTAACGTTAAGTATGTATCGGAAATAATTACTTCATTTCTATCAAGCCATTTTAGTCCTAGGACAAAAATCTGGTTCTCGGACAAACATATTTACTTTTATCTTGCGAAACGAAAAACAGAGTCATTCGAGCGAAATTAATAACCATTATTTATTAGTTTAGCAACGTATTATTCGAACTATGACACATGAATATTCTTTAATTATAGTAAAACATTCTTGTGGTATACATGATAAGTTTTCTCAAAATTTATTAGTGCAAGAACTTTTTGCAGGCACAGTAATAATCCTTAAAAATCAAATTTAAGAAATGACAAAAAAACATTATTTAGAGTACAATCAAACCAATGATGAATTTGTTGTTGTCCCATTAAAAGATATATAACTATTCTGATTTGACATTTATCTAGTTGCACACGTAACCCGGGAATAGTTTATCGTAACAAATACATATGAAAACACGTTTAAAATAAGAAGTTTGCAGATTTCTTCATCTGCGTGACAACATAATCTCCATTTTTGTCATCTTCTATTAGCACAATGTATTTTAGCGATGTCGATGCATATATAAGACATTCGTCAAACAATCAATTGTATGTTATGCATGCCAGTTTTGCAATGATTTATGAAAATGGAGTATTCAGTTTTTGAACAAAGCCTTTAAAGATTAGAGTATCACCGTAAATAATGTAAAAGGAAAAACGTTCTTGATTTTTACTGTCAGTAAGAAAAATTAGAATTGTGAACAATCCATTTTAGAAAAAACATTTACGGATGGAAAAGTAGTAAACGAGACAGAAGAAATAAAATTAGCTATTTTGACTATTTCAAAAACGTTAAGTATCGTTTTTTTCAAAGAAAACTCTCGGAAAGCTTACAAAAAAGTACTGTCATTCGCACTTTGATGATGAAATTTCGAAAGGGGAAATGCATTCCGTTGCTATTTAGGAGTGTCAAAAATAATTAGCTTTAAATCATACAACATTACTCCAAACATAAAATACATGTATATTTATTTCGTATCATTAAAGTACTCATTCATAGAGTTCAACTTAAATATCAACTTTTTCTGAAATTATCAAAATTGTTTGGAAACATTGTTTGAAGCAGGAAATTAGTGATTTGATAATGAAAAGTTTAGTGCAAATTGATACACAATTACAAATGATGGTGTTTCAACTAGTAAAATCTATCCCGTATGTCACGGTATAGACACTTTTAGTGCATTTGTGTGGCTTTTATTTATATTTCTTGCAATCTATAGATCAGTTTGTACTAAAATATTAAGAATTAATGTTTAGACACAATCACAGACACAGAATAGTAGTTTGAAAATAAAGAAAAATCTTAACCAAATCTGTGAACTAGGACCTTTAATACAAATGCCTTATTTTCTTGATGTCTTTACTATGTTAGAAAATTGGACAGTCGTAGTTCGTTTGTCGATATGTATCTTGACAAACACACAGTTGATGCTACAAAAATAGAAGCTCGAATTTTCTGATGAGAATGAGATTGGGGGATGAAGTCCACAACTCTCCTATGAATATATTCTATATAATGCTTACCACATTGACAGTTTCTGTCATGAGAATTTAATGTGGTGAATATTAACAAACAAACAAAGAGTAATAATCAAACTAGCGCAAGTGAAAGATATTTCATCTTGACGTTGCTTATGGTAAACACAATATCCATGTTGACGAAGACGACAAAATATTGTTGATCCTGATTGCTCGTGTACAGATTGAAACTTAATAATAACCTTTCTAAAACTCTTACAGTTGTATAAACTTTTCTTGAAAGCATTAAACCATTGCTCAGGTAATGAGAATATTATTACTAATTGATATTAAGTTTCAAAAGATGATACTTTTAAGAATCTTGTTTTGTTTAAAAAAAATTATATTAAAAAACATACATTTTAGTATATGTTTCATTGTACAATAAAATAAGCGTGTGACAACGAGTCCTTTTAATTCAAACCACAACGGTTCGTTATTTCAATTCTAATATAGAAGAAACAATGA
Source organism: Mactra quadrangularis (assembly GCA_025267735.1). Taxonomy (NCBI): domain Eukaryota; kingdom Metazoa; phylum Mollusca; class Bivalvia; order Venerida; family Mactridae; genus Mactra; species Mactra quadrangularis. The sequence continues at coordinate 52,372,872 of CM046299.1, read as the reverse complement.
TTGATCAGACTGTAAAAAACTTAAACGAAATTATATTAACCATTTATGTCTTCAATATTTGTAAATAGATGATGTCACGATAAATGTACGGTGAAAACGCTCACGTTTACCTCAGTGCAATATATGTACAATTATATACCATTCGGAACAACCTCGGCGATCTTCTACGCAGATAAACCTCGGATATCATAAGGTGAAAAAATAGATCTTGGAATTTGGTTTCTGTGGTAATATAGTCTGAACTACACAGAAATACGACGTGTGAGACATTGTACTGATGAAATGATGTGATAAAGCGTGTAACAATGTTATTATAAAATGTTGACATAAAAATGACAATCGCCGGACCTCATAACTTGGTTGTATTCCTACTACGTCTGATTTCCGAGGTATATCTTATCGTAGATGATCGCCGAGGTTGATCCGAATGATTATATACATCATTAACCCTGAAACAGGAAGTATCTCCTTGTGTTTCTATAGAAACATTAAGTCTAATTCTTAGAAGTGATTTAAATGTCTAGACAAATCCATTACTAATTATGTAACCGATGTATTAAACATTAAATTGAAACCTACTTAATAAAGAAGTTTGTCAAATATGCAATTAAATGTCTATCTAATCTAATCTTAACTTTTAAGAGAGACAAATACATTCAAACAACATAACACTAGAGAGAGATTACTTCATTAGACAGACACAATTTGAAATATCAGAGTTCAACATATTAGTGTAAATGCGTAGTTGTTATATCAAACCCAAATATGTAGCACTAAAAACAACTAAATCTTTAGCCACGTCATTACACTGTCAATTTACAAAAATAATATTATTCGTTCAGAACTGTTTGTATCGTAAATACCATTGACATTGTCGACATTCATGAAGATTTAAACAATATTTATTTCATTCATGTTTTCACAGTGTTGCTCTACAAATGCAGTATGAGTAATACAACATGAATGGATTTCATTAGAACGTAATTCTCATAATAACAATTCTGTTAATGGACTACATTGTGTTTGACTTGATTTAGTTCTACAGAACATTTACCCATATAAAGGTACAAATGTATTCAAAGATATTTGCTGCACTTAATTGTAATCACTATGGGAAACAACTTTCATTTTACATTTGATTCATTTACGGCTTTTTTTTTGTTCTGTTTACATGGAATAGATGAATGCTTCTATTTTAGATTTCAAACTATCCAAGATTATAGTGGTTAAATTGTAACACTGCGTACACTTATCTATTTAGCGCCTTAACAATGGTCTATCACCAAAACACTATTCCCTTTCACGATATTGTTTGATCGCACTTACTTAAAAGCCTGTGGGAATTTTAAGTAGAGCAAGATATACAAAGCTAATGACACTAATCACGGTAATGCAATGCCAACGACTTTTACATCCCAACTTGTTGTTAACTCTATAAGATGTCCAATCATTTTCTGTCTAGTTTAGTATTGGTTAATTTCCCTAGGTACTCTAGACAAAGGATGAACTACAATACAATATAATATGTACATGAATGACCCTCCTAAATCAAACTATTCACTAGAAATATTTTTTCTGACTCACGACCTATTTTTCTGTTCTAATAACATGGTCTGAAACTTCCTATAAATGTTTTTCTTTCCTTTTCCGATCGATTTCAATCATTATTTTCAACTATTTTAATTGGTTATTCTATACGATGTTCCATAATAAACCGTTATGGAAAGTTCTTCTATAATAACCAATTAAGAAAATGCAATTATAATTCTTAATATTAAAACGATAAAAACGATATTTGATATTATTTTGTGATGCCTGTAACAAAAAATAATAATCTTTAAATTTATCTAGCAGACAAATTTATGCAGTATATTGAAAATATTAACCTTAGAGTAGAATTGCTAATTACATGCATTAATTTTTCAAATGTTTTTTATGCGATTGTAGAACTTTTTACAACGTCAAATATATCTGTTTAACACGCAAATCAAATAAAAGAGATGGAATTAGGTTGAGAAGATTGAATGTATGTCATTATAATTTGGAGTGTGCATGAAAATAATGTGAGAGTGTGTGCAAAAGATGTAAGTGTGTGACGAGCATACGACTGTGAATAAGTGACTGAAATTGTCAGAATAGGTGTAAGTAAAGGGTTAGAAAGTGTATGGTTGCATAAGTGAGGTATTGATATGTTTCTTATTAAAATGTTTGGTACCAATTTAATTTTTGTTGTTGTCAAATAGTAAATTATTTTGAAAATGTCGACTTATAATTAATATGTTATTTTAAAAAATGATAAAAATTAAATCCGATTTTTTTCACTGACCAAAAATCATTTTAATGCTTAATGCGTTAAAAGCTTTATTTGTTGAAATGGATGTTCTCATACGTATGCTGTTGACATTAACCATTTCTGAACTAGAAAATAAGATTTATAATCATTGACTTTTGTCCTCTGTAAATATTAGCATAGAGAAAAAGTTGGTCATTTGTCTATTTAACTAACAAAATAAATCACAGAAGTTTAATTCGTCTCGTGAAGTCGACAAATATAAAGTCAAGAGCTTTCACCTCCTGTTTCAGAGTGATAAAACTATTTAGTTTTGAGGTCACATTGCTATACACACGAGATAGAATACTGTAATATATTATCTTGGTTAATTTCTCATTTCCTTTGATAAGTTAGGACATTGGACAGACGTGATGATATCGTTGCAGTTTTATAGAGATAAATGTTGACATACTTGACTTTTCAATATATTTTCTTAACTGTCTTATATGTAAGAGGGGGAACATCTTAATACAAAGCCCTTCAATAGTGCTGGGACAATAGAAATTGTAAATACGTTTTGGAAATAATGTAAAATACTTTTAGGAAATAATGTTTAGATCAATTTATAAGTACAACTTTTAGATCAATTTATAAGTACAACAGTCATAGATGCTAAAGGGAAATTCTCTTAATAGGTTTTTGAAGCCATTGACTAAAATACAGATGACTCACTCAGTGAATGCTTCATGCGTACTTGGGTGTTGTGTCTCTTTTGAGTTATCAGTTGAAATAAAAATAAATAAAGCCGTTATATCATGGCTGCTGTCATATGAATATAATGATATCGATGACTGACAATTACAAAGAGCAAACAAAAGGTCAACTAAACATAATTTTGTTAAAGAAGTTCATCAGATATACAGTAGGGAAGAAAGAAGTAGGATATTCAGATTATGAAATTTTCATGGATGTAGGTGCAATTCATAAATAGTATAACTTGTCTCATGAATCATTTCAAACACTGGGTAAAATAGTGCGATATGCATTCCACCAAAGGTATTAATAATTCTTGAAATGTCAATATCCATGATTGTATCGTTCTATTTCTCGACACCTTTCAGCAGGGAAGATCAGTATTTCATATGTTTCCGTTGCCAAAATGGCCAACAGTTTCATTGTAAGGTGTTTTTAGAAAATTAATGTCTCACACGAAAGTTCATATATAAATCATGAACGCTTATTAGTTTTCAGCTGGACTGACTTGGTGTACAAATTTGACTGAAGGTGCCATAAATCTCCATGAAACCGAAGTAATTGACAAAAAATAACAATATAAGCATTTCGGTTTTTAAATACTATTTATGTTACAGTTTAAAGATATAGACAAGAGTATTTAAATTAATTTTCCAAAACGATACCAATGTTTCCGCTGATATAACCCCATAAAAAGAAGCAAACATTCTGAACGAGACGGGCAACGTCTCTCTTTTTGAAAAGAAACAATGAAGGAACAAATGTATAATCAACTATTTTCTTAACAGTGAAACGTGGTATTTCCTGCCTATACCGTCTTTTTAACCAGTTCTCTTCAGTGGAAATATACAAGATAGTAAACAAACATACACAAAGCATAAGTCGACATCTTAATCCTTCAAAGAAATAATCAAGTTGTCTTCTATCAGTACACCTATCCATTTGTCTGTCTACCGAGTCCATTTCCTAGAGCTCATATACTACATTATTGCTTTTTTGTCTTATATTGGTAGATATCTTTACAAGATAGACAATACTTCTTGTCTAGCATTCATTATGTCACTAATAATATTATACCTTGAAGATAATGTAAATATATTGCTTAACAAGATCTTATACGCAGTCTCTTCATGGACGTCGCGACCCTCAGGTCTCTATATATTCATCAATTTGTACATGATGTATAAAAAATCGTAGTACTTATCGTTTCTTTTAGATCGATTGTAAATCTTACAACTAGAATAATCGAGTTTCCTTGTGGTCATCCAGTACTAAGCTAGTATGAACAATTTTCATGCTCAAGAAAACATCGCGGTAGGTGTTGAATGTAAGGTCACCCAATGATTACTAGTCCATCGGAAGGATGAATGTAAAACAATGCATCTCAGTTGTAACTCTAACCCTTAGAAATTAAAGCATATAAATAGCACACAGTGTGTATTTGATTATCTGTTCATTGGAAGTTAGTTTTAAAATCAACGATACTGTCCAATCATTTCGTACCAACTGTGTTTAATTTCACAAAATACGCAACATCATATCTGATAAGCACAATCAGAATTTCACAATTTATTTCTCTGACATTTTTAATACAATGCATTTGTTACAGGATGTATTTTAGACTGTTTGATATACTTCCTGATGGTTGACATAACTGTTCAAGATCAATTTCACCGCAATTATTTGCATGAAATCCTCTTTCCAGAAATCCAGACATTATGAAACGTGGAACTGTAGGCAATATAAAATTACAAGAAAAAAAATGTTACAATGGAACAAAGAGGGACAAAAAGATTCCGTGGTTGTCATAAAATAATTATTTTGATTGACAAGAGATTGTCTTGAAATAGTTTTACAATTTTCTTTTTTCCCTAAACAGCCTCAGACCAATTCGTTTAGATATTAAAATTAACTATGCCTACCCTGAGAGTGAAAGAGACAGCAATTTCCTTTTTATAAAATATTATACTGATTTATTACATTTTCTAAATGTTGTGTTCTGGTGTAAAACTATATATTGTCTGAAATGCTCTTAAAAAAGACGTTGATAAGTTTGAAGTCGGTGGTTTTACTGTTTGTGTTACTAAATTACGTCAAAGATAAAATTTATCAGTTTCAAATAAATTGATTTAATCCAGATTTTGATTAAAATCCACTTCTTAAAGAGGACAAACCGTTTTATCATTTTTTCTTCTTTTAGAATGGCAGATCTTGTTTCTCAAACATTATTTGATATACTCATTTTGTCTCGTGCACCAAGGGAAATTAACCAAGGATATACTAGATAGATCATATTTGGAACAATTATAGACATGTATTGCTGATTAAATCATTGAAATAGGATTTGACATAAAACATTATTTTATAAATCCTTGTGAGGCTATCTTATGATACTCTGACATATTTTAAATTCCACTTGACTTTAAATTCATGATTATTGAAACTCTGTATCATATTAACTGTTTCATCCTCGAATGTGCATCTATAAGGTATTGCATTTTCATAATGCTTCTTCAATTGACGTTGATATTTGAACAGTAATTTTTTAACACTAAATAATGTTTTCCAAACATGAATTGATACGATTCCAAAAGGATACGTCGCTTCAATCACAATTTGGTTGAAGGAAATGGAAGATAGTTGGGAAGTATCATCACTTTCACAAGTGAGTGATCCGATTAACTTAAAACCTTCAGTAATTTATTATGAAACCTGTTTTCTATTTTAGCAAAGGAAATAAACAAGGATAGTAACATGCAGCATACGCTTTTGACGCATTATAAACGAAACATTTAGGAAAATAAATAATTCGAATAAATATTATCATATACCGCGGATTTTTCAAAATGTGTTATCTGCATTGGCAATGCTATCAGCTTATTTTTTTATTTGTTTGTGTTTTTACGCAAAACTCTTTTTATTAAATAGAGGGTTTAAGCTTGATCACTAAGAAAATTTACAATTGTTTATTCTAACATAAGCCTGTTGGGTGAAAGTGTGAGTTTGTGCAACTGAGAACCAAATATAACACCACCAGTGATATTAATTTTGCTACTGTCTGTGTCAAGGTGGAAATCCGTAGGTTTTTGATTCCTTTGTTAACTTGTGGCGCCCATTTAAAAACAATGGTTTTCAAGTAAAAAAATAATCTCAATATTTTTGCGTTTTGTCTGCGTTTTTTCATGTTGCTGTTCCTGATATTTTTCAAACTCTTTTCTAAAACAAATTTGTCATTCCACTTGCACTAAACGTAGTTATGTTTGAATTTATTCCAGATAATACAAGTTGCGTATTCTCTATTGATTTGATGTCTAGTGTTAATGTCTAAATGTAATAAAATTACATACCTTCTTGTTTGCGTCTAAAAGAACGATATTGATTGGCTTGTTTTAATAGGTAAGAACAATTTCTTACAATTTAAGAAAATGAGTTGTATCATTTTATGGTCAATAAAAGGTTATTCAAGACTGCATCTACAATTTGGTTTGAAGAGTGTTTATCAGTACTAGCTATTATGTCTTTCAAGAAGAGACACGATACAATATACATGTTTTCCTTAGAAACGCTGAAACATTTTTGCTATGAATCAGGTGACTGAGATTTACGTTTTCCAAAATATTGACGATTTGAATTGATATCATCATATTTATTATGAAGTATTATTTAGGTGAATCGTTTAAATACAAATTTAGGACGAAATTATAAACATTAATTTCGTAAGAAATGGGTTTAAAGACACACATACAGCGATGAGCAGTGGGTAGACAATGTATACCCGACATAAACGTCAATACGTGTGTGTCTTTCAATGCTGAATAATAGTTATACAGTAAAGTTCCACTATTAAGACCAGCAAAATCGATGGTCATAATAGCAAAACAGTCTTATTATATAGACCATTTTGTTCACAAATTAAGCATTTGGGTTTTTATAGTTGTTAAAAATCGCACAGTTTTGAAATAACAAAAGTAGTCTTAATAGCGAAACTTTACTGCATGTTTTTTTATGAATTTTCAAACTTGGTAATCTTAACCTGTAAAATAAAAAAAGATCTAGTGTTCGTTATTTTTAACAGTCAAAACTAAAAATGCTTTTTTTGGTAAATCAGTGAGTTAAAAAGTTCATCGTCTCATAATTGTGATGTCTATTAAAAATGTCTATACTTTATTTCACAGACCTTGACCTTGTGTACAGTTCTAGCAAAGTGTATCGCAATGAACTAACAACTATAATAGATGTAAAAAAGCGATAAACAAGACTAAGACACCACGCATCTGGTGAGAAAAAATGTTCACTTTCTTGTTAACCATAATTAAGTGGTTTTAATTTGGTATTTCTGAGTCTAGACGCTGTACGTTTGATTTTTGTATACCTCCATGGGGAACCATGGGGAACAAAATTCTAAAATTGGTTTTAATAACAATATCTTTATTATGATGTAATTTAAAGACATTAATTCACCGAATATAGAAGTAAACTTACCCTGCAGTCATCTTGTATAACTACTTCAGTGTCAACCTTGAATGTGGTTTGCCAAGGTTGCAACCTCTTGTTATTTGTTTGTGCCTGTATTTGGCGTCATTTTTATAGCAAATGTTCAAAAATCTAGAATGAAAAAAAAATTGTGAATTCCTGATATTATTTCAGACTCTTCCTATGAGTTGTATTGTAAGAAAGATCCGTTTATTAAATGGAAAAAATGTATTGGCTGAGAGAGATATCAAAGAGACGCTATTAATTCATAAAGCATTAATTGTGCCTTAGGATGAATTACTTGTATTGATACGGAGACAGAAGATCGTCTTTCAATAAGATATTACTTATATTCCTGTTCTGAAAGTGGTATACATTGACACCATGCTTTGTACAATTGATTGAACGTACAAAACAAGTGTCGGTAATATAAGGTCACATCCTGGAATAATTAATTCATTCAATACGTAGTTTCTATTAATCATCTGCTCCATTTTATACATGTATACGTACGTATATTTATTTCCCACACGTATTTTAAGATTTTTCCTTGACAAAAATCATAACTGTTTTCCATGTATAATGTGAAAAAGATTAATCTTCTTTTAGTTGCGTTTAAAGATGTCTATTGGTGGTGTTTTAAACGAAACAAATGCTTATTTTGTAATAAATATCCAATTTAGCTCGACGAACAAACTTGATCACAAAGTTCTATGAGAAGATTCGTTAAATAATTGTAAAACAAATTAATTATCTTTCTAAGAATGATAATTATTCTTGAAGAGTAACATTTCTGTACGTACAGTTGCATTAGTTTATACTGTAAAATAATATCAGAAAATAATGTAATTAACTGAGATGTACAAAACAGTGCAATCTCCGTTAACAGATATCCTGTAGGGCGTTATGGTACAGAATCTTTAAGGTTCCCATGGACGGTCACGTCGAGATGACCTATATGTCGACCGATCAATGCGTAGCTTTCATTTAGACGAAATACTATTAATAGCATTTTGATTTCGTAATTTCTATTTTTAAACCAAAGTTTGAAAGCTATTTTGACAGCGGTATTCTTCACAGTCTTCAATTGGACGGCTCTTTTCAAATTGCGTGCCGTAGACATTGTAAACAAGTCACTAAACATTACGATTTCGTCATGAATATCATAATGAGAAAAGTTCACCTGAACGTGACCCTCGTAAGAAAACGGCCAGATCTAAATAAGTATGCGAGCAAAAATATTGGCTTGGGTTTAAATCAGATTGAAAACATTGATATAGATGATCCGGGTTTTTTGAGGAAAAAAAGGTTGATAGAAAAGTTTTGTTGTACTTGACATAATGGTTTTAAACATAATCCTCTCAAACATTTAGGAAGTAACTTATGTAATTAACGTATTTAATGAGGAAGTAAAACAAGATGAAAATATACTCTGACTTTATAAACAATCTTGTGTTTTTCTGAATAGACATTGCAATATACAACCTGACACAGGTGATATTCATACCACGAGAGTAGCTTGATTTAACATAATGAACAAGAAACACAGTCATGATCACATGTTAAGAAAAAAAGTATCCTAAGTAGGCGTTATTTAATGCTTTTGCTCAACATTTTGAAAAAAGATTCAATATGAACGGATGTTTATACTTAGATGACTAATTTTGAATATTTAATAAAACCAACCAAGAAAAGAAGTTTACGCCTAGTTTGACTCAAGATATTAAACAAATGTCAGGTGATATCATCTGATGGTTTTTATATCACTTTTTGTCATCATTGACTTTATCAAATGTGATTTTTTGGATAGCAACATTGTAGAATATCATCGGTTATAAATACAATAATCTTGTGACGTATCTAATACACACCATAAGTAATTCCTTAAGTGTATAAAAAATATATTTTATGTGAGAAATGTATATATGTTACTTACCGTTTTTATTTACGAGTGGCCTGCGTGTAGAACACAGATATTAAATCCAAATGTCTAAGTTCGAATCCCAACCGCAGCAGATTATAGTTCTGATGAAAAAATGTTAAAGTATCTAATATTATTTTTGATCTAGGTTCATTTTAAAAGTTCTACAATCTTAAGACAATTTTCCGTTTGCTATTTGGCCACGTGGAAAGTGTGCGTTTTTTTACAGTTACTATTCCTGATATGTTTTCAAAATTCTTTTGTGAATGGTAGGTGCGTACTGGTAGAGATTACAGCAATGCTAGTTTGGTGATATGATCATTGTGATAATCTTATAAATGGCGTAAAATCCATCTGCTGAATAAATAAAATATATAAGTGCTTATAATCAATTCAAAAACGCTTAATTAAAGTGAATTTACGTGCAGAACAATTTCTGTCTATAAAAAATGATATATTTAATTTCTGTTAATTTCTATTTTAGTTTTGCATTAATACTCAGTATTAAGTGCATTAAGAAGAAATTAATGTGGGTCAATCCTTTAATATTTTATCTGGCTAATTAGTATCAACTGAACAGTTCTGCGTAGTTGAGAAACATTTCTTTCAATTTCAATATATTTTACAAACTGAACAGTTGCAGATACATTACATTGTTAGATAAATTCAAGATTTATTGCCTGAACACAGATGTGTTCTCCCGTATCACATGAACAACATGTATCTTTATTATTTGAACCAAATAACACGAGACAGTATACATGATATACACTGCTCTCAAAAGCCCATTAACAGTAAAACTATTTACATTGCTATAAACTCCAAGTTAAAGTAAGAACAATTATTTTTCATTGTTCATTTTATTCATAATTCATGCAATGGTAAATGAAATTTTGTATTGATTCATTTCATTTTTGAGTTGCAGCAAAAGTTCTCTATCAGCCTCCAAATCTATAGTCAATGTATCTCAATGAACCAGTTCTAAGTTTGAGACAGTTATGTTATTTCGTATTCAAAATAAAAAAGTTTTGATTTCAATATACAAAAAAAAGAATATTTAACGATAAACGGTTTTATAACTTAGGAGATTCCCCTTCGTACAATGTAAATTGTAAAATGTGTGAAGGAACATTTGGCGGGCAGTGTATGTACATTTATTGCACATGCTCACAACATACACATGTTAGTGGATATTTATGTCGATAACAAGTTTTGAGATAGAACAGGAATTAGTGACAGGTTAAATAAGAGCAAATGGTCGGTATTGATAAGCATAATGGTCAATAAGGAGTGTACAAAATATCAAGAGCAACATTGGTAAAATACACAGACTTTCCACACAGCCAAAATACAAAGGGAGGAATAATGCAGATTTCTAAACTTTTTGTTATAAAAAGACATTATAAACAAATAACGAAACCTAAGACCTACGATCGCCTTGCAACTAGGGGTATAAACCAAGTTCTAAGGTGCATTTTTCTCACACTTTCAAACAGGTTGATGTTAGAGCAATCATGAACTATGTCTTAATAAAAAAAACTTCTTCCCATAAAAAGTTTGTATATACTCGTCGCTTATAAGTCAAAATTATCATACTATATACATGTTACTATTTGATAACAATTGATTTGTAAAAGTGATATATGATCTTTATGCGCATATTATACTTTGTATTGTTCACATGCAAGTTTTATATATTTAAAACTAAACTATATCTCTCTCTATAAAAAAATAAAGATATTGTTTATTTTAAATTTACACATTTTCATAATGAGTTTGTTTTACTTCTAAATTCAGATCTACGTTTACATTTATTATGATTGAATTTTAGGGTGATATGGTCTTCCAGTATAAACTGTCAAAGTTAAAGTGCGGCCTAATGTCTGCTTCCATATACATATTCAGCCGACTTTACAATCTTGCACGATAACTCCTGATCATTGAAATCAACCTCAGGCGGGCGATCCCTCACAGTACCCATTTGCACCTGAGTGGAGTGGTACAACTGTAGGTTAATTTCTCGCTCAAGGAAATTTGCAGAGCTCCTAGTGGGGATCGAATCCGGGACCTATCCCTAAGCGCGTCCTTCCACTGGACCATTACTCCTACAATGGAAATAATGTCCCACATATATAGCATGATCTTTACACATGAATAAATTATATACTGATTTATCTGTCTGTTTATACGTATCGACTTGAGATATGTATGACACAAACAATAAACTAACTGATAATAAGACATTTCCAACTACATTTAATTGGCAAGTTACACTGACCGCCGTAAATAACTGAACATAATCATGATATACGAGGAAACTCCAATAGACACACTAATCAACGAAAGCATTCAGACTTATACGTGGGACATTATTTCATTTTTTGCGTGTCTTTCTCTTGTTTTCTTTCATCATATGTCAATTTATTATATTGTATATGTCCAGGACGTCTACTTCATTTGAAAATATAATAATACTTTGATTTATAATGTCTACATCTTTATAACTTGTTTATGTATTAAAAGTATGTTTTGTAAGCCCGTCATATTCATTAATACATAAAGTAAGGCTGCAACAATTTACTGGAAAGTCGATGCGATTCGATTTTTCCTTTCGATTCGATTGTATTTCGATTTGATTAATTGAGATGTAAATTCTATTCCGTTTGTAAAAACTAACGTACGCCGTTTTTGTAAATCAAGTCCTATTCGCAATGAACAAACATCAATATAGGATAGGATTTGTACGAAAAAGAAAACTTTATGTGACTTTTGTATACATAAAATCTATATATATATTTAAGCCGTTTAATAATACAGTAAAACTCGGATATAACATACTCGGTTATAACATACACTCGGTTACAACATACCATTTTTCCTGGCCCGTTTTTCATCCTGATATATAACATACTTAGTATGCTATATGGATATAACATACCTCGGTTATAACATACCTTTTTACTATGGCCCAGCGAGTATGTTATATCCGAGTTTTACTGTAAAATGTTCTGGCAAGTCAGGTTCCCTCTATCAATTAATCCTTACATCCATGTACGTTGAACATAATAATATAGGCAGCTAAATTGACCTAAAAGTCAATATTTTGTATGGTATAAAAGCATTTATAAAAGACATCGATTTTACCTAACCATAAACAAGTAAGTTGTTTTGTATCCTGTGTAATACGAAATTCATGGAAAACACAATATAAACAATGCCCTCTATACGTGCTTGGACAAATTGAATTGTTATTCATTAAACATAGTTTAAATCAGTACGAAGGAATTTCGGAAGGCATTGAATTTTGACATTAGTTCTGAATATATTTCATAAAAAAATTAAGTAAATAAAGTTATGAACAGTAACATTAAAACACAGATATATCACCCACAACCGGAATGCAATGAAAAAAAAACCAAAACGGACTATGAACGAACATTGGCAAAACAATTTCTAGTGAAGACTTGATCAGATTCTATGGTGCAACAATCTCGCACAATCAAGCATAATCAAGTAGTTGTAACGAAGCGGCAAACCGATTGAATGAATTGGAACCAATTTTGTATTATTGCTTGTCAATTGCCAAATCTATGTTTGAATGGTTTTATAATCATTATAATGATATATCGTAAAACGGAGTACAGTTGCTAAATTGCCAATTATATGCTCATAACAAAGCATTGCAAGTCATGCAAACATTGAGGAAAAAGCTACGAGGGAACTTTTAGCCAAATGTAGTGTTTTGCTATGAGACAAATGAATTCAGATATCTGTCACAATCCTAGTGGGAAAGTTAATTACATTCTTTCATTTTTTAATCTGCATAAAGGTTACCCACGCAATTATATATGGTAATTGTAAATTATTATGTTATCCTGACTAAACGTTTCCATCTGCGCGATGCAACACAAACTTAAGAAATATGTGGGGAACCGATTAAACATTGTTGTACGTTCGGCTTTACAAAAACATACAGCAACACACATCGTATGTTATCAAATACTATTGACTAAAGTAAATGGAGATAATCAGTAACACATTTTAATTTGTATTGCTATCATTTTCAGATTCGTTACTAAAAGTATTGTTGTATGTTTTTCTTTAATAATTCTGATATTTTATGCCGTTGATAATCATGTTATTTTGTTTTGTTATTAACAACAAACGTCTTATTCTACTGATCTACTTTTTATTAAAATTATGCTTTTTACAATCACTGGTTTAATTATCTATAAAAACGTTTCGACAATTTTATCTAATACAAAGATGTTATGTAGATGTGTTAGAACAAAATGATAACTCTGTAGATATATGTAAATGAAACTAAGAAAACAAAACGATATGGTTCCTATTTTAAACATCATTGTTGATGTGTTTGTATGTGAAAATACACCAAACAAGAACCTCAAATACATTGACTTACTTTAATTATTAGAACGAATAACACATACGTAAACAGATTAAGGAAACACATCTGTCAAAGATTGGGAAAATGTTGGATTGTTTAAACTTGAGTTCCACTTCTCTAATTTGTTCATCGTGAATGACAGTCAGGTCATGAGGCTAATTAGAATACTAGATTTGTCACTTGAAAGCTGGGACCTTTCTAATTGACAAAATGATAAAAATTCAATTTCTTGTGAACTTTTTTGTACAAGTGTGACGTTAAACCAACGATGTATAAGGTTTTGGCTAATGATATAGTATAATTGATGGTGGGACTGAATTGTAAGATGTTATTTCTAGATGCATTTAATGAAGGCAATATGTAGTAAAAAAGAAACCATACTTAAATAATGTGAAATGCAAAATAGCGCACAGCAGCTTATCACGATATTGTTATTATAGTGACTATGATGACATTTAATATCATGGGTAATTATAATTTGAGAAATTGAAATGTCATTTGGGTAATTTCATATTTCTGATGATCTTGTATAATAAAGAATCACGAATGAACAAAAAGTGGACGTGGGCGAATAATTATGACGTTGGACTGGTAATAATAAAATAGCTATGTTGGCGTTGATTCAAGTCATATCCAAAGCCAACTTCATTGTTTAATGAGCAAGCAACTTAATCTTTTCTGCACGTTTCATGTACTCCAAAATGCAAACTCGATATTGATTTTTCTTGATAAAAAGACATTGATTCGCGATAGGGCTAACATAAATTTGTAAATATTGCTATATAATATATTTAGTAAATTACAAGAATACTGACCTCATGGTCAGGGGATTCCAGTTTAAAAGAAGTATGTTTTTCACAAAAACAAAGTTTATAAACATACATTAAATGTATTTAACGTATATTTGCAAGTAGTGGTAACAGTGACTTAATTGACAATTACTTTACGCTTTATAATTGTTTAATTAAAATAATTTCGGAGAAAGTTTCTTTAAGCAAAGAGCTAACATTGACCAACATCAGTAAATGCAAAGTTTTCTGAAACTGAATTGTAAAACCCAGGAGGAAGAAACGTTAATGCAAATTATACAGTAAAAACCTTTATCACGAAAATAAACATCAAAATAGAAATTATTGTCAAGTTTTAACATTTGTTTACCAAGAAAATTCTAATTTAGAGTTTTTTTAACGACTGGTTGATTGACGTCAGATGAGCATGCAAATACAACATAGAATGTCAGAGAGAAACAACAAATAATTTCAATAACCATACATTGAAGTTTAGAACCCATTTGCCAATACGTCTTTCAAAGAATGAATAATCAGTTATGTCATTTGTTGCCTGAAATGCAGCATATTTTCTAATTGATTACATTCCGTTTAAATAGAAACGACATAAATTATAGTTTTCATCTCATTCTGTATTCCGTATATTACTTTTATTCTTTTTAACCTATAGGTACATTTTCATATTTATTTTCCATACTATGTGAAGGCTATATTATCAAGCAACATGTTCACTTTCAATTTCATCAACTTAAGCACGTTTTTCAGACCAAGTGGCACCCAGAAATTGAAGTGGTAACCTAAATATATTTTCAACTGTGCATGTTCGATCAATTTTTTTGTTTAGAGACATTAGGAAATATATTTGTAGTGGCATTGTTGTCTCGAGTGGAAATGTCTTTATTCACTAGTTGAAATAAACTTCCGTTTCTTTTATTTTTTGTTACATGTAAAATGTCTTAAATATGGAACGATATTCTCATGGAATGCTATTATTGTGACTTTTACGCACTTTTCACTGTGTGAATATGATATAAATTCATCAACATATATTTTATACAATGTCATACTAAATAATTCATGAACAGAATTCTGATTTTCTGATTAATTCTATCTTTAAGTCTGGTTATATTTTTCAGATTCTTCTACTTTGAAGATACGACAACAAATAGACGACGACATGGAGTTGACCATAGCGTACAGGAATTCTACAAACGTGACATCATCTAATCAGACTGTATTAAATGATCATTTTATCTCATATTGGAGTAGTGAATCATTAAATAAGATAGCACCAGTGTTATTTGTCATGCTTGCGACCATCATCGGTAATACAGCTCTTATCGTATTGATTCTTAAAGGGAAAAATAGAAGAAGAAAAAGAGTTAACGTATTCATGGTGAATCTAGCCGTAGCTGACTTAACTGTTGCCTTCATAACAATGACTGCTGAACTGTTTGAATCTGTTTTTAAACAATGGGTGCTTGGAGCATTTCTGTGTAAATTCATATTGTATTTTCAAGTTGTTACTCTATCAAGCACAACGTTTTTGTTGACTGGAAT
Source organism: Mactra quadrangularis (assembly GCA_025267735.1). Taxonomy (NCBI): domain Eukaryota; kingdom Metazoa; phylum Mollusca; class Bivalvia; order Venerida; family Mactridae; genus Mactra; species Mactra quadrangularis. The sequence continues at coordinate 52,356,697 of CM046299.1, read as the reverse complement.
GAGCATTGATCGGTATCAAGTTATTGTAAGACCTCTAAAGTCATTAGCTCAAAGACCAAAAATAAAATCTAAAGTTGTATCAGCGTGGATTATGGCCTTTGTGTTTGCTATTCCACAGATATTTATTTTTGTTGAGGTTAAAACATTCAACACTGTACAGAATACATACGTGTTTCACTGTAAAAGTTCAGGTTATAGCGAAGAATGGCAGAGGAAATTTTATTTTTCATTTCTAACTTTCTATATTCTATTACTACCAGCGGGAATCATGTCATATTGTTATGTTGCAATCGCTAAAATTATTTGGAATCGTGGAGAAGAAAATTCACGCTCAAGGGAAACCCCAAACTCTCCAACATGTATAAATAGACCGGGCAATCCTAGAATGTCTATGAAGAAAAAAGTAGTATCATCATCAAGAAGAAAAGTTGTGTTTATGACATTATCAGTAATTATTGCTTACATCGTTTGTTTAACTCCTTATTTTATCATAGGACTTATTAGAATATACAGCAACTATTCAATAGATTTGCATCAGGCCTCAATTGTTTCAAGAATTATTTTTATGCTTCATTCTGCCTTAAATCCAATCTTATATGGACTATTTACATTAAAAGCGACACATGTTTCATGTTGTTGTGCTAACTCAAGATATAATATGAATGATGATTCGACACACAATAGACGAAGTACCTCAAGATATCTCTCTGACTTAACAAATCTTTCAAGTTTAAGGAATGGTATTGTTTTGTTTCGAAGAAAGTATAACGGTGAGACTAGTGTAATCATTGCCAACCATTCAGCTAATGAAGATAGTAATTTTAAAATAAGGAATCGATTGAACAGGAAATATACAAATCATTTGATTCCAACATTGGTGGATGTGAATTACCGTACTTGAGTTAATTAGAACGTTATGTGATCACGTGACATTGTTTGTTTTTCAGTAAATATCGGCATTTAACTTCAAGGAATGGATAACACTAGTCGTCGATTTGGAGCTTTACACTGAACCTATTTGTATGTAAATGATAAAGTAAGGAGGAATTAGTACATTCAACTACAATGCACTATATGAGTTGATATGCTACTTAAGCATGATAAGTTTAAGATTGGTGAATCATTTATAAGGTATTATAAAGTGAACTTAAGTGAATGAAGCTCACAGGTACATTGTAACATTTAGAATGAGTCTTGTATCATGTTTTTATTATTCATATACAAAACCTGAGCATATTATAAAGTATTATCAGCCATACCATGCATTGACGTAGTCCGTCCTTCTTACATTTAGCGTAGGGCTCATAGACCAAATAGGACGCTCGATACCATTTTTGTTTTATTCACGTCATTTTAGCAGATGAATTGTCTTAAGTTTTACATTATTTTTGATGGCCTAGAAACACTTCAAACCGTCATATGCATGTTATTTTGTATTCATATATAATACTGTAAGTTTTATTTGTCTTTGTACTTGTAAAATATATTCTAAATATTTCATTAATGGACTTACGTTGATATTCTTATCTGCAATACAAGTACGAGATTGGTGTCACACTCTATAGAAATGTACGTTATTAGACCGAGACAAAATCTACTAAATGGAACATAATATTTAAACTTATTACATTGCAACTATATGTCAGTCAGAATTACCCAAAAACAAATGAGATCTAAGAAAATCATCAAATTAAAGTCATGCTAACTTCTCGTGCATCGTATAAATCATAGATTCATCCACCATTCGATTGACGAATCTCTTAAATGTTCACCAATTACGAATGTTCAATCTAGCCAGTAAGAATAACGTAAAAACTTACCATCCTCTTTTATCTATAATTGGGGATTAGGTGTTTGTTTTACATTACATATGTCGATGACAAAGTTATTTATATAATAATGTTTACTGAGACTGACAAATTACTAATTACTAATAACATATACATCCTCCTGGTTAGTCAGCAATATTTGTCATAGCTGAAGACTTGTTGACATAACATGAACTTAACTAAAATTGCTGATCTAAGAAATAGCAATCATTGCAAAGAGCAATAAACAATAATTCTTACCCATTAATGTATACGCCAATATTCATAAAATATTTGCTGACGGAAACCACTTATGACAACTGAAAATAATCTTGTAGATATAAATGTGGTAATTACGAAACGTTATGTATAAGAGATTGTTTTCTTAATTAGTTTCTTGGCAAACGTCGTAGAGCAATTAATAGTAACAATAAAGCACCGTTGGATATACGACACGTAATATCCATCATCACCCATTGAACAATGTAAAGTTATTGGTTTACAACGCATAAGATTCCTAGACTTACACATTACAATATAAAAGGAAGAAGATCATTGATAAGCACTCTGAAGAAGTGTCTACTGAGTCCATAGTAAAGTTTCAATTGCTATCCAGGCCTTTATTAGATCGTTTATATGTAGGCATAAAACCAACACTTAAGAGTGAAGCCAATTGATCCTAAATAATGACTTAACATTATGTTCGGATTGAAAAAAATACATAAACCGAATAATACATAATAATGTAACTGAAAAAATATGACCCCCGCCAGAATGATAAGTTATGAGCAATTATCATTCATAGTTGTCAAACAATTTCATGATTCATTAAAATATATTTTGACTTTGTCAGCTGATGATATGCTTTCAGAGTGATTCATTGATTCACACCACTATATTTGCATTTCACGATGCAAGTATAAAGAATTGCCTCAGTTAATTATCAGTCATGTTATATTCAAAATAAATCAATCACTGCTTGACAAATTATGGTTTTATATCCATTGGGATATTTAAATTGAATTAACAATTCCGTTCAATGACCATACAATATATACTTCCATGCTAGAAAATAATTGTTACAATACTATGCAAACATAATACTTTTACTCCCTTGCTAAATAAAATAAACGTGGAAGCATATGTGAATGACATAACAAAATATTTGAAATTATTCAGTCACGAATTAGGAAGTGAGCCTTCCATAAAAATATATATGGTCTGAATACAAATGGTAAGCTCCGTTACATCCTACTTTTGTATCTATATAATGAATATTGTTTTCGCTTATACAACGGCACGCTCTGACATGATATAATTATGGATTAAGATACTCAGTATCAACCTAAATTTCATTAGACGTTCATGACTCATTAACAGGTCGTGGATAAATTGATTCTTTCCAATTACATGGACATGTTAAATAATAATCAAGTACTGTGACTTCAATCATTTTATAACATTTTCGATTCCATTTCAGTTATTTCTATCAGAGAATATTTTTCCATTATAGGAAGTAATGGATAAAAATGGCTAGTGGGTATGCTATGAGCTCACTATGTAATTTAAATGTAATTTAATTGTATTATTTTATTGTGTTTTTTTTTAATTTCTTAAATTATTGTATAATTGCAAAAGTAATAAGTGTTTTAACACAAAAATGAATGGAGCACTATACAAATGTGGTATATAAAATAATAATAGTATTACAGTCAGTGAAATTAACGAAAGTATTAATGCGTGGTTGACAACAGCAATAATCCCATGAATGTATTTCTTTATTAAAACTAAACTTTAGATATTGACAAAAGAAATCTAAGAATTGTTTCTATTACAATCAATATACATCTCTAATAAAACGTAAAGGTCAAAAATAAAACCATACATATCACCTTATTTACAGAATATCATACATATATATCATATTAACTCACCAAGTTTGTACTTAGACAATATGTTATTGCTTAGCAATGGATTAATGTTCAATATTTATAGCGATTTTCATTAGGTGTACAACTTAATCCATTTATTGTGTATTTATAAGAGATTTGTAATATCCGTTAAGTACAAGCTCGAAATGATAAATCTTCCAATAAAATCAGGTATCTGTTATTAGCTATTGTTCTCAATCGTGAAGACTTTTTAATAAAAAATAATTATCCTCTAAATGGGGTAAATAATCATACTTTTAGCATGTCTTGTCATGACTTCAACAGCTATTGTATGACCTGTTATTACTTTTCTCTCTACGTGTAGATCACTATATAATTCCTATTCAACTGAACGGGAAATAATACAAAATATACATAAGACAATAATTCTCAGATTACATTCAATAAAAGCTAGAAACTATAGAAAACATCTATCAAGTAAGGTTTAATGTTCATGTTAAGTGTCAAGTCTATTGACCCGACATTTCTGAACGTGATATTAAACAAACACTCACGTTGAAACTGTACAAGCAAACTGTAAGAGAAATATGAAACTGAAGGTAACAAAACTGTCAACGTTATTGATTAAGATGATGCAACAAATTGCTGGTATTAACAGTGATTGGAAGGATTTTATAATTGTAGACATTCATTCTTAACGTTATGGTATCTAATATAGAATAAAAAAATATGAGATGTTTCCTTAACAGAGAGTTTCAAAGTTATATAATCATAAAATCCCATCATAAACATGTATCAATTACATTCAACGAGTTTAACAACAAAATATTGAAGACATTAATATTTAAGATGACTTCTTAAAAATAATTTTAAAATCTATCTATAATATAAAAAAGAAATATCGTAAATTGAATCGATAAATAAATTATATTCAGTATTAAATGATGTTTATTTTTAAAAGATTAGTATAATGTGTATGAGCATATTGTAATTATTTCATTCATAATTGAACGTTTCTCTTTTTTCACAAATGGAATGTTTAACGTCATAGTTTTAGACATAGCATACTTATATCAATTTATTAAAAGCCTGTGTAAACCTTTAATACATTCATGACCTTTTTAATGTGATACATAATCGTGGAACCAAAATCAGAAGTACAATATTATGTATTATAAACAAACTACACATACAATTTATTTAGTCATACAATACCATCGAATGAATTTATAATAGAGAATTATGCAAACGATTGCCATAGATACTTCACTGCTATGATAAGACCTGTAATAAAGAATTGTTTAATTACACTGACTTGTTATACATGTAGAGCAAAATACTCAATAAGGTAATAAACACATGGAGGAACAATTGAATATAAGAAAAAATGAACATCAAAGAACAAAAATAAATACTAAATGAGGACTCGTTTATACAGCATTTCATCCGGAGAAATTAATGTTCGACTGATCTAATAACATAAATGTACAACAAAACAGTTAGTGGAAACAATAACATATATTATTGTAGTGTTAATTATAAAGTGCTTGTAATTAAACGCAATGCAGGAAAAATGTCTGGTGAAAGGGATATGTAGGAAAATAACTGTGCCAAAAGTAGAGAACCCAATTAGGGACTTTAGTCAGTTATTTCCCATTGTATAGTCTTACAATATGTAGGTCCAATTAGTTTGATTACATGGATTTTACTCTTACTTTTCAATGTCTCGGCGCGATATGACCTTTTTGTGTTGGTGCGCCGTAAAACCCAAACAAACAAACAAACAATTTCAATGTCAGTTTGCCAAAATTAATCTTAAATATTTTTTTTGTAAATCATTATATTTGTTTGAAATTCAAGCTTAGTATTTTTTGGGTAAAGAACTATCTTAATGTCATCACTTCTGTAAATATTTTCATTAACAAGAAAGATATTAGATGAAATATTTTGTTATCCTTACACAAGAATTCTATGATAAAATCCGAGGATTCCAACTGTAAGGAATTACTTCAGATTTTATCAAGGAAAGATAACTGACTAAAGTCCCTAATTTAGTCTTTAAAACAGTACTATGAACGTAAGAAATTACTTACTAATAACATTTGTCACTTATAACATCCAACTGAACGAATTAAAACATGTGGCATACACATTGTTGATAACAAAAGTAGGATACTGAGGGAATCACCAAGCTATTTATAGATTTGTTATATGTCGTACTTGCTGAAATTAAACATTTTCATTGGTCGCTTCTTGTCTTTTCAACATTCTTATTTATTTTATTTATTTATTGGAGTTAACGCCGTGTCAACACAATTTTAGGTCATTTTACGGCGTCCAGCGCACCTAACCTAGCTTTTCTGGACCATTGTCTATAACCAGTACTAACCTACCCTTCCACAAGGCCGGAAACTTCTCCATATTATCTAATTAATGGAGGAAAATCGATATTAGTTTCCTCCATTGATTAGATAATATGGAGAAACATTCTCGGTTAGGATATCTTTTAATAGAATTATACTAATGTTGCATAATAACAAGCTCTAGTATCTTCTCATCAGTAAATGCATATTTTAACACAAATCTATTTTAGCTAACTTGACCCACGTGGGTATAGTTAGGAAACACCCCAAATATAAAGAGAATATATAGAAATATTTTGCCAAGTAGTATATCAGTTTGTCTGTTTCAATCACAATTATAAAAATATAATGCAGAACCAGGAAAATTGGAACTGAAAATTTTGCCCACTAATCCCTTCAAATAGATAAAACGATAAATGTTACAATGTTTGCAACTTTTATATAGGAATATTTTTTAATTTTCTGTTGTTTTATCTGTTATATTTTTGTGTGTGTATTATTGTATTGTCATATTCTCTTTTGTTAAGATGTTCATGTACGCCTAGTTTAAGTAATTGCATTTTAGAGTCTAAGTTTCATGCTTACGCATGTTCACCGACTTTACAGCTATTACCCCTGGTCGCTGGGCTACTGGTATCTATCTATCAATCTCCCTGGGGAGTCTTTTTACTCCGCTTATTAGTGCAGCCGACAAATTGGCGCAACGGAATTATACCATCCTCGCAGGTTCCCATTTACACCTGGGTGGAGTGAAGCAATCGCAGGTAAATTTCTTGCTCGAGGAAATTAGCAGTGCCCCTGGTGGGATTCGAACCCAGGACCTCTCGATCCGTAAGCGCGCGTCCTACCACTGGACCACTGCTCCTTAAGGCTACAATCTGCATAAAGATTGTGCTAAATAAAGAAATATTTTAATTCGTCGTCATGATTTGATAACCCACGATCAGTGTACACAGGCTTTCATTCTCGTCCTCAAAAATATGAATATACTATATATACTATAAAACCTGCTAATTTTCTCCTCTCCCGTATATTTGTTTGTCATTACAAACGTAACTACTTATCACTGATTATGTCTTCTTCAAGCTCAATCAGGAGAGTTTTTGGCACTACAATACAACGCAATTATGTTTACATTTTAAGTTATCTATTGCATTTATCAAATGTCTCGGTTACGCAATTACATGTGGGCAGACTAATAAATTGTCTGCATCATCATTTTTGTTCATATCCATTCTGAGAACCCATTAGTTGCTGAATTAAATTAAATCTGAATATCTAAAGTGTCACCTGATCGTCTCCTTTGTTTCTTTTCTTAGACGTTTCTTAGTCGATATGTAATGCAACCTTTATTATCTAACCAGAAAGGCTATTGCAATTGAATTGTTTGATACTTGAATATACAGTGTAGTTTAATGAAACCGAAATCCTTGGTTAATGACATTTAAGGTTTCGTAATTGTTCTTTTTTATGTGATGCCTTCAATTGGTTTAACCCCACAAATGTTTAATCATTTCTTCAATGCACATTTTAGTCGTTCAGTTGGAAAATCAACTTGTTTTGGGGACATGTATTTAACATGCACTGAATTAAGGTCTGTTCAAAGTGTGTTTATTCACGTCTATAATTTGTATCTACTAAAAGAATGATTAAAATATTTACTCAATTTTGCAAAGCTATTGTGGCGAAGCGGGATGCTACATTACGTTGCCACACTGTTGTGTGTTATTATGTCTCTGGTTTACAATACCAACACTAATACAGTTAATAACAACACAAGTTTGTATATGACATTTAATTTTTTTTAATAATTACAAACATACTTTATAAAGTTCTAAATCTAATATCATATCTTATAAGTCCAGATTCAAAGTAATGTTCTTAACTTATATGTTCGGACCGCTAACAGCGCTCGAACAACTTAATATAAATTTATCATTAACTACATGTTTCAACTATGACTTTCAAAAGCTAACTGACTTCGTAGGTTGAATACTCATTTAGTAAATTAATCATAATTATGACGGAATGCATTCAGTCAATTTGTCGTACGTGATCTATCATTTTGACACCGTAACGCTAGTTACGGTATACGATGTAATTCATGTAACATTTTTTTGTAATTTGATTGTAGATAATTAATGTTTATTTTCGAATTTGCTCAGATAACAGAGTATGTCTGTATTTACAAAATACAGTATTATAATCACTTTTTTTTTTTTTTTTAAAAACAACATATGTATAGTCATTATGGTAAATGAGAACTAATGTCTGGTTTTATATAACATGCTTCGAACAATACTTGGTTAATGGTGACAGAGAGGAAAAAAATATTGAGGTGAGGCTGGTAGTGGTTCAATAGCTGAACTATTTGACAGACATTTTAATTATTTTTTTTGAAGTCTGAAATTGCAGATGTTACGATGTGTTCATTTTTGTTTATATCCAGTTTATTACCACACAAGACATTTTATTAAAAACATGACATATGAAGAATATGGAAATTCTGAACAGTATTGAAAAGAATGAACAAGTAGTCGATATACGCTTTGTTTACTTTTATTGCTATGTTTAATTAAGGCTGCTTCAAGTACTTTGTTTTAATTTCGGTAATGCCGTTTCGCAACTCAAGTCCTACGAGTAAGTACAAAAAAATCAACATAGGATAGAAATTGAACCAAAAAGATAGCTAAGTATGTCATGAATATGAATAAATTCAATCTATATCTAGCTTAAATCGATTAAATAATCAAATGTCTCTTTCATGTCCTGTTCCATGTGAGTAACTATTACTTTGAAAGGACAAAGAACATAATAATGAAAGAACGTAGAACATAATAATGTAGTTAGCTATATTGAGTAACAAGTCAATAATGTTTATGGTATAAGAACATGCTGCGAAGCAATTTATATAACGCAATCGTGGGATAGCATGTAGCGTTAAAACCCTGATAGTCCAGTTATTGAGTATACTTTGTAAAACAAAATCCGGAAGTCAAGTAGTACGCACAAATTACAATGTGCCCTCTACATATTCTTGGACTAATGAAATGTTAAGAAACTGATCACGCATATACAAGAGGAATCACTAGAAGTAAGCTTTTTTGGACAAAAATTCTAATCTTAGATGATAATATAAATGCTGACTTAGGACTTTGATTAGATGTTTTTTGTGCCATTCACATAAATAAATATTTTGAAGGATTTTTGGAGGTCACTGTATATTAAGATGTGCTTGGCTCACATCGTATTCCAAATTATCAGAAAATATTGAAGGGACATAGTGATTATCGGAAATCAAGTTTTATTTATTGTTGTCAATTGCCAACTATGTAACAGTTTTATTATTAAATCTATAGTAAAATCGATAAATATCCAACGGTAAAATTATTACAAAGTATTTTAAGTCACGCAAGATTGAGAGAACGCATAGTTAAACCTTAAACTATGGAACGTGATCTGTTACGTGACTAAGACTTACGAGATTAAGTTTATTGAGAAGTTTTTCTGACTCCCAGTGGATATGTTAGTATATTCTTTTATTTTATACACTGAATAAAAGTTACACAAGCAACAAGTTTTGCTAATTGTAAGTTGTTATTTAACCTTGACTTAGTGGAAGAGAAACTTTGGTATTTTCAAAGGAAAAACTTTATAGACGTGTGTTACAAAATACTTAAGCTTTTGCAAAATTTAATGAAACATCTTTTTGAAATTAATCAACTGAACAATATGGTTTTAAAGGTACAGTATATTTTATACGTTTTGTTTATGTTTTTGTACCTTAAACTGTATCATTAAAGTACCTTAAATGCAAAGACTTGCGTTAAATATTAGAACAAATGACACATAAGTGAATAGTTCAGCAGATTTAGTTAACACAACGTTCAATGATTGAAAGAAATATGTTAATTTATTTAGAATTGCGTTACACATCTCAAATTCGTTCATCGTAAATGGCAGCCTAGTCACGAGGTAAATTAAAATAATAGATTTATCACGTGATAATTGCAATCACATTAATTAACGAAATGATAGTTTAATTGTTAACTATAAACTACAATTTTGACATAATTAAGAACGATGTGAAAGGTTTTGACTAATGACATGTTTTACCTCAGAACTGAATATATTTTTTTTGTTTTCTAGATATTTCAAGGATGACAACAAATTACATGCAACTTAGAAGACATAAATTAACAAAGACTTCTCAATAACACGTAGCGAATTAGTTTGCGCTGCACGATTTTGTAATTATAGTGAACATGGTGACATGTTTAATAGCATGGGTAATAACACTGTTGGTGTAATTTGTAGAACAGTATCTGAAATAAAAAACTTGAGAAATTGAGTGGGTGTAAATTCTAAACATTGAATGAATCTGGTATTATTATGGGAATTGCATTTAAGAAGAACAAAAAGCAGCTGTGACCATAGGATTACGATGTTGGAATTGCAAAATTTGCGTTGGTTTAAATCAAGTCCAAATACCACGTCGTTTTATCACTTGATCAGAATATTAGTATCTAATGCTTAGTACTTTGGGACAGTAAGTAAGCTGACATGAGAGTAAAAATATTCTAATTTGAAAGAACTAGATTTACATGAAACACAACTTTAATATCATAAAGGAAAAGCAATGCACACGATCATTGTGAAACGTCTTATAAGTAGATGCGAGAGAATCACACAAAAATAACGCTAATTGTCAAGCTTTAATATTTGTTAACCAGCAAACTCCTATGTTGTTTCTTTATTTTTAACGACTAGGGTATTTTATTGACGTCGGAAAAAGCATGCAAACAAAATATTAAATACCAGAGGTAACCAATATGAAATAATTGCAATAATCATATTTTTAATTTGGGACCCATCTGTCTAAACATGTTTAGAAGTATAGCTAATGAATTTTGTCATTAATTGCCTGGAATGTGGCATATTTCTTAATTGAATTTAATTTGTTTAAATTGAAATGACATAAATCATAGTCCCCATATAATTCTTAATTCTGCATATTTCTGATTTTTTCTTTCATTTTTTTATAGTTGGCTTTTGTTATTCATTTTCTTTAATCGGTAAAGACTTCAATTTACATTATGTGGCCAATGTTTCACAAAACATCCTATTTACTTAAGTACATTTTTCAGACAACATGGAATACATATCATTTATTTTTCAGTTGTGCCTGCAAGATTGATTTTTATAGACTAGTAGCCTCACATATTATTGTGGTTTTCTTTATTTACGTTTTTTATAATTAGATGTTTATTTTTATTTAATTTTCTGATTAGTACCTCGTTACATCTACATAATAATTTATTAAACACACAATATAAGTATGTAGTAAATGTTTGGGTATAATATCTCCTAAATAAATTACATATATAACTAACCGTTTGTAATGTATCAGTAAATAATGTACATATACATTTATAGCAATAATCATTATAAATACAACTTAACCCATTTACTACTTATTTATAGAGATTTGAAAATTCCGGTCAATACTTGCTCAAAATGACAAATCTTTCATTCAAACTAGATTTTATTAACATTAAGTGTGTCAGTTTTAAGACTTTCCATTGAAAACACGTAATCCTAAAACTATGGTAAATGAGAATATAATGAAAAATGTCTTGCAATAAATTTACAAGTCAGTATAATAGATCATATTAATTCTTTTTCACTAGATGATCTACAGGTTAATGTTAAAATATCTAAACTAAAATTAATATAAAAATATTTAGAAGACTTATCCCCAGTATAATGTAATAAAGCTAGAATCAAAGAACAAAAAGACAAGTAAGTTTTGACGTTCCTGTTTAATTTAAAGCCTAGTGACCTGATAAAAATGGAAAATATATGAAACACAAAAGTACGTTTTTATCAAACTTAGTTTTTAAACATATATATACAATTTAAGACTAAAATACTGTAAAATTTATTAATTTGTATAACAATTACGGCTAGCGTATTCAAATTAAATTTAAATGTTATGCAATTCTCAATTTTAATTATGAAAACATGCAAGTGACGAGCATTGGCTGAAGAAGATTCAAGATTGTAAAAACCCATCAGGAACCTATCAGTAACAAAATATTATACTGACAAATAATTTAGTTCGAACATGAAAGAATTTTAATTTTCTGAAAATCTAAAATGTTTAGTCGCAGCAAACCGTTGTTATAGCTTTGCTTTGTTGGCATATATTAAATATCGTTATTACGTGTATAATGTAAATCAAATGTGAGTCATTAAATGGTATACAATAATATTGAAATAAAATTGACAAAAAATAAACAAAACACAACGTTGCACTGAAATGTCAACGAAGAAGGTTTCTAGAATTCAGATGGTGAAATAACTGCAAAGGAAGCAGTAAAGGTAGATTTATACCGATAATATTATTTCATGAAATATCTTAAATACTCAGAATTATCTAGGAACATTCATTGATCTGAGTAACGTATTAAAAGTAGGTCATTTTGTCTGGTGTAAATCTGGTGACGTTTTCAATGTGATATATAATTACAGTCAAAGAATCAGACGTAGAGTGTGCTGTATCACATACGAACAAATACATGTACAAATTAGTTTATTGAGATATAGACCAACGGCCTCTGACACATGGTATACAATAAAAACATATTCAATTATTTTATATTCATATGTATACATATGTACAAATTATAACTTAAGATATAGAAACTATAAAAAATTGCACCACTCATGTCCATACAAGTTCATCCACATTTTTTATTTACTTATTTAGAGTATTTTATGTTTTACGGTATGCATGCCATAGATACATGGCAGCAATTATAATAAGTATATTAGTACTACTGGACAACATTATATAAAGTTTGCTAATAGTTGGATTTATAACAATACGTTCCATTTATTCAGTCGGACAATTACCATTGAGATAAATTCTTAATTGAGGATTATGCAAACGATTGCCATAAATACCTTTATACAATAATAAAATACCAATAAAGAATTTCTTAATCACATACATGTATAGTAATATCCGTTGAGCTAGCTTTTTAACATGTCAAATAGAAGTTTTTAGAGACATTGCTATCATAAAACGTAAATAGAATATATAAAGTAACATGTTTATAAACCATTCCATCAGGAGAAATTAATGGACTCCTGATCTAATAAAATAAATGTAAACAATGTTACTAGCGCCAATAAAAGTGTATTATTGTAGTAATAAATGTTAAGTGCTTATAATGAAACTTTATGCGGCGTAAATGACTTGTTTTATAGAGAAATCCGTAAAGTAGACACTGTTTGTTACTTTCAAAAAGGAAACATAAATTCTTGTCGTCATGGTACGTTAATTCACGAACAGCATCCATGAGTTCTAACCTACCCTTCACAAAAAGGATAATATAATTGTAACTTTATCATTTTTTAAACGCACATTTTTACATGAAGTTGAATTCAATAGGGTTTACTATTGCAATATTATTTGCGACAAACCATTGTTAACAGTTAAATGATAAATATATATAAAAGAATCAATTGAAACATGAAATGTTCATGAAAACACAAGAAGCAGTGTTAAAAGTCAATGGACAAAACAACGATAATGGTAGGAAAGTCCTGACTGATGAAATATAATGAATACATTCCTGTTGCGGCATACAAGAAGCCGTTTATTTTTAATACAAGTATATATTCCTTCACTGATATATAAGAGTCTATTTTCAAATACGTCATACCAGAAGAAACTTAAACACAATAATTGTCATATTTTGAGGCTCAGATAAAGTAAACAATACAACAAAAAAGGGTGAACTAATAAATTAATATATGAACCATTCATTAAACAAGTAGAGAAATGATCCTTTACATCATAATTATAGATATACGGTGTATATAGTATACAATATAAAACCAGTAATAAAAATGATGAGCACCAAAATCAATCATATATTTCTATATTTGTTCAGTAGACGATGTACACATTGTTAAATCAACCCGGTCGGGACACAGCGGCGTTTTCTTTGATTTATGAGATTGTTTAACCAACGATATGAGATAACAATGTGATAAAAAATGAAATATGGTATACATGTATATAAACAAAGACATGAATATGAAGTATTGATAAGCACCATGATCATATATCATTTCTTTATGATACAATAGATAATATCATAATTTTCAGTGTCGTCAATAAGTTCTTAGACAAATGAAACCGTGGACAAATCATCATGCGCAATGCCAGTATTTCACTATTTTTAAAACTTAATCATGTAACACAGCTTAAATCATGTATTAGTTAATTAATAAAAACTGATTTTAAAGTATGCTAAGAAACTATCGTTAGAGGTAAATGTAAACTAGTGTATTCTAGTAATATTATGTTCACGAACGTTTTGGAGGGCACTTTATTGTTCCTGACAACTATAACATAAATCAAATAAAACATAAACACAGTTATATGTGACAGGAAGATACAACCAATACCTCATTCCAAGAAATATTTCATTACAGACCACCGAAATTGTATCACTTCTCCAATACTGATCAAACAATGTCATCAACGATATGAATTAGGAAATTTAAATAAATCATATGATAATAATAAAACATGACACGTTTACACAACTGAACAATAACCCACTGGAAATTCTTATAATTGACTATAACATTGATGAATGTGTTTCTTTTCATAAAAGTTCTTACAACATAAAATGTTTCATTGAATTGTCTCAGAATGACCGATGATAAGAAACAGTTTCGCGACAAGATATCCTCAAGATTTGTTATACTCTATGTGACATTGTACAATATCAAATTATTTTCCTATCAATACAACAGGAGATGCTAATTATACTGACTATTATTTACCCTTTGGGTACCATCTTGTCATCAAAAACAAGTTTGTAATCACCGGACGTTCCATGACAAATTAACTGCAATCCAGCGGTTTAGTAGTAAGAACTTTTCCTAAAAGATAAATTGATCACTAAGTGTGTATTATCGGTAAAATGAATCACTCCAGTACTCAGGGTTTGGATTTTATCAAATTATAATATTACGGGGCATTAATTACATCTCAACGACAAGTTACAGCTCATTTGTATAAACAATGTGTTTATAAATATAGTCTTAAAAGTCATAGTCATAAAGATTGTAAACATCATAACAATATGGCAGTTCAGTCAGTTAAAACATATTTTATTATCATATCAACAAACACAATTTATATTGTACTTGAGCTTTTTATAGTAAATGTTGGATGTAAAAATGACGTGTTTGAATGAGTTAAATGATGTACAGCGTCACACTATACACCTATTGTCAGACAGGTCCAAAATATATAGTACATTCACATGCATGACGTATTCCACAGATTGCAGGTTTGACCCATTTTTGTATTTTAGTTACTTCATTAATACATATTTACTTTAATAATTTAAAAATCTTGCTTATTGAAATGTTTCGTATAAGCACGTTTATCACAAGGACAAGGTTTATGAACTTACTAGTAATTGTTAAATTGTAGGAGCAGGCGTGGCTGAGTGGTAACCACATACGCTAAATAATACTAGTAAATAACCAGCTTTACGTTGGTTTAAATCAAATACAAAACCAATTTTGTTGTTTCCTTGAGCAAGAAACTTTGTCCTTCTAGCTCAGTACTGGATATTGAGAGGAATTAAGAGTGATTTATATAAGTTGCTTAACCGAGCTAAAAAGTATTAAACTAAACTCATAATTTTTTTATTGCTTAATTTAACTTGTTTAAATATCAGTACATAAAACTAATACCAATATGAACAGTGGCTCATAAGACTAATTCTTGTCGCACTTACCACTCAGTCAAAGTGATTTTAATTATATACCTAATAAAACCATCTAATCTATTTAATAACATATACAATCTATACAGTACGAATTCCATAATAATTACCATCAAATGAGCTAGGTAGTACTGCTGAATATCTAATTTGTTTCCTCATAAAAGAGACATTTCGACAATAACTAGGTCAAATGAAATAAAACTGTATATTGTATACAAAGAGAAAAATGATTAAAGTATAAAACTTAAAGTAAATGAAACAATAATTTCTCTAGAAACATCAGATCTCGAACGTTCTCAATAGAAACGTCAACTTTTGACAATGGATATATTGAAGCTGAAGAAATTATTAACTCCTTTTAACATACGTACTATGTACTTTGTATTTTTTGTCCTTTATTGTCGATATTCAAGACGAGTACGTACAATATTTAAAGCAAAAATCATTTGTATACAACTTAATTCATTTACTACTATTTTATGGCGAGTTGTAATTTCCGGTCAATACTTGCTCTAAATGATAAATCTTTCATTTAAACCAGATTTTATTGACATCAATTATTGACTTCCATAGTATGAACCTTTCTGATAAAACACATAATCCACTGAATGAGTCAAATACTCATACATTTTAGCATTTCTATATTGACGAAAGATATCATAGATGATCGTATTAACTTTGCTTTTCTGTAATGTCCTAAATAGGAATTCATATAAAATACAGAGAATAATTAGTCTTGGCAGCACTTCAGCAATGCCAGAAGCCACAGTGGTATACCTAAAGCTAATTTAAGTATAAGTACGTTTACCTGGCAATGTCAAATATATCCTCAGCCGCTTAAAGAGGAATTACAAAAGCATTCGAGGGAAAATGAGAATCGGTGAATCTTCTTATCTGAATTTCACGCCATTTGCCAAATATTTTATTAGGTACTTAAGTCACCAACTGTTACGGTAATCAAATTACACATTCTTGATAATGTAGTAAATACAACATAAAAAAGTAATAACATGGCATTTAAATATACAATAGCGTATGTATGTCACGTTATAGTCCTGACTAGAGCCGATGATTTTGATCATTTAAAGTCTAATGTGGTAAACTCTTGAAAGTATAAGACACAGCAAACAAGTCCTACTAATCCAGCCAGACTATTAAAAATTGAGATGAATCTTTATCTGGCAATTATGAGAAATATCGACAGAGCGCTATCTATAGCTATAGTTTGCTCAGACAGACAAATCAAACATTGTATATATATATAGAGGATATATATATATATATATATATATATATATATATATATATATATATATATATATATATATATATATATATATATATATATATATCCCCGTATCAGTAACAGTTGTAAACAAATGACCAATACATGAAGTTAACCAATTTTACAGAACCAATATCTTTTATACATGTTATCTTAATTTCCTCCACAAAGAGTTTTACCAATACAATAAAAATGACAAAAATATTAGGCGTTACATACATTGACAATTAATGTGCTATTGTAATAATAAACTAGTAATTGCTTGTAATGAAACGTTATGCGGAACACAAATTACTTCCTTTTACTTTAAGTAATAAGATAAGGATAAACAACCAAACATGACAGTGCCCTCAAAAAGTTCTTTAAAAACTGAATTATGAGAAAATGAGTATACGTACCGAAAGAAAGTAAACTGTAAAAAGTATGCATGTAAAAAGTTTTGTATATTATTTAAACAATTAATTTTGATTTTGTGTATTTGCTTTCTCCTACGTATAAACTGAATGATTTATCATAAAAACAGGATCTTGGATTCAAACGAAAACAATTACATTTCATCTTCAACGTCGTTTCGATCCCTCTGTAGGATTGTAAAAACCACAACGACATAGTATCAAAGATATTATGGACACATGTATTGCATGCTTTTTCGTGGCTAGATATAACGGTAGAATTGTAGTGTGTCACGTAGAATGGCTATAATAATTGAGGCCCTGCAATGAGTACATGAACCTAGTTCAAATGTAGCTCAATTAAATGTTGTCTGCTAAATTAATATTTTATCAATTTTTTAAAAAAATTGTGGAAATATTGTCTTAATGAAAAACAGTTTGGAACCAAGTGCCGCAAAAGCAATTTACTTACTCAATTTTGTCAGAGATATTCATAAATTTATATTTTATACAGTACTTGTAACATAATGAATAACTATGCATGGGCCTCAATTTATTTCACTAGCTAGCAAACACGAAAAAGTCATGAAACATGTAATACTTGAAATTTTCACCTCTATTATGATGTAACCACTATACTACAATTTTCTTTTGATGTTCAAGATTTATAAGTTGTGTCTTTAAATCTTTCTAAAATTATATATTGTGAGACATGTGCCTTTAATTGTATTTGTCTAATTTTCTTCTAAATCTAAATGTCCTGTAGACACTTCATGTAGCTATTAAAAGCGCACTTTCTATTTTGACAGAGTAATATACCGTAATTAGCATTTTTATCATCATACTGACTAGGTTCATTTCCTAATGATCGTGTTCTAGTACATATATTATCACAAATGCTTTTAAAAATATATTAAAGTGAAAGGTAATACTTAACAATTTCATGTAAATTTATTTCACCTAAATTTGATTTGACACACATTTTTCTAATATCCTAAACCATTATATCAACTTTCTTTCTCGAGAATTGATAATCAGTGTTGGCATACAATATTTGATATACTATTTCTGTCTAGTGCAACAAGGGAAATTAACCAAGGTTTATCTAGACAAAATATATCAGCTAGCACCAATCATAACTGAATAAAGCATTGAACTAGTTTTGATATATAACATAGTAATATAGACCTTGTGGAGCTACCTTAATACCTTAATTTTATGATGATTGATGTTCTTTCAGACTGAGCAGATTTTCCGGCTGATCTGAAGTACGTTTGTCATAATTTAGGAATAACAAAACACAAATACCTTGGAATGTTAATTTACAACAACGATGATGCTATTCCGTGATATTTAGAACGGAGTACTTCGGTTTGAAAGCTATTGTGTCGGATCTGCTTTGCTATAAGGCGTATGCCAATTGAAAATAAGATATCTGAGTTACTTGTATTACTTAGATGTTGATATCACGTTAACCAATGTTGAGACACCGGTTTGTTAAACATATGGAACGTGATAATTTGCCACTTTTTGGCCAATTTTATTGTTGTGTGTTGATAACCCCTGATACTTGATGAATAGTTATTGAAATTTAGGTAAGAAGTTTGGTTTAGCTTTAATACTTGACTCATACAAATGTCGCCTCCACATGACCAGGAAATCGTTAAACGATATCGGTGTATGCAAATCAATCAGTCACGTTAGTTTCTGTGGTTGAGTAGGTACAAACAATTTGACAAGTCAGGAGAAATTTATTGTTATAGTCAATAGAAACACCATCTTGAGTAAGGTGAAAACTGATAACTTATCATGTGCTATATAACAATGATTGAAAAGTACGATCCAACTTTCACTATTAGAAATTCATCAGATGTTTTAATGACATTTCTCTCGGGTATCAAAAATAAAAGAATTATGATGTTTCTATCTTTTAGAAATTAAGTCAATTCATAGCCTCTCATTTAGAAATAAAAGATATGAAGTGAGATTTTTACCATTTAAAAGCAC
This sequence comes from Mactra quadrangularis, assembly GCA_025267735.1. Classification (NCBI taxonomy): domain Eukaryota; kingdom Metazoa; phylum Mollusca; class Bivalvia; order Venerida; family Mactridae; genus Mactra; species Mactra quadrangularis. The sequence goes on along the minus strand of CM046299.1, from coordinate 52,337,126 downwards.
ATTTGGCATAAAAGTCATACCTGGAAATTAAATCAGACCATGCACTTTAAACTATGGCGATTATGAAAACAATAATTGCAATAGTAAGGATGAAGACAACGCATGCCATGTGGTCAGAATCGACAAGTCCGCTTAAATTTCTAACTGAATAATTTCACGTTTGTGTTAATTGAATTGTTAGGTTCATTTAACATACACACAATAACACATCAGTGACAAATATGTCATGGAGACGTAATATTTATATCCTTTCTTATCTTTGTGATGGTGGTCAGAAACGACTTTTTGCTTAAATTTCTAACTGAATAATTTCACGTTTGTGGTAATTGAATTGTAAAGTTCATTTAGCATACACACAATAACACATCAGAGACAAATATGTTATTGAGACGTAATTTTATGTCCTTTATTATTTATGTGATTGCACATACCACGACATGATCTGCTGCAGATGATTTAAAACCATTTAAGGAATTATGCTTCATTTAGAAAAGAATTTCCCCAGTTATTGCATATATAGAATGTGGCAAATGTCAAAGCGGCAGGTGATAAAATAAATGTTAGAGATGATATCCAATTTTTTTTACGAGTAGAGTGTAACCTACGTTTACCACAAATGCTCTTTATAGCAATTAGATTTGATATTGCAATAATACTTTTGCTAATCACGAGTCACACATTTAATTACAGCATAAATAAACAATGGGGTAATGATTACAATTCAATTCAGACTTCAAAGACTTATTTGTCAAAACTTAAAGATTAACAATGAAATAATAATGACAGAAATACATCACTTCTTCATTGTTGCATGTGTTTCAATAATCTGGATAATTTCTGATAAATGATTGAAAATGTTTATAAAAATTAGTTACTTTGATATGTTCATCATTTAAAACTGCAACAATTATGCACAATAATATCATATACATTTAAAGAACGCAAGCATTTAATAAATTTTATATTAAACTCAAGTCATATCAGATTTGATGCATTTACAATCGTTTTTGAAACACTTTATTACAAACTGTAAAGTAATAAAAAATTGTTTATACAACACAACACGCTCAATTACAGATCCAATGAAACTTGCTTGGCATGTGTTTAAGCATTTCAAGAAAGAATGGTATAGTTGATATCTTTATTGAGATTGAGGCAGTTACGATAACAAGTCTTTGCATTATTTTATAGATAAGTAAAATCACACATACGCGTTTATAGTAAGTGTCATTTATTATATATACGTTTGTTTCAAGTTATTAGCCATTGCATTGTTTCTGCGCAAAATCATCACACGCGTTATATGTGAGATGTGCAAGATAAGATTGCTGCAAGAAGCGTCTGAAATTTGTAAAGACGTTGATTCTATTTATACCAAGAGTTTTAGATATGTTTAGCATAGAGTTTGTACTTTAAATTAAGAACCATTGACACTGGTTAAGTGATGCTTATATCAATTTAGTGTTTACAGTTGTTGTATATTTGTCTTCATTTGTCAATTTATCCTATTGTATACGTGCACTACTCCATTTATTTCTGTTATGGTTTATATTTTGATTTATAATGTCTACATATTTAGAACTTGTTAACATATTGTTTGTTTGATCTTGTCTGTCCAATTTAATAATCAAGCAGACAATACAGTTTATACATGTATTTTTGTTTTACTAAGCAATAAATAAACGCCAAATGTGTCTTGATGTTTTTGTCATATAAATCTATTTCTGGTGAAAATCAAGACAGCCATGATATGTTAAGTCAAATCACATGCACATATTTCAACCATGTTTGTTATCATTTAATGGATTAATCCTTTCAAACACGTACATTGAACAAAATAACACCACCAACAAACATGGAGCAACAAGTCAATAAAGTTGATGTTGTAAAAATTAAACCATGTAACAAAGTCATAGTTATAAGTCAATGGTTTGAGATTATTTCACTTTTATGATGTATGGACGAGAAATTGACTAGAGTTGATACAGTTCGAGCGTCAATGGACAAAAAGGTTGACACAAAGTACATGATATTTTAGCTATTGGAGCTTGACATAGTGTTGTATATCACGAAATTGAATCTTATTTATTCGACCTAGATGCGGAAAATGTTGACAATCAAATATGGCTTGGGGAAACTAAAGAGTTTTAACGTACAATTCAGAACATTTTGACAGTTTCTTGTCAAAAACTATTGATGCAATTTGTTTGTTAAATTGTTGTTATTAGTTCATGCTTTAAAGACATAATGCTTTCCAGAAAAGTTTGTACTTAAAAACCACCACCAGTATATTTTAAACACCCACATTGTATCATGTCATAGTAAAACAAAACAAAAACTTAAATATGAAAAATTTGATAGATTATACAACCTCAACTGACGATTGTCGAATTACTAAAACTTTTATTTGTAATTTCTTACAAGAGTAACGACCATCTCGTGAGCCTAATTAGTATACTACATATATCACGTGAAAGCTATGGCTTTTCTTATTGACAAAATGATAGTTGTATTACTTTGGAAATGTTTGACATAAAGAACACGATCTTTAAGGTACTGGAGTTTGCTTTAGTGCTGTTAATCACGAAACTGAATCTGATTTATTCGACCTAGATAATGGATATCTTGGTAGTCAAAAATATTGAGGGGAAACCAAAGAAGTATTAAGGTACATCAGACAGCAGATTTAGTGTTTTATGCTGTAGAAGTTTTCTATGTCGCTAAGTTGCAGTATAGCCTTTAGCAAATGATTATGTCGTTCATATCTAAACTATACATTATTTATAAGTGGCTCTACGTGATACAGTTAATGGAAAGTGAACATCGACCCAGTTGTAATTGGGTTACTAAATAATATATAGCGAAACAATAATTTTAGCTGTTGCTGTAACTATTCCTCAAAGTACATTCATTTGTGTCTTAATTATGGGGAAAAGTTCTCAACAATTTCCTCACTTTGTTAATTATTGTCATTATAACTCTGTGTTTTATTAGTGAAGCAAAATACATAAATTAGAAAGGGATTGTTGAAAACAAGTCCAAACTGTTTGCTTTTATACTTACACAAAAATATTCAGTAAGTAAAATTAGCACTCATAGTATGAGGATGAATGTCACAAATTGTATAATTGATTAAAAGTTTTTGAAATAATGTTTTCTTACTAGTATGTTCATAACATTTAAGAAAGATAAGGGAAATGTGTGATGAGACAATTCACAGTATCTGGACACAAAAACAAAACAAAGAAGATAACGATGCATTCATTATGAAGTTACCTTATACTTTGTTGATTTAAGGTTTTTATAACTTTGTTCAGTTGTTGTAATGGCTTAGGTATATCGCTGTAGCAACATATTGTATATTTTATATCACTGAGGTCTGCAACATACTCACTGTTTCTGGAATGGCTGAATCTCTGGATTTAGCTGTTAGCCATTAACTAGTCCTATACTTACGTAAGTGATTGACATGTCCCTTCATGCTTTAATTGCAGTAATAGGAGGGAGAATAGTCGTAGAAATGTTTCATGATCAAGCACAACAAAAGATCAGTAGACTTGTGCACAAACAATAGAGCTAAAAGAACAGGTATTTGTAAATAATGTTGTAGTACGTGGAACTTGTTGACATGATATGGCCTTGCATTTTAACACACACACATACTTTTATAATCTTACAATCGCTGCCGAAGTGTAGAATAGGCGTGGTACTGATTTTCGTTATTATGATCTCTGAAAACGAGTACTTTACTCATTGCTTTCTTGTATATTATAAGAATGAGAAAGTGACATCAACATATAAATCTCATCATGCGGTTTCAGTATAAAATTACCTGCGCGATATGACCTTTTTGTGTTGGTGCGCCGTAAAACCCAAACAAACAAACAAATATAAAATTACTTTTATTTTCTTCTTTTAGTTTTTATGACGTTAATCGTACTGGCAAAATAAAATCTTCCACTTACAGCTCATTGTTAGCTTACGTATACATTTATGATCCATTTGTCTTTAGAATTTTAAGATATATGGTCCATATCAAACAGGCAGTCTAATAGATGTATCATTTATATCATAAAATATGACAGAACTCTTATAAATTTATCTATTCATTCTTATCAATTGACATATGGTGTAGAGCTGTTTTGTGAAATACAGAGAGTATACAATTTCTGCTTAACTTAAATATTCGTATACAAATACATGTACTCGCATTTTATAGTACAGAAACAAACTATTTTAGTTATGATCAAATCTGTATATCATACACATATATAATAAAAAAATAAATAAAGCACCAAGAATTGTCTGTTTGGTTACGATGTTATATCATTTCATAATTTTCATTTTTAGTTTTGATAATAGAACAGTTTGGAATAATCTTTTATGTACCACTCGTTTGTCATTTTGTCTTGATGTGTCTTTTACTATCTAGAATGTTCCATATTTGTATGTAAATACCACTGGTGGTAGGCTAAATATAACGTCATAATACATGTAGTCATTAAAGTCAAATTTTAAGTCATTTCATCACTTTGATTACTACATTTTGTGTGTTTTATATATTATCAAACAAAGATTTGGAAAAAATTAATTAACATTGAGCATTTAATATCGTTAGATTTTCAACAAGAATAAAATCAACCGTCGGATTCCCCATCTAGATCAAGGAATTGATGGATTTTCTACCAGGATCATTGAACAATTATACATACTCTAATTTAGGATTATACATTTTTCTGTTTGTAAGTTTCTATACAATCATGTAGTTTAATGAGTTTGTATATGTTCTTTATAGTTTGTTGCTGGTTTCTTTAATGTACGGCACATGCACAATATTCAAAAGCATTACGTAAATAGCAACAAATACTATCACCCAAAAGAGGAATATTTCTCCTATCGACATACGGGTGGAATCCTCCGAATTCCTAACGATTTCGCTTTCTCTGATTGAGCGATTTAAGTTTAACTTTAACTTTTTCCAAGTAGACATCACATGTTTAGGTGACTCTTGTCCAACGTAACTAGGGTTAATCAAGTGCTTTAAAAATTTTAAAGCAATATTATCAATTAGGGGACTATCATATCCAATATTATCGGTATAGCTAACCCACCGAATACGATTATGTTCTAGGGCTCCAACAATGTTGAAATGTTCTGCAATCTCTTTTTCTGTCTTTTCAAAATCTTCCATAGACATGTGGCTTTTGACATAATTACTTTGGAATGGTGAACCAATGACCAAGTCATACTTGGTTATAACAATAAAAACATCTTGGGTATCTGAAATAAGAGAGAATATATTTTACTGTTTACCCAAAGAGAGCATTGTTCTTAGTTATATGTGTCAATTTTTATAACGGCAAATAGCATTCAAAACAATCGTAATCACAGGCGAATCCAATAGAGGGGGTGACGCTCTCTGCCTAAAATTGCTAAAAGAATCTTTTTTCGACATGAAATGTGATTTTTTAGGAATATATAAAATTATGTAAATGTCAAATACATTTCGAGCGCTTTGCGTGCAATTAGTTTAAGAATACAGTAGTGTTTGTAATCCAAAAACAACTCCTTCTCATTTTTTTGTAAGATTTTTACATGCTCAACCAGCTGTTAGACAATTATTTGATACATCCTGATAATTTTGTATACCCTTGGAACAGATGGTTGAGGTTCTGGAATGAACCTATATCCCAATGAGATTACTCAACCTCAGGAGTAACTTCTTGGGAACTCTTCCCCTAAATCCCTGACCAGGACACTGCCCTAGAACCATCGGAAGCACTCACTTCCTCTTAGATCCAGGTCTGATGTTCATTTTACGCCCCAAACAAAAACTCCTGTGTTTGCCAGCGGTTATAGGAGATCGCCATTGACAAAGGATAATGTAACATTTCTTTAACATTTCACCAAGTATAAATTGTTGAAAATTTCGATCATGAAATACTATATATATAATTATGTAAAATTAAAAAAAATGTTTTAAAACTCTAGAAAAACTATTGTCTTTTTAGAGTTAGCACTGTACATATGCTTACATAGTGGAACTCCAGTCTTGCCATCAGTTTTCTTCAATACTGTTTGCAAACACTTGATCAAATTATGTGGAACGGCATCGTGACAACCCTGAACAAATACCACCTTATTTACCTTCCAAGCTGGGTTAGGTTTAATTGTATCCTTCAATGTTCCAACACCATGGTCTCCTTGCATTTCTACTAGTGTTTCGATACTAGTATCAGGTTGAACATAACCTTCAGATTGAAAGATCAAGGAATTGTATATATTTTATAAGCTTTACTAGATCAACATCTTAAGTACTCTAAATTGTAAATATTTTATTGGATTTTGAAGGGAGATATTTAAAAGAGCTTAAACTGATTTATTTCATTTATTCGACGCACTTGTTCTGTTAGATAGTGTATTAGTATCATCTTTAAAACACAAAACTTATGTCAATAGGCATAAGCAAAAAAATAATAATTATGAACGAGACGAAAAATGAATTAATACATGTACTAATGTATTCATACAATCAGACAATAACCGTCCTTGAAGTCTGAATCAATATTATAATTCATAAGTTAGTCTTAGATGACAAATATGGTTTAGAAATCACGAATTGCCTCTAAACAATTAACAATCAAATAAAAATGTTAATGCAGATATTATCAATTTTTTACTACATAAATGAAGCTGTGAATTCATTTTATTTACTGCCAGGACAAAACATAATATGTTTGCTCTCATTAAAAAGTATCTACCTCTTTCCATTGAAAGTTTACGATCCACAAATCTTGATTTATAAAATGATTTTTGATGCAAACTCAGTACTTCTAATAATAATTATGTTTTCAATAATTGAATAAATTTCTTAATATTGAGCAATGTCGATTCTTTAACCGTTATGAAGTGAGAAAGCTGTCAAAGGATATGTAGTCAATACAAAAGGTTTAATAGATATTAAACATTGAAAGCTACCTCCAATTAAAAGTTCAAGTATTTCTTGCATTTCTTCTGTGTTAGTATCTCCTTGACCGGCAACATCAATTAGAGTAGGGAGTTTTGCTTCCAACAATGTTTGAATCAGATATTTATGGACCTCATTTCTAATTGACTTGGTGTCCTCTTCTCTTACACCGCAATTTTCATATCTAAACGTGATAAAAAGTAATGTTATTTAATACATAGTATAGAGTATAATACGCTGTTAAGTGAATGTTAACAATGTAAACCACAGACAAAATCAAATAGATGGTAACGAATTATTAAACCATTTAGCATACCTTTTTAAAGTGAGTGTCTTTGAAATTGTTTCACCCATTCCCATGTCTGCTCGTTGTATATAACTACCAGCTAGAACTTTGATTACTGTATTAACAACACCACTTTTTCCACCACCACTCATACCAATTAGCAATACATTTTCAATATTTGTACGATCTTTACGACGGCATAGTGTAACTATATCCTTAAGTAATTCAGTATTTTCTTCTTCCACTTTACCTGAATATTGACATATTTCTACACTTTTGTATAAGGGCTAGTTAAAAAGGTTCTATCAATATAATTTAATACGGATAAAGAATGATAACATATTTTATGGTTTGTTCATTTTATAACCTTAGAATACAAAAAAAATACTTTTTGATTTTTTTCAATCGATATTTGGAGCAGGCTCTTACTTCGTTTATTGCAAATTCAACAAATTATGCTATGAAAGAAAACGACCCTTAAATTACATGTATTCAAAGTAGATGGCAAATAATGAAGTGTTTATACAGCCTGGTGGTTAAATCCCATATCCGTTAATTTATTCATTTAAACAAATTTATACTGCTTCCAATGGTTCTGTTTTATTTACATTGAGTATACATTTAAAATTTTTAATAAACGTAATCCGTATATACAAGCGGATATTATGTCGATGTTTAAAATATACATAAAACAATAATAGCCAAATGTGTAATCGAAATTAAAAAAAAAACTAGCCATTACTTGCAAGAGGTTTCCGGTTCAATGTAAACTTTCTGTTACAAGATTCTTTATTGATCCCGGGGATGACCATACGCTTTAAAAAAGTTAAAGCAATATTATCTATAAGTGGACTATCATATCCAATATTATCTGTATAGCTAACCCATCTGATACGATTGTGTTCCAGGGCCCCAACAATGTTGAAATGTTCTGCAATCTCCTTTTCTTTCTTTTCTAAATCTTCCATAGACATGTGGCTTTCGGCAGAATCCCCTTGAAATGGTGAACCAATAACCAAGTCATACTTTGTGATAACAATAAACACATCTTGGGTATCTGAAATCAGAGAGAATATATTTTATTTTTATCCAAAGAATGCATTGTTCATAGTTAAATGTGTAATTTGTCATAACAAAAAAATATATATCACTCATTCCTAACACGAGATATATATATATATATATTTACAATCGAACAAATACCGTCCTACATGTACATGGGTAAGGGTTAAGCTTATAGTATTTGATATTAAATGCTCGAAATTGTATTAGATCGCTTTGTACTTCGCTTATTTGTCATTACTTATCAGGGGTGTAACAATACGGTAAAAACCGTATTGCAATATATTGCAATATTCAAAACCCGTATTGCAATATATTGCAATATATATTGTTTTCTAGTAAATATGCGAAGCATAAATAAATATCCATGCATTGCATTTGTAACACGCATAAATTAAATGAGCTCTTGTCAAAATATTTGGATGACTTGTGTTAAATGGATTATTTTTTAGAAAATGAACATTTTGAAACGAAGTTTGGAAGAGAATAATTATCTCATTCTGTGAAATGTTTTTCGTTTTAAAGCATTATAAGATTATATCAAGTTTTCAACACATTTTACATTCATTTAAATCTTTGAATTTCAGACTCTGATACAAACAATCAGTACGGCTTACAACTACAAAAACCGGTGCATGAAAAAACGAATCGGTTGAATTGTATTACTGAAAACCCAACATTTTTACATATTGATGTAATGACGTCTCTGATAAAAAGTGTATACAGCTTAATTAACTAATAATATCGTTAGACAAATTCAGATAATTAAAACAATAACAATAATCGTAAAATTAAAATGCCTTTATAAAGACCAGACTGTTTATTCCTATTTTACAATCAATAATGTATGAATACATTAAAGAACAATACTTTCTACTGTGTTTCATAGAATAATGGAATCTATCAGTGGAATCTGATGTCGTTGTCAGATGTTGCTACTACGACCTGAGAACATTCAAGACCAGCCGCTCAATCTATATAAAATCTCTAAAGCTATCTTTATTTGGCATGGAATAAATCAGTACAAAATAATAGGCTCACTACTTGATCAACCCGTATATGTTTTTTTTTTCTTTTTAACTAGCAAATATCACTAAACTTCTTATTTTTGTACAAACGCCATTGGAGCACTAAATCTACTTTGACTTTTTCAAACGCAAACAAATTAAGAGCCCTCAGCGCTTTAATTTATAGTATTCATTTATCTAAGATTAAATATAGTTTTTAGTCGTTCTTATGAATGTGAAATTTGACAATGAAAATTTGTTTGTGTTGGTAAAAAGGTTAATTATGTTACTATAGTAACTATAGTAACTATGTAGTATTTTCTTGTATGTTAATATATATATGTACATGTCAATGAGACGCAAGGATTAATATACTTACACAATGAAACTCCAGTCTCGTCATCAGTTTTCTTCAATACTGTTTGCAAACACTTGATCAAATTATATGGAACGGCATCGTGACAACCCTGAACAAATACCACTTTAGTTACCTTCCAAGCTGGGTTAGATTCTTCATTTACAATTCTGTCAAAAACCTCTTTTTTTATAAGTGCATCAATACTGGTACCAGGGTTTACATAACCTAAATGAACAGTTTTTTGACATAATATGTTTTAAAACCTTCAGGTAACACTTTTCTACTTATTTAGTCGGTTAATTGTCAAACTTACGCAGGGTGTCCCAGTAAATCGTGGTATCTGTTTGTTACGAAAAAATTACGCATAACTTAAGCTCCAACTTTTTACTACCATCAAATGCATGTGTTGTGAGTAAGTATGTTAAATTTTTAGACAGTTAATTAAAAAATAAAAGTTTTGCTTCAATTTATTAGACACTAGGTATGACAACGCGGCGCAAGTCAACGTCATATTAAGAAGTCAGGTCTATGAAATCATTTTATGCACTCTTCAAGTTCGCCTTGATGTGAACAGTGGCATATACAGGCGATGTATTTACTTCATATTTATTTTAACAAATTTGTGTTGTCTTACTTTTGTTACAAAATTATTACATCAGTCTCAAAATATTAGTATGGTCAATGATATAATGTTTCACGGTTAAGTATTCAACTTAATTTTGAATAACACTTTCAGTAGTTTTTGGTACGATAAATTCATTGGATATATTACACAATGAATAACTACTCTACCATATGTAGTATGCACAAGGTATACTTAATGATTCCTTCCGTCTATCTATTTGTTTGAATTCCAATTTATACCCACCCATGTGCCAGGCTGATTATGAAACTGAGTTTCAATTACATAGACGGACTCTTGTCCTGACGTCACCTAATCTCGTGGATGTTACATTTTTGTGTTTCAGTGCAAACGCGTATTGCACTCTTGTTTACGTATTTTATTATCTGCGATTTGGTGTGATAATATACTGATAATTTCTCCTAATGTCTATGTATAAATAAAATCGATTGAAAATTTAAGTTTATTTTTTTTATTTTCACTTGAACTCAGTATGAGCTAATATACAAGTGTAAAAGTGGTTTCGCACATACCTTGTATTAGTTAAACATTAAAATGACGCCTTTTATGCATACATACCTATAGGTCAAATGCCTAATTTGTATAAAAATATGACTAACAAACAATTTGATTTGTTAAACAATTGTTAAACAATTTTAATCTTGTAAATTATGGTCATCATGTGACGTAAGGAAAGAAAGTTATGGACAAAGTACACGATTTACTGGGACACCCCTCGTACATGACAAAATTTGTACTTTCGAAACGTCAACATTTGTTGAGCGATTGAATAACAAACCGAGAAATTCTCCTAAATAGTAAAATGGTAGAAAAATTCTCCTTAATAGTAAAATGGTAGAAAAATAATTGATATTCCAGAGTACATGCAAAGTGACATCCAAGATTTCTTTCACAAAATACAGTACTTATTTTGGACAAACTTATTCACGTTTACCCTTACAAAAAACAAAAGTCAGCTGAACAAATTCCAAAATAAGCGTTAATAAGTTTAATAAGAATTCAAACTATGTTACATGAATAAACTAGTGGTATGTATGGTCAAATTTTCTTTGAAGTTCATTCGTAGAAGAGCTGAAAGAAGTCACTGTAAAGTAGTGCAGTTCTGCTTCTATTTGACACCATTCTTGAGTTTTGGAGTCATTTAATTCAAGCTATAAGTATAAAATGACTGAATTACCTCCAATTATATTTTCAAGCAGGTATTGTAATTCGTTTGTGTCGTTATCGCCTTGTCCAGCAAAATCAATTATTGTCGGAAGTCTTTTCCTTTCTAACAATGTAGTTATCAAATCTCGATGTTGCGCGTCTTCATTTTCTTCAATATCCACATGTCTGACTCCACAGTTTTCGTATCTAAGCAATAACAATACAAACACATCAGTGCATTATAAAGAATTATAACTTATTTAATATACAAATGTAAATTTTCCGATTAATTTGTATATTCAATTTAGATGCATAGTTAGTTTAATATTTATCACCATAATTATGCATGAGTTAAAAGTCATACCTTGTCAAAGTACGAGTTTTTGAGGTCGTATTTCCATTTCCAACTTGAGCTCTGGGGATATATGTACCAGTAAGAGCTTTGATAATTGTATTCACAATAGCACTTTTGCCGGCACCAGTCATTCCAATGAGCAGTATATTTTCAACATTGTTGCGAGTTCCATGAAGACATGTTCTTGCAATGCTTTTAAGCAAGTTTGTATTTTCCGTTTTAGTTTTTTCTTCTGCCTCTGTCATTTCCATTGATAAATCTGAAAATCGATAACGAATATATTTTATCTAACAAGGAAATGCCTTCAAGAAGTAGTACTATCACTAACGTTGATGTACATTATAAATAACATGTATGTAACATGCATTGCCCTTGCAAATCATTGGACTAACCCTGTCTTAGGATAAATAGATTCAGATTACCCCATACAAATGATACAAGGACTCATATGCATTGTGTATAAACGCCGGCGTATTGGTAAATAAAATTTCTGAAAGCACTGATTTTAGGATATACTGACTCTCACAAATTTGTATTTGGGTAACCGTTATGCTAAAAACAAAATAAATCATATTGAACTGTGTTCAAAATTCAAAAACGTTTTACAACTTTAAATTGTTCCAATCTTTGTTCAGCATCATTTGTGGTTTTGTTATCTCGGGTTTAAAAAAGATAAAAGTTAAAATTGGTGTAAAACTTTCTAGTGAGACTGAGAGCTTAAACAACACAAATATTATGCATGAGTAACAAAGTATGTTTCTTGATGAAGACATTTTGTAAAATGTAAACATATAACGCCTTGACAAGATACGAGCCTGCACACTGATGAGTGTGACAATTACGATGGTATGTTTTACTTGAATGAATCCGCTTATCCGTTTGTGAAGTACACAGTGGTATTTTTTATGAATGGCAAATAACGTTATTGACAGATCAGATTTTGTGCACCCTGATAAGTGGGACAGTTATGTAGTATATTTTCACTTAAATGAAACTTTAAGCCTTTTAGTACTATTTCTGGGTCTTAACACGTTTATAAAGTACACAGTGGTAATTTTTAATGCATGGTAAGTAAAGTTACTGATAGATCAGCTTTTTGTGTATATATTTTTATTGCAACACAACAGCATAATAATAAACGTGTTATTTTCTATTTAAACAGTACATGTCTTCAATGAATCACTAGAAAGTATTGAAACTTTTCTACATAAAAGAAAATTTACATGAAATGCATAGCATTTATATGAAAATTAATCTTTCTAAAGGATCTTAATATAAACATCAGTTCAATATTTAAGTTTTTTTATAATGGGTTTTTATTCACAATACTTAACTGTATACATTTCTATATATAACTAAATAATCAATGAGATGTCAATTAATCATTTGTTCAAACATACTTACTATTTTACAGTATAATAGTCCTTTCAAAATTCTACCTGCGGCTTCGATTTCAATATAAATATTTTAAACATTAAATTACATGACATATTTTGATTAGAAATTTTATTGAATTATAAATGACATTTAAATTAACTATACATTAAAAAAGATTTTACATATGATTATACTAACCTCGAAATTAACAACACTAGTTTTATGTATACTCGATGCACCTAGTATATGACCACGCTTCTAGCAATGGTTACTCTCCTCTTTTATCAACCCAAAATTGTTTGATATATATTTATCAATCTACATAATCTTAATTAAAAAAAAATTATTTAGATTTTAACAATAACGTGAACAAACAACTTTCATATCTGTTATGTGCATATATGTCACACTATCATATTTTGGTTGTTTTTAAAGCCACTACATGTAGATAACGGTATATATCAGTATAAAATGTATATATGTCGAGGTGAAAGTGAGGTTATTAATAGCTGAATATCAGGCCAGGTCATATTTGTATATAATACATTATATCAATCGTTATCAAGAAATAACTCAATTGTTTATAATAATATCGTTGATATTGCAACTAACTGGTTAACCTTTTTCATAAAAAATGCTCTTCATATTTAGGATGTGTTCTAAAACACAGGTAAACTAAGCTGATATTGGTTATATGTGTTAAAATGAAGATTTATCTTAATATTAGAAATAGGCAACAAGAGATCGGCTGAAAACAAAAATGACGTGCATAATTACCTTATTGGTAATATTTGAAGATCATGTGACTTAATACCCTGAATATATAGTATGAGCTGTAGACGATTGGAAGAAATGAGCAAATATGTGTATAAAAGAAGATTTTAAAATGACATTTAACTATGTTTAACTATTATTAATAGAAGTAGTCAATTAGTCGTGACAAATAAATTGATTAAGAGATTAGTATAAAACTACATAATAACAGGTCTTGTTCTTTTAATTTGAAGTTCAATGAAAGTGAATTAAAGTATATTTTCTTCCATATCATCAATATGATTAAAAGTCAAGTAATTGGGATAAATTATACTATCACTGTATTGGGCTGATTATTTGAAATCTCTCAGAGTCAAACTCACAATATTGTATCAAAATATCAGTGAAACAAATACACGAAGCTTTACAGTCTAATTTCACACATCATCAGAAGAAACTTTTGAAACAATTGAATGTATGAAATGAAGACCATGAAGTTTAAAAAGTCAAAATGTTATTATCATTTGGCATGATTATCTTGACCATGATGGTTAAATTTGCTGATAGGTAAATAAGGAGGTATTGAAAAGAAGCCCACTGAATTAAAAAAAACCTTATTGGTGTTTCACAAGAAACACGAACTTTGTTTAGAATGCAATGGATAGATTTTGTGAACTGTTCTTTTCGTGAAAATAATGATAATACAAAATTAATGATTGGTTAGAGTTAGAAGGTGACAAGTTCAAGATTACTACGAACTTGTAAAATGTAGTTCTTCGATATTATTGATGACTAAAGAGATGTCCTATTGTATTGCACGCATCTAGACAGTGGTACAGCACCCGGAAAACTAACTATGGAGTCTGTAGTTTCAGTGTAAAGCAACCTCACACTTTGTAAATATTTGCCTTTACAACTTTGTTAGTTTAATGTTAGTGAAACTTGTTACATGCGTTGACATAAATGGCCTGGATGATATACTAGATTGGTTATTGAAAACAAGTTCTTTACTCACTGTTTGCTTTTATACTATTGAAATGAAATAGTTTATACATGGATAGTGATATAAACGCACAAAATATAAATCTTATTGTGTAGTTTGAATATTAGATAACATGTGTTTATAATATTTAAGTTTTTTTGAAGACGTCATGGGCAAAATAGAATAGTCTATGGTATTTAGAATTCAGTTATGATTACAAAATTTAATATACTCGTATATGAAGAATGTCTACTTGTAAGTATAATTGCTTTGTCTTTGGTATCATGAAAAATAGCATAACTCTTATCAGTTATTTCAAATCGAAACGTAGTTTGTACCTGTTTTGTCATTCGCATTTCAATAATCTGTTTCACTAATACTTTCATATACACACAGATCTTTTTGTCATATGTTCTGCATATTGTCTGTGTTTACTTTTTAGCTTAGTTAGTGATTTTACGAATCAAACTTGTGTTTCATGAACCTTGTTTTCCTGTAATTGATGTCTACATACTTGTATAAGCTTATTTTTGTATTACTTAAACTTTCGTAACATTTCCATGCACATTTTCTGCATGTTTAGTTCTATGTGTAAAGTTTGTGATTTTATACAAGTAAATGACTTTGCCTTTTCAACTTTTTGAGATTTGGGTTTCTTTGTGACAAAATTATTCAAATATTTTATATTTATTATAATAACTTTAAGTATTTTGTCATTAGGAAATCATTATTTTATTTTTAAAGAAGCAATAGTCAAGTGATAGGACGCGCGTTAGAGATCGTAAGGTCATGTGTTCAAATCTCTCAAGGTCACTGATACATCCCTATGTAAGAGTTATACTTCACTATACCCAGATGTAGATGGGTACCTGCGAGGGTGATAATTCCGTTGCACCAATTTGTTGACTGCAGAGCGGAGTTTAAGACTCCACAATAACATTGATATATAGATAGATACTCGATGACTAGTAGTAATATCTGTAAAATTCGGGTTAACCTGCGCAAGTAAGAAAATTAGACACTAAAATGACATTACTACTAACTCTACTTTACTTTACTTAACACGTGATCTAATTGTAGCGTGCTTGTCTCATATGGAGCTTGAAAACATTCTAAATATGAAGAAAACTTTTCGAAATAATTTGATCTGTGTTTGAATTGCAATCAAAATGAGAATTGTTAATGCATATCTGGAAAACGTGAAGTAAATCCTTCGCTTATTTTGTATATAGCAATCTATATCAGGTTCAAATCATGATTTATCTTAGACCGATTTCGGCTTGCCGACATACAGCTATCATCCAGGTGTCCGGGTACTTAAAGTGATTTATTTACCCCTGTATTTGATAGTAGAAGTTTATATGTCCTTGGCAATCTGTGCACTTGCACGTGCAAGTTTAATGACAGAATTTATTTTCAAGTTATTTTTCCCTGTATGGCAAATCGATAACCTAAGTACAACTAAAGTTATATATTATTATATATACATACATACAGTTGGAAGAAATAATCGATTATGTCCTCTTTATTGACGTTAATATTTCTTTCCTAAAAGATTTAGATCGATAACTAGATACATAACTCCTGTTATGTTATTCGTAACCAATAACCACTGTGGATAGCTTGTACAAGGTAAAGTGCATCGAATAAACAAACAAAGATCTGGTTTTTTTCACGGTAAGTCTAAGTTAATGTGTTTTTATTTTAATAGTAGTTTGAATTAGACTGATAATGGACAATATAAATTTAATGAGAACATTTTCACATACTATAATAAGAGATTGTCAATGATTCTTTCTTTAATTCAAACTATTAACATGTTATTCAATGTTTCCAATAGTGATATTGAAATCAAAACCGAAAGTAGACATTTGAAGGGTATTGCTCAATAGATGAGTTTCGACCAAAATGAATAAGATCGAGTTATGTGGGTGATTTAGAAAATACAAATGTATTCTAAAATATTACAGTAAATATTGTTCTTATTTAACGTAACACTGTATGCCCTGGGTTTATACATCAATAGCTTTCGTTTAAAGACACAACTTATAAATCAGGGACATCAAAGGAAAATTGTAGTATACTGGTTACATGATAATAGTAGAGAAAATTTCAAAAATTACTTGTTTCATGACTTTTTCGTGTTTGTTAGCAAGTGACATATATAGGCCCATGCATAGGTATATTGATAATGTTACCAGTACTGTATTGATGAGTATCTCTGACAAAATTGAGTAAGTAAATTGTTTTTACGGCGTCTAGTTACAAACTGTTTGTCGTTCAGACAATATTTCTACCATTTAAAAAATGCATAAAATATTAAATTTAAATTTAAACATGTAATTGAGCAGAAGACAATTATCTTCGTAGCTGATCAAAGGTTAGACATGTGTAATAAATGGAGAAATATTTTTCTATCACAATACCATTTACATTTGTAAAAATGGATTTCAACCAATTTTTCACAGAAGTATTACTAGTATCTCCAAATGCCTTAGTGTACCAAATCCTATTTATCGTCCATATATGGGTCACATATGGTGGTATATACCACTCGGGAAAACAGAACAGTTAAGCCCGACTTTTCAAAAAGAATGAGAGCTTATAACAGTTATTCAGTTGTCGGCATCCGATGTCTCGTTAATTGTGTTGCCAGACTTTAATCACTTCAGTTGTATGAAAGATTTTAACTCAAAACAACAAATAATGTAGCCCATTAGAGACATGTTAGTTTTTTGCTGTTCGATACAAAGATTCATTTATGTAAACGATACATTTGAACTGGGTTCATGCACTCATTGCAGAGCCTCAAGGATTAAATCCATTCACAGTGACATACTAAAATTCTACCGTTATAACTAGCTACGAAAAAGCATGCAAAACAAGTGTCAATATTTACGATAAGTTGTGTCTTTACGGCAATTACTATCTTGTCGAAGCGAAACAAGTATATCGAACCAGTTTAACAAGTTTGTAACATAGACAATGATTGTTAATGTCAAAAGATTGCCGTAACTTTTATTAGACAGACTATTTTATGTTGTCTATGAATGTGACCTTATAAAGGGACTACAAATACAGAACCTGTCTCCTGATTATTGTAAATTTATCATTCTTTCTGCTTCCAGAATATTAGAGTAAGAATTACAATGGCTGAAAATTTCGATGCACAGACTATAGAAACTGTGGAGCCAGATGTAGCAGTACATCTACAAGGCGATGTAGACACAGTTGGAACTGATGACTGTCTGCCTAGAAATTGGCAAATAGATATCAAAACACTGACTGGTTGCATGCTTGAAGTTTATAAGAATAAACTGTGGACTGACATCACCATCTATTGTGGGACGAACCAAGACCAACCTCTCAAAGCGCATAAGATAATACTAGCTGCTAGAAGTCCAGTATTTGAGGCAATGCTGTTTGGACCATGTAATGAAGAGAAAAACGAATACACATTTCAAGATACCAATACTCAAACGTTTGATCATTTGCTCAGGTAAGAAATCATGATGATATAATCCAATTTATCGAGATCCAAAACTACAGAAAAACAAAGTATGATTTTAACATAAACTAGTATTTTTATGCATTATAAAGTGAAAGTAGATACAAACCGAAAATGATCTTTGAGTTTATTATGAATATAGGTTTTGATGGCAAAATATATATAAAATAATCCTATGTAAAGAATCTAAACATAAAATCAAACTTTAGTAATACGAAGCATTCGTAAAGGGTCTCTCCTTTTTTATGATCATTTTTCTAGTACATGTTATAATGAAGTTCATGGAGATTTCTCGAATTTGTTTTCAGGTATCTGTATAACGATGATGCTGACCTTGGTAACATTGAAGAGGCTATAGACCTTGTTCAGACTGCACACATATATCAGGTAACTAGTCTTGTTGATTTGTGTGTCCAATACTTGCAAGCCAAGATTACAGCAGATAATTCTTGCAAGATACTTGATGTCGCCATCATGTATGATAAAACAGATCTTAGAGACGCATGTTGTAGTTTTATAGACAGGAACGCCAAGGCAGTTTTGCAGTCTGAAGAATTTTTAAACATTTCTTCTGAAGGACTCAAGTACATTCTTAAGGGTGACACATTTTGGACAGAAGAGGACGACATTTTTCATCGAGTAGAAGACTGGGCTAGACGTAGACTGAACGAAACAGGAAAAGAAGAAAATGGGCAAAATATTCGAAGTGTAATTGGGGATGTACTGTACCACGTTCGTCTGCCAACTTTACCAATGAAAGATATAATAAGATCCATTAAGGGAAAAGGTTACTTTACTACCACTGAGCTAGAACATATAATTGATTGTCAAGTAGGGAACCAACCTCGATTGAGTTTCATGTCAAATAATCCTCGTATAAATCCTACAACCAGGATTGATCTGGATCGGAAGACTTTTGGTTTTAACAATATTATGAAAAGCGCAAACATTTATCAGAAATTACTGGTTCATGCTAAGAGATCTGTACATCTAACGTCTATTGCTTTACCCCGAATAGATTTATTGTTAAAAGGTCAGCCGTCAGAAAATGATATTGTTGTCTGTCCTCTCTCTCCGCTGTCTGAATTTATGTCTAGTACTCCTCAATTTGATAGCAGACAAGCAGCTGCTGTAAAAGTTGAAGAACCAGAAAGGAATTCGGTGCCAGAGAGTCTACATTTAGCATTACAAGTTATAATACAAGTGGATATGATCGATTATAAAGAAAATTTCGTGGTAGAACAGAAGTCGGATTTCACAGAGCTGATGTTGAGTGAACCATTGATGCTAGAGAAACAAAAAAAGCCTTACCAACTAGAAATTGAAATTAAACCTGCTATCGCCTGTGATAGAATTATGCTGATAAGTAAATGCGGAATTATTGACAAGAAGTCCGCTGAATGGGGAAGTAAGAATTACATCTCAGTTTCACAAGAAACAGAGTCTATGTTTGGAATACAATGGATTGATTTTGTGAACTGTTCCTTTCGTGAGAATTATGATTGCACAAATGATTGGTCAGAATTAGAGGAAACAAGTAGAAGATTACAACCGTTTCAGCCGTCTTATCAATGGTAGGTATGTAAAGTATTGATGACTAAAGAGATGTCTAATTATCAAATAACTTGAAACATATGTGACCCTAGTGATATGGTTTAATCTAGGTTTGTTAAGGTAACTGATGACAACTGGAATACCAATTCCGTTTGAACTTTATGAGAACTCAATTTCTTACTATTTTGGACACAATTATTGAAGACTTCAATGGTAAAAATCGGAGGCGATCGCTAGATCTGAAGTCAATTATTTTACCCTAATACTGTTCACAGTAACGCTGAAAAAGAAAAGAAACCATCGTAAACCGTTTGACTTACTCGATCATGTGTCACACTCAATTTCAAATTTTAGAGTGCATCTAATTTTGAAATTTTGTAAATGACAGAATAAAGATATTGCATGTGTCTCTTGATCTAGAATGACATAAATGTGACAAAATGTATAGCGCTTCTGATTTTCACAAAGTTCAAACATTTTTAATCACATCATGGCGGTCATCTGTCATATGCGCAGACCATGAACTAAATTTCTAAGAAGCAATTTCATGTAACTCACATCTTTATTCGACAAATGCAATTGTAGCATTGCTTTGAACCTATTATTAATTTTAGTGACATTCATTCATTTGCTGGTTCAGATAGACCTACCAGCCATTTACATGATAACAACATTTAGACGCATTAAAAACGTAGACTTCATCTTCTATATTCAAATATCTAATGTTACGTATCATAATGGATGAAATTCAAGTTTTCAAGTTTCAAGTTCAAGAAATTAGATTGTTAGTCAACGACTGTAATACTGTGTGTCTTTGTTTCACTGATCTTTGGTTAGATGGCAGAGCGTATGACTTGAAGATTTGAATTGATTTTTACAAATACAGTGTTTTAATTATAATTCTGAATGTTTTGACTTTGAATCTTGGTGATCTTTTGTATAATAATGTAATTGAATCAAATAAGATTGAACTATTTCTTCAAATGACTAAACCTAATATATGTAGCTGTTTATAAATACTAACCTCTAAACTAATTGATTTATCATGATTTATTGATAAATGTATGCTTGGTTAATATGTGTTTTATTTGAAAATAATGGATTATAGTTGGTTGGCTTAATATAAACGATTTGAAATCAATCAGTCATATTTTAGATAAATAGTTTTGAAATATTTTTGTGGATAACTTTTATTGAATTTTATTGCAGTTTAATCTAAGTGCACTTCTTGTATCATTTGTCTTGTGTAAGTATCTCATGAACATTTCTCAGAATGGTGTTTTAAATAATGAACATGCTTTTGTGTTCTAGACAAGAAAAGCAACACAATATGCTATCTAAAAGCCAAAAAAAAAAACACACCAAAATAGGATTACTCCAAAAACATCCTTATTTAATTATCATTGGCTTACCAATTGTACTTTAAGTAATGATAAGAAATAAAGCTTTTTAAACTTTCCATAAATATTACTCTGATGAAACTGCCGATAAGATTAAATAATTTCCAAATGCTACTCACTATCCAATAAGTTCAGCTAAAAGTGAAATTACAAGAAATATATTATTGACACTCAATAATCTCATGGAAAGGTATTGTAAATCTCGGAAATCCTTTTAAGAAAAGCCACAAATATACTTCACACAGTTTTGCCATGGCATTGATAGCGATACTTTTTAACAGATTTTCTTTACAGTGTAAATGTTTTGTTACAAGCTTTCCCGTTGTTTTTGGACAATATGATAGAGGTTGTACGGCTACATTTTGTAGTTATCAAGGTGATGTTCTCTATAATCAATTAATTTAATAACTGATTCATGATGTTTTGGAAAGTTGTTACAAATATCGGAACGCCATCTAAGAGAAGTCGCAAATATTCTTCAAACATGTTTGCCATAGCATTGATATAGATATATTTTTCAAATGCTAATATAGTGTTTCCATACTTTTCACTAGACTAAGTTGAAGCAAAGCCACTGGTCTAGATAATATAACTTGTCGTTATCAAAGATGGTGCTTCAGTCATTGCCTGTTCTCTAGCTCATGTTATTGATATGGCCCTAATCCAAGAGGTATCACCAGATGATCATAAAACTGTCCAGGACCATTATCTAAGGAAAAATGATAAATGCATTTGTTTCAATTAGCAGAGTGTCAGACCAACTCTTAATCATATCTAGAACACTTTGTGACATTTCATTGTCAATTTTTTCTCTTTTATTTATCTCGTTCATACACATTTATGTTAAAGGAAGTAAACTGGTCTGATTTTTGCTTAGTTGTAAGGACATGTGTTCAATTTGGGACCACAATTAGAAATAGAAAATTCACAATTACATTTTGTGCTTTCCTAGATGTATCTTAGTACAAAAAATTGAAATACATGTATTTAGCTTTCATGTTTTAATGTTTGTTTGCTGATCATGTACTATGTATGTTATTTTTGTTAACTTTATAATTTTTATCAATTTTCAACCCTTTGATAAAGAGCAATCGGTTGAGATTTGTTTGGTTAGATTTAATATTGTGTCAACGCATAGTATGATCAATTACGGCAGCCAGCTCACATTAGCTTGCTTTCCTGGACATCTGTCTGTAATCATCTACCCTTAAACAAAGCCGACAAGTAAAAACTTGCTGCAAAATGCAGCAAAGTGATTGTCACGGCAAATAAAAAAGAATTATTAAGTAAAGTCTAAAGGTAACTCAAGAAAGCATTATATTGAATTGTCATGTTAAGGTTTTTCAGTTATAAAAAGGTAACTTGTTATAAAACGTTTTCCTGTTAAAATGTAGCATTCTCGTTCCCAGAGCCTAGTACGAGAATGGTCTGATTCTAGACACCGTCTTTATTCCGACAGGATGTTTGGTTTCAGTTGGATTTATTTCCAGTTATTCATATTTGCATGACGCTTAAAAGGATCTGAAAAAAGGAAAACATAATCTTTCAGAACAGAAGCTATTTACATGACGTATCGCTTCTGTTCAGTCAAGTGCTTAGGCCGTGAGCCAGATACACTTTTGCTCCCCCCCCCCCAGGGGGAATTTTCAAGACCCATATTTTTTTATTCCCCTATCTATCCTGAGTACAACAGTACAAAGTTTGCAAGTTTCCAGTGGGGCATTGCTGAGAAAATCAACTTTTAATTGTATAGGTATATAGCAATTTTTGTTCTATTTTTATCGATTTATTTTTGCAAAAACAATTAAATCATGTTTGCAACACCAAGTTCTCTTGATATTGTTTGTCAATTAAGAAGAAAATGTGTCTTTTGTGTTTTATAAAGGAAATTGTTGTTGATACTGAGCTCATAAGTACCTTAAAATGTAAGATACGTTACTGTGCCTTTGCACGCAGACTATGAAACATAGCCACATAAAGTAGTCATAATACACTTGCTTTTTAAGATATAAAATCTTGTTGTATGTAAGAATATGATTTTTATCTTGTTCCTCAGAAATATTAACTTACACTAAGCTCATAAACTTTGTCGCCAAGAGTGTTGAAACATACATAACCATAAAAATCCATTTTTTTTCAAATTAGAAAAGATTTCATACTTGTAAAATATTTTAAAACATAAGATCAGATATGAATATATATGAAATAAAAACGATTGTCATTAAGTATTCAATGACATTTCATTAAATTTCAAACCTCAAATTTTCGGGTAGACATTTAAACATGAAACATACGTGACCATGGTTTTTCAACTAATGTGCAATATCTTAGTTGACTTCACGTTTACTAATTAGTCTCTCTAATGAACTCTTCATTTATGATTACTACTTTTGCCATTCCTCAGGATTGTCTAGAGATAATGCTGTCAAAAGTATCAAATATAACATACGTGATGTAACATACGTTACCGTTAAAATGATATACCGATCTTACAGTGCGGAGAAGGGTTAAACGATTACATATTGAAAATTGGTTTACACCAAAAATGTTATTCACAATGAATGAAGTCGTTATTATCTCATTGAAAAAATAAATGACATCTTCAACCAGACTAAAAAAAACATGAAACTGTGTGCATCCCAATGGCTTTGATAAATTAAACTATGAAGATTTTTGACCATTGCATGCAATATAAGCATAGAATCCTTCATAGCAATACTCCAATCGATATTTTTGCAATTCATTTGTTACTTCAGTTCTTACTAGATGTAACCAAATCTCAAATGTGACCAAAGCGTCCTTTGTTCGCTTCTTATTCAATAAAACATGGTTTTATGAATTGTAACATACGTTACGTTTGGTTAGGTATGCTTCATATGAAATGTATCATAGTTGATGCTTGTTTGTTTGCTTGTTTACCAATGTTTCGCTTTTTTGGAAACTTGGAACGTTTAAGCTCTGAATGTTTCTTTTATACCATGTCTTTAGTGTAAAGGAACACAAATGTCTGTTGAATTTAACATCAGCGAAATAATGTAGTTGGACTTTAATAAACACACGTAACCACAAGTTGTTGTAATTCCTTACAACAAAAAACAGCACAATTTATGTCCGAATTTATTTTTTGTCGTAGATGAACTTTAATACATCATGGATGATTTTGTTGCAGAAATATTTAAGGGAACATGGTACATAAGCATGGTACAACAAATTGATAACGATAAGGAAGCAAACACATCGTTCATGCAACAACGCCGATCTCTTATCTAATGGCAAACCCTTGAGGATGTAATTTTGGGTGACAAATGACTTTTTATAAGAAATAAGTGTGCCAATACCTAATGGAATAATAAAGGAGAACGTTTTGATTTTTTTGCTTCAAAGTGATTACTGCATGAACTTTGAACACAATTGATCTGTTACGCTTTTCTGAGACTAATATGTAACCTTTTAAACTCTTAATTTTAACATGTTTCCCTTAATTTTGAAGGCAATCCTTATTGATGTAATTTACAGTATTTAGATATGACATAGTACATAGAAAATAGTTTGTGCTACAATTAAATTATTTAAACTGTTGTACTGGGAGTGACAGATAAAATTGGGATGCAATATTTTAAACAGTGTTGTTGTAACATACGTTACTACCTATTTCTTTCTTAAGGCATTCATAATTATGAACTTTTCGGTGAGTTAAGTATATAAACTTTTA
Organism: Mactra quadrangularis; assembly: GCA_025267735.1. Classification (NCBI taxonomy): domain Eukaryota; kingdom Metazoa; phylum Mollusca; class Bivalvia; order Venerida; family Mactridae; genus Mactra; species Mactra quadrangularis. The sequence continues at coordinate 52,312,016 of CM046299.1, read as the reverse complement.
AAATGTATTCATTGATTTTGACTGTTCACGGCTATGGCACTTGAGTTTCTTTCGATTTTTCCAAGTTTGAAAGTCATTGTTTCAAGGTTTATAAATGTATTTCTGTAATTTTCCTTAAGTTGATCTAAAATTTAAGTCATATTTGAGTGAAGGGGCGTCCTGAATTTATTATTTTGTGGTAAATGTATTTCCAGTATCAACCATTTGCCTTCCTAAAGTGCTAAAATCATAGACAAACATACAAATAAAGAAGAAAAAATAAAGTTTCATTAGTGTGGTCCGTATAGAAACATACGTTACCATAAAAAATAGGTGCTTTTATTCAAATATGTGTAAAATTTATTTAGTCTGACTAACGAATGAGCCTTCCCATAAATACTTTATTCATTTGTCCATCTTGTAAAACTTTTATTAATAACTGAAAGTTATCATTAAAATCAAGAAATACAAATATATAAAGTGGAGATTTCCTTTATGGCTGACATAAGAGAACAGAGAAACGATGCACTTGATTTGTTTCTATTTTTAGTCTTGCCAACACGAAAGTACTCTACCTGTCAAATGGCTCTCTAGAAATAGCAAGAAATAAGGAACGCCAATCTGTCTGTTTTCTTTATTGTTTTAGAAAAAATGGCATGTTCAAAACTAAACTAAGAACGTAATAGGAAAAAGCACCATTTTTGTGTTGAAAAGAGGTATGAAAAGAGTCCCTCAACATCCCTGCCTCCTCACATATTGGTGTTAAGTAATCACCACACTGCTTAGTATCGGAAATGCACAGGAATGACGTTACAGGGTAACCCAAAATCCAAATCGTTGTCAAAAACAAAATGGCTTCGTAATTAAGATGTGTCGAAATAGAATACCGGAGGACAGTAATAAGAACATTTTGGCATAGAAAATGGCCATAGGGGGTCATAAAGTTCAAAGTCCCAGAACTCTGTAAAGCCCTTACAAAACTTTGCAAACTTTTATAAGTGAATTGCAACTACCATGTGGGTTAAATAATTATACCATAGATAATTACTTCCAGGAGGAGCGATGTCATATACTGGCTTTAAAAGCACTTATGGTTTTACCGGAAAATGAGAATGAGCGATATTTCAAAGTCCCATAAATCTGTAAAGCCCCAACAGAACTTTGCAAAGTTTTTATCAGTGAACTGTTACTTTCATGTGGGTTTAAAAAATATACAATAGATAATTATTCCCAGAAAGGAGCAATGTCTTAAACTTGCTTTAAAAGCACTTATGGTTTAAACCAAAAATGAGAATTGGCGATATTTTAAAGTCACATAACTCTGTAAGGCCTAAACAGAACTTAATAAACTTATCAATGAATGACTACCACGTTAATGGGTTAAGCAAATCATACATTTGAAAATTCCCCATGTGGGGAGCAATTTTATAAACTGGTCATGGTCAATTAATATTTGACTGGAAAATGAGAATGGGCGATATTCCAAAGTCCCATAACTCTGTAAAGCCCGAGCACAACTTTGTAAACTTACATCAGTGAATGCCTAACATTATATGGGTTAAGAAAATCATAACCTTAAAAATTCTCCATGTGTGGAGCAATGTCATATACTGGCTCATGGTCTATTATGGATTTGACTGGAAAATGAGAATGAGCGATATTTCAAAGTCCCATAACTCTGTATTGCCCCAACAGAACTTTGTAAACTTTTATCAGTGAATGCCTACCACTACATTGGTTAAGAAAATCATATCCTTAAAAATTCCCCATGCGGGAGCAATGTCATATACTGGCTCAAAAATATGATGAATTTGACCGGAAAATGAGAATGGGCGATATTTCAAAGTCACATAACTCTGTAAAGCCCCAACAGATCTTTGTAAACTTTGATCAGTGAATGCCTACCACTATATGGGTTAAGAAAATCATACCCATGAAAATTCCCCGCGTAGGCTCAAGGTCTGTTATGGATTTGACCAGAAAATGAGAATGGGTGATATTTCAAAGTCCCATAACTCTGTAAAGCCCCAACAGAACTTTGCAAACTTTCATCAGTGAATGCCTACCACCATATGGGTTAAGAAAATCATACCCTTGAAAATTCCCCCTGGGGGGGAGCAATGTCATATACTGGCTCAAGGTCTAGCTCCTTACATTACGGATCTGTTCTTACCGCGTGTGACTATTGGTTCCCAAAAGTGATCTCATAATAAGGGGCGATCGTTGGTCTCCGGGCAAAATGAAAAGAGTACATAAAAAGAGGCCTTCTAACCGCAACAGCTACTTCCCAAAAACAAAACATGACGGAACCGATTAAAGACGTAAAGATGTGTCATAATAATCATTAGAAAGTTCGTTCACAGCTTAGCCCATACCGAACTGTCCAGAAGCAATAGGATGTTGATTTGCTATACAAAATATGTTATCTCTTTATACTGCCAATCTCTCTCTCGGTTGTTACAGGCAGGATTAAGTGCACATCGGAAGTGCATAGATAAAGAAAAAGTTAAAAGATCCTGACAAATATTTTTAGCAGGAACGGTCAGTAACAGATATCAACCGATTTGCAGGCCAGGATTTTAAATTATACAAAAGCATAATTGTCATTTATCGATATTTTGTTTGAAACGAACGATCCGATATATCTATAAAACCTACAATACCAGTATTCGATATATATCGTACATAGGGTTAAACCCTTGTATTAGATTATTCCTTACGCTCCCTTCGCAGCTCAGTGAAAACATTACATTCATTCTCTGCTTTAAAACGTGTTGAATTACAAGATAGCATAAGCATTTCCAAAAATGCTTGACCCGCCGTTTAGCCGTGTATACTCCATAGAGTAAAAACATTCAAGCGATATGGGCTAGCGTCTTGTACCGTCTAAGGTATATTTATTTCAGAATACAATAATTAGCTTTCCCAGCAGCGTGTTCAGTTATCTTGAACGGTAGAATCAGAACAACTTAACAAATTGACAGCTCAACCCGAGACAACTCAATATCATACTAACGAATTGAGTTGTCCCAACTTTGTGTTGAGTATTCCACAAGTTGTATTGGCTTCGGGTTGAGTTCTCCCGTATCCTTAACTTTAGCTAACAGTAGTTACTGAACATGGGGCTGGTAAAGATATTTGAAACCAGTGAGTCTATTTATAGTATACCAGGAATTAGCGCGCCCTATGTAAAACCATTGATTTAGATTCGCCCCGAAGTAGGGAAGTTAAGTTTGCAAGTTTTCAACAAATGCGAGTTTTAGAAAGAATAAAACATGTTACATATAGTTAAGCATATTTTCTTGGTCTTATATTGCAACTGTCAATTAACTGGCACACGTTCGATATACATTAATATAGGTCTTTTCGGTAATTAATTCAAGCAGGTAACCCTACAAAACATGGCTTCGACGAGCCCATTCACGCATTCCTAATTTGACGTTTCGACGTCAATTTTTTCAAAATGTGGACTCAAATGTATTGTTTTGATTGGCTTTAGGCGGCAACCAGTGTTAAATACAAATTGCTCATCGCCGGTCCAGCGATGATATTGACCTTTACTATGAACCTTTAAACTGCCAATGAACGTATACCAAATTCCAATATAGCCGCAAAATTTTATACGCATTTGTTGAAGGTGTAAACAACGCCTTATATGATATTATCATACTAGTGACGAATGCAACCTCGTATTACGTCATATATCGTGGCTACACTTTGTATTCAAGTTCATTTAGTTGCTCTATGTTTATAGGTGAAAGATCAGAGATGCACGTTCTAAAAAACAATGGTTACTTTCTCTTTTGTTAATTTTCCGTCATCTCACAAATGCATTACTGTCCAACATCTTTGAATTTCGACATTTTGACATAACAGGCGTGAACGTTTGTTACAATTATTTTTTTTAAAACCTACGAGACAGTCATGCAATTTAAATGCGTGTGTCTCTGCCTAAATGGAAATATCAGTCTGCACGTAGTAGCAGAGGTAGAAAGTCAACGAGTGAATCTTTCGAACCGGTGCATCGGAGAGTAGTCATACCATTACTTGTTACGGAAGAATTTTGTTGCCGGATTTAACATGTATTTAATTCCTAAAAGATGCGCCTAAATACAAACGGCAAGCTATTTCGAATAGAAATCATTTTTTAAAATAACCTGCCAGCCAATATAGAAATTAAATTCAAATTAGAAATATAAGGTGCAAAGACATTTTCACACGTGAAAAAAAATTTACTCGTACAAATTAAAACTGGCGAGCTTTTCACCTAGGTGTAAATGTCCGTCATTTTAACTCTCTTAAAATTATCTGGTCCGCTGCAGTGATACATCGAAAGGATTTATGTCACGTCACTTTTGCCCATTGCAATCAAAATCTACCCACCACAATATCACGGCGTTGAGACGCCGTGATATAATATCTCCATTTATTTCACGGCGTCTCAACGCCGTGATATTGTGGTTGGTAGATTTTGATAGCAATGGGCAAAAGTCACGTGATAAAAAATGATAAAAATCCTTTCGATTTCCACTGCCGACAAATTTATTGTTTTTAATGCAGTCATAGTACAGTCCATTTCCATTAAAAGTTAAATAGAAAAATCATTTTTGGGGGAATCCATATAAACAATTTTTCTTGCAACAATGCAACACACGAAAAATCAGCGTTTTATATCAACACATTTCCGCAAATCCTTTCGAATCACACGAAAATGGGTAGGTATAAATCGCGAACCAACCGGACCAGGAGACCAGTTTAGTATACGGATACAGTTTAACAAATATGCGTATCATAATGTGTGTATAGTATATTTATTATTGATATTTGCCAATATTTTATTTGAAAAGATAAGACACCAATATCGAAATTATATTTTAAGAAATAACTTTGCAGACTTTAACTATTAAAAGAATCGTCGATTGCTTCATCACATATTGTTGTAAATATTATATATTTCAACTGTTAGAGCATTTATCATTTGAAAACTAATTTGATATGATTCATATATTTTAATAATATACCATTTTTTCTTATTAGCCGACTGTATAAATAAAGAAGCGTAATCGTGTAACATTGACTCTTAATTCTTACTCTTACTGAGCTCTATTGGCGATCTTTTCTAACTATGATTAAGTGCAGCGGACCAGTTAATTTTAAGAGCATAAGAGCTACGGACCAGGGTTGAGTTCAGTAACTGCGAACGTTATAGAACGTTCCGCAACGATACATTCGGAAGTCCTCGTCCATTTGCTGCGAATAATCTCGGACATATTTGGACGCTATTTTGAAATGTCCGGCGTTAAAGTAAACAAATGTATGACCGAGGAGTTCCGAATGCATCGTTATGTAACGTACTGTAGCGTTTTGTGTAATTGAACTTGCTTCTGGTTATAGATCGAGCAGATGTAAGATTATTTTTGCAGACTTTTTTAATTATGAAAAGTTTGGTACTATATTGACGGACTATTGACCAGACGGACCAGGTAATTTTAAGAGAGTTAAAATGACGGACATTTACACCTAGGTGAAAAGCTCGCCAGTTTTTAATTTGTTCGAACGGAGTATGTTTTCTCGAGTCCGAGTGAATTCATTATTAAGAAAAATGATTTCTATTCGAAATAGCTTGCCTTTTGTATTTAAGTGCATCTTTTCGGAATTAAAATACATGTTAAATCCTTTCGTGTATCCGGCAACAAAATTCTTCCGTAACAAGTAAAGGTATGACTACTCTCTAATACACTGGTTTGAAAGATTCACTCGCTGACTCTCTACCTCTGCTTAAATACTATGCGCAAACTGATATCTCTATTTCAAGGCAAAGACACACACATTTAGATTGCATGACTGTCTCGTGATTAAAAAATAAATGCAATAAATGCAACAAATGTTCACGCCTGTAAAATCAAAATGTCGAAATTCAAAGATGCTGGACAGTTATGCACTAGTTAGATGATTGGTTACACGGATTGGTAAGAACAGATCCGCAATGTGAGGAGCACTTGACTAAACAGAAGCGATAAGTCATGTAAATAGCTTCTGTTCTGAAGAACTATGTTTTCCCTTCTGCCGATCTTTTTAAGCGTCATGCAAATATGAATTACTGGAAATAAATCCAACTAAAACCAAACATCCTGTCGGCATAAAGATGGTGTCTAGATCCAGACCATTCGCGTACTCCAAATTTGTCAAGATTCTCAATCTAACTAGTATCGAGAATCTTACTAGGCTTTTGGAACGAGATTGTTACATTTGAACAGAAAAACGTTTTATGACAAGTTACCTTTTAATTACTGAAAAACCTTAACATGACAATTAAATATAATGCTCTTTTGAGTTACCTTTAGATTATACTTAATCTTTCTTTTTTGTTTGCCGTGACAATCCCTTTGCTGCATTTAGCAGCAATTTTTTACTTGTGTTACTTATGGTGGACAGTCAACATTGTTGTCAAGTTTTCATGGAAGGGTATAACGAGCACATATGGGTTTTGAACAACCAGATTATTTCGAAATCCTGCGTGTTATGTGAATAGATAGTGTCGTACATATACAAGTGTATATTTTTATGTCATAGCCGCGGCCGTGGTGTAGTGGTTAGCATGTCTGACTTCGAATCCGGAGATCGCGGGTTCGAACCCGGTCGCGGTAGGTCATATCCTATACATGAGTTGTCCGTCTCGTGGTAGGGTAAGTTAGTACTGGTGATAGAAAATTGTCCGGGAAACCTATAGTAGGAAGAGCTGGCTGTCGTATATATAACCTAAATATGTGTTAAATATAGTGCCATAAAATTGTGTCATATTCAAAGTTTTAAATTGTAATAGTTTTAACGTTGATTCTAAGTCAAGTGTACCATCACAACACGGCGACAGCGGCTCTTGGTCTATTTGCTTTATGTATTAAGCTTCATTTAACTTTTGTATTTTTACTCGTTTTTCAGGTTAACAGCAATTCTTTATCCAGCTGTTCAGTGTCCTCTAAGGGATGTTAGACAAATGATATTAATTACTATAATTAAAGCTTATACATTCATTATAGTTAAAATTCTTTGCTTAAAAGAAATGCTAATTTTGGGATTATGCTTAATAGACGTAATTTGGAACTTCAATTTTTGGAGTTTTCTGTCCGTGCACAGGCGGTACAATGTACAAATAAAGTCTTTTCACATTACATGTATTGCTGGAAACCGCGAAACATGGATTAAAACATTTTGTTCATTTTACACATATGTTTGTACACATATGTTTTCAGTATAATGATGAAAGTTGTTTACACCCAAATATTTGAATTCCGGATATAGTCAATTGACTCTTCGTTTTTTATTTTCGTGAGCTAATGTAAATCGGTTAACCAAAAACAGGATTTTGTCTAATGACATTTAGAGGACACGCTCTATGATTGCTGTATGAGCTGTTCTTTTCTATTATATAATATTATTGTATTGTCTGTGTATTTAGTGACTGTTAAATAAAGTTAAAGCTTTAAACTCTTCTTCAGTATACCATGTACATACATTTATGTTCATGCGTGTCGTCAAATTGTCCACTGCTTTTACTTTCATCTTTAGGGTCCAAAGTCAAATGATCTACTTCAACTATTGATAAGGTGAACAAGCACATCCTTATTGTTTTCAGATGCTTGTTGCCTTTTTAAGTTGTTCTGAGAGTTGGTTCATTCAACACATAAGATATTTTAGCTTTTTTCCAAATAATTATGTTGCTCTAGAACACATCCTTAATACAAGAAGCATTTTTATACAATGAATAATTTTATACAAATTATCCAGTGTTGCGCTGACAACGATAAAATCAAGAAAACAATAGTGGCTTATGTGAGTGTGTGTCTTTTATCTGTTATAGGTGGAGTAATTTGTTGATAATGATTGATATTAGATTATATACAAATATGGTCTGGCCTGATATTGGCAGGACGACATTAAGCTATCACTCTATTCATTCTCACCACGCATTACTGATAAATTCGTGAATCCATGATGTATCTCTCTTGATTACATGATATATCAGTCAAAGCCCATATTCAATGATGTTGTTTAACCTGTATAAAGTCTGCAACTTTCGTCACTTGGTCGCATAATGCATAAGTAATATTTTAATTGAGCGATCACAAACTGTGTGCGACATGGACATTCTAAATGGCCGAAAATCTACGATGCATCAGGTTTACACTGTCAATGCACTGTTTATGTGATAATTTGCATCTAATAGATCAATCGAGCGAAACCAAAAGTACGATTTGGTCTTCAAAATTTAACACAATGACAAACAATGAAGCATTGTGACTGAAATAAAATCGTCCAAACTACATTATTTAGGTTCTGGACCTGTAATTGTGACCTTCCACAATCCTTATAAAGATATTGTTTCTTGAATCTATACTATTAAAGACATTGAATGGTGAATTTTAAAGAAATTTACCGTTTGTAAAGTCATGTGCATTTTTAAAACCTGACCCTTGATTTTCAAAAACTCCGTAAATTGTGCTGTGACAAAAATGAAAAAAAAACCAATTTTTCTTTTTTAAATTCTGCAGTTTTATATTCAAATGTTAATCAATTTTCCTGTTACACAATCATGTCATGATAAACTAGAATAATTTAGATTACACTTTGGACGAATACTTATAAAAATACGGAGCTTTGTATGCATGTACCCTCAAGCAAAATTTTTTGAGAATTTTTGTTAATAAATTTAAGAAATAAATTTAATCTATCTTTAAAAGCAAATATCTCAAGTTTAAAGTTAGTTAGACATATGCAACTAGTTTTTTTTTGCAGTATTAACTGTCCACAATATGAAATATTTAAGAAATTTTACCGCTTTTGAAAATTTTTATTAAGAATTTGAATGAAATTACTATACTGAAACTGCAAGAGATTTTATAGAGAAAAATAACGTCAAAATGGTCAATTACAGATAATACTACTTTATACAAATATATCATCTACACAATAGTTATGATCCACTGTGACTTTTCATTGTTTTTATGTCGATAAACCATTATTTTTACGTAACTAACTCTACTATCACGCTGTAGAGCGTCTGGTTTTGCCATTTTCGGAAAATGTGTTACACTGCAAGTATTAGCATTTCCATAAATGCTTGAATTCGTTGTTTAGCCGTGTATTCACAGCGTATCCAAAGTTCCAATTATATTCATAGAAGACAAGTATAAGCGTGTCCTGGTAAAATGTAAAACCATTGAGTCTATTTTTAGAATTCTAGGAATAAGCGCGCTCTGGTAACAATATGTAAAACAAATAGGGACTATGAATCAGTAGGGCGTTCCCAATCTTGGACGTTAATCTAGCAGCGATGTTTATGAGGGGGCGTGACTTAAACCTGTCTCAGTGGATACCGGTTACGCCTCTCGGCTGATTGGATACAGATTACCTTCTCCCGTATAAATAGATTCGCCCGTTAAAAAGGAAGATAGGTTTGCATTTTTTCAACAAATGGGAGTTTTTTTTTAAAAAAAAACATTCTATAATTAGCAGTGCATATTTTCTGGTGTTTTTTTTTGCACTTTCTTGAAACTGGTTATAGTTCATACATTGATAATGATATTTTCTTGTAATACAAACAGGTGACCGTATAATACACGCCGTGGACGGTTCCATACACACACCCCTATTTTGACTGTATGACGTCAATTTTTCATCATGTGACCTCAAATGCATTGTTCTGATTGGCTTACAGCAACCGGTGTCGACACAAAAATGGTCAAATCTTGATAATTGTTAATATCGTTGCCCCTCGGCAACGATAATGACTTCTGGAAAAACAGAGGTCACGTGGTGAAAATTACTGAAAATAGCAATTACGAACCGGGAAAAGACCGGATTGTTCGGAGTGCCTAAATTTACCGAAATTACAGTTACAGAACCTTAAGCTAACCTTTATATAAACCAATTTAACCCGGGTCGATAGCGCAGTTGGTAGCGCGTCGGGATTTGGATACTCGTGCCCGAGGGGGTGCGGGTTCAAATCCCACCCGGGGAGGTTATACCCTTCCACGAAAATTTGACAATAATGTCGATTTTCCTCCATTGGTTAGATAATATGGAGAAGTTTCCGGCCTTATGGAAGGGTAGGTGAGTACTGGTTATAGACAATGGTCCAGGAAACCTAGGTTAGGTGCGCTGGACGCCGTGAAATGACCTAAATTGTGTTGATACGGCGTTAAATCCAATAAATAAATAAATAAATAAATATAAACCAATTTTGAAAAAAAATATAATCAGCGATATAAAGCGTGAATTTAGTGTGCACTTTTAAAAGCATCCATTTTTTTCTCAATTGAACAATTTTAGCGTACTTAAAAACTTAGACAGCAAAATGATAAAACTTGTTTATTGTATCTAAAATACACGTTATATTGTAACAAAATCACGTTAATACGACAGTTTTCATGTCTGTTGTAAATAAATGTACATCATCATAAAATGATTTTAAAACAATTAGAAGGCAATTATGGTGATGCACATGCAAAAAAGAAGTGATAATGTAATGCTTTAAATCTAGAGTATTTATTTACTTAATATATCTACATTGATAAATAGATAACCGGCACCGTTTGAGTCACCAGTTTATAACAAAGGGAAGTAACCGCTGTTATCTGTGATCTATGGTTGAGTAAACATAAAACAAGTGCTGTTCATTCTATGGTAAGTCTTATTTAATGTAATTCGTGTTTATTATAATGTGACTGATAGTTGATAATAACAATTAAACGAGAATACATGCACGTTCTGAAATATAAAGTGTGTCACTGATCTTTCCACACAAAAATTGCAATGTAATTTAATGTATTTAAACAGTAATTTTTAAATCGAAACCGAAAGTACATTTTGAATGTTTATATTGCTAAATAGACAAGTTGTTAAAACAAAAATGAATAAAAGTAGATCTAGTGGATGATTAAAAAACGCCTACAATAATGTACTTGATATAAAGCTCAAACTTATTATAATGCTTATTCGTCGTTACCCTGCATGTATCACAAATCAAGAACTTCTATTTTTAGAAGTAACCACCTTGTCTAATGTAAATATAGATAACAAAACAATTTTACAACGTTGCAGTAAAGCTTATGTTTGATATTGCATTAGAGTGCAATGAATTTTAATGGACTATTTTCTTTATCCTTCTAAATTGACTTAAAATACTGCATATAAGAACAGTGTTGTCAGACTTCGAATCCGGAGATCGCGGGTGCGAGCCAAGTCGCGGTCGGTGATACCTTATACATGAGTTTTTGGCCTTGTGGTAGGGTAAGTTAGTACTGGTGATAGAAAAGTGTCCAGGAAACATATAGTAGGAAGAGCTGGCCGTTGTATATCTGAGTCATGACCTAATATGTGTTGAATACGACGTTAGAAAAATATGAACAGTGCTATTAAATGTATAACCCTTTATGATTCCAGAATATTTGTAAAAAAGATAACAATGGCTGAAACTTTAGATGCGCAGAATATAGAAACAGCGGACACAGGTGTAACAGTACAAAACGATGTGGACACAATTGGAACAGATGACTGTCTGCCTAGAACTTGGCAAATAGATATCAAAACACTGACTGGTTGCATGCTTGAAGTTTATAAGAATAAACTGTGGACTGACATCACCATGTATTGTGGGACGAACCAAGACCAACCTCTCAAAGCTCATAAGATAATACTAGCTGCTAGAAGTCCAGTATTTGAGGCAATGCTGTTTGGACCTTGTAGTGAAGAGAAAAACGAGTACACATTTCCAGATGTTAAAACCCAAACGTTTGATCATTTGCTTAGGTAAGAAATCGTGTTTATGAAATCCTATTTATCGAGATTCAAATCTGAAGAAAAACAAAGTAAAAAAATGTAAAAAACAATTAGTATTTTATGCATTCTAAAGTAAAAGTAGATACAAACCGAAAATGAGTTTTGAGTTTATTATGAATATAGGTTAATTTTATAAAATAATCCCATGTAAAGAAATTAAACCTAAAATCAGACTTATGTTTAATAATACGAAGCATTTGTAAAGGTTTATTTTTATGATGTATTTTTCTAGTGCATGTGATAATGAAGTTAATGGAGAGATATCAAATTTGTTTTCAGGTATTTGTATAACGATGATGTTGATCTCGGTAACATTGAAGAGGCTATAGACCTTGTTCAGACTGCACACATGTATCAGGTAACTAGTCTTGTTGATTTTTGTGTCCAATACTTGCAAGCCAATATGACAGCAGATAATTCGTGCAAGATACTTGATGTCGCCATCATGTATGATAAAACAGATCTTCGAGACGAATGTTGTAGTTTTATAGATAGGAACGCCAAGGAGGTATTGCAGTCAGAAGAATTTTTAAACATTTCGTCTGAAGGGCTCAAGTACATACTAAAGGGTGACACATTTTGGACAATGGAAGATGACATTTTTCATCGAGTTGAAGACTGGGCAAGACAGAGGCTGAGTGAAACTGGAAAAGAACCAAATGGGCAAAATATTCGAAATGTAGTTGGGGATGTACTGTATCACGTTCGTCTGCCAACTTTACCAATAAAAAATATAATAAGAGCAATTAAAAGAAAAGGTTACTTTACTACCTCTGAAATTGAAGATATAATTGATTGTCAAGTAGGGGACCAACCTCGATTGAGTTTTATGTCAAATAATCCTCGTATAAATCCTACAATCAGGATTGATCTGAAGACCGGTGGAAATTACAAGTTTATGAAAAGCGCAAACATTTATCAGAAATTACTGGTTCATGCTAAGAGATCTGTACATCTGAAGTCTATTGCTTTACCCCGTATAGATTTATTCTTAAAAGGTCAGTCGACAATACCTACTGGTATATTTGGTAAGAGTTCATTTGGTCAGCAGTCTGGATTTAATTTTGGTGCTCCTGTATCTTATAGCAGACAACAGGCAGCTGTTTTCAATGTAGAAGAACCAGAAAGAAATTCGGTGCCAGAGAGTCTACATTTAGCATTACAAGTTATATTACAAGTGGATATTATCGATTATAAAGAAAATTTCGTGGTAGAACAGAAGTCGGATGTCACTGAGCTGATGTTGAGCGAACCATTGTTGCTGAAGAAACAAGAAAAGCCTTATCAACTAGAAATTGAAATTAAACCTGCTATCGCCTGTGATAGAATTATGCTGATAAGTAAATGCGGAATTATTGACAAAAAGGCCGCTGTATGGGGAAGTAAGAATTACATTTCAGTTTCACCAGAAACAACGTCTATGTTTGGAATACAATGGATGGATTTTGTGAACTGTTCGTTTCGTGAAAATTATGATAATACAAACGATTGGTCAGAATTAGAAGATGACAACTAGAAGATTACTACTGTTGCTACAGACTTGTCAAATGTAGGTCTGTAAAGTATTGATGACTAAAGAGATACCTCATAATCAAATAACTTGAAATATATGTAACCTTAGCAATATGGTTGAATCTAGATGTGTTTTGGTTACTGATGACAACTGGAATACCAATTCCGTCTGAACTTTATGAGAACTAAATTTCGTACTATTTTGGATACAATTATTGAACACATCATTGGTAAAATTTGGAAGCGATCGCTAAATCTGGAGTTAATTATTCTGGGGTTCCGGATTAGAGGGATTTTAGACTAGTTAAATAAAGAACAAGCAAATTCGGGACCGTAGGAATATTTCGGTATTGTGAGGATTCCGGTTTTCAGAGGTTCCGGTTTTCTGAGGTTCCATTGTACCCTAATATTGTTCACAGTAACGATGAAAAAGAAAAAACCAAAGTAAGCCGTTTGACTCACTCGATCTTGTGTCACACTCTATTTCATTTTATAGTACATCTAATTTTGTAAATGATAGAATAAAGATAGCGCATGTGTCTTTTGATCTAGAATGACATAAATGTGACAAAATGTATAGCGCTTCTGGATTTCACAAAGTTTGAAACCTTTTAATCACATTATGGCGGTCATCTGTCATATTCGAAGACCATGTACTAAATTTCTAAGAAGCAATTTCATGTAACTCACATCTTTATTCGACAAAATGCAGTTGTAGCATTGCTTTGAACCTATTATTAGTTTTAGTGACATTCACTCATATGCTGGTTCAGATAGACCTACCAACCATCTACATGATAACAACATTTTGATGCTTTAAAAAACGTAGACTTCAGTACCTACATTCGAATGTCCTATGTTTATCATCATGATGGATGGAATTCGATTGTCAGCCAACAGCTGTAAAACTGAGTGTATTTGTTTGACTGATCACTGGTTAGATAGCAGTGCGTATGTCTCTAAGATTTAAATTGATTTTTACAAATACATTTATTATAATTCTAAATGTTTTGACTTTGAATCTTTGTGATCTTTTATATAATAACGTAATTAAATCAAGTAAGATTGAACTATTTCTTCAAATTACTAAACGTAATATATGTAGCTGTTTATAAATACTAACCTCTAAACTAATTGATTTATCATGATTTATTGATAAATGTATGCTTGGTTAATACGTGTTTTATTTGAAAATAATGGATTATAGTTGGTTGGCTTAATACAAACGATTTGAAATCAATCAGTCATATTTTAGATAAATAGTTTTGAAATATTTTTGTGAATAGTTTTTATTGAATTTTATTGTAGTTTAATCTAAGTGCCCTTCTTCTATCAATAGTCTTGTGTAAGTATCTCATGAACATTTCTCAGAGTGGTGTTTAAAATATTGAACATGTTGTTGTGTTCTAGACAAGGAAAGCATCACAATATGCTATTTAAAAGCACAAAAAAAAACACCAAAATAAGATTACCCAAAAAATATCCTTATTTAATTAGATCACAGGCTAACCATCTGCACTTTAAGTAATGATAAGAAATACAGCTTTTTAAACTTTCCATAAATATTACTCTGATGAAACTGCTGATAAGATTAAATAATTTCAAAATGCTACTCACTATTCAATAAGTTCAGCTAAAAGGGAAATTACAAGAAATATATTATTGGCACTCAATAATCTTATGGAAAGGTATAGTAAATCTCGGAAATCCTTTTAAGAAAAGCCACAAATCTACTTCACACAGTTTTGCCATGGCATTGATAGCGATATTTTTAACAGATTTTCTCTAAAGTGTAAATGTTTGGTTACACGCTTTCCTGATGTTTTTGGACAATATGATAGAGGTTGTATAATTGATTAATTTATTAACTGATTCATGATGTTTTGGAAAGTTGTTACAAATATCAGAACGCCATCTAAGAGAAGTCGCAAATATTCTTCAAACATTTTTGTCATAGCATTGATAATTTTTTTTAAATGTTAATATAGTGTTTTCATACATTTCACTAGATTAAGCTGAAGCAAAGCCACTGGTCTAGATAATATAACTTGTCGTTATCAAAGATGGTGCTTCAGTCATTGCCATTGCCTGTTCTCTACCTCATGTTATTGATATGGCACTAATCTAAGAGGTATCACCAGATGATCAGAAAACAGCCCAGAACCATAATCTAAGGAAAAATGATAAATGCATATGTTTCAATTAGCTGAGTACCTGACCAACTCTTATTCATGTCTAAAACACTTTGTGACATTTCATTGTCAATTTTATCTCTTTTATTTATCTTGTTTATGCACATTTTATGTAAGAGGACGTAAACTGGTATGAGTCAATTTGGGACCACAATTAGAAATAGAAAATTCACAATTACATTTTGTGTTTTCCTAGATGTATCTTAGTAAAAAAATGCATTACATGTATTTAGCTTTCATGTTTTAATGTTTGTTTGCTAATTTTGTACTATGTATGTTATTTTCCTTAATTTTATAAACTTTATGTATTTTCAACACTGGTAGAGAGCAATAGGCTGAGAGGTTTTTGGTTAGATTTAATATTGTGTCAACGCATAGTATGATTAATTACGGCAGCCAAATCACATAAGCTAGCTTTCCTGGACATCTGTCTGTAATCATCTACCCTTAAACAAAGCCGATAATATCTCCATTTATCTTACTTATGGTGGACAGTCAACATTGTTGTCAAGTTTTCATGGAAGGGTATAACGAGCACATGTGGATTTCGAACAACCAGATTATTTCGAAATCCTGCGTGTTATGTGAATAGATAAAATGTCGTGCATATACATGTATATATTTTGTGTCATATTGTAGGTTCTAAAAACGATAGTGTTAACGTTGATTTTAAGTCAAGTGTACCATCACAACACGACGGCAGCGCCTCTCGGTCTATTAGCTTTATGTATTTAGCTTCATTTAACTTTTGCTGTTTTTTAATCGTTTTTTTTTTTTTAGGTTTATAAACTAATATTTCTCTTTATACAATTCTTTATCCAGATGTTCTGTGTCCTACAAGGGATGATAGACAAATGAAATTTTGAAAGAAATGTATCATAGTACCAGTACTTACTATAATTAAAGCTTATTCATTTATTATAGTTAAAATTCTTTGCTAAATAGAAATGCTAATTTTGGGATTATGCTTTATAGACCTAATTCGGATCTTCAATTGATAGTGTTTTCCGTCCGTGCACAGGCGGTACAAACAAAGTCTTCTTCACATTACTGCTGGAAACCACGAAACATGGATTAAATATTTTTGTTCTTTGTACACGTATGTTTTCAATGTAACGGTGAAAGTTTGTTTGTATCCAAATATTTTGAACTCCGGATATATCCTATTGACTCAAGGTTTTATTTTCCTGAGCTAATGCGAATAAATCGGTTTACCCTGAAACAAGATTTGTCTAAGGACCTTTGGAGGGCACTCTCTAAGATTGCTGTATGAACTGTTCTTTTCTATTGTATAATATTATTGTATTGTCTGTGTAATCAGAAGTTGTAAAATAAAATTTAAGATTTGTTTAAAGTCTTCTGTCTTATACAGTCATGCTAGTGAATGTCTTCCAAATAACCTCTGCTCATACTAGTTTGTTCAGGGTCTATAGTCAAGTAATCTACAACAAGTACAAATAAGGTAAACAAGCACATACTTTTCTTGTTTTAGTTAGATTCAATTTTTGTGCGGAGGATTTGTAGCTGACAATAAATATCATTGGAGCATCTGGGAATTCTCTTGGAAAAGATATTAATTATTTTATGCACTACATTGTACACGATGTCATTCAATCATTATCTTAGAATAATATCGATAAAAAAACATATACTTGTTATCACTTTTGTTGCGTGGATCACATGACTATAGACCTAGACTATGATGGTTTTATTTCACCAAAGTATGTTGACCTGCTAGTGTCGCACATAAGTTGTACCAATTTGTCTATCTACAGATACGTAAACGGACTAAAAGGCTCCACGTGGTGTCTGATAGATAAATACTACTAGCCCGATGACCATGCTGAAATAACAGTTACTATATTGAGTCAACGAGTATGCTCTGCATAAAACTTATACTACATATAATGTAACAATAAATGCAACCATTTTATTCAACAGCAGTTTAACTAGCTTATATACGTTCTCTTGTTTTGTATTTAACCTCGCAGCAAGTCTCAGTAGTCCCGTCGTTACTGTGCACGAATGCGACATTATCTTAATTGTATTGGATAATGTATCACAGCATGAAGTTTCCGACTTGCTTTATACGTTTATAACTCAACATTCTAGCTCAATCAGAAACGAACAGTGGCCTCCAAATGTCTTTAGGCAAAATTCTTCTGTTGTTTTAAAACAATCGTATTCAGAGTTTCCAATTAAAAAAGCTAAGAGTCATTTTGGCAAGGTCCAAAATCAGTAATAATTAATTAATCCACGTATTTTTTTAAACTTTAAGCTTAAGTTGTGTAGTTGTGGAAGACATTATCAGTTTTTTCTGAAGTTTAATTTTTCTAGGAACTTTTTGAAGTCCCTGCATCTTGTCCATGATTACATTAAAGCTAACAGGAAACATGTGTTTGAATAATACTTAAAGACTTTGGTACAATCCCTTGGTGGACGATGGAATATGTCAAATTTTTGCACGCTTGTATCACATACTTTATCGTGACAGACATGGCTTAATTTTTAGAAAGAAATGTTTATCGTGTAGCGTATGTGAATGTTTGCAAAACTTGCAATACATGTGTATGTCAGTATATTTTCTTATCGCCAATATTTTCAGCGAACTATAGAAATAAAACTGTATCCCGGAGAGCTCGTTTGTTAAGACAGACAATCCTTAATAGGGTCTAATTTTCAGACAAATGATAGTCGAGCGTCATTTGTGAATGTTTACAGAACTACTAGTAAAATTGTCGAAATGTTTTCTTGTTATCAATACTTCCTAAGAACGTATTTGAAATAAGGAAATGTTGATATTTTGACATTGTCATGCGAAAGACTCAGAATAGTTGACGTCACTGACATTTTGAAATCTTACTCACGTGGAATCGGACCCTAATTATTTGAAAAGAAGATGTTCAGGTATGCAATGACCCAGGTATAGGGCCTACATTCGTAATTTAAGGCTCGATACAATAATTGTTCGGAGAATTCCGAGTTAAGACGACAACAACAGTCAAAGTTTACTGGACAAATCCGTAACTTTCTGGCCGATGAACATATTAACTACTTTATGTGCTATTGGTATCATTTCATTATTTGTCTAGGAAGAAAAATCGGCGAAAGACAATTGCCTGTTTACATTTATAACTGTATAATTATAAATCATGTAGCTAGACCCTGGTAAAGCACTTTGATCGCTATATTTTGAAACTCAAAATTTTAATCAGGTATATTCAGAAGGTGAATTACCACGTGGCGTCATTCATCATGATCAAGCTTCCGTTTGTGAGAAGTAAAATACTTTTTCTTCAGTGAATTCTTCTTCTTCTTCGATAATGGCTTCATTTGTATCAGTCATTATTGACTACTATGGTCATGCGTGGGCTGTTAGTAAAAAGTAAGCTAACTGGCCTCTCAGCTTTTCAATCCACCAAGGTGGTACTGATAGTGTGATAAAAAAGTGCAAAACCTATTCTCTTATGAAAAAGGACAGGATCTTAAAATGCCCTAAGGCCTACGTACAATATGTACAAATACCTTATGTGCAGAAGAGAGGTAAGTAATTGTTAAAAACAGGATAAAAGAGAGTTTGTACTATTTTAAGGGTGCTGCATCATGAATGCAGCCAGTCCTGACTTAAACCTTTGGATGGTGTCAGTACACGTTGACTACATTTGATGGCAGAGAATTCCACTGAACAACAAGTATGAAAACTTAGTAGTCAACTGATGTTGAATTACAAACTACCTCGCTACATTAAAATGAAATAATAAGTTTCAATGTCTAGTAATCATTTCTAAGACATGCATATACATGTAGTTCATTTTTTTCTGAGGGGGGGGAATAATTGATATACATGTACTGTGAACAGTGTTATTGAACCAATTCATCTCTTTGAAAAGGTAGGTAATTCAAACTAGTTGGCGAACCGCAGATAATCCATGTGACCGTTTTATACCGTTTACTGTATTTATCACGTGATTGTCATGTGATCTGTGGAAGCTGAAATTCTCTACAAATTCCAGAGTTTGATTTTTGCATTGGTTCTTCGATTGGCAATCCAGTAATTAAGTTTTCGTTTTGTTATTGACCGTTACTATAAATCAATCAGAAGCACTGCTGCATTTGTCTAATCTAGTTCTTGCGATGTGTCATTTATATTCGGCCCAAGTTATTTCGCCCTACCAACGTGTGCAAAGTTCATGCTAGTTCAAGATAAACTTCATAAAGCGACTAATTTTGTTGTTAATTTTGCACCAGATTGTGTTTTGTTTTCGTTAGACCCTTGTAAGTATGTTATAGAGTGTCATTTATTATATTGTCACATGCAGTGATCAGATTGGACGGCTCTTTGTAATTGCGTATCATAACCCAATTAAAAACTAATTTACTCATAAAGTCTCGAAATTGCCGCTTATGGAACGTAAAAAAAATAGAAACTGGTCAGATTAGAGATGCGAAAAATAAAAAACTTAACGCGACAATTACATGCCAATTACATCTCATTAAAACCCAATTGTCGTTCACACGTTATAAGATTAACGCGCCGACGTAAGTATGCACAAGGATGTCACAAAATCGATAATTAGGTTGCCGAGTTATGATTGCACGCTTGATAACATCTGTATATACATTTACCTATACATGTCAGAGTACATTGAAAATAGCGCCTATATATATTTTAATTGTTTGCAGCAATAAAATCAATGTTAATCCTTTGTATGAGGACAAATATGTGTTTGCAGTTTGAGAGGAAATTAAGGTAAACAATTTAAGATGTGTGTCGGCATTTTTCCACACTTTCTTTGTCGATGTTTGATAGCGTAACAATGACATAATTGCAATGTCTCAATAGTAATCACAGAGTCTAATATAAATTAATCGTCATGAAAAATGTATTCTTTAAACAAGCGTGACCTAATTTTTTATATTGTATTAAAACTTTATAAAAACGATATCGGCAATCCAAGGAAGTCATTTTTACTTTGTTAAAATTACCGCCGATAATTGTCAATAACACCGTCTTGTGTAATTAAATTTTATAGTGTTTTGTATTATTTTACAACAAAAATATTTTATAATATATAATTTAGTATTGTATTTCGTAAAAATAAAATCCCTTCAATCATGATGACTTATTGTCATATATTTTCACGACCCATGCTATCGCAAATTAAGTAAAACATTCTAAAATCTTCATTATTAATGTAATAAGCTTATTATTTTTCATTTGTTTTTCTTAATTTAGCAAACAATGCCCCAGGAACCGACAAATCGAACATTTCTGGTGTTCATTGTTGAAACAAATGTCAAAATGCCAGACATATTTTTACTTGCCAACATTAGTTCCAGCGTTACAAATCTTAAAAATGAATCATAATTATATGTTTTTTTAAATTCAATTAAAACACTGAAGAAGCTATCATAACTATACTGTGTTTATCATTATCATTATGTAATTATGATAATCAATGACAGAGTTAAAATAACCAAAAAATTAGTTGAATTAAACAGTTTGTTGATTAATCAACATTTCAAATAACTGACAAGTTGTTATTTGATACAGAAAAGTCATTTTCAAATAAAGTCATTATTTTGTAGATTTCTCCACTCCTGTGATCTATATTCTGGTGAGATCTTTGAAACATTATCCTGCAATGTTTTTGAATATTTTTCTTCTCTTGCTCGACCCTTTTTTCAGGAAAAATCCGTAGAACATATCATCATTTTGTTGTGGCCAAACATACTTTCACAAGGGAATGTGTTTGGACAGTCCAAAAGTACAGTGGGTATAGTAAATCCGATTTTACATGGTTAGGGTAAATGGCAAGTTTTGAGTCTATAAATTCATACAAGTACTCCTTTCGTTTGTATTTCACATAGAGGTTTTGATTTTCATTCATGATACTCATCATACTTTGCCTCAGTGTACTTAATATTTGTATGAAAGTTAATTTTAAGAAAAATGCATGTAAATCTGGAACATAATTTGCATGTTGTATTGCAAAAAGTGATGGACCACTAAAAAAAATTCTGGGCCACCAAGATTTCACAGTCAGTGGTCCAGCTGGCCACCAAGCAAAACTGGTTAGTATTTAGCCCTGATTTTTAATAGTCTCATGCTATTGATTAGAGGGTTTAGGCAATTACTGGTATATAAGCACAAAACTAAATAATGTGACAAAGAATTTCTCATGTTGTTATTTTATTTTTAGCTTGTCAGTTTTGTTGAACGACAATCAAATGATACGAAACAGAAACACCAACTCAACTCACAACCAACAACAAGAGGAAGACAGATCTCGCAGAAGCAACATGCCAACAACTTGGCTAAGAAGAATTGCTGTGAAAAAACTTTTAATATTTTTCATTGCAATTTTAGTATTATGGAAAGTCTATCAGCTGTGGTCTAACTCTGGTCATTCTCCTGATCTTCCTCCCCCAGATCATAAGATTGTAAAGTCCCATGCATGGAGGTATGAGACCAACTCGCAAGGCTTGACCCAAGATATATTTAATTCCATAATATCGAAAATAGATCTTGGTGACCGACTTGAGTCGTATCGTCCTGTCAGTCCAAGTGAACTTAACAATGTATTAACATCTCATTCTCTGCCTGTTGTGAAAAAGACGTATAGAAGCGATGGAAGTTTGACTTTCAAAAATGGAGAGTTCTATCTCGATGGTAAAGGATTTAGAATACTTAGCGGCGCTATGCATTACTTTCGTGTGATGCCAGAGTACTGGAAAGACAGATTACAGAAAATGAAAGCATGTGGATTGAACACAGTGGAAACGTAAGAAAATTTCAGTAATATATAGGTTGATTGTAAAAATGCTCTTTGTTTTACATTTTTAAAGAATTTTATAAAGACTACATGTACTACAATAAACCCCAGCTCAGTTCTACTTAATACGTTTTTTTCAGGGCACTAGACAACTTTTGTGGACAGGTACCTATACCCTCAGAAAGGGGAATTTTGTGTCATTTAAAGAAAATAGGGGGAATTTTCATTCATCTCAAAAATGCATACAGTTGTGGCTGGTGTTTTGGAAAACATTTTGTCTTAAATTTCCCGGGTAGTTTTATCTGAGATTTGGGTAACTATGATTTTTTAGTGGAAACAAATGCCCTGGTTTTGTATACCTCTAGGCTGATCAAGACTGTCATCAGTCAAAATATCAAAGCATTGGTTTAAATACATCAGTCTCTGCCTTAAAGTAATACCACATGTCAGAATGAATAATGTTAAATTTTACAAGTTCAGAAACTTATTACTATGTATACTGCATACAATAGATCAGAGCAAAACTAGACTGCATCAGTCTTTATTTTCACTTTAACTGTTTCTGTGCTGACACAATGGTAAATTTATGTATTTTTTTTTTAATTTCACTGCAGTATGTTATTGATTTTTCAAGTCAAAGTCAAAATATTTTTTTTTATATATGTACCTGTAAATATTTAATAGGTCTTTGTCACATGATTGCATATTTCATGATTTATGTAATGCAGAAATTTGTATGTTCACGCAAGAATATTGTCCTATTGATTCAAAAATAAAATCTCTCTATATTTTTTTTTAATTCTTAATTTCAGTTATGTATCGTGGAATCACCATGAAGAAACTCCTGGTCATTATAACTTTGAAGGAATGCTTGATATAAGGTAACTTATCGCAAGTGTCTTAACTTTAACCAACTATTCTTAAGCCCTAGGTTATTGAAAATTGATATAAGCTTGTGAAAATTTATCTAGGTTTGTGAAAATTGATCTAGGTTTGTGAAAATTGATCTAGGTTTGTGAAAATAGATCTAGGTTTGTGAAAATTGATCTAGGTTTGTGAAAATAGATCTAGGTTTGTGAAAATTTATCTAGGTTTGCGTAAAATTATTTGGGCTGGTAAAATATTGACTGCCATGTGAAAGTTGATTTAGGCTAGCGGATTAAAAGTGAATTCTATGAAATCAGAATGTCTGTAAATGACAAAAATGAATCTATAAATGTTTGTTTGTTTGTTTTTGTTGGGTTTAACGCCGTAGCAACACATTTCATAGGTCATATAACGGCGGTCAGTCAACCTAGTGACCTACTCACTCCTGGAAAGGCTAAATCTCTGGATTTAGCTGTTAACCAACTACTAAGCACATACTTTCGTCAGTGACTGACAACTGCTCTACATAATTAAAAATCATTGGTAGGAGGGAGAATGGCCGTAGAAATAATTTCATGACCAAGCTCCACGAAAGTATGCCCCGCCCGGGAATCGAACCCATGACCTCTCGATCAGTAAATAAATGATCATATCACTTGTATATCCTTCTCTGTAAAAGAATTCTTATCTCCCACTTTCTCACAAAACTTTTGTCAGTTTGATGAACTTAAAAATAAATTATTTACTGTATTTTCTAGATAAATTATGTAGATCTACATGTACATACAATATGCTGTGATATGATACAATATGAGACTCTTAATCAACTGTACCAAATTTGAGATTAAACAATCCTACCTTGATTTTAAGTAGAACATGGATGTAAATGATATTTTCTTTGTTTTGACCGCGCTGAAACAATCTGTTGGTTGCTTTTCAACTTTCATGTCAATCTCATCTATCTCTTCCCCAGGTTCACTAACAATAACTATCCATGGTTATTGTTCGTTTTTTCTCAACTGTCAAAACATGAATAATTTCAGGGTGAATGTGTTTGTTAAAATTATTGTCATGATATACCCATGAGTTTCCGAAAGCTTGTATCATGATTGAGTAAAGCTTCTTATGCTATATATGTTTTAGTCAAAATATTTTTTAATAAAAATTAGGCCGCCAGTATAAAAACAATGCATTCAGTCACTGTGAAATTATTCAAGCTTTGACTGTTGAGATAAAATCGACAATACTTACATTGTTCTTGTTTTTCTGGTTATATTTTATTGCTATAATATACTACTTTCAGGAAATTTATACAAATGGCCGCAGAAGAAGGGTTATATGTTATAGTTAGACCTGGTCCTTATATTTGTTCTGAATGGGACTTTGGTGGTCTACCTGCGTATGTATTTATAAATTTTATATTTTAATCATGTTGTTTGTATTCAAGTGTAGCAGAGGTATAATACGGCACTTGTACTACCTTGCCTTCAAGCTAGCTTTTATGGCGACGTGGTAGAGTGTCCGCTTACGACTCGAGAGGTCGTGGGTTGGAATCCTAGTTCGGACCATGGATTTTTATCGGGCTACATTTGGCGCCCAACGTAAATAACCCACTAGGGATTGTGTGATTGCACCCTTAGATAGTCCCACAGACAATCAAGCTCCAAGAATTTGAGGACGAATTCTGTTGAGGAGGGGGTGTGTGTAGCAGAGGTATAATATGGCACTTGTACTACCTTGCCTTCAAGCTAGCTTTTATGGTGACGTGGTAGAGTGTCCGCTTACGACTTGAGAGGTCGTGGGTTGGAATCCTAGTTCGGACCATGGATTTTTATCGGGTTACATTTGGCGCCCAACGTAAATAACCCACTAGGGATTGTGTGATTGCACCCTTAGATAGTCCCACAGACAATCAAGCTCCAAGAATTTGAGGACGAATTCTGTTGAGGAGGGGGTGTGTGTAGCAGAGGTATAATATGGCACTTGTACTACCTTGCCTTCAAGCTAGCTTTTATGGTGACGTGGTAGAGTGTCCGCTTACGACTCGAGAGGTCATGGGTTCGAATCCTAGTTGGGACCATGGATTTTTATCGGGTTACACAAGTCTGATTGTTTCTCACATTGTCTCTGACATAAACTGTTAGATAATTTAATTCAATCCTACTCTGATTTTGGATTTGCTCAGATGACTCTTTTTCCATTTTCATAGGTTAATGTGATTGGCCCTTTGGTCTATCATAAATACATGGTTTTTTTTCAAAGATTTTGAAAAGCACTGTATAAAAACTCATACCTTCATTTTTTTCAATTATTTTTCAAATACTGTCTATTCATTTTTTCATTATCTTAATGATGTTATATTTTATTATACAGATGGTTATTGAAGGATCCAAACATGAAAGTCCGATCAAATTATGGTCCATATAAAGATGCTGTTTCGAGATATTTTGGTAAATTAATACCATTAATTAGTGATTTACAGGTAGGTTTAAAAATTGATAAGTTCTGTTTAATATCTGTTTATAAACATGTTCTGCCATCTTTGCCTACTTTTATTATAACCTCTGATCATTGAAATCTATTTTATATTAAAGGACCACTATGAAAATAATAATTTTTATCCCTTTTTTATATGCCTGAAAGAATTTCGGGCATATTATGTTATACCCCCTGGCATCCGTCCGTCTGTATGTCCGTGCGTCTGTCTGTTAGCTTGTTAGTTTGGTTTCCGGAGCATAACTTAAGTTCCATTTGGCCCACAATATTCAAACTTCATACGATGATTGTCCATATCGGGTAGAAGACCCCTATTGATTTTGGGGTCACAATGTCAAAGGTCAAGGTCACTTTACCTTAAAACTGAAAGCAGTTTCTGGAGCATAACTTAAGTTGAAATATTCTCATGTCTTGCAAATGCTTCATCTTAACTAAAAAAAACAACTCTTTCTGGCATATAATGCTTTGCCTAGCGGTACTCTTGTTGTGTCAATGTTTATTTACTCCGGGCTCAAATTTAACAAGAAATTGGAATTGCAAATTTTTGTGAGGTGATTTTATTTCATCTTGCTAAAATAAAAAAGTCATGCATAGTTTTATTTTTTAGCTCAAAATTGTGGGATAGACCAAGAGTAGTGAACATGCTTTTACTGCAAATCTTTAATTGATTCTATTGATCTGACCGTTTCAATGCTGATTTGAGCTTCATTAGTTTAGACAGTAATATTTTTGTGTTTATTTCAACTTGCGAAAAGTTTGCAAGTTAAAATAAAAGTTACTTGCAATTTTCAAAATCCACTCGCATTTTGCGAGTATGCGAGCTCAAATTGAGCCCTTATTTACTGATATTAAGAAATATATACAGTCACTATGAAACATGGCAGACCACAAAACAAATTCTATACAAAATTAGATGTCTGTATAGATCTGCTATTTTCCAGGACTGACTGTTCAGCAAAACATTTGGTCTCATCTGCATAGTTTTCAATTCATCAAAATATGTAAAATGTCTACAGTCCTGGTAGACTTGGTTTGGTCATGTAAAATTTTGATCTTCACAGGACTTACTGACCAGTAATAAACTGTTGAGTTTGTCTGTAGTCTGTTCAATTATCCTAAACGTTCCAAAATGTTCCGTAATGATAAATTTGGTACTCCTTGGCCATTTGCTGTGAATAATCTAATCTGATAAACAAATATGCAATCATTAAGGCAATGAGTGATGTTTCAAAATTTACAGACTAAAAATGAAACATCACTTATTTTCTAAACGATGGTATATTTGTTTGCTTCAACACCGCTACATTTTGGAACATTTAGGGTAATTGAACTGGCTACTGTTTGTTTTGTTGGGTTTTACCCCGTAGCAACACATTGTATAGGTCATATAACGGCGGTCAGTCAACCTTCTTACTCCTTGAAAGGCTAAATCTCTGGATTTAGCTGTTAAACAACTACTAAGCGCATGCTTTTGTCAGTGACTGACAACTGCCTTACATAATTAAAAATCATTGGTAGGAGGGAGAATGGCCATATAATTAATTTCATGACTAAGTTCCACAAAAGTATGCCCCGCCCAGAAATCGAACCAACTACCTTTTGATCAGTAGACTTGCATGCTACCAACTAAGCTAGCTGGGCAGCTAAAAAAAATGTTGAGTTTCTCAAAAACTGATATATGAATAACTATTCTGTCATATTTTATGTCATCAGATATAGTTTTATACATTTTAATATTTGTTAATGTTAATTATTTTGATACCAATATCTACTACATATATTTCAGCATACAAAAGGTGGACCAATCATTGCTGTACAGATAGAAAATGAATTTGGTTCTTATAGTAATGAAATTGAACATCTGAAATTTATCAAACAGGTATGGTTCATATCTTTGTTGTGTATTTAAAGATTGTAATCATAGATGATCTAATGTCTCAGTCCCATACAATCGTGGCTTGTTGCGGACCCATGCATGCAGAGTGCTGTAGGCCATGGGAAGCCTTGGGTATTAAGGTGACGATACACACATGGCACAAAACAACATACCTCTACGGTGCTGTAGATGGAAGATATGCAAATATAATCCATACTCTGCCACAGTTTTGTTTACATTTTGACTTTGAAACTGATACGTGTATTAGGGGCTCATCTCACAGACCCTGGTAAAAACGAAACGGTCTGTACAGGTACACAAGAGTTTGTATGGGTCCTTGTGGAGCTTGATTGCACGGTGCCCGTACAGTGCCCTCACGGCTATTTTTATGTTTATGGGACTGTAGCATTAGATGGCTAACTTTATACAACATGAACATTTTCAGTTCATGTCCTGACCTTAAAAAATTCAGATTAGATTTTTTTCTTGCATTTACATGTAAGTTGAAATTATAACATTCAGGTCTTAGAAAGGTTTGAACTTTTGCCTATGTAATTTGTATTACTAAAAAGTAATTTATGCATGTCACAGTGGCACTATGTGTTTGCGTGTCCATCCAATTTAGTTCCTTTTATTCTGGTCATAACTTAATAATTTTACAACTTTGGTTATTCATATTTAGTCAGGTTGTTGGTATGATATGTGAACCTGTACTGACACACAGTTGTTAACTTTTTCCTGGTGGGACTTATATCATAAATACCGTCTGAAGTTTATTCATGAAATATGGTACTGTCTGTGACCACTGTCCCTCTTACTACTGTATCAAGTAGGACACTTGTGAATGTCAACCATTGTCTTGACCAGGTTCCAGGGTCAATGAATAGAACTGAAAGCTTCAATATTACTTAAAATATTTTATGGAGTTTAGTAAATCACTAAAAATGAAACAAAATAATTAATCACAGCAAAACAGCAGAATTTATTATAATATATTTTCAGTTATTGATTAAACATGGTATAAAAGAATTAATGTTTGTATCAGATGGATTTAATGCAAAATCTACAGGATTTCATGTAGCACCATTCTATGATGGTAACTCTATTGATTTTTCATTTGTTTTGAAATCTTTGATTTTATTCCATGTATCTTGTCGACATGTTGTTCCAATAGCAACCCTGAGTGTTGAGTTGACACTGACTTCGGGGTTAGCAGTGTGACATGACTTAGGGGTTAGCAGTGTGACATGAACTAGGGATTAGCAGTGTGATATGACCTAGGGGTTAGCAGTGTGACCTGACCTAGGGGTTAGCAGTGTGACATGACCTAGGGGTTAGCAGTGTGACATGACCCAGGGGATAGCAGTGTGACATGACCTAAGGGTTAGCAGTGTGACATGACCTAAGGGTTAGCAGTGTGACATGACCTAGGGGTTAGCAGTGTGACATGACTTAGGGGTTAGCAGTGTGACATGACCCAGGGGTTAGCAGTGTGACATGACCTAAGGGTTAGCAGTGTGACATGACCTAAGGGTTAGCAGTGTGACATGACCTAAGGGTTAGCAGTGTGACATGACCCAGGGGTTAGCAGTGTGACATGACCCAGGGGTTAGTAGTGTGACATGACCCAGGGGTTAGCAGTGTGACATGACCCAGGGGTTAGCAGTGTGACATTCACAGTCATAACCTTCTAGCCAAAACCTTGTGATTAGTGAAATTGATTTGGTAAAAATTACTTATTTCATATAGTCAGGCTGGCCAAAAAGGAACTGTGAGATTATTGCCACAGCTGTTTACCACTTCAGTTGTTTGTTTACATGTATACAAGTAAAAAGAACAAAATTGATGGGGAGGATTTTGTATGCTGCTAGTCAGAGATGTCATTAAGAGGGGTTATACTATATCCCAACATGCAATTAAATTGCCAATGCACAAAGATGACTAGAATATCTATGTAGAAATTTTGGATTAAAGATATAACAGTTACATAATGTTAGGGTTGTCGTTGACAGAAAATTTTGTATCGATATATCAAAAGGCAAGTACCTGTGATATATCTATATAACAAGTCAGATAAGGAGTGTAATAGAAGCTACTAGAACTTAAGTATATATATATTAATATACATGCTATATAATGCCCTCATGATGTTTTGCATGATGTTTAAAGGTGTTTCAGACATCAAAACAAATTGTGCCCGTGACGGCCCGTTTTATCTATTCATGTGAAATAAGATGAATACAACACAGTGATATTAAATTATAGGTCACCTTCATTTTGTTTATAGCTTTATAATACTAGATATACTTTTTTAAATATTAGTTTGTATCGATATTCAAAATTGTGAATCTATATTGGATCGTCTGTGAAAAATTGGTGATACATCGATATCGCTATTTCCGATGACAGCCCTACATAATGTTATAATTATGTTGTATTACAGAGACATTACCTACAGTGAACTTTATGAAGATACATCTTGGTGAAACATTGTTTAAACTGGTGAAATCTATAGATAAAGAGTTTCCTCTTATGGTGATGGAATTCTGGGCAGGATGGTTTGATCATTGGGGAAATACACATAAATATAATAAAGCACAATGTAAGATTTATGTTCATTCTCACATTATCTCTGTAAACAGATATCCTGTGGAGCGTTGTCGTACAGGATCTCTATGATTTCGATGGAGGGTCATGTTTTGATGACCTTTATGTCGACCAATCAATGCAAGCTTTCATCTAGACGAAACACTATTGATACCATTTTGATTTCATAATTTCTATTTCTAGACCAAGGTTTGCGAGCTGATTTAACAGCAATATTATTCACTATCTGCAGTTGGACGACTCATTTCAAATTGCATGGCATAGGCGATGTAAAAAAGTTACTAATCATAACAATTTCCTCATGGATAAAATGACGAGAAAAGGTCACCTGAACATGACCCTCCTTTGAAAATGGCCAGATCTAAATTAGCAAGTAGGCGAGTGGAAACTTTTAGATCAGGTTTTAATCAGATTGATTCTCACACAGTAGGCCTCAGAGTAACTATATGTGAATGGTAACAAACTCTGTCTCTAAACATAAAATTTAGACATCTAGAAAAAATATGATGCAATACTAGTCTTGATGAAATATAATTTGTCTCTGAGCCATGGGGCTAGCTTAATTGGATGTGCATATGTCCACTGATCAAGAGGTTGTGGGTTTAATGTTCAGGGTCTGTAGTCAAGTAAGCTGCCCGGCTAGCTCAGTTGGTAGCTCTCAAGTCTACTGATCGAGGGGTTGTGTTTTCGATTCCTGGGCAGGTATACTTTTGTGGAGCTTGGAATGAAATAATTTCTATGACCATTCTCCCTTCTACCACTGATTCTAAATCATGTAGGGCATTTGTCAGTCACTGACAAGAGTATGAGCCTAGTAACTGGTTAACAGCTAAATCCAGAGATTTAGCCTTTCCAGGAACGGTGAACCGCTGTTATATGATCTATACTATGTGTTGCTACAGTTTAAAAATTGTTTTGTTTAAAATTATAAAAGTTTCTAACATGTCTTGTTTGCATAATTGCAAATAGGTGATAAAAGTATATGAATTTGAAAAAGAAAACAAGCATCGATATAATTTTATGTATAAAAACTTACTCTATTAATTATGGTATAGAGGGTTATACGTGCATTTCTGTGACTTTGTATTTTATATTTCTCACAGTCTGTAGGTAAATTTTCCTTAAGGTGGGTCAGTACCTTACACAGAAAAAAGACGAAAAAAATATCATGTTCACCGATTATGATAAAAGTTGGCATGACGTCCATGACGTTGTGAAAATAATGACAATGTCGCCAAGATTACCAGAAAAACAAAGAAGAAGCATAAATGTATCTGCCTGCCAACTTTTATCATACTCGGTGAACATGATTTTATTTGGTCTTTTTCACCGAGTAAGGTACCAACCAACCTTCAGATGATATTGAAAACTCATTTTCATAACACGATTAGAGGGACTGTCAAGTAACTTCTTATTAAAAAAAAGAAATATTAGCTCAATATATGAGTGTGTAGTCATAACATACATGCTATTTGTCTATTGCAGTCTTGGCGTATGATCTACAACAGATATTATTATCTGGTGCCTCAGTTAACTTCTATATGTTTCATGGTGGAACAAACTTTGGTTTTAGTGCTGGTGCTAACTGGTTTAATACTACATCCTACAAACCAGATATTACTAGCTACGGTAAGTGATCCTGTTAAAACATATCCTAGCATCTTTTTATCAATGCTGTATTTTTAGCTCGACTTTTTGAAGTAAATGGAGAGCTCTCTTACTCGCCCTAGTGTCGGTGTGTGTGTCAGCGTCCATATTTCTGATTAATGTTTTTGTGCAGTAAAATATTGTTTACTATAACTTTTTTATTTTTTAAGGTATCAACTTCAAACTTAAAATATATGTTCCTTATCACCAACCACATCTCATGTGACAAGGTTCAAAACTCAAATACATTTTGTTTGGAATTATCTGCCATTGAACTTAGAGTTTTCTTTAAAATATGTTTGTTTTTACTGCAACTGTTTTATTTCTTTAGGTATTAACTTCAAACTTTAAATGTATGTTCCTTATTATCAACCACATCTCATGTGACAAGGTTCACAACTCAAAATACATTCTTTTCAAAATCATTTCCCCTTGAATTTAGAGATATCTTTAAAAAATATTTTTTTACTGCAATTGTTTCATTTCTGTTGATATCAATTTCAAAGTTTAAATATGTGCCTATTATCAACAACATCTCATGTGACAAACACTTACTTAGTCAAGCATGCTGTCTCGACTGACAGCTCTTGTTTTATCAATGCTGCTAACCTTTTCATCTAGTGTTATACGTTCATATTTATAGCCCTTTCCACTAGGTGGCAGGTCTGTGCCTTTTTGGTGATGATGGTCCTTTTATGTTGTAAATACTCCTTTTTGTTAGCAGGATTTTTCAACAACAAAAATGGCTTATAGTAATTAGACAGTAAAACAACTCTACCTGCCTTTATTATAGATTATTTCCCTTCGTAATTTTTGTGTTGAAGTTTTTGAATCCGGCTTTAATGTGGTTTCCACATTACATTTCTTGTTATAAACTCTTGCTAGTTGCCATTTTATGTAATGTGATAAAAATTCATGGTCTGAACTGGAATGGATACCATGACCTTATGTCTAGTTATAGGATGCTCTACCATGTGGCAATAAAAGCTAGCTTGAAGTCTTCAAATTTTATACATAATCTCTAAATTACAAATAATCAAAAATGAATTACAAATAAACTAAAAAACCTGTTTGAGAGTCATCAACTGTTCCACTTTTGATATTTTAAATAGATTTGATTGTCTGAGGTAAAAAATTGTGACAACGCCTAATGTGCCTTTTCAAAATGGCGGCGTCCATCAATGTAAACAAATGCCGCCGACCGAAGAAATCAACCTTTGTAACTATAAACTGATTTTATTTGTGGGTTATTATATGCACCAAAAACACAATTTATAATTATATTTTTAAGGACTGAAAGTTTTCTGTAAGTACACAAGTTGATCAAATAAATCAATTAAATTGAAATTGTCTGTGATTACACTGTGACAGATACGAACTGCGCATGTGCAGAAAGTGCTGTCCTCGTTATTAAGACAAGGGAGCACATATGCTGTACTACACCTCTGCTACATAAACATTTGAGGCCATTGATTGGATTTGATGTCCTTAATCTTGTCTCCTTAGCAACTAAACAAAGCCATTCCATCATGTTAAATAGCTATGTAACATTCTAAAGTCATTTCTAGTAGGGCTGTTGATCATTGAGCAAGTGGCAATCCGATCTGAACCACAATTCATGTGTGGCGATTCACAAATTGAACCATGAATCATTAGTTAATGGA
The DNA here is from genome assembly GCA_025267735.1 of Mactra quadrangularis. NCBI lineage: Eukaryota > Metazoa > Mollusca > Bivalvia > Venerida > Mactridae > Mactra > Mactra quadrangularis. The sequence continues at coordinate 52,278,562 of CM046299.1, read as the reverse complement.
GAAGCATACAGAATTTATGTAATAACAAAAATAAGTGAAGAATTACAGAAGCTTTTACTTAACATTTCTAATACCAGGCATTTTCAGTGACAACATTTTTGTATAAATGTGTATAAAATGAAATTTTAAACTAAATAAAAGTTTTCTTTAGTAGCGCTGTTTGTTTTCTGAAGTAATTAAGCTGAGAATGTTTTTTCATTATTTCCAAGTATAGATTGTGATCCGACAATTTCAGAAGTGACTAATATTCATACTCCATTTTTTGATAGGGATCAAGAATATCCGCCGCACCCCTAATTTCTACTTCATATTGCCAAGGAATGTATAAATACATTATAAACATGGCCAAGTGTCATTTACTTTCCTAACAGCCTGTACATACTCGGATAAACATAAAATGCATTTTCAAGTATTTCAAGTACATGAACAATGTCTCTCGCTTATATATGTTCAATGGCTAATGTGTTGGAGTATGAGATAACACTTCACCCAGGCATAAATGGGTACCTGCGAGGGTGGTTTAATTCTGTTGTGCTAAAGTGTCGGCTGCACTTAGTGGACTAAAAAGACTTACCATGGAGATTGATAGATAGATACCTGTAGCCTGATGACCAGGAGTTATAGCTGTAAAGTCAGTGAATGTGCATTAGCATGAAACTTAGACTATGAAATGCAATTACTTTTACTGTTTTATGGGGAGAGTTGCCTAAGCATATCTCTACGTATGGCTTTGTGTCCTGGTACCCAAAATTTGATTTCACACAATCATTCCTATTGTTGTTAGAAGGGAACCAAGACAGAAAGCAATACGTAGTGATTTGCTTAAGCAACGCACCTGTGGTTCTTGAAAAGTGTTATGTGTATATTGTTATATTGTGACATCTTGACATACATTTATGATTTAATATTTTATATAATGAATTATTATAGATTACAATGCACCTCTCAGTGAAGCTGGTGACATCACACCAAAATATGAAATTATAAGAGCTATAATACAGAAATATGTCTTAGAACCTATGGGTATGCCTCAACTACCAGATATACCTCCTAATTCACCTAAAGGAAACTATGGTATGTTGTTTTATTCTTTATATAGTTTTCAATCATGTCTGTATTAATTAACAATACAAGTTAAGGATGCATGCTATAACAGATATATTGTGTTAGTGTTTTACAAATACAATAAGACTGTTTATTAATAATTATAGTGATATTTATTTGGCATATATGGTACCTTTTTTGAATGGAAGTTACGAGGTTTTGACTAGAGAACAACGATATGGCAATTTACTATGACAAGCACACCAACACCAGGGATAGCACAAAAAGGGCAAGCCCTTATTTCCATTGTGGTCTGTAGGGTTAGGGAAAGTGCATTAATTACATGTATATCTGTTTTTGTCATTTTGGTTCAATTAATTGAAAAAATGTCCTTTTTTGGTTTGTATAGAGCAGGCATATTTTGGAATATTGAGTGAAATAGTCACATTTTATTATCATATTTGATTTTTATATTTTGTTATGTTTGCATTAAAGTTTTTAGATCAGGCTTTAATGTGGTTTCCACATTACATTTATATTATTTTTTTATTATTATTTATCATTATTATTTTATTATTACAGGAAATATATCAATAAAGAAGATATTAAATCTTGAAGATATGATTTCAACTATTAAGGTAAAACTTGTTCACTATAATTTATAAATTGATCTTTTACAAATCCCTAGGTTTTTGTGTTTCTTACATAAAACATGTTTTTAAATGTTACATAGAAAAATACTTGATGGCTACAATGGGTTGCCCAACATTCTTTTGGCACATGTTTTATCATGTATGATTAACTTTTGTAAGCTGAGATAAGCAAATGTGATTATAAATGATTTCAATAAATAGTAAAATTTGAAAAGGGAATAAATGTGCTCATCTCAGCAATGTAAATACTTTTGTCATGTTTTTTATTATAATGTTTCATTATATGTGTCATTTATAAATATGTCTCTGTCAAGTTCATTATTCCATGTACCATTAGAACAAGCTGTGTCAACAGGCAGTAAGGTTGACAAGCTCGTTAGATTCCAGTAGTTGTGGATATAAATGCTTTTGAATGTATTATATGATATAAAATCAGCCATGTGGCAATCCAGTAAAACTGGTAAGGTGAACAGACTATCTTAAATGAAACAAACCCTAATGTGATAAAAAATTGTAATCTTTAGAATAAACAAATGATTTTATTTATTTGTGCAAAAATCTTTTTTACATTTTCAAATTTTTTGGTGAGGCAAAATGACTATTTACTTAAAAAAAAATAAAAGAAACACAATAATAATTGGCACAGGCATTCTAATAAACATCACTGTTACATACAACAGTCAATTCCTTTAATTTTCTTGAGCATTAGTCTGAGTTATTATGTTCTAAAGTAAAAGGGAAAAAATCAACCATACTGACAAAATAACATGATTTATTTTCACTTGCCCAAGTCAATTTTCCCTTCTCCATTATTTCAGGCCTGATTTATGGTGATGACTTACACTAGGCAAACCTTACGGCTTTCTAACAACAGCTATCTCTTAAAATTGGCATCTGCAAATTAATCTTTCTGATTTATTTTCTTCCCTGATGATCCAAATATATTTAAGCAGACCTTAAACCAAGCTTAAAAACACCATTTTTCTATCGAAGGGAGATAATCACTCCTTTGTGTTAAAAGTGTGAAAAGTGGTTTTATAAATCTAAGGGTACGCAAGGCGATGGCTAGCGCTTTTTGAAAGCGATTTTTCGTAGCATAAGTGGTTTACAGACAGTTTGCTTTAAGCTAGCAAATCCAAGATGGCAACTTTCCCTAACAAAAAGTTCAGAATTGTAACAAATGAAAAATATTCAAATCAATTATCACCATGACTATTCTTGAAAAAGAAACATGTTCCCACAGGGGGCAGCCATTTTGAAAAAAGGCAGAAACATTCCCAATAATACGGCTAGCAAGAAAAAAACTTGCTACGTATCGCTAGCTAGCGATTCAGCTCTATGGCAGCAGACCACTCCGTAGGACATCGCTAGGTAGCGATATAAAGCGCTTGCCTTGTGGAACAGGTCCTAAATGATGTGCATAGGATTAACTTGATACATTGATTAAACAGTGGCATGTAATGTGATCATTGTTTTCAAACATATTATTAATGACAGTAAGTTGATATTTGGAGATTCTACTTCAAATACTATGTATGCTTGACAGTCTATTGAATATTAAAAGTAAATAAAGATATATCTACTATATTTATAATTCCACTGCAATATTCAAACAAAACACCAATTTTTTTTAATATACATATGTAATTGGACGTATAAATTTTAATTTATGATAAGTCCTAGATTGCAACAACAATCAATAGTCACATGCAGGTATTCTATGGTGTTGCTAAAATCATAAATTTTGATGCTAGAATCTCCGCAATCCAAGAATCATGTTAAGATTATTTACAGTTTTAGCCACTTCCATAGGAAACCCGTATGAGCCTTGTGATTTTTGAAACACCATTTATATTATGTACTGTTTTCTTTCGCTTCATGTTTAGTCATTGTCCTCTGTGTTTTAGCTGAACCTTTATCTCTTGGTGATGGACTGACTGGTTCCCCATTAAATTTAGCTGGTTCCTTTTTCACAGAAACTTTTCCAAGGGATTTATTTTTTCTTAGATTACGTAAAATGTCAAAATTCTCATCAAACTTTATCTCAACATTTACACTATTGTCAGAAACCTTTTTCAGAATGGTTCTATTTTCGTTGAGGTCTTTGCTGCTTGATTTCGATAATGTAAATATACGATTTCTTCCGCTAGATTCAACTGCTTTTTCTGTATTCACATAAGTTTCACGTAACGCCTTCAACGAATCTTCACATTTATTGATATTCTGGTTAAGCTCATGGGTGTTTATCTCAACAACTTGTTTCATTCCGTTTACCACTTGTTTCTCAATATCGTCCAAAAATGCATCAATTTCTCTTCTGTACTTCCGTACTGCTTGAGTGAATTCACGCTTCTGTCTATCTAGATCTTTCAGTCTCTTGGATGACTCAGATTTAACATTTTCTAATTGACCAATGAGAGCTTGTATAAGTTTCAAGATCATGGAACATTCATCTACAGGAGATTGTGATAGATTCTCGGTATACTCCGGTATATATACACAGTCACATTGTTTGTGTTTTCCCGTTGCACAAATAACACAACATACTTCGTCATGGTTCTTACAGTAAAGTTCTATCGTCTTGTGTCTGTGTTGTTTACAATGTTCGATCAACGGATCATTGTTTGGTAATGGTGTAGTTAGTTCCCTTGGCATTACATCGTGAGTCAGCAACGTGTGACTTTTACCTAAGTTTTGATGATAGCCGAAACAAGACTTACATAAATAATGGCGACAAAACTGACAGAACCCGATGGCTTCCACATATTTGTCATCTACCATACATGGTCCACATGGAATATCAACATCGTCTCTAGTCAATACTGGTTGTTTACTTTTCTTAGATCTAGCTGTTAGTGACATGATGATATCTGTAAAGTATTATAAAATCACTTATACTAAGTGCACGTTCCGCTAGGCTATCACTAGCCAGCGCTTTTTAAAAGCAATTTTTGTAGCAGAAGAGTTCTATGAAAGGGTTTGCTTCAAGCTAGCAAGATGGCGACTTTTTCAATTAAGTTGTCATTAGTCCAGTGACTTTTAGAATGTGAGTAGTCTACAAAATTTTTAATGGCTAACACGGTCCTAATTCAATAAAAATCATACAATGAATAAGAAAATACAGGGTAGAATAAAAAACTGATGATAATTCGTTAAAAATTGATTACTTAAGTGAACAAATTTGTTTCTGTGTATATTAATTAATTAACCAATTTCAGGATATACATATGTTGTGCTAAATCATTAAAATGTTGTATCAAATCAATAAGAATTTTTAGGATCCAATAAACTTTCATTTGATCCAGTAAACAATTCTCTAATGCTGAAAGTTTATTATAAAGACTGAAAAATCCGCCCGGCTAGCTCAGTCAGTAGCGCACAAGTCTACTGATTGAGGAGTTGTGGGTTCGATTCCCGGGCAGGGGGCATACTTTCGTGGAGCTTGGTCATGAAGTTATTTCTATGGCCATTCTACCTCCTACCACTGATTCTAAATCATGTAGGGCAGTAGTCAGTCAGTCAGTGGCAAAGTATGCGCTCACTAGTTGGTTAACAGCTAAATCTAGAGATTTAGCCTTTCCAGGAACAGTAAGTAGGTGGGCCGTGATATAAACTATAATGTGTTGCTACGGCGTTAATCCCAACAAACAACAACATAAAGACTGAATGGGACTCTAGATTTAAATTATGAACTAAGGCTATTGCACCACCTACCCTAATGCATTTAGTATTTAAACATTAAAAATATGACAGATTACATCAAATTGAAAATGTAAATAATTGATGTTGATTTGTTTGCCACAATAATATTTTATATACTCTATGTTCATTTTACTAAAAGAAATGTATTGAAAGCTGTTTAAAGGCATAAACAAGAATATGAGACTTGAATAATCATTTGAAATAAAAATTTGAAATATGACAAAAAACATAAACCCCCAAAAATACAAGCATTAAGTCATTTTCTGTGTTCGTCTACAAAATAATCAAATTTCATTCGAGCCTGTATAAGTTTTAAATATAGATTTTCGTCTTTAAGTTGACTTTGTTTACAAAGATACTATTTAACAAATAAACATAAATTTGATGAATTTTGATATTACTTTAAATATCTTTAATTTATTTATTGAAATAAAAGAGATAAAAAAATTACCTTTTATTTTGTATCTCAATGTTAAGATAAGTTTCTATATAAATCTAAACCTTGTATCTCTATATACAATATACTACATTCATACAACACAATTGATTTAATTAATTACTCTAGATATATTGTTTTTTATGTTTTAACACTTTGACGACTCTGTTACTTTACTGTAAATCTGGTAAATTTTACTGCAATTTATTTTTTATATACATGTACATTTATATACAATGTATGTACCTTTTTAGTAAAGTAGGTTTGATTTTTTTTACTGTTTAAACACTTGGTTTCTCTTATAAAAGTACTGATTTTCTTCAATGTATGGGATACTTATTAGAATGAGTTGACATTCTAAGGTATCTGATAAAAAATGGTAAAATATTAAAAAATAATGGAATAAAAACGCTATCTTGACTGTTGCAGTTGTTTGATATTATGACCCACACTGATCATAAAATGTCATGGGGTATAGACACAAGACTCATGTGGCATTCCTGCATATGACCATATAAGTTGATAAACTTTGTTAACTTTACTACAAGCTAAACGAATGTAAAATAGTAAATAACCTTTACAAAATTTAATGACATTTTATGTCAATACTTGGGCATAATAAGTGACTGATTAATTATTATTAACATTATCTTCAAATCAAGTGTATACAAACAATAAATTCACTAAAACAAAAACTTCCATGCATAAATCACCTGACCTACAGTAATATTATAAACTATTGTTTTATGTATTGATTTTGTTCTAGTATAAAGTGTCAAAGTATCAAATTACTTGTTAATTTATCAAGTTACAGTCTAACTAGGTATATATATACTATACACGTATTATATCTTAATATTAGATATATATTGTCTATACACACTGTCTTTATTAGTTCTTAATGCCTTGTGTAATATAGCTCTCCTTGATCCCTAGTCTCATACAGGTACTCAGTTGATTTCAGGCAATAGCAGGTTAAAGTTAAAAAAAGAGTTCAAGTTAAAGTATGGTTTAAAGTCAGCTTCTATATATTCTAGTACATGTTCTGCTAACTTCCCAATCTGTAGCCTGCTCAATTACCCAAAACATTCTGTAACAATACATTCGGAACTCCTCGGCCATTCGCTGTGAATAATCTTATCTATTAAACAGATATACGATCATTAAGGCAATGAGTGATGTTTTAAAAATTTATGGAGACTAAAACAAAATTGCCTAAACGATTGTATATTTGTTTACTTCAATACCGGTAGTTTCAAAAAAGGGTCTAGATATGTCCGAGATTATTCGCAGCGACTGGCTGAGGAGTTCCAAATGTAACATTACAGTACGTTTTGTAAAGTCAGTAGATATTGAACAGGCTACTTGTATGATAACGTCTGGTAATTGAAATCACCTTCAAGTAGGTGATTTCTGACAGTACCCATTTACACCAGGGAGTAGTAGAACAACTGGAGGTAAATTTCTTGCTCAAGGAAACAAACAGTGCCCCTGATAGGGTTTGAACCAAGATTCTCCTATACTGCTGCTATACTCTTACATAAAAGTTTTATATTTAATAATGATTTTCCTCTGTCTCGGGAAAAGTTGCATTTCCTTTGAATAAAAAGAAGCCATTAAGCTGACCTCTGCGTCTTAGCTGCTAGAGGTCAGGAGATATAATATTGGAGTCATATGGGGGTCGTACAGAAGGGGCTTGGGTCATCAGACTCTTATATTGAAATCTGTAAATAATATTTTTATTTTATTTCAGCCTGTGACTTCAGAACATCCCCTTACTATGGAACAATTAGAAATCAACAATGGTTATGGTCAGAACTATGGTTTTATTTTATATAGAACTTATATGCCGAGAGGAAAAACTATCAGATTTGCCTCCCCTGCTCAAGATAGAGCTATTGTAAGTCACTGAAATATTTACTGTGTGGGAAATTGTTCTATGTTGCCAGGGACAACCATTTTATTTGACTATGAAATATTTTTTAAGGTAATATAGAAAATGAAGTATGAAAACACAGTTGTAAGGATTATTGCAGACAGTTGTTTTCAAGTGCTGAATTTACTGAATGAAGTCACTTGATGACCTTGGACCTTGGATTTAAAAAAATTTGTACCAATCACTTGTAGTGCCTAGCTGTTAATGTTTCAGATTTGATATCATATCTCTGTTTATCTGTCAGAGTATCTATAAACTTTTCACTGATTTATCAGTTTGTGTTTGTTGGGTTTGACGCCCTAGCAACATATCGTATAGGTCATATAACGGCGGTCAGTCAACCTACACAATCCTCCTGGAAAGGTTAAATCTCTGGATTTAGCTGTTAACCAACTACTAAGTGCATACTTTGGTCAGTGACTGACAACTGCCCTACATAATTAAAAATCATTGGTAGGAGGGAGAATGGCAGTAAAAAAATTTCATGACCAAGCTCCACAAAAGTATGCCCCACCCGGTAATCGAACCCTCGATCAGTAGACTTGCGTGCTACCAACTGAGCTAGCCCGGTGGCTTATATCAGTAGTTTGACTTAGTTAAAGAGGGTTAAAGTCTACTTCCATATACATGTTCAGTCAACTTTATAATTTGGAACAATAATCCCTGATCATCGAAATCACCATCAGGCAGGTGATCCTTCTCTTTTCTTTTTTACACCTTGGTGAAGTTATACCGCTATAGGTTAATTTTTGCTCAAGGAAATAAGCAGTGGGCTTTGAACTCGGGATTCCTCAATCCCTAAGAAACAACCTATTACTGGACTACTGCTTCTTCATTTGTACAAGATATGAGATTGTGTAATTAATAATTAGTTAGGGTTATATGTGCTATGATGTTTACTATTTACAGGTAATTATAAATGGTATAGAGATAGATACGTTAGATTGGGATTCTAGAAGATGGGAGGTTAGAATACCAACATATAAACTCACTGATGTATGTATACGTTTTATAGGTTTATTAATAACTATCATCGCTTCCCCTTTCCTATTACCTTTTTTCTCTTGACTCTTGTAGCTCTTTTTCTGTCAACTCGGCACTTTTCCTTTTGACCCTTTTCTACCCATATTCCTTTTTTTCTCATCTTTATTTCTATATGGCACTAGAACTACTTTAATGCATTCAAATTATTCTACTGTGATCCAATTTGTTCCCTATCCTCAGTGTCACCAAGGGGTTCTTAGTTTTACATTTAATTAAATTATAAAATGTCACAAGGCATGGTGCTTAGACTTTAAGTGGCATGTGCGATTATCTGGTCAGATATTTAAAAATAAATTGGAAATATTTTCTCCCGTTTGAAAAAATTGACCCAGCACCACATTGTTGCTAGTTTTGCACTAGATGAAGTATATATTGTATAATTTCAGCAAAATATGTTAGAAATACTTGTAGAACACCATGGTAGAGTAAACTATGTGCATCAAGGATTTAATAGATTTAATGAGGAAAGAAAAGGTATGATCTATATTTTATACTCCTGTCAAAGATAGGTTGTAATATGTAGGCGACTGGATGGTTAAGTGGGGGGGGGGGGTCTGTGGTATCCAGTCTTTCAATTCAACAGTGTTCATTTGCCCTTTTTGTCGTCTCCAAAGTAGCTGTATTGAGTTGACAACTAGACAATCTACATGGCCACATTAGAGTTATTAATCTTGGATTCAATTTGCTAGATCATGTGGTCAAATATTCAAGTGAAGGTCTATAAATTTATAAACTGGGGTCAAGATGCAATGGACAATGGTTTTAGTTTATTTTTGTAAATAATATTTTACATTTTGTGAGCATGTACCTTGTTACTGTTATAGAGGGATATGATGTATAGTTAAAACATTTTAATCATGTAGATACACTTGTTAGTTATCCAAAAAGTTAATTTTAAAGGTACATAGATATACATTGTTCAATTTACAATCTATTGTGCTCTAAATCTGGTGAAGTAAGAATACAAAATATAATTGTCAATAGCCTGTCTAGGTATTGTCAAGATGAGGGTTGATCAATAAGCATCCTACATATTTCTAGGTATCAGAGGTGATGTTTATTTAGATGATCTTCTACTTTCTGATTGGAAAATATATCCATTAGAGTTTAAGGAGCCATACATGAACAGGTGAGTTATCATTATGGTTTACATGTACCAATGATGTTGACCATGTTCTAACTTTAAGACCTGAAGGTTAGGCTTAAAGATGGTTAACAGGCATGAATATCATTGACAACAATAGTCTTTGATGAAAAATGATTAAATTTTGCCAAAAGTCAAGTGTTTTGGATGTGGGTTGAGTTATTGAGAGGTACCAAGTTTGAATCCAACTTGAGCACTGGTAATTTCTTGGAGCTAGAAGTTAACCTGTGTTTATTTCACATTATTGTGGATTGGTAATAATAGTGAGGTATTAATGGATACATGTACCAGCTAAGGTTGGATAGTTATGGGCAGCTGTACAGTAAATGAAGTAGAAGTACTATAGTAATTTTATTGCAGTTAAATAACTGGCACTTACTATGAAGAGCTGCGAAGACTGTAGTCTTAAATCAAGGCATGAACGTGTCGAGTGTCAGAAGCCTAAGAGAGCGAGTGTGTATTCACAGAGGCCAAGTAAGACAGAGCTCCCTTTTGATTGGTGGTCCAGCTCATGTGACGAGGTTCTGTCCTCTGATTGGTTGGTAGAACTGTTGTTCCCATAAGACAAGCACCTGCGCTATACCCGTGATCACTACAGTACCTTAAAGGAAGCTTGATAGACTGATACCATACCAGGAATCTCATGACCAAGAGTACATGTAATAGCTGCCAACGCAGTAAGCATGGACTGCAATAAAAATACAATATCTACAGTACATGGGTGAAAATTCACAGCCTTAATACTGATTTTAGAGTTCTGATAATACACTATTCTCTGTAATTTACATGAAATCTGTCAATTCAGTATTGTTAAGGCCACAACAAGTTGATTATATGTTCTATGGATTCGCTCGCACCTTAATTTTGGCGGTTTTTTTTTTTAAATTATTTTATTTCCTCGCTCGCTCATAAAAATTTGGTCAAACAGCTATATAAAGCAAGTGAATAATGACTTTATTAAAATTAATTTCTTCGCTCGCTCGCCCCATTTTTTTTTCCAGAAAAATCCGTACAACACATGATCAACTTGTTGTGGCCTTAAATATATTATAATTTAAAGTGTTATGAAAATTTACAACTTTCACTTTTGTTAAACTATAAAACAATATATTTCTGTAATTATACTCTATATTTCAGTATTGTAGAAAGTCATAAATGGAAGCCCTATACAAATACTGGTATAGGTTTAACGTCTCTGTATCAAGGTGATTTAATTATAAATGCTACACCGAGAGATACATTCCTTAATTTAAAGGTAACTGTTGTCTTATTACAAAACTAATGTAGTACATGTATATGGTTTTTAACCCACATTTCAATATTTGTCTGTCATAATGCTGTGGTCAGTTAGCCTACTCACATATTATTACCAGCACTCAGAAGTGTAATAGATATAGCAGATTTTATTAATACTCGTTTCACAGTGTTATGAATGAATCAAATGATATTACACTGAACTTCTTACAATGTAGCACTCAGATGCACATGTTACTTGACTAGCCCATTGTGAAAAAATGCAGAGTTGGCTGATATTGTGTTATGATCTAGATTTACTGCAGGCACGTAGGAATGGCCTGAATATTGGGGCCACAGATTTGGTGGGTACCCGCCTGTAGAAATTTTTTGTGAATGTAAGCCTCTGAAACTTGATTTTCAGTACCCCCTGTTTAGGTACAAATTTTTGTATTAGACCTCAAGATTTTCAATATGTGTCATGAAAAATTAACTCGAGGCCCCATTGCTGCTGCTTGCCGAAATATTGGGGTCTGCAGCTGTGGCCCCAGGTCCTATGCGCCTGTACTGTCTCACCCATTGCTTTATAATTTCTCCAGCACTAGCCTGATTTATTTAGTTATATAAAAGTGACACCATTTTCAAATAGTTAGTTAACATAAACTAAGTAATTTTACTTGGCCAAATCAATTTGAACTAGTCCTACCATATAGGCAAGTGTGTTAATGAGTTAAGAAAATTTCTGTGGTCTGGAAAAGCCCTCAATTATATAACTACATGTATATTTAGAAACTTTATTATCAAAAAAACAAGTAAATAAGCTGTTAATTTTGCCTGGTTACAGAAATGGCAGAAAGGTGTGGCATTTGTGAATGGTTTTAATCTTGGGAGATATTGGAATGTTGGACCCCAAGGGACCCTATTTGTACCAGCCCCTATTCTGAAAACAGGCATTAATACGGTAAGATTGTATTGTGCTTACAATCACAAAATAGTGATTTTTATAGTACAATACAATTATATTATTTATATTATCTCCAGAAGTCCTAGGACTAAATTCTGTATTTTGGTTTATACAGTTCACATTTACTCATAAAATCAAAGAAATATGGTATAAAGTCTGATAGCCCAGCACTGTATATCGCGATACAACCCTGAAATCTTAATCAGAGAAGCCACGGTATTTTCAGTATTCAACTGGTTTGACATATTTGCTCAACAAATATGATCTCTTTGGCTGTTTTGTAAAACAGGTCCAGTACAACTCAACCTGTGGACATCTTAACCTGAAGTTTGGACAACAAACCCTTGGACAAATTGTGATCATAAATAAAAGAATGTAATATTACAATAACTACCGGTATTAGTTTGCAAATAATTGTATTGCCTCTTTTCCCATCAATATGTATCATATTGTGTGATGATCATATCGTCTCATCCTTAGTAAAATTATGACAGTATGCATGGTCAGTTTTTACATGGGGTTTCCCCATGTTTAGTAGTGTACTATGGCAAATCCACATCAAAATTTGTCGTGGACGATTACATTCAGTTGTGCGCGCGCAAATAAAGGGATTATTACCTCTGATATTAATATAGTCCGCATTACGCGTTAACAAGCAGACGATAAGAAGCACATGTACATCTTATCTAGTTTATGTAAGGTAAAAGTCCCTTGTATCGCTTCCATGAGTTGTATAAATGTACAGCCATATACTCGACCAAAACCCCATGTCTGACAGCGCTATCAGCACTTTGATTTACTTTATTACTATGAAATGATAAACTTTTCGTACTTACAGGTTGTGATATTTGAACTATATAGAGCAGCACATACTGTTAGATTCCAAGATATTCATGAAACAGATGTTGATATTGTGTAACATTACCCTGATATAGTCTGTTTGTTCTCAACTATCAAAGCTTGAATAATTTCAAGGTGACTGAATGCATTGTTTTTGTACTGGCAACCTAATTGTTATTAAAAATATAGCTTAACTTGATCATAATACTCATTTTTGGAAAATCACGGATGTATTACAACAATAGTTTTAACAATCGCAATCACTGTGAAATTATTCATGTTTTGACAGTTGAGAAATAACGAACAATAGCAGGTGAACGTGGGATACATCTAGAAGTTTTACCAAGGGAGGAAACTCTGGATACAAAAAAAGTGTTTTTGTACGATGCGAAATCCTTAGTGCTCAAATAACATTCCATTTATGTTGTTTTGTTAAAATTATGAATACATGTATATTGTGTGCCATTATTTTCTACTCTGATTTTAAATCATTTAATTGTTGTTACAGTCTGTAACAAAGATGTCAGTTTGCTGGTTAGTGCTGATAAAATTCTCTACTGTCTGACAAACTTTACTGTTATATCAAACTAAGTGCCTGATTGACAATCATCACATGTAAATCAAAATTTCCATAACATATTGTCCATGAGTTAATTCATCTGCTATGATTTTAATAAATTTTTTGAATTTTGTAAAAAATTGTGATTTTTTTGGTTGTTACATATTAAACATTCTCGTACCCAGAGTCTAGTAGGATTCTCAATAGAGAATCTTGATAACCTCAGGGTACGAGAATTCCTATTAAACAGCTTGTTTGATTTATGACAATAAAGTGAGAACTGAGTGATTTCAATATAAAGATTCAGGCTGGCAAGTATCATTCTGGCAGAATGGCTTTCTGTCTTTACCAGCTAGACTGAGTTAAAGATTTATATATCTTTGACACAGACTTTTGTTATACCTAGATCTGATAGTTAGCAAGCATAATCGTCTTCTGTATATCATTCATCTTTTAGCAATAGGAACAATAGATTCACATTTATGATAAAGAATTTTTGTAACAAATAAATGTATGTTTAAATGCAGAAAGTTTCTGTTCATGAAAATCAAAATCAACCAACAGTTGTGTAAGGAAATCACTACCTAGCACTTTAAAAAAAGTTTGTCTTGTGTTAACCTAGTTCTATACATTGTCTTGTCTCAAGGTACATGTCGCAAAGTAGTTGTGCTTTCTAAAATAATCAAGTGTTCTGAATGCATTCAGCTAGCAATACATGTAGTATTGCAACACTTGTTTCATAGGAAATAGTAATGTAGTGTTAGGTAGGGATACCCTTACTCAAATTGCTGGATGTTTTAAAATCAAAATAATTTAATATTTTTTAGGCAGGGGAGATAACCCTTCTTATGGAATAATGTGTCAAATTTAAATACTCATTTATGAAATGATATTATAGTGCCATTTTATTGTCCAACTTGGGACATATCACTCATGTTTAAAGATAATTAGTCAACACTGTTTGATATAAACTGAAGTTTTATTTGGCTTGATTTGTATTGGTTATAATTATGAAAGATTGGATTTATCTAGAAGTGTAGTCACATTGAATTATGTTATGATCATTAATATAGCTTGTTTAGGATAACTTGAGACAAACGACTCAGTCTGTTTACATATTTGTAAAGTCGGTGAACGTGCGTAAGCATGAAACTTAGACTATAAAATGCAATTATTTTATTTATTTGGGACTTAGGTATTACATAAAACAGGGAGGTCAGCTGATTTTGTGTAATGAAAGTATTAAACATGTCTTAATGTGTGGAACGTGTGTTCTCGTACTAAATTTGATACATCAAAAACACACTGATAATAGTCAATAATTACGTGTACTAAACTTAAATCCACCTGTGTATAAAAATCGTTGTATTTTGTCTAAAGTTATCCTAAACGAGCTATAGTCAAATAATGTTTTTTGTGTAACAAAACAAACAGCTTCAGGGAATATTCCTGATTATAAGATATTTTATTTTATCAGTCCATGTTGCATTTATGAGTCTAGTATTTAGTGTAAATTGAGTATCAGACAATATTAATGTCCTTAACTTTTTTAAAACATGTTGAACGTCTGGTTAAAATCTCTGTAAAATTTCTATGTCTTATTTTTCAAAGTTATTTCCCTTCGTTTAATTATGTGAACTATCCTTGTTGAGGAAGTCAATTGTGTCTTCCTTTATGCTTTATTATTTTTTTTGTTATGTATAACATTGTGCGAGACTTTGTTTTTCATATTGTTTAGAAACATTTTGGATATAGGAGCACGGGGGCTAAAAAATAACCTGATAATGCCATTGTTGGTGAGGGGTCTCATCATTGTTTTGGGAAGGGGTGGTCTGGACCCCATTATAACATAGCATTGCTAATGTGATTAACTTGCTTTATGCAGTATTTAACTTTGGGTTCCACTAAACGGTATTACTTTTAGAAGTGTGATATTATATTGTTTATACATGTGTGTGGTATGAACTGTGGGTTCCTATATTCATGATCACTGTTTGATAACATTAACATTACTAGTCCCATATAGGAACTTGTAGGCCTGAATAGTATCATTAATTTACTAAGTTACCAGGTACCTGTATGAGACAAGTGTTCATTGTTGCCCCACTCCTAAAGGGTACCTGTATGAGACTAGTGATCATTGTTGCCCCACTCCTAAAGGGTATCTGTATGAGACTAGTGATCATTGTTGCCCCACACCTAAAGGGTATCTGTATGAGACTAGTGATCATTGTTGCCCCACTCCTAAAGGGTACCTGTATGAGACTAGTGATCATTGTTGCCCCACTCCTAAAGGGTACCTGTATGAGACTAGTGATCATTGTTGCCCCACTCCTAAAGGGTACCTGTATGAGACTAGTGATCATTGTTGCCCCACTCCTAAAGGGTACCTGTATGAGACTAGTGATCATTGTTGCCCCACTCCTAAAGGGTACCTGTATGAGACTAGTGATCATTGTTGCCCCACTCCTAAAGGGTACCTGTATGAGACTAGTGATCATTGTTGCCCCACTCCTAAAGGGTACCTGTATGAGACTAGTGATCATTGTTGCCCCACTCCTAAAGGGTACCTGTATGAGACAAGTGTTCATTGTTGCCCCACTCCTAAAGGGTACCTGTATGAGACTAGTGATCATTGTTGCCCCACTCCTAAAGGGTACCTGTATGAGACTAGTGATCATTGTTGCCCCACTCCTAAAGGGTACCTGTATGAGACTAGTGATCATTGTTGCCCCACTCCTAAAGGGTACCTGTATGAGACTGAGACTAGTGATCATTGTTACTCTTAAGTGACACTATAACTATTGTGTTGTTAATGAATAAATGATATGTTGTGATTTTATGTGTATGCTGCAGGCAATTTAGGGAAGTCTGACATTTTGTAAAATACCTGAAATGTTTAGGCTTTTTTAACTGCTTGCCCACTTCAGACAGTTTGTAAAATGACTTAAATTCATAGGCAAAATTGAGTTGATATTTTATTTATTGCCTAGATATAGTTTATAGTAATGTGATTTGAGGATCAAATTCCACTCAATCAACATATTGTTTGGATAAGTTTGTCTATTATTTGCCATCATAATAATTAGGACTGTCTAAAGAATTATGAACCAATTTCATATTAATTCAAAGGCAATGTTATTATCAATTTGAAGAAAATTAACTTGTAAACTGTTGTATTATCACATTTGGAGTTCATCTGTTTCATTATTTCAATTTTGTACGATTTTAATGTCTGGCTACTGCAATTCCCTGATATGAATTTGTCAGGTCTGACTGATAGCTTCTGTAACAACATTAGACATGGAGCTAATGTATTGTTCAATCTGACCTCTGATGTAGGAGCAGTAGTACAGGGGTAGGACACACCCTTAAGGGTCGAGAGGTCCGGGGTTGAACCCCACTAAGGGGACTATTAATAACCCTTGAACAAGAAATTTACCTGCAATCACTTCACTCCACCCAGGTGTAAATGGGTACCTGTAGCGTTATGCACTCTGTGCTGTGACTTACAAATTGCCTGTAGCCTAACCATATACTATTAGGGTTGACTATTAAAATTAATGTACAAATGTACTATTAGGGTTGATTTTTTTTAATACTTTTTTATTTTGATAAAAATTGTATATAATGGACATGATGAAATATATTTATATATATTTTTACTTGTTTGTTTTTTTTATTTTCTCCATTTTATTCTGTTAGTGCGTGATTGTTAGTGTTCGAATCTTGTAATTGGAAACAAAGTTTGTTTTTCAGTTTTTCCTTATCTGTCCCATATGGAGGCTAAGGCTAGAACTGAACTCATACTTGTTTATTATCTAGTAAGACATTCAGTTGATATCACCTTCCTCTGCTGGTCTTCTCAAGTGAATATATTTATGTTATATGTACAAGTATACACCTGTTTGCAAGTCGTAAATATCCTCATACCCTGATAACTTCCAATGATGATGTAGTGGTAAGAAGTATGTTTGATTTAGATTCTGGTTATTGAAGATTAATTATTGGTAATAGCATAGGTAACTCAATGAAGAAACATGAGTTCTACTTCTAAATGATATATTAGTACATGTACACATATCCTGGATTTCCCATGTTTGCTTACTTGGACCATGTGAACTTAAACATAACACAAGACGATTAGAGCAGAGCTTTTAGAAAAGTGCAAGGAGCCATATTAATAAGCAACAATACCACAGGCTAAGTTGAACATGTAGATGCCTCCTGCAAAATGCTTGCTCATTTTGATGATTTAATCATCACAGAACCTGAGTCAGTAGGTAGTGCGCCTGGATTTCGAATCTAGTGTCTTAAAGGGGTATGGGTTCGAATCCTACCCGGGTATGTTATACCCTTCCTTGAAAATTTGACAATGATTTCAATTTTCTCCATTAATAAAGCATATGGAGAAGTTTCGTCATTGTGGTAGGGTAAGAAGCACTGGTTATAGACAAGGCTCTAGAAAAGCTAAGTTAGGTGTACTGAACGCCGTGTAATAACATAAAACATTGTGTTGACACGGCATTAAACCCAGTATAAAATAAATACTCGTCACAGTCCTGTCCTGGTTTGTAAACTTGTAGAAGAAACCTTTTTTCATGCAGTACATAGTTACTATAGTGCGTAAAAATAACAAACTGCGTTTTTATAAAAATTGAAAATGAACCAATGCATTCCAGAGGTAGACAGTATTGAAATAAAAGTTTCATAGTTCAATTAAACAAAATTAGTGTGGCGGATACACCACCACCTCTTGGTCAATCATGCTTGTAATGGCAAAATGCATAACCACTACTCCAACAATTTAAGATACTAATGAATAAAACATATTGCATCCCCTGTCAAGGATTAGTTCATTGTATTGTTTACATCAGCAGTGTTTTTTACGCTCTATATAAGCTGTGATTCTAGAGAGGACCAGGGATTGAGAGGACGAAGTAAAATCGGTGTTATAATTTGAAAACATTTAATATATATATTATAATCTAATATTATACACATTATATACAAACATATGGTTAATCTTGGATACTTTATGTTATAACATATTAACTAATTTTACAAAACGTCTTTGATTTTACCAAACAAACCTACCTACAAGTGCGATGAACTTCATTTACACATCCCGAAGCCTCCTTGTTGTAAATCTTAGATTAATATAGCCGAATATTAAGTATTGGAATGAAATCGTTTCTGAAATACTAGATACCATTATCAATTTTTGAATGTTCAGATGTTGCAGTCATTTTGAAAGCATACATAGTCCCTCTCTCCCCAATTCCAATGTGATTGCATTAGACAATATTCTATTATGTAAATAACATATTATAACTTAATACATTTATACATATTTTACCTTTGTTATATAAATCAATATACTCCTGATTATTACTAATACTTGCTCATTGTCTGACAAAATAAGGTTGTGCTTGTTATGTCAGCCATTTTGATTCTCGTAGTTTTATTTGTAAAAAATTATATACTCCTTTCTAGAACTGATTGTCTGTTCCTTTAAGCTAGTTTTACAACTGTACCCATCAAAAATTAGATCCACAAACGATGTAGTTTGCAAATGGTACCTAAAATGAAACATCTTAAAGACATATGCTCTTTGTTATTTAATAATGTAAACTTTCCAATATGGCGTCCGTTAATTTATAACCGGAAGTGACATAATGTCCAAATCAGTAATGGTTTCTACAGACATCAATGTTTACAAATCTAGATACGTGACTTGTGTGGCACAAATAGCTCCACAGAAACTAAGAATAGCTGCTGTAATCACTATAGTAACAGTGCTTCCAGCGAGATGAACTATACTTCCCATACATAATGATAGTAAAAACTGGGCTAAAAATACCATGCTACTGACGAGAGCAACGTCTGTCCCCAAACCTCTAACAATCTTTGTATCTTCGTCATCTGTTGGACCAAACTGGAAAAAGAAGTACTGATTTACGTACGATCCTCTTTAAAGATTAAATGTGAATCGAATTGTAGGAAGTTATTCAAATTATTCGCAAGTTCAATTCCTATTTTGTGAAGTACTAAAGGAACAAAACAAAAGGTCTTCCTCGATGAAACAACGTACATGTTTGTATATTTAGAGATTAGGTCGTTCAATAAACTAACAAAACAAGTCTAATTAAGTACATAGTACTATGAAAATCACCAGTGAGTTTGTTGATAATTAGTTGTGGAAATTATATGCTTCATTTAAATGAGGTAAAATCACGGGACATTTAAACTAAAAACAACATGTATTCCAAACCTAAATGTTCTGTAAGAGTCTCTAGTTATTGATATGTAGGATTTTGGAAAAGTAATACGTTAAGTAAAGTTAAAAATTATAACAATTGGCATTATACATGTATAAGCCTGTGGTATTTGTACATGAAAACAATACATGCTACCATGCACAAAAAGTAAACATGACAATTTCTGCGCGAGCTGTATTTTGTAATATCAATTGATTGCATTCTATTTTAGTAGGAAGAGTAAGGTCTCAGCCGACATTAAATATAGTGTAAAGCAACAAAAGACAATCATATATAATAGAAACACGTACAGTTAAGTTCATTTATAAAAAACCATCTAAATCGAAACAGTCTTAAATTAAGCATTTTGTTCATAAAATCGATAAAAATCAAAATTGCATGATTTTGCAATAATGTGGCTTTTATAGCGGAGCAGTACTGTAGTTGCTTTTCCACTAAAATTATCTTTAGACCTACTGAAAACCCTGGTCGATAGCGCAGTTGGTAGCGTGCCGGGATTTGGAATCTCGTGTCCCGAATGGGGTAGGGGTTCGAATCCCACCCGGGGAGGTTATACCCTTCTATGAAAATTTGACAATAATGTCGATTTTCCTCAATTGATTAGATAATATGGAGAAGTTTCCGGCCTTGTGGAAGGGTAGGTAAGTACTGGTTATAGACAAGGGTCCAGGAAAGCTAGATTAGGTGCGCTGGACGCCGTAAAATGACATAAATTGTGTTGACATGGCGTTAACTCCAATAAAAAAGACCTGCTGAACAGTATAGAAACAAATATTTACCTTTCCACTTGAGTGATAATGTGCCACAAGTAAATATGGCATAGTAAACAATGTAGCATACATGATACCTGCAGTAGGTGAGAGCAATACAACAGCTACTGGATGTCTGCTTAATGATAGTATTATCATACCAACTGTATACACTAGTTGACCACATACATATACTGCTTTAGCAGCTGAAATGGCAAAAATAAACACAACAATGATTAAGAGTCTCATACGGGTACTTGCCAACTTTGAAAAAGAGAAAAAAACTGTCTCTAGTGCATACTTACTGAAATCATATGGTCACATCGTATGAAAAACGTATGAAAAAGAGAAAAAAACTGTCTCTAGTGCATACTTACTGAAATCATATGGTCACATCGTATGAAATCCATTTTGATCAAATAATCTCCTCTAAAAAACAGAAGCACTTAGAAATTCATCCATTCTGCAAGTTAGACAGTTCCTAATGTTGATAGAGACTACCATAATGTATAGAGTGCCATTTATGAAACAAAAGGCCAACTCTTTTGGTAAATAGGACGAGTGGTCAGAACAGACAGAGTTGAAATGTTCACATAATCACATTTCGCTTAGGAGCTTCTTCGTATGCTCTGCGTCCATTTTGCTGTCTTGTCGCAGACCATCTTAAAAAGTCTATTCGACAAAAGCCACATCCTATTTTACGTATAAAAACCATATGCAAACACTTGTTTATTCTTGGAATAAAATTGAGGTATTGAACAAGGTAAAAACGAAACTCTAATACTTACAAAATCTTTCCACCAAGTATTCTACGATCATGGAGTACAATGCACATGACAGTGAATACAAAGACATTCCGAATGAACCAAGTCTGACTCCATCATCATAGAGGGCGTGTTCTGGACTTCCGGGGGCAGCTTTAGGATCTCCTCCATAGACAGACTGACCCACGAAATCAGTAAAGTAAAGAGAATAGCACACAAGTGACATCCAGCAGAATAAATTTGTCACGCATAAAATAAACATTGATCTTGGCATTTTGATTATTGAACGGAGATATGTTTTAAGTGTAACTTCTTCGGATAGTTCTTGGTATTCGGATAAAGTTTTCTGTAACACTGGTCTCTTCCTGCTGTCAATTTTCTCTGAACTAGAATCCTTATTTAAGGAGTGTCTATCGCTGTGGTCTGACAACCATTCATCATTATGTTTATCTCTCGATTGTTCGTTTTCATTCATAGAGGACACACTCCTCTCTTCTAGAGTCCCGTACGACACAGTATTTTCATGGACACAGTTCCCCTCATTATATGAGGACTCTTCGTCCGAACTTTCATTTACAAATTTCTTATATTTAGCTTTTTTGATTTTCTTTGATTTCTTTTGCGTTGCCTCTGTCGATACTCCGAGTTCATTTAAAGGGATCTCTTTAAAGCTAGTCAAAGTTAAGATTACAAAAACTAAAAACATGAACAGTACTCCAGTGAACACAACCCTAACATGGCCACCCAGTGCCGTACCAAAACTTGTTGATTCCCAATCAATACCGCCCATAAGATACCCAAAACTTCCTCCAAGGCCCGCCATTACTGTAAATGACGTCAGACCACGTGAGTGATCTTCAGGGACGCTAATGTCCAACAAGTACGTTCTACACGGAGATTGGCAAGCATCACAGTTAAAATCCAACATGGCGACGCCAAGAACTGTCAGCATTATGCCAATCACGTGACGCTTTGGTAATTTCATCACAGCTGAAGGCCAGGATGGACTAAAGTTGGATCGTAGTATTACGCTCGTGCCGTTCTCATAAAAAACAAGAGAGTTGGTTGAATTTATCTTCCTTATTTCTGTCACCGTTCCGTTAAATTGTTCAAAACTTTGTCCTTCATATTCTGGTTCCGTGTCCCCAGCCATAATTCCTAAGGTTTCTCCATTAGGAACGAGTACCAACCCAATGATTATTCCAACTGCAAATAGGACGATAAAAGGTCTACGTCTGCCAAGTTTTAAAGGACAACGATCACTTAGAGACCCCATGATGGGCACAAGAAAAAATCCTAAAAATGGACTAACGCACCAAACTAAAGTCATAAAGGCAACAGGAACTCCAAGTTTTAAAAGAATCGGACTCACAAATGCTGTTTCTGCTGCATAACAAAGCTCTATTCCACACACTGCTGCGCTGAGACGAATCAATTGTGCACGTGACTTCCTGGTTGCCACGTGACTATAATCCTGCTCTCCACTGATGGAGATATTTTTAGCTAGCTCTTGTATTCTTTGAACGTAATCATTATTTCTAAGACGCTGAAGGTATTCACTGTCTTTTAAACTCTTGATGGTTTGAAGCTTTGAAGTCAAAATTCCTAACGACATCTTTGACTTTCTGAAACACAAATAAACAATTTGAAAAAAAACCCAACAAATCTAGCGAAGCTGCACAAAATTAACACCGATGCTGCATTTGCTTTGGTACACCAAAGTGTAGCCACGTCACTGAATTTATTATAGAAATAACTGAGTTTAAGAATAAGATTAAGGCGTATTCTTTTAGATTTTTTGTGTGAATAAGACCCAGACCCTTAGAGAATATTCGTTGAAACAAGTTAATGACTGAAGTATTCAGCGTTGTCTGTTTTAAGACTGGAAATTCTTTGAGTTGATGAATGTCTTGGCTAAATGACATCAACCACTTCGATCATTTATCTCTCTAAACAACACAGAGACTATAATCATGGTTTCCTGTTTTGCGTCTTGCAATATAATTAAATCTCTACGATCTCATTGTACTCTGGCATTTGTCAATTATCGCTAATAATGGTTTGCAACAGTTGTTTATTTCCGGTTAAGTAATGACCTCTTGCTATAAAACTCTCTAAAATAGTCCGTCTGAATGAGCTAAACACCAATAACGCAATAACATCGTTCGCGGAAGGATACAATATGGCGGTATACAATTTATTTTAATTCTGTAGAGCTCTAAAACTGTGATTAACTGTCAGTTTAGATAAGGTTCATCGCTAATTAAATATTTAATTACCAGCAAACATAATAGAATTAAGAGAAAATGGAAACATTCAATTATCTTTTACAACTGAATTATTGTCATACGTCGGCCATGTTTTATCATTTATTGTACTTTAACATGAACGTTGTATGTAAGATTAGAGTCTATTAGAGTCTATTTCTGTGTTTGTACATGTTATCATCAATAGATATCAACACTTGATACTTACTGTACTTTTTATATGATGACATATAGAACAAAAACTGTACTAAAAGGATACAAAAGGCAACAAGAAGACACAAAGAGGCAATTTAAGGCACAACCAGCACATAACAAGTATCGAAAGGCAACAAAGTCACTACTTTTAACCAAAGCTATTACGACCAATTCATGATTGGTTGATTTGTAATAGTTAAATGAGGCGGTAACTACACCAATCTCCGTAAATAGATATCCTGTAGACCGCTGTCGTACAGGATCTCTACTGTCTCCATGGAAGGTCACGTCGAGATGAACTTTGTGTCGACCAATCAATCCGTAGCTTTCATCTAGGCGAAACACTATTAATAACATTTTAATTTCGTAATTTCTATTTTTAGACCAAAGTTTGCAAGCTAATTTAACAGCGGTATTATTCACAGTCTGCGACTGGACTGCTCATTTATTTCAAATTGCGTGACGTAAACGATGTAAACAAGTTACGTATCATAACAATTTCGTCATGAATATTATGATGAGAAAAGGTCACTTGAACGTGACCCTCGTTTGAAAAAGACAGATCTAAATTAGCGAGTAGGCGAGCAAAAAATTTTAGATCGGGTTTTAATCAGATTGTAACTACACCTAACTATTGCTTATTAAAGTTCTAGTTCTATTCTCCACAAACCATTCCAATATTTTCTTACACCAAGAACCATGAGCTTTGTAGACAAGTTTTTGAAAATCGGCCCATTCATATAAACACAGAAACCCGTTGAATGAGAAGGTTTGAAATGTGTTATTTATACATTAATTTTGGTCTGTGTGACTTCGAACTGAACAGTGTTTTTTGCCCTTTGCACCTATTTGTTACTTTTGAATCCTTACAATTGTGTTTTTTATTGACCAACAGTTCCTTTAAAGTTGATCATTCGGACGGTCGAACCACTGGCTCGCTCGAACTTTTTATCATGTCTTAATTTGTTCGAGCTTCCAAACCTTTACTTTCACCGTATTTTCTTCTAAAGGGTTATATATTAGTATGTATGATGGATATTTTGTTACATTATTATGTCAGAAATGTTACTTTCTATCAGTAAAGAAGGCAGATTAACTCTTCCATTGTCAAAAAGAGTATAACCAACAAAGGCAATGACTCAAAACCGGATCTCAGGATTGAAACATAGGTGAGCACAAACCACTGTTCTAAGGCCGCAGCTAAAACACACGGTATAAGCTTGCTGTGTTTATTCCTCTCTGTCTGCGGCATCTATGCAATCTGTTAAAACTGTTCTACAAGAGGGATTAGTCTGTTGATTGATTACTATGATAAATATTTGATTTGATTTTCATGGAGAAAATTTCTCTAAAGAGTTTTTAATTAAATGAGCATTTGCAGTTAGGTTGAGGTCACGAAAACGTTCTATATGAACTTTAAAAACTGAACTGTTCAGAACTGAACCAAATAAAACAAAACTGAATTGAAATGAATAAAAACTGAACTGAAATAAACTAAATTAAACAGAACTGAACGGAACTGAACTGAACGTATCGAAACTTAACTCGACTGAACGGAAGGGAACTAAACTTAACTGAACAGAATAGAACATGAGTGAACAAACCTGATATGATTACAACAGAACGGAACTGAAAGGAAATTATACATTATTTTATGACTTGAGTTGTACTCATCGTCCTGCAACATTTACACTGATTATACAGCTCTGTTAAAAAGTATTTTTGTACTTTTGAAATAAACTTGAATTACTCGCGAGGTAATTCATCGGCGTATTGGCACTATTTGATATGTTAAAAAACAACTTAACGCCATTCTGTTATCATATGTTTTTACTCTTCAATGTTTACAAAAATCTGGTTCAACATGTACTCTGTTCAAAAACTCATATAGCGGGTAGCACGAAAATAATGCATGTATATGAGTGTAATTTATTTTAAGAATTTAATCAAATATTTTTTTATGGAAATCCGATTTTCACTTTATGAATTTTAGTTATAGTAGCCAATAGCCCGGGCGTTAATTTTGCCTGTCAAAGAAAACGTTCTATATGAACTTTAAACACTAAACTGTTCAGAACTGAACCAAATAAAACACAACTGAACTGAAATAAACTAAACTGAACAGAACTGAACGGAACTGAACTGAACGTATCGAAACTTAACTCGACTGAACGGAAGGGAACTAAACTTAACTGAACAGAATAGAACATGAGTGAACAAACCTGATATGATTACAACAGAACTGAACTGATAGGAAATTATACATTATTTTATGACTTGAGTTGTACTCATCGTCCTTAGAATTTACACTGATTATACAGCTCTGTTAAAAAGTATTTTTGTACTTTTGAAATAAACTTGAATTACTCGCGAGGTAATTCATCGGCGTATTGGCACTATTTGATATGTTAAAAAACAACTTAACGCCATTATGTTATCATATTTTTTTACTCTTCAATGTTTACAAAAATCTGGTTCTGCATGTACCTTGTTCAAAAACTCATATAGCGGGTAGCACGAAAAGAATAAATGTATACAAGTATAAACTATTTTTATTTAATTAAATATTCTTATGGAAATCCGATTTTCACTTTATGAATTTTAGTTATAGTAGACAAAAGCCCGCGTGTTAATTTGGCCTGTTTGAAATTTGATAGAAAAGCATGGGAATTGTGTAAAAGAAATTTTAAGTGACAGAAAATATGAGAACATTTGAATTAGCAAATATTTACTTACTTTGGTAAGTAGTTTGTTAGAACAAAAGTGGTTTGTCAAAACAAATGTCAAACTGTACCACTTGGAGTTAGGATTGAACGTAGTTACAAATTATCTGTTAAAATTTAGATTTCTAATTAAATAGGAATTAAGATTTATCATTATTAAAATATCACATGACACTTTGGACTTACGTAAGCAGTTATAAATAGAAATAAATGTCATCTGATGTATGTTAAATAGGTACATTTTTAAAGATAAATTTTACCTTTTGTTTTTGTTGAATAAAGATGGCAGTTTAAATGTATTTTCAGACCTTTTTTCATATTTAGGTCCCACCGTGATTTTGAAAAATCTAATGACTTTTCTATAAGGAAAATAATGAACATTTTGTTAATGTATTTTGCTTTGGACTAACGCATGTGTTCATCGTAAGGCTTTTTGTAAAAATATCTGCAGACTTAAAGTGTTCCAATTTATAAGTTAACCGGTAGTCCAAACAACATAATGTTGGTACCTGTTTTGATATTTTCCATGCCCGGTTCTATCATTGAATACAATTATTTTCATACATAATTTAAAGTATTGATGTACACGTATTAAAATTTGAAAAATGTGTGTTCAATCCTTCAATAAACCAGAAAGTATAGTGGATTTATCTTCATTGTACATGTTTTATTGCACAAAAATAAATATTTGGTTGCCCGAAGTAAATAGTAGCTGTCCTGGGCAACCTGGCACCCACTTATTTCGTAATACGTCTACTGTTGATTGATTTTACATATACATATATTTTAATGTTTATTTAAGTTAAAACGTATTTTTCGGTGATACAATATCTTATTATTCATTTATTTACATATAAGTCTCACATTGCTTGTAACACAGTATAATACAATTATAACATATATACAGATAAAATCTTTAATTAATAACAACATGCAATCCTTTCTAAACAGAAATATGAGAAACTTATAATTATCATCTATTATAACTATAATGTAAATTGAAACAATAAATTGCTAAGCTATGATAAACTCTAGAATTTTACATGCTTCAACGTTTAATTAACAAACCTTTCTTTGATTTTTTTTCAAAATCTTTTATTCTAATATCAGCCATAAAAGTCGACACATATTTGCTAAATCATTATTTTAACCAAATCACAGTCAGTAAACGAGATTTAGAGTGTAATACTAAGGAATAAAAAAACAACCCGGGTCGATAGCGCAGTTGGAAGCGCGCCGGGATTTGGAATCTCGTGCCCGAGGGTGTGCGGGTTCGAATCCCACCCGGTGAGGTTATACCCTTCCATGAAAACTTGACAATAATGTCGATTTTGCATTCATTGATTAGATAATATGGAGAAGTTTCTGGCATTGTAAAAGGGTAGGTGAGTACTGGTTATAGACAATGATCCAGGAAAGCTGGGTTAGGTGCGCTGGACGCCGTAAAATGATCCAAATTGTGTTGACACGGCGTTAAATCTAGTAAAAATAATAATTAAAAGAAAAAGAAATAAAAAAATCGTCAGGTTAAAGTTGTCTAAAATTACGCAAATGAATAAATGTATACTCAGTATAAAATTGGTTAAAGTACATAAATATGCAAAAATGCGATTTTGTCTTTTTAAAAAGTATATATTCTGTATTAAAAAAAACTTACCTGTTTTAATGAAATCCGTGAGTAAAAAAATGTACAAACTCACTATCTTTAAGAAAAATAAATATGGCAATCAAGCTGGGTAAAAAAATATTTCTAAGAACACTCGGATTTAATACCGTTTTTTTAAATTAGCAAATAAGTTTTATAATTTGCTTCAACGAGATTTATTAAATCACCAGAAAGATGAAACTTAAAAAAAACACCAACAAAAACTCAAAATCAGAGGTTTTTGGTTAATTTAGTAGGAAACAATGTAAATTAACACAAGAGTGACAGAACTATGATATGTACCAACATCTAACTATATATTAATAGAAAGAGTCACTTGAAGAGATTCTATCAATTAGAACTGATCAGAAAGTCTGTATTGAATCAGCCACACTCTTTTCTTCCATCTACCATCTCATAGGCTATACAGAAATATCATGTTGGTTTCCTAATCCGCATATCTCGGCAAAGTCCGTCGATCTTATTATAGCGTTTGCGAGTAATATTATTTTATTGCCGAATTACGACGTCATTGTCACATATACCTGTATTTAATTAGAAAGCGAAATAACCATGACTTTCAGCGGAAAACGCTATTTGGGATGCCACTTTTGTTTTGTAAATGCACTTTGTGGCTGAAAAAGTCCGTATGATTGTCGGCAAGTAAAGAGGGATGTATATAAAATATATCGTAAAAGTCCTAGTACCTGGGAATAAATATAAAAAATAAGTGAAAGTGACTTCACATGCAACTTTTCGATATGTACTTTTAGTAAGTTAATTAAATTACAAACATGTTTCGCCTGTACGGCTCATCAGTGTGATTGCCTTAATGTATATTAATACATCAGAAAAGTGTTATGATATTAGCGAATCGATAGCTTGTTTGGTTTCTAGCGGAACTTTTACTCCTGTCTCCCCCCCCAAAAAAATATAATTTTATAACAGGTGCTGTCTGTATGTCCGTTAACATTCGGTCGATGAGACTAAGAAATTATCAAATACATTTACTTGGCAAAAATTCTTGCTTAACCAAAATCTAATTTTGAATTACTCGTAAACGTACGTCGCTGAGTGAGTATGGCTTTCGTTGGGTAATATTTGGAAAGAGCAATCTGCATTGGTTCAAATAACATCTAAAACCTACCTAGCTTGTGTAGCAAGACAAGACAAGACGAGACAAGACGAGACAAGACAAGACAAGACAAGACAAGACAAGACAAGACAAGACAAGACAAGACAAGACAAGACAAGACAAGACAGGACAGGACAGGACAGGACAGGACAGGACAGGACAGGACAGGACAGGACAGGACAGGACAGGACAGGACAGGACAAATTTATTCAAGAAAATCAAGGCCATCGGCCCAAAATACAGCAATACAATATACAAAATTGTTTAGTTATGCTAGCGTATAGTAATAGAGTTGGATAAAATAGGAAATTACTGATCTACATGTAATTCATAATAATTATCCATGAAAATTAGCAAGAACATTTATCCTGCTGGCGCAGTGCTGGGGCCTGGAAGCGGACGCCAGAGTGATTAATCTTTGTTGTAAGAACGTGTTGTACAATCAAACTATAACAAATTAGTTTCTATGTAACTAAACTAACCTTTAGCGGAAAAAAGAAGCAAAAATTATTTTCTTGTTGGCCTAACATGATGCCATTATTATCTCAGTGAGTTTCTCTCTCACACTCTTTCACTCTCTGCTTGTCTAATCAATATAAATATCCATTCTTGATGACATCAAGTGGTCTTCCATATCTAAACATTGGTTTCTTTTATAATATACAGAAATTTACCTAGATTGCAATGTACTGTAATATCTATCTAAAATACAAATTGTATTAACTGGCTTCAATGCGGATCATACTCTTACAATTTTAATTATTTTAACATAAATATTACATAATTCATAGGCATAAACTCAATTCATTGCGAAATGTATTTATCCAAACATAGCAGAAACGGCAACAGTAAAATCACCTATCACACAGCCAAAAAGTAAAGTGGGACATTATTTTAGATTTTTGTTGTTATGAAAGATAATCTACAAATAAAATATCACAAACAAGAACATCAAGGGTTCTGCTTTCCCGGACATTTGAAAATAGACAATATGGTGTTGTTTTATAACGTTTTACAAATGAACTCTCTGTAATGCTACAGTCCCATAAACATAAAAATAGTCAAAAGGGCACCGTACAGACGCCGTGCGATCAAGTCCCGCAAGGACTCGTTTGAACTCTTGCGTACCCGTACGGACTGTTACGTTTTTACCAGGGTCCTTGATATGAGCCGTGGATACAACTATCAGTTTCAAAGTCAAATCTTTTCCAAAACCGTGGCCGAGTATGGATTAAACTTGCATACCTTCCAGCTACGGCTCTGTACAGGTGTGTTTTTAGTGCCATGTGCGTACCATCACCTTAATACGCAAGGCTTCCCACGACCTACGGCTGTCTGCACGTACGGGGCCGCCACAAGCCACAATTTTATGGGACTTAGGCAAGATAGGGCCTATACGAAGAGAAACTTGACGTTGTGTCAGAGCACATGTTAATCTACAGTCTTCTTAATTGAAATGTATCGTTATATTATGCGTTAGTTCAAGAAGTAACTCCTCATGATTGGTCAAGCTTTGTCTATGACAAATATTTCATTAAGCTTTGTCTATGACAAAAATTTCATTGAGCTTTGCCTATGACAAATATTTCATTACTTGATGAATGCTAGTTTTTCTTAATCAACATTTTATCAACTAATCGGCCACAGAGTGCTTAAGTTCAAGAAAAGAATACGATAAGATGCTTTGATACGATACAATTCGATCATACAAACTAATATGGTACGATGCAAAACGACAGAAAACTATTCAATACAAAACAAGAGATACAAATCGGAACGACACGATGCGATACGATACCAATATGGTGTAAAGTTTTATTTCCACCAAAATCGAAGATCATAGAATTATAAACAGCAAGTAACAAACAAATATGCAAATAATCATAACGCAATTAAATGCGTTGAAAGACGCTACAAAACAAAGCTTTTTAACGATGCAAATCAATACTATACGATTTGAAGCGATACGATACTATACGATGCGCAGCGATTTTAAGTGTGCGATTTATTGGAAATAAAAGCATTCAATTCAAGAGAAACGGATCCACAATAAGGGAACTTAGTCACTCTTCAAATAGGTAGGTCCAATTAGATGGATTACTTGGATTTTACCCTTACTTTTCAAAGTCAATTTGCTAAAATTATTCTAAAATAACTTTTTTGTAAATCATTTACATCGTTTGAAATACAAGCTAAGTATTTTTAGGGTAAAGAACTATCTAAATTTCACCACTTCTGTAAATATCTTCATTAACAAGAAAGATATTAGATGAAATATTTTGTAATCCTTACATAGAAATTCAAAGATAAAATCCGAGGATTCCAACTGTAAGGACCCACTTACCAATTGGATTGCTTCAGATTTTATCAGGGAAAGATAACTGACTAAAGTCCCTAATTCTCAAACATAACACAAAACATGGAATGTATTTACAAAAAGTCACAAAATGTGGCTGATCTCTGTTCCTGATTAAATTTGTTACGTTTATTAGACCAGGATGAGACGTTGATTTTTGTGTGTTAGTTTTTATGTGAGTTTGTTTTGCTTGTTTAAACTTCATCATTTAAAACCAGGTCGATGACTTTAATTGTGGAACGGACTTAATACATAACATTTTTCTTCTTTTTTAGGGCTATAGAACAGCTTCTTAAATTAAGCAATGGAGACCATAAAACAGTCGTAAATAGCATGATTTGCAATAACCGATGTGGTCTTCATATTGAGAACTTTAACACTATAACTTATCAAAAATCCCAATCAACAACATTAAAAAAACTTGGGACAAATGTCCCAACGTTTTATGACTTAAAACTCTATTTGGAAACACCTCGGAGATCCCCTTCTAGCATGATATATAAGTTTGCGTACACATCGCCGAGGAGTTCCGAATGCAAGAACGCATGATAACGTCACTTTACGGAATCACCCGAGCGATTTTCCGAATGTGCATGATAATACAAAGGTACTATCCTATACCGTCATGAAACTGACCTTTCCGTGATGGTAAAAAATGGTACGGACTAACATTTGCGTGACTTGCCATAATTAAATATCGTTGTCGTCCTTTCAGCATCCTGATATCTTTTCTAACTCTCTTTACGTCTCCATCTATCATGAATAATAGATTTGTATTAAATGAAGGTCTTTGTCACTGGTCATAAATAAATCATGATCCAAGATTTACTCTAGGACAATAATCTCATTAAAATAATGAATCTTTCCTATTTTAACAGAATTAATCGTACTTATTCTGTTTGCTGATTTCACAAAGAAATTCGTTCAGTATTGATAAAGGTTTATGGAGGAATAAAAACTATTGAGAAAAAAGCGTAACTGTGAGATGCATTTATTTCATGTACATTTCTACAACGTTCAATAGTCTCATGCGTGTATTTAAAGGTGTGGCTTCAATCATACTGAAGACTTTTATGTCAAATGAATTCAGTAATTAGTGGTTTTGCTGTCTTCACTGTAATGTGTCCACTCTCTATTGAGTTATGGCCACGTTTGCACGATTCCGTATGTTACTAAACTTTGCTATAGTTATGCACCTTTCTCGTTTAAAAGCAAGTACATGTTGGAGGAAATATCTCCAGGGTATCCGGAATTTAACTAACATTTGACCAGTTTATATTCATTTATTTATTGGAGTTAACGCCATGTCAACACAATTTAGGTCATTTTACGGCGTCCAGTGCACCTAACCTAGCTTTCCTGGACCATTGTCTATAACCAGTACTCACCTACTCTTCCACAAGGCCGGAAACTTCTCCTTATTAACTAATCAATGGAGGAAAATCAACATTATTGTCAAGTTTTCATGGAAGGGTATAACCTCTCCGGGTGGGATTCGAACCCGCACCCCCTCGGGTACGAAATCCCAACCCCCGGCGCGCTACCAACTGCGCTATCGACCCGGGTTGACCATTGACCAGATATTACTTTTGATAGGTATGTTAGTACTGGTTAGAATATACCTGAGACAAAAACTTGAGGCAACTGGTTGATAATACAAGTTTTGAGTTTCCAAAAAACTGGTTTAGTGAACCGACCAATAAATTATAATGACAAAGTAGTGGTCATGTGTTAGGGCCTATAATTTTGGATGGAGTTACACGGGGTATAGATCCCACCTGGGACAATGAAACAATTTTGGACATGGTGCGATTGGTACCCATGTTGTGATATTTGATGACTGCAAAATAAACGGAGAAAAAAACTGCCCATTGCAACATATTGATAGGTATCAATAGCAAAGTTGCCAGGGAGAATAGTTGTACAGTTTGTGAACTTCGATCAACTTGTTTGCTTAACAATATACAAGTATGTACGGAGTAAAATACTTTCCATGTTGATTGACAAACATATTCTCCTAGCACAATGACAAAAGCGAATAGATGTAAATACAATAATGCGTGCAACAGCATGAAACCCAAACTCAAAATAATACAATAAAATTCTGCTATGAATACCATTTTGCTAATACTATTTTAGACTATGGAATTTTAGATGGTCTTAATAGTGGAACTTTACTGTCGTAGCAGCCATTCGGAACTACCTCGGCGATCTTCTATGCAGATAAACCTAGGATATCATAAGGTGAAAAAGTAGATCTATTGGAATTCGGTTTCTGTAGTAATATAGTCTGAACTACACAGAAATACGACGTGTGAGACATTATACTGATGAAATGATGTGATAAAGCGTGTAACAATGTCATTATTAAATGTTGACATGAAAATTGCAGTCGCCGGACCTAATAACCTGGTTGTATTCCTACTACGTCTGATTTCCGAGGTATATCTTCGTAGATGATCGCCGAGGTTGTTCCGAATGATTAAAATTTTGATGGTCGTAATAGTAGAACTTTACTGCCGTAGCAACGTGTAACGCTACAGTCCCATAAACATAAAAATAGCCGTGAGGGCACCGTACGGGCGTCGTGCGATCAAGCTCAGCAAGGACCCGTACGAACTCTTGTGTACGTGAGATGAGCCCAGGATACACGTATCAGTTTCAAAGTCAAATCGTGAACAAAATCGTGGCCAAATATGGATAAATTTGCATATCTTTTAGCTACGGCTCCGTATGGGTGTATGTTTTGTGCCATGTGCGTACCGTCACCTTAATACGCAAGGCTTTCCACGATCTACGACTGTCTGCACGTACGGTTCCGCAACAAGCCATGCACGATTTTATGGGACTGAGGCATAACGTGGGCGGTAAGAGATGTTTGCACGAAACAAAGACTATAAGATGCAATCTGTACTATATCAATTGATCTAACTACTTGTAGTGAGATATACTCTTAGCTAGACAATGCATTGTGAGAAATCTATTTTTAATATTATATTATCTTAGGTAGGATTAAATAAAGAAAGATCTCTCATTTATCAGAATTAGCGGAGTTTGTAATCATCTCCAAGCATGCAATGTAAGGTTTAAAATATCTCACGTTGCAAGTAGAATTACCGTCATAATGTGCAATCGCTTTCCAATCACACAAATCTTTAAATAAATAAGGAAATAAATATCAAACTGCACTGTTAGGAATTTGAATCATTAAGTTCAGCAAAGTATAGAATGATTCTCAGCCCAGAATGACAAGCCATCGTGGAGTTTTGCTATGAGGCCAATCACAGGCGATCGGCTCGATCCAGAATCAAAAGCACTATATATACATGTACACGTGTTTTTGATTAAGGACCGTGCCGGCCGCTTGTATATAATAGTGTTTTTGATTAGGGACCGTGCCGGCCGCTTGTATATAATAGTGTTTTTGATTAGGGACCGTGCCGGCCGCTTGTATATAATAGTGTTTTTGATTAGGGACCGTGCCGGCCGCTTGTATATAATAGTGTTTTTGATTAGGGACCGTGCCGGCCGCTTGTATATAATAGTGTTTTTGATTAGGGACCGTAACGGCCGCCTGTGAGGCCAATCACTGTTTGTGTCAAAAATATGATAGTACGGTTTAAAGTCTGCTTCCATATACATGTTCTGTCGACTTTACTTTACAATTTAGTATGATTACCCGGATCATTGAAATCACCTTTAAGCAGGTGATCAATCACTATACCCATTTACACATGGATGGAGGGGAGCAGCTGTAGGTTAGTTGCTAGCTGGAGCAGTAGTCCAGTGTTAGGACGCGCGCTTAGGGATTGAGAGGGCCTGGGTTCGAATCCCACCAGGGGCACTGCTATATTCATTGAGCAAGAAATTTACCTGCAATAGCTTCACTCCACCCAGGTGTAAATGGGTACCTGTTAGGTCATGCACTGTATGCTGTGGCAGCAATCTGCGCCGTATGTTATCAGTTTGTGTGTGACTCGATGATCGGGGAAGTTAATGTCAAGAGTCGACTAAATAATGATACTAATAGTAGACTCCAAAAACCCTTACTTTGACTTTAGCTAAAGCTTGAGGGGTTCGAAACCGGGATCTCTAGATTCCTAAACGCTCGTTTACCATTTAGTCGCTGCTTCTACCGTATCAAGTAGAGTAATTTGTTCCCAAGATGACGGCTAGCACTATTTTTTGTTTACATATCTATTCAGAAACAGTATGATGGTCGACTGCACTCCTTGACAAGACAGAAAATTGTTGGAACGCGACATAGAGTAAAATAAAATATTTTTCTTAAATATTTGTCATCTCAAAACACTGTCTAAAAAGTGGCATAAAACAGAGTCATAGGCGAATCTAGCTGGGGGGTGTCAGGGGGATTCGGACCCCCTTAGAATTTCCAAAATGTACCTGTCCATTAGTGTATTTCTTGACTGTAAGTCAATGCTGCATTTGCTGCATGAATCATTTTTTATCGGTGCTTAACATAGATTTAATGGTTATGTAGTTGTTATTATAATTATGTTGGATTTTTCGGCAAAAATGCATAAAATGTCGTTGTGGTTCAAAAGTTTGGACTGCCCCCCCCATAGAAAAACTTCGGACCCCCCTTAGAAAAAATCCTGGATCCGCCCATAAGAGTCTCGCTATTTCTTTAACCCAAAAACAGCGAACTGTAAAAATACGTCACGTGGTCTTAATCACGTGACATCATGTATCAATTAATTCAGGAAGGTGACAATGATTCAATTATTGGTATTCTATCTTTGATTGAACGTCAATCTTCCCTGATTCTAACAAATGACAAAATAAGGGAATCTATTTTGTGGAATATATTTAAATATAAACTAATTTCTACTTTGTTCTGTCAGTGAAAATTCTCATTATTGTAATATTGGGATAGGAAGAGAAGAGTTATCACGCAGAAACATATTGTAATAAAGCACAATGGCGGATCAAACGAGAGGGATTTGAGGCTGGGATGGGGTTTCTTGAAACTTTGAACAAATGCGATTAAGTTGTATTAAATCATATTTTTTTACTGTTCACTCAGACGCTTACATTCCATGAGGAAGGTCATTCGTCTTTCTAAAGGTCGTAGGACGTCATACAGTTTCAATTTGCTATTGTTATATGTTATTCAACTGCCAGTGGCACATTTATTGACCTCGCTTATTTAAATACTCGGACGTACATTTTATCGATATTAAGCACAACTGGCTACGTTTAAAGGTTATTAAGTTAGGTCTATAACTAAAACATCATTTCAAGCGAACTAAACACCTAAAAAACCGAAAAACACAACGTATAAAATCTATGTATTTGTCTTAAACTTGATACTGGAACATCAAGCATTTTCATTAATTATTGTCCAATCTCGTATTGTTTGATCACTTTACAGGATTCCGAGCTTCCTAAACCTCCTAATTTCTCCTTAATTTATTGATGCCCAGACTGCATTGACCAGTATAATTCAGAGTGGACAAATGACCACTACTCTTACGTGGACAAATGGTCATCATCTGTCACTTTGAAGGATGGGTATTCTATTCACTGTAAATATCTTAAAGTAATCAATTCACTTGTGCCAAGGTCTGTGAGAAAAAGGAGAGAATCAAGTTACCATGCATTTATCATATCATACTATAGGAATATTAAACACAATTTAACTCTGAACCATAGAAGGGCCTTATAATCCTTTGCTAATGATGAGTCTATTGTAGTGAAGGAAGAAGATGGGGGAACTAAAAATGCAAAGGCATATTAATATATATAATGGGGTTTTTTTTAAATATTTTTATATACACACATTCTAATAAATATTGAATCTGAATACCACTTTTTGTTATGTTGCCCTATTTACTCACATTTGCGATTAAAATACGTAAGAAATACATCCTGGCCAACTCTTCAAAAAAATCTTATTTAATGGCCTCACAGAAAAAAGCACTATAATAAAAATTGCACATTTTCTTCATGAAGCATTCATTAAACGCACGCATTTTCTTAATGAATTAGCTGTCTCATAATAATATTTTTCTCAGTACATTCAATATTCTACCATAACATTATTATTTAGGATGATTTGTTTCCAAGAAATTGATATTTGTTTATATAGACATTCATATTTTTTTCATTGACATATATTACATGAGGTGTATGTCTTTTAATTAATCATGATTCACGTTTATACATTTGATTTATGATGTAATTTATCACTTGTTTGTATGTAAAGGTAAATATGTTCTATGACCAAAAAGTACTGTTTTTGTGCCGAAGTCTTTGAATAAAGTTTAGTAAGTATAAAAACATGCACCCGAGGCTCACGAATTTCATGCGCACACCGAGTTACATGCATTCAGTAGTTCTACATAAACGTGCAACACTATCTCTAGGAATGAAATATGTAAACAAAATACTGAATCAAATGTTTTTTTATTTTATCATAAATACACGAGATGAAAATAAATAATTAAATAATATAATATAATAATACTTAAACAATTACATACAAAATTGCATTTTATATACAAAATGGGGATCTACTTTGTCACTTCTGGATCTGAGAACGTAAAAATACAAGAGAAACGAACAATTAAAAATTTCACTCTTTGAAACTTGTGAAAATTGAACAAAAACTGGCATTACGTAATTTGACTTACATTTAGAAGTATATCTATAGTCTTAGGTCAACTTGCATAAGCTATATGACCATACTATTTTCTGTCAACTAACAATTAAATAAATACAATGATAAATCATATCTGGCATTCAAAAGAACTATCTTCATGGCACTTATAGATAATCTACAACAAAACATAGGGCCGTGATATCGCAATTGTCCAGGGGTACCATCCAAATTGTTCTCCGTCTAAACGCCGAGTCCAATAAATATTTACTACCTAGCATATCATTAATAATGAATAATTACTTTCAAAGTACATGTACAATATAAAACTCTAGATGTGAGGCCCAAACACTCCAACATTTACTATATCCTCTGTAGCCTGTTCAATTACCCTAAACGTTCCAAAACGTTCCGTAACGATACATTCGGAACTCCGCGGCCATTCGCTGCGAATAATCTAATCTAATAAACAAATATACGATCGTTTAGGCAATGAGTGATGTTTCAAAATTTATGGACTAAAAACGAAACATCACTCATTGCCTAAACGATCGTATATTTGTTTACTTCAACACCGGTAGTTTCAAAATGGCGTCTAAATATGTCCGAGATTATTCTCAGAGAATGGCCAAGGAGATCCGAATATATCGTTACGGAACGTTTTGGAACGTTTAGAGTATTTGAACAGGCTACTGATGTGAGGTCCAAAACACATTTACTATATCGCCTCATTTCAACATCTTAGTTGGACCTATATTTGATGAATCGAGCTGGTATTTAGTGATGATGGATACGCGGATGGTTGAGCCACAAGATAGTCATCCTCTGGTAGGTCAACGTGATGGACTTTTTCAATTTCTGAATATATATTTTCTGATGTAGTTGATTCTCTCTTAGAAGCTGATTTACTTAAAGAATTCAGATGTTTAGTAAAGTTCACTGAATCCCATACTACGTCATACTCTCCCTCACTGGTTGACGTCGAGCCACGACTAGCTGCTCCTTTACCGCAATCCGCACTATCCGCGTTCTCCGACCTTCTGTTCTTTTTCATGCAGACG
This sequence comes from Mactra quadrangularis, assembly GCA_025267735.1. Classification (NCBI taxonomy): domain Eukaryota; kingdom Metazoa; phylum Mollusca; class Bivalvia; order Venerida; family Mactridae; genus Mactra; species Mactra quadrangularis. The sequence continues at coordinate 52,239,209 of CM046299.1, read as the reverse complement.
CTTGCATATTCATTTCCGCCCCCTGAATGAAATTTAGCGCCAGTTGCCTGCCCTTTATATTTGCCATCGTTGGCGTCATTACTTGAAGGTGGTCTGGAGCACGCAGCAAAATTGCTGACGTCACTGTTGACGTAAGAATGTGGTCTAGATTGTACAGAAGTACTAGCTGTATTTATAGAATGTTCGTCAAGATCGAGATAACTTCTACTTCCGTTAGCGTTTCCAGAACTTTTCTTACAGCATCCTCTGCGAAGTAAATAACAAAACTAGTATTTATGGAGAATTATACTGAATTGATAACATCAAAAATGTAATACTAAATTACATTCTTATTGGCTACTGCAAACGAGGTCGTGCACCTGCAGAGGCCATATTCGAAGGAGCGTAAGAGATATGTTCTGACAAGGAAACGCTTATTATTGATTTCTGGTAAATATTGAAAACGTCAAATGTGCTATGGATGGTGGCTCATCTAAAAATACTTTAACCAGTTGGATGAAAATTTAAAAAAATAGTTTTCAATAATTTAGAAAATTTCAAATCAACGTTGTTTCGAATTGGGTCAACCAAAATATGTATTCAAACGCTGATTTGCCCAAAATTAACTAATTAGATGAGACCGTGATGAGGTTAAAATTCAAACCACATGTTGAAGTAAACAAACATGATCTGAGTTAATTGTGCAACAATACGTATTGGTATCCATATATAAATAAATGCATGAGTGGAAAGCAAAATACTCTAGACAACAAGTTTCTTGTTGTAGCGATTTTCATTGCATCAAACAATCAATATAACTTAGTACTGATACCAGTTGTTGTAAAGAGGTTTCACTGAGGTATACTTTGTTCACTTACCTTTTTCTCATTATATAAAACATGACAATTCCAGTAACAATAGCTAGAATCCAAACAATACTTCCAACTATCAAGTATATCATCATTTGGTGATCTAAAAGTAAAATAAGAAAATGTTACGAAAATTCGTCCCCTTTCTGTTTCGAGCATTACCCCAATTTTCACCTTGTTGAACTTATTTGATGGGAAAAACGTTTTTGAAAACAGTTGATTACTAAATGATTATTTTTGCACTTTTTTAATTAAATTGACATTGTGGTGTTTGTTGTCGAAATTTTACGATGAAATGATAAAACTTTTTATCGAAAAAATCCATTTGCTTGTCTCATTTTTAAGCTCTTAATTGATTTTGTTTCATTGACAAATATTACAATTAAGTAAAGTCTTATAATTTTGCACGTTTGTAAAAATAAAAAATGGAATGTGGCGTCGTTATTAATAACCTGCTGATATATTTAGATCATTTAGTAAACAGTGAAGTGAATGGCCGCTTTTAAACGCATAAAATAATAAACTTACTTTCTGCTTTAGCCACTTTCAAAGCTGAAACAAGATAAAGAGTAGACTTAAGTAAATATAAGTATATGCAGTACCATAGTGGTATTGTTCGTTTTTTCTCAACTGTCAAAACATGAATAATTTTACGATGAATGCGTTTGTTAAAATTATTGTCGTAATGCATCCATGAGTTTCCGAAAATGTGTATTATGATCGAGTAAAGCTGCTTATGCCGTATGATATGTTTTAGTCAAGATATTTTAATAACACATAGTCCACCAGTACAAAAACAATGTATTCAGTCACTGTGAAATTATTGAAGCTTTGACAGTTGAGAAAAAACGGACAATAAGTTTGTTTTACTTCGTATACTCGTAGTTTAGTTATATTAACCTGTCACAACTTGAATAATTTCACGGTCACTAAATGTATTATTATGTAACATCTTTTTAACCATTGAGCCACGGATCCATATTAATTATTGATGATCTAACAAAGTATGCGGCGATTCTGTATTTTGGGGAAAAACATGTTCAAAAGGGGTTAAAAATAACAGATTCAGTGACCGAGTCATTATTAAAGTTGTGACAGGTTGATATAATAGAACTATACTACAAAATGATGATAAGAAGAATAAACATTAATGCAAACTTGTGGCTATAAATACTATATAATACACATGTACCTCTTATCAATGCATTGGTACTGTTTTCTGTGGATAAAAGTACAATCGAAACAATGCTTTCAAGTACTCGTATGTTGTAAACTGTCGATGTTGCTGCAACGCGACACTTTAGATAGTGACAACATTTGTTTGAATTGTTCATAAATAAATTACCAGATATTTCAAAAGCAAGTTTCTACACGTAATACAAATGCGATAGTGCCTCTATAATAGGCTTATATTTGTTTGATGGAACATTTCAATCTATGTTTGTAATTCGACCTTATACTCACGTATTTGACAGACATATTGTTTTGGTATGCTGCAAGATTCTGTCATAAAATGTAGCTCTCCAAGCATATCTTCAGATACTGACGTACACCAGTTGGGATTTTCTTCTCGTTTTTCTGAAATGAAGAAATGTAATTAAATTACTATGTTTGTAAAGTTTCATGCCAATTCCACTTTAGAGTCATTTGAAAAACGGAACTAACTATCTTTTCTATTTTTCTAGAAGCATCGGGCCAAACAGCAAATGTCCATTTTCTGACTCACAGTGCCATTATCAATATAACTAGTCTTGAGCATAGGTCTTTAATTGAAATAAGCTTTGATAACAACTCGACTACGTAGTTTATAACATAAACATATGCCATTTTAGTTTGCCAACTCTTGATAATTAAGAAACTGATTAATACAAATGTAAAGACCGACTTGGGTGACTTTTCATGAAAATTTATGCAGCTAGTTTTTGCATAATAATGGTATTATGACCAGTCCCATCAATTTCAAAATTGCATTGAGTAATATTATCGATCACATTTTCGACTGGGGCCTGCATTAATACAGAATTTACACCGATCTTTGTCGTAAATCCAACTAGTATGCATTACTTAATTAAGGTACTATTTTCGATGACATTGCTCTCCTGAAGTTTGTTAAATAAAAAATTAACATGAACATTTGAACCAACCAGTGTGCCACGTCCATGAAGTGTTTCTGTACAAGCCCACCCAATATTCACTGTGGTCAGGTAATGCGTTTACAGCTTCCATATTGTTGGCATGGAGATCAGCTAAAGTCCCGCCCATTTTTCTACATAGATCACGTGACTCCATCCACGAGCCATATGTCTTCTTAGGACTCGTGTATTCAACCATTGCTCCATTGTCTCTGTCTGGAAAGATATAACATGACGTTAAATTGTAACTTAAGAACAGAACAGAAGAGATAATTTATTTCAGATAAGTACATAGTACATAATCTTGTTTATGTAGTCACAATATTTATTACAAATGTTAATACAATTTCTTACACATATATATTTACATATACCGATAATTTGTATCTACAAAGGCTAGTATTGCATGCAGATGACAAAAGTATCACATAATTGATTTTCGAACAGTTTAAGTGCTTTGATTTTTCCTCTGATGGGATGTAAACACCAAACTTAATCATTTTATTTCCTGTTTCCCAGATATGTAGACAGTGTTCGCATTCTACATAATGATAAGTGTAATGTGCTGAGAATAAACATATCAAAATGAATTGCAAACAAAAACATGAAAATCAAAACGAGATAGAAACACCACGCCTTCCACGAAGGTTGAACACTGAATGACACCATTGCACATTTTTGTCCAGGCTAAACAGACCGAGTATCGTGTATAAATACATAAAGTTAAATGCATCAATATAAAAAAACCTTTAAAGGTGATGTTTGGACACCTTTGGGGTGTATTAAGGGTCCTTTAAAGTTGATGTTTCGACACCTTTAGGGAAATGTCTGGTTTTCAGTGGCGTTATGTAACACTGTTCAGGACAAATCCGGTTAACAGTAGCATCATGTTATACTGTTCAGGACACCAACTTGCAATATCAAATAAATAAAAACAAATGTCAAATTAAGTCTCATCATGAAATGTGAATGATGTAGGTCCAATAAACTTGAAATATAAAAACACAATAAAAAACAATTCAATAAAAAAAATACCAAAAATACACAGACAGACACACTATATAACACCATATGTGATAAATTCATTTTGTTTTGTGTAATAGTATATAAATTATGTGTTTATGTTGGAGGGTTTTTACTCATTTATTATTGTTATTATTTATCTTTTTGTACAAGCCATTGAATATGTAATATAGAAATAGACGTTTAATCAAATGAAGAAGTATAAGTTCAATATAATAGAGGGTACCTTGAAGACATACTTACAAATTTTACATAAGAATGGAAGTTTCTTCCTACAATCTGCAGTTACCCACACTGGTGTATCATGTTTTAATATATATACACAGTTCTTCCAATCTGAACGGCTGATTTCTGTAACAAAACAAAACTAAGTGGTAAGTGTTTGGTTGTTTATTTGAATTTAAAATCAATTCAATAATTTGATGAGTAGCTGGAGTAACCAAACATTTCATGACATTTTCTGCATAAGTACTCGATCAACATTTCAAATTGCATCGATAACTTATCCCGAAACTGAGAAACTTTGATATAATGAAATTGTCATGATTAATATTCAGTGCTAGTACTTAGATTACTTTGTTTGAAGATTAGTATATTGACGATTACTTCTTCCAAAGCATCATATAAACCTCTGTCGTCGTCAAGTACGTGTAAATCAAGTTAAAATCAATGTAACAATGATAGAGGTAAGTACATTCGAGTTTAGTCACACAGGGTCGGATCCAGGATTTTTTTCTAGGGGGGGGAGGTCCGAACTTTTTCTAGGGAGGGGGGTCCCAAACTTTCAAACCACAACCACATTATACAATTTCTGCGGAATAATGCAACATATTAATAATAAAAACAACATAACGGTTAAATCTATGTAAAGCACTGAGAAAATTGCTTCATGCTACTTAAAAATGACTTAAAGTCAAGAAATACACTTATGGACAGGTGCATTTTGAAAATTCTATGGGTGGGGTCCCGACCCCCCTGACCCTCCCCTCGCTAGATTCGTCTATGGTCACAAACCACAAATCTCAATGTGAGCAAAAGACAGCTTTTTACAGAGGATGAAAATTTCATTAAAACATGAAAACTGATGCATTGCAGCAACGATGATTAGATGAACTGGGCACATCATGTGACTTTATGACTCTTGAAAAGAAACACACTATAAACCATGTCCTATTTTAGCATACAATGTACATATTCAATCAAAATAATTGATACCTTACCATGTACTGTTTGTTGAAGCTCTTCCGAAACTTCTTTGTCTGATTCTGTAATTATAAATTCATACAACGTAAAAAAGTATAATTTGATTTAATGCTTTTCGTGATGCTAGTGAGCTTACAATTGGTTTGTAGGATTCTGCTTTGACGATATAAAGTCAATTTTATCTATATACTTGTATTTAAGCTGTTTATTTTTAAACTGTGTTTGTTGAATGTTTTGTTGAAGTAAATATAGCAAAAGATGATGGAACAACAGGTTACTTTTAACGTCGTATTCAACAAATATTTAGGTCATATATACGACGACTTCTCACTATAGGTTTCCTGGACTATTTTCTATCACCAGTACTAACTTGCTCTACCACGAGGCCGACAACCCATGTGTAGGATATGACCTACTGCGACCGGGCTCGAACCCGCGATCTCCGGATTCGAAGATACAAAAAAGTTACAAAATTATATATACATGTAGTTCAAAAAGTGAGTTAATGCTGGTTTGATTTTAAATGCAAACTTGTAAATATACCTACCTTTGTAGCCATTCACTCCACCTAAACTATATAGGGATACAGCACCTTTATCTCCACCACATACTTCAGCAGGGGCCCCAGGGCAGGGTGTGTCACATGCTTTAGCATTTAGTGGTAGAAGATCTCTCATGTCTTCTAGACAGAAACACATATAACTCTGAAATATATGATGTACAGTAAAGTTCCGCTATTAAGACCAGCAAAGTCAGCGATCTTAATTGCGAAACGGTCTAATTATTCAGACCTTTTTGTTCACAAATTAAGCATTTGAGTCTTAATAATTGTCAAAATTCGCATGATTTTGAAATAACAAAAGCGGTCTTAATAGCATAACTTTGCTGTACTTGAAATGAAAAAAATCAAATTGAAAAGTTATTTATGATATGGTTGATGCACTAGGGACCCTTATTATCATGATTATCCTATCATCGTACGACAGAAAGCGTACGTACGACGATTGATACGTGTATTATGAACCAGAAGGAACCTATAGCTGAAATACAGATTGTGTTTTCTAGCTCAACTAACCAACATGATCTTTAAAGGTACTTATTCACAGATTTCAACGTAAACATAATTTTTTTCTGAAACTATCAAAATCGTTAGGAAACATTTTTAAGCAGAAAATTGGTGATTTGATAATGACAATTTAATGCAAATTGACATAACATGTACAAATGATAGTGTTTCAAGTAATAGAAATCTACCCCGTATGTCACGGTGTATACATTTTTAGTGCATTTTTGTGACTTTTATTGTATATTTCTTGCAATCTGTAGGTCAGTTTGTCCTAGAATATTAAGACTTAATTTTTTGATACAATTACAGACACTGAATGGTATTTTGAAAATGTTGAACAATCTTAACCCAATCTGTGAACTAGTAATTTTAAAGTTGATCGTTCACTTATTTAGTTATTATGGCGTTAAGAAAATTACTAGTTTGCATCAGTTATGTTGTACTGTTATAAAAGGAAACGAAAGTCTTCAATATGAGAAAGTAGAGCAGTTGGTTGACTAGATTATTCAAAAAGGCGGTCTACAACAGCATTTGGAACTCCTCGGCCATTCGTTACGAATAACTCATAAATCTAGGGAAGCCCCCCACGAATCCTTCTGAGATAATTTATTCATGAAAGGTCGAGGTGTTCCGAATGCTACAACAGCTGATTTAAAGAAGAGATGATTATGTGAACTGTCCATATCCTATGATTGTGAATCCACGACTGTAGACATTGGTTAAGATAAAACAAAAAATTACAATCAGGCAGACATTAGGCCTGCAGCTTGATCAGTTACCTTGAACGTTCCAAAACGTTCCGTAACGGGAGTGTCGGAACAACTCAACCCAAAGACAACTCAACCCGAGTCAACCCTTTCCCTATCTAACGGATTGAGTCGTCTAAACTTTGAGTTGAATTATGCACGGATTGAGTTGTCTTCTGGTTGAGTTCTCCCGTACCCGTAACGTTCGCTAACTGTCGTTACTGAACACGCAGCTGGTAGCGCTGAATCATAAAAAGGATGGTTATGTGCTTTGTCCGTATCACACATGTGTTGAAAAAGGGAAATGATGATAGTTAAATATAGTATATACCTTCAATGCCGCATAAGTAGAATCCCTGCACAATGTAGCACAATCTGCCGCCTTGTTGGTAGAGATTCTCACTCCGTCATGTTTGGATAAAAATGCCGCGGAAAAACAACCTGAAATGTATATACATCATGCTCATACAGTCAAACGTCTTTCTGTGTTACTTTGTTTAGGGTTTTGTGAAGTTTTATTGGCATCCAACAAAATTGGTCTTTCTAATAAAAAAGGAATCAGCAATTTCTTATTCCTGGTCAACGGAACAATTTATTTAACAAAATAATTATTACAGGTAAAATAGTCTTGCGAATATGATAATTATTTTTCAAGATTCTGAGAAAATGTTGGCTACATTAGTAGGGTGCGAAACAATAGCTCATGAAAACTGGTTACATGAGTCAAGTTCAATGATTTATTGGACACTGGTGTTATAGGATGTCCGCAATAGTATCATCAAAGTATTGAAATACAGAAAGACTTTCGTTTACATTGAAACCAAACGAACCCATACTAATTATAACTCCTTACACATTAGATTCAAGTACGAACCGAGCAGAGAAAAAATGCGGGCGAAGTGTTAATTTTATCATATATAACTAGCTAATATATATACTACGGTTAAGTCACAGTGTATTAACGAGATTTGACTCCACAGACGCTTATCAATATATGTGAAATACCTGTCTCTGACACTGAAACAAAGATGCGTCAGTTGATTGACGAAACTACTTTTATCGCCTAGTAAATAAACTGCGTCGTAAATCAGAGACACACGTATCACTGCGCAGGTTAAACTGGTCAGGCATTTGAATCGTCGATAGTTTTCGACTTGTGGTATAACTTAAGACTTTCTGGGGGAAAATCGCCAAAAGTCTACAAACAGCAACAAAACTTACCTTCTGTCCAGACCCACGGAGAATGCTGTCTATAAGCTGCCGTCCACACAGCGTCTTGAGCGTCTAGTAACATTTTTTTCTGGAACTCGGATACTTTAGAATGTGTGTTTATAACTAACAATGAGCCGTCACGTGACCTACAATCATCATCAGCATCCATCCAAGATTTCTTACTTTTCAAAAATTTATATTGTACACCATTTTCATGTGAATGAGGTTCGTCGTGAGTATGACCATTTTCTGTGAACAAATAATAGAATTTAATGTTGAAATCACCCTAGTGCAAACTTATAGTCAATAATAATATTGAAAATCACGATGAATTAATACAAAACATAATAGTTTCCTTTCATTACATCATGTTGATTATTTTCTATGAATTAGATTTGTTGAACAACATTCAGCTGCAAAATAATAAATTTAAACTTTTAATGAAATGGAGTTATTATCTTCCTTTGATATGAAAATAGAGTACTATTTATTTTGTCCGTATAATTTAACAATTTGAAATATAATTTACTATTACATAACTGTATTCGTGTCAAACATTAAGTATAATTCAACCTTAAGTCATGCTGATTTTATGATTTCGTTTTGGTTTTCGTTTATATTGAGAAATTGGTTTTCCTCATCATTTGACTATATGTCCACATGACCCTGTAAATTGTGTTATTAAAGTAAAGTTTCGCTAAAATACTACTTATTTATTGCTAAAACATGAGGCTTTCGATTATGGTGGTCCTTTCAGTAAAACATTACTTTAGTTCAATCTGAAGCTAATGTTTTAAACCTTGAATCGTGTGATTAGGCCATACCATATCGGAATTTTGTTAAGCGTCCTCGTGCGCGTAGGTTTTAGTGTCCTCAAATAAAAAAAATTAAAAAAATCTTAAATAATTCCGATGTTCCGGGATTCGATACGACAATTTAGTTCAGAGAAAATTGTGTTCGGCAACGACGTTATTCATCGTAAGCAATTTATCCTAACCGCGTCATAAATACAATATATTCTAGTCATTTTATATTAAATTCGGACCACTTATTCATGTTATAAGGTTATTCCATTGAAAGAAATATATATAACGCATTGTTTTTGTAGTAAAAATATTTGTGTTTTCGGTTTGTGTGTTTTTGTGAATAGGCACCTAGGTTTGTCAAATTTGAGTTGACGCTTAACAGAATTCCAATTTGGCACGGCCTTATATGTCTGGTGCCTGAAGAAGTTCCACTGCGTACAACCACAATATACTACAACCGGAACTTGGATTTTACTGTCCAATACAAACAAACATACGGGCGTTTTTACCACAACGCCTCGGTCACGACTTGATAAGAAAAAAACTTGAATAATACTCACCGGAGTCGTGGCATGTCACTAAAGCTAAACTACACAGTAAACAAAATACACTGAGTCTAAATCGCATCTCCATTTATAATTTGTTCCGTTCAATAAAAATGTTCACTTTAACAATGTACTTGTCTCACAAGAGATATTCCTGAATTTTGTGTCACTATTTTAGTATTACAAAAGCATTGTTTGTACTCATACAACACTTTCTGAATTTATCAAAGTTTTCAACAAAATATTTCAAGAAAATTGAATAACTACAAAATTGTACCAAAAGCTTTCAACCACCTACGAAACAGCCCCGGGGGTATATTGATCACTAAACTCATATATATTAACGTATTTGACGATTGGTTGGTTAAAACTTGTTGTTATACATTATCAAACCTTAAGGCTATTCTTGATGACAAATTTAAAATTACATTTCCTTGTTTACATGCGAAATTAAAAACTTTTTAATTAGTGTATTGATTTGTCGAAGTTATTCAGTATACAGGAACATGTACAAGCTTTGCTCATTGGCCAACATAAAATGTGTGAATATAAAGATAGTGTTGACTTATAGCGAGGAGAGTCAACAGAATATTTTTGATTTATTGATTCTTGCGTTTATTTTAAAATACCGTACAAATATAACCAATAGATTTAATAACATATAGATTACCCACCAAAAGTTTTGAGACAAAAGAAAATAACCACAATTATTGAATTTTAATGATTATTTTTTAGAGTCATTTTTTAATACATTTAAGTATGGTGATAAAATGAAAATAAATTTCATGAATGCTACACTTTATAAGATTCAGCATCTGACATCAGTAAAGCCTCCAAAACCATGTTAATTGTAATAACTGTCCATAACACAGTTTTGTGCTATTTTTGTAGTCTCAATAATAATAATAATGATCACCAAAAATTAATGCAAAAATACGTAGCATTTCAAAATAAAGTCATCAAATGGACCTTTCCGAGTGTGACCATTTTATTGGAATAATAATACATTTACCCACAAATATAAGCATGTGCTCTTTTGTTAACACCTTGTTTGTGGGACAAAAAGTAACTGTAAACCTTTTTGTTAAATATGCTAATAGGTAAGGTCATGGAAAGGTCCATTTTAGCTAAAAGCTATTCAATAGGCCTTCAATCTGAAAATGTCTCAAAACTTAAGGTGGGTACTGTAGATAATAAAAATGAAACAATTCGAAGAAGTACCTAGAAGACAAATCGCCAAAAAAGGGAGCTAAGAACTTATAGGTAGTATATTATAGTAAAGTTATCACAAATCCATTAGAATTTGATGATTTTTAAGTTCCATAATAATGTTTCATTTAAGAATGTAAACATCCTATATAAGGTCAATGCTGCATTTTTGACCATTAATGTTGGCGGTCCTTATATACAGTGAATTTTACAGTATAGCAATATAAAGAATTCTCGAAAGAATTTCATAAAGCAAAATTTTTGAATGAATACCTTTAAAATTTTCCCAGAAAGGGGAAGTAACCGTTGCAATGATTTTAATACTTGCACTAATTCTTTCTTTGACAAAATCACGATAAGGGAAGTAACTCTAGATTAATGTAGACATCAATCTGGTTAGAATTGTCGTTATTGTTTTTATAAGAAATAACCAAGTTTGCATTTTTGCTGTTAAAGCAACGAAAGCCAATTGTAAAACATACACATGTCTCATTCTAGCCGTGAATTTGAGATTTACCTTGATTTAGGCATGTGAAAAGTTGTGATTTAGGCATGTGAAAAACTATGATTTAGTCATGTGAAAATTTTTGATTTATGCATGTGAAAAACTATGATTTAGTCATGTGAAAAACTATTATTTAGTCATGTGAAAAACTATGATTTAGTCATGTGAAAAATTTTGATTTAGGCATATGAAAAAATTTGATATAGGTATGAGAAATATCATGATTTAGACATGTGAAAAAGTATGATTATTTCTACAAGTACATTATCAGATTTTGTTTGATATATTTATGGATATGTTTGTCCAAAAATCTGCATTGGTGGACAGTTTACCTGACAACCGTTGCTGGGAATCAACAGAACTAAACATCGATCTTGCATAACAATTTATTGACTGACATGATACAGAGCATGCTATATATAATACCTTTTTTCTCTTGGAAATCCCCAATAGGTCCCATAATTATTGATTGTTAGCTTCAATTCCTCTGCACAAAAATTAAATCGAACGGTAAAATAAGTGATTTATGTAAGTACAGAGTAAGTTTCAAAGAGGATTCAGAATTAACAATTACAGTTCACAGGTTGACATTGTTATAGTTATTTTATGTTAATTTTTTTGAATCTTCTCTATTTTTTAACTTCTGCAAGAATTTGATGAATAACATGAATTAATTTACATTCTGAAGATCACGTGACAATAAACTCTGAAAAATGTGTCCAATAGTCTCGCAATAAGAGTCGAGAGTTAAAAGTTAAAGTGCAGTTTAAAGTCTGCTTCCAAATACATGTTCAGCCGACTTTACAATCTTGTACAATAACATCAGATCATTGAAATCACCCTCAGACAGGCGATTCTTTCACAGTACCCATTTACACCTGGGTGGAGAGGAACAATTATAGGTTAATTTCTTGCTAAATGCCCCTAACCCTAAGCAGTGTCCCTAGTGGGTATCGAACACAGAGAATTGATGTGATCGATGGAGGAAATGTACCTTTACAATCCAACCATAGATGCTTGCGATGGACTGACATCACATGACCGTATCGTGATGTTATTGTGTTTACGATGGCAATTTTAGTTTGTGTAATAAATCATTTTGTTTCAGCTTGCCCCAGTGAAATAATTACTCTATTTAAAATTTATATGAATGGATTTTAAATAATGTAAATTATCTTGTATTTGCATAATGCCATATATGGTAATATATGCCAGTAGGACACCGGATATTCTTGTCAAGTTTAATATTTATGTATAAAACGCACGCAGTAGCCGCTACTGGCTAGCACGCGCGACTTTGACTTCAGAAGGCCACAAATGATCATGTAGTCTACCGTAAAACAACGACAACTGAAGTAAAAAGACAACTGAAGTTTCTAATTCACAGATTTGCCTAAGACAATGGTTTATTATTTTAAATTTACATGTCAGTGTTATAGCGTTAAGTGATAAATTCAAAATATTTACATGATAAGTGACAAACAGATTATGAGAAATATAAAATATAAAAAACAACACAAAACGTCATATATATAAATTTACTAACAAAGTACGTTGACCAGCAGCGTGTTCAGTTACCCTGAACGTTCCAAAACGTTCCGTAACGGAAATGTCGGAACAACTCAACCCAACGACAACTCAACCCGAGACAACTTAATCCCGATTGAGTTGTCCCAACTTTGAGTTGAGTTTTGCATGGGTTGAGTTGTCTTAGGTTGAGTTCTCCAGTACCTGTAACGTTAGCTAACAGTCGTTACTGAACACGGGGCTGTATACGAGCACATGAAGTCACCATTTTTACAGTTGCATCTAAATATGCTTTAGATTTATCAGTAACAGAGCATTGCTTTAATGATTTTGAAATGTTTCGATACATTTTTGAGAGTTTTAGAAAAGTTGACATTGAAGATGAAAAGTGTGAACGAGCAACTTTTAGATCATAATACATGTAATGAAGGCAACACCTGCGGTACAGTTGATTATAGATTAACGACCAAGAATAGAGCTTAAGGTGGTATGGTACTTCTGACTTTTTTAGATTTGCATATCATTTTGGTAACGTTGTAAACTTGAAGATATTTCCGATTCGGATCTACACTCTATTTGACGTCATTATTGCTAATAACGTTACCATGACGTCGTAAACATGACGACCGCGTGCACTTTTTACGTCAGTCGACAATGGTAAGAAAACGTCTTTAAAGTGTTTTTTTTTTCCGCACCTCAACAACAAATTATATATCATGTTAAAGCTAACATCATTATCTGCATCCTAAACAATGAAATATACGTTTTGTCTTAAGTAGAAAGAAACAGGCAGATGCATTACGAGGATGGGATATCTAAAATGCTGCACTCCAGAACAAATAGTTAGGTAAACTGTCCCATACTATGACTGATTGATGACGAAGGGACGATACCACGTGGCATTTATATATATTTTGGCGGGAAAAAGTGTTCCATTCATGAAAGTATTTTATGTTAAACAGAACACATCTGACTACAAAATTGTCATAAAAACGTCACACAGATGGACGAATTTATTTAAATGACCTTTGTTTGCTGGCTGTCTGCCATTCATGTATAAAAGTATTTCATGCTTACATTTCTTGTTAACAATAAATTTATCACGTGGCTGAAATAGTAAATACTAATTTTCATATTAAAATCACAGTACTGAAAGTATCGAACTTTCACTCATTGCTGACCAATCTCTGTAAACAGATATCCTGTAGAGCTTTGTCGTACAGGATCTCTAAGATCTCAATAGAGGGTCGCGTCGAGATGACCTTTATGTCGACCAATCAATGCGTAGCTTTTATCTAGACGAAACACTATTAATAACATTTTGATTTCGTAATTTCCATTTTTAGACCAAGGTTTGCGAGCTAATTTAACAGCGGTATTATACACAGCCTGCAATTGGACGGCTCATTTCAAATTACGTGACATAGACGGCGTAAACAAGTTTCTGATCATAATAATTTCGTCATGAATATTATGATGAGAAAAGGTCACCTGACCGTGACCCTCGATGGAAAACGGCCAGATCTAATTTAGCGAATAGGCGAGCGGAAAATTTTAGATCGGGTTTTAATCAGATTGATTGCTGACCTAAATATATTGGTGACTGTTAACACTCCCCCCTTGCTTTCAAAACAGACGTGGTCAAAGTTTATACTATTCTAAGTCATTATAGCTATATTATAAAACAAGTTCTTACAACTTAGATTAATCACTTTCGAGTCGGCATCCTGGTCCCCCAGTACTGAGCTAGTAGGATACAGTGACTTGCTTAAGGAAACAAAGGGGTAGGTTTTGAATGGGATTCGAATCAATGCGGGGCTGGCTATCCAAGGCACCTGTTCAACGTCGTAGTTGCTCTACTACACCGATCCATGGTCATGCAAAACAAATATCATATTAAGCTTTGTTTTCTAGGTACAAAACGACTATTCTTAGTAAACAATAAATTATCGTCAACCTTCTGACATATAATTCGAACAAAAAAAAACACTGTTTATAATAACAATACAAAAAACTTATCCTCAACGAGGGACGCTCAGGATGACAATAACATAAACATGTGCTATGTTTTACGATTGTCTTAGTTCTTAGTGTAATGGAAAAGATTTTTACCATTACAAGCATGATTAACCAAGAAATGGTGATATCTATCATGCTAATTTTGTTAAAGTGAATAACACACATTTTATTTTCAATACTGCCTACCCCTGAAATGGATTGTCTCATTTTAAATGTTTAACCAGACACGTTTTGTTTTTTGTACGCACTATTATAATGGTGAACTTATAACTGAAATAGAATTCACGACCTGCAGTAAAGAAGAGTTTAAATGATCAGAGGTTATTTTGCTGACCACCCGACCATACAATAGCGAGAAATAACTGGTTTTACGTGACTTAAACTTGTTTGTTTTTGACGTTATTTTCCGACATTAGTAAATATACCTGTGCAGGTCGTTCATGCTAATAATGCGGTTGCAAATATGACCGGTTCCATTAAAACATATATTTTGGGGGTTAGGTTAGTTTTATCTTACTTATACATCTACATTTTGCATATTTAATCTACATATTAAGATATAAATTTTAAAATGTACATAATTTGTACGGAGCCCTTATTCCGTTTTTTTCTTCGAGATAATATTACGTTTACTCGGAATAATTGTGATAATAAAAAGTATTTTAAAATGTCACTTTAGGGGCTCTGTACTTTATGAGCTCCGTAAATACGCACTATGCATGATAAATGATACATGCCAAAATGGACTGTTTCAATTAGTAAAAATATGGACATGTTTCACGTTATTTATCTATTGAATGGGCAAGTTCTTTTTTTAAAGTACACAGATATCCATGACCGATAATACAACTAGTAGCCTGTTCAATTACACAAAACGTTACAGAACGTTCCGTAACGATACATTCGGAACTCCTCGGCCATTCACTGCGATTAATCTCGGACATATTTAGACGCTATTTTAAAACTACCGGTGTTGAAGTAAATAAACAAACATATGATCGTTTAGGCAATGAGTGATGTTTCGTTTTTTGTCCGTAAATTTTGAAACATCACTCATTGCCTTAACGATCGCATATTTGTGTATTAGATGAGATTATTTGAAGTGAATGGCCGAGGAGTTCCGAATGTATCGTTATGTAACGTTCTGTAACGTTTTGTGTAATTGAACACGCTACTGTACATAGTTTACAAAGAAAATCGGTTGAACGACAGTTGAGGATATAATTATAATCCTGTAGTTGTTTATTTACATCGTTTAAGTGATAAAACGTAAACAAGTTGTTTTTCATGAGTTCATATCAAAGTTTAAACCGTACATTTTGAGGGAATTTTTGTAAACAATTTTTCGTACTAGCACGTAACACGTTTCTTCGCAACTTGATAATAGGACGATGTTTATTAACTATGAATTACATTTTTCTTTCTGACCGTCTTACCTAACCGGCTTTCTTGGAAACTTGGAAATCTAGAAAACAAAATCGATAATGAACATGTTGGGTTTTTTTTGTTTTTGTTAACGTCGTATTCAACACATATTTAGGTTATATATATACGATGGCCAGCTTTTCCTACTATATGTTTCCTGGACACTTTTTCTATCACCAGTAGTAACTTACCCTACCACGAGGCCGACAACTCATATATAGGGTATGACCTACCGCGACCGGGCTCGAACCCGCGATCTCCGGATTCGAAGTCAGACATGCTAACCACGGCCGCGGCTGGACCGAGATGAAGATTTATTATGATCTCACGTCATGATCAAAATAAAGTCGTACATGTTTTATGAGAATATCGAATAACTCAATGAAATAAACGTACGACAAAATACACTACATCATGTGTTAGGCCTTTGGTAAGACGAACCTGTGAATTAACCTAGGTTTGTTAGGCCTTTGGTAAGACGAACCTGTGAATTAACCTAGGTTTGTTAGGCCTTTGGTAAGACGAACCTGTGAATTAACCTAGGTTTGTTAGGCCTTTGGTAAGACGAACCTGTGAATTTACCTAGGTTTAAACCCTTGGATTGTATAACTGTGCCTACTAATCAAATAAAGCTAGATATAGCCTATGTTTCAAACACTTTGTTCGTACAGTACTTTTATATTTTTCATATTCTATAGTGAACAGTGGACGAACGCGTGCTTACAGATCGAGAGTCCTGTGTTTGAATCCAACAATGTGCATTTTGTTTAATATACCTGCAGACGAAGTGTAGCTATCAATAGTTCGAAACACAGTAAGAGTAGCTGTTAAGTCGTTGAACATTTAAGAAAATTAAACCTAAAACTATAAAATGTGAGGCGAGTTCATACATAATTTCTTGCAAGAATTTTAAAATTTACTATCATAAACTTGATTATGTGACAAATGTTATTTGTATTGCGTAAACTGTATATTGATGATGTACTATGTACAAATTGTAAATAAAATATATGTTCTGTTCTGTACTTGCCTGGTTTGCTAAATCTGTAGTGAATTTTACAATGTCAAGTTTGTAAATTCCTCAAGGGTATTGTCATTCGGAACTCCTCGGCCATACGCTACGAATAACCTCGGTCATATTTAGACGCCATTTTGGAACCACCGGTGTTGAAGTAAACAAATACACGATCGTTTAGGCGATGAGTGATGTTTCGTTTTCAGATCTGGGTGTATACTACATGAACTATTTTGCATAACCGTTACGTGCTTCGCCTGTGCTTCGCCTCGCGTAGTTAGTAAAAACCCAAACATCCAGGATAGATCCCCCACGAATCTTTCCGAGATTATTCATTCATGAAAGGTCGAGGTGTTCCGAATGGGGTGTTGTTGGTCGTTGGTTAGATACCATTGCGGAATCTATAAACTTCATTCGGATTGGTAATGAAACAGTATTTCTTTTGTTCAAAATAATTCTTACTTTTTTTCAAAATAACCACTTCTTGTTAACGTAGAGACTAAATTATAAAATTGTTATTCGAAATAATAATTTCGTTTATATGAATATTTCGTAAAAACGAAATAATATTTCGTAAAAGCGATATAAAGTATTTCAAAATGTCACTTTTGAGTCTCCGTACATATGTACGTGATTCAAATTGCATATGAAGATATGTCATGAAATAGGTTAAAACTAACTGAACTATGTGAATTTGTTATAATGCTCCACTCCCAAAATATTTGTTTTAATAGAACCGTCCATGTTTTGGTAGAACCATTGTTTACATGCAAGATTTGTTTCGTACGAGTGGAAATTTCATCGTTCCATGAAGTTATCAAGTGCACTTATATGTATTCATGTGACCTTTTCTTAAAGGTCAATGCTCAATGTTGCATCATTATAAACTGGGATGTTCTAGGCTTTAAACGAAATGGACACGTTAACTTGGTCAGGTAAATTATTTTGTGTTTTTTTCTTATTAAATTGAATTTTCTTTCTTTGATTCGATATTTTATTTCTTTTGATTTTATGCCGTTTTTCAGCATGTTTTTGTTTATTTACAATTATTAGCATAAATAACCAGCGTGACTGAATATTTTTGTTTACAACATGTTGTACTTACTAACCTTTCCACAATAAGCCAGAATCTTCATCCAGTACGAAGGAAATCTTTTATAGCATTTTCAAGAGAGATGGTCAGATGCGATTTGGAATTGATTCCAGGTCGCAGGGATTTTTAGTGCGGCGGATGGTCCAAGAAAGTGCAACCAATGTAAGTCGCCGGGCTGTTGGTGCGGGGAATGTGAATCCTTTCTTGATCACCGAGTTTATTTATGTGCCGCTTAGGTAGCGAACGTAGATCGAATCCTGATCGCAGGGATTGAAATGTTAAAATGACCTACCACGAGCTTGAGTAAGAGCCGTATTTCGGATGACCATTTTGGCAATCATATTTTCTTCATTTAAAAGACACCTTAATCCTAGCTGTTCAGTCTCGTGTTTTAGTGTCTAGAGCCCCATCCCTTCAAAATGACTGCCATAGGACTTGAAATTATTGTTTTATCTGGCTCTAATGGGTTTTATTCCAGAAATTAACAAAATGACATTTTCGCACGCCTCTCCACCAAAGATGTCTCAAGGGGTTTCAGAACGTAGGAGCGCTCCCCGTTTATCTCACAGTGCCCCTCGTCACAAGAAAATAATTAGACTCATTGAGTTCAGGAAATTGGCACAAAATGTCCATCTCATATTTTTATCACTTTAGCGCCGCCCCGCTTTGTCATATTAACTGGTGTCGGGTATTAAATGGCTTCTCTGAACCGCAGTTACACTGGAAAAAATTGACAACTTGCAATTCTGGCAGTCAATTAGTATTAAAATAAGAGCATTAAAAGACCTAACTCATTAACGTGAAAAAATGACAATTTTCTGAATGGTTAGTGGTTTAATAATACCTTTGTTTAGATTGATTCACGATACGCTTTTGTAATTAGATTTCTTAAACGAATAGTCTATCTTACAATCTATCACGGGCTTTACAATTTTCGACCCCAAACAGCTGCGTGCTTTTCACTTAAAAATGCCATAATCGGAATTGCTCTCGAACCCGACGCCGTCTGTTTGTTCAATACTTGAGCTCAGTGTCCTTAGCCATTCGTCTGTAGTGTTAGGTTTTCGGTCAATCTGATTAAAACCCGATCTAAAATTTTCCGCTCACCTACTCGCTAATTTAGATCTTGCCGTTTCAAACGAGGGTTACGTTCAGGTGACCTTTTCTCATAATCATATTCATGACGAAATTGTTATGATAAGTAACTTGTTTACATCGTCTACGTCACGCAATTTGAAATGAGCCGTCCAATCGCAGACTGTGAATAATACCGCTGTTAAATTAGCTTGCAAACTGTGGTCTAAAATAGAAATTACGAAATCAAAATGTTTTTTAAGGTGTTTCGTCTAGACGAATGCTACGCATTGATTGGTCGAGATAAAGGTTTTCTCGACGTGACCCTCCATCTGGGAACCTTAGAGATCCTGTACGACAACGCTCTACAGGATATATGTTTACGGAGATTGGGGGACGGTTATTTTCTCTAATGCCTGTTGTTGGAAAATTGCTGATGACGAGATGTCTTTAAAACGTTATGTTTGGGAGATATCGTCAATATTGATTATTAGTGTTTTTGTTTGTTTGGTTGGTTTTGGTTTAACGCCGTTGCAGCTCATTCTATAAGTCATATAACGGCGGTCAGTCAACCTACTCACTCCTCCTGGAAAGGCTAAATCTCTGGATTTAGCTGTTAACCAACTACTACGCGCATACTTTCGTCAGTGACTCACAACTGCCCTACATAATTAAAAATCATTGGTAGGAGGGAGAATGGCCGTAGAAATAATTTCATGACCAAGCTCTACGAAAGTATGCCCCGCTCGGGAATCAAACCCACGACCCCTCGATCAGTAGACTTGCGTGTTACCAACTGTGCTAGCCGAGTGGCTATATTATTGTTTTTAAAAGTCGGACTTTCCAGGAATGACGATCTATTTTAAGGTTTTTATGAAAACTTATGCTTTTATAGCTGACGTGAAAATTGTCAAAACCGCAAAGTCATTTAAATATAACATTAATTAGAATCACAATAAACACGTCAACCTATTTCGCATTCTAAGTATTAGTTTGACAAAGGGTCAATCCTACAAAGGAGGTCCTTTTATAAGAACACACTGCATTTAATTAAAAAAACTTTGAATATGTGTGATACATTTTGCTTTTGAGCTTAAGTATGTAATTTGAATGTTCGAATGCTTTGCGTTTTGACAACCAAATTTTTTCTTCGATTTCGATCTACTTTTCCTTTGAAAATCAATAAATAAAATAATAAAATTAAGCCAAATGTCTTTTTTCAAATCATTCATAAGACACGGTGGTAATACCTCGAGACAATGGCATTACAAATGCTTCGGTCCCAAGAAGCTCTTCAAAACTCTGAGTCGACGCTAATTGTCACCGTTTTTATCTTATAACCGTAGCATTTTTTACGTCGTGGTCACGTGGTATTGCCGCCGTGTAAGAGGCGTTGAAGTAATATCAAACACGTTTTCTCAAGATGGATGTTTTATTTTGTCTGCAGTTCATGGTCAGTGTAAGTGTGGATATATGCATAGGCGGATCCAGTGGGGGGGGGTCAGGGTAATTTCCAAAATGTACCTGTTCATATGTGTATTTCTTGACTATATGTCATTTTAAGTAGCATGAAGCAAATTTTGTCGGTGCTTAACACAGATTTAATGGTTATGTGGGTTTATTATTAATATATTGCATTATTCTGCAAAAAGTGTATATGTGGTTCGAAAGTTTGGACCCCCACCTAGAAAAAGTTCGGACTCCCCTAGAAAAAGTCCGGACACCCCCTAGAAAAAAAATTATGGATCCGCCGCTGAATCATGGTTTTTACAAATATTTTTCATTTATCATCTTTGCCAGCAAGCATATTTATAAAGTAACAATTAATGCACCAAAACATTGCAGTTTTGATAAATTTGCGGAAATTCCTGTCACTCGTTCCGCTAGCTGTACCTTCTAATTTGGATTAAAATACTGTATTTGACTGATTTCATTCATAATGTTTATATACATGACATCATTAACATACGGGAGTGCTGTGACAAGGTCACAAATATATATAGTATACATTGCAATTCTATTTTAACATCATTGTTCATTTAAAAGGCACGACTGCCCTACCTTGTAGCATGATGAACTGTCAGTTTTTTTCACACTTGTCTCAAAACACACGTATTTTTAACTGTTGACTGTCAAATTGAATGACAACTATAGCTACTTACTGACAAATTTGCGTAATAACTGACAGTTACAGCTATTGATTGCCAAATTTGCGTATTAACTGACAGTTATAGCTATTGATTGTCAAATTTGCGTATTGACTGATACTGTGGCTATTGATTGCCTAATTTGCGTATTGACTGATATTATGGCTATTGACTGACAAGTTTGTTTATTGACTGGCAACTATCGCTAATGACTGACAAACTTGTATATTGCCTGACAAAATTTGATATAGCTATTGACTGACAATATTTGTATTGACTGTAAGCGTCAGTTATTGACTGACACTATTGTTCATTGACTGCAAACTATTGCTATTCACTGACAAATATAGCTAATGATTGACACATTTGTTTATTGACTGACAACTATGAATATTGACTGACACATGTGTTTATTGACTGACAACTATGAATATTGACTGACACATTTGTTTATTGACTGACAATTATGAATATTGACTGACACATTTGTTTATTGACTGACAATTATGAATATTGACTGACACATTTGCTTATTGACTGACAATTATAAATATTGACTGACACATTTGCTTATTGACTGACAATTATAAATATTGACTGACACATTTGTATATTGACTGACAATTATGAATATTGACTGACACATTTGTTTTTTGACTAACAATTATGAATATTGACTGACACATTTGTTTATTGACTGACAATTATGAATATTGACTGACACATTTGTTTATTGACTGACAATTATGAATATTGACTGCCACATTTGTTTATTGACTGACAATTATGAATATTGACTGACAATTATAAATATTGACTGACAATTATGAATATTGACTGACACATGTGTTTATTGACTGCCAATTATAAATATTGACTGACACATTTGTTTATTGACTGACAATTATAAATATTGACTGACACATTTGTTTATTGACTGACAATTATAAATATTGACTGACACATTTGTTTATTGACTGACAATTATGAATATTGACTGACACACTTGTTTATTGACTGACAATTATGAATATTGACTGACACATTTGTTTATTGACTGCCAATTATAAATATTGACTGACACATTTGTTTATTGACTGACAATTATAAATATTGACTGACACATTTGTTTTTTGACTGACAATTATAAATATTGACTGACACATTTGTTTATTGACTGACAATTATAAATATTGACTGACACATTTGTATATTGACTGACAATTATAAATATTGACTGACACATTTGTATATTGACTGACAATTATGAATATTGACTGACACATTTGTATATTGACTGACAATTATGAATATTGACTGACACATTTGCTTATTGACTGACAATTATAAATATTGACTGACAATTATAAATATTGACTGACACATTTGTTTATTGACTGACAATTATAAATATTGACTGACACATTTGTTTTTTGACTAACAATTATGAATATTGACTGACACATTTGTTTATTGACTGACAATTATAAATATTGACTGACATTTGCTTATTGACTGACAATTATAAATATTGACTGACACATTTGTTTTTTGACTGACAATTATGAATATTGACTGACACATTTGTTTTTTGACTAACAATTATAAATATTGACTGACACATTTGTTTATTGACTGACAATTATGAATATTGACTGACACATTTGTTTATTGACTGACAATTATAAATATTGACTGACACATTTGTATATTGACTGACAATTATAAATATTGACTGACACATTTGTTTTTTGACTGACAATTATGAATATTGACTGACACATTTGTTTATTGACTGACAATTATAAATATTGACTGACACATTTGTATATTGACTGACAATTATAAATATTGACTGACACATTTGTATATTGACTGACAATTATGAATATTGACTGACACATTTGTTTTTTGACTAACAATTATGAATATTGACTGACACATTTGTTTATTGACTGACAATTATAAATATTGACTGACACATTTGTTTTTTGACTGACAATTATAAATATTGACTGACACATTTGTTTATTGACTGACAATTATAAATATTGACTGACACATTTGTATATTGACTGACAATTATAAATATTGACTGACACATTTGTATATTGACTGACAATTATGAATATTGACTGACACATTTGTATATTGACTGACAATTATAAATATTGACTGACACATTTGCTTATTGACTGACAATTATAAATATTGACTGACACATTTGTATATTGACTGACAATTATGAATATTGACTGACACATTTGTTTTTTGACTAACAATTATGAATATTGACTGACAATTATAAATATTGACTGACACATTTGTTTATTGACTGACAATTATAAATATTGACTGACACATTTGTTTTTTGACTAACAATTATGAATATTGACTGACACATTTGTTTATTGACTGACAATTATAAATATTGACTGACACATTTGCTTATTGACTGACAATTATAAATATTGACTGACACATTTGTTTTTTGACTGACAATTATGAATATTGACTGACACACTTGTTTATTGACTGACAATTATGAATATTGACTGACAAGTTGTTTATTGACTGACAATTATAAATATTGACTGACAAGTTGTTTATTGACTGACAATTATGAATATTGACTGACACATTTGTTTATTGACTGACAATTATAAATATTGACTGACACATTTGTTTATTGACTGACAATTATGAATATTGACTGACACATTTGTTTATTGACTGACAATTATGAATATTGACTGACACATTTGTTTATTGACTGCCAATTATAAATATTGACTGACACATTTGTATATTGACTGACAATTATAAATATTGACTGACACATTTGTTTATTGACTGACAATTATGAATATTGACTGCCACATTTGTTTATTGACTGACAATTATGAATATTGACTGACACATTTGTTTATTGACTGCCAATTATAAATATTGACTGACACATTTGTATATTGACTGACAATTATAAATATTGACTGACACATTTGTTTATTGACTGACAATTATGAATATTGACTGCCACATTTGTTTATTGACTGACAATTATGAATATTGACTGACACATTTGTTTATTGACTGCCAATTATAAATATTGACTGTCAAAGTTGTTTATTGACTGACAATTATGAATATTGACTGACACATTTGTTTATTGACTGCCAATTATAAATATTGACTGTCAAGTTGTTTATTGACTGACAATTATGAATATTGACTGACACATTTGTTTATTGACTGCCAATTATAAATATTGACTGTCAAAGTTGTTTATTGACTGACAACTGTAGCTAGCGATTTACAATTTTGTGTATTGACTGACAACTATAGCTTTTGACTGAAACTTTGTATATTGGCCGACATAATATAGATATTTATGGACAAATTAAGCTTTTGACTGACTTACTATTGCTGTGACTGATATATCTATATACACATGTACTGAATGTGTTGCTTCCTCTTTTTCAGATATATATCACAGATGAGACTTGAGATCTGAATATACAATCAACATTTAAATTCAATCACACTGGAAATGGATTTACCGTGGTCTTTAAAGCATTTCTTCTACATTGTATTAATACATTTAGTGTTTCCAACATTTGTGAAGGGTTTATGTGAGAGTGTAGCCTGGATGGGGTGTGTTGACACTGGATGTAGTTCTGAGGAAAATGGTTATTGTAAGAACTATGGTACTAGGCCCGCTAACTTTTGTTTATGTGTTATTTCTGAATAAAACTTTTCATAGAAATAATGTAGTGAAATCTCTTAACTACAGCGAAATGGTGGAACTGCTTAATTGTTAAAGGGAAGAGAACCTTATGCTGATAGATAATACAAAAATGACTGTTATAGGACCAATTCTAATTGGTTGTTACGTACACTAAACTTCTGTGCGATACGTCCTAAATGTGGAATATCTTTACAACAGCGAAATTGTGACAATGCTTCATTGTTAAAGGGAAAAGAACCTTATGCTGATTGGCTAATACAAAAAGGTGTCTACTGTAAGACCAATTCTAATTGGTTGTAATATACATTAAACGTCTGTGTGACACGTGCTAAATGTGATGTAATAGAAAGATAAATGCTGTAGGATATATGCTCAATTGAATGTTACAACAAAATGACTGCTGCAGGAAAAGAACTTTAAAAGAAAAATGGGACTATACAGTTTAAATAAAGGTGGCTGCTCTTGAAAGAGGGTAGTGAAATAGGTCAAACCTTTCTTTCAATGTGAAATGAACGCGGAACAATTATGTTGAAAACATCGTTCATTCATCGTCATTGAAATAACAATCTGAAAACGTGTATGACTATGTGTCGTGAAATATGAAAGCGATGCAGAAATTGACTATATACAAGACGCGAAATGTCAGATGTTGGAAACTGTGATCGTAAGAAAAAAGTACTTGAATAATTCTTATTCGTCAGAATTGTTTCAATGCTCGTACGACAGATTACTTTTATTTTAATTTATTGTTTTCATGTATTCTACTTGTATATTAAGAGTATGATTTGAGAATCGATTATATAGAAATTCGGATAAGCGGGTATTTATCGTAAGTTAAAGATGGTAGTATTTATATTGAAAACGTTTCATACCTTAGACTTGTTATTATAGGTTCTGCCTCTTTAATAACAAACCATCGTACTACTATATTTTGATTGATTATTGTTAGATTTTATACCACGGTCAATGATGCTTCATTTATTCCGCTGATTTAAATGTTCACTGCAGTATTTCTTTTACTCAAAATTGATAAAAAGTATACATGTGTATTTAAACACTGTAGCCTGTTCAATTACCCTAAACGTTCCAAAACGTTTCGTAACGATACATTCGGAACTCCTCTGCCATTTGCTGTGAATAATCTCGGACATATTTAGACGCTATTTTGAAACTACCGGTGTTGAAGTAAACAAATATACGATCGTTTAGGCAATGAGGGATGAATCGTTTTAGTCCATAAATTTTTAAACATCAATCATTGCCTTAACGATCGTATATTTGTTTATTAGATTGAATTATTCGCAGCGAATGGCCGAGGAGTTCCGAATGTATCGTTACGGAACGTTTTGGAACGTTTAGGGTAATTGAACAGGCTACTGGTGTTTATTTATGCCCCATTGACCGTTGAATAGAATTTAAACGGCGTTTGTGCGATATTTATTGCACGAGAAGGGTACGATATTTTTATAAAAAGATATAATATTTTATATAATGTTTATATGTACGTTAATAATATAACATCAACTTAACTGCAAAACAATAAAAAAAAGTTAAACACCATCGACTTCGACGAAAACGTCTTTATACAACAAATTATTGTAAAAAAATAAAGTAAAAGTCAGAAATGAATCTTGACTGCATGACTACAACGTGTTTTGTAATGTATTTATTCACATTACTCGGTATCAAAAACGATGTCTATGCAATATTCACTTAATCTACACAAGTGACATTTACACCAGATGTTCATAACAAACTCACTGACATGATGTTTTACTATACAGTACCAACCAGGGGCAGGCCAAGGATTTTTTTAGGGGGAGGGGTCCCAAGTTTTGAACCACAACCACATTTAACCCATTTTGCAGAATAATGCAACATATTGAAATACAATACATAAAATGCTTACCCATAGGTTGAAGACATTTCACTTTGTGGCATGAAAGGGACATGATAAATATATATTTGAATTACTGAACTCCTGTACTGAATTACTCGAGGTATTTAGTTTATTTCTCTCAATGCAAGCAAAACGTTACTCATGTTTTCATATCATTGTAGTTTATTAAGCTATTTATTTTATAATTATGTAAAAATCACGCATGGCCATTCATGTATTATGTCATGTTTTTTATTATAATAGGGGGGCTTTTTCAAACTACGATGCAGAATGTCAAGCTCCTGTAGACAGAGTTACGTGCCCACAATAACCAACACGTGCGCACGTAAAAGCATCACGTGCTTAAGCAAAGACATTATATATTTTGATATCCATCGGTTTTTTGTGTCTTTTACTTTTGCTAAACTCACGATTTAACTACAGTGAACGTTTGAAGTAAAGGCAATATCACGTTTCCATACATTCCGGACAAATCTCTGGCTAGAGACATTTGTTTTATATATTTGATAGCCATTACGTGATGCAGTGACAAGCACTACAAAATAATATATATTTTTTTAAATACTGTTATTTTAAGATGTGTCAATCTAAAAAGCTACTTAAAGTATACAACCGTTTACTAAAACAATGTTTTATGGTTGCTTATTTCTAAAAATAGTAAACAACCTTTTTAAGCATGTGCCATACTTTTCAAAATCAGTTTTGAATTGCGATGACATAAGGGATTGCATACCTTAATTTTAGATATTATTTCATATGCTTTTAGTTGTTAATGAAAACCTTGTTGTTGTTTCTTTTTGTCATTAAATTTTAAATCGTTTAATTTGACTTTTTATTTATTATGGAAATAAAATATTTCTAACCACGACATGTCCCCGTGTCGGCTAAAGTTCAATGATTAAAAGCACTCTGTGAAAGTTGGTTCCTAGGTTAACAATAGGGTTGTCACGATATACCGGTCTACCGGGATATCGCAATACACAGCTGCAGCAATACGTACCGCGGTACAATTTTAATGTATCGGTATTTGGCGATATTTTAATTTCATTGGAAAATTCTTCCCCTCTCGAAATAAAATTAGCGAAACGTCAGTTTTTCCATTGTTCATTCCATCAAACCTAAAGTTGCAAGAAGTTAATCGATCGGGGGCGCATTAAAGTCCTAAATGACCGTAAATACATAAAAAGGCTAGATTCTATCAGTGGCTTCATATAAAATTAGCAATTTTTGATTTTTCTGATAAATACAGCGGAGGAACAACGAATCTAAAAGCACGCAATATATCGTGGTACGTATCGCGATACGATGAGAGCGTATTGCAATATACCGCGGTACGCATCTGGCGTATCGTAACAGCCATAGTTAACAACCTACCTTGCCTCATTGAAATCGTAGGCAGTTGTTTAATGCGCCTTCTCGTACCCTGAGGTTATCAAGGCTCGAACATCTGAGTACTAGAATGTTTTATACAGAGCAACGAAGTATTGAACTAATGGTACATGGTCACGTGATTTTCAGAATTTACACAACCTCTTATATTTTCTCAATTTCTTGCGGCAGCCAAAATAAGAAAATATGCAAAAAGTTCATAAGCAAGTACATGAATTACATTCCTATATCTATTTTTGACTACATTAGACTGTGAGTTGTAATTTTTTACCCTGCACTAATGTTTCTTTTGCAATTACCTAGATCTGGCCGTTTTTAATCGAGGGTGACGTTCAGGTGACCTTTTCTCATCATAATATTCATGACAAAATTGTTATGATTAGTAACTTGTTTACATCGTCTACGTCACGCAATTTGAAATGAAAAATTAGCTCGCAAACATTGGTCTAAATAGAAATTACGAAATCAAAATGTTATTAATAGTGTTTAGTCTAGATGAAAGCTAGACATTGATTGGTCGACATAAAGTTCATCTCAATGCGACCGTCCATTGAGTTCTTAGAGATCATGTACGACAACGTTCTTCAGGATATCTGTTTACAGAGATTGCGGGATCAATTGAGAGTTTCCGGGAAATGCGATATAGAAGCTTTTTTATGTGTCAAATAATTCCATTCTTTAATTTGCATATAGAGAGAGAGATAGACGAAAACATGAGCATGTTTATTATACCTTATTAACTGTTGTAAACACTTGACTATAGACTATGTATGAGTGAATTCATGAACAACAATGGTTAGATGAACTACCTCTGAGGTGCATTGACTGCTTCGTGTGACTTTGACTTCGTGTGAAATTGTTGAAATGAGACGAAAAACACCAAAATAACCAGTCGTGCTTATTACACTGTATACATTGCATGGGAGATAACTCACCCGACACAATCACAGTAACTAACCATGGTTATCTTTCTTGCCTTGTTTTACACTAAAACTGTCCGACGACGGTATCGTATATTTTCATAAAAGCTTATTTATAAGGAGAGACACTTTTCAAGAATAGTCTCATACCCAGATAATCTTGATAACCAATGGGTACGAGAAGGTTAAACAACTCTTCACCACATTTCTCAACAACATTCAAATTTCAACAACAACTATCTCTCAACAACAGTTAACTGTCAACAAATACTGCCTCTCAAAGACACCTCGTTTTCAAATTGTCAAGTTTCATCTAATGCCATTTCACACGTCCTTTACTATAAGGCATCTTTCTGAAAGAATAAGTTTACATTTTTTATCACAGAAATCTCCCCTATTTGACATTTTATTTAGATAGTCATAGGGTCTTTGCTTAAACCAACCTCTTCTTCAAAGCTTATGTCTCGTAAAAGTAATGCTAAAATCCATTAAATGTTTCAAGTCAGAAAGATTCGAAGAGCGTCAATAAAAACTTTTTTTTGACACATTGGGTTCATAAAACATTTTACGGTAATACATATAAAATTTATTAAACAAAATTTACGATGAAATTCATCGTACGACTGTTGGTAAAACAGACCACTGATTCCAGCAATGAAATATTACGATGCAGCACTCAACGAGTAATGATTATTAAATTGAAAGATAATTAAATGTTCACAGCGCCAACAGCGTGAGATGCTTGATGTTTTCCGAATTTTGTGAAAATGTAACAACGT
Organism: Mactra quadrangularis; assembly: GCA_025267735.1. Lineage (NCBI taxonomy): Eukaryota > Metazoa > Mollusca > Bivalvia > Venerida > Mactridae > Mactra > Mactra quadrangularis. Next base: position 52,208,878 of record CM046299.1, on the reverse strand, counting down.
GTTTAATAAACTCTACAAAATAAGATAAATATATATACATGTTTGATTGAATAAAATTTTCGGAAAGGTTTGGTATGGTTTAAATCATTGTGCTTTAACTCTGCTTCATCCGACATTGGCTGTCCATTACCGATGTCTACTAGTATGTAGGAGCAGTGGTCCAGTGGTAGGACGCGCGCTTAGCGATCGAGAGGTCCCGGGTTCGATCCCCACTAAGGGCCCTGCTAATTTTCTTTAGCAAGAACTTTACCTACAATTGTTCCACTCCATCCAGGTGTAATTGGTACTATGAGGGATCGCCTGCTTGAGGGTGATTTCAATGATCAGGACTTATTGTACAAGATTGTAAAGTCGGCTGAACATGTACATGGAAGCAGACTTAAAAACGCATTTTAACACTTTAACTTTTTGGTATGACATGAGGCAGAAAAAAAGCAACTTGGGTTTATTGAAAATGAACATTGCATTTTAAATGCCATAAACAAATATACAAGATATCTACAAGCCGAAATGGCACATGTGGACGGCAAGACCGCCAAAAGATGAAAACTGCCGTCAGATAGATTTTCCGACAAGTGAACTTTTTACTGTAGTGAAATAACAGTATACTGTAAGTTTAACCAGTGTAAGTTTTCAAAATATTATATATATATATTTATATTGACACCCCAGTGAAATCATATAATGTATCATTTTCATCGCAGTGAAATTATAAAATATCATATTTTCTCTACACTTAAATTAAAAAAGTAAAGAATGTTTACTTTGTATTTATATATTTTCCCCAAAGAGAAATAACTAATGTTCTATTTTTCATCGTATTAATTCTGCACCAACATTTCACCGAAGAACATAAAAGAACTTTGTTTTGTACTGTTAATTGTGGTTACACTTACACTTTAACGCAATGTCGGTATAATGCAAACATTGTTTTAAGTTGGATCAGTAAAAAACAAGTAATACAATTTATATTAATTACTCTTACTCTCCTCAATATTAACAATAATAACTTTTTATTTCAGTATCTGCATATATACAACGAATATACACAAGGAATTTGTACTTATAAGTAAACGTTTCCTGTTGTAGGAAACAGCAAAGAGCGTTTGTGGTGAATTGGAACACATGCGGTGAATGTTATCGAAAGCTAACCAGTTGAACGTAATCGCTTAGATCTGCCCGCGTGAGATGTGGGGGATTAACACTTTCAATAATTGTTATCTAGTTATCCATTTATCATAATAAACAAAAAAAGATTTTATCAACATATGGAGTCACCGGATCGTTAATCATCAGCAAGCATTTGATAAAGCAGTTTACTAATATCATTATCGAAGTTCATTTGCAAATAAGAAACATTCTTAAAATTGATATGGCTTGTATTAGTAATGTTTCGAAATTTGACTAAATTTAGATTAAAAAACTATTATTTTAAGGGATGAAGAGTCACAACCAGGGGGTCTGCACATGGCGCATCCTTATGGAGCGGACGGACCCTCATTATATTCAAACCAAAAAAAACGTGTATGTAACACAAAAAATAATCTATACATTGAACTACGCTTCACAATTAATCACAATACAAAAATGTACTAATCATGCACAATGGTAAATGTTTTACTAACATATTAAAGCATGAATTTATTTAAGTATGAAATCTAGTCAATGGACACTGGTATGTAAGTAATTGGTGGTTAGGTGAACAGACCGCTGTATCAATCTCTTGTCAACATTAAGGAAAATTCACATAATCATGGTTACTGAGATACACAAGATGTAGATTCCCGTTGGTAATGAAAGCTTCCTTCTTTCTTTCGTAGGAGCAGTAGTCCAGTGGTAGGACGCTCGCTTAGGGATCGAGAGGTCCCGGGTTCGAACCCCACCAAGGGCATTGCTAATTTCCTTGAGCAAGAAATTAAGCTGCGACTGCTTCAATTCACCCAGGTGTAAATGGGTACCAGTGAGGGTAGTATTATTCCGTTGCGACAGGGTTAGGTTTGTTAAAAGACTCCCCATGGAGATTGATAGATAGATATCTGTAGCCCAATGACCAGGGGTAATAGCAGTAAAGTCGGTGAACGTGCGTAAGCATGAAACTTAGACTATAAAATGCCATTACTTACTTTCTACTTCAAAGGAACAATAAAGTTGATTTTTCAATTCACAATACTCGACCAGTGACAGTTTACAGTTCGCCATCCTAACCATTCACCCATGGGCGCGGGTACAAAATGATGATACTCAAAAGGAAGTGCATGTTATTGTCAAAGCTCCATGCTGAAGCACGCCAATGACTTCACATCTTTTTCCCCTGGTCATCAAGCTACTGATATCTATCTATCAATATCTCTTGGGGCCTTTAAACCCAGCTCCAATAACTTGGCACAACATTCCACGTTCGATATTCGATATGCAATATCGAACATCGAACCAGTTGGACGTTCGACATTTGCATATTGCGCGAATATCGAACTGAAGTTGAATATCGAACCAGTACGACGTTCGACAATCATAATAATCATGCGAATGTAACTCTCTTGTTCGATATTCGCACATTATGCAAATTAGTGTTTGGCTGATTAATCAGTTCGTCAAGCAATCTTTGAGGAAGGTGATGATGATTATTCGTCAACGAAGACTATTGATTCGTCAACGTTTCCAATTACAAACTTCTTTAATTGTCTTTAAATGTGTTAAATGAGGATAACATATCTTCACTCGTGGCTACGCCACTCATGAAAATATTGCATCCTTAGCCCACTCGTGAAATAAAAATCGATCATACACCGAGATAAACAACTATCCCCTATAAATTGTGCTACAAGACAAGCTTTCATGATGTGAATCCGGATTTCACAGCTGATGTTTAAGATAATACAATAACTTTCCTTAAAGGTAATCATTTTAATATTTATAAGAAATGTTGGCGATTCCTTGTAAAGATATACCCATGAGGTCAGGCTTATTAAATTTTCCCCACTACAGATAATAATCATAATAGTTTGGGATTGTTTGACTTTCAACCACGTTTCACGTGACCGGCGAACGGTGATACATGCACAAGTATCACAAGTACATTGAAATGTAAACTTAAGTAGGGCTACTTAAAATAATGGACTTGATATTTTCCGGGTATAAAGTAACGTGATTTTAAGATTGTAACCGAACACTTATAAATGTATCGTCGATTTTTGTACCAGTCAATCCTATATAGCAGAACGTTGTCCATTCTAAAAAGGGAATTTCCACTGATTCCCAATTAAAGTACGAAAATCTGTGTTTTTCTACCCATATGTTTGATGATTTTTGTCCTTTTTTGTTAGGCCGGCATAACAAATATCCACCAAATGCACTAAAAATCATCCAAAATGTAACCATCTTTTAGGATTATTTGCGTGAAAATGGCATTGTTAATCCAGCTTAACACATAAATAAGAAAATTCAAACGTGAATTTATAGCATTTATTAACATCACAAACATAGAGCAAATACTTAGTTAAGCCAGCATAACATAACAGGTAATCGAATAGTAAAGTGCTTTAAAATAAGTTTTACCTTTCTTTTTCCGAAATTCCAATGTTGGCCTTTGTAAAATGAAATTGTTAACTTTGAATCCTCTGCACAAAATATTTTCCAATTGACCTAGTTTACCGCTCGACTTCATTATATAGTTTTTAATGTTATATAAATTCAATAGACTTTAACCGGAATTCAAATATTAGGGTTTTCTCCAACGGTCAAAACAAACTTTCACAGTCAGAATGAAAATATATGCACTAAGACAATACATGTATGATTTAAATCGTAATTTGTGCTTTTCAGCAATAATGTGTAACAAAATATTTTGTCCGCTTGCAAACGAACAGAAAATTCCACAAATCTGAGTTCCGAATTAGGTTTATTATAATGCAGTATTTTGTAGCTAGCACACCTAACATAGCTTTCCTGGACGTTTTTTATAACCAGTACTCATCTACCCTTCCATTAGGTCGGACACTTCTCCATATACCTTAATTATTGAGGAAAATTAATATTTTTTTGAATTTTTATGGAAATAATAATAATAATAATAATAATAACTTTATTTTCTGAAGGTAACATTTAGACATACAAAGTAAAACTACAACATATGCCTTAATTTCAAATGGCCTTCAACAAAAATTAAATTGCATGTATCAGAATATAAATTTCAAAAAAAAAAGCATCAACAACATACAATTTAACTAAAAGTACAAAAATCTCTTGCACACATACATACACTAACGAAGACAAGACACTAAGACAGACACGTGAATACAAAAACAATACAAAAATATTTATAAAGACAGACACTCACAATAATATACTAAAAAATTATAAATATACCATAATTCAAATAATTTAAACTCATACTACATTTATGAATATTCATACATATACAACTTCAACTAGTATAAAGGAGCATAACTCAAAAATAAACTCACAAAAGAGTTATGCCTCTTTATAGCCGTGTAAGCCTGTATGCAGAACAGAAAATCTAGTTATTACGACAAAGAAGTTTTTTGTATGAAGATTTGAATGAATTAATGTTTGATATATTTCTTATCTCGTAAGGTATTTCATTCCACACGGTCATACTGTAGTAAGAAAAAGAATCCTTTAGATATTGTGTTTTGGGTTTTGTTTTCATAACAAGATTGTTGTGTACAATAGATCTCAAGGAGTAGTGTTCATTTTTAGCAAATGTGTAACCGGATGGGATTCGAACCCACACCCCCTTGTTGAAAGTAGATTTGAAATCTCGACGCGTTACCAACTGCGCTACAGACCAGAGTTACTGAACGAATTATACAAATGCACAATTAATTAATATGGTAGCTTCTGATTAGCATCTTTACCTGCAGCGTGTTTAATTACCCTGAACGTTCCGAAACGTTTCGTAACGTTAGGGTCGGGACAACTCAACCCAAAGACAACTCATCCCGGGAAAACTCAATACCCTACTAACGGTTTGAGTTGTCCCAACTTTGGATTGAGTTATCCATGGGTTGAGTTGTCTACGGGTTGAGTTGTCCCGTATCCGTAACGTTAGCTAACAGTCGTTACTGAACACGCTGCTGGTGTAATAGACTTATAGTTACTGTTTTTTAGGGAGCACTGAATGCAGCTGTGTTAAGTATTTACATGCTTTGAAATGTATTAGAACATGAAAAAAGGTCCTCAATTTTTATTGTTTAATTTATCATGAATAATTAAGTATGAAAAAATCCAATATGAAAACAGGTATTAATTAGAACTAAGAACATTAAGTAATGGATTTTTTACTATTGATAATACATAATCAATTAATCATTAATCAGTCAATCATTTTTCTGATTAATCGACTAAAATATTTGAACCGATTCCCAACACTAATGCAAATGACGTACATCGAGCCGGCTCGATATTGGATATCGAATATCGAACGTGGAATGTTGTGCCAAGTTATTGGAGACTTTTAACCCGTCTATATGCAGCTGACATATTGGTGCACTCTTGCCGGTTTACCTATTTGGAGGCTCTCTTAGTTATAGGCCTACAAATCTTTTTTTCTATAAGTTCTCTTTTAATACTAACAAGGGCTGTCACGATATATCGGTAAATCCAGTATATTGCAATATGCAGCTGCGGCAATACGTACCGCCATACGAATTTAATGTACCGTTTTTTTAGCGATATTTTTTATTTTCATTGAAAAACTATTCATTTCGTCGAATAAAAGTAGCGAAACGTTAGTTTACCATGGTTCATTCGATTTAAGCTTAAGTTCAAAGAATCTAAACGATATGGGTGCGTTTGGAATGTTCCCATATAAACTCTAAAAATGTCCAGATTTTGCTTAAGTCTGCTACAGGCACTTACCCTACAAACTCCTTTAACATAAGTATTATGCAGCCGTGTCTTTTATTTGCAATGCAATATATCGTGGTACGTATCGCGATACGGTGCAAGCGCATCGCAATATATCGCGATACGCTTCTGGCGTATCGTGACAGCCCTAATATTCACCATATTATACAAGAGCGGAGATAAACAAGTTTACTAATTGATAAATCATGTGCTAGAACCATTGATGGAATGTTACGAACCGTTTACATAACTCTATAGTGTTTGCAATACGACTTGTTAACGCTGGAGAATTATTTTCATTCCGGGTGATTAAAACTTTATATAACTTTATTAAGACCTATCCCTAATTGATATCAGACGGGATATGAAATACGTCTTTACTTTCTCAAGTGGGATTCAGAGATAGATCTTGTAGCGACTTATCAGTAACTGTGAACTCACTCTGTGCTCTATGATATATTTGAATAATTTTACATTAGTATAGGAAACAGTGAAGTATGTGATATATAATCTTACGATAATTCTGTGAATATAATATTATAAGGATTTACGATAAAATCTGTCGTAAGATTATTCTTACGGGGACCATAGTGTTTGTAACAATGAAGGAGCTAATGTGTTTGTTAGTGGTGCTGGTGTTGTTTGAAGCTTGTTATAGTCAAACTGGAGAGGAGCTAACGCGAGCTCAGGAATTTTTAGCAAAGTTTGAACAAGAGGCCGCTGCTATAAATTATAGGTCTGCCCTAGCAGAATGGGCTTATGCTACGAATATCACTGATTATAACAGCAACAAATCGGTAAGTTTTTAAACAGTATGATTAACAAAAATGCAATTTAGTAATTGTACTTCATAAATTAAGTTTCATGCAAATGTAGTTTTGTATCATCGATTCTACAAAACTATTCATATTGATTTGTATCGATATGGTTATCACTTTTTTAAGTTTTACTCTTTAAATTCGTGTAAAATATCTTTATTAATTAGTAATTGTTCACTTATATTTGTGTTAAAGGTGAGGACCTTTAGCTAAGGTTGCCATAACTTGTGGCCCAACCCTTTTGGTAATGTTATATATATATATATGTTTTCATTGTCCTGATTTGTTTATACATTATTGTATTGTAAAAAAAAGACATTATATAATAAAATATTATTAAATCAAAATTTAAATTCGTGTTAATTACAAAACAAAAGATGTCTCTCTAATCTGACATTTTATGGGGAAAAAACAGTACATACATTTTGCCATATACATTATAATTTGTTCTTTAGCTAAGAGCAAAGTTGTTGGTTAAAATGTGACGAAAATCCTTGTTTTCTGTGTGAACAATAAAGGTCGTAACTAAACCATATATTTAAAAAGCATCAATAATAAAATAATGTTATTCAAATGTTATATTCTAAATGTTATTGCTTTAGCCTGACCACCGCTCTTTAATGCATAGTCTTGTTTCCAATCGTCTATTTGACTGAGCTGTTCTTACAATAATAATACACCCATGAAACTTTGATTTGTGAATAAAATGGTACAAAATCAAGTTGGATTCACTTTCAAAAAATACTCGTAATATACAGATTTGTACATAGTTTTCATTCTCACGATAAATCATTGAGGCTAGAATCAAGATACTTATTACGGGCTTCAAATCACAATACCCATTCATTTGAAGGATCAAGAAACGAGACCAAACTACCATCGTGATTTTTTGAGTGAGAAATTAAACAATTGCTATGGAGAACAAAAGTGTATATTAATTCAACGTTGAATAGATAGTCTGGTGTTCTGTCCATTTTATATAACTGTACGTGTTAAAAAACGCCATAAAACAGACCCCCAGTCCCCACCAAACCCAATATGAGCTGACAAAATAAGATTACATTTAACCTTGACCCAGATTGTGTTTGCACAATTTCTCCTTTATTCAATAGATATTTGTATGTGTATTACAAAATTACATTTGAAAAATGGTATCAATTTAAACTTTAATAAAATTCTAAAGCAAGATTTTAGCGAGATAACAAAGCTGTACAAAAGCTTCATTGTATTGTTTAAACTTGATGAAAGTAATTTTATCAAGGCGTTGGTATGAGCTTTCCTTAGACTCCTGTTGGTAGAGATATTATACAAAAAGGGCTGATAAGAATAGTTCACGTATAATACCAGAAGACTACAATACAAAAACATTATCTTTCAGAGCAAATAAAATTATTTACAGTGGTCAAGATTGGTCAGAATAGTTCAAAGACGTTTGGCCGAAACTCTTATTGAATGAATATTGAATCTTAACTATAAATATGTATACGCTGTATTAGTTTTCCTCTTTGAAAGTCTGTGTTCGATATACAACCGTACGTTGAACTTTTTTATATCAAACATGGTCGCAAGCAAAATTGTTCCAAAAAGGTTAAACATTTCAGGAACAACAATAGTCAAAACCGTAACCCTCCACTAAAAAGTAAAGCGGGAGTTGATTTAGATTTTTAAACGTTTATAAAAAGGGGCGCTACTAAAACAACGATAACAAGAAACTTCAAGTCATGCACACAATAATTTCAGCAAAACGTAAGAGCAGTAGTCCAATGGTAGAATGCGAGATTAGGGATCGAGAGGTATCGGGTTAGAACCCTACTAGGGGCACTGCTCATTCCTAGAGCAAGAATTTTACCTACGATTGCTTCTCTCCACTCAGGTGGTAATTGGCACCTGCGAGGGTGGTATAATTCCGTTGCACTAAATTGTCGGCTGCACTAAGCAGAGCAAATGTCACCCGAGAAGATTGATAGATGGATTCATGTACCAGTAGCCCGATGACCAGGAGTAATAGCTGTAAAGTTGATGAACGTGCATTAGCATGAATCTTAGAATATAAAATGCCGATATCTTTTTTTCTTAATTTTAAATACACCAATATATTATACTACGATTTGGAAATCAGAACAGGTCCCTTAGGCAGATATATGTCAAGTATCTTCGCAATCCATGGACAGTTTTGTCTTGCTATAGGGGCTTTAATACCATCCTGCTTATTATACCATTGATTCTGGTGGTCCTAATAGTAGGCCTTAACTTTACTATTTTATATCGTAATTTGTGCTTTTATAATAATAGTAGTAGAGGCGTGTGCTATATTATTTGTTTTAAATACAAGTCAATAAACAACCTTAGTCTTGATAATGGGGCTTTAAGACCAGTCCTCTAAACAAATCAGTGTTGATGGTCTTAAAAGTGGGGCTTCCCTAGAAGTTTCCTTTTTAAGTTTTGTAACAAGTTTTGTACCAGATGTACGTCTATTTTCTTTGCAGTCAAGCGTTAGTCTAGATATAGGTGCTTTAAGACTTTTCCGCTAATATATTCTGTTTTTATTGTCTTAATAGTAGGCCTTTAATCTACTATACTATAATCATAGTAAAGGCATGTGTCACAGATATATGTCCATAGACAGCCTAAGTATTGATATTTTAATACCATTCTGCTAATAAGATTATTATGATGGTCCTAGTGATGGGGCTTTACTGTTCTACGATAGTAGTTATTGTAAAGTTAGACTGAAAAAGGCTAATTCATATTGATAGAGTCAACTGTGTTAGGAAACACCAGACCTCAAATATTCCAGGTATAAGCAAACATTAACCAATATATATTATATAATTATAACAATATACCGGCAATCAACGGGAGATAATTATCTAGAAGTCTTGTTAACTCATGTGGTCTAATTTAAACAATAACTTATAGATCTCGTGTGTTCTTATGTGTTTTATAACAAACCAGGAACTTATTATCTCGTTTATAAAACTAATAATGTAATTATGAAGCACTGTAACTTTATGTTGTTGTTGGATACAGTACAACTTGTCTAAGCATAACCCTGAGGAATCAGAAATCGGACAAGCCATTTTTTTCTCAATTTCAGGTCGGATTTTATAAAACATGAGGCTATTTCTTTGTTGATATGTTTCTAGGTAGGGCTGTAACAATACGGTAAAAACCGTATTGCAATATATTGCAATACACGAAACCCGTATTGCAATATATTGCGATACATATTGTTCTTTGCGCATACATGCATAGCATGAATTAATGCACGTGCATCGTCTTAATTTGATAAACATTGTACATACATATTTGTATTTTCAAATGATATACACGTGTTATGCAACTGTTTGAATAAGTTAGAAAAAAGGTTTTGAATGGACTTTCAAAGATAATTATTCTCTAATTTTACCAAAAATATTTCAAGTTTCCGAACACATTTAAACATTTATTCAAACACTTAAATTTCAGACTGATAAAAACAATCAGCATGGAACATAACTAGAAAAACCGGTTCAGAGAAAAACGAACCGGTTAAAAACCGACTGAAGTCGTATTGCAATATTAACCGGTATATCGGTTGACCGTTACACCCCATTTTCTAGGATTTTAAAAGACAAAATAATGATAAACTTTTCTATTTTAATTGGATTTAATATCACTGCTAACTTAGCAAACCACTTAAATCTAACTTCACATTCTTTGTTACCAACCTGCAGTAGTATTAACCCGTGATTAAATTCAAAGTGCACAACGAGTTCACTTTTAGGTCACACCATGTGTGGATAAAGTGCTCTACAAGTTCACATAAAGTGCACACCATGTGTGGATAAAGTGCACTACAAGTTTGGATAAAGTGCACTACAAGTTCACATAAAGTGCACACCATGTGTGGATAAAGTGCATTACAAGTTCACATAAAGTGCACACCATGTGTGGATAAAGTGCATTACAAGTTCACATAAAGTGCACACCATGTGTGGATAAAGTGCACTACAAGTTCACATAAAGTGCACACCATGTGTGGATAAAGTGCATTACAAGTTCACAAAAAGTGCAAACCATGTGTGGATAAAGTGCTCTACAAGTTCACAAAAAGTGCACACCATGTGTGGATAAAGTGCTCTACAAGTTCACATTAAGTGCACACCATGTGTGGATAAAGTGCACTACAAGTTCACATTAAGTGCACACCATATGTGGATAAAGTGCACTACAAGTGAACTTAGTGTAAACTTTTGTGTGAACTTAACCGCACGAACGTTCTGTACGCCAACCTTTAGGGTATATATTTTATAAATGTTCCACATTTCCTTCACAACCAAAGAAATTCCATAAATTCTTGTACTAAGTTTATAGAATTACTATACCTATCAGTTAAACGTAAGTTATTTTGTCAATCATTGTAACCATTATACATTTATTATCAACAAATCTTGAAATCAACGTAGATCTTTTGCTGATTAAGAGTATTTGTCTTGAACAGCATGCACGATCTATGATCCATCAGAAAACAGTTATATAAATACAGTTATTCATGTCATAAAGACCACATAAGTACTACTTTCATTTTGAAAACAGATTGCTTTCGTTTGATCACATTTCATTAACGACTATTTCACATTATAGGAGATACCTCACAAAACAACAACTCACAACAACACACTCTTACATAATTACAGACACTTTGAAATAACATACATATCACAATTTATTTACATTTACCTTATAGTAACAGTCAATTTTCCGAAACCCAACTTTCAACAACATTCACCGGTCAATATTGCTATCTTTACAACAGTCATCAATCTTTACAAACCAATTAAGCACGACCTGTCACAGGTTGAAGGTTCAAAATAGGTTCAAGATAGGTTCCAGACTGGTTCAAGACTGATTAAAGGTATCAGACTGGTTTAAGACTGGTTTAAGGTTCTAGATAGGTTCAAGACTGATTCCAGCTTCCTGACTGGTTCAAGACTTGTTCAAGGTTCCAGACTGGTTCAAGACTGGTTTAAGGTTCCAGACAGGTTCAAGACAGGTTCAAGCTTCCTAACTAGTTCAAGAAATGTTCCAGGCTCAAGACTGGTTCAAGACTGGTTCCAGCTTCCTGACTGGTTCAAGACTGATTCCTGGTTCCAGACAGGTTAAGACTGGTTCAAGGTTCCAGACAGGTTAAAGACAGGTTCCAGGCTCCAGACTGGTTCAAGACTTGTTCCTGATCTTAGACAGATTCAAGACTGGTTCAAGGTTCTAGACAGGTTCAAGACTGGTTCCAGGCTCCAGACTGGTTCAGAACTGTTTCTAGAAAGGTTCTACTGTAGAAAAGGTTCTTATAGACCATGATCAGGGTGGAGTATTCATACTTGTTAAACGTGATTTGATATCATCTAATCTCAACAAAAGTGTTAAAATATATAACATACTGTATTTACTTATACATTGTATTTTAAACATATATCTCGCGGTATTTGCGGTAATTTTCGCGGTTATTGAAATTTCAATTTTTTTTCAAATATGCCACCAATTACGTCTTGTCATAGAACTAATATTCTTATTCTCCGTGACATAATATTAGATATACATATTTATGATTACTTATATTATCTGATTGGATGAAAAAACGATGATATTGAACAGTAAATATTTTGTCTGAAATATACATGTAGAAAAAAGTTCGTCGTACCAAGGTAGCCAGTTCTGACCTTCAGATTAAAGTAAATGGTACAACTTTACGGTTTGGAAAAGTATTCCATAAAAAAGATAAAATTCTTAATCGCGTAAAATGTTCAGCATACAACGAACGTTCAAAATAACAAACTGATTTTCGAAAGAAAAAAAAACGTTCTCTTAAGATTCTTTGATTAACATTATCCTGACAGGATAATCTCATGGAATCTATCACTACTATCATTATCTTACTATACAGTAGATCGCTCACAAAACAGACTTACGATAAAAATCATCGTAAGTCAAAATTTCGATCTTTCCATGAGATCTACCAGTAGGCTTATCACCTTTTACTGCGTGCATCCTTCCGTTCAGCTGATGTCAAAGGCGGCTGTCTATAGGTGAAGTTAGTTGTTGTCTTTTGGTGGGTTTTTTTGTTGTTGTTGGGTTTAACGCCGTAGCAACACATTGTATAGGTCATATAACGGCGATCTGTCAACCTACTCACTGCTCCTGGAAAGGCTAAATATCTGGATTTAGCTGTTAACCAACTACTAAGCGCATACTTTCGTCAGTGACTGACAACTGCGCTAAATAATTAAGAATTATTGGTAGGAGGGATAATGGCCGTAGAAATAAATTTATGACCATGCTCCACGAAAGTGTTCCCGCCCGGGAATCGAACCCACGACCCCTCGATCAGTAGACTTGCGTGCTACGAACTAAGCTAGCCGGGCGGCTTATTGAATTTGTTATCGTCTTATTAGCTAAGTTAAAACTATTTCTAGAGTGAAAATGTCATGTTACTGTGCCAGAAATAAGATAGAATAGATCATAAAAAACTAATATCCTGTAATTCTGATGTAGTCTAGTGTAAAGTGTTCTACAAATTAAGCTCTTCAACAAAAGTCTTAGATTTCCATAAATGTAACAATACAGACTCCTTTAACAATGTTATGACAATATTATTGATAGCTGGTCACAGTATGGGTCAATTAGGGCGTACTTGATCAAGTCATAATCGTGTTACAGTCTTAGAGTTAGATCAGAGGGAATTGTGTTCTAGTTGTCATAGAGATTTAAAGTATGTGCCCGGTAAAATAACTTAAAATTGTTTAACTTTTGTTGGGTTTAACGCCATAGCAACACATTGTATAGATTATAGTCAACCTACTCACTCCTCCTGGAAAGGCTAAATCTCTATATTTAGCTGTAGTAAGCGCATACTTTCGTCAGTGACTGACAACTGCCCTACATAATTAAAAATCATAGGTAGGAGGGGAAAATAGCCGTAGAAAAAATTTCATGACCAAACTCGACGAAAATATGCCCGGCCCGGAAATCGAACCCGCGACCCCTCGATCAGTAGACTTGCGTGCTACCAACTGAACTATTTACTATTATTATTTAATAATAATTTGGTAAATTATTTTTATATGCACCTAGTCAGTGGTCAATTGTGTGCCATTGTTAGTGGTACATGATTCGGTTAATATTTAACAATAATAAAAGGAATAACATCATTTTTTCTCAATTTATTTTCTCCAAGAACTTTTAGAAAACATATATTTCATTGCCACGTGATGTCATGACCTATTTATTATGCAATAGAAAGACAAGGAATATAGATAGAACATGTTCGTCTTAACCACTCACTCATACAGTATAGGGAAGCTCGTATAGCTCGTATCAGCACAGAAACAAAACCAAAAATACAAGTCGTCCACATAAGCATACAAACATAGCCAGTTTCATTACACGCCAAAATTCAGGGGTGAATTATTTTATTGTTTAATTAGTTTACACTAATTTTATAAACATATCATTATATAAAATGTACAATGTACTTACACACTATTTAAAATGAACGTTGTACACATAAAAATGGCCTGTTTAAATCAGTAAAATGCTGTTCATGCATTAGCTTTTTCACCTATTTAGTGGGCAAGTCCATTGTTTAAAGTACAAAAACACACATGACCTAGAATACGACCTGTAGTTAAACATACTAATCAACCAATAATAACAATATTTTGATTATGGAAATCAGCCAATTTATCTCTTTGGAACTGAGATGACGTCATATATCCAAGTAGCTGACTTCATTTTGATCATGATTGTCCGTCAATGTATCACAGGAGTAGCTATAAATTACTTATATTCAGTTAAATAATTAAAGTTTAATATTCAGTTTTCTACGTATGATTGTGGCTGGCTTATGTTTTCAAGTTTATAGTTAGATTTTATCATTACAAATAAATCCAGCATTCAATGATTCCCTGGAGATTTAAATATTTTCTCTATGATTTAAAACAATCTTTATCAGCTGTTTTTATTCAAACTACAAGTCACGGTGGTTACATAAATATCTGTTCTATTTCTTGCTCCAATATGCACTTAATATAATTAAGCAACATACATTATGAAACATAAGGACATTTCAAGAAACGTAGCCTAATAGAATGTACACGTATTGGTATCATATGCTCTGCAATGTAAGTCGACCATATGTATAAGAACTTTAAGCTTCAACCAAAGAGTCTAAAATGTTATCTTTACTATGGTTTTATTTTGGGAAATTTTACCAACTGATGAAACAAAATAAAATCATACAAAATCAACGCTAATCCTTGGTGAAAATGAATAAAATTTGAAATTCCGACCTGATATCAACCCGATTTAAAGCTCTCCACTAGCGTATTGACTTATTTTACACCGAAAACACTCGCAGACTGCGAGTCGCAAAAGGTGTCACACATTGCTGAACTTTGCGATTACAATATCCATGATGCAACTGACAACCAATTGTTCAATCACAGCCTGGATTCTGAAATCCTGATGTTATTAATACAGTTGGGTTTCCTTTATATAAAAGCTTTGATTTGATTGGTTGACACAAATGTCATTTGAATATGACCCCCAGTATCTTGTCCGGAGATCACGTGACACCGGTCTGAAAACAGTTAAACTTATGAAGTACATGAAGCTTTTACTCATAAATGAGCTTACTTTCAAATTACATAAGCCTCTCAGACATTCTACAACACTGAATGAATTGATTGGACTTTCGATGATTTCTGTCGTAAGATAAAATTAAGACACGTGTCCCTACCATTGTTCCGTAGTATGTTTCCTCATATAACATAAATGTTTTGATACGAAACAGAACGTCTTAATAAAATCCTGTTTTATCATAAAATAATTCAAACTAACTTTTTATCTCATAAAGTTTAAATTTTAAAACTATTCAGTCGATATCATTGGTAGAAATAAAATAGACTCATGATTTACGCCCTGTATTTTATTAACTAAATTCACTTTCAAATTTTATAGTCGGTTAATATTATCATGACATAGTTTTTAAAATTACAGAGTTCAATAACTACACTCTGATTAAGAAATAAAAAAGTTTGTTTGTTTATTTGTTGGGTTTAACGCCGTAGAAACACAATTGTAGGTCATATAACGGTGTCAGTTAACCTACTCACTTTTCCGGGAAAGGCTAAATTTCTTGATTTAGCTGTGAACCAACTACTAAGCACATACTTTCGTCAGTGACTGACAACTGCCCTACATAATTAAAAATCATTGGTATGAGGGAGAATGGCCGTAAAAATAATTTCATGACCAAGCTCTTCGAAAGTATGACCTGTCCCACGATATACGGTGGCAAACCGAATGAGATGACATTTGTATCAAAAGTGTATCCATTGCTCATGCCAATGTAAATAATTATTATTTTCAAACTTCGACAATTCTAATATACCCTAGCTTTCAACTTGTCGAAATTCTGCATACATAAATACATTTTCTACATACATTGTACACAACAAACGTTGCCCTAGCAACTTTATAGGCTCTTATGAACAAAACCGAGTCAGTCCATATCAAAATACTGCTAAATCACATGCGGATATCTTGGACAATATCATAATAGTCGCTGTCCAAGATAGTGAGTACCCTCAGCGTCATTATAAAGAAGATAAATTTATTTAAAAATTCACGCATATAGAAACACTGTTTGAACTTTGAAACAATGCCAATTGTCAAAAACAAATGTTTCTTAAGAAGTACTGTAGCAGATTAAAATAAATTCCAAACCGTTTTAACCAGATCAGTTTCTTAACAATGTTAATTGTACCGTCCTATCAGCACTATCAGTACTTTGATTTTTTACTTAAAACTCCAAGAATATGAGGCTGATACCCTAGATTTGGCTAACAGCCAAATAGAGTAGGCATTTTGAAATATATTGTAAATTAAGTTCAAATTTATTTTAATAATAAGCAGACGCCAGTAATTCATTTATAATTTTCTTCGTTTATATATTATGTACATGTATAATAAATCATTGCGTCATGTAACAAAATGTCTCTGTTTTTCTGCACGATTTTAATGTTTTTAATTATTCGTCTGTCAGCAATATCTAAACATACAGTTCTTATTTCAGTGCACGTGTTCACAGTTCATGATAAAGATTTATTTAGACGTTTAGAGTTATTAAATCATGATTAATGATATACAACTCATTGCACATTAAATTTATAGAACTACCCAAAATTCCTAGCGTGTCTGCGTGGTCGAGTGGTTAAAAACTGACTTAAATTCTCTATATTTTTCAATTATGAAGAGTTTGAGTGCATGGCATGAACTAAACGTGGAAATGTCGTTTGCTTGTGGATAGAGGGAGTCTAGTATGTGTGCATTTTGTTATCAATTTCTGCTAAATTTTCTATTCAATTATATCTATGTAGAATGAAAACAAATGTAGAAGTCTGCTTCCTGAACTCGGACTGTAAAAAGAATGATCAGGGATTTTATATACATGTAACAGGGATTTGTAACGATAAGTAAATGTAGGGGCCTACATGTAATAGATTTTCATCAAATTTCACTGTCGTAGCTATTATTTCGGCCAATACGGAAACAAGTTTAAATAAAGATATTTACATGAAATTTTGTACCAGTACCATTCAAATTGACAAAAATGTTAGGACAAATGTGTTTCCAGATGAGTTGGAGGTAAATTATGCTCACGGACTGTTTCACAAAATAATGCATTTTCTCGCCGATCTGCCATTTTTAGCCCCATTTTACATCACCTAAAGTAATATTTTCGGTCATAATTGCAACAATGTTTTGTCAAAATTTCAGAAACATTCACAAGTTGCATGGAAGACATGTACAAAAACATAAATTAAGTTTTTAAACTCTGGAATAGTTTGTACTGTCTGCTTCAGCCAGTTATAGACAGTGACGACCGAGAAAATTAAAAAAAGCACTTCGTTACAAATCCCTGTTATATAGAATCCATGAACGAACGAAGGAACCAAGAAACGAACGAACGAATGAAAGAACGAAAGAAAGAATTAACATTAACCACAGAATTGACGTAATCCTTTTACTATCTTATTTTTTCATTTCAGGTTGAAGTGAATCTAGAATCAGCAAATTTCACTCAGGTTTATGCTAAACTTGCTAGGGAATTTAATTATGAAAATTTCGATAATGAAACACTTAAAATAATGTTTGAAAGCATTGCTGATCAAGGAACTAATGCAATGAAAGATGAAGAAAAACTGAAACGTGTAAGTAAAATATCATTCATCAATCTTTTTGCTTCTAATATGGCTCAGGAGTATTCATAATTAGTATTCCATCACCGCAAATAAAACGTGTCAAAATTGATCTGAGACAAAAGTACAGATCATTCTAAGAGTAGGAACGTCAGCTAAGCCTGTAATGTTTTAATCTATCGTAGGCCAATTGTACAACCTATACCAATACAAAACCTTGCAACACAAGAACAATAGCATGCCTGTTTTTTACATTTGGTTACACAACTGCGCCCGTGACAGTGTCCGAATTTTGAGGCTCTCTTTCTGTAGGAACTACAACCACCGCTTGATTACTTCTTCAAAGATAAAAATACATTATATCGCATTGTACACACAGGGGCGGGTCCAGACTATTTTTCGGGGGGGGGGGCGGCGAACATTTTCTGGGGGGGATCCAAAATTTCGAACCAAAACCATTCTATACACATTTTGCAGAAGAATGCAACATATTAATAATAAAAAAAACTACACAATCATTGAATCTATGTTAAGCACTGAGAAAAAATGCTTCGTGCTACTTAAAAACGACTTACAGTCAAGAAATACACCAATGGACAGGTACATTTTGGAAATTTAAGGGGGCCCCCTGACCCCCTCCGCCGCTAGACCAGCCTTTGACACAATATACAATAAACTGTGGTCAAAATGTATCAATCAAAGTGAATTTTACACAACCCTCTCCAAAATACTGAAAACTTTTGCTCGCAAAAAATCATGCAGTGATACGAAAATAGAAAAATTGTACTTGCAAAATCGTACCTTTATTGAAAAGTCGGAAGCTTTTGATCTCAACAATTCGAGAAAACGTCTAAGATTAAGCTCATGAAAAATATTTAACGTTTTTTGTAAAGGAAAGCTCGTTGGCACAAACAAAACCCAATTCAATGATACGACAACTGGAAGATCTTAGTTACATCAATAAGGGGTCTTAGTCAGTTATTTCCCCTTGTATAATCTTCAAATAGGTGGGTCCAATTAGATGGATTACTCGGAAATTAGCCTTACTTTTCAATGTCAATTTGCCAAAATTAATCTTAAATAACTTTTTTGTAAATTATCTAAATTGTTTCAAATTCAAGCTTTGTACTTTTAGGGTAAAGAACTATCTAAATTTCATCACTTCTGTTACTATATTCATTTCAAGAAAGATAAAAGATGAAATATTTTGTTATCCTTACAGAAGACTTCAATGATAAAATTCGAGGATTCCAACTATAAGGACCTACTTAACAATTGGATTGCTTCAGATTTTATCAAGGAAAGATAACTGACTAAAGTCCCTAATTTTCCACTAAAAGGCAAACAGATATATCGTTTATACACAGAGGATCATTTCTCTACGATATTTCTATAGAACATAGTTTACATCTATCTCTCTTTCATAACATGTTTATTTATAATATATATAATAACACAAGTCATAACATTGTTTGTAAACCATTACAATTCATCACTTAATACAGTTGGGATGTTTTATATTAAGGTAGTGCGTCCATTATACCAAAATATGTTTTGTATTACATTAAGGTAGTGCACCCTTGTACAAAAGTATGTTTTGTATTACATTAAGATAGTGCACCCTTGTACAAAAATATGTTTTTGTTTTACTTGAAGGTAGTACGACTTTTGTACCAAAATATGTTTTTGTTTTTAATTAAGGTAGTGCACCCTTCGTACCAAAATATGTTTTTGTTTTTAATTAAGGTAGTGCACCCTTCGTACCAAAATATGTTTTTGTTTTACATTAAGGTTGTACACCAAGCATCACATATTAAGCGCTGTGTTACATCAAGGTAGTAGGTACATTTCTTTTACCATCCTATACTTTTGTTTAAGATAGTGTGTCACTTAAATCATGCTGCTTTTTAAGGTTGTTCGCACTAGAATTAATTACAATTGTTACATAAAGTAAGTACATTAAGCAAGTACATTAAGTAAGTACATTAAGTAAGTACTGGTCATTTTGGAATAAGATATTTGGCAGATATATAAATATTGGTTTCCAGTGTGAAAACTTACAAATAATGTAGTATCAATTAAGTGGTCACGTTTTCAACGTGCATTCACTTCGATGCTTACAAAAGTCAACATAAAATGTAAAGTCTAAATTTATCAAAATATACAGACTGTATCAAAATGTCAAGACTTTTTTCAAATGTCATACTATATAGTTCATGGTAAAATGGTAAACTACCTTAAGTTCATCATGTTACATATTCCCATGAGTTGAATTCGTCCTCCCATCATCTTACATCACGTTGTCTAGAGAGATTAAAACACAAACCATTTGTTTTCTGTTATTATTACCACAAGAATTTATCATATTTAGTTATAATACATTAGTTTAGATATAAAACATTGTTTTTTGTGTTCCTGAAATTTAGTAATGAATTACAAGTACTTGGATATAGGTCTTTATCTTGTAGAGAAATCAATAACTGAGTCATTGCACACACAATCTTACGTCTAATGTAATCGTAAGAGTAAATAGCGGAACCAGTCTAGAAATATTTAATACTATGTCTTCAAAGTAAGAAATAGGTTGAAATTTTAGTCGAACCTTGCACAAGTATACTTTTGATTAATGTTGGGGGTCGGGGTGATAGTTGTTATCGTAGTTAAAAGGTTATCAAGTTGTTGTTGAGAGGAGTTCGTCAGTTAGAGATGATTATTGTTGATAGCAATCTGCTCACAAGGGGAGATTGCTATTTAGAGGTTATTGTTGTTCAAAGATGGCTGTTGTTGAGAGATAAAATTATTGAGAGAATGAACTATATATAAAGAAACATTGTACATGTGTGTTATATATAAATACAATAGATGAATTTCGCACTTTTCAAAAAGTGGAAAGTTGAGAAACCTGCATGCAACGTTTGGTCCGGAAACTATTTCTGCAGTACTTATAAATTTGATGTTATCGAAGCTTTCAATAATGAGATAAACTAAGTAATTTTTCAAGATAACAAAACATCAACATTTACTCTGTAGTATCAGGATAAATTATTACATACATTCTTCATACTAACTTGATTTATAATAAGAAATAAAACTCAGTCGTAGTACACATGAACTCTACGGTAGCAATACCACGTGACTATGAAATAAAAATGCTACGGTTTGAAGCAGAGAACGGGGAATAATCTGCGTCGACTCAAAAATCTGTATGTCAGGCAACTGTAGTCAGAATTCAATAAAACATTGGAAAGGCTAACAAAAAGTGTGAACTATTTGATGCGCGTATTACCTCCCACGCAAGTTTTATTGTTTTTGCTAAAAGGCTTGTAAACTAATCCTTCTCAATGTGCTATAGTGTTAAGTCGGTGTCCTTTTTTTAATAGAAATATTTTTTGTTTGTTTTCCGGGGTGTTTGCATAAAGTATAAATCTGGAGTTGGAGATTTGATGTGCAGCCAATAGTACATGTATACACTTTTCTGCTTAGCCTCGAGTAGTTATCACTGAAATCAGACAAGCTGTTTTAAATCTTAGTCCAGGTGGATTGAACAAAGGAGCCCTTAAAGTGACATTTGAATTACTTTGAAATATATTTTCACAATTATTTCGTTTATACGTTATATTTTTTCTTTTTCACATATAATTGTGAAAATGAAAAGTGTTTTAAAATGGGACTCTGTACGAGATCTTTCAAATTTCGGTACATTTTTATAGAAACTATTAATTACTTACACATATGTTTATCTACCTTTTGATACTCGTCCATTAATAGCAACACAGTTAAAATAAGATTGTTATATAATAATAAGCAATAACTAACGAATATTAAGCTTGATAAGTTATATTTAGAATGTGTTACTAAAAATAGCCAAAGATCTATTTTTAGTTTTAGATACTATTTATAGTAACAATGTTACATATGTATGTTACTATTAATAGCATATCGTTGTTTATTACAGTTAAAGTTTGTTATGTCAAAGATGGAAGGTATTTATGCTAAAGGAACAGTTTGTGGTGCTCCACCGGACTACGATTGCTTGAAACTTGAACCAGGTTTGTGTAAAAAACTATAAAAATAAGACTATAAAATAAGTCACATTTATAAACGCTAAATCCTCAAAAGAAACAATTAGGGACAAAAAAGAGACATTCAACTGCGCTGCTAAATGCTTTCAAACAATACAATACAATATAATAAGTTTAACTAATGATAACGCTTTGGTTATTGCAAACCATGCGATTGTTAAAGTTTTTATGCATAATTTAAGACGAAAGAAGTTCAATTAATTTTGAATGTTTCAGTTGTAGAACTTTTCTGACATAATTGAATTTTTCAACCAGCCCCTTTGATCATCCATTCTATGCAAAATCTAAAGCTAAAAGTGACTAGAAAATCAAAACACTGTCAATGAACATGCTCTATATGGTTGAGGGCTTTCATCGTTATAATAGAAAATTACATGTTCAAAGGCCAGAATCGAATCGGTAAAACGGGTCTCCAATCGAACTCGTATCAGTGCTACTCGCAATGGACGGACTTAAATAGTGAATCAATTCGTTGCAGCCCTAGTCATCATACATAATTATGGAATTGTGTTTTTTTATTTTTTATGTTGGTCGGGTTAATCACTATAGCAACAAATTTGATATGGTCACGACGGTCAGTCGTGGTTCTAGAAAGGCTAAATCTTTGTATTCAGCTGTTAACCAGTTACTAGGCGGCGCATGCTATCACCAGTGTCTAACAAATGCCCTTTATGATTTATAATCAGTGATAGAATTTATGTAATGACCAAACTCTACAAAGGTTTGTCCTGTCCGAGAATCGAACCTATATGACCCTTCGATCCTGAGACTTGAGTGCTACTGACTGAGCTAGCCGGGCAAATTGTGTTGAATTTAACATATTCTGATAAATATATTAAAGGTTTAACCAGATTACTTGCTGAATCTAATGATTATGATCATCTAGCATTTGCTTGGAAACGTTGGAGGGATGTGTCTAAAGGTGAAATGAAAGATTTGTATGCTGAGTTTGTGGAACTTTCTAACGAAGCAATTAGAGGTGAGTCCAAATAATGTTATCTTAAAACTGCATGTTATAATACAATACATGTAGTTTAAATATTTCTTCCTTTAATTCCAGCACTATTCTAATTGCATATGAGTATATTTATTATAGTATACGTTTATTCTGACATATTGTTTGTTTTTTCTCATCTGTCAAAACTTGAATAATTTCACACTGAATGCGTTTGTTAAAATTATTGTCGTAATTCATACATGAGTTTCCGAAAGCTTGTATTATGATCGAGTAAAGCTGCTTCTGCCGTATGATATGTTTTAGTCAAGACATTTTTTAATAGCAATTAGGCCGCCAGTACAAACCAATGCATTTAGACACCGTGAAATTATTCACGCTTTGACAGTTGAGAAAAAAACGGACAATACAATAATATTTGAAATAAACAAAAATTGACGATAGATAGTTTGTGTTTTACTGCGTTTGCCTAATTTGTTTAACTGGGCCAGGTGATAAATATAACTTAGTTATTACAAATTTTGAACACATAGCTGTTTATATCAAATGAATTCTATTTTTGCTTATCGTAAAACATTAATTCAAGGACCTTCTGTGACAGTTTTTTATGACATAAATGTACGATGTGTATTGATGTACGATAATTTAGCTCAGAGATTCACCCCAGTGTCCACAAAACATGTCCCAGATTTAATATGGTATTAGATATTGTTTTCATCTTATAAGAATATTATCTGAAAGTAAATATAGCAAGTTGATATACGAGTTTCAAATACTGTGGATATTATCTTTAATTACTTTGATGTTCTGGTGATAAAAACATGTTTTAATTTATCAATGTTCCAATAACTCTTTACACCTGTCCTATAGCTACCGTTTTAGATGTATCATTAATCGTTTAACAAAAATATTTGACAGTTTGAATTGTATTTTCGTTACATGCTAGAGTATTTTGGACTTTAATAAGTAACAAATTCTTTGATATTAAGTATTTCATGACACATTCAACCTGCTAACGTGTAACTCACTTTGGGAAGTCCTTAGGAAACTAGTAGGAATTTATAAAACAGTAAAGATGACGAATTCAGACAAGGTCAACACCAGGGTCTGCTTTGTCTCTTACCTTCGAGGTCAAGGTTTTAAACTTTTAATGTATAAACATCCGAATTACTTGTTTTCTTCGAGTAATATTAAGAATTCCCGGATTACAACTTCAAAATCATCCGAAATTTGCTTTATCCGAAGTAATGTTGTCTTATACGAATTACATATCATTCGGGCACGTCAAATTCGGATAATAAATATTTAACTATATAACTATGTTTAAAGACGTATATATTGCATGATTCTAGACAATGGTAACAATGACACAGGTGAGTATTGGAGATCCTGGTATGATACTCCAACATTTGAAGATGATCTGAGACAATTACTTGAAGAATTAAAACCTTTATACAGAGAACTGCATGCTTATGTTAGACGAAAATTACAAGAGACATACAACAATAACCCATTCCCAGAGTCTGGTCACATACCTGCACACTTGTTAGGTAATTTATTTATTTATAAATATATTATATAATTATGTATTTATACTGGATTTAACGCCGTGTCAACACATTTTGATTATTTTTTATAATTTTACGGCGTCCACCACACCTAACCTAGCTATCATGGACCCTTATCTCTAACAAGTAATCACATAGCATTACTCATGCCAAAAACTTCTCCATATACCATATTAATTGAGAAAAATGACATAATTGTGTAATTTTCATGGAAGGGTATAACCTACCCGGATGGGATTCGAACCCGTACCACCTTCGAGACACTAGATTCATAATTCCTATGCGCTATCAACAGCGCTACTGACCCGGGTAACTTGTTAGGTAAGAAAAAACTTGTTCACGTTGTCAGGAGAAATGTTTTGCAATTTTAAATTTCACTTATTTATGATAATAGCTTGTTCGTATATTGACTTGATGTGGGAAACGATTACATGATATCGTTTTTAGCATGTTTATATTTACCTGAGAGAAACTTGTCATAAAATCACATTTAGCTTGAACACATTGATATGAGACCGTAGATGTACTTTAATTTCAATATAATTATTTATTCCCACGGTCTTGAGACAGTCTCAGACGATAGAACTTGCCTCTTTGCATGTAATTCATGTGTAACATATTAAACATTAGTTGAACGTTTTTGACTAGTTATTTAAATTTATCCAAAGAGCATGGCAACTAGTCACCGATATGGCTGCAGATTGTTGAAAGAAACTCGAAGCATTATACTATGTTAACAATGTTGTGACTTTCTTTCAGGAAACATGTGGTCTCAATCATGGATAAATGTCTATCATTTAGTGGAACCATTTCAAAACAAGACAAGTATCGACGTCACGCCAGAGATCAAACGTCAGGTAAATACATCCCAACATATACATCATGCCTCAACGATCACTAGTCCAATACGGGTACATGCCAGCGTTTTTAGAATTTTCAGGATTTACGAACATTGGTCTATGTTCACACGGCAATGAATATAGTCATGATTTTGTCTAAAATCACACATTGAGCCGACTGGCTAGCTCAGTCGGTAGTCTACTGATTTAAGGATCGTTGATTCGATTCCCGGGATTTGCATAATTTCGTGGACTATGATTAGTAAACAATTTCTACAGTCATTCTGTCTCCTACCACTGATTCTTAATCATGTAGGACAGTTGTCAGTCACTATCGAAATTGATTCTAGTAACTGCTTTTCAGATAAATTCAGAGATTTAGACTTTCCAGGAACAGATTGAGTAGGTTGACTGACCGCCGTGATATGTCCTATACAAAGTGTTGCTACGGCATAAAACATATCAATTAATGAATAAAACACGCTTGTATTTAAGCCCATAGCTAATTTGTTCTCCAAACACCTTGATAACAATTCAAGGTCCGCGAGTTTTCTTCTGGGTCCAAGCGAAGGTTGTCTCACGCTGTCATTTTGGTGATATGACAATAACGTTTATTTTAGAGATTGTTTTTTTTAGAAGAACAAGTTTAAAAAACATGTTTACTATATTAACCTGTATTATCGTCTACATGCATGTGAATATTTTAAATGTTATATGTACAAGACGACGCAATTATTTAGACCTTGTTATCTTAGATGCGTAGTAACCTAATGTAAACTTGGGTCTTTTGACGGGTTATGCCTACGAATAATATCGTAGTATGGCATCTTACATGACTTGTTTAAACATTTTGTCTGACATCTGAGATAATACATATTGACACTTATTTTACGTGACTTGATTGTTAAACAGTGGACGCTTTTCACAAAAATCTTACGATAAAAATCTTCGTAAGTCGAAAGCAAGAAACATTAATGATTTGGTCATTTCTTTGGCCAATCAATTCAAATTATTCTTAAATTATGTAAAATATTGTATACCTTTTGAACAGCATGTCATAGTTATGTTTATTATCATTCTGACTTCAAACTGCCAAATTATTGAAATTGATTTACGATAACGATTTCGTAAGAATTTTTGGGAAAAAGGCATTCAGGTTCGCAAAATTAAAAACCATCGCTCTTTCGTCGGCTTCCTGGTCCATTAGCACTGTCTGACTGCTGAGCTTTTATCTGCACAGGCATGCATATCTTTTTCACAGTGCTCCAACATACAAGCTGGACCAGTCTTTACAAATGATAATAAATCTAATTATCAATACCTAATGTATTGGTATTTTTTTTACTGTTTATTTGTTTTTGTTGGGTTTAACGTCGTAGCCACACATTGTATAGGTCATATAACGGCGGTCAGTCAACCTACTCACTCCTCCTGGAAAGGCAAAATCTCTAGATTAAGCTGTTAACATACTACTTAGCGCATACTTTCTTTAGTGACCGACAACTGCCCTACATAATTAAATTCATTGGTAGAAGGGAGAATGGCCGTAGAAATAATTTCATGACCAAGCTCTACGAAAGTATGCCCCACCCGGGAATCGCACCCACGACCCTTCGATCAGTAGACATGCGTGCTACCAACTGAGCTAGCCGGGTGGCTTTTTCTACTGTCATATCTGCATACGTTACCCTGCTGACTTAAATACTCAGTATCTGCCCGATAAACTCCGTACACAGTTTTGGTATATGTAACGATTTGCACTGAGAGCGAGTACAAAAGTACTGCAGTGAGCATTTAAATCAGCGGGAATAATGTAATTGCCACTGACTATGAATGTAATAGAACAGTACATGCACCCCGGAATGTCACTGTCTTTAAAAGTAAAGTCCACAACAATATATGACTTCAGAAGTCTTATAACAAAAATGTTATTATTAACACCATCTTAGAATCTTACTTAATTTTAAAAATATTATTCATTGTTTTCAGAATAAAACAGTTCTAGATATGTTTAAAATTGCTGAAGACTTCTTTGTCTCGCTTGGTTTGAAACCGATGCCGCAAGAATTCTGGAACAATTCAATGATTGAAAAACCAGACGATGGTCGTGAAGTCGTCTGTCACGCGTCTGCTTGGGACTTCAGTCACGGTGATGACGTCAGGTAAATATGTAATCTCTGAATGTACTGGCTAGAATTCTTAATTTCTATTTATAGTCCTACATCCACATTAGTGTTAGAAGCAATAGTCCAGTGGTAGGACGCGCGCTTAGTGATCGAGAGGTCTTTGGTTCGAACCTCATAAGGGCACTCCTAATTTCCTTGATCAAGAAGATTGCTTAACTTCACTCAGGAGTAAGGGTCATGCACTGTATGCTGTGGTTGCAATATGCACCGTATGTTAACATCGATCGAGGAATTTAATGTCAAGAGTCGACTGAATAGTGGACTAAAGTGGACTTAAAACCCATTGCTTTAACGTTTAACTTTAACTCACAATACAAAACGGTTTTAATGTTGTTGTTATTTTGGAAATTCTGTTTTAGCATGAATTAAATTTAACACAGATTTTAACTAACATCATGAACTAATACAAATTTGTACAACATATCTTATTAGTCAATCCCGTAGACACGGACTTCCTGGTATTTGTACAGAGAGGGGTCCGTCAGATTATAT
Organism: Mactra quadrangularis; assembly: GCA_025267735.1. Taxonomy (NCBI): domain Eukaryota; kingdom Metazoa; phylum Mollusca; class Bivalvia; order Venerida; family Mactridae; genus Mactra; species Mactra quadrangularis. Next base: position 52,180,830 of record CM046299.1, on the reverse strand, counting down.
TCCATTTGATTGGGGTCCAGTTAAATCCGTGGATTGGGATCAGGGTACTTCAGTAACTACGATCGTTCAAATATATATTTAAATTAGTGGAGTTAATGTCTGTGCCACTGACAGTTGAATACAATTCAGGGGCGGATCCAGGATTTCTTTCTAAAAGGGGGGTCAAAACTTTTTCTAGTGGGGTCTAAACTTTCAAAACACCACATTATACACTGCTTGCAGAATAAAGCAACATAAATGATAGAAAATATATAAATCTATGTTAAACACGAAGGCCAGCGAAGCAAGCACGAGTAAAATGCTTTTTGCTACTTAAAAATGGCTTACAGCTAAAAAAATACATTCATTGACGATTACATTTGACAATTCCAAGGGGGTCTGGACCCGCCTGATCCCCCCTCTGGGTCCGTGTATGTAATTTAACAATAAATGTACCTGAGTGTATATTATTTTTTGTGAAACTATATTATGTATTTCAAGGATCAAGATGTGTACAGATACAACCATGGATGATCTGGTCACTATACATCATGAGATGGGACACATACAATATTACCTACAATATCATGATCAACCATTACTGTTTCAAACAGGGGCTAATCCAGGTAAGATGCTACCTCAATATATACAATATTACCTACAATATCATGACCAACCATTGCTGTTTCAAACAGGGGCTAATCCAGGTAAGATGCTATCTCAATATAATACAGTGCCCTCAACATGATCTCAGACACATGGAATTTAGAAAACTGCTTACGCATACTGCAAACTATTTTACTTCAGTTATAAAAAAGCTTAGTTTGTTTGTTTGTTGGTTTGTTGGGTTTAACGCCGTAGCAACACATGTAACGGCGGTAAGTCAACCTACTCAATCCTCCTGGAAAGGCTTAATCTCTGGATTTAGCTGTTAACCGACTACTAAGCGCATACGTTTGTCAGTGACTGACAACTGCCCTACATGATTAAAACTTAAAAGTCATTGGTAGGATGGAGAATGGCCTTAATAAAGCTTACCCATGTGACACAGTTTGAAATCAACATTAGACAGACGATTGCTCACAGTACTTATTTATATCCACAACTTTAGTCAGAGTGATGAAAAACCAAGCTGAAGTGGTCAAGTCATTTTCAGCAGCTCGTTCTTGTTGTAGCCAGATTATAACAAATTATAAAATAAAACATATAGAATGACAAAGAGTGATGAGATTGAATATGTCATTTATTAAATGGTAAATGGCTAAATCGGAATAATTACAATATATAACACATATACATTAAAACAGACAGTAGTATAAAAAAAAACATATGGAAAACATTATATACAGCATCAAGAAGCATTAAAGCATGTTTAACTGTTATAGTTTTCAACAGCAAAGCATGCTGTTCCAGTAAAATAAAATTTGGTAGAGTGGAAGAATTATAGGTTAATTTCTTGCTCTAGGAAATTAGCAGAGTCCCTACTAGGGATCGGACCCGGGACTTATCGTTCCTTTAGCGCGCGTCCTACCTCTCGACAACAAATTTTTGAATTTGTTCAAATGGCTCGTTGTTCAAAGACTTGGGGTCTGTATCTAACATTAACAATGTCACTACCATGTTTAAGAACTGAACTATTACAAGTGCATATATACTAGGACGAAAAAGAAACGCCGGGTACATAAAATATGCAACACATGTCCGGCCGTGTTTCGCAAAACAAGAAGGGTCATCGTTAAAAGGGGGTATTTTTTCACATAATCAGCATCGGAAATCGATTGAAACTTCAACAGCTGGTTCCATACAGATGACATTTCATACAAAAATAAATATAATAATCCAATAATACAATTTATCCCTTAAAACAATCATTATAGGTTACCCGGCGTTTCTTTTTCGTCGTAGTATACTTTCAGTCAAATTTGTAAAGACCAATCCAAAAATATATGACCAAGAGAAACATGCAGGCAGTAAAAGAACAGAACATATTAGACAAAATATGTTTATTTCAGTATTACAAGATATATCATATTTACTGGTACCATTCAGTCTTTAAATTTGTAAAAATACAATACATATGATATACACATGTACACAAAATTTCTTTACACATTTTCTTTTTTTTGATATTTTACAATATATTTAGATATACTTCACATGGTATTGTTAGTTTCACAGCTAATGTAGGCCTACATTTCAGCATGAACACTCAAATATATTCTTTCATCCTCCGTTTTGTCGAAATGTAGTTTTAATTAAAAATGACTTAATTATTAAATTCTATACTAAATTTCAAATTTTCTGTGAAAATATGAAAAAACTACATATATAAAGAAACTTTTGGACCCCAGTGTATGTTATGAACTGCGGTGCTAGTGATTATGGTCCACTTTTTCAAATGTTTGTCTTGTCAACTGTAATTATTCTTTTTATAATTTAGGTTTTCACGAAGCAATTGGTGACGTCATGGCATTGTCTGCATCCACACCAAACCATTTACATAAAATTGGATTATTGGAGAATGTACAGGAAGACAAAGGTAGTATTTAGACTGAGACTAATTCACAGTTTGTACCGGACTAGATCGTTAGCAGACTTCCGGTCCAAATAAAACGCTTTAAAATTTTATTAAGGCATGAAGTTCGCCTCCTCTTCACGTTCACAATTCCTTACGTAACTATCAACTTTCCGGGCTAAAACTAACATTGTTCGTGAAGGCATTAATAATTTATTTGCGCTTTTTGAGACAGTAATTTTAAATATAGTACGGGCAATTACATTATATAGATCAGTTTACCTTAAAACCATAAAAATTCATTTTCGTAAAAATGGCAAGTTATAAAAAATTTTAAGGGACAACCAAATCTGCATTCTGAAATTATCAAGATTCTCTAGCAAACTCGGGGTGTAAGAATGCCGAACCTGTGAACAAGTCACTTGAAAAGTCTGTTTTCATTTCAGAGGCTGATATAAATTATCTGATGCTTCAAGCATTAGACAAGATAGCATTTTTACCATTTGGTTATTTAATTGATCAATGGAGATGGAGTGTATTCCGTGGTGATACTAAACCTGAACAATATAATGATGAATGGTGGAAATTAAGGTATGACCACGATCACTTGTCTCATACGAGAACCTCTTTCATCATGATTATTAACAATGAGGTGAATTTTGAACACAGTAAAGTTTCTTTAAAAAGATCACCTTGATTATGCAAAATTATACAATTTTAGATAATTTTAGATCCAAAATGCTTAACCTGAGAAAAAATACTCTATATTAAGACTGTTTCGCTATTAAGGCCAATGATGCTGATGGCCATACACGTTGTTGCCTTGGTTTGGAAACCGACTTTGATCTTGCAATCATGGATTTTTCTAAGGCATCTAGCTGGATTCTCTATCGGTTAGTGGTTGCCTTTCCATTGATAATCTTATCATTACCTATATCACTTAAGCTCGTATTTCCTAATTATGCATATGATTGTGAAGCGCTTTTGAACATATATTCAATATGAAAAGAGTGCTGTTCAAATGCGGTATATAATAATAATAATTGTTTTACGGTGGAACTTAACTGTATTAGAACACAAAGAAACCACAAGAAATCCACATTCGTTCGAACTTACATTGTGTGGTCTTCACTTCACAAGTTTACACAAGTATTAAAAACGAACGATTGTTTCTCGATTCCTCTGTAGGTGGCTATACAGTGCTCTACTTGCTAAATAAAGTATTGAACTTGAAATTGTGAGGTTTCCTTAATCAAAACACGCGAGCTCCCAAAAATCGCAAAGAACTTATGAACATCCTGAAATAGCTCTTGAAATAGCTTGAGTCTGTGCAGTATCCTCGTGAAGTAGTAGGAAATGACATCTTGCAGCAGTCGCAAGTCTTATAAATTTGATCACCCTATTGCATTGTCAAAGGGAAGTAATTCAGTCTTAAAAAGAACTTCTAGTAAAGTAAGAGTTACGTACCTTATAATCAAATAAAATACCGTAATTTATATACATGTACATACATACATTTAGTTATTTTAGCACAATAAGTGCAAGCCTTTGATGCAAATCATTTAGTGGCGCTTTGAGGCACAGGCTGTCGGCAAAAAACAGCCTTCCCCTAAAAAAAGAAAATTTTGTATATAATTTTTTTATGCCGACAGCCTGTGCTATGAGGTTGAAGACAGATGGAGGGTCAGTATCATTTAACATATCACACTAGCGGGCCTTTAAAAATGGCTGTAATTAGAAATTGGCTACTGAAACGGTTGTTGATGTTGTTGGTAGGTGACTTCTTACAGAGTTTGTCTGCTATTGTACAAGACATATAAGTATACATTTGTGTATATTATAATACTTTGATATTACAGATGTAAATATCAAGGAATTTCTCCGCCAGTAAAAAGATCTAATGATGATTTTGATGCCGGTGCTAAATATCACATTCCAGCTAACACACCTTATATCAGGTAAAAATATGATCGTCACTTTTGTCATAATGACAAGTGAAGTTTGCAAAATAAATTATTTAAGTGAGCTTTTTGGATACTTTTTCAAGAAATTAGTTTCAGTGGATAGCATACATGTTCAGCCGACTTTACAATCTTGTCAATAACCCTTGATCATTGAAGTCACTTTCAGGCAGGTGATCCCTCAGTGCCCTCACAGTACTCAAATTACAACTGGGAGGCGTGAAACGACTGTAGGTTAAATTTCTTGCTCGAGGAAATTAGCTGTGCCCTTAGAGGGGCTCAAACCAAAGACCCCTGGATCCCTAAGTGCGCGCCCTACGACTGGACAACTGCTCAGAGCAACACAACGTTTGTATAAAATTAAGTTGTCGCACTGTTGCCGTTAGTGGATCTTAAAAATATATTTTTTTTCCACATTGAATATCACCATGTATAGATGTTTACATTTTAAGACCAAACCGTACCTTAAGTTTCTCCTATCATTTATGTTTCAGATATTTTGTAAGTTTCGTCATACAGTTTCAACTCCATCAAGCATTATGTGACGAGGCTGGTCAGACAGTAGAACTTTATAAATGTGATATTTACAACTCTACAGCAGCTGGCAAGAAATTAGAGTAATATACTTATAATGTACATGTATTAGTGATAATATAAAACATGATAGCACTGCACACTGGCGATTGTCTCCCCCCAATGTCCTTCTTTGCTCCCCTTCCCCGAAATGTTAATTTTGAGCTATCATCATTCCATCCGTTTATCTATCATTCTGCCCTTATTTAAGGTCTATTTAAATGACCACCAGACCATTTAATATTTTATTTTTAAAACTTATTTGTTCAAAGTAAAATTCTTTCAACGTTTTAAATGACATTCGATCGGTTTAACGATCCAGATTTTCTGATGTTTTATGCTTTTTAAAATATGGATTGGATGACTTGTTTAGCCATTGATTACTAAGCTTAACTCGTGTATATAATAGTTCGTACTTATATATTTATAAAACAGGTTCTTGAAACTTCAGAATAGTTATTGTTGAGTCCACTTTCTGGTACCCCAAGTACTTAGTTACTAGAACAACGAAACAACGAGGAATTTTTTAGGTATTATTTGAACCAACGCGGAGTTGGCCTTCCAATGTTTACCAGACAAACTTTGTAACCACTCGGTCGTGCCCGCTCCCTATTTGGTATAAACACCAAACTTATCGTGTTAATGCAAAAGCTAATCTTTTAACTTAACGCATTTTACAGTGCTTAAGAATTTGACAGATAATATGTGTTTCTCTTACAGAAAACTACTACAATATGGGGCATCCAAACCATGGCCTGAGATTCTTGATGAAATCACTGGTACACCTAAAATGAATGCTAGTGCCATATTAAAATATTTTTCACCTTTAACAAAATGGTTGCGGGAACAGAACAGAGGTATTATATACTTTGTCGTCCATTTCAGCATTAGCTAGGGAAATAATCAGACCAGTGTCCGTCCTTCTGACCGTCTGCTCATTCTACATAAATGTTTATCAAGTTATTTTTTGTAAACACCTGTATTACTTGAACCTCAAACTTAGAAAATATTCATCATGGATTTTTTTTTAATTTCACAGACGAGATTTACTATAATCTCGGAGAAACATGCCATTTTAGTGTACAATTGCTGAATATTAGGTCATGCAAATCATTCAGTGTTGACTTTCTAGACCTAACAATACATGATATCTTAAAAAATATACTAAGAAATATACAGATTGTGCACACAAAATATCCTGTTTATTTACTTATTGAAACTCTCGTGGTATGAACGCACCATCAGAAAGAAATGAGTTTAAGATAGGATTTTAATTAACAATGAGCTGAAAAACCCCTTTAATAATTTAGAACCTTCGAGATTCCGAATCCCAGCTCGCTACCACCTGCGCTATCGACCCGGGTTCTATATTAAGGACCATAATACATGATAGTCTTTGTTCTCAATATATGATCCTTTTCTTGTCAAAGTAAGCATTTAAGACTAACAACGACAAAATCGCACAATTTTATTTATTTTTTAACGTCGTATTCAACACATATTAAGGTTATATGCACGACGGTCAGCTCTTCCTATCATAGGTTTCCTGGACACCTTTTCTATCACCAGTACTAACTTACCCTATCACGAGGCCGACATCTCATGTATAGGGTATGACCTACCGCAACCGGGTTCGAACCCACAATCGAATTATTCGAAGTCAGACATGCTTACCACTACGCCACGGCCGCGGCTAAGCATTTAAGACTAAACAATGCCAAAATCGTTCGATTTTGCTATAACCAAGGTTGCCAATATAACTGATATTTACTGTGCTTCTTAATTTTCTTTTTATCAATCTAGGTCAAGAAACAGGCTGGAATGAGACAAGCTGTCCAGATATTACATATGATGTAGAACTACCAACTGCCAAAGAATGGTTACAACATTATGATAAGGAACTTTCTAATATGTTAAACAAAGATATCAATACACAATGGAATTATGAATCCAATTTAACTGAGTATAACCAAGCTATCATGGTATGTATGACTTGTTTTTGCTGGTGTTGTTTTTTCATAACAATTTTGTTTCTTTTAACACACGAAATTGCCATGACTCGAGATTTCTTTGGCTACATGCTTAATTATACCATGATTTTGTAGTGGTTTTTCTTGCAGTTTGTTATACTACATGAGTCAAATGACCTATCTGATTAGAAAAAAGAACTAATATTTAAACTACTAATGCTACAGTCCCATAAACATAAAAATAGCCGTGAGGGCATCGTACGGGCGCTGTGCGATCAAGGTCCACAAGGACTCGTACGTACTCTTGCGTACCCGTACGGACTGTTACATTTTTACCAGAGTCCTTGAGATGAGCCGTTGATGCACGTATCAGTTTCAAAGTCAAATCGTGAACAAAATCATGGCCGAGTATGGATTAAACTTGCATATCTTCCAGCCACCCATCCGTACGGGTGTGTTGTTTTGTGCTATGTGCGTACCATCACCTTATACGCAAGGCTTCCCACGGACTACGGCTGTCTCCACGTACGGATCCGCAACAAGTCACGAATTTATGGGACTGAGGCATAACTCAAAAGCCGCATGGCCTATTTGCGTGATACTTCATACATGTATACTTATGTAAAACATCGCTGTACTTTAGTTTGATTTTTTATATTACATTCCAAGATATTTGAAATTTCATTTTCCATCTTTTTGTTTCAAGATAAATTCCAGTTTAGAGATGTCAGAGTTTAATAAAGAAAGAACCAACCAAGCTAACAATTACCCCTGGAGAACATTTACTGACCAGTCTGTTGTGAGACAATTTGAGAAGATAACACAATTTAACACTGATGTCAACAATGATAAACTAAAACAGGTAGAGCATAAATGAAGTTTACAAAATTACTGGGTGTCTGGTTGTCTAGGACAACTACTATTTTGTTCGGGCAATCAAACTTTTCTTTTGGACAACAAAAAATCTACAAACATAGTGCTTTCTTCTAAATTACTTGTTCGTGCAACCAATAACTAATTTCGTAAACTGTAAATAATGATGATTTGGTCATATCCTACTTGTAGATTGAGAGAAGATTCGAAGAGCTTGAACGATCCTTCCCCTTAGTTCTAAAAATGGATGCTTATATGTACTGCTTGGATGCAAGATAAAATTTTGAGAAAAAAATTGCATACAAGTCTATTCAAATGGGTCAAGAAATTACATGTATGGGTCATTACACTTCAAAATTAAGATCTTTTACGAATACATTGTCACTTTTGTTGCAAACCACGCTGTACATAGAAATTGGAAATGTCAAATTGGATCATGAATATGACCTCTTAGACATTCCATGTCATTATTTGTATTTATTGTACACGGCAGACAATGAGTATACTCGCATTTGGACAGAAAATGTCAGACAATTAGTCCGTGGCATTTCCAAAACAATTGTCCAAAAGGTGACTGAATGAAAATAAAGTAGTCATGCCACAGTCTACTATAATATTTATCTATTCCATTACGCAGGTGAAAAGCCTATATCATTTGATAAATTAAAACGTTAAAAACGATCTCTCATATGATTTTTCTGTGATTTGACCGTAAATTGTTGTTTGTTTTTTATCATTTATCAGAAAAAAGATTTATTAGCTAATTTAACTGCTATCTATGGTGAAGCTGTTGTCACAATGTCTGATGGTAGAGAACTTATGTTAGAACCAGGTAATATATCTTAGAATACATGTTCTTCACAACAATACGTCACACCAACAAAGAGAAATAACTGCTGTGTTGAGTTGGCTTGGAATATTGTATTATACGCTGTAGTAATAACTCTTTCTGGTCTCTGAAAACATAATTAATCGCTATTCCTATTGTTAACATCGTTTATAAACTCCTTTATTTGGTCATTAACCTAACTAGCTTTCTGCACATTTTTGTCAGTGCTCGTTTACACTTTCACACGGAACATGTTACTTCTATCACGTGGAGAAAGAAACAACAACAATTTAATCGCCATGTTTTATGGGAAACGTTCAAATGTTGTGACCATGAATCGAATCTAGATATGTGGATTTAATGCCGAGATTTCTTTAACATTGTTGCTCGTGAAAAATGTAGTCTGACCAATCACGATACAGAAGTCGTTAAAGGTCTTGGAATGTAAAATTTTGTCATTATCATTAAATCATCATGTATACATATATTGTACCATATGAATATATAAGCTTGTATCGTAATAAGTTGTACCACATCAATTCGTACCATATCAAGTAGTTCCATAAATGTAGTTATCTTTTACCGTAAAGTGTATATACTTGTATATTGAGGCCTACATGGAAGATTGGACTTGTCCAAATGTGCAGCCTGTTTAAATAAAGTCATTATTGTTATTATTATTATTATTATTATTATTATTATTATTATTATTATTATTATTATTATAAAAGTATACGCTAATAATCATATACACTCATGTACATCATTTGTTGTTTTTCAGGTTTGACTGAAGTGTTAAAATATTCAAGAAATTATGAAGAATTAAAAGAAGCATGGGTGAAATGGAGAGATAACTCTGGTAAACTAATGAGAGAAGAATACTCACAATTTGTTGATCTTAGCAACGAAGAGGCAATAGCGTCAAGTATGTTCAATCATAGAAACATAATTTGACTTTGAACGTTTCATGTGTACACTTGTAAAATCTTTGTAAAAAAATGTTATTACATTTTATAGTCTAAGTTTCATGCTTACGCATGTTCACCGACTTTACAGCAATTACCCCTGGTCACTGGGCTACTAGTATCTATCTATCAATCTCCTTGTGGAGTCTTTTTACTCCACTTATTAGTGCAGCCGACAAATTGGCGCAACAGAATTATACCACCCTCGCAGGTACCCAATTACACCTGGGTGGAGTGAAGCAATCGCAGGTAAATTTCTTGCTCAAGGAAATTAGCAGTGCCCCTAGTGGGTTTCGAACCCAGGACCTCTCGATCCCTAAGCGCGCGTCCTACCATCGGACCACTGCTCCTACTTTGGGAAAGGTCTTAAATATTTCCAGATTTCATGGTGTAAGTAAATTCCCGGTTGACTTTCGTTGCTAATGATTGTTGCTTGGTGGCTATCAGATCAGATTATCAGAATGGCTAAGAAATGGCTTTAACGAATAAGTTCCATGGTACAGAAGTGAAGAAGTCAAAGTACTGACCCGTAAACCTGTAAAACTATGATCGTGACGCCTCAAACCAATACAAAACATTAAAAATGCTGCGCGTTTTATATAAATGGGTGGTTTTTAAATGTCTGGAGTGTGGATTAAATAGTGCGACCTAAATTACCAGCCGCTGATAATTGATTTTTAGTGTGTACAGTCCAAGAATTTAGGAAACATAATCACGCTGAGGATGTTCACTCTCTCGGACAGCGGTTATAACGATATCACGCAAGCAATCCGAATGAGTTTTTGACAGTATTTAGAATCGGACTGACTCAGTTCTGTTCATAAGAGATATTACAAATTGCTGAAACCATTGATTGCATTCGGAACACCCTCGACCTTTCATGAATGAATAATCTCGGAAGGATTCGTGGGGGGTCTTCACCGGATTTTGGTGATTTTACTACCTACGCGAGGCGAAGCACGTAACGGTTACGCAAAATAGTTCTTGTAGTTTACACACAGATCTTTGTCTAAACATATTTATTTGTTTTAAATTGAAGCAAATATTGTTCATCGGTATCATTGAACTGTGTAATTTTAAATTTACGGATTAAAAACGGAACTTCAGTCATCGCCTAAACGATCGTGTATTTGTTTACATAGTTTCAAAATGGCGCCTAAATATGTCCGAGGTTATTCGTGTAGCGAATGCCCGAGGATGTTCCGAATGCATTGATTGTTGACACTGCTAAGGCATCGTCCAAAATCTATATATCCTTTGGAGATGTATTAAGGGCCCTTTAAAGGTGATGTTTCGACACCTTTGGGGATGTATTAAGGGCCCTTTAAAGGTGATGTTTCGACACCTTTGGGGAATTGTCTGGTTAACAGTGGCGTTATGTTACACTGTTCAGGACAAGTCAGGTTAACAGCAGCATCATGTTATACTGTTCAGGACAACAACTTTAGATATCAAGTTAATTATAAACAAATGTAAAAATAAAGTCAAATCATGGACTAAGATTAATATAGGTCTTATAAACTTGATATATGAAAACCAAATGGCATAATCACACTATATAACATCATGCGTAATACATTTTATTTTGTTCTGTGTTATTTTATATATTTATGGTGGAGAGTTTTTACTTATTTAGTTTTTATGATTTATCTTTTGTACAACGCCATTGAATATGTAATATAGAAATCGGCGTTTAATCAAATGAAGAAGTTTAAGTTTAAGTTTATATATATAATATTTTGTAGATTATTCGGATACTGGAGCAGTATGGAGATCTGTTTATGACATGGATACATTTGAACAAGATCTGGAAGATTTGTTGACAGAGTTACAGCCCTTGTATGAACTATTACATGCTTATGTTCGTAAACAGTTGAAGAAAACGTATGGGTCAGAAAATTTCCCAACATCCGGACACATTCCAGCTCATTTATTAGGTGAGGATTTTTGGTGTGTTTTTTTTTTGGTGCGAGACTAAAACAAAGCGACCATACCATTGTAAGCATCCTTTTTTACATTCTTCTGTCTTAGTATTTGTGCGATATAACAAGATTCAGCTATTCATAATCTAAAATGACACGCTGCAGTTTTCCATTTTGGTCAGTTTAACATCATTCCGTACAAAGCGAGTTGCTGTCGTCTGTTTGTTTAAAAATAGGGCACGTGTTCTCGTTCATGAACTTATTACAATTCTTGTTAAAAATTTAAATTTGTAACAAAATTAATAGGTATTGTGAAACCCTTTAAACTATACAATAAAGGCATTTAGAATCGTTCAAATAGAACTTAATTATTTATACCAAAAAATGCCAAAATTTAACAAAGTTGTAAGAGGCAAAGTTATTGAGATGGAAGCAACTGTTGGAGCGCTTGTTAACGATAGCGTCGTTCAGAAGTCACTTGCCGTCAAAATAAGTATTACTCGTGTACATATAACTATACCATATTGTGTTGGGTTTTTTAGGAAACATGTGGGCACAACAATGGAATAATATTTATGATTTAGTAGAACCATTCAAAGGTGTTGAGAAAATTGACGTCACACCCGAAATGATAAAACAGGTAAGTTAAACTTTATATATTTTCGTCTCCTTTAACCATATCTATAATGCGATTACTACTTCAAATCGCTAATGTTCTTGGCATCTTTATTGGCGCTACTGACAATAATTAATTCAGTTTTACCTTCACTACTTTAATGTACATGTATTAATCAGTATTTATTTTAAATCCTTGTTATATACTTCATATTATGGCTTTACATGAAATGGACAATTTATTTTTAAAAATACGCCAAAACCATAGAAGAAAATGACAAAAAGCTGTCCGTTCTATTGTCTATAGTTTTCTATATTCTATTTTGACGTATATCATTCTGACACAAACAATCTGCCTATGCCTTTAATGACGTCACACTAGATCATCTAGAGCGGAACTTGAGATTTAGCTAACAAATTTTACTACTGTCTTCCGGAAAGCGTGAGCGTCTTATCCTTTTGTCTGGGTCTTGTGGCAATCAAATGTCAGACGATCAAGCCGCCTGCTACTTATCCCAGTTTTGGGATGCTGACAGCAGATGGAAATAAAACCCCTGATTCCATTGATGAAGATTAATTGATTAAATCGCTTTTTTCACCTTTTAGAACTACACACAAATGAAAATGTTTAAGACTGCAGAAGATTTCTTCACATCTCTTGGTTTGTATCCGATGACTGAAGAATTCTGGAATAAAACAATAATGGTGAACCCTGAAGGTATTAAAATGATTTGTCATGCGTCAGCCTGGGATTTCTACAATGGTTCAGATTTCAGGTTAGTTCATTTTTTCTTAATACAATGACAGGGACAAAAGCTTTTAGATTGCCCACAAAAGTCCTCACGAAAGCCAGCATAAATACATAAAACGTGAAAAGATTAGTGAAAAAATGATGACAAAGTGTACCTCTTATCAATTTGTCATCTCCTCTCCTTTGGAGAGAGCACTTAATAGATTTTAAATGAGTCAATGATTATACCTTCAGATATACTAAACTCTAATATTTGTATTATTAACTTGGTTTTGTTAATTTCTAGTGACGAAATAAGGGAATTATACTTATAAGACCATTGACATGTTGTTGAATGTTTGTAGAATAAAGATGTGTACAGAAGTAGATATGGAGACATTGATTACTGTTCATCATGAAATGGGTCATATACAATATTTCCAACAATATAAAGATCAACCTGCTGTATTCCGTGAAGGAGCTAACCCAGGTCAGTTAATTATTACTGTTTGAATTAACTGTACGGCAACCAACTCACTTATATAGATTAACTGAACATTTCTAAAAAAACATATATGTGATAACAATTTCATAAGGAGCAGAAAAGTTTCATGAAGAGGCTTGACATATCATTGCAAGAAAAAGAGCCAGGTTTTTACCTTATTCGTTATACACACATTGACAAAATAAGATACTACAAATCTCTTGGGCAAAGGGTCTTATATGGTTTCCTAGAATGTCAGAACTTATAAAACTATTTCATATACTGTATTCAAAATGAAATAAATGGAGCGCGTTTTTCAATTTGGTTGCCTTATAAACAGTGCGTGTAAACATATTTCTTCTTTGCGATTAACTGCTTCAAACTTACGTGTAAAGAGAAACTATGAGTCACCTTAGCCTACTTCAAAATCAGCATGAATTAGTTTATCAACATATGATTCAAATAATGACACTTGAATAACCTTTGGCCGCGGCCGTGGCGTGGTGGTTAGCATGTCTGACTTCGAAACCGGAGATCGCAGGTTCGAGCCCGGTCGCGGTAGGTCATACCCTATACATGAGTTGTCGGCCTCGTGGTAGGGTAAGTTAGTACTGGTGATAGATAAGTGTCGAGGAAACCTAAAGTAGGAAGAGCTGGCGGTCGTAAATATAACCTAAATATGTGTTTAAGTACGACGTTAAAAATGAATAACCTTTAGCTATCGTAAAATAACTTGCAGTTTGCAAGATCATTTAAAAAAACCTTGTGTCAAAGATTTTTCGACGTCTCTGTACTTGCTTCTCTTAATTCAAATTCTGTGTTCATTTCTTGGCGTCTTAAAAGAAAATGGTGTTTGTTTGTTTGTTGGGTTTAACGCCGTAGCCACACATTGTGTAGGTCATATAACGGCGGTCAGTCAACCTACTCACTCCTCCTGGAAAGGCTAAATCTCTTGATTTAGCTGTTAACCAACTACTAAGCACATACTTTAGTCAGTGACTGACAACTGCCCTACATAATTTTAGTTCATTGGTAGGAGGGAGAATGACCAAGCTCCACGAAAGTATGCCCCGCCCGGGAATCGAACCCACGTCCCCTCGATTAGTAGACTTGCGTGCTACCAACTGAGCTAGCCGGGCGGCTAAAATGGTGTTAGTTAGTTTAAATTAATCTTAATATGTTGACTTTATTCTTAAGATATATGGAGATTTTGTACATATTATATGCTTTTATTTCAGGTTTCCATGAGGCCATTGGTGACGTCATGGCATTATCTGTATCAACTCCAGGACATTTGAAAACTATCGGTCTATTGAAAGATACCAAGAATACAAATGGTACATTTGGAACAGTTTTATTCAAATTTAAAGCCGTAGCACTGTTTATTTTCCTTGATAGAGAACTTCTCCAGGATTAAACTTTACACATTCTAGTAATATTGAATTTTGATTTAGCATAAGAAGCTATACATGTATGTGTTACTAAAAATAAAATCGTTATTAAGGGAGAGAATGTACTTTTACTTGTAAGGACTGGACTTTACATAAAAACTAGAAAAGATGTTAATATTTTAAAAAAGAAAAACCCTCATTGTTTCAAACAGGAAGATCTAGAGCAACTGAATTTGGTTTTCAGCTAGTTTTGAACTGAGTAAGCATTGGGTGCAAAACTAGTCCACCCAAGGGGTCACATGACCTGGAAATTTAGTTTCTATTTTCTTGGTTGATTTATGCATGGATAATCTTTGATTTATCAAAGTCCACGAATGCATTATTGACCAACTGACGTAGCCTGTGACAGAAATTATCCATCGGATGTTTTTATTTTCCAGAAAGTGACATTAACTTTTTAATGAAGATGGCGCTTGAGAAGATAGCATTTTTACCATTTGGTTATTTAATTGATCAATGGAGATGGAGTGTATTTAGTGGAGAAACACCACAATCTAAATATAATGAAAAATGGTGGCAATTAAGGTACGTAGGTGTAGTTTGATAGATTGCTTTAAGGTTCGATTTTCATGTGCACACTTTTGTTAAACATTGCTTGTAATTTTCTATATTTTCTGGCAAGCTTGTACATACATTCTATGTGGCTTTGTCTGTTTGCCAAAATAACAGTTTGTATCTTAATAACTGTGAAAGTGTAGAATTTTTTATTTCAAATTTCGTTAAGATGTTAGATGAAATATTTTGTAATCCTAACACAGGAATTCAATGATAAAATCCGAGGATCCCAACTGTAAGGACCTACTTAACAACTGAATTGCTTCAGATTTTATCTGGGAAATATAACTGACAAAAGTTCCTAGTTAATTAACAGAGGTCTTTAAATTATCTATATTGTTTTCAGATGTAAATATCAAGGATTATCTCCACCTGTTGAAAGAACAGAGAATGATTTTGACCCAGGTGCTAAATATCACATACCAGCAAATGTTCCATATATAAGGTAAGTAATAAATATAGCTGGGTCAGTGCAAACTACATGTGCTGGGTCTTAATCAAAGCTTTGGATTAGAACCTCAAAATGGCTGGTATCGCACCTATAAAAAGGGTTCGTATTAGGTATCGCAATTTCCTTGAAAGAAATATAACCCATGCAAAGGAATAATTGTTATATTTAAACTTGTTGTTCCTAATTATGCATATGATTGTGAAGCGCTTTTGAACATATATTTAATATGAAAAGAGCGCCATACAAATGCGGTATATAATAATAATAATATGATATTGATATGAGTGATACTGAAGGGTTATATTTAGATATAAACAAATGTTGCAGGAATTTACAACTTTATAGTGAAAAATTAGGAAACCACTACACCACAGGGTCAGTGCAATCTACATTAAAAATGATGCATTATGATTTTGCATTGACCTATTGGTATATAATTTAACTGTGCAAAGCTTCAAATGAACAAAAGTCTTCATACATTTTAATTATATAAAAACTTTATTGTTATCATAAAGCAATTCAACACAGTATATTAAATTCTGCTGAATCTGTCAATAGTTTCATTTAGTTCATGTTTGTTAGTAATTTAAGATACATAAATTTTTTGGAGGAAACTCAGCATATTGTCAAACAATTGTGAGTAATTTGTGCATTTTGTTGCTTAGAAGAATTTACAAGAATCGCCATTTTTTCTTTGAGAAAACCCTATATCTTAATTGTCTTTTTTAGAATTTATTGTTAATTAACATTGTTGTTTACATACTTTGCTTCCTGGTTTCAGATACTTTATAAGTTATGTCCTTCAATTTCATTTCCATAAAGTGTTATGTGACACCAAAGGTTATACTGGACCCTTATATTTATGTGATATATATCAGTCACGTGATGCAGGGGCCAAGTTTAGGTAATACAGGTATCGAAACATTAGATACTGTATGCATGCCCCAAACCTAATTGTAATTATTCGTTTATGTTTTGTTGTGTTCCAGTCACGTGACCTATTGAAGTCACGTAATGAGTAAAAGGTAAACAAACCGTTGTTTTCTTCGCTAATTTCTTTTTTTTCAAGACAAACAATAGAAAAACAATGTAAAGTGTATGGCATTAACTTATTTGAATTATTGTGCTCTCTTAATCGTCCACATCGAAATTATTTCGAAAGTGAGCTCAACTGATATTTCATAAGGACGATTCAAAATTAACCATGGCAATTTACAGGGCAATATGGAATTGTTCAAGAAAAGAAAAATGTTGTCATTTTATATGCATTAAGACAATTTTTTAACAGTGTATTTTTAAGACGACGAAACCGACAAACAGTTTTGTTTACCTTACACTAGTTCTTTTTGTAGATCACGTGACTATTGACATTTTATATATAGACACGTTGTTATATTCCAATTTTAGATTGTGCATGGTCTGATCTAAAATTCGATTGCAATTCCGTTTGATGTGTTTGTGATATTTTGTAGTTGTTTTTAATTGTGATGTATATACTTGCATGATTAGTGTTTTAAACAAGCACGCATTGGTCACTAAAACCAAATCCTAAGTTTAGAGGCCCTTATGTATGGTAATACTATAAATTGCTGATAAGCATTTAACTGGCACTCAATAAAGTTTGGTTTGGTAGCAAAACACGTTCATTTACACCAGTCACAAAAAGAAAAGACCTAGATTTTGGTGATGACCAATATTGCCATTAGATTAATTCGGAATTCAAATTAATGAGTTTTTTCTTCCGTGCACAGGCGGTACAAACAAAGTTTGTTACACTTTTTGCTGAAAAGCACAAAATACGGAGTAAATTCTATTGTTATTTGTACACATGTTTTCATTTTTGAGATGAAACTTTGTTTGTAAAGCTGAGGAAAACCCAAAATATTTGAATTCCAGATATAATCGGTCAATTAGGAGTTGTTTAGGTTTAAATTTAGATCATCATAAACTTACCAATATGCATTTAAAGCTTTGGTTACTTTTCACAAAAATTTCCTACGAAAAAAAAAATAATCGTAAGTCAAAATGAAAAAACATTAATTATACGCTCATTTTTTGGCTTATTAATTCCAAATAGTATATAATTGTGTAGAATATTGTATATCTTCTAATTATAATATCTTAGTTATGCTTATTATCAATCTGACTTTGAACTGCTAATTACATGAAATTGACTTACGATAACATTTTTCGTAAGAATTTTGGAGAAAAGGAGCACTGATTAATACCTATGGACCGCATGGGATACTGATGTGTTTGTGTTTTGTACATGTATTTTATTTTTTGTTGCATGTTTCAGATATTTTGTTAGCTTTGTTGTACAGTTCCAATTTCACAAGACATTATGTGACGAGGCCGGGTACCAAGGACCATTATATCTATGTGATATATATAACTCAACAGCTGCTGGTACCAAGCTTGGGTATAAAGACATTATTATGATCTATATTTTAGAGGTTATGTGTATGCATATTACAAGTGGGTTTTGTTTTAATTTAAGTTTGATTTTACGCCGTTTTTATTTGTTTAGGGCTATCAACTAAACAAATAAACCTACAGTAATTACATTTTCTATCAATACTCAAATAGTTTCAGCAGTAAAAAATTAGCAATTCAAACTGTCTGCTAGGACACTTATTTCTAAAGTCGTACTATTTCCTGTGCAGCGCCAAATCCATTCAGCGTTCAGCACCTTTGCGCTTAAATTTTCAAATAATTTCATCTTCAAAATATCTTATCTAGTGATGTATTGCGACTGCTCACCAGCTTTGAAGACATTTGTTTTCACTAGTAAAAAAAAACCTTTCCACGCGGAATCGACTATTTCTTCCTCTATGGTGAACAATCTAAAAAAGTCGAGTTTTCGTGGAGATATAAAAAACATGCCGCGACCGGAAATCATACCTAGATCCTCCAAATTAAAATTATTGCGCTGAACATAATTGCATTCGGAACACCCTCGACCTTTCATGAATGAATAATCTCGGAAGGATTCGTGGGGGGTCTTCACTGGATTTTGGTGATTTTACTACCTACGCGAGACGAAGCACGTTTCGGTTACACAAAATAGTTCTTGTAGTATACACACAGATCTTTGTCTAAACATATTTATTTGTTTTAAATTGAACCAAATATTGTTCATCGGTACCAATGAAATGAGTAAACTAAATTTACGGACTTAAAACGAAACTTCAGTCATAGCATAAATGATCGTGTACTTGTTTACATAGTTTCAAAATGGCGCCTAAATATGTCCGAGGTTATTCGTAGCGAATGGCCGAGGATGTTCCGAATGAAAATCATTGCTGCTGCCATACCAGTAAATACACCATTACTTGACCCTTGTCACTTGTGATTAAAAATACTGGTACTGATACGTGTACACCTAACATCTGAATATATGTATATACACTATTAAAACCTATCATCAAAGATATAAGCAAGATACATCAACAAAACTTATTTAAAATACTTAAAATGCATGCTGCACGCATGTTAGACGTTTATGTTAAGCTAGATTTATGTTTTGTTTACACCCCGATGCATGATCATTTCACACTCATTTCTTTTCTTGAAATTTATGTTCAATTTATGTTCAATTTTAAGCAAAGCCTTTAACAGCATTTATAATGTATTAAAGATGACTTTCAGATTGATTCCGGACAAGTAGAATAATACATTTAATACATATAATACATTTGTATATCATTATACATGTTAAGTGGTAAAAGCATACTGCACTATGAACCTGATGACATTAGCTTGATGCCTGTTAGCTCTATGCTGCCAGCTTGTTATTAAAACAGTACTGGTTACCTTACATTCCAGGAATTTTATCCGTGCAAGTGATAGATATTTTACTGAACAATCCATCCGAGAAATACAAACTATCACTTTATCATCTAATTTTTGACCAACTAAACGTGATTTGTAAGTTAATGTTTTGAGCTTTCCATAGAGTAATGAGAGAATTGCAATGTACCTGAACGTCGTTAACAGATTTTAAAAGAACTTAAATAACAAACTTAGAAAACACTTGTCGGCTCTCTCTAAAAAGCCATAGTTGGTGGCTAGGTTTGAATCTAAAATCGACTTGTAAATTAAACATTATCATGATAAATAGAGAGACACTTACACTACTCGACCATTGAAACGGTATTATAATCTTATAAAGAAGGGCTTAAAACAATTGCAATAAATAAACAACTTATAAAAACTCGCTTTTTTCAGTGAATTATTAAAATTGGGTTCGTCCATCCCATGGAGTGACGCTATGCAACAATTTGCCAATACTAATAAAATGAGTGTGGCACCTTTAATGGAATATTTTAAACCACTAATTGATTGGTTGAAAGAGCAAGTACCAGAAAACGAACGAGGCTGGAATGACACGTGTAGTCACGTGACAGAAGGGGATGAGCTGAAGGAGTGGTTAAAACAATATGAGCAAGAGGCATCAAACGAGTATTACACTAATGGTGAAGCAGATTGGGCTTATAATACAGATATCAATGACAAGACGGAAGCACAAAAGGTTTGTCATTTTATATTGTGATAGCACAAGGCCCTCGGCCTAGACATAAGTGTCTGTACTATAAATGAATGTGATGCCGCATTAAACGAAGAAAAAAATGTTTAAAAAGCGGCTTATAATGTTTGGAAGCCAGAACTTATATTGTGACTACAAGCGATTGTTTGCCGGGACAATGGCACATTGGTAGAACGCAGGATTTCAAATCCAAACGTAATTGATTCCATTCAAGACAGAGGCAGATTGTTCTCCAATATGACAATTAGTTATTTAATATCAATTCGTCTTCATTGTGGAAGAATGCGGTTGCATCATGTGGAATGCTAAAAGAGTACAAGTAAAAATAATTGACCATGGAAGTTAGTTAAATTCACCGCCGTAAAAAAACAGTTAAAGAGTTGATAACAGGAGACACATTAAATTATGGTTGTAACAATTTAATCAATGAAAATGTCAGGAAACTTTTTGTTACATTTTTGTTTTTAGAATGAAGCTGATATTGTTTTGTCCGAGTTTAAGAAAGAAGTAGCAGAGAATGTCTCTAGATATGACTGGCAGAATTATAAAGATGAACAATTAAAACGAAGGCTAATGAAGATGGCTGATATAGGAACAAGTGCATTAAAAGATAAAGTTAAACTCAGGGAGGTAAGGTTCGATTTTGTTGGTTTGGAAAGTCCCTCCTCAAAACCGTCAAAATGTATAATATTATGGTATAGACAGTTTATCCAACTATCGTTTGATTGTGGCGCTAGAACTTCACCTACATCATCTTTTAGAGACTGCTTCATTTATCATTTATGCATAAAAAGCCAAGATCAATTTCTGTAAGAGTTAAGCTGTATGGATTTTAATGAGATACCCGAGAGCTAGATTTCTGTCATTGATGAAAGCTCCTTATATTCTCCCATAAAGAACTTAGGTCAGTTTAGTAGATCGAACCCCTAATATTTTTAGCGAGAAAGCCAGCCACAGCAACCACTCAACTAGGAAACTAGAAATATCAATCAATTGTTTCATGTATGTTAAATACATACTTTATATGCCACTTCTTTTTTTTATTTGTCACTTATTTAATTCAGGGTGTCCAATTGAATACTTGCAATTTCCTGGTTGTTGTTCACATTAAACATTTTCAACGGACAGTAAAATGCCTACCTTATTGCGGTTTACTCATTCATCACTGATGGGATATTGAATAAGCTTATCAAAGAATGTTTTATTTATTGACTCTCAAACGCTGTAATTCAAGCCAATTTGTAATATATGTAAGTGACATTGGTACTTTTGTTAACGCTTTCTTAATTAGAGGTCTATGGTTGTTAATGTAAGATATTTGTTGAACATACTAACAGGTTTTCCGATGTTTTTTTCAGCTTGCGTCACTACAATCAAAGCTAGCGTCTGCATATAGTAAAGCTAAAGTTTGCCTCACACCTAAAAACTGTGTTAATTTAGACCCAGGTAAGCATACAATAGGTAGTGTTTTCCTTGAACTAGTACTTCCTAGATATGAATAACTTAGAATATTTTTATATTGTATTACACGACATTAGTTTCCATTTTATTAGTTGGTGTACTAATTTAAAACCACAGTATAAACAAATAATATCATAATTGTAACTGCTTGATGACACTCATTTCTGTTCTATACTATGCATAGTAATTCACATAACCAAATGATTACTTTTCAGTGTTCTTTAACATTACCTCAAATATGCTCTCCCCTGTCCATTGGTGGTGTATTAATATATGCTTTCCAGTGGAATACCAAATTTATCGGTAAAATAACTTTGCAAAACTTTTAAAAACAAAACCTGTTTGAAGCATATAATAAACAGAAAATATGTTTGTTTCAGTGTAAGATCTATTTATTTCACTCGTGAGCTAATGATCATATATTTTCACTCATGGCTACGCCAATCGTGAAAATATTGCATGCTTAGCTCACTCGTGAAATAAAAATCGATCTTAAACCTAAATAAACAAATATCTTCTACATCTTTCAATCGGAAAATATTATAGTTACGTCCTTTTAGATGCTCTTCAAGATTTTGGTGATATTCCGACAGTTCATATTTGTATCATTACAGAGTTAGAAGATATTTTAGCAACATCTACAGACTATGATGAACTTACTGCAGCTTGGAAAGGTTGGAGAGATGCTTCAGGAAAGACAATGATCGATAATTATGAAAAGATGGTTGAGTTAAGTAACAGTGCTGTACGAGAACTAGGTAAGATCAATCTGTACATTCTCCACATGATATCTTTTGACTTATTTTTACAGGTATTATCAAAATTAGCAATGATACATAAATGATAAACGGAGGATAAAACAACTCAAGATGCTTCAATAACTTTAATGCATTCTTGTATTATCGAATAACTTGTGATTACCTGTAGATAAGATGCTTTATATAGAATCCTGCAAGCCTGGTTTTTAACTTTTTTCAACATATTGACAGTGATGTTGAGTTTCTTCAATATAGCTAGAAGCTCCGTTTAGAACATAAACAAACTAACACTGATAATATTGGCCCGGGTGTTATGAAAATTGTCATAGAGAAAGTGTGAATTCAACAAATAATATGTTAGTATGCTTTGTCTGTACGTTTTGAATTGACACTTAATTAAAGTTTCTTTTTGAAAGCTTAACAAAGTTCGTTTATATCCGTTGCATATATGATATTACAAAGATATTGGTTTTTTAACATTTCCAAGATTAGCAAAGAGACCAAGAATCCAAGAACTAAGTAAACTTTTATACATTTATTGTCAGGATCAAAATATGCTAAGGTCGTGAAAAATGGATAAACCAACATTTGTTTGAGCTCAGAATCCTAGTTCATAACCTACATATGTGCTTATGTGTTCTGTAAGTTGCCCAGAACACAAGTCATTGTGTGCTTTATGGCTAGAGACATGCATCATGCTCACAAAACAGGAAACATGGAACACAGAAAATGTAAACATGAATTACAAGGTAACTTTTTGTTTCAAACTGTAGCTGTGTGTTAAACCCCGACCTGTTTTAATACTGTCAACTATACATATATTTATTTCAAGGTTACAAGGACACTGGTGATTACTGGAGACGTACAATGTACGAGTCAGATACATTCCAAACTGACGTGGAGGAATTGTTAGTTCAACTCAAACCACTATATGAAAATTTACATGCTTATGTACGTCGTAAGCTAATGGATCTATATGGTGAACACAGATTCCCTCAAGACAGTGGCCATATTCCTGCACATTTGTTTGGTAAATATTGTATTTTATTAATTTGTTTCGCATTGGGACTGTGAGAGCTGTAACGTTGTTATTTACGTTTCCAAAACAGTAACAAATTTCATCTTACGCTCAGGGCTATAATGAAAGTATGATAATCTATTGCGAAGCACGTAATATTGCATTTTACAAGAGTTCTCTTTATTTTTTTTTCTTCAATAATAGTTTTAACGACATGTATTTATCCATGTCAACATTTAAAATTGACCCAAAGCAAATTTAAGTATTACAAATATTGGTAACTTCACTTCAAATCACATGATATGGTTATATATGCATTTATATGAACAGGAAACATGTGGGCGCAAACTTGGAATAACATTTATGATAAAGTTATACCTTTCAAAAATAAACTCAGCGTAGATATCACCCCACAACTTAAGCAAAAGGTAGGTACCATAATAACATTATTTAGCTAGCAGTAGTTGAATGTCATATTCTGGTAAATAACAGCAGTGATGTGTAGGCGGACTATATGCCTAAAATGACTGATATAAGAGCCATTAAACGCACTCACATATATTAAGGTGTTTTATTTATGTATGTTTTTATGAACAGGTAATATGTGGGCACAACATTGGAATAATATTTATGATAAAGTTATACCTTTTAAAAATAAACCTGGCATAGATATTACCCTGCAACTTCAGAAAAAAGTAAGTAGTATGTGTACGTATTTTGCATGCTACAGAGTGATTCACTTATATTCATGAAATTCACTAGAAAAGTAGTTCCATCTGTTTAATGGTTACAAAATATGAAATATAAGAATGGCATTATTGTAGAATAAAAAGCTTCATCCAACAATTATACTTTTATTGGAGCGTAATATAGGTAAGAAAGGTCAAACATGCACAAAGCTTTCAAAGCAAACGACTACATGTCACATAGAAAGTAAAAAGGCATTTGCAGAAAAAAATAACAGTTTCTTACATGTATTATGAACATTTTGTACAATTGGTCTGAAAAAAGGTGTTAAACAGTATGCTTAAAGTGTGTCCATACTATAGCATGGGAGGTCACATGTTTACCCTTAAGGTCGGGTGGTCACTATGTATGACCTTGCGTTGGCTGCCTCCATTGGTTTTGAAAGTTCACTAATAACTTAATGTTTGCTGAATTGTCTGTTGGTGCTTCCACAATCTTACTTCGAAAAATATCAAAAAGTCATAACCAGATTATCAATGAACAATAATGTTGCTTTTTAAATACTGATAGCAAAAATATGAGCAATATAGTATACCGCTATAATGTCATGAAGTGTAACTTTATCTTTAACCATTTGTCATGGTTTTGCTAATAGTTTGTCGTGAAATTTCTTCTTATTTAAGGTGTTTGCTTCTTTAATGTTTCGAGCTGTCGTCCTAAAATTCGTGTATTTGACATCAGTGTTCTACTATTCTTTGTTATTTGTAACCTTCACCTGTTTCTTCTATTTCAAGGGGTATAATGCCAGAGACTTATTTGTAATCGCAGAAGAGTTCTTTACCTCTCTTGGTTTAGAATCAATGAGACAAGAATTCTGGAATAGATCTATGCTTGTAAGACCTGCTGGTAAAGAAGTTGTTTGTCATGCCTCAGCCTGGGACTTCTATAATGCCAAAGATTTTAGGTAATTCAACTATGACTTATAAAGTTGGTTTGTTGGCTGTTTATCGTTCGTTTGTTATATCGTTTGTTTTTGTACCATGCCTATTTTCATCATTAGGAGATATAAACAAATTCATTCTTGGCTAACTAATCATCTAACATAGTAATAATAATCACGAGTTTAAGGAAATCAGTATTAAATTAACTTTTTTAAGTTTTTATAAGTAAACAAATGTCAGTGTCACTCTTGGCGTCGCCACTTTTTAGAAACAAGATAGCAGTTTTGTAGCACAGCTATTTATAACAAGGATTAACAACCCTTTTGTATTCTTTAAAAAAGTGTTTAATGTGACTTGTACTTGTTAAAGTATTATGAATATATAGCATTTATACAATCGTTAAACATATGTATATTTAAACAGGATATATATCCTCCGTATTCTTTATGTATCATCCGTTACATAAACATTGAAGAAATCCTACTACATATGTTTATACCCATCGCTAATCCAAATTAAGCAAGATATTGGCTTACATAACATTCACAAGATATACATTGACTACATCTCGTACATTTCAGAATCAAGATGTGTACTGGTATAAATATGGAAGATTTAATAACAATACATCATGAAATGGGTCATACACAATATCAGATGCAATATAGACATCAACCAATACCATTTAGAGATGGGGCTAACCCAGGTATGAATATATAAGTCACACACAATATCAGATGCAATATATACATCAACCAATACCATTTAGAGATGGGGCTAACCCAGGCACGTACATTCGTATGTAGATTAATACATTATATAAGATGCGATAACAGTTTTGAGAAATATAGTAATAATATATCAATGGGAATGTTTTAGTTAATTAAACAATTATTAATGGCATATCAACATATCATTTACAATGTAGAAAGACAAAATTGATAATATCAAATGCCTGACAATATTGGTAAAATTATGTAACTGCATCACCTTTTTCACCTATTGACTCGACAAGTCCCTTAATTGAATGACATATATTGATGACTTAATGTACAACCTGATGATATACTTTTAAAGATGAATGTTTATTTTCTATTTAAAGGTTTTCATGAAGCCATTGGTGACGTAATGTCTCTATCAGTTCAAACACCAAAACATTTACGTAAACTTGGACTTCTTACAAGTACCGAAGATGACGAAGGTAAATGATTTATTTCTCGTTTGTTCTTGCAAAGTCTCGTATAGTATTATACTAAACGTATAGTCCCTAATAGTTCCGTATGACCACGTATAGGTTGTGTAAAATTTGATAATAATGTCGATTTTCCTCCATTGGTTAGATAATATGGAGAGAAGTTTCCGACCTTGTGGAAGGGTAGGTGAGTACTGGTTATAGACAATGGTCCAGGAAAGCTAGATTAGGTGCGCTGGACGCCGAAAAATGACCTAAATTGTGTTGACACGGCGTTAAATCCAGTAAAAAATATATGTTGTGTATATTCTCGTGCAGTTTCATTTATCTTAAAATGTCGTAAAATATCGTATAGTCTCGTAAACTGCTTTTGTTTATTTTCGATTTTCATTTACTAAGTTCACGACAAGAAAGCGAAATCAAGAGTGATTTAAGTCAGTAGTATAAACTGATATTCATAATCAAGCTTGACTGTACAAATTATAATAGACTAACTCTTGACATGTTGTTTGTTACTTCCAGAAACAGAAATCAATTTCCTAATGTTGATGGCATTAGACAAGATAGCATTTTTACCATTTGGTTATTTAATTGATCAATGGAGATGGAGTGTATTTAGTGGAGAAACACCAAAATCTAAATATAATGAAAAATGGTGGCAATTAAGGTTTGTAAAATGTATAATTATTTTATAATAAAGTACCTTGAAAGTATCTTGTGGTTATATATATATATATCATATTACTGTACTAAAGTTATATGTCACTATGTCACTGACTTTGCTGTCAAAAATGACTGCATTTTGACTTAGTTGACGGGGAAGCATGACGCGACCGGAAATCAAGCTCGATACCTTCGGAATCGAAATCCTACGTGCTCATGCGTTGAATTTTAGTCAAGATTCTAATCATTAAAATATGTACCCTATACAATCTCTCTAAAGCAACCAATAATAAAACTATGCTATTGGTTCGTTAAAAAGAGTGGTCATTTTTAGGGTAGATAGTTTTCATAAGAAAATTGCATGACAGTGTTGATCTATATATGACTTTTTTAAAAGATGACAATTAAATGGAGATGGACTATTTTGAATTCTAATTGGCTGTTGTAGGGCATTGTTGTTTTGTTCCAAACTTGACTTTACCTCTTTCTATTACAGATGTAAATATCAAGGTATTTCTCCACCAGTATCTAGAAGTGAACATGATTTTGATCCTGGGGCTAAATTTCACATTCCTGGAAACTATCCATATATCAGGTAAACTATTATTTCACTTGGTTTAAACAATAGTATCTTTCATTTAACGTCAATTTCACATTGAACATGACACTGTGTCCACCAAACATCATTGAACAAAATTTACCTTAAAGGTTTCACCGAATCAGATTTATTATTGCAAATAACAAACACATATTTTGGCCAGTTTGCAAATTCAGCATTTATTAGTTATATTCGTATGATTCAAACTTTGTTGAATGAATTAGCAATAATTACATTGGATAATACATGCGGTATGGGATATCAGATTTTCTCAAATATTAGTACTCTCCATTGCACCGGTTCGAAAGATTCACTCGTACTCGTTCACTTTCTACCTCTGCTAAAATACTACGTGCAAACTGATATTTCTATTTTAGACAGAGACACATAAACATTAAAATCGCATGACTGTCACGTGGTTTTTAAAACTAGATGCAAAAAAATCTCACGCCTGTAATTTCAAAATGTCGAAATGCAAAGATGTTGGACAGTTTTGCATTACTTATATATTGGAAAATTAACAAAATTGAAAGTAAACATTGATCTTTTTGAACGCGTATCTCTGATCTTTAAACTGTAAACATAGAGTAACTTATTGAACTTAAATACAAAGTGTATATATTATATACGTATATATTACGTCATACGAGGTTGCATTCCTCACTAGTATAATCATACCATATAAGGCGTTGTTACCCGTTCAACCAATGAAAATGCGTATAAAGTTTTTCAGCTAAACTGGAATTTGGTAAACTTTCATTGGTCGTTCAAAGGTTCATAGTAAAGGTCAATATCAAAAATCGACTAGTTTTAAGGCAGCGGGTGAATGTACAATGTATTCACTAAGCTGCGAGGGGAGTGTAAAATATTAGTTGTACAAGAACCTTTCGGATGGCATTGATTATAGAAATATGAGGACTAAGGAGTCAGATACAATAAAAAGTATGCCACATTCAGAATGGAATGCATATTATCTGAGCAGATGTTGCATTTTAAATGTATCGACTAGATTAGAATTTGTTGTCAAACCATTGCCGATGTTATTTGTAATTATCAGTTAGCACATTTGCTAACCGTCTTTACTAAAATGAAAATAAATATTCGACCGCTTATTTAAATGATTCTAATGCAGTCTTCAACATTAGTGGATGTCTGGTTGCTTGGAAAACCAAAATTCAAAAATTTCTTTTGTGCAACCAAAATTCTACAAACAAGAGATAGTGCTTGATGCTAAATCAACTTGTTCGGGCAATTAATTTATTAAGTCCAATATGTCATAAAAAACAATGCTAATACTAGTTGCAATTATCAGTAATCACATTTTCTAACCGTCTTTTATTAAAACAAAATTAAATGTCCGAACGTTGAAGGTAATAATGTTTTCGTATACATTGGTTTGTTTACAGGTATTTTGTAAGTTATGTCATACAGTTCCAATTTCATCAAGCATTATGTAGAGCAGCTAATCAGACTGGACCATTACATAGATGTGATATATATCAATCTAAAGATGCAGGAAATAAACTTATGTGAGTATTGATACTACTGTTAAATATTTTCCTTCCACTTTCTTTTTTCTTTATAGAGCTTGAACTGTTTTTGTGACAAACATTTTATAGTTAACTCAGATTTGTTTTTTAAACAAATCCTTCATATATGCAATACTTTATAAACTGACAGAAATTAATACTTGTTTGGCATTTAGTGCTTTAACTCGTAAGATATTTTCAAAACACTGCATTTACAATCGCTTTTGGTACAAAAATTAAAATTCATTCAATTATTAAATCCTCTGTAGTTAATTGATTGCGTGAAGAATTCTGATTCCGGGCAATTTGAACAATTAAGCTATACACATAAAAGGTTGGACATATAATAAAACGTTGTATTTTTAGGGAATTGCTTAAAATGGGTTCCTCACGACCATGGCCTGAAGCAATGGAAGTTTTGACTGGACAACGTAAAATGGACGCCAGACCAATCATAGAATATTTCAAACCTTTGATACAATGGTTGGAAAAGGAAAATGTGAAAGAAAGACGAGGATGGTCTGATGCCTGCCCACCTGAGAGGGTTAGCTTTGATAACAAAGGAAAGAAAACTTCTAGCTGTATTTCATCATCGGGTTCAAACATTGTAGTGAATTATTCATCCATTTTAGTGTTTATGATAACTATAAATTTGTTTTATCAATTTTTATAAAAGATTCATTAGATGACTATAATGTGTGATTGAATTGTATTGAATTGTATTGTAATAAATATATAATATATTTTAAGTTCATATTTAAACAGTGAATTTTAGAAAAACGTAGTGAACAAACAAAGCAGCATTACAGATAATAATGTTATTCCATGCTTAAAGGGAAACATAATATGATTCTTAGTTGACATTGTACCAAAGAAATTTAAAAAGGTCTCTTATGTTTGTCACCATGAACATATAATTATGATAAATAGAGGATATTTGTTTATTTCGGAGTAAGATCGATTTTTATTTCACGAGTATGCTAAGGATGTAATATTTTCACGAGTGGCGTAGCCACGAGTGAAAATATAATATCATTAGTTCACGAGTGAAGAAAAAAGATCTTACACTGAAATAAACAAATTTTCTGTTAAATATATGCTTCAAACTGGCTTTTTTAAATTTATGTCACCAGAACGGCGCATTCAAACAGTGAAAAATAACATTTTTTAAAAAATTGTTTCATAACAGTGGAATATCGATTTTTATTTGACCGATAAATCCCGGTATTCCACTGGAAAGCGTATAATAATTCAAAATATTTTATAAGATAAAGAAATAATAATTGTGATAAGTTGAGAAGACGGAGACTCTTTTCACGTGATTAAAATCTATTTGTAAATGATGGAAGAAAGTATCATACACTTTATGAATCATACCAGTTTAAATTTATACTGATAGTTTAGCTCAAAACAACTTTTAACAACAAAGATAAATCATTCTGGATTCCATTGTCTGGTTTGTCAGTACTGAACTAGTAGCATAAAGTTTCTTATTTAAGAAAACAATGTAGGTTTTGGGTGTGATTTGGACCAATAGGAGACTAACTATCCAGTGATTTCCTGTCCACTCAGTCGGGTCCGCTCCATATACAATGTAATGTTTTGATTGATAAACATATTTAAAACTTTTTGTGAAAAGTATTGTAGGACTGAATTGTCTCAAATGTAAGAATTTTAGAAGTTACATGTACTTAATATTTTACGTTGATAATTTTAAGTTGCAACGAGAATATAGAGCACCACATCTCATGTTTTATACATGCTATGGTAGCAACACACATTACTTTACAGGGGCGGATCCAGGATTTTTTTCTAGGGGGGTCCGAACTTTTCTAGGGGGTCCGAAACTTTTCTAGGGGGGTTCGAACTTTTCTAGGGGGATCCGAACCTCGAACCACAACCACATAACACAAATTTTGCAGAAAAAAATGCAACATATTGATAATAAAAGCTACATTACTATTAAATCTATGTTAAGCACCGAGAAAATTGCTTCATGCTACTTAAAAATGGCGAGCAATACACTAATGGACAGATACATTTTCCCAATTCTAAGAGGGGTCAGGACCCTTATGACTCCCCCGCTGGATCCGCCTATGCTTTCTGTTATTTCATATGTATTTAGAACTCTTACCAAACCCAGCCTGGATTATAACTTGTATATATTATGTCCTGTTTCATTTTATACTATCTATTCGGACACATTTTATTTCTAATAACCAGAAAATGCTTTTACTTCTTTCACATTTTCTTTAGTACATTATATATCAATGAATATTTCATTACCGTTTTATATATATTGGGACAAAATAGTTTTTTATAAATTAAACTAAGCATGTCGTTTATGTCTATTACAAGTACTTATATTTTCAATTGTTCACAAAATCACATCATTTATACGAGTTTCACCATCACCTGGAGCTAGCTGTTTGACAATCAGCGATAACTTATGGTATGCTACAATGCAGCGCTTGGCTGAATATGTAATTAACGCTCTTGACATTTCGGACAGTCGCACTTTCTTGTAATGCTTTTATTATTTACACAAATCAAAGAATTTTCATATGCAAGTATATGTTAAGGACAGAGCTGAGGATAAACAAATGTAGAATGATGATAAGGAATTTGATTTTCCAAATAGCATCGACCTTTTAAAATCGTTCAAAACTATTTCTAAAAGCATAGATTAGGTTGCGACCTCATTATACAACTGGTACTTAAGGTACTCATTCACAGATTTCAACTTAAACATCAACTTATTCTGAAACTATCAAAATTGAATAGCAACTTTTTAAGCAGAAAAGTAATGATTTGTTATTGACAATTTTAGTGTAAATTGTCATACACGTACAAATGATGGTGTTTCAAGTAGTAAATATCTACCCCGTATGTCACGGTATAGACACATTTTGTGCATTTTTGTGACTTTTATTGTATATTTCTTGCAATCTATTGGTCAGTTTGTCCTAAAATATTAAGACCTATATAAATATTTCAGACACTGAATGGTACATGTATTTTGAAAATATTGAAAAATCTTAACCAATCTGTGAACTAGTACCTTTAATGTACATGTAGAATTAGATTGTATGTAAGCCCTATTTAGTTGATTGCTATATTCTTTTGTCCAGAACACCTTAGTTAAATATATATTATGTTTTGTAGAACTTCAGTTATAGTATTTTGATGTATATAAACATTCAATTATACGTTTATATGTATTCATTAAATATGTTTTGTATGAATCTATTTCGCTTGTTATTTTTCGTTCATGGATTTTGTTATTTTTGGAAGGAATTTTTTTCAAAAAAATCCTTTCTATGTCAGCGCTCTGCGAAATTTGAAAAAGAACGAACAACACCTTCAACTCAATAGAAATCAATGAGTCAATGCGACCAAGAAATAGTGCAGCAGAAAAATATGTGTACTATCAAAAGTAGATAAGTTGAAAAAAAGTAATTTAAACAAATACTTAAAATTATGATATTTAATGTTTTTTTACACATTAATCAAACAACATTCTAACTGTGCACGGAGAGAAGTTTTTTTGTATTATTGCGCATTAGTATCTACCACACGCTTGTATATAAATACAATTTTATCGTATGGTTATCACAGCAGGAGTTTACTTTGAGAGCGTAAAGCGCTGGACATTTATCGAAGTTAAGCAACGAAATGTAAGGTTAATCTTTGGATGGGTGACCGTAGAGGTTTAATGACAGCGCGAAGCGTATTTCATAAATGCTTTTTTTATTAGACCACAACAAATTAATCGTTATGTTCGTCTGATTTCTCGCACCTTAAAATCCGAAAATAAAAAAAATGCATCCGCACCTTGAAATTAACGCATCATAAATTGCGGAAAAGTCTTGACACTCAAGTAGAAATGAACTGAAAAGTAGTAATTTGAGTTCTAAATAGCAATATAAATCAGCATAATTTCACTGTTACGGTAAAGCAGTAATGTATTCTTGCTAACATACGGCATTAGAAATTACAATGACACAATCCTTTGTTCAGAAATATGATATCTGCACTCTGTCTTAGACCGTAAAATGAACATTTACTCTCTCTACACACCTTATCTTGATGTGTGACGTCATATGTGTCTTTGTAGTGTACAAATATGAAGATTGATCCATAGAGAGCAGGTAGGACAGAGAGAAAATTTCACATTCTTACAATTTTGATGTCTCAAAATAACATATCAGTCTTGATTTAATTATTGTGGTATTATTAGATATTAGCATAATTTACCAAAATATAATTACATTGTATACACAAAAAGTGAACCGGGCTGGTCCATTATAAGATTAGTGTGGTTCTGTTAATTGGTAATCTGTGCTTCCTAGTTATCTCGTATTAATAAAAGTAATACCAAAGATAAATGAAGTTATCTTTTACGTATGAACTCATGAAGGTGTAAACCTCTTTTACCCTACTTCTAACTAGTTTTAAATTCAATTGAATTTTCATCTGGAGTAATTGTTAACTTGCTTTATATAGCATAAAACTACTTATTACGTGATTACACTATAGTCTATAAATATACGGTTATATGTTATATTAGAAAGTCCATACATTTTATGCTCTTTTTAACTTATGGTAAATAAATGTCTTAGAAACCGCACAAATTTATTCTTCGCTTTTGCTCGCTTTTCAAAATTCAAAATATGGAAAAAGAATTTATTTGCTCTTTAGCTCCATTCTTTGGAACAAAATACATAGAACATGTGATCAATTTGTTGTGGCCTTAACTCCATGGCAACACATTGTTTAGGTTACATCGTGGCCATCAATCCACCTATCACTGTTCCTGAAAAGACTCAATCTCTGGATTACTACTAGATGCAATTCAGTGACTGAACACTGCCGTATTAAAATGATTTAGAATGAGTGGTAGGAGGGAGAATGACCGTAGAAATTATTTCATGGCATAGCTCCACGAAAGTATGCCCTGCCTGTGAATCAAAACATACAATTTCTCGATCAGTAGAATAATGTGCATGTAAAATGAAATATGAAACACATTTGATTATGAATGATAGAGATGATGATGGATATCGAAATAGTAACTTTGAACTCCTAAAATCGTTCAAAAATTCCTTCCAACAGTACTTTCAGTAATTGATTTTAACTGTAAATGACACATACATAAAGCCTGCTGATCTAAATACTTGGTATATGTTAAATAATCCTTGTAACTAAACTGTATTAGTACTGATTTCTACTTTTGACGATCGTGAGTACAAAAGCATATTAGTAAATATTTAAATCAAACAGGTTTATGTATTTATCATTGACAGTGGAATACAATTTAATAATATCGCACCCTTCGCCTTGTTGCAATGGTCAGCAAGCTCGATTTTAAAGGACAAGGGTGCGACATAGAAAACTTGGAAAAGGTACTTGTAAAAGATAATTGTCCAACAAACTGGTTAGGTGAACACGCCGTCACTTACATACAGTAGTTAAGATCCCCGTTGAAACAAAGTGGCGATTATATGACAAATAAAAATATATGATAATCTTTTTGATATGCATACACGAGCAGACTCTTTTTGTTGAAAATAAAGGGAGGTAATTCTATCTGACATGTTTATTTTTTCACTAGGAATTACCTCCCTTATACCATGTTTTAACTGGTCTATGTCATAGCTTACCCCATGAAAGCAGTTGAAGATCATACTGCTGTTTAATGAATATTGTTGGTAAGATTGTGACGTAGCAGTGTTACTAAAAGTGAAAGACCTATAGCAGCAAGGAACACATGAAAGGACGCGGGTGTCAGAAGGTATTGAGTTCGAACCTCGAAAAGAGCCTGCTTGGCTTCGATTCAGTGACTGAGTTTTTTCACTGAGCAAGAAATGAACCTATAATTACTTACTTGTAACGAAATCAATGTTTAAATGGTAAAGGAGTGTCATCTTTATTCAGGAAATTGCACTTTAGGGTGAACTAGCGGTGTAAGTTGTTCTTATTATGAGAGTTGACCGTTCAAAGTTTCACTGTATGCTAAAATTAAACTAAAAAAGCTAGGTTACCTCAGCAATAAAACCAAAAAATAAACAATATGTGCACAAGGACAATATAAATAAGTTTCAAATAAAATAAAGTAAGAGGAAGAGGAATGTTAAGCAAAGTTATCATGTAAACGTATTGAGTAATATGAAACATTAGAGTTGTCTCCCTTAGACCATACTTACAAAATTAATTTTTTTTCCGGCGATACCTAAACAAAACTTTCATTATAATTACAGAAAAAATGCATGTACCTGTATACAAAAGCATGTTGTGTAATCTCTTTTACTGATAAAGAGTCTCTGATTTGAGCCTTAGGCCCACATTCACTAAAAACAATCTCAAGCTCAGACTCAAACTCAGACTTAAACTCAGACCTTGACTTCCTTGAGCAATTTTTCAAATCGGTATTCACGCACGGTTTTAGACTCAAAGGGCGGAATAGTAAATAGGGTCTTGATTAGCATACTACAAAATATCGTACGATAATTTTGCAAAACAATATGGAAGTATTAACTAAAATTGTGTTTATTATTGTCAGAAGACTGGTTAACTTCTTCCAAAAAGTTTTCTTTTTTGAGTTTTAGAGTGATTTAGAAAAGTGGATATTTTAGTTGAAATCTATGATCAGCCGGCTGTAATAGGCTTTGTCATATCCTTGTAAAAACTGTACATCCTGTAGGAGGCATACAAGAATGCCATTATTTTGAGAACATATAATGAATTCTGACTAGCAGCATTGTTGATATGTGTCTTTAATTAAGAGATATATATACAGATACTTAATTTCTAACTAGCTGTTTTATCAATGACGTGGATTTTTCAAAAATATATGATGAATTATACTCGTATACGGTGTACTTCAAAACTTCTCGGACAGAATCCTGTTGTTGTTGTTTTCGGATAATTCGATTCAAATGTACCGAAAAAACATCAAATGTGCCATCTGAATAAATTTCAAAATTAGCATTAACTATGTATTCAACACATGGTTTAAACTAGTTTTCACGAATAAGTAATAAATTAAAATTATTTGCAGCATTCCTTATCATTCGGACGACACTGTATTTATAAACAAGTATAATTATATCTAAGGCCATGCCAAATTGGAATTTTGTTAAGCGTCAACTCAATATTGACAAACTTAGGTACCTATTCACAAAAACACACAAACTGACAACGGAACCACATGATCATTCTAGCTAGTATTCACACAAATAAGTACTTGGTAGTACATGAATGTTTATGAAAGTAATGTGAGATTTAAGTAATTCTATAAAAAAAGTATTAACAACAAAAACATGTACATTTTCATTAATCAAATACTCAGAAACAAGGAACTATCAGTATTTCCTTAGGAAAATCAGTTATGGAATACCGGAACAACATAATTATTTAAGAAAATTTCACCAACACTTTTGGGGGGGATTAAGGTCTCTAAAACCTACGCGCACGCGGACGCTTAACAAAATTCGGGTATGGAATGGCCTAAGAGAAACTGCCGGGAAGAAAAGGGAGATAATTGAAATTTAATGTGTCTTATTGTCAAGAGTTATTGTCAAGGGTTTAGTTAAAAGTTTTAAATTATTTACATATGTGATACTGGGTTATATTACATACTTTGTTACTAAAGTTCCTGGGAATATGTAAGATTATACATCTGTTTTAATGTAACGGTTTATTATTATTTAATTTCAAGTTAAGATAAGGTTCTTGATTCAAGATTGTAAGACATTTTTACGGCCTAAGTGCTAATCTTAAGTCAGATCGCAGAGTTTTGAAGCATCCGGGTTTTTATCGAAACACATGCAATAATGTTTACCAGCAAAACACATAAACTCATTAAATGTATTTATATAAGTGTTGGTTATATAAGTGTTGGGGCGATATTCTCGATGCATCGATGTATCGTGATATTAGTATGGCGATATTGTATCGTGATAGTACCACAAACTATCGATACCAGACGGTAGAAACTTGTTATCATGCTCAAATGAAGACTGAATACACTTTTTGTGTTACATGTAAACATCACGTTTTAATAATGGTACTGTTATATCTCTAGAAAGGTGTTCTTGTTAAGGGAACATTCATCCTCAGTTTGGACATAGTTGAACAGTTAATATTATTGTGATACGTATCGTGATACAATGCTACTATCGTGATACATATCGTGATACAATGCTACTATCGTGATACGTATCGTGATACAATGCTACTATCGTGATACGTATCGTGATACAATGCTACTATCGTGATACATATCGTGATACAATGCTACTATCGTGATACATATCGTGATACAATGCTACTATCGTGATACGTATCGTGATACAATGCTACTATCGTGATACGTATCGTGATACAATGCTACTATCGTGATACATATCGTGATACAATACTACTATCGTGATACATATCGTGATACAATGCTACCATCGTGATACGTATCGTGATACGTATCGTGATACGTATCGTGATCGATGCTACTATGGTGATACGTATCGTGATAAAATGCTTCTATCGTGATACGTATCGTAATACAAATTAGCTGGCGATACCCAGCTCTAGTTTATATACATGTACCAACTTATCTTGGTGAAAGTTGTTTAAATTGATTTGTATTGTAATGACATTTTAAGTTTCATGTTTACACGCATTTATTGACTTCACGGCTTTTATCCCAGACCCCAGTTTCACGAAAAAAAATTGTACTCAACTCAATCTTATGTTTTGATCATTAATTTCACTCATATAATCAATCTTACAACAAGTGTAGTATCATTAGAAATCACAATAGTGATTCAAAAGCCATATGATATAAAATAAAACTGATTTACATGTTTGGATAGTTTTAATTTAATGTTATTGAATTGAGTTTGTTAATGAACTGTCGAGTTTAGTCTCAAGTGAAAACTGAGTTTGTGGTTTTAAGTTTATAATAAAACCCATGATATTTTATGTTGAAACATTTTTAATATTTTCATTATTTTCATCCTCTAATAACAACCATTTTAACAACATTTACATGCTATTTAGAGGCCAAAAACACTTGAGTCTGTAATTGAGTTCGTACTTCAGTTTGTTTGTGAAACTGGGACCTGGTCATCGAGCTACTAATATCTATATATCAGACTCCCTGGGGAGACTTCTTATTAGTGAAGCTGAAAAAATTGGCGCAACAGAATTATACCACCCTGACAGGCACCCATTAACACCTGGGTGGAGTAAAGCAGTCGCATGTAAATTTCTCCTCAAGGAAATTAGCAGTGCCCCTGGGGAAATTCGAACCCAGGACCGCTCGATGCCTGAGCGCGCGTCTTACCACTGGACTACTGCTCCATAATTTAATAAAACCAATACATAACTACTATAATATACTTTTATACTGATCGTAGCTTTTCGGCTATTTCCGTAACACGAAAAGTCATTGGATACGCATGATCGACAGCATGTTTCTATAAATATTGTACGTTAAAATATTGCGAGCTGCCTTTTGAATAGAAGTTCTATAATCGTTATTCATATCCATCTTACGACAAAATCCATCGTAAGTCAAAATAAGAAATTACTCATAAAATGTTCAATAGATTAGCAATATGTTGACAAGGAAAACTTGACTCAAAACAGTAGCATGAAATAAAGCCACGATTTTCAGATTCCAAGTCGAGCGTGCTCATCATTGCAAGAGTCAAAATATATTTTTGCAACAAAAATAGGTCCCAGGCCAAATCAACTTGTTTTTGTGATGTATGGAATATAAAACAACTTTTAAGTAGTGGAATGTACCTATCTGGATATAATTTACGCATAAAATACCCATTAGGACATGAAGAAAATGCTTTAAAATTCATTTAAATCAAGCAAAAGTGACTATTTTCAATGTCTCCCAAGTAAATATTTGGTGATTTTGGTCAAAAATACTTGTTGAAACCTTGTGCCAAAGTAATTAAGTTATTTTTTTCTTTTAGTTCATCCATATTTACACAGAAAAACACACTTATACACACAGAAAAATTAGTAATTAATGTATTTTTTCTATTCTGTTTGTTGTCCCCAAAAACTACTTCCATGCTGTAACAGAGCTTGATAAATAGTAAATACAACTATTCCTTCATTTACAAAATATTCGTTATTGTTTTCCTTTTTGAGAAGTATTCCTTTACAACAATATGGCTGCAACCGGAACACGCGTTCTTGATGCCAAATACCAAAAATTACATTCTCAAGGGCAAGAGGTGGTTGCGTACATTTTTAACTGATCCTTCATGTAACAATCAGAAACCTGTTTGAAATACAGACATATACTATTCTGAGCGATTAATAAAACTACATTCATCATAGGTAAGACCATTTTAAATAAGAGGGAAGATAACTGACATGCTGAGTCTAATAAAATGAGGAAATGCATGAAATACATCCTTTATGTAACATTCAGTGACGTAACAATAAAATTTGTAACACCAAGGAGTGATTTTGATACAGCAAGGAAATTTAAGTAGGAAATATTTTTTAACTTTCGTTTTAATGGATATAATCCATGTAAAGTTGAGTTAGCTATGTGTGCTGTTTTGTATACTCGTACTTTTAAAGAAAATTTGGTACCTTTTGTGTGTTATAGATTAATCAAAAAGAACTTGTTACATCAAGGAATAACTCTCATTTGTTTCTAGAAGTAATATTGAAATAGAATTATGTTTCGTTCTGAGGATGTAACGTGCGTCTGATTACAACAGATGTTTAAAAACATAGCTGATTATACAAAAAGACCAAAATAAAATGGTAATATTTCAATGGCATTTACATGCTAAAATTGAAACACGTTTGAGGAGTATTTAAAGACGTTTTGTAAATTGCATATGCAAACAAATTTTGGTCCACTTGCAGGCGTTGGATCCCAACCGATTTTGGTTGATTTCTGCAGTCTAGATACCCACAGACTTTGGTTTATTTGAAAATGTTTGCTGTCAATGGAATTTGGACGATTTGCAGAGCTTGGATGTCAACCGCTTTTTTATTGATTTTGAGTCTTTATGCCAACCAAATTAGGTCGACTCGTAGAGTCTATTTGCCAACTGATTTTGGACGATTTCTGGATGCCAACCGATTTTTGTCAAAATGTGGAGTCTTGATGCCAATCAATTTTTGACGCTTTGAAGAGCAAATTTTCCTATTAATTTTGGACCAATTGCAGATCCTGGATCCGATTTTAGTTCATTTGTGAAGTCTAGATGCCAACCGATCTTAGTTCATTTGTGGAGTCCGATTTTGCACGATTTGTAATCTCAAAATGTACTCTAGTTTTGTCGATATAAACAGTCTTGCACCCAACCGTTTTCCGTCTACTTGTTAAGTCTTGATGCCATCCGATTTAAGTTGATGTTTAGTGTTGATATCAACCTATTTGGTCCATCTGTACTGGCTAGATTTCGGTCTATACATAGAGTTTGGAAGCCAGCCGAAATTGTCTATTTGTTGAGTTAAGATGCAAACCGAATTTGTCTATTCGTTGAGTCTAGATGCAGACCAAAGTTGCCTTTTTGGGAGTCTAGATGCCAACCTCAATTGTCTAGCTTTTTAGTCTAGATGCCAACCAAATTTTATCTTTTTGTAGAGAGTAGATGCCAACCTATTTTGGCCTATATGTACAGGATAGACACCAACCGATTTCGGTCTAAAGGTAGAGTCTAGAAGCCAGCCAAGATTGTCTATTTGTTATTCTAGATGCAAACCGAATTTGTCAATTAGTTGAGTCTAGATGCAGAACAAAGTTGCATTTTGGTGAGTCTAGATGCCAACTTCATTTGTCTATCTTTTCAGTCTAGATGCCAACCGAATTTTATCTTTTTTGTAGAGTGTAGATGCCAACCTATTTTGGTCTGTATGTACAGGATTGACACCAACCGATTTTGGTCTACACGTAGAGTCTAGAAGCAAACTGAGATTGTCTATTTGTTGAGTCTAGATGCAAACCGAATTTGTCTATTAGTTGAGTATAGATGCCAACCGAATTTCGTCCGTTTGAAGAGTCGGATACCAAACAAATTTGTCTATTTGTTGAGTCTAAATGACAACCTAATTTGTCTATTTGTTGAGTCTAGATGACAACTGATTTTTGACGATTGGTTGAAGCTAGATGCCAACCAATTTTGTCTATTTGTAAAAACAAGATGCCAACTGATTTTTGAAAATTTGAAGAGTCTGGATACCAACTGATTTTGTCTATTTATTGAGTCAAGATACTAAATGTTGTTTGTCAATTTAAATTGTCTAGATGCCAACCGATTTTTTTAATTGTAGAGTTCAGATGCCAACCAAATTTTGCCTATTTGTAAAAACAAGATGCCAACTGATTTTTGAAAATTTGAAGAGTCTGGATACCAACTGATTTTGTCTATTTATTGAGTCAAGATACTAAATGTTGTTTGTCAATTTAAATTGTCTAGATGCCAACCGATTTTTTTAATTGTAGAGTTCAGATGCCAACCAAATTTTGCCTATTTGTAAAAACAAGATGCCAGCTGATTTTTTGAAAATTTGAAGAGTCTGGATACCAACTGATTTTGTCTATTTATTGAGTCAAGATACTAAATGTTGTTTGTCAATTTAAATTGTCTAGATGCCAACCGATTTTTTTAATAGTAGAGTGTAGATGCCAACCGTTTTGTTCTACTTTTATGGGCTGGATGCCAACAGATTTTCATTCATTTGTAGAGTAAAGATGCCAACAGATTTTTGTGTAAATATAGAGTCCAGATACCAACTAACTTTGTCTATATGTAAAGTATAGATGCCAACCTATACTTGTCT
Source organism: Mactra quadrangularis (assembly GCA_025267735.1). NCBI lineage: Eukaryota > Metazoa > Mollusca > Bivalvia > Venerida > Mactridae > Mactra > Mactra quadrangularis. Next base: position 52,138,730 of record CM046299.1, on the reverse strand, counting down.
ATCTGAATAGTCTAGATGCCAACCGATATTAGTTGATTGGTAGAATCTGTATTTTAACAGATTTTTGTCGTTGTGGAGAACTTTAATGACAACCCATTTTGTCAATTAGTAGCTTCTAGAAGCCAACCGTTTTTGTCTATTTGTATAGTCTAGAAGCTTACCTATTTTGTTTATTTATTGAGTGAATATGCCAACCGATCTTTCTACTTGTAGTATTTACTTGGTTGCCAACCGATTTTTGTCTATTTGTAGTCTGGCATAGAAACTCGAATGTTTCTAAAAAATGTGGTTAGATGTGAGTAATGTCATTTTACCAACTTGCCTTGAAAACAGTTCCCAGAAAAAGAATAAGTTTCTGCTTGATAATAGCTCATGGGTGATTTATTCTTCTCATTTACAAAGATTTAACATGAGCGTCTATTGGCATCGACACTCTATGTAAAAGACGAAACATAAAAAGATCAGAACTGAAAAGGCTGAACAAAATGTAAGCCATTTTGCTTTTGTTGTTATTGAGTGCTAGTTTATGGTGTTGGTCACCATGTGTCGTTCAGTGGTAAAACAATCTAACAAAATAGTTTAAGTCGAAATATTACTCTTTGATATTAGATTGTACAACACCGCGTTACTTAAGTTGTTTTTAGTCTGCAATATTAAGTTTTATTATCAACTTTTCCTTACTGTAACATACATTATTCTTTCATGTAACAAATAAGTATTCTAAGCTTTGACCTAACTCGAATTACTTTTATCTGAAGTATAAAACATTCATTATTTAAACGCTTTTATGTTTATCATACTGATAGTACAATAATGTGTTACCTAAGTTGTTTTCAGTCTGCAAAATCAAATTTTATATTCAACTTTCCTAACTGTAACAGACCATATTCTTTCATGTAACAAATAAGTATATCAAATTTCTACCTTACTCGAAGAACTTTAATCTGAAGTATAAAACATTCACAAGGCAACTCTTTAAAAGTTGATCTATCATTTCGTTATTATGTTCATATTCTTTCTTCATTATTTATTAAAATATTTACGAATTTCAGTTATTTACTCCTTCCTGTAACAAAAGATGTTCTCTGATGTAACGTATCATTCAGTAGCGTAACGAGTCATATTGGAACGTTTTATTTTCTTCACAGTTCTGACAGCACTTGTGATGTCTGGTGTATTTAAAGGGATAAACCGATTTTATAAAATCAACTACAGAGATAACCATTCTGGCGCTTTTTATTTTTACAGTAAAACAAATAGCATTCGTAAAATGCCGTTTCTACCCCTTCTGTGCGTACACGCATGTCGAACGAGGAACAGTCATCGCATTACAAAAAACAATAAACCTAACATTAAAACATATTTTAATTGAAGTTTTCCAACAAAAATAAAGTGAATAGGTCTGATCATAAGCCAGAAACACAATGATAAAAATTCGTTACATGAAGGAAATGACGAAACCATGGTCAGGAATTTTAATATTTTTTGCCCTAAACAGGTCGAAATATTGGTCATTTTTACATGGGTTCTTAAGAGTATGCTTTAATCGAACAAAAAACATAAACCAAGTCACTCTCAAACATACTTTATTTTTTTGGATTTGATATGCCAGTTTTGTTGCAAAAAAATATTTTGACTCGCAACAAGTTTTAGGCGGTTGAAACTTGTTTTGGCTTTAGCCCTCAAACGATTACATAACTAACTTCGAAAGTTTAATAATTGCAGTTAAATGGGATATTTCAGAGTATTAAAAAGCATTATGATGATATTTGAAGCTTCCTCATTAACTGAGTTAGCAAAAACCACCTACGTTTTTTTGTTTCAAAGATCGTCTGTGGTTTGTATAGGTTTGAAGGCAAACCAACAAATTAATGATTATATCTTGCAGAAAATGCTGCACTTTATAAAACCACAACCACATTGCACTTGAAACAAGATTAAAATGCACTAAATTTTAAGACCTGGCTTAAAAATCATTTATTTTGTACTTAGCATTTATCATTAATTACAATGTACTTTAATGATAAAAGGTCTAATTGCAGACATATGTTTGGAAAGACCAATGCACTTCTATATGTACTGGAATAACTCGTTCAAGAAGTACCTAAAGCTATACCACATCATAATACACCCACACTGGCATACGGAACTTTTAGACGACACGCAACTGTTGATTTTGCATTTTAGCGAAATTAAAACCATTCTTAAACCACATCGGATAAAAAGTGCGAACTTGTGCAGAAGTGGTTTGGTCACTGTACTTTAAAATTCAGGCTCACATTCATAACTGTTTGATCAACTTTTTCCTAGCACTATTGTATGAGTCTTAAATTTAAGGTTCCGTATGTCAGTGTTTCACATCAGACACTTATTATGACTCAGATACATGTATGTCCCATGGCATTACTAATGTGGGTAAATTATGACGACATAAAATACAATTATTATTTTAAAATTGTAATTACCTAAATCCTGTTTAATTTATACTAATTTATTTAAAGCCACAGTCCCATAAACATAAAAATAGCCGTGAGGGCAACGAACGGGTGCCGTGCGATCAAGTTCCGCAAGACCACGTATACGAACTCTTGCGTACCATTACGAAGTGTTACGTTTTTACCAGGGTCCGTGAGATTAGCCGTGGATACACGTATCAGTTTCAAAGTCAAATCGTGAACAAAATCGTGGCCGAGTATGGATTAAACTTGCATATCTTCCAGTTAAGGCTCCGTACGGGTGTGTTGTTTTGTACCATGTGCGTACCGTCACCTTAATACGAAAGTCTTCCCATGGCATACAACTGTCTGCACGTACGGGTCCGCAACAAGCCACGATTTTATGGGACTGGGGCATTAAATAGGTAGTGAAACAGATTTGTACAACTTATATTATTTACATTCGTGTCAGATTCTTGGTCCCAAAGGACTGAGTTATTGTTTTAAAGTTTCTCTCTAAACGAACCAACTAGGTAAGCTATGAATGTTGTTTGAACCAACACGAAGCTGATTATCCAATGATCAACATCGCAACCACTCGACCACATGGTTAGCACGCTCGACATCGGACGTTGAGACTGCAAGCGGGTAGGCAAGCACTGACGAAAGACCCGTCCGTGAAAGCTAGTGAGCGGACCAGCCCATCGTTAATAAAAGTGAATAAATGCAAGTATTCTATGTATGTATAAACTTCATTGTTTGGTGTTTTATATGAAGTTGAGTTTATACTTATGTAATTTGTTGCTCTTAGTCCAAGACAAGGTCAAAGAATATTACAGCAATATGTGCGTTATATAACACAATAATGTAGGCCTACAATGGTGAATATAAAATATTTATTATGTAATTTATTGTTGTATTTAAGTTCTGGCAAACTAATAATAGTGTCTTAAATGACGTCACAAAATGAATATTTTCATCATAATTGTTATCACCTGGTCGGCTTTTAAGGGTCATTAACTCTTGCTCTGTGTGAACATAAATAAGCAGCATGTTTTCTATGACTGTTTGATGTAGGATATTTTTGTTTATTTATTACGTAGCATAAAATAAAATGTTGAGACTCGTGAAGAATGCAATGTGTGCAAACTTAATACTTCAAACATTGTAATGACTTCAATAGGATGTTTAATTCCCGCAGTTGTTGCTTTATAATGCTTTTTTCTAAGAATTCACTCGATGTTCCTAATGCCTTTACAGTAGATCCCACATCGCTGAGGCGATACTTTGTGCAACATAAAAAAACAACACATTTGTTGTAAGTTAATTTAAACGTGCCTGCTTACTCGACGGAAATTTTATCTTTTTTCTGAAAATATAAAGAAATAAAGAAACAGGCTATCAAAAGATAGTGTTGCATTCTGGTTCATTCCCACGCGTTATTTATAAAATCTTCCAGACATGTGCTGTAAGAGAGCATGTTTTCAATGCAGACATTATTTATGAGTATAATGCGTGTTTTGTTTTTTTCGTAGAATGGCGTATTTCTCTGCTATAAGTCATAACAGGAGGGGGTAAATACTGCTGACAGGTTTCAAAAAAATGTTTCACTCAATTTTCATTGCATTCTGTATTTGAAGATATATTTGTATTTTTAATGTGTAACACATTCAAAACATGAAAACATAACATAACTTTATTAACTATAATTGTGAGTGTTACAATATAAGAGTATATTCAACGTTCCATTTTTGTCGTAAGTCTGTGCAACAATTAGTTTAACCAACATCACAAATGGTCGTACGACTGATTTACGTCGTAAGTAAGCCGGTAATTTCTTTCTGCATGGATTAGTAGAATAACATACCAACGGTTCTTACAAAGTTTGCCAGGTTATATAGTCACATGATCCACAGTTACACTAGTAATGTAAATAAAAACTTGCTTCTCGCCTATCTCGATGTCAAGACTAATTAAGTCAAGTAGCGTAAAAAATAACTCAGTAATTAGCTCTCAAAGAAAATGTTCACTTTGACTTGTAAGTTTTTAAACGATAACCCTAAATCATGAGAACTGTGACCCGTTTAGAGAGCATGTCCATCCAATTTGTTCACAACTTTCTTAAATCAGTTTAATTATACTTAAAAACATTAGATATAAAAAGTGAATGTAGCATAGTTTCAGTCTTACGTTAATTATATCGTAAAATTTAATTGTGTAAAAAGGCTCATTGGATTAACAAGTATAATTTTAACGGGGCTGTTAGTTAATTTCACAACATTTTGTTAGAAAAAATACTATAAACTATAAGTAACACGAGCCATCTTTTCATGTATGATGTTCTAAAGACAGGAGTGAAATAAATCATGAATAAAATACAAGAGGCACCAGTGGCAAAAGTTGTTTTTATTGCTGACGATAAATTTGATAGTGATAGTTGAGTATAAGATCAAACAAAAACATTAAACCTGATATTTTATTATACCGTAAATAAAACAACATGAATAATGATACAAGAAAAAAAATGGGTGTAAGGTTTTTGTACATGAGTCCATAATATCGAACTAAAGTATGCTACTTAGTATCACAGGTCATGTAAACCTACAATCCCATAAACATAAAAATAGCCGTGATGGCACCGTACCAGAACTGTAACAAAATGTGCTTTTATAGCGAAACTTTACTGTGCTATAAAAACGCTGTCTTTAAAAAACTGAATCCTTATTTCTAAGTTCTGTTCAAGAGGTTACTATTTACTTGATCTATGAGACCTGGATGAGAACTGAACAATGCTAGAAGTGTTTTAACAAATGAGCTAATCTTACATTGTTAAAACTGCTCACTCTAATTTTTCATTGTAACATATTATAACTAGTAATTTCATCTAATCGTGTATATATGTTTATAACTCTAGACATATGTAGCAAGGTTTTTTACTCTCAGCCAGACAAATAAGATTAATTATATGTTTAAAATTTTAGGAACCTTAGAGTACGCTACATTTTCTTTGTCTTTGAAATATCTCAACATTTAGTTGAGTTAGGAAAAAGTAAACCGCTGAATCGGTGAAATATGATATACCTAAACATTTCTCCCTACAGCTGCCCTTTCTTATCGTTTTATCTCACAGACGCCGAGATTTCGTTTTATACACGCCATGTTGCGTTAAAATTTGCTGAACTTTGAATATTTTTGTAAGTCGATGACCTCTTTTTAATTCCATAATTTCTGCGAGCAAATTTCGATAAATAAGCATCCCGTTTGTAACGCGCGTTTTGATTGGTTGTTTAAAAGTGGGCGGTGCTCTAACGTTTTCTCTGTTAGCGCTACCTTTCATTCTTGCCAACATTTGGAACAAAGGCTGAAAAGCCGAGTTCTAATACATTACTGTAAGGGGATCCAGTGTTCCAAAGGAAAAAGAGGAACACGGCGTCTCCGTAGTGGAAAGCCGGTCAACTGGCTTCCAAAGGACGCTGGAATTAATCGTGTAATCAGCTCCTTCATGTATAATAAGGGAGCTTAGACATGGCGTTTGATTCAGTGCGATGGGTAGCACTGTTTTCGGTGTTGCTCATAGCCATATCGGCCCAGGAAGATAATAAAGGTACGTTCATTTCATTTTTTATATAATTTTTAATCTTATTCTTCAAAATTTTGTTTTGGATGGCTGCATTTTGTACAAATGACTATATATGTTTCATTGACATGTTCAAATCCCGCTTAAGTCAATAATTTATCTATTCTATTTCGTTTAATACGCAATAACTACCCAACTGATGACACGTAGACCCACGTAGACCTTGCATCCAATCTTAAGCCAAACAAAACTTACTTCCGTTTCGTTTTAAAAAGTCAAAAAGTGTTAATAAGTAGGGTTACGGTTAGTAATGAGCGAATGGTTTCAATCAAATAGTTCTTCTTCTCCAATAGGTAACAACTAACTCAACGCATAATTTAACTCACGTCCGTTGTAGAAAATGTGCACTATTTCTCTTAAAGTTAACTTTCTATCCAGTTATCTATGTATTCATCCGCCGCAACTTGGTTTACCGTCTTTAACGCTAGAGAAAGTCCTAACATAATAAATTATGCTACGTGGCATCTTTCTGGCAAAGAACCTGCTTCTATATTTAATACCATCAAGACTGCCTGGTCAACCGTAAAAATTAACAAGTGGCTCTTGTTTAGTAGCGTCGATAAGTAATGACTAGCATTCAATTAATTTCCGTTTGAAATAACAAAAAGTCCTATTATTCCCGTTGCTTATATGTGATGCCTAAAACATTTACAAAGTGAGCGTTATTTTAGTTTTTAATTTGAATGTACGTGATTGAGTTTCAGGTTAACATTTATTAAATCATACATCATTTTTCTGTTTGTAGTACCTTAAAATATCATAACCCGCTATTTTGTTGTTGTTTTTTATTGCTTAATTTTAATACATGTTTAATACATATCGCACTAGTACTTTTTGTACCGATATTGTGATTGCAATCCGTAGTCTCATTCAGGACTTTACACAATCCTTAGTATTGTTATTGACCAAGTAAGCCAATGGAATATCAGATCGCTTTTGTAAGCACTGTGTTTATAAACACAGCCAGTTTCATTAGACCAGTACGTGGGATGAGATATTAAAACAATTTGCACCGTAAGTGCAGCATATTTTTTATTGATAAATACTCATATACTATTTACAATTTTCATTTGTGCTATTCAAAATGATGGTTGAATGTCAAAAGTGTATTGTTTAAATCAGTAACAATATCAGCTTACTCCCCTATTGAGTGGGCAAGTTCATTGTCAAGTACATTAACACGCATGACCTATAATACGACGTATGCTTTTTTAACTCTAGTTACGTCTTCATTGACCCATATGAGACTATCAATCATTGTTGTATTTTAAGTACTGACTTATGAACCTGTATGTATGTCCAGGAACCGTTGCTAAGGTCGAATTACTGCTAAGATACGACAATTTTTTGTCGGAAGTGCGGTGTACTTAAAAACATTAATACACCAAACCAAATGTTTGTACACATTATTAAACTGTAATGAATTAAACCAACTCACTTATAGGTTTGGCTTTGATATTTTTAAGATATTAGTTTAGAAATTAAACCAATTACAAAGTAAAAATTGTTGCAGTTTTTAATTTAGATCTACATACTTGTAAACGCCCAATATGCATTGTGAGTCAAGCTGAAACTTATGGACAATAGTCCGATTTTATATGGTGAGTCGTGAAGTTGGAGGAGTTCAATCATAACATTGAAAATAGGTATGACCAGTAAGTACTACATGTACATAGAAATAAGATCAAACTATTTTATCTCAAGTATACCAATAAACACCTTCTGAAATAGCGCGGTCCGGGAACGATACGGTCAAATTATGTTCCAAGCAATAATCGCTGCTTAAACAAGTCAAGTTGTGTTACCTTTTCGTAGAAATTGCCAAATTCTTAAAGTACACAAAGTGTAGTCACGGCTCACAGGATAAAATTTGACTATAAATTGTGGATAATTACAGAACATGGCTGCAAAGCTTTACGTGTCAAAAAAAGCATTACATAACTTCCAACGTTTTTACATGACATAAGTTTGACATAGTACTTGAATATAATTTTACTAAAAAATATATTTGGATAAATCTGTTTTTTACCATTTTGAAGATTTACATTTGAATAAAGGTCTAATGCGCGCGTCTGTAAACTGTACTTAAAAGTATCTGAACCTGACTCGTGAAAACAAATTAACGATATGAATCAAATGACAGATTTTGTGTGGTTCCCAGTCGTACTTTGGCAGGTAAAAGTACGTCAGGCAAACCATGATCATGGCCGCGCTCTATGTAATGAATAAGATATTGGATAATTATGTTGTCAAATGAGCATTTCTCACTACACAGGCTTAAATCAAAGCATCATTGTACAAGAATTGCAGTGGGTACCTTTTTTAGTTGTTCGGTCACATAAATTTATGCAATATAAAGTATCCAAAATGCTTACGAGGCTAATCCACGTCCGAATTGTGTTTACTTGAGACATATTTTTGTTAATCGTCGGCTAAATATACGTGAAATCTGAAAAATCGAAATCGAATGTCCTGTATAGTACCGAACTCCTACTAAATTAACTATCGTCAGCAAATGATCATGCAAAATTAAGAAAACATTATGCCTGTATAATAACTGAGGAGGCCGCCATCCATGATTCCCGTTTGCCTGATCCGATAACGATAGTGGTAAGGGGCAGGTAATCCAGACTAATGACAGATTGACAGTTCGAATCCCATTAGGGGAGAATACCCTTTCATTAAATTTGAAATAGAGGTATATGGAGAGGTTCTTGGTCATGTGGAAAGATAGGTGAGTACTAGTTATCGCCAAGGATCGTGTAAAGTTAGGTTAGGTGCACGAAGCCTTTCTGTCACCTAAACTGTGTTGATACGGTGTTAAACTTAGTTTAAAAAAGTCTATAACTAAAATAAATGTTCATGTATATGTTGACGTGGCGTTTTAAAGACACAAAAGACTATTATTCAGAATTGAAATATTAGGGTTTTCCCTCCGATAGAAACAAACTTTCACCGTCACAACAAACATATGAATACGAAGAACAATAGGATTTGATCCGTATTTCGTGCTTTTCGGCAATGTTATTTAGTTTTTATGCTGAGTTTAACGCCGTGTCAGCACGTTTTGGTTATTTTACGGCGTGCAGCCGCCGAAACTAGCTTCCCTAGACCCTTATCAATTACCAGTGTTCACATACCCTTCCATGAGACCGGAAACTTCTCCATATACCTGATGAAAATTAACATAATTGTCAGACTTTCATGTGAGGGTATAACCTCCCCAGGTGGGATTCGAACCCGCACCCCCCTTGGGACACTAGATTCGAAATCCCAGTGCGCTCCCAAGTGCGCTACCGACTCGGGTTAGCAATATTGTGTAACAAAAATTGTGCACGGATGGAAAAACCCACAACTTTGAGTTCAAAATTTAGTTTATTACTTTTGGCGTATGTGACAATGTCTCATTGTTACCAATACATACATGTATATTGTTATTTCAGCAGGATGTGAAATCGATGGTTATATGTATGCCAATGGTGATTCTTGGTTTCCTTTTCCGAAAGATCCATGTTACATATGTGAATGTGTCGAAGGTGAAATTGCATGTGAAAATGCAACCGACTGTGAAGGTAATTTAATTACAGTAAACATTGATGTTCTGTTCAGTTCTGTTCTGTTCTGTTCTGTTCTGTTCTATTTTATTCTGTTCTGTTCTGTTCTATTTTATTCTAGTCTGTTCTGTTCTGTTCTGTTCTGTTCTGTTCTGTTCTGTTCTGTTCTGTTCTGTTCTGCATTGTTCTGGTAGTATCATTGCTTCCATTTATATAATTAATTGGTAACTTGTATTTTAATTTATTTATTTATTTCTGTGTTAGTTTGGTAATTAGTTGATATGTAATTGGAACGATTTATTGGTTAATCAATTAATTTATTGATTATTTCATTGGTAAAATGAACTAGTTTATTGATTTTTTGGTTAAATGATTGATTTATTTATAAAATGAATTACTTTTGTTCGTATTGGTTTTTTATGTACTGTTATTTAAAAGACGTGTATTCATAATTGCATTAATTCAAATATTTATTGATTAATTCTTGATTGAGTTAATCATTTTCATCAAAACGTCTTGCAAACTTGTTAATATTTTCAGCGGAGCACCCATTTTGAAATGAGTCAAAAGCTAATTTATAGAATTCAGTTTTTCTTTTGTTTCTTATTTACAGAATTTAAGAACGAAAACCTGAATGAAGAATCTTATGAACCACAATATAATACCATACCACAGACAATATACCCGGTAATATAACACGTGATTTTTTATATCCCATGTGATTTATTCGATATGATATCCCACGTGATTTTTTCGATTTTATATCCCACGTGATTTTTTTGATCTTATATCCCACGCGATTTATTCAATTTTATATCCATCGTGATTTATTCGATTTTATATACCACGTGATGTATTTGACTTTTATTCCACGTGATTTATTTGATTTTATATCCTACGTGATTCATTTTCCTAATCCTCGTGATTTTGTCAGGAAACATTTGATTTTAAGTCAATTAATTTTCTTATAATCATGCAGTGTACTATCTTTTTAATGGCACAACTTGATCCATAGTCTGTAACGTTTAGCACGTGAGCTATTCTATGTACCACTTGATCTGCTTAATGAAACAAATATTCTTTAAATGTACAACGTGGTCTATCTTTTACACACTACGTATTTCATTAGTACTTATAATGCAAGCATTTTGTATAAGCATGTATGATTATAACCCTCTAATTAATGTACATATGCATTTGGTTTTTTTACAGTATTTATTGCCTAAATATTCAAAATTTCAATATCAAATGTTTTTATTTTGTAGGGGCCAGAAGGGCCAGTTGGTGACCCTGGACCACAGGGTTTGGCTGGATTTCAAGGTCCACGTGGTCCTGATGGTAGCAATGGTGTTCCTGGACCCCCAGGAAATGCTGGTAAACCAATGATGGTAGGTAGTGTTATAATTAATTTAACTCCCATTTGTTTCTCTGTTGGCTGTGAAGTTCGTTAGTTTAGTTAACCTTGTGTGTTTAAAGGGTCGGTCCGATCCAAAGGGGTGCTTTTATGAAACCCTGAGATGTGACTTTTCATACATAAAGTATTGTTCGTTTTTTCTCAACTGTCAAAGCTTGAATAATTTCACGGTGACTGAATGAATTGTTTTGTACTGGCGGCCTGATTGTTATTAAATATATCTTGACTAAAATATATCATACGGCATAAGCAGATTTACTTGATCATAATACACACTTTCAGAAACTCATGGATGTATTAAGACATTATTTTAACAAACGCATTCACCGTGAAATTATTCATGTTTTGACAGTTGAGATAAAACAAACAATATGACTTATTTTGTAGAATTTTCCAAGACTCTCATATTAGGGTATAGTAACTTAGTTACAAATGTGTTGGCAAATTTTGTCGTCAAAGTTATGTCTTCCTTTCTAGTTTAGCACTAGAAAGTATTCTGTTCATCCACGATGTATTTACCCTCTGCATTTATATTTTTGGTGAAGTATAGCAAGTAGAATTTTCGGAATTACGATTCTTGTCCAACCTTTAGATATAATGCTATCCAGACTAAAATCTGACGATGAAGATCTTGACATTGAAGAAATTATTTTTACGAACCATAAAGTCCTTAAAATTCCTATTTTAATTTTTAAAACTCGATTTTATCTATTCAGTTTTTCACTTGTCTGAATCTTTGTTTCCATTATAACTTTCAGTCCATGGACCAAGCTATGAACCAATATTTTTCTGCCATGTATGGTCAGAAATCAGGACTAGCTATGAGGCCGCAATACTTGACCGCTGAAATGGTTGGTATATTTAATTTTGCCTTTTGTTCTTACTTTTATTAAGTCGGTTTTTCTGATATAATTACTTGTCAATATGTATGTTAATATGAAATTATCGTCAATTTATTAGTTTATAGGAATTAATCGGTGTTTTATCGGTTTATAAGAAATTAATTGTCAATTCATCGGTTAATAAGAATATTCTAATCAAGTTATCTGTTAATAGGAAATAAATCGTCAATTTATCGGTTAATAAGAAATTAACCGTCAGTTTATCGGTTAATAAGAAATTGTCAATTTATCAGTTAATGAGAAATTAATCATCAATTTATCGGTTTACAAGACAATTTTCTTCAATTTGTCGGTAATAGGGAAATAGCGTGAATCGAAATTTGTCAGTAGAAAGCACAAATATATGTTTAAAAATGACGATTATATACATTGTAATAATTGTATTTACTTTGTTTCAGGGCCCACAAGGACCTCGTGGATCTCAAGGTCTCCCAGGACCCGTTGGTCCACAAGGTCTTCAAGGAAATCGAGGATCTCCTGGTGAACCAGGACCCCCAGTAAGTCAATAATGATATTGTTGTCTTGTGGGTTTAGTTTTTCACCAGGGTCAGACTGTTCCTATGGATGCGTTATGTGCAGACCTTGTAAAGAAATTAAGCACAACTTAACTGTCTTGTATAGTGCGGACATATTGACCCCGATCTTACCTTTCTCATTTGCATCTTATTATCAGATACACATATCCCGGCGAAAATCAATACCACGCCTAATCTACACTTCGGCTCGTTACGTATTTAAAATAAGCAGTCGATTTACATTGATTGTAAATAGCATCGGCGGGTACTTAGCAGGGCTGCATGGGGCTTGTAGGTTTTGATGGTGTAATGTCGGCTATGGCTTACATTATTAGTTTAACAAGACATGTATATAGTATATATGTGCATTCAAACGTGAAACTTGTTTTTTTACATTTGTAATTACAAATTATAAAAAAATGGGCGGGGATGGCGGTTGTGGGGCTAAAACCTAAAAGTTTTGAATTGGTAGCTAGCCTCATCGTATAATTTTCTGGTCGGCCTATGTGTAATAGAGACTCATTGTACACTTTAAATGTAATTTAAAATTAATCCCTGTGTTATAATTACATTCGAGCCTTGACGGTATAATCCGATTGTTTTCGAACATTAATACTACCTTCGTAGTAAATGTAATGAATATTCTTGCATAAAGGTCAGGTCGGGGTCAATGTGTCCGCACTATAGTGACATATCTTAAGGAGTTCTCCTTTTGCTGAATACTTCGACAACAGTGTAAAAGCTAACCATTTCTCAACCGGGTTTGGGACCGGCTAGTACTCGTTACTGTGAAGCTAATACTATATAGTATTGTTATTGTTACATATGTTACTTCCAATATCTTCACATTTGTCTGCAGTCTACATTCTTAAGGTGTTTTTTTTCTGAAAAATGTAATGTTTTATCCACTGTATAAACTAAACAAATTAACGGCCTGTTCATTCTTCACGGCTTCGTTGTAACCTTCATTTGACTTTATATTTTATTGTGGAATAAACTATAAGCACTCTTTATTAAGTGACTGGCATCGATTCACTAGTGCGTGACTCGTGCTTTGAAAAAAGTTAATGGTTTATAAACTTAAAACAATATTATGGTCAAAAGTCACATTTTAAAATTCAACTTGTATAAGACCAACTGTACACTTGTGATGAAAGTAGCTATTAAAAAAGTATTGAGATGTATAAACTGAGGTTATATACACTTTATAAAACTTATTACTTTTCAGGGTTCTCCCGGTCCCTCAGGTTTGACTGGTCCTCCTGGTCAACCTGGTCCAGAAGGTAACCCAGGAAGAAATGGATCTCCCGGACCACGTGGTTCCCAAGGTAACAAGGTGAGGTTAAAACTGTTGCATCCGTTATTTTAAATTATTATTTTTTTTTTTTTTTGGAGTTAACGCCGTATCAACACAATTTAGGTCATTTCACGGCGTCCAGCGTACCTAACCTAGCTTTCCTGGACCATTGTCTATAACCAGTACTCACCTACCCTTCCACAAGGCCGGAAACTTCTCCATATTATCTAATCAATGGAGGAAAATCGACATTATTGTCAAATTTTCATGGAAGGGTATAACCTTCCCGGGCGGGATTCGAACCCGCACCCCCTCGGGCACGAGTATCCAAATCCCGACGCGCTACCAACTGCGCTATCGACCCGGGTTCCCGTTATTTTAAATTATATGTTTAAAATTGGTTATATTCGTTATTTAGGATTAAAAGTATGTTTTTTGGTGATTTAAAGTGAGTTTGAATATTCATTTTTAAGTTAATTTGAATCCATGCTTGATGATCTATGAAAAAAATGAATACGTTTATATTCTATGCCTGTACTGACTGGCAATACAAATATTGCGGGCTCAACTCAATGCCAACATTCCATCGTGAAGTTTGGTTTTTGGTAATATATTTAATTGACAGCGATTATTTGATAAGATTTTCAATTAATTTCTAATTTTAGGGACCACCTGGACCTCCAGGTATGCCAGGAATGCCAGGAGCTAAAGGTCATCGTGGATTCCGTGGTCCACCAGGACCTAACGGAGAACAAGGACCCAGTGGAGAGAAGGTAAAAGTTTAATCATGTTCTAATCATTCTACAGTAAAGTTCCTCCATTTCTCTGTAGTTTTCAAAAGGCTTTACGAAAAAGATAAATAATTGAAGTAGATTGGAGCAAATTGTTTATGTAAATTGTTCGACACACGCATATTTCAAGCTATAGCCGAGTTTGAGACTTTGAATAGAAATATTTTGCAATGTATTCATAGTATTACGATTTTAGTCAGGTTTAATTATTTTAAAACCGTTTTCTTTCAGGGACCTGATGGACCCAGAGGACCCCCAGGACGTGCTGGATTACAAGGACCACGTGGTATACAAGGTGAAAGGGGTCAAGATGGATCTCCCGGCCCAGTGGTTAGTAATAAAAAATTTAATTAAAGTATTGGTGTAATTTGTTTCTTGAACAGATTTCCAAAAGCATGATTCATCCTATACATTATGTTTGAACGGAATATCTGGATCATATACACAGTTGACGATAATGTCTTTTTACTTGGATGAACCGGTGTTTATTTTCACTCATAGGGGAAAGGTGGCGGGGCCCTTTTTGAGGGGAAAATCGCGACAAAAATTAACTTAGGAGAATTTTTTTTCCATACAATGCGATAACATGGATCCTCCAACAGAGTAACATTTCTATCTACCTTCATGAAATTTCATCTGTAATTTCTCTGTAATGCTTGAGGAATGGGCAAAAATGCTATAAAAAGTAAAAAAAGTTTTACGACACTCTGACAGGGGAATTTTTTACCTGGGAAGGGGAAAAATATATACTTTTTGGGGAGGGGAATGGGGCCCAAATTCGGCACCAAAATGGCCTGAAAAAAAACACTGTGAACAGTTCATCGCTGGAAAGAGTTCTCGTATGAAGCAGTCTGAGCACAATGCTTGAAGTTCTTTACTGACACCAAAGGTATTCAAATACATGTATGTCAGGGTGACTGAAAAAATGTACACGAGTTAATTATGCGTTTTCGGTTACGTTGTTACTATGTATGATTTTACATGGTAATTAGTTATTCAAAGGTTTGGTGTTACAAATACTTATTTTAATTTTTTTTCCGAATTTAACAAATATATTAATGGCTTGCGTCCCAGAAGTCAGGCCTTTAATTTAAATACATTTAACTACTTATTTTATTTCATATATTTAACATTCACGAACATTTTAATCAGCCCACATATGTTTATGTAGAACACATTGATCAGCCATCTGTATTAAATCTTTTATTTCATATCAGGGTTTACGTGGTGTAGATGGTCTCTCAGGACAGGTTGGTCAGCCAGGTAATGTTGGACCCATTGGTTCCCCAGGTTACCCAGGTGTTCCAGGAGTTAAGGTAGGTATACAGGGATCAAGTTATCACAATTTTCAACGTAATATGAATTATCTTAATACAAAAAATATGACAACAGAAAACTTCTAATTGTATTGATTGTACATTGTTTATGTTATGTTTTCACCATGTCATATTTAAAAATTATATTACTTTTTATTTTGTTTGATTAAATTAAGAATTGCACTAAATGTTTTTCATATCAAATTTAAAAAAATATTAATACAGGCTATTTTACCAACTTCCGGCATTACCGGGGTCAGGATTTTTGTAATTTTGATACGTAATTTTGTTTAATAATCTAATACAGACAAAATGATTAACATGAAATTTTGAATGAAAATGTTATGCAAAATTGCATTATGCTTTTAAGACATACATTTATAAGCGACTGTAAAATGAAACAAGGGAGAATTTTTACTCGCGTTTTTATGAGATAACGTCTGGCTGTGCTTATAATTTCTATTCAGTAAAATCGTACATGACATTTTGGTGCCAAGTTAAAAGCACCTCTTTCAGTTCAGAATTAGTGATTGTCAGACATTTCAAATTTCACTGGCTCTCATCTCTGCTCAGTGAACACTCGACCGTTACTTCACAAGGAATTGCACGAGAGTTAATCTTTCGGCTGATACGCAGGAGAAGTATTAAGAATAATGTTCTTCACACTCGGACTATAATGTACCCGAGTTGATAATTCTGTTTAATTATTTAGGGAGAAGCAGGTGCCCCAGGACCCAAGGGAGCTCGTGGTCCTCAAGGTTCACGTGGTGAAAATGGTTCCCCTGGACCCTCTGGAGAAGAGGGTATGATGGGACCACCAGGACGTGATGGAAGCAATGGTGAAAAGGGGTCATCTGTAAGTAGAGATAGGATATTTTTTACTAAAAAAACTGCTTACTCATAGATTAATTTATTTTTATATTTTTCACTTACTATTCTTGACGTTTTCTTTACTGCTCGTTAACATTATACCAACCATTTGTTGACAAGAATGGGTCACATGTCAATTTTCAATTGAAGTTATTTAATAGGATTAAATATTTAATTTATACAACTTTTAACTAACGACAGCATTCATCGTACGTTCTTAATTAATAGTTCTACCGCAAATAAAACATTATCTGTAACCATACTTATATTTAGCTCATAATATTTTATCTTAATAACTTGAATATTTTATCATTATAGGGAGACCCAGGTCCAGCTGGACCCCCTGGATTCCCAGGACCACGTGGACCTCCCGGTGTGAATGGTGGAGCCGGAGCCCCAGGACCAAAAGGACATCCCGTAAGTTATTTATTAAGTGATTGTTCATTGTTATTCGTTTGCCAAAATACATATTATCAAACGCACAAATTAGTGATTGCTTTTTGTATCAAATTAGTAGAACAGCACAGCTGTCAGCGTCTGGTTAAGGTATGTGAGTTTCCTCCTATAAGCTCTGATTCAGCGATCTATACATCTCCGAACTGTAACAGGGCCACTGACCCTTAATATGTAACAAAACAGGAATAATTAGATACAATACCTTTTTAAGTGATACTTGAACATATAGACGTGCTTTCTTATTACATTATTCAATGGAAGAATTTTCTTTGTTTACGTTTTTTTTTCTTTAAATGTCATTCACAAGTATTTATTTTGCTCCTTTATACACATATTTTATGCTGACAAAATAAAACACAAGTTAAACATTTATCAAAACTAATTTGGAATGAGTCCAAATATCAAACACTGGCAGTTTGTATATTTTAGGGAATGCCAGGAAACGCTGGTTACAAGGGATCTATGGGCCCTAAGGGTAACAACGGAGTTGAAGGAGAACGTGGCCCTCCAGGTGTCCCCGGATCTGAAGGAAAACGGGTAAGTTTTTACTGTTATATGTACTTTCTAAAAGAGACAGTAGATCTAAGCAATGATTCAAAAAGCAACCGCCATTAGAACCACTTCCTGTCACGTGACGTAAACAATATGACGTCACAATTTAGTCGACCTTTGAATGGGCTTGAAACTACACTAAGCATAACATTTTATTTTAAAATTCTAATATACTTTAAATGGACATACTCATTTGGTTGAATTTTCATAAAAACCAACCCTTTATAGCATTATACAAAAGTACTATACTGCATATGTATATATTTAAATGTACATTGATCTCGAATGTTCTCTCTTTTACAACTGTATGTTATTGATTATAAGTAATGTCATTGTCACGTGATTGTATATTTATGAAATTCATTGTATGTTCACGCGGGTCTATTGACCTATTGATTTGAAATAAATCTTCTTCTTCTTCTTCTTCTTCTTTGTTTTGTTACTTTTTGATGATGTTTACATGTTTCTCAATTCTGAAAAGTCCCGGCCGCGATATATTATACCCTTTTAAGAACATTCGATGTTTCAAAAATACATGTGTGAGGGTTGCAGTTGCCAGATCCTTGTTGAGGGGAAAGCGAATACTGGTAAAGTGAAGGGTCTAAAAAATTTGATAGGCTAAACGGTCGCCGTTTATATCGAAATGAACATATATTTTGATAAAACGGTATGAAAGGATCCAAACGGATTTCGGTCAAGTGTGTAGAAACATCTACATCTATCGCTCTATTCAAGTCTAAAGAATATATGACAACACTCGGACAATATTCTCAGCATGTACACGTGGTCGTATATTGTATAATAAACACGTATAATATCTTTTTTTCAGGGTGAACAAGGATCTCCCGGACCCCAAGGTCCACCTGGTTTGAACGGAGAAAGGGTAAGTAACATTGCTTTTGGTTTATTTCTATGTGACGTCATTGAATGCCATGTTTTACAAATGTCAGAAGAACGTTACGTCCATTTCAATAATGTTTGTCAATTTTTGCCAACATCTAACATGGAATTATTGGAACCGAGTAGTTACGCATTAAGCTGATAATCAATGGATAACTACATACGCGTTTGGTTCAAATCATAACCAACCGAACTAGTCGTTTCTTTGAGCAAGAAAATTAATCGCTTTAGCTCAGAACTGAAGGACCAGGAAGTAGACTTGAGCGTTAACACTGTTAATTATTTTTGAGTATTTTGTTACAAGTGAGCTACTATTAAGTGGTATAGTACAATTTAATACCATTTCTTTGTACTTATAATGCACAATGAGCATTTTTTACATCTCTGCCTTTCATTCAGTTTTAATATTAGTACATTTTTTTCTTACATGTAAATTTTAGGGATCACCTGGTATGCGTGGTCTACCTGGACCCATGGGAGAATCTGGACCTGTCGGTGAGTCTGGTGAAGACGGACCAAGGGGTCTTAGGGGTTCTGAAGGACCAACAGTAAGTTATGCAGTCATTTATAACTGATATCATGTCTAACCAAAGAGTTGACTATCTCCTGTGGTGACATACAGGTATAAACTGAACAAATCATTGGCTTGCTAGGCTGACACGGACAATTGAGTCATTTACAGGCCATGTAAACCATATAAAATAGCCATTCTTGCACATAACACACCATGACCGTACATATATCAAAAGGTTTCAACGACACAACAATCCAATTTACACATTTATAGTTTATTCTAACACCATGCGTGTATGTTAAAAACCAAGTTTGTAAGGTATCCAGTTGTCCATTATACAATCTACGACATAATAGTCGGTTTCGGCGAGGACTCGAGCTTATACCTCCCCTTAATACTCGTACAGTGTATCTTTGCCAAGCCTAGTGATAATTCAACACTTTATAACAGTTTATGTAGTTAATATCGTCAACACCATACATCCAGACCGGCTGAAAACACATGTATAACATCAGCCAGCAAGAGTCATCTAATAGATACTAGAAGTTTATACTTGACAGCTGGCTCGGACATACCCACTGCAATTGGTAACTTGTTTGCATTACGACACACTTAATTAACATTTTTGAAACTTCATTGTTAGACACAGACTTGCATTGTGACATTATTTCTTTTTAGTTCGTTTAGGATAACATAAGACATTGTTTCCATAAAATATCGTTTAGATTTATCTCAACTTGTCATAAACGAACTATTATGATAAAGTCAGTTTTTTTAAGTTTATGCACGTTGACCCACTTGTAATGACCGAGTAGTTACAGCACAACTGTCAAGTCTTACCCTCTTCGATGTTTATGAACATCTGGTAAATTATTGTTTTTGAGTACATGTATTGACTTCATCACTGTATATTGTTTATTTTTGTCTGTTTCAGGGTCAATCAGGCAGAGCCGGCGCACCAGGACCAATTGGAAGCCGTGTATGTATCTTTTTTTTAATACTTTTTTTATTTTTCATATTTAACATTGCCTTATGACGTTATTTGACAATATGACATCAAATAAACACCATCTTAAAAGATATATCTCATCTTAGGTCCGAAATGACATAGTAAATAATTTGTACAAACTCTCTAAAATAGAGTCGTGAAAAACGAGTGCACGAAACAAAATATGTGTAATCTTCTATTTTTTTTTCAATGTCTGAGCTCAGAAAATGATTTTTTACTCCACTAAAGTTAATGTTTGGCAACGTTTCGGTTCTACTTCTTATAAAAGAACTTACAGTTGGATATGTTCGGTGATGTTCATTAATTGTTCCAAAGTTGTAATATACATGTATAACTAACTAATGTTCAACGTAGTTTATATTTGTTTAATTATTTTTCCTCAGGGACCCCGTGGACCAGCAGGTAGAGATGGTGCTCAAGGTAGAAGCGGCCCACCAGTAAGTTATCAAAATAGACATATGTAACATCAAATTGTTCAAAAAAAATTGTTTTGTAATACGGGTAGACGCAATCCAATGTACTGAAGCGTTTTTACCAAATAAAATAGACCGGTAACCAGTAAATGCAATTTATAATAGCAAATGTCATATCTAAGGCTACATTTGTGTTTCTATGGCATATAAAAATGCCATTTTGCATAAGCAGCCAGGGCCAGACCATCTGGTTGTTCAATTAACGGCTCACATGTAGCTATGTTCTATATTTTACATGAATTAGAGAACTGTCATTTCTTTTTTTAACATAATTCTAATATGGCTGTTTAGATTCATTATTAGACGTTTGAATCCAGTCGGAAGTTTGCTTGACAGTGTATCTTGGGCACGTTGGTACGATTTGTGGATCTAGCCTATATTCATTAGTAGAGTCTTCTCCCAATTCAACGTCTACCAAATAAATAATTATGGTCTGATGCTTATTTAATCCGTGTTAATGAAGTCTGAATTGAAACCCCTCTTTTATTTGTTTGATTTAGGGTCCACCCGGAAATGATGGAAGAAGTGGTGAAATGGGTCCACCAGGTATTCAGGGACCACCAGGTCTTGTAGGAGCCCCAGGAAACCCAGGAGAACGTGTAAGTACATCTGTCTATCATAACATTCCTAAACGTTATAACCATATTTTTTAATGGAGTCCATAACTTAAATGCGCTACAGTTATTTTTTACTAAACTTAGTTTCTGTCCTGCGGATTTTTACCCGAAGAATGCCCTACCGGACTCACTCAAGTGAGCCAAGTCTCTAAGTATTTTAATTAAAAACTCATTCTGAGTAAAGCAAAGCTCTGTCTGGGTAAAGCAAAGCTCAATACTAAATTTCATTCAAAGTAACATATAAAATTGATACATTCTTTCTGCTAAATATGATGTGTATTATATAACTGATATAACTTTGAAAGATTTATTGTTATACTATATAATTATGTATTGTTTTATGTAGGGATCACCCGGTCGTGACGGAAGCCCAGGACCCCAAGGACAACCAGGACCCGTTGGAGACAGTGGACCACCAGGTAGTCAAGGTCTTCCAGGTGCACCTGGACCTCAGGTAAGTTGATGCTTTTGTCATCTATATGGTACTGAGATATTAAAAAAGCGGGAAATCTTAATAATTTATCGCTTACCCTACATCGTACTATAGGCGGCCATCTTGGAGGGTGATAAATACGAAAATAAATCTTCTTGTCAAAAAACATTAGGCATAGAGCTTCCATGTTTGCCGTATGATATCACTTAACATTTAAAGAATAAATATGTAATTAAAAATAGCTGTCTTATCCAACGTTCCTGTCCAAATTTACCATAAACAATCATAATAATGAAATAATACTGTCATCGACGCTCACAATTATTGAACTTTCCAAAATGGCGGTCGATTGCTATCAGATATGGCGGTCGTTTGCTTTTCAATATGACGGACGTTTGCTTTCCAATATGGCAGACGTTTGCTTTTCAATATGGCGGTCGTTTGTTTCCAATATGGTGGTAGTTTGCTTTTTAATATTGCGGTCGTTTGATTTTCAATATGGCGAACGTTTGCTTTCCAATATGGCGTGCGTTTGCTTTTTAATATGGCGGACGTTTGCTTTCCAATATGGCGGTCGTTTGCTTTTCAATATGGCGGACGTTTGCTTTCCCATATGGCAAACGTTTGCTTTTAAATATGGCGGACGTTTGCTTTCCAATATGGCGGTCGTTTGCTTTTCAATATGGCGGACGTTTGCTTTCCAATATGGCGGTCGTTTGCTTTTCAATATGGAGGACGTTTGCTTTCCCATATGGCAAACGTTTGCTTTTCAATATGGCGGACGTTTGCTTTCCAATATGGCGGTCGTTTGCTTTCCAATATGGCGGACGTTTGCATTTCAATATGGCGGTCGTTTGCTTTCCAATATGGTGATTGTTTGCACGCAAGATATAGATAGAGTGACCGATATGTATGGGGAAGACGATGAAATAATTAATGATGACAATGACCCGTAGATTAGGAAAAATGGTCGCCGTGTGAGAATAAGAGAGCAGTAAAAATTGACTGGATGGGTGTGAGAGGTTTTGATTTTTATAAAACTCAAGCTACGTTCTATAATAAAAATACTCCATCTAACTCAAGCTACATTTTATATTGAAAATATCTTTAATCTATATTATTCAGGGTGTACAAGGAGAGCGAGGTCCCGAAGGAAACCCAGGTGCCCCAGGATTCCAGGTTAGTGTAACATTATCATTCGCATAGCAAACTTTGGATATTCCTCAAGACAACTGGATGGGTTTGTGCAAGACGAGTCTAACTTCATGTAAATAAAGAATGATGTGAACTAGTTTGGTACAGATCCATCAAACTGCAATTTCAAACTTATTTAAAAGCATGCTAAAACTTAACGATGTTTAAAAAGTTTTTTTTTTAAATGGTTTGAAACATTTGTAACAAGTGCTTCAGTAAGAATTGTGTTGAAAACTTTCAAGTAACACTTTTATTTCTCTGATTTGACTTTTAATTCGACTTCAAAAGCACACGGTCAGATAAACACAAATTTGAACAATAATAGAGCTCTATTAGGCATTTAAGCACATTTAAATAGAGACAAAACTTGGGTCATAAAATTACTACAGAAACAGTGAGTAGGTTAATTGAACGCTCCAATATGGCTTGAAATACAACGTATATGAAAATGCACTTACAATTCTGTAATAGATTCTACCTTTTCTTCGTTTGATTGCAAGTTATCGTATAATGTGCTATTTTGGTTGATTTTTACGCCGTTGCAACATATTGTATAGGTCATATCACGGCGGTCTTTCATCCCACTAACCGTTTCTGGAATGGCTGAATCTCTGGATTTAGCTATTAGTCACTTATCAGGGGCACATCCGGTTGCGTTTGGAGATTATAAATGATATGGTTTACATACAAGAAAATAATATAATGCTAACTTTATTTTAAGGGCCCACCTGGACCCCAAGGATCCCCTGGAGAGCCCGGTAAACCTGGAGAACCTGGTCGCCCCGGTGAAGCTGGTCGCACTGGCAGAGCTGGACCTCGTGTAAGTATATTTCTCGAAACATTTTATAGATATTTTAGCTATGTAGCTTCGGACGTGTCTAAATACCATTGAATGACAGATAGAAATGTAACGAAATGTAATTATGACAAATAGCTCAAGTTATGAGTTGAAAAGAGGCCGTTACCGCGCTATAATCGATGAGCAAACATGTAGACGGCTTAGAGAAAATGTTTAGTTGTTTCTAGGGCCATTTTACGCTCGAACATTAGATAAAAACTATCATTGACCCCTTAGGAATCACTATTCTCATTTATGAACCAATATTGATCAAGGAAACCACTATATATATTAAGCATTATATTCATGTACAAATTTTAGTAATGATATTACTGTTGGTGCATTCATTCGTCATTTTTGAAGTAAGGCTTTTTATTTCAACTGAGGATCTTAGAACAGAGATTCACGTTTGTGGTCTCGCCAATCTGTTTTCTGAGCTCTCGTGATGAAATGAACATCGATGTTACACCAGAGTCGACAAATATCCTCTCTATGTTTTGTTTTATGGTATCTGATGTTTGATAAAAATTAAAATGACGTCCTAGTATACGTCATATTATGATAATGACGTCATATAATACGTCATAATATGATAGTGGCGTCATAGTATACGTCATAATATGAAATGAAAGTGATATCATAGTATACGTCATAATATATATTTCAGGGAGAACGTGGTTTCCCTGGAGAACAAGGAACACCAGGCCCTGAAGGAGAACCAGGCGAAGTAGGTCAACCCGGTCCCGCTGGACGTCAAGGAGACAGAGTAAGTCGTAACATTAGTAATTGTATTTTTATGATCTAAGTTTGAGACCGAAGCGCGCTGAATGACTTATACACGTCGGGCTACAATTATTTCACACAAGCATATTCTTTCGTCAGCCATCAGTTTTAATTTTAATAAGACGTTGGATACGTTATAAATTTATTTCCATTATCAATTGATTTTGCATAACGATTGATTAAGGTCATGCCAAATTGGAATTTTGTTAAGCGTCAACTCAAGTTTGACAAACTTAGGTACCTAATCACAAAAACACACAAACTGAAAACGAAAACACAAATATTTACGACTACAACAATATATTACATATATTTTTGTATAAACTGAAAACATCATCATAGTATGAAACAATAGTCTGAATTACTTATGAAATGGGTAGTTTAAGCACAGACTTAAAACATATGGTTTATAATAAAATGACTAGTGTTTAAACGAAATTGTCCTTTTCGGATCCCGGAAAATCGGAATTATTTAAGAAATAATCACCTACAAATTTGTTGTTTTTTAATTGATGACTCTAAAACCTACGCGCACGCGGACGCTTAACAAAATTCCGATATGGCCTGGCCTAATCAATTTTTTAATAAGAACGGTTGTTCAGTGGCTTTGCATACGAGCCTATTAAATAATTAGTCAAGAACAGAACAGAATGTCCAATTAAGCAAAAATACAATTAAGACATATCTAAGTTTATATAATTGTGATGTAATTTTATTGTTTTCTAAATGTATGTTTTTGTATGATTACAGGGATCTCCAGGACCTGCCGGTGGTGTTGGTGAAGTTGGACCTCCAGGAAACATTGTAAGTACAATAAAAACTCTGAAACCCGGACCTTGTCCAGGCAGACCAAAAAGTCCGGTTTTCAGAGGATTCCGGTTTTCAGAGGTTTATACAAAATCACTAATTAAACTTAGCTATGGGTTTGTGGGTTATTTTCCTACATTTAAAGGATGGCTCTGCTAAATTTTAATTTCGTTTTCATTCAAGTTAAGACAATTTTGGTTAGGTAAGTACGAATTAACTTAGAAAAAGATAAAATTGAAATAATAACCTTTCTTTGGTTACATTTACATGTTACCAATGGACTTAGAATGCGTTTAATAAATAGTTGATAAATATAGATGATATTCTTATTTTAAATGAATGCATATAAACAAATAACAACAATGTCATAAGTATATTGTTTGTTTGAAGTTAAAGTATATAAGAAAATATTTAGGATCGTTAATTCTCTTTGTCATTTATTACAAAGGTCATTTTCTATTTGAATATTTAAAAGCGTGGTTTATATTCAAAGGCACGGCTTACATTAAAAAGCAAATCTTAGAATAAATGTTTTCTGATATTCATATATGTGTTTTGCATTCAAATGCTAAGCTATCGTGGCATATCACAATATTATGAAATTTGACAATTCCCATTGAACAAACATTGTTTAAAAAATCTATTAAGTTTAAAAAATGTACCATATTGTTGTTATGATATAAGTAAATGATATCTTTTTCAGGGTTCGCCAGGACCACGTGGACCACCCGGACCCCCAGGAGGAAAGGGCGAAGGTGTAAGTATATATTTTTGTTTTGTTACAGCAGCAAACAATATTATAAAAAAATCGATATGATTTTATGATAATTTAAAAAAAAACTTTACAATTATGCCAATTAAATGAAAGTTTGACAAATTTTTAACACAAACAATTACGTTTAACTTAAACAAAGATGTTTCTGTACAATTTACACTTGTTGATGTAATGTTTACTATACCTTGTAGGGTGACCCCGGTCTACCTGGTGAAGACGGACGATCCGGAAAGCCTGGTCCCCCGGGTGTTACTGGACCCAGAGGACCTCAGGGATTAGCTGGTCCACCAGCAGCAAAGGGTCAGAAAGGAGAACCAGGTCCAACTGGCCAACCAGGACCTCCAGGTGAGGGTGGTCAAAGAGGAGCCAATGGTCCCACTGGTGAAGATGGACCCCCTGGTCTAGGTGTAAGTATCTTACATGAAATATCACCATGACAAAATTGATTTTTTCTATCATGCTTTATTGGTACACGTACAAGTGGCGTTACTTTATGAAAGATGAAAGTTTTTAGTTCATGCTTTCCATGGAATACCGAGACTAAGCGGTGAAATAAAAATCAATATTCCACTGTTTATTTCACTTGTAAGCTGAGGATATTTTCACTCGTGGATACACCACTCGTGACAATATTGCTCATTGGCTCACTCGTGTAATAAAAATCGATTTAACATCGAAATAAATATATAATGTTTGTCATTTTTACATAATTTTTGTTTGATTTTTAATATATTTGACTAAGTAACATGACAGGTAACATACGTTTAATCTATATCTGCTCTCCTGCGGTTTACCAGAGCGTAACATTATTATGTGTTGATCAGGCGCACTCGCATTGGTCCATACTGCAACCGGCTTTCAATGATATTTCATAACATTAACACTGGAGTCTGCATTGTAACAAAAAATGTTGATGTTTAATTTCAGGGTAACGCTGGAAACCCAGGACCCAAAGGACCAGATGGAGCCCCAGGTGAGAAGGGATCACAAGGCGAACAAGGAGAACCCGGAAACCCAGGAAAACAAGGAAACAGGGTAATATATATACATGTAGTCCTTTATATTTGTTGTCTGACTTAATGTTTCTCTAGTAAGTATTATTATAATATGTATAATCAAAGATTTGATACTTTCAAAGTTAACGTAAGTGCTATCAAAATTTCTTTTGATCGATTTGAAATAAAAATCCACGATTAGGACTGTCAAATTCGAGCATATTACACATGCATAAATGCTTTTGAATCAGTGTTGACCAGGGTATTGACCTTTTATTGGTGCCTTTTGGTCTAAAATATGGCCCAATGTGTTGTTAAATAGAATTACAAATTGCAGGACAACTACATAACTTGAATTATTTCAATAATAGTGGAACTGAACTAACAGGTTTATTGACATTTTGTTGTTTTTCAATGAACTGTATTTTTGCCTGCCTGGTAGAAAGGTTTGAATTTTTAACCAGAAGCTTAGCAGAGGATCGGCTTAGTATGGCTTAAAGATAAAGAAAAGCCTCCATCATGAAAATAAAAAAATAAACAACACTATTGACTGTAACGAACATTTGAAATGTATTCACGTAATAAATTTATTTATTTAAGGGAATTCGTGGAACTCAAGGCCCCAAGGGATCACGTGGTGACCGCGGAGGTCAAGGGCTCCCAGGTCAAACTGGTGCTCCTGGACGTGTAGGACCACAAGGTAGCCCAGGAAATCAAGGATCTACAGGCCCACCAGGATCCCCTGGTCAAGATGGTATTAAGGGAGCCAGAGGACCAACAGGTTCAATGGGATTTCAAGGGGAAAGTGGGGTTCCAGGGTTACCAGGTCTCCCAGGACAAAAGGGATCTCAGGGAGAAGTGGGAGGAGCCGTAAGTTGTTATTGTTTTATTACCTATTAAAAATTCCTTTCGTTTTCAAGCTTTTTTCTTGACTTTTCATCTGAACCTTGTGTCCAGTTTTCACAGTTAGACGATCTTAGATTGAAGTCTTCTGAAATAAATTAAGTTCAAAATTGTCAAAAGAAAATCAATTTTTTTCTATGAAATGCAAAAGGCTGAAGGATCAGTATGCAACATAAATGAATGTTATTCCCTGTTTCTTTATATAATGCACATTGTCCGCTGGATGCTTTAAATAAAAGTTGCTGCAGTACAGATAGGCTTTCAGGTCCTTTTCTTGTTAATTTATGTAGTTTTAATTTTACTATTTAATTAAATCATAATTATACCCCCGCTTCGAAGAAGAGGGGGGTATACTGTTTTACCCTTGTCCGTTCGTCGTGCGTCCGTCCGTTACAAAATTTCCGTCGCAGTTTTCTCAGCAACTATAACATGCAGCAGCCTAATACTTTGCATATTGCTTCATCCCATAGTCCCATGTGGTGTAAAGCGATTTCATGCTCCTTGCTCATCTACTTCCTGTTTGTCGCATATTTTTAGATTTTTGCAGGGGTATCACTAGTGAGCATTAGCTCACAGACTTACTTGTTATGTTATATTTTGGTTATGGGTGTCTAAGAATGAATGTCAATATTAATCAATCAAAACTGTACATACCTTATTCTCACAAGTTAAAACTGTCGATGAATTCTCATTCTCAAGTTATTTTTATTCTTATTCGTTATTTATTCAATTTTAGGGTCCACCGGGGCCACCTGGCCCTCAAGGAAGACCAGGTGATAGCGGAGTTCCAGGTAGCCCAGGAGTTATGGGTGAAACAGGCCCTATTGGTCTTGTAGGAGATCCAGTAAGTATAATAAAATAAAGTTAATCTTAAAATAAATCGTACGATATGAATCATCGTAATACCATTTTATAAATTTGTCGTTGGTTTTCTCAAAATTAAGTATAGATCACTTCCATTATACGCACCTGCCTGTATATGAATTTTGAAAAAGGCAACGAAAATTATTTTCATTTTCAATTACTTGTCTGAGGATGAAGTGTATTCTAAGTTGCGTTCATCTCAATCGTAAATGCAGCCCCAAATGAATCTGTTGGTCATATGTTATCAACAATTTTTGTTAAAATTTTGCCAATTATCGTCAGAAATTTAGAAGTATGAATTAAAAGTCACCAACACTTTAAAATCATATATACTAATACTGAAGGCGAAGGTTTTTAATACAATTTTGATAATTTTAGAAACAATTTGTTATTCAAGTTGAATTCTGTGCACAAGCATCATTTAACTTTTACTTCTAACGTGTATTATAAATCAACTCTGATATGTTTTCATAGGGCCCACAAGGAGAACCCGGACGTCCAGGTGACGATGGTGTTCAAGGACCTCAGGGTGCCCCAGGTCTTCCAGGATTAATGGGACCACAAGGATCCCCAGGAGATACTGTAAGTATAAATAAAGCGTAAATTTTGTTATCTTTTTATACCGAAAGCTTCGTTTTTTTACATTAATGAGTGAAATTAATATCATTTACATCCAAACAAATATTATTTCTACAACAATAAAAAAGAAATTCATAAAAACCACCATTTACAATGTTGACATGTTTTACCGTAATTGTGAAATCACAATCAGTGAACGTTAGGCTTCGCCCTCAAAAAAGCTCCGTTTACTGTTCAGAATTTGCACTAAAAATAATTACTAAACATATTTAAGTAAATTCTTACTTAAATAATGTTATTGATAACTGTTTAATGAATTTAGGGTGGGTGATGACTTTGGGTCAGTGACGAACCAAATCCTCGTAGTATATACTTGTGTATGTTGAAAAAACTTGTTAATGTTGATGCTCATCCTAAAAAAGTATATTGTCCAAATAGTTTTGGAGAGAACCATACAGTCACTTTAAACTATGCATGTTTGTTATTTCCATTTTAAGGGAGCCCCAGGTCATGATGGTTTACCAGGTATAGCCGGAGCACGTGGTAACCGTGGACAACCAGGAGATCAGGGACCACCTGGACCCCCAGGAGCTACAGGATTCATGGTAAGGGTTTGGTTTAGTGGAAACAAAATACATATTTGACAATAATTGATACTATTAAAACATTCTTTGAATAAGATTGGAATGAATTAATAATTCTAATAAAGTGATTTTGAATAGTGTTAAGAAAATACATTGTATTTGTCTGAATGTATTTAACTCTATAATAGAAACGACTGACTACTATCAAGAAAAATTGTGCATAAACGAAAAGCAGAATCGTTTTATGATTTATTTTTATATTTTAGGGACCACCAGGCCCCACTGGATCACCAGGACCTAGCGGACCAAGAGGAGAAAGGGTACGTGGCATTTTTTTTATTATTACAATATAAAAGCGCGTGGTCGAGCAGATATGGTGTTTGGCTGATAACAATTTGATAGTCAGCGGTGATTTGTACATAGTATATTTAAAACAATCACTGTTTTTAATAAAATGAATACATAGAGAAATATTTGTCATTCTCTTTTTCATATTTTTTTAAAGTTTACTGATGATATGTATTATGGGGATATGATATATGAATACTTTCGATCATTTTTGTAATGTAAAATGAGTATTATATGTTTGAAAAACAAGTAACTTTTATATAATTGTGTATCAAGATTTTTTACTTTCCATACTTTTTTTTTATCAACACTTTTCATTGGTAATGGTATGTTAACAATATTAAAATTGCTCTCATTTATACTAACTCATACATTGTTTTAAACACTAATAAATTCATCTTCTGTTCTGTTCTATATAACTGTATATATATTTAAATTCTTGTGTATTATTTGTTACAGGGAGAGTCTGGACCTTTAGGTGCTTCCGGAGCCCCTGGACCTCGAGGACCACCCGTGAGTAGTTTAGTATATTTTCGTCTTATCCATTTAAGGGTTCCGTATTATCTGAAGTGCTCTTGTGTGTCTTGTCATTCAAAAAAACAAGTTTAAAACTTCTCAAATAAGTCGAACTATGAAGTATGCACTGGACCCGCCTGATAATCAGAGATGCTTTTCACAAAAATTCTTACAAAAAAAGCTTCGTAAGTCAAAAGCAAAAAACATTTAATAATACGCTCATTTTTTGGCTCATCAATTCGATATATTAAACAAATTGTGTAGAATTGTGTATACCTTTTGAATATCATATCATAGTTATACTTATTATCAATCTGACTTTGAAGTGCTTATCATATGAAACTGACTTACGAAGATTTTTTTCGTAAGAATTTTTGTGAAAAGCATCACAGACGTTTCTGAAGACAGAGTTTAGGACAAGATAACTTACTACCTATCTGACAGTTAGAAACATAAGCAACAATGCAGCTTACATCCCTGTCGTGTTATGAACTGAAGTTTTGAGCATTGACTTGCTTCGCAATGTCTATATTTTATACATATTTTATTACATAAATTGGATTGGATAACCGGCATATAATGCCTGTACACATCCTCTCCATATGACATCAACAATTAACGTACTAAAATCAACATATTGAACTGCTATTAAATAAGAATATATAGTTCAACCCTGTATCCTATCTTTCTTATATAATAGGGACCCCAAGGTGTCGAAGGATTGCCCGGAGAACCAGGTGTTGAAGGACCTCAAGTAAGTGTTAATTCTTTATTAATTGTCTAATTACTTAAATTCGATATTTTTAAATTTCACGTGTGTTGTCAATTATTAATTAGATGCAAACATATCATTTGTTAAAACGTGTTTGAAAAAGTACGCGGTATAAATGTATGACAATTATTTATATATAAAAATATATAATTGTTAGCATTAAATTGAAAAATATGTATTAAAGCTTGCTCGAAAATTTGTGCATTTGCCATAAGTAACATTATTATGAACGATTCACTAGTGGTTTTAATGTTGGAGTAAGTCATGTTATGAACAATTTACGAGTCCAAATGTTCTTATTTAAAAACTCACTACATTAACTTTTTCCTACATATGTTTGTTCTCGGCTCTGTTGCTCACGTTTTATTGAAGTTGGAGAAAGTCGCCATTTTCATTTCTTTCCTTTATCTAATTTCATACATTGTTGCATATTTTAAGGGAGACAAAGGAAATGTTGGTTTACGTGGTTTGAACGGTCTACCAGGACCTGAAGGTCCACCCGGTGACAATGGTTTACCTGGTCCCCCTGGACCTACTGGACAAAGAGTAAGTTTTGTTACCTAGCTACCATTTATAAAATGTAACCTAGTAACCATTCATTAAGTGTTACCTAGCAACCATTTGTAAAGTGTCACCTAGCAACCATTACTTCGGTGTTACCTAGCAACCTCTTATAAAGTGTCACCTATCAACCATTACTTCAGTGTCAACTAGCAACCATTTATAAAGTGTTCCCTAGCAACCATTTATAAAGTGTTCTTTTGCTGTAGTTGTTCTTGATATGTTTTCAAACTCATTTCAACCACAATAAAACAAACAAACCCTCATTTCTAAATCAATTAATTTTCAAAATACTCATTATTCTACTACATATTACAGGGACCTGATGGACCAAGAGGAGCTGTAGGAAATGATGGATCACCAGGATTACCAGGACCACCAGGA
This sequence comes from Mactra quadrangularis, assembly GCA_025267735.1. Lineage (NCBI taxonomy): Eukaryota > Metazoa > Mollusca > Bivalvia > Venerida > Mactridae > Mactra > Mactra quadrangularis. The sequence continues at coordinate 52,106,142 of CM046299.1, read as the reverse complement.
CCCCCAGTATGTATACCATTATCTTATCTATATATTATAACATATCTTATCTTTTTAATAACATATCTTATCTTTATGATAACATAACTTATCTAAATAAAACATATCTTATCTATACAATAACAAATGTTATCTTTATAATAACATATCTTATCTAAATAAAACATAATTATCTATATAAAAACATATCTTATTTTTATATAATAACGTATGTTGTCTTTATAATAACATATCTTTATAAAAACATATCATATCTATATAATAACATCTTATCTATAATGCTAAAATGGCTTGTAAAAGTATGCACTTCCGTATCCAAACTTCATGATGCCATTTTATCTTTAGATATCAAATAATTAATTTACTTAAACGGTTACATATTCATTTTCCAGGGACGCCGCGGACCAAGTGGTGAACAAGGGCGAAGTGGACCACTCGGACCAGAAGGACCTCCAGGACCACCAGTATGTATTCTATATGACATTAACTCATATATTATACTATTCTAAACATTAAACTATCATGTACTTAACTGTTTGGATCCTATGAAATAATACATTATACTCACAGTTTATTGTTATACGTGTAAATAAGCATTGAATTGGCACTCAATTAATTTCTGTTTGAAGTTTGTGTAAATTAAACTTTCTATTAGAAGGTGAAACTCCTTAGATTCTTTGTTTTCGATTTGTATTTTAAGGTCCACTTTCATAGCAAAATGTACAAAAATAAAACTACCTTCTCTAAGCCATTTGGCTTTGTGAATTGTTTGTGATTAAACTCTTGCTATTCCTTTGATGATGTCAAACTCCTTTCAATTAACTGTACATGTATGTATACAGATTTGAGCAAATAGTACGTGCAAATACTTCATATTTGATTTTATCAATAATATATTGTTTATATATTGTTTGCTGTTTATTATAGGGACCTCCAGGACAACCAATGTATGCCAATGCCATCATGTCTATGTTTGGATCCAATACATACAAAGGAAACCCATATCAGGTAAACAACATTATTTATAACCTCTGGTTTTACAAGAGTAAATTGTACAAAACAAGAAATAACCAACGTATGCAAAAAGAAGAAAAACGTAACAAATTGTTCATTTACTATCCTAATCATTTAAACAGTCGTGAAGTATACATGCACGTTTACCTTTCTGATACTGGGATTTGGATATTTGAAACCTTTCACGTATTTGAGAAATAAGAATGATTATTGGTGTAATTCTAGATAAATGTATAAATTTGAAGATGCCAGATGCAAATCGTTTCGGCTTAACATCAGCGATTTTATTATGTAGTTTTAAAATACTTGATTCAGTTTGGATCATCAATGATATCTACAAACAAAGCTTCATACTCTTCATACTGTTTCATAGATACATCCGTATAATTTTGGTTAGCTTTAATGCAATATAAACAGAATATGTGGTCATATTTTGCGGCCTTCTAAATAGTCCCAGTTATCTTTGATCTAGTACTGGCATACCCTTCCACAATAACCGATAACTTTTCCATATAACTCATTCATGAAGAAGAATTGACATTATTGCCAGATTTCTATATAAATGATAGCCAGCTCGGGTATGATTTGCGCTGGCAACGCCTTTGTGTCGCCTCAGATTCAAAATGCACGAATGAGCCAAGTGGCTATACGTACAAAAATTTATTTTTTAAAAAGTGGCTAAGAACTCACATTAGTCTCTATAAAATGTTATGTAATTACTCTGTATTCTCTCGACAGTCTGATTCTGATTCTACTGTGAATGATACGCCAGAAACTGACAAGCCTACATTAGATAAACTTGCTGAAGTTGAAAAAGAATTGATGAAGATTAAATTCCCTACTGGTGAAGCCGATGCACCTGTACAATCCTGTCACCAATATAAAGAACTTAATCCAGACCAAGTTAAAAGTAAGCATATTGAAACATATTTTAAAAAACTCGTGGAAGAATTATAGTTTATTTTTTGAAAGTAATCGGAATATTATCTTTATGTTGAGACCTACTGATATCGCATTAGTTTTCGTGACATAATTGTGTTAGTAGAAATATCGTTTCATCTTATGAATCACTTTGTCAATATTTACGCCATATTTATTTTATGACATTACTTTGTCAATATTTACGCCATATTAATTTTATGGCATTACTTTGTCAAAACGTTGATGCCATATTAATTTTATGACATTAATTTGTCAATATTTACGCCATATTTATTTTATGACATTAATTTGTCAATATTTACGCCATGTAATTTTTTCACAGCAATAAGTTAGTATTGGCGTCATAAACGAATCGATTATGATTGTGTTAAAATTTCAAATACATGTAACATTTTATAACAAAGATCATTTTATGCCAATTAAAATGATATCGAAAATCTAAAGCAATGTGAACATGTTTCAGATTTACAGTAGTGGTATAGTTTGGGACTTTTTTGATGTTTGAATTATCGTTTCATACATTACAGATAACAAAGATATGAAGATCTTTATCAATCCTGGTACAAAATCTATCAAGATGGATGGCTTCCAAGTAGTATGTGAATTTAACTCTAAGATTTCTTGGACTTGTGTTTATCCACAAAAGTATGAGGTAAGCTAACAAACAAACTGATTATTTATCGCTATCAAATAACATACTGAAGTTTGCTTTTTGAACCATAGTGTACCTACAATAAATCGGCCACCTTTCATGGTCAAAGAACGACTGTTATTAATACTTAATTTGATGACATCACATTATCAGTAGTGATGAAATATTTATTCTGATGTCAGTTGTATCATAGTCAATGAATGATTTATATTAATAAAATAGGTTGATAAACCATCTTTTATAGCTATTTTGTACTAGCATTATTTAATAAAGTCTACTTATTTCCATTTTTATTTTCTAATGTGGAACAGAAATGTGTTAATGCACAAGTAAGAGACTTATAGACATCAAGTTGACAATAACGTTTAAGATTAGATCTTATACTTTTTCATGACCAGAAATGACAAACTACCTGTTTAGTATATTTTTTATTTTACTGCGTTTTAACGCCGTGTCAACACAATTTTAGGTCATTTTACGGCGTCCAGCGCAACTAACCTAGCTTTCCTGGACCATTGTCTATAACCAGTACTCACCTACCCTTCCACAAGGCCGGACACTTCTCCATATTATCTAATCAATGGAGGAAAATTGACATTATTGTCAAATTTTCATGGAAGGGTATAACCTCCCCGGGTAGGATTTGAACCCGTACCCCCTTCGGGACACGAGATTCCAAATCCCGGCGCGCTACCAACTGCGTTATCGACCCGAATACCTGTTTAGTATAAAGTCGACTTACAATATTTAAAGTTATGTTTTATTTTTGTTTACAGAGTGGAGTAGATCGTTGGATGGATCAACCTCTTAAGGATCACAAATGGTTCTCCGATATTGTAAAAGATCACAGAGGAGGTGAAAATGGCGTAAGTATTTGTGACCCTCAATGTGTTGAAAGAAATCAATATCTATAACAACTGATTTTTATGTGTTGAATAAGTTTTCATTCCATCATTCACTGCCATTAGCTGTTTCGACACAATTCTTTGGATGGCATTGAAATGTTCACGCATTTTCTTTAGACTTATGGTAAAATGTAATATTCATTCGACAGATTAATGTTGCCGATAAGTGAACGTGTAGTTTTGGAGAAATATTTAAATTTATTTATGAACCATTGTGGTAGATGAAGGGTTTAGAATGCTAGCATTGTGTTTGGACTATTTTTGTATCACTATAACGGATTGAAAAACTGATATCCGTGTTACGATTATAGAACTGTACTGATCAAGCTGATTGCTGAAATCAATTTAAATGTTGCTTTCAGGCTAAGAGTTTCATAATAAACACTGTCATATACTCTTGGTGCCTCCATAAACCAGAGAGTTGTTATGTATACCTCAGATGATGACATACACGTTGCAGGCGCTGCGCTCCATGAATTCATTGTTTTAGAAAGAACTTGAGTGTTGTTTTATCATAACAAAAAGACACTGAAGTGGGTGATAAATACAAACATCGGCTGACTATGTTCTGTATAACTGCAAAGCGTCCCTGTTACAGAACAAAATTGTAATCATATTTCCTATAGATGAATTTTTAATTTAATTTAGCCTCTGTTGAGCAACAACCTCTGAGCAACAACACACTTTAGTCCCTCCCAGTGGGTGTAGTCCAAGAGAGGTTGAACTGTATAAAGAAGCCGACTTAAAATCGAACTTTAACATTGTTTTTATCTTTTAAACATCACCGATATCTATTTTTACATATGTGGCTCTATTTTTCAGTTTGACTACATGTTTGAATATGATTCAACAATCTCTCAACTTAACAGACTTGCAAGTGTAAGCAATGTAGCCAAACAAGAAATCTGGATCAATTGTTCTAACACTGTGGCGTACTACTCTGACAAAGATCAGAAATATAATCAAGCTGTTCGCCTAAGAGGAAGAAATGATGTTGAATTACAGGCTACTGGTAAGGGTAGAAGAAAGTATAGTGTCAACGCAGCTGATGACGGATGTTCCGTGAGTATTTTGACATTTTTTAAATCCTACATTTGAGCAAACAAACGTTCCCTTGAAAGAAATGGTACCATCTTATAAACGATTAAAGAACAATATTTGACCTTTTTGCGTTAATGGGACGAAATTGTATGACCTGCCAAAACGTATCTTTATGATTTTATGGCAATGGTCCTTTCTCTGTGGAATATTTTTACTTGTTTATATTTGCTAACATACAATGCCTACTAACTTTTTGTTAACACCCAGTTCATAGAACAAAATTTTACAGTAGTTCTTTGTTATATATGCCAATAAATGAAGACATGAAAATGTCCATTGCTCTTTATGTTGGCTTTTGTATCAAGCCTTTGTCTCACTAAAGGGCATGCTCATATAGATGATGTCGTTATGTTGAATTAGTTTAACAAATCAAAGAAAACGAGAGTCAAGTAGGCAAACTGTATATAATAACTAAATCAATGGTTTAATTGTAGTTTTGAATGATATCATGACTTTTATATTTACATTTTTACACAAACCTAAAATTCTTTCACACACTCCTTAAAAATGATAGCGAAGTTCAGCGTTATAACCAAGAGACCATTCTAAGCCATTCCTATAAATGTATATTTTTCTGTTCTTACAGTCTGGTAATGCAGTAGGCAGTACGAAGATTGAATTTAAAGGACCTAAGCATCTTAACTGGCTTCCAGTAATGGATGTAGCGTTCAGAGATGCCGGTGGAAAGAATCAGCAAGTAGGAGTAACTTTAGACAAAGTATGTTTTGGTACGGACCCAGATAGGCTCTGAACATACACAATATTAGATACAGAAACATTTTAAAAGAAATGTCAAAGTTTAATAAACTAAAATGCCTACCTTTAAACCACCCATACTTTGTTGGCTGAATCTCCAAGTGAAGTTCTGTTCTGTTATGAGAACTGTTCAACGTCTTTGAACATATTGAGGTTAATGTATTTTCCGCCTCAGTTTGTTCGTATGAAGTCATCAAAGTGTGAATATTCAATATTATAGCTTACGCTGCGTTGGTAGAGAACATATATAGAGTTCTATATATGAGTGTGTATGATTATTGAGACTTGTGTTTATTTCTATATTTACAAAAAACTATCTACTTGTTATGCACAATTTGAAGCACATTCCTCGTTTTCATCACATTTTTATGATCAGGGAATGAATTTAATATTTTGTATGTATATAACATGTATCTTTTGTCATTTAGCATCTACCGTTCACCATGATTTCATTAAGGAAGCGACGCCATTTTGTTAACACCATCTTCGGTCCGCCATGATACCGACAGAAATGACGTCACTTCCTTGTTACAATGCGCACCTGTGATACAAACGTGTGATACACTGACTTAGCACCATGAGCAGACAATACGTGCCTTGCTTAAGTTTCTTGTGTCATGCTTCTTATATTTTTGTGTCGCTATTTGATATGTTTGATTGTGGACATTTATTGCATTGATTATATGGCTATTTGTGTCAATAAAAATCGATAAAGCATATACTTTTTTGTTTTTGTTTGTTTTATTACATTCAGCGAAAAAATAAGTTATCTAAGCTTATCTAAAAAAACACGGTGGTCATACCACGTGACTATGACATCACAAATGTTACGATTTCAAGAAGAATACTTTAAAAATCCGCTTTGACTATGAGTTCTTAAGCGCTGTAAGTATTATATTTATTGTCAGATTTACATGATACCTAAGCGAGGCTAGGCAGAGAAGTGGATACTATTTGCTGGGCGCCACATCTGCAACACACGTTTTATACTTTTTGCAAACACCCTGGAAAACCTACCAACGACTTCCTATTAAAAATGATGACGACATGTCACTAAAACACACTGAAAAAATAGTTTTCCAGGGTGTCAGCAAAAACTATGAAACTGGCGTTGGAGGTGTAACGCGTAGGTATAATTGAAATCTGACATGAATATGAAGACTTACAGCTTGAAGTAGAGGCTGATTTTTCATTGTTTTCTTCTCAAACCGTAGCATTTGTGATATCATATTCACGTGGCATTGCCACTGTGACACAGGTGTGAAGTTGGCATTAACGGCAGGAATAGCAGTAAAATCGTTATTAATTTCTTAACGGTGAACAATTCTCAGAATTAAGTCGTTGCATAACGTTAATACTCCAGAGATGCATTTCACAAAAATTCTCACGAAAAAGAATCATCGTAAGTAAATTTCATATAATTAGCTGTTACAAGTCGGATGGATAATAATCATAACAATGATATGATATTCAAAAGGTAAACAGTTATCTACACAAATTGCATAATATTTAGAATTGATAAGCCAAAAATGAGCATATCATAAAAGTTTCGTGCTTCTGACTTACGAAGATTTTTTTCGTAAGAATTTTTGTCAAAAGCACCACAGTTTTTATATACTTTAAGATCAAACAAAGCAAGATGATTTTGACCAGACAGTAAATCACGCAAGCTTTATTTCGGAGTACAACATAACATCTATTTCGGTTAAATTAATCTTACCGTTGTATCTGCTGTCAACTGCGTATTTCATTTCTTTAAATGGCAAACTTAAATTTAGGAGAAGTTTAAATATTGACCAAACAAGGGTCTTTGTTTCCTATACGAACAGTGATATTAGCAATGCGCAAGTATATCTTCAGAACAGGTAGGTAATAGTCTTTAAGTATTAATCTTGAAATCAATGCATATTCGGAAATTTAAGGAGTCCTTAATTTATGAGTTAAGACAACGCTCACTTTGTTTATCGTGTTCAACTTAAAAACAATAACATATTGGTCACTTTATAAAAGCGTTAAGGTATAAACAAACTTGTAAGGATTTCAAACAGAAATTTATTGAGTGCAAGTTTAATTTTTACAGGTATCAACAATAAGACAAACAATGCAGCATATCAATAATATCTTCTCATTGCATTGATCTAGAACTACATATTTAATCATGACTTTGGTTTTTTGTGTGTTTTGTTGGGTTTAATGCCGTAGCAACACATTGTATAGGTCATATAACGGCAGTCAATCAACCTACTCACTCCTCCTGGAAAGGCTAAATCTCTGGATTTAGCTGTTAACCAACAACTAAGCGCATACTTTTGTCAGTGACTGACAACTGCTCTATATAATTAAGAATCATTGGTAGGAGGAAGAATGGCCGTAGAAATAATTTCATGACCAAGCTCCACGAAAGTTTGCCCGGGAATCGAACCCACGACCCCTTGATCAGTAGACTAGCGTGCTACCAACTTCAGAATTAACTCCATTAACAAACTCAGTTTTGATCGAATTCTCTGGTTTTCCGACAATGCAAAACATAAATGTTCATATTCATTGTTATATTGTTTACTGCAATTTTCGCTATACCGACCAGTCAATGTCATCACTGCTAAAAAAGGACTGGAAGATTCACCCACACGTTTCAGTTCAATAATATGCACACTTCAATATTATATAATGACTGACAGTTAAGGATAAATACCAATAGGCCTTGTAGCCCAAATATGTACACGGATTTGATTATGTTCTTCTTATATAATATGTTTTGCAAAATTAGCTGTTAATTTAAAAAAAATCACCGAGGACAAATTTTGATTAACCAGTTTGGAGTTTGTATTTGTATCTAATTCCAATATTAATTCATCTTATGATATGTTCAGTCATTATGAAATAGCTCAACATGGCTGTTACATATAACCAGTCATAGCTAAGGGTGTTGTAGGTTGCCAATAAAATATGGAATGCCTTATGAACAGGATTCCAATGGTAGGACGTGCGCTTATGGATCGAGAGGTTCCAGGTTCGAACCCCACAAAAGTCATTGCTAATTTCCTCAAGCACGAAATTTACCTTTGATTGCTTCACTCTACACAGGTGTAAATGGATACCTGTGGATGTGGCATTATTCTGTCGCGCCATTTTGTTGGCTGCGCTAAGCGAGTAAAAGACGCCCAAATTGAATGGAGATTGGCAGATAGATACCAGTAGCCCAATGACCATGGGTAATAGCTACTTAGTCGGTGAACGTGCATAATCATGAAACTTAGACTATAAAATGCAATTACATTAACCTTTAATGCCAACCAAATACAAGGTCAGGAAAATTAATGTTCTTCTATTTAACTGCTATCCGATACACGTATGTTTGATAAAACATTTAATCTAATTCAAACTAATAAAACATAGACGTCAGAATCAAGCACCATATGTCTAAATAGATAACAAGTTTTAATGAAGCGTGAATCTTCAGAGGCATATACATTATCTGGTTGAGTCTGTTTTAAAATGATAATATAATTATATCAAAATAAAGTTTTGTGTATCAAGATGACTTTTTGAGTGAAAAAGGGTCGTTGTTTTAAATCTAGAACATTCATATTGAATCTCCTTATCTAGATTGCTTTCATAAAGTTACACCCTAGAGCCACTGCACATTTATCTTATATCTGCTACCAAAGTTGTCTGGTTACCAGTCGTACTTTGACAGGTAAAAGTACGTCAGGCAAACCATGATCATGGCCGCGCCCGATGTAATGAATTAGGTATTGGATAATTATGTTTTCAAATGATCATTTCTCGCTAAACAGGCTTAAATCAAAGGATCATTGTTCAAGATTTACAGTGGATACTTTCTTTAGTTGTTCGGTTACATTTATGCTAAATAAAGTATCCGAAATTCTAACGAGACTAATCCACGTCCGAAATGTGTGTACTTGAAACATGTTTTTGTTAATCCTTATGCTAAATATACTTGTAATCAGAAAAATGGAAATCGAATGACCTATATAGTACCAAACTCCTACTAAAGTCACTATCGTCAGCAAATGATCATGCAAGATTAAGAAAACGTAATACAACGTAATACCTGAATAATAACTGAGGAGGCCTCCATGATCACGGCTTGCCTGACCCGGTAACGATAGTGGTAATGGGCAGGTAATCCAGACTACTACCAAAGTACAATCTGCCACAGTATAGTCGTGTATTGCCTCGTATTGACTCTTTTTCAGCGTCTGTTTTAATCGTCTAGTCAGTAGACGCTTTCAAGTGGAATTTAAATGACATCAAACTAACAGAAGATGTTTCATTCGGGCCGTTCTGTTGGCACTGTCCGTGAAAAAATGTGCCTTGAAGAACATAGAAGTATCACCAAATTGAGCACAAATCTCAAGTTCAATGATATTTTTATAATTTATTCATTTGTATTAATATAATACACCACATATTAACGACAATCGTACGTTTTTGTTAAACATATCGTCATCATGTGAACTAACTCATTTTATGTAATTACTTATTTAAATTTGTATATACATAACATGACATTGTAATTGTACATGACAAGATGTCAAAATGACATAAGTTTAATAAAAATATTTTATTCTATTTATTCATAATGAAGGTAAATGGTCTTCGATTTTGGACATTGGATTCCGATGAATACGTCATTCATAAATTAGATTTTTTTATTTCGAGCGTTTATTTAAGTTTTTTTCTTTCCTGTCCTTTTTTGTTCTTTTCTGTACAATCCTGTTATATTGTGTCTGAATCTGTTTTGTTCTGATTATTCTGCTTTATTTTTTAATTTTGTTCAATAATGTTCAATTTCGTTTTCTTCTGTTCATTTCATTTCAAGTATGTACAATTCTGCCTGCTCTATTCTGTCCAGTTATAGATCTTCACCAAGACGTTCAATTTCTTTAGCAACAAATTCCATATCAGAATGATCACAGCTAGGACTGCTGATAATTATACGGAAGAAATTAACGAGACCTTTAACTGTTAATGGTTGATAACCAATCATCATTGAACCTTCTTCCATCATTCGTTGTTTGATCGTAGGTGCAACCTGAAAAATATATACATCTCTTTAATAAACTTACGACAAAAATCATCGTAAACTGTTTTGGTGCAATGTTTATGTACTAACAAGTCACGTGGTCACTATAATTAAATTGGGCTCGTCAATCCACTTGCATGAACTGTTATCCAAACATATTTATACGGCAAAATTAAAATTAACGCAGAAATACTAGCAAGTTGAACACGCATTACCTTGGCAACCTTGCCCCACCATTCTGGTGTTTCTTCCTGACCACGTAAAGATTTTGGAATATACCAGAAACAAATGTTTGTACATTCAAACTGAAAATATATAATAAAACAAAAAATGCAATATGACCCTTTCATTACATAGATGTAGTCTGCATTCTTGTGTAGCCTTTGCCATGAATATTTTAAATGACCAAAGGCATATGTAATGCCATTTTTGACAAAAATTAAAGTGCTTAAACTACGATAAGGTTTGAACTGATCCTAATTTTTATGCAAATTGACTCGACCCTGTGGCACCTTTTTACAAAAAAATCTTACGATAAAATCATCGTAAGTCAAAAGCAAGAAACATTTATGATATGGTCATTTTTTGGCCAATCAATTCCAAAAAATATAGAATTTTGTCGAATATAGTATACATTTTGAAAATCATATCATTGTTATGTTTATTATTCCTCCTGACTTAGAACTGCAAAAATCTGAAATTGACTTAGGGTATTTTTTTTCGTATAAATTTGTGTGAAAAGGTGCACATGTATTGACATTTTAAATTGAGTCTTGAAATCCGTTCCCCTGGCAGCCATTTGATGGCAAAACGCAGTCTTATCCCCCCTTTTTGTATGTATATACCAGTTTTAAACGTAAAATAAAAATGAAAGTACTAGTATAATATATTCAGATTAGTTTTACCTCTGGTATCACAAGTCTAAACCCTTCATTTTTTCTTAACAGGTCTGTGAAATATCTGAAATAAAGATTCAATGTGTTAACGTTTTAATTATTTTTTTTAAAAAAATAGGTTCTATTGTTAATACAAACTAATAAATGCATCCAAATAGTTAAGATAAGCAGTAGCCATTTTCTATTCATTTGAAGAATGAAAGGAGATGCACATTTTAGGATTTATTAAAGAATCAAAGTCACCGCACCTTTTACTCAAAAATTGAATAAACAGATGTTGAACTTGATTCGATTTGAATTTTCAACAATCTGTGACCAACAATCGAAATAAAATCTCATATAACAATCTTAGTGATGTTTTGAGTAAAGATGTATGCAATGCCCCATACGCTCTTGGCCAAAATCATTTTTAATGATAATCGAACTCACAATTAACCAAGAAAATTTTAGCAGATTCATCTCAGCAAATTCTAAAACCAGCATAACTTGGTTTACCAACATAATATTCAAACTTTGTCACATTATTAAGAAAGCCGCCCGGTCAGCTCAGTTGGTAGCAAGCAAGTCTACTGATCGAGGGGTCGTTGGTTCGATCCCCGGGCGGCGCATACTTTCGTGGAGCTTGGTCATAAAATTATTTCTACGGCCAATCTCCCTCCTTCCAATGATTTTAATTAATATGTAGGTCAGTTGTCATTTACTGACGAAAGTATGCGCTTAGTAGTTGGTTAACAGCTAAATCCAGAGATTAAGGCTTTCCAGGGGGAGTGAGTAGGTTGACTGACCGCCGTTATATGACCTATACAATGTGTTGCTACGGCGTTAAACCCAACAAACAAACAAACAAACAAAACATGATTATGATTTGAGTACAATTACTAGCAGTATGCATAATTTGTTTTTAATTTTCAATTTGTCTTAAAACTTTAACGGGCATTTTAAATCACCTGGCATTATCAAAAGCATTATCAACAGCTGCAGCCATTCCAGTGTCTCCAAGACCTTTCCACATTAACCATAACTTTAAAGCATCAACTTTCCTACCACATTGTACTGTCTTGTCACCTAAATATAGTAAGAAGAAAATTATTGAAGATATCCTTATGTAATAATTTGTGAGGAAAGAAACCGATGACAGACAAATGTAGAACAGTTAAAAAATGGCTGTTTTTCATGTTTCGAACATGTAGCGAGTTGTCATCCTGGTTATTAGTGAAATTAAGGTTAATGTAATTCATTTTGATATCTTCATTTCTAGAGAGACGCAATGTTAGAAAAATGCCAAGTAGATATATGTTTTACAAAATGAAAAAAATACACAAGCATATTTTGGAACTCAGATTAGAAAAAAATTCAGATATGCCGTATGTAATGTTGATACTGAGTGCAAAACTTCCACTTAAATTAACAATGCAAAAATGCTGATACATATGTTTAGGGACCATTATTTGCACCTTTGTTAAAGATAATGACTAAACAATTAACTACTAGCTGTGAAGGGTACTAATTTCCAACTTACCTATATCATATGAGGTATCATAACATTTATCTGGTTGGAAAAGATATTCTGCTTTAAATCTGTTACAATCTTCCATTAATCCCTAATTTAATATAATATCATGTCAAATACACAAAATAGGAAACTCTATGATTGGTATTTCTGCCGAAGCCTTTATCTAGAAATTATTTCAATGAACTCTAAATTCGTTTTAAACACTGACACCATATGGTAAACAATAAGGCGTCAGTGTTTAAAATGTAACTAGAGTTCATGAAAATAATTTCTTGATAAAGGCTTCGGCTGAAATATCGAGTATAGAGATTTTTTCGTATCTATCATAATATGTTGTTAAAAAAAACATCTTAATTTTGACATCAGTATGGTGGCATTTTTTGCCAATATGTAACCACATAAATAACAAATTAATCACTTAAACGTGTTATATTACCATTAAACACCACTAAAGTAAAATATCTAACTGGTAAGAGATGATTATCTTGTTACGTATGTGGATAACCACTAAATACATGTATTAGTTATGTAGTTATTTGGTGGCAGAAATATGCCACCATACTGCAGCATGCCGAGTTTTAGTACTTCTTAAATCAAGGTTCTGTAGTCACGTGATCTACGACAATATCTGATAAGGAGATCAAATAAGTGTTCTGCCTTTTTGCTTCCAGACAAATAAATCTTTGTATAATATATAGATTTAAAAGGTTCTAAAGAACAAAAAATACTTATTTCTTTTCTTATGAAAAATCCAAACTGTTGCAGAGAGTTTTGACACTAATTGAGGCAAATTAATACAAAAATTATATATAACGTTTTTGCTTGGAACCATTTCTGCCGTCCATGATCAGTGGTATGTTTTTAGAACATATTCAGTGACAGTCAAAACAGGTAAATTATCAAGTTTTTTTTACCTTTTCTTGGACAAGTAAAGCTGAACATTGGATTGGTGCTGCTGACATTTTGTGAAAATTCCAACTGACAGATTGTGTTCTAAAATAAAAGTAATTGATAAAACCTAAAGGAATAAAGAAGAAAACAAACATTACAACTATTACTCATGCATGTACATTGGTCAAGTTTCAAGTAAATAACACACCTTGTATCCCCCTTTCAGAACTTCTATTTTCTCGATTCTTTTACTTATAAAAGGTTGTGTACTGACTAAGAAAAGTTCAAAGGTAAACTGGTGAATGTTGATAATAAGGAATGTTGACCAAAAGTAATAAATGATCAAATCTTTCCGTCCTGAATATAGTCAAATATTAAACCTTATATACATTGCACTTTCGGTAGTTTGCGTTGTTCTAAATTCAAAGCTTTTAACAACGCTCATTCGTAATTTTTGAAACAGTTGAAACCCAAAACTTCCATCATTTAACTTATTAGCCGTGGGAATGAACGAACATGTTACAGTTTCAAAAAAATTAATTTAGGGTCAATTAAATATACTTACGAACATATACATTCAGAACAATAAATATAAAATAAAACATGATGTCACAAACCTTTCAATGGACGAGATCAGATGTTTATGTTTGTCTGATAATAGAGCTCCTCCTCCCCAACATGCCTGTAAGATTATAATTACATGTATATAGGGATTTTTATAATTTGATATAGCAGGGATATTTTGTTTGGCACAGGAACACTATTGCTTCTAAGCTAGTTTATATGGCAACACGATATAGTGCTCCTCCTCTCCAACATGCCTGTAAGATTATAAATACACGAACTTATTTCATTAAATGTAGCAGGGATATATTATGACACAGGTACTCTCTTGCCTTTAAAATAGCTTTTAAAGAGACGTGATAGAGTGCTTACGACTCAAAATGTCGTGGGTTCAATCTGGTTCCTGGCCATTGATTTTATCTGGTTACAAATATGAATGCGAATAATTAAAAAAATAATGATTGGTGCTTTAAGTCCATTATCGATTTATGCATGTTACTATTAATTTCCAATGAGAAAATGCTTATTTCCAGGAAAATTTGGACTGTTGGCAAAATGTAAAACATTCCTAACAAATAAATCTGGGTGAATATTTTCAGGTGTAAATTACACTATAATGCTCAAATGTAGAGCTGGTTGAAATTGGTTGCAAAAATTGGATGCAATAGGATAAATTATAAAAAAGTAAGTCGGATCAACCAAAATATTTCTGACTGTCTTACTAATAAACACATGAAATAAATATTACTTACGTCACAATGTAACCATATGTTATATTTATTACATATATCAGCTAACGGATCTAGTCTATCATAAGCTCCTAGCACAGTGGTTCCTGCTGTAGCCATCACAAACACTGGTAACTCACCCTTAAACAGAAGACAAACTAACTTTAAACACGATATGTAAATGATTACTTCGACAACAAATATAGTGTCAAAAGTATAAATGCCAGTAATGTGCATAATTAATGTTGACATTGGCGTAAAATCAATCCAAATGGAAGAAAAAACTATTCTACGGGGAAACTTTCAAAGATGGTTTATTAATCCAGCCAAATTTCACACTGCGGTTAAGTAAACTGTTAATTGTACTGAAATAATTAAAGGAACAACTCATGACAAAACCGAAAATGACCTCAAACCGAACACCAAGTAAATTTTCAATCGAGAAGCAAGGCAAATAAATATTTCACTCACAAAACGGATCAGCTGATGTTCAATGCGGTTCAAGTTTTACTTCTTTTTCGTAATTGACAGAAACGTGAACAGAAAATTAGAAGTTTGAAAGTAGTTAAAACACATATGATTCTTCATTATGACATATCCTGCAAACCTTTTCTAAATCTTCTTTAATTCTTCTCTCAAGATCTTCAGGAACCATTCTACCAGCAGCGTCTGTATCAACTTTGACTACACTGTCCGAACCTAGACCTAGGAATACAGCTCCTTTAACTAGAGAGTAATGTGCCTGAAAACAAAATAAAATAATACTAAAATATAACCACGTATTGCATCATATCCATGCATGTGTAAAAATACTTTTTCGTTCAATACAACAAAAACGCTCATAAAATCCACAAGTCACACTTTCTGTAAATCAATCCGTTTTCTGTCTTTTCACAATGTAAAAATAATAATACGGGCTTGGCTAAGACGAATATCCATAATCCATGGACAGACTGTGGTGCTTTTCACAAACATTCTTACGAACAAAATAGTTCATACAATAAGCACTTCAAAGTCAGACGAATAATAAGCATAACTATGATATGATATTCAAGAGGTATACACAATTCTACACAATTCTACACAATTCTACAATATTTAGAATTGAAAAGTCAAAAAATGAGCGTATTATTTATGTTTCTTGCTTTTGACTTAAGAAGATGTTTTTCGAAAACAAATGTGAAAAGCACCACAGTTTCTGAAGACTATGCTTTTAACCATGTACTAGGCACAAGCAGTTGCTGACAAAAGTTACAATCCTACTTGATTTAGAAAATGTGGTAGATCTTCTAATTAAGTATTTGTAAAAGTAAGGTATTTACAAACCTCAGCTGATGTATAAAACTTCATTCTTTTAAGACCATACATCCCTTGTTTCTTGAAGTCAGGACATTGTTTGTATCTTGCTAGATTCATCGCCATAATGTTAGAAAATGACCCACCTAGTATAAGATTAACAAAGACTTAAATAACTTATACTCGAAATTAAGTTATTCAGGATAAAAACACTTTGACCAATTGATTGCTGCAAATCCGTAGAAGCAGTGGTCTAGGGGTAGGACGCTCGTTAAAGGGATCGATAAGTCCCAGGTTCAAACCCTTCCTTCAGCAAGAAATTTACATACAGTTGTTTCACTTCGCCCAAACGTAAATGGGAACTGTGAGGGGTTACCTGCATGAAGGTAACTTCAATGATCGTACAAAATTGAATAATCTGGTGGACATGTACATATAAGCAGACTTAAAACAGAAAGTACAGGCAACATTAATCATACTAGTTGAAAAGTGTGTTTCTTTTCTCTTATCAACATAACAGTTCAAGCAACATCTTTCAAATATTTAGACGCATTTAAGACATGTTTGCAATGCAGTCTGTTACAATACTAAATAATTTCAATAGTATCTATCATATTTTTAATTTGCCTATTCTTACAACTTCGTTCATTTTTATATTTTATAAAATAAGAAATATAATCACACGAAGTTTACCTGGACAAAATAAGCCGTCACCATTTTGGTAACCAATTATATTTGTTAGTTTCTCCATGATTGCTATCTCTACCAATACAAACATTGGTGACACTTCGTACGTATGTCTGTAAAGTTAGAAAGTGCTATGATAAAGATGTTCACATTAACCCAGAAAAGCAAAAAACAATGAGCTATCCGAACTCCATTATCTGTTTTAATAAGTTTATCAATGAAATATTAAGTTAGATAACTCCTGTTCACAAATACAGCAGCGTGTTCAGTTACCTTGATCGTTCCAAAACGTTCCGTAACGGAAGTGTCGGAACAACGCAACCTATAGACAACTCAACCCGAGACAACTCAATCTCCTACTAACGGATTGAGTTGTCCCAACTTTGAGTTAAGTATTACACGGGTTGAGTTGTCTTCGGGTTGAGTTCTCCCGTACCCGTAACGTTAGCTAACAGTAGTTACTGAACACGGGGCTGAAGTACCGTTTACAATTATTTAGATTAGCGGAGTTAATGAATGTGCCACTGACAATCATATAAACGTCACCAACACAAATGTTGACTAACAATCGAAGGTTGGTTAAGTTCATCAGGGACCACAATGGAAATAAGGGCTTGCCCTTTTTTTGTGTTATCCCCAGTGTTGGTGTGCAATACATAGTTACTACATCATGATGTCTGTGATATTTGTGTTTGTATGTTTTTACTATGTGTACACTATGCCAAATAAATATTATTATTATTATTGTTATCAAATATTGGTTTTAATTGTTAATGTAGTATATGTGATAGGAGTGAATTCTTTAAATCTATAATAGTAATTTCAGTGTTAAATAGCCACACAAGACTATGGCTGGTTAAAACTTACATATTTGTATTAAGTGATTCAGTTAACCAGGATCCAGCCACACCATATGCATTCATACCACTATATAATTGATTAAAAAATCTAGGATGACCTGAAATACAGTATGCTTAAATACAGAAAACTACTACATTACGGTCAATTTGATAATTGCAATATCATGTCATTTTTTACGGTTTTAAGACAAACTAATTAGTTAGAAATGACAAAGGCAATTATGACCATAGGTATTAATAGTTGACCTTCACTGCACTTTATGTTATCTATTCTGAGGTACGTAGCTTTTCATCTTGTTTTAATACAATCAAGCTATTCAGAACAGATGTGATTCTGTAAGAGGAGGCATAATCTGTATTAATAACAATAGAAAAGTACCAAGGAAGCTTATCTGTTATCAATTGTTTAACGATTCGAAGAAGAAATCATTACCTATCAACCGTTAATATTTGGCAATTTCTGTTACCTTAAATAATACGTTTTATTGGACAAATGTGCCAGAGATCATAGGAATAACATATGTTACTAAAAATAGTATGTTATCAAAGGGAGATCACCTGTTATCGACAAAAGACATAACATTTGTTACTAAAAATAGTATGTTATCAAAAGGAGATCACCTGCTATCGGCAAAAGACATAACTTTTTTACTAAAAATAGTATGTTATCAAAGGGAGATCACCTGTTATCGACAAAAGACATAACATTTGTTACTAAAAATAAAATATGTTATCAAAGGGAGATCACCTGTTATCGACAAAAGACATAACATTTGTTACTAAAAATAGAATGTTATCAAAGGGAGATCACCTGTTATCTACAAAAGACATAACATTTGTTACCAAAAATAATATGTAACAAAGGGAGATCACCTGTTATCAGGAAAAGACATAACATTTGTTACTAAAAATAAAATGTTATCAAAGAAAGATCACCAGTTATCTACAAAAGACATAACATTTGTTACTAAAAATAGTATGTAACAAAGGGAGATCACCTGTTATCAGGAAAAGACATAACATTTGTTACTAAAAATAAAATGTTATCAAAGGGAGATCACCAGTTATCAGGAAAAGACATAACATTTGTTACTAAAAATAGAATGTTATCAAGGAGAATAATTTGTGCTTCACTGAATAGTCATTAAACGTAGATATCATGAAATACAATAAGAAAAAAACATTACCTGTTTTAACAGACCCATCTATTACAGATTTACTAAGTTGAAGTAAGACATCATGACTTGATGGTTCATTATGTAATGAGAGATCTAGACTTGCCTGTAATATAGACAAATTGCGAAACAATCATTGAAAAAATGGCCACTTAATAAACCCAACAATCGACATAAGAAGAAAAATGTTATGAAAAGAAATTGACTGATATTTGACACTATATAACCAATCTGATTAAAACCCGATCTAAAATTTTCAGCTCGCAACTCGCTAATTTAGATCTGGCCTTTTCCAAGCGAAGGTCACGTTCAGGTGACCTTTTCTCATCATAATATTCATGACGAAATTGTTACGATACGTAACTTGTTTACATCGTCTACGTCACGCAATTTGAAATGAGCCGCCCAATCGCAGACTGTGAATAATACCGCTGTTAAATTACCATGCAAACCTTGGTCTAAAAATAGAAATAACGAAATCAAAATGTGATTAATAGTGTTTTCGTCTAGATGAAAGCTACGCATTGATTGGTCGACACAAAGTTCAACTCGACTTGACCTTCCACAGAGACAGTAGAGATCCTGTTCGACAACGCTCTACAGGATATCTGTTTACGGAGATAGCTATATAACTGGATACCATGTTCAAAGTTCCTACTTCACAGGTCACTGTTGTTGATTGAGCGTGTGCTTACTTACATTTTACTTAATCTTTTAAGATAATTGCTTTTAAAATAACTACAAATAGTACTGCATTTTGTCAGAAGACAGGTTTTGACCTTCTAGTATAATACTGTATAGCGGGTTATTTCTGCGGGGCAAAAATTTCGCGTAAACAAGAGAGTTTTGTATTGGCGATGCTAAATATTGGCGGAAATTACTGTGAGCGCCAATTTTAAACCTCCCGGTAAAAGATGGTCAAAGGTACATAGTCGCTACCGACCGCGACTTTTCAAATTTTTGAATTAATTGTCACCAAAATTGCATAATCTAAGCGGATGTGTGAAAAACCAACGCTTACAAAACATATTATATATTTCTATGACGATGTATTGACGGGACAAGTTTAATCATGAGATAAGAATCGCCATTAAATGTGTATGTTTTTGTTAAAAAATATTAACTGGGTGCTGCTAAATTTGATTGATCGTTCGACAAATTGCATAAGTAAGCCCATCTCGCGAGAGTCTTATAATAATAACTATTTGTTCATAAATGTTTTTCGCATGTTTGTTTATAGTCGTGAATAACGCCTTTGTCAAAAAAATATTGGTATTAAAGTTTGCGGCCACGCACTCCTTAAAAATCGCCAATTTACCTGAATTCATTGATCAAGGTCCAACATATTTTAAAATTAACAGCTTGTCACAAACAATGTATAATCAACCCACCTAGTGGAGTCTTTAAACAGACAAAATTAATTATAAAGCGTCGTCACGTGACGTTAGATTTCCAATCTACATATGAATTTGACAATAGTTTTCTTTTGAATATCAATTAATAATAAGCTACTTAAACAGAAACTCCGCTCTTTTTACTCAAGTTGTTAAATTAGGTGATGAGAAGTTTGTCTTCTGTTTTATAGCAAGCAGTTAAATTAATTGCGATACTAAAGATGACTTTGTTTTTTACGACAATCAAATAAGTGTTTGAGCTTAAATCATGAAGATTCGGAATTGACCGGCGTACGGGTTTATAAATTAAACAAAATGGCGGCAGCGTCGTTGAGTTTCGTAACCGAGTTTTGATGGAACCTGTCGTCTAATTGTTAGAATGACTGTGTTGTCTGTCTGTATTTTCGTTCATTTACATAATAAATCTCACCTAATTCACTACATAATTATTGTTTTAAAGGAGTTAATACATATATATTTTAATGAATACATAATTTATTAACAGTATTGTCCCTTAGTAAACAATATGGCGGCGATTTAATTCTGCGGAGGTTTGTATTCGCGGTGTTTATATTTGGCGCATTTTCATTTTCCGCCAATAAAGCCAAAATAAAACCCCCGCAGATAATACCCGCTATACAGTATTCTTTTCAATATTCCAGTGTTTACCTTTAGTTCCGTTGGTTGTTTAAAGTTTATAACTTTAGTATTTCTGTCAGTACCTTTAACTAAAGCCTCGTCAATCATAAGTTGTTGGATATCTTTAAGGAACTTTTGTATTTGTGGATCGGAGAAATCACTTCCTGAAATATACAATCTCCGTAAACAGATATCCAATAAAACAAGTGTATACGTGAGCTTTGAATTTGAAATCGGGGTTTCATCAGGTTTGCCTAAATATATATGCAACACAATGACACCTCTCATTTATGTGTGCTAATAAAAACTCACTTACTGTTACTTACTGGTTTGGTTCAAATATATTTTGTGACCATTTTCAATAATCAGTACCAAGTCACATAACCATCGTTCCTTGAAATAACATGAACTATACTCCCTTTCAAAGACCAACAGCATACTCTTTCACATTATTACAAAAAAAGTTAACTTTTACTTTATTACTTTACATTATTATCATTATTATTAGAGTAACCGTCGTTTTAACACAAATTATGGTCACTTTACGACGGTCAGTTTTACTTACAGGTTTTAAGTAACCGCAAATGACCTTTGTCACTGACTGAACTTCTATTAAATGTCTAAAGATTGCGAATGAAGTGTTCAATTGCTACACATAATGAGAATTGTCCCCCTTGGAGCTATATCTGGATCCGCCTTTGATTTACATGTATGTATAATGACTGCAAATGTATTAGGATAACGATGTAGTGACACAAATATGTCAGGTCAACATGACTTTGTCCCTGTTTTATATTATATACATAAGAAGACATGTACCCTCTTTACTCGATTATAATATCATGTCTTTAGCGTTTAAATCTATACATTTAATGTATTGGTGGAATTATATCTGCGTATAAAGAATCTAAGAGAGCATTTAAGGGATGTAATTAACAGTCGTAAATATTGCACATTATATAACAGCATATATTTTGATTCGGTAAATGTGATTTGTTACCAGGAATGTCCGTCATAAGTTTACGAGACTTGCCAATAAATGCATATAAATTCAACTTTTTGCGCATGGAAATACAAGGTGGGTTAGTTTTGAACCAAAGCGGAGACGAACATCACGTGACAACTTTTCAAAAATCGATCTTTGGAACCCTGGCAACCCATTCACTCCTAATAAAAATAAATAAACTTATAAAGATAGTTAGTATTACCATATTTATTGTTAGACCAATGAGTTGATTCTGACGTAGACATCGTTTTTGATGACGTAGACAACAAACAACGTTTAGAAGATTCTATCTGTAATGTAGATTGTGTATCTGCTGAAACATTTGATAATACTCTAAACAAAGATCGTCCTATTATATTTCTTGTCAACACTGAAATACAGTAAAACATGAGTTAGTGTGTATCGCCGTCGTCAACTTAAACGAAAAGAATTTCTTGTGAAAAACATAAAGTCTACAGTTACCAAATTAGAATGTTAAGTTTTAGATACTTAGATTCTTAAAATTAGGCCACTTTTGTTCAATATTGACGCTTCTATAGAGAGGAACACATTTAGATAAGATAAAATTTGTTATATTGTTCATAATTCATTGTCTCTGAAATGGAGCAATGACTAACACGCTCGATATCAATTCCCGAATCGTTTCTCGGTCGCGACAGAGAGTTCCCTTTTATCAAAAACGGCAGTTATTTCGAATGTCTTCAATATGTGTAAACTTGTCGACCCCTTGATGACATGTTCGATAGTACTTGTCAGAGAAATTCAAAGAAAACTGCCGCCAAGTTTAACTAAAACCACATATATAAAAAATAAAACAAACCTAGATATCCATATTTACTTTTAAAATATTCAAACATAAATTATAGCAGGTATTCGTGACTGTGCATACATTAAGATAAAATATCTATGTCATAATATTGTATGGAGTACTAGAAGTGACACTTTGAACATTTTAATGTATGGTTTGTTTGTTAATGCTTTCACAATCAGGTCATGTACGGTTTATACTAATAGAATATCATGATTACGATAATCTTTTAAATGTTAGAACACAAAGGTTTATTTTATAGCAAACGCGCTACCATACTATTCTTGTGTTGTCGCGACATTGATACATGTAATTACGACCTTGTAATGTGTAATTGCGACCTTGTAACGTGTACTTGCGACCTTGTAACGTGTAATTGCGATCTTGTAACATGTAAAAACGACATTGTAGCGTGTAATTGCGACCTTGTAACATGTAAAAACGACCTTTTAACGTGTAATTGCAAACTTCAAATGTGTAATCACGACGTAAAAACATGAAATTGTGACCTTGAAGCGTGAAATTGCGATCTTTAAACGTGTAATCGCAACATTGTAACGTGTAATCGTGACCTCGAAATGTGATAAGGCGACCTTGTGACGTAAATTGCGACCTCGTTACGTTGAACTGTGACATTGAAACGTGTAACATTGCGACCTTGTAGCATGAAATTGTAAAGACTGAAGCCATGGTGGTCCTAGCAGGACACTGTAAATTTAGACATTCAAAATGTAAACCGTTTTTAATTTGACGAACTGAAATTTGAGCATGATTGCTTTTAAATACATAATTCGATTTCAAGTTAGCATAGCTATAAACATTAAGTTTTACTTTTTAAAGTAAATCGAAACACTCTAAGGGTTATGATCGCTGAAAAAACAATAAATTAGAACAATATAACAAATTTTATCTAATCAAAATGTGTTTATCCCAATAGCAGCGTCAATATTGACCAAAAGAGACATAATTTAAACAATCTAATTATCTAAAACTCAACATCCTTATTTGGGTAACTGTAGACTTTATGTTTACTTGATCATAATACACACTTTCTGAAACTCGTGGATGTATCACGACAATAATTTTAACAAATGCATTCACCGTGAAATTATTCATGTTTTGACAGTTGAGAAAAAAAACGAACTATAAGCTAAAAATGATTGAACTTAAAATCAAAAACAATGATACGCTAAAATCGTACCTTTTATATTTTTAACAGAAAATTAGAAACACTACAACCTGCACAGTTTTGAAAAAAGACAAATTTAATACTCGTTTTACATAAACTGTGTTGTAAAGTCCAATTATATATCTCAGTTAACAGGTAAATATTTACGTTATATAAATGAGTATTTAACTTTTCAAGGACATTTTACATGCGAATTATTGCCCGAGTGCATCAACTGAAACGCTTTTAGTCGCGTATTCACGGGTAGTTTATTCGATTAATGACCCAGTTATTATATCTTATTGGCCCTACTTAACTATGAACTTGATTTTCATACATTCATATTCATATTTAATTTGATGATATGACCTTGTCATCTCTAAGCAGGATATGGGTTGATTTTGTGCAACATTAAGCCTCAGCGTAAGCGGCGTTGCAACATTTAGCCTCAGCGTAAGCGGCGTTGCAACATTTAGCCTCAACGTAAGCGGTATTGCGACGTTTAGCCTCAACGTAAGCGGTGTTGCAACATTTAGCCTCAGCGTAAGCGGTGTTGCAACATTTAGCCTCAGCGTAAGCGGGGTTGCGACGCTTAGCCTCAGCGAAAGCTGCGTTGCGACGTTTAAGCCTTAGCGAAAGCGGCATTCCGAAGCTTAGCCTCAGCGTTAGCGGTGTGCAACATTTAGCGTCAGCGTAAGCGGCGTTGCGACGTTTAGCGGCGCTACAAACCGCACTTGAACTTTTATTTATGATGATGATGATTGGCCAAGCTTTTGTATGTTGACTACACATGTATCCAGTAATTGGAACATTTATTCTTAAATGTATGAAACGCATGAGTCGGATATATTTTCTAATTGTTTATAATTATGTACATGACATTCATAGCATGAGAAAATTGACAAAAAGACAAAAAGTACGATTTAATAGTATTGATTTTATACAACAGTCAATGGAGCATACAGTAACTACGCTGATCTAAATATATTTTATTCTATCGCGAGTACAGAATAGTGAATATTTAAATCAATGGAGTTAATGAACGCGTCACTGACATTGGAAAAAATTGACAAAACAATTTGTACTCATTAAGAGTTAAACAACGTGTAGTGACTAAAGCGTGTAATGTTAATCCTTTGTCTCAGGTGATTTTGCACAAACTGCAAAAAAAGTTAACATGAAAAATTGAAAATATTAGGAATATAAGAAAAATTGGGGTAGGGGTATAGTGGTTGGACGCGCGCTTAAGGATCGACAGGTCTCAGATTCGATCCTAACTAGGAGCACTGCTAATTTCATTGAGCAAGAAATTTTACCTACAGTTGTTTCACTCCACCCAAGTGTAAATGGGTACTGTGAGGATCGCCTGTCTGAGAGTGATTTCAATGATCAGGAGTTTTGGTACAAAATTGTTAAGTCGGTTGAACATGTATCTAGAAGCAGACGTTAAACTGCACTTTAACTTTAAAAATATTTTAGTTAATGGTTAACATACTTGTATTGATACGTCCAGTTAGCTATCCGTATGTTTGTATCATACCACATGTTATAGTGTATTGTATATAATGACATTATATAGGACACTAAAGATAGCAAGACTTTGTACAGAGATAACAATACTATGCTATACAGGTACAGTACAACCTCTCTTGAATAACCCCCACAAGGATGAACTAAAGTGTGTTGCTGTTCGGAGGTTGTTGTACTGGGAGTCTGGGAGAATGAATTCAATTACAATTTCACATGGGAAATATCAAAAACTGTTGTTGTGCAGACGACTTGTTCTGCAGAAGGCTTCTCTACAGATGTTAAACTGTATAATATGTTAAATCTATAAGATGCGTACAGATAACGGAGTATGTATTTCCGATTGATGAGATGCCGGATAAATGAATACTCGTATCTAAATAGTAGTATTCTGTGTGTTATCTTATGCCAACAAATTTGCAAAGTAGAATAATAATTATTGTGTATATTTTAAACTTTTAAATATAAGTTCATTGCATGACTGGTACCAAGAATGACCCCATTACCCTCTGGTGACTACGAGTTCAAGTCCAAAATTGAGTTATTTTAAATTGAAAAAGACAACATTCCAATCCTATAAAATTCACAAACTTAGTAACTTAAACGAATACAGTGTTTCAGCGCTTTGATTAGTTCTAAATTAAGATTTACGTAAAGTCCTATCATGCTTTGAGTGTAAGACCAATACAAAGCGACTATACCCATATCAAAGTATCGTCAACTTAACTTTAAAGTCAACAGATAACAGATAAAGTACAAGTGTATGCATTATTTGCTAAAATAATCGTAAAATAAGCTTACCTTATTCAAGGTTAACCATCTTATTACCTCCCTTTGTTTGCCAATACAGAGTTATCTAACGTTGAAATCTACACTTAAACAGTACATGTATACAGTGCATTCCAAAAATTCTTGAACAAGAAAAATGTTGAAAAAATACCATGTATGTTATATGTAGTTTTACCATAATTAAAGCTTATTTGTGTAGGATAGTATAAAGGTACTAGTTCACAGATTTGGTTAAGATTTTTCTATATTTTCAAAATACCATTCAGTGTCTGTAATTGTGTTTTTTATTATCTCAAGACAAAATGACCTGTAGATCCCAAGAAATATACAATAAAAGTCACAAAAATGCACTAAAATTGTTTATACCGTGACATACGTGGTAGATGATTACTACTTGAAACATCATCATTTGTAGTTGTGAGTCCATTTGCACTAAAATTGTCATTATCAAACCACTAATTTATAACAAGTAACAAACAAATGAATCTCATACTCCAAAACTGTCTGTTTTCATGTTGATTTTTTTAAAACACATCCAAGAATGAGAAATTCCATTAATACATTCAATCTGACTCGGTACACTCTATTACAACACCATATCCAATCTCCGTAAACAGAGATCCTGTTCTACTTGCGTTGTAAATTAGCGAGTATGCGAGCGGTAAAATTTTAGATCGGGTTTTAATCAGATTGCACCATATCATACTTTAAACAAACTGAATTCGATGCTACAGTCTCCAGATTATTTCTATGACTCAGCACGGTTAAAGAATTACATGTACAAGAAAAAAAACAATAAATCAATATCTCAACCACAACAGAAGATATTGATCATGGTCTAATTTAGAAACAATCGGATTTGTTTTTATCATGACACACCAATCTCCGTAAACAGATATCCTGGAGAGCATTGTCGTACAGGATCTCTTCTATCTCAATGGTGGGTTACGTCGAGATGACCTTTATGTCGACTAATCAATGCGTAGCTTTCATCTAGATGAAACACTATTAATAACATTTAGATTTCGTAATTTCTATTTTTAGACCAAGGTTTGCAAGCTAATTTAACAGCGGTATTATTTACAGTCTGCGATTGGGTGGCTCATTTCAAATTGCGTGACGTAGACGATGTAAATAAGTTACGTATCATAACAATTTCTTCATGAATATTATGATGAGAAAAGGTCACCTGAACGCGACCCTCGTTTGAAAAAGGCCAGATCTAAATTAGCGAGTAGGCGAGCGGAAAATTTTAGATCGGGTTTTAATCAGATTGCATGATGCACTAGCTGCATTGTTTGTTAAACGTTTAAAACAGAAGTTTTGAAATTTGGAAGTCAGTGAACATGTACAATTGCTTTGGGTTGTGAAACGTAACCCATGTGATTTCTAATGTAAATTATCAACCGTCAATATATTTATAATTTTTTTTTTAGTATTCGTAATAGATATTTGACTATTCACGGAGGTTGGTGTAGGAATCCATGACTGCATATGATCAAAAATCTTTATATCTTTCAGACTTAATTGATATCTATAACTTGAAGTCATGGTTTTTAACATTGTAAAATGGATGCTACAGTTCACAAGATTACTTCTATAACATAAAAAGCAGAATACATGTACATAACAATATACCAATTTAATACTCATTTACGACAATGATAGGTCGTAAGACCGTTCAAAATACGGGCATCATCCTTCTGGGATTGGGCCGCCCGTCTAGCTCAGTTGGTAGCTCACAAGTCTACTGATCGAGGGGTCGTGGGTTCGATTCCCGGATGTGGCATACTTTCGTGGAGCTTGGTCATAATATTATTTCTACGGCCATTTTCACTCCTACCAATGATTCTTAATTATGTAGGACAGTTGTCAGTCACTGACGAAAATATGCGCTTAGTAGTTTATTGACAGCTAAATCCAGAGATTTAGCCTTTCCAGGAGGAGTGAGTAGGTTGACTGACCGCCGTTATATGACATATACAGTGTGTTGCTACGGCGGTAAATCCAACAAACAAACAAATCCTTCTGGGATTTTCTTTGTATATCAGCACTCGTCCATCATTCTATAAGACACCATCAATTTGCATTTTATGATGTAACTACAGACATGATTGCCGTACACCATACAGTCACCATACGAGACTTGTCTGGAAAAGCATATTAAGTTTGAAATGGGATTTTTATCATAAAACTGGAATCATTCCATGACCTACTTTTGTATCAATGTCACTAGAACGTGAGAGCAAAAACATAAGAACATGTGTAATCTACATGTCTAGCATGCTGTTTGTAAAGTTTGTTTATTTTAAGCATCGTGCATGCATGTTACTTATCAAGTCTGGAAGTACGCGACCTATATAAAGATAAACTTCTTCTGGCGTCTGATTGTGATAAAAATTGGCAGCATCTTGAGAGCAGAAGTTTATTGACTCTTAAATATGTCACGGTTATGAGAAAAAATTGTTAGTGCACCAAATAGCGCAATTGCACTTAGTTTTATTGAAAAACTTATAGTCATGTGATCGTCAAAAGGTTAAGTTACACTTGTTTTATCACCGAACACTCGCACCAACCAAATGTAAACAAGGTTCTATACAACTATTGTTTTCCTTTCTACGAAAAAAGCTCACAACAGCACGTGGAGTGTTAATGTTTACTCTGAATCCTCTGCACAAAATAGTTTTGCTGTTGACATAATTAGGGACTTTAGTCAGTTATCATTCCCTGACAAAATCTGAAGCAATCCAATTGGTAAGTAGGTCCTTACGGTTGGAATCCTCGGATTTTATGACTGAATTCCTATGTAAGGATAACAAAATATTTCATTAACTTTTTTTTGTTAATGAAGATATTAACAGAAGTGATGAAATTTAGATAGTTATTTACCTTAAAAATACTTAGTTTGAATTTCAAACAAATAAAAAGATTTATAAAAAAAGTTATGTAAGATTAATTGTTGCAAATTGACATTGAAAAGTAAGGGTAAAATCCGAGTAATCCAGCTAATTGGACCTACCTTTTATACAAGGGTATACAAGGGGAAATAACTGGCTAAAGTCCCTTATGAATAGCTCGACTTACTTATTATGCAAAGGTTTTAAAATTAACGTTCGAAATTCTCGAAACCAATTTGAAATTTTCTGTTTGATGTGATTTAATTAGATGTTTCGTCTTAGTTCAATCTGCGGAAAGACAAGCATTTGTTGACCTACCAGATTTTGTTGTAGATTTTAAGACTATAGACCCTGAACAATGCAACTGATGCTTTACTACTGTTTAATGTATCATGTATAATATCATAGTGTCCAATAGTATAGCGTCATACTGTTTGGGCTTTAAGGGTTGCATTTTGCTTATATGGCATAAAAATTATGCAAAAAGCAATGCAAATTATGTCATATTTCCTATTGTGCTCTGACAAGTGATATCGTAAATATACTTTTCCGAGGGTCAAACTGCACTTGTCCAAAAGTTCAATATTAAAATATACATATGGGGAACTATGATATTAATACGTACAATAAGTAATAATAAATAGTTGACGTTACAAAAAAGTGTAGATCACTTTTGAATTTGACTGAGGCATTTACACATCTACATAATTTAAAACATCCCGATTCAAAGCAAATTACATATAGTTTGTCACCACTGTCGGCAAGTCTGCGATTGAACGCCATATTACGAATGAAGAATATGACGCAATACATAAAACAAACACTCTGTAACTGTGCAAATATTTGTTATTAATCTAATACAATACAAATAATTTTATTGCGTACAATAAAAAGAAGCAAACATGTAGTTAAAGACATGAAAAAACAGTAACATATGGTTATCTGATTGTAAATTCTGCTTAACAGGAACAAGAAAATGTTAATACCTGCACAATTATTAACATGGAGTAATATATGTAGATTATTATGCTTGATGAACATTTTTCATAGTTTTCATTTGCATTAAAGGAATTCTACATTTAGGCCACTCGTTTGCAGATTGGTTGATTTGTTTCAAATTACCACCTCTTACATTTCTGTTAAAATTGTTATTATCAGAACACTTCTCTACTGCTTTATAAAACGTTTCTTTACAATTTGAGCTTTTAGAAAAGTTGATATCTAAATTTAAATCATCTGTTAAAGGGAAGCCAAATAGAGCCCTGACTCTATCAACCGTACAAGCTGCACACATCTTCAAGATTTAACATTGGTCACCATACGTAAAGAACCATTTCAAATCTTGAGCCCCAAACCTCACACCTGTAGTTTTACAAAGTTCCTGAGCTATATCACTGATTGGTACATCATCAATGTTGGTCCGTAAATATACACCTGTAATAGACATAAAGTACATTAAAGAATTAATATTTTTCATGAGTTTTAGCAATCTGATTAACACCCGATCTAAAATTTTCCGCTCGCCTACTCACTTATTTAGATCTGGACGTCTTCAAACGATGGTCACGTTCAGGTGACTATATCCCATCATAATATTCATGACGAAATTGTTATGATTAGTAACTTTGGGTTGTCCAAACGCAGACTGTGTATAATACCGCCGTTAATTAGCTCGCAAACAAGGTCTAACATAGAAATTACGAAATAAAAATGTTATTAATAGAGTTTTGTCTAGATGAAAGCTACGCATTGATTGGTCGACATGACCCTCTATTGAGATATTAGAGATCCTGTACGACAAAGCTCTACAGGATACCTGTTTACGGAGATTGGAGTTTTAGCAAAACCTAGTTGAACTTAACATAATCTTTGACCTTAAAAAATGAAAGGGGATATCTACCTAATTCACTTTATACTGTCATTTGATTGGACAGTCCTTACAATAAAGGGTCAGCGCTATATAGTAAACAAATTCATGCACATTAGTATGCTTTTGAATCGAGTTATGATCATTTTAAACATTTTGTTTCATTTAGAAAGATAAAACCTAATCCCGCCGGTGACTGCTTAACATTATCCAACATACTCGTTAAAGCAATGATGAACAAATGTTCTTTTACTGTCGTTCGAAAATCGATTTGAAGTGTCACATAGTCGGTCTGTATTTATCAGGACCAGACAGACCGCCTATTGTATGAAATAAAGTAACAATTTACTTACTTATGTAGGTAGAATCGATGGGACATTTCTTCGTTGTATTGTCATATGTATCGCATTTTAAAACAATAATGTATGACTCTGGACATCCAGACACATAAGTTGTAACTGGAGAAAGGTCTGTGAGAAAAATAAACTCATT
Organism: Mactra quadrangularis; assembly: GCA_025267735.1. NCBI lineage: Eukaryota > Metazoa > Mollusca > Bivalvia > Venerida > Mactridae > Mactra > Mactra quadrangularis. Next base: position 52,074,525 of record CM046299.1, on the reverse strand, counting down.
TAAAGTGACAGTCTGTATAAATCAGTGAAAACACACCAGTGAGGTTATATTCTAAAACAGTGCTCCTTTTCACAAAAATTCTTACGAAAAATGTTATCGTAAGTCAATTTCATATAATTAGCAGTCCAAAGTCAGATGGCTGATAAGCATAACTATGATATGATATCCAGGAGGAATACAATATTCTACATAATTCTATAATATTTGGAATTGATAAGCCAAAAAATGAGCGTATTATACCTTTTTCTTGCTTTTGACTTACGATGATTATTTTCGTAAGATTTTTTGTGAAAAGCACCACAGATATGTCGTAAAATAATAAAGCATAATAAAATATAAACACAACTTTTCTAGTACACTTACTGATGTTTTCAGACAATCATTCTCTGGTAAAGTGGAATAGACCTAATCAGGAATTCAAATTTATGGGTTTTTCCGTCCGTGCAAATCCTATTGCTCTTTATCATGGTTTTATTGTAACGGTGAACATTTGTTTGTACCGGAGGGAAAACCCCAAATATTTGAATTCCGGATATAGTCTATTGTAAAATAACTATGGAACAATTCGCAACAATATAAACAAATATGCTTGATGGCGAGGTGGAGCATAGTAACCCAGAGGTTATCAATCTTGAGTATGGTCACTCGGTTGTGGCTGTTTTCTCTAAAACATAGATTGTAGGTTCTAAAGAAAAGGAATTACTGATTTCTTTCTCAAGTTTGCAGACTTTGTTCCATGTGTTGTGGTAAGACTTAAAGAAAACAAATCATAAATTGTACATCTGGCAAAAAAATGGAAAAACGTGAAATCATAAACTAAGAAACAATCAAATTAACATTTACCTTTATGCTGGAAAAATGCTCTGCCTGCATAAGGTCCAATTATCAACGATGTGTTATAACTGGAACATGAGGGATTGTCCCCAGATAGCCTAAAATAAAATAAAATCACGTGTAATGAATTGATTATCCTTCAAAATTCATCGAATGAACAATCTCTGATGGATGCGCCGTGATCGGAAAAGTCGCTTTGGTTTTTGCTACGTACACAAGTCGAAGCACTGATAAGGCAAATGGTTTGTCGTAAGAAGCACAAGGCTTTGTGAAGACATTTTATGTCGTATACGTGACTCAACATTGTTCAGCAAGCTCATTAATCATGTAATTTTAACTCATTGACTTAAAGCCCAACATTTATCATCTCCCTAACGATCGTGTATTTGTTTACACAAGATAAAACAGTACACTTGCAAATTTCGACTTAGATTCGTCCATTGGCACAACATGGCGTCTAAATCGGTCAGAGATCATTCGTAGTGAATGACCGAGTAATTCTGATTTAAAGTTTCTCCAGTCACATGTTATAACTCAATCACCCGTATCTTTATAAATACTTACACCCCTCCACCTCTAATCATGTATTCGTCTGGCTCATCTATTTGAATAACTCTTGAAGAATAACTTCTGTCTGGGACATACGGTGGTGGATTTGGCATCGCATAATACAGTTGCTGCAAATCTCTATTCAGCACCTGAGAAAGTTAAATTATAGTTTGTGTAATCTGATCTCAGTTTCTATGTTAGTACATTGCAGATTGCCGATATCATGTATGGTAATCATATAAATTAGTATCTAATGCCTTACATCAAACGTAACAAGCTATGCACATTGCTATAAACATTGTCTAAAGAGACCTTCAGAGACCAATACAAAAATGTATTGAAATTTGAATCTGTAGAATTTTTATGTTGTTTATACATTTCATTTATGAATATCTTGTCTCACAAAGTGCAGTAAAATAATATCACAGTACAATGTTTTGCACCAAACACGCGCCTGACCTACTTATATTGAACTATTTTTAAACGTTTGCAAAATTAGTAATTGGATATATTTTCACACAGGTGTCACATGTACATGTAATAAATGTGCAATATGAAACCATAATGCCTCAGGGGCGGATCCAGGATTTTTTTCTAGGAAGGGTCCAAACTTTTTCCACTGGGGGCTGTCCAAACTTTCGAACCACATTATACACTTTCTGCAAAATCATGCACCATATCAATAGTAAAAATACATAAACATTAAATCTATGTTAAACAACGAGAAAAATTGCTCCATGTTACTTAAAAATGACTTAAAGTCAAAAAATACTCTTATGAATTGGTATATTTTGGAAATTCTATGGGGGCGGACCCCCTGATCTCCCCCCGCTAGATCCTCCTATGCCTGTTCACGGTATGTTTGTTATAGTCATATCACAACAGTCTGTCTACATTCTGACTTGTCTTTGAGACGCTTATATCTCAAGACCTACGCTTTTAACTGGTTTTAAGAACATGTCTTCGAAGATATGACTTCCAGCTGACTTAGTTATAGCAGGTGAAGATCGGCCGAAGAAAGAAAACGAACTCAGAAAAGATATGTAACCTTTGTTCAAGAATCTGTACCATGATATACTGTGGTAGCACGTGCGCATAGGGTTCAAATACATCTAGGGACACTACTAATTTCAATGAGCCTAGACATTTACCTAAATTTGGTTAACTCCACCCAGGTGTTTTTTGTTTGTTTTTGTTGGGTTTTAGGCCGCATCAACACATTGTATAGGTCAGATAACAGCGGCTAGTCAACCTACTCACTCCTCCTGGAAAGACTAAATCTAAGCTACTAAGCGCATACTTTCGTCAGTGACTGACAATAGCCCTACATAATTAAATATCATTGGAAGGAGGGAGAAAGGCCGTATAAATAATTTCATGTCCAAGCTCTACGAATGTATGCCCCGCCAGGAATTTGAGCCCACGATACCTCGATCAGTAAACTTGCATGCTACCAATTGAGCTAGCCAGGCTCCAATCAGGTGTAAATATATACTGTGAGGGATCACTTGCCTGAATGTGATATCAATTATCAGGGGTCATCGTGCAAAGATTGTTAAGTCGGCTGAACATTTATGTGAAAGTAAACTCTAAAAGGCACGTTTTATGTCTTTTAATTGACAATAAGAAGTAGTGTTCTGGGATTGAAGACCAGACGTGCTAACGACTTACCTATAACTGTAAGGACTAGGTTGAGATATAACGCCAAAGTTTGAAAACAAAGTAGCATTCCAGAGACCTAGTAGTTGACTGTAACCAGAGACAATACCACAATTTATTGTAAAGAAAGTCAAAGAACAAAACGGAGCATATACTTTATTACAAAACTTAAGTAATATTCATCACTCAAAATTATGTACGAGTATATTAGCAATTTCTCTACTTACATGATCATTAAATTCATCCATCGTCATTATAAGATTGTAGTTTGGAAACTTCACAAACTCTTTTCCTGATTTACTTCCACAATAAAGAGAATGAACATCATTAGATATCAAACTTACTAGTATAACAACAAAAACGATAAACTGTGGGCACGACATGTTTTACTTTTAAAAACAACATTCGGTCCTGTACAGCTAAGGGTTAATTATGTAACTCGATTGGAATGTATATACATTACTTCTACGCTTCGTCGCTTGCTTCTTCACTGGCGTGTAGCTGTGTACGGTGCAGTCAACCAAGATGGCGGACCGAACGCTGGTGAAAAGGTAAATATATTTTATTTTCTCGATTTCTCTAACTTAATCCACATGTATTGCTGTATAATCAGTTGTATTCAACCAGGCATAGATTCCAGTGCATAATGTACAACCTGTTTTCGCTTGATATCCACCCAAGAGCTTATAAATGAATCACAAAGTTGGTCGATCTATGATTTTGAAATTTGAAGCGAGAAAAAAATCTTTTAAGTCCGATTCTGACTTTATTTGAGCTCTTAGATTCAAATCAATTGACAGAGTAGCGTAAAATGATCGACCGAGTTACTCTGTCCCCTTACTTTGGAGGAATATCCTCTCCCTTCCACAAAAGCGTTCGTTTTATGAGTGTACACAAAGTGAGTGCAGTCGCCGGTGTATGGTGAAGTCAAAACGCACATTTTTGAACGGTGCAGTCTCAGAAAACTGTACGGTGTAGTCATTCTGTACAATTTTAGTGTACGGTGTTGTCTCAATTATTAATTTCAGTACCAACTTTCATGAATGATCTTTAGTCCTATGTTATTGAGTTACTTTTCGCTCATTCGACCCATTGACCTTTAAATGTTAATATGTAATCATTACTTCGATCAATAGTCTGGAATTAAACTTAAACAAAATTAACACTATGACATAAATGTGTTTAGATTATGAATGAAATGAATGTTGGAGTTCCTGATGTCCCCTATGCTGACGTCCTCAGCTGATACATTTATTACGAACGTTCTAAGACACGAGTTACATACATTCAAAAAGAAAAAGATCAAAACACCTCAAAACATCACCGTAATCATGTATACGTATATTCTTGGTTTTGAACATAGGCTGTAAAATATGAATATACATAGTTTGAATCAAGTAACTACAAAATCGATATGAAAACGTTAGAAATTGATAGAAAGAAGTATGTGTACAAGCATACAGATGAATAACTTTTTTTAAACTTTGGTTAATGTAAATCGATGTCCGCCTTGCAGTACATGCGTAAGAAAATAAGTGGTTGTCCGAATAGTTAATTCAGGAAATTAGAATTTTATATTTATTATTATATTGCATTTAACGCCGTGTCAACACAATTTAAGTCATTTTACGGCGTCCAGCACACCTAAACTAGCTTTCCTGGACCCTTGTCTATAACCAGTACGCATTTACCTTTCCACAAAACTGGAAACTTGTCCATATTATCCAATCAATGCAAGAAAATTGACATTATTGTCCCCGGGTGGAATTCAAACCCTTCGAAACACACCATTTCAAATCCCGGCGCGCTACCAACTGCGCTATAGACCCGGGTTGCACATGATAAAAGACAAGCATTTTGGGCAAGTCATGGATATTGACGTTTTAAATAGCTTCGTTAAATATTCAAATTACATTATAAGTGAAAGGATTTGCACTATTTGTTCTATTGCATGGTGTCACGTATATTTATGCCATTTTCTATCATACTGTTGATGCTTGGATAATTTTGATGCAGTTTATTTATCATTGAACAAAACTTATTAAGAAACTAAGTGATGCCAACACGTCATCCTTCATTAATTTGCATAATATGCAAATTTAGTTCGCCAATACCAAAATTCCATTTTCGCTAATAACAAAATAACCAATTATGATAAAATTTCAAAATATGTGTCTGCACCTATGTTTTAGTGTCTAGCTATCATATCATACCACATTTAAAATGATCAGATGATTTAAATATGCAAATGTATGCAAATAAGTTATTTCAAGTGTACTGCTTTTCGAGTTGACGATTTATATTCAAATTTTAGTACTTCAACATGTGTTTTTTTGCCTAACATACACTAGTAATTTTGTAATGCTTAACTTTTGCGTATCATTGTTATCAAACAAATGATTATATGCTAATCTGCCTCGTTGACTCAATGCCATTTGTATGATACAATGCGTAAATAGATTGAATTAAAATAAATTAATGCTCTAATTTGATAGAAAAAAGGTATTGTCTCAAATTTTCTCTTTTAATCCACCATGAATTGTAAAACAAAATTTACTATTAAATGCTACCATGTTTTCCGCATGTATATATTATACAGATCCAATGTGACTTTCACCTAATTATCCATGCCAATTAAATTGAACTGAGCAATCTGTCTATTGCGACTGAATTTTTGCTCTGATGGATTTCAATGTTTTGTTTGGAATGTCCACATAGATCATGGGACAAGTCATAAACCGATCATAATCAATGTAAATAATATTAAATGAATGTTTAAATGTGCAAATGATATAAACGTTTATAGTGTTGGAGATTTACTAAGGATTTTTCGTTTGCACACACTATTGTATGGATTTTGATTTGCTGAGCCGTTAAGCCAAAATCAAGTAATGAAAGAACATGAATTAATTTTACAGTACATCTTCAGTTGCTCGTAAAATTAAAGCCACTGAATTCAAAACCATTTTATAACTATGAAAAACATCCTGTCATTGACACAATATGATGGATATGTTTTACTGTAATAGTAGAGGCTGGAAAGTTTTACATATTTGAGTGCATATTTGACCTCTCAACTAAGTGGAATGTAAAACATGAAACTACATGTGTCAACATATACTTTACATGGTCATTGCTGCACCTTTTTGTCCCTGTATGACTTAATTAGCGACTTAAATTTTGACTAATACCTATTATGCATAGTATGTAATTTCAATCAGTTAAATGCATCCTTACATAGTTTCCTTGCGAAATCAGAAAGTTGTTTGTGGGACTTATTTTAAGTAGCGACAATAAGGCAACTTAGAAATGACGGAAACTATAATTGTCAATCTATTTACAGTAAAGAACATGTATGTATTGTATTCATAAGAGGCATTACCTGACCATAAATTCTTTTATAGAATGTTGTTTTTCTATACGAGACCTTAACTTATAAGGAGATGAGAGATATCAATCCACGTTATGCACCTATGCTAGTCATGATAAAATTAGCTCATCAATATAGGTTCACCAACATAAAACGAATCACACACACATGTAATGGACGCATAGGTAAAATGCATATTATTAATGTGTGTCATAAATGATCATTGAGATGCATATATCATGAAAATTCTGGAAAATATTGGTTATGGATAGATTTGCATATTATGCAAATTTTCATAAGGAGGTCAGAATTTCCTCACTTAGTTTCTTAATAAGGATTGTTAGAAGATACAAAACCTGAATATAATTATCCAGGCAAAACACGAATAAAAGAAAATGGCATAACTGTACGTGCAGTGTTGAAATGTATAAAGGCATAGTCCTACAACAAATATAACTGTATAGTGTAATTCAGATACTTTGCATAGCTTAAAATCATCATTTACTGATCTAATAATTCCATTTTATATGTTTGTGTCTAAAACGTAAAAAAATAACATTACATAACCAAATGTTACTCAAAAACTGCAAACAAAAACAAAGGACTTTTTAATGTATAGATAACCCGAATATTGTATTCAGTAAATACCTAATTTGCATAAATTTGCATATTTAAATGATCTGATCAAGCTGAAATTAGTACAATATGATAGATAGACCATGAAAACATGGGTATGGAGGCTTATTTTAAATTTCTATCCAAGTTGGTTATTGTGTTATTACGGAAAGACGGAATTTCGATAATGACGGACTTAATTTGCATATTATGCAAATTGTGCAAGTAATATAGGGTGTCATTACTCGGATTCTCATTCAGCACCGCTCAAAGACATATAAATTGCAAAATAACTTTGTGGGGACTCAAGTACAGGGTTCACCTTGAATATGGAATTTTACTGCAGGATTATATACAAAACTGTGATTCGTAAGGGTTGGTTAGGGAGCTGGTATTAGCTAATGTTTTATCATCAAGTATTTTTCTAATTTATATTTTTTATCTTCATGGTATGGGCAAAACTTCCGTGCATTCGATTTTTAAAAAAATAATTTAGAACATAGAATAAATGACGTTTGAAACTTATATCTCGGAAAATGGTAAAAATGTGACGTAATCACTTGCTTTGATGATCAGTGCTTCCAGCACCCGATTATTTTCAAATCATTTACAAAATCTTATAGTCGAAGCGTATCATAATTGAAAACCAAATTTATTTGTTCGAAACATGACAAATAAGCGCGCAATGCGTTTTTTATGTTTAAAGACGATTTTTTAGAAATTAGTGACGTCATCGGTTTTTAGCCAATAGCATCTTCCTGCCCCATAATTTGAAAAATCACCTGACAGATTCGTAAAGAGCACACTTTTTTCTATAAAAAAACCATCAAAATATTGCTGATATACCTATGAGTACAGCGAACCACTTTTTAGACGCTTTTCTCAACTGGGCCGACATACTAAATTTAACATTCTCAAATTTCTAAATATTTGTATATAGGCTTTTATAAGGTCACACTTAAACTAATACATGTACATTCAACAAAGTGGACTTATAATGGCATCTTGACTCTGTGTTGTATTTAAAGTCCAGATGTCAAATCCTTTAATGATAATGACCAAACTAGTATATATATAGTATACTAAGCTTCGTTCTATCTGTGCATGTCTGACTTCGAATCCGGAGATCGCGGGTTCGAGCCCGGTCGCGGCAGGTCATACCCTATACATGAGTCGTCGGCCTCGTGGTAGGGTAAGTTAGTACTGGTGATAGAAAAGTTGCCAGTAGATGTTTGAAGTAGTTAAAGCTGTTAGTTCACTTATTTCAACTTAAAAGTAAACTTTTCTAAACTCAATATTGTTTACAAATATTTTTGAAGCAGTAAAAAAGACTGTAAGCTATGATAATTGCACAGAAAAATTTCATGGCTGAACATTTTTGAAGCATTGACACATTCACATTATTAAGTTTTTCTGTGTTATTTATTTTAGCCAAATAAATGACTTTTGTCCACAGATAAGTGGGATAGAAATATTGACTTATTCGAAGACATACATGTTCGAGTTGGAAACATTACGTTATGTTTTGTCTTTGTTTGTTGTTGTTGGGTTTAACGCCATAACAACACATTGTATAGGTCACATAACGGCAGTAAGTCAACCTACTCACTCCTCCTGGATAGGCTAAATCTCTGGGTTTAGCTGTTATCAATTACTAAGCGCATACTTTCGTCAGTGACTGACAACTGCCTTACATAATTAAGAATCATTGGTAGGAGGGAGAATTGTTTTGCATCGATAAAGAAGCATGAAATCAACACAAGCAGACGACAGAATGGTCCTAAACACATTTCCACTATCGATCAGACATAAATGTTGAAAATAATGATTTCTTACAATAATGCAATCGGGGTACTTAGAAGTGTCGTTAAGTATAGCTCTAATCATATGTCGATAAACTGATGAATGCTGATTTTGAAATTCGCTCAGATGACCTTTTTTTATAAGGGACTAAAGTCAGTTATTTCCCCTTGTATACTCTTCAAATAGGTAGGTCCAATTAGTTGGATTACTCGGATTTTACCCTTACTTTTCAATGTCAATTTGTCAAAATTAATCTTAAAACAACTTTTTGTGAAATATTTAATTTGTTTGAAATTCATGCCAAGTATTTTTAGGGTAAAGAACTATCTAAATTTTATATTTTCTGTTGTCTGATGTCTTCATTAACAATAATGATATTAGATGAAATATTTTGTTGTTCTTACATAGGACTTCAAGGATAAAATCAAAGGATTCCAACTGTAAGGACGTACTCATATTTCATGGGTAAATATGAGTCAGATTATCCCCACCTGAAACTGGGTTTCGTCCAAGAACTGCAGAAGAACACTGTAGCCTGTTCAATTACCATAAACGTTCCAAAACGTTTCGTAACGTTACATTCGGAACTCCGCTGTGGATAATTTAATCTAATTAACAAATTTACGATCGTTACGATGAGTGATGTTTCAAAATCTGTGGACTAAAAACATCACTCATTGCCTAAACGATCGTAATTTGTTTACTTCAACACCGGTAGTTTCAAAATAGCGTCTAAATATGTCCGAAATTATTCGCAGCGAATGGCCAAGGAGTTCCAAATGTAACGTTACAGAACGTTTTGGAACGTTCGGTGAAATTGAACAGGCTACTGAATATAACACAAAATACAAAAACCAACAATAGAAATGTAATATATTTTGTTTATTATTTATAATCAGCCGAGACATAAAAATGCTGCGCACCAAACATACGTTATACAACACATACAAACAATACAGTGACTGTGTGAGTATATCATAAAACTAACAATAGTGTTTTAATCTGAAACAACCTTGAATGAGGCACAACAAAACTTTGGACACAAAATTATAAAAAAAAAAACATCGCAATAGCAGAATGGATGATTCAAACAAAAATATATCTGTATGTATGAGTTTATATGAATAGCTGAAATTAAAATAAAAACACACAGGTACAATACTGAATAGGTCCCTTAATAATGAGTTTACATAATTTTGCACTTAAATGATTCTAATATGAAAAACAAAAGCAAGGGCAAATGGTTTGTGGTAAAATGAAACAGGACGTACATTAAACATAAACATCTACTTGTAATGCAATTTTAAAACACATATACTCATTGGTCATCACAGATTCATGATTTGTCTTGCTTGAACAAGCATTCATTGAGGAATGAATTCAAACACACAACATTAATGCAAGTATAACAGCCGACAACAAATCAACCTTTAAATGTAAACCCCTAAACTCAGCAATACATTGGGATCTGCCTTGACAGACGTCAATCTACAGTGCAATTTACATCTAATTATTTAATAAAATGTGAAACATGCCAGACAGAAACTGCTTTAATAATGTGCCTTTCTATTCTATAGCCATATGCCTGGAATTAATCAAATTTAATTGACCGAAAATATTTTACCGTTTGTTCTCGTCACACTGGCGCCTAAACGGAGGCAGTCTAACAGAAACACGTTGAAACAGTTTCCATATGGTGATAAACTTCTATAAATTTTAAATAAACACGACGTAACTTCATTTTTATCAGCAAATTTCCCAGGAACTTTGGCTAAACTAATAGAAAATGCAACATTATATATTGCCTATCTGTTTATCTTGACAACTTGTTTCAAAACATTTTACTAAGATACGATTTCTTATCTGTAGACGGCGTTGAAAAGTTGTAAGCAATACTTGAGAACTAAATACACACGGTGTACACAAAAAATGTAAAAAAAATAAAACAAACACATGTGAAACATATGAAAATAAATGATAAAATTTTCTTGTCAAAAAATGACAAGTATAAGTAAAAAGAATAAAAAAGTACAAGAGCTCATATGAATATATGAGACAAAAATGGACGGAATAGATCGGGCTAACATATATAATTTGCATCTACCAATTCGCCCTGATTTCATAAATTTGCATATTTATTATTAATTCAGCTCCGTGTAGATGATATCGCCATGATATTTGGGCTGTTCCAAAACATATAACAATTTTAAAAAATATCACAAAAGACGTATTTGAATTTCTGGCAAAAATGAGCACCACTAGTAATTTTATTTGCCATGATTTTAAACCTGTGATGCTCAAATTTGGAAATTCAAAAAAACGTAAGAAGAAAATGTATGTACTAACAATGATTCTTCATCTTCCTTTTCACCATGATTGATAATTACATTTGCACAACATATACGCCTAACAGGACCACGATTAAATACAAAACCTGATCAAACTGAAAGACACGATGTGTAAATGAAATGCGCACCGATACAGCACGTATTGATGACGTTCTACACACTTTTTACTGACGTAATTGTTTTTTGTTCACAAGATTTGATATAACTGCTTGTAACAGGTAAAGTTTTATTTATTGTTTATAGTTCAAATTTTATTTCATTCAGATTTCCAAATCTATATAAAGTTAAATGTTCACTAAACACCATGAGCATAAATAACACATTAATCATAAAATGACGATTTGTTTATAAAATGAAGCATTGCACATTGTTCCCATTCGCTAGAAAATGAGCATTTCAGACGCCATGTTTAACGGAAGCAAGCCTCTCCGATATCAACACCAAGTTGTTGTTTCTGGTCACCAATATCATAAGCAAGAATATCTGTGATTGGTAAAACATTGGGTCTCTTGGTAAACACTCTGTAAGATGATTTACTCCATTCATCCATGGTTGCCTGAAATAAAATAAATTTGTAATTGTTTATGTAACTGAGACAACTAGGCCAAGCAGTTATTTAAAGGGTCTAGTTTGGTTTGGTTTTGAGTGCTTTAGGCTGCACGTTCATACCCCTAGCGCCAGTCTTCCATAAGTAGACTCTGGAGAAGCAATATCCATGGACATACAATTTTAACCATAACTAAACAAACACATTCTGCATTAAATGTCTTACTTAATACATCAGTAACATGAAAAGATGTGATTGTGACCAGAATGCTACTGTACAATAAAACTTAATTATCTCTTCATACCCATTCAAGTAGTTTGGTTCAATCGAATCCAAAATAAGCAATCATTTAAAGCAAAAACAAAACTTTTACTGCTATTTCAAACTTATCAGTACAATCGCTAGTTGCTAACAAATATCTTTTGTTCAATGCAGGATTAGCATTAAGTAGGGAACTACTTAAATTGAATAACATTTGACTATCAGATAGATAATCGGGAGTTGTGGAAATATACTCATGAGACTGGGGCTTCATATATTGTGGTGTAATATGATATTAGGTATAAGATTGTTGGCCAATTCAATAAACTGTTCTCGGTGAACGTAGAGCTAATGTATCATTACTCTCGGGTCAGGTCAGGTGAATGGGCTGTCACGCAACTCTATAAAACTCATATAGTTTAATAAACTGATATTTAAATCGGGATCCACTTTTGTTAAAATCTTTAGATGTCATAGCCAGACTCGAAATTTTGGACAGTTGAGTCGTAAAACGTTTGGTGCTTTACAATCATAAAATCATAGCACTGAACATATGATAACATGTTTAGTGTTACAATTAACGAAAACCATGCAAGTAGACGAGAGTATAGTCCAATACTCATTTCCATTATCGATCGGACATGTTGAAAATAAAAATTTCCTACCATATGGAAATCGAAGTACTTTGAAGTTCCATTAAGTATATAAACTAGCCAACTGTTCAGTGTTAGGACGCGCGCTTAGGGATTGAGAGGTCCTGGGTTCGAATCCCACTATTGACACTGCTAATTTCCTTAAGTAAGAAATTTACCTGCGATTGCTTCACTCCACCCAGGTGTAAATGGGTACCTGCGAGGGTGGAATAGTTCCGCTGCGCCAATTTGTCGGCTGCGCTAATAAACGAAGTAAAAGACTCCCCAGGGACATTGATAGATATATACCAGTAGCCCAATGACCAAGGATAATAGCTGTTAAGTCGGTGATCGTGCGTAAGCATGAAACTTAGACAGCAAAATGCCATTACATTTTTAGTGTTATCGGTACCTAGTGTTGTAGTTACAACGGTCCATGCAATATGGGCTATGACAATACTTACGTTTTGACAACCGTCAGATGCTACAATTGTGGTCAAACCAAGGTATCTGTCACTGGATGTATCAATGTAGTTATCATTTTCATCATTAGCGTAGAATTTGAATCCTTGAGTCTTAGTGTTCAGGCATCGGAATGTGATTGTTTGAACGGCCTCGTCACTTTCTAGTTGCAACCAATTCAATTGCTGTCTCGAAATGTCGTAGTCAAGCTAAAACAAGTGAGATTTTAATGTTAATATGTTTATATTGTTTGTTTTGATTTTACGGCGCACCAACACAGAAAGGTCATAACGCGCCGAAAGCAATTAATAATACTATTATTTCAATCGATATTAATGATTTGAAGTCCTTTAAATAGTATGTTTATAACACAGACCACTTGCTCAATATGCTCAATAAAATATGTACTATGAAATTTATCTATATTTGATAAATATTGACATATGAGCTCACACATACAAGAGAAAACACAAAAGGTTTAAGAAAGGCGAAAGCAAAGACATCAGGAACAGCAAAAGGAAAATCCTAGACCCTACCACACAACCAAAAAAGCAAAGAGGTATATTTCTTTACATGTTTCTTATAATAAGGAGACACTCCAAACAAATGACAAAAATAAAAGCCTAAGAGGTTTCAAACTTAAAATAAACATTGCTAAAATAAGTAAGGAAATGACAATTAACATAAGAAATAAAGGATTCTTAGTTAGTTTGTTGGGTTTAACGCCATAGCAACACATTGTATATGTCATATAACGGCGATCAGTCAACCTACTCACTCCTCCTGGAAAGGCTAAATCTCTAGATTTAGCTGTTAATCAACTACAAAGCGCATACTTTCGTCAGTGAAAGAAATAAAGAAGACCATGAAACAACTACATAATTAAACAAGCACAGAACAAGTACTAAACTTATATCTCGAAGTTATAATAAGGGACAACATGGATCCGAACTGCATAAACATTTGATAGCAAGAAATATAGCTTATTGATAAGAAAAGTGTATTGATCATTGTACTGATTTTAATAAAAAGCAAACAGTTTTCCTAACGTCACTGGAGACGTCGTTTCAGGTACAGTTTACATTAGAAATACCGTAAAATAAGATTAAATATATTTACCGAATGTCCCAATGCATTTTCAGCGAACCATACAGATGACATAGGTCTATTCAACCATACTTGTTCATTAAACTGCAAAATAAACATTGTAAATAAAGTGAGGTTTCGGCTTTTAAAGAACTTTACTCGGATTTTCGAACAGTTGTTCAACAAGATCGCAGAGTTACTCGCTCTGTTTACTCTCATTGTAAAGACTTAGACCTGTAGGCAGTGACAAGACAGTGTAAATTGTTTACAAACTGACACTGAACATTTAGTGCTTTGATTACAAATACACAGTTTTAGTGTCAATGTTGTTGCCCTCAATCTATTTCCTTTTGAAATCGTTACAATTTTGTTTTAAAAACATTACTTACATGAAATGAACAAGATATTGATTTTACACATATACACGATTAACAAAGTAAGCGCTGCTTTAGATCTAAATTTAGATCTACGTAAACTTTTAATATGCATTGAGTGCCGGATTTATACTTATCGACAAAACATATTGAAGATATATTTCGCGTATTTCATTGTATGAGAATTTCAGCCTAAATGTTCTAGCTCTTTGAAAAATTGTAAACCGTTTATATGTGAATGAAAATAGCTTGTGCAACCTGGCATGAGAATACTTAAGCATTATAAATATCATCTACACAAGTCAAAGAAGTCAAGCACAGTGTTGTCACTGAGATGGTATAAACATTTATCTATCTCAGACCAATGTGCACAAGCTATATATCGGATTTGTAATAACATACCTTGTTCATGTTTCTAAGACATGTCTCTGAGCGTTTATTAAGATGGAATCTACAATATACTTTGATTGGTTTAAATGTACCGGCACTTGGATCAATGTAGAATTCACCTGAAATATTGAAAAAAGTATTGTAGTACTTATGTAGCACTTATATGAAAGCTTCTTCTGTTTTTACAAAATAATACAAAATTATAAGTAAAATCCCAAATGCTCAACTAGAAAAGACAAATACCTCTTAATTAAACTATAAAACTTTTAAGACACGGAATTATGAAAGTCCTAATATTGGAACTAATTTTTTTAAAAATTTGATCCTTACTGTAGAGTCGTATGCATCGTATTAAGAATAGAAAGGGAGCTTACATCCTCCCAGGGGGGGCAGGTTTTAACAGTATGAAAAAAAAATCTTTTCCTTAATTTGATATCGTCTATCATCACTTTCAGAATCATAAATCCTACCCTCTTTATCTACGGACTTGCCATACATGAATAAAACATTCTTGTCGTGTCCAGTTTCTGATAACTCATAACAAAGCAATTAAAATATTCTTCAACCTTTCTAAAATTAAAATTACAAGCATCTTAAGTAACCCAAAATATAAACCTTTATAGTTCTAACCACGATTCTTTGAGTGAAAATAGGAGACAAATGTCGTTGAGTATTACATGTTACGACTATCAGATAGTTTAAGCCGCGCCTCTTTAAGTGTCAACATGAGCCAAATGATCGCTGCGTATTACATTTCATAAGTATCATATATATATTTACCATCTTCCAAGCCTTGTCCACCATTAGCTACAAAGATATGATGACAACTTCTACCAGGGGTAGTAATGTCACCTAATGGTCTTCTCATGTTCTCAAATGCATTTAACATGAAGTTCAAGTTGACATAGAGATCCTCGTGCTGAATAATAAAATGACATTACTGATGTTAATCATAACATTATAACCTTAAAGATTATAAATACAGGTATATACATTGTATGTGGGAATATATAATTTAACAAAATGATTTTTTGTATAATGAAAATGATAATAATAATTTCAAAAGGTTAACAAGGGAGACAAATATACAATTTCATAGAATCGTGTACTTCAACTTTAAACACAATTAAACGAATTGTATGTATTATGTTATTCTAAACATGCCTAGATTGCATTTGGCCAATGTTTTATTATTTCATATATTCATTACAAATCACAAAAACAAATGTAAAAAAATAATTTGTTAAGCCCAAAAATGTTTTGTCGTAAAATACTATTGACACAAAAAATGGAACAATGAACTATAAAACTAGTATGAAAACTTACAGGTATTGGTGCTTGGTCTGCTTGTGGTTGATCATACTGAAAAAAAAACAAGTTTTAATGATGTAACTACAGAAAGTACAAACACCACTGAAATAGATAAAACTGCAGAGAAAGGGTCTCATTACACCTGTATTAAAAGGATTTGGCCCAAAATTAAATATGACTCAGTATGCTCAAAACAATATTGTTCAGGATCCTTGAGTTTCTAGCCATTATGTCCAAAGTAATATACCAATGCGTCTCTTCATAAATGCAATGTACATGAAAGAAAGTGAATAAAACGTATATCGTTTTAATTAAAGAACTCCTCTAATGTCAGTTTACAGTCATTAATATATACGCAAACCATGATGAATGATCACAAAACATTACATGTTTAATGCAAATACATCATTTTGCATTGATAAAATTAACAAACAGCATTATGTAGTAAAAATATTAAATAAAACGTTTAATAAAAGTAAACTTATATATATATAATTTGTCCTCACAAAAGTATAACTAATTTAATTCTAAAATATTACATGATGTAAATACTAAAATTACAATGTTCACATTCTGATAAATACTTTTGGAGCCTACAAACATAGTATTGTAGTAACCGAATTCTAGTTTAAGTAAACGTTGTTGCAATGGGGATATAATAAAACTAATGTTTAAAGATGCCAAATTACCTGGTATCCATAATCATCACCCTTGTAAGAGCTGGCAGCTGGATATGATGGGTACATTGGAGCATAAGCCTGAAATAAACAACAATAATGATTTATTACTAGCACTCTACCCTTGTAATTTAAATTAAGATACTGCGATGTGAAAAAAAAGTTTTTGTTAGAGTAACACTCGCATTCTTTTGTTCATCTTGATTACTTATATACGTGGTGTGCAGATATACGTCATAAAAACAATAACAAATAAACATGTTAAATAATAGAGATTCATTAAAATAAACAAAGTGAATTTACATAATGTGACGATGGTGCTGACCTTTGAAACTAAGTTTAAACTGATAAAGAAACAAGTTTCATAAGTGTGGCAAGTGTACAAGTACATCAAAAACAATATGTTAATTACTTACTGGTGGTCCTGGAGGTCCGGCAGGTCCACGTGGTCCAGGGTTACCCTGAAATGGTAATAAAGTAATGGTTTGGTAATGGTAAATGAATCAAATAACATGTATTTTTTATTGTATAAGAAACACGACCATAAAATTGAAACTTTCAGTATTACGTTTACTGCACCGTATATTCGGACGGTAGCTACGATAGACTTAACTTTATGAGTTTAGGGTTTAAATGATTTACTATAGCTTGGCACAGGAATAATATTATTTGTTTAAAATAAGCAAATTAATTATAACTGGATAGTCAAACACTCCAGAGTCAGCTTCGAGTCTATTAGCACTGAGCTAAAAGAATATACTTTCTTGTCAAGGGAGTTAGGCTTTGAATGTGATTAGAACAAACGCTGAGTTCGTTATTCATTGATAACTATTCCAATACGCAATCACTCGGTCATGCCCGTTTCATATTTTATAATAATGCTATAATTACCTGAGGTCCGTCCTGTCCCATTTGTCCTCTAGGTCCCTAAAATAGAAATTAACACAAACAATCATTGAATAATATCATTTTCTTATTTATTAATTGCAAGTTATTTCAATTATATTGCACTTGAAAGAAATAGTTCATTTTTTTTGCTGTGATTTTATCTGACAATTTGATCTAACACTCATTTAACCACCGTATGTCGTAAATGAAAATATTGGTATCAAACAAATTACTAATTATGAAACGATTAGACAGAAATCTGTTGACATTTTAATACGGTCATATTAATGAAGTTGAAAACCAATTACCATTTTACATAAAACATTAGTAAACGATATTAATGAGTTATAAAGCAAGACTAAAGGATATAAAAAGATAATACTAATTATCTTACACTAAGACCAGGGGCTCCTACTGGACCCTGGGGACCAGGTTTACCATTTGTACCACGTGATCCTTGTTCTCCCTAAAATATCAAATGTTTGTGTTGATATGTGTATAACATAATTATATAATTATTTTCATTTCATAACATAATAGCAGTTTTAAAAAACATGTTTCCGTGAAATTAAATCTTAGATGATATAAAAGAACGATTCCCATAATTCAAAACAACAATAAACATAATTTCATTATTTAAAGAGATATCAATATAACATATACATTTATATACACATGTATATTCATTTATTTATTTTTGAATATGATTAAAGAAATGTTTTTAGTAAATGACCTGTATACTATAAAGTTGAGTAAGTTTTAATCATAGTTGCACATTTTCAGACAGGTTAACGTTTTGAAATAATCATTTCACAATGTGTCTGTATACATGTTTGCATCCTTGCTAAAAAGAAAGTAAATGGCTGACGACATTTGTATGATTTCGTATTGACAATGAATATTGGTATGTTTGTTGATCACAATCCTACACTTAGAAATAATAGACAAGAAGGAGTATAGTACCTGAGCTCCTGGGGGTCCAATAGGTCCTTGACGTCCTGTTTCTCCTGGTTGACCCTAAAATATATTATTATTCATTTCATTGACATTTACGAAAATGTATCAAAACAGTACAAGTTGTTCCTTATCAGTGTTAGTGACTCGTACATTGATTATTAAAGGGTTTATAATTATGTTTGTTAATTACTATATTTACACTGTAAAATACCTATGCGAAAACACCCAAAGACAATAACAAAGTGATTGATGTAAGTCAATTTATTACTTCCTTATGCAATACATTGAATGTTAGCTTGAAATATCCGTATTGATCAAACATTTGATCAAGCCCAAATCCATTTACATTGCTTATCGTAAAAGGCCAAGGTAAACTTTAAAAAGACCCCAAAAGAAATGAAGGGCAGAAACATCATCGAATTCGATTTGGTCGAGGAGACGACTGCTTGAACCTATCTGGCATGAATCTTTTACTTTGAGCTATAGAAATTCTACTTCATGTGGTCTGAAAATTGTTCTTAGTTGAGATGTACCCACATGAACCTCAACTTGAAACGAAACGTATTAAACTTTGCCGTTAGTAACGTGTAATTGTTGTATTGCGTCTGTCATTTTATATGTTCACACTGCATTGGTCATCATTCTTTAAAATAGAAAAGGAATATTTTCTTAACACAGTAGAAGACCCTGGCAAGTAACTTTAACATATCCATATCAAAAAAGTTTTATTAATCTTTGAGCGAGTAGCTTTAAAAAAAAACAGCAAAATGTAATAAGAAAAATTCAAATCTTACAGGTGGACCGGGTGGACCTTGAGCACCAGGTATACCTGGCCATCCTTTGTCTCCTGGTTGACCCTTTGGTCCGGCATCTCCTTTTTCACCATTAGCTCCTGGGGCTCCCTAAAAATAAAATAAAATAGTTGTCAAGTAATTTAGTCAAGCAAAACTGAAATATTGCTATACCATCTAAATCAACCACAGTGAACTTTAAATAAATATATCAATGTATTATTCGTATTGCCATATAATACTATAAGTTTTACTCTCAAAGTAATATTCTAATTGTCGTAGGATATGTTAGATTTCCACTCAAACTAAAATTCGTAGAGTAAATGTTAGATTTTCTTGTTAGTTTTTATGAAGAGTAGTGAAGAATAACTATGTTATTCATTTCATTTAACTTCAAATTAATTTCACACTTCACATATTTTAACTCCACAATCAAAGTTTTTAATAATAAAAACATTCCTTTTCTTGATAAATAGAAACTTTAAAACAGAACTACATGTTATCTAATGTACTTACAGGTGCTCCCTGGTTTCCTTGTGGTCCGACGGGTCCAGAACTTCCTCTGTCTCCCTAAAATAATATGAAAATATTTCAAAAACTAAAATTACACTATGACATAAATCCCAAAAGGATATCGATAAAAAAACTATATTAACAATTTCATTAGGCCTATTATCATTCTTACAATGAAGCATCAAAGCTTTTTTCCAATGCAGTAATTATTAAAAGTGTTACTGTGCAGTGCATTAAAATACTTTGATTTGCATCAAATCTATGTACTTTCAGTCGCACACAATAAGAGAACCCTAAAGTCGATCAAATACCTATGTGTAATTTTGTACATACTGATTAATTGGGTAAATCATTATCAAATCAATATCTAAGGTTTCGCCGCGTCAAGATTCTCAATATCTATGTCTATACATAGAACTTCTTTCTTTGGTTTAAAGTCAGTCAAAACGGTCACTTAACCTAGTCAACGCCAGTTCTGGAAATGCATAATCTCTGGGTTTAACTGATAAACAGTCAAAAAGTCACATATTTCCGACAGTAAATGACAACTGAACTCATTACATTATAAAGAATCAGTGGTAGGAAGAATGTTAGAAATCGTTTCATGACCAAACTCCAAGAAAGTTTGCTACACCAGGGAATCGAACCCACGGCCCCTCGACTAGTAAGCGTGCGAACTATAAGAGAAACAAGCCGACCAGCTTGTATACAGCAAACACTTTAAGAGCTTTATCTATACTTACACGTTCACCTCTTTCTCCTTGGTTTCCTTGTGGTCCAGATTGTCCAGGTGGTCCCTAGAAATACAAAAATATATGAAATATTAGCACGTGGTCCCTATATACTTATACACTAAATTGATATTTCTTAAAGATTATATGCAAATCTCTCGTAACAATAACACAAAAAAATAAACACCAAGTGTGCCATTTCACTACAAATCTCTACTTTCGGAATTCGTGAGCAATTGTGCTAAACATATTTCCCCAAAATGTATACACTGGAACATAAACATCAAGTATCTGAACATAGATTTCTAGTTATTGTTGATAAATATTGAACAAGCACTCAATTAATTTCTGTTTGAAAACTGAAATACTTTCATTCCTATTTGTCGTTAGCATGAAATGAATATGCTAATAGTTTATATATACATTTTCACGATTTAGGTAGTGAGCGTTGTTTAAGTACATGTATAGTCCAACAGAATTAACCTGAGCTTGACCTTTATGCAAGAATATATTAAACTCAGTATTTACAGTCTATTTTTGTCTTCGTTTGTAAAACGCGCTATATCGGATGCTTTCGGCAAATACACGTACTGAAGAATTAATGTTGTTTTCATAAGAATGAATACTTTGAAACTGTGCCATAATACTGCTGACTTTCTTGTTTACCCCAAAACTAATGTGTCCAAAATTAAAAGTACAATAACATGCCACTTTTAATAAATTGATTTATACTCACATCGGTTGTTATAAACACGTGTATAACCGTATGCACGCATACGGAAACTCACGATTTTATGTAAGTGAAGTGTGTAATTATTATAACTAGGTAGTTCAAGCTCAGGTTAATTCTGTTGGACTATACTAACATGTGTGTAATTTTAAATCAACATAAACTTTAAAATATTGATACTTATTGACTAAAGCGTCATCATGAATTCTAACACTTAATTTGCATGTTTAATAAAGAAAGTGTTATCATTAAAGGGGGAAAGAAAACTGACCATTGGTCCTGGTTGTCCTTGTGGACCTGCTTGTCCAGGTTGTCCTGCATCACCTTGGTCTCCTGGGCGACCTGGTGCTCCTGGGGAGCCATCTTGTCCTGGGCTTCCCTGAAAATAACACAAAAATGAAATAAATTTCTTGAAATGCTATTTCATAGCATCGGGAATCGAGAATTTACGTCAACTTTGGTGGTGCGATCGATTTTTATTTCACCAGTTTCATGTAACATAAACAAACCTGAAAAACTAGAGCAAAAATGTAGTTTTCATAAATCATTAGAAAAAATAAACTTGTAACAAATAAAACCATATCCTTCTGTAAACGTATTTTGCCTAGAAATTACATTTCGACATTTTATCGTTCAAATTGAAAAAGACACGTATGAAAGGTAAGAATGGAATAAGAAATCAAAAGACCCGTGAAGGAATTCAAAGGAATTCGTTCTAATGATAATGATAAAAAAGTTTTACCGATTGTCCTGGTTCTCCCTGTATTCCAGGCAAACCCATTGGTCCTGGTGCTCCTGGCAAACCTGGTCGTCCATCATCACCATCTTTACCAGTCTCTCCGGGCATACCCTAAAATGGCAAAATGAAATTATAACCTATTATTAGTTATTAGTTTCAACTAAGGGATATATCAAAGTATCAAAGAGTCCATCGTTGGTAGACAGTGTATCCCACTATATTGCCACACTTACTGAATACTAACACGGACACTGAAACCGTCGTTTAGTTAATTAAACATAATGTACTAGTTACATTGCACAGGATCACTCTCACTGGCAAAACCGTAACCAGCTATAATATTAATTAAGTTCATATTATTGACACAATACTGTATTGTTGTATACTGCTTCTCTATATCAATGTAGTTCTCAAACAAAACAGATTGAATTTGTAACAAGAAATGAAATATGAAATCATACAAATGTAAGAGCAATTGTATATGTTCAAATAACCTTAAAAAGTGATCGTACATACATATGTATAGTATCATCACTTATACGTTGTTAATATTTCTAATTTCTAGTTCACCACATATATATGTATAATATTTCTAAATTTGGAGATAACAAAAACAATAAGACTTACTGGTTCTCCTGGGGTTCCTTGTGGTCCAGCGGCACCTTGGCCTCCGGGGAAACCTGGGGCACCTCTCTCTCCTTGAGGTCCGGGTACACCTTGTGGTCCGGAAAGACCCTAAAAACAAATACAACAAATTACAAGTAAGAATATGATTCATTTTCTGAGACTTGTATTTAATCCTTATCGTGATACCAATTTAAATTATCACCTACGTCAATTTCCCAATCTAGCTGGGTTTTCTTTTTATATAACTTCATTTTAATCTGAAAATAATCCTTATGAAGTAGCAAAATAGCCTGTAAATTTCATAACAAAATTTTCTGCAGTACGAAACATATTGATAATTATAGAAAATAGCTAGTTATTGAAAGATTCTTTCTTCTAAAGGAATAACATTGTCTATGAAACATTTGAGTTAATTAAGGATATATTACCTGTGGTCCAGTGTTTCCACGGTCACCTGGTGCGCCATCTTGTCCATTATTTCCTGGTGTACCATCTTTACCTGGTGGTCCAGGGGATCCAACTTCTCCACGTTCACCCTGTAATCATTCCAACATATTTATCTATAAAATTGTTTTAGAATCTTACATAAAATCCAAAAGTATATGTGACGCACACATTAGAATATGAGGTTCTTTGAGTTTAAATTGTTAATACGTGTAAGCGTCTGTCTCATGCTATTCTATTAGACTTGTACTACAAATGCCCTTTCCAATGTGTTACGATTAACCTCACGCCATTACACAATGTAATAAGTGCAACACTTCATAAATACATTGATAATTAACCAATTATTGAGATATCTAAGGATTTGTCAAATGAAAGACAAATTATGGCCATTTAACTGTTACAAGTGTATGTAACCTTTACTCATTTACGCTTTCAAAAGGCCCACAAATTCTCAATATGCGTTTGATCGAAGTAAATCGACTTTATTGTCATTTTTAAAGGGTACAGTCAGCCAGTGGGTTTTGAACTAGCAACCTATTTGGAAACTGAATTCGAAATCCTGCGAGCATCGTATTGCACCTGTGATCCGATGCAAGAGCTTCATTACAAAGATTAAATTGTATCCATTAAAAAGTTAAAATGTTAGGAAAGTTTTACTGTAGATAGAAGAAGTTAGCAACTGAACTTCATGACGTCAGGAATAATAATGATAACCTACCCCTTGTCCTGGAGCTCCAGTGGCACCTGGTGGTCCCATTGGACCTGGTTCACCATCATTACCAGAAGGTCCAGCACGGCCTGGTGTTCCTGGAGTACCTTGTAAACCTTGTGGTCCAGGTGATCCACGACCTCCTTTGCGACCTTCACCTCCTGGGGTACCCTAACAAAAGATATAAATAGAACTGATAATTTGAGTAACTTATATAATGAATATTACATCCTCGTCACGGCACCAAGTTTATACAGTCATAACATACATGCTAAAGTATGTGATTTGAAAATGCTTCTTTAATAAGTCATAATATTTTTTTACATCCGCTATACATTTGCTTACACTAACTCCGAATTATGTGATATTTTATCAAATTATTTCATATCATATTAATAGAATATTTCAGTACAGACAAGTTCTTCTATCAAATCACTATGGTTATTGCCAAATCATGTGGTTTTTTACATTTTAAAGTCCTAAATGCTTAATTCTTAAAAAGTTTTTTAATATAAAAACCATTCCACTATTACGACCATTAATTTCTAATGATCCTAGGAGTGGAACTAAATGGTCATTGTCAAACTTCATCAAAACCCGTTTGGATTTGAAGAGTAGAGCCTACATAAAAAGGTAAAAGAATTTTGGTTTCTTGATAAAGATAAGGTAACAATGGAACATTAAACTTACTGGTTCACCACGTGATCCTTGTTCTCCTGGGTATCCTGGCTGTCCACGATCTCCCTAAAAAAGTTTTAATAAAAATAAGTCTAACATGCTCGTGATCATAATGATAAATTATATATCTATTATTATATACCTAGAATATGGATAAATGGTAGAAAGTTGAATTGTGTAACTTTTCCTTATTTTATCATTATTTTTATTATTTCGATTCTGAAACAAGTTCAATTAAACTCGATGTCGTTTCCTGGTACCCAGTATTGAGCAAGTAGATTAAAAACAAATACATCAACAACGAGGTGGGTTTCGGAAGTGATTTGAAACAACACTTCAAACAGCTTCGAAGTGATGCAAAAATACTACAAAAAATAGTAATTTGAAAAACAATAAACAAAAAAAATATTCTTTAATTTTACGAACTGTCAGCCAACTGTGACTTGAAAGCTGTTGATCACAAATAGGCATGTACAATATGAAAACAAAAGTAAACAATGAAACATCTTACTGGTGATCCTGCAGGTCCTGTTTCTCCTGGCTCTCCAGGGAATCCTGGTGGTCCCTACAAATATGTACGTAGATGTATTGACATGTAATAAACATTTTTTTAAGAATAGAAACAGTAAGCAGAATATAAATACTTGAACAAAATGGAAAATGTATTTGTTCATACTAACATTAATGCATGTCTTGAATTAGTCGTGAGATCGTCGATAATATAGGCAAAAGTACTGTTAGTATAGATTAAAAAGGAATGCTACGTCTAATTTGAAAAGCATACTGCCTAAAGACCAATCACAATGCCATCGAAGACGGCTAAAATTTGGCAACTTTATTTTATTTGCTTAGAATACGAATGACTTAACGAAGATTGTGCTACACTTAATGTGATGATGACTATAGGATATTTGGTGATAAGTTATCTTCGATCCAACATTTATAGGCTACTAGATAATAAGTAAGTCCTCGAGCTCATAGCCTTGAAACGACTGGAGCCATAAAATATATACTAAATAAAGTGATATTTCAAAGAACTGAAAATTATAACGTATATAAATAACTTATGAATTTTGTCAACAAGTATATATGGCTACATAATAGCATACTTACGGCGGGACCTGGGGGTCCTGGGTTACCTTGGGCTCCACCAAATCCTGTAGCACCGGGTTCACCAGCTACTCCGGGTTCTCCGGGGACACCCGAATCACCAGGGTCTCCCTTTGGAGCTTGGGTTAAACTTTCAGGTCCACGTTCACCTGGGGGTCCTACACCACCTGGAAGACCTGGGTCTCCTGGGGAACCATCAGCACCACGTTCTCCTGGCATACCCTATAACAAACACAAACATGTTAATATTCTTTGGAATACCTCGGCTTATTTCGTTCATAATAGGAAAACGCTAGGCTACTTCCGTTCATAATCGATAAACATCGACTAATTGCGTTCAGAATTGGAAAATAATGTTTATATTTCTATATTCCTTTTAATTTCGGAAAAGCTCGTTTAAATTCATTCATTTCGAACAAGACTCAATGTATGCCATTCATGGTGGATCTAACCTCGGATACATTAAGCTGATCCTATTTGCCGCGAAACGACAGAATAATACTTATTACACTAAGAAAATGATAATTTTTGCAAATTATTACAGAGCTTTCAAAAATACATGTGCTATATTATAAAATGTACATTACTTACTCTGCTACCCTTGGTTCCATCTCGACCAGGTGGTCCAGCCAATCCAGGAAGACCCTGTAATAAAACATTATAAAATTTGGTTGCAGGTGGTCTTGATTTTAAGGTGATTTAGGCAATTTATATATCATGATCAATCGAGTATATTAAATTACATGTAACTTTCTTTATATAATTCAACTCAACTAAGTTAAATAAACTAGCAGTCAAGTATTATGCTGTGGTTATAAGAATGATAGATGATAATTAATTAAACAGTTTGAAAAATATGTGGTGTAATCTGTCAGTTATAGCAATATAAAATCCAACATCTTACAGGCATAGAGTACCTGGTCATTTAGTATTACAATAGTTTTTATTCATTATGTGATACAGTACATGTTATACTTATCAAGTCCTCATATATGATCAAGTCTATGGTGAAGTAAAACCTATAAAGTAATTTAAGAATAGTATTTAATAAATAATTGAATACTTACACCCAATCCCTGAGGTCCTGGTTCTCCCCGTGGTCCTGGGGGTCCTTCTGGTCCCTAAAATACAATATTCTCAGATAAATCGTTTGTCCAAATTAAAATATCTCGGATCATTATAATTAGACATAAGTTTATACAAAATATTGGTTTTAGATTAGGTAATATAAACATGTTTGGGGAGAAAAATTGAAACCTTTTGTTGATGACAATGACTCGTTTCAAAGTATATTGCAGTTGATAGTTAGTTTTAAACCTGTACTTTTATTCGGAAACATATCTATCGGATATAATATATGTATTGTCTATTTGTATTTAACTAGATTAACATTTAAAAGTTATCAAGTTCACATAATCAATTCAAAGTGTTAAATGTAAATTGGTGACATTTTCCATATATAGTTCAACAGTACCTGCACAAATTTGTATGTGCTCACTAAATTCAGCATGCTGAATACCGACGGCAATGACCTATGCACAGTACAATGGAGTAAACTCTTTTTTAGACATAAAATAAGGTCGTCATGTATGTTTAAGATACTGAAAACTACAATATATAAATATATGAAATCATAGAGCTAAAACAAACCTCAATTCCATTTTCTCCTGCTGGTCCCATGGGTCCACGTTCACCAGGTGCTCCACGGGGTCCAGATTTACCTGCGTCACCAGGGAATCCAGGAGATCCCTAAAATATAGAAATATTTTGTTTATTTCTACAAAGAAAAACAATATATCAATCATGCAGGGGTGTGGAACTCCTATTTTTTTCCAGTTGTCCTCGGACAAGTGATGTTTTGGAATACAATTGTCCGCGGTCAAAATGCCCGTGCCCATAGGTTCAATATTCTAAAAGACATATTGAGAACTATGATATTAAATACATTATACATACCATAAGTAAGATAAAATATTTGATAAATAATACAGTGAAGTCCACAGTTAAATTTTACTTAAATATTTAAACATTTACATTATTTACTAATAAGGGCTTGCCCTTTTTGTGCTGTCCCTGATGTTGGTGTGCTTGTCATAGTTAATTACAACATGCTGTGATATATGTTATTGTAACTATGATATGTGTACACTATCCCAAATAGATATTACTATTATTATTATTATTATACTATATTTACAGTCAAAATATGACTTGTACTCGGACAAGTGGGGTTTGATTTAACGATTATTTATGATAATCTGTCCGCAGACATGAATCCACCAGTCTGACAAGTTGGGCATCCACATCCGTGAATTAATGTATATAAAAAGTAACCATAAATCTTCAATAGCCAATTGAGAGCTTATCGTGATGATTAAGTTCTACATACAATATTAGTAAAGAATAAAATTAATGTATATTATATATACAAACCCTTTCTCCAGGAACTCCGGGTTCTCCAGCAATTCCAGATTCTCCTGGTTCACCGGTACGACCAGTTTCTCCTGCAGGTCCTGGGGCTCCTTGTTGGCCCTAAATTCACAAAGAACAATATATCTATGCGTTAACCATATAAGTAGATATGTCGTTAGTATGAAACATTTTGATTCACATTATACAGATCGTTGGGGTCTTTTTTAACAGAACTGTTCTCACGAAAAAACAATGGTCAATTGTTAACAGAAAACAGTTAATAAAATGCACTACTCATTTTCAAATTCAGAAGTTTGAATTTATGCTTAAACTTTTATACAATATCTCTAATTTATACTAAATCACAAGGATATTAAGATGCAGAAAAATTATGTTATATTATATGTTAAGATATACTGTAATATGATTGACAAAGTAAACGTTGTTTTTTTTCTGTTCTAAAACTACGTAAATGTACATGTTTATTCATCGAGTACGGGATAAATACCTACTTTTATCAACTTTATAAAGAGAGCGTTTTTTAGTTATAAATTTAAATCTGTGTGATCTTCCAAATATGCATTAAATGTCAAGTTGATACTTATCGTACTTATCGTTTATACATGAAAATGTTGAAAACAACACAGAAACCATTTGCGATTTAATTTTAAGGGTAAGGAAAATATTTATTTATCTAGAGTAACACTTACACCGATGCCGGGTTCTCCTTGAATACCTGGTTGTCCAACTTCACCTGATGGTCCCTAAAATAATAAACAGGAAATTTATAATCTCATATGATAAAATTTAAATAGATTTACCAACTACAATGTATATGCCAAACTGAAGGTCACTATAAACGGGTTAAATTTCACATTACATCGTAGACATCATTATATTTATTAAACATTGATATTGATGCTGGTAAATGTATGACCGTCACTGGAAACAGTTATATCTGCATATTACACTTTTTTATTGCCTTAGGAAAAAACCAATTCAATGCATAAAACGATTCAGAATCAATCAATCCGGTTGGTTTAACTTTCAGGGGCAACATAGAACTGCCTTGAGACATAGCAATAAGACATCCACACATATTCCTTTCATATTTGTTTGTTTGTTTTGTTGGGTTAATCGCCGTAGCAACACATTTAATAGGTCATATAACGGCAGTCAGTCAACCTACTCACTCCTCCTGGAAAGGCTAAATCTCTGGATTTAGATGTTAACCAACTACTAAGCACATACTTTCGTCAGCGACTGACAACTGCCCTACATAATTAAAAATCATTGGTAGGAGGGAGAATGGCCGTAGAAATAATTTCATGACCAAACTCAACGAAAGTATGCCCCGCCCGGGAATCGAACGCACGACCCCTCGATCAGTAGACTTGCTTGCTACCAATTGAGCTAGCCGGGCGGCTATATATTCCTTTCATAAGCTATCTACCTCTTTAAGTTAATATCAATAATAATACATGTACATAGTGAAACTTATTTTGGGTCCAAGGGGTTAATTAGTAAACATTTATATTTTTATACTTACTGGGGGTCCAATGGGTCCTGGTTCACCTTGCTCACCGGAAACACCTCTATCTCCACGTGGTCCTGTAGGTCCCATAGGTCCTGTCTCTCCAGGACGACCAGAACTACCCTAGTTGTGAGAAAAAAATAGTTTTATAGTTGTGATTAGTGTGGTATACCATTATATCACCAAGTACATTGACATGTTGTTCAACCTTATCCATAATCAAGTTGACATATGTAAATCAAAGCGCCAATTATAGTTCTATCGCGGACTTAATTTAAGGTTTTGATGAAGTCTTTAAGCACAAGCTTGTACAACAAACGTATGTGGTACAAAGGAGCTTTCCTTTAATGCCAGTTTACATAAACATGTACATCTAATTCAATTGCACTAACAGTATGCCGTCATCTTGTTTACGCGAAATGTGGATTTATTATTTGAAGTAGTGATTATCCCTTTAATTGTGCGTGCGCAGCCTAATGTAATCGTCCGTGGCATCTCTAAATGAGGATTAGCTTCATTCCGCTACTAAACAAGGATGACAGTGTGGTCAGTTGCAGCTTGTCAGACGGGTAGGCAAGATTAGCCTTCAACAGTCAATTGCATAACTCTAAAGTATGGTCGATGTGGCTTGGTCAAAGCATGAAACATTAACAAGTTAAAGTATCTTATATAATGTCGTTTAATCGTGCGATGCAATATTAGGGTTATGTTGTTCGGTATTTTATTATCATAAATCCGGGGAAATCACTAATGATTGCTAATTCTATAACACTTACTGTGTCACCCTTTGGTCCAGGTAAACCTACGGATCCTGGTAGACCTGGGGCTCCTTGGTTTCCTTGTTCACCGTCCTGACCATTGTCTCCTGGGGCTCCCTGAAAAAAGACAGTAAAAGTATTGATATTTGTGAAGGCAAAATTGTAAAAAAAAAACAATAGAAAAATTGATAAAATATGTAAAAACAATAGAAATAATGATAAATTATGTGAGAACAATAGAAGTAATGATAAATTATGTGAGAACAATAGAAGTAATGATAAATTATGTGAAAACAATAGAAGTATTGATAAATTATGTGAAAACAATAGAAGTAATGATAAATTATGTGAAAACAATAGAAGTAATGATAAATTATGTGAAAACAATAGAAGTATTGATAAAATTATGTGAAAACAATAGAAGTATTGATAAAATTATGTGAAAACAATAGAAGTATTGATAAAATTATGTGAAAACAATAGAAGTATTGATAAAATTATGTGAGAACAATAGAAATATTGATAAAAGTATGTGAAAACAATAGAGGTATTGATTTTTGAAACCAATAAAATGGAATGTTTAAGGGATTTTCTTCTCCGAATCATAAAAAACAAATCTTTGTCTTTTTTATGGCAAATCGATTGCCAGCAAAGAGAACATGTTAAATTCCGATGACGATGAAGTACATTGATATAAATTGTGTTGCTCTATACAGCAAAGGGTCCCACAGAGTCTCTAACAAAGCTACAACAAAAATAAAAACATTAACTTACGGGAGGTCCTGGTGGTCCTGGTCTTCCACCTTCACCACTTTGTCCATTAACACCCTGTTAGAAATAAAATATATACAACATTTAGTGAAAATCTAAGGTACTGATATATTCTCAAAATTCCATAAATGCATTTTAAATGTTATTATCTTTGATATTACATGATTTTATGTTATTTAATGTAAAGCCGGTACTTAAATTTGTGCAAAACAAACACATTTTGTGCTACGGCTACTGCCGCTTCCATGTCGAAGTTTTTGACAATAATATTTTTGTGACGAAAAACAATGAATCGTGTGTGGACATTTTACACTGAAGGTGTGTATTCAAATTTCAATATCAAAACTTGATACAACGTTTTGACGACTTTTTTAACGTGTTTGGGTCCCTATATTTATCATTGTGAAAACAACAAAAACAAAAATGTCGAACATCAGGTTCAAACAAGCTTTCAGACTTTAACTGTTGTCGAATTTAGAAATAAGATACAACAAATGATTTAAACATATACATTCCCTACAAAGTAAGCTCTCAATAAAAGATAATCTATAACTTACTTATTTTACCATGGAATAATTTGAGATAAATACAATAATTACAAATCAACTTACTCTGGGTCCAGTTGGACCAGGTGGTCCCATGTGTCCTGGCATACCCTGAAAGACAAGACAAACGATGGCTTATGCATCAGAATTATGTATGTTCAATTTATTGCATACAAATGAAAACTGGTGTTATTTAATATTTCTTTAGACATATGATTTGATCAAAAACTCTAAAATTATCAAATAAACAAAAACTGATCAGTCACATAGGAATAAAATCATCAACTGGCAACAAACATCTCCTAGCGTCTTAACGAACAATCTAAATAGCTATGTTTTTAGATTTGCAACATCATTTTTATTTTAAACAGATAGTGTTGTATATGTATAATGTTACTTGTTATTTGCATCTATATGCCTGTTCATCCTATATCTAGTAAATTGCTGGGAGTCATGAATTGTTTTCTTGAATAATTATCTGCGTTTGTACATGTATCTACATCTTAATTCATAAAATATTCAATTCAGCGTTAAATAAAAAAACAGATAACTTACGGCTGGTCCTTCTTGACCTCTTTCTCCATCTTGACCACGTGCGCCCTCTTTACCTGGTAAACCAGGGTTACCTGGGGGTCCTGAGATACCCTGCATACCTGGAGCACCCTGAATTCAAACACATACAAATATATATCTTGTATACATGGATTGTCCTTAAATGATATACTTGAATACATAATACAATAATGCATACGCTCATGTATGGATTCCCTTTCTACAGGGTAAATCAACTACAGTCAAGTTCGACTTTAAAGATAACTTTCATTAAATGCAAAATCAGTTGATTATTGACGATATTGTAGTCCCAAATGCTTGATTTGATTAGAAAAAGGAACTAGTTCACTTTAAAAAGCATTTAGCTATTCAGATTGTCCAGTTTAATGAATAAGCAAACAATTATAAACAGAGTGTGATATTGTGGAATGTTGAAAGTAAATGTTAGCTGGTAAGCAGGTCTAATACTGAAACATAAAAGACAAGGTTAAGACAGTCGTTCGTTTATCGTAAGACAGTCGTTCGTTTATCGTAAGTCGAAGGCTCAAATATCCTATCATGGCATAATTGACTATAATGTACATGTAATTTAGAATATAAATTATTTCTTACCGGTTCACCTTGGTTGCCTGGAGGACCAGGGGGTCCCTGCATACCAACTTGACCCTAAAATATAGAAATAGTAAAGTTATCATATCGATAGAAATGTGGGTGATCATACAGTACTCGGATCGTTTAAGTTTCCGAAATTTGCGTGTATCGTGCGTGTATCATTTATATCGTGTGCGTGAATAATTCATTCCGTGTATTTAAACCGTGTACTAAGAAAAAATGAAATGTTAAATATTTTAGTAAGTTCAGAAATATTAAGGGAAATAAAGAAACGTTCAGGGATATTAAAATACCTTGTAGTTAATTGAGAAAAATGGCAGAAAAAATAATACATCTGCAAAAATCATTTACAATCTCAGTAAAGCATGGAATGTTGCATCGTGGAATATAGCAGTAATTTGTGATATTTTATAAATTGTATAAACACTTACTCTAGAGCCAGGGGAGCCACCTAGACCTGGTAAACCTCTCTCACCAGGAAGACCCGGAGATCCACGCATACCAGTCTCTCCTTGAGATCCGGGGGCACCATCACGTCCCTGTAAAATAAATATAATACAATATTTCCTTTACTTGATGTCCACCTTTAAACAAAAGTCACCTCTCTTTAACAGCCATGTCATATTTTGATATTGACATCCAGTAAAACTAAACCTTCGTCATGGTATGTAAAATCAACATGTTGTTACTTAGTGAAACTACGGGTTGTTGTACGTTCCTCGTATCCAGAGGTCATCAGAAAAAGGAAGAACTATTTTGTTAGGGCCAGGCACCACTTAGCCAAAGAAGCTATCAATTAATTTCGAAGATGGTTTCTGTGACTATAGAAAACAAGGAATTCGACTGATCAGCGGAGAATACCCCCGTTATAATACATTTTGCCAACAAAAGTGAAAATCTGAATGATTTATTTGTGACTGAAACAGTTTGTCATACAAGGTTTAAATTCTATACAATAGAATAATACTTACAGCTTCTCCTTTGGCTCCAGGGGCGCCAGGGGTTCCTGAGAGACCGGGTGGTCCCTGGGGTCCAGGAAATCCAGTGGCTCCAGGGGATCCTGAGGCACCATTATCTCCCTTACTTCCGGGTTCACCATCTACACCAGCAGGACCTGGGGGTCCGGGTTCACCAGGTTGACCTGGACTTCCGTTTTGTCCATCAGGGCCAGGTAGACCGATTAAACCACGTGCTCCTGGGATTCCGGAGTCTCCCTATAATAGATAATCTTGTGGTATAACATTTTTGTTTGTTTGGTACCGGGAATGTATGTTTAGCTTTCGGTTCAAGTGTCAATGTGGTGTCTTTTTAATAAAATTACGAAAATTTTATAATCCTATAAAAAAAACTTTGGAACTCATACAAATTCGGTGTTTTAGCGCTCTGATTCTAATTTAGTATGATTTAATTTGTAACAACATGTTACAAAATGATTTTACTAAATCAGTGATATCCACCACAGATTTAGTCGCCATATTGACTAAAAAAATCATTGATCAATGACATGTCCAAATCAATATAACTGGAATAAAAACAACAATTTAAACCTTTGTAAGTTTGCATAAAAAGCTTTTACTTCAAGTTCTTGTAATACCACAGTCGTTGAAATGTTAACAAATAAGCAACATGAATAATCAATTATCAGTTGATAGTTAAAATGTATGGTCAAATACTTACTTTTGGTCCACCGGCACCTGGGAATCCTGGAGAGCCTGGTGGTCCGATATTTCCTGGGGGTCCACGTTCGCCAGATTTACCATCAAGACCTGGCATACCCTGAATAATAATATAATTATACAAAATATGAATTACGTCATGTGCAAGTATACATTAAAGATCGATTAAAATCGATTATCGCCGATGAAACGATATTGATGATTTGTCAATTTTGTTTACTTCTTGGTAACTGCCGTTTATGGATGATTATCCGATCAAACATTACGTTTTTGCGTGTGTTTTCCTGTTTAAACTTAGACGCTTATTTATAAAATGTCTTAGACAATCAACGATAAAGTTAGTGACATTAAACAATGGTATTAGATAAAACAATAGTATAATTAACTTACGGGTGAACCGGGGGAACCATCCTTTCCTCTCTCACCAGGAGATCCCTGTGGTCCCATAGGTCCAACATTACCGGGGCTTCCCATTGGTCCAGATTCTCCCTTTTCTCCTGGACGTCCTTGTTCACCGCGTGGTCCACCACGACCTGGGCCTCCCTAAAATAGACATCATTAAATATTAAACAATATCTTTAAAAAAGGTACGCTGAAAACATATTAGGAGCAGCTACAGACAAAACATGTTTCAAATAAAACTGGACTGAAAATCATTTAAACCAAATCCAATTGACAATTCCGTGTGCAACCTTTTTATTTGAATAACATTACATTTACCCACAAATATAGCCATATGTTCTTTTGTTAACACTTTGTTTATGGGACAAAATGTAACTGTAAACCTTTGTTAAATATGCTAATAGGTAAAGTCATGGAAATGTCCATTCTTCCCCAGTTTTTACCATGACCTAGGAACTTTTTTGTAATCGTAGCAGTACTAGTTCTGAGTGACCTTGAAGTTAACTTCTTAGTGTGTTTTTTTTTCTTTTTTTAAGAACTTGCTTTCAATCGTGTAGCAAGAGACTGTCATCCTTCCTGGAATGGTTATAATCCATTAATTGTGATTTAAAGTGATTTACTTACACGATGTCCTTTTGGTCCAGGCATTCCTGGCATACCAGGTCGACCGGCGTCACCCTAAAATATATAAATCATTATCTCAAAGTCTGGTACAAAAACATACTAAAAATAAATAAACATACTTCATTGATAATGCCTAACTCTGTCTAGAATCAAAAGACGCGAATAGATGATAAATTTTATTATTTTAATATTTAGTATAAAAAGTAATGTAAAATATATATATATATACAAATGTATATATATAACAAAGAAAAGTTTACTCGGCATAAGTAGTGCAGTTTTGAATTCATTCAAACGTCATTATCCATGTAATTCATTCACTTTAAAAACTAGTGAATGAGTACTGAGAGCATGTTCCTATTATTATTTTATGCCATTTTTTGAAGTCACAATTAAATGAGTAATAAACTCCAGACATAGTGAAAGAAATCCACTATCAGACCAATAAACCATTAATCTCCTTTATCAGGGGTCATTGATGGATAATTTATGAACGTGCAATATAAGACCTAGTCTATAAAATACAGTAAAGTTCCGATATAAAGACCACCTTGAATAATTGAAAAATCATAATATTTTGTTTCAATTGTGAGTTGCAAATGAATAACTTCAGATTATATACAACCCTATGTTTAGACCAAACCGCTATTAAGATCATAGCTTTTAAATGTCTCAATAGTGGAACGTAACTGTACAATAGATGTATAACTTTAACAAGTAAAATAATTGCTTACAGGGTTTCCAGTGGGTCCAGAAGCTCCGACCTCTCCCATCATGCCTTCGTCACCCTGTAATATCATATATAACATTAGATTGAATACATAGATAGATTAGAAAAAAACAGACACAGGCATAAAACATGAACAACTAAGATAAGAACAACTAATGAGACATAGTACACATCACTGAGGGCCCTTCTGGTCTTATAGTAATCGACCAGTCAGCCCTATAACATATAGTGGACCGAAGCCGGTATAACAATTATAGGTTTTTACAGACCTATATAGACTTGAAATCGGTTCCATAAAATATGTGATTTTGATTATTTGGATTTTTATATCTTAGTACAAAGAGTGGCTATTGTACATTTAATACGTTCTGTAATATAAATGTTTTATATACTTAGTCTACTACTTAGATGGGACTTTCTCATAAATAATTATCCTCTAATGAGACTGTTTCATAAATAATTATCCTCTAATGAGACTTTTTCATAAATAATTATCCTCTAATGAGACTGTTTCATAAATAATTATCCTCTAATGAGACTTTTTCATGAATAATTATCCTCTAATAACTTACGTCCAATCCGGGAGGTCCCATTGGTCCAGGTAAACCACGTGGTCCTGGCATTCCCTGAAATATAAGAATAAAATAAATAAATTTCCGTTATGAATTTATTTTTTGGGAACAAAACTTTATTTTGTCTTTGTTTTTTTTTAGAAAAAACTATAGGAGTGTTTTAATAGTTTTACGAGGGTGTAAACTGGAACAGCTATGTTTTATCGTAGAACGATACACGATTTTTACGAGGGTGTAAACTGAAACAGCCATGTTTTATTGTAGAACGATACACGATTTTTACGAGGGTGTAAACTTAAACAGCCATGGTTTATTGTAGAATTATGTATGAGTTCGTTATGATTCGTCGTCTTTTTTTGAATAGGAAAATCGAAGGTAAGTTTTCCATGGTGTTTGCAAAAGGGGTATTTGTGATGTCATAGTCACGTGGTATTGTCACTGTGTCAATGGTTTCCCCACATCTTAGGCCTATATGTAGTAAATATATAATACAGCACTTGTACTTGAAGCTAGCTTTTATAGCGACGTGGTAGAGTGTTCGCTTAAAACGAGAGATTGTGGGTTCGAATCTTAGCTCGAAGCATGGATTTTAATCGGGTCACATTTACATAATGTGTCCATATTTAGTGGAACCCCTCAAATGGCTAGTTTTTATATTATACAAGACTATGATAAGTAATTTATGGGTCACTTACGGGTTGTCCTGGTTCTCCAGTCTCACCACGGGGTCCTGGGAAACCTTGAGGTCCCTAAAAGTAAACAAAAACAAACAAATTAATGACAATTACAAAGTCAAAGTGAATTACGCTATAAAATGCATATTATATCTTTATTTTATATCATCGGAACTTACACCATGAAACATTATTGTTCATGAATTCTATAAATATACATGTATGCAAAAGGCGTTAACAATAAATTCGAAACTAAAGTAAATTAACTGAAAAGGAACGCTATGACTCATACAGCCAGAATTCGCCGATGTATTTCATTCATATTTTCGTAAAAGACATCGTTGCAGGGTATACCTGACGTTTATACCCGTCGCTTTCATAAAATGAGACATCAATGTATTGAAGCCGAGGTCTACAATGGGTATAAGGCGGATAAGATGTCGATCGAAAGATCCACCTGGTGAGTGTGGCATTGCTAGACAATTAATATACATCTGTGAACAAAATTAAAGGGAAATAACACATCCCGGCTTAGTTATATTACAATGAGGTGTCACGCTTGAACTACGCCTATTTGTCTTTGTTGATAAGTTGAAACGTGGAAAGAGTAATCTTATACTTTCTTGCCTCCGCTGAAACGATGTATATGACTAAGATATTGGAACAAGTATCGTTTACACGATTAACACAGTGAGTGTTGTTTGTAGTTTTAAATTTTGATCAACGTAAACTTTGGAATATGCAGAGCAGGTGCCTGTTCAATTACCCCAAACGTTCCGTTACGTAAGGGCCAGAACAACTCGACCCAAGGACAACACAACCTGAGAAAACTCAATCCCCTTCTAACGGATTGAGTAATCCAACTTTGAGTAGAGTTATCCACGGCTTGAGTTGTCTTCGGGTTGACTTGTCCCGTACCCGTAACGTTCAATACAGTCGTAACTGAACACGCAGCCGGGTTAATACTTATCGACTACATGTATACCAATCAAGGCAATTAAATGACGACTTAGAGGAAATAAATCTCTGACAAAAGAATATATACTAATACTTACTGGCTGTCCTGGTGGTCCGACTGGTCCACGTGGTCCGGGTAATCCCTATAATAAAAATTATCATAAAATATGGTTACAGCTGCTCGTTTACAGATTTCTTGCATGCTCTTCTTTGTAGAAGCGGTAAAACAGTGTTCTTAAATTGACAGTTTAATTGTATTTGTTTGGTTGTTTGTTGGGTTTAACGCCGTAGCAACACATTGTATAGGTCATATAACGGCGGTCAGCCAATCTACTCACTCCTCCTGGAAAGGCTAAATCTCTGGATTTAGCTGTTCACCAATTACTAAGTGCATACTTTCGTCAGTGACTGACAACTGCCCTACATATTTAAAAATCATTGGTAGGAGGGAGAATGGACGTAGAAATAATTTTATGACTCCACAAAAGTATGCCCCGCCCGGGAATCGAACCTACGACCCCTGGATCAGTAGACTTATGTGCAACCAACTGAGCTAGCCGGGCGGCATCAGTTAAATTGTAAATTAACATACAACTGCAAAAGACGGTAATAATATGCTCAATAAACCTACCCCTTTAGTAACATTATAGACTATTTAAGTAATTTTTGTGCCTTTTATTTTACATTTCTAACGACCGATAGGTCAGTTTGTCTTAAACTGTTAAGAATTCATTTCTTAATTGCAGACACGGAATGGTTATTTATTTTAAAACACTATTACATTCTAACCGAATCTGTCTGCTGAAGACATTAATTATCGTATAATTCCTTACTGCAAGCATGAGTTTATATAAAGTTTCTTCCCATTAACGTTCGGCGGACACTTTCATTAATATGTTATTTAAGTGGTCAACTGCAGAGCTTATCACATGTTGACCACAGCAATATAATTGTTATATATTGATAAAAGTGTTCTACTCACAGGCGGACGGCACGGTCCCGAATCGAAAACACTATAGAGTAAAGTTCCTCTATAAAGACCACTTTTGTTATTTCAAAATCATGTGATTTTTGACAGTTATTAAGACCCTGATGCTTTTAATTTATGAACAAACTGGTCTCTATAATAAGACCGTTTTGCTATTAAGACCATCGATTTTGCTGGTCTTAATAGCGGAACTTTACTGTATATACATATATACATGTATATATAGTGCTATTGCTTCGGGACCGTGCCGGTCATCTGTGGTTCTACTATGGACTATTATAAAAGATAATCTTACTGGTGAAGAAGAGACAGCTGGTCCCGGATAGACTGGTCCGGCTTTCATATCATTGTTAACCTGAAATTACATGTAGCATTTATACAAATCACTGCTGATGTTTAGATATGTGAAACAAATACATAAAAGTACGATTTTATACAAAGTTCTGAGGATATCTGAATCATTAAATATGGGAAAAGTACAATATCATATATCATATAGAATTGTACACGTGTTTATTAGGGCCATCAAAATCACGTGTTATTTATTATATTAACAAAATATTTGTTATGGAATATTGAATTTAACATTTTCATAAGATATAGATTTTGTTTCGTGTGATACAGTTTGTTAGTTTGTTCGTTTGGTTTAACGCCGTAGCAACACATTGTATAGGTCATGTAACGGCGGTCAGTCAACCTATTCACTCCTCCCGGAAAGGCTAAATCTCTGGATTTAGCTGTTGAGATTTAGCTGTTAACCGACTACTGAGCGCATACTTTCGTCAGTGACTGACAACTGCTCTACATTATTAAAAAACATTGGTATGAGGGAGAATGGCCGTAGAAATAATTTCATGACCAAGCTCCACAAAAGTATGCCCCGCCCGGGAATCGAACCTACGACCCCTCGATCAGTAGACTTGTGTGCTACCAACTGAGCTAGCCGGGCGGCTTCGTGTGATACAGGCTGATGGTTTGGTTCTCATCGTTCAGAATCGAATCAGCAGCAAAAAGGGGCCGCAAAATTGTATCATTCATGACTAAACACAATGAAGATATGTTGCAAACAAAATGCCCAAGAATAGAATCTAAGACTCTATAATGTAAGTAATGGGCTCTATCGACTGGCCTTACCGAATTCTTGTCCACAAGTTCTTTACTTTAATAAATATACATGATCAAAAACTGAATCTTCAAGGGAGCGCGATGTATAAAATATTATGAAGGCCGTTATTCATTTTAAAGTGCATAAGGCATGATACGAAAAAGCAAACGGTAGATAATTCAGAAATGCATTATTATAAACATGTATATAGCTTATTGAAGGTTTCTACAAGCGTGTCATCTCGGCAATTTCCATAACCTGAAATTAGGTTAGGAACGCTTCTGCGATTTTTAACGCAAA
The DNA here is from genome assembly GCA_025267735.1 of Mactra quadrangularis. Classification (NCBI taxonomy): domain Eukaryota; kingdom Metazoa; phylum Mollusca; class Bivalvia; order Venerida; family Mactridae; genus Mactra; species Mactra quadrangularis. The sequence continues at coordinate 52,033,475 of CM046299.1, read as the reverse complement.
TATGTGTAGTTGAGATCACCAAATTGTTCCAAGTTCTTTAAAATACTATTTGTTTATGAATATTATTGAATTATGAAAGTTTATCCAGATGAGGCTTAAGCAGGGCACTAGACAACTTTTTGGGACTGGTACCTATATCCTCAGGAAGGAGAATTTTGCGTCAATTATAGACATTATGGGGAATTTTCAGTCACCTCATAAATGTGTACACGGTACAGTTGAGACTTTTACCAGTCACATTTACTCTAAACACTTTTCTATATAGCTAGTATAGATTGTTACTGCAGAATGACAAAAAAATAATGATATTTTTGAAGGGACATTTTATCTGAGATGGGGAAAAACATGATTTTGAGAGGGGAATGGGGCCCATATTCGGCCCCAAAATATGCCAAACGAGTGCCCTGGGCTTAAGTCACCATTCTACATTATAACGATGTGAACAAATATACTATAATGCAAGACAATGACACATTGTAGCTGGTTCACAATGACCTGAGACCGGTTATAATATTTCATGTTTTAATCAATACACAGACTCTTCTAACTGACTTATTGGTAAAAACCCCGAAAATTTCATATAGAGATTCGTTTTCCCAGGCTCGATGTGAAGAGGCTATAACTTGTATTAAATTGTTTGTCTTGTCTCAAGTCAATGTGAAACAGCTAACAAAACAAATAACACAATAAGACTTACTCCTGATCTGGTTTCAAACTCATTCAAGCCTCGTTCTGAAACGATAAAATTTGTAAAAGTACATTAAAACAAACACCAATTAACAAATACCAGGATTGGGGAAATACCCTGAAGAACTTAAATATGTTGGGTTTTTCAATAACTTAGTTCATAATGTAAACAACAGTGGGTTTTTGCATAGTTGAATAATATTCATTGGAACCATTTATTAAATTTATTAATGGACAATGCAGTACATCCCCCCTCTCTCCCCCTAAAAAGGTTCTTGGACGAAGCGAATTGCTTAGAAATATTTACGATTCATAACGCAAGTATTTTCTAGGATTTTGTCAAAGAACAAAGGGAACTGTTTTTACATAACTGCAAAACTGTATGCTGTAATTCGATCAATTTTAATGCAACTAAAAAGTTTTAAAACCCCACTAGTAAGTACTGTTATATTGTATTACTGTTTTTTCCCTGATACGTAGGCGCTGGATTTATTGATTATTGATTTGTATTTGATAATTTTAAATTTGATATGATTTGATATTATGAATAAGGGATGTGTATTTGAGTAAAACCTTTTAAGACCAGGTTTCGAAATTGCCAGTCAGTATAAATCTGGCATTTCTGAACATTTTTTGAGGGAAGAACGGTAACTCGAAAAAAAAATACACTCAATAGTTTACAGTTGCTTCCCTTGGTTGAAAATTAACGAATTCTCTCAGAGCACCAATGATTCTAGACACTTTGGTCTGTCTTGCATATTTTCAATATATATATTAATGTTTAACAATGATCAACAATAATCATTTAACAGCCAACTGTTAAAATGGTTTGTTTTTAATTTTAAATATTTTATATCTTGTGAACACAGCTAAATTTATACAAACACGCATATACAAACAACCCAATGTTTATTATAGATACCGCAATTTGAGAACTTAGACCCCCTGAAACCCGAAATATTCAGAGCTGCAAGTATGTTTTTCGATTCCATTTTAGACAACCAAATGCAAAAAATAAAAACATAGAAATCCGGACATGGGTAAAACCCGAACTCATTGTCCGGTCCTAAACATGTTCAAATTTCTAATGTAACACAAATACAATGTATATAGATTCAATAAAGAGACACAATAAGAATACATCGACAATGTTAGTATGCCACTCTAGTGTATAACAAACAGGGTTAGCCACTTTGCCTGGAACAAATACGTAAAAACGGAAACAGGAAAAATATACAAAAATTATTTTTCATCATGGACGCATAATTTTATAAAAATTCTGAGATTTGATGACGTATTCTTTCCAGGCGTTTCCAGAGTAACACAAAACATTTGTTTAGACGATAAAATACGATGAAAGCATTTAAACTTAGAATTGATAATTTTTATAAAAATATGATTGTACCCAATGGCGGCTTTGTCATTCAATTGCAGTAAAACCCAGTAAAACCCTTTGTTAGCTGTCATCTCTACGCACAAGTCATTTAAAAAAGCCCACATCAAACATACCAAGTCATTACATTTTACGATGGAAATTAACCCCAGTAACAGTCACCTTTCTTTAACAGGCAATATATGAATAGTTCTGTAACTGATTGGTGTGAATTATTTGGCCTCTCGCACATCGCAAAGACTTATTTGCCTCAGTATTCAAAACGGACACCCTTGTACCATAGATGACCGGCCGGCACCATTCCGAATCAAAAACACTATGAATTCATTTGTATTTATGGCGTTTTTGAATCGGAACTGTTCCGATTGCAAATGCATAGGATATATTTAGTCAATTACGCAAATTGGATTCATAAGACTTAAGTTAATTTAGTTTTTAAATCATAAAATTATGATATAAATGCTTTCATCTAATATTTTGTCCGTCTGTCTGATGTATTCTTACCTGCCTCGGACTGAATCTCTTGAGGACAGATTGGACAACATTCTCCAAATGGCACAATCACTTCTGTTATCTTACAATTAAACTTTGTCTGACATGTGCTCTTATAATCACTGCATGTGCTCTTCCCGTTCTCGCATTTACATCGGTAACACGGCTTGTTTAAATCAGGAAGATAGAAGCCCCCGTCTGGAATTTTCTTACATCGCTCATCTACAAACATTAGTTTATAAGTTTTGATGATAAAAAATGACAATTTTATAAGATCGCGGGGGTATACTTGAAAAACATAAAATAATGATAAATTGTGGCTAAATAAAAACATCAAACATGTATTGAACAAAAGCTCATGTAAGCCTTGGACGTGGCGAATCGTATACTTAACAAAATTGTCCATGGAAAACACATGAAGTTTGACTGATCCTTGCGCAAGGTTTTTGTGCTTACCGATAAAAAATAGTCCAGGAAAGTAAGTTAGATGATTCCGTCGCTGTAATTTGTAGATTACCGAAAAAAATGTTGAAAATGATGTTAAAAATTAAAAAATGCTTCAATCTTCTACATACCTGCTTCCTGAGCCCAAGTTAGTCCAATTATAGCACAGAGGCACAAAAGTGCCCACCGTACGTTGTCCGATGGCATTGTTTTTTATCACTGTATTCCTAATGCATTTAAAAACAACAATGGAAACAAAAATATCACAATATAAAATGGCTGCCTCGGGTTTGTTTGTGCCCGAGATCAAGCCGAGAATGCAGGAAGATCCGTGCTGCTACAGTAAGCAACAACGGGTTCCGTGCACGAACTGTTACGTTGTTGTTCAGGATTGAGCCGTTACGGCTAATGAAGATTATACTGAAATTTACTCGATTTCTGAAGCATTTGATTGACAGTTCCAGCAGCCAATCAGAGAGCGCGTTACAAAAGTTGGAATATTAATCAAGATGGCGGCTTGGCCAAGTCCCGTATGACCTACATTTAGGTTTTTTTCGTTTCAACGTCTGTGAAATTTGATAAGCCCTACTGATGTCTGTTTCGTGCGAAGATAATTGAGTCTGTATATTAAAACACTTACTCAGTTGTGCTCATGTTTTTTTAAACATATAAACACGTAGAGCATTCAACTTGAATCATTTCACAACATCGGCAAATTTACGTCTAAGTCAATTATCGTTACATTTCTGTCATGATTTTACTGCTTCCTTTGCTCAGAAAAAAAGTTAAGGGTATACGACTACGAATGTTTTAAGCACAAACTGTTTCTAATTATATGGAATATGCATTTTCTTAATGTCATCAACAATTAGCACTTATTTTGTTTTTGCTTTTTAAGACTTCAAAAAACGATGATTTCACAGTAAATATGTTTTATGAAGTGTCTCAAACTCACTACTTGTAAGCCACGCAACCAGTTTCTCATACCAAGCCTTACAAAAAATAAAGCGGAAACGGTTTATGTCATGTTATTATTTTTTAAAATGTTTGAACGTTGATTGTCTGTTTTCTCATGTTTAGTGCATCTTTTCAACAGTTATTCAAAGTGGACAGTTTACTGAAGCATCTTTCTTAGAAAAGACCAGTTATAACCTTCCGTCTTCTGTTAACAATGTTCAGCTTATTTTAGCAAGTACCATGGTTAGTAGCTCAGCTCACCCTTGGCTTCCTTCTGTCAGTACGAAGGTGAATTTTGTCTAAGCGTTTACTTTATATATTTTACTTATATATAGTATTATTTCATATATAGTCCTGCTTTCCTAGATACTTTTTCTCAATATTTCATAAATGTATGACAGTGATTAATTGCAAATTTGACCACTAGTTTGTATTTTTGAAATTGTACCGTCAAGTTGTATTTGTGTGTTTATGTTAAAATTTGCTCACATCTATTTACTTTGTAAATTGTGACAAAATAAAGGATATGTTCTGTTCTATTCTGTTCAAAATCTAGAAACGATCAATAGCCATAATTATACAGGTTTTTTGAAATGTGGATAGGATAATTTGTTGACAGCTGCAGCGTGTTCAGTTACCCTGAACGTTCCAAAACGTTCCGTAACGGAAGTGTCGGAACAACTCAGCCCAAAGACAACTCAATCCGAGACAACTCAATCTACTACTAACGGATTGAGTTATCCCAACTTTGAGTTGAGTTATGCACGGGTTGAGTTGTCTTCGGGTTGAGTTTTCCCGTACTCGTAATGTTAGTTTACAGTAGTGAACACGGGGCTGGACAGCTGGTAGAACAGTAAACGTGGACTGGTAAATGTATTCGGGAAAGCTCATTAGGTGAACAGTTCACCATTAACAAAAAATGCTTATTTGTGAAAAATCTACATAAAGTGCATCATTGTTTGCGGTTTGTTCATAGAGTTTAGTGGCTGTGTACGACCACATTAAAGGTACTAGTTCAAAGATTTGGTTTATTTTTTCTATCATTTCAAAATACCATCCAGTGTCTGTAATTGTGTAAAAAAATAATTTTTACTATTTTAAGACAAGCTGACAAATATGTTGCAAGAAATGTGCAAGAAAAGTAACAAAACAGCACTAAAAGTGTCTATACCGTGACATAAGGGGTATATATTTACTACATGAAACACCACCATTTGTAGTTGTATGTCAATTTGCACTAAAGCGCTAAAATTGTCATTATCAGAACACTTCTTTCCTGCTTCCAAAAATATTTCCATACAATTTTGATAGTTTTAGAAAAAGTTGATATTCAAGTTCAAATCTGTGAATAAGTACCTTTACATGATTTGTCTTTGGAATATCTCGGCGATCGTAAGTCTACGGAATCATGGCACCCGAGAGGTTTCCGAATGTTTGAATGGATAAGTTCTCGTACCACACAAAGATGCCTTCAAACTTCACACACCCACGATGCTGACTCAGATAAGTTTGCATTTTATTGCAGCAATAAACTTTAGATGAAACATTATATAATATATATTCTGACAAATAAACAGTTGTCCATTTGCTGAGAATAATCAAATTTTTATCTTCCGGGCAACTAAGACAATCTGTTAAAGTAACAAAATATTGTGATGAAGTCTGTTAGCAGGTGGCATCCTGTCAATTGTGTGCAACCGCTGTTTAAATTTTAGTTAACAAACTGCAAACACAAACATTCATTAGTCACTAGTAAATTAATCATCAAATGATAATGAGTTAGTCAGCCATAGCTCCGATGTTTAAAGTACATATAATTAAGTTTAAGATTTATCTTTGTTTATTTGTAGGAATTTTACGGCGTTTCTTTAGGTTTTTCATTAATTTACAGGGCTCGGATCATTTTACCAGCATTTCTGTGCAAATGTGCGATTGATGCACCAAATATTTGCTGAAATCTTCAAAAGCAATTGTTTTTGCCACAGTCCGCTCTAAGGCGGAAACCACGTCTTGTTTTAAATTTTGTCTTTGTTATTTATGTGTGGGGTCCTTTTTGATAACAAAGGTTTAAATATTCAGGGGCGGATCCAGAATTTTTCTAAGGGGGGTCCGGACTTTTTCTAGGGGGAGTCCGAACTTTTTCTAGGAGGGGGTCCAAACTTACGCACCACACCATACACTTTTTGCAGAATAATGCAATATATTAATTATAAACCTACATAACCATTAAATCTGTGTAAACCACCGAGAAAATTTGCTTCATGCTACTTAAAATAGACCTACAGTCAAGTAATACACATATGGACAGGTACATTTTGGAAATTCCGGGGGGGGGTACGGACCCCCTGCCCCCCCCCGCTGAATCCGCCTTTGAATATCTAGAATCACCCCCCCCCCTTTGCTTTCTGTAATTATTAAAATCGCTGCTTCTGTCATGTTTCAGACTCATTGTTACTAATGCTCTTTTAACCATTAATTCTGCGTCAGCAAAATTTCTACTGCAAATTTTATTTTATAAAAGATAATGATCATGGCATTTGTATTGCCTAGTCATGACTTCAGACATATGTGGATCATTATAAACATAGTAAAAATAAAACATAGAATCATGTTCACATGATAAAACGCATTAACACTCATTCACTGCATTTTTAGCATGTGTAACAAATGTACGCGGTGAAACGTTTATGAAAAAATACATTTATCATCCGGTGTTACTCTGTTTTTGTCCGTCATTTAAAGACACGACTTTCAGCATAGTTGCAGAATTTTAGAGAGACAGCGAAACGAAGGAAACTTTTTGTATGTCAGTCTGTCAAGGCTATTGCGAGTAACTTGCAGTATAGGCTTTATAATGCGAGTTTTCATTAAATGGTATATTTGTCCCAATTCCAGGTCGAATACTTATTAGACTCGATAATGATTTTAGATTGAAATTGAAAGTAGAGCCGCGGCCGTGGTGTTGTGGTTAGCATGTCTGACTTCGAATCCAGAGATCGCGGGTTCGAGCCTGGTCACGGTACATTATATCCATACATGAGTTGTCGGCCTCGTGGTAGGGTAAGTTAGTACTGATGATAGAAAAGTGTCCAGGAAACCTAAAGTAGGAAGAGCTGACCGTATTATATATGACCTAAATGTGATGAATACGACGTTAAAACCCAATTAAAAAAATAAATTGAAAGAACTTGTATCACAACAGAACTTCAACTATAGAATTTATTTTTACAGTCTTAAGAAAGAGTTAATTAAACACACGAAAATAATATGTATAGTACAAGAATGATAAAACAATAAAAATATAAAAAAGATGTGCTGTACGTATCTAAAATTATTGTACTATGATATACTTTCATCAATTAAGGATAGCACAAAAGGGGAAATATATGTATTCCATTGTTTTCATTGTGGTTCTCAAATACATGTCCTAACAAGGACCAGTTTGTTTCTTAAAGCATAAAATAGTACATCAGTTGTGAATTAAATATGGTACTAAGTGAGATCAAATTATCACAAAGTGCTTGGTCTTTTACATTTTATATGAAATAATGTTGTTTATTAACAAATGATACCGATACTCTTGGACCCCTGCAATTTATCGCTACAGTTCCACTGTAATAGTCTCTGGATATTACTAAAAGCTAGGGGTGTAACGGTTAACCGATATAGCCTACCGGTTAATATTGCAATACGAAGTCTTTAACCGGTTCAATTTTCCCTGAACCGATTTTTGTTCGCAATTAGACTCTGAAATTTTAAGGTTTGTACAAATAAATGTGTTGAAAACTTGAAATTATCTTATTCTGCTTTTGTAGGTTAAACATTTTGTTAATGAAGGTTAATTCTTTTTGAAAGACTGTTTCAAGCTATGTATTTTCTTGCATATAATATATTTTTCACAACTCGTTCAAACGTATGAACAAGAGAGCATTTAAAATGCACATATATATGTGTTGCTGATCCAATGAGGACATTAAATGTGTTTTAATTACTGCTTCGATTGTCTACGCAATAAAACCCATACGTATTTCAATAATATTGCGATATTGGTTTCGCATATTGCAATATATTGCTATACTGTTTTTACCGTATTGTAACACCCCTACTAAAAGCACAATGTGACTATAATTATGTATGTCCCAAATACTTTACTTGACAAGATAAATATCTTTTATAGACCATTGGTGCTTTTCACAAAAATTCTTACGAAAAAAATCTTCGTAAGTCAAAAGCAAGAAACAATACACATAAGCTCATTTTTTTGGCTTATCAATTCTAAATATTATACAAATTGTGTAGAATTGTGTATACCTTTTGAATGTCATATCAAAGTTATGCTTATTATCCGTCTGACTTCGAAGTGCTTATTATATGAAACTGACTTACGAAGATTTTTTTTCGTAAGAACTTTTGTGAAAAGCATCACTGATCACTATCACCGCCATCGATTTCTATGGTTCTGATAGAGGAATTCTGCAGGAGTATTTTAAGCAAATAAATAAAGTTTCTTTCCATTTTAATTTTTTTTTCAATTAATTTCATTGGATGGATGTACTATGATTTTTTAGTATGTATTGTTTTAGATACTAACTGGGAGAAAGTTATCATAAAATTACAAACTCATCATAGTATCCACTCGACCACGACCTCAGCAAGGCCAATGACCTTTGTCCTAAGATCTCTCCACAATTGAATGGCATTGTATATATGAGAGCACAGCATGGTGGTGACCTTGGGAGTCACCTACACAGTATTTATAAAAAAACAACCAAGTTTATAGTTCTTTAAACCTTGATAAGTGAGGAACTAAAATATTTAATGCTATGTTATGGCTGTTACCTCAATAAATTTCCATACGAAAAAAACATTAACCTACTTCCTGACGCCCCTTTTCAAGTGAGCGCGTCTTAACTTTATGTTGTATTTCTCAGATGAATTCCATAATACCTGGTGCACCCTGCATAAAATGCTCATAAATCAAAGTGTCTTATTTTTTCAACAAGTAATAATTCCTGGTTCCTAGGTTAACACATGCAGTGAGGCTAAAATATCTACTTTATATTTTGGCGGTTTTGACTCCCTACGAACGCTACGCGGTGTCAGCATAATTTTTGCTATGTTGCTATTTTTTCAAATTTTTCAAGACCGCATCCATGCACGTGGTTAATTGTATGGGATAATAAATCTGAAACCCCACATCACACGGTGTTAAGATTATTTTTAATAGTTTATTAAGCAAACGTTGCAACATTCTACCCTTTATGTAAAACCATTAAGCATATTTTGCTATATTTGCACGACGATTATTCCATATGTTTATTATTAACATTTGTTTGAATGTTAAGAGTACGTTGGTCGTGGTTAGATGGAACATTTGCACACTCAGCTAGAAACCCACACAAATTTGCTGCTTCATACATTTTCTCTTCAAGACAACATCACCGACACAAAATGAACGAAGAAGAAACAGAAACAACTCAGATTTATTCTTGTAAAAATAATTATTATTTTAGTACAATATTGAACCTTGTATTTTTCTGACCACGGACCTTTCATTGAGATTGAAACTGTAAATATTATATAGACATATTTTGACTAAATTTATTTCTTTATCACCCCCTTGTTGTTCCCGTCACCATATAGACCTTCATTTCCTCATCAATCGATGTTCCTTAGTGAAATGTTTACCATCTCTATTCAACTCCCTCCGAAGCTGTGACCCTTCATAATCGTTCCCTATACAGTCCAGGTCTGTACAGCCTTTTTCTCAACCCCAAATCCAGTATACAATACAATAATACAGCCATCATTGTATAAAGTATTATAAAACATCGAAGACAAAGTTTACAGAATAATTATTTCAATTTTAAAGAGATCGCTTAATTTACCGATGAAATACAAACTCCTACGCAGAATAAACTTCCGTCTAGAATTAATTATAAATCACTTTTTAATGAGATTGCGTTTAGCGGCACACAAAAACAATCAGATTCTGCTAAAAGTACATAAAAAGTAAATACCCGTCTATATGCTGACTCAATGTCGTTTTTCTCAATTAAATTCTGTAGGCAAAATTCATAGTACATCCATCCAATGAAACGATACCAAATATTAAGCATTAAGTATATTTCATTTGAAAAAAAATCAAGTAAAGTTCTACAAGAAAGCCCATCAGAATTAGGCAATTTAAAACTACAAACAAAATGATCAAAACTCGCATGACTTTGCAATGACCAAGACCGTTTTAATAGCGAAAGAAATGCATCGGAAAATCTATGTTTTTCTAATCTAAACAATACTTTCGGCACTTTATACATTCCTTGGATTGACAGGGACCATGCAGTTATTACATTTTATTTACTTTTATTACTAGCAAAATCTGTATACAAGATATACATTTAGCTATACATATATTTACAACATGTCAGGCCCAGGTAAACATAGACATTGTACATGTACAACAAATTTACAAGAATAATGCAAATATAAGGACATATTACACATGGTGACAATATATAACAGTATTTGTAAAGATTCAAATAGAACAAAGCAGCAACGTTATGAAAGTTTTTCACTTCTAAGCTTTAAGGTGGTATGGTACATCTGACTTTTTTTAGATTTGCATATAATTTTTGGTACCGTTGTAAACTTGACGATATTTCCGATTCGGATCTACACTTTATTTGACGTCATTATTGTTAATAACGTTACCATGACGTCGTAAACATGACGACCACGTGCACTTTTTACGTCAGTCGACAATGGTAAGAAAACGTCTATAATGTGTTGCTAAATCTTTATTTTCCACGCCACAGCAACAAATTATACATCAATTTAAAGCTTACATCATTATCTACCACTTGAACAGTGTAAATATACGTTTAATATTAAAATATTCGAAAGAGACAAAAACTTCCGAATTGGCAACATCAGAAAAAATCCTGAAAAATTGCCTTCAAACCGGTTTTATGAAAAATCTGCCCGATAAATTTTTGCCAAGTTTTGATATGATGTAAAGCATGGTATATACTTTCGTATAGCAGAATTTGAGAAAAGTTGTCTGTACGATTTTTTCGCTATATGCGTTTAAGTATTATCGGTATGACGTCAAAAACGTCATTCTGACGTCAAGATAAAGGATTGTCTGTTTGTCATAACCACGAATACTTGGTCATATGTTTTATTTTTCTAGACAAAATGACTAGGAACATGAAAATATATAAAAATTGTATAGTTTTAACATACATATCAAAATCGAAAGATAAATTCAAACATAAAATTTTAAATAAAGTAAGCCTTTATACATCCCTAGATACATTTATACATACATTCGATAGACTTACTTTGGAACTTAAATTTGTGGGTGTTTCCGTCCATGCACAGGTGATCAAAACAAAGTTTGTTACACATTATTGCAGAAAAACACACACTACAGATTAAACAGTATTGTTCTTTGTGGTCTGACGATGCTCAACAAAATAGACAACTCCGTACATCTTAAATGATTTTGGCGCTGTATTCCACATAGTCGTATTCTTTAATATCGACATGTCTTTGTGGTCGCCTTCAAAAAGAAATTATTTATGCCTTGTATATTATATTAGTATTAAATCAGCATATTCATATTTCATATATATATGCGTGCAAACTATTTTTAAAGTTGAAAACACATGGAAAATGGTGATCGATTTTTCGAAACATGCGTTCAAATTATTAATGTTTTAGTATTTTGTCTTACTATAAGATTTCTGACGCGACACGTTCGGTGTTTTCTTCGAAAAAAAAAGAATCAACGGGTCAACGACCTAGGAGGGCCTAGGTTTCCAAGAGTATAGTATAGTTTTCATCATGAGAAATGGACACGTGTTTGGTTAGACTTTGATACACGAGTGTTGTTTCACTCTGTAGAATTGATCATTAACAAAACTTCACCTTTATCTCTGTATCAACCAACATCTGTTTTATTTTTTCATTAAAGCACTTTGTTTACAGATTCCAACTTAATTTTCAACTTTTTAAAAATGCCCAAAATTGTAAAGAAAACATTTTGGAAGTTAACGTTTTTGCCACGAAATTACTCCCAACGAGGCGAATACATTCAAAACTGCACATATCTAGCCTGTAATAAGTATAGATACTATATAAGGAAAACAGATCACTTTAAAACTCGAAGCTATAATTATGGCGAGGATGTCAGTAGAAGACATAGGCGTGCTGTTAGCAAAAGGTGGACGCACCCGCCATTAAAATTCGAAGTTGCAGACATCACGCCATGACGGGAAATCTATCACAAATGCCTGAAGTTCACTCAAATAGCTTTGCAATGATTGTCAATTAACAGAATAAATCAGGCAGTTAATGTAAAAAAAATATTTGATACATTAATCCATCATAGAAATATAACCCAAAAAATAATTATGCCATGGAGTAAGAAAAGATGTTAAGAATGTTTCTCACAATCTCTAGGCCAGTGTGTCTTAAAATACTCATAATTTAACTTCTTATCCAAGCTAGATCTACAATTTTGAAATAAAAAACCCAAATCTGTGAGCGAGTATCTTTAAGGTACATTCCACCACTTCAAGTGGTCAGGAAATTCCAACTGGTCACGTAGATTATGTTTAATGAGCGTTTAACCCCAGAGCACGCGTCTTGAGAGTAAAATAAATATATTTATATGAGTAACTTACTCCGAGCTCTAAGTGGGGGGGGGGTCATTTAAGTTAATTGGAAAATACAAGAGTACATTAAAACTATTCGTACAGTGGGGAGGTTTGAAAACCATAAAACATGGACTAAATGAAGCATACATGTAAATTTAAATAGTTTCCTGGAAAATGAATTATATACATTATCTATCATGACATGTATTTACAGATAAACAAATACATTAACAGTTAAAAAAAGACAATAGATTTAAAACACTCCTAGTGATAGGGGAAAACAATCATTTCAATGTAAAAACGATTACACTAAATATAAAGCAAGTTAACACCTTTCTTAACTATTTCTTGAGCTTAATGATCATTAAGTTAATATATTGGTGAATGTATTTTTAAGAAGGCCAGTGAAAATTAATAGGATCATGTATTAGCGTTCGTTCAAAACCTGCATTGGCCCTTTTTCTTTCTAGTGCTTTCGCCCGTCTGTATGTGAATTATTTCTTTGATGCCTGTGTCTAACTGACACATCCTGTCCCTTTTGGTGTCTCGTTTAATCATAGGACAAACAGAATTCTGTAATTTATTCCAAATAAATTCAACCTAATTTTTTTAATGATCCTAACTTCGAAATTTTGTGGCGAAATAACCAAACAACATAGCAGCTTAACTATGACATGAGTCTTGTCGTCAAATTTCTGTTGTTATTACAGACTCTTTTAAGTTCACCGAGTTTTTTCAATCAATCGAAATATATGGACAACTATATTAATCCACACCAGACATGTTTTTTATTGAGTGTTACGCCGTGTCAACATAATTATGGACATTTTATGATGGCTAGGGCATCGAACCTTGCTATCAAGTACCTTTGCATGAACTAATATACCCTTCCACAAGAATGACTTTTCTATATACATTATTTAAAGGAGGGAGTTGATATCATTGCCCAATTTTCATGGAAGGGTATAGCCATCCAATCTGAAGCTCAAACAAACTGAACCTCGGACACCAGCTTCCAAATCCTGTGCATAGCCTATAGTCCCACAACCTGGATCATTAATAGACATTACTTGGTAGATAAGACTTATGCCTCAGTCTCATAAAATCGTGGCTTGTTGCAAACCCGTTTGTGCAGACAGTCGTAGGCCGTGGGAAGCCATGCATATTATGGTGACGGAACGCACATTGCACATAACAACACACCCTTACCGAGCCGTAGCTGGAAGATATGCAAGTTTTAATCATACTCGGCAACAATTTCATTCACAATTTGACTTTGAAACTGATATGTGTATCCTGGGCTCATCTCACAAACCCTGGTAAAAACATAACAGTCTGTACGGGTACGCAAGTTTGTACCGGTCCTTGCGGAGCATGAGTACATGGCGCCTGAGCGCCAAAGCAAATTTTGCAGACTGAATAATCAAAGGGAGCAAACTCTAAAATTATATTTCAGCTAAGTATACAATATTTATCTCCCTTATATACGTCTTGTAACTTTTATTGATTTAATGTGTTTTAAAATAACCATCTCTAGCAGTATAAAATAGCAACAGAATAGAAATGACAAACCAAGAGTTATGGTTTAATTGTTTTTTAATTATTTTCTGATTGAAAAATATTAACATAAATAAAATAAAAACTATAAATTCAACAAATGGTTTACATTCATACTTTTACAAAGGAAAAATAACATCACAATTTAAACAAACAAGTGAAAGCAGCTTGTTCACAGATTTCAACTTTAATATCAACTTTTCTAAGACTCTCAAAGTTGTATAGAAACATTTTGGAAGCAGTAAAGCAGTGTTTGGTTGATGACCATTTCATGGCAAATTGGCAAAGAAACTGTAAAAGATGGTTATTTTATTTATGAAAAGCAACCCCTTTAGAAATGGTACAGTATAGATGAACTTCATAGGCGGATCTAGCCGGGGTCAGGGGGGGGGGGTCCGGACCTTCCCTGGAATTTCCAAAATGAACATGTCCATTAGTGTATTTCTTGACTGTAAGTCATTTTTTAGTACTATAAAGCAATTTTCTCGATGCTTAGCATAGATTTAATGGTTATGTTGTTTTTATTTGTTCGGGACTTCAGTCCTGAACAAATATATTAATTACCGTATTTCAGACCCTTTCCCACTTCGAAAATTTACCGAATCCAGAAGTAGTCCCTCTGTATATATGTATAGAGCGATTCAAAAAGATCGTCTGCTATGACGGGCGCATTATTACACAGCTCCAATAACTTGGCAAAACATTCGACGTTCGATATTCGATATTCAATATCGAATATCGAACCAGTTCGACGTTCGACATTTGCATAATGTGCCAATATCGAACAGAAGTTGAATATCGAACCACCTCGACGTTCGACATTCATTAATAATAGTCCGAATGTAGTTCTGAGGTTGAATATCGAACCAGCTCGACGTTCGACATTCATTAATAATACTAATGCGAATGTAGTTCTGAGGTTGAATATCGAACAAGTTCGACGTTCGACATTCATTAACAATAGTCCGAATGTAGTTTTGAGGTTGAATATCGAACCAGCTCGACGTTCGACATTCATTGATAATAGTCCGAATGTAGTTCTAATGTTGAATATCGAACCAGTTCGACGTTCGACATTCATTAATGATAGTGATGCGAATGTAGTTCTGAGATTGAATATCGAACCAGCTCGACGTTCGACATTCATAAAAGATAGTCCGAATGTAGTTCTGAGGTTGAATATCGAACCAGTTCGACGTTCGACATTCATTAATAATAGTCCGAATGTAGTTCTGAGGTTGAATATCGAACCAGCTCGACGTTCGACATACATAAATTAAAGTCTGAATGTAGTTCTAAAGTTGAATATCGAACCAGCTCGACGTTCGACATTCATTAATAATAGTCCGAATGTAGTTCTGAGGTTGAATATCGAACCAGCTCGACGTTCGACATACATAAATTAAAGTCTGCATGTAGTTATAAAGTTGAATATCGAACCAGCTCGACGTTCGACATTCATTAATAATAGTCCGAATGTAGTTCTGAGGTTGAATATCGAACCAGCTCGACGTTCGACATTCATTATTAATACTAATGCGAATATAGTTCTGAGGTTGAATATCGAACCAGTTCGACGTTCGACATTCATTAATAATAGTCCGAATGTAGTTTTGAGGTTGAATATCGAACCAGCTCGACGTTCGACATTCATTGATAATAGTCCGAATGTAGTTCTAAGGTTGAATATCGAACCAGTTCGACGTTCGACATTCATTAATGATAGTGATGCGAATGTAGTTCTGAGATTGAATATCGAACCAGCTCGACGTTCGACATTCATAAAAGATAGTCCGAATGTAGTTCTGAGGTTGAATATCGAACAAGTTCGACGTTCGACATTCATTAATGATAGTCCGAATGTAGTTCTGAGGTTGAATATCGAACCAGCTCGACGTTCGACATACATAAATTAAAGTCTGAATGTAGTTCTAAAGTTGAATATCGAACCAGCTCGACGTTCGACATTCATTATTAATACTAATGCGAATGTAGTTCTGAGGTTGAATATCGAACCAGTTCGACGTTCGACATTCATTAATAATAGTCCGAATGTAGTTTTGAGGTTGAATATCGAACCAGCTCGACGTTCGACATTCATTAATAATAGTCCGAATGTAGTTCTAAGGTTGAATATCGAACCAGTACGACGTTCGACATTCAATAATGATAATTATGCGAATGTAGTTCTGAGATTGAATATCGAACCATCTCGACGTTCGACATTCATAAAAGATAGTCCGAATGTAGTTCTGAGGTTGAATATCGAACCAGCTCGACGTTCGACATTCATTAATAATAGTCCGAATGTAGTTCTGAGGTTGAATATCGAACTAGCTCGACGTTCGACATTCATTAATAATACTAATGCGAATGTAGTTCTGAGGTTGAATATCAAACCAGCTCGACGTTCGACATTCATTAATAATATTCCGAATGTAGTTTTGAGGTTGAATATCGAACCAGCTCGACGTTCGACATTCATTAATAATAGTCCGAATGTAGTTCTAAGGTTGAATATCGAACCAGTTCGACGTTCGACATTCATTAATGATAATGATGCGAATGTAGTTCTGAGATTGAATATCGAACCAGCTCGACGTTCGACATTCATTAATAATAGTCCGAATGTAGTTCTGAGGTTGAATATCGAACCAGTTCGACGTTCGACATTCATTAATGATAGTCTGAATGTAGTTCTGAAGTTGAATATCGAACCAGTTCGACGTTCGACATTCATTAATAATAGTCTGAATGTAGTTATGAGGTTGAATATCGAACCAGCTCGACGTTCGACATTCATTAATAATAGTCCGAATGTAGTTCTGTGGTTGAATATCGAACCAGTTCGACGTTCGGACGACTTGTTTCAGCGGGGTTACCTCGATTGGGCCCTTGGCCGCGCTTGAATCAGTGGAGCACGGCCTGTTTCAGCGGGGAAAACCTCGGCTTGGCCCTGGGCGGCGCTGGAATCAGCGGCATGCGGCTTGGATCAACGGGGAAACCTCGGCTGGGCACTTGGAAGGGGCTTCAGCGGGCTCTGTGGGCTCTGTGGGCCTTCTACCGGGGTCTACGCGGCCTGCCGCTAATACCTGCCTGGTTGGCTTGATTTTAGCGGAGGCAAGCAAGCGACACCGGGGTTTTCCTCGGCTGCAAGCCAGGCGCGCTTGTATCAGCGGTGGACGGCTTGATTCGTCGGGGAAACATCGACTGGGCCCTTGGTCGCACTTGAATCAACGGAGCACGGCTTGTTTCAGCAGGGAAAGCCCGGCTAGACCTTCGGCCGCGCTTGAATCAGCGGCGGACGGCTTGTTTCAGCGGGGAAACCTCGGCTGGACACTTGGCCGCGCTTGAATCAGCGGAGCACGGCCTGTTTCAGCGGGGGAACCTCGGCTGGGCCCTGGGCGGCGCTGGAATCAGCGGCAGGCGGCTTGGATCAGCGGGGAACCTCGGCTGGGCTCTGCTCGACGTTGATGCGAATGTAGTTCAGAAGTTGAATATCGAACCAACTCGACGTTCGACATTCATTAATTATAGTCCGAATGTAGTTCTGAGGTTGAATATCGAACCAGTTCGACGTTCGACATTCATTAATAATAGTCCGAATGTAGTTCTGACGTTGAATATCGAACCAGCTCGACGTTCGACATTCATTACATTTATGTAATAAAAGTCTGAATGTAGTTCTGAAGTTGAATATCGAACCAGCTCTACGTTCGACATTCATTAATAATAGTCCGAATGTAGTTCTGAGGTTGAATATCAAACCAGCTCGACATTCGACTTTCATAATAATAATGATGCGAATGTAGTTCTGAGGTTGAATATCGAACCAGCTTGACGTTCGACATTCATTAATAATAATGATGCGAATGTAGTTCTGAGGTTGAATATCGAACCCGTGTTCGACATTCATTAATAATAGTCCGATTGTAGCTCTGAGGTTGAATATCGAACTAGCTCGACTTTCGACATTCGTTAATAATAGTCCGAATCTAGTTCTGTGGTTGAATATCGAACCAGCTCGACGTTTGACATTCATTAATAATAATAATGAGAATGTAGTTCTGAGGTTGAATATCGAACCAGTTCGACGTTCGACATTCATTCATAATAGTCCGAATGTAGTTCTAAGGTTCAATATCGAACCAGCTCGATATTTGACATTCGTTAATAATATTAGACGTATGTATATTTTTCAATATTAAGCACATTTGTTGTTGACTTAATTTCTTTGGATCGAAGTACTTTTATTCATGCAACATTTGTTTTTAATATTTTTGTTGACACAATATTAAGACATCTAGCTAACAAATTATATAGTCAATCACATGAATAGACTATATCCGGAATTCAAATTTTTGGGGTTTTACCTGTGGTACAAACAAATTTTTGTGTTAGTTGCGTGTTTGTTTTGTTGGATTTAACGCCGAAGCAACACATTGTATAGGTCATATCATGGCAGTCAGTCAACCTACTCACCGTTCCTAGAAAACGTAAATCTCTGGATTTAGCTGTTAACCAGTTACTAGGCGCTACTTCCGTCAGTGACTGACAACTGCCGTACATGATTTAGAATCAGTGGTAGGAAGGAGAATGACAATAGAAATTATTTCATGACCAAGCTTCACGAAAGTATGCCCCGCCCATGAATCGAACTCACGACACCTCGATCAGAAGACTTGTTCGCTACCGACTGAGCTAGCCGGGCGGGCGAACTAACTTTTATCGTTCCGATGAAAGTATGTACATGTACAGAGAACAATAGGATTTATTCCGATTTTGTACCGCCTGTGCACGAAACCCATAATTTGGAGTTCCGAATAAAGCCTATTTATATGAAGCGTCGCTGTGCTGCACGAGAGCGATAATCAATCGTGCATCAATCGTGTAAATAAAAGAACAATGAATAATTAACTGCACTTTTTTAGTCGCTGAAACGGGTTGCGACCAACAGAGGAGGTATATTTGGTGTCCCGTGCTTAACCCCGCTTAAATCAAGCGAGCCAGGCCGATATCAGCGACAGTCCGCATAGACCCCAGTAACAGACCCGCAAAGCCCGATGAAGCCCCGGCCGAGTACCCAGCCGATGTTCCCCCGCTGATCCAAGCCGCCTGCCGCTGGTTCAAGCGCGGCCAAGGGCCCAGCCGAGGTTTCCCCGCTGAAACAAGCCGTCTGATGCTGATTCAAGCGTCCCTGGCTTGCAGCCAAGGTAAACCCTGGTGTCCCGTCCTTGCCTCCGCTGAAATCAAGCGCGCCAGACCGATATCGGTGGCAGGCCGCATAGACCCCGTTAAAGGCCCGCGGAGCCCGATAAAGCCCCGGCAGAGTGCCCAGCCGAGGTTTCCCCGCTGATCGAAGCCGCCTGCCGTTGATTTAAGCACGGCCAAGGGCCCATACGAGGTTTTCCCGCTGGAAAAAGCCGTCCGCCGCGGATTCAAGCGCGCCTGGCGCTGATTCAAGCGCGGCCAAGGGCCCAGCCGAGGTTTCCCCGCTGATCCAAGCCGTCCGCCGCTGATTCAAGTGCTGCCAAGGGCCAAGCTGGGCTTTCCCCGCTGAAACAAGCCGTGCTCCGCTGATTCAAGCGCGGCCAAGGATCCAGCCGAGGTATCCCCGCTGAAACAAGCCGTCCGCCGCTGATTCAACCGCGGCCGAAGGCCCAGCCGGGCTTTCCCCGCTGAAACAAGCCGTGCTCCGCTGATTCAAGCGCGACCAAGGCCCCAGCCGATGTTTCCCCGCCGAATCAAGCCGTCCGCCGCTGATTCAAGCGCGCCTGGCTTGCAGACGAGGTAAAACTCGGTGTCCATTGCTTGCCTCTGCTGAAATCAAGCCAGACAGGCGGGTATCATCGGCAGGCCGCGTAGACCCCGGTAGAAGCCCGCAGAGCCCGCTGAAGCCCCGACTGAGTGCCCAGCCGAGGTTCCCCCGCTTATCCAAGCCGCCTGTCGCTGATTCTAGCGCCGCCCAGGGCACAGCCGAGGTTTCCCCGCTGAAACAAGCCGTGCTCCGCTGATTCAAGCGCGGCCTAGTGCCCAGCATAGGCTTTGCATCATTATTTTAATGAATGTCGAACGTCGAACTGGTTCGATATTCAACCTCAGAACTATATTCAGACTATAATTAATGAACGTCGAACATCAAGCTGGTTCGATATTGAACTTCAGAACTACTTTCTGACTATTATTAATGAATGTCGAACGTCGAGCTGGTTCGATATTTAACCTTAGAACTACATTCGGACTATTATTAATGAATGTCGAACGTCGAACTGGTTCGATATTCAACCTCAGAACTACATTCGGACTATTATCAATGAATGTCGAACGTCGAACTGGTTCGATATTCAATCTCAGAACTACATTCGGACTATCATTTATGAATGTCGAATGTCGAGCTGGTTCGATATTCAATCTCAGAACTACATTCGCATCATTATCATTAATGAATGTCGAACGTCGAACTGGTTCGATATTCAACCTTAGAACTACATTCGGACTATTATTAATGAATGTCGAACGTCGAGCTGGTTCGATATTCAACCTCAAAACTACATTCGGACTATTATTAATGAATGTCGTACGTCGAACTGGTTCGATATTCAACTACAGAACTACATTCGCATTAGTATTATTAATGAATGTCGAACGTCGAGCTGGTTCGATATTCAACCTCAGAACTACTTTCGGACTATAATTAATTGATGTCGAACGTCGAGCTGGTTCGATATTCAACTTCAGAACTACATTCAGACTATAATTAATGAATGTCGAACATCAAGCTGGTTCGATATTGAACTTCAGAACTACTTTCTGACTATTATTAATGAATGTCGAACGCCGAGCTGGTTCGATATTTAACCTTAGAACTACATTCGGACTATTATTAATGAATGTCGAACGTCGAACTGGTTCGATATTTAACCTCAGAACTACATTCGGACTATTATTGATGAATGTCGAACGTCGAAATGGTTCGATATTCAATCTCAGAACTACATTCGGAATATCATTTATGAATGTCGAATGTCGAGCTGGTTCGATATTCAATCTCAGAACTACATTCGCATCATTATCATTAATGAATGTCGAAAGTCGAACTGGTTCGATATTCAACCTCAGAACTACATTCGGACTATCATTAATGAATGTCGAACGTCGAGCTGGTTCGATATTCAACTTTAGAACTACATTCAGACTTTTATTTATGAATGTCGAACGTCGAGCTGGTTCGATATTCAATCTCAGAACTACTTTCGGACTATTATTAATGAATGTCGAACGTCGAACTGGTTCGATATTCAACCTTAGAACTACATTCGGACTATTATCAATGAATGTCGAACGTCGAGCTGGTTCGATATTCAACCTCAAAACTACATTCGGACTATTATTAATGAATGTCGAACGTCGAACTGGTTCGATATTCAACCTCAGAACTACATTCGCATTAGTATTATTAATGAATGTCGAACGTCGAGCTGGTTCGATATTCAACCTCAGAACTACATTCGGACTATTATTAATGAATGTCGAACGTCGAGGTGGTTCGATATTCAACTTCTGTTCGATATTGGCACATTATGCAAATGTCGAACGTCGAACTGGTTCGATATTCGATATTGAATATCGAATATCGAACGTCGAATGTTTTGCTAAGTTATTGGAGCTTTATTACACTAGTAATCCCAACTATAACTCAAGCGTAAGAATATTCGCTGCTATGCTATAATTATGGCGAGGATGTCATTAGAAGACATGGGGCGTGCTTTTGGCACAAGGCACAGGGAATTATCATGTTACCTCCCTTTGATTTTCAAACATACCGTATATACAAACATTTAACAAAACTTATAAGTACATGTATATATATTTCAATTGCGTGTAACTTTTTTATGAACCAATATTTTTTAACGAAATTTTGTACATCTGCTATTGACTATATATCAATTATTACTGCGTAGTCACCTTTGCGAAAGTAATCTAACCGTTGCTTTGAACCGTGAACAGATGAAATCCATTTAATGCACAAGTAAATTGAGACTGGCACGAACCAAAATTGCACACGGTCGCCGTGGACAGTATAACGACCCACACATCTAAAAAAACACAAAATGGTCCGGCTAACGATAGAACAGCGAGGAAAAGCTATTGAGTTATTAAATGGATGGCACGCCAGCCCACTTAGCAAGAGCGACAACAGAATTACTACATGATAACATCACGCTGATGTGAATACCGCCGAAATCTCTAGCCAAACACAACAGAACACATATTGGATAAATAAAACCACCGTGTATGCCGTTGTGTTGCAGCCCAATCCCGAGGTGAGCTATGCGAAAGGATTGTGCGCGAGTGGGCAGGTATACGTCAGAATCATTTTCATCAGTATATGAGATCCATTAGAACGCGATGTCAAGCGGTTCTCAACAGCCATGGAGGCCACACTCGTTATTAGAGAGAGTCACACACACAATTACCCGGATGCCATTATCATTTTACTACATTCACTTTGTCACGCAATCCTCATTTGTTACTTTGACTTTTTCACATCCTGTGATGGTTTTGTTATTATTTGTTAAATCATCTGTTCTATGTAATGAAATAAGCAGAGCAATGTTGTTCCGTTTTTAAACTATATTTGTTGAAAATTTGACTCAAATTGGACAAACATTTACGTAGATATGAGCCCAATTATACTTGTATACTTATAGTTTTGTCAAGTGTATATGTTTGAAAAATCAAAGGGAGGTAACATGACAATTCTCTGTGGCACAAGGTAGACACACCAACCATTAAAATTCGAAGTTGCAGACATCACGCCATGACGTGAAATCTATCACAAATGCATGAAGTGCACTCAAATAGATTTACATTAATTGTCAATTAACTAAATAAATCAGGCAATTAATGTAAAAAAATGGTTTTTTGATACATTAATTCATCACGGAAATATAACCCGAAAAATAACTATGGAGCAAGAAAAGTTGTTAATTTTGTTTCTCTCATTCTCTAGGCCAGAATGCCTTAAAATACTCATAATCTAATTTCTTATCCAATCTAGATCTACAGACACTGGCATGCAATATTGAAATAAAAACCCGAAAATCTGTGAGCGAGTGTCTTTAAAGTACATTCCATCTCTTCAAGTGGTCAGGAAATTCCAACTGGTCATGTAGATTATGTTTAATGACCGTTAAACACAAGAGCACGCGTCTTGAGAGTAAAATAAATAGATTTATATGAGTTACTTACTCCGAGCTCTAAGTGGGGTCATTTAAGTTAATTGGAAAATACAAGAGTACATTAAAAAATATTCGTTCAACATTCGAAAACGATAAAACATGGTCCAAATGAAGCGTACAAGTAAATGTGAATAGTTTCCTGGCTAAATGAATTAAATGTATATGCATTAGCTATTTACAGATATCAAATACATGTACAGTACAAAAAAGACAACAGATTTAAAACCCTCTTAGTCACGGATAGAGGAAGACAATTATTTCGATGTAAGAACGATTCTTCTAATTATAAAGCAAGTTAACACTGCCATTGATTGTTTCTTGAGCTTACTAATAATTTAAGTGATATATTGATTTTTTAAGAAGGCTAGTTGAAATTAATAGGTTATTAGCGTTCTTTCTAAACCTGTATAGGCCCTTTTTCTTTCTAGTGCTTTGGCCCGTCTGTATGATGAATTATTTCTTTGATGCCTGTGTCCAACTGACGCATCCTGTCCCTTTTGGTGTCTCGCTTAATCATAGGACAATCAGAATTCTGTACTGTATTCCAAATAAATTCACGCTGATTTTTTTCAATGATTCTAACATCGAAATTGTGTGGCGAAATAACCTAACAACATAGCAGCTTAACTATGACATGAGTCTTGTCGTCAAATTTCTGTAATTATTTCAGACTCTTAAGTTCACTTTTTTTTAATCAATCGAAATACATAGACAACTGCATCTATCCACAACACATGTTTTTTATGGAATGTAACGCTGTGTCAACATAATTATGGACATTTTATGATGGCTAGGGCACCGAACCTTGCTATCAAGTACATTTGCATATAACCAGAAATAATATACCCTACTAGGAGAATGACTTCTCTATATACATTATTTAATAGAGGGAGTTGATATTATTGCCCAATTTTAATGGAGGAGTATAGCCATCCAATCTAAAGCTCGAACAAACTGAACATTCGGACACCAGCTTCCAAATCTTGTGCATAACCTTTAGCCCCAACAACCTGGATCATTAATAGACATTACTTGGTAGATAGGACTTATGCCTCAGTCTCATAAAATCGTGGCTTGCTGCGGACCCGTACGTGCAGACAGTCGTAGGCCGTGGGAAACCATGCATATTAAGGTGACGGAACGCACATGGCACATAACAACACACCCTTACCGAGCCGTCGCTGGAAGATATGCAAGTTTTATCCATACTCGGCAACGATTTTATTCACACTTTGACTTTGAAACTGATATGTGTATCCTGGGCTCATTTCACAAACCCTGGTAAAAACATAACAGTCCGTAAGGGTACGCAAGAGTTTGTATGGGTCCTTGCGGAGCATGAGTACATGGCGCCTGAGCGCCAAAGCAAATTTTGCAGACTGAATAATCAAAGGGAGCAAACTCTAAAATTATTTTTCAGCTAAGTGTACAATATTTATCTCCCTTATATACTTCTTGTAACTTTTATTGATTTAATGTGTTTTAAAATAACCATCTCTAGCAGTATAAAATAGCGACAGAATAGAAATGACAAACCAAGAGTTATGGTTTAATTGTTTTTATTTTTTTCTAATTGAAAACTATTAACATAAATAAAATAAAAACTATAAATTCAACAAATAGTTTACATTCTTACTTTTACGAAGAAAAAATAACATCACATTTTAGACAAACAGGTGAAAGCAGCTTGTTCACAGATTTCAATTTTAATATCAACTTTTCTAAGACTCTCAAAGTTGTATAGAAACATTTTGGAAGCATTAAAGCAGTGTTTGGTCGATGACCATTTTATTGCAAATTGACATAGAAACAGTAAGAGATGGTGATTTTATTTATGAAAACCAACCCCTTTAGAAAGGGTATAGTATAGATGAACTTCATAGGTGGATCTAGTGGGGGGGTCATGGGGGGGTCGAGACTTCCGCTGGAATTTCAAAAATGTACCTGTCCATAAGTGTATTTCTTGACTGTAAGTATTTTGTTAAGACGCATGAAACAATTTTTCTCGGTGCTTAACATATATTTAATGGTTATGTAATTTTTTATTATAATATGGCGCATTATTCTGCAAAATGTGTATAATGTGGTTTGAAAGTTTGGATCCCCCCCTCCCGAAAAGTTTGCTCCCCCCCTAAAAAGTCCTGAATCAGCCCCTGAACTTAGTGCATACTCTGTGACTTTTAAATTATATTTCTCAAAATCCATGGTTCTGTTTGCCTCAAAATATTAGGAATTCAATTTCTAAACACAATTAGCGACGATGATAGGCAATGTAAAACATAAAAAAAGAAAAAAACAAAAATAACAAGACCTATCACTATATGTGATGATAATTATACCCCCAATGGATATTTGTCAAGAAGTTTGAATCAAATCCGTACAATATGTGCTCACAAAAAAAAGCCCACAATATTTTTTATCAAAGGGCAATTTCTCTGCAACAAATCAATGGAATGTCACCAAAATGGGAAGAACACATACCTGCTCGATACCCTGTCTATGTGTGAAGTTTGAATCAAATATGTACTAGAGGTACTGAGAAACTGAGCAGACAAGTAAAAGCTACAGACCCACCCATCCACCCAGCTGACACCTATGTACCCCCAAACATATTTCTGGGATATAACTAACAATTAAACATGATAACATAAAATTATATTATAACAAATTAGAGATCATAATATACATTCATACATGGTTACCTTTAACCGAATATCACACGACATTTGTTTGGTCAGTTATTGAGAATGATCTTACTGGACTACTTTTGGTCATTAATGAGTACGGTGCCCCTAAAGTGACATTTTGATATACTTTTTATTTTCACAATTATTTGGTTTTGAATAAAATATACTATTAAATTAATCGAATGGAAAAAAATTGAATGGAAAAAAAATCGAATTGCATCAAATCAACATTATAGTGAATTGTTGCAGCCCTAGCTACATGTAGGAAAGCCTTACAACAGATTGTAGTCGTAAATTCTTCTGTATAGTGTTAAAAATCTTCCCTGTATATTAGCAACACAACATCATCATTATAACATACAGGCATAAAATAATGTAAAATAAACATATTAAAACTTAAATTTTGATATCAAATTACCCTGGTAAGAAAATATCAATATTTGTCACAACCTGTCACAACTTGAATAATTACATGGTCATTGAATGTGTTTTTATCAACTTCTTTTTTAACCATTTAGCCATGAATCCATATTAATAATTAATGATCTAACTATATATGCGACGATTTTGAATATTGGAGAAATAACAAGTTCGAAAGGAGTTAAAAATAACAGATTCAGTGACCATGTAATTATTCAAGGTGAGACAGGTTAATAAAACAGAACTATGCACATGTATACAAGTTTATTGTTGCTAAGACTTATTGAACTGGCTTTCAACTAATTTACGCTTGAAATCATTACACATTCATTCATACAAAGTTTTTATGGAATGAACAAGGTATTGGCTTTACATGATTTACAAAGTAAGCTTTTTTAGTTCTGATTTTAGATCTATATTATCTTCCAAACATGCATTAAATGCAAGGTTATTATTCTTATCAACCATAACATGAACAATAAATAACATACATTGTACAATAAAACAAAAAATCAACAAGTTTTCAATATGTCACAAAATAAACTCATCACTCAATTCTAGGACCGCAACTCAGGTATTCCTATAAAGGTTGACTTGATTGTCAATCATATCAAAGCTATCCTAAGGGCTACCATTGCATTGATGAATTTGAGAAAATGGACAACTAAGATCCCTAAATTGTCCAACCAATACAGTTACCTGCCATGAGTGTTCATGCATAACCCAACAGATATATGAAATAATTATTATGCATTAACTAAAGTCTTACAAATAAAACAGGAATCATACAGTACCTACCAAAAGTTTGGAGACATTTTCACTTTGTAGGCCAAATGAATAGCTTTTATATTCTAAAATTTGGTAACTCTTTATTTAGAAATGCTCATTTGTTTTGCTTTTTTTTTGTTATCTTTATACTTGTAACTGAGACAACAAAACTGCTTAAGAGATATGTTATAGAAGATAATTACAATACGCATAGTAGTTCCGAGGCTTTGGAAAGTCAGTTGCCAAATCTCATAAGTGAGTTGCATTCATGATTTTTTTAATGTGTCATTTACCATACTTAAATATATTAAAGATAGTGATTCTACAAAAGTAATCATCAAAATTTAAAAATTGTAGTAAATTTCTCTTGTCTCCAAACTTGTGGTGGGTACTGTATAATCAATCATTCACTTAACAAACAAAGAATACTCGTATAACAAATAATAAATGATTATCTAAAAATAAATAGTATCAGAAAGAACAATTGTGATTTACAAAAAATCAACAACAAAAATTTAAAAACATAAAAGTCTTTTCAATAAGACAAACTTTTTCTACATGCACAAATTTATCTTAACATTTTAGTTACCTTGGAAACCAAACACTAGGATGAGTATAAAGTCCATTTTGTCAGTTGTTTGACAACCATCATTAATCTCATATGGATTCTCACATAATGACAAATTTACAACAAATAAAGAGAAATTCATCAATCAGTATCTTAATTAGTCTCATACAGGTACTTATACCATACAGGCATGACTAAATACAAATTTGATTTGGTGATTTCATAATGTAAAAAGAAGGGCATATCAAAGTTGTAGCCATGACTACAATAACCTGTATGAGACTTCTGACTATAGTGACATCATATCTTGGAAATCTTTTTTAAGTTGTAGTTATCTATTCTTTGATACGTAAAATGATTCCACCTAAAATCACAATCACTACACACCAAGCACACGACACCAAATACCCACGCCATACTGCTATAAATGTTATATCTAAACCTGAAATACATAACAATGTAAATATTAAATACAACAGCCAAAGCCAAGGTCAAATAAGGACATGTTATAAACTTAATTAAAACTAAAGTACAAAAGATGTGCACATTTAAACTTAACAGATCCAAGAAGGCCAACAGGCAATGTGTCACTTATGTTTATAAATTATAAACATGGGACAAAAGAGGTCATGTTATAGCAATTATAGAAATTTGTACAGAAAGTGAAGAGTAAATTTAGAAGTGTTGTTGTCCATTGGAACTTTAGACTACAAAACTAACTCATTAACTGGACTTTATTCAGATTACAGGTACTGGAGTTTGGTGAAGGTCATTACAAAAGCCTGAACTATTTTCATCAGAGCATGGATGGACAAAGATTAGATATGATATTTTTTTGTTTTTGTTTTTAACGTCGTATTCAACACATATTTAGATCATATATAAGATGGCCAGCTCTTCCTACTATAGGTTTCCTGGACACTTTTCTATCACCAGTACTAACTTACCCTAACACGAGGCAGACAACTCATGTATAGGGTATGACCTACCGCAACCGGGTTCGAACCCACGATCTCCGGATTCGAAGTCAGACATGTTAACCACTACGCCACGGCCGCGGCTGCACAAAGATTAGATATGAAGTATATTTACACAGAGTTTACAGAGAACACATGTGAATGAACAGTCCACACTTGAAGACCAGCACACCAGTCAGGCCTTTTCATTGATAGTTTCTGATTTGGGATTATCATCTAAAGATGGTGTTGGTAAAAATTGCCCAAAAGTCTAGTAGCCTTGTTAAATGAAGTGAAGTAAAACAAACAAAAACAAAATATGTAAAAAGTCTTACCTCTTGCAAGTATACATCTCATAGCTTCACATGCATATGTCATAGGTGAAGCATAACCTACATATCTTAACCATATAGGCATTGATTCTATAGGCCATAATATACCTGAAATATCATTTTATAAATAACATACATAACCTACATATCTTAACCATATAGGCATTGATTCTATAGGCCATAATATACCTGAAATATCATTTTATATATACATTAAATATACATAACCTACATATCTTAACCATACAGGCATTGATTCTATAGGCCATAATATACCTGAAATATCATATATATATAATATACATAACTTATATATCTTAACCATACAGGCATTGATTCTATAGGCCATAATATACCTGAAATATCATTTTATATATAATATACATAACCTACATATCTTAACCATACAGGCATTGATTCTATAGGCCATAATATACCTGAAATATCATTTTATAAATAACATACAGTGCTCTTCAAAAGTACTTGGACAAAATCCAGTTTTTAAGATAAAATTATTCATGCTCACTCATGAAAAAAGGAAACAAACTTCATCAGAGAATATTTCAATATCTACATTAATTAGTAAATTAACAAATGATTACACTATGTAACACAAATAAGCTATTAATAAAATAAAAATACTTGGGGTAGGCATGATCCATTTTGCTCACAATTTTACTTGCTTAAAGGCTTTTGGGGTTACTTTAGGAGTAGTTTTTTAACATCGTATCTAACACATATTTAGGTCATATATATGGTATATACCATAGCCAGCTCTTCCTACTATAGGTTTCCTGGACACTTTAATATCACTAATACTAACTTGCCCTACGCCGAGGCCGACAACTCATGTATAGGGTATGACCTACCACTAACAGGCTCAAACCTGCGATCTCCAGATTTGAAGTCAGACATGCTAACCACTACGGAATGGTCACGGCTTATGAGTAAGTTCCATCCCTAATGTAATACTGTGACTGTTTATAAAGTATGCAACAGTCATGATAGATATTAGTTGCAACTGTGTTGACATCACAACCATTCATTTTCAGTCATTCGTCTTCATGTAGCATAGTCAATGTATACATCTGTTCTCAGATATTTTCAAAAACTTAGGCAAACACTTATGGTTTAAAATCATTTTACTTCAACTCAACTTTCTTTTAAATGAAAAAATGACTGTCTTGCTGTCACATAACCTTACACAAGAAATTAGGAAAATCACACCAGAGGAATTCACCCTTTAGAAAATAAAGATCAACTTACCACTTATAAGAAGTAAAGGAAAATAAGAACCTAAAGCTAATTGTATAGCTGAATTCTCATCACTACATATAGCAGAATATAGTACACCTGGAAATATAGACATGTAGTCATTGAAATAAAGATATACAGAACCCCCAACGTAACATTTTGAAACACTTTTACTTTCACAATTATATTGTTAAAAGTAATATCATTTCATTTTTTTTCAAAATTATTGTTTTGTATTTATGAATAATATTTCGTTAAAATGAAATAATTGTGAAAAGAGGGTTTTAAAATGTCACTTTAGGGATGCATAGAAATAAAATAAGCTGCCCTAAGAGCCCGGTCAGAAGTGCATAAGTCTACTGATCAAGGGGTTGTAGAATCATGAACTAATTCTTACATTCTCCCTACTAACACTTATTCTAAATCATGTACAACAGTTCTCAGTCGCTGACAAAAGTATGCGCCTATTAGTTGGTTAACAGCTGAATCCAGAGATTTAACCTTTCCAAGAACAGTAAGTAAGTTGACTGACCACTGTTATATGACCTATACAATATACAAATGTACAATGTGTTGCTATGGGCGTTAACCCCCTCCCCCAAAAAAAGAATAACAAAAACCAGAATCAGATTACAAACCATGTTACTAACACTATTATTAACTTACCTAAAGCCATACCAAGAAATCCTTGTATTAACACTAATATAATAACCCATATCAGTGGTCCTAGTATAGGTACCTGTAATAAATCATGTCAACATGTAAGGTCAGAAATCATACTTTACAGTGATGAAGTCACCAAGATAAATATTCTCCGGGCACATGATCAGAAAAATAGTTGATGTATTGAAACAGAAATGAATAAGTATTCTGTTTCCCACATTTTCTTTGTACTTTACTACACAAAATTATACTCAAATACTCAATTTTGATATTTTATTCTTCACTGCAGTGAAAAAATAAGGTTTAAAAGTTTCACTGTTTATTTTCATAGAGTAAGAATTACTGCAACAATAAAGTGTGTAAACAATTAAATCTGTGAGCTAATGCTCACTAGTGATACCCCCGCCAAAATCTAAAAATATGCGACAAACAGGAAGTAGATGAGCAAGGAGCATGAAATTGCTTTACACCACATGGGACTATAGGATGAAGCAATATGCAAAGTTTCAGGCTGCTGCATGGTATAGTTGCTGAGAAAACTGTGACGGAAATTTTGTAACGGATGGACGGACAGACGCACGCACGGACAAGGGTAAAACAGTATACCCCCCTCTTCTTCGAAGCGGGGGTATAATTATCAAATCTAAAGCAAATAATAGAAAACACATTGTTTCAATAAAATGAGTTAACTTTGCAATAACCAAGCTGGTCATTATAGAAGAATTTTATAGTATTATATTTTTTCTTACCTTAAAAACTAACAAAGCAAATGTAAGTAAAATAGCCACCTGAGCTATAACAATTAACATCTGAGTAAACATATGAGCTATCATTATCTCAAATGATAACATTCCTAAAATATAGAAAGAAAAACTGAGTGTCATAAAACCAGAGACAAGGACAATATATACTAATGGACAAAAGTCTTGTCCGGTCTACAAAAACCATAATGTCTTTTTTGTTTGTTATTGCACACTCATACATTTGGTATTGTTAGAAAGAGAATGTTATTATGCATTGAATAAAAAAAGAATTGTGAAATTTGAGCCAGTTCTGTCGGTACAGTAATGTGTTGAAAATTGACATTGAGGATTTGCAAGTTACAAATGATAGCGTTGAGTCAGTTTTAAATGAAACATTTTTTTAATAGTGTGTGTGACCCCGATTAACCTGAATGGGTTTTCTGGTCTTCCGGCTAGATTTCTTTGCAAACTTGTAGCATCGATGCGTAAAAGGAGCACCGAACTCATTCGGGTTAATGGGGTCACACACACTATTGAAAAAAATGTTTCATTTAAAACTGACTCAAAGCAATCATTTGTTACTGGCAAATCCCCAATGTCAATTTTCAACACATTACTGTACCGACAGAACTGGCTCAAATTTCACAATTCTTTTTTTACTCAATGCATAATAACATTCTCTTTCTAACAATACCAAATGTATGAGAGTGCAATAACAAACAAAAAAGATATTATGGTTTTTGTAGACCGGACAAGACTTTTGTCCATTAGTATAGTTTCTATGTCTCAGATAAAACATAATTGATCAAGGACCATATCTCTTGAATTTCTTGGTAAATAAGCATGGTTGTAAAACATGCCACATCCTGGACACAAAAATTTGGTTAAGATAAAGGGGTTATTCATCATTTTAGTGTAACGTCAATTTATACTCCATCAAGTAAGCTTAAAAACAAACAGCATATACCAAGAACGTCTGTCTGCTGGTTCGTGCAAAGGTTTGAAAATCTTTACTAGTACTTCAGACCCAGTGACCAATAATATTTGTAACAAAATCACAGCTTTTTAATTTGGAAATCAATGTTCGGAACAGCGAGACAGGCTGTCTATCTTTACAGGACAGACGGACATCCTCACATGTACTCAAATATTCCATGATGAAGAAATCACAAATTAATTTATTTTAACAGAAATTACCAGGAACCCTAACTCTTTGTGTAGATTTCTAAGTGTAAGCACTACAATAAGGACACTTATCATGACAGTATAGGATTTAATAAGTACATGTATTGATATATACAATACCTGAAGCATAACATCGATCTAACATTCCTAGTTTTTTATCCATTATAAATACTAATGTTGTTAAACCAGTGGCTAGAAAAAATGTTATCCTGAAATTTAACAAAAATATGAGAAATTTTTATCCATTTGTAGCAGAGGTATATACATAGGATGGCACTTTTACTGCCTTGATTTCAAGCTGAAGGTAATGGCAATGTATTCACTAATGACTCATTAGATTGTGGGTTCAAATCTCTGTTTGACCAAGGGTTTTTATACATCTCATGCATAGATTATTAAAACAAAGTAACGTCTCACATAAAAATCAGACTATTAAAACTATTCATATTATTGAAGAGACAGCCCTTATAATCATCAGTGATTGTAGCTAAGTGGTAACAAAATTGGGCCGAAATTCATTGGATAACCAGCTTCACATTGGTTCAAGTCACATCCAAATTCTTCCTTGTTTCTATTAGCAAGAAATTACTGGGAGACCAGGAAGCAGATTCAAGATTTTTAAAAACAAAGGGAGATAATAATTCATTTCCAATAAGTTTTCACTAATAATTTTTCTATGTTAAGAATGTAAATTTTTAAACCTCATCAAAGTAAAATGATCGACATAACATAACGGATGAAAATTATAATGTTCTGCAGTCATTTAGCATGGTTAGCAAATGTAATAATGACAGTTAATTCATTAGGTGAAGTCTTCCTAAAGATGCATAAAACAACTTACGATATAATTACACCTGGTGCCATAAACTCTGTAAATGTATTGTTGGAATCACCATATATAGGTTTTAATACCTAAAATATACATATTATCTATTTCTTACATTTTGAATGTATTATATAATATATGAATATAATATAAAAGATAAAACATGAAGGAAACTGGAAAACACTGTTTAGACTTTGAAATATACAATTGTAGCATGGGCATGTGCACTGACACTATATTTAATGTGATGTAACAAATAAGTAATTTCAAAATTTCCTTACGTAAGGGCCAATTTTTACCCCAAGGGCATAATTTAAATAAGCTTTGTAAAAAACATTTCATTCTATAACCCTATGTAAAACTGGTGACCCCTGGGGCGAGGCCAATTTTGACACCAGGGAAATCATTTGAAGAATCTTTGTTAAGGACCTTAAGGTGATGCTACATGCCAAATGTAGTTATTGTAGGCTTCGTGGGTTCTGACAACAATATTTTTTAGGTATAGTTAACAATTTATGCATGCACACACCAGACTAGACCCCCCCCCCCCCCAAAAAAAAATTGCCACTATGTCCTCAGGGAAGCTAAGAAAGATCGAGTCACAAGCTGATAAACTAATGAATGCCGATTTTTGAATGAGCTCAGATGACTGTTTGTTTCACGCTGTTTCAAGAGTAAAATAAATGTGAAACAGTTTATCCTAAAAACAAAATTTTATCCTAAGACTTGAGGAGGTCACTGTATACATGTATGTTAATGTTATACTTACATCAATAGGTAATGAAGCTAGCTTTGGATTTAAATTAAATGATTTTAACATTTCTGCAGCAAAATCTTCAAATGCATCTGTGATTTTCTTTAACAATACAATAGCTATCTGTTCATCTAGAATGTAACAAGAGACAATCACTAACAGGCTTGCTGGAGCTTGGTGTTTGACTTGATAAAAATAAAAGACTTGCTACTGGGGTGGCTCAGTAGATAGAAAACAAGGTTACGGTTCAAGGGGTTTGATTCATTTAGCTTAGTCATGCAATAATTTCCAGTCATTTAACATTCTACCAGATTTGAATTATGTAGTGCAATTGTCTGTCACTGACTGAAGTATGGGCCTGGTAAATTGTTCCAGTTAACAGCTGAATCCAGAGATTTAAGCCTTTTCTGGTAGTATGAGTAGGTTGACTGACTGCTGTGATACGACCTATACAATGTATTGCTACAGTGCTAAACTCAACCAAAATATAAATAACAGACCATACATTTCTGACTGGGGAAATCTGTCAATATATCATGTTTATGTTGATACATGCAATAGTCTAGCTAGTTAGCTAGTCTACACTAATTTTATTTAAGCTCAATTGTGATAAAAGTTCTTACAACTTGGATTAATCACTTTTGAGTTCGCTTCCTGGTCCCCCTGAACTGAGCAAGAAGGATAAAGTCTCTTGCTCAAGGAAACAACAGGGTAGGATTTGGATGGGATCTGAACCAACATAGAGCTGGCTATCCAATGATTAGTTTTACTACATGTAAATGCTACACTATATGATTGTTTGAATATGACATCAATACTGAATAACACATTTTAAATCAATGTGATATAATCCATCAGTAAAGTATTATCCTTTAAATTATACAAAATAAAAAGGACAATATGGTTCTTTCAATATGGTTCTGGATTGCATTGTATAAAATACCTACTTGTAGAATCCATCTGTAACTTTATAGAACTTCCATTTAATACTGAGTCTGATATGTTACCTCCCTGAAATCTGTAAAATATATAATTGTATGTTAAACAACAATACTTAGTCATATAAAGGGTAGTTTTGTTTGGTTGTTAGTATTCATATAGAACCTTGATAATGTTACCAACTAATAACAAGTAAAATCAAAGTATGAAATTGTGCAGCTAAAAAAGGCACACAGAATTATTCCACCATTAAAGGTACCTATTTACAAAAGAGAGAAGTGAAGTGTAGTATACCATTATATTATCCATGGCCAAGTTTATACTTGTAAAAAAACAACTGTTAAAATTGAATGGTCATTTATAGGCCTAGTACACTTAGAAGTGCATGACTCTGTGTAGGACACAACCTTCCCACGTTGAATGTGCAGCGTAACACGGAATTTACTGCGTAAAAACAAAATAAAACCAACTGGATTTAGAAATAGATGATGGATTTGAACACTAGCTCCATATCTAAGTATGTAAGTATATAGCCTTTGTACAAACCTGAGTAGCAGATCAGTAGAGAAGTTTTTACCAATACTTATAACAGCCCAGGCTTTCTCTTGTTTCACTGAATTAATAGCAGCTTCTATGTCACTACCATTATACATATCCTGTAATTTACAAAACTCAATGTATACCACACATGTACACAGTGGATGATCTACCTTGCTATTTCATTTGATTGTTTGATTCTTCATTTGATTTTAGATTTTTTTGAGTGCAATGATTTCAATAGTTGTAGAGATATTTAATTTAGCTTCAGGACAAGTATACGATTTTATTGTATGATTGTGTAATCAATTTCACATTTTATCAGAATCTTAAGGTCAATTTTCCTTTAAGTACTAAAACAATCATTTTTAACACAATTACAAATACTGACAGATAAACCAGTAGCTAAAAGATTTAAAAAAAAGTTTTAGTGCAGTTAAAAGTCAGCTCCCAAATACAAGTTGAGCCAACTTTACAGCATCATGTATGATTATTGAAAACACCTTCACTTGGGTGACCCTGGCAGTACCCTTGGTGAAGTTTAACGAGTAAATTTATTGCTAAAGGAAATCAGCAGTGACCCTAGAAGGGTTCAGACCCAGTAACTCTAGATCCCTAAGTTTGCTCACTACTACTGAACCAGGAGTAGTCCTGCAGTAATCAATCAAAGACAAAGGAACTTACCTGTATAATTGTTCTATTATCTATTGAAGTAAGCGGTACAAACCCAATACCTCTCGCTCCCTAAAAGTGCACCTTATCACTGAACCACTACTCCTGCAGTAAACAATCAAAGACAAAGGAACTTACCTGTATAATTGTTCTATTATCTATAGAAGTAAGGAATTTATGTCCTAATGGTCCAACATCTTCATTGATCACAGCTATATGTAAACCAAAGGGATCATTACCTATACATACACAAAACAATACAATCTCTACTATAGGTAGCATAAACTGAAATAATAAAAACCTGAAAAACAAAACAACACAATATCGTTATGTAGCAGAAAGGAAGAAAAATAAGCAAAAAGATCAGAAATGAATAGAAAGAATCCGAATAAAGCAGAAAGAATTATGGTTCCAGTTCATTTTTTTCAGAATAGTCGAACAGAAATCATAAAGATAAATAATACTTACAAGAAAATATTTGCTGACAAAAATAAGTTCTATTGAGTACTATAGGAAACAGCTCGTTTGTGTGGACTAAATGTAACAGTGAACCTTTTTAAATGTGAGGCAATAAGGTTAAGTTCCCTAATAAGGACCTTCAAAATCAATTTTCGTTTTTTACAAGATTTAACGCTGTGTCAACACAATTTATGGCATTTTACGGCGTCTAGCGCACGTAACCTAGCTTTCCAGGACCATTGTCTATAACCAGTACTCACCTACCCTTCCACAAGGTCGGAAACTTCTCCATCTTATCTAATCAATGGAGGAAAATCAACATTATTGTCAAATTTTCATGGAAGGGTATAACCTCCCCAGGTGGGATTCGAACCTGCACCCCCTCGGGCATGAGATTCCAAATCCCAGCGTGCTACCAACTGCGCTATCGACCCGGGTTTCAAAATCAATGATCTTAATTGTGGAACTGTGGAAATTCAACTTAGGGAACATTTTCCTCACAAGTCAAGCATTTGGGACTTAAAAATAATCAGAAATAGCAGACTTTTGTAGGGTGGTATTTACATTACATTGAAACTTTACAGTAATATGTAAATATGGCCATGGAAAGGTCCACTCTTACTTACGCTATTTTTCTCTTCATAATATTGAGATTCTTTACAAATTGAGCCCAGATATTTCTACCACTAGGTAAACCTACAGGACATAAAGACTTAGAATGTTTGTTGGAATGTTGAAATGATCCAAGTAATGGTTCGTCATCGTCATCATTAACTGTTATATTAGCAACTACCTCGTTGTCCTGAACACGATATGAGGTATCATCTCCTGGCTGTAATATACAAAATACAACATCTAATTTGAAATGTTCTGGAATCCAAATGAAGTGCTTTTCAAAAATAAGGCATGTTTTAAATTTGGCAGACAAAAATTTCAGTGGTCATCAAATTTTGAATATAGTTATTGAAGTTTTACCTGTTTTATACCATAAAATTGGCATTTGAAGCCAGTGGATTAATTTTTTAAGATGATGTCTTTTTGATGCTTTATTTTCACAACAATGGAAAATGAAGGAATTTCTTATTAGCATAAAACATGAAAGAAAAACATGGAGCACAGCCAAGTCATTAAGACATTAGATTGGTAACAATTAGATGGCCAGTTTCATTTGGGTTGGTTTAAATCACATTCAAATCTAACTTGTTGTTTCTTTGAGTAAGAAACTATATTCTAATACCTCAGTCCTGGGGTAACAGACAACAGAATTTATATTATTTAATCTAAGTTTCACAATCTAGCTAAAATAAATAAATATAAATTAAACAGATATACTTACGTATACAGAATCTAGTAAATCTACAGGAGTCCCTTTTTTATCAGCCTGGCATAACTTTAGAAATACATTCTCTAAACTCTAAAATTATTAAATAAATATACATGACAGTCATGTAATAAAAAAGTAATAACATTATAATATACATTGTAGTTTAACTGTCAGTCTGATGCGCATTCACTGACTATTACCCCCGCCTGCCTGCTTTAAGTACATATGATGATGATGATAAGGATGATATGATGATGATAATAATAATGATGATAATAATAATGATGATAATAATAATGATGATAATGATAATAATAGTAATGGTAATGATAATAATAATGATGATAATGATAATAATACTTATAATGATAATAATAATAATGATGATGATAATGATACTAATGATAATGATAATAATAATGATAATAATAATAATGATAATAATAATAATAATGACTTTATTTATTGTGGATAACATATTTGGTGTAAACCAATTTTCAATATGGTCCACACAGACATTTACAATGTACATACATAATAACAGTAACAAAGAGAAACACATTTAGGTGCAATAATATAGATACTGAAATTAACAAGCAAATTAAGAGTTTAAAATATATCTATCAACCTCTCTGAAGAGACATTTTCTCTGCTCATGTGCAGCCAACATATTGGCACAACATACTTACACCATCATTACAGGTGAGATGTCATGGAACAATGTTAGAATCAATGGTAAAAAGTTTCAATAATACTTCATTAAATATAAAACAAGAGCTGTCAGAGGAGACAGCATGCTCGACTTAGTAAGTGTTTGTCACAGGAGATGTGGTTGATGATAAGGAACATACATATTTTAAAATTTGAAAATATAACCTTAACAAATTCAAAGAAAAAAAAAGAAATAAATAGAAAACTATAAGTTCAAGGGGGATAACTCTGAAAAAATGTATAAGGAGTTATGAATCTTGTCACATGAGATGTGGTTGATAATAAGGAACATATATCTAAAGTTTGAAGTCAATACCTGAAGAAATAAAACAATTGCAGTAAAAACAAACATTTTTTAAAGAAAACTCTAATTTCAAGGGGAGATAATTCTGAAAAAAAAAATATCTGGAGTTATGAACCTTGTCACATGAGATGTGGTTGATAATAAGGAACATATATTTAAAGTCAATACCTAAAGAAATAAAACAGTTGCAGTAAAAACAAATATTTATTAAAGAAAACTATAAGTTCAAGGGGGATAACTTTGAAAATAATGTATACGGAGTTATGAACCTTGTCACATGAGATGTGGTTGATAATAAGGAACATATATTTAAAGTTTGAAATCAATACCTAAAGAAATAAAACAGTTGCAGTAAAAACAAACATTTTTTAAAGAAAACTCTAAGTTCAAGGGGAGATAATTCTGAAAAAAATGCATTCGGAGTTATGGACCATGTCACATGAGATGTGGTTGATAGAAAGGAACATATATTTAAAGTTTGAAGTTAATATCTTAAGAAATAACAAAGATACAGAAGAAAGTATTTTACTGCACAAAAACTTTAATCTGTGCACAAAAACTTCAATCAGTTCAAGGGGAGATAATTCTTGAAAAAATGTGTTTGGAGTTATGGACCTTGTCACATGAGATGTGGTTGATAGTAAGGAACATATATTTAAAGTTTGAAGTTAATATCTTAAGAAATAACAAAGATATAGAAGAAAGTATTTTACTGCACAAAAACTTTAATCAGAAGTGTGGACGCGGACGCGGACGCCGACGCCGGGGCGAGTAGGAGAGCTCTACATTACTTCGTAAAGTCGAGCTAAAAATAGTGACATGGCAAAATCTGATCCTAAGTTTAATGCAATAATAAAATGTAAGAGGAAGAAGTATGCTCTGTTTCAATCCTAATTTGTATATCATTCCATTTGTCGGCACTCAATGACCCCAATATTATTTTCTTGCAACTTTCTTTCAGTGAAGTTCAATTAATCTACTGAAAAACACTAATTTCAAGTCTTAATGTGGCTATTTTGATGGCAGAAGGTGGGTAAAACATAAAAACATGATTCTGACCAGTTATGGGTTAAGTAATGCTTCAAGTGAGACTGATATTTAATACATTTAATAATTAACAAAACCAATACTCACTGTCATTTGATATTTTTCTATTATTTTTAATGGTTCCTCTTCAGCCAGGATTCTACCATTTCTCATAAAACCAACCTATTTAATAGATAAACATTTTATGACACATAATATAATGCTACATAAAGTTATTTTTTGTACATAGTGTGTTTGCAGTGTGTTTACATTGTGTAAGCATTTCTCATTAAACTGATATTAGGAGACTATGAAATTTAGATTATATAATAAAATCATGTAAATCCATGAAAGTTGTTATTACTTTCAAGTAGGCTACAAGAACATAAGGAGGTGTCCAACATATTTTTTCTAAACAGATGCTCATTAAGTGAGCAGTCTGTCTTTGACAAGCATTATAAGAATTATATTTCTTAGATAGGCATGCTCGTTTCACTGAATATTAAATTTGCACTCATCTCTCTTTTAATATGAACACATGCTTTTGTAATTTACCCCCCCCCCCCTCTTTTTAAGCATAATGGTCAAATTATTCATTTTTATATGTTAGAATCGATATGACATACATTTATCTACATTTTGTTGTAGAATAAAACAAGGCACTAATTTTGAAGTGCTTCTTAAATATCTTAAATTTAAATATAGTGCGTAAAAAATGACCCAGATCTGACCTTTCACATTTGCATAAATAATAATTATCTACACATATCCTGATGAAAATCAGTACCACGCCTATTCTACACTATGGCAGGGATTGTAAAATTATGAAATTATAGATGTATGTTTGTGCGTAACTCATAATCCTCACGGCTTGGAGTAATCGAGCATTAATACTACATTTGTATTCAATGTAATGAATATTCTTGCATAAAGGTCAGATCGGGGTCAAACTTTACGCACAATACTCAATGTACTCATTGATTAATTTTGTCACATAAAAGCTTGTGTTAAACAATAAATTATAGACAACTGTATGTTATTTCTTAATTTATAATACAAGATAAATTTACCATGTCAGCTTGTCTTGCCTCTTCTATATAATGTGTAGTCAATATAATAGTGACTTGACTATGTGAATGACTTGTTATATTAATTAAATGATCCCAGATCCTAAAATATAAAATAAAATGTCAGAGTGATGTACATACATGTAGTCAAGTTTTCAATATGTTGTCTCCAATTCTTAAAACTTAAACTGTGGTAGTTAGGCTATTTGAAAACTATCCATCAATTTTCTTGTGGGAATTGTTACTCTCTACATGTATTCTAGTAAAGTTTAAAGCTGTAGCAACACATTCAGGTCATATCACTGCAGTCAGTCAACCAACACACCATTTATGGAAAGGCTAGATCTCTGAATTCAGCTGTTAACCAGTTAGTAGACATATACTGCCATTGACTGACAACTGACCTACATGATTAAGAATCAGTGGTAGGATGGAGAATTTCCACAGAAATTATTTCATGACCATGATAGTATGCCCCACCCATGAATATAATACTTGACACCACTATCAGTAGATGTGCGTGTTAACAACTGAGCTAGCAAGGAAGCTTAATCTATTCAAGAACAATGGATTTTTTAAGGTACAACTGAAATATACCACTCTAGCAGCTATCAGTTTATTCCAAGGGAACATGATTCCTTTTCAGGTTTTTTTCTGCCTAAACATTAGGCCAAAACATTAAACATTTACTTTCTTTAGCATCCAGACAAAATTTTCAAACCTGTCTACCAGAGAGGAAAAAAAACAAGGTACAAAAAGTACAAACCTTTCTCTAAGTAATGGATCCACACCCACTGTTGGTTCATCAAGTATTAACAATTCTGGTTCATGTAATAATGCAACAGCAAATGATACTCTTCTCATCTGACCTCCACTACAAATATAACATTTATGCAGAGAATCATTTCACTAAAAGCAAAATATAAAATAGTGCCCACTTTTCTGATGTACATTAATTAAAGGCTCAACATAAGAGGTTGCCACCCTGAAAGCCTATAGTTGGGTTCTGGTAACTTGTAACTGCTATAAAACATTTGTTTCATTCAAGTAAAATGTAAATTAGCTTGTCCAATCAAGCAACCTACATTGACAATTATTGCCAATCTATCATTAGATTTCATTTTTTTCGGTTAATGATCATATAAGAAATAGTACACACCACTGAGAGCCTGCTGGTCTAATAGTGACCTACCAGTCAGCCCTATAACATATAGTGGACGGAAGCCAAAGGCACATCATTTTGAATTTATATTTTCACTACAGTAAAAATATAAAATTTCATTCTTCCACATACATTTTCATAGAATAGAATCGCAT
The DNA here is from genome assembly GCA_025267735.1 of Mactra quadrangularis. NCBI lineage: Eukaryota > Metazoa > Mollusca > Bivalvia > Venerida > Mactridae > Mactra > Mactra quadrangularis. The sequence continues at coordinate 51,990,528 of CM046299.1, read as the reverse complement.
TAAACCAATTTTTACCACAAGCATGAAAGAAAAATTGATTTCTTAAGTCAAACCTACCTAAGTTGACAAATCAATCTAGATTTTTCCGGTAATGTTAAAAAATCCACAAGAAATTCAGTTCTAGCATTAATCTGTACTGATGTCATACCATGTAATGTTCCAAAATATTTTAATGTTTCTGATATAGTGAGATCTGTAAATAATGCTGTCTCCTGAAATATTCATATATCAAGGTATATAGTTACGTGATCTCTAGAATGTAAACAAATATTTGTCAAGTTTATGCAGCAGTCAATTAAAGAAAAGTATCAAATATTACTATACTATTATCATTATATACCATATTTGTATAGCGCTCTTTCATGTAGAAAAAATGTTCAAAAGAGTAAATACTACATATAGAGCAAGTTACATTTCACTAAAGAAAAATGTTATCCTCAGTGAATTGAAATTGTTGACTCTGACTCCTCCACACAAATTATTTAGGCACATGACCTAGCTTACCCCTAGATAAAAATTTATCATCTTTTAGTAAAGGGTAAATTTACCAACTTAATTTACTATAAAAGTACAATCATGTAAGTAATTTTTACAGGGTGAATGGAATAAAATAGTCCTAAGCTTAACACTAGTGGGTCAAGGCGATAACTGTAAATGTTACTAAAAACATCAATACATATGAGATACAGATAATTTACCTGTGGCATGTATCCAACCATACTTCCTGGCACCTTGTGACCCCTAGATCCTGGTGTGTCCCCTAATACAATCACATGACCAGAATCTACATGTAGTCTACCTATCACACATCTTAGTAATGTTGTTTTACCACAACCACTCGGACCTAACAAACCATAGCTAGAAATAAATAATACAGGTGAAACAAGTAAATCTGTGAGCTAATGCTCACTAGTGATACCCCCGCAAAATCTAAAAATATGCGACAAACAGGAAGTAGATGAGCAAGGAGCATGAAATCTCTTTACACCACATGGGACTATGGGATGAAGCAATATGCAAAGTATTAGGCTGCTGCATGTTATAGTTGTTGAGAAAACTACGACGGAAATTTTGTAACGGACGGACAGACGCACGCACGGACAAGGGTAAAACAGTATACCCCCCTCTTCTTCGAAGCGGGGGTATAATAAAAATAATCCAAATTTCATTAAATTCAGACCATGTACATTCCATTGTATTTTCACAACAGCAGCTCAGAATGTTTACAAATGGTTTAGGTCAACAATGCATTTATTAGGAGTGTAACAATAAAATATACATGTATAAGGCAATATATTTCAATACACAAGACATGTTTTGCAATATATTGTAATGAGTATTGATATTTTTTGGGCTGATAAAAATTCCAGAAACTGATGCACAAGCATTGTTTTAAATAGATCAACATCATTTAGTACACAAGTGTATTTTCAAATAATCCTAATAGATTCTATATAACCAATCACATATAAAATTAACATGTACAAAAACCTCTGGCATTTTTTTACCTCTGACAATTTTGTACTAGACATTTTTATTTTGGCAAACATAATAACTACGAAAAAAACATTTCAGCAAAACAATAGGTTCAACAGTCAGAATTTGTATTGGAATATCCGTTGACCATTATACCCCCAGCATTTAAGATCATGACCATTTTCTTTAAATACTAATAAATGTTTCTTCAGGGGGTTATACAAATTGAATATAACAATTTAAAAGTTAAACTTGATTAAACATATTACATATTATATTGAAATATACACAACTTACATGCTTCCTCTAGGTACTGTTATATTCAAATTATTTAAAACATGTAATTTACTGTAAGATTTATTAATCTCACGTCCCCAGACTGCAGCAGGATAACCTTTCAATGATTTATGTCTGGATGAAGCTTCCTCACTATAGATACCTGCACCCTCTATCATAGCCATCTTTATTATAACATTGACTTCATTGAGCTGTAAAAATATAAAGTCAATATACAGACAAGCTTGAAATCTGAATCCATGCACAATATTTGCTTACTTCAACTTAAGTCTTTCCTTTTTTAATTTATTGGTCACGAGTATGATTCATCTTCATCATAGTTCATATAGTTAATGGCTTCATACTTCTAGAGTTAAGCATTATACTGCTTCTTGCCTATGGTCAGGAGTTGTTTCTGACTGTAACTTTGACTATAAGGTTTGGACACTTAATGTTAACTGGACAGGTAAAAACTATTAAATATCTCTTTTTGAAAAGATACACGCATGATTAAGAAAACATTTTTTCAATAATGGATTCATCTTTACCTAAATTTCTGTGATAAAGCCAAGAATTATTGTACAAATATTCATATTGGAAGTGGATTTTGCCATGAAATATATAAAATGTTGGGAGTATAAAACTGAAAATAGTCACTTATGCAGTGATTACCCCATTCTCGTATTCAGAGTCTAGTAGGATTCTCGATAGCTAAATTGAGAATCTTGATAACCTTGGGTACCAGAATGAGATTACCCCTAATTGAGCAGATCTGATAGATTCTTGTTTGAATATACACATGCATTTATTTAGTGCTTCATCAATCGAGCACAGACAGACAGACAGATGGACAAACAAACAGGCAGAAAGATAGATTTATTCAGCATTAAATAAGACATATATCACTATACAATAAAAAAGATAATTTTAATACAGTGATGCAACTACAGTCTACAGTTAAATAACGTATAAAATTACATAAGAACAAGGACCCAAGAATATAAAAGAATAAAGTATTCAAAATATAAAATATATCTTCCATCAATAGGGCGTTTCAATATCATTTCATGTGACAAATTAATGTAAATTCATTAAAAAATATCTGAAACCAGGGACCGAAAATTCTAAGTAAGAACTGTCACCTGGTCCTGGTCACTAGTAGAAAACAGAAATACCAATTGTATTTCCTGTTAGCACAGAGATCGATTAATTTACTCTTGAAAATTCCACAATTTTAGAGCAAATATGCAAGCTTGAGCATAAAAGTATGGAAAGTCTATTAAATCAGACCGATTACGTAAGAAAAGAGTGTTTCCTTACCAAAATAAATACACTGAAGGTCCTTTGACATGTGTTTCACTTTTGTTGACAGTTGCGTCATAAAGGTTAAAGACAGAGAGTGTCCGAATAGTATATTTAATAAAGGGAAGTTACTCTTGAAATAAATACAATGGATGTTGAAAAATACGTTTAGAATTAGATTTAAATCTAAAAAAAAATAACAACGACAGTTTAAGTTGATGTTATTTAATATATGGAAAATTGTTTGAATAATCGAACTACTTCTTTGTAAACCATAGCCACAAGGAGACCTACGTGTGATTACTCACGACTGGGTTCTTGTGTAAGGTCACGGACACGGACGTGATAACGATATTGGCTTTTATCCACACCCTTTTTACAAAGAAAGCGAAAGTTCGAGTTTCTCGTGCTTTTGTCACTGTGTATTGCATAGTGTTGTTTTAAGGGCTCTCATTTATTCAAATATAATCTCAAACTCTCATTGGCTGTGACAAACGGCACGTAGGTAGGTTGGAATTCGTCAAACGCGCTTTCTCCAGACTTGCAGTGTTTTTGGACAAGGTGGGTATTCGGATAAAAAGTTGTAATTTTCCCCCTTGTGTATTCCATGCTGAAACATTTGAAACTTTGGGGTTTTTATGTCAAAGTAGAGCTGGGAATTAATTATTGTTATTTATTATACTTATTTAGTATTTTTATTGTTGGTAAATTATTGTTGTTATTGTTTTCTCATTTTATAAATTATATCTGTGAACTGGATCTGAGTCTGAGAAATACACATTTATAGAGTGGGTCTATCAAGTATCTACATGTATCTCCTGTTAAAATCAATTAGACTTCAGCAGGACACTTAGACTTAAATGGTCCTTGAAGTTCATCGGTAAAAGATTAAGCTAGTGGGGTTAATTATTAAACAAAATCTTGGACTTGAAGGTTTATGCACATTAATCCCATATGATTAAAGAAGGCATTTAGCTATTGAACATTCTACTTAGAGGAGGGTATTGTCTCCCAGCCTCAACCCCACTGGTTGTTCCATTGAGGTAGTATGACAAAATGGGAAATCATAGTACAATAATATAATAGTATGGTATGAGAAAGAAATTATAAATGAAAATATTATTAATATGTACATGGCTTGTTGTTTATCCTTTTTTAAGGTGTATATTTTTTAGGCTACTTTTTTAATTGTACAAAAATGTTTTCAATACTTGTGCATTCTCTAACTTGATCAACTGAGATGATGATGAGGAGGAGGAGCATATATGTATTTGTTAACTTAGTTATGTAAGTCTAGTGGTCAGGTTACATGACAACTGTAAGGTTATTCACTATAGATAGTTAGAAATTCATAATTGTTGTTATTAGGAGCAGTAGTTCAGTGGAGAAACACATGCTTATCAAGAAATTTACATGCATTTGCTTCTCTCCACCCAGATGTAAATGGGTACCTGCAAGGGTGGTATAAGAGTCTCTGTTGTGCCAATTTGTCAACTGCACTAATAAGAGGAGTAAAGACTCTCTAGGGAGATAAATAGATTGATTGATAGACAAACAGAATGACAGACGGACAGAAACCAGTAGTTCAATGACAAGGGGTAATAGCATGAACGTGTGTATGCATGAAACTTAGACTATAAAATGCCATTACATTTTTTACATTACATACTATGATTCTATTATATCTAGCTACATTTATATATCAACAATGAAAGTAAGCACTAACAATAAGTTTATCTATTTGTTATTTTCACAGTGTATCAGTATGGCCAAAATTACACCATCAAGAATGGAGAAAAGGTTAAAGTGGTTTGAGGAAAAAAAGAATCCTTCTAGAGTGACTCGAGGTATGTCAATTATTTGTTATACTACTCAAGGTATGTCCATTATTTGTTATATAACTCTAGGTATGTCAATTATTTGTTATATTACTCAAGGTATGTCCATTATTTGTTATATAACTCAAGGTATGTCCATTATTTGTTATATAACTCAAGGTATGTCCATTATTTGTTATATAACTCAAGGTATGTCCATTATTTGTTATATAAATCAAGGTATGTCCATTATTTGTTATATTACTCAAGGTATGTCCATTATTTGTTATATAACTCAAGGTGTGTCCATTATTTGTTATATAACCCAAGGTATGTCCATTATTTGTTATATAACTCAAGGTATGTTCATTATTTGTTGTATAACTCAAGGTACATTGTATGTCCATTATTTGTTATATAACTTGAGGTATGTCCATTATTTGTTATATAACTCTAGGTATGTCCATTATTTGTTATATAACTCAAGGTATGTCCATTATTTGTTATATAACTCAAGGTATGTCCATTATTTGTTATATAACTCAAGTTATGTCCATTATTTGTTATATAACTCAAGGTATGTCCATTATTTGTTATATAACTCAAGGTAGGTCCATTATTTGTTATATAACTCGAGGTATGTCCATTATCTGTTATATAACTCAAGGTACATTGTATGTCCATTATTTGTTGTATAACTTGAGGTGTGTCCATTATTTGTTATATAACCCAAGGTATGTCCATTATTTGTTATATATAACTCGAGGTATGTCCATTATTTGTTATATAACTCTAGGTATGTCCATTATTTGTTATATAACTCTAGGTATGTCCATTATTTGTTATATAACTCTAGGTATGTTCATTATTTGTTATATAACTTGAGGTATGTCCATTATTTGTTATATAACTTGAGGTATGTTCATTATTTGTTGTATAACTCAAGGTATGTCCATTATTTGTTATATAACTCAAGGTATGTCCATTATTTGTTATATAACTCGAGGTATGTCCATTATCTGTTATATAACTCAAGGTACATTGTATGTCCATTATTTGTTATATAACTTGAGGTATGTCCATTATTTGTTATATAACTCTAGGTATGTCCATTATTTGTTATATAACTCAAGGTATGTCCATTATTTGTTATATAACTCAAGGTATGTCCATTATTTGTTATATAACTCAAGGTATGTCCATTATTTGTTATATAACTCAAGGTATGTCCATTATTTGTTATATAACTCAAGGTATGTCCATTATTTGTTATATAACTCGAGGTATGTCCATTATCTGTTATATAACTCAAGGTACATTGTATGTCCATTATTTGTTGTATAACTTGAGGTGTGTCCATTATTTGTTATATAACTCAAGGTAAGTCCATTTTTTGTTATATAACTTGAGGTATGTTCATTATTTGCTATATAACTTTAGGTATGTTCATTATTTGTTATATAACTCAAGGTATGTCCATTATTTGTTATATAAATCAAGGTATGTTCATTATTTGTTATATAACTCAAGGTATGTCCATTATTTGTTATATTATTGCATTAAATTAAAAAAGTTACCAACTCATGATACAGCACTTGTTCTCTCTTGCCTTCAAGCTTAATGATTTGACAACAAGGGAGAGTGTTTACTAATCTAAGGGTTGTGGGTTTGATCCCAGCTTAGACCGTTTATTTTTACATGGGTACAAATATGCAACTTTAGTTTATACATTTCTTTTAGTACCTTTATTTCACATTGGTAGTACATTATACATGTGTGTGTATTTTTTTATTCTACCATCCTTAAGCTGGCTATCTTATAAAAATATGCTTATATTTTTAATTGATTTATATGAGTATTTGATTTGTAATCAATCTTAATTAAGTTTGAACCAACTAAAGTGACAACTTTAGTATCAAGTGACTTTATACGTCCTACATTTCAGCAAGAACAGCTCAACAAAGTGCCTCACCTTCAACAAAAAGTGTTCCAGCTACTTCATCTACAACATCGAAAAGTGAATCAAAAACAAAAAGTAGTCCTACGCAAGGATACAAAACAAAATCAGGCAAACAACCTCCAGTGCTAAGTAAACAAACTGACATAAAAAATAGTTCCGACTTTAAGCCACCTACAAAAAAGCCAAAACTTGAAAGAAATGGTGACATTCCAGTGGAGGATATATCTAATGGTGCTAAAGACAAACTAGATGGTAAAAAGGGAAAAGTTCAGTATGTTGATGCTGTTGAAAAGTTGGAAAGTAGTTCCAGTGTTCATGTGCCAAAAAAACTAGAACTTTTTGTTGGTAATTTACCTGAAGATATCACTAAAGAACAAGTGATGAATCATTTTAGAAGAACAGGTAATTAAGTTTGATTAGAAAAACCATGATAAATACTTACATAACATGATTTATTTCCTTCAGTACAGTAAGAAAAGGTATCCAACTGGTTCCAGATTCTTGTGTATTTCTAAGCTAATTTGTCAAACTCCTCACAGTGCTTTCATCACTCTTTGCAACTTAACCACTGCCAACACATAAATCACGTGACGCTAGTAATACCATCTATTTATAGATTGCCAAACTTCTCACAGTGCTTACTTATGTCACACTTTATTTTTACAAACTATTAATTAAGACTATTTTTTATCTTTTTGTACTTTGAACATCATTATTTACTACAAGAAGACTCAATTTGTAGAAAATATTTAATTGTAACAGAAAAGATGAAAAAAAATATTCGGCTCTCTGAGGAACGAATTTACTTGTGGTGGCAGTTGTTATTGAATTAATAAATGGAAATAACCGCTGCGGGGAGTTTGCTTATTTGTAGGCTTATCAGTGATAAGCTGGATGTTGCTACTACAGGTCATATTAATAATTTTGCATTAAATAGATTCACTATTAAATGTAGCATTACAAATAAATGTGATGAAAACTCTTTTGAGAGTTCACTATTGCCTATTTATTGTCTCCCTTTTATATGAAACTAGTGTATGCATGTATTTAAAAAGTCTGTAAAAGGTGTGTGGTTACATAATAAGCACGATGAAAAGTTGTGAAACACAAATTAGTCATTGCCATAGCCAATTAGCCAGAAGCATGGGATTATTTCTAATTGATATGATATGGACAATGACTGGTCTTTGTTGGATCTAGTGTGGAACTATTTTCTTGCAGGTGGTGTCAAATCTGTAAAAATTCCTAAATATCGTGGAACAGAGACTGGCAAAGGATTTGCTTATGTTGAATTTAACAGTACAATCAGTCATAGGGTGAGTATAAGGTGATTTACAGCATGAGTAAAAAATTAGGACTACCCAATAGACCATGCCACATATTACTAAAATCAAAAATATAGATTATTTCTAAATATTTTATTTGGTAGCTTAGCTGGCAACCCAAAATGAATTGTGTACATGTTTTTATATTTATTCTTGTTATGTGGTGACCGTGTCAGATTCATGTACTTTAATTACTACAAAAAAATTCGGCTAATAGTTTGGGGAAACCTAGGGGGGATGGTCGGGCGTCCAGTGTCGTTAACAATTGTGTTAAAGTGTTCAATTAAGCATATATTTCTGCCATTTATTGTCAGATCTGTATGAAACTTCATACAATGATAACATACCATGTGATGAACAGAATTAGACAGTAACCACAACTCTACCTGGCTTTACTGTGGATTATTTCCCTTTGTAATGTGGTTTTCACATTACATCTCTTGTTTTGTATTTGTCAATTAGTACGATGCAAACAAGCCATCAGAATATTATGTTCATAATTTAATTGTAGCAAAACAGTATTATAGTTAGATGATTTGAATATTATGGACCATAGTGATGATCATATGTAAATAGTCAGTCTGTAGCCTTCTTAACACCTTCCTTCTGTTTTTTCTCTGCTCCTTTAATATGTTTTTTCTTTTATTCATTTTTCCATTCATTTTCTTGATGTCTTTATTGCAATATCATTGTAAAATGGAAAAGTCACATTTTGTAAAATGGCAACTCTTTGTTTTATCTTCCAGCTTGCTTTACGTCTCAATAACACAACATTAGCTGGTAGAAAAATCGTTGTGGAATTTAAATCAGAGGGAAAAATGACAGAAAAACAACTTACAGAAAAAATGAAACAAAAAGCAGACGGTGAAACTTTGAAAATGCCATTTGATACGTAGAACAGTGTTTGAAATACATTAATTTGTACTTGCAGACTATCTCAAGTGGATTATATTTATTCGATAGCACTTCTGTAAAAGTCTCTCTAACTTATTGGATGGCAATCATTAAGCATGTATATTTATATTTACACTGCTATCCAAAGATGAAATGATTGTCAGTCATTTAAGCAAATGTATTTATTATATAAGAGATACACACGAGAGCTGCCCAATGTGTACGATATTAAATTACTGAGGCATGTTAGCTGTGAATCTTATCTAATGTTTAACATATTGGGCAGCTGAAGGAGTATATCTTATTTAAATTACAGCTTACCTACAAAATACATACAAGGACATTATATAGGGTGCTGTCCATTATTAGACTTAACACATTAGATAATGTCCTAACAGGCAATATAATGTATAAACCAGGTCATTATCAGACATATGGAACAGTCAATGCAATTAAATGACCTCTCAGCTGTGGTTAAATTCTATCAAACAGAATATTATATTTATAAAGATTGCAACATAGTTGCAACATGAACAGTATTGGAATTAACTTTATGTATGCTGTCTATTGATTGGTCATATTTTGAATGTTGAGGAAAGAAGCAACCAATCAGAAGTTGGAATTCTATGTAAGCTGCCTTTTGATTGGTCATATTTACAAATGCAGAATTTAAAATTAACCAATCAGTGGTTCTGTTTTTAGACTGATTTTACTGGTTTCTTGCCAATGCCAAAGGTAGATTTTAGAATCAGAGGGTGTATTCTTCAATCTGTTTTCATACATTTGACTCTAAAATTATTTTACTTTCTGAATGAGTCTCTCTCATTGTGAATTTTAGTCATGCATTCCTTTAACTTAAATTTACCTTAATTTACTTTTTCCCTCCTAACATGGTATCAAGTGGGGGATCTTACCAGCCATTTTTGAAGATATAGGTATTCACTTAATACTGTTGTAAAACTTATATCAAAAGATCTAAGCTTCTCTAGGGACACTGATAAAAAACCTGTGGTGCTTTTCACAAAAATTCTTACGAAATTTTTTTTCATAAGTCAATTTCATATAATTAGCAGTTCAAAGTCAGTTATATAAAAAGCATAAATATGATATGATATTTAAAAGGTATACAATATTCTTCACAATTCTGTAATATATGGAATTGATTAGCCAAAAAATGAGCATATTATTAATGTTTCTTGCTTTTGACTTACAAAGATTTTTTTCGTAAGAATTTTTGTGAAAAACACCACTGGTATTTTTAAGACAAGAATATTTTCGGTTCATACATTGATTCTAAGTTCTCTTTGTTAATGCATTTTGTTTTTGTAATCTTGTTACTTGAACTTATGATTTTTGTACTGTTTATTTGCATTTATTTATTGTTTTTGTATTTTGTTTCTGAATTTTTTTGTTTATTTTCCATGAAATGGAATATTTTCAGCCATTTATTTTCTTGTATTTTTTTACCTGTTTTGCTCACCTGGGATCTATTGTGGCCTATAAGAGCCTTTGTGGTTGATGTATGTCAATAATGGTGGCATAGAAATACATGAGAATGTTTGCCATAGCCTGGACTAATGTGTAGACTGTAGAATTTCAAATGGTCGTCATGCATGCTTTTATTAAAAAAGTGTTGAAAAACAGAAAAAAATCTAATTAACAAAATTTATGACCTTGTATGATCACCACATTAATGTACATGTATTTAATGAGAAAATTTTCTTCACAGGTTTAAGCACATACGATAGAACCCAGGTGAGCGATGTATGACCATAATGGTCCTCTTGCTTATAAATCATATCATATTTACATCATATCATTTGTTTGTCAGGTTATTCATGTAATGAAATAATCAGAGGAAAGCTTCTTTTTATACCCCCGCTTCGAAGAAGAGGGGAGTATACTGTTTTACCCTTGTCCGTGCGTGCGTCCGTCCGTCCGTTACAAAATTTCCGTCGCAGTTTTCTCAGCAACTATAACATGCAGCAGCCTCATACTTTGCATATTGCTTCATCCCATAGTCCCATGTGGTGTAAAGAGATTTCATGCTCCTTGCTCATCTACTTCCTGTTTGTCGCATATTTTTAGATTTTGCGGGGGTATCACTAGTGAGCATTAGCTCACAGATTTACTTGTTCCATTAGCTGTTATGAAGTTTTTAAGACATTTAGATACCTGTACATAGTTTTTGAGTACTGGGTATCAGGGCATGACATTAATTTTTTTGTAAGATGTCCCACTGGACGACCAGCTATATATTGTATTTGCCCGAACCAAATGTTAACTAGCAGTAACAAGTTGCCTGAACTCAAATGTAGGTTGTCAGGGGCCATTGGACAACTGTCCAGCCCTGTGTTTTTTTTAGGGATTCTGACAAGTTCTATAATACATTCTGAGTAAACAAATAGTTTATTTTACAAAATTGTGATATATACCACAGGTATGAAGGATGCCAGTTTTGTTTGCCTCAAAAATCTTATCTGTTCGATGATTTTTTTGCACTATTTAGTTGCCTGAATGTCCATTTTTTGTTGTAAAGCAACAGGTGGACCCTAAGAAATATAGACATAAAATATTAAATGCCAGAGAAATTATGATTTTTTCTCTCTTAGTATTCAAGTGTACAGGTTTAACACATTTCCTTTGGTTTTGCTATTCAGGCTTGATGTGTAAGAGCGTCCTCACCAGGGTTCATACTTTGAATTCAAGTTTATGTTTTTTCCAGCAGTAAAATATTTGTTTGTACATGATGCATCTTGGGGAACGATGTGATTCTCATATTATTGTTGAAACGCATTTAACATGGATTAAATCTTATTATTCTCTGTACACACATATTTATTTCAACTGTGCTCTGTTACAAATGAAATTTTTCTGCTGGAAGAAACCTTCAACTTGAGTTCTGAATTAAATTTATTACAAAGTGATGAACATTGTCATGTTTGTTTAATAAAATTTGCTGTTGGCAAACATCTAACCTCACAATGTCAAAATATCTCATTTCCATTATGATACAGTGCCCTCCTAAAGTTCTTGGACAAAATCTTGGGTTTTAAGATATACTGATTCATCTTTATGTATGAATATAAGGAAGAAAGAGTCATCTGAGCAAATTCTAAAGTCAGCATGGATTAGTTTATTAACATACCATTGAAACAATGTTACATTAATGAGGTCTAATGGAAGTTAATGTACTTGTGTTATGCATGATAATTTTTCTCAAAATTTCATCTGCCCAAAAACTTTTGGAGGGCACTGCATAATTATATTTCCTCATTATAAATGCCAGTCAAACTTTTGGTACCTCAACACTTTCATCTCTGAAAAGTGAAAGTTGGCTGATTTGAAGAAAATTTTGAAAACCATTCAATGAGACGTCAAATCATCAAAATAATTACGCAAAAACTCATCTTCATACTTAACATGTTCAATATTTCATTCTATAAGCTAATCGCCCAACTCATTTTCTGTGGAAGGAAAGTGTTTAGGTACCGTAATTTGTTGTGATTGTATATTTATCATATTTATTCACATAAAATGTATTTATTTTTATATTCTATAGATTTGTTTAAGGCTAGTCTTCATGAAAGTGTATAAAGCTATTACTGAATGGTCATGTCACGTACATTCTAAGAATGTATAAAACTATACTGGTTTCACACTCTAGTCTAATGACCACGATGCTAAGAAATTTTGTAAAACTATGACTGGTGATTAATACACACAGTTAGCTGTAATTTCCAGTGAATTGTTTCAACCCTAATAATTAGGGACTTTAGTCAGTTATTTCCCCTTGTATACTCTTCAAATAGGTAGGTCCAATCAGTTGGATGACTTGGATTTTACCCTTACTTTTTAATGTCAATTTACCAAAATTATATAACTTTTTTGTAAATCATTTAATTTGTTTGAAATTCAAGGTAAGTATTTTTAGGGTATAGAACTATCTAGATTTCCCTGCTTCTGTTAATATCTTCATTAACAAGAAAGATATTAGATGAAATATTTTGTTAGCCTTACATAGGACTTCAATGATAAAATCTGAGGATTCCAACTGAAAGGACCTACTAACCAATTGGATTGCTTCTGATTTTATCAGGGAAAGATGACTAAAGCCCCCAATTACCTTGCCACTTTTTATATTCCAATACTTGAGAAATTAAAGATTTTCTTTAGATATACGTACATGTGTAACAAATACAAATGTATAAACAGTGATCAACAGAATTAGAAAGTAACCACAACTCTACCTGGCTTTATTTTGGATTATTTCCCTTTGTAATTTATGTGTTACAGTTTTTAAATCCAGCTTTAATTTGGTTTCCACATTACATTTCTTGTTAAAGTAATTACTTAATCAAAAACTATATCCTTAGGTATATCTTTATACACTTTCATGAAATGTGTTTGAAATCAGTTCTGTATACCTAGTGCTATCATTTGTTTTACATTTTGTGAACTAACAGAATTTTGTTATTTTCAAAATGTTTTTGTTATAAAAGTGTGCTATAGATACCTTGTGTATTCATAAATCATTAGCCAGTTGCATTCGTACCAGTTGCATAAAGAAATTGCTGCCTTGCTCTATAAAAAGCACTTTTTGTGTTAGAAAAGTTCTGTGCTAATGTTTTGCTTCAAGATAGTAAATTCAAGATCGTGTTCTTTTAAAATTTCGATGTTTTCGAATGTATCTAGCTGGCAAACAAAATTCAGCATGCATACAAAATTTGCTAGCAGGTGCTCAATGTAGCAACCATTATGCCTAAGGAAGGAATTTCCTTAACACAGCTGGCTTCATGTACATGTATCAGTCATAAAACACTCTGCAATAGTTCTAAACATCTACTGTTTGGCTTGGTTTAACTTGTCAATATTCATTGGGTCTGTTTATTTCCAGCTAAGGCTATACCAGATTTATTCTTTGTTTAGCACCCTGTCCAAATAACATTTTGGTTTCATCTGGTGCCATATTAAAGCCCCATTATCAAAAGTAACACAGTTTTTGGACTGCAAAGAAAATAGACATTTATCTAGTTCAAACTTCTCTAATTAACAAATAAATGCAGATATTGCTCTTGTTATTCAATGCATTTCAAAGGGAAAGTTGGTCAAAACCGAAAGTAGAATAAATGATGCGTTCTGATTAATTTTGAGAATCAATCCAAGTTTGAAATTCTGCTGGTAGTTGAGAACTTTTGCATTGTGTACTTATTGAGTGAAAAACAAAATTTATTTTGAACATTCTGGAGTTTGCATTTATGTGAATTTAAGGAAATCATGTTGTCAATTATTCAAATATAGGGCACGTTCCGCAAGGCGATCGCTAGCTAGCGCTTTGTCCCCTGGTACCCTCAATTTGGTGTCACATAGTAAATACTTTTGGTGCAAGAAAGGTACCAGAGGACGAAGCGCTATCTAGCGATTTCCTTGCGGAACGTGCCCCTAATATATAATCATTATGTATAAGATATATTTAAAGCATTTTTGAAATCCTGAATTCAGGAAATGTCTTGAAAACGTTCATAAAAAGTATACTAAGCTTATATTAAGCTATTTATAATAATGTTTAGATTATATTGAATGCTATAAATCTATAACTGATGAACAGTTATGTATGTCACATTAATTTTGAAGTTTATAATTCTTTATTGGTCTTACATTCATTTGGCTGCTATGTAAAATTTGTGTCATTATTTGATAAAAATATGAAAGATTGGCCAGCTGCAATTTAGCCATGTTTAGAATGATATAAACTGTTTTGTGCGTAAAGTTTGACCCTGATCTGACCTTTATGCAAGAATATTCATAAATTACATTGAATACGAATGTAGTATTAATGCTCGATACCAATCGGAGTGTATCGTCAAAGCTGGAATGTAATTATTACACAGGGATTAATTTTTAAAATACAAACATGTATATTAAAGCATACTATGTGAGTCTATTACACAGTGGCCAAGAGGATTATACAATGTAAATTGTTTATTTTGAATATGTTGCAGCCGAAGTGTAGAATAGGCATAGTATTGATTTTCATCAGGATATGTGTAGATAATTATTAGGTGCAAATGTGAAAGGTCAGATCGGGGTCAAACTTTACACACAATACTACATGTTTGTACAGTAAAGTTGGGGTGCATAGTTTGTGTTTCAATTTTGATATTTTGGAAGGATTCATCAGACATAGGTTTATACTCTTCATAAGTAAATTGATATGTTTTGATGTTGTTATCAAATATGAAAAGAGAAAAAATACAGTTGAAATATGAGGCTAGTTTGTTGTTGTTTTTTTCACTGAAGACATGACTGGTGCACTCTGATCAGAGGTACATTTAGCATAGCAAGAACAGTCAATGGACAGCGCACTTGACTATTCACGTTGCTTGTGTATATGTGTGTATAGTTCGTTTTTTCTCAACTGTCAAAACATGAATAATTTCACAGTGACTTCTTGCTCTTTGTCTAACACTCGTGATATTGAGAGAGTGTGTAATCATTCACCGTGAAATTATTCAAACTTTGACAGTTGAGAAAAAATGGACTATACTTATTAAAGACAAATACCATATATGGGGCTTAATGCTTCAATTCAACATTGTTATATATTGGCTGTCATTCTTCCTGCTCACTGTCCTTAGATCCCTGGACTCAAATCTTTAAATGATTATTTAGCATAAACCCTCACCAGTCGCTGTGAGCTACTTTATTATATACAGAGGTAGGTAGGAGAATGTCTGTAGAAAATATTTTGAAGACCGAACTCCACCACAGTATGTAGGTCTTGCCCATGATCCCAGGATTGGTAATCGTTATACTACTGACTAATTAGCAGCTAGGTTTCTCCATGTATTTTACCTCATCAAAAACAACTTTGACATGGTTTGTGTGCTCAGAAAATGTTCTTTCAACCAGTAGCCATTCTTAAAATATCTTGTCATAAGCTCACTAGGGGAACTAACTACCCCTGAAGCCTGTTTTGTAAGGTTAGTGCTACATAGCAATTTCTTTTGGAAAGGTTTGCTACTATGCTAGTGATTGGTAGCAAAACAATACGAACACCTTTTTTTCAGAATGGCTGCCCCAATGAAGTATGGGTTTCATTTCAAACAATATTGACTATTATTAAATCTATAGATCTTCTTGAAGCAATATAAAATATTAACTTATAAGTCTGGTAAATGCTTGGTCTGGTAATTTTCAATCTATGATCTTTTAGATTAACTATATACAAGCTTGAAACAAAACCGTTCCATAGAACTTTCAAGGATCCAAAACTGCCATTTAAAAAACCTACTAAGTAATTTCAAAACGGAACTGTCTCTTGGATTCTTAGACATGTTACAGCGTGGACTAAGTTCTAACCAGACAGGTAGAGTAGCCGTGGCATAGTGGTTAGCATTTCTGACTTCGAATATTGAGATCCGGGGTTCGAACCCAGTCGCGGAAGGTCATACCCTATGCATGAGTTGTCAGCCTCGTGTTAGGGTAAGTTAGTACTGGTGATAGAAAAGTTTCCAGGAAACCTTTAGTAGGAAGAGCTGGCCCTCGTATATATGACCTAAATATGTGTTGAATAGGACAGTTTGAGTTGAAAGACAGGAACACAAACTACCATTGATGTTAATGAATGGTTTAATTATATATAAACAGATACATAAAGAAACATAATTAACACATTAACCATGAAAATATATAAAAAAACAAAATTCTTTATGTACAAACATGAGAAAGTCTGGAATAAAATACACGTCAACAATCATCACTAGTCTAATATGGGTATTATAAGGTGTGGTTCATTAATAACTACTAATGACTAGGGCTGTCACATTACACCAGAAGCATAATGTGATATATTGCAATACGCTGTCATGGTATCGCGATACATACCACGATACATTGTGGGCTTTTAGATTCATTGTTCCTCCGCTGTATTTATCAGAAAAAATGCAAATCTTATATGCAGCTACTGATAGAATCTAGCCTCTTTAAGTATTTATGGTCATTTAGGAATGAGACACGCCTCAATCGGATAAATTCTTGCAACTTCAGATAGATGGAAATTGCAATGGGAAAACTGACGTTTTGCTACTTTCATTTTGTGAAGGGAAGAATTTTCCCATAAATTATAAATATCTCTGAATACCGGTACATTAAAATTGTACTGCGATACGTATTGCTGCAGCTGCGAATTGCAATATACCCCGATACCGGTATATCATGACAGCCCTACTAATGACAGCTCCATTCTTTATTAAAAATTTTCAAATTTGGCCAACAAGACTAATATTGATAATTGAACAAAAGTTCAGATGGTTAATTTACATGGATGAAAGTTCAGATCTTTCCAAACCCTGAGATTTCTGATTTTCATGATGTCAACACATTTTTCATAAAATTTCTCCAAAACTTCAGGCACAGTTTTGAACACTTTCACCCATGAATTTATTATTGTAACCATGGCAACAAGAACCAATATGAGACTAGTGATCATTGTTAGCAAGTCAGGAATATAAAGCATATTGTTCATTTCAATGAAAAATTGTGAATAGGATTAAACTGGAATGTATTACTTTCTTGGCATGATAACACAGTTAAACATTAAATTCAAGTAACATAGAGCCCATATCAAGAAATAGCAATTTCCTACATGTATGTGAAATTTCCCATATCAAGAAATAGCAATTTCCTACATGCATGTTAAATTTCCCATATCAAGAAATAGCAATTTCCTACATGTATGCGAAATTTCCCATATCAAGAAATAGCAATTTCCTACATGTATGTGAAATTTCCCATATCAAGAAATAGCAATTTCCTACATGCATGTTAAATTTCCCATATCAAGAAATAGCAATTTCCTACATGTATGTGAAATTTCCCATATCAAGAAATAGCAATTTCCTACATGTATGTGAAATTTCCCATATCAAGAATTAGCAATTTCCCATATCAAGAAATAGCAATTTCCTACATGTATGTGAAATTTCCCATATCAAGAAATAGCAATTTCCTATGTGAAATTTTGCTAAAATGTAGTGGTACCTAGCTTATTCTTTTGCCAGCTGAACGCATTCCCAAAACTTGGTCTTCTTTAAGGCTTCAATGTGGATGTTCTACCTTGAAGTAAAATCATTGCATAGAGCTTGACACAAAAACGCTACAAAAACGCTACAAACAGAAGCTTCCCTCATGCCATAGGCTCAAGATTTTAAATCTAAGGGGGTTATCTCAATAAGAACTTCAATAGCATGGTATAAACTAAGACATTTTTAGAAAGCTCTTATCAAGCAACATGTAATACAACATACATTAATATATGATTCACAACCAATATTATTGTAATATAGGATTGTTATCGCACACAACAGAAATAAAAGATTTTTCACAAAAAGTCTTAAGTATCGTTAAAATTATAATATTTAGAAGGTATACAATACATGTATATAGGATTGTTATAGCACACAACAGAAATATGTGATTTTTTCACAAAAAGTCATCATATTAATAAATTTGCAGTTCAAATTCTGAAGGACCAAAAAAAATATGATAAAATGTTCAGAAGTTATACAATATTCAAGAATATTTAATATAGAAAAAAGAAATGACCCTTGTATGAATGTCTCGTGCTTTTGACTAACAATTTTTTATAGTAACAAATTAAAGAATATTCAATTGAACCTATTATGAAACTCCTGTAAAGGGTATAAATTATTTTTGATTTTAAATTTGGAAATGGCAATGACAATTTGTGAATACTTAATGTTACCAGCCCTAACTTGGCCAATAGGAAATAAAATAAATATTCAATGTAATAATTATGCTGTAAGCAAGCTAAAAAGCATGAAATCAAATTACGCCCATTCAAAATATAAAAAAAAAAGATTTGGTTTTGATATTTCAATAAAGCAATGTACCGTTATCAATTTGTTTACAAAAGAAATGTTTCCTATTATGATCTTCTATGTAACCCATCAAATACAATGCTGTCCAAAAGTCCTAGGACAAAACCCTGTTTTTAGGATCAGCAAAAGTAAAGTACTGATTAGTGTGAATAATTAATAAATGGCTAGAAAACGCCAAACGAGTCCAATAATTAATGTTGGTCTCCCGGAATCGATAGCAGGAACGAAATAAACTGGGTACGAAAAAAGGTTCCAGAGTCTGAAGAGATGGGTTTTTAGTAGTTCCGCAATGTTTAACATGGCAGATGATCAAAAGGAGTCAAAAAAATTTTTACCATCCAGGTGCAAAAACAAAGTCCAGGGGAATTTGAATAAATTGACATAGTACTGCACATATTTAAAAAAAAGTTTCTTTGAAGCCCTAAATAGACCAAATAACTTGTATATATAGCAAATAATATAGTGAGTGGATTATTTAATTGATTAATCAGATCATTTAACTAACCGATTCCAACCGATAATCGGTTGGCTTTTTCTAGCCCATGTCCCATCACTAATCAAAAATACTTAAACAGTGGGTGAAATCAATTGTTCAGCACTCTTTGTTACTTACATGTTTCTAAGACTAGTTATGGGACGATTCATTGTTATGTAGGTTTACTAATCTAGGGACGGAAAAGAGAACCAGACTGAGGTATCAGTTAGTTGTAAAAGATATGTTAACATTGGACCCTATTTTCTCAGACCTGATTTATTTTTACATAGCACAAAAATGTCAGGAAGGATTTAATAGCTGCAAAGGCAAAAATCAACTAATATTAGAACTGAAAGTTAACTACTACAAACAAGTAATAATGTCTTTGTATGGAAAACGTTTTTCTCAGGCAAAATATAGATGATTAAGCACTGCCCTCCTAAAAATTCTTCACTGTAAAATTTATTGAATTGTTACAAATTCAAATGACCTAAAATTGTATTGACACGGCATTAACTTCAATAAATAAATAAACAAATTCAAAGTCTACTTATGAAGAATAATTTAATCATCGTTAATTTTCTTTTTTTATTCAAGTATGGGGATTGAATTTCATTTGGTACATTTCAGTTTTTGAATTGCAGCCCAAGTTATCTATCAGTCTCCAAAACTATGGTCAATGTATCTACGTGTAAATGAACTAGTATCAAGTTTTAAATATTTATGTAATTTCATATCCAAAAGAAAAATGTACTGATTTCAAAAAGCAAAATTGAAAATCATTTAACAATTAACTGCTTTTACAAATTTTGAATGTCCATGCAGTACAGTGTAAACTGTGAATGTGTGAATGAACTTATGGAGGGCAGTCTATAGGAAAACAAAACCAATGTGAAACTAAAAGTACACAAACAGTAAAAATAGTAAACAGTTTACCTAACCTATGGTCCTTCATGCACAAGGACAAGTGTATAAAGTCACTTGATTTTTTGAATACATGTATAAACAAACTCATTGCCTCTGGACTTATATATACATTTAAAAACTCATTTTTGATTTCCCTCAAAAACAAAATCAAAAGCCTATATTCAGGCAAAGTTACAATAAAGATCCAATAACCACCCTGTTTATAACTACAAACTGATTATTACATATATTAATACATGTAGAGAAAGAAAGACAAAATAAAGCATTCATGCTGATATGTATCACATCACATTTTTAGTTTTGAGCATATTTTATACTCCATTTAACAAGGCCATGCCATATCGGAATTTTGTTAGGCGTCCGCATGCGTGAAGGTTTTAGAGTCCTCAATCAAAATAAAAAACACAAGAAATGTAATGAGGAAACAACATTAAAGCCGTATTTAAAAACTTTAATGCAAAAATTACAAAGGAAATAATCCATAATAAATGCCGGTAGAGTTGTGGTTACTGTCTAATTCTGTTGATCACATGGTATGTTATCATTGTATGAAGTTTCTGACAATAAATGGCAGAAATAAATAGAAAAGAAAAAGGTTAGCGCAATTTTTAACAACACTGGACGCCGGCCCGCCTGCCTAAAACCCACCAGTGTTTCATGCTTAACAGAATTCCAATTTGGAATGGTCCAATGTAATTAGTTGTAAAATTAAACTAAACTATTATTATATAGAACTCCACGTTAGATGTCACTTGATAATCAAATAAGAACAATTATAAAAACACACAAAAAGGGGGAAATGGTTCTTAAACATTAGTTTTTTTAACTGCAGCAAAGAGTTTTGTACTAATTTTCTAGTTTTGTTAAAGGGAACAAGTTATTCCTCCTGTTAAGCCACAGGGGTTGCTGCAACACGTAATACTAAGTCACCTTGCTAGATGACACAGAAATATAAGAAGCAATTTGAAAGCATGTATAAGAATATCTATTCTAATTATGTAATGTCAAATCTTAGTCAACTGTCATTGGTGCAAACATTAGCCCCCTGATTTAGATGCTCATAACAGTACTACTGTACTTAAGATTGACATAAATTAGTTATCTGTATTTCTTTATGAGGATTATATAGAGTATTTAAATCAGCAGGGTTCAAGTATGCCCCACAGACTGCTGAATATAATTAAACATTCCAAAGCTTTTGGAATAAATGCTCCACCCTGCCCAGACAACATTTTACATAAAAACAAAGCAAAGTTGGTGTAACTGTAAGGAAATACAATAATGACATTCAACATAGACACTACGATACGATGAAACATTTACAAATCTACATGGCACTTTATGAATACAGTTTCTTTTTATATAAAAAATATACAATATAATGTTTTAACTTAACAAACAATGGAATGGAAATAACCTTGCCTCTGATACATTGTATATGAAACAATGATCAGTAGTCTCATACAGGTACTTGTAGGTATGGTCTAATCTGAACTATTAACTGTAACCTATAAAATGATGTGTTTAAATGTTCATTTCAGTTACTAAACTAAATCGTCAAATGTTAGTTTTAAAATAGTATTGTCACACCATACAAGCTTTCATAAACAGATAATCCAAAGACCAATTTCATAGGTTGGCTTACATCACACAGTAAGTATTTTTTAGATGACCTTTTAGATGATCCATCAATTCATAGCCTTAATCAAGATGAAATCATTAACATTGGAATTTCCAAACCCAATATAAAATTAGCTAACACATTAACTACCCACATGAGACCACTGAACATTGTTGTAATATACTTCATCAACAATATAACTTTACATACATGGTGAAATCACAAACTATTTAAATCTTAACAGTAAAGGAATCAGGACACACTTAAATCTCAGAAAACAGAAATCTAAGCGTTGCACAGCATTGCATTCAAACTATCAATGCATAGCTTTTATCATGACGAAACATGGCGGGACATGTTACTTTGTAGTATTAGGGTGTAAAACACTATTAATAGCATGGATAGGATAGCATGTAGTATTATGACGCTACAATTTATTGATCAAAAAAAGCATATCAGCAAGTTTTTGCAAAAAATTAATTTCTAATACATTGTAACTACCAGACTTTGAAAATGACCAAACACATATTAAAAGATGTTATACGATGTTGGAAACATCTTTGCAAGAACTTCACAGTTGTCCTGTCTTGATCAGTACAGGCATAAGACCCTAAAAATCAAGAAACAGGGCACACTATATTTTTTTTGCTATTTTTAAAAAATAATAAATGTACAGATCTATAATTCCATTATATAAAGTAGTGATAAATCTGAACAGATTGGCAAGTGATAAGAGTAAAAACAGAGAAAGACATTTTCTAGTAAAAACATAAAAATATATTACACACATTAGTTTGTATAGTCGAAGTTTTCTACAGTAAAGTTCCGCTATTAAGACCAGCAAAATCCATGGTCTTAATAGCGAGACAGTCTTATTATAGAGACCCTTTTGTTCACAAATTAAACATTTGGGTCTTTATAATTGTCAAAAATTGCATGATTTTGAAATAATAAAAGTGGTCTTAATAGCAGAACTTTACTGCATAACTTTTAGAAATTCAAAGACATCACACATTTTTGACAATATCTATTCACAGCCCTTTGATTAAAGATTAACAAAAATTGTGCAATGGACATAAAATCACAAGTATATATCAGCTATTGTTTCTAAGGTTCAATCCTGAAGGAATTTTACACAAAATATCTTACAACAAAATCAATTTCAAGTTATGACTGAAGTGAAATCAACTGTCAGCACCCACAGGGGTTAGGCAGGTAAAAAGGGGCCATACATTGATAGAATAGCAATCATTTCGGCTCCAACAAATAGATACATTTTAGCCATGTCAAAAATAGCAATGGATTTAAAAACAGACATTGTAGGAAAATGGACTGCCAAAATCCCATTTTCATAAATATGAACGAGGCAGGGGAGATAACACTGCTTACTGGAATTGTTTTTAGAATACTCTTCAATGGGAGGGAGGTTTATCTTCAACATGACATTAGCCTCAGTGCTCATGCACTCAACACATAGTCTAGTTGTAGAATTCATTTGAATTTATACAATGATTTTTGTTGTAAGATATCTTATAAAAAAATCATGGTACATTAATGTGGACAACATATTATATATTATAGATAACACAAAACACAATGGAATGTTTTAAAATCAAGGTCAGAAAACAAGCATTACATAATATATATTTAAATATTCAAAATATATTGCAAAATATAGCAAAAATAAAAACAAAAAAGAGTCAACATAATCTCAAAACATTAGAAGCAAAAATATAAACAAAATAAAAAAAGTGAAAGCAAACAAGAACCTCAAAGCAAGTGATATATCACTGTACCCTGTGAAATTGCAACACAATTTTATCATCACTTTTGATTGACAAGATCTCAATATTAATTATTAACTAGGTCACACAGTTGGATAACCAGTCATATGTTTTACTTCCCTGAACCCCAAATTGTCCAAATCCAAGTATAGGTCATCAGGGGAAATACAATGACTATATTGTTGAGCCCCATTAAATAACCTTCAATATGACCATGCCCTTAGTGCACATGCACCCAACACATGATCTGGTTTTATGAGTGGGGACAAGTTTGATTTAAAATCAAAAATGGAAAGTAATCTTGTCAGTCAGAGTACATTGTATCTGCTACATGTCACAATTTCAGGGGTAATAAAAAAGGGTAAAAAAGCACAAAAACCAAAATCTTCAAACCATATTTACAAGTAGAAAGAAAAATGAGCAACAAATTTAACAATAACAATCTTTAAAAAAAATAACAAGAAATAAAGTTTTTTTTTATAGATAAGCACTTTAGTGATACAAATATAGAAGTACATAGTATAGTGTAATATAGCATGATAAGATTGTATTCGTCAACACACACCAGAGTGAACTAGCTATCAATTTTAAATAACATGGTTATTCCAGTCTAGGGTAAAAATACAATCAATAATAATGGAAAAACTCATTGTCTGAATTTGTCTCAATTAAGCTACAAATGATATCAAACAGTCACGCACCTATGTGAACATGCTATACAAGGTAATTTAAGTTCTTGTTTCAAATCAATGACAACATGCTGCATGTTTAATTTCTTCCAATGTAAATAATTTAACGCCTTATAGGAAAAAAACTAAAAAGCATCAAACAATCAGCTGTATTATGCATTATACAAAATAAATAACGAAAAATCTTTAACATTGAATTATTTGAACAAAAAAAAACTAATGAGTATTATTCTCTCCTTAAATATTAGATATATCAGATCATTTAGCTTTGCTTATAAATCTATGCTGCTTTACATTACTTTTGGAAAAAGTTTCAATCATATTACAAGGGCTAGTCATCATGCTGCAACTAAGACAGGCTTAGATTTTTGTATCAAAGCATTTAGCCAGGCACCCTTTAAATCATTGAGGAAAACTCAACACATAACATCAAAAATTCCATAAAATAAAACAAAATTAAAGCATTCTTATTTAAATAAGGACATTTTTATGAAACAAACCCCACAAAAAGTTAAAAAAAACCCACACAGTAAGTAATACTAAATATCACAAATCTCAACACACTTAAGGAAACTTGAACATATTTACATTGTATGCTAAATAAACATGAAACAATACCTTGTTAATTAACACAATTAATGTCAAACATCAAACATATTCTAGTTAACAGATTGCTGGTTTAGCGCAAAAAAGTTGTAACTCAATATAGAGAAAAGAGTGAGTTACATCCATTTTGCACTATACCAGTCAGATAGTATATGTATCATAAACACAATGCAATATTACTCTAACTCAATCTTAACACAACATACAGTTAGAACAGTCTTGTACTATGTACTATGTTAATTTTACATAAAATAGAGCTTGTTCATATATAAACCCGAGAAAAATCAACAAATTACATTTTTCAAATAACTACACAGTGGTCAACTGATTACATGATCGTTAATAATAAGGAAATTTGTACTGCTGTCACAGGTCAACATTAACGAATTACAAATTGCCAGTTTAGCGCAAAGGGTCGCAACTCACTCTTTTCTTATATTGAGTTATGACTGTTTGACGCAAAACTGGATATATGTATTTCATGTCTGTGATCAACGTTAACAAGCTGTATGTAAATATTTCATATTCTGTGTCTCGGGTCCGACATCAACAACAATAATTGTAAGTAAAATTGTACTTTAAATTTTATGTCCCGAGCCAAAGTTTACAAGCTATCAATGTCTTCATCATCTCGGGTCAATATGAACATGCTATATAACAATGGTTTATACATATATAACATTCACATCACATTTTATCACTTTTCTGACACATACATATATATCACACAAGATTATCCCAACTATGGGTTTTGTAGTTCATAGACCTGCTGTGCTTTCAGCAAAGGTTAACATAAAATTCCTGTAGCAACATTCAGTAACTGTAGTTTTTATACAGAATGTCAACTGTTTCTATAAAATAATGTTGTCTACTTGATTTGATAGGCATTGAGTGTAATATTTCAAGATAGCAAAAGCTGAATAGTAGACAGTTTGAAATTGCAGTGTAATTTACCATTGCATGTCATTGAATTTTAATTTTACAGAATCCAAAGTAGTAGAGATACCATCGCAACAAATATTTGCTATGGAATATGTTTGGTTACCAAGGTAAACAATGAAGTATGCTTAGTTATTACGACAACAATTGTTTACCATGGTAACATTAGGAAAAGTTGCTCTGTAACTAAACAAGAAGTTCAGTTACTATAGCAACAAAATGTTCATGAGGGAAGAATGTAATTATTGCAATATAATTGGTTAAGAAAGTCACATGGTGATAATTGGTTGCTAAGCAACAGTAGTTAAGCAATAACTAAAGGTTCATCATCAGAGAAACCCCTTATCATAGGTGAATCTTCATCTTCATCTGAAAGGAGACAAAAAATACTTTAACTAAACAGATTTTACCTTATATCATAATTATAAATATCTAAATATAACCTGCAACTTTCTATATTATGAGGGTGACCTGCAAGACTGTAGTAACTCACTCTTTAATGCAATGCACTAACTACAGTCTTGCAGGCAACCCTCAAAATTTAGTTTTAAACATGAGTGTCTGTTATATGCAGTAAGACTTATACAGACATTTTAGTTGTATGATGTCAGATGTTATACTGTTCAGGACACCAATTTTCAATGTAAAATAAATAGAAATAAATAAGAAATTAGTGATAAAAAATGTAAACTTAGGTGGAATCATGAACTGTGAAGGATGTATGTCCAAAAATATGAATTATGAAGGCTTTTTATTTATTTGTGTTATTGTATATACATATGTTTTTATGGTGGAGGGTTTTTACTTACATGTATTTATTATTATTTTCTTTATAACATTTTTGTACAACGCCATTGAATATGTAACATAGAAATAGGCGTTTAATCAAATGAAAAAGTTTAAGTTTAAGTTTTAGTTAACAATTTTTCCTGATTATAACAGACACTAAACTCTTAGTTTAAATTCTTAGTTTACAGGGCTTGTGAACTTCTACTCATACAAGGATTATGCATAGAGAGTCTTCAGAATATTCATGGTTAAATCATAAAAGTTTCACTACAAAAGATCTAGTTGTAGTACAGCACTAACTCTTGTTGCAACACATACGTATACCAAGTTCCAAGCTATTCTGCTTGTTTGTCTTTTTGTTTTTTATGTCGTATTCATCACATATTTAGGTCATATATACGACGGCTAGCTCTTCCTACTTAGTACTATAGGATTCCTGGACACTTTTCTATCACCAGTACTAACTTACACTTACCAACAACTCATGTATAGGGTATGACCTACCAAGACCGGGCTCGAATCCGAGATCTCCAGATTCAAAGTCAGACATGCTAACCACTATGCCACAGCGGCTATTCTGCTGTCAGGTGGCAAGGTTATTCTCTGGACAAAGGAGGCATACCCTAGACAGCTTGCCTGCCCAGATGCCCAACATAGGTGATCTCATAATATGTCCAGCTTTTGACAGGGGAAAAAAGCCATGAACTCTAACACTTTTACAACCAACAAGTAAATACAGTATATAGAGGATGGCATAGCCATGAGTGAAACTATAATATCCTCCAAGTGAAATAAATAGATCTGACACCAAAATAAACATATTTTTATTTAACATATGCTTCAAACTGGCGTTATTTATTGTTTAAGACTGATATGCCTTCAGAATGGCACACATAAACAGTGAAAATATCAAATTAATTTCATTGTTTTATTTATTTATTTATTGGAGTTAATGCCGTGTCAACACAATTTAGGTCATTTTATGGCGTCCAGCGCACCTAACCTAGCTTTCCTGGACCTCCCCGGGTGGGATTCGAACCTGCACCCCCTCAGGCACAAGTATCCAAATCCCGGTGCGCTACTAACTGCGCTATCAACACGGGTTTTCATTGTTTCAAAACAGTGGAATATTGATTTGGTATTCCACATGAAAGCATAAAAAAACAAATACTAAAATATCCTACCCAGTTCCTCAGCAGCAGAGAATGTAGTTGTACCAGTACTAGAGTCATAATGACTGCTAGCATATGCTCTAAATGATCTCTGTAGTCTACGATGTCGTACAACGAAACATCCAATAATCACCACTAATACAAGCACTACCACAGATATGGACACAGCTATGGCTATCACATTGGTTCTATTCAGTTCAATGAATGGTGCATCTGTAGAAGGCGCTGCTACACCTGGCAATAAAATCATCATTAGGTGAAAGTTTAGTTTTTTTTAAACTATTGAAATTCTCAATTTTCTACTAATTTTATGTATAGAAAGTAACTCTTTCTCAATAGCTGTTATCAAGAACTCAAATATTGGTTTTTTCCACTAACGATGACAAGGTACAGTCAACATTTTTACACATATAGCTCATTTAGGATAACTTGAGACAAAAAACAATGAAACCATTTTTATGCACAGGTGGATTCAAGTTTAGTACACGTAATTATCGACTATTATCAGTGTGTTTTTGATGTATTAATTTAGTATGAGAACACACGTTCCACGCATTAAGACATGTTTAATACATTCATTACACAAATTCAGCTGACCTCCCTGTTTTATGTAATACCTGAGTCCCAAATATGTAAACAAACTGAGTCGTTTGTCTCAGGTTATCCTAAAAGAGCTTTAAGTGCACAGTATCACACATCAATAGTATAGGCTACAAAACCTGACTGCTGTTATGATACATGTATGTAGAACAACAATATGTAATGTATTGCATCAAAAACCATTGTTCTGTTTACCTTTGTTGATTGCCATCTCCACTGTGAGTATTCTATTTTTAGTAACAAAAGTAAGGTTTCATCCTAAGTTCTATTTTTAGTAACAAAAGTAAGGTTTAATCCAAAGTTCTATTTTTAGTAACAAAAGTAAGGTTTCATCCAAAGTTCTATTTTTAGTAACAAAAGTAATGTTTCATCCAAAGTTCTATTTTTAGTAACAAAAGTAAGGTTTCATCCAAAGTTCTATTTTTAGTAACAAAAGTTATGCTTTATCTGACTATAAACATTTTCATGTATATGTATGAAAATAGTAACTACATGTATTTTACATAGAGTGTAAAAACAACCTACCTTCTACAGGGAGTTCTAAGATGGCACTATCGTTGCCATAGTAACCATCTATCTTATCAAGACGTACTTTAAAACAGTGTATATATCCTGTCTTTAACTTAGTGTAATCCACTCTGGTTGTTTTTGTAGAATTAAAATGTGTATATTCAGATAGATTTAAACATTTTTGAGGTTCTGTGACCAGACGGCTACAGATTAACACCTCGTATCCCTGGAAATAGAACAAAGTACAGTTTTTGGTTGGGCATGACACATGGATACTTAACACAGATATCAATAGCCGCTCGGCTAGCTCAGTTTGTAGCACGCAAGTCTACTGATCGAGCAGTCGAGGGTTTGATTCCCGGATGGGGCATAATTTCAAGGAGCTTGGTCATGAAATTATTTCTACAGCCATTCTTCCTCCTACCAATGATTTTTAATTGACCTTACGCCAGAATACCTATGCTCCGCCCACCGATACACGTGGTACATTGTCCGACATTATCAGGGATTAATCTATGTCCCTAACCATTATCTATGTTTTAGAGTAACAGGTTCAAATGCATGCTTTTTACTTACTTCTCACCCGATTTCGGTAAACTTAATATTTTTGAAAAGGGCATTGTCTCATCTATCAAATGATACATTATTTATGAATATCCATTCATAAATATTCAAATAAATGCGCGTCCTTCTGCACCAACAAAAATATACGCACAAAGAATGAGCAAGTTAAAAGTTTACACTTAAATTTGAACGCTGGAAGTAGTGATCGTTTGAATGTACGGATTTTAAACAGTAAAACATGAAAAAAATATTACATTACGTTAGCTATCAAATGATGTAGAGTTAATTAAAATGTGTCGAGAAATAAAAAAGTTAAGGGATGGGTATTAGGGGCTATCTAGACGGAGTTGAGTTCAAATACATGCATATCGTTTACGAGATATCATATTTCCTAAAGATTAATTTGTCTGAAAATGGCATTGTCATATTTTCAAATGATTCCCTTTTTAATAATATCTAAAAATAAAGGTAGGTTCATTTGCTCCAACAAAAACATTATAGGCGCAAAAATTATCAAAGAACGCATCTCACATTAAACGTTTGTAGAAATCCTTTGTAAATCAGAAAACTGTTG
This sequence comes from Mactra quadrangularis, assembly GCA_025267735.1. NCBI lineage: Eukaryota > Metazoa > Mollusca > Bivalvia > Venerida > Mactridae > Mactra > Mactra quadrangularis. The sequence goes on along the minus strand of CM046299.1, from coordinate 51,960,326 downwards.
GATTTACACGATAACAACATGTAATCCTTAAAATGGTGCATAGGTGATAAAATATGCTGAGAAATAAAAAGTTAAGGGGTGGTCCATAGATCTTTGTGGTACAATTTTGGGGTTAACATGCATGAAAAATGTAATTTTCAACCTGATTTATTACATACTTGTATTAATAAGTAGTTTATACTTTTATCACAGTATTTATAGACCCCATGTGTGCATATTTTGATCATTCTAATTTGTTTTATTGAGTTTATTTCGTAACTTTCACAGAGAACCCTACATAATTGTACATAGGGTCCATGCTAACACATAAGAAATTCGATGTCCGTCAAGACCAGATGTCGGACAAAATGGCGACCGATAAACCGCTTATCTTAGATAAGCATCAGTGTATCAAATGCCGGACACTGATTGGCTAATAGGAGCTGTCAATCAAATTCTGGCGTAAGGTCAATTGTCAGTCACTGACGAAAGTATGTGCTTAGTACCTGGTTAACAGCTAAATCATAAAACATTTTGTGAACCCAGGTACATTGGTTGTTCAGCTATTGTCCGGACAAGGTTTTTCCATATGATGCCCCTGTGACCTTGACCTTTGACTCAGGGGCCCCAAAACCAATAGGGCCCTTCCTTGACACATGGGCTATTCTCACATAAAACTCGGTGAACCTAGGTACAGTCGTATTTGAGTTATATTCTGGCCAAGGTTTTCATATTTTAAGTCCGAGTGACCTTGACCTTTGACCCTGGGGTCTTAAAATCAATAGGGCACCCCCTCTACCCAAGGGCTATCCACACATAAAATTTGAGGAACCTAGGTACATCCTTTCTTGAGTCCGTTTTTACAAAACGGTCGTATAAAAAAAAGATATCAATTACTGAAAAAAAGGTAAGAAAACTATACTGGGATTCAAGGCTAGGCATAATTTTGAAAATTTGATAATAGTACTGAATAAAGAAGACATAGGCCTAACAGATCTCAACAACAAAACTTGTTTTAAGTTATCTAGTCATCATTCTTACTTTTATAGCCTGATTTTTTATGTAATTTAGTGTGTTCTCAAATTGTTACTTATGTTACAAACCGTAGCAACATTGTATATGTAATTTACAAAACAATTCAATTTATTTTAACTCTCCATTAAATTAGCCCCCAAATATTGTACAAAGACCCCTGTTTTTATAGATACAGCATCATATAGACTCCTGCAATTAAAGACAAGATTAAAACTCTAAAAATGTAGTTATAAATCTATCAACATCGGGAAAAATAGACATTTTTTCATTTTTCACCATCGCCGAAATACAAGACGTTTAATGTCATCTACATTATAAATGTAAAAGAAAACAAAATAATTACCTGGAATTTTTCTTTAGGTATTTTTTCAGCAGGTGCAAGCCACACCAAAGATCCAGTTTCACCATTCAAACTTGCTAGTTTTATATGGAGATTATATGGTTCAGCATAAGGTGCTAGAATAAAGAATATCAATAATAATATACACTTCCCCATAACATCCAGACTGCTTATGGCAAAATCATGACAATTTTTGTTCCCAAAATTGCTTTATTTGGTAAGAAAAAGTTATTTTTTATTTATTGGAGTTAATGCCTTGTCAACACTATTTTAGGTCATTTTACGGCGTCCAGCGCACCTAACCTAGCTTTCCTGGATCATTGTCTATAACCAGTTTTCACCTACCCTTCCACAAGGCCGGAAACTCCATATTATCTAATCAATGGATGAAAATCGACATTATTGTCAAATTTTCATGGAAGGGTATAGCCTCCCCGGGTGGGATTCGAAACCGCATCCCCTCGGGCACGAATATCTAAATATCGGCGCGCTACCAACTGCGCTATCGACCCGGGTTGGTAAGAAAAAGTTCTCTTCATAGAAACCCTTTCACTAATAAGAACATAGATAATAATGGCACTAAAAGAAAATTTATGCCGTCTTCACGAATCTACTGTAACTGTATCACCAAGTCAATCACTTAGACATTACAAAATCATAGTTATCCATTATGGAAGGCAAATTCATGCAAACTGTATATCAAATGTGATGAAAAATTCGTTCAAAAATTTTCAGTCACATCTCAGCACAGTAACTCACTGTGCCAGGACAAACCTAGAAAGCTGTGGTGCTTTTCACAAAAATTCTTACTAAAAAAATCTTTGTAAGTCAAAAGCAAGAAACATTAATAATATGCTCATTTTTTGGCTTATCAATTCTAAATATTATACAAATTGTGTAGAATTGTGTATACCTTTTGAATATCATATCATAGTTATGCTTATCACCCCTCTGACGTTAAAGTGCTAATTATATGAAACTGACTTACAAAGATTTTCTTGTAAAAATTTTTGTGAAAAGCACCACTGGGCCAGAGATAAGTAGATACCATCATCAGTGGTTGACATTGGCCAAACTTTAAAGTACCATTTTGTTTGGGCAAGTAAAGATTTGATTTTGGCAAGTAAAATTTATAGTCGCATCATTGTACTAGGCAAGCTACATAAAGAAGTTATTGTCAAGTTGAGGACTTACCCATCTTCACAGATAATATTTTAGAAGTTCTAGAACCTTTATTTGTATTTTTGACACTAAACTCATAGGTGGCGCCAGGAGAAAGTACCTGATAGAAAACGGATAATTGAGTATCATTTGTACTCAAGTATTTCTGTGTTGGTACAGTGTTATCAATTAAAACTTCCCTTTTGAATACAATATAACCCTGAAAAACAAATTTGCAAGGGCTGTTCATTTAATTCCTAGACGTCTGTCATTACAGTAAAGTTCCGCTATTGAGACCAGCCAAATTGATGGTCTTAATACCAAAACAGTCTTATTATAGAGACCCTATTGTTCACAAATTAAGCATTTGGGTCTTAATAATTGTCAAAAATTGCATGATTTTGAAATAATAAAAGTTGTCTTAATAGCAGAACTTTACTGTACTTGAAAATTAATAGGAGTTCAAAGTAATAAAAACACAGACATTTATAGTATTTTCAAAATTAAATGAACAACCCTCGTACATGGTGTCAGTTAGTGAAATATAGTAAATTCTTGAAAAATTTCTTGCTTTGACCAGAATATCAAAAATAGAGATTCTCAGTGTAGATATTAAAGTTTACAGTCGGTTTTTAAGTAGGCCCATATATTTTTAAGAATGATAATCTATCAAATTAAATCTGATTCAATTTCTGAAAGTTCCAACAAAAACTGATTCCTAAACGTCTGGCCTGTCACTACACTTGGCTCCAACACCAATATAAACATAGACTCCTTTTTTTTACCATATTTGATGAAATATCCTTTTTAAAATTTTGTGAAGCACTTTTGAACATGTTTTCATTTTGAAAAGAGTGCAATACAAATATGATATATGTATAATAATAATTTCAAGATTTGGGGCCAAATATCATTATACATGTATAAAAAATCATTCAAATTATCAAAATTAAAGTTAGGCAAACATATTCTCATTCCATTTAGGGTAATATTTTGAATATATTGAAAATAATAGATATCATTACTTTCCTGGAGGTTGGTCATGAAATTATTTCTATGGCCAAAATCCCTGCTACCAATCATCCTAAATCATGTAGGGCAGTTGTCAGTCACTGACATAAGTATGTGGCTAGCAGTTGGTTAACAGCTTAATCCAGAGATTTAGCCATTCAAGGAACAGTGAGTAGGATGACTGACTGTCGTTATATGACACAAACAATTGGTTGCTACGGCGTTAACCCCCCTCCCCCCCCCAAAAATAGGACATTATATTTTCATCTTATAACAAATCTTTATTTATTTTTCATTTTATTAATGGGAGTTAACGCCGTGTCAACACAATTTTAGGTCATTTTACAGCGTCCAGTGCACCTAACCTAGCTTTCCTGGACCATTGTCTATAACCAGTACTCACCCTTCCACAAGGCCGGAACCTTCTCCATATTATCTAATCAATGGAAGAAAATCAAACAAATTTTCATGGAAGGGTATAACCTCCCCAGGTGGGATTCGAACCCACACCACTTCGGACACGTGTATCCAAATCATGGTGCCCTTCCAACTGCGATATCAACCCAGGTTTACAACAAATCACTGTAATTCATAAAAGAGAATATCTTATGGTTCAAATGGGTAAAAATATGTTACATATTGGTTGAAGAACTAACACCAAATGTCTACTTACTGTAGGTAGGGGATCATTACATGAGGATTGCCAATGTAATATACCAGCTGTCTTGTTTACTCTTTCATAAAATAAATTTTTAGGTTGTGCCTGTTCATCTAATATAAATATATATATTACAGTTAATACACTTCCCTTCAAAAGTCAAAGAACAAAAATCTGCTTTAAGGATAAACTTAAACTTCTTCATTTGATTAAGGCCTCAAAAAATTGATCACATGTTCTACGAATTTTCTGAAAAAAAAATGGGGCGAGTGAGCGCAGAATTTTTTTTTTAAAAGTCTTTATTCACTTGCTTTATATAGCGGTATAACCAAATTTTTATGAGCGAGCAAGGAAATAAAAACATTTTTTTTGTAAAAACCGTCAAAATTAAGGTGCAAGCGAATCCATAGAACATATGATCAATTTAATGTGGCCTAAAGGCCTATTTCTATATTAAATGTTCAATGGCGCTGTACAAAAAATAAATAAAAACAATAATAAAACAATAATAACCACCATTAATACATTATGTATATACAATTACAAAAAAACAAAATAAAATTTATCACACATGATGTTATGTAGTGTGTTTGTGTATTTTGTGGGTTTTTTTTTATTGTATTGTTTTTATTGTGTTTTAATATTTCAAGTTTATTGGACGGACATCATTCACATTTCAAAATTAGACTTAATTTTACATTTGTTTTTATTTATTTGATATTGAAAGTTGGTGTTCTGAACAGTGTAACATGATGCTACTGTTAACAGGACTTGTTCTGAACAGTGTAACATAAGGCCACTGTTAACCAGACATTTCCATAAGGTGTCGAAACATCACCTTTAAATGGCCCTTAATACATCCCCAAAGGTGTCGAAACATCACCTTTAAAGGTAATTAACACAGATTTGACTGAGACCAAACACACTTTATTTCGCTCTGATGTTTTGGATATTTATCCAGGTAAACAACAGGGTTTTGTGAATATTTTAAGATGTACATGTTCATGAACACTTAAGCGAAGTGCATCTTTGATTATACATGTATTTCATTTTTTTTCAATTATGAATTTAGTTATACTAAAAAACAATATTCAAACTTTTTATAATTTTTTGTATCAAATATCACACCTTTTACAAAATACAGGTTGCACATTGAAATATGATTGTGACCAATTATTGGATTTAGGTTTAATTGAGCACAATAACTTAGAATCCAAGTGCAATTTGCTCTGACAAATTAACACAAATTTATATGCAGATCGACTATTTTTTCAAGCTCATACAATTTTGGTTAATACAAAAATGTAAAAAAAACAACTAAGTTCCATACCTGGACTTGTACTGATAGTCTTCACAGGTGAAGGACGACAATGACCAGACCCAGTGACAGCAACAGAGAAGAAATACATTTCACATGCGTGTAGATTCTTTATAATAGTATAATTTGTAGTGGTTCCTTGTTTCATCGTATTATTCCACAGCAAGTGGGAATGCATATTACTAGGATCAATATCATAGAACACAGTAAAATTCTGTAAATAAAGTGTTTAAATGGTACATTTGTAAATAAAGACAAGAGCAGTCCATGGACAGCGCGCTCAACTATTCCGGGTATTCGTGTAAACAACAGCAACAACCAATCAAAACTCATGCTGGAGTTATGCAACTTGGTATTCGACCTTCATTCCTAAACTCGTTGACATGTGTGAAGTTTCAAGTAAATCCCTTCAGTAATTTCAAAAAAAAATGTTGCAACAAAAAAATCACAAAAAATTCTAATGTTAGAGTGCCATAATCCAGTCAAAATTCATGCTAGAGTTATGCAACTTTGTATTTGACGTCAATTAGTAACCCTAGAGTTATGTAACTTAGTATTTGACCTCTAATGGTAACCCCGTAGACATGTGTGAAGTTTCAAGTGAATCCCTTTAGTAGTTGCAAAGATAAAATGTTGCGCCTAAAAACTTAAACAAGAAATTTCTAAGTATATAAGGGCCATAATTTAGTCCAAATTCATCCAAGAGTTATGTAACTTGGTATTTGAACTACAATGGTAACCCCGTAAACACAAATAAAGATTTAAGTGAATCCCACCAGTACTTGCAAAGATATAAAAGAAACAAAAATGTTGCACCTAAAAACTGAACCAAGAAGTGTTACGCCGACGCACCGCCGACGCACCGCCGACGCACAGCCGAGTAGGATAGCCCCACTATTCTTTGAATAGTCGAGCTAAAAAACAGTTACATTCAAAGAGGTTTCTGACTCAGAACTGGTGAAGGTCACATAATACAGTGACAACAGATTTCCGGTATCATGTGACTCTTCACTAGTCATGTGATCAAAATCTGAGACTGACTCATGATGCAATAAATATACATTTTTAGAGAGATGTGCGAGTCAATTCTGGATCTGAAATTGGTCTGAAGTAAAAACACTGTCATAACCTAGATTTTGCTGTCAGGCTAACTAACTACAGGACCATTTCGTCAGGTTACCATGTTTGGCAAATACATATTTTTACAAACATTCCTTATGCTGAAGTCATTTGAATTAAAACCAATAAAGATTTACAGATTTTGAAATTTCAGTGAAATAATTCAACAGAGTTAATGTTGTACCCTTTTTTAGCAAAAACTAAATATTTAACTTAATTCTAGCTAAGTAAACAAACAACAAACCTCTGAGCTGTTTACTCCTTTAGGAAGTTCCCATGATATCTTGACAGTAGTTGGACCAACTAAATCTAGGGTGACTGAACTTGGAGGTTCTATGGTGGGTCCTGTCATAATAAATAAATAAAAACAAATGTTGCTTTACAGGTTATAAGTTTGGGGTAGAGTAATACAATATAAGGCCATGCCAAATTAGAATTTTGTTAAGCGTCAACTCAAGTTTGACAAACCTAGGTACCTATTCACAAAAACACACAGATCGAAAACGAAAAACAAGTAAATCTGTGAGCTAATGCTCACTAGTGATACCCCCGCCAAAATCTAAAAATATGCGACAAACAGGAAGTAGATGAGCAAGGAGCATGAAATCGCTTTACACCACATGGGACTATGGGATGAAGCAATATGCAAAGTATTAGGCTGCTGCATGATATAGTTGCTGAGAAAACTGCGACGGAAATTTTGTAACGGACGGACAAGGGTAAAACAGTATACCTCCCTCTTCTTCCAAGCGGGTGTATAACAAGAGCTGTCAGAGGAGACAGCATGCTCGACTTAGTTAGTGTTTGTCACAGGAGTAAAAAATATGTATAAGGAGTTATAAACCTAGTCGCATGGGATGTGGTTGATAATAAGAAACATATATTTAAAGTTTGAAGTCAATACCTTAAGAAATAAAACAGTTGCAGTAAAAACAAACATTTTTTAAATTTCAAGGGGAGATAATTCTGAAAAAAATATATTTGGAGTTATACACCTTGTCACATGAGATGTGGTTGATAATAAGGAATGTACATTTAAAGTTTAAAGTCAATACCTATAGAAATAAAACAGTTGCAGTAAAAACAAACACTTTTTAAAGAAAACTCTAAGTTCAAGGGGAGATAATTCTGAAAAAATAAATTTGGAGTTATACACCTTGTCACATGAGATGTGGTTGATAATAAGGAATGTACATTTAAAGTTTGAAGTCAATACCTAAAGGAATAAAACAGTTGCAGTAAAAACAAACATTTTTGAAAGAAAACTCTAAGTTCAAGGGGAGATAATTCTGAAAAAAATATATTTAGAGTTATGAACCTTGTCACATGAGATGTGGTTGATAATAAGAAGCATATATTTAAAGTTTGAAGTTAATATCTTAAGAAATAACAAAGATATAGGAGAAAGTATTTTACTGCACAAAAACTTTAATCTGTGCACAAAAACTTTAATCAGTTCAAGGGGAGATAATTCTGAAAGAAATGTGTTTGGAGTTATATACCTTGTCACATGAGATGTGGTTGATAGTAAGGAACATATATTTAAAGTTTGAAGTTAATATCTTAAGAAATAACAAAGATATAGAAGAAAGTATTTTACTGCACAAAAACTTTAATCAGAAAGGTGGACGCGGACGCGGACGCGGACGCCGGGGCGAGTAGGAGAGCTCTACATTACTACGTAAAGTCGAGCTAAAAATGTCTATTTTAGCTAGTATTTAAACAAATAAGTACATGATGTTTATGCCATTTAAGTGAGATTAAAGTTATTTTCTATAAAAAAGTATATACAACATACAGGTGTACATTTTCATTAATCAAATATACAGAAACAATGAACTATCAGAAAAATCAGCTATCGAATCCCGGAACAACAGAATTATTTAAGAAGTTTCACCTACAACTTTTTTTTTGATTGAGGACTCTAAAACCTACGCGCACGCGGAGGCTTAACAAAATTATGGCATGGCATGGCCTAACGGATATCACTTCAAGTTGCCATTTAGCATAAATATGCCATTCACAGAGATCAGTCACAGTGGTTCTACTTAAGTTAGCAGGATAGACACATCAGCTATTCACTAGGAATAACCTAGGACATATTTAGACACTACAAGTATTTTGAAACTACCTTTGTGTCACATGCCCAAACAAAATACTTTAACTGGTGTTGACTAAACTAATCAACAATTGTTTAAGCGATAATAAATGTCTTGTTTCTTGCCCATAAATATGAAATGCAACATTCAATGATATCCATTTGAAAATATATAGTCAAATAAATAGCATAAGATGTATATTTACCAAGTCTTATGTGTTTACAATAAGAACTTGAATGCATATCAGTTACATGATTTGCCTGAGCTTGGCATTGAGGAACCCCCACAAATGTTTCTGATATTATTCACTCAATGAAAACTTATTTATCTATTATTTTTTTTTACGTTTTTTTTTCAACACATATATAGGTCATATACATGACGGCCAGCTCTTCCTACTATAGGTTTCCTGGACACTTTTTCTATCACCAGTACTAACTTACCCTACCATGAGGCCGACTACTCATGCATAGGGTATGACCTGCCGCGACCGGGATTCAAAACCGGATCTCTGGATAAAAAGTCAGACATTTTAACCACTACCCTATGGCCGCGGCTCAATGAATAATCAAGGTGTTTCAAATGACATACATCTCTCCAGACATAAGCATCATTCTTATCACATACTTTCCCCAGTTACTGATGCCCTACTTGATTGTTATCGCAAAATCATGGGATTTTGATGACTTTTGAGTCACAAATGCTTAATTCGAGAAGAGAAATGTTCGTTTTTTAAGACTATTCTGGTATTAAGGCTATTGATTTTGATTGGCATAACAGAGAAATTTAACAGATATATAAAGATAATATACAGAACCAACCAAAAGTTTGGGAGACAAATGAAATTTAATACAATTCTTGAATTTTGGTAAATATTTTTGTAAAATTATTATTTTTAAAATATTTAAGTATGCTTTGTGATAAAATGAAAACAAATATCACGAATGCAACAAATTTTGAGATTCGGTATCTGACATTGTAAAACCTCCAAAACCATGTTTACTGAAATTACTTTCTATTACATAGCTTGTATGCTGCCTTTGTAGTATCAGTTATAATTGTAATGATAACCAATAACTACAGCAAAAATAAAAGGCATTTCTAAATGAACAGTTATCAAATTTTAGATAAAAGCTATTCAGTAGGCCTTCAAAGTGAAAATGTCTCCAAACTTTTGGTGGGTACTGTATTGTAAATGCAATATAACATACCTTTAGTTCGTTGGGTTGTAGTTAAAGGAATACCACATCCTAATTTATCATTACATGCAGTAACTGTGAACGTATACGGTGTACCAGAACACAGGTTAGTCACTGAAATATTTATATGATATATTTACATACTAACAAAAGAGCTAGTTAGCTATATCTGTTGAAACTGACCACGTGTCTCCCTGTCTAATATTATACAGTTATTCCATATGTAATTTGGAAACAATCAATTTATTGGCCTGAGGTGGGGGGATAGTGTTTTGAACAATTTTCCTAGGACAATAGCTCAATACACGATCCTAGACACCATAGGACAACCCTGATCAACTACTGATTGAACAGTACTTCAAAAAGCAAAAAGAACAAGAAAACAGTTTTGCAAATATATTAAAGATTAGGTCTGGTTTACGATCAAGATTGATGGACGCGTGATGCTTTTCATAGAGTCTGGTAATGTTCAAACATCAGCAGCTACTTCCCATTATATAAGTTAAGTAACAGTTCAAAAAGCATAACATAGCATGAAGTCTGAGTATGTGCAGAAAAACAGTCAAAACTATAGACTGGTCAACCATTTCAAGCATAGATAGTTTTTAGATTTTGAGAAAACAGTAAATAGATACCAAATAAGTTTTTTTTTCAACGTCGCACTCAAAATATATATATAGGTCATATACATGACAGTCAGCTCTTCCTACTATAGGTTTCCTGGGCACTTTTCTATCACCAGTACTAACTTACCCTACCACGAGGCCGACATCTCATGTATAGGGTATGACCTGCCGCGACCTGGATTCGAACCCTTAACTCGGGATTCGAAGTCAGACATGCTAACCACTATGCCACGGCCGCGGCTAAATAAGATTTATATTAGGATTCAGATAATAGAAAAATTACGTATCAAAATTAACATACCAAGTCTCCAGGTCATGGTCTTGTTATTAGACAAAGTTGTTAGATTATCAAACAAATCATAATATTGTATTTTATAAGAGTCAATCTTCTCTCTATCAACTGTTGGTGCTGTCCACGATATATTTAATGAATGGTTACCAATAGCAACAATATTTAAATCACCAACGTAGGATAGACCATCAACACCATAGGTGACATTAACAACAGCAGATTTAGATCCTTCACCAACACTCGTAAAACCTGAGATCTGTATTGGATAGGAAAATATTAGTGGTATTATTCTATGTGAAATACAGAGCAAGTTGTGTAAGGTATTGGACTCAAGTGAAAAAACAATCTCCGTAAACAGATATCCTGTAGAGCGTTCTCGTACAGAATCTCTACTATCTCCGTGGAAGGTCACGTCGAGATGAACTTTGTGTCGACCAATCAATGCGTAGCTTTCATCTAGACGAAAACACTATTAATCACATTTTGATTTCGTAATTTCTATTTTTAGACCAAGGTTTGCATGCTGATTTAACAGCAGTATTATTCACAGTCTGCGATTGGGCAGCTCATTTCAAATTGCGTGACGTAGACGATGTAAAATTCGTATTGATGACCAAATTTCGCGAAAGTTGGGATAATATTTTATAATTATCTATATTTTATGAAAAGTGAAGAACTACAACCAGGGAATTTGAACTTAAAGCAAAAAATGTGGCGTTTATTAGGAACAGTATGGTATATATCTAAAACTGATTTATAATGCCTGCTAACTTGTTTAATTAATCATAACATCTTTTTTCTATCATTCAGGATGAAATAATCTAACACAATTCATTGTCAATACTTAGTACTATTTCCTTGCATCAACACTTGGCATTTGTCAGTAATATTTAAATGATCTTACATAAAAGGATTAACCAATAGACCTATAAATTCAGAACTCAAATTTATTGTTTTTTCCCATCCATACACAGGCGGTACAAACGAAACTTCCTACACAGTATTTCTAAAAGCATGAAATGTGGGCAAAATCCATTTGTCCATTGTTACAGCGAGTTGTTTGTACCGCAAACCAAATATTCAAATATTCGGATATGTTTTATTTCAGGTAGTACAAATGAATCAGAATCTATTAATTGGATAATGTTGACAGGCCTAGGTAAGGAAAGTAAAGCATACATCAATAAGGGACCTTAGTCAGTTATTTCCCCTTGTATACTCTTCAACAAAGTAGGTCCAATTAGTTGGATTACTCAGATTTTACCCTTGCTTTTCATAGTCTATTTGCCAAAATTGATCTTAAATAACCTTTTTGTAAATCATTTAATTTGTTTAAAATTCAAGTTTATAAATTTTATGGTAAAGAACTATCTAAATTTCATCACTTTTGTAAATATTTTTATTAACAAGAAAGATATTTGATAAAATATTTTGTTATCCTTACATAGGAACTCAATGATAAAATCCGAGGATTCCAACTGTAAGGACCTACTTACCAATTGGATTGCTTTAGATTTTACCAGGGAAAGATAACTGACTAAAGTCCCTAATTGGATACTAACCTGTACAAAATATTTATTTCCTATAATGAATGGAGTACCTCTGATACCATCAAATGATGTCTTCCATGCACTCTCACCATCGACAGGTTTACAATCATCCTTAGCTGTCAATGTATTACCAATACATACCTAGAAATATAGTGGAACACATGATAATGACAATGTAAAGGGGCTAATGATTGAAACAGGTGACTGTATCTGAATAAAAATTGTCCTTTGGTAAGGCTAAAATGGATGACTTTCCCTGAGATAATCAGATTCAAAAATGCAACTCTTATATTCATATCTTTAAACAATACAGGTCCAGATTATTTAAAATTGATGCTCAACTTTCAAAATTGCAACCATGACTGTGTTCTTAGATCTGAAAAACAACCTATGATTTCATACTGTATGTACATTGTACCATTTCTGTGTGAACCATATTGAAAATTGGTTTACACCAAATATGTTATCCACATTAAATAAAGTTGTTATTATTATTATTATTATTATTATAACACCAAGCAACAGGTCATATCACACTAGTCAGTCAACCTTCTCTTCTTTTAGGGAAAAGCAGAATCTCAACTAGGCAAATATACTGTCAGTAAATGACAACTGCCCTACATGACTTACAATCAGTGGTAGGAGGGAGAATGGCCATATAAATCATTTGTTGACCAAGCTTAGTGTACAACCTGGGATTTGAATTATTGCAATAACCATTAATTCAAAATATATTCTGTCTTTCTAAGTAAATTATTTGATTAACTGTTTAACCCTTAACCGCTCAATCCCGCATTTTTACGTGTCTAGACCCCCCCCCCCTCCAAAATGGCCCCCACAGCCTTGAAAATGGTGTTTTTTAACTGGATTTAGACTTAGTGAATTTCACTATAGGATAGTTGTCCCCCAAATATAAGCTTTTTTGCGCACTTCCCTCACAAAATGATGTCTCAGGGGGGTTATGAAAGGGGTGTGTGTCCCCCCCTTTGTTTCTGGGGTTTGAAGGGGGTGCAGTGCCCCTCATCGCCAGAAAAAAAATCGGGGTCATTAAGTGCAGAGAAATGGCGCCAAATGCTGATAAGAAAACATGTTTTCAGTATCCAAAAAGACCTGGCACTTTAGACCTCAATTTTGGAAAATATTACTGTTTGAAAAGCAAATATGGGGTGAAAAAAGGGCGAAAATTGCATTTTTTGCTGTTATGGTAATGGAGATTGGGGCTCAACTTGATTTTCTGAAAGACATTCACCCAGGGAATAACTTGGCCAAGTTGCATATCTGTATGATAATTAGTAATGAATATAGCATCTTGAAATAGCCCTAGCGCGTACTGGTGAAAAATGGCTACTTTTCACACATGTCGCGACCAGTAAAGGGTTAAGTGATCAAGCTGATTGATATTCACATAATATGATAAATCTTTGACCAGCACTCAAGTATAAAATCACTTACCTCATAATGTAATATTTTCCCTTTATAAATGGTAGGCTCACTCCACATGACATCAATTTGACTAGACTTAGAGTCGCTTGATAATGTCACATGTTCTGGAGCATCTGGCACTGTAACATATAGTATCAATAAAATTAATTAGATAAGTATAAACAATATAGCAGGCCTAAATATTTTGACCTTCTTCAGGCTGAGCTTAGAATAAACCATCTATCTGACCCAATATCCCTAAAAACAAGTATGAGAATAAATCATTTTAACAGGTGCTGCCTTATCTAAAATTTCTTATCCAAAGTTCATACAGCTGTGTGTAGCATAACAGAATTTTGAACTTATTTTGGGGGTATGGGATTGAATCTTACCAAGGGCACAGGGACAGTTATACCCTTCTATTAAGTTTTATGGTTTTCCTCCAATAATAAGGCATATGAAGAATTTTCAAGCCTTGTGGAAGGGTAGATGAGTATTGGTGGTGGACTAGGGTCCAGGATAGTTTCCGTAAATGACCATAATTGTGTAGACACATCATCTAATAGGGCTGAGTATCTTGGACAAGGTCGCGATAGGATACGTATCGCAATATATGCCTCACAATATTAATCGCGATACGATGTAAATTGTAAATTTGGTATGAATGCATTGACAAAATATGATATTTTCATCAAACAATCATAAAATTAAAAACAATAGCGATAGTGTGGGTCGCAAAAATGTATGACATAAAGAAATAATGATTGAAGGAATTTTATTTTTAAGAAATGAAATACGACATTATGAATAATTAAATACAAATAACTTTATTGTTGTAAAATAATGACAAAGTTGTTTGTTTCTAGTGGAATTTAACAAATTAGTTCATTAAATAATCAATTTATTATTTAAACTGCCATACAACACGCTAATAATTAATAATAATTATCAGCTAAACGGCAAACATAAAAGAAAGTGTTATCTTCCTCAATCAATGTTCACCAAAGTTTGTCACGTGTTTGTTAATTGCAACCGTTTGAATACGTAATCAATTTTATCAAGCAGTCATATATGTAGCACTATTGATTTTTTAGAGGACGCCTAACACATAAGTCGTTATTGTCAATGATTGTTACAAGCGTCGATAAAAATTTAATGCGTATCGCGGACACTCGGCTGGATTTCTAGCATCCAAATAATAAATTGCTTGTGACTGCATTTTTTATGTTCAATTATCCACTTTGAGTAATATTGCCATTGAAGATAGCAGACTTTCAGTCTTGCGATCCATATCTTTTTAACGAACCGTCGGTGTTTAGGACAGACTCAGTCTTCGGCCCGGTGGCTAGATTCCAAGACTGAGGTACCCGTTTAATTTAGCAAAATGGATGTAACGAAACTAAATGGCATAGAATAAACGAAAAGTTGTCAAATTCGCAATATAGCCATATTTTGGCGAGTGCACCTGACGGGCCCAATAGACGATTGATATTGTGCCATTTGCGTTCATAAGGGGCCTAATGGCGCGCTCTAGATTGAACACTGGGTAAAGATTGCAATTGCAAGTTAAATGCCATAGATATATAGTATATTTTGTTTTAACTGATTTTTTGTAAAGGGCCCTCTGAATCACGATTTTTTAGGACGCGATTCGATACACCCGTATCGGACAGTCGTCAATACGATCTCACGATGCATCGGTGAATCGTTACAGCCCTATCATCTAACCCAATAAATAAATAAATATCCCATTTTCTTACCATCATCAAGTGTTGTAACTCTTCTCACTTCATATTTCTGTAGTTTATCACTGACATTGGCATATACAGTAAAATGATAAACTGTAGCTGGTAAAAGATTAGAAACATTTTTGGATGCCTGAGATATACCAGTAATGTTGTGATACACATCATTGTATTGGTGAAGAAATCTGAAATATTGGGTTAGAGCAATAGTGAACTAGACTCATACTTTCTGTAAAGACCATTTTCATTAATGCCATAGCCTTTGTACGAAGCCATTTTTGACAAATTGTTGGTTTTCCATGAGAGACGAACAAGATCCTTACATTGTAACCCCCCCCCCCCCCCCCCATTTTAAAATAGCTGGTTTTCAACTTATCAGTTTTTAACAAAATGTGAGCATCTATAGGTTTTTTAACACCGAGTGAGACAAAACTACCATATGACATGAGTGCCAGTCACACTACCTCAGCTGCCTTGCAGAATCAAGGTCTTGCTATAGACAACAAGAGCCATCCTACAGTCCTACACAAGTCTAATGTGACAATTCTGAATATGTAAAACAGCCATTTTATATAAATGAAAACAAAGTTCATATGCTTTTTATTAAATTGAGTGTAATTTCCCAAAGCTAAATTTGGATTGGATTGAAATAGAACTTAAGTTACAGTAATCAGACTTGTGAACACAAATACAGTACCCACCAAAAGTTAGAAGACAAAAGGAATTTACTACAATTCTTTATTTTTTATGAGAATCTTTGTCGAAATATTATATTATTATATTCTAATATGGTTTGTGATAAAATGAAAACAAATTTCATGAATGCAACACATTTATAAGATCTAGCATCAGACTTCATAAAGCCCCCAAAACCATGTTTATGCTAATCATTTTCCATAACAAAGCTTTTATGCTATTTTTGTAATCTCAGTTATAATGATAATGATAACCCAAAAAAAAACCCCCAATACTAAAAGGACTTAAAAATAAACAATTATCAAATTTTAGGTAAAAGTTATTCAGTAGGCCTACAAAGTGAAAATGTCTCCAAACTTTTGGTGGGCACTGTATACTTACAATTGTGATACTATATATGTAACATTGGTACCAATTACAGGTGACCAAGCTAGTGAGGCATTATTTCTTCCAGTTTTAACATTGATTTGTACATTACGTGGTCTCGCATCTAAAAATAGAAATATTTAATTTTTTACACGACAATACTAAAAGACCAGTGCTCCTTATCACAAAAATTCTTACGATTTTTTTTTATCATAAGTCAATTTCATATAATTAACAGTTCAAAGTCAGATGGATAATAAGCATAACTATGATATGATATTCAATAGGTATACAATATTCAACACAATTCTATAATATTTGGAATTGATAAGCCAAAAATGAACATATTATAAGTGTTTCTTGCTTTCGACTTACAAAGATATATTTTGTAAGAATTTTTGTGAAAAGCACCACTGGGCATCATATTGTCAAAAATCTTACGATAATTTAACATGTATAATATAGAAGGATTTACAACACAAATCAGTCCTAAGACATTTGATAATACGGACCCCAGATCTTAAATACATTGTGCACCCCCACTATACATTTCAATGATTTAGATATCTTCAGATGTAAACCTATATAAATAGATTGTGTATGGCAGGGCTGGACATCAAAGATTGTCCGATTGACCCTGACAACCTATATTTGTATTCGGTCAACCTGTTACTGCTAGAATACATTTGGTTTGGGCAAGTTATAAATATATCTGGTCGTCCAAACAAGCAACCTATTTTTTCAAAATTGTAGATCCCCATATAGCATCAATGTTTGGCAATATGATCATGATCATAAACCTGTCATTGCATTATTATAGTATACTTTATCAAGCACTAGTCCAGTTTATCATGTTATATAGAAAGCACAATATTATCAACGAGCTAGACTATATGAATTGAGAATTCGCACAAGCCATATCAGTTTTCATTAGCCTTTGACTTTGGGCTAGTTCATTAAGGTTATGACTGCCTTAACATAAACCTTTAGATCAACAGCAGCCGAAATACAGTGGAGCAAGTGGAAAATATGCCGATTCAATACATTTTTTCTCTATATAGCGCCCAAAGCCTGCATAGAAGGGGTTCCGATTCCTCAGAGCAATAGTACAGAGTTTGCCTATTTGATAAGGAAACTATTGGGAAACAATACCAATGAGATTGGCGTACATACAGTCTAATAAACTTACCAAAACATTGTTTCAAGTTTTCATCACTAGAGTGTGCACATTGGCTTTTACCATCACATACAAACATATATGGTAGACATTTATTTTCATATAAACAAGCCATATGATGATTATCTACACAGGTTATATTACTGGGGGTTAATGCTGAAATAACAAGTAAATCTGTGAGCTAATGCTCACTAGTGATACCCCCGCCAAAATATAAAAATATGCGACAAACAGGAAGTAGATGAGCGAGGAGCATGAAATCGCTTTACACCACATGGGACTATGGGATGAAGCAATATGCAAAGAATTAGGCTGCTGCATGATATAGTTGCTGAGAAAACTGCGACGGAAATTTCATAACGGACGGACGCACGGACACACGGAAGCACGGACAAGGGTAAAACAGTATACCCCCCTCTTCTTCGAAGCGGGGGTACAATAAGTTCAAATAGTCATATTACTCATATCACCTAAATATACTGCTATACGTTAAGCACAATATAGTGCTCCCAGAATGCTATTAATTAAATATCAATTAGCTCTCCCTACATGTGTTGGGTGATTAACAATTCATATAAAAAACAAACAGTTATTAATTCTGAAAATAGTAAAATCAGTAAAAAAAGCCTGAATACTTTTATCAATGTATGGTTGATTTTTTCTCCACTTTCAAAACCTGATTAATTTCACGGTGACTTTGTGCTCCTTGTCTAACACTCGTGATATTGTGATAGTGGGTATTCAATAACCATGTCTGTTTGTTTGTTTGGGTTTTACGGCGCACCAACACAAAAAGGTCACATCGCGCCGAATCAATAACCATGAAATTATTCAAACTTTGACAGTTAAGAAAAATTTACTATACAAACTGTTAACTGTTGGGTATCCTGATAGGGTAGCATCAAAACATATAACCTTGAACAATACTGATTGTTATCTCAGTCTGGTGCCTTAATCAGGTACCATTTAAAACTTTAAGTCAAATGATATTACTTGAAGTTCTATTACAACTGACATCAGAAAAAAACTGAACACTCATTGATGTACAAATTGTTAACTCTGTCCAGTAACTAGTCCTATATATAAGACCCTCTGTAACTTTTTTTACATGGGGACATTATTATGTTGTGCAGGGTCTTATCGACTTACATATAGTTTGATGTAGCAAAATGCGCATGGATTTCAGTGCGCGATTTAAACAAGTGTAATTCGTTATTATTACGCAATTTTCTAAACAAACCCTATGAGAACGCTAGTATATACAATAATTAATCACATTATAATCTAAGAATTACAATAGGTCACCTCAGCAAGTAGAAATATTCCAATGTTTCCGTTAAGTCCAAAAATCATGTCTTTCGTTTTAATACACAACGCTAAATTCCAGTCACACGGTACCATTTCCGCATTGTTACTGATAAACGCCGAATTGGACGTACCAAATCCAGATTACAAATTCGATTATTTTAAATTTTCGGGCAACACAAAATATAGCTTAATGTAACTATTGTGTTCATTGAATGGTTAGAGAGTAAGTTTGTGTCGACGACGGCGGAAAAAAAATTGTTCAGAATAAATGTTTTGAATTTGTAATCCGGATTCGAAATGTCTACTGTGGCTTTTATCATGAACCATCCGGTAAAGGTACAGCATAACCGGACTTTAGTGTTTAGGAGTATTCAAAACGAAAGTCTGGATTTTTGAGTTACAGAAACAATGGATTATTTCTACTAAATAAGGTTAGCTATTTTATATATCATGTTATTACATGTTAGATAAATGTGTTTGTTAGTGTTCGGGATGGGTAAAGAAATTTTATTTTGGAAAAATATTGAATTGTGCACACTTTTATCACGCAAGGGAATTGAAGTGAAAGGATATTACACAAAGCTTATACCACTAATTACAAATCATGTAGGTCAGTTGTCAGTCACTGACAGAAGTATAGGTCAAGTATCTAGTTAGCCAAACTCCCCGCAGCGGTTATCTCCCTTTATCAAATCAATAACCACTGCCACCACAAGTAAAATTCGTCTCTCAGAGAGCCGAAAAACTGTTTTTGTCTTTTCTTTTACAATTCAATATTTTTAATATTTTTAGTCTTCTCTTAGTAAAATATGATGTTCAAAGTATAAAAAGTTAAAAAATAGTTTTAATTATCAATTTGTAGAAATAACAAACCGTGACGTAAGCACAGTGAGAAATTTAGGCATTCTATAAATAGATAGTATTACTAGCGTCACGTGGTTTACGAGGTGGCAGTGATTAAGTAGCAAAGCGTGACGTAAGCACTGTGAGGAGTTTGCTAGTTAGCAGCTAAATCCAGAGATTTAATCTTTCCAGGAATGGTAAATAGGTTAACTGGCCGCAGTGATATGACCTATACAATGTGTTGCTATGACATTAAACCCATAAAAAACATTATATTACCTGAAGTTCTATTGCTACAGTTATCTTCGTCACTACCATCAGGACAATCTCTAGCTTCGTTACAAACAAATTTACGTGGTATACATCCTTGTGTTGTACGACATTTAAACATCGTTGTCTCGTCACACAAACTACTATCTGTAAAAACAATACATACTAATGATACAAAAAAAATTTATGAGGTATACATCCTTGTGTTGTATGACATTTAGACATCATAGCCTCGTAACACGTACTACATGTACTTCCTGTATATACAAAGTTACTATGTACATGTATAATACCTAGACCCATCACTGAATGTGATAAAATACCCCCCCCCCCCCCACCAAATGGGCGTTTGTCAAGAAAATGGGTGCTGAGAAAATGAATGGACAAGATTATTCAGCAACAGGCCATAACTCAGGGAAAAATCAATGGAATGCAACCGAAATGGAATATGCACATGTGTGCCTGATATTTGCTACACATGTGAAGTTTGAATCAAATCTTAGCATAGGTGCTGATAAAATGAGCGGACAAGATTTTTCATCAAAGGGCCATAACTCAATGGACTGTAACCAAAATAGGATATATATACACATGTCTGCCTGATATCTGGTATATGTGTGAAGTTTGGGTAAAATCTGTGAAATAGATGTTGAGAAATTCAGCAGACACAAAAAAGCTACAGACCAACCAACAGACTAACCAAACATACAACCTACAAGCTGTCTCCTACATACACCCCAAAACTTTTAGTGTGTTGCTTGAACATTGCAAGACTTTCGATAATTTACACTGCTCAGGACTCAAAGTCAAACATGTTATATGTTGTTGTTTTGTTTGATTGTTTTCATCATTACTAAAATATGTTTGTATATATGTAATTATACTAAACTCCATACTTAACTTGTGCACCACATTGGTATACATCAATTTTCAAATAAGTACTTTGTTATAATTATTATTTCAAATGAAATTATCAATTCACATATTTCATAAAATTTCTCCATTAAATTACCTTTCTTGTATGTTTATATATTTGAACTCTAATTTGCATGTTAATTTCAGTATGTATAATATTGTTTCTCTATTATTGTTATTATGTATGTACATTGTAAATGTCTGTGTGGACCTTATTGATAATTGGTTTACACCATATATGTTATCCACAATAAATAAAGTCAATATTATTATTATTATCACTTTAAAATGACTACAGCTTAGAAATATGATTATACAGTGTAACCTCTGCAGAGCGACTTTCGGCGCAGTTTGAAAAAACTGCCGCTCTGCAGAGGTGCCGCTCTGCAGAGGTAGACTTTTTCTACCGATCACGAAAAACGGCCGTTTCGGTACGGAAAACTGGCCGTTATCCGGTCCGTAATGTAAATACAGTTATTATCGGGCGCTGATCGACAAAAGTAAAAAGTTTTAATATGATTACATTTTTTTTTAATTAATCATTATCACCGTTAGAAATTCCTAGCATGATGGTTAGTTTTACGCTCAAGGAAGCAATACACCAGCGAAATCGTTTCTTTTACCGTCATAATTGTTTTTATACCTGTCTAATGGCGAATAATATTTAGCATGGATTATGGTCGTCTTTTCGGGAGTAACTATCTGATTCGACTCTTAAACCTCAAATAACTTTAAAACTGAATTCATGCCATCGAAGCTTTTAATAATAAGTACAATAACAAATAAGTTTCATTTAGTATCGTTAACTAGCTGGACGTATGTACAACTGATACTTGATGACGTTAGCCTACCAAACAAAGCGCTCCTCATCTTAGATCCGTTCGTTGGTGTCATGGAAACCATATGTCACTTGTATATTAACCCCTGTTAGTCAAATGATTTAACAACATGTCACTTTAGGGTAGTATTATACGATTAAGGGTATCGCTTATTGTTTAAATCTTCCGGTCATAGATAATTATCGATAATTGATATTAACCTTGCTAGACTTAGTGTCGCTGTACAGAGGTAAAGAATAACAATGGGAATTTATCTCAACGGCCGTTTACCGCTCTGCGGAGGTGTCGTTCATTAGAGGTAAATCATAGTGCAAAATCGACGGGGGGAATTCTAATATGCTGCTCGTCGGAGGTTGCCGCTCGTTAGAGGTGCCGTTAGCAGAGGTTATACTGTAGCTAGTATAAATAACCAATCAGATTAAAACCCGATCTAAAAATTTCCGCTCGCCTACTTGCTAATTTAGATCTGGCTTTTTTCAAACAAAGGTCACGTTCAGGTGACCTTTTCTCATTATAATATTCATGACGAAATTGTTATGATACATAACTTGTTTACATCGTCTACGTCACGCAATTTGAAATGAGCCGCCCAATCGCAGACTGTGAATAATACGGTTGTTAAATTAGCATGCAAACCTTGGTATAAAAAAGAAATTACGAAATCAAAATGTGATTTATAGTGTTTTTGTCTAGATGAAAGCTACACATTGATTGGTCGACACAAAGTTCATCTCGACGTGACCTTCCACGGAGACAGTAGAGATCCTGTACGACAACGCTCAACAGGATATCTGAGATATCGGAGATTGTATAAATAACTTACCACCACAGCCAACTTCATCTTCTCTTCCCTCACAATCTATGATACTGTCACATACAGCACTTAATGGTATGCATCTTTTAGAACTATGAGCACACATAAATGATCCTGACCCACATGTTGACATTGGTGTTGTAAATCCTAGATAAGATAAGATAAGATAAGATAAGATAAGATAATATCTAACTGAAGTCAATTACACAGGGTTGGACACTAACTGTTTTTACCAGGGATCCAAAAGAAATCCCTAGTCAGTTACTAAGGGATTCCTCCATAACATAAGGAATTCCACAGTGCTAGATTTCGTAAGGATCTCTTAAAATTGTGATAAACTATTCATGGCAATTTTAAGAGATCCTTAGGAAATCCCTAGCTAAGAATCACAGGGATTCCTTCCAAGTTTTGGGGATCCTCGGAATTCCGGGACACTGTTAGTGAACCCTGTTATAATCTATCACTGTGGAATTCCTATGCCCAATTTGTCGGACGATACATCTGTTTCTGGGGACAAGTTCCAGCCCACCTGTTGTTGGACAAGTAATATTTTTAAGCTAAAAGTATACAAACATAGAAATACTTAATAAAGTTGATTCCTAATTGTTTCAATCATACTCAACAGTGAACTATTTCATTATCAACCATCAGAGCTTTTTTTCAGAACCTTGGGAAGGGGCCTGGGGCCTTTTTACAAACAGAACATTTGGGGAAATTTTATCACAATTTCTAAGAAAGGGGAATAAAATATCCAAGGTAAACTCCAAATTTGGGAAAACTGCATGATTTTAAAGAAATTTCAAGAGGGGAAGGCACCTGTTAACGGCCCCTTTTATATAAGGAAAAAAAGGCCTGACCATTATAATCAAAGTTCTAATATTCCTTTTAAGTATGGACCTTCTGGACAAGTGGATCTTGAATCCAGACATTGTTTTTATTAGTCAGTTGAAGTGGGCAAACCTTAAAATTTCACATCCCTGTAGTCAAACATATACACTTTGCCTTAACCCATAAGCTAGAAACCAGGAACTAGGGATATCTATTAGAGCTAGTAAAAATTAATGATTCCATTTATTTGGTATAATCGATAATTTCGCTCATTGACATTACTATAAATATAGTAAATAAGGCCAGTGTTTGTGAAAATTCAAGGCAATGACAATATACAACTCTAGCTTAAAAATATTCTCCAACAGAAAGACTATTCAATAACAATCAAACAAAACGAACTAAGAAAGAAAACATGTAAAAATACAACTTACTACAATTAAATTCATCCGAACCATCTCCACAGTCTGGATGACCGTCACATTCTTGCCATATTGGTCTACAATCACCATTTCTACATGTAAACTGGTTAGGGGAACAAGTTCGGTCTGTCAAAGATTAATATAAGATATGTGTTGATAGTTGTTTTTTTAAATGAATACAATGTTTTCTTATTTTTAGTAAACAATACTTTAATTCTTACATGAAAATTGATTGCATTGGTTGAATTCTAAATTCTCATTTCACAACTTAGTTTCAATCGTTACAAAATTCAATTTCAATCCTCACACAATTTAGTTTAATTTTTTACAAAATCCAGATTCATTTTGCACAAAACACATATCAAATTCTTACAAAATTCATATTCAATGCTTAAAAATGCATATTCAGCTCTAACAAATTACATGTATAAATTCAATTCAATTTTACAAACTTCCGATTTAATTCTAACAAACTTCAGATTCAATTCTACAAAATTCAGATTCAATTCTTACAAAATTCAGAATCAATTTTACAAAATTCAGAACCAATTTTACAAAATTCAGATTCAATTTTACACAATTCTGAATCAATTCTACAAAATTCAGATTCAATTCTTACAAAATTCAGAATCATATATACAAAATCCAGATTCATAATTTTATATACAAAATCCAGATTCAATTTTACAAAATTCAGATTCAATGCTTACAAAATCTAACAACTTACTAGAACCACAATATCTTTCATCACTATAATCCCCACAATCATCTAAACCATCACATCTGTACTGTGGTTCTATACATATATTGTTATCACATCTAAAACCACAGGTAGTTGTACCATCAGACTTCACAGTCGTTGCGGGAGGAGTTGTACTTGTAGCTGAAAAACAAACATTCAATGAAAACTAGTTAAGAATTTAGTACTTTTATAAAATGGCAAAATCTGTATACTGTACAATATATACATTTGGCCATAAATACATATACAACATGTCTCGCCCAGGTAAACAACAATAACAAGTAAATCTGTGAGCTAATGCTCACTAGTGATACCCCCGCCAAAATCGAAAAATATGCGACAAACAGGAAGTAGATGAGCAAGGAGCATGAAATCGCTTTACACCACATGGGACTATGGGATGAAGCAAAGTATGCAAAGTATTAGGCTGCTGCATGTTATAGTTGCTGAGAAAACTGCGACAGAAATTTTGTAACGGACGGACGGATGGACGGATGGACGGACGCACGCACGGACAAGGGTAAAACAGTATACCCCCTCTTCTTCGAAGCGGGGGTATAATAATAATAATAATAAAGACTTTATTTAACGAGGCTACACATTTGGATAAATCCAATCTCCCATGTGGACCTCAAGAAAGCATGTACAAGTTATTTACATTATTTACATGGTGAAAAATAAATAGAAAGATAATTAATATGATGCTAAGTCACACAAGCCTGAAATAGAAAGAGTGAATATATCCTGTGATATATCCTGTGTGTGTAAACATAGACACAATATGTGTACAACAACAACAACAAGTAAAATGCCAATATTAAAAGTTCAGTAATTATTCTAGAACTCTAAAAAAGATAGAGATGCAGACATGAAGGGGCAAGGTGCATCAGAGGAGTTTATGTTTCAAAATTACAATTTCTGTATTGTTTTATTTATTTAATTTTTATTGGAGTTAACGCCGTATCAACACAATTTAGGTCATTTCACGGCGTCCAGTGCACCTAACCTAGCTTTCCTGGACCATTGTCTATAACCAGTACTCAGCTACCCTTCCACAAGGCCGGAAACTTCTCCATATTGTCTAATCAATGGAGGAAAATCGACATTATTGTCAAATTTTCATGGAAGGGTATAATCTCCCCGGGTGGGATTCGAACCCGCACCCCCTCGGGCACGAGTATCCAAATCCCGGCGCGCTACCAATTGCGCTATCGACCCGGGTTCAATTTCTGTATCGGAAGGAGCAGAAAGTGTCAGGGAAGAAATAAAAAGGGCTGGGTGTAGCGACCTATTATTTTGCTAAAAAATAGTCACACAGTTGATCCTCTCCATACACATAAACTACAAATTTTGAATTTTTGCCTCAAATTCTAGATTTATTACCATTTAGAGTAATTGCCTTGTGAATCATATTCTACTATGGGTTCTGCTTATTTCCATGAGTAAGAAATTTACCAATTGTTTAACTCCACCCAGGTGTAAATTAGTATCGTGAGGGGTCTCTTGGTTGAATAGGATTATTTATATAATGATCAGGATTTATAGTAAGAATTTTGTATAGTCAGTTTACCATGTATATGGAAGCAGATGTTAAATTGCATAGAAACTTTTTACCATTTTACCTACTGACACAGGCCCAAGCACCATTTCACAAAAATTCTTACGAAAAATGTCACCGTAAGTCAATTTCATAATTTTGCAATTCAAAGACACAAGAAGAATAAACATAACTTCGATATGATATTCAAAAGGTATACAATAATCTACATAATTTCAACAATATTTGGAATCTATTGGCCAAAAAATGACCATATTATTAGTGTTTCTTGCTTTCCACTTTTTTCCGTAAGATTTTTTGTGAAAAAAGCGCCACAGGTCTTGACCTCTCAACACAAGCTTTTAACCTGTACTAATTAGATGTCCTCAACAGTCACTTTCAAATGCCTAACTAGATACAATGGTTGGAGGGATTAAGGCTATTATATTTCATGACCCAACTTCATAAATGAATGTCTTGTAGGTCCAGCCATATCAAAATTAGGAGCCAACAATTTGTAGTCATTTACATAACCTACTCAGGAGTGTGGAATTTATACTTTTTCCCACTTGACCACAGAAAAGTGAAATCTAAAATCAGATTCAAAATGTGCTTGTCTAGAAGTTAATTTCTAAAATAATAACACTTAAGTTAGGCTTGGTATTCCACACACCTGCTACTGAGGGTTGGTTTATACATAGGGCTGTCATTGACAGAAGAATTTGTATCGATGTATCGAAAGGCAAGTATCGGTAATATATTGATATATCGAGTCAGACAAGGAGTGTAATAAAAACTTCTAGAACTCCAGTATATCTATACTCATACTAGGGCTTGGGTTTGTGGACCCTGTCGTGAGACGAACCGGTTCGCGATACGGCAAAGCAATACACAGATCTATTCGCAACCTTTGTTACTTAATGCAAGTTTAACTTGCTAGTGTATACTTTACCATAATTTCCCTAATGTATCCCAGATCTTAACATGAATATTAAAATCTATCAAAACTAGGCTACAGAACATTTTTAATTTTAAAAGAAACTAAAAATGAATTGTTTTGTTTCAAAATTTTTATTATGATCCAGGGGTGTATAAATACAACACGCCTGCTCGCCGTGGCGAGTGTTCCAACCTGTTTGGCCAGAGACATGGATAATACCTAATTCCCTGTGTTTGGAGGGTATTTAAGGTTGCTTAAAACTTGTCCGATCAGGCGAGTAGGATATTTAAATCCAATAGGATTATTACCTGTTTTAATAAGAAAAAAACCACCAAAATACGATGTCCTATCACTGACCGCTTTAAGTAAGGTATATAACATTTTAATATCAAGGAGTAATCTTGACTTATTACGTCACAAATTGTCATGTACTCCTGGGAGTCTATATTGTTCGCAATCAAATAAATATTAACCCTTTGTTTGATGACAGAAATTGATGCAAACAATTTAAAATGTGTGTCGGTATTTTTTCTCACTTTGTTGATGTTTGATAGCATACAATGTCATAAAGCAAAGTCAAAATGGATAACTATGATGTCTATTTAAATTTAATTGTAAGATAGAATGTATTCTTTAAACAAGTGTGAACTAGTTCTTTAATTGATGTCTACAAGTTAAACAAGCAATAAACTCTTAAAACGATATCGGCGATGGTAGGAATCAAATTTTTAAAGTTTAAACTTTTAAAAACATTTAATGATAAAGAGACGGGGGTCATTGACAATTATCGGTAAATGTATACAAAGGAAATCTTATTCTTGCCATCACCGATATCGTTTTCTTACAATTTGTGATGTAATAAATAAGTCAAGATAATAATAATAATAATAACGACTTTATTTAATGTGGATAACATATTTGGCTAAAACAAATTTCTAATATGGTCCACGAGTACTAATAGCGGTCATTGATAGGTCATCATATTTTTAATACTTTTATTATTATTAAAACAGATGATAATCCTATTGGATTTGAAAACCCTACTTGCTCGATAGGACAAGTTTTAAGCAATCTTTTCTCGCCCAACCAATAGGAAAACTCGCCATGGCGATCATGCAAGTTGATTTTAACAAACCTGCATTCATAATTTACCTTATTTTGAAGATAGATTGTATCGATATACTAATTTGTGAATCGATATCTGATTGTCTATCAAGATTGGGTGATACATCGATATCCGATGTCGGCCCTATTTATACATTATAAAATTAGATGGCAACCATACTTACAGTTACAATTACTTTCGTCAAAACCATTGGAACAATCTTTGTCGCCGTCGCAAATCCATGTTGTATACACACATTCCCTTTTAATATCTCCACATGCTCTCTTCCAAGGGGGACAACTCTGTGCAGTACAATTTTTTTCATCAAATCCGTCAGAACAATGATTTCTATCATCACAAACATAGGCTTGTAATATACAATGTGGACTTCCATTAGGACAAACAAACTCATTCCACTCACAGATTGTTCCTGGAAAAAAATAAATGTTTGTGGTATTTTCAATGGTATATACATGTCGAATGTGAACTTGTGTGCAACATTTTAAATCGGTCCTATCAGCGTGGGTGATCTTAAAATCCAGGTGATTGTTTGGCAAGGTTCCAGTATATATGTTATGGACTAGCAGATAATATCTTATATATTTAAACTATCTTCCGTGATAGATTTAATTTTCAGACCAACTTGCTCAGCGGGCAAGTTAAACCTGAATTTCACTTCCCCCAGTACCTTACAGTTGCCCCAACATTTATTATCTATTTTTGCGATTTAAATTATTGAATAAGCACTTGAATCTGACAGTATTAACTTTGATATTTTATTTTCATTTTTAAAAGAAACATTTTATTTCATGATTACAATACTTCAACTTTGAGATTGAGAAGAATAAATACATTGCAATCAGTTAGAGACCCACCAATGAAACTCTCCAATAATGACTTTTTAAGCAATGTGGTTTTAAGTCCCAAAAATGCTGACTTGCCAGGAACAGCTACTATTGTAACCATTATTACCAATTATAACTATTGCCTGCTATATTTTCAACTTTGCAAGGCAAGCAGGCAAGCGCTTATTTCTAACACTGCTCTAGTAATTTACCATTAGAAGTACATTTTGGTCAAATACTCGTGTCACTTACCATTAGAAGTAGTTTTGTTCAAACACTCGTGTCACTTATCATTAGAAGTACAGTTTTGTTCAAACACTCGTGTAACTTACCATTAGAAGTACAGTTTTGTTCAAATACTCGTGTCACTTACCATTAGAAGTACAGTTTTGTTCAAACACTCGCATAACTTATCAGTTGAAGTCCAGTTTTGTTCAAACACTCGTGTCACTTACCATTAGAAGTCCAGTTTTGTTCAAACACTCGTGTAATTTATCACTAGAAGTACAGTTTTGTTCAAACACTCGCGTAACTTACCATTAGAAGTCCAGTTTTGTTCAAACACTCGCGTAACTTATCATTAGAAGTCCAGTTTTGTTCAAACACTCGTGTAATTTATCACTAGAAGTACAGTTTAGTTCAAACACTCGTGTCACTTACCATTAGAAGTTCAGTTTTGTTCAAACACTCGTGTAACTTCTCATTAGAAGTACAGTTTTGTTCAAACACTCGCGTAACTTATCATTAGAAGTACAGTTTCGTTCAAACACTCGTGTCACTTACCATTCGAAGTACAGTTTTGTTCAAACACTCGTGTCACTTACCATTAGAAGTACAGTTTCGTTCAAACACTTGAGTCACTTACCATTCGAAGTACAGTTTCATTCAAACACTCGTGTAACTTACCATAAGAAGTACAGTTTTGTTCGAACACTCGTGTTACTTACCATTAGAAGTACAGTTTTGTTCAAACACTCGTGTCACTTACCATTAGAAGTACACTTTCGTTCAAACACTTGAGTCACTTACCATTCGAAGTACAGTTTCATTCAAACACTCGTGTAACTTACCATTAGAAGTACAGTTTCGTTCATCACTGGCATCAGGGCAATCATCATCAAAATCACATCTCCATGTTTTACTGATACATCGACCATCAGCACATGTAAACTGATCAGCACCACATGTCTCATAATCTATAAATATATCATACAGTGATCATGATGGGCAATTTATAGAATTTTGATTTAATAATTATAATTATTTGACCAATACATTAGGTCATTAGCTTATTTTTTTTAACCAAAGCCAGCTCGCCTAGCCTAGCTTCCCTAAACCCTTGTCTGTAACAAGAAATCTCCCTTCCAAAAGACTGGCAACAACTCAATTTTCCTAGTAACCTCCCAGAGTGGGATTCATACCTGTACCCACCTCAGGGAAATATATTCCAAATATACCCATACCCCTCAGGAAAATACATTTGAAATCACCATGCCCTACCACTGAGGTGAGATTTGTACCTGTATCCCCACAGAAGACTAAATTCCAAATCCCTGTGCCCTAGCACCATGGTGGGCTTCATACCTGTACCCATTTCTGGAAAATACATATACAATTCCAGTGCCCTACCACTGTGGTGGGATTCAGCCTGTACCCTCCCCACTTCTATCAAGAAGCTATATTCGAAATCCCAGTGCACTACCAACTGCTCTACGGCCCAGAGTTTATGAACAAGATAAATGAAAACTTACGACAATCTCGTTCATCAGAACCATCAGTACAATCATCATCATGATCACATTTCCAATGTCCAGGTATACAATTACCATTACCACACGTAAAACTAGTATCACTACATGTTTCAAACGCTGAAAATATAGTTAATAGTCAATATTTTTTTTATTTTTTAATGTCATATTCAACACATATTGAGTTTATATATACGACGGCCAGTTCTTCCTACTATAGGTTTCCTGGACACTTTTCTATCACCAGTACTAACTTACCCCTACACGAGGCGGACTACTTATGTATAGGGTATGACCTACCGTGACCAGGCTCAAACCGGCGATCTCCGGATTCGAAGTCAGACATGCTAACCACTACGCCATGGTCGCGACTCGATTTTACCAGAACTCACATGGGTTACCAATAAATCAAATTTTTATGAACTGGTATAATCTGCTTGGACTGGAAACCAAACAAGGGAGTTTTAGTCCATTACTCTATTACTAGGCCAACAAGTAAATCTGTGAGCTAATGCTCACTAGTGATACCCCCGCTGTGAGAAATATGACTATCATAATGTAACTTTCATTTAACAAAATCTAAAAATATGCGTCAAACAGGAAGTAGATGAGCAAGGAGCATGAAATCGCTTTACACCACATGGGACTATGGGATGAAGCAATATGCAAAGTATTAGGCTGCTGCATGTTATAGTTGCTGAGAAAACTGGGACGGAAATTTTGTAACGGACGCACGCACGCACACACGCACGGACAAGGGTAAAACAGTATACCCCCTCTTCTTCGAAGCGGGGGTATAATAATTCAGAATCTCAAATAATGAAGTAATAACGGCACAAAGAGTTAATGCAAAAAAATGTGATAATAAAGCACCAAAGGTGGGGCCTATATCAAGAAAAGGGGGCAATGACACTGACGCAGACAATGGCAACAAATGAAACCTTGGAATAAAATAAATGTGAAAAACTACTAGCATATACAGAAATATAAAAGAAAATTAAAAAAGAACAAGAAATAATCTAATAAGTTCAACTTCACATTATGCATAGTCCAACACTACTAATCTGAGCTGGACCTTTATGCAAGAATATATTAAACATAGTGTGTTCAGTCTATTTTTGTCTTCGTTTGTAATTCGCGCTTTATGGGAAGATTTTAGCAAAATATTAGTAATGAACAATTAATTTTGTTTTTCTAAGAACAAATACTTCAAAACTGGGCCGCAATAGTGCAAACTTACGTGTTTTCCCCCCAACTGTGTCCAAAATTAAAACTACAAAAACGTGCTACTTTTACAAAATTGCTTTTTAGGAACATAGGTTGTTATAAACATGAGTATAACCATACACATAAACACTGAAACTCATGATTTAATGTAAGAAAAGTGCATAATTATTATACTTTGGTAGTTGAAGCTCAGGTTAATAGTGTCGCACTTTATCCAATAATAGCAGAATCAGAAAAATTTAAAGTCAAAACTACAAAGTTTAAAACATGGGAATAACAACATAAATACAATATATAAAACTTGAAATATAATACATACGACAATCGAGTTCATCGCTATTATCTCCACAGTCGTTGTCACGGTCACATGTCCACAGTCTCGTAATGCATCTTCCGTTATTACACGAGAACTGATCCTCTTTACACGTAGTGTTGACCAACGTACACTTGGCTGAACCGTTAATATTGAGACCACCTGGTGGACAACAGTGCTCGTCTTCATCCGAGCCAACAACTACAATTGACAAAGTTTGGTTGTCGCCACAACGACATGTGCGATTTTTTCCATTAATCTCTGTGGTGGAAGGTTTAAGTAGACACAGTTGAGTACATCCGCCATTTTTATCACATGCATTATTAACAGCTAGAATTATAAAATAAAAATAAATTTCACTTCAAAATTGAGAATTATAAAGTCATCTTAATTTTTTAATGAAAACATAAGCATCCTTTAGTCTAAATTCAGTCCCGAAAGGGGTTATGGGTTCAAATCCTACCCAGAGCGGTTAAACCCTTCCTTCAAAATTTGACAATTATGTCAATTTCCTTCATTAATAAGGTATATGGAGTAGTTTCGGGCCTTGTAGAAGGGTATGTGAGTACTGGTTATAGACAAGGGTCCAGGAAAGCTAGGTTAGGTGTGCTGGACTCAAATAAAATAACCTAAAAATATTGACACGGCGTTAAACCCAGTATAAATAGTCTAAATTCACTAACATGTTTATTTACATTTTTTTCATTCAGCTGTGGCCATTTGGATGCATGAATATACATATTTGAATATATATACTTTTTAAAATTTATATATTTGTAATGTGTGATAGATAGAGGCACATGTATACTGAATTAAAAGAAATTACTGACAGTCTGCTACATAATACACACGTACATGTACACCATTCAGTGCCAAAACACCGTTTTTGGGGAAGGAGCCTCAGCCTTTTTCTTGAGGAAAATTAGTGCGAGTTTCACTTATTTTGTGAAAATGGACCTACTTCATAGCCAGTAAAAAAGATTAAACTGAAAAAAATAGGTGTTACAAAATCATAAATAGGTGTTACAAAATCATAAAGATATCCCAGTAAATTACTTGATAAAAGAAACAGCATAGACTGTGTTGTGAAGAAATCTCTAATAGTTTCCCCTTTTTTATGTGAATTAAGTTTCAACATTCTTTAAGGATGGGGAGTTTTGAGGACCAAACTGAGGAAAAAGTGTTAGTTTTGTTTGGGGAAGCAATCTGTATTAAGCCTCTTCTAAGAATTGTATTTGACTGGAACATTTGTCTATATGCATGGGTGCAAGATGAAAATTTTGAAAAACCTGAAAACTGTACTTTGAAACCATTTTTCTTCATAATTTATTAGCAAAACATTGCCTAATTTGTTGTGAAAAACCTGAACTTCAGGCATATGCCTGAAAACTTGCACCCATGTACATGTATATGTAGGGAAAATACAAAATCAACAAGAATGTCTCATGGTATCCCCATTTTATTTATAAAAACTCCCGATTCGCTTGTTAACAAATACAAAAGACTAACATAGTCAAGAACATGTTCTAGCAAGAGCTGTCTGTAAGACAGCACAATCCACTATTCTCAGTTCATCAATGAATGGGTTTTAATAGTAAGGTGAAAGTAGTGATGATGAATAAGTATTCCGAATTTGAGTTGAATATCTTTGATAGTATTGAAATTTGTAAAAACTCTACCCTTGGTTTTGGATGTTTCAAAGTAAAAAAGGGGCAAAACTCCTAAAACAGTAGAGCCAGGGTTATGGGCCTTGATAGTAAGGTGGAAGTAGCGATGATGTATAAGTATTCCAAGTTTGAGTTGAATATTTTTGATAGTTTGAAGTAATTACAATTTGTAAAATCTTTAACCTTGATTTTGGATGTTTTCTAAGTAAAAAAGGGGCAAAACTCCTAAAACAGTAGAGCCAGGGTTATGGGGCTTGATAGTAAGGTGGAAGTAGTGATGATGAATAAGTTTGAATTGAATATCTTTGTAAGTATTGAAGAGTCGCGGCCGTGGCATAGTGGTTAGCAATTCTGACTTCGAATCTGGAGATCCCGGTTCGATTCCCGGTCAGGGCAGGTCATACCCTATACATGAGTTGTCGGCCTCGTGGTAGGGTACTGGTGATAGAAAAAGTGTCCAGGAAACCTATAGTAGGAAAAGCTGGCCGTCGTGTATATGACCAATATATGTGATGAATGCGACGTTAAAAAAAAAAAGAAAGTATTGAAGTTATTTAAATTTGTAAAAACTTTAACCTTGATTTGCAACGCCGACGCTCAAGTGACAGTAAAAGCTCTCATTTCCTTCGAAAAGTCAAGCTTAAAAGTTTGACTTTAATGGAATAATCCCTCCAAAACAATATATACAATATATAACGTAAAGATGCAGATAATGTAATAGTATTAGAAATAAGTACAAAATAAAATAAATCCTCTAACCTTGCTGTGAGTTCTCATCAAATATTTTTAATGCTATAATGTTTTTATCTGTTGGAATGGAATCTCTCCTCCCGGCATCACAATTAGTTTTACTACAGTAATAAATCTGTCTGTTTATACTAAACTCTGACCAATATATTAAATCCTGTAATGTATTATCAATTACAAAACATAATTTGTATTAGGGCTGCTGCGACTATCTGAGTACTCGGATATTCGCGATCTCCACTAGAAAACCGAGTACAAATACTCTGCCCATCCGAAGTCATCGAATGGTGGTCTAGCGTTACAAAAAATAAAACAAATAAATCTGTGAGCTAATGCTCACTAGTGATACCCCGCCAAAATCTAAAAATATGCGACAAACAGGAAGTAGATGAGCAAAGAGCATGAAATCGCTTTACACCACATGGGACTATAGGATGAAGCAATATGCAAAGTATTAGGCTGCTGCATGTTATAGTTGCTGAGAAAACTGCGACGGAAATTTTGTAACGGACGACGCAAGCACGGACACACGCATGGACAAGGGTAAAACAGTATACCCCCCTCTTCTTCGAAGCGGGGGTATAAAAATGAAAATCAGCTTAATTACCATAGAAAATAAGCTGCGCTACTTACGAAAACATTAATTAACATGATTTGTGCACCGTGCATTTTCAGCAAACACGAAAACCCTCCTTGAACCTCTAACATGACGCTGCAGACAGTTATGTTGAAAATGCAATAAAAGCTTCTGTAATTCTTTACTTAGTTTTGTTATATTTATAGGTATATTCATACATATATGTCTTGTATATATGAATTCCAGTATGTTTTTTCATTAACCAACAATTCATGGTTCGATTCTAGAATCCTGGTTTTAATCGGATCACCACATGCTCAACGATCCGCAGCCCTTGTGTGTATCAATCTTTAATAGATGTACAAAAAGGTCATAAAGACTATTCAGCTGAGAGCTAAATTCTTAGGGCATATGACACACAATCTTTAAAGTTAATGTGACATCATCGGGTGACAATCCATAATGAGACCCTCTTAACATTAGCTATTGGCCTGCTTTACATCACCTATCGGACCACTTAAAGCGATATGATAGGAGATCACTGCGTTGGAGTTTGCTAAAAATCGGAGCCCGCGTAATAGCCATATAATTTGAATTACCTCCCTTGCTCAGACGTTTGCTTTGTACCCAACAACTAACTTTAACAAAGTGAAAATGTCTCTAAGTTCAGAAGCAAATAAAACAAATAAAATTAAACGGTTTGTTCCCATTAAATTGTTAACAATTTCTGATTTTTGTTGTTTGGTATAATAAAATAAATATCACATCCTACCGAGGGTGAGAGAATGTAATACTCAACCTTGACAAGCATGACAACCTCAGCTTAGGCCTTTGTTGACATTACTAGCTGCGGGTGAGCATTCTGTTCAATCACCCTCTGCAGGATGTTATATTTATTATCGGTAATGCAAAGCCCTGTAATTCCCCTTAAAAAAGTAAAACTTACCTTGTATATACCAATAGACCTAACAGTCTGTTGATACATACTACCAGCCACTAGAGTCCTCATATCTAAACCATCTAGATTAACAGATTTTATACCATAACCAGAGTAATAAATCCTTTCAGTAAGATAATCAATGACCAGACCACTTGTCCAACCCAATATTTCATCAGTTAACATAGTCTTTAAACTTGCATGGCTTCCATCTAACCAAGCTTTCATGAGCTTATTTTGATCTGTCCAATACATCCATCTGAATATATAATTTGTGAAAAATGTTTTAGTAAGTGCCATATAATCATATTTAATTTCAATCAATGATTGAACGATTTCAAATTTCGTTTTCATTAAAGCTCTTTCTTCATAATTATGCATATGATTGTGAAGCGCTTTTGAACATATATTCAATATGAAAAGAGCGCTATACAAATGCGGTATATAATAATAATAATAATAATAATGTAATGGAAAATAATTTTAGTGAAGAGTTCAACCTGCTGTAGCTGGTTTTATAAAAAAATTGATCTAAGGACTAAAGGTTATCAACTGCCTTGAGTAATCCAAGGCATAACTATCATTAAAATCATCATCATTATCATCAAAATTATAAAATATTATCATAATCATCATCATCATCATCATCATTGTCAAAATTATCATAATAATTGTCACCAAAATCATCATCAGCAGCATCATCATCATCATCAAAATCATCATCATCAAGATCATCACTATCAAGATCATCAAAATCAAAATCATCATCATCATCATCAAATATCATAATTTATCATCATCCTAATCACTATCATTATAATCATCATGAAAGCATCAATTTTCATCTTCATCAATTTTCATCTTCATCAAATATTTTCATAGTCATGATTATCATCAACAGCTTTCATTATTATAAATAAAGTTAAGCATGATACAATGGCACCATGACAAAAGCTACAATAAAATGCAGTAAATTAAATATGACAATCAATAATACTCACCCATGCCTAGGATCAATGGCCATAGAGTTAGGTTCAGTTATAAATGTAGAATTGATTAACAATCTTCTGTTTTCACCATTTCTCTTTGATACTTCAATAGTTTTAAATTCTCTATCTAACCAATATATATTAAAACCTTTCCAATCATAGGCTATAGAAACCACTTCTCCTAGTCCATGATAATGTAATACTTCAAATGTAGTGTTACCACCCTCACATAGTCTCTGTAATCAAAGTTAACATACATACAGGGCTCGAATTTAAGCTTGCATACTCGCAAAATGCAAGTGGATTTGAAAACTGTGAGTAACTTTTATTCTAACTCGCAAATTTTTGCGAGTTGAAATCGCCGCAAAAGTTTTACTGTCTATACTAGTAAGGATCAAATCAGCATTGAAAAGATCATGTAGATCGAAAGTATTAATTAAAGATTCACAGTTAAAACATGTTGGGATAGTTTTGTCTATCTGTCAATAATGCCATTCTTCTCTTTAGTTAAATGTAGCTCTATGTTGTTATTATATTGCATATATGAATATTCACTAAGTATGCTATTAAAATTTGAAGAAATAATGCGAGTGATTATTTTCATTTTGCGAGATGAAAAAAATCAACATGCAAAAATTTGCGAGCCCAATTTATTGTTAAATACAAGCCCTGCATACATGTATATTTTTATGTTTCCCTATAACGACCATCTTGGTCAAGGTTGTTTTTTTGTTTTTTTATTCTTTTAATGTCCCATTCAAAACATATTTAGGTAACATATACAACGGTCAGCTCTTCCTATCATAGGTTTCCTGTAAACTTTTCTATCACAAATACTAACTAACCCTACCACGAGGCTGACAACTCATGTTTAGGGTATAACCAACCACGACCGGGCTCGAACCCGCAATTTCCGGAATGGAAGTCAGACATGCTAACCACTACACCACGGCCATCTTCATAAAGGAATGAAGACTTAAGGTTCCAAAAGCTTAATTTTTGAAGAAATAGGTTACTTTAATAAGACAACTCTGTCATTAAGGTGGGTCGGTATCTTACTTGAAGATAAAAACGAAAAAAATATTATGTTCACTGATTTTGATAAAAGTTGGCAGGTACTGCAATTATTTTTCTCCAGTTTTCTAAATAACACTAAATAACTGACGTGACATTTAGAAAATCGGAACAAAATAATTGTATGCAACAACATTTCAGAAACATTTTAGTATAATTATGATTTGCCTCGGACATTCAATACTTTGAATATGCCTGTTTATAGCACAAAACATTGTGACGTCCATGATGTCATGAAAATAACGACAACGTCGCTAAGGTTACAAGAAAAACAAATAAGAAGCATGAAGGTATCTACCTGCCAACTTTTATCAAAATCAGTGAACATAATATTTTTTTCGTTTTTATCTCCAAGTAAGGTACCGACCCACCTAAAGACCATCAGTTTTATCTCAACTTCATTTAAAGGATAAAAAAGAAAATATCAAAATAAAACCATGATTAACAAGAGCTCCACTGGGCATGGTATTATATGCCCATGTGCTGACCATGCTGTGCGCTGTCTCAAATGAAGTCCCGATGGCCTTGACCTATGACCCCGGGACCTCAAACAAATATGTCACATCCTTCACAAGAGGGCTATCCACAGCAAAGATTTGGTGAATCTAGGTACAGCTACATTGTAATGCCCAGTTATCACCTGCACAAAGTTTTTCCATATGAACTTCCAGTGACCTTGACATTTGACCCCAGGACCTCAGAAACAACAGAGTACACCCCTGTCCCAAGGGCTATCAACATAGTGAAGCCGTTGAGTTATTGTCCAGACAAAGTTTCTCCATGTGATGTCCCTGTGACCTGGACCTTTGACCATGGGGCCTAAAAACCAATTGGTCACATCCTTGACACAAGGACTGCTCTCACATAAAATTTGGTGAACCTGGGTACAGCCGTTGTTGAGTTATCATCAGAACAAAGATTATATATTTTACGTCCCAATGACCTTGACCTTTGAACCTGGGGCCTCAGAACCAATAAGGCATATCCTTTACCCAAGGGCTATCCACACATAAATTTTGATGAACCTAGGTACATCCTTTGTTGAGTTATCATCCACACAAGCAATTGTCCATGGACAGACAGACGGACAGATGGACAACATCATAACATAATAAGACACTGTTTTCAAATGGGTGTATAAAAAACACTTAATAACTTTAAAGAAATTTTAAAAGGAGGGGTAAGAAATTTTAAAAGGGTGATGCCTGTATACTGCAAATATTATGTAAGGAAAAAAGCTTTGCATTTCAAGCAAATCAAACAATACCTGTATTTTATGTAGTTCATTATCAGCCCAATATAAACATCCATTCTCGGAATATTCATAATCTAGGGCAGTTACATTCTTAGCAAACTCAGGGGTCACAAAAGATGTATCTTCACTATGCTGGTTGGGTAAAACATGACGAAATATTTCATCTCCCGAGGTCCATAACATAAACTCTTCAATTTCTGAAGGTAAAATAGCAGAATTTATAAATTATTTATAATAATCTCTGAGTCTTTATTATTTTAGTAGACATTAGACCCATTACTGTATTAACTATAATCAGTTCAACCCACAAGCCTGCAGTTGGGATAAATTAAAATTTATTTGAGTTTGTAAATGTTTTTGTTTTACAAAGTCAGGCAGGTTAGTACTTTGTCACTTTACTTTATAACACAATAAATTGGGTTTGTGCTAGAGAAAATTGCAGGGAATAACTGTATAATGGATCAGTCTTTGAACAACTAAATTGTATTTCTTCTTACCAAGAAATTTAATATGCAATAAATAGCAACTTGGTTATTAACCACTAATTTGACTGTATTCTTAAATAAAATTTATAATATCAGCAAACACTTCTTACTTAAAAACATTTTAACCTTAATTTTTTTATCTATTTCTAAATAAATTTCTTTACGGACCTTTAATTGTAAATTTGCTCCTTTTGTTCTAAATAGGGGCTGCAACAATCAAATGTAATCACTGTGCCCCAAAAAATGAAGCATTTTGATAAGAAAACAAAATATCTGGATTACTTCCCCTTTTTCTACAAATGCGTCA
Source organism: Mactra quadrangularis (assembly GCA_025267735.1). Classification (NCBI taxonomy): domain Eukaryota; kingdom Metazoa; phylum Mollusca; class Bivalvia; order Venerida; family Mactridae; genus Mactra; species Mactra quadrangularis. The sequence goes on along the minus strand of CM046299.1, from coordinate 51,919,799 downwards.
AAATACCAACTGATCAACTACATTGTAAGATCTTACCATTTACTCTACATGCATACTGAACAGGTTCATATCTATGCTCCGCCCCTCCAGTACAGCTATCACCACTAATTTTAGAATAGCCTCGTGTGTAAGGATAGAATGTTCCAGCAGGACATGGGCGTGGCATACGATGAACGTCAATATCCATGTTTTCGTCTGGTATACATGTATCACTTCCAACAAAACTTGGTTTGTAACCATAGTCACTGAAATTTATAAAAGATTTTGTCCATTTTGATGAAAGATCAATATTTTTCTTTAGCAAGTTAAAAAATGATAGTTTAAGTCAGTGTTTATTTCCAGGCTATTTTGGGGCCGAAATTGGGCCCCATTCCCCTCTCCAAAAAGTATATATTTTTCCCCTTTCCAGGTAAAACATTCCCCTGTCAGACTGTCCTAAAACTTTTGTACTTTTTATAGCATTTTTGCCCATTCCTAAAGCATTACAGAGAAATCATAGATGAATAATATGGCTTCAATAATTGAAATTTCACAAAAGTAGACAGAAATGTTATTCTGTTAGAGGAATCATGTTATCTCAAGTATTGAAAAAAATATCCCCCAATTTCATTTTTGTCGCGATTTTACCCTCAAAAAGGGCCCGCCACCTTTCTCCTATGAGTGAAAATAAACACTGTTTAGTCTATGAAATTAGTGAGTGTCTGGTTTCCGGGGACAACTTTTTTGGTTGGGCAACCAACAATTTCTTTTGGACAACCAAAATTTTGCAAATGAGATATAGTGTTTGCGTCTTAAGTTATTTGTAAGGACAACCACTTTCATATCCCAATTTCGTAGACTTGTTTCAAAATCAATATCTTGGTCATTTCATATACGCAATAAGTACATTTTGTATCAACCAACTTGTTAAGATTTCAAACAGGAAACAATTATCCAATTAGTCCAAATCTCAGAGGCAATAAATCAGCATTTGCTCAAATCATAATGTACATTATAAAGACATTAAAACTGTTTGGGTGTAGGACAATCAGTTTTAGTCCAAACCAAGTTGACCGCCCCCCCCCATGATTTGGGTGAACACCAAAAGCTGTGAGTCAAATTACAAATGGCCAATAATTAACAAATTTCGAAATAATTTCAAGCAAAGTTACTGATATCAGTCGTAATACTAAGGACAGCCCTAATTCAGAAAAATTTAGGGCAATGACTGACAAACATTAAAACATTCAGAATAGGAGCAGTGGTCAAGTTGAGAGGTCCCAGGTTCAAACACCACTAGGGACACAGCTAATTTCCTTGAGCAAGAAATTAACCTACAGCTCACTCCTCCCATCTGTAAATGGGTACTGTAAAAATTGTTAAATCGACTGAACATGTATATGGAAGCAGTTTTTATAACCGCACTTTAACGTAAAACTTTCTAAGATAATAATTATGCACTTACCATTCAAAGTCCTCTCTAGTACAAGAACAATTTCTCACAGTTATTTCTCTCTCGTAATCTCTACCATTGTAACAGTTTGTACGTGGTACACGTCTTTCTATGTATAGTTTACGTCCTAATATACATCCATTAAATGGTTCAATATCCGGTAACGTCCATTCCTTGTAATCAGAGTCTAAACATTCATATTCTGAAAATATTGACAAGATCACAAATATAGTCACTCGGATTTATTTGCCAAAATTATCTATTTTCACTATGAAATATTCACAAAAATCCCAAAATAAAATGACCGATTATTTTGACCCAAACAAGTCCAACATTTTTTGTACATGTACATTGTATAATGAATGACCTTTTACATTTGCATCAAATAATTTTCTACACATATCCCAACAAAAAATCAAGTACCACACCTATTCTACACTTCAGCAAGTAATGTATTCAAAATGAGCAATCGATTGTAAATATAAGTGTGTTTATTTGTTAAATTTCACCAAATAAGACTTGTTTGGTACAAATTAATGACCTAATCTATTAAACTTAAAAATCGATCTCTGTCTAATAATAACATTCAAGCTTTGAGGATATACTCCGATATCGGTATCAAGCATTAATACTACATTTGTATTCAATGTAATGAATATCCTTGCATAAAGGTCACATCGGGGTCAAACTTTAGGCACAATACTCACCAAAAACAGATCTTGTATCAAGAGAGACAACTTTCCAAGAATGATGATCAGTAGCTGACCCAAACAAGAAGAATACAGTGGTTTTCTCCCCTGGTTCTGTAAGTAGTCCATGAACTTTAATTGGTATATCTGTAAAATTATATGTATGCCATGTTTCACCATCATCTGTGGAATATCTGGAAAATATCAGAAAATATTTCCGTAGTGATTGTGTAAATTTAAAAAGGACTAAGAGGCAGAAGACAAGAACAGTCCATGGACAGGACACTGGACTATTTGGGGGGGGGGTATTCATGTAAACAACAGCAACAACTGGTCAAATTTCATGCTAGAGTTATGCAACTTGTTATTTGACCTCCAATGGTAACCTTGTAGATGTGTGTGAAATTTCAAGAAAATCACTTTAGTAGTTTCAAAGATATAAAACTGTTGCACCAAAGAACTTAACCATAAAATTTCTAAGCATAAAAGGGCCATAATCCTGTCAAAATTCATGCTAGATTTCTGCAACTTGGTATTTGACCTCCCATGGTAACCCAAAAATAAAATTCAACAAAGAATTATTATTAATAAAAAACAAGAAAGGTAATCTGGAAACCACATTAAAGCCAGATTTTAAAACTTTAATGCAAAAATTACAAAGGGAAATGATCCATAATAAAGGCTACTTTCTAATTCTATTCATCACATGGTATGTTACCATTGTATGAAGTTTCATAAAGATCAGACAATAAATGGCAAAAATATATGCTAAATTGAAAACTTTAACACAATTCACAATTGTTAACAACACCAGATGCCCGACCACCGCCTGAGTTTCCCTAAACTATAAGCCGAATTCTTTCTATGAAAAATCTGGCTAATAAAAAACCCACTCCAGGGATAGAAAGAAAGAAGACAGAATATATACTTACACTATTTGATTGGTAGGATCTATAGCTTGTACTGCTAGAATAACACCACCATGATCAGCTAGAGCAAAGAAATGTACACCTTGTAATGCCTGTAATAATAGAAGGAAAAATATTCATAACTTATGTTTCTAAGTTTTATTTTCCTGTCCTTACCAGTCACCGACCACATGCCCAACACAATATTTTTTATTTATGAAATGCTTGCAAATTTACAAAAAAATAATACTCAGAATTTAAGATTCAGGTCGTAAAAAGTTAGTTACTTTCTTGCCCCGACCTATCCCAAGGCCTTAGCCTTATTTCTTTTTATTTTGATTCCAAAGAAAGGCTTTTGTTACATTTTAGACATTCTAATTACTATTTTTTAGAGCTGTCACGATACCCCATAAGCGTATTCTGATATACTGCAATACGCTGGCACTGTATCGCGATACCTACCACGATATATTGTGGGCTTTTAGATTTGTTGAGCCTCTGCTGTATTTAACAGAAACATTGCAAATCTTACATGCAGCTACTGATAGAATCTGGCCTCTTTAAGTATTTACAGTCATTTAGGACTATGAGGCGTCCCAATCTGTTTAATTTTTGTAACTTAAGGTAAGATGGAATGAACAATGGAAAAACTGATGTTTCCCTACTTTTATTTTGCAAAGAGAAAAATTTCTAATGAAATAGAAATATTGCCAAATACCGGTACATTTAAATTGTACTGTGGTATGTACTGCTGCAGCTGTGTATTGAAATATATGGATTGGTATATCGTGACAGCCCAAATATTTGCATTCTTATTCTAAATGATAATTGAATCACAGCAGACTAAAAATTATAAAGCTGCATGAATAGTTTTCTTCAATGTATGGTATAATCAAAGCCTTTACAGCTTTGAAAATTCAATCTGTCCCAACTTCTTTCAAAATCAAACTTTGTAACTTAGCATTCCATTGCACATTTGAACCAAAATATAATCAAGTATACCTGATGCCAAGAGTATCCAGCGTCAGACGACAAGTAAACCCCAGCAGTTCTATCAACATGTACACGACTACCAGTGTTTCCTGTTGCTATGATGATTCCTGGAGCTGATTCTTTAGACAATATAGGTACAGATCTGACAGTACCAGTCAAATGTTGAAATGTCTGTGTTAAATGTAACGAACAATTGCTGCTCTGAAAACAGAAAAGAAATTCTTATCAGTACTGTCTTCACAACAATCTTCAGGGCGTTTTTTGTCATATATAACAGGGGCTGTTCACAGGTGTCTTCCCCTTCTGGATATTCTTTATATTCATGCAGTTTTCCCAAATTTGGAGGTTATCTTTGATTTTTCACTCCCCTACCAATGAAATTGCGATAAAATTTTCCCTATTGTTCTGTATAAAGTAAGGCCCCTTCCGTACACATTGAAAAATGCCCTGAACTTTTATCAGCACTGGACATTCAGTCCAGCAAAATGGAATTTTCTACCAGAGTGAATGAAACTCTGTTTTAATGATTTAGAATAATATCCTTAAATTAAGTAAACAATATAACAACAAACCACAATTTCAATTGACATTTATTGATTTTATAGAAAATTGTGGCTGTAAAAAGCTAGTTGAGGTTCAGACCACTCACATTCTACAAGTTACTGGAGCAACGGCAATTTCAGTGTACTCTGTTCAGGATCCACTGGCTAAACTTGAACACTGTCAGTAATATTATTACTTTTTGCTACTTTTTATAACTTTTCAACACTTTTTTTGCTACTTTTTGCTACTTTTGACTCTTTTGGCCATTGACAAAGAAAATACCATCTTTCATTCTTTTTCATAAAAACTTCTTTAAATGAATAATGATAAATATCATCTGACTTTTTTGCTAAATTTCCCCACTTTGTGCTACTGTTTGCATATTTTTTGTCACAGGTAAGAAACTATCAAGTAAACATTTTATTTCAATAAAACAACCTCTAAGAATGAATTATGATAAAATATAACATTTAAGATGCATTGAATCTAATATTTTCATAACTTTGAAACATGTACAAAATAGCTTACTGAAATACAATTAAAAGCTACTTGTTCAGAAATTTCAACTTAATATATACAAACTTTTTTCTAAAACACTCAAATTGATATACAACTGGAAAAGATAGTGATTTATGAATAAAATGTATCTGAGATGCTTTTCACAAAAATTCTTACGAAAAAAATCTTCTTAAGTCAAAAGCAAGAAACATTATTAATATGCTCATTTTTTGGCTTATCAATTCTAAATATTATACAAATTGTGTAGAATTGTGTAAACCTTTTGAATATCATATCATAGTTCTGCTTATTATCCGTCTGACTTTGAAGTGCTAATTATATGAAACTGACTTACGAAGATTTTTTTCGTAAGAATTTTTGTGAAAAGCACATCTGGTTAGTAACTGAATAGATGATTTTGGTGATTTTTGTGATTTCATTTCATATTTCTTACAACCTTATGGTTAGTTTTCTTTAAATTATTACAAATTCATTTTCTTAACACAAATACAGATACTGGCAGGTAAATTTAAAATATCAAAAATAACCAAAATCTGTGAAAAAGTAGCTTTAACCTTCACATTTAGTTTTGTATGTGTGTTTATTCAACTACTGTCACTGGATATTTCTATTTTTCATTTTTTAATATGACACGTGTATTCACCTAAACTTCCTGATTTCATTGTGATAACCTGCGCAGTTATAAACTGAATATTTTGTCCTGTAAAATCCATTAAATAAAGGACTCATCCAGTTGAATGTGGAGATACATGTACATCATTCTACTGATTTAAACCAGAACACTTCACAGGGGCGGATCCAGGATTTATTTCTAGGGGGGGGGGGGGGTCCAAACTTTTTCGGGGGGGGGGGGGGGGGGGGGGGGTTCCAAAATTTCGCACCACAACCATATTATACACATTTTGCAGAATAATACAACATATAATAATAAAAAAATAACTACATAACCATTAAATCTATGTTTAGCACCGTGAAAAATTGCTTTAAATGACTTACTAATGGAAAGGTACATTTTGGAAATTCTAGGGGGGTTCCCAGAACACCATACCCCCCCCCCCGCTAGATCCGCCTACGCTTCAAGGGTTGCCTTCAAGACTGTAGTAAGTGCATTGTGTACAAGAGCTAGTTACTACAGTCTCACAGACAACCCTAAACTTTGACATTCAACATTAATTATCAATGACAATAGTGTATATCAAGGGTTGCTTGCAAGACTGTAGTAACTTGCTCTTTTACACAATGAACCAACTACAGTCTTGCAGGCAACCCTCGATATGTTTGTTAATTGTATCTGATTGTATGTTAATAAAAAAAGGTTGAAACTAACTAAACTAGACCTATCACTGAATGTGATAGAATACCCCCAACAGATGTTTGTCAAGAAATTGGGTGCTGAGAAAATGAGCGGACAAGATTTTTCATCAAAGGGCCATATCTCTACAAAAAATCAATGAATCGTAACCAAACTCGGATATGCACATGTCTGCCTAATATCTGGTATATGTGTGAAGTTTAAATAAAATCCTTAAATAGAAATTAAACAGACAAGAAAGCTACAGACCGTCAGACCAACCAACAAGCTGACTCCTATATATCCCCCCAATTTTTTTTTGAGGAGGGGTGGGGTTCGGGGTGGGGGGTAGACTATTAATTTGGTAAAAAATATGTTAAAACTAACTAAACTACAGTACCCACTAAAAGTTTGGAGACAATTTCACTTTGTAGGCTTACTAAATAGCTTTTAGCTAAAATTTGATCACTGTTTACTTTGAAAGACCTTTTAGTTTTGCTTATCATTAATAATTATAACTGAGACTACATAAATAGAATTAAAGCTATGTTATGGAAGCAAATTACAATGAATATGGTTTTGGTGGCTTCAGGATGTCAGATGCTAAATCTTATGAATGTGTTGCATTCATGAAATTTGTTTTCATTTTATCATAAACCATTCATAAATGTACTAAAAATAATGATTCTGCAAAAATAATCATCAAAATTCAAAAATTGTAGTAAATTTCTTTTGTCTCCATACTTTTGGTGGGTACTGTATTTAATTGGCTGGTAATACATTTGTTAAAATCAATACACACTAGTGAAAAATATTCACTTCAAATAACAATATTTCTTTCACGCTTTACGGTGAAACGTCGCGTTATTCGATGAAAATAAACGATGAAAATATAAATTTTATATTTTCATTGTAGTGAAAATATAACCTTATATTTTCATCGTTAATGACGTCATCTACTAAGATAAATGACGTCATATTTGAGATGAAATGACATCTTGTTAAATTTGCGTAAAATACATCTAATAAAACACAAAATCAAGCATGAAAGAAACAGAATATTCTTCAACTTTGGTGTAAGAACTTTTTTATTTCAACTCGTGAACAGTGAAAATTACATTTTCACTCAAGGCTATGCCACTCGTAAAATGTGCTTTCTGAGCTCACTCGGTGAAATAAAAATCAATCTCACCCCAAAGTTGACAAATATCCTCTATAACATAATAAATTGGGCGAGTGCTCCAGAAAATTCATTGTAATGACAGTGACAGCATCAACAAAAAAATGTGGGTGAATCATAAAACACACCAACACTAAACTAAAGACAACAAGACAAAACTTATAAACAAAGGGATCTAAATCAATATCTAATATTACCTCCTCTATAGTAAAGGCATCCTTTGTCTGTAGTGGGAAATAAATTATACAAAATATTACAAGAAGTCAATGTATTAATGCATAGGCACTAAAAAGCTACACATAATCATTGAATTAGCTGCACTACCTTGCATCTATTGTTAAATTGTATTCAACTGTCAGTGACAAATACATTAACCCCACTGATTTAAATACTTTGGTACTCACAAACTTTATATTTTTCCATAATATTGCTAAGAACATCATTATGATGCCAAATCTGCATTAATTTTATACGTTGCTACATGTATGTGTTCTATTAATGATATTAATCAAAGTACTGACAGTACTTAATTAAAACATAATTCATGTTTATATCACTTTAAACTAGTCCTAAGATTTAGAGGCGTGTAACATTCCATATGAGACATTTTCTTGCATGGAAAGGAATCGCTCCCTAGCTGATAAAATTATTAAATCACAATCCCTGAGGCGAGTTTAAACTCTGCATGCTATACTGTTTAAAAGCGTGCTATTCTATTCTTTACTGTATGATAGACACACCAATCAATGCATAACTTTCATCTAGATGGAACACTACTTATAGAATTTTGATTTCGTAATTTCTATTTTTAGACCCAGGTTTGCGAGCTAATTTGACAGTGGTGTTATTTACAAGCTGTGATTGGACAGCATTTCTCAAATTGCGTGACGAAACAAGTTACTAAACATAATGATTATGTCATGCATATTATAATGAGAAAAAGTCACCTGAACATGACCGTCACTAAGAAACAGTCAGACCTTCAATAAGCGAGTAGGAAAGAGAAGTTATATAAGGTTTTAAACAGATTGGTTGTCCACTTACCACGGAACAATTTGTAGGTCTATTCTGGAGATCTCTTTCAGGTGCTACAACAAGTTGCCATTCTCCACCTTTATCAAATGATATCAATGTTCTCTGATGATCTGTACCTAACGTACCATCTATAAGTTGTGTAGCTATATAAACACCACGTATACCTTGTACTTTGTGGAAGTCAGCAAACGGTTCATCAATGAATAATCTAAAGATAAAATACACAAACATAGATAGGTTAGTCCCAAATTAGTCTAATTTCATTAAATAAAGGATGTGGACAAGTTTTGCTCTAAGATAGTAGTAGCTAAAACAAAACAAGAGCTGTGTGAGAGGGAGCACATCTGAGGATAAGCAGTAGTAAATAACTTTTGCCCATATTGTAGGGCTGTCAAGATACACCGGTATACCAGTATATTGCAATATGCAGCTGCAGCAATACTTGCCGCAGTACGATTTTAATGTACCGGTATTTGGCGATAGAAAATTTCTTCCTTTCACGAAATAAAAGTAGTGAAGCATCAGTTTTTCAATTGTTCATTTCATCTAACCTGAAGTTGCAAGAATTTAATTGATTGGGGTGCATCTCAGTCCTAAATGACCGTAAATACTTAAAGAGGCTAGATTCTATAAGTAGCTGCATATAAGATTTGCAATTTTTCTGATAAATTCAGTGGAGGAACAACATATATAAAAGCCCGCAATATATCGTGGTACATATTGTGATAAGATGACAGCGTATTGAAATATACTGTGGTATGCCTCAGGCGTATCGTGACAGCCCTACCATATTGTACCTTGATCTTTGAGCTAAAGACATGAAAAAGTATGTGACACATCCTCTATGTGGGAATGACTATGTCAAAGTAGTTTGTATAAAAGCCTTTGTCAGTAACAAAATTATGGCCAGGAATTCAGATTGCAAACAGTCAGATAATTGTTAGAAGTAAAACAATAAACAAGATGAAGCACCAAAAGTTACCAAAATTATCCATATAGACAATTGGTAAAGGATAAAAAAGTAACTTGATTTCATAATCAACTATCTTTAAAAAAATTAAACTATTTGTTTACTACTTGACCCCCCCCCCCCCCTCCTTACATGTGGTAGCTTCCATTAACCTCAATCAGCCCCCTTTACTGAATCCCAAGCTGGTATATACAAAATTATTAAAGAACAAAGTACATACTTTAACCAGGAGTCACCAAATGACCCATTAGGATTAAAGTAAAGTATATCTTCTAATGATAAACTAAACTTGGTACTATTAGCTTCAGATATATATAAATGTGTTCTAGAACCATTGTGTCCAATACATAGAAATATCTGATCTTCTGATGCGTCTGCTACATAGTAGTCCTGAAATATACGTAAATACAATAAGATATTCAGGTGACATAGTTTTTTTAAGCCATTTTACAATTAGAAAATAAAATTTAATAATAACAAGAAATGTAATGTGGAAACCACATTAAAGCCAGATTTGAAAACTTTAACGCAAAAATTACAAAGGGCAATAATCCATACTAAAGCCAGATAGAGTTGTGGTTACTGTCTTATTCTGTTGATAACATGGTATGTTATCATTGTATGAAGTTTCATAAAGATCTGACAATAAATGGCAGAGCTATATGCTAAATTGAAAACTTTAACGCAATTGTTAACGACACTAAACGCCTGCCAAAACGCCTGCCCGCTTGTTGAAAATCAGGCTAATAATAATGATAATAATAGTAAAGACTTTATTTAACAAGGCTACACATTTGGATAAATCCAATCTTCTATGTTGACCTCTGATAAAACATGTACAAGTTATTCTCAATATTTACATTTTGGGGCCGAAAAAGTGGGGCCCAATTACTGTGGCAAAATACCGGACTACCCATCTTTATGATTCTGTAATGTTGAATGCACTTTGCATATCTATAACCTCAATAAGCTTTTCTTAGATGTTGATATATTGCTTCAATAATTTCAATAAAATTATTTTTTATCTTATCACAGTTATTTCCTGCAGTTGGCTTGTCTAACTGGCTTTCCCGAACAATTCTAATTTTTTTGGTGCAGGTGTGGCCGAGCATTTGCAACATTGGACGATTAATCATCGGATAGCCAGCACCGAGTTGTTTTGAACCCCATCAAAAACCTATCCTGTTGTTTCCTTGAGCTAGAAACTTTATTTTACTAGCTATGTACTATAAGAACCAGGAAGTTGACTTGAAAGCAATAAATCTAAATTGTAACAACTTCCAGTATGAACTGCCTGAAACACCAGATTCCAAATTAAGCAAAATAACCACTACAAAAATGGCCTTATTTGAAAATAATAGAAAATAAACTAAATTAAAACAAAATACAAACCAGATGAGCTAAAGCATGTGGAAATTCAGCAACAATAAATTGTTTTCTATAATGTGATATAAATATTTGATGTGTTACTCCGGTACCACCCAATAATCTCTGAAATAAAAATACAAAAAACTTTATACAGTAAAGTTCCTCTATTAAGACCACTTTTGTTATTTCAAAATCATGTAATTTTTGACAGTTAATAAGACCCAAATCTTTCATTTGTGATCAAAAGGGTCTCTATAATAAGACCGTCCCCCTATTAAGACCATCGATTTTGCTGATCTTTGTAGCGGAATTTTACTGTAGTTAAATTTTATTCAATTATCAGTGGAGCACACATTAACCCTGCTGTTTTGGACACACCCTTCGGTACTTTTGTACTCACTAACAATAAAAACAAATTTTATTATACATGGGGAATATTGAATAAATATAGAGTACTTAAGTCACTGGGGTAAATGCAGGCACGTAAGAAGCATTTTCAGATAGGGGGGGCTAATTTATTCAGATTTATTTCAAGGAAAAGAAAACAGTACTTAAATACCATATACATCTAGTTTTGTCCTACAAAAAAACCCTTGCCTTTTTTCTCAGGCTTCAAACTTACTAAGACATTTGGTTATCTTCCGCAGTTTTAGTTAAATATAGTGTGTAATTATGATTTTGCTGAAAAAAGCACGAACATATCAATCAATTGAGTGTGGCAGATTAGATAAAGATCCTCAATCACTATAACTGATGAAAATATTGGTGAGGGGCTAAGCCCACCCTGTCCCTACCGGCCTGAAATGTTTGTGCCACTGACAATTGAATAAATCTTAACAATAAATACTTGTTGGAGACCATAGAAGACAAACTTGATTTAGGAAAGTCAATGCACAAACTTTCCAAATCCTTCAGATGTTATCATTTATTTGTAAATCATATAATCACAATTTTGCAAGAAGAAATGACAATTATTCTAGTAGTTGAAATTGAATTTAAAATGGCCTTTTAATCCATGCAGGAAGACATTTAGTTGCTAATGTCTAGGAATAGGTTTTTAACAGTAAAGTTGACAGAGTCCAAGTCAGTATAGTGGCTTGAACCCACATGGCCCATATTTATAACAGCCTTAGGTTACAGAGAAAAGAATAAGGGTCTGTTTTTTTTCAATAGTATTAAAACCTTGATGTAAATCCTTCAACCCTGTATTGTAAGATTATCATGAGATATTTGATAATACACTACCCTTGACCTTTACCACTCAACTATAGAGGCAGGACCTAAATAGGAAAAGAGTATAAAATATGCCATCAAGAAACTTACCACTCTCCTAGTAGCAAACATATAAGGTCCCTGGATCTCAAAGTCATGAACCATAGTTAATAATGTAACTTGATCGTTTCTAAAGAAATCACAACTTTTAATAACACTTCCTACACCTTGGGCTGATATTCTTAGAATATATATACAGGAATCACTAGTACCATATCTAGCATCATCCCTGAAAATAATACATTTTGTAAAATATAAACACTGTCATTTAGACAGAAAACATTTTGTAAAATATAAACACTGTCATTTAGACAAAAAACATTTTGTAAAATATAAACACTGTCATTTAGACAAAAAACATTTTGTAAAATATAAATACTATGTCATTTAGACAAAAAACATTTTGTAAAATATAAACACTTTGTCATTTAGACAAAAAACATTTTGTAAAATATAAACACTATGTCATTTAGACAAAAAAACATTTTGTAAAATATAAACACTATGTCATTTAGACAAAAAACATTTTGTAAAATATAAATACTATGTCATTTAGACAAAAAAAACATTTTGTAAAATATAAACACCCATTCTGTACACAAACGGTCTGACTGACCTTTGTACGGATACGCCGCGCATCATGGGTAAACTGTTTGTTTACCTGAAAACACGTGGCAATGTTTACATTCTAACAATTCCCCCCTTCAAGTATACTGAACAAATAGAGTATGAATTTTGTGTCTACTCGATAAAATTTGACTATCCAACCAATTATCCTCATTAAATAAAACTTTTTAACCGGTAGTTAAACCTTCATGATAATGTGTTTACATCTGTCATTCTCTACACAGTAATTTGAAATCGAAAGTAGAATACACGGTTCAACTATGCACTTATTCCTATAGAGGTTTAAAAGTACTTTGTATATAAAGATTTATATTCCTGAAGCTATGAGTAATCATTTATATTACATTCCAACAACGATTTTGTCAAAAAACGAAAAAATCCAACGATTTTGTCTTCATGCGCCGCACTATATTCTGTTGCGTACCAACGCCGAATTTTGGGACGGTTGTGCGTCTTAGTATAGAGGTGATATCTTCACCTTCTATTTATAGAATGATAAACACCATGTCATTTTGACAAAAAACATTTTGTAAAAAATAAACACTATGTCATTTAGACAAAAATACATTTTGTAAAATATAAACACTATGTCATTTAGCCAATAGAGTCAGAGACATGGTTTAAATTATAGTAAGTCAGCATACAGCTGATAGGGTCAATGTCATTAACATTCAAAACAGGCCATTTGACTTCTTTCTTTCACCAGCTTGTAGCCACTGAATGAACATCTCTAACTAAAAAAAATTTAAAAAGTCCAATGTGGGATCTGAAACCAGGACCTTGTGTCCCCTTTAAGTACTTCAAACAACTGTTCGGACAAGGAGAATATCATTTCCATAATTATCATCATCACCATTATCATCATCATCACCATTATTATCAACTATATCATTACCATCATCATCATTTATATCATTGTAATCCCCATCATCCACATCAACATTGACATCAACATCATCATTATCTTCACCATTATCATCAACTATAGCATTATCATCCCCCAAAATCATCATCATCATCTATATCATTATAATTATCATCTAGATCAACCTCATCATCTTTGTCATCATCTTTATCATTGTAATCATCATCATCTTTATCATTATCATCATTATCATCACACATTTTGATTTTCAAGGCGTTAGATTACTTTCTTAAAGACTGACAGTATATATCTAAGTAAAACTACTTAAAAACACCATCACAAGAAAGTAACGAGAGGAAGAACAAGTAAATCTGTGAGCTAATGCTCACTAGTGATACCCCGCCAAAATCTAAAAATATGCGACAAACAGGAAGTAGATGAGCAAGGAGCATGAAATCGCTTTACACCACATGGGAATATGGGATGAAGCAATATGCAAAGTATTAGGCTGCTGCATGTCACAGTTGCTGAGAAAACTGCAACGGAAATTTTCAAACGGACGGACGCACGGACAAGGGTAAAACAGTATACCCCCCTCTTCTTCGAAGCGGGGGAAGAAATATATTTACCAAAAGAAACGCTTCACTCCTGACTTCAAGAAATCCCAAGTTAGACCAAAATCCCTAGACAAGTATAACTGAAATGAGAAGTAAAATTATTTACATCATTACTTAAATATTATATTAAACAAGAGCAGTCCACGGACAGCATGCTTGACTATTCGAGGTTATCGTGTAAACAACGGCAATTATGGTTTGCAAACCAAGATAAAATGTTGCACTAAAAAACTTTACCAAGAAATTTCTAAGTATAAAAGGGCCATAATCCAGTCAAAATTCATAATAGAGTTATGCAGCTTGGTAGTTGACCTCCAATAGTCATCCCGTAGATATGTGTAAAGTTTCAAGTGAATCCCTTCAGTAGTTTCAAAGATAAAATGTTGCACTAAAAAACTTTACCAAGAAATTTCTAAGTATAAAAGGGCCATAATCCAGTCAAAAGTCATGATAGAGTTATGCAACTTGGTATTTGAACTCTAATGGTAACCCCGTAGACATGTGTAAAGTTTCAAGTCAATCCCTTCAGTAGTAGCAAAGAAAAAATGTTGAACCTAAAAACTTAACCAAGAAATTTCTAAGTATATAAGGGCCATGATTCAGTCCAAATTCATCCTAGAGTTATATAACTTGGTATTTGACATCCAATGGTAACCCTGTAGACATGTGTGAAGTTTCAAGTGGATTCCTTCAGTAATTGCAAAGATAAAATGTTGCACCAAAAAACTTAACCAAGAAATTTCTAAGTATATAAGAGCCATAATTTATTCCAAATTCATCCAAGAGTTATGTAACTTGGTATTTGAACTCCAATAGTAACCCCGTAAACACGAATTAAGTTTTAAGTGAATCCCTCCAGTACTTGCAAAGATATAAAAGAAACAAAAATGTTGCACCTAAAAACTTAACCAAGAAGTGTTACGCCAGCGCCGACACACAGCTGAGTAGGATAGCCCCACTATTCTTCGAATATCCGAGCCAAAAATAGTTGTAGAAAATATTTCATTACCAAACTTTATGAAGGTATGATTGTCCTTCTACGAATTAAACCAATAACCTCTCTATTCTTAGTCTCACCCAATTACCTGACACAGGCAGGGGTTAGTAGGGTCTAACATTAATTTTCAATAAAGGTTGCCAGGCTCAACAACCAGCTATATTTTCTACTAGCCCAAAACCAAATGTTTACTAATACTATTAGTAAAAAAATTGCCTGAAACTTAAGTATACGGTAGGTTTTCAGGGGCAACTAAACAATCGAGCTTTGGTTTTTAATAATCATTTCTTTATAAAATCACTATACAGTTTACATGATACTCACATCAGAAGTTTCCGCATTGCTGTCATCCATTCCCAATATGTAACGATAATTAGATTTATGAAATAACAATTTGCTTGGTTTGAATGGTAACTGTATGGTACTGAATGTGGTCCCATAATCTTGTGTTGTATATAAATAATTACTTTGTTCATCTGTAAACAGGTACTGAAATAGAAATGAGATTATATAATAAGATGGTTTAACTATTAAGCGAAAGTTTCAAGGCTCAAACTTAATCTTATTATCATATGCAAGTAATGTTCCAGCAGGGCTTTTTTTCCTTATATAACAGGGGCCGTTACAGGCGCCTTCCCCTTCTTAAGTTTCTCTAAAATCATGCAGTTTTCCCCAAATTTGGAGTTCACCTATGATTTTTCACTCCCCTATCGATGAAATTGCGTTAAAATTTCCCCATTGTTCTATACAAAGTGGGGCTCCAGGCCCCTTCCCCACATACTGAAAAAAACCTGGTTCCAGTCTGTTTAAAGTACAACTAGTTCTACTTTCATTTTCAAGAAAAGAACTGCAAACAGTCAATAGTCAGAGAAACTATCGTGGTATTTATCAACATAAAAAAGTTGTATCAACCTATTGCTACAGCAAGGTTAACTACACAATACAGTGATAAGTCAACCTATTGTAACTCCACAACACTTATGTATAAACCACTTTAAAAATATATCACAGGTCTAATGCAAAACAGATGTAGCTCAATATAAGAAAAGAATGAGTTACGACTGCTTTGCGCTAAACCCACGATATGAGAAAAACAAGATCAATTTTTGGACAAAAACAAGTTGACAGGAGCGTATAACTTCTATCATGAGGGGACGGGTATTATTTCTAACCTGACAAAAAGAGTCACTCTCTTAACAAGAGAATGCTTTTGGGGCGTGAAACACCAAAAAATGAAAGCAGAGAAAATTAACAACTATGATAATAATTGAAGCTATGCAGATCATAATCTTTCCTATATTTAAGTAATTACTTAATAGAGAATAGTTACATTGATTTTAAACTCAGACAATGACAGGAAGGAAGTTTAACACTTAATGATGTATCAAATTAATTATTTACAATAATTATGTACTAATTAACTTTCCTAACTCTGCATTGTTATCTTTTGGGTGATGTTTCTATGATGCAATGATGTACTAATAAAGTTATTTTGTATATTTACTGCCTAATTTTTGTTATTAAATGACAACCACTGTAAGTCTATTTGAATGTAGTTCATGCATTTGTAATAGATTTCATGTCATTGCGCGATGTCAAAAAATTATTTTGAAGTGTGTGTCCACCTTGAGCCAACAGAACCCGCTCTATCTTCTACTGCCATCCTTGCTATAACTATAGCTTTGGGTTTTAAAGTGAAGTGTTTTCCAAATGTATTTATCGAGGGTTGCCTGCAAGACTGTAGTAAGTGCATTGCTTTAAAAAGCAAGTTACAACAGTCTTGCGGGGAAGCCTCGCTATACTTACACACTGGATGAATGTAGATGTTTGACCCCCTCCTGGAAAAAATTTCTAGATCCGCCCCTTGTGTCTGCTTAAAACCTCTGCAGCAAAGGGGGTACTACATCCCCTCCGGGGACATCCTTCGATGAAGGAAGCACACAAAAAAGAGTATTTTTAATACAAGTCCAGTTAAAACACTAATTTCAAGTCCTGTTGGAGTAATTTTGAATGGTGATGATAAAACATATAATAGCATAGAAGTAGCCTAGTTTTGCACTGACACATTGATAGTATACCCAGTATGAAAATGACTCTTCCTTCAACAAGCCCCTCTCTTAAAACTGACAATTAAGCTCAGACCTAACACTGATTGTTGTATTTGAGTTTGACAATACATTGTATTTTATATAAAAGTAAATGAAATAATCAACAAAATCAAATAGAACAGTAACTATTGCTTGAAGACATTTTATAATGTTCACTGAAGTAAATCATAAAATGGTATATAGAGACCATTAGCAGTATTTATTGAACTCTCATTTATCCTGGTTTTATTATGATGATAATCTATTGACAAACTAAAACATAAAATAACAATGACACGTGAATAATGTATAATCAATGATAAAAAAGTAATCAGCGGATCTCTGAACAAAACTGTTACCAGCTCAAATTTATTTTAGCTCTAGCCAGTTGGATTAAGTTTCTTGCTCAAGGAAATAACATGGTAGATTTAAGATGTAATTTAAACCAGCGCAACTACTTATTCAATGATTACTACTCTGTAAGTAACCATTGAGAAATAAAGCCTGAGACAGACAGCACCTTTTTTCTCTCTTTAAGCCCCTTTATATATAAAATCAATACACAATGTATTTTACTTACATTGCAAATAAAGAATGCATTGATCAGTCAAAAACAGGGACATGAAAGCCATCCGATTGGTAGTCAAACTTTACCATGATGGCCCCTATTTGCTGACCCTTCCAGCCGATCCCTAGTTATACATTCAAAATACTTACATGGCTATTATATGCAGCATTGGACATAAACTTTGAGATGACGGCCAAAGTTCCATCAGGTAACCTCAGTTTATTGTCAACAGTAGAAAAGGTTTCACCGTAATTATGTGATATATAAACATGACTGGAAGGTGGACCTCTTATATTACCAATATCAACACCTATAATAAAAGAATCAAATAAAAAATACAGAAAGACTTTCGTGCACATTGAAACCAAACGAATCCATACTAATGATTACTCCTTACACATAAGATTCAAGTACGAACTGAGCAGGGCAAAAATGCGGGCGAAGTGTTTATTCTATCCTGTATAACTGGCAAAAACTACTGTTTAGTCACAGTGTATTAATGAGATTTGACTCCGCTGATTCACACGCTTATCAATGTAAATAAAATACTTGTCACTGACACTGAAACAAAGACGCGTCAGTTGATTGAACAAACTACTTTTATCGCCTAGAAATAAACTGCGTAGCAAATAAATACACAAAAGTATCACTGCGCAGGTTAAACTGGTCAGGCATTTGAATCCTCAATAGTTTTCGACTACTGGTATAACTTAAGCCTTTCGGTGGGAAATCGCCAAAGTCTAAAAACATCAGCATAGAACAGTCTATAAAATTAGTGGGTGTCCAGTTACCCCTAACAACTCTTTAGTTCAGGCAACCAATTATTTTCTTTGGGGCAATCAAAAATCTACAAATGAGATATAATGTTTATTGTGCTTTTAATATGAACTGTTCAGACAACCACTTTCATATCCTAATTTTGTAGACTTGAATAATTACAATATCGATAAAAAAAATCAATCTTGATGCGATAGTTTTTCAACTAGATAAAAGCTATGAATTGATTAGTTGACACAAAGGTCATTTGAATGTGACCCTGTGTGATGTAGGGAGATCCATTGACAGCAACCTATAAGAATATTTGCTTCAAGCAAGCTACCATTATATCATGTTCTATCATACAAAATATTTTACCTTTGGTTAAAGCAATCACAACATTACTGTCCTCGCCAGCCCAATGTACCAACATCTCAGCATGGCTATCATTGAAAGCAAACTGGAAGTAGAAAATATAGCATAATTTAACAAATAATGAAAGAGTTAAGATTTGTAACAAATCCATATTATACATTTGTGTATTTACTAAATTGCCTTAGTTTAATTGTAATTTTGTATTAAATGACAAATTCACTAACAACTGATGAAGTAATTTCAGAAATGCACTCACATACAGTGACAAACAATTGGGAACCTAAAATGCAATTGAACACCTTTTGAATGCCTTTTGTTTATATTTTAAAAATTTTAGGGGGTAGGAAGATCAAACATGTGCCCTCTAAATACAGAAGAATCAAACCCAAAGATTATTGCGAATCCCATCATCAACTGTTTTTGCATGTCTTGCAATGTAAGAGTTTATAAAATTCCACAGTAGTCTCAACATAGGAGCAGTGGTCCAGAGGAAGAACACATGCTTAGTGATTGAGAGGTTCCAGGTTTGAATCCCACTAGGGGCACTCCTAATTTCCTTGAGCAAGAAATTTACCTACAATTGCTTCACTCCACCCAGGTGTAAATGGGTACCTGTTACGATCATGCACTTTATGCTGTGGCTACAATCTGCCCCTTAGGTTAATAGTAGGTGTGTGCTTCAATGGTCGGGGAAGTTAATGTCAAGAGTCAACTGAATAGTGATACTAATAGAAGACTTCAAAAAACCTTGCTTTAACTTTAACTTTATCATCATTGACCACCCCCCATCTCATATACTAGATCCACCGATATATTAACTCAGACAATACACTATAAAAGTCATGTGATCAAAATAATTTACAATACTGTTAAGTAGATACGGCTCATGTATGTATACTATGTGACTATAAAACAAGGCTGTTTCCATTGAAAACCAATATTTAATGGGGATCATTACAATAATTTAATCGTATACATACACTCAATAGACTAATCAAGATACATGTATATATGTACACTTTACAATGTACAAAGTAAGGCTGTCATGATACGCCAGAAGCTTATGGCCATATATATTGCAATACGCTAGCACTGTATCGTGATACGTATCACGATATATTGTGGGCTTTTAGATTTGTTATGCCTCCACTGTATTTAACAGAAACATTGCAAATCTTACATGCAGTGACTGATGGAATCTAGCTTCTTCAAGTCTATATGATATATGTTGTACAACCAATCAAACGAGTTCCATACAGTTAAAATTCTTGAAACTTAAGCTTAGGTTAAATGAACAATGGAAAAACTGACGCTTAGCAACTTTCATTATGCGAGGATACATTTTCCAATGAAATTTAAAAAAGTCGCCAAATAACTGGTACATTAAATTCGTACCTCAGTAAGAATTGCCGCAGCTGGATATTGCAATATACAGGTATATCATGACTCTTGACAGCCCTAAAACAAAGTGCAATATCAGGGTTCCTGTTGGCCTTTTTTTGTTTTTCCCCCACTTAGGCCACAACAAGTTGATGATATGTTCTACAGATTTTCTAGGAAAAATGGAGCGACCGAGCGAAGAATAAAAAAATCTTAATTCAGTTGCTTTATATAGCGGTTTGACCAAATTTTTAGCGAGCGAGGAAATAAAAATATTTTTTTTGTAAAAACCATCAAAATTAAGGTGCGAGCGAATCCATAGAACATATGATCAATTTGTTGTAGCCTAAGGACTATTTATTATAAATATTGATTGTCAAAGTGGACTGTTTACATCAGCAAAATGAATTACGTGCAACAACATATTGACATAATAACAAGAAATGTAATGTGAAATCACATTAAAGCCAGATTTTCATCAAGATCTGACAATAAATGACAGAGATATCCAACATATTAAAAACTTTAACGCAAAAAATATAAAGGGAAATTATCCATAATAAAGCCAGGAAGAGTTGTGGTTACTTTCTAATTCTTTTCATCACATGGGATTTTATCATTGTATGAAGTTTCATAAAGATCTGACAATAAATGGTAGAAATATATTGTAAAGAAATAACTTTAACACATTTGTTTACGACACCGGACGCCTGCCTGACCAGGTTTCGTCAAACTATAAGCTGAATTTTTTCGTTGAAAAATTCGGCTCAAAAGTGACCAATTACATAAGTATGCATGTCCTATAATACAACCTGTAAGTGACAAGTCTATTTTAAGAATATGATTTCAAAAACACATGACTATGAGTCATTCTACATGATACATGTATTAGATAATATGTTTTTATGGTCTCACTAAACAGCTTTATATTTTAGTCTTAACATTTAAACAAGTTTAAATTTAGATCTCAGTCACCATCTTATGTAGGCAAATTCGGCTATGATTAACAGTCTATGAATTTAGAGGGTGTTCGGTTGCCCTGGCAACCACTTTTAAGTTTGGGCAACCAACAATTTCTTTTAGGCAACCTAAGTTCTGCAAATGTACAGTGCTTCTTTTACAATGATCTGTTTGGACACCACTTTAACATCCTAATTTTGTGGACTGAAAAATTAGACATTTGTATGACAGCAAATTTAAATTGCTGTAAACATCCAGACTTGTCAACATCTTATATATTAATAGAGCAGCTTCATGTGTTAATTGACAGTGTTATTTCATAAATCGGCTATCAATTTGATTAAAACCTGATTTAAAATTCTCCATTCTCCAGGGGAATTTCCCCTACTGGATAATTGAAGATCTGGCTGTTTTGTAATGAGGGTCTCGTTCTTCATCATAATTATATTGTATACAATGTATATGGTTTTACTTGAATATAACGACATGCTCTGATCGAGGGGTCGTGGGTTAGATTCCCGGGTGGGGCATTTTTTCGTGGAGCTTGGTCAAGTAATTACTTCTACAGCCATTCTCCCTCCTACCAATGATTTTTAATTATGTACGGCAGTTGTCAGTCACTGACAAAGTATGCGCTTAGTAGTTGGTAATCCAGAGATTTAGCCTTTCCAGGAGGAGTAAGTAGGTTGACTGACTGCCGTTATATGACCTATATAATGTGTTGCTACGGCGTTAAACCAAACAAAACAAACAACGAACAACTTTAAACGACTTGTTAATTTATTGTGGAAATTGTCACACTCATATATAACCACAGGTTTATTATGAAGTACAAAAAAAGAACAAGACACTTCAATTTACACTAGATAATAAACATTTAAATGTTAACTCCTTCATGCATGACAACAAATAACAAGTATATTGAATAACAAAATGATTTTGTAATAAATGAAATGTAATGTATGTATGTACCAGGTACTTTAAAGTGCATGCTATAAATAGACACATTAAAGCAGTTTGGCCATAGATTTCAACTTTAGTATCAACTTTTCTAAAACACTCAAAATTGTATAAAACCCGTGTCCGTAGCACAGTTGGTACTGCACTATCTAGTGCCTCGAAGGGGGTACAGGTTAAAAGCTCACCCAGAAGGTTATAACCTACCATGAAAATTTACAATTATGTCAATTTTTCCACCATTAATAAGGTATATGGAGGAGTTTCCTGCCTTGGAAGGGCTGGCGAGTACTGGTTATAGACAATGGTCAAGGAAAGCTATTTTAGGTGCGCTGGACTCCGTAAAATACTGTAAATGACTGACAAGGTGTTAAACACAGATGAAATAAATCTGTGAGCTAATGCTCACTAGTGATACCCCCGCAAAAATCTAAAAATATGCGACAAACAGGAAGTAGATGAGCTAGGAGCATGAAATCGCTTTACACCACATGGGACTATGGGATGAAGCAATGTGCAAAGTATTAGGCTGCTGCATGTTATAGTTGCTGAGAAAACTGCGACGGAAATTTTGTAACGGACGGACGGACGGACAGACGGCCAGACGCACGCACGGACAAGGGTAAAACAGTATACCCCCCTCTTCTTCGAAGCGGTTACGGACAAGGGTAAAACAGTATACCCCCCTCTTCTTCGAAGCGGGGGTATAATAAATTAATAAATTCAAAACTGTACAGAAACATTTTGGATGCAGTAAGGCTATGCAATTAAAAGGACATGTTTTAGTTCAAATTAGTTACTGTATAAGATGGCTGCTGAGCTAAAGGTGTTTTCATGTCTTGTGCTTAAAGTTTGACCCCGACCTGACCTTTACGCAAGAATATTCATTACATTGAATATGAATGTAGTATTAATGCTCGATTACACCTTGACCGTGAGGATTATGTGTTGAAATTTAACACATATACATACTTCTAAAATTTTACGATCGCTGCCGAAAAGTAGAATTGGCGTGGTACTGATTTTCGTCAGGATATGTGTAAGATAATTATTAGATGCAAATGTGAAAGGGCAGATCGGGGTCAAACTTTACGCACAATATAAACCCTAATAAAGGCATAGATGACCTTACAGGGGTTTTTACTTATTTTCCTACAATCTATTGGTCAGTCAGCTTTAAATTATTAAAAATTAATTTTCTTAACGAAATTACATACATTGACAGTTAATTTTAATTTAAGACATCAAAATAAAATTACCGGTAACCAAATCTTTGAGTACTTTAATGTATTTATAATACAGAATCTTTAATGATATCATTTTCAATGTACACAAAAAAATAATTTAAAAAATTTGTTCATAAATCATATTCATTAATGAAAAGATATCAGGTAAAATTGAATGCAAATAAAGTCCCTGAATAGTCCAGGCTTGATTAAGATTGATCAGTAGGAGTGTAAACCAACCAGCCCCAAGCCTAGGACGGGACAAAAATTATTAGGGCTAGTGAAATTTACTCTCTATAAATCAGCATTCAATCAACTGCTTTAACTGCAGGGTAATATGAAACATTTTCAGAGGGGGCGGGGGGGCTGAACTTTTTTGTCAGGCAGATAAGTCTGGTGGGAAAAATACCTGAGACCTTACCTGTCTGGTTTAGTGAAAATTTACACAACTTTCAATTTTTCGGAGGGGGGGGGAGGAGGGGGCAGGGAATAGTCCCCACCCCTCCTTATCATTATGTAAACATTGTGTAAATAAACATAGCCATTTTCATTAAAATTCATTAATTGGGAGTGAAATATTATAAGAATTTAATAGTTTTGTTCGTTTAAACTCATTTAATTAACATAAAAATATCATAATATAAAATTTACTGGATTCATAGGTATTATTCATAATAGATGTTAAAGGTACTAGTTCACAGATTTGGTTAAAGTTTTTCTATATTTCAAAATACCATTCAGTGTCTGTAATTGTATCAAAAATTAATTCTAAATATTCTAAGACAAACTGATCCATAGGTTGCAAAAAAATATACAATAAAAGTCACAAAAATGCACGAAAATTGTCTTATATTACCGTTAGATTTTTACTACCTGAAACATCATCATTTGTAGTTGTACGTCAATTTGCTTTAAAATTGTCATTATCAGAACACTACAATATCATTTTGATAGTTTAAGAGAAAGTTGATACTTAAGTTAAAATCAGTGAATGAGTACCTTTAAATATCAATGTGGTATACATGCATCCACTTATTCGCCTATTTAGTGGGCAAGTTCATTGTTTAAAGTACAAAAACATGCATGGCCTAGTAAACCACCTAGTAAACATTGCATAATACATAGCCAGTTTAATTACATGCCAATGTTAAGTGGTGATTTATTTATACAATTTTGTAGTTTAGTTAATTAATACTTATTTATGAACATATCATTATATATAATTTACAATGTGCATATTCATTATCTAAAAAATGTTAAATATCAAAGTGGTATGTTTAAATCTGTCAAATGGTGTTCATGCATCGGCTTATTCACCTAAATAGTGGGCAAGCCCATTGTTTGAAGTACAAAAACATGCATGACCTAGAAAACCACCTGTACAATTCTAATTATACAATAATTAGTATTTACTATCATAACTCAATGTACAATTAGTGTTAATAATCACATGACTGTAACATTATGTAAATGAGCTAGTTATTTAATTTATTCATGATGTTAAGTTTCTAGGAAAATGTTGTTTTTAATTAATTATCAGTAGAGAAAAAAGCAACACACACACATTGTATAGACAATCATGAATGATTTAGGTATAACAATACAGGATATTAATTAATAATGAAATGAAATGTATAGTGCTTTTTTCGCTGCACTTCAACACATGTCAGTAGCGCAGTGGGTAACCTTTCCAGATATCGAATCTAGTGTCTTGAAGGGGGTAAAGGTTCAAATCCCACTCAGGGAAGTTATACCATTCCATGAAAATTTGACAATTATGTCAATTTTCCTGTATTTATATAATAAGGTATATGGAGTAGTTTCAAGTCTTGTGGAAGGGTAGGCAAGTACTGGTTAAAAACAAAGGGTCCAGGAATGCTAGGTTACATGTGCTCTAAACACTGTAAAATGACCAAAAAGTGTTGACATGGAGTAAAACTTGTATTGCAATATTAACCAGAATATTGGTTTAAAACTGCTACACCCCCAGTGGCCCACCATACACAGAATAGTTCTGCTATTAGAATCATCATAATATATGGTCTTAGTAATGGAATAAATACTGGGACCTATTTCTCCTCAATTTAAGCATTTCGAGGATTGCCTGCATGACTGTTGTAAGTCCACTGCGTTAAATAGCGAGTTACTACAGTCTTGCAGGCAACCCTCGATTTGAGACTTGAATATTATAAATCAAAGCGCTGAAGGCACTGAATTTGTTCGGGTTTAAATTTAAGTAAAATAAGATTTCCGGCTCCAGCTATGTTAGTCCACAAAGAACAGTTCAGTGATAGGTAGAACAGCATTGCAATGGTTCAAAACACTTCAAACAATCGACCTATAAATACATCAGGTAAACCAGTCAGGCAGGCGAACACACTTTTGATGTGTGTTCAATCGCAACAAGTAAAGGGGTCATTCTTAGAACAATGCAATTTTAACCGCTTATAAGTCATCATTCATGCACATTTATTCTACTGCAGCTGTATGTAAAATAGATAAAGTCCACTATTCAGACATCATTCAAAATCATTTACTACGATATCTAAACTATTCCTATAGAACCATTATTACATAAGCTGATGTAACATCTCTACCGAAAACTGGCATAAAACTGGCACTATCGACAGGTCGTAACTGAATAGTTGATACCATTCTATTACATAATGCGACGTAGAGATCTCTACTGAGACGCTTAACTCATAAGCTATTATACATACGCTTCGGTGAAGACCAATTAACAAGTGTATTTCAGGAATTATTGCGCCTGTCATAGCAGACGATCATTTTGAATTGCTCTATACTTATATACTGATGGACTACTTCTGGATTTTGCACATTTTCAAAATCGGAGAGGGTCTGAAATACGCTAGATATATTTTGTTCAGGACTGACGTCCCGAACAAACAAAAACTGCTATGATCTTCATAGGCGAACTTTACTTTAGTAAGAAAGATATCATCACTGGTCATTAAAAGATTGTAGTAACTAGTAAGGCTACCAAATTTACTTTATTTTAAGCAGGACCTGTTTAAATGTATTTGGGGATATCCTTAAATATCAAAATGAACTAGAGATAACCTTGAAATATTGATCAGCCATTGGCTAGACATTGATCATAAAGATAAAGGCACCAAGATAAAATATAATATTAAAATGTGTGTTTGCTTGTTAAGTAAAACAGGAAGTTTTCTACACTTGTTATTTAATACACAGATTGAAATCTTCCCTATCTTTCAAACACACACACAATACAGTCATTTATCAAGCGTTAAGTTGGTTAGATTTTATGCATTCTTTTTAAAATTATTCATATCAAAGGATAGTTCATCTAACCAGGATCTGTGGTAGGAGGCGTGTTTAGGGACTGAGATGTCCCGGATGGAAACCTAACCAGGGGCACTGCTAATTTCCTTGTGCAAGAAATTTACCTACAGTTGTTCCACTCCACCCAGGTGTATTAAGTGGGTACTGCGATGGATCACCTGCCTGAAGGTGATTTCAATGAGCAGGAGTTATTGTACATAACTGTAATGTAGGTTGAACATGGAAGCAGACTTTAAACCACACTTTAACTTTTAACCATCTTTAATAGGATTATGATTCCCATCAGTCACAACTTAAACAAAAATAACTTTGTGGTTAAAATTTGGCTTGAACCAGGTTTTGACACTTACTGTTTTTTATGTCAGGGATCCCAAAGGAATCCCTACTCAGATATTCAGAGATTCCTCTTTAACATTAGGCATTCCTCCAATAAAAGACCAACGTTTTGGATGCATAATTACAGTCACAAATTATATAAACATAAGAACTAGGTAACTTTTCAGGGACCCTGATGGAATCTCCAGTTATAAATAACTTGGACTCCTCCAAAATTTTGGGGATCCTGGGAATTTCAGGTTACTGTTAATGTCAAACCCTGCTTGAATCTAACATTCTTTATCTGTAAGACATAAGAAATAACATCCCCACTCAGCCACAGAAGAGGGCATTAAATAGAACACAAGCCGATGTAACCGGTACAAGGCCATTAGGCGAGTATTTTTTTATTTGTCGATATTTTAACCCTCCTGTGGGATTTTTCCCAATTTCAAAAAAAAGAATGTTTTGAAATTCTCATTTTGGGGATTTATTTCTCAAAAAAATTGTTTCAAAATTTTACTATGTATCATTTCTTGAAGCATTGTTCGCTTAATGAAGTAGGAAACATAAATAAAATAGTTCCCATTATTTTCAGAAAAATATGTTCCTTACATATCTAACTGACTCCTCAAAATTTATTTTCAGAAAATGGGACCTTATACACATTTATATAAGTGACCCAGCATATAGACAAAGTGCTATGTAAGATAAATTGGTGCAAAGGGTTATTTATCAAAAACTTTTAAACTTAGTTTCATTAATTAACTAAAGCAGGTATCCCCTGAAAATGTTCTGCTCCTGATTTTAAATATAGAACGTAAAGTCTTACATTAAAATGAAACTGAATGCAACCTCTGTTGGGATTTAATTATTTTAAGTATTTTACAATGAAAATCTATTGAAAAAATTAATAAAACAATACTATCCTCAGCAGGTTTTATTATCATTATAAAAAACAGGCGTTGTTTTCAGACCTTTTCCCCTTCAGTTCTTTGAAATCATGTACTTTTCCCAAATTTAAAGTTTATTAAGGATTTTCTTTCCAACTTGCGATGAAATTTACGCAAATATTTTATAAAAGATAAGACTCCAGTGAGTCCTCTTCCTCCAAAAAAGCCTGGCATAGGCAATCATACCATGGGCTTGTCCATATATCAACAAATATCAGTCCTTTGATGAACTTGTCTGTCAACATCTTTAAGTTGTGATCACTAACTGACATTTGTCTCCATGAACATACTAAGTATTACTCTATGGAACTCATTACCAGAATCTGTAGCAATGGTTCCTTCTTTGGAACAATTCAAAGAGGAGATGTAATATCAACACTTTTAAGGAGGATTCTCTCCAGTTACTGTATCCCTAAAAGTCACTGATCTATGCTGACCGAGACTTGTCCCGGGTAGCACCTCACAAGCTAGATAAGTCACACCTATAGCTTAGTGATGATTCAGTGACAAGCTTAATTCTTTTGATTTTTCATTTTTAGACGATTTTTAACATGTTTCTTACTTTCCAATTATTTTTTTCTCTGAATCTCTATTTTGTTTAGCCGTGTGTAATCATTTTTAAGAAACGACAGCATAATAAATCATGTAGAAGAAGAATAAATAAGTAATCATTACATAAAATAAGTGACCCCCCATAACATTTTCTATTTCATTTTCAGCACTGTCCATTATCAGATAGCAATGACAGTACTGACACCATTTATAAAAATTTTCAAAAGTGGAAGTAAGACTCACCTGTGTACTTGTTGGCTTTAACGTCGGAGCTTGTCTACGAAAGCGATTTTTCTGCAAATCATTGAGAGCTTGCTGTGCGAAATTTGGAACATTTTTTGCTAATCTTCCGCCTTCTTTTACTTCGAATTTCAAGATATTTCCAGCATTTTCAACATCACGGAGGTGTTTGGCAATATGAATAGATCCAGGGAAATCATTCAAACTAAATGACAATGTCCGTGTAAATAAAAATGCGCACATAAAATATAATAATCTAACACTCGCCATTTTCTGTGTAAACAGGAAGTGATATAAGCGGTAACTGTACGGTCACGGTTCGTCGACTTACGTCAATATTCGGAACACTTTGATATTTCGGATAGGACTAAGCGGCGACCCGCAGTGTCTTAAAGTAAAACAGTCCTATTTTGTCTAGTTCACGTTTTACCCGTTCATGACCCAATATGTTTAATTGACGGTAAAAATTGAACCCAAATATGTCATTTTCGAACATGAGAAAAATAAAATAAAACTCCGAGTACGAAAAAGTTCGTGGACGAAACGTCTGGCACCGACTGTCAAAATGGTGGTGTTTAGAAACGACCCTTGTGGCATTACCTGCATCATTGTTACTTATTCTGCTGTTTTTTATGCCGATTATGTTGTTGTTAGACATCTTGTCCTACCATCTATGGCTGACACGTAAGTTAAATCTTCTTAGATCAGCTGGAAAATCTGTAAAAACTGTAAACTAGCTTTAATTCGGATATAAAAATTTCGGATAAATTTAGTAAACTATTGATGTTTTGCTAATTATTTGAGTTATTTAGCTCATTGTCTAGTTTCAATGTAACCGTAGCATAATAGGCTACCTTTATCAAAGCTTTTAAATCTGTATATAATGTAAATAATCTCCGAATAATGAATGATAGAGCTCTCCATGTCTATCTTAGGCTTCGATAGATTTAGCTGGAATATCAATCCTGCCCCTTTGTATTCCCCTTTTTCAGATTCTGAAAAAACCTGCCCCGTTTTCAAAATAATTAGGAATTGCATTGAACATATTTGCCCAGCTCAAAGGTACTGCCTTTCAATCTTTGCCGTTTACTGTGTTCTTGAATGCTTTAATATTCATGTGCATTGGTTTACTTTTGTTTTCAGCCTTTGGGGTGCTTTCAATGTTCTTATGTTTAATATCATAGTATTTTTGATGTCAGCATCACATTTGCGAGCTGTGATGTCAGATCCTGGTATAGTACCACTACCAAAGACTAGTTTAGATTTCTCGGACATGCATTGTGGAAAACAACAAAAAATGGTAAACTTGATTATATGTTTATTCAAAATATTTTTTCCTACATTTTTCGGGAATATATATTATGTTTTTGCTGAAGCTGCTTGAACTCTTCCTGTTACAAAATGTTGTAGGAAAAAAAGCCTTGAAAGTCTATTTCTATTTTCCAGAAATATTAAGAAATGATTATTATAGTTCAGTATTCTTAGTGATTTCTATTAATGTTAGAAAACTATTGGATGATTTATTCCTGATTTATTTTCTAGAAACTAAGAATCAAATAAATTTCATCAAAAATCCTTTCTCAAAAATTAAGGATATAAACACATATATAAAATAAAACATATCTGGACTAACAATAGGTGGCCAATTACGGTATTTTATTTTAGTCTACCATGAAAAGTCTGCTTATTTTTAAAAACTTATTTCTCCACTTTCAAAGTTTTTTTCCCCATTTGCGAATTTGGAGAATTGCAGCGGAAACCCTGACTTTTTTGTTATCTGTCCAAAATTAGGGCAAAGTTTTTTTCGCTTTGATGCTGGAATATGGTGAAGTTTGGCGACTTCATCGCCTAAGTAGCCCCTTTGCGAGACACCCAAGGTATGTGTGTACTGTATGATTATATTGTTATTGATTTCAGAATGATGGTTGGTCAGTTTGTACAAAATGTGAGACATACAGACCACCTAGAGCTCATCATTGTCGTATTTGTGAAAGATGTATACGAAGAATGGACCATCATTGTCCATGGTATGTATTAGTGGTTGTTTATTATTCTATGTGGCTTGTTGAATATAAAATGGATACATTTAGAGTAAAAAAGAGACTACATGAAACAAAGCTGCAACATTTCCATAACTAAATGGGCACTTGTCTAAAAATATTGTGACAATCTTTAAGGGATGTCACTGACCTTTTTTAAATGTTTCAACTTTCAAGTATCTGGAGTCTGATCAATTTTTACTGTCCCAACAAGGAAGCAGTTTCTTCACCAACAGTGAGGCTGTTGCAATTTTGCTTGTTGTTTAATCGTCATTGCTTTGTACAACTTGACCCAAGCTATTTTTGTGCTACTGAAAATTGTTTATAATAATAATAATAATAAAGACTTTATTTTAAGAGGCTACACATTTGGATAAATCCAATCTTCCATGTGGGCCTCTATCAAACATATTACACAGTTTATACAATATTTACATAATGATGAATGCATAGTAGACTTGAGAAAACATGTTATATGCATAAGAAAATCAAAATTAAGAGCAAAGTAACCTGAAAAGAAAGGAACAATAGGCATGAGATGAGTTTTAGGTGGACAATGCACATTTCAATCTTATTGCATTTTCCATTTAATGTACTGCTTTTTGAATAAGCTAAGGCTGTTAGCAAGACGGATGTTTAGGGGTATTTCATTCCAAATGACAGGTCCCTGTTTGGCTATAGAGAATTATTTTGATCTGCCATTTCATTGCAAATTGCACCATATTATATTATATTCAAAGGCAATGTAAACAATGATTGTGTCCTGAATATTATAATGACTAAGGTCATGTAATTTGACCTTTACTGTGAGCTTGTCAAATGTAAAATAAGCGAGTGAGCTAGTGGAGAATAAGGATCTTTAGTCAGTTATTTCCCCTTGTATACTCTTCAAATGGGTAGGTCCTATTAGTTGGATTACTCAGATTTTACCCTTACTTTTCAATGTAAATTTGCCAAAATTAATCTTAAATAACTTTTTTTGTAAATCATTTAATGTGTTTGAAATTCAAGCTAAGTATTTTTAGGGTAAAGAACTATTTTAATTTGATCACTTCTGTCAATATCTTTTTTAACATGAAAGATATTAGATGAAATATTTTTTATCCTTACATAGGAATTCAATGATAAAATCCGAGGATTCCAACTGTAAGGACCTACTTACCAATTGGATTGCTTCAGATTTTATCAGGGAAAGATAACTGACTAAAGTCCCTAATTATAGATAGGGTTTTGATCTGTATTTCTTAGTTTATTTATAATTTTTTTTTTTTACAGGATCAATAATTGTGTTGGAGAATACAACCAAAAATATTTTATGCAGTTCTTGTTTTATGTTGGTAAGAAATTCAAACATTTTAAGCCTTTTAATTTGCCAACTTATTATACTTTGTAACATTGTGTCAACACAATTTAAGTTATTTTATGGTGTCTAGCACATCTAACCTAGCATTCTATGACCCAGTACTGGCCTACCCTTCCACAGGGCTGGAAACTTCTTCATAATTATTAAATGGAGGATTGGCCTGGGAAACTAGGTCTTGACAGGACCACTTCTTTAATATTTTTCTAAAAATCGGCTAAAATGAATCAGTCCTTTTCTGTAAGTTTTAAAGCCTCTATATTGGTAAATTTTATTCAAATGTCAGTGGCACATTTGTTAACCCCTCTGATTTAAATACTCAATATTTGTCAAATAATCCCTGTGCATAATTACAGATAAGGCCACAACAAATTGATCATATGTTCTATGGATTTGCTCGCACTTTAATTTTGACGGGGTTTTACAAAAAAATATTTTTATTTTCTTGCTCGCTCATAAAAATTTTGTCAAACCACTATATAAAAGCAAGTGAATAAAGACTTTTTTAAAAAAAATTCTTCGCTGGCTCGCCCCATTTTTTTTTCAGAAAAAATCTGTAAAACACATGATCAACTTGTTTTGGCCTAACTGTATTTATTGATCTTATGTACTGTAGGTAGTAATATTACTAAGAACTATCTCTCTGGTATTGCAGCAGAGGTATAATACTACAATTGTATTCCCTTACCTTTAAGCTAGCTTTTATGTCAACATGGTAGGGTGTCCACTTACGACTCAAGAGGTCATTGGTTTAAATCTCAGTTCGGACCATGGATTTTTATTGGGTTACATTTGGCGGCCAATGGAAACAACCCACTAGGAAATGGGTAATTGCATCCTAAGATTGTTCCGCAGACATTCAAGCTCCTAGAATTTGAATGACAATTTTGTTATTGATTGGGTGTATGTAGCAGAGGTATAATATGGCACTTGTACTCTCTTGCCTTTAGGCTAGCTTTTATGGAGATGTGGTAGGGTGTCCACCTACAAATCGAGAGGCTGTGAATTTGAATCTCAGTTCAGGCCATAGCTTACCAAAGCTAATGCTACTTTGTTAACTTGTACTTTTCCGTCTTGAAATTAACTTTTGTATCTTTATCTTTGATTTTTATGAGGTTTCCAGTGGTTTTTTTCAGGCCATTAATAAAAGTTGCATGATAACAATGTATTAAATTTGTTAAAACTTAAACAAAGTCTGTCTTTCTTTCATTTTTTTTTCAAGATTATTTTACTTTTGAAGATGAGAGTGCCATTGAGTTGGCTTATATGTAATCATACTTGTAGAAATGATCTTGACTTCCAAAATGAGCTAATAGAAGGAATCGAACTTGCTGGAGTGCCACTGAGTTGGCCTATATGTAATGATAGGAATGATCTAGACATCAAAATTGAGCTAATAGAAGAATTCGAACCTGCTGGAGTGCCACTGAATTGGCCTATATGTAATGATAGAAATAATCTTGACTTTCAAAATGAGCTTATAGAAGGAATCGAGCTTGCTTGAGTGCCATTGAGTTGGCTTACATATAATGCTTATATAGGATATCAACATAAGGAGCTAAATACATGTATATTGTTTAAACAGTACTTCACCTACTTTGAATAACATGCTGATCAACCGGTCACAACCCATGTTTCACTATTAAGGCCGACTCGCTATTAAGGCCAAATTATGTTGGTCCGCAAGCTGGCCTTAATAGCGGTACTTTACTGTATTTTTCCCCTTCCCAGGTAAAAAATTCCCCTGTCAGACTGTCCTAAAACTTTTGTACTTTTTATAGCATTTTTGCCCATTCCTCAAGCATTACAGAGAAATCATAGATGAATATATAGGTTCAATAGTTGAAATTTCATAAAAGTAGACAGAAATGTTACTCTGTTAGAGGATCCATGTTACCTCAAGTATTGAAATTTTTTCCCCTAATTTCATTTTTGTCGCCCTCAAAAAGGGCCCCACCACCTTTCCCCTATGAGTGAAAATAAACACTGGTTTCAATATTTTATACCTACAGGTTTGGCTGCTGTACATGCATCAACATTGGTTATAGTATCATGGATCTTAGATCCTGGTGTAAAGGGAGATTATAAACATGTGAAACTGTAAGTTACAACTTTATCTGTTTTATTTTTGTCTTATTTTGCCTCCATATGTAGAGAGGGTGCCACTAGAGTTTCTTTTATTAGATAGAAAATCATTGTTATGTAAGTACTGGTTTGATTATGGTCCTGGATCAGATTTCATAAAGCTTTTGATAATGTGATTTTTCTCAGGTGCAAACTTTCAATGTAAAATTTTCCTATAAAAGTTTTAATACTTAATGTCTAAAACATTGGGACTATAAACTTTTATCTTAAAATATCTTTGCCATTGTTCTGGTTTTCATTTATTGTTAAATTGTGAAATCAATTGACTATACATAACTAATACAAATAAGTTGCATGGCTTAAAATTTGTCAAATTCTTAGTTGAAGGGACAGGTGCCAAACACATTTTTCCTTTTTATTGTATATAATGTAAAATCATGTGTGGCACATGGTTATAAAGAGTAAAAGACATTGCATCATAATAAGTTCATGTTAATTTGTGTATATTTTCAGAGTACATTCTATAATTTTGGTGATAGAATGTTTATTATTTGGATTATTTGTGATAGCCATTGGTTGTGATCAGGTAAGATTACCCTAAGTTATCTCTAATTGTTTTAGCCTGTGTCATTCCCTTTAACCACTAGCCAAAGCCTTGGCTTAACAATGAAAATTTCTTATATTGTTTAGTATGTTGTATAGTCATTCTTAGTTATTTACCATTCAGTGACCCATACTATTCATGCACATTTTATTCTACTTCATCTGTATGCTGGAATAATATAACTAACAAAACACCACTATTTAGATGTCATCCACATTCATCAACTCAGACCTGATTTTTACTGTCCTGAATGTGATTATTAAATTCACAAATAAATACCAACAAATTCTAAAATCATTCTATTATATGTAAACATCTCTACTGAGATGCACAACTCATCAGATTTATTGGCGATTTGCCTCCGAGCAGGAGTTTGTCCAGTCAAAGTCACAGGCTGTCGGCGTCCCGACAAATTTTTTTTTAAACACATTTACATGTATATATGTTTAAAAAAAACTTGTGGGGACACCGACAGCCTGTGGTCAAAATATAAGATCTGTTTGAATTGCTATTTATATATTGCCAAAACTATTTGTGGATTGATACCTAAGGATTTGATTAGGATTTAGTCTGAAATTAGGGTGGATTCATGTATATTTGTTTGAGTTGATAGTCCCAAACAATTGAAAATTATTTGACATTTTATTTGATATATTTGTTATATAGTTGTCTGCAATATTTAATGATGAAACTGGTGTAGAATATGTTAAAAGAGAAGGTTTACATAGAGATCATTCCAAAATGATGTTATTGAGAGAAGTATTTGGTGATGGTAAGATACACTTTTGTTGTTTTTATTGTTATGGTTTGTTTTCAATTGTCATATGATTTCAATGATTTGTATGCCTAAAAATGGGGCTGTAATTAAGTCTATTACAATGGAAACAATTCACCAAAGCAAGACCAAAATTTTACAATCAAGAGCAGACTACATTTTGTATTTTGAGCCAATAAAGTTTAAATGTAATAGCAACCATTCAATGAGAATAAAATATCAGTTATTATACCCCCGCTTCGAAGAAGAGGGGGGTATACTGTTTTACCCTTGTCCGTGCGTCCGTCCGTCTGTCCGTTACAAAATTTCTGTCGCAGTTTTCTCAGCAACTATAACATGCAGCAGCCTAATACTTTGCATATTGCTTCATCCCATTGTCCCATGTGGTGTAAAGCGATTTCATGCTCCTTGCTCATCTACTTCCTGTTTGTCGCATATTTTTAGATTTTTGCGGGGGTATCACTAGTGAGCATTAGCTCACAGATTTACTTGTTATTTTTACAACTACATGTAGTTTATCATCTGTTATATGTATTGTCTATTATAACTATGAAATAAAAGTGATAAACAAATGTGTCTGCAATACTTTTTGTATAATAAATAAGAGAAAATATGAAAAAAGTACTCATGTTACAAGCAATTTTTGGACCCCAGGGTACATTGTATGAGGTTCCTTTATTTATTTATTGGAGTTAATGCAGTGTCAACACAATTTAGGTCATTTACGGCGTCCATCACACCTAACCTAGCTTTCCTGGACCCTTGTCTATAACCAATACTCACCTACCCTTCCACAAGGCTGGAAACTTCTCCATATTATCTAATCAGTGGAGGAAAATCAACATTATTGTCAAATTTTCATGGAAGGGTATTACCTCCCCGGGTGGGATTCGAACCCGCACCCCCTTTGGGCACGAGATTCCAACCTGGCGCAATACCAACTGTGCTATTGACCCGGGTTATGAGGTTCCTAATGATTTTATAATTTATGATTTCAGGTCATCCAGCAACCTGGCTGTGTCCATTAATGGATCATTCAAGTACTGATAAACGAAAAATAGACAATACTTATACTGTGTAGAACATTGTGTACAGAATCTCTCATTTCTAATGTTTGTATATATAGATCATTTATGTTTCTATCTTATATGTCTATGTGATATTTTACTCAAGTCAAAGTTTTAAGCTCAACTATTTCAAAGAATGGTGCAGGCTGTTCTACTCAGTTGTGTGTTAATGTAGACATAACACTTTGTGCACTATTATTTAATGAATAGCAAGGATGCTCATAAATATTCAAATGGATATCAAGGATGTTCATAAATATTCAATGAATATCAAGGATGGTGATAATTTTCAATGAATTTTAAGGATGTTCATAAGTATTCAATGAAAATCAAGGATGTTCATAAATATTCAATGAATATTAAGGATTTTCATAAATATTCAATGAATATCAAGGATGCTCATAAATATTCAATGAATATCAAGGGTGTTCATAAATATTCAATGAATATTAAGAATGTTCATAAATATTCAATGAATATCAAGGATGTTCATAAATATTCAATGAATATCAAGGATGTTCATAAGTATTCAATGAATAAAAAGGATATTCATAAATATTCAATGAATATTAAGGATGTTCATAAGTATTCAATGAATAAAAAGGATGTTCATAAATATTCAATGAATATTAAGGATGTTCATAAATATTCAATGAATATTAAGGATGTTCATAAATATTCAATGAATTTTAAGGATGTTCATAAAATATTCAATGGATATTAAGGATGTTCTTAAATTATTCAATGAATATCAAGGATGTTCATGAATATTCCATGAATATTAAGGAAACTCATGAATATTTAATGTACATGTATAGTAAGGATGATCATGAATATTAAATGTATATTGAGGTAACTCATGAATATTCACATTTTTCAAGGATGTTCATGAATTTTCTATGAACTTCTGGCAGTATTATTGTTTATTTTTTGCATTGGAAATAGTTGAGCATACTAGGACTTTTTGCCGCAATCTTGTTTATTTTTTACGCACAAGGTACAAATGAGGATCTTGTATGTGAACATTTCTTGTCATATTATGAACAAGTTTGGTGATGTATGGTATTATGTATATGGTAAATTTATAGTATTTATTTTACTTAAGTTTGTTTTGTATGGTCTTGTATTGTCTGTTTATTTGTATCAAATGAATGTGAAGGCATGTAGTCATATCATTGGTGCTCTTACTGGTAGTTTGAGATTTCTTGATCAGTTGAAGTTTTAAGAGTTTTTGATATGCTTGACTCTTAAAGTGGCAAAACATAAATTTCTATTCAATAGTTTTTAACCCTTTCAATGCTGAAATTCCACAATGGACTAGTCCGACTCTAATTATAAACTTATCCAGAGTCACTTTTAGGGAATTTCAGGAAAAAAATTGGACAATATGCAGCCAACACTTAAGAGCCTGGTCAGCCAACACAACACATGATTTGTTGTGTCGGCGAGGGATGCGCGATAATACCGGTATATTGCAATAAATTACGTTCCGGTACGGTCCTGCAATATATTGCAATATTTTTTTATCTTAATCTAATAGACTAATAATGCATACTCGAACCTGTTTTGCATTATTTGTGGCAGAATTTGACCGGAAACTATTTCATTTTGGGTTTTCCTTTAATCTTTTTTAGCATAAAGTTCTCGTAGTATAAATTATTGACATATCTACCTGTGACGACTTAAACAAATGTAAAGTAGTGGGGGGGAGGTGGAACTGATGAATATTTTTTATGAATTGACATTGAGTTAGATACGAAAAGAATACATATGTATATGTATATGTTTTCGTAAAATTTAGTTGGCATCATTAATACATTTTTGTATTTTATTTCAGTTTTAACTTAATCTTATTTTGTATGTGTCTGCATTTTTGCTCTTATCCTTTGTTGACCGCCTTTTCCCTCTATATCGTCTGCCTAATGCGTTCCCCTATTTAGACTTATCAGTGATGACCATCTATATACACATATATTTTAGAGCTTTGCTATCTAATAGGACAATAAATGAAAATAGTTACACTTAAAGTCTCTTAAACTAGTGCCATTAGAATCTCTGAAATTCTTCTGCAATGTGTTTAACACATCCTTTGAAATGTTTAAATTGTTTCAATGAGTTGTATATGAAATATATGACTGAACAGGAAATTTTGTTTTCTACATCTTTGTTCTTCTTGTATTATAAATAAATAGCTACAAATCATTCTAAACCTCTATAAAACTAAGTAGGTGTCAAAGTTTCTTGCAAAACATGCACACTTTCCAGTACACCTCCATGCATACAGTGTACTACGGTGGATGCTTTACCTATTATTTGGCAGTGAGCATATCAGCTCTATTTGGCAATGGGTTAATGCTTAATATGTAATTTACAATTGGAATGCTGACACTATCAGTCTATCAGCATAGTGTCGCAAAGGAACATTCGATGTAAAGTAAGATTTGTAATAATACTTATTTTACTGGACAAAAGATGAGTCTTACATGTTTGCAATAGCTTATATTAAGCTTTCACAATGTATTATTGTGTTGAACCTTCATATGGGTGCTGAAAAAAGCTTATGTTCTAAACTCCCAATATATCGCAATACGTATTGCAATACGCTGTTGCGTATTGTGTATCGCAATATATCGCAATACGAAATTTCTGACAATACCCATCCCTAGTGTCGGCTGACCTGGCTCTTAGGTGGCAAAGGCTTTTCATATTTGAGATGTTTTTGATGGATCCATTCTATTATGGAAATCTAGAATTAGATAAAGAATATTCATTGACTTACATGTTAGATTGAGTTTTTAGTTTTATCAAGTGAGCTCAGATAACATTGTTGTTTTTCATGTGTCATAGCCAAGTGAAAATGTCTTTTTCTGAGCTCCAAAGTTGAAACAAATCTGCAATAACATAAGTGTTCAGAATGTATTCACCCAGCTAAAATTCATCTTGCTGAATCGTAGGAAATAGTTGGATAGGAAAAAGCTACTAAATGCTAGATAGTAATATGTTATGTCAATTTGATCTATGAATATTTCAGACCATAAGAAAGTTGTTACTGGATTGTGCATTGAATTAAAAGGCTTTATGAGGACAAGGACTTTTTATTCCAAATTGGTCTTCATGACTTTGAAGTGGCCACATGTACAGATTTTTAAAAAAAGATACATTATTATTGTATTTGCTTTTTATTGAATTGTGATTTAATTTTGTCCCTAGAGTCTAATATTTTGGTGATCTGATAAACACGGTTCGAACATTTGAATTCCAGATTAAGTCTATTGGTCAATATACATAAATTACACGTTTTGGATGTACAGTAAAACCCCTCTTAACCTGACTTGACTGGATTGAGAACAAATTTCAGTTAAGAGAGGATTCTGGAATAGAGAAGTTTTACATATGGACTAAAAGATAGAAATTTAGTTAAAGATTATTTTTGTATGATACATGTAGTAAACCTACATTGAGCATAAATGAAGTGTATGTGATCTTTTCCTATTAATTTTCATGTTAGTTTTTTTGAATATTTTAAGATTTGAATGTCTATATGCTGTTAAGGGTCCATTAAGGTTTTACTGTCTAAATGTTGCCTTGTTCATGTACATTGCTGTAGTATTAGATACTTATTGTTAAATTTTATGTAACTTTCAGTGGCACCTATATTAACCCCACTTATTTAGATACTCACTACAACCCTTTGTACTTATGATGGATGATAAAGATACCTCTATTTATTTACGAGGATTTTTGAACAAATATGGAGTATTTAAGTTTGTAGGGTTAATGCATGTGCCACTGACAGTTTAATGAAATTTAATAGTAACATAAATATGCTTTAAATATTCTGACTTAGTATCCAAAGATGTGGCTGAGATTTGTCTCTGTGATTGTATTAAAGGTTTCAAGGATATAGTCATGTGATCTTTTAGAGTTGAACAAACACTTGTTTTTTTTGTCCTCAAATTCTTGCACCAGACAAAAAAATAGAAATAAATTTAATAGCATGTAAATTAATTGATACTTGTCTTTTTTCTGAAAATAACCATAAATTGGCATAATAGTCTTCATATTTGTTTACTCTGAACTCTCCTCACAAAATATTTTTGCATGTGATCTAGTTTGCCACTCTACTCATTTTTTACGGATTTAGAGTTTACAATCAAAATTGGAAAAAAATCTTTGGGGGGAAGAAGGTAGTTGTAATTCATTTAATAAGCTTTAATGATATAAGAATCATTATATTGTAGCTTAACTGCTAACAATTTTAGAAACAATTAAACACAACTACCCCCAAAAACTGGCAAATTTCCAGGTAATTTACTACCGATAAGCTGATATCTATTGTGGTTGCTAGTAATTTATTAACTAACTGTTGGCATTTAATTGTTACAAAAGAGAAACAGAAAAAAAACAAGTCTTTATTTACCTTATTATTAGTTGCTGTTGTAGATCACATGACTTCAGTTAGGAGCAGTGGTCCATTGGTAGGACGCGCTCTTAGAGATCGAGAGGTCCTGGGTTCGAATCCCACTAGGGGCACTGCTAATTTCCTTGAACAAGAAATTAACCTACAATTGCTCCACTCTACCCAGGTGTAAATAGGTACTGTGAGGGATCGCCTGCCTGAGGGTGATTTCAATGATCAGGAGTTATCATACAAGATTGTAAAGTCGGCTGAACAAGTATATGGAAGCAGACTTTAAATTACACTTTAACTTTAACTTTTTGACTATAGATCCTGGTTAAATACGATATATGTACTATTAATCTGCTTGCTCAAAGTTAATTTTGTTGTCTTATATGAAATATAAGTAGTGTATAAAATGTGAGTAGCTTACAGCTATCATGGTGTAAATTTAATTATTTGTCTTTATTTATGTATTTTGTTGTACAAATTTATACTACAGTGTCCTTCTAAACTTCTTGGTCAAATGCTTTTTTGGGGGCAAAAACTGATCATGCATACTGCATCACTTTGTAAAATTTAATTTTTAGCCGGATTTTTCAACTAAAAAATTCAGCTCATAGTTTGGCGAAATGCGGGTGGGCATCCAGTGTGGTTAACAACTGCGTTTAAGTTTTTCTTTACCATGTTTATCTGCCATTTATTGTCAGATCTTTATTAAACTTACAATGTTAACATACCATGTGAATGAACAAAATTAGAAAGTAACCACAACTTTACCTGGCTTTATTATGAATTATTTAATTTAATTTTAATGTAATTTTTGCGTCAAAGTTTTTAATATGTTGGATATCTCTGTCATTTATGGTCAGATGTTTTCCACATTACATTTCTTGTTATCAAGTAACATAGTTCAAATCATATGTATCAACTAACTAATGCTGATTTTGAATTTGCTCACATGACTTTTTGTTTCATTTTTCACAGGTAAAAGTGAATTGGCTCATGCTAAAAATTATTTTTGTCGAAGGACTTTTTAGGGCACTGTAGATTAGTAATTTATTATTGAATTTAATATATAGAGGATATTCGTCAACTGTGATGTAAGATCGATTTTTATTTCACAGAGTGAGCTTAGAAAACATATTTTCACTAGTGGCATAACC
The DNA here is from genome assembly GCA_025267735.1 of Mactra quadrangularis. Lineage (NCBI taxonomy): Eukaryota > Metazoa > Mollusca > Bivalvia > Venerida > Mactridae > Mactra > Mactra quadrangularis. The sequence continues at coordinate 51,877,302 of CM046299.1, read as the reverse complement.
ACGAGTGAAAATGTCATTTTCTGAGTTCATGAGTTGAAATAAAAAGATCTTACACCAAAGTTGACGAATATTCTGTTTCTTTCATGCTTAATTTTGCGTTTAATTAGATGTATTTTACACAAATTATAACGTGACATCATTTCTTCTCCAAGATGACGTCATTTATCCTCTAAAATGACGTCACTGACGATGAAAATATAAGGTTATATTTTCCCTACAACAAAAGTATAAAATTTATATTTTCATCGTTTATTTTCATCGAATAACGTGACGTTTCACTGTAACGCATAAAGAAATAACATTATTTCCAACATTATCAGCAATTTTCACCTGGTCTTATAATTTGAAAACATGTCTTATTAGTAAATTAATATATAAATAATATATAGCATTATTTAACTTAACTGTGATTAATAGAGCTATGCTTTGTAAGTTTGTATAATTGTGTAATTAACTATGTTATAGTGATATATTTGCTCATCATTTAATAGGCTGGTAGAATTGATGATTTCACTATTTTAAAATTAATCTCTTGTTAGCTTTACTTATAAGTGATCTACTCTCTTTGCCTGCTGTCTGTCGTATGTGAGCACTTTGTCTGCTAATGGACCCATATTCATAATTACTAGGGCTGCAACGATTCGATTCGATACATCGAAACTCGATTGCGAGGGTGCCGATTCGATTTCGATTCGGGACCAGCGAGTTTCGATTCGATACTGTATTTTAAACATGTCTACAAAGGTTATAACGATAAAAGCAAAGGCGCACCTAAAAGAGAAAGTACGCTGACTGATGTACGGAAGTATATCAAGAACTGCATCTTTCTACAATTTATGCTCCATGCTGTCTATACGCTTTTAGTCGAAATTACAATTGTAATACATTTTCGCGAACTTTACATTCGTACCCAATCCATTTCGTACTTGAAAAAAGCAAATATAAATTTAGCAGATTTTCAAGTTTCGTGTTATCAAATTTCAGTAACACTTTAAGTAAATTCATATTATTTAGTTTTAAGCTCAAATAAATGTATAAATGCATATTTGAAGTAAATAATATTAATAAATGAATCGAATAAAAAAAAATCGAATCGAAAGAAAATGTATCGAATCGCATCGAATCGACTTTCCGGTGAATCGTTGCAGCACTAATAATTACTTCATTTCTGTGAATAGTACCATTCCATCTCAGTATAAATGTGTACTATGAAGGTCAGCTTGCATGAAGGTGATTTCAATGAAATCTTTGAGCTAATTTATAAGATTGATTAGTGGGTAGAATGTGTATAAGGTTTTATTTTTTAACTTTCTTAGTGTAATTGCTTTTAGCCATGAATAGACTAAAATTTTGGTTGAATTTTTAAACATGGGAGATTAAATGAAAGAATGATTTTTATTCTTACAGCATTTTATTCATATAATAATGATATACCAATATATCATGAAATATGTGTGTACATTGTATGTAGCCAAGGTATAATGTGGCACTTGTACTCCATTACTCAGCCGCTTGGCTAGCTCAGTTGGTAGCACACAAGTCAACTGATCAAGGGGTCGTGGGTTCGATTCCCGAGCGGGGCATACTTTCGTGGAGCTTGGTCATGAAATTATTTCTATGGTCAATCTCCCTCCTACCAATGATTTATTTATGTAGGGCAGTTGTCAGTCACTGACGAAAGTATGCCCTTAGTTGTTGCAGCATGCTGAGAATGTCTGCTTTGGACTCCGTAGGTAGTGGGTTTGTTGCCAGGTCTAGTACAAGTGCTGTATTAAATCTCTGCTACATGAATGTCGAAGGGTCTGTGGTGTGAGAAAATTATTGAAGTATGTTTGTATAAGTTTTTAACTTTTAAAAATATCATGTTTTCATAGATTATTCATAAACAAGCACATTTCGTATTTAATTTAAAAATCAGTATTTTGTTTATATATAACATGTAACTTGCATTGAAGTTTACAAATTGTGTACAAATTGACCCCGACCTTACCTTTCACATTTGCATCTAATTATCATCTACACATATCCCGGCGAAAATCAATACCACGCCTACTCTATACTTCGGCTTGTTACGTATTTAAGATTAAATAAGACATGTATAGAGTATACACAGCCCACATGTATAACAACTCACGATTCAAAATGCATTCAAACGGCAAACTCATGTTCTTATTTTTTTGCTTACAATTAATAATAAAATGGATGGGGGGATGGCAGTTGTGGGGCTAAAACCCACAACCTTTGAATTGGTAGCTAGCCTCATCGTATAATCATCTGGACCGGTCTATGTGTAATAGACACTCATTGTACGCTTTATACTACATTGGTATTCAATGTAATGAATATTCTTGCATAAAGGTCAGGTCGGGGTCAATTTGTACGCACTATATATTGGATTCACCAGTGTTAAATCACTGTAGGGGAATTCAATCATTGCATAAAAGTTTATCTTAGATCAAATGTTATACATATCGCTGGTTGAGTGCAAAACTCAAGTTAAAAATAGTGAGTTACAACCGTTTTGCGCTAAGCCCGCGATATACTATTTAATGGGTCGGGGCAGTACTAGTCTACATCCTTCTTTATTTAAGTGTAGTTAGACTAGTTCTGCACTGACCTGTTGAATTTTTTATAAATAGAAACATTAATTGCTTTTTTAGCTCGACTTTTCAAAGAAATGGAGAGCTCTCCTACTCGCCCTAGCATACGCGTCCCCGTCCGCGTCCATATTTCTGATTTAAGTTTTTGTGCAGTAAAATATATTTTACTTCAACTTTTTTATTTCTTAAGGTATCAACTTCAAGCTTTAGATATGTTCCTTTTTATCAACCATATCTCATGTGACAAAGTTCATAACTCCAAATTATTATTTTGAATAATTTATTTTTTCAAAATTGTCTCCTGTGAACTTTAAATTTTCTTTAAAAAAACAGTATTTTTCTTACTTTGACTTTTTTATTTCCTAAGGTATCATGTTTAAATATGTATGTTCCTTATCATCAACCACATCTCATGTGACAAATACTTACTTAGTCGAGCATGCTGTCTCTACTGACAGCTCTTGTTTAATAATTATATAATTATATTGTGATTTTTTTATTATTTTGCTTTATTATGTGTCAAGTAATTGCATATGAAAATATGACTTTATGTTTTATGTCTTAATTTCTATACTTTTACACCCAAAAAACAATAAAAACAAGAATAAATAGTACAAAATAATTAGTTTATTTCAATGGTAGGTGAAAATATACTAACATTCTTATGGAGTACATGGATAAAATGGTTGGATGTAGAGAAAACATTGAGTATTCATGTTTGTTAAGTAACGAAAAAGCTAAGGTGGACGGAACTACAAGTCCATGAGCAGTGGTCTATGTACAATGGCCTATCAGAACTTATTCAAGGGGTAAAATTTTGAAATATTCAAATCCTGCCCAAATTTTCCATGGGTGGAATTAAAATTTTTTCAAAATCCAGAAATTCTTGAATTTGCATGATTCACACAGGAAAATAATGCTTTCTATGAACATATTTGTTTCTTTGAAGTAAATAGAGGCTTTCTCAGGTTCCCCAAATATGAAATTCAAAATAGTTATATAACTTACATATCAAGAAATATTTGCAATAATCTTTATAGTAAATAGACACACCCCACTGCTTATGGACCTGTGGGCAGAACTATAACAAGGTTCATTAAAAACAAATAACTGATAAATATATGAAATATTCTTAACATAAATACTGTATTCCCTAACACAGCTCTAAGGTAGGACGGAGAACATAACAAAAAATGAGACACCATCTTGAGGTGACATCAATAAATACAAAGAATAATTGACATAAAATATAATATGATACATCATTATGTTTTCAAATTAAATTAAAATTTATACAATAAGTACGCAACTTATGTTGAAATTAATAGAAAATAAAACATTGGTTTCATTTCATAAAATTTCTCAAAAATCTGAACTTTAGGATAAGTCCTAAAAACTTCCACCCCAACCAATTACTGACCAAATCATTTTTCAACAGCTACATTTTCAAACAACAATAGCTTCTGCACATACATGTAGACTTGAGACAAAGATTACAATAAAACTATCATTTGTATACATTGAATAAGTCATAGTGAAGGTATTGAAACAAATAACATAGTAATCTACCATATATTTTCTAATAAATGACCCTTTCCTGAATTACATCCTTAGTTTTGGAAAACAATAACCTGCCTAAATGAGTTTAACCTAAACATAAATCCCAGAAAATGAACAACACACAAGTAATTCCAGCCAATATAAATTAAGACTACCATATTAAATGTAATAATTTCACCATTTCTGCACTCTTATGCCTTCCTCATTTTGAAAATGTTACATTCCAAGAGCATTTAGCAGAGAATTCAAGTCAATAATTATGTGCAAGCTTTATATACATGTATCATAAACTCAACAAAATCTTCAGTATCAATCTAAAGAATAATAAACTGAATCAATAGTAAAGTTATAAATCTAAAATATATATGACTAGGATTTCATATTCAGTAAAATGAGCAAAAGGTATCACAGATTAAATTATATATAAATATATCAAAATCTTTAATATTATGTTAACAAGTTCCATATCATATATGCAATATGACATAATCCAATGTCATCCAAAATCAGCAGACTGTTTGCTACACTGGGGTCCAAAAGTTTCTATACAAATTGTTAAATATTTACGTTTTTGAAAATATTTAAACAAACCTAACTTGCCGTTATTACTTGTACAACTAATACACAGTTTATAATTAACTGTCAACTACATTCTATCATAAATTATTTTTATTGCAAATATACAATAAAATGTTTAAACCAAATGTGTCTGCATTAATTTTGCTAAAAAAAGATAAAAGGTAAATAAGAAACAAAATACAAGTGTAAAGAAACTTTTGGACCTCGGTGTATATCATGAAAATTTAAAAAAGATCAAGCTTCTGTTCATTGTTTTCCCAAAAGGTGAACATCGGAGATATAGTAGTTTTCTGTGAAGAAAATAGTGAAAATTGCAGGTAAGGCAGTTTTCATTGAAGTACAATGTATGCTTAATTAGGTAAATTGAATTATTTCAAAACTTTATAAAAAGTGCATTATACACTAACAATCAGTCACCAAAATCCAAAAACATATAATACGGCACACTATTGCATTCTATTTTGGTATCACATATAACAAACTATCAATCAATTACATGGAGACACGGTCACATAATTACATCACATTTCTGTGATAACTGGTGTCACTAACATATATCACAGTGAGAAGGTCACTGAGACAGGTTTGTTTGTCAATTTGAAATTTTCCCCATATTATCAACATGCGTTCATTAATTTACTCAGCCAGCTCTATGATCAGCTTTTCCTGGACTATGGTCTTTACCACAGCTGGTTTACATTTCAACAAAAAGTGAACAATATTCTCATCAGAAATCAGCAATTAGAAAAGATAATGACTTGCTGTGATTTGGAAATAAACCTTAACTTCTGAATTCAAAGTCAGGACAGTCTATTATCAAATGTCTTATGATGAATATTACAATACAAGATTTACGACTAAAATGTGTCGTAAGATCATTGATAAGACAAAATAAATAGATCACTTGAATAAATTTAAAAGTTAACAATTCTTTAAATAAGATATTATGTACAAGTTAATGCCTACACAATGAGTGCAATGAACAATATTCTATAAATAGATAAATAAACAAGTATCACAAACATGGCAAGCACAAAGCATTGTATCACAAAACAAGTATGAGGGTGGTTCTACTTAAAACAGTAAAATAGGTACAACAAACAAATGGTACATACCAGGACACAAACAACTGGGCAATCACAATGAGGAGCTATAAAAACTCTACATCAGATCTATGACTGATACCAGTTAGCAAAGTTTGAAAATGACTCCATGGTTATAATTCATTTTTTCCTACCCTTTATCCACATACTTTTGAGCTAGAATTTTACCTTTGAGAAACATGTTCAATTGTGAGCTAGATTTTGCCCTTGGGAAACCTGTTCACTTCTGAGCTAGATTTTGCCCTCATGTTCAATTGTGAGCTAGATTTTGCCCTTGGGAAACATGTTCAATCCAGAGATAGAATTTGACCCTTGAGAAACATGTTCAACCATGAGCTAGAATTTGACCTTTGAGAAACATGTTCAATCATGAGCTGGAATTTGACCTTTGAGGTAAGTATTAATGGTACAGAGTCCATGTAACTATGGATGCATGAAAGAAACAAAATGTAAAATGATGCATGATGCACATTGATAATGAAGGTATGGATATCACAAAGATTCTACTGGAACATTTTGTAAGTGAGATACTTCAGTAATACACCAGTTACATTTCAAACCATTATAAATGGCAGGTTGTTAGCTTGATGATACTCTCATTTATTAATAGAATACATAATATATATGAATGATACAGTTATCATCAGGCTAGCTACCTGTGATTTCAAACACTGAATTAAAATGTCACAAAATATGACCTATGTATAATAAGGTCATGCCAAATTGGAATTCTGTTAAGTGTCAACTCAAATTTTAGAAACCTAGGTACCTATTCACAAAAACAAAAAACAAAAACAAATATTTTTATACCCCCGCTTCGAAGAAGAGGGGGGTATACTGTTTTACCCTTGTCCGTGCGTGCATGTGTGCGTCCGTCCGTCCGTTACAAAATTTCCGTCGCAGTTTTCTCAGCAACTATATCATGCAGCAGCCTAATACTTTGCATATTTTACGACAGAAACAATGCATTATATGTATTTTTTCATTGGAATAACATCCTCATAATATGAAACAATGGTCTTAATTCAATATAAAACGATTAGTGTTTTTTTTTCACGTAAAATTTATAATGTATTAATGAAGCAGCTATGATAAATTGCTTACGATGCAAGCCGAACACAATTTTATTGAAATAAATTGTTGTATTGAATCCCGAAACATTGGAATTATTTAAAAAAAATTTACAAAAAATTTCGTTTTTTATTTTGATTGAGGACTCTAAAACCTACGTGCACACAGAGGCTTAACAAAATTCCAATATGACATGGCCTTATTCAAAGGCCATACTTGTGGATATATTAAGAAGGACGATCCTGATGGTTTAACTCATCTGATATTCACATCAAGTTGCATAAAGACCAAATGAAAACTATTTGACTTCAAGAGTGACATACATGACACCCAGCTAGCTATCCAAGCAGTACACTATTTGTATTGTGCGTAAAGTTTGACCCTGACCTGACCTTTTTGAATACGAATGTAGTATTAATGCTTGATTTCACTGGTGTAGAATAGGCGTGGTACTGTCTGACAGGATATGTGTAGATAATAATTAGATGCAAATGTGAAAGGTCAGATCGAAGTCAAACTTTATGCTCTATATTCATATAATACAATCCCTCTATGACAAGCAAATACAAACTGTACATATCACAATACATTAAGCAAGCACCATTAAATTGGTGTTTCTATAAAATACTAATATACAATAACAAAACAATGAAGGAAAATAAACAAATGGCACAGTGTTGATATGAGTAAAATATCTAACAACAAAAACAACAGAAAATGAGACAACTACAGAACTACAGACATGAACTTGTACAGAATTTAAAACAAAACTCACTCACTGCATTATGTGAAAATAAATACAAAATAATAAATAATTGTACCTATTTAGTATAGACTAAACTGTCATGAAACAATTTATGTTAAATGTAATAATAAATAAATAAGCTTGAAAATTTTAAAATTAAGACAAGTCTTCCATATTTTGTCTCAAATGGCTACTTTCTGAGAGACCCGCAGTGGTCACTAAACTCAATATTTACTTTAACTTGTAATAATACAAAACTGTAATGAAATCAAAATATTTAAAATTTAAATATTAAATAAATAAATTAATAGTGCAGAAATGTATTCAATTTTGGATTGAGGCTAGCTTCAGTCACAAAAATCTTCTGTGGAGAGATTTAGACACGGTACTTCAAATGACTAGCTTTCAGCAACAAGCCAGCTCTAGCAACATACCTTGGGTGTTCACAAAATATGACCCATCCACCATGGGGGGTGGGGTATAATAAAATGTTTGTGGAGAAATGGTATATAAGATGTTTCAATGATAAAAAAAACAAGAGCACTAATATGTTGATCATTAAATCGAAAGTTTGGTCTCAATAATATTGGTAATACGGAAAAAAAAACATAAAACTAAACAGATCATTTAAGTGTTGACAATTTGTACAACAAAACATAAAAGACATAAAATTATATGCCATGAATCTAATTGTTTAAAATACCATGGATAAAGCTGGTATGAGTTGACCTTTTGGGGGCCATCAATCATGTAAAGGGGACAAAACATAATCCCTTAAAGGGCACATTATTAAACATCAATTCACACCAAAATGTAGGTCATCTTGAAAACAAACTCAAAAGTGAATATTTGAAAATGGCTAACAAACAAAAAATATTCTTGATTAAAGTTTTTTTAATTTTCAAGAAAATTAACCAGTGAATGATCTTCAACATATAATATGAATGGTTTTTAACCGTGCAAAAATAAGATTACCAACAAACTTGACTACATTAAATATTTAAGACAATCTGGCTTATGTATTTTATCTCCCTACCACACGGAACTCTAGAGACAACCTTTAAAAATCTTTCATCATAAAATTTGATTTAACAAAAGACTCATAAAAATTAGCCAATCACAGATCATTCAGCATTTTGTGAAGAGTTAAAATTAAGTAGAATTACTAACCCTTTGCCAACCTTAATTTAAGTGATTTTGAGTCTAAATGCTAAAAATTGCCATTTTTGTCAGATGCTTTCAATGATGTAAAAGCAAGGCCCTGATAGGCCCATTTACATTGAATGTCTGCAAAGATGTGAAAGCAAGGCCCTGATTGGTCCATTTAAATCAAATGCCTGCAAAAATGAGAAAGCAAGGCTCTGATTGGTTAAAGAAAAGCTATTAAGAAGGCGAATGCAACTTGGTTGTCACCAGATCTTTGCAAGGTAAGGAAGATCAAATGCTAAAGTTTAATTGCCTTAAAGGTTGATTATACATAGTATATGTACTACAAATAAGCATGTGTAAATAAAACTTTAAATAAAAATACATGGTAAAAAATGGTATACATATGACCTGAGGGATTTATCACATGATATAATATAAGGGCCTTATTCACCTAATTTTAATAACTCGGGTTTAAAATTGAAAAGGATTACTGGTCATGTCTTAAAAACAATGAAATATTCCAGTATCAAAATAATAGTATTGAAAATAGGGTTTGGTATGGTCTACGTTGGAATATAGGTAAAGTTACCATTTTGTATCTAATGAATGCCTCTTATAAACATCCCCACTAACTACATGTTATTGAAATCAGTTGTCCAATTTGATTACGTTCCAAGATGTAACCTAGTTTGACTCCTTAATCAATGGTTTTATTAAGGTCCCATTTCTAAGAAAATCGTAACCCCCTATGGGCACTCATTAGAACAATACATAAGGAATAATTTTCAACAAAATAGGATGAATATAAAAAATAGCATAATTTTTTCAACTTTCATTCAATTATTTGAGACATCTCATGAGCTAATTCATAATTGTCCACAGAGCCCTATCTTCAGACTATCAAAATACTATTTAACTGTCTCTTTAATACCAGTTGTACAATTAACACTAAACTTGTATCAACAAGTAACCAGACAGGTTGTTGTAAGAATAATGGTGGTATTATTCTCAGCTTGTTACAGATAGACCAATGAGACCATGCTTGGTCAACACGTGATCATGTTATTGTCTGGCGTCCGTCAACAGTAGCAGGATAGGTCAAGTCTGTGTGAAGAGCTACTTGCAGTCAGTAGCTTCTTTCACCTGCAGCCAGATTATACATTATATATATTTAAAAATTCAGTAACAAGGCTGTTTGTTGATTCCCTTAATTCCTATTTGAAGTTGTGTAGCTAAACAAACTTGAATGCTCATTCAGCGGAAATCATTCAGAACCCAAACCTCAGTTGGATCAATGACTGTTATGACAACTTAAGTTTCTCCAACATTCTCATGCGTAGATTTTGTGCTTCTTCTTAGTATTTCCTTTATAAGCCATAACCTTATCAGGTTATATGCCAAGGTTACAGCAAGTTGATATTCCTCAGTAAAACTTCAAAACTTCTGACATTCAAGAAACTTAATCTGAACAACTGCAGAAATCCCAGCAACTTCATTCTTGACAAGAAACCTCATTTTTTTAAGATTTCTCAATCAAAATGTCGAAAAAATTTAATCAGCAAAGAGCATGCTGAAAGGAATTGATGCAAACACAGAGATCTAGATTCTAGGGACCAATCAGCATCCAGTTTTCCGTACGCCACAGTTACACAAGAACCGTCCATGAACACCATATTTCTTCCTGCACACAGGACAACATCCGTCTGATGTTCGTGTTTCAGTCTTAATTTTAGTACCACTTAAACCTAAACCATATGAATTGTCCAATGGTATGGTGAATGATGGACCAGAGTGACTGAAAATATACAATGGAAAAAAACGTTAGGTCATTGGGTGGAATTTGATTTAATTTTGACTAATTTATATCTTATCGGGAACTCAAATTTTGAGTCCTCGCTGAAAAGGTACAATACAGATAGTTCATTGTCAGCAACCACAGTACTTTCTTTGGTTACACTCCATACAAACCATGGGCAATTTGACTGACGAAATCTCATTTCATGAATATGCATGAGGCAGGGAAGACCAATCTTCTTACAATGGAATTGCATGTCACAATTAAATACTCTTCAATAACAATGACTTTATACTGTGATTTTCTTCACCCACTCTATAAAAATTACTCATGGATGCCACCATTTTGAATGGTAAACCAAACCTTATTTATAAATCGTAATTTTATAGGCTAGTTTTCCACAGTGGTTTCCTTGCGGAACCAATAAAACTGCCTCATTTCTTATTTATGATTACGAGATTTTCCTCACCAAATGACCCCCAGTAAATAACTAAGCATAGTGGAGTTATGTATAGTGGGATAACCAATGACGTACAGTAGATAGTTTTAGATGAATATTATTTTATACTAGGTGTTGGTTCAAATATTATTTTCTGTCTCTGACATGTAAACATTAAAGTCAGGATAGAAGTCAAATACATTACTTTAACAGACAACTAATCTAGAAAATAAACTTACTCTTCTCCAAATTTAGGTACATATTTACTGGTTCCTATATTAGGTCTACTAGATGTTCTACTTCTTGGTGTATGGGAACCAACTGAAGAATAGCCAGGACCAGGTGAGGATGATTTATCTGAAATAATAAAATATCAATATTTATAGTAACATTAATCTATACAAAATGAAACCACTCCCCTCTAGACATTGCCACCATTGACACTGTCCCATTGACTTTGTATTACATTACACATCTTAAAACAGAGATATTCCACATAAAGAGACTGTCCTGTAGCCAATGTAATGATTAGTTATGAATAAAATCATACAAGCAGGTTGCTGGTTCAGTGTGTCCATTTTATAGATATATCTTATGGAATTATACCACATTAAAATTGCAAGCCATGATGGGAATTATGTTGAAACAGATTGACGTAACTGCACACTTTCTGTCATGAATGTTCGCTATATAAACTAAATGTTCAAAGTGTTTCACTGTCCCTCAGTTTTGGGCCCAGCTTAGGTTGATTAGCCCTCATTAAGGACAAAGTCTTTGAAAGATAGACGGGAGACACAAAAAGTGTTTCCTCACAATAATATATTTAAAAAAAGGAAATAAACAGTAAAGTTTTGCATGCCCAAAATCTCCATCTACTTATGCAAGAAGAAGTTAAAAGCCAAGTTCAATTAACAAAGTTAAAAGTAAAAGTTACCTCTTTGAGAGAACGATGCATGAAGACCAGTGCCTGAAGCTACTCCTGGTTTATCTGAAAAAAGTTAAATAAATATGAGTGTAAGTCAGTTATTGTTTAATCATCTTCAGACAGGTGATCCTTGTAGTGAAACAACTATAGGTAAATGTCTAGTTTAAGGAACTCAGCAGTGCCCCTAATGGGTTGCTAACCCAGAACCTCCGAATCCCTAATCAAATATCCAAAAACTGTACCACAGATCCTACATAAACCTGTTCAGGAACAGTAAATAGAAGGACCTACTGCTAATAATGACTGAAATTAGTTGAAATTCAGCATAACACACAATACATTACAAATAAATTACGTTGAAGTAATAAACCTTGTTTACAAAAGGTGATATGCAATTCTTTGGCAATCTAACGAAAGTACTTTTCAATGACTGAACAAAACATTGTGTTTCATTCAGTCCTTGTTTTTATCAAGGTTTAGTAACTGACTGTGAAAACAAGGCAAACAACAAGACATGGATTATTTTGAAAGATGAATTCCATGTGAAATCTGCATAGAAATACATTGAATGATGTTTTCTATAACATCCAAAGATTGTTTAGCATTATACAACACATTTCTGATGGAAATAAATGTAAAATATTGAAAACAGTGTAAACTCAAACAAACAGGGAGTACTAATACATACGCATAGTTTCTCTTTTATTATGAACACCAACATGGGGGTAATTATCAAATGGATTTCTAGCTGTTCTAGGTGATTCTGTCTCATAATCCTCAGATGACACATTTCTAGGTTTTGGAATGTGTTTGGAATACTGTAATATATATAATAACAATTTTACCTTGATATTACACACACCACCCACTCGAGATTAAAAGGTTAAATAAAAAGTGTCAAACAAGAAATATAATGTGAAAACCACACCAAAGCTAGATTCAATGCAAACATTACAAAGGGAAATAATCCATAATAAAGCCAGGTAGAGTTGCCATTACTTTCTTATTCTGTACATCACATGGTATGTTAACATTGTACAAATTTTCATAAAGATTAGACAATAAATGGCAGAAATATATGGTAAAAAAACTTTAACGCAATTTTAAATGACACCTGAGGCCCTCCACCAACTCGCCCCCCCCCCCCCATTGTTGAAAAATCCGGCCAACAAGAAATATGAGTTACATGAAATTGAAAATAATACATGTTTTAAAATATAGGCACAATGTGATACATCGGCACACAAAAACAACAAAAAACAGAGTGAGAAAAGAGTGAACATGTAATCAATAACATGTGGCAAAACAATAAAAGAATATTGTCTGGTTCCTAGTTGTACTTCAATGGGTAAAAGTATGTCAGGCAAAGCAGAATAATGGTGGTGCTGGATGTATTGTACAAGATATCAAATAATCATCTTTTCAAATGAAAATTTCTCACTGTGAAGGCTAAAATCAAATGATATTAGTACAAGAACTACAGTGGATACCTTATATTAGGCTTTCGGTTCCATTCTAAGGAGATTATTCACTTCCCACTTGTGTCAACTTTGAAGACATGGTTTTTCATTAATCCTTCGCCATATTAAAGTCCAAAATGAAAAGTCTACTTCGAATGACATTTGTTATACTAAAATCCTACCACTTACTGCCATCAGAAAATGATTATGCAAAATAAAGAAAAAGTAAAAGATAATTTTGTAACCTGAAGATAAATTTAGGGCACCGCCATTTTATAGCTTTGCCTGACGTGAATATCAATAGTGGTAAGGGTCAGGTTATCCAGACTATAAAAGAATACAGCACTTGCATACTTTCAAAACAAAAGCAAGACATAAAGTGACTTACTTCTTTAGCTTTCTGATTTTTACTTCCTAAATCTCTGGCTGTTTGTTTACCAGAAGGATTTAATGGTGATCCATGTTCTTTGGTCCATTTCTCACAGAATGGTATATGATGTTTAGCTGTTGGATGACTAAATGTACGTCCACACCATTTACATTTTATTTGAGCTGAAAATACATGTACACAACTATCTAGTTTAAAATATAAAATACCCTAGTTAAGTTGAAAATTAACACCAGTAGAGCCAAAAATTAACAAGAGTATGGCTAAAACCTTTGTTCGAACAAAAACAAAATCATCAATGTGTCAACAATTACCATGTAATCATGGATCCTATATACATTTATAGGGTCCTTGATGTAACCTGGGGGCAATTTTGCAAGATTTATCTACTTATGAATGATCAATATATGATATATTAATATGTCTTCGTCAAAATTAAGGAAATTATAGGTTCAAGGTCAAATTTTGTCAGTTTTCCTGGACTGTTTTTTAGAAATATTTGTGCTCGCTGCTGATAACATATGATACTTGTCAATAATATGAAAATGAATATCAGATGAGCTAAAACATTATAAAAATTGAAAAGAAAATTTAAATCAGCAAAGCTTTAAATATGCAACAGATGAGTTTAAACTAACAACATATCATATGGCATAAGCAGCTTTACTTGATCATAATACACACTTTCGGAAACTCACGAATGTATCACAACAATAATTTTAACAAACACATTCACTGTGAAATTATTCATGTTTTGACAGTTAAGAAAAACAAACCATACATAGTAAAATTTCAAGTGGTACGCTTGATCAGTGTTGTCAAAATTTCATTTGTCCAAGAACTTTTGGAGGTAAATGTATGTCATTAAATTTTTTTAACATAACACCACTAACCCATTCCTTCATCTTTCGTTTCCTTCGTGTCTTTAGTAGAAGCGGTCGTAGCCGAGTTATATCTTCTCTGAGTTGACTGAGCAGCTTTCTTAGCTTTACGAATGTTTTTTAACAATTCTTCGTGCGTCTGCCGCCAATCTCCAGTGTTCTGAGGATACTGATCTTCATCCGGACTTCCGAAACCGTTATATATATCGTTAGGATCATGATCAGTCCTCTTAGAGTCATCCTCGTCATCGCTGACATCAAATCTACCTCCGTGACGAAGAGCACATCCTGGTTCATGGACAGACTAAAAATAGAAACAAAAATATAATTATGAGAACAAGAGCAATGTAAGTCTGAGCATTATAAACCTGAAGTATGAACTGTCCTTTAAGTAAATTTGACCTTAGCCCCGAGTGACCTTGACCTTTGAGCTACAGACCTGGAGTGTTTGACTCATTGTCTTGGTAATACAGGAATTATTTGTGACAAGTAATTTCTTTTAACAAAAATTATGACTTGTACATGACGACTAACTGACAGATGACTCATGATGCTTCATAACATAATAGATCCATTCAGGCAAATAAAATGTAATTGTTCAGACTATTTTTATGAAGAAATAAGGTTGTTTAGTTCTTTCTTTAATAAACAATAACTTAAACTTGTTGCCTGATAATTTGTAAAAAGGAAATTATTCTTAAACTGTACATGAAGAAATAGCAGTTCTTATACAGTGAGCATTTTGAGTTTCAAGTCATTTTTTTGTGATGGTCACAAACGTTGCCCTAGACAAGCAAAAAAGGGCTGCAGCACACACTGACAATACAATAAATACTAGAGATTATGTCTTCAGAGCAGATGAAACAAACAGAGAAATTAAAAATAAAGAAATCTAAGTAAAGAAAACTTTATGGGTTTTTACAGCTCATGCCAGTCAAAAGTATTGTTTTAAACTTTCTACAAAATAATGTACATGTAGATTACCTACCAGTTGACTGAAAGGCATTCTTTTATGACAATATGTACATTTGAATAATCTACTGTCCATGTCATCTGAAAGAGAAAAAGATAAAATAAATATCAATATTTACATAAGAAAGTCAAACCTGATAAAAAATGAATAAGGGGACAGTCAAAGATAATTTTTTCAGAGACTTTGTTTTCATGATCCCAGCTTAAGCTACAGTCCCATAAATATTAAAAAGTTGTGAGGGCACCGTAAGGGCTCTGTGCGATCAAGCACCGCAAGAACCCGTACGAACTCTTGGTATCTGTACTGACTGTTATGTTTTTACCATGGTCCATGAGATGAGCCCTGGTTACACGCATCATTTTCAAAGTCAAATCGTGAACAAAATCTTGGCCGAGTATGGATAAAACTTGCATATCTTCCAGCCACAACACCATACGGGTGTGTTGTTTTGTGCCATGTGCGTACCGTCAACTTAATACACAAGGCTTCCCACGGCCTATGGCTGTCTGCACGTATGGGTCCGCAACAACCCACAATTTTATGGGACTGAGGCATTACAGTACACTGCATATCACAGGCCTTACAATACCTTTATAAACTTGTTAGAGTTTGACTGAAAAAGAGACTGAAAAAATATCAAGAACGGCAATGGTAAAAAAACACAGACCTTCAAAACAGCCAAAAAGCAGAGGGAGATGTTGTAGATATTTTTTAATGTTTTGTTTAAAAAATGCCACAAACAAACACAGAAAGCAAGAACCTAACGGAGTAAATATCTCTATTCAGCTAAAGTTGAAATTTTGAAATAAAATTAAAAAAACACTCATTTGTACAAGTTTTTCAAGTTTGAATCTTGGTATTTTATCATTTAAAATCTTAGATCTGAAATGTTAAAAGTTTAGAATTTATATTCTCATTGAGCCTCTAGGCATCAGAGTTTTAGGTTTCTCTGTAAGTTTTAAGAACATACAGGAATGTCTCTTATCAAAGATCTCAATGATTTTCTTATTGAAACAAATATAACACCAATAAAAACACCAGTGAGGCAGAAATACATTCTACAGTCAATACTCCCTTGTAGCAGCCCCCTCACCAAACCACCTTTTTCCATACAAACAGCAAATTCAAACTTAGCCCCTTAGATATAAATGTCAATTTGTCAATTAAAATGACTCCCTGTCTACAACAGTAATCTCTCTACATCAGTTAGTCAAGTAAAGAAAATAGTACTGGTTGGTAATGAAGAGTTTTACTGTATATTGCAAGAAATACCTCTTAGATAAGTTCTATATAAAACGCTACAGTGCACAAACTACATGCATACATACGTGCAATAAGAAGTTACTATCAAGTCAGCTGACAAGAAACTACGAGAAACTGACAAATTTCTCACACTCAAGCACATTTCTTAAAACATATCTCAGTGACAAGATAAGATAAACTAAGATTTGTATGATTGGTTTAATAGTGCTGGAATACATGAGAGTGGATCCTGGTGTAGGGAGGTGAGGAGGCATCTATCCATTTTCTGAGAACTAGACATTTGCCCCCCCCCCCGGGACGTTTGTCCCCTTTTTTGCTGAGGTGGACATTTGCCCCCTAAAATGTTTTGAAAGGGCTGATATTTGCCCCCCAAAATGTTTTGAAGGGCAGACATTTGCCCCCCTTTAAACTTACATATGAAAATAAAATGTGACCTGGTTATTAAATCCCCTATTCCTCATCATAGGGATTTCAAAATTAATGTTCTTGCGAAAGTAATTAAAGAAGGGATTAAAAATGATATTATTGGTGTAAGGACCACAGAACCCCCCCCCAAAAAAAGGGTGCCTCCCTTAGGTATATATCGCAGGTTTAGAACAAAATGGTTGTAACTCTTTTCTTGTACTTAGTTACATCTATTTTCCACTAAACCTGTGATATGTATATACCTACTTTTCTTTGAAATATACTATCATTATAATGTTATCAAGAATGGAACAGTAGATTAAACAACTGATGAACTGTACAAGTAAACTGTGTGAAAATATGATCAATATGTACTATAAGTACAGAACAAACTTTGATCTCACATGTACAATGTATTATATGTTATACTAAGTATTGTTAGTGATTATTGCTAAAGAAAATCTTCAAAAGGGTTTCAGGTAAAGTTTTGTGCAGAAAAGAGATCAAGAGTAAAGACTTTGAAAGTTACCTAAGACATGTGATCATTTTTAGTCCTGTGAATGAAATGTCTTTTACCCTATATGCTGTATACCATAGAGGGTAGGGATGTTTAGTTCCCCCTTCCATCCTACTAGATCTACTCAGTATTATTTACAGAATGACTAAAGAAGTCATCTAAAACTAAGACAACTTACTAACATCCAAAAAATTTATGACTGTCAACAAGTTTTGTTGTTGTTTTTTGGGGGTTTTTTTGTATGTTTGTCAGTGTGTCATAGTCTTGTCATGTTCATCTCTGTTGTTTATGTTCATCTAATTTAAGTCAATAGTCTGTTCATTGACTGTTGCTGTTCTTGATATGTTTGCTTAGCCCCCACACTTTACATAAATTCAGCCAAATAAAGAAATGCTGTGCTGTGTTTTGGAGTGCTGGGTTGTACTGAGATAAGATGCACATTACTGTACTGTATCATAGTAAAAATTTTACTTCCATTATTTGACAATGATCAATAGTCTCATACAGGACTGGTGTTTAAAGGTGAGGCTGATCAACACCATTTTCAAATAAACTTGTTTTTAAGATGCTTACAAATTAAACCAATATCTGAAGCTGCATTATAATATGGTAAAATTAAAGATTGTAGTCACACCTACAAGTACCAATATGAGACTAATTATCATTGTATAGTTCATTTCTCAACTGTCAATTTAACATGAATAATTTCACGGCAACTTTGTGCTCTTTGTCTAACACTCATGATATTGAGATAATGTGTAATCATTTCACCTTGAAATTATTCAAACATTGACAGTTGAGAAAAAGTGGACTATCGCCACACCTACAAGTGCCAATATGAGGCTAGTGATCAATAAAGCACTGCAAAACAATAAGGAGGCAACAACAAATGTGATAAGACCACAACTTGTCAATAGGTAATTTAATACAGTCAATAGACTAGTACATGAACCCATATGAGACCCTGATGATCATTTTAGTATGTGTACTACACAACAAGAATGCATAAAGCTACAACAGGCAATTATATCCAAAGTCAAATCAAGGACATGATCTTATCACCTCCAGCACATCAATCAATGGGAAATCTTCATTAACAAAATGATGAGTCAACACAAAACTAACCTATGTCCTTGTTAATTTACATGTAGTTAGACTAGTTTTGCATGAACTTAGTGAAATGATAGTCATCTCCTACTTCTTCATCATTACAAACATGACAAAAATTACAATGTAATGTTGAGTAAGATGGGTGATTAACTACTACACCAAGGGCAGATTAAGATATTACAACATGGACCCAAGCCAACTTATTTAAGGATAGGGACTGACTATGGACCCAAGCCAACTTTTTTCAAAGGCAGGGACTGAACTTGGTTCTAAAACTACTTTTTTCTGGACATGGAGAACATCAATATCTAAATAAATCATTTTTAGGGATTTGAGATTCATAGGAAGTTCCAAAGAAGGGTGCAGCTATTTTATATCAAGCATGGGATGATCACCAAAATATCATATTGGATCCAATTTTCAACATTTGAGAATAGTTTTTGATAGTTTTAGAGAAGGATACATACTGCCCAACCCTCTCTCCCACACTCCCCAACAACCTTTTTTCCCACACTCTGCCCATTGAATCCACCATGGCAAGTTCTAGATCTAGTCAATTTAGTAATAGTCATAACTAATATTAAGAGATAGTTAATACAGTATAACAATGTGGCAGCACAAAACTGGTGTAATCATATATCAATAAAGAAGGATATAGACTAGTTATGCACTGACTCATTGATATACCTAGCAGTCTAGGTACAATGTAATATTACTGGTACAAGTCATTCTAGGTACAATGTAGTATTACCAGTACAAGTCATACAGCTGGGTTAGTAGGCTTATTCTATAGTAAAGAGCAGAACTGCAATTAATCATATCCATGTACAGTTAAACCTGTGTTATCAATGGAGTATAAAAAATATGACTGCTTTAGATAAAAAGTACTGAATACTACAGTCAATTCCTTAGCATTATTATGTAACTTAAAGTACTGGTGGCTGTTTGATTAACAGGGGCTGCGTTCATATTTAATATATTAAGTGCTTCACATAATGAGAGCTTGATAAAGTTAGTGCTTGCTTAAGTGTAGCTTTATAAAATGAGTGCTTGGAAAAGTGAGTGCTTGATAAAGTGAATATTTAATAAAGTGAATGCTTGATAAAGTGAATGCTTGATAAAGTGAATGCTTGATAAAAAGAATGGTTTATGAAGTGAGTGCTTAATAAAGTGTGAGCTTTATAAAGTGAGTGCTTACTAAAGTGAGTAAGCTTAGTAAAGAAAGCTTGAGGTTGAACAAACCAATTAGCTTTGAATATAAGAATCATAACTGTTTTCCAACATGTTACTTTTATCACAAGTTTGAGTGTAGCTAAGGTTAGAACTGGTTATGATGTATATATATATATATATTATGATGTCTGTCTATACTAATATAAGTTATGACATACAATAAACCTTAGATACCTTAGAATAATGGGTGCAAGCAGCTCATCATGTATATACTATATACATGTATATTGTAAACACCTTGCGGTAGGTCATACTATGACAGTAAAAGACAAAAGAACAAGTAAATTCTACTAGGAACAAATTAGTTCTACTTATAGCAACCTTGTTCTAGTATGATTAACTGTCAACTGGAAACATTGTCTGAACTACCTGGTAGAAGATTATCTTTTAATTGGATTTTAATTAATCAACACTTTTATCAAGTTAAGACTAGCTGTCTCACCTCAATAACTTTCCTGGACACTTTTTCACCAGTATAGTTCTATTACATTAACCTGTCACAACTTGAATAATTACACGGTCACTGAATGTGTTATTATTTAACTTCTTTTTAACCATTGAGCCACCAATCCATATTAATCATTGATAATCTAACTATATATGCGACAATTTTGAATATCAGGGAAATAACAAGTTCGAAAGGGGTTAAAAATAACAGATTCAGTGGCCGTGTAATTATTTAAGTTGTGACAGGTTAATGTAATAGAACTATACTCATTTACCCTTCAGAAAGAAGCCAACAACTATGAATCTAAATAGGTGTACAACTCCGGTTCAAAAGCCCAGCAAGGACTTAAGTTTGTAGCTTAAGGCATACTTGCTGACTTAATATAAAGAATTATCTTAACTTAGTTAATTGATGGATGCAATGTTTGTCTATTCAAAAGAGAGCAAACCATTACTGGGGTATCTTCACATTAACTTTGAATATGAATTATTTATAGCAAAAGTACTGGCCAGTAATTTAATGTGGCTAACAAATATGCCATTTTCAGAGGTAAGAAACCATTCTATGTAAAATAGTATATTTGATATATCGGGACTGAGCCAGTCGCCTATGGGTTTACCAGCAATAAATCCCCAAAGTCTAAAACAAAACCAATGTGACAAGTTGACGTACCATCATCATCATCAAGGTTAGTCGTAGCTGGATTATAATCACTGAAAAATGACCCCTTACTACATGAACTGTGACGAGTTTGAGGTCGTGGTGTGAACATATACTCAGGGTCTAAATCCTCCGCACCTTTTTCATTTGCTACATTACGTTTACGTGGTGGTCGTCTCGTGTTCTGTGTATTAAAGGATGTGGGAGAGCCTGTTAAAATTAGAATATATAACAAACATTCATTGTCATTCTAACAAAACAAACATAATTATATATAACAATCTCACTAAAATCAGACTACAATGCACTCCACTATATTTACGTTACAATAGACAATAGAACCTTATTCAATTGCTCAGTATTGAAGTATGTTATAGGATTTTGTAGGGTAAGTGCCTGGAGCAGACTGGAGAAAAACTGGGCATTTTAGAATAATGGGAGCATTCCAAACGCACCCAGATGGGTAAAATTCTATACATTGAACATTTAATCGAATGAACCATGAAAAACTAACATTTTGCTACTTTCATTAGGCAAAGAGAAGAATTTTTCAATGAAAATAAAGTATATCGCTAAATACTGTGGTAGGTATTGCCGCAGCTGCATATTGCAATATAGCGGTATACAGGTATATCGTGACAGCCCTACAGGTCATGCAGTTTTATTTGTATGCAGTGAAGACTCACATTAATATTTAAATTGTTGGACTTCCAAAGTGATGTCAAACACCAGAATCTTTCACTGAATCAACATCAAAATTTGGTATCTACCGCGTTAGTAACATGATAAAATAGTTTTCTGATTAATTTGAAAATAGCAGTCCAATTTTTTTTAGAATTTTCACTACATCTTAGCATATTTTTTTTCAAAAATGATGTAAAAAAAGGTTTGTCAGATATAAAAATCAGTATAGAACCCTCAGATCCTACAAGTAGTGTACATAAGACTTGATTTTAATGAGATTGAATGTAAAGTGATTTATAACAAAAAACAAAACAAACAGTCAACGAAGCATGCAGAATAATGTTAACATGCTTCAATACCATGCCATAATGTAACTTTCAACAACAAAGGTGGCTAGCACAGTCCTAGACCAAAGACCCTACAAATTACACAAATTTAACCCAATACCAAGTCCCAACACTAAAGGTCCTTCTATTGCCCCTGACAACGGTTATCTATATTTGGGTTTGGGCAACCTGTTACTGCTATTAAAGATAAGATTCAGACAAATCAAAAATATAGCAGGC
Source organism: Mactra quadrangularis (assembly GCA_025267735.1). Classification (NCBI taxonomy): domain Eukaryota; kingdom Metazoa; phylum Mollusca; class Bivalvia; order Venerida; family Mactridae; genus Mactra; species Mactra quadrangularis. The sequence continues at coordinate 51,854,748 of CM046299.1, read as the reverse complement.
TGTCTAACAGAATAGACACACTGGAATTCTAGACATAAGAACTGTCTTCGCCTTAATTTTTTTTTTCAAGCACAAACCTGATTTAAAGTGTTTTAAAGTGAAAAATTTCAATAAGCCTAACAACATTTACATGAAATAAGTAATTTTTACTAGCCCCATGATTAGGGTAAAGTACTAAAGACTGTAAGATAAATTGTCATAATACTTTCCTGGTTACATGTTTTTACACTTTTGTCACACTTTAAGTAATCTTTCTTAGGGTCGACGTACCTAATCTTTAGCCGCCAGCTTGACCCTGTGCGAGCTGCCGGCTAAAGATTAGGTACGCTGACCCTAGAAAGATTACTTAAAGTGTGACACTTTCACCAACTTTATAGCCACTAGAATATATCTATCTATTCCCCCTAGATTTTTTTTCACAACAATTTTCATCATTGAATAAATGGGAACTTCAGAATTCAAATCATAAAGGAAGTTAAGGAAATATCAGAACATTTTGTTTTCAAAGAAATTATAATTTTGGATAAATCAAGGCACCTGTTGATATTTGAAAACAGAAACTCTCTATTCTAACAATTATGCAAGTGAACAATTCAGATTTGGGTTCAATCAGACTGCGAGCAGTAGGCTGCCTCTGATATCACACTCTAATCACTCATGTACAGACTGCAATCCTATGATCGTTAGTTTGCTCAAACACAGACTACCATCAACAATGCAGCTTCACACAAAAAAAACATCGAAGACAAAAAATAAGACAATAATAGTGTATTGGTATCAGAAAATAATTATAATATCAACCTGTTATGATGAATACATCTGGTTCTTACATCTAATCAACTATCATTATAATAATGACATATACATGTACAGGTAAATAAAAGACAATACATGTACATCATTGTATTAGTAACGAGGCAACAAAGATGATTCTGAGATTATTCTCTGAATTTCAAATGATTCCGAGATCTTACTTCTTGTTCTGAATGATTTGGTGAGCTCACCATGACTTCTCTATGATTGCAAGATTATTCTTTGAGTTGTCAATAATACTGAGATCAAACTCAGTTATGTTGAGATTAAACTCAAATATTTTGAGACTATATTCATTTATGGTAAGATAATACTCAATTATGTTGAGATCAAACTCAGTTATGGTGAGATCATACTCAATCATCTGAAATCATACTTTATGATTCTGAGAGCATACTAAATTATCTTGAGATCATTATGCAATGATGTTTAGTCTGCACTCGACAGTACCAAAGAATTGTATTTTAAACAAAACATTCCAAGTCAAGCAAAATGGCCACCGAAGCACTATGAAACAAGATTGTAATGCTACAAAATTTCATAGTATGAAGGTAATTATGTACTGTCTGTACTAGTTTCTGGAAAGATAATGTGTTAGAAATAACCATAGCACTCAGATCATCATAAGAACAGATTCTAGATTTATCTTATACAGTCTAACATGTAGAAGTAGCAGAGAGTGAATATTCTAGCACTCAGAACAGGACAGGGAAGCAGAAAAAGGGGTTATGGCGACAAAATATTATAGGGACAGGGAAGCAGAAAATTATGGGCAGGGAAACAGACATGTGGGCAGGGAAGCAAACAATAGGGGCAAGGAAGCTGAAGATAAGGTCAGGGAAGTAAAAAATGGGAACAGAGAAACAGAAAATAGGGGCAAAGTGACTTCAGATGACTTAAGGCTTTTTGAGTGTCTCACATTTTCAGTGTTTCACTGTACCAAGACATCCTGTCAGATAATTGTAAAGAAGTCAGAGTACAAACACAAGTGTAGATCTGGAAACTTTTTCAAAGGTTTGGAGGGGGGGGTTAGGATCAATTCAAGAAATTTTCAAGTAAGGAACCATGGCACATAAAAATATCAGTTTTAATCCCATAATTCATTACAAATGCCAAACAGATTTAAAGCTATTAATAATAATTTCAAGTATCAAGATTAATAAAGAAACTTTTTCTGTTCCATTCCTTGAAATTTCTTGAAAATTCACCAAGACTCACTCTCTCTAGAGCCTCTCCACCTCCCTGCTGGATCTGTCACAGCAGACATGCCCTCTATCAACATGAATATAACTTATTTATAAGATAGTTGATAACAGATGTGCCTCCATGACTATTACAAGGAATTATGGGTAGAGACCGTAGAGTACAGGTGAACACTGATTCTTATGTGATAAAAAAACTTGAGCATTACAGACAGCTGAGACAAAACGGCTTTCTATTTTACAATATACATAATCTTGAACCTGTTTAATGTATTAGCATGAAACTACACACAAAGAGTAAATTTCCTAGAACTGTTTTTATCAATCATATATTATCAAGAATTGTCGGTAGAAATTGTGAAAACTGCAGCTGTCATAAGATCATCATTTAGTACTTAGTCCAGCCACTATCAAAGATTTTCTTCTACTAGCATGATTCATAATTTTATATGTTATAACCATTGTTTAAATTCATTATTATCCAAACATTCCTGACATTTAGCAGCTCTCAGCCTCTTACAAAGGTAAAGAACACTTTTTAGTTTCCAAAAATATTCAATTTATATGACCAGTCCTGGAAACTTTCATAAGAATACATGTATAGTAAAGGACACAATCATCAACTAACCACTTTACAAAACTAGAAATTTTTGCAAGTCCAAGACTTCAGGCTGGTGGGTAAATGCTATAGCACCCGGTTCGGTAGCGCAGTTGGTAGGGCACCAGGATTTGGAATCTTGTGTCCTGAAGGGGGTGCGGGTTCAAATCCCCTGCGGGGAAGTTATACCCTTCCATAAAAATTTGACAATAATGTCAATTTTCCTCAATTGGTATGATATATGGAGAAGTTTCTAGCCTTGTGGAAGAGTAGGTGAGTACTGGCTATAGACAATGGTCCAGGAAAGCTAGGTTAGGTGTGCTGGACGCTGTAAAATGATTTAAATTGTGTTGACACGGCGTTAAACCTAATAAAAAAAGTCAGCAAAAGCCCATAAAACCATATAAGGGTTAAGAGCATCCCAACCTCTGGTAAACGTGGGCAGTCAAGAAAGTCCTGATCAGAGTGCATGAAAGTTGATTTGAAGACATACAACCTGCATAATAGTGATCCTCCAGACAGGGTTATGTAGAGGTCAGATGTAAGAATATCTAACCACCTGTTGCCAACCCCAACTTCCTGGGACACTGGCAGCAGATGACAAATAAACTAACCAGATTTCATTGGTTGATTTATAAGAATCTTCAGATGTTGATGAAGGAATTATGTTACTACCATATATATGTACATTTAGGGGCAACTTAAAGTAGTATGTTGCAAACTTAAGAATGGAGAGGTTCTGGATTTAAATCTCCCAAAAAACAATTGTAAATTTTCATCAGCAAGTAATAAACATGTCTCGCTGTCTGTGATAGCAAAAAAAACAAAACAGGTAATAACAGATACTCCCAAGTTTGGTATATTTCCACTAAGCTGTGCCAAATATTTGGAATAATGGCTTCTCAAAGGATACTGATTAATAGATAGAAGTAGCCCAATGACTACGGACAACGTTGTTTCCACCAGATTGGGAATATGACCCATACCCTCCGAATTGGGAATTTATCGACGTTTTGGACTAAATTGGGATAAAATGTCATGCATATTTTATAACAAGAGCAGATTTAACAAGGTTTTTAGTTTCATTTTTCATTAAGTAATTTAGTTTATTTCAAAGAAATATTACTGGGACAAATAATTATAAGATGACATATAATAATTATACTTCTTTTTAAAAATTTCTTTTTTAAGTTAAATTGGGAATTTTGGCTAGAAATCTGGGAAAAAAGATATGATTTTAGATTGGGTATATAGCCTATAAACGGCTGTAAAATTGTCTGAAAATAAACACTGACTGACCACTTGTCATAGCTGTTAAGTTGGTGAATGTATATCAGCAAGAAACCTATGTGAAAGTCTTAAAAAAGCTATAAAATACAATAAACTGTTGATTTTTTGTTCTCAAGAAAACATTGTAAGAATATTTTTAGATTTTTACATTTAATAAAGTTTTATTCGTCCGTTGGCATGTGTTAAATGGCATAGTAACTTGAAAAGTTCAACTTGTTCTGAGAATATTTTTGGAACATTCCCTCCCCCCCCCCACATTCTATTCATAATTGTACAAAATCAATGTGTGGGTATTAGCCTACTAGGTGGTAATCCCAGATTCTGCGTGTAGCCAAACAAATAGAAAAAACACATGGTACTTTGCAGGCTGAAAAAATTAAATACATGCATACAAGATGCCATGCCAACATGATTTATATCAGAAATCAAAGACAGTTGGCACATCTCATAAGTGTCTGGTTAGGGGCCATTCAAGCCAATTTTGATATAAATAATAACTTGTAGGAAATAAATGAGTATCTTTATACTTACTAAATCTAGAATATTCTGAGAAAGGATCTGGTGTATCGAAGAATGCAGAAAACCCAAATGTACCATTGGGTACTTCAGGACCCGTAAAGAATGCATCGAAACTCATTCCTAGATCATCCACAAATGATTTAAATGCAAAAGAGAAGTTTGCTTTCTGAGGACCCGGATCGGGTATATCATAAAATGTATCAGTGTCATCTTGTGCCGTCCATTCACTCGACCAAGGTCTACGTGGCCTATGGTGATTGGTTGTATGTTTCTTTTTCGGTTTTTCATTAGTTTTTTTATTAGAATGTTTTCCATGAGCTTCTTTGTAGGAACCCTTCCCTTCATCAGCAAAACGATCAAATGTAGATTTTTTATACCGGTTTTCTTGATTGTTGTATTTTTTGGAATGCTCCTCAAAATTCTTGGCATGTTCTTCAAATTTTCTGGAACTTTCTCCAAATTTTCTGGACCAAGTGCTCTCACCGTTTTGAGCATTTTTAGTCTCTGATTTATAAGATTGAGAATATCCATTTGTCGTGTTCGAAGAAGCTGCATGTCTCAAGACTTCTTTTTCATGAATGAACCTTCGGTCTTCACTCTTTAAGACTTCATATGCAGCAGATATTTCTTTGAATTTTTCTTCAGCCCCATCATCGCTGTTTTTATCGGGATGAAATTTTTTTGCTAGACTCCTATAAGCTTTCTTAACATCATCTTCAGAGCAGCCTGGTTTGATACCTAGGGTTTGAAAATGATTTTTCATAGTTGCTTATAGACTTACCAAGGTACTTAGAATCACATATTATAGCATTAGCATAAACACTTGCTTGCAACCTTTATAAGTCTTCATTAAAAATCCTTCACAACTATTGGACATTTCATAACTAGTATTAGCAATAACCATACATCCAAGCACAAAAATTTTCATTGACAAAAAATAAATCCTCGGATTTTCAATCTGTTGAATTGTGGGGGGGGGTCACTACACAAGAGCACACAACACAGCAACTTGTATACTTTGACTGGACATCAACTTCTTTCACTACAACATATAATCCTTTACTAGGTTAGGTATCACAGCATGAATGAGAAACTAACCACACATAACAGTAGAAGATTGATCTGGTCACTCGGGAATGGTTTGCTTGGTCAAGTCTCTAGTTCTGGTCCAAAGGGTGTCTGAAAACAAAACAACTTTTTTATTGCATTGAGTTGCATTAAGATCAAAAACTATGAATTCTGTATCCGGTTTCATATCTTAAAATGGGGGGGTTGGTAGGTATGCAAATATTTTTGTGTATTTTTTTGTCAATTGTTTAGGGATATTGTGGTTAAATCTGTTTCAGTTAGGGTCCATTTAAAGTTTAACCCTGATTACTGTAGTTCTGAATTAATAAACAATACAAGCGCAATTTCTAGATATTAATGATCAAAATATATCCATGAGTAAATGAATTTCCCTTTTTTTATTTCATTATTCACAAAAGATTGCTTCAGCTTAATAAAAACAGTAACTTAATTGGTTGTGAAAATGACAGTAAGAAAACCAGAAGCCCAATTACAATGTAGTTTCTAATTGTGGGTCTAGTGGGCATTGATTGAGATCAAGGAAAAATGCATGTAGCTGAGGCAGTTAAGAGTAATATGAAATATCCTGGCCAGAACTTTGTCCAGCTGCAACACCCTATTTTAATTACATGGCAATGTTCAGAGATACAGTGAGTTCTCTTTACAACAACACTCAATATAATGACAAAATCGTATATCAACATTTTTTGTTGGGAACGAATAATGAATTTTTGCAACTGAATTATCATTCAATATAATGACAAACTTGTATTTCCAACTCAAACATCAATTTTGTGTTTTTTACTGAAAAACAGAAATACTGTGATACCAAAATTAACGTGAAAATAGAAGCAACGAGTATAATGTAAACTTGTGAAGTAAAATGCTTAATGTAGTAAATTCATATAAATTAAACCCGCTCTTCTTGTATCTATGTAATTCAGTAAACTGACATATTCAATACAACAACAATTATGTTGGGACCAAACGGTGTCATAGTATCGAGCATTCACTGTAGCTGTCAGTGTCAACAATTTTGATAACTTTTACTCTATAAAAGTAGATTGATTTGTCGAGCTAAAAATTTGATTTACAACAGACACAATAATAGATGATAAAGTAATCCTGCAAATGATTCCATAACGATATTGAGAACAACAAACTTAAATGGAAATGACCGAACAAGAAATACGATACTGAAATTCGACCCTTCAATCTAATCTACTAAACTCGGGCACGTTCTCGGAACTTTGGACGAGTCCTTCTAAGGGTGCCGGGACAAAACGGACCATGAGACGAAACGGACCATGCCAAAACGGACCAAAGTAGGGACGAAACGGACCATATTTGTGGGACAAAACGGACCGTAGTCGGGACAAAACGGATCATTGTCGGGACAAAACGGATCATAAGAAAAAATATAATCATTATTATTATAAATTATTATGTGTGTGATTAATAACATCATTATGTATCTTTTATGTCTTAGTATAATTAAATTGTGGGTAAATAGTAATTAAAATAGCCTCAATAGTGATTAACAGTTTTTGTGTTGTTTGTGCGTTGTTTTTAAGCTATACTGTGTCCTCCTCGGGACAAAACGGACTATTGTCGGGACAAAACGGACCATAAGAAAAAATATAACCATTATTATTACGCGGAAAACCCGAGCGGGTTTTGAGCGCTTTTAGATAACGTGTATGACGTACGTTAATTCTTTAAAATTGAAAAAACTGATAAAATCAATGAAAAAATGATATACCTATGAGTTTGAAAAACATCTCCAGACCATGGGCGCAGCCATTTTCATCAATTTTATCAGACGCTTAATCAAACATCTGTGAATCAAGATTAAAGACGCTCTAAAGAAAATTGCACTACAAGCGTTCAGCGATACTGATCAATGAATGAAGCTACTGGCGGCTTTTCATTGGATAAAATATTTGCAGCTTCCTCGTGACCGCTTACAAAATATTTTCAAACGTGCTTATTGACGATGTTTTTTCCATGATAACAGTTCAAAATATATTTGGTCGTTTTATTCGTTCATTTCCTCATTAAAATATTTATTTATGACTTTTTACCTCGGAAATACTTACCAACGCACCGTTTGTGACGTCGCTAAGAGACATTCATGATAAAACCGGCACGTTACCGTAACGTAACGTTACCGGGCATTGTTTAAAGAGGAAAACATTTCCATTCTAAAAAATGAATGATTTATCGAGGCTTTTTTACCTTCATCTCTATTTATACGATAAATAAATATGTACAATACATTTCTTTTAGAATTTAGATATGATTCTGACGTAAAAGAATGACATGTTGTCAAATTTTTCTGAATGCAATAAATTACGCAGTTATCTCCCCTAGCTTATCTAATTAATAGGCCCTCAAACAAAATAAATCCTTCACAGCGCCGAATATCTTTAATTTTATTTTGCCAAAGTCACAATCTTATTTTTTTAATTTTTAACTTATTTTAAGTAATACAAGTGTGTTTTCCGCGCCATAGGTAGCACCTAATTTCATATTATAAATTATTATGTGTGTGATTAATAACATCATATATATAGTTTATGTCTTAGTGTAATTAAATTTTGTGTAAATAGTAATTAAAAAAGCCTCAATTGTGATACAGTTTGTGTGTTGTTTTAAGCTATTATGTGCCGTTTCCTTGAGCTAATTAGCTAATACATCAGAGTGATTTAATTTAAAGTTGCTTTTATATTGTCCAGCACAGGTTCTTTCCTATGTACTGCATGCCACATATAATTCTGGAAAATGTTTATATGATGACAAACTTGTTCCAGATAGCTATTCTGTGTCCTCATCGGCGTTTCCTTGAGCTAATTAGCTAATAGATCAGAGCGATTTAATTTGAATCAGTTTGGTGTTATTTAAGATAAGAAGTTTTCCATGAAAAAAAAAAAAAAAAAATAACACAATTACTCAATAGTTATTATTGTAATTGTTTGCAAGGGTGAAATAAAGACATGTTGTGTTTTGTTATGAAAACATATCAATATTTTTACTCTTTACTACTTCAACTTTTATTTCATTAAATCAGTATATTTATTGTCTAGTGATATAATCTATTTTTTCTTATGATCCGTTTTGTCCCGACAGTGGTCCGTTTTGTCCCGACTATGGTCCGTTTTGTCCCACAAATATGGTCCGTTTCGTCCCTACTTTGGTCCGTTTTGGCATGGTCCGTTTCGTCTCATGGTCCGTTTTGTCCCTAATTCCTTCTAAGTTATCTAACCACAAAAATAACAGAAAATTAGGAAATATAATCAAATTTATAGTGTGAAGAAATAACAAAAAACAAAATAATAATAAAGTGTTACCGAATAAGCGAAATGCAAAGAAAAACACAGATCAACCATCCATGTCAATGTTATCCGGTTTCTACGACACAAACAGCGATAATGCGCGAACGTTCCGACTTTTTGCACTGTTTAAAGCCCGAATGTTACCGTAAATCCAGTTATTACCTCCCTTTAGTTGGTTGTTATTTATGATGAGCTATCTTCATAAACACCGTTAGAAATGGCGGCGAAACGAAACTCGACAGGAAACTTCAACGGGAGTCAACAGACTCAGGAAGAAAGGCGTGAAATTAGAACAAAATACAGAAATTTAATTTATGACCTTCAAGGTACATTACAAATTATATCTAGCTTTAAACATTTACCGATTTACTTGGCCACCTGATTACCACCAAACGGACCCTAACTAGTTCGACCAAACTCCAATTTCCAAAGTGAAAGTAAATTGTCAGTTAAACATGCTTGGCGAGATCACTGTGGCTGTTGGTGACTGCTTCAGAATAAAATGACAACCTTTTATTTTTTCGTGTGAAAATCATCTGTTAATTCTTGCAAGCTGTACAGTGTTCTGACATGTCTTATGATAGCTAAAGGTCTTCAGCGAACCCGTGTTTATAGTCAATGAACAGGTACACATCTGACGAAAATCAAAATGTTAAAAAAGCGGCTTATAAAGTTTTGGAAGCCAGAACTAGTCTTATGAATTGAGATGAAAATGAAAATTTCACAATAAAAAAGATATAGAGTCAACTACCTATTCTCGGTCACTACCAATGCTCGGTCACCCCATCTAAATTTCGATAAATAAAAAATGGAAACTTCATGATTTGTGTCTAGTTTTAGGGCTAATAGTCAAACGCTCGTGGAAAACCCCAAAGACAAAAGATGCGGATAGCACCTGCTGTTATCGCTAGAAAATATCTTTGAACAGCTGCATCTTATAAACTAGTTCAAGAATTTTCATCATTTATCGAAATCCATAATATTTTTTTTATTTAATTAATAATTTACCCATTTACATCAAAATTTTCACATATTTATTTCTATTTTACTTAAAAACTTGGTAACAGAGCACTGGTCCGATCATTTCTAAATATGCCATGATTTACTTATAGTGCTCCGCGCCATATTTATTGAACATCCGGGTTCTTTAGACGCTAGATGTTTTGGAAACCTAAGTTGGCAAGCATAAAGATGCTTTTACCGTAAGAACTTTAGCTGAATTATCAGAAATCTTTTAACCCTAAACAAATTTGATATAAAAGTGACTGAGCATAGGTAATGTCACTCTATTGTTCAACTTCAAGAAAGAGATTTTTATTTTATATACCATGCTCTGTAATGTGCAGTGACGCAGTTGTACTAATTTTATCATAAACGTCTTTTATCAAAACAAACATGTAAGTATTTTGGATGTAAAGAAGTTGTGTGGTAAAAATGCCATATACAAAAATGTCTGAGGTTAAAATGCCATAGGCTAAAATGCCATAATACTATGTGGTAAAATGCCATAGGAAAAATTGTCATAGGAAAAAATGCCAGACCTTTTATATAAATTTATGTTAATTAGATTTTTTAGAAGCATATTAAAATCTCTGTCCTTCGTCATCTTTGCTTTACATTATCAGTGTTATTTAACAATGTTACTTTTTTGTTAGCATGCTTGCTGTACTAAGTTGTCATTTGTTTCAGATCATAAAGAAGATTTGATTAATCCTGAATCAGATGAACTGAATAGTCGTTTAAATGAAGCTGATGAACTTTTTAGACCAGGTATATTATAATATTCTTTTTCTGTTAGCATTCTCTTAGTTTTTCAGCCGGATTTTTCAAGGAAAAAAATCGGCTTTGTGCTATTACCAATTGTGTTGAAGTGTTTTATTTACCATATATTTCTACTATTAATGGTCTTCATGAAACTTCATACAATGATAACATATACCATGTGATGAACAGAATTAAAAAGTAACCACAAAGTTCTCTACCTGGTTTATTTATAGGTTGTTTTACCTTTGTATTTTTTGTGTAAAAGTGTTCAATTTGTTTGATATCTCTGCCATTTAATGTCAAATCTTTAAAATCTGGTTTAAATGTGGTTTCCTCATTATATTTCTTGTTAGACAGTAAAATTGACAGATATAAGAACCTGGCCTGTGGTGTAATAGGCAATATGCAGGATTTTTAATCTTAACATATTAAACTGGTCTCTGGCAAGGCTTGAGCTGGTTATACCAATCAGTGAATGTTCAACAATAATGTTGTATATATATGTATATGGAGATGTTGTTGGCTTTGTAGTAAGCAGAAGTTAAATATTTAAAAAAAACTAGGTTAGGTGAGCTGGTCGTTGTAAGATGTATTGACAGAATTTTAAACCCAATAAAAAAAGCAGGGACTTAAGAGTTATGACCCCTGATTTGTTTGATAGACATACTTTGTGACATTATGACACATCCTTAATTCTTACCAGTTTATTTTTACAGTTCAACGTGCTAGAGAAGTTGCTCTTGATTCGAAAGCAGTATCACTGATTGCTACATTTGGCCGTATGAAAGCACAAGCACTTCATACAGATTTCATTAAATTTCAGTCAACAGATTTTGCTACTAAAATTGTAAGTATGCCATGTCCATAGCGCAAGATTATGAAACATGAGAGCAATCTCCATGCTGAAACTAAATTTATATCTCAAATGTTTTAGTTTTTCTTTTTAGCCAGATTTTTCAACGAAAAAATTTGGCTTATAGTTTGGCGAAACACGGGCAGGCATCCGGTGTCGTTAACAATTGCGTTAAAGTTTTCAATTTAGCATATATTTCTGCCATTTATTGTCAGATTTTTATGAAACTTTATACAATGATAACATACCATTTGATGAAACAGAATTAGAAAGTAACCACACCTCTGCCTGGCTTTATTATGGATTATTTCCCTTTGAAATTTTTGCGTTTTTAAATCGGGCTTTTATGTGGTTTCCACATTACATTTCTTGCTTTTTTGTTAACATGGGTCCATAATGAATAACTTGATACAAGTAAAAGTAATGCTCTAATCTTCTATTCATAATTTCAAGCTATCAACTTACAGCTTAAAAGGTATTTAAAGTTAAGAGCATGGAGTCTTTTTCCAAGCTTTGTTATATTGACTTTGAGCACAAATTGTGTCTGAAAGATTCTTCTGGGTCAGTTTTTTCTAATTAATTTAAAATTCTACGGAAGTGTGCGTGGCTGAGCGGTTACGACATTGGACTGGTAATCATTGGATAGCCAGCTCCACATTGGTTCAAATCCCATCCAAAAGCTACCCTCTTGAGTAAAAAACTTTATCCTACTAGCTCTGTACTGGGGACAAGGAAGGTGACACAAAAGTGGTTAATCAAAGTTGTAAGAACTTGCTTCACAATTGATCTAAAATAAATTGATATTAACTAAACAAATTCAGAAGAATTCCAAACATTTTGTTAGAAAAAAATGAAAGTATGTTATCTCCCTTTCAGTTGATTAATGGAATGACCAGTTTGAACAGTATGCAGAAAGTAATCCGCTGAAACTCATGTGATACGCAAGACATTATTTTTTCCATATTATAAATAGTTTTTATAATGTATGAGAACTACTTTTTTTCAGATGAAATTTGCTGGAGGTGATTCTACTGAAACTACTGGTGTAAGAATATCCCCATTAGGTTGGTCAAGATTTGGTAAAGCTTTACAGCCATCCTTTAAACAAGCACCAGTATTTGAGTTTATGTAAGACTTGTGGTTTTTTTATTATTCTATATTTTGTGGTAGAGGGTTGGAGCACTTTAAAATCACTTTGTTCCTTTTAGCTATCAAACCTGTTATTCTCAGAATGATGTCAGGGTTTTTCAGATGCTGGCCACTGGGCCCATATTCACAAAAATAAATCTCAAGCTCAAACTCGACTTAGACTTTGACTTCCCTGAGCAAACTTCCAAAACGGCATTCACGAATGGTTTCAGACTTAGACTCAGTTGAGATTAAAATTTACTTGATATAAGCGGCCTCTAACCATAATAAAAATAAAACAAAATGGCCGACATTTTCATCTATATAATCAAAGATTTTGCAAATTTTATCACAAGAACCTGTTGGAGACCCAAAAATACAGTAAAAAATCAAAGTGCTATCTCAGGGGAGGTTATAATTATCACTTGAATGTACCGGACTTTAATCATACCCTTCTATAGGTCGTTTTTTCTCAACTGTCAAAACATGAATAATTTCACGGTGACTTCGTGCTCTTTGTTTTACACCTATGGTATTGTGATAGTGTGTAATCATTCACCGTGAAATTATTCAAACTTTGACAGTTGAGAAAAAATAGACAATAGTTTTGTTTCTAAAAATAGAAAATAACGACAAAAGGGAAAAAACACACACAAAATACCAAATTGGGGAAAATCCCGTATCTCCCATTGTGAGACATTTTTGCGGAATATACCAGGCTGAAAATAAACAAAGACATCTGGTTTCTGCTAATGGTTTCCCATTATCGCAAATATCTAGCATCGGAAGCCAGGATACAATGTCCGTGACATAGCATGTCTATATTTAGTAACACTTGTCATTATACTCAGTATTGTGCTTACAGAGTTTCTAAACATAAGTTCATCAAAATATTTCTACTTATTGATAATTATTCATCAAAAAATTTCTACTTGTTGGCAGAAGGATTTAATTACAGCAGAAGGATCGATCCTTCTGCTGTGTCTGCTGGCAGAGGGATTAAATTACAGATGTATTTGTTTATTATTTATCTTTCTGCTGTTATGTTTTCATTCTGCCAACAGACCCAGCTGTAATTAAATCCTTCTGCCAGCAGACACAGCAGAAAGATTGATCCTTCTGCTGTAATTTAATCCTTCTGCTGAGTCTGCCAACTTTATGTTCATGGGAATGGAAATCTAAATTTCTTAAATCAAGAATGACCACATTCTCTATGATTTTCAAAATCTTGACCACATACTCTATAATTTTAAAATCTTTAAGTTACATAATCATTTCTTTTCAACATTTCATTTGTCTAAATTCTGTTCAATGTATGTTGAAGTTAAATGAAAACTGATATTGTTTGAACCAAGTTAAAATTTCTAACAATAGGTTAGGATCATTTGAGAGAGGACCCAAACCAATTAAAGTAAAACAACAGAGGGCTCCTAAAGATAAAGACAACACAGTAGGAAAAGAAACGGTCCCTCAACAGGTTTGTCTTATATATTGTACACTTCTGTGCTTCTTGCAATATTCCTGTTAAATAATCATGGGTTTAAGTGTTTAATATTAATACTATTTTCAGTATTTTGAGAATAAATTACTCTATATAATTTATTTTAAAAATCTGTCTGTTTCAGTATTTTGAATGTAAATTTAATGTTGCCTTAAATCGGCAACAACTTAAAGCATTAGGCCACAACAAATTGATCATATGTTCTATGGATTCGCTAGCACCTTAATTTTGATGGTTTCTACAAAAAAATATTTTTATTTCCTCGCTCGCCCATAAAACTTAGGTCAAACCGCTATATAAAGCAAGTGAATAAAGACTTTTAATTTTTTTTTCTTGGCTCGCTCGCCCCATTTTTTTTTCAAAAAATCCGTAGAACATAAGATCAACTTGTTGTGGCCTTTCATGAAAATTTAAAGATGATAAATTATTAGGCCAAAAGTCAACAGGCTACATAGATAGATAGATTAATTTCTGTATAAGTTATACAAAGATAACATGAAATTACTATACATGTAACAAAATGAACACGGACAATAAAGATAATCTATATTATATTCACAAAAGATGACAAGAAGGAGAATGAATTTCTGTTGTGGTCCCTGTAGTAGACATTGAGACAGTGATACATATGTATAGTTCGTTTTTTTCTCAACTGTCAAAACATGAATAATTTCACGGTCACTTCGTGCTCTTTATTTTACACCCATTGTATTGTGATAGTGTGTAATCAATCACTGTGAAATTACTCAAACTTTGACATATCACTAATTACCGTACTAAACATTTTCAACTCATAAATGCTTAAGTCATAAAACAACGCGTCTATGATTTCAGATGTGACATTTCAAATACATTCTTCTTTCATGCTCACAGGTCTTACTCAATGATCATTTTAAATTTGCAGTTCACCTTGACCTTTTTCTATAACCAGTACTCAACTGCTTTTCCACAAGGCAGGCAGACAACTTCTTTTTATTATTAGAGAAAAATCAACATTATTGTCGAACTTTTGTAGAAGGGACTGGTATAACCATCCCTGACAAAGCTCAAATCAGCATCCCCTTCTGTCAGTTCTGTACCTAAGAATCAAAATCTTTTTTCTGCCCTAAGTGGCGAAAGCAAACCAACACGGTCCAAGTGTGTACGGTTTGATACTGAAAATACAGTAAAAAATCTTATAATATAATAATCAAATTATGACTAAAACATGACGTTTTTTAGAACAATTAAGTCTATTGTATTGCAGTATAGCATTATTCTAAAATACCATGAAACCTAAATATCTATATAATACCAGCCATTAATCGTACAAGCTATTACCGGTGCAAAAACTAAAGTACGAACCTTTTGGGTACGAAACCATATAAAATGTTTGATAAGGATTTCTACGCAAAATTTGCAATAAATGTTAACAGAGAATAAAAGGCAAGAAGTGTGGGGAATAAATACATACACTGTGGTAGTGCACAACTTGCACAAATGACAAAACATGAACGTTAAGAATACATTGTCTCATATAAAACCCTTACGAATAGACACAGCGTACCGGACGGATAGCCGGTAACGTACCGCTAAAACTGAACGGTCACAGACACCTAAATTAGATATTCCTCACAATCTTATTATAATTATATGTTTTAGTTAAAAGATTTTAACAGTAATGATCATTCAGAGGCTACTACAGAAGAAGTTGAGAGAGTACATCAATTAATAATAAATTATTTTGAAGGACTTGGAGGTAAAATATAAAGTCACTTTAAAGAGTATATGTCTGTAACTCACAGATCAAGTCACATAAGTTTCACTAAGTATAATCCTTGGTTGGTCATGCATCCGATTTTCCTAGAGTACAACATTGGTTTCGATTGAATTAATAGTATCATTGATTGCTTTCGGGCGATATGACCTTTTTGTGTTGGTGCGCCTTAAAACACAAACAAACAAACAATCATCCGATTTTCCAAATGAATGTGGCAATTAGTGAATTTATTAAAAAAGTTTACCATTTTTAACTAAAAGTCCTAAATTCATGTAACTTTTATAGATAAGTTTGAAGCCTTGATTCAAGTCGAAATTCATGGGTTCTAAATCAAAATCGAATCTGCGCCTTTGCAATTGATTTTCACACTGTATTGAATTGAATCGTTGCAGCCCTTAATTTCCCATTTACAGTAGTATGATAGCAATTATGGATGTCACTGTATGGTTGCATTATACAGTATACAGTATAATTATTTCAGGTGAAGATCCTCTCAGTTACTTTGAGATTGTTCTCAATCCAGATTCATTTGGACATACCATAGAAAACATCTTTCATGTGTCTTTCTTGATCAGGGTATGTATAGTGCGTACAAAAAAACAAAACACTGTTTATAATAACAATACATTGAACTAACCCTTGACGCGGGATGCCCGGGATGACTTTTTAATAAACAATTGTGATATGTTTTACTTGTGTCTTAGTTGTTGGTGTAATGGAAAGCGTTCTACCATAACAAGCATGATTTACAGTGTTGGTGGTTTATCAACCATGCTAATTTGTTAAAATGAATTACACAAATTTTATTTTCAATACTGCCTACCCCTGAAATGAATTGTCTCAATTTAAATGTTTACCAAAACATGTTTTGTTTTTTTGTACGCACTATATGTTTTATGCTTTTATTTAAGAACATGTTTAGGGCTTGTTTTCTTTAATAACAGGGGCCGTTTTTACTGGTCTCATTCCCTTCTAAAATTTCTTTAAAATGATGTAATTTTCACCCAATATAGAGTTTACTTTGGAATTACTTTTCCGATATTATTGAAATTATGATAAAATTGCTCCAATTGTTCTGTATAAAATAAGACACCATGATGCGTCTACCTTATAGACTGAAAACATTTTCATATATCTTGATCATTTTTCTAGTAACTTTAGGTATTAAGTCCCTAACAAAAAATATGTTTTCAAGCCTTTTTTTCCTTGTATAACAGGGGCCTTTAACAGGCGCCTTCCCCTCTTGAAATTTCTTTAAAATCATGCAGTTTTCCCAAATTTGGAGTTTACCTTGGATATTTTGTTCACCTTTCTAAGAAATTGTAATAAAATTTCCCCAAATGTTCTATATACAAAAAGGCCCCAGGCCCCTGAAAAAAAGCTGTTTTATGGCAGCTAAACAATTCTAGAAATTGTTTTATTTGTTTGTACATTGTATTTTTAAACTTTTTCTGCATTACATAATTTAATTATATGAACATCGACTTTTTATGGACACATTTAAAATTATACTATTTTCTAATGCAAGGGAGGTAATTACAAAATCATGTTAATAGTTTTCGTCAAATATTTTTGAAATTGCAAGTTATAAAATGAATCTAATCCATGCAAAATGAATATATTGCAATGAATGAAAAATATCATGTTTTGTAAGCTTTTATCATACTTTCCCAAAATCAATTTTAACTATGAGTGGTGTTAGTGACTGTTTATACATTATAAAATCTACTTATCAATAAGGGACTTTAGTCAGTTATTTCCCCTTGTATACTCTTCAAATCCATAGGTCCAATTAGTTAGATTAGCCTACTCAGATTTTACCCTTAATTTTCAATGTCAATTTGACAAAATTAATCTTTCATAACCTTTTTTTAAATCATTGCATTAGTTTGAAATTGAATTTACATGTAAGTATTTTTAAGTGTAAAGAACTATCTAAATTTTAGCACTTCTGTTAATTTCTTCATTAACAATAAAGATATTAGATGAAATACTTTGTAATCCTTACATAAGACTTCAATGATAAATACGAGGATTCCAACTGTAAGGACCTACTTACCAATTGGAATGCTTCAGATTTTGTCAGGGAAAGATAACTGACTAAAGTCCCTAATTCTGTCACTATGGTGTAGTAATCTATTTGTGTACATGTATAATTATTTTCAGGATGGAGTGGTTAAGATGGAAATGGATAAAGATGGTTTACCTATGATACGTAAGTTGAGGTCTTTTTTTAACCCATTCAGTAGTCCTGTTTTCATGACTAGTGTAATATAATTATTGATACATCCAGTTTTTAAAAAAGGCATTGACAAGGACATTCCTGCAAGGTTGGGGTTACTGGTATTTCTAGGGAATTTCTCAATCTGAAATTCAGAATGTCCCTGTGGGGGCAAGATTTTACCTGTGATTTGCTGGGCTCAAAGACTCCTTTATTCTCATGGAGGTTGGAGTTGGAGGTTAGAAATGACAAGATTATTGCCTTTCTTCTTCTATTATACACAACCCAGGTCGATAGCCCAGTTGGTAAAGCAGATTTGGAATCTTGTGTCCCGAGGGAGAAAGGGTTCAAATCCCACCTGGGTGGTTATACCCTTCCATAAAAAAAATAGACAATGTCTCCTCCATTGATTAGATAATATGGAAGTTTCCGGCCTTATGAAAGGGTAGGTGAGTACTAGATATAGACAAGGGTCCAGGAAATCTAGGTTAGGTGTGCTGGATGCCGTGAAATGACCTAAAATGTGTTGATACGGAGCTAAATCCAATAAATAAAATAAAAATGTATTATACACTGATTGTTGTGTATTATTAAAGGTCCTATAGATCCTACAGAGAAACAGAAATTAAGTAAAAATGGTAAATCCCAGGACAATCATCAAACAGCTATAACTTTAACAGAAGATGATTGGAAGGTAAGTTCTTTTTACATAATGTCCAAACATACCAGCCAAAGCAATACAGAAAATTCCTGAGTATGTACCACCAGTTAACTATTTTCTCCTGATAATAGTTTCAATTTTTTGCCGGATTTTTCAAAGAAAAAATTTGTCTAATAGTTTGGCGAAACACGGGCGGTTGGTTGGGTGAGCGGGCATTCGATGTCATTTATAATTGCTTCAAATGGTGTGACTTATTGTGTCAAATGTCCTTCACCTTGGACTTGGTGCCTGGTGGGGGTATAAATCACTTCTGTGACAGCTCTAGTTTGTTCCTCCCAATGCAGAAATAGTTACTTTGAAAGCCTTTGATGTGCCCTGCTCTTATTTCTTCCTACTTGCCATTTTCTTAGTTTTAGAATAAACACTACAGATTTAAATGAGTACCTGTGACCATTGTATAATTCCTTTACACCAATATGTTGGCTGCACTTAGTGGGAGTGAAAACACCCCCACAAAAATCAATATATATTTATATTGAGATACATGTACTCCTCTGACTAGGGGTAATATCTTCAAAAAAAGTAGGTGAATGTGCATAAGCATGGAGATAAGACAAAAAGGTAGTGCGATGTAAACTTTCTGTGTTGATGTGCCTTAAAACCCAAACAAACAAACTAAAAATGTAAATTAATAATATCTTTTTTGTTTTTATATTATTTAATTTAATTTCAGAATTTAGTTGAAGCTTTCAAAATAGAAGAAGCTTTGATACCCCCTTTAAAAAAATCTGATCAAAATGGATGACAGTGTAGATTTGTTGATAAAGAACTTGATCTTGAGGAACAACTATATTCTTGTAGAAGTTTATGTAGTGTTTGTACTCAGGAATCAATGACTTGTTTTTGATCATCAAGTTACAGGCATTGGTTCACTGAAAGTGGAGGATTTATTCATGAGTGAAAGATTTCTGGACTTGTCCCGAAGTTAAGAATTTATTTTTGAGTGAAAGATTTCTGGACTTGTCCTGAAGTTAAGGATTTTGGGGGACATTTGGAAAGGTTATTTTCTGATGTGAAAGTTGTTGAAATCATAAATTTTTGTATTTTGAAAAGTTTGTTCTTACACTCATTTGTCTATAGATATGTTGGATTTATGTCTCAAGTTATAATATTACTCTTGTTTTTGCAGCTATTTTTGCAGTTTTAGCAATCCTTTCTTACTTTTATCACAGATTTATTGTTGAAAAGTAAAAGACATGGGACCATTTTCGATCTAACACATTTTATGAAACTAGGCTTTTTTGCCAGAGACTCATTTTTTGATGTCTGAAACTTAAAAGTGGTTGTCTTGGACAACTGGACTCTAGTCTATTAAGTTGTCTGCATGATGTATATACTATCCAGATCTGGTGCTTAAACTAGTGTTTTAGAGTCTCCAGATTGTCAGGGATAGTACTACACTTCCAGGAGAATGCAACATTGCTCGGCATTGACTATTTCTTACTAAAATATTCCGAAGTCCAGAAAGATATACATAATATGTTTGTGTCTTTAACTTAAAGCAAAGTGCAAATTACGTCCAATTGTACCTGAAATATTCTTATCTGGTCACTTCTGGTTTTGAAATATATATTTATACCATAAATTAAGTTTAAAAAATGTGAAAAAGCAAGTTTTCAAAAAGATTGGAGCATTGTTGCATTCATCTGACCAAATATTCCAAGAACGTCTTTTCTATGATTATTGTTAAACTTTAGTAATAAAAAAGATAATTTCTTACTGTTGTTTGTTACTGACCTTGATAGGAACATCTTCACTGATATCAAAGTGGTGCCAACGTTGAACTGTGATCCAGTAGAAGAAAACATTTAAAACAAAGAGGACAGGGTTCAAACCCTAACAAGTAGAATGCTAAATTCTTAAAGCAATAGCTGTGCCAGTTATTTCTAATTCTATTACAGTTAACCACCCTTTAACCCACTCTTTAACCACTCCTCAACCACTCACTGACCCATTCAATAACTTGTCAAATTAATATATTCACAGTCGTTTACTTACCACTCCATCTACTTCATTTCGTCTTAGTCTTTTATACAATGACACACATTAGCACTCAATTCAATGAAGTCTCTCGCACACTGGCAGTCTCTCCCTTCCAATAACTCAGTGTTAATTACCTGCACACTGCTCGCACACACACTCACAAACACACACACACAATTACTTGCATTTGGTAGTCACTCACACTGTTAATCACTTGTATACACTCTGTGTAACACTAACTCATTCTTTTTTTGGTGGATGAAATGCCTGGGAAACCTTTTGTTAAGGTCATATTACGACAATCAGTCACACACTGGTGGTCACTTGTACACTGGCAGTCACTCACACACTAACAGTCATTTGCACTGGTAGTCACTCACTCACTAACAGTTTATTAACACTTATAGTGACTCTCTTACACTAGAAGTCACTCACTTGCACACTAAAATTCACGCATTCAAAATAGCAGTCACTCACACACATCCACTCACACACAATCATGCTCTTACACAGTCACTCACTCACTCTGCAAGTCACTCACACATGGTCACTCACTCTAGCAGTCACTCACTACACTGTAAGTCACTCACACACACGATCACACTCAGTCTGAAAGTCACTCACACATGGTCACTCCCCCTCATGATGGCAGTCATTTACACACAGTCACATATTCATACTAATAGGCACTCGCTGTCTCTGGCAGTCACTCATACACCAACAGTCACTCATTCACACTGGTATTCACTCACACACTAACGGTCACTCACTTTCATTGGCAGTCTCTCACACACAGTCAATCCACTAACCGTTCTTGTTAACCAGTTACTAGACGAATTCTTCAGTCAGTGACTGACAGGTTTCCTGATTTAGATTCATTCGTAGAAGGGATAATGGCATAAGAGATTATTTCATGACCAAACCTCACTAGAGTATGTCCTCCAGGAATCGAACCTACCAACACTATCACCAATTCACCAATCTGCTTATTTGCACATTGTCTCAGTAGGTCTATTGCTCTCATCAACAGTTCAAGTTATAACGAAACAAATATAACAAAATCATATGTTGTTTAAATCTCAGTTATGATTATGAATAAACAGTTACTAGTATCAAAATTTCGAAAAAGCTATTCAGGAAGCCTACGAAGTTAAAATGTCTCCAAACTTTTGGTGGGTATTGATATTGTTAATCAACTATCAGTGGTTCATACATTAATCCTGCTGATTTAAATACTCGATATATTTTATATTCCCCGTACATATACACGGAGAACTACTCATATTTATGTCTAAGTCATCAGCTTTTCTTAAAATGTAGGCCATTGTGACCCACTCTGGAACGAAATCAATAAAGTAGCACAGAATGGTTTTCAAGTGTCAAGTCACCATTGAAGACAAACTATAAATAAGCTCCAAATGTTAATGTATTTTGTATTAACTTTCAACTGACATGATGAGCTTGGTTTTGAACTAGATGAAAAATAAAAGTTAAAAAAGTTCAACGATCAGTGAGAACAAAGCAAACCGGTGCAGAGATAAGATAAATGATAGTTCTGTTATCCTGGTGTCAAATGTTCATTTTAGGACAGTGGATTTTCACATTTGGAAGTCAATATCTGTTCAGAGAACAATGAACTCAAAAATAGTTTTGGTGATTTTTATATTGCTTATTGTAGGTAAGTAAATCTGTGTATTTATTTGTTTTGCATTAATCTTGTTCTTGCGTTTTGTTAAAATAATTTTAAGAGTGATGCTTCCAGATGAATGGTTTGCTTCTATCTTGCTTCTTAAGTTCTGTAAGGGATATTTTACGCCAATTTAATGCGACCTTTTTGTCCCCTCTTGGATGACGTCATTTATCTTCGGGTGGTAGCGCAGTTGTTAGCCCACCGGGATATCGAATCTTGTGTCTCGAAGGGGATACAGGTCTGAATCCCTACCTGGGGGGTGTTATGCCTTTCCATGAAAATTTGACATTTTTGTCATTTTTTCCTTCATTAATATGTATATTGAAAAGTTGCGGGCCTTGTGGAAGGGAAGATGCGTACTGGTTTTAGACAAGGGCCCATGAAAGCCAGGTTAGGTGCGCTGGACGTCGTTTAATGACAAAAAAGTGTCGATACGGCATTAAACCAAGTATAAATAAAATTAGAATGTGTTTATTCACCTTTTCTAGAAACATGGTCCATACCACCGCCTGTTCCTGATTTTGGAGATGGTAAAATTGAAGTAGAATTTTCCGTATCAGTAGATGATAATAAAAGGTACGTCATTAATGCAAAACAAACTAAATGAAAAGTCCAGTGCATTTTGTGATTTCACAAGGAATTTTTTATTTGGAAAAAAGCAAATGATCTCGGTATATTTAAAGTGCAGTCAATTCGCATTATATCGACTACGCTTACGTCGACTTTCATTATCTCGAAAAAAAATCAAAAGTCTGGATTTTCACTTCTTTAACTCTATGAAGAATGCATGTTTAAATCGATTTTTTAATCTCTACTTTTTTATCTCTCGATCATAAATGTCGCACCAAAACGTTTGTTTCACTCTATAATCATAATGTTTACCTCGACTTGACCAAGATGTCGTCGACCATCAGACGAGGTGCGAAAAAAACCCACGTACAATTGTTTCATTCTATATATTTCAGTGGACATATTCTACGTATATTGGGTGGCAAACAGTATAAAAGAGTATCAGTAAAGTCTAGATATGTTTGTCAAAATGGTGCAGTAATGACTTCTAACTCGTGTGGAGGTTGTGGTAGTATCAGAGTGGATGCCACATACTCTGTGTCTGATTATGCTCTTCAAACGGTGAGATTTTAACACAAGTGAAGGCTGTCACGATTACTGAAAGCAAAATTCGGTTATTTGTTTGCTTCAAATCGATTAGAATCGGTTAACCGTCCGCCATGTTGATTCATACTTATAGCTGTTTTTGTCCATCTATATTTTTAGTGATTGAACTAGTTTGGATACAAAAAATGCTGTCGATAACTGATTTATGCTATCTGCCAATGGTTTTAGTTACCCGATTGTCTGTTTAGGTCACATGAATAACTTATGGAGATGAAATGGTAATGTTTCTCTTCAACATTAAACATGGACTTACACATGTAGTTTTAAATCGTCAAATTAAACTTTATTTGGCGATGTCATATATCTAATATAAAAGAAAGATTAATTGATTTCAGGAACTTAATCCCGTTATAATGAAGCAAATTAACAAAATGACTTAACAATAAATCATATGTCTCTTTATTATCATTTATAAATCGATGGTTGCCCTCAAGATAGTAGTAACTAACCTCTTTTGAAATCGTAGTTACAACAGTCTCACGGGCAACCCTTGAAATAGATATGCTAGTAATATTGTCGAACAATTATTATTACATGTAAATTTCTGTTGAAAAAGTGAAATGAATACTTTCATTTTAGCACGTTCTAGTAGTGGAAATGATGGTCAAACATTTGGCAGTTTATATGACTGACAAGCGGCTTACAGAAACGGTTTAAATGCTATGATTTTGAAACTATTTTGTTAATGAATATTGAAAGTTTAAACACTTGATTGTCAGTGCTTGTTAACTCTCGATACATTTCAGGGAGCATCAACTATTTCCAAGATGACTAAAAATATGATATCTGACGTATTCTGTAGATTAGCAAGCCAAGCAACTGTTGGAATCTTCACCAAGTCGGAAACCCTCACTGTTTATCCTGAATATGCTTCTTATGTCAACCCACGTGACTGCGGAACCAGTACGTTCTGTTTACTATTTTCTTTATTGATAATTCTTGGCGAGTCTTGCTTTCTACTAAGCGCAAAAAAACTAAGAGGAAGATATCTTTAGATTTTTGAACTAATAAATCAAGGGGGGGGGGCACCAAGAAAATGACGAAAACGAAAACCTAAGGGTTTTCAAATGCTTGAAACGGGCAGTGGTAAAATAATTGTCCATGAATAATCAAAGCACTGAAGTGCTAAAGGAACGACCACCTGAACTTATTTATCATTTTAAACTCTAAAATCTTTAAATCTGTATTTCGTGCTTTAGTCATACACAGTGAGCAAAGCAAAACTAGGTCAACATTTTGTTCATCCGAATTACATATGATATTAATACTATAGTTTTTATAACGTTATTGCATATAAGTTTTGTAATGTTATCCAAATGCCGCGGCCGTGGCGTAGTGGTTAGTATGTCATCGAATCCGGAGAACGCGGGTTCGAGCCTGGTCGTGGTAGGTCATACCCTATACATGAGTTATCGGCCTCGTGGAATTTAAGTTAGTACTGGTAATTGAAAAAGTGTCCAGGAAACCTATAGTAGGAAGAACTGGTCGTCGTACATATGACCTAATTATGTGATGAATACGACGTTAAAAAAGAAAATGTTCTCCAAACAATTCTTCAATGCGTAATCTTTAAACACTTTCCTCGATTTGTTTAATCTTCAAATTGACAAGCTCCGTCTAAGACATCAATATTGAAGGCGGAGTCTATTTATAAATGGAAAGATGGCAGTTATCGGTAAACAGCGCCACCTAGAGTGTGTTGCAATGCTAGACAATATACGTCTGTGAACGAATTAAAGGGGGATAACATATGCCGCCATAGTTATAGTTAAATGAGATGTCACGCTTGAACTACCTCTCTTTGACTTTGTTGAAAATTGTTGAAGCGTGGAAAGAGTAGGCTTACTCCCATTCGGAACTCCTCGGCCATTTGCTACGAATAACCTTGGACATGTTTAGACGCCATTTTGGAAAAACCGGTGTTGAAGTAAACAATTACACGATCGTTAAGGCGATGACTGAAGTTTCGTTTTTAGTCCGTAAATTTGAAATTACACATTTTAATGATACCGATTAACAATATTTGGTTCATTTAAAAAAAAATAAATATGTTTAGACAAAGATCTGTGTGTATACTACAAGAACTATTTTGTGTAACCGTTACGTGCTTCGCCTTGCGTAGGTAGTAAAATCACCAAAATCCAGTGAAGACCCCCCACGAATCCTTCCGAGATTATTCATTCATGAAAGGTCGAGGGTGTTCCGAATGGCTTATTCCATTGAGACATAGTTCCAAAATATCGGATGTATTTATTTTAAAGGTTGTGCTGGTCACTGTGCTCATTCATGTACATTTGATGGAAGAAAATATTACACTCTGGCTGGGGCAGGAGGAAAAAAGGACTGTTATACTTGATGATAATATTTTATGTAACAGTCATGACCCCTATCATGGTACAAATAATATCTTAGTTCATGAGTTTGCTCATACTGTCAAGAATTATGGACTTTCTTCAGCACAAAGAAGTCAGGTAAAATGTTTGTTGATTTTAAAGATGTTGGTCCCCCTTATGTTGAATCGTGCCTCATTCTGAAAGAACGCCGGACGTAATGATAGTAAATGGCAGTATCGATTTTATTCGGTAATCTCGACGTTAAACTTTATCGATCGGTTTCTTGCTAAAATAACGGCCATTATCATCATTTTACAATTATCATTATTATCACCGTTATTATCATCTTCGTTTTCAACATGATCAGCATCATAATGTCATCTAGATTGGGAATTGACTTAATTAAAACATTACATATGTATAATAGGAAACCAATGGCGGTCAAATACAAGTTGCCGAACTCTAACATGAGTTTTCACCAAATTATGGCTCTTATATACTTAAAAATTTATTTTCAAGTTTAGCTTGTAAATTATAGCTTTCGCTTATGAATAAATCCACTTTAAATTTCACTTATTTCAATGGGATGACGTATTAATGATCGACTTTGTTTGCATGAACACCGAACAGTCGAACATGCTGTCGGTGGACTGCTCCATCACATTCATAATCTTCATTTTTATTGATTGGACCTCCATCCATCTATTTAAAGGTAGTTGCAGCTTATAATCATGCTAAGCAATATAGTCTCTGGGCAGATTATTATCCAATGGCAACGGTAGAAGAATATTGGGCTGTAGGATCGTCTGTTTATTTTGCTGCTGATCACCAGAGCTACAGAGGTACTGGTAACCATATGGATATGTAAGTATTAAGTCTTTAATTGTATCTGTAATTCTTGCATCGGTCGTCACTTTGTAATAGAGCGCTGACTAACAAATGCAAATGTACAGGACTCGATGTGACTTCGGTTTGATTCCAGGACGGGCACTCACACTTTCGTGCATGGTTTAAACAAGAAATATGAAGGCTATTTTCTCACCAACTGTTTGTAAAGGTTTGGCAATTGTCAGCCACTGGTTGAGGTATTAGCTAAGTATTTGTTAAATGCTTGAACCATTGACCACAACCTTTCCACAATCAGTCAGTATTACGACTGACCACCTTCGAATGTATGGTATAAAGTTGGAAAGCACTGTAAAGCTTCATGAGTTACATTACTTCTGTTCATTGTTACAGGGACAGATCCAGGATTTTTTCTAGGGGGGGGGGGGGTCCGAACTTTTCTCCAAAATTTTATACGGGGGGTCCGAACCTCGAACAACAACCGTATTATATGCATTCTGCAGAAAAAATGCATCATATTGATAATAAAAACTACATTACCATTAAATCTATGTAAGCACCGAGAAAAATTGGTTCATGCTTAAATATGACTTACAGGCAAGAAATACGCTAATGGGCAGGTACATTTTCCAAATTCTAGGGGGGGGGGTCCGGACCCCCAGACCCCCCGTTGGAGCTGCCTATGAGTTAGATATAATCATTACAACTGTCTGTCTGAGCGGGTTAATAGTCTAGAGCACATGCGAGCAGCTCTCTTGTCGCTGTATTACTTTGTCAACTAAAGGTAGACTGACTTGAAACCTGGCGTACATGTGCAATAATGTATAACACTAAGTCACAACTCCACCTGCTTCAGTTTTGAAGTTATTTTTCTATGATTAATTTTAGTCGGGCATGACCTGTCGGGGCGTTGCATGTGTAATAAGCCATGTTAGGGTTAACATGTTAGAAAACCTTGATGTCTAGGATACTTGTTTCATGTCATATATTGTCCGTTTTTTCTCAACTGTCAAAGCTTGAATAATTTCACGGTGACTGAATGCATTGTTTTTTTACTGGCGGCTTAATTGTAATTAAAAAATTCTTGACTAAAGCATATTATACTACACAACAAGCTTTACTCAATCATAATACACACTTTCGGAAACTCATGGATGTATTACGACAATGATTTTAACAAACGCATTCTCCGTGAAATTATTCATATTTTGACAGTTAAGAAAAAAACGAACAATAAAAAACCATTTATTCTTACAGATGTAGTGGTAGTACCTTCTGTAACACTGAGGCTGCAGCAAGATATCACATATACTCTGTAGATCCTAATTTATATAATATCTTAACTACAGTATATGTATCCAGTGATTCTACGAGATATGTGAATATTGGTGTATGTGCCAGACCTTAATAACTTGAAATAAAAAAAAAATATATGAGAACTTCTGGTTTTTTTATTTATTGTACATGGTATGGTGTTTTAGTATGTTGACATTTAAGTGTATAAAGCTGTATCTAATGATTATGGTGGCATATTTCTGCCATTAGATAACCACATAACTAACTAGTTAACTAAGAGTTTTACTAGTGACGGTAACTTGTTAACATATAAATTAACTAGTAAGTTATGTGGTTAACTATTTACGATAACTAGTTGACCGCTTAAGTTAATTAAGTTAAGTGGTTAACTAGTTACCGTAACTAGTTAAGCCACCATAGATGATGTATAGCCTGACGAGATGATTATTCAAATATTGATTTGGTTAATTTTCATTCAGCTATCAGTAGAACATACATTAACCCTGCTGATTTAAATACTCGATATTTTCTAAACTGTCGTACATGTACACGGAGAACTATTTATATTCGATGTATGTACAGAATTAATGTTTCAAGAAATTAAATCAGCGGGGTTTAATGTATGGACTACTGAAAGTTGAATAAAACTGACCAATAATTATTATAGGCTATTAATTAAAGAAAACCGCGCCCAAATACCCGTATAAGTTTTCAGATCGTTTAGTCACTAAACTTGGTATAACAGAACACTATCCACAGAGCATCTTATATGAGTTTAGAATGTAGGACACATACCAGTCATCTTCTGTCATTATTTAGTCACACTAATGTCTTTTTAAGTATTTTACAGTACGACCCCAATGATGGGCACCTCCTTTAAAATTACCCTAATTATAACCGGTACCCCGCAATAACGGCCACTTCTCAACAATGGCCAACACTATTTCACCTCTTGTACATTTTTTAAATAACATTTCCCCAAAATGCGACAGCCACCTTACTTTAACAGCCAGTTCATATTATAACATAGTCCTGTTTGTGACTGTTGTTGTGAGGTTTAACTGAACCGATATTTGTTTTTCATGATTAAGAATACATATATGAATAGTGCCATAAATACAGAATTTATTATTTTACTGCTTTTTCATGGCATACTCGAAATTTTGTTCAAATACATTTACGATTACAATCGCGGAGCTATACCTTTGGGTTATTTTAATGTTAAATGAAAGGAAAGTGGTTGTTGCAACCACAAACACAAATACAAATGTCGTCTGAAAGAAAAGAAACCCGTGTCTCATATAAAAGTATGGGTACCTTTTGGGTAAGGACTTCACAACAGTGATGTCGGTTTTGCTTCTTAAATTGGTTGAAATGATTAACTCCATGGGGTACTACAATTCATTGACTCAAACCACTTGGCTAGTTCTTACTCCGACCTCTTGGCTAGTGCTTACTCCGATCTCTTGGCTAGTGCTTACTCCGACATCTTGGCTAGTGCTTACTCCGACATCTTGGCTAGTGCTTACTCCGACATCTTGGCTAGTGCTTACTCCGATCTCTTGGCTAGTGCTTACTCCGACATCTTGGCTAGTGCTTACTCCGACATCTTGGCTTGTACTTACTCCGATCTCTTGGCTAGTGCTTACTCCGACCTCTTGGCTTGTACTTACTCCGACATCTTGGCTAGTGCTTACTCCGACATCTTGGCTAGTGCTTACTCCGACATCTTGGCTAGCGCTCATGAATTTAAGCCCCGTACTCAACTATTTTTTATATATTCAGATTTTTGTCAAAACTAGATAAGATGACAAGAATATAAAGGCACGCCTTATGTTTGTTGCATACATAGTGTCTGTCGTGAATCGGAATCGTCCCGTTTGCCTCAGTTGTCTCAGTGCTGGTTGTCCATATAGTCAGACACTTCGCTCTGAATTCCAAATTTTACCAATCCTAAATGAAACTATGTCTCAGTGGGTACGCCCCAGTCTTCAGTGACTATCACAATAATTCATTTTATACCATCTCATTGTGTAAACAAACAAAATACAAATGTACTAGTAGAAAGTATGAGATCAGAAAACACTATCGTGGTGAACATTGCATTCAGGCACACTAAGTAAAACATGGAGTTAAAATTAAGTTATTTCGCGATTGGAATAGTTTGCTTGATTTTGAGGTCTGTGAAGTTAGCTATCTATTGTCTATTCTCTATTCAAAAGTCTATTCGCACAATAGACAGCTATGTATTGAGAAATCTATTCATTCAGAAATCTATTCGCATTTACTGTATACATAGATATAGGTAAGTTCAAATATCTGTACAAATATCTGTTCACAAAAAGCCGAAAAGACAGCTATCTATTCGGAAGTCTATTCAGAAGACTATTCGAAAAAAGTCAGTATAGCAATCAAACAGATTTAAAAGTCTTTTCGTGGAATACTTAAATAGACAAATGTCCATTCAAAAGTCTTTTCAGAAGTTTATTCGCAAATACATAGTAATGCAATCTGAATGTTTATACATTCAGAATGAGTCAGAAGTCTTTTATAGAGTTTCGAATAGAGAGCTGTCCATTCAAAAGTCTATTCAGAAATCTATTCGCAAAATCATATATATGCATTAAGAATGGGTCAAAGTCTACCATAAAGTTGCGAATAGACAGATGTCCATTCAAATGTCTGTTCAGAAGTCTATTCGCAAAATCATGTATATGCCTTCAGAATGAGTTTGAAAAATTTATAGAAATCGAATAGAGAGCTATCCATTCAAAAGTCTATTCAGAAGTCTATTCACAAAATCTGGTAAATGCGTTAAGAATGAGTTAGAAGTCTATAATACAGTAGCGCATACACAGCTGTCCATTCAAATGTCTATTCAGAAATCCATTTGCAAAATCATATATATGCATTAAGAATGGGTCAAAGTCTACCATACAGTTGCGAATAGACAGATGTCCATTCAAATGTCTATTCAGAAGTCTATTCGCAAAATCATGTATATGCATTCAAAATGTGTCAGAAGTCTCTTATAGAGTTTCAAATAGAGAGCTGCCCATTCAAATGTCTATTCAGAAGTCTATTCGCAAATCATGTATATGCCTTCAGAATGAGTTTGAAAAATTTATAGAAATCGAATAGAGAGCTATCCATTCAAAAGTCTATTCAGAAGTCTATTCACAAAATCTGGTAAATGCGTTAAGAATGAGTTAGAAGTCTATAATACAGTAGCGCATACACAGCTGTCCATTCAAATGTCTATTCAGAAGTTTATTTGCAAAATCATATATATGTATTTAGAATGTGTCAGATGTTTATTATAAAGTTGCGAATAGAGAGATGTCCATTCCAATGTCTATTTAGAAGTCTATTCCAAAAAAGTTAGTAATGCAATCAAACAGAATTAAAAGTCTTTTCGTGGAATACGTAAAAAGACAAATGTCCATTCAAAAGTCTTTTCAGAAGTTTATTTGCAAATACATAGTAATGCAATCTGAATGAGCAAGGTTTCTATTCCAAGAATGCAAGCGACAAATGTCCATTCAAAAGTCTTTTCGGATCTCTATTCGCAAAATCATATATATGCTTTAAGAATGTGTCTGTAGTCTATTATAAAGTTTTGAATAGAGAGCTGTCCATTCAAATGTCTATTCAGAAGTCTATTCGCAAAATCATGTATATGCATTCAGAATGAGTCAGAAGTCTTTTATAGAGTTTCGAATAGAGAGCTGTCCATTCAAAAGTCTATTCAGAAATCTATTCGCAAAATCATATAAATGCATTAAGAATGGGTCAGAAGTCTTTTATAGAGTTTCGAATAGAGAGCTGTCCATTCAAAAGTCTATTCAGAAATCCATTTGCAAAATCATATATATGCATTAAGAATGGGTCAAAGTCTACCATAAAGTTGCGAATAGACAGATGTCCATTCAAATGTCTATTCAGAAGTCTATTCGCAAAATCATGTTTATGCATTCAAAATGTGTCAGAAGTCTCTTATAGAGTTTCAAATAGAGAGCTGCCCATTCAAATGTCTATTCAGAAGTCTATTCGCAAAATCATGTATATGCCTTCAGAATGAGTTTGAAAAATTTATAGAAATCGAATAGAGAGCTATCCATTCAAAAGTCTATTCAGAAGTCTATTCACAAAATCTGGTAAATGCGTTAAGAATGAGTTAGAAGTCTATAATACAGTAGCGCATACACAGCTGTCCATTCAAATGTCTATTCAGAAGTTTATTTGCAAAATCATATATATGTATTTAGAATGTGTCAGATGTTTATTATAAAGTTGCGAATAGAGAGATGTCCATTCCAATGTCTATTTAGAAGTCTATTCCAAAAAAGTTAGTAATGCAATCAAACAGATTTAAAAGTCTTTTCGTGGAATACGTAAAAAGACAAATGTCCATTCAAAAGTCTTTTCAGAAGTTTATTTGCAAATACATAGTAATGCAATCTGAATGAGCAAGGTTTCTATTCCAAGAATGCAAGCGACAAATGTCCATTCAAAAGTCTTTTCGGATCTCTATTCGCAAAATCATATATATGCTTTAAGAATGTGTCTGTAGTCTATTATAAAGTTTTGAATAGAGAGCTGTCCATTCAAATGTCTATTCAGAAGTCTATTCGCAAAATCATGTATATGCATTCAGAATGAGTCAGAAGTCTTTTATAGAGTTTCGAATAGAGAGCTGTCCATTCAAAAGTCTATTCAGAAATCTATTCGCAAAATCATATAAATGCATTAAGAATGGGTCAGAAGTCTTTTATAGAGTTTCAAATAGAGAGCTGTCCATTCAAAAGTCTATTCAGAAATCCATTTGCAAAATCATATATATGCATTAAGAATGCGTCAAAGTCTACCATAAAGTTGCGAATAGACAGATGTCCATTCAAATGTCTATTCAGAAGTCTATTCGCAAAATCATGCATATGCATTCAAAATGTGTCAGAAGTCTCTTATAGAGTTTCAAATAGAGAGCTGCCCATTCAAATGTCTTTTCAGAAGTCTATTCGCAAAATCATGTTTATGCATTCAGAATGAGTCAGAAGTCTTTTATAGAGTTTCGTATAGAGAGCTGTCCATTCAAAAGTCTATTCAGAAATCTATTCGTAAATCACATATATGCATTAAGAATGGGTCAAAGTCTACCATAAAGTTGCGAATAGAAAGATGTCCATTCAAATGTCTATTCAGAAGTCTATTCGCAAAATCATGTATATGCATTCAGAATGAGTTTGAAAAATTTATAGAAATCAAATAGAGAGCTATCCATTCAAAAGTCTATTCAGAAGACTATTCGCAAAATCTGGTAAATGCGTTAAGAATGAGTTAGAAGTCTATAATACAGTAGCGCATACACAGCTGTCCATTCAAATGTCTATTCAGAAGTTTATTTGCAAAATCATATATATGTATTTAGAATGTGTCAGATGTTTATTTTAAAGTTGCGAATAGAGAGATGTCCATTCCAATGTCTATTTAGAAGTCTATTCCAAAAAAGTTAGTAATGCAATCAAACAGATTTAAAAGTCTTTTCGTGGAATACGTAAAAAGACAAATGTCCATTCAAAAGTCTTTTCAGAAGTTTATTTGCAAATACATAGTAATGCAATCTGAATGAGCAAGGTTTCTATTCCAAGAATGCAAGCGACAAATGTCCATTCAAAAGTCTTTTCGGATCTCTATTCGCAAAATCATATATATGCTTTAAGAATGTGTCTGTAGTCTATTATAAAGTTTTGAATAGAGAGCTGTCCATTCAAATGTCTATTCAGAAGTCTATTCGCAAAATCATGTATATGCATTCAGAATGAGTCAGAAGTCTTTTATAGAGTTTCGAATAGACAGCTGTCCATTCAAAAGTCTTTTCAGAAGTTTATTCGCAAAACCTGGTAAATGCGTTCAGAATGAGTCAGAAGTCTATTATAAAGTTGCAAATAGACAGATGTCCATTCAAATGTCTATTCAGAAGTCCATTCGCAAAATCTGGAAAATGCGATCTGAATGAGTCAGAAGTCTATTATACAGTCGAGAATACACAGATGTCCATTCAAATGTCTATTCAGTAGTCTATTGGCAAAATCATTTATATGCATTCAGAATGAGTCAGAAGTCTTTTATAGAGTTTTGAATAGACAGATGTCCATTTAAATGTCTATTCAGAAGTCTATTCCAAAAGAGTCAGTAATGCAATCAAACATATTGAAAGTCTTTTCGTGGAATATGAAAAGAGGCAAATGTCCATTTAAAAGTCTATTCAGAAGTCTATTTGCAAATTATGTATATGCATTAAAAATGTGTCCTAAGTCTATTATAAAGTTGCGAATAGACACCTGCCCATTTAAATGTCTTTTCAGAAGTCTATTTGGAATTTATGTTAATCGATTCAGAATGTGTCAGGTGTTATTGTGATAGACCTGCCAAGTTTATTGAAGTTTGCGTGCTTTGCCTGAATTAAGTAAGTTTCTTAACTCTCGTAAACATAAATGAATATCCCGAATATTTCGGCAATTGTAGGTGAAGGTCGATTTGCCTTTCCATATCGTCGTAATTTTGCCGATTCTGAAACCAAATCGAGCCGGTAAATCTGGTTCAAACAAGGTCACTGGTACCGTAGATTACACAAGTGCAAATGCAAATTCGGTAACCAGTGCTGGTTTTATTCAAGGAAGCGCCATTGCTTGAGACATGCTAATATTTCGAAGTTTGTAGGTAAAAACATTTGAATTTCATATTAAATCGTAAACAAAGTGTTATTATCCACAAGAAAAATAAGCGCCAAAGTAACTACTTTAAATTTACATTTAAGTGATTGAGCCTGTAAAAATGTTATTTTTGTTTTATAAGAAACACAATTTTACGCCATTTTGTTAAGTTCTTTTGACGGTGCAACAGCGTGACGTAAATCGTGGTGTTTTCTCACAGGTCCGTGCTTGTTGTATATATACCTCGACGATTTTCCTCGCAAATACACTTCGGATATCACGAGGAGCTAAAGTAGTTCCAACATAGAATCTAGCCTCGTTCCCGACGTTTACTCAATAGAACACAGGCGCACACCATAAATGACGGACGATTTTGGGCAGTTTAAAGCTCTTCAATGCCTGTAACTGATATCCACTCACATCGCACACAGATCTGCCATGTTGATTGTTTACATCGGCACTACTTAACCTGTGAGGTTAATCGCCTGATCTCATTACTTTGTTGATTTCTACCACGATTGATATCCGAGGTGTATCTTCGTAGATGATCGCCAAGGTCGTTCCGAATGATATAATGTTTTCATCTTGTAACCGAAATGAAAAGGGTAGACAAAAATCAATTAGAAGTATTAATCTCATGCAAATAGTTGTTTTTAAAAGTCCGTAAGACCTGATTACAAAAAAGAAGTAATTCAGCTGCCGAGAGAAGACTTACTACCAGGAGAAAAATAGAAATCTTGCTTTGAATAGAAAAAAGTAGACCTTCTTCAAAGAGCATGTCTATTCACAAACCCAGCAAATTATTCTGACACATTAAAATGCATATGAATGATTTTGCAAAGGACTTCTAACAAATAATTTGAATATGTCTATTTATCACTTTTCAAAAAGAAACTTCTGCTACATTCTGAATGCGAACTACTGTTTGCAAATAGGACAGCAGTCTATTCCTAAACCTATAATTGACTAGTGACACATTCTTTATGCATATAAAGATTTTGCAAATGGACTTCGGAATAGACATTTGAACGGACGACAATCTATTCACAACTTTTTTATAAACTTCAGACTCATTCTGGCATATTCTAACTGCATATAAATGATTTTGCTAATAAACTTCCGAATAGACATTTGTATGGACAGCTCTCTATTCGCAACTTTATAATAGACTTCAGACTCATTCTGAATGCATATACATGATTTTGCGAATAGACTTCTAAATAGACATTTGAATGGACATCTGTCTATTCACGCAACTTTATAATAGACTTCTGTCACATTCTTTATGCATATATATAAATTTGCGAATAGACTTCTGAATAGACATTTGAATGGATAGCTCTCTATTCGAAACTCTATTAAAGACTTCAGCCACATTCTTAATGCATATATATGATTTTGCGAATAGACTTCTGAATAGACATTTGAATGGACAGCTCTCTATTTGGAACTCTATAAGAGACTTCTGACTCATTTTGAATGCATATACATGATTTTGCGAATAGACTTCTGAATAGACATTTGAATGGACATCTGTCTATTCACGCACCTTTATAATAGACTTCAGTCACATTCTTTATGCATATATATGATTTTGCGAATAGACTTCTGAATAGACTTTTAAATTGACATCTGTCTATTCGCAACTATATAATAGACTTCAGACTCATTCTGAATGCATATACATGATTTTGCGAATAGACTTCTGAATAGACATTTGAATGGACATCTGTCTATTTGCAACTTTATAATAGACTTTAGTCACATTCTTAGTGCATATATATGATTTTGCAAATAGACTTCTGAATAGAATTTCGAATGGACAACTCTCTATTGGCAACTTTATAATAGACTTTAGTCACATTCGTAATGCATGTATATGATTTTGCGAATAGACTTCTTAATAGACTTTTGAATGGACAGCTCTCTATTTGAAACTCTATCAAAGACTTCTGACTCATTCTGAACGCATTTACCAGGTTTTGCGAATAGACTTCTGAATAGACTTTTGAATGGACATCTGTCTATTCGAAACTCTATAATAGACTTCAAACACATTCTAAATGCATATTTATAATTTTTCGAATAGACTTCTGAATAGACATTTGAAAGGACATCTATCTATTTGAAACTATATAAAAGGCTTCTGACTCATTTTGAATGCATATACATGATTTTGCGAATAGACTTCTGAATAGACATTTGAATGGACATCTGTCTATTCGCAACTTTATAATAGACTTCAGTCACATTCTTAATGCATGTATATGATTTTGCAAATAGATTTCTGAATAGACATTTGAATGGACAGCTCTCTTATCGCAACTTAATAATAGACTTCAGTCACATTCTGAATGCATATATATGATTTTGCGAATAGACTTCTGAATAGACATTTGAATGGACATCTGTCTATTTGCAACTTTATAATAGTCTTCTGACTCATTTTGAATGCATATATATGATTTTGCGAATAGTCTTCTGAATAGACTTTTGAATGGACAGCTCTCTATTCGAAACTCTATAATAGGCTTAAGACTCATTCTAAAGGTATATACATGATTTTGCGAATAGTCTACTAAATAGACATTTGAATAGACATCTGTCTATTCGCAACTTTATCATAGACTTCAGTCACATTCTTAATGCATATATATGATTTTGCGAATAGACTTCTGAATAGACATTTGAATGGACAGCTCTCTATTCGCAACTTTATAATAGACTTCAGTCACATGCTTAATGCATATATATAATTTTGCGAATAGACTTCTGAATAGACTTTTGAATGGACAGCTCTCTATTCGTAACTCTATAAAAGACTTCTGACTCATTCTGAACGCATCTACCAGGTTTTGCGAATAGACTTCTGAATAGACATTTGAATGGGCAGCTTTCTATTCGAAACTCTATAAAAGACTTCTGACTCAATCTGAATGCATATACATAATTTTGCGAATAGACTTCTGAATGGACATTTAAATGGACATCTTTTTATTTGCAACTTCATGATAGACTTCAGACACATTCTCAATGCAAATATATTAATTTTCGAATAGACTTCTGAATAGACATTTGAATGGACAGCTCTCTATTCGAAACTCTATAAAAGACTTCTGACTAATTCTGAATGCATATACATGATTTTGCGAATAGACTTCTGAATAGACTTCTGAATAGACAATTGAATGGACATTTGTCTATTCGCAACTTTATAATACACTTCAGACACATTCTTAATAATTTTGCGAATAGACTTCTAAATAGACTTTTGAATGGACAGCTCTCTATTCGAAACTCTATAAACGATATCAGACTCATTCTGCAGGCATATACATGATTTTGCGAATAGACTTCTGAATAGACATTTGAATGGACATCTGTCTATTTGCAACTTTACAATAGACTACAGACACATTTTTAATGCATATATATGATTTTGCGAATAAACTTCTGAATAGACTTTTGAATGGACATCTCTCTATTCGAAACTCTATAATAGACTTCTGCCTCATTCTGAACGCATTTTCGATTTTTTCGAATAGACTTTTGAATAGACTTTGAATGGACATCTTTCTATTCGCTACTTTAAAATAGACGTCAGACACATTCTAAATGCGTATTTGCATATGATGTTGCGAATAGACTTCTGAATAGACATTTGAATGGACAGCTGTGTATTTGCTACTGTTTGTTAGTTCTGACTCATTCTGAACGCATTCACCAAATTTTGCGAATAGATTTCTGAATAGACTTTTGAATGGATAGCTCTCTATTCGAACTCTATAATAGACTTCTGACCCATTCTGGACGCATTCACCAGATTTTGCGAATAGACTTCTGAATAGACATTTGAATGGACATCTGTCTATTTGCAACTTTAAAATAGACTACATACAAATTCTTTATGCATATATATGATTTTGCGAATAGACTTCTGAATAGACTTTTGAATGGACAGCTGTCTATTTGAAAATCTATAATAGAATTCTGACTCATTCCGAATGCCTTCACCAGATATTTTAAATAGTCTTTTGAATAGACATTTGAATGGATATCTATCAATTCCCAACTTAATAATAGACTTCAGACACTGTCTTAAGGCACATATATGATTTTGCGAATAGATATCCGAAAAGACATTTGAATGGACATTTGTCCCTGGATTTTTGGGAATAGACATCTTGATCATTAAGATTTCATTACGATGTTTTTGCGAATAAACTTCTGAATAGACTTTTGAAAGGACATTTGTCTCTTTGCGTATTCCACGAAAAGACTTTTAAATCTGTTTGATTGCATTACTGTTTTTTTTCGAATAGACTTCGGAATAGACTTTTGAATGGACATTTGTCTATTTATGTATTCTATGAAAAGACTTTTAAATATGTTTTATTGAACTAGTGCTTTTTTCGAATAGACTTCTGAATAGATTTCGGAATAGACAGCTGTCTTTTCGGCATTTTGTGTACAGATTTTTGTACAGATATTTGAACTTTCCTATATCAATGTATACAGTAAATGCGAATAGATTTCTGCATGAATAGATTTCTCAATACATAGCTGTCCATTGAGCGAATAGACTTTTGAATAGAGAATAGACAATAGATCGCTAACTTCACAGACCTTGATTTTGAACGTTAGAAATGGTAATGTATAATTTCACTCTACTATTATTTAGACGTTACGTTACATTGTCATTATTGTCGAATTTTCATGTTATAAAGCAAAAATGTGTGGTATAAATTCTGCTCCAATATACATGTTCAGCCGACTTTACAATCTTGTACGATAACCCCTGATCATTGAAATCATCGTAAAACTGGTGACCCGCACAGTGTCCCTTTACATCTGGTTAGAGCGGAATAACTGTAAAAATTCTTGCGCAAGGAAATAAGCAATGCCCCATGTTGGGTCGAACATTGAAACTCTTGATCCCATATAGCGCGTGTTCTACAACTGGAATACTGCTCTTCTTGGAAGGTTAACCTTATTGCCAACGAATGTCCATGGAGAGTCAATTCAACTTTGCTTGGGCAAGATTTGTTTGGTGCGAAAAAGGAACATTTAACATACTTCTGTACATTTAGAAAGAGCAGGGATTTTAAATAAAGATATTCACATAAAATTTGTACGAGTACCATTTAAACTGACATGTTAGGAAAAATGTGTTTCTAGATGATTTTGAGGTAAATTATGCTCACAGACTGTTTTACAAAATAATGCATTTTCCCGCCGATCTGCCATTTTTAGCCCCATTTTACATCACCTTAAGTCATAGTTTCGGTCATAATTGCAACATTTTTTTGTCAAAAGCTACAGAAACATTCACAAGTTGTATAGAAGACAAGTACTAAAACATAAATCAAGTTTTTAAACTCTGGAATAGTTTGTACAGCCTGCTGCCGCCAGTTATAGACAGTGAGGACCGTGAAAATTCAAAAAAGCACTTCGTTACAAATCCCTGTTACTGTATATAGAATCCCTGGAAAGAATAAGAATATGTGTAACCAGCTGTTGAATGACTTTTGTATTAACACTAAATTCTCAAACACGGGCAAGATAGATTCTGATATTATGTTTTCTAATGGTTTCTAATTTCAGAACAATTAAACGCATGAATTCCATTGTTGAATATTATTGAACGTACATGCATGTATAACCGTTTAAACATCAAAACAGTAATATTTTATCAAGACGCAGATACTGAAGTTGTTGAAGGTGTACACACATAAATTGTTTACTTTAGCTCACTCATAAATCTGCCTAACAAACAAACATACTATCAGATTGTATATGATTCAGAATGGGAAAATTACAAGTACATGTCGTATATTAGATAACAGACTTGCCTATTCAATTGATGAACTCAAATGATTATATATTCCGCCCCAAATATTGATTCTAATGGAACGATTCATGTTCCTAAACACGATGTTAATACAAACGAGCTGTAGATGCAGGTTATGTATTGTGAATATATCAAAAGCCACACTTTTTAGTTCTCGCATGTGACTCTTGACCATAGTCACAAACATCGTCCTTAACGATAGTAGTCGCCAAAGCAACTGGCAAAATACTCGTCTTGTTACAATTACTTTTTTAATCTTTCATGAATAATTATTATGAATTAGATCAGCCATTTCATATTTTATCCAACTCTATTTCTATACGCCAACATAACCACAAAATTTTATGTATTGTATTGCTGTATTTTGGGCCGATGGTCTTGACTTTCTTGAAAAATAATTGTCTACTGTCGCACTTAAACAACAATGCTTGACAACAATGCTTGAAGCTATGCTTATGATAAGCATTCTCAGTTCATGGCCTAGGGATCTTCCACTTAAAGTATAAACCACTACTCTCTATATCTCTATATATTTCAGACGTGAATGCCCGAATGTATATCACACCAAGCACTGTGTCTTTAGTAGGCGAATCCACTTCACCTACGGCGGCCCCATCAACCTCTGAAGTTCGTATGGAGTGCACAGCTGACAGTTTAGGGAGCATTGAAGCAGTTTATGCAATGTACATCAAGCGGGACTCGAGCCCATTCACAGAAATATCAATATCTAACCCAAACACTCCCAAACTCAGTTCTTACGTTCCTGCTGATATTCAATCCAAGTCACCAACTTTAGAAGGCTCTATAAACACAGGCAATCCAGCGTCGAGTGTTCTACGAGTGAGGTACCTAGTCTCAAAGATGACATGCGATGACCAAGCTCAGTACCGTTGTGTCATCAACTACAAGCCTATGAACTCTGACAGCCGCATCACTAACACCAGTGCAGGGCTTACTGTGAACGGTGAGTATTATTGTGACCATATAATTTGCTATCATCAGAGGTCGGCACTGCTCCGAGTCAATAAAACCATAAAGGTTTCACCACAAAAATTCTTTTGCAAAATGATGTTTGAAAAAACCACAGGTGACAGACTCAATTTTTCCTTATTATAGTATATATAGAGAAAAGGCCTCTAACTCCTGTTCAACGGTTGTAGTTTTCAACTCGTCACCAAGCTCACAAAAACGACTCGATCGTCAAATCTTTTTCACTATCAGCTCTAGAAAGGATTATTTTGCACAAAAATACTTTTTATTTGAAGAAAAACGACCAAAAATTGATGAAATGGTCCCAATATATCCCCAAAAAGCCTTAAAAATCGTTTTATGTCAAACAAGTCGTCCATATAGAACGTATAGTGAAACTGACTGTTTCGTCCGCTATGAGCAAATAAAACAAAAACTACCATAAAATCTACATATTTTCAATAAATAAATCCATTTTCTATCGACTCACGGCGTAAAACCTTTCAAACAGGTCTCTAGGAACACTTAAACCCACGTATATTGTTCCACATGCCTACTATTTTGACAGATGACCTCCATTTTGTTAGATTTCCAATTGACGCGTTTTGATTGGTCGAAAATCACATTGACCAATCAAAACGCGTCTAGGATTCACTGCGGAAATCTAACAAAATGGAGGTCATCTGTCAAAATAGCAGGCATGTAGAACAATATTCGTGGGTTTAAGTGTTCCTAGAGGCTTGTTAGAAAGTTTTTGCGCCGTGAATCGATAGAAAATGGATTAATTTATTGAAAGTATGTAAAATTTATGATAGTTTTTGTTTTATTTGCTCAAAGCGGACGAAATAGCCCGTTTCACTCTATATTCTCTTTGGACGACTTGTTTGACATAGAACGAATTTTAAGGCTTTTGGAGGAAATAAGGGACCATTTCACCAATTATTGATCGATTTCCTTCAAATAAAAAGTATTTTTGTGCGTAATAATCCTTTCTGGAGCGGATAGTGAAAAAGATTTGACGATCAGGCCGTTTTTGTGAGCTTGGTGACGAGTTGAAAACTACTACCATTGAATATGCGTTAGAGACCTTTTCTTTATATATACTATAATAGGGGAAAATTGAGTCTGTCACCTGTGGAAAAAACAAAACAATGGAACTGAGCGGATGTTCCACCGGCCAGCCACACTGAAGAGAAAATGACCGTCATGATTATGCAAATCGTCTTGTGTACAATTAATTTAATGCAAGTGAACAAGCGAAAGTTACGATATCGAGGACCTGGGGCAAAGGCGGATCCAGAGGGGGGGGGTCAGGGAGGCGTTCCGGACCACTGGCACCAGAGTCCTCATATTCTTTAAATACGCACACATAAAATATTTTGATAACAAACACAATTAAAAATCGCCCCGTATACATTACCGTGTACGAGTTATAACTATACTTTCATTATATTATATATGGTAGTGCACAGGTGTGTATGCACAGGGAACTATATATAGGGACGTACGCATTATTTTATGATATGGACTCTGGTGCCAGTGATCCGGACCACCCCCCAGAATTTCCAAAATGTACCTGTCCATTAGTGTATTTCATGACTATAAGTCATTTTTAAGTAGCATGAAGCAATTTTTCTCGGTGCTTATCATAGATTTAATGGTTAAGTAGTTTGTGTTATAAATATTTTGCATTATTCTGCAAAATGTGTATAATGGACCCCCTAGAAAAAGTTCAGACCCCCTGGAAAAAATCCTGGATCCGTCCCTGTAGGGTTTTATCATTTCAATGATAAACATACTTCTTGACCCATCACTGCACTAGGCGAGACTCGAATCTCTATTTCTAAGCCTTTAATTGGAACCAATCACGTAACTCTATCAAAACCAACACTTTGCCATTGTAAGCGAGTTACACGTGCTCAACTTAATTCTGTACTAGAAGAAGAATGATCTTAGAACGACCAAAAATAAAATCATTGAAGATATTTAAATACTCTCGGAGAATTGTTCCCATGACTACCGTATTGACATTAAGCTGTGCTTGGGGTTTATCTACTCTCGTGGGGCTCTTGCGTGATATAATTTCTGTAAACTTTTATTTTACTTTTAGTTCAACCAAGGAATTTACAGATTTCTGTCATGAATTATCAGGACTACTCAACAATACAGAACCTATCATTGGTATCACGTGGTTATCAAGTAGAGTTTACCTGTAATGGATATACTGGTGGCATACAGTCAACATTGATAGAATGGTATCGTAAAACATATCAGAATACAAACTTTCAGGTATGACATATTGTGGTAAATAAGTTCATAAAAACAGTTCAGTTCATTTTATTTTTAAAACTATTCATTTGTTTCCAATTCAGGTCTTTGAAATTCAGTATCAAACTTGAACCTGCTTTTTTTCTTGTCTTTGACCATTTCAAACACGTCTATTCAAAACCAAGCTAAATCATGAAAAATATTTAAAAAAGAACATTTTGCTTCCTCTATTTTCCAATTCAACTCTTTTTCATATGTCCTTTTTC
Source organism: Mactra quadrangularis (assembly GCA_025267735.1). Lineage (NCBI taxonomy): Eukaryota > Metazoa > Mollusca > Bivalvia > Venerida > Mactridae > Mactra > Mactra quadrangularis. The sequence continues at coordinate 51,810,585 of CM046299.1, read as the reverse complement.
AAGTAAGACCATTAAAATAGATTATTTTCCAAAGAATTGAATCAACTTTAATAAAGACTATTGATTTGAACTTTTTTCCAATAAAGATTATTAAATTGGAAAATACCATAATATAATTCAGACTTTGTATCTTTGTATTTTTTAGAGATATTATCCAAATCAGCAGGGTGACATGATTGATGATGGTGAACCATCTCCATATAGATGTGAATATACAAGGACATCTAAACTACGATATACAATAACAACAGCAGATTCTGGTTATACAAAGTTTAGATGTGAAGTACCTGGTTTGACTACAACAAGTGGAGCTTTTAGAGCATACTCATCCGAATTCCATCTTAACACAGGTATAATACACATTTATATCCAAATGCTATAAACAACCTTTCTTCTTTTTGTGGAATCTTTCTGGGAAGCTGAATTTTGCAATGCATCCTAAATTACAAATTTAGAGGTTGTACGTACGACCATTTTCTTATTTTACCCTTTAATATATAACTTCGTTCAATTCAAGTGTCCATAAAAATGTAGATCTAATAGAGCCATTTCTGTTTGTTTCAGGGTTTATTCCAAATAACAAAGCTGTGAGTGTTAGGACGTCATCGTTCATAGTTTGGATGACGTCATTGTTCTTTTTAGATCAAGTGCTGAAGCACACTTTGTAAATCAAGAAGCTGTTCAAACTTACGAAGATAATTATAGTATATTTACCTCAAGAAAAAAGCGACTACAATTGATTCATTCGTCTTTCAAATAGTTCATTACTGACGTTAATCATTTGAGTTGTCAAAAAAACTGAAGTCGGTTTTTAAGACGTCTGTTAACATCTTTTAAGACTTTCAATGATGAAATCCGAGGACTCCAAGTGATATGACCTACTTTGATCGTATCTAATCGGCATTTTCCGTGAAAATGTCTCATTGAACAAACACGATCGAGTTTAGATTTGACCTCTTTACCAAATGAATCCTTTAAAACCTTTGCAAAGAATCGAGCACTGACCATCATCCCTCGTTATATCAAAGCGTGCAACACTTTATGAAGTTGGTAATACAGTAACAGAACTGTGGTGCTTTTTACAAAAATTCTTACAAAAACATCTTCGTAAGTCAGTTTCATATAATTAGCTCTTCGAAGTCAGACGGTTAATAAGCATAACTATGATTATATTATTCAAAAGGTAATAAAAATTCTACACAAATTGAATAATATTTAGAATTGATAAGCCAAGAAATTAGCGTATTATTGATGTTTCTTGCTTTTGACTTACGAAGATTTTTTTCGTAAGAATGTTTGTGAAAAGCACCATTGATGTTTTTATACTAGTGCTAAGTACGAATACATCTTAACTATGCTAGGTTATTTTTAGCGCTCTATTCAAAATACTAATTAACAGAAGTCTTTAGTTTTCGAATTGGAACAGCTTAAACGGTCAACTTAGAGAGTTCTATGGTGTGCTTAATTTTTCATTTGTCAAACTCATTGCTAGTTTATAAAACATTTTGTTATTACACGGTAGATCTACTATTGATTTTTAAATGATTCCTTTATTAAAATTGTTCTATTGAATACATATTTTGTACATACATTGTCATTTTGTAATAAAACATCGCGTATAAACATTTGTTTTCCATTGTTCTTTTCTATTTACTCGCCTCTTTAAAGATGCTATACCCTATTAATACATCAAGCTGTGGGGTACTTATACTCGCCACAGAAATTGTATTTTATTTCATCTGAAAGTTGTTGGAGGCGCCATGCAGTATGATAGAGACACTTTAAAACACACGCTGTAAAGAACAGTAAGCGGTCGGCCTCAAACTATTTTCTGAAAGCGCTAGATAGCATAAATTATACATTTTGTACATGTATAACAATTTGATACCTGGTGAATAATGATAATATGGGAGCATCAGCCTAGTCGTAGTACGCAAGCTTAAGGATCAAGAGGTTCTTGGGTTCGAACCCCACCAAGATTAACCACAGTGAATTTAATAGCAGTGAAAATAATCGTAAAGTTAAAACAAGTTTATAATCGCATTACATATTTTCACAATATTCTTAATTAAATTGAACCAAATTTCATTTTAGATAACGAAAAAAGTATTTTTTCATTTTTTCAGATGTTGTCATTTTCACTTTGTAATTTCACTGCAGTTGAAATATAGGGTTATCTATTTCACTGTTTTTTCCCAATAACTCCACATTCCATGACAAAGCATGGCAGAAACAGTGATAACCGTTAATTGTCAGCATATGGTGTAAATTGATTTTCTCACTGAGATTAAATGGTAAGGCCAACATCTTAATGACGAAATCTTATTAATCATGCATGCAAACTATTCCGAAGTTAAATAATTTATCACCGATGTAAACAACTATATTTAACCTTGATCGGGGGCGGATCTAATCGATGGAGTTAATAACAGGTTGGGGACTTATACATTTTGTTCTGTTGGGTTAGGCTCCGATGATTATTTTCTGTACTTAATATGAGTCTGGTTTAACATTAGATGGGTTGGTATTTTTTAAGGTTAAGAGGGTATAGTATTTGTTTTAGCTTAGACAGAGGTCGAATCAAATTATTCCAGGGATGGGTCTAACCAATGATTTTGCTCATTTGAAGATCCTAAAAGCCCTAATGTATATTATTATATCATATATTTATATCTTAGTTACTTTCGATAGTTATAATGATTTTTGCAATAACTACGAAAAATCTAGCTGATGTTCCGGTACCTCCAGAATTCGCCTCTGGGTCCGCCATGTAGAGAAATCCGTTCTACCTTGAAGTAATGGGAGAGAAAAAAAAACATTGGGTTGTGGGAGGAACTTATTCCAGGATCGATTCGTAGATAAATATTTTGACGGTAAAAAGTAAAAAATTGAATCATATTGATACATAAATGGAATGAATGTTTACTTATTTAGTGTTAAGTGCTGATACATGTACATGGGTTCGTACTGGATAACTGAGAAATTTAGGCAGACGGAGATTTGAGTAGAAATAATGTTTGCACATAGGGTTGGTTCTCAATGATTCTAAAATCAGGGGCAACCAGAGATTTGTACGTGGATAATGTATGTTCAGTATGTTTTGATGTTGATATTCCTATCATTTCAAGGTAAGTATTTCAACAATTTCGTTTTCTTGTTTTTTATGAAATCTTCAAAAGTACATTGTTACTTTTTCCGTAATAGGCGTGCTGCATTTCTTTGAATTTTAATTTTCAAAATACTGTACAATCGTTTTCATCAATGTCTTGGTAAAGAAGTTTAATTGTGACTGAAATTGTCTGGTGGTAGGACGTAGACCTTATGATTAAGAATTCATATATTCAAAACACATTCTATAAAAGAAAGTGGCGTCCCTTTAAAGTACTAACTGATTATATCATATTTTTAGACCTGGACTGGTTCTAACTAGTACTAGCTGATAGTTGTTTTTAAAATTGCATCACACTAACAAACAACAGCACTAGGTCATTTTTAGACATTTAGTGGGGTCGATAACTTCAACAATCTTTCACTTGGTGATACAAGCACCAAATTTGGCACAGATAACCAGCATGGTCTACCATTCACAAAAAGCACGATTTCCACTTCGAAATTCAAGATGGCCGTCGTTTCTGCGCATGCGCCTGGGAATCAGTACCCCAAAGCGATTTAAATTTCGTTTTGCCGCTTTAAATGTATTATAAGATGATATATTGTAGTGTATTTTCATACTACAAGTGTTAAACATGTTAAGACATCGATTTATATCATGTGATATAATTCCGAGGTCAAGGTCAGGGTCATGGTAAAGGTGACATACACGAAAAAGTTGTATCAAACTTTTTTAATCATTTTAATGATCATGTAGGGTTTGAGATGCAATTAGAAAAAAGGTATTAATCAAATTAACTTAATACAATCTTTGGCAAATCTGTAGGCATAATTGAAATTTACCGTGACCTTGACCTTGATCCAAGGAGGGGGTTAATATCCCGAAAGTACTAATTAAATAATCAAACAATTAGTTAATTTGAGACTATTATTTTGACAATGAAATATTAATATATGTACATATATTGGATTGCCTTCATCAATGGTTTACTATGTTTATGCTTAATGTTGTCCGCATATTGTGTAGGTCAAAGGTCAATTCAAATGAGAAGGTGTATGCATAAAGCCATTTTATCAGAAATTAAACACAATTTACAAAAATGATGCAAGGATTCTTATAATCCTTAATAAAAACTAAAGTTTCAACAATAATGCGTGATGCACACATGTCTAGAAGTCAACAATTCAGGTCAAAGTCGATAGATAGTTCAAATGATGTTGTGATAATTATATGAATGCAAACATTGGATGGTTCAGTCTGTGTAATGATTTCATTATTCGCACATGCAAGCACATAAACGAGTTCATTAAAACTGACTCGATAGCATTTGCATCGCTCATGTCATTCCCTCTTGTCACCACATTTGGTTAACTGGTGACAACTTTTGGCAATCGGTGAAAGGTTGGCCAATAGCTCTTACCATTCGCTATTGTTTTACCAGAGCCAGTCGACTGGACTTTGATCTTGATGACTATCAATTGACCCAAAAACATGCAGCGTGGAAGACAGAACCTTTGACATGTTGATAGAAAGACGCCCTTGTATGTGGAATTACATCATAAGATATCTGCTCTTGGGCAGACAAGTCGAGATAACGTCGCAACATTGTCTTAGAGACTGTTCTAATCGCACATAACTATGACAAATATCTGGAGTGTTTTGAAATATTGATACTGTTTGGTAAATATTGACTTAGTGTTGTCAAAGACTGATATAAAATGACTACCAGTAAAATCGTGAAAGAACAACATTCTATAAGATTTTTCAGAGCCGTCATTTTGTCAATTGGTAACCTCCTTACTAAGTACCCCAGACCAAACTTAATCCAACATTATCAAATATGCACATTTTTAGTGATACAAACACGTTTATTTCAATATCATCAGTCACACATGCTATGCTAGATTTTGCCGTTGCTTTATAGAATTAAGTGGCTTGAATCTTCCTGATTACAAGGAATCATTTATTGTAAAACTTATGGATGCATTGATAGTGAAATCTCACATTTTGTCACAACAACAACATAACAAAACACATGGTTATTATTTTGTCAGATCAGAACCCAATGTAGTTCGATCTTTGTTGTCACTACCACGTGCAACTTTTTGCCAATTGGTGGTAACTTTGTTTTAGCTGTTACTCTATGACGCTCTCTTTTGCGTCTAATTGACACTCGTAAACATCAAAAACTAAAAACACGTGTACGTCCTTATATATTTGATTCATACAAATGCACCTATGTTATCAAATCTTTAAAGGCATATTTTCCAAAGGCCCTTAATGCTTTCGAAGAAAAACAATGTACGGGCAAGAATCCATAAATAAAAATTGCATCGGAAATAGGTTGATTGTCATGTATTGTGATCGTAGTCTGAAAAGTATTTCTGACCTGTATAGAGTTTGCTGTTTGTGTGAGTGTGGCTACGAGAGACTATTTTATTAGGCTGCTCTTTTTCTAGCATGTTCAAATTTGCAAACAGTTATCATTTGATGAAGGAAAATGCGTGATACTTTGCACTATTGCATTACAAAGATTCATTAAACCACATCTCTATCGTCTAACAAAGATGGGTTGAACCTAAAAACAATCTGAATTGTCCCATGGAGGGGTGATATATTTTTAGTTAATATAGAATATTCATTTGGGCTACTAACAATTGGGGGGGGGAAGACTTGAACTTTTTGTCTGATTGAGACACTTCTCCAAATCGGTTTTTATAGAAATACACATTGGATTTTGTAGAAATTTTCTGCTTTATAGTGATTTTTTACTGCTTTACCGTAAAATCACATTGAGATATGTGATACAACTATCGATATATGCTTTTAAATATCTTGGCCACAATTTTCAGAAAAAGGAAATCGGTTGAGTACTGACTAAAATAGACATGTAGCTACAGAGATATGTAGCACTTTTTGAATATGTCAAAAATTAGTTTGGATTCAAACCGTAGTCATGAATGATAACGGATTAATTTCTGAATTGTACTTATTGATACGAACGCCACTGAATTAAATCATAGTATCGTCCGTTTTTTCTCAACTGTCAAAGCTTGAATAATTTCACGGTGACTGAATTTATTGTTTTTGTACCGGCAGCCTAATTTTTTTTGTAAAAAATATCTTGACTAAAACTTATCATACGGCATAAGAAGCTTTACTCAATCATAATACACACTTTCGGAAACTCATGGGTGTATTACGACAATAATTTTAACAAACGCATCCACCGTGAAATTATTCATGTTTTGACAGTTGAGAAAAAACGAACAATAGCCCGGGGTCATCATTCCTAAATGTGTGTACATGGAAAGAGTATCCTACATTTAACCAAATAGTTCATTCACTATTATTTGAATTCCGTGTGAGCTGTACACTATTGTGGTAAGCCCTTTTAACATTGGCCCCTTCACGTCGACTAACGATAGTTATATAATATATAAAGGGGTTGTTAAGGTAGCATTTGGGACACTTTTATAGAGTTTATAGAAAAAAGTTTTAGTTTAACGGCACACAAACAAAGAAAAATATCCTGTGCCAATACAGCAGTCAGCATACTATAAACTGACACTGATCTACATGCTGAGTATCACAGCACAGGCTGTCATATATGTAATGTTTTCGATCCGAAACCGTGCCGGATGCCTATGTTTAACTGTTGTAATGTCACCAGATGCACTGGTTTTACTTTGAGATATATTCTTATAAAAAAGAAATGTTCTGAGTCAATAAAATGCTATGAATTTCATCCGAGATGAAGCGTTAGTGATAAAATTATTTGGCGTCTTATAATGGCCGCCATTTTGAATTGACAGCCAGTAAATGGATATTTTTAAAGAATTTGACAGAATTGTTTATTAGTCATAAAATATTGAAATTAATTTGATAAATACGTCTATAAAATGATTTAAAAATATACTATTTACGATGAGCAGGACAAAAATCCCTATAATCGGCGGCCATCTTGAAAAAATGGCGGCCATCTTGAATTTGGTGGTGGAAATCGTGCTTTTTGTAAACTACACACTATGTACAACAACTGTGCCAAATTTGGTGCTTGTATCACAAAGTGAAAGATTGTTGTGAAAAATGACACTTATCGACCCCACTAATTCTGGTTTTATGTAGGATATCTAAGATATAGGTCACGTTCTACAATAAAGAGAGCTATGTTATGTATTATCTCAACGCAACAAAAAGGTAAACAGGTACATTTGTACTGGTTAAAAGTCTAAATGAACAATTACTTTATACGGTCACGTTACACTTTACAAATTTACAATAAAGGGAAGTAACTGCAGTTCGTAGTGATTTTAGTAACAGAAGGTTGTCTAGTAAAGGTGTTTAGAGGAGTGGCCACTATAAAACCAAAGAAGAAACGTTGATCAAATGAAATGCATGTTTGATTCTCTTTAGCCAGAGGTAGAAACTGTTGCGGAGAGTTAAGTAAAAGAAATTCGTCCCTGAAAGATAAGTTGGTGAGTCGGCTGACGTAAATGACCAATTACGAAATATTGATGATTAAATGGCATTAACACCTAATAAAATGTAGATAATTCTACATATGGAGAAGAAGAATGGCTTATTCCTACATAATGAACTCGTCTATTATTCTAGATTATGTGATTAACGTTATAAGAAATGTCATTTGTATTGTAACAATTATACAATGTACAAATCACAAATGAACTATCAGTTCTATTTTGCTAATTTAGTATTCTCCTTATATATGCATTATTGTCGCCGTTCCTGGACGGCGACATATACTGGACGGCGACATATACAATCATCAAGATTTGTCTGATTTGACCATTTTGAAGTCGACACCGGTTGAAATAAGCCAATCAAAACGATTCATTTTAAATCATATGATATCTTTCAGTAAAAGGTCAAGAGAATAATTGTTCAAGTTCACCATGTCAGAACGAGGCTATATGTGAAAATACAACCACTGGTTATCAATGCTACTGTAAAGATGGTAAATTTAGTAAATTAGTTATTACTTAAAGTGTTAAGCGCCATCATAATGTCGTCCGTGCATGTCATGATGCATGAATATTTAAAGGAATTGCAAGGCAAACGATCAACTTCATATTTCCTGATTTTTAATTTATAGTTTTTATAACTGTGAATGCAACAGACACACTGTTATATTATTTGGCAAAATATGTCTTTATTTTCTCGTAATATTTGGGGTGTTTCCTAAGTAGACCCTCGTGGGTCAGGTTAGCTAAAAATAGATTAGTGTTAAAATATGCATTTACTGATGAGAAGATACTAGAGCTTGTCATTGTGCAACATTAGTATAATTATATTTAAAAGATATCCTAACCGCCTAAGAATGTTGAAAAGACAAGAAGTGACCAATGAAAATGTTTAATTTCAGCAAGTACGACATATAACAAATCTATAAATAGCTTGGTGATTCCTCAGTATCCTACTTTCGTTTTAAACAATGTGTACGCCCCATGTTTTAATTCGTTCAGTTGAATGTTATAAATGACAAATGTTATTAGTAAGTGATTTCTTACGTTCCTAATGCTGTTTGAAAGACTAAATATGGTTCTATACTTTAGGCACAGTCATTTGCCTGTATATCCCTTTAAAACACATTCATGCTCCAAATAGATATTTTTGATAATCACATGTACGTAGTATGCATATTTGTAAGAAGAAATATGGTCATCACGAAGAACATAATAGATTTGCATGAACGTTTACAAGAAACATACGTGCACTGCATGGCCAATACCAACAACATGAGCACCACGTCTACGTTTTTGTGATCAAAAGAGCACTGCAAGGACGTATTTATACTGAAATACGATACTGTCGGGTTCATACTATAATAAATGCGATATGTTTTATGTAATAAAAACCATTATACTTCAAGACAAATATCATTATTCAGTACACATGCATTTCAGGATTCGCTGGAGAAAATTGTGAGCGAGATTTTAACGAGTGTCTTTCACAACCGTGTAGAAATAACGCTACATGTATAGATCATGTTGCTAACTATTCATGTCTTTGTGCTGATGGCTTCTCGGGGATTGATTGTCAGGTTGGTTTACGATTCTTATTGAGATTTATATATAAATTAAAAATCAAAGCTTGCTTACATAAGCAATAAAAAAACTGTTATAGTTAAACTGTGGGCATTCTCGTAACCAGAGTCTAGTTGGATTCTCGATAATCTTGATAACTTCGGGGTACGAGAATGAACTGTGGGTTGGATATTGGAGAAATGAAATTGTTATTAGTTATATAGGAAATATTGATTATATAATGCACACAAATTCTGTAATACTAGTGCGCCGCACTACTGTTAACAGTTAAATCCAGAGATTTAGCCTTTCCAGGAGGAGTGAGTAGGTTGTCTGATCGCGGTTATATGACCTATACAATGTGTTACTACGGCGTTAAACCCAACAAACAAACATACAATACTGTCCGCTGACTTGACAACTGAGAAAACAGCACCATTGTTCTAGTAATCAAATTATAAGCAACATCAAAGGTGACCTATGTCTTCTTTCTAGCTAAACAACTTCTGTCTCCCGTGGAATGTTACACCGAAGCATAATTGTATGTTGATCAGGCACGCTATCATTGATTGTCATATTTATCGATGAATCCCGAATTCTGATTTCAGATTGATATAGATGATTGTGCCACTAACCCATGTACAATGAGTGGTACATGTATTGATATGATAGGAGGTTATGTATGTCATTGTGTTCCACCATACAGGGGAGACAACTGTACTGTCTTACCATGTGATACTAACCCATGTGTAAATGAAATAGTCTGTAGAAATGATCTCAGTTTGAATGCTTCAACTACTGGTTATGTCTGTGAATGTATAGCTGGTTTTACAGGTTTGATGTTTTACTGTTTCTTTAATGTTTAAAAAATACCAAATACGAGAATACAGTTGCAAAGGTATGCATTGTTTTCTTGTTTCTTAAGTTACAAAAATTAAAAAAAACAATGATTATTAAATGGTTTATGCTATTCCAAAAAGACGTACATCATGTTGAGAATGATGCTGGCCTCATTCTGAGTGTAGCCTCATTCTGGGCACAGCCTCGATCTGAAGACTATTTTAAAATTGCACTGCGGAGCAGGCTAAATGCACGGACTCAAGTTCAGCATTGTCAATAAAATAGCGTTGGCATATCATGTCAAGTCACATTCTGGGGACAACCTCGCTGGGAATATGTCTTTTTACCGTTTTGAACAATGCATTGTGGGAACAGCCTGGAAAGTACGGACAGACTAAAGTTCAGTTCTGTCTATACAGCCCTAAACAGCGTCTGATATAATCTTTATATCGACAGGTCGTACTAAAATTATTATCATTATCAAAAGTAAAATGTTTATATCGAAATGACGTGCTATAATAGTTATCATTATTATAAGTAAAATGTACCACCAATCATCAATGGTATTATCTCGTCATAACAGGTGCCCGCTGTGACGTCAATATTGAAGACTGTGATCTTGTTAACTTTACTTCCTGTTCCGGTAATGGCGCGTGTATAGACGGTGTCAATAGGTTTAGTTGTTTATGTGAACCAGGCTGGGTTGGTGAAAGATGCCAGTCTCCTATAGACGATTGCATTGGTAAGTGATTAGTCGTACTACTTTATTACTAGGTGGATATTAACTAAAACGGAAAATGAATCTTCTAATATCTGATGTACCAGCACTTTGTGAATTAATAAAAGAAATATCATTCTTTGTAGCCAATGTTTTGGTGAAGTTGGCTCCGGTTAAAATTCCAGAGGTTAAAATTAAACCAACGTCGATCGTCAAATCGATGAAATATAATTTCCGAATTTCATCATTTGGACAAAACTAATGTGAAAGGCTAAACAAATATATTGAGCTAAAATAAAAAAATCAGGAGAGATTCTGGCGGATTGATCACATAAATACAGGTGTTAACATTAAATAAGACCTAAACAGACTTATCAGTGTCAAAAAATAAGAGACGACTACCCATAATTAAGGTAGGGCACCTTGTTTGTCCGTAACTAAAATAATATTAAACTTTTCTATGTTGTCAAATTGTATAACCTTTATCATAAAATGTTTAAATGTGATATTTTAAGGTAATTTCTGTAAGAACAATGCCACGTGCCTTGACCGCCATCTTGGATATGATTGCCGATGTAATCCGGGTTATGAAGGCGCTTTATGTGAACGAGAAGTAGATGATTGTAGACGGTGGATGGCGTGTAAGAATGGTGCAACATGTATAGATCTATTTAATAATTACAAGTGAGTTGTTCTAGTAAATTAAGTATAAAGGTTTGGTTCGAACGAAAGGAGATACAGTACAACCTCTCATGAGCAACACCCACTGGGAGGAACTGAAGTGCGTAGATGTTCAAAGGTTGTTGCTCTGCAGAAATTAAATTAAGTTAAAATTGCGCCTAAGGGAAATAACAAAATATTGTTATGCGGAGGATTTGTACAATAGATGGTTATAATGTGATTTAAGGTAACATTTACTCCGGCTATTACAATTCTTACAATGCGATTTCTTTTTGTTATCATTAACGCATTTAGATGATACCAGAAAGACAACACAGAAACTTGTGTCACACATTGTCGCTCTTGAAAAAGTAAAAACAAATAATAATATTGCCATCGTTGTTTCAGTGTCTGTTACAGTATAGGTATTACCTGCATCGGTGGTGCCGACAGAGTCCTGGGCGTCATAGGCAATTTCTCGTTCCGTTTGCTTCAATCATAACTTAGTATTTAGAACTTCTAAATACTTGTTCAGGAAAAATGACTCAGTTCATCGCTTAAAAAACTCTTTTTGACCACCTCTGATTGAGAAAGAACTGTTTTATTTTTAGATGTGAGTGTGCCTCGGGATGGTATGGTCAAAATTGTACAGAGGAAGTGAACGAATGTGAGATGAACTTTTGTCAAAATGGTGCAAGCTGTATTGACATTATAGATGGATATCTGTGTCAATGTCCGCCATTTTATTCTGGTTTCCATTGTGAAATACAATATAATCCTTGTTCTGAGGAATACAACCAATGTCAGAATGAAGCCAGATGTGTGGTACCACCAGATGGTCAATATAGATGTTACTGTCCGTTAGGTAAATATCTTAGCTTAGCTAAATTAAAATTCATTGAACACCACGTGACTTCTGGTATGATTTTATGGCCGCCATTGTGAAATTTAAAACTAATTAAGCTTGAAGGTCTTACGAAATAAGGTTTTCTCAAAACAATACTATTGACAGCTGAGCAATAGGTCTTCCGTTGCCATAATTAATTATCGAAAATATTTTAAATCATATCTAAACGTCTTCACCGACTTCAAGTATTACATAAACAATATTTCCACATCATCTGAAACATTATTGGTTTATCTTAAAAGTAAAAAAGAGAAATTGGTTATAATTTTATTGAAAAGTTAAACCTCTGAACTTTTTTCAAGGAGAGTCAAAACATTAAAATATCAATTCGAATCCTTTGCAAATTGCAAAATTCATATTTTTCTAGAGTGTTTAAAACATCCTCTTAACAATAAAGAGGACCAAACGTCAATTTTGATGGTTGAATAAATGGATCTTGTTTTATTTTCTGGCGTCGCTGCAATGCCAGTTACTTTTATAGAAAGATTCGGAAGCCAAAAATCCTTTTAATTCTGAAGTTTAAAAATTCCATTGCAAGACTTTCGAAGTTTCCAAGTTGGGTCCGGACACCCAACCCCCCAACTTCTTGCTAGACATCCACCACTTCTACTATTGAATTCACTTGATTTTCTTATTTTCTAGGTTTAACAGGACCAACTTGTGAAGTTAACATAGATGAGTGTAAATCTTACCCATGTGAGAACAACAGTACATGTGAAGATATAATCAATGGTTATATATGTCATTGTGAACTTGGTTGGTCTGGTGAAACATGTCATATAAATGTAGATGATTGTGTCTCTAATCCTTGCTTACATGGTGGAGTATGTCATGATCTAGTGTATGGGTAAGATGAACGTTGACAAATCATTTAGCAATCATCAAGCTGAGAATGATGTAATTCAAACTCAATGCAGTAAGGTTTCGTTTTGTAAACGATCTTGTTGATTGCATAATCATTTGATGTTTGGTGATTTCAAGTCCTAAATGAATAATAAAAAAAAGATACCAATATTTAGATTATTCTATTATCGAAATCATCCATTTTGACAATCCTTATGGTGTAATTTTGCTTCATTGAGAAGCGCCACAAAAGAAAAATCATTGACTTCACATGTTTAGTGTTTTTATGCAGCATCATAGGATTGGTCTCATCGGCCATTTGTACTTCAAGTAAAATACATAAAGCCTAGTTATAAGCACAACTTCGTCCTGAAACAAACCTTTATCAAAATTTTGAAAAATGCAATCTGGAAGCAGAATAAAACTTAACATTTTCATAGAAACTTTTACATACTTTATCGAAAAATAATGAATGATATCAAACAACTTTAAAATGCTTAAGAATATGTTCGTGTGCATTATACGTTAGGAGCAAGATAAGTTATCATGGCGATACGTGCCGTCTTTGAAACGGACTGGCTAAATTTCCGTTCTGTGTCAGTACAGTCATTACTACTAGTATACTTATCTGTCAGATAAAAGGAACAATGTACAATATATATATATTTATCTATTTATTTGTTGTTTCAGGTTTGAATGTAACTGTACCAGAGATTATGAAGGGAGGTTGTGTGAAGACGTGGTAGATTATTGTAGACAAGATCTTTGTCATAATAATGGTGACTGTGTTAGTAAAGTAGGAGGTTATGATTGTGTGTGTCTACCTCCGTATACAGGCACACATTGTTTAGACCTTATTGATGCTTGTTCCAGTGACCCTTGTGCCAATAATGCAACCTGCATGAACACTGAACAAGGATTCTTGTGTAATTGTCAGTCTTCGTACACGGGCGCAACTTGTGACGACGTCATCGATTTTTGTGCAAGTCGTCCATGTTTTAATGGCGGAACATGCTTCTCATTGGTTGATGACTTCTACTGCGCATGTCAGGAGTTTCTGACTGGTAAACAATGCACTGATTTCTCTGACTACTGTGTGGACAGTCCGTGTAAAAATGACGCTAACTGTATTAGCGGAGAGTTTGGATATCGGTGTGTATGTGCTTACGGTTTTAGAGGACAAACTTGTGAGGTGATGGTCGACTTTTGTGCCGATGAACCATGCCTCAATCAAGCCAACTGCTCAAATATTCCTGGAGGTTTTACATGTAATTGTCCATCTGGATTTACTGGGGAGTTGTGCCAAAATGTCATTCCTATATTACCATCAAGTACTATTTCTTCATCGTCGACTTCCATTTTAAGTACTTTTTCGATTGATTCACAAACATCATCAATATTATCAACATCAATGAAAACATTATCATATGATATATCAGTAATGTCGAGTTCCTCGGTTTCCCATATCACAACTTTTTCTTCTTCACAATCTATCGAAACATCATTCACTTCAGTTTCATTTACATCAAGTGAATTATCTACCTCATCAACACTTATAACACTGAGCTCCCTATCTAAGTCACCGTCTATTTTAGAAAGTAGCAGTATTCTCAGCGCAGTATCAAGTAGTCATTTTGGCACTCCTACAAGTTTGCATCACTCCATGTCTTCTTCACGTAATGTTAGTAGTTCAGCTATTTCTCCATCATCCTCACAGTCTAAGGCAACAATGTCTTCTGATTTTTCGACGTCATTTAGCAGTTTGTCGTTTTCAAATATAACTTCATCGGCTACTACGACATCACTTAGAGACTTTTCTACTACTGCGTCAGCATTTTCATCGACGGTTTATAACAAACAGCCAACCACATTCTTTACATCGACAAAAACAGAGACTTCTTTAAGCACATCGTCAAGTGATATAATTGCTAATGATTCAACTGTTTCACCTACATATATTAAGTCATTTTCTGTCTCATCTAGTTTTATAAGTCAGATACCTACGATATCTTCCACGTTAGCTGAAGATCCAATTACTTCATCATCTACAACGGTTTCATCAACAGTTTCTCCATCCAGTGATACAATACATCAATCAACAATTCGTAAAACCGCGTCTTCCATTTCAACATCAAATGTTTCTCCATCATCAATCTTATATTCTTCATTGCCTTCTTCATTGGGATCATTAGCGACATCACTTTCATCATCAGCTTCATCTACGTCATCGTTTGACACATTATTGTCAACACAAGTAAAGTCTACACCATTGCTAGCCACAACTTCTTCATTGTTAACAACACCTAAGTTATCATCTATCACATCTATGTTGCAATCAGAAACATATATGTCATCAACTCAAAGCATTTCTGACCCTCTAATTTCATCCACTGATTCATTAATGTCATCATCTACACAAACTATTTTCTCATCAAAAGAAAGCATATCATCACCCATAAACACGACACCACTTTCACAAAATACAAAGAGTTCGGTGCTATCGTCTAGTGTTCAACAACTTTCATCTAGGGCAAACATTTCATCTGTGACGTCAATGTCATCGACAATGACTCAAATTACAGTGACTAGTTCTTCAAGTGAATCATTGATTACACCTACTTCTGTTTCCTTATCATCATCGCCTATATTAACCAAACCCCCGTCTAATGCATCCCATTCTTCTTCACTGTCGGTTATTTCTTCCTTGACAAATACAACAATAACTGAGAGTATTAATGCAATTTCTCAGAGTCAAATATTGCCTTCATCAAATGCATCACTGCAATCCACACTCACTACATTAGTGTCTACCATTGATTCGATAACCATAAGTTTAACAAGCACGGGTATTTCAATAGTTTCTTCTCGAATGGTATCTCCAACAATCGTAGATACAAGCTTTGAAGTCACTTCAAGTCGTACGCTCAAAACCAACGTTGACTCTAGTATCCAAACAGAAAGCTCTAAAACAGAAACGTCTTCAATACGTTCCATTGTAACGCGGTCTGAAACATCAAGTTTGTCTACTTCAGTATCACATTCAGGGCTACCGAGCTCCACTGGAACACCCGCTACTACATTTTTATCAAGAACATCGCAGTCAGCAACTGCAACAAGTATTTATTCTTCACCTATAAGCTTGCAATCTTCTGTGCTTAATATAACAGTAAGTTCTACTCAATCTAGATTTACCACAGTTGATACATTCACAAGTACGAATGTATCACGACATGTTAGTTCAACATTATCATTTGCATCATCCAGTATTAGTCCAACGAGTGTGTATACCACATCCAGTTTTCGACCATCAAGTGTATTTACCACAAACAGTTCAATCAAAGTTTCAAGTACACATGATTCTGCAGTTTCATTACTAACAGAAGTGTCCACTATGTCTGTACACTCTATTACTATTTCTACATCTAGTATTTCAACTGATTTTAGAAAAACTCACACTCCTACGTCGTTGACTTCAGATATCTCAATTCATTCGTTTACAACAATGTCTGATTTTACTACTTCCTCTGACTCTAGTTTGTCAACAAGAATTTCAGTTTCAAACATTTTGACAGAATCAAAAACAACTTCATCCATTTTACCCAAAACATCGCTGTCTATTTATTCTACATCGAATCCATCGAGTCGTTTATTAACAAGCTATCCGACAGTGCTTTCTTCGGGAGGTAGTCTTCCTTCATTATCGACCACGTTTATATCATCTTCAAGTGTTTTAACTAGTAGCACATCAACTTCAATACCAACAACAACTCTAAGCTCAACACCTAGTCTATCCAGTACAGTTGTATCCGGAATGTCTTCCAAATCATTAAAAACTGAGACTCCGGATTCTTCTATACTTCAAACAAGGTTCTCAACCCCGAGCAGTAAATCTGTAACAACATTGATCTCACCGATCCCAACTTCTTCATTCTTAGCATCATCATTATCATCATCATCATTATCATCATCTTCATCATCATCATCATCATCAACGATGTCTACATTATTGACCTCAGTATCGACTGGAAATTTCTTGTCAACCAAATCAACAGTATTATCAGTTTCAACTAGTGTAGCAGCAACCAAAGATTTCAATACATCAATGTCAGTATCATCATTAAGAGGTTTGTCATCTATAACGGCAACTAGAACTTTATCACCATCATCACTTTCACCAGCTACATCATTTTCATCTATAACGGCAACTAGAACTTTATCACTATCATCAATATTACCAACTACATCAACAGTGACTGTGTCATCAAGTTCAGTGTCAACAGAAACTCCAACAACGTCTTCATCAACTAGTTCTTCGTCAACCTCGTCAACCTCGACTACAACAACATTACCTGTATTAACTTGTGGAACGTTGACTTGTCTAAATGGTGGTGTGTGTAGAGTAGATTATCATGGCGTTTATTGTGATTGTGGTTTGCATTATATTGGAATGAATTGTGAAATAGGTAAAGTACTTTATGTTTTATTTTGTTTAAAACGAGCGACTGTAGTATTGAACTATTTCTTTGCTGATAATTATTGTTCGCTTTCCAGTTATCATTCTACCTAACCTTATACATACTTTACGTCTTACTATGAAGAGCAGTTACTATATTACTAAATTAACCCACTCGGTGAGGTTATACCCTGTCATGAAAATTTGACAATAATGTCAATTTTCCTCTATTGAATTTATAAGGTTTATAGAGAAGTTTCCGACATTGTGGAAGTGTAGATGAGTACTGGTTATCTAGGTTTGGTGCGCTGGACGCCGTTATATAATCTATACAATGGGTTGCTACGGTGTATAACCCAACAAAATAAATAAATACTAAATTAACTAAATAACATTAATTCATAAAAATATATAACTTATATGAGTATTAAAACAAACGTAATAAGGAAATCTCAACTGGTCTGCAGACCATGGCATTTTTTGTAAATAAGTTGCTGATAGAGGACGACAGTCTCGTATTATTGAATTTCAGGAATGATTATTAACCGTAGATTGTGAACCGTCTGTGAACTACAGCATAATTCCAGTAAATAAAGACTTCATTGGTTAGAGCAAACCATTCAATTTTTAACATTGTCTCAAATGCTTAATTGTGAGAAGCAACATGTCTTATATAAATTCCATTCCGTAATTAGACCATCGATTTTGATGGTCCTATTAGTGTACATGTACTTTCATTGTAATGAAAAGGGGTATAAAAAAGAAACTAAACCAGGTTTCTTGATTTTTATTTTTTTTCTCAGAATCTAATATATGTAGTAATTACGTATGTGAGAATGGTGGTATATGTACAGTGGTTACAACTAGGTTTGGTACACATGTACCTACATGTAACTGTAGGATACCTTTTACTGGTACCAGGTGTGAAAATGGTAAAACTTATTTATTATTTAGTGTTATATTTCTGCATACTATAAATCTCATCTTTGGCATGACATTGTACAAATATTGCATAAGATGTTGTCATCGTGTTTGAATTGTTGTGCTTTAGGCAATATGCATCATTTTGACATTGACAGTGGTTTCGGTATTAATTTTGCTATAGTCAATGTATTTTATAAGAACTTGCTTTGAAGGTGAAACCCCAAATCTGCAAGCTATTATTGTTCGAAGTCATGGAATTATTTCTAAATCAAGTTTTATGCAGTCCGACATGTTTGTTCAACTGCAGAAACTAGTGCATATTTCAAATATCAGTTACACTGATTCCTACCACTAAAGAAGGTCTTGTTCTGGTGCATTGCTTTCATCTTCTAAACGAACTCTTGCTTCGTTGGGTATTGTATGCTTATGATTCCGCATTTTTTAATCTTTTTTTAAAAATGTTGCCATTACTTTCAGAGAATTTGATATATTATCCATCATTTACCGGAAGTTCATATCTTGAGTTCGCTCCACCCACAGTGTCATTTAGTCAATCAAATGAGATTTTCATTTCAATCAAGACAACGCAACAAGATGGCGTTATTCTATTTGCGTCCAATCAGAACGTCGCTACTAATGACGTAGTGTTTATAAATCTGCATCTGACCAATGGAAAGCTTGGATACAAATATTCTTGTGATGGTTTGTCAGTAGACACAATTCAAACTGGAATGTACGTTAACACAGGAGATGTTTATGACGTCGTCATAAGGTAACTTTTAATGAAGAAATAAGTGTTTAATTTGAAAGTCATGTTTACTTTTGTCAGACAAAGATGCCAGTTACTGTATGTTCACATGTTATTTGCAATTTCTCAAATGATGCACGTGTAGTTCAAATATCTTATTAAGTTGAAAAGCTAAGCAATCGTATTTGCTAATCAGAACTTGTGAATTTAATGCATTGTTTTCATTAAGAGCAAATGCATAATGAATAAAGTGTTCTCCGAATGTATATCTGGGTAGAACTAACTATCTGTTCCTTCTTCTTCCAAAAGCATTGTATATTGAACATTTTCAGTATGTACTTCTGGTATAGGTCGTTGAAATAATCTCCTCCTGTCCTTTGCACATTCAGGACTTTTATTTTTTATTTTTAGACAGATATGGTCAGAGAGTATTGGTGACTGGTGTACTGCTGTCATCATGGTAAATAATCAAGTATTTGTAGGACAAAGATTGTTAAGTTTATTGCCACCACAAAACCTGAACAATGTTTATATAGGTATGTAGAAACCAATGAAATCCGGCTCGGTAGCGCAGTTGGAAGCGCCGGGATTTGGAACCTCGTGTCCCGAAGGGGGTACGGGTTCGACTCTCACACGGGGAGGTTATACCCTTCCATGAAAAATTGACAATTATATCAGTTTTCCTCCATTAATAAGGTATATGGATAAGTTACCGGGCATGTGGAAGGGTAGGAGAGTACTGGTTATAGACAAGGGTCCAGGAAAGCTAGTTTAGGTGAGCTGGACGCCGTAAAATGACCAAATATGTGTTGACTCTGCGTAAAACCCAGTAAAAAAACAACTAATAAAAATATCATCCAAATGTTCTTAAACAACAGAACATTTTAGGAAAACTTATCATGTAAACTGCGAGTAATTTTACTATAATTAAAGATAATTAATGTAATATAGTTCTAATCATATTTTGATAAACTATCGTGGATTTTGAGTTTGTTCAGATGACCCTTTCTTATATTTAAGGAGGTATACCTCGATATTCTCACAGTGATGAGGATGGAACATTTGTTCATATCATGGAAGGTTTTGTTGGTTGTGTACAAAGTTTTCAAGTAAATGAACGTGAAATAGATCTCGTTTCTATGGCAACAACATCAAATATCATTGATAACTGCAATGTTCCTGTGTGTGTTCATAATCCATGCAAAAATCTGGCAACTTGTCATAGGTAAGTTAATGTTGTTCATTAATATTTTAAGACAAAAAATGTCGTAAGTCTAAATTATGAACTTAACAAACACGAACCGTGGAAAGTAAACCATATATTTTATATAACTGGATCACCTCAATAGTATTTTAGGTTTTTTTCTTCAGTAGTATTCGGGCTTACACTTTTATAAGAGCATATGGGAACGACTGCTTCGTTCCATAGTGAAGATAAATAAAAACAAACAGTCATTGTTGATGTTGGAAGAAAAGGTATAACCCAAAGCAATCTAGACATATGTTGTTTTTATGCCACTTCTATACTATTAAATTTTCGAATTTCCTGTTTTGTGGAAGAAACTGCGCAGCTTTGAATAAATCTTTTGTTTGTCGCTGGAGCACCTATATACCGGCATATCAAGTTGACAATTCTTTTTTGACAAAGCCTCTTGATATTTGCAAAAACTGCCTAAAATCAACCAAAAAAGTGGTGTTTTTTTGTGTCTAAAAATAGTTCTAGATAAAACTAAAAATAGACCAAACTCCCCGCAGCGGTTATTTCCCTTTATTAAATCAATAACCACTGCCACCACAAGTAAATTCGTCCCTCAGAGAGCCGAATATTTTTTTCATCTTTTCTGTTACATTTCAATAATTTCTACAAGTTTAGCCTTATTGTTTTAAATTATGATGTTCAAAGTACAGGTCGTCCACGTAAATCTTGCGTATACAAACATTGCCGGTTTCATTACACAATAATATTTACCTAAAGCCCGTGCTTGCACGGGCTCCCATCTAGTTATCGCTAATTTTTGCTTAGAAAATATAGTAGCAACCATAAAAGATGTTTCAAGCACCGGTTTTATGATCCGTCGTAGGCCTACGCAGGAATCGAAACCGAAAAGCCCGATTTGAGGTTCAATGTACTGACCACTATTGACCACTGGTTTACGGTTGCAGTTTTGAAGTCAGCAAAGCTCTAGAGAATTACTTCAAATAAATATTTCATCTTCAGTTCTGGTTCAGACTGGTATTGTAGCTGTTTACCTGGGTATGGTGGAACATTATGTGAGAGAAAACTTTGTGACGTCAACCCATGTCATCATGGTGGCACGTGCGTCATATTGGAACATTTACAGGATCATCTTTGCGTATGTCCATATGGTCGTGGTGGCGCTTTATGCGAGGAAGGTAAGTATAAAAACCTACCACAATTATATAAAGATACTCTGTTCATGGACTCGTTGACTGTGTCATTTTTTTGATTGTCGTATAGCCGCAGTAGTGGCGTAGTGGTTAGCATGTCTGACTTCGAATCTGGAGACCGCGGGTTCGAGCCCGGTGGCGGTAGGTCATACCCTATACATGAGTTGTCTGCCTCGAGGTACGGTTAGTTAGTACTGGTGATAGAAAAGTGTCCAGTAAACATATAGTAGGATGGCAGTCTTATATATGACCTAAATATGTGTTGAATACGACATTAAACCCAATTTAAAAAATGATTGTGGTGAATATTTCTTTCCACAGCTGACTGTATCAAATGTCGACAATCTGCAAAAGTTTCACTGCTCCAGTATAATACAACACTACCTCCATTTCGAAATTCCTCTGTGAATCTTTTACCCAAGTCTCGTCCGCATTTCTTTTCCATTAAAACTCAATATACTATACAGATTTTTCACCGTTTAGAGAGAGGCTGATACCTCCATATAGGAGCATAACCGAGTACATGTACTGGAAATAAGTGCCCAAAAATTAGACGAAGTTAGGTCAGCTAAACGCACGTAATTAAAGTGTTAAAATCGTAAAATCAAATTTAAAAATCTTTAAAAACAGTCACACTTTGAATGTTGATGTCGTTATTACTTTAAGTTGTACAGTATTACCTCTACAGAGCAGCTATCAACAGAACTAAGCCACTGCAAAAACAACAGCTTTTGATAGTTCCCTTTGGTGTAATTTTAATTGAATTCACCCCCTGTAGAGCAACAACCTCTGACAGCAACATACTTTAGTGTGTTCAGGAGAGGTTGTACTGTATATCTATATAGAGTATGTTTGTCATATTTCATCTTTTCTTTCAGTGTTACCAATCACAGTACCATATTTTGTCGATAGACAATATAATACAAGTTCTTATTTAGCTTATGATCATCCACATTACATAGAAGATAACTTTCAACTAAAGTTTGATATGATTCTACACAATACGTCATTACAAAACAGTCTGATGATTTATCTTGGAAATACAGGTAATACACCCCTACCCCTTAGTTCACTGTAAATATCTTCATTATTTTAGTCAATTCAGTAGTCCAATGTACTATAAAGTTGCACTATGAGTGATATATCTTGGAAACACAAGTAGTGCACGCCAATCCTTCTGTTCACTGATTCCATCTTCAAAAGTCTTAGTAATTTTAGAGATACAGTAATGTTCGACTATAAGGACCATCAAAGTCATCAGTTTAAATGACGAATAGGTCGTAATATGTTGACCATTTCTTTCTCAATTTAGCCTTTGGAACTTTAAAATCGTCAAAAGGCGCCGTGATTTTGTTATAAGTAAGTTTGTCTTTATAGCAAATAATCAGTTACATTTATCAGTTACTTTTATCAGTTATTAGTTTGTTTATTCTAAGGGTATGTCTTTCTGCTAATGTCAAACTTGGAGCTACATGTATTAGCAAGTTTTAAATTCAATTTTCAAGTTATCATCTTAGAATCATCTAATTGTCATACAGTTGATTTTGATTTTCCAAAATTTAATATTTTTTTCTAATCATATGTCATTTAAAAAATTAAAACATTACCAGTTATTTGTACTTTATCTTTTATATAACGCAAAGGATCCAAGTCAGGAAGAGAAGATTTTATGGAAGTTGGTTTATATCTTGGTCACGTGGTGTTTAGATACAATCTAGGTTCTGGTAATGCATATATTACAAGCATAATTTGCATCGAAGGATTTTCACGACTAACTTACTATGCTGAACTATTGAACAATAGGTGTTACCATAAATAAATGACGAAATATTAATGAATTTAGAATACTTTCAATACTTATGATGTAAAACGTATTCAACATAAACTGTATATCAAGAAGTTACTCTCACAAAACATATTTACGACCAAAATCTCCTTAGTGCCTTACGATTTCAAGACCTTTTGCATTTCGAATTATTTTCATTTCTCATTTCGAATACAAACTCAAATGCCATGATTCATTAAACTTTGATAAATGCAACAAACTGTTGGGTGCGAAAGTTCCTGTTATGCGAATTGGATCGGTTCTAGAGACAGCTGAATTTCTAAAGCAAAAATAAATAATTCAATTTTAAACACTGCTTTTTATAAACATTTAAAAAAAAATCTAGATTATCAGACAATTAAAATATACTCCAAATTCAAATTATGTGCCACAATTAACAATGGACTTTATTTTTGAATAGAGTTTGTATGAATGGAGTTTATACCAATCAAACATAGTTACTTAAAAAAACTTACTTTTGAATTGTTTTGTATTTCAGGTTTTGTAGATATATTCAGTGCAGACGTTATTGACACATCTCTACCTCAACATCATGTTAAACTTGGTAGAACTAAACAATACGGTTGGTTACAAGTTGATGATCAGAGAAACATTACTGGTAGAAGTCCTGGTTTACTTACAGATCTAAATACTAACTCTAAACTTTATATTGGAGATATAGATCTTGTTATGGCTACATATAGTGACAATTTCTTTATCAATGGATTCAATGGTAAAATATTATTATAGTTTGTACAAATTGACCCTAAAACAGGTTTATATATAACATGTTTCGGTAATTGCACTACTTTTAACTGATTTAATGTAGGCAAACTATTACTTTATGTGTAAATAATTATGTTCTATGACCAGAAGCACTTTTCTGTGCTGAAGTCTTTGAGTAAAGTAAGTAAAGGTATGCAAACTATCTATACTTTTTGTTTCAGTTTAACTTTAATCAGATTTACTTATAACTAAAACCAAACTGTTTTGGCGTCTCTCAACAAAGAAGTAACATTCAGCGTTTCAGATGAACATAACATAAAAAATGGCAGCCAAAAGAACCAAATCATAAGTCACGTGATGTCATTGAATTGTGACGTCATAAACTGAATTATTATGCCGACGGGTGTTAAGTAACAGTTTCAGTGTATTTTTGTTATTTCTGTCGTTCTTAAACATTTTAGATATCAATAAATCCGTTGTTTTGTGTTAAAGTTTTCTACTGTTTTTTTATCAATTTAGGTTGCATCTTTAATTTGGAGATCAAGAATCATTACACCAGCTTTTTATCACCTGGGACGCCTCCAGGTCACGTGACTGAAGGTCGTAATGTAGGTCAATGTTCAACATTATCATGTGACCATGAACCTTGTAAAAATGGCGGGAAATGTAATGATATTGGGGCCTCGTTCTAGTAAGTAATGGCGTTTCATCAATAAGGAAACTACGATCGAACCTAAGGCATGTTCAACTTACCATGTTTTCTTAATAACTCTCTAATAGACAATGGAACTTAAAAGTAGAATTATAACACTGCTTAATATAAGTGAGCAAAACATATTTAGATATGATTATATCAAGTGCTATATTTTTTCTACACTTAACAAAAGTTCTAACCGATCACTTTTCAAATTTTGATTATTTCATACCGGGCCAATTCTGCAATTGATTATTAAATTTTGCAGAGGTGATTTTTGTGGCATTTTCTACCGATTTTTGGAAAGAAAAATAATTTTTATTCGTAAAATAATCAAAATTTGAAAACTGATCGGTTAGATTAAAAGTAAAAGATAAGTGACAGTAATAATTACAGTCCTTGTAACGTGCAAGTTGTCACATGGAACGAATGTAAAAAGGCGTTTAATGAACGATACACGGTAACGATTGAAAGTTTATACGGGTACGAGTGGACTACAAGCATAGAGTTGGCTGCACACTGTAATATAAAAAGACTATGTCGAATTTCGGTTTTATTTTCTGATGTTAAAGAGGAAAATCGCAAATATTATAATTTGTAGCCTTCAAATACTCAAATGCCCGTATAAGACTGATGACCTTTGAAGTTATTACCGAAACACCAGTTTATATTCTACATTGACTTTCATTTTAGTTGCAACTGTACAGATAATTGGAAAGGGACGTTTTGTTCTGACAAAATAACAGTTTGTGATTTACCACACGCATGCGCCACTGGAAGTACGTGTTTACCAACCAGTAATGATACTTATCAGTGTATATGTCCTCTTGGTAAGAAAGGTGAACACTGTGAAATAGGTAAGTACATTTTTGTCTGCATCAGAAGGAAAATATCGCTATGTTAAGACCTTTTGAACCGGTCAGTCAATTGTTCTATCTCGCAAAAGATATAAACCAACGGAGTAAACTAGAACACAGGGAACTAGTTCTGTCGTAGAACATTACGTAGACACTTGGTAGTTTCAATATGACTGAACGTTATTATGCGATTTAAAGCATCGTACACTAAATCACGTTTTACATACTAATTGATAATCGACCAATCGTTTTCAACGACTATTTAGTGAACTGTTTAGGTTTGCTTGTATCCCAGTACGATCAAAACTCATTGGAATTTCGGCTCCACCTAAAAATGAATTAGTCACTGGTGCCATGAATTGTCTAAATATTGTTTATTACTTTCAGATATTGAAATCAGCGACCCAATGTTTATGGGAGAACATTCGTACATGGTATTTGTACCAGTTTACATAAAGAGGCATTTAGATATAAGGCTTCAGCTCAAGTTACAACAGAAAGACGGCTTGTTGTTTTATGCTGCAAGACGTTTACATAGTTCATCCGGGGATTTCTTGTCAATAACACTCCATGATGGCTACATTGTCTTCAAATTTAATTTAGGCACCGCGACCAATACAATATTTAGTAATTCTAGATTAAATAAAGGTATGTAATGACCAAAAGTGTCCAGAACACTGAGAACCGTCTGGAACAACCATGGACATCATGTGCATGTGTATTTGTATATTTAATGTTTACATAGTCCAGATCCAATCCAAAAGAAAACGTATTCTGGAACTTTGTTTGTTTTTGTTTGTTCGGAACCGTGCCGATTGCCTCTAGTGTTGATTTCACTACTAAGTTGTAATAAGTTTTAATTAGAAGTTTTAAAGTTTTGCATTTGTTTGAACAAATATGAGGAATGGTTTTGTTATTTTGATACATTTGATAGGGAAATGTTATGAAATTTGCAGAAAAACTCTGAAGTTTATATGCCGACTACTTACCACGGATGCACACTTCACTAATTACGATGGTGATTTGTGTAAATGGATTATGTAGGTGACAAAGCAAACCGAATATTGATATGATGTTATCGTTTGTAAGAACGTTTTAAATACCCCAAACTATCACTGAGGGTTGCAGTTATGTATTATGTACTTTTTAGATAAATGGTATGCGGTTGAGGTAGGCAGAAATTTCACACATGGTTATGTTACTGTCGATGATACAACTATGATTGACAAAGTGAACGGAACAATGTCTTTTATGGATATAAATACAGACTTTTATTTAGGTAAGATAAAACCCCTTCTTTAAAGCAAAAGTACTGGACTTTCTCTCATACAAAAAACTTATCCATATCAGATTAAAGCTGAGGAGAACACTGGGAATTGTCATACGAAACGAATAAGTGTATATAAATACATGTACATGTATGCGAAGTTTCACATCAGATAAGCAACTGAATTCACTTGTGCAGTCTATTTCCGGAGCCTAATAACATTATTAAAAGAACGGCCGGAGACCAGAGAGAACGGATTCAGCCCTCACCGCAGGTATGAGCAATCAAATCAAATTAGTAGTTTTAAGATGAAACGCTGTCATAGCAGCAACATTTGGATTGTATAAACAACTTGCGTCACTCGAGTCATGTAGAGTCGAGTATGATAATGTATTACTTTCACAAGAGGTTAATGACCCGCTTAACTCTATTGATAGAAAATGTGATATGATAGCTCAAGCCTTACGTTCAGAGTTAATGTTCAGAGCTGAATCAGTTTTGTTTACTTTTTCCGGAATCAAACGTAAGAATGCATACGTAATTATGAAATTAATTATTTACAATTATTATTAGATGTATAAATTTTTTTATCCTTTTATTTAAAGGTTCACTGCCAGATTTAGCTGATGTTTCTCCAGAAGCATTTGTTAATGAACCCACATCTTTTACTGGATGTATTCGTGAGTTTGTTGTCAATGGTAACAACTATATGCTCTCAGAAAAAGGTAAACTATTGCTAAATATGTTTATTGCTAACTTGACAATATTTTGTACACCAAATTGAATGAGGATAACTAAACAACAATCAAAATAGCAGATTACCTTAGGCCAAAGCAGGCATATTGCTTATGTTTTTAATAATGAAACAAATGTTGAAAATGCGATTCACATTGATATTGAAGAGTTTGAATGCACACAGAGGTAAAGTTAAATGCTTATATAAACAGAAATATGAAAATTGTTCTGAAATTTGTTGTTGTTTTTAATATCTTAGAAGTATATGTTGGTATTCATCTATTAAGGGCATCTTATAACACAATGACGTTGTAGGGAACTTAATAATATGTTCGCGTACATTTACAATGAGCCTGTTTCTGTCGATAAACCCAAGCGTTTTATCTTTATCTCAGGTGCTATACATGGATCTAATATAGGAGATTGTGACGGAACATCCTGTGGTTATCAACAATGTTACCATGGCAACTGTTCCATACCAACAACAACAACACCATCATCATCATCTCCTCCATCAACAGTTTTAGCCGCAAGAACGACTTCTACACTATCATCATTAATAACATCACCATCATCATCAGCAGCAGCCCCAGCAACATCATCATCGTCATCGACATCATCATCATTAATATTATTGTCATCATCAGCAGTATCATCATCATTATCATCGTCATCATCAACAACAACAACAACAACAGAAAATGAGACATTTCTATGTGACTGTCCTATAGAGTATACTGGTACACGATGTGAGATACCAATACAATGTGACAATCATAGTTGTATACATGGTGACTGTAGAGTAAAGGATGATGACAAGTATACATGTGATTGTTTTATAGGATGGTCTGGTTCATTTTGTGATATAGGTAAGTTGGGTTGTCAATTTTGTAAAACTGGTAAGTTAGGTTTCCCATTTTGTAATAATGGTACATTGTGTTCGTCCATTTTGTGAAATAGGTAATTCGGAAATTTTTTTTGTTTTATAGGAAAGTAAGGTTTGTTCATTTTGTGAAATAAGTTAGTTGGGTTTGTAAATTTTGTGATAAAGGTGAAGTGGGTTTTTTATTTTGTTATAGTAAGTTTGGTCAATGACTTTTCCTTTGTATATTTCACAAATATTCAAGAAATGTATTAAGTTGTCAAGTTTGCGCTGCACAGCAGAATTTTCTTTATATATGTATATAAATAATGGATGTCTATAATGGTGTCGCTTTTGAGAAAACGAGCTATCATTTTGGGGTTTGACTAACCTATTCAAGACATTTGCTAGTTTAAATAAAAATGCAATCCTGTTTCAGAGGAAAGACTTGGTAATGCTGTACAATTTAAAGATAATAGTTATATAACTATAAGAGATGGTACACGTGACAATATCAACAAATCAGTAACTTATATATCATTTGCTATAAGATATCAACAATTTAATGGAATTATTCTATGGAATGGTAAGGTATGGTATAAACAAATCTTATAGTTACTTTGCTTTGCAAGATCAGGTGAATGCATTAATTGACTTTTAAAAGCGATCAATCTGACTAAAGCAATCACACTCCGTTTGCAGCACTGAAATCTGTTTCTAATTATATTGTGTGTAAGAATTTGATTTTGAGGAAAATAATCATTAGGTTATAGCCAATTAGCGATTGCGCTCATAGAAGACATTCAACTTAGTAATTTAGCAATGGACGTAAGCCGTTATTTAAGAAATAACTTACAGTTGTCTATATTTTATTGTCTAATAAAACATAGGCACGAGTTGTGATGCGCGTATGATTAAATCACGAGTGCTTTAGCACGAGTGATTTAATTAGCGCATCAAACGAGTGCCTATGTTTTATTAGACAATAAAATATAGACAACTGTAAGTTATTTCGATTCTAACATCGCAAAATGCATCCCTAGAAAAGATATACTTATAGAACTATTTTTAACTGTCAAAAATGCCATGCTGTTGAAATCCACCCCCCAGTGCAAAGACCGAAAATAGCCTTTATTTACGCAGTTCTCATTGATAATTGTTTCTAATTCCAAACAAATAATACTAAAATCTTAATTGATAAAAAGGAACCCAAAACTAAATACGAATTATCATAGTTTTATTTGTGTATTAAACATCATTCTTCAAAATAAGCGCCGTGAAATAAACATTCGACCTTGCCCTCAGTGAGTGTCATTTTATATACACATGATGACGCAGCATTTAAGTTTGATGTTTACGACGGAATATTGCAAATACTGCTTAAATAATTGGATGTTTACTGGATAGTAATGTGTTATCAGACATTTCGATGGAGAATTTTTTAAAAGGTTGGATATAAATTGGATTTATGAACGCGTGTCAAGCAAGGACAGATTTTCGGAAAATGATTCGAAATCAGCGCTGCTCTTGTCAGCTTGGATGATTATGAACTTGAAAGAATCCACGTAGCCGTTCCATTATATTATGCTATGCACAGTTTGGCTTTGATTAAATAGTCAATCTTTGTATTTTCGTATAATGGCTGGCATGATCGTCGGATGAAGGGCAGGATGAAATGAGACAGCGGAACCGGGAAATGCTGGGACTTAGAAAACGTCTTGAACTTGAAGTAGGTCATGTTTATGCTAGAATCGTTTTAAACTCAGTTTATGCCATTTTTGGTCAAGTAATAAGGTTAGTACATGTTTTAAATTTACTGACATGTTCCAAGGTTCTGTTAAAGTCAACCCTTTAAACTCGGGCGCTATTTTCGGCTTTGCTCATTTAACGTGGGGAGTAAAATTTCAACAGCCGTCACCAGCTATATTTTATTGAATAATAAAGCATAGATGACGTCACATTGAATAAAGAGTGAAAGCGCACGTGCCTATGTTAGAATAATTTATTAGCTCTTAAAGAATAGCACTTACGTCACTTTTAAAAACTACTAAGGTCATGCTCTGATAGATTTTCAAAGCGAAAATCACATTCAAAGGCAATTGAAACTTGGTATCTAACATACATATACTGGCTAGTATTACTGAATGATGATTTCAAACAGGCTGCTTAAGACTCTAGCCTGCTAAGGGAACTAAGAGCTGCAAACATATATCACCAGTCAATGCCATCTTCACACGACTCCTTGATGTTCTCTTTGATGTCAGTATTTTATCACCAAGAGAGTTTTGATTGGATACCATCCCTATCCAGAACTATCACACTACTTGTATTAAGATGGTCAACTGACGTGTGTTAAAATAGTCACGGTATATGTGTTATATTACAGAGATGGACAGAAGATGAAGACTATATAGGTGTAGGATTAGATGATGGACGTATTAAAGTGATATGGAATCTGGGATGGTATACACGTGATACTGTGATAACTTCATTAAAATATAACAATAATTTATGGCATACTGTCAACATTAGACGGTAAGTACCTAGGATGGTATACACGTGATACTGTGATAACTTCATTAAAATATAACAATAATTTATGGTATAATGTCATCATTAGACGGTAAGTACCTAGGATGGTATACACGTGATACTGTGATAACTTCATTAAAATATAATAATGAGATATGATTTACTGTAATTATAAGACGGTAAGTACGCTTGTATG
This sequence comes from Mactra quadrangularis, assembly GCA_025267735.1. Classification (NCBI taxonomy): domain Eukaryota; kingdom Metazoa; phylum Mollusca; class Bivalvia; order Venerida; family Mactridae; genus Mactra; species Mactra quadrangularis. The sequence goes on along the minus strand of CM046299.1, from coordinate 51,779,230 downwards.
GGAAATAACTGAATGGCATGATTTATGATATCGGTATTTATAAAATGTAGATTCAAATATAACAAAATATGGAATGGCATAGTGATTGATATACATCAGTATGACTTATAAGTTAGCGTATAATGGCAAAAATACAATGCAAACTCGCAAAATAGTTCGGCAAATTGTAATTTCATTTAGCGAGGAATAGTATAACAAATTATTGTATTAAATGACATAGAATAACATGTAAGTAACGTATTATTGTTTCACATGTCATATAATAACATAGCAAAGTATTGTTTTACACAATAAAGCAAAAGCATAGCATAACAAAATTATCATATAAAATATTATGATATAACACTACTTAACATTGCATATGTTTTATTAATAAAAACACTACAATAGCAATAAAACTTGCTTTATCATTAGGATAACTGTAACAAATTGACCTCAAAGCTTCTGAATTGAACTATAAATATTTACAAACTCATGTAATAGCTGAAAAGTCGGTGAACGTGCATAATCATCAACCTTATAAAATGCAATTACTTTTTAATGCCTTTATTTCAGCGTTGGTCAGATATTAACACTGTCTGTTGATAATGATATATTTGAAAGTAAAGTATCAGGAGACTTTTATCATTTAGATACTTCTGACATGTATTACTTTGGTAAGTATGGACCGTACTATAATTTTTGCTAAATACGTGATTTTAGTACCTAGAAAATCTCCTTGAAAAAAAACTTTGAAAAATTAAATCTCTTGTGAGATTTAGATTTTGTCTTTATTTTTTTTTAGAAGATACATTTGATTTCTTAGTTTGATTGGAGATTCCCTTTGGGCCTTCTCTAGAAAAATTCAAGGTACCCTATCCTGGCCCTTTTGCATTGTTTGGAAAATGTTATTGATAATAATAACCCCTCGATCATAGTAGTAATAGCTGTCTGTTTCAAGATAATCTTGTTTTGAACACCTTTCTGAGTTTACAACAGTGTGCACTCACAGACCTCGAAGATATATTCATTGCAATTGTAGTGAACGCGCAATCATCATATAAACTTCTTCGAACTTTAAGCCATACTTGTTCTAAACTAGTCTATGTACTAAATTGTTCGCTTGAAGTTCTTAGAGCTATTGAACAAAATCTTATTATAGACACTTGACATGATACAATATTATATTTCAGGATCATTCAGTGATAATAAAGATGGTTATATATCTGAACAATTTACTGGTTCATTTAATGGTTGTATACGTGATCTTGTAATTAATGAAGTATTAATTAACTTTGATGATGCTGATGATGGCAGAAATATGATTGCTTGTGATTCCTATGGTTGAAGGAGGGGAGAGAATGGCTGAACATATAAATCGCTCCATCGGTGGTTTTTGTATGTTATGCGAAAAGCCTCCATGCCATGTGACTGTCTAGTTTTTAAGGAGATAATGAGAAAAAATAAAGGACCCCAAAGATCGACATAAAATTGTGCCCCAGTATTGACATTTAACCCCATCAAACAATTGTGCCCCAGTATTGACATGGCACTCCATCAAACAATTGTGCCCCGGTATTGACATGGCACTCCATCAAACAATTGTGCCCCGGTATTGACATGGCACTCCATCAAACAATTGTGCCCCGGTATTGACATGGCACTCCATCAAACAATTGTGCCCCGGTATTGACATGGCACTCCATCAAACAATTGTGCCCCGGTATTGACATGGCACTCCATCAAACAATTGTGCCCCGGTATTGACATGGCACTCCATCAAACAATTGTGCCCCGGTATTGACATGGCACTCCATCAAACAATTGTGCCCCAGTATTGACATGGCACTCCATCAAATATTGTAAAGGTCATTTACTATTTAACATTTTGTTTAGCTAATGGAGTTAACAGAGTTTATCGATGTGTGGGGTGATATTCAGGGGTGCCATATGAACCATGTAGCATAATAATGGATCGAGACTATTCACACGGTCGCGAGTTATCTAAAAATATCGTGACACGGCGGTCAAGATCAATGTATGAGCTATAATTTTAAAACTTGAGCCAAGTAGATTTCTCAGAGTACAAGGAAGATGCTGTTTTAAACACATCTGAATGAAAGTCTTGTAATAATAATGATGATGAAGACAATGCTAATGGTAAAGCTAATGATGACAGACTCTCTATTTTGTTCTTAAAATGAATTGTAAAAGATAAAAAAAGAATCTGCTATTCCATCCGAATGTCGTTGAATACAATCCTTATTTTAAGAAATATTTTTTCACATTGACACTGTGGTAAATAGAACTAAGTCATCTAAACAAACTTCAATATCAGCATCAAGTTTATTAACATATAATTATAACTCTGCTGAACGAATTAGCTTAAATTTTAGTGAAATTGCTTGTGGTATGCATGATCAGTTTTATCCCAAAGTTTCATTTGTCCAATAACTTTTAGATAGCTCTGTGATTTCAGCAATAATTTGCCAGGTCTCAAGTTTTTGCAAGGGTAAATATATGGTATACATTTATTCAAACATGTACTATACGTGTATTTGTATTTTATAAGATATTTACATATTTATTGACGTGGATGCCTTGAATTTTATAGAAAAAAAAATAAACAAACTATAATTATGTTTTTGGTTTATTATGATACGCCCCAAAGACTTATTATTGCAAACTCTTGGCCATTATTAAGGGATGAATTGATAGTGATCTCTATATACATCGCACTGTTACTCTATTACATTTCTACATGCTAGTTGCTAGTGAATGATAATTACAATGTACATACAAAATATGTCCATAGCCAACCGAGATTCTTGATAATTAGGAAGTGTAAATATACAAAATACCTTGCATGGTCTTAAATAGCATCTTCGTACGGAATCCAAGTCGTGCCATCTAAAATATTGCCGTTTTATATGGCGACGCACGTCATTACGAAGTGAAATAAGGCACAGTGCAATTCGATGAATGACAATGTCAAACGACCAGCGACAATGTCGAACGAAATATTACTAAAATGTTGCCTAAAACCTTGAAAATTTACAAATGTCGTTTCAATATTATTATTACTATTATCGTCCGTCGTATCGCATCGTCTCGATGTCACTTCGCGTTGTCGTATGTCGCCATGTTAACACGTCGGCGACATTCTTGAATGGCACGACCCGGATTCCGTACGGTGGCCTTATCTCTCAAAGACGGAATAAATGAACTTTAATAGTCTACTTAAAGTAATTTAATAGTACAATATTAATACATTATACTAATCAGATAATTTAATAAATTACCGGACTTTAGTTTAGAGGTTACTATAAATTATCATGTATTATAAATGTAAGTGTGTTTATTCTTTGTCGGTGTTGCAAGATTTATGTTAAATTATTGAAGTAATAGAATAGTTGCATTTTAAAATAAGACTGGTTTCCATGTGGAGGTATGCTCTCCGTTTACATTTATGAACATATTATCTTAGGTGATCAGTCTACATTTTACTTTATGTCATCCTTCATGGGGCGTATATTGTCTTCGTCCCTTCATTGTCATTCTATAAATAGAAGGTATCACACAGGCCGTTTGTGTACAGAATGCTTTATTGTTTACTGTCGGTTACAAAAAATGAGTTATCCTAAATTTGTAATATCCGAACTTTGTGTTCCATTCTAATACATGTATATTCAAATAAGTTCGTTTATTTCAAGACAAATTAAATGTTATTTTTGCAACTATTTAGGGCATTATTATGTATCAAAAGGAAATTTGGTCATCAAACTGATCAGTATCTTTATATTGGAACCAAACACTCAATAACATTGTTTAGTGCATACCAAATGCAGTAGGGCTAGTCCATGATCTCTGACAGATGTGGTACCAGCGAGTGAACAAACATTGTCCACAGGTACCAATATATAGACCCTTCGTATGCAATGTCGCTAACGACTTCATAACATTTTATAGAATATTATATAAGTACTGTACAATAATACTGGACCAGAGTATCATGTTGATACAGTCATCTGTGGGGTATACTTTGCCAGCAAGTATTTAGTTCTCGTCCTGACATTCTTTATTACAGATTCTGTGATAGTTTTATTTGGAATATTAGGTTCTGTTACAAATGCGCCAACAACTGATCCAGGTATAGTGTTTTACCCATCACCATCATCATCATCAACTTTACCATCATCGCCAATATCCTCATTGATATTACAAACATTAATATCGACATCTAGAGTAATTGGTTATTGTCACAGAAATAGATAACATAGACACTGAATGGTATTTTGAAAATGTTGAAAAATATTAACCAAACTTGTGAACTAGTACCTTTAAAGAAGCTTTTCTACTTCACTCACAAAACAGAATGAACTAAACGTGTTTAGTTTTCAAATGTTGTCTAGGTAACAGTATAGAACGTTGTAAACAAAAGACGATTTATGACACTGATCAATGGCGTGGGTTCAATGTAAAATAGATATAACTAACAAAAAATCTATTCATTATTAGCACAACAGAACAGAAATGAAATGTACAATATAAATAAGATACAAGGAATTAGGTCAAAATATTCGTAAGTCGGTGAAAAAACTATTGTACATCAATCCTAAAAAAATTATATGTTACCAATGTCAAGGTCAGCGAATACGAACATATCATTCCACTTCAAGTATGAATTGTATGTGCCATATCTAAGTGTCTACCAACAATGTAATTCTGTTATCGTAACATCCTATATATGACAGAGTATCTTAATATTCTATGATAACACTGTCCGAAATTATTAAATAAGTTCGACATACAAAGTGATACTTGATAATTATGAAGTTTCTCGTAATTCTAATGCTGGTTAAACTTGTGTTGGGTGGATACCTGCCACCCCCGGATTATGGAAATGGTTCTCCCAACTGCGCGTGCGATGAACAAGTTACGTCCCTTGCTGATCGTCTTTCGAAGTTAGAAATTGATCTGGATCACCAGAGAGCTCGATCAGACGTTTTAGAGAAATCCCTTCAACAACATGCACGCAGTAAGTGTAATACTTTTACTTTTGGTTTGTCATTAAAATAGACTTTTATTACGAATATGAAAATAATTATACGCATTGTCTCATTAACAAATAATTATGCATCAAATTGATCACTACAGCTTTAATGCTTCACGAACAATTCAGTAATAACCAATCAATTTCGATAGTAATATAGCATTCGGCTGTCCGTAGCCGCTCTTCGAGAATGCCTAAAATGTAATCTAATTAGTTTAGGTTCAAATACCATATTATTTGAATATAGAATGTAGCATTTAACATGGAATTCACTAAGCTCTCTGTAAAAATCATATTGTTACACATAACAGCGTAAGATTGCTTCAATGTTTTTGTTCTAAAATCCAAATGATATAAAATTCATGTTATTGTTTCAAAATTTCAGACAGACGTCAAGTGAATTCTGGCGTGCCACCAGCGTTCACAGCTTATCTGTCCCACTATTACAATGGTATGGGTGTTGGTGACGACATAGTGTTTGATAGAACATTAACTAATGTTGGTGGACACTACAATGTTTCTAATGGAAGATTTACAGCTCCAATCAATGGACTATATATCTTTTCATTTATTATTGAGACTAAACATGCGGTGAGTATGATTTTCTTAAAATTTGTAGTATGCTCTCTAAAAGTTTTTTGACGAACTTTAAGAAAAACTAATAATGTATACCACAATGATTTTTTACTAGTTTATTAACTACATTTGTAACTAATGCTGTTTTGGAATCTGCCCCAATGACTATTTGCTTCTTTTTTCACGGGAACTATTTATTATGAATTGGTTTATCCTGTACAATGATTTTGTCCGAGGAGTTTTGTATATTTGGGAACCTGTTTAAACGACACCAAAATGTGTTGACTATTTTTCAACAAAGATCATGTGTAATTCCAATCATTGCCTTAATCTACTATTCCGAAACCTAGGAATTTATAAATTAACATATTGTATTGAATTAGGAAAAATAATATAGGCTAGTGAGAGTTATTTGTCTTTGATAACTAGGCTAGTTTTTATGTTTTATCTTTCACTTTATAAAATCAAATCTGTCTAGTGCTTGAGAAAAGATTGGGAAACGATAATAACCCTTGACTCGAACCAGTGGTACTTGGTTTTCAATCATATATTATGATGATAGAGTACGATAAGTATTGCTAGCAGTTTAAACTCCGCCATTCGCTAATGGGAGGTTCCAAAATGTTATAAGATATTGGGGCATATGGCCTGTTTAGTTACCTGGTTATCCTGAAGACGATGCATTGTATTACCTTTTTGTTCACATGATATTTGGGAGAGCTAGAGAGACATGCATTGAACTATTCTCATGGCTTTCGTTCATGTACATCATTGGAGTACGTGAAATGCCAACTGGAGTGAACTCCTTATGCATGTCCTAATTAAAATGGTACGCATTATCTAATTTAAACGCTGATTAAGACTTAACTTTTAAATAAAATGTATGTACTTGTTGATTTCACCACATTGTGAAATATCGGTCGCATGCGTTTTTTGACATTTTAGGTTCTTTGTCCGAACGTCAGTGATGCTGACTGCGCGTTGTGATTGTATCATACTATCCTTGTAATCCAGTTTTGTTAGGCTCTAAATATATGTTATATTTGTTCTAAAACCGGACACAGCTAGTTTAATCTGGCGCAAACCGAGATTTAAAATGATGATGCTCTTTTAAGTACACAAGGTTATCTAAATTACCACGGTGATATTTGTTTGTTTTGATATTCTGATTATAAACCTCGTATATCTAAACTCCAAGCAGTACGAGCAGTACGCAAAGCTAGAACAGCAAAAGCTAAATTTAGTTTGGCTCAGGAGTAAAAGAGTCTAATGAGTTTGATAGGGTGTTGGGTGGAACATTGAAATTATATAATAAGTTAAAAAGCTGATAAACATTTTAGAGTTTTAATTATCGTTTCAGCTAACTCTTTGAATTAACATTAGAATTTTGCGAAATACTGCAAGTAGATGTTATTCATGATGATAATATTCTACCTGTTTGATTACTAGTAACCTATATTGATCTGAGATGGTGTTTGGTTAGGTAATTGATAACGATACATCTACCTAGCACGAAGTCTTCCGCGAGTGGTTGACAAATGTCATACTTGGTACAGAAATACAGAGGGAGAATGGTCACAGAATCGATCTCATAAATGTTCCACTCCGGAATCGAACCCTTGACACTTGGTTTGAAGTCATCCTTATAATAATAAGTATTACAAGCAGTCTAAACTCCTACATGTATAAAAGGAAGGTACCAATATATTTCTAATGTGCAAGAAGCTGAAAATAACTACAAAATATGTTTTACATTGTATATTTATTTTAAAGGTTGATACAGCTGTGCGACTAGTAGTGGATGGAAATAATGTCTTAGATGCTGTTGTTGAACCCAGACATAATGAACAAAACTTGCAGGTAGGATTTGCATTTTATATATTTTTTGAGAAATTTTCATTTTGCATGATACCAATGTTTAATTTAACTTAAAAACTCTAAGGACACTGCATGATGTTAGATTGTTTGAAGTCACTGACTTTAAATCATTATAGTATTTTACTGATAGACGGACTAGGGTTCTTAGCACAGTTGGTAGCGCGCCGGAAAATTGAACCTAGATTCTCGTTGCCAAAAGCGGTCCAAACCGACCCACCAATATGTATAAACATTACAGTTTAAGTTTATTTGGTTGTTCTGTGCTGTACTGGTGGCATTTGCCACAATCAGCCGTAGCTCCTAATCTTAGAATGTTAGAATGAGGACTTCTGCTTACTGAAAATACAACTCCAGTACTGGTGTTTCCAGGAACTATTGTAGGGTATGGTTCCTGTGCCATTTAACTCTGATCGATGAAAACGGAACAAATCCGGTACTCTCGGTTGGAAGCGAGTCTGACAACAAATTCTAGGTCAATGGCTTAACCTACGGATTTTCGACTTTGCTCATGAGATACGAGTATTATCTACGGCTATTCTCTCGACGCTATCTGTATCAAGTACAATTGTGTCAACGACTAGTAAAAAGTATTTTCTTAGAACTGAGTTAAAGGTTTGTGTCCAGCGATCTATGTCTATCCAGTGACCGTGCGCAGTGAACGACTACGTGATCAAAATGAACAAAATAACTTTGATATGCGGCGTAATTACCAATCGGATTTTGTTATTTCATTCAGGTTGTAATTATTAATTTTTTTTAACGTCGCATTCAACACATATATAGGTTATATACACGACGGCCAGCTTTTCCTACTATAGGTTTCCTGGACACTTTTCTATCACCAGTACTAACTTACCCTACCACGAGGCCGACAACTCATGTATAGGGTATGACCTGCCACGACCGGGTTTCGGATCCGCGATATCCGGATTCGAAGTCAGACATGCTAACCACTACGCCACGGCCGCGGCGTCATACATTAAATAACTGAGCGTAGAAATGGGGCGTAAATAAAATAATAACAACAGCAAAGTACTCTTACAAAATGTTATTCTGTTTGTTTTTATAGGGAGGTAATGTAGGAATACTGTCACTAACGGAAGGACAACAAGTCTGGGTACAGATATATAACTCAAATGGTCAAACACTTGAAGGAGGAAATGTTTATAGATTTACAACATTCTCTGGTGCTTTGTTATCAGAGACGGACGTCACAGGAAATAATGTAATTGGATAGAATAGAATCAACAACAGCAACACCACCACTAACTACAACATCGTCAACAACACCATCAACAACAGCTTTTATGATCTAATATAATTGGCTAGTGAAAGGACATTAACAACAGCAACAACACAGTGATATCTTCATCAACGTAATGTGGTTGGTTAGACTGGCAACAACAACAGCAGTATTTTAGTTGAATTCCATGAACGAACAAATTTTTATCTTGGCTTTTTCCGGAGCCTTTCTGGTCTGTTTTAAAAAGCATTTAATGTTCTTGCTTTGATCACATGTTTTGGCAGAAAGTTCCAAACACCAACACCTCCAATAGTCTATCTAAAAATATAAATCTCTAATCTAGCTATTGATTGTTTACAATAATTTCTTAATACATGACGACGGGTTTAGATATTTTGTAAATATTGATGATGAATACCAATCCTAAAATAAATACTTGTTTTAAAATATACGTTGTTCTTTTTTCATTCAGTGTAATGTCTGCGATGAGGTATGAAAGAAACTGAGTTTGTTTTCTATTTTAAGCCTCATTTCGGTTTTCGTTTTCATCCTTATATGTAAATTCATCTTAACTCCATATTGAAAGCTTCTTCAACTGCTATTACAGTTACTAGTTACCACTCTCTACTACGTTTACTACTGCAATAACAATGAACCGTTAATATAGGTTATTTGCTAAAGGAAACAGCAAGTTATTTTGGTATGTGATCGGAGCAGGCTACTGACTCTAATGATTTCCAGTCAAACGGTTTACCATTTGACCCTTGAACAAAAAGAAAACCATTGCCATCCTAACCGGAGTTTAAATGAATTAACCCATTAAAGCAGTGACAGTAGCAACTGGTATTCTATTCACTGCCGTTCCGAACTCAACGCCAATTTTAGTGTATAAAAGCACTGCACCACACATCCCAATTACATCAATGGCTTACTACCCTCTGGTTCTGTAACCAGTACCATTGCAGCAATGAGAGCTAGAGCCATTACTCCTGATTTAGCGACCGGTTAGTTATAGTTACCTAGGACATGTCGCTTTCATGTTGGGTTTACCAAACATGTTCGCATCTGTTGTCTCCTTCTTTACGTATTATCCCTTCAGTGAACTAACTCAATTAAGGTAAGTAAACCTGAACCGTCTAGCTGATAACATTGAAAATTATGTTTTGCTTGTTGTTGAGAATTGTTGTAAAGAGAACAGGAATACCCTAATGTACAATTCTCGAGTCCTCTTTTAACTTAGCACTGTTAAAACTATATTAACAATGCATTCTTTACCATGCAAGTTTATTACTTTACAATTTATGTAAATCTTAATCCAACGGGTTCCGTTGGCTCAAACAAAATACAAAAGGCACCTCGAATCAAGTCATCCGGTTTCGATTCCTGGTCGCATCTGATCATACACATCATTAACTTGAGAGTTGGAATAAAATATTAAATGTTCTCCATGTCTGAATAAATGGTATAACCCTACTTAAACGGTGAGTCATTATTTGGAAAAATGTGCCGGAATGCTAGATATGTAAAAACACCAATTATGACTAAAACAAAAAATGGATAACAACCAAACCAACGAATCAGCGTTTACTACACATTTGCTATATTGTTGGTCCAGACATGTTTGTCTTTTCCATAAACCAATCGTATGCTTATATTTCAGGTGTAAGCCGCCGGGCTAGCTCAGTTGGTAGCACGCACGTCTACTGATCGAGGGGTCGTGGATTTGATTCCCGGGTGGGGCATACTCTCGTTGATCTTGGTCATGAAATTATTTTACGGCTGTTCTCCCTCCTACCAATGATTCTTAATTATGTAGGGCAGTTGACAGTCACTGACGAAAGTATGCGCTTAGTAGTTGGTTAACAGCTAAATCCAGAGATTTGGCTTTTCCAGGAAAAGAGTGTGTTGGTTGCCTGACCGCCGTTAAATGACCTATACAATGTGTTGTTACGGTGTTAAACACTAGAAACAATCAAACAAATATTTCAGGTGTCACAGACGTAGTATGTCCAGACGGCTGGGAGAAATGTAAAGATGGAACTTGTGAACCATTTCATTTTCTATGTACAGAACATGATGGTTCACCTCCTCTAACCAGTAAGTTGTATACAAACACTCTCAATCGAGAGTGCATCAGTTTTTACTAGTCTCATACGGGAACTTCTTGCCATGGCTATAACATTATATACCATTATCCTCAAATGACATGGATAACTGGTCTCATTCTGGTACGTGTTACTTTGACTACAGCAAACAAAATCCGGTGTTCATCAGCCATTACAATAACGTTGCCCATAAAAAGTTCTTGAACAAGCGACCTTTTTATGAAATCAATCGGGCATACCGTAAATATCTTTACTGTAATTAATCATATTCATATGACATAGTTTAAATAATTGTTGATACTGTAAAGTAATTAATGATTTTGGTAGATAATTCTTTGTTACTTTTTATGGGTAAATGTACCAGTATATCCTAAAACTGGCAATCGTCTAAGGAATTTAGGAAGGCACGTGCTATTTTTTAAAACAAAATAATAGTCGGATCTCTGACAATGTCTTGATGAGAGTCTTTCTAATGAAAATCAGTGTAACTTTCAACAACTACCGGTATTATAAATCAACATACAGTGTAACCTCTGTTGAGCAACCCTGTACAGACCAAATCCACTGCATAACAATAGCTTTTGATATTTCCCTTAGGTGTAATATTAATTGAATTTAACCTCTACAGAGCAAAAACCTCTAAACAGCAACATAATTTACTTTCTCCCAGTAGGCGTTGTTCTAGACAGGTTATACTGTATTATATATAAATCAGCACATCTATATTCAATTAGGAACATGTTAATCAAGTTTTCTCAACCACGTGTTTTCAGCAAGAAGCCATCAAACAACAACAACAACTAGGATGGTACAAGGAACAAATACTACAAATGTTAATATATTATTTACACCTGCAGGAACGACACTATCTCCTATTACTGATCTTGTAACACAGCCATCTTCTACTACAACCACAAGTACACATCTCGTTGTTTAGATTTTTCACCATTTGTAAACTGTTTTAGTTATTAACCGCCATCGTCTCACTGGAACATTTTTTCTGCATTGTTTTCCTTTGTCATTACTCGCTATTTATACGAATAATTCTTGTCTAATGAAATTGAAACCATAGCTTCATACCATTTAAAGTAGTACTAAAGTTCCGGTTATAACAGCACACATTGTTTCGTGACGAATTCTCTATCGCAAATGTGGCGAAACTCTCTATATAATACGTGACAAAGTTACCTATTGCAAGTTCGACGCATTTTTTAATTGCAAACGTGTCCTACGAAATATTTTTGCAAAATGTGTGATGTTAACATAAAGATTAGAAGTGTTTGTAAGTGTCAGTTGATGATTTTAAACTCTTCCTTTACAGCTTCGTCTGCTCCACTTACAGCAAGTAATGGACAATGTCCTGATGGTTTTGTTACTTGTAACGATGGTACTTGTGAACCATTTGCATTTAATTGTAATGAAACAGGTAAGGAAAAATTCAGAGGCCAACTCAATTAATGCCAAGTCATGCGATGTTTTGACGATTTTAGGTATAAACTCATATGTTAGATAAGACAAAGGTCCTTATACACCAGGGAGACCAGTTAATTTTTAAGATCATTGATTTTCATGGTCCTACTAGTGAAACTTTGCTGCAAGTTATAAAACAAGTTTCCTCTGTAAAATACAGAATAGAAAGTAAACTTGTACATTGCTCAGATATTTAGTTATGAACGTGGAAAATAGATTTAGAAAAGGTAACAAATCGAAAAGAAGCTTCCATACTTGGTTGGTTTTGGAATACAAATTCAGCTATCTGCTCCGGCATCAACTTCAACACATTTTGCAATCAAATAGCGTAACAAAATAATAATTACATGTTAGTCATCGTCTATAGTCATGAAAGAGACGAAGCTAAGCATATTCAAGTGAAAAAGCAAGTAGCCAATGTAAGGCTGAGGGACTCCATCATGAAATATCTTGATAGCAAGACAAATGCAATGAAAACTGAATTAGCCGACTGATTATTAATAAACGCATCTTACAACTCTACCACACAAGCACGAAAATTATAATCATCAAATTGGATATGGCCCATCATCGAAGTGTCTGAATTTAGTAAAAAAAAACCAAAACTTTTTGTATTTGTAGGTTTAACGGAAGTGACATTTCCAACATGGGAACCAGTGACAACTTCTACTTCAAAGCTACCAGGTACCAGCTTCGTAGCTAATGTTCCCATGGTTACGAGCGGAGTTTCAGGTATACACGTTATAATACAGTAAATTCTATTGGCTATTGAAATAGCAAGTGGATTTTACTATTTATTAGAGCATGATGTTTTTTGGTCCATATATTAAGAATTTTCTTCTATCAAACCTAACGATTTCAATAGTCATAATATTTACACATGACACGAAGTTCTTGCACATTGTGCAAATTGACATCTAACATACAAATCTATTAAACCTTTCGTTCACTACATCTTTACGGCTAAGTGATTTAATGCCTATAAATGATAGTTACCATGACTCAGGTCGACTTTTGCAAGTTAAAGTAGATAAATGACTAAACCATTCCATTTAAATGTGTACACAATGTGTAAGAACAAAGATATCAAATCTTATAAAATTCTTTTAAAAACCCGAGCAAATTAAAAATTGTAACTACCGTGAATTCCTTTCTACTGCTCTATCATTTAGAATTGTATTGCCGTTAGTTATTTTCTGTCATATGATTTCAGGAACTGCAGTGGCGTCTACAACTTTCATGGGCAATGTAACAGGAACTGGTAGGTTGCTCATCTCGTTTGGTTTATTGCTTCGAGCAAATCTTGCTTATCAAAAATATGTTTTGTATGAAGAAATCGTAACTGCAATCACTTGCTGAAGCAAATTGCGAATTGACAAATTTGTTTTATTTGGTTTGTTTTAGTATTAGACTTCATGTATGTGATAGAAAAATCTTACTCTTGCGAAATACACTAAGTCCAGAGTCTACGCAGCAATGCAATTACAAGCATGTACATTTTTTCCCAATCAGTTGAAAACGTCCTGATTACTTTAATCACCCAGCGTGTGTACTCCGTGCACCGGATGACTGTTCTTTGCTTGTTTGTTGAAATGGTTTAAATAGAAAGTTTTGTCCAATTATCGACCCGATTTTCAGCGTTTTTGTTATTAGTTTCTTTGAGTTCTTTTCAAAACATTCAAGCTGCTTAACATCTTACAGTGACCATTTTCGGAGTTTGTTAATTAACCGGTTTATTATGATTTACATGTGTCACTGATTAGATTTACCAGAGACGGCCGACACGACCCTGATCAACCAAGATATGATCTTTGGATTTGGTAGTAAAAATATCGAACACTTGTTCGGATGTTTTCTGCCTTTGAATCAAGATTATTTAAGTCAATAAGACATTTTTAAAAATATTGTTGTTTTTCAGTTCTATCAGCGTCCGTTGTTTCAACAGCGGCATCACTGGCTCCTGTCACAGTAGGACAATGTCCAAGTGGTTTCTTTACATGCAGGGACGGTACATGTGAACCTTATGAATCTAATTGTGATGAAACTGGTAAGTTTAGTAAGGAGCACTTGCAATGGTTTTTCTATAACTTGACTATGTTCTTTGTGTCTATATAATTGGCGTACTCACCTGGTTAGTCAGTTGCGCGTAAGGATACGAATCATTGAGTCGTATGTTGCTATTCCGGGAGGGACTTAAAAAGTTCAAGCCATTCCCAGGCCTAGATCTGTTTCAAGTAGAAGTGTTACCAGCCAGTGAAGAGTGTACATGTATGTGTATAATGTTAAAAGAATATGTCCAAAGAACACTGCCTACACAAAAACCATGAGAAAGACGAATGATCGCTGCAAAATGACTGAAAAAGCTTAATTTGTGGCCTTTTGCAATAATTGTTACCTCACATTACGATATTGTTGTTGTTGTTTTTAAACTTCTATGATCACTTATTGATCACTAATTCTTAGTTTTATACTAGACTTCAGTTTATTTTTTCATATTTTATCATCTCTTAATCATTATCATTTTCGTTTTCTTTTAAACTCGTATTTCCTAATTATGCATATGATTGTTAAGCGCTTTTGAACATATATTCAATATGAAAAAAGCGCTTTACAAATGCGGTATATAATAATAATAATAATAACAATAATAATCAACGTTTATTTACATTATTTTGGTTATTTATGGTTACACTTTACTTACTTTCATCACTACCAGTTCAGTTTTCGTATACAATTCCACAAGGAACCTCCAACTTCTCCTTAGCGCGCCGGAACATTGTTTCATAAAAGTGTTTTAGCAGCTGTGCCCAGGAATCGAGTCTCAATGCCCTTGACAGTAATTGTTCAGTTTATTTATTGCATTTCATAGTCTTACCCCTCGTCATTGGGCTACTGGTATCTATCTATCAATCTCCCTGGGGAGTCTTTTTACTCCGCTTTTGAGTGCAGCCGACAAATTGGCGCAACGGAATTATACCACCCTTGCAGGTACCCATTTACACCTGGGTGGAGTGAAGCAATCGCAGGTAAAATTCTTGCGGAAAGGAAATTAGCAGTGTCCCTGGTGGGATTCGAAACCAGGACTTCTCGATCCCTAAGCGCGCGTCTTACCACTAGACCACAGTTCCTACAAAGTTTAAAGATAGATTGATGGTGAAACTAAGATGACCTTTGTTGAGAGCTGATGGGTTTTTTAAAGTTCGTTTTACATATATGTGTCTGCTGCAATGACTTGTGTCTGTGTTTCATCTTAAGGTTTAGTAACTGGAACATTTCCAACAAAAGATCCAATGGCGAGTACACCAGAACCAAGCGTCATCACTGATGTAACTAATAACAACCATGTATCTATGGCAACAGATGGAACTAAAACAACAGGTGGAAATTCTCGTACGTTAAAATAATCGACATATTCTATGAGAAGCCGGTTAAATTGGCCGAATACGCCTCTGATAATTTTTTTCTAAGGGCAAAGAGACCCTGGTATTACTATGGCTTTGTAAAAACAGTTTTATCAACAAGGAAAAACTTGACTAGGGAAGATTGGTCAAATTATACAATTAAATAGCAAACTAGGAACCGTTTATAGGCTTTAGATGAAAAAGTAAAAAAATGATGGGTGAAGTGGCATTTACACAGCAAAAGGAGCAGTTTTATAAAGCATGACATGGGGAACATCGACCCGGGGGTTGACGAGAAGTAGAGATTGTCCGAAGCGACCAGTGTTGCATAATGGAAGATGCCTTATTTTAACAAATATTTATGGGGGATTTGACCTAGGGGAGGGGAAAGCAGAGGCGAAACTTTCTCCTGAAAAAATCCCCATAGGTAAAGTAAACTGCCACCCTGTACACTTAAAAAGTATATTTAGTTGATTCATGAACCTTTTTTACTTTTCTTATTCATATGTATTTATAAAAATATATAATAATTTATATTTACATGATTAATTTTGGAAAGTATAAGTATTTAATTGGGAATTTAAATCGATGTTATGGAACGCAACTTTCACTCCATGGTTTTGTTTTTCAGTAACCGGAACAACTTCTAAACCAACCACGACCACAGCAACTACCGTAGCCGCTGTAACAGATAGCAGTATGTCAATTTAGTTACTTTAATCTCTCTAACTAAACCATATTGTTTGATTGTACGACTGAATTCTTTTTTAAAGAGGATGGATACATCCCATTTTGTCTGTGTTCTGTATTGTACTTAACATTGTTCATCTTTAGATAAGCTTGCCAAATATTGTTATAGTTGTGCAAAGCAGATGGATGCGGTTCTTTATATACTTATGACTGACGAACAGTTATGAGTTAATAAAAGTGTTGTTTTTTTTTATTTAAGGTCTTTTGACAAGGGAGCTGGCATTAGTTGAAGTCCTTGGGTTAAAACATTGTACTTCCAACCAGGCGATCTTGTTTCTATTTTGGTCACTGCTAATCACTCTTTTCTTTGGCATGAAAATTTGACGACAATATCGATTAAGAGAAATTGTCTGCTCCTTTTATGAACTGAGGTAGAAATAAATGTAGGTAAAGGAAATATTTGAGGGCGGTTAAATGGGATAACGGTTGCTGAAACATTGACTGCCGACACGGTCTAAAACATACCGACGTAAAGCATTGTACCGAGTACTTTTTGTAGCATCGTTTATGTCAGAGAGTTATGCTACTGATTTTTATAGGCTTTAATAAAATCAAACGTCCATTTATTGAGTCGAAAAACTAATCACGAATTACACGACTTCTGGTAAGGTATAGAGCATTCTTATTGTTAATGAATTGTGAATAAAGTTTGACCCTGATCTGACCTTCCACATTTGCATCTACTAATTATCTTACACATATGCTGACGAAAATCAGTACCACGCCTATTCTACACTTCGGCAGCGATTGTAAAATTATAGAAGTATCTATATGTGAATTTCAACACATTATCCTCACAGCCACGGTGTAATCGAGCATTAATACTACATTCGTATTCAATGTAATGAATATTCTTGCATAAGGTCAGGTCGGGTCAAACTTTAATATTCAATACATATTTTTAAAATGATAAAAATTCTGTTAGAATGTGTTTTCTTTGTTTCAGGCGGTAATGAAGTTTGTAAAGATGGCTGGGAACTTTGTCCTGACGGATCATGTGAGCCATTCCATTTTCTATGTTTAGAACATGGTTCTGGGTCAGGTACTTCTCTCATTGGATAATATCTGTCAACCAATCAGATTTGGTGTTAAATAAAGTATTTACATGCATTATACTCAGTCTGTATATTTTTGTTACTCTTCGAGTATCGGTATTTGTGAATGTGTCTGTAATTTTATTGTTTCAAATAAAACATAATGTTTCTAAGGAGTTTTTGCTTTTTTGTATTTCGTCTTATATGTTTGAAATGAAAACAAAAGCGATAGATCATGACCTAGAGCTATCATGTTTTGTGGCCTGCATATGTTTTAGGATTTATATTTAGACATGTGTCACTAATGCCAAAGTTATGCAATGAAAGTAATTTAATTGATTAATTATTTGTAAATATTTGTTTGAAAAATATTGTTTACCAGGCCGATTAGATTAGATAGCTTTAAAGAAAGGATAATATGTCTAGCAGTTACACAAGCGAAATGAATGTGTAAATGACAGTATCAAAACAATGTATCCGTTTCTTTGAATTATCAATTTGACACTGTGTATGACATTGTTGAAAACCCGGTCGATAGCGCAGTTGGTAGCGCGCCGGGATTTGGAATCTCGTGTCCCGAAGGGGGCACGAGTTTGAATCCCATCAGGGAGATTGTACCCTTCCATGAAAATTTGACAATAATGTCGATTTTCCTCCATTGATTAGATAATTTGGAGAAGTTTCCGGCCTTGTGGATGGTAGGTTAGTACTGGTTATAGATAATGGTCCAGGAAAGCTAGGTTGGGTGCACTGGACGCCGTAAAATGACCTAAATTGTGTTGACACGGCGTTAACTCCAATAAATAAAATAAAATAAATGAAAGACATTGTAGAATTTATAGATCTTTAAAAGCAGTGTTTAAGCACACACATATTAATAAAATTCCATTTCTCAAACTACAATGTTAATGTTATAAACCGGTCTATCTTATAATTTAATTATTCAAAACACATGTATAGATTCAAACATAATAAAAAACCTTAATGTTCAAAGAAATATTAGATGTTGATTCAACTTTTAAGATGGCGCCACCTTTTTACCGCCCATTTCCTTGATTATGCACACTGTCATTATCCAAAGAATTACCTGAAAAGTACAGATTATTGTCGAGTGAATTGGGTTCCTTTAAATTAGCGAAATACATGTATCTCCGCCATGTAAAATAACTGGATGATGAACACTGTTCCTTCTACGAAAATACGATACAAGTACAATGTACATTTTCAAAATATTTATAAAATCGTTTCCATAAAAATGGTTAAAAACACAAAATTACATTATATTGAGTAACAGCAAACCACATTCAAATAGCTCTTTGGAATTCAAAGATTTTCAAAAATGCGTGTACATGTACTTCAGTGTCTCTTCCATTTTCAGCCTACATACATTCAAAGTACACATCTTTTCCGTCATAAATGGCAATATGCAAAGCCAAGAATGTAACAAAAAGTCTGCGAGAAATAAAACTTTTGTAAGCTATACTTTATATTCGAAAGCCTTGCAATATGATAACTTGTACAAATATCTGTCTCTTTATAAGATATAAAATATGAACCATACCTGTAAGGCACCAAAGCCAGAAAACACACCAATAGCAATGGCCTGGTTCTCTTCTACTAGGCTCCATAATGCATCATAACAACCAGTCTGAAAAATAAAAGAATTAAGCGTTTGTGACTGCTTTCATATACATTTTCAGTTGATTTTACAGCCTTGTACGATAAAAACATTGTATCTATGGTACCCACCAAAAGTTTGGAAACATTTTCGGATTGTAGGCCTGCTGAATAGCTTTTATCTAAAATTTGGAAACTGTTTATTTTGAAATGCTTTGTAGTTTTGCATTATTTTTCGGTTATCATTATAATTATAACTGAAACAACAAAAATAGCATGAAAGCTATGTCATGGAAAAGGATTACAATCAACATGGTTTTGGAGGCTTTGGAATCTCAAATGCCGAGATTTATAAATGTGTTGCATTCATGATTTTTTTTCCTTTTTATCACAAAGCATACTTATATATTAAAAATAATGATTTAGCAAAATAAATCATCAAAATTCAAGAATTATAATAAACTTCTTTGTCTCCAAACTTTTGGTGGGTGCTGTATATCGTAGTCAATAGTGCAAGCAGATGACCCTTACAAACATTTTTACACGTAGCTTTCGTGAAGCATTTGCACGCTAATGTCTTGCTCAAGTAAATAAGCATTACAACTAATAATAGGTTACAGCCCAATGACGTAAATGAGATTTAAAAGTTTAACGTTGCAGTTAACAATTTGCAATCCTTCGAGACAGTTCAAATAATCCAGTCTGTTAATATTTTACAAAATATGTAAAAAAAAGAAAGAAAAGTTTGGACCCCTTGTTCCTCGTGAAGTAATCATTAGTGTTAATTAAATTACAGCTATTTCGTTCAGGCGAAACAAAAGCAAGATTGGTAGAACTCGCAACCGTAAAAAATGTATAACAATGTCACTTATAAGGTTCCGTACTAAACATACCTGCATATACATGTCACTGGTAAAATTTCCAGTGGAACTTAATGTATTTGTAGCGTTTTCTTTGTCAGTAAGACAAATCAATGGTGCCTCCATGAAAACAGGTGGCGGTAGCGTAGTATCAGAAAATTCACTTGATGAGTTCCAGACTTTGGTTGTCTCGAAGTCCTCTGGTCCATCCACACCACAACAATGTAGCTGCAGAATAAAATGGAATTCATGATGAAACTCGCCGCATTTTTCATTTTGTCAGGCTTGGACTCATGACCATCACTTTAAACAATGCTATGCGTACACATGCACCGTTGATGGACTTCTTTACTCGATTAACAAGTAATAGTTAAAATGGACGACCAAACGCAATAAATGTAAAGCATGCCCAAGATTCGGACAAATGGACCACTTGATTCGAAACCCTGCAGAGTTAGGCATACCATTATGCCAAACTAGTTATATAAATCATAGATCCGGCATTATTCGGTTATTTTATGGGATAACTTTCAACATGCAAAAAAAAAATTCTGATATAATTCGAAGTATCACTGGTCACAAAAGCGGAGTAAACTCTTTATGAAAAGTCTTGTCACGCCGAAATGTAAACCAAAGCTCAAAGAAATAGTTCTGAGATCGAGGACAAAGATATATATAAAGCCCAAGCAGGTGAAAACTGAATGAAACATGTATTACGGTGAAATTGCAAGAAATATATAATGACCCCGATTGACGATTTCAAAGGTCGCTATCTTGATTTCAAACTGACCTGCAAGTAGTTCTGATGTCGGACAACTATGTGCATCAGATACTTTCACACTGCGCATTCAAGACATGACATGTTATTAATTCTCAAATGATTTAAAGAAGTACAAGGGAAATGTATTTAAGTTACCAGTCCCATCAGAGCATTCCAGGCTAAAGAGATTGCACTTTGTGAATTACTGCCTTCGTAAAAACCCTTCAATGATTCTTGTAGTGGTTTCTTTAATTTGTCATCTATCTGAATAAGAAGTTGTTTGAATATATAATCAGGTGGTGTATTAGAACAAGATGAATGAAAATGGTAGCGATCAGACCAAATAATGCTTTTAGTGTTGTATGGCTCAGTATGTGGCGAACTTCTTAAATTGTAAAAATCCAAAGAAATCCACCACATCGGATATTTAATTAAAGACAAAACAAACTTTTTACTTTTATCTAATTTTAATTCCATACTTTGTGAATATTACGAATAGTACAACGTATATGTTAACAACACAATAAACTAAAGAAATCTGACCTCTGGCTACAAAAACCTGGAGTTTATATTGTACTCTGAGCTCCGCCGGAGCACGGATTAAAGTAGGCTCCGCCGGAGCAAAATTAATAGGACTCCGCCGGAGCATTGTTAATATATATGTTTATTTAGTTATAAGAGCTCCGCCATAGGAATAATACAAAGCTCTACCGGAGCAAAGTTAGTGTTCATCGTGAATCCACGACACAGTACCACTAAAAACCGTATTGGTTATCACAAAATCATGCAATTTTGACGACTTCTAAGTCCAAAATGATTAATTTGATGGAAAATCTGAGAATTTCCATACGACTCAACTATCGACTTGCTATTATATTGAACAAAGGAGAGGGTATATTGAGTACAGTGAATACTAGGGATGAGACGATATGGCGATATATCGATACAATATCGATACATCTGTCGTGACCCAGCACGATATATCGTGACACGATCCTGACATTCGTAATCAGGGTAAGTCACTGTATTTTGAGCATTCGACAAGTTTGCCGTATTCGTTTAAGAAATATAATCTCTAGGGCTGTTTGTTAAACGGATTCCGGGACAACTCAACATGCAGGTAGAGACAACTCAATACTTGGACAACCCATGATCATAAATAAAAGAATGTGAATGTGTGTAATTTTATATAAAAAATCCCGTATCGTATCATATCGTATCGTATCGTTTCGTATGGTAAATATTCATATCGTCTCCTTTCGTATCGATACGTATCGTATCGTGTGATGACCGTATCGTCTCATCGCTAGTGAATACCACGTTATATGATGCATTCCATATTCAAATTATATGGTGTTCTAAAAGGATATAAAAAGTTAAAGGATCTATGGTAAGTGGGTATAAACTCAGATACATCGTGCACTTTTTGTTCTACAAACAAGCAATCGTTTTATTTACAGCGTAAGTTACGGTGATAAAAAATGCATGGCTGGCTAGGAATATCGATTAAGGTATGAAGGAAGATTTAAAAAAGCAAAGATAAAGTTTTAAATGATATTTATCAAATGTTTATTCTAATTCAAACACGTGTTTATATATTCATTGCAAACATTCCATCTACACTGCAACAATATGCTCTGAAACTGATTAATTGTTTTTCGTAAATTTTTAATATCGCAGCAAGATGCCAATAAAGTAAAATTTTATCAGTAAAAATCTATAAAAGATTATCTGTCATGTTGAACTCTTGTATCTTTTATAATCATTTATTGTAACATGTTTGACAAACATGTACTGTACGGACATGATGCGTTTTTAGGTGCGAATACCTGGATGTATGGTGGCTTTGTTCTGCCATTTAATATCCTAGTACCATGTTTTTGAGAAATCAAAACATCTGAACTAGTTCGGATCACGTTTTTCCCCGGAAAAGTCAGGGTTTTTACATTAGTCCTGGATTCGAGGTATTCGTGATTTCTCAAAAGAATAAATGAAAGAAATGATGCCCCACGATCAGGAATCGATCCCAGTCTGTCTAATTAGAAGTCAAATTTATTCCACACTTGGTCATGGTCGCGAAGTTTTAAAAAATGACTGTCAGTCTATTTCATATAAAACGTCATAGAGGTTCTGAAAATTAAACATACATGTAGTTATTTAATCATACTTGTGTATATAGACAGAATATACACAATGTAAACTCTTATTTAGAATCTATAAGCTAGCTCAATCGGTGGCGCACAAGTCTACCTATTGAGAGGTGGAAGATTCGATTCCTGGGAGATGCATACTTTCGTCGAGCTTGATCATGAAATAATGTTCACGGTCATTCCCCTCCTACCACTGATTCTTAATCATGAGGGCAGTGGTAAGTCACTGACGGAAATATGCGGTTAACAGTTAAATTTAGCTTTTCTAAGAACGATTGACAGGTCGACTGACAGCCGTAATATGAACTATACAATGTGTTGCCTCGGCGTTAAACCAACCCAAAAATAGTGAAATAATTGACAACTAATATTTAATGAATGTTTTCTGCGGTTGTTTTGTCGGAAAAATCTATTGGTTTATCAGTTAGCGAGTGTACGTCGCCATATAAAAGATATGACGTCTTTAGTTATCGTTTTGTTATAAGACAAATGATACCATAGGTCAATCTATGTAGGATCAAGGAATCAAACATGGCTTTAAGTATTGATTGAATCGTATATTAAATACAAATAATGAAGGATTTATCAATATTTTGTTTATCTTAATACCGTAAAACATATCTCCTCAAAGTAAACAATCTCTAAATAGAATTACATTGATAATTCTTCTTTGTGTGATACGACAACCGAATCCTGGAGAGAACATTGATAAAGATTTGTCATCTTTTCATTTTTTACTTAGTATATATAACTACGTAAGAAATCAATGGACATTTCCGCAAGGTGAGCGCCTTCGTATTGCAACGTAGCGATTTCTTCCGGAAATCACTGCTACGAACTTGCAAGTTGAATCGCTTCGTTGCAAGTTTTTTCTTGCTCGCCGAAAACATTCGAAACGTCTCTGCTTTTCAAAATTGCTGAACCTATAGTTTCTTCTTAAGAATACTGACTTATTTCGGTATTTTTATGCATATATTTCGCCAGAGCAGTTAATGACAATAAGCATGGTGATACTCGATTTGTACTTTTTCTCATTTGTTTTAATTCTGAGCTTAAGTTTGCCATCTTTGATTCACTAGCTTGGATTTGCAAGCTTGAAGCAAAGCCGTTCCGAATTACTCGTATTGTTCAAAGACGCGCGTTCAAAAGGCGCTAAATAGCGATTTGCATACGGAACAGATCCCAATATCCCATACTCTGGATATACTGTCCATTTTACAACGGTCGGAAAATTTATTAGAAGCACTGGAATGATTTCTGAAGGTCAAAGATGATATTGTGTTATTAATATTTCATTTTTATTTCATTTTTGCCGCAACATATATACTTACTAGAGCCCTATTTGTTGTAAACAAAACGACCACAGCAATTTCTCCAAGTATCAAAGCTGTCAACAAGGCCGCATACTGTAAATAAAAAACATAGGTCTTAATAATTAAAGGTAAAGTGCGTTTAAAGGTCTGTTTTCATATACATGTTCAGCCGACTTTACAAATGTGTGTCTTAGCTCTTGATCATTGAAATCACTTTCAGACAGGGGAACATCTTGCAATACCCATTTACATCTAGATAGAGTTGAACGACTGTATGTATTTCATTTCATAGGAAAATTAGCAGTGCCCTTAGTGTGGTTCGGCCCCGGGAGCTCCCGATCCCTAAGTGAGCGTCCCATTAATAGAACAGTTACGTTCAGTTCAAGCTAACGGTAGCTCACGGACGACGGTGCTGCGCAATGAAGTATGTTGGCAACCGCCAATTGTCAACTCTTTATGTTATGACATTTGGAACTCCTTTACAGTTCTGGTATTACCAATTTGAATTCTCCACACACTGCCACTTAAATTGGTTTGCCATTTGTAGCTTGTGATAGTTTTAAAAAAGATGCCTCAGAACGGAACAGTATGATATGGATTTTAGTGTAAGCCTCAGCTTACAATTGCACTTGCCTTAAACATTCTAACATTCAAACAGTCACATTCTGATAAGTTCAGTTTGAGGAACTGACTATATAACGTCTATATACTTTTTAGTTTCATAAAAACTAGTACGCAATACGTCGATGATGATGTTCCATAGTTTTAGTAGAATTTAAATTGAGAAATCTGAATAGAAAGTACATTTCGTTGGTTTTACCAAGTTCTCAGTTTGTTATGCGTAATCTGTTAGATGCAACTTAATGACTAGCGCTTTTGAACATATATTCAATATGAAAAGAGTAGGGGTGTAACAATACGGTAAAAACCGTATTGCAATGTATTGCAATATGCAGAACCCGTATTGCAATATATTGCAATACGTACCGGTTTTTTCGCGTAGACATGCAAAGCATTAATTAATGCATGCACCTCGTCCTAATTGGATCAGCATAGCACGCATATGGGTATTTTCAAATGATCTCTTATCCAAATGTTTGAATTACAAATGTAAAATGGTCTATATGTTAGAAAAATGCATGGTTTGAAACAGACTCTTGAAAATATTTTTCTTTCAATTGACTAAATGTTTAACCTTTAAAAGCACAGTAAGAGTATTTCAAGCATTCAATTCATTTTAACATTTGTTTAAACATTTAACTATCAGATTCTGATAAAAACAAGCAGTATGACACTCTACTACAAAAACCGGTTTAAGAAAAAGCGAACCGGTTAAAAACCGTTAGAACTCGCATTGCAATATTAACCGGTATATCGGTTAACCGTTACACCCCTAGAAAAGAGCGCTTTACAAATGCGGTATACACTGAAAAATAATAATAAATCTTACCACAGTTAGCATCCATTTAGAGTTACAACAAGTTCCACAGTATGCCCACATTACAATAGCTGTCAAAGAACCACCAAATACCATAAAACAAGTGGCTGCTGCCCCCACAAACTCTGATAACTTGAAATCCTGAAAAAATAATAGAAATTAATAAAATGTTGCCATGCCTTGTTATATAAGTAATTTAAGTATGTAGTAAGAAATTCATTGAAAAAATGTAATAAAAATATAGTACAACATTTGATTTAGTTAGTTGGCTTTAAATCTTTAATGTCATGGGCACAAACTCGCCCAATGCCAAGTGATTCCATGTTCCCTTAGTAACAAAAAAATAATAGAGATTTATAAAACACAAATACAAAAAGAACATGTCAAGACGGGACTGTCATGGTTAAAAGACAATATGGCGACAGTCCAGTCTATCATAGTTGAATTATCAAGAAAACTTAATTTAAATTCCAGCTTATTAAAAACTTAGTTAAAACTTAAGTCATTTGATCTACACAGGCCCTGAACTATACTAAAATGTTCAGGGACTGTGGAAGACAGAGTATTTCATAGCAGTGACTGAAAGTATGGTGTAAGACTAAGAAGAAGAGCAACAACACCAAATCAAAATCACCCCATGCCAAGTGCATTCATTTTCAGTTACTGATCAAGACAGCGGCGATAGGTTTTGGGTGGGAGTCTAACAAACGCGGAAATGGCTATTCAATGATAATTAGTCTCACTAAAGTTTAGTCATTTGAAGTACGTATACCATGAACTATACGAAAATGTTATAGAACTGTGGAAGACAGAGCATATCGTATCAGTAACTGACATCATTGTGTAGAAATAACAAAGAAGAAGGGACAACAACACTTACAGCAAGATGTTCGGCCACATCTTCAGGGACTTGTTCCTTCAATGTGTCTATGATAGTTCCACTGTATTTGTCTATATATTGTGGAGCTACTTTTACCAATGCTCCGGCTATCAAGAAGAATAAACCAATAAACTAAAAGAAAACAAAAATAAAACAAGTAAACAGTGATGAAAGTCAGAAGCAAATTATGTCTCTGTGAAAAATTCTGAAGCAAATTATGTCTCTGTGATAAATTCTGATCATGTCTATGTGATAAATTCTGAAGCAAATCATGTCTCTGTGAACAATTCTGAAGCAAATCATATCTCTGTGATAAATTCTGATCATGTCTATGTGATAAATTCTGAAGCAAATTATGTCTCTGTGATAAATTCTGATCATGTCTATGTGATAAATTCTGAAGCAAATCATGTCTCTGTGATAAATTCTGAAGCAAATCATGTCTCTGTGATAAATTCTGAAGCAAACTATGTCTCTGTGATAAATTCTGAAGCAAATCATGTCTATGTGATAAATTCTGAAGCAAATCATGTCTCTGTGATAAATTCTGAAGCAAATTATGTCTCTGTGATTAAAATTACACCGTTGATTATACTATTACAAATGCACACTGCGCATAAGGAACTTTACTAAGCATCGGATGGCAACAAAATATTGACTGTTGATACTTCATTAGATAGAGTTTTATTCACTTTCAAGCCCTATACATATGGTTGAAAATCATTACTCGTTTCATCATGAAATGTTCTATATGAAACTTCTTTTGTTTTTAATTCCTTCCATCATTCAAATGTCTAATATAAAAAATTTCAAGATGACATCTTCACTTTACTACCACAGCCGTGGTTATGTTATTAGTTATTTTACCAAACCAAATACCTTCTATATAGATCGATGAACATAAATCGCAACTAATCCTCAGCTCATAGTCTCTTTGTCAAGATCAAACTGTCCTGCTGTGTGAATGTTAAACTAATTTAATATAAACAAGAGCCTTTTTTCTAAAGCCAACATTATTGAAACTATTGAAACTTTAGCCATAACTGAGCGAACGTTAATAAGTCGTAAAGGATAATCAACTATTACAAGACACATTCTTTTCTGGTGTTGAAACAGTGTCATGTAAACTAGTTCAGTTTTTGTTGATCTGTTTTTATAAATTCGTTAACATCTGATTGATCATTAAAAGTATACAGCATTGGATATACTATAGTTGTACATCTGAATTTGTAAAACCAATAATTTTGTTATGCATTCATAGGATCAGGTCAGAGGTACTCATTCACAGCTTTCCGCTTAAATATAAACTTTCTCTATAACTATCTAAATTGTATGGAAGCATTTTTGAAGCAGGAAAGAAGTGTTCTGATAATGACAATTTTAGGGCAAATTGATATACAACTACAAATGATGGTGTTTCATGAAGTAAAAATATACCCGTATGTCAGTGACTTTTATTGGCTTTTTTTTATTGGAACCTATAGGTAAATTGTCTTAAAATATTAAGAATTAGTTTTTGACAAAATTATAGATATTGAATGGTATTTTGAAAATATAGAAAATTAACTAAATCTGAAAATTAGCACCTATAACTTTGGGTACGAGAATGCTCGCCATTGGCAGCAAAAAGAACTTACCCCGAACAGTGTATTGATCATAATAACAAACGTTGTGCCATATTTGGAGATAGCTCCCATTTTTGCTTATTCAGGTATTCCCCTTTTCAGTTATTATCAATTCGCAAGTTAAAAAAGAACTAAAGCGTGGCAGTAGATTGCATCATAAATTAATTTTGGAATAAAGATTCAGAAAACGTGTTTTACATAAAATGTATTAAAATAAGTATCACAGCATGTAATAACGGAGGTATTAAAACGTCTGAATTTTGTTCACAACGATTTGCGTTTTATGTTATTTTTATGGTCAACGATAATCTAATCACATTCTTTAAAACTTTTAAGAATGTTTAGTTGCTTCAAGTCTTTATATCCTGTGACTTTAGAGTATTTATAGTGTTAACTTTATAAAACCAACTTCTAAATGTAAAAGAAACACGTTGTTGTTGTTGTTTTTTCAAAAATTACTCCTTTTCAATACTTTTAAATGAACTTATACTATGGTTTGTTAGTCTCCACTCAGCAACTTTTCTTTTATTAAAACTGAGTCAATAATTCAAAAAGAAAGAAAATCAGAATATATTTCTAATTTTGCGCAAACTGAAAACTGTATCTTTACACTCATTCAATCTAATAAGATCCGTTTTAAACAGAAAACATTAAAAATATAAATAAATTAAAATTAAAACAATAAAATTCCGAATATTTTAAAACCGTCCGCGAATAAAAACTAAATCTATCCTTAAAAGTTTTAAACTAGAGATCCGTATTATGCCGGAACGTAAGAAAAGAATGTTTGTAGTATGAATATATAGGCCTAGATCTAACTATGTTTGCCTAATGACATCATTATTGACAAGCAGATTTCAATTTGTCAAATGCCCCCTATTATACAAATCTTTTTATCAATTTGTGAAACAAAAATTTCAGGATGTTCGAGGATTTTATCTGTATAGTTAAATCTTCCTTAGATTAGGGGAAAGATGTTCGATATTATCCGTAACAACTTGTACTTTATAATCCCTTACAGTAAATGACGTCACTGTAACACTCGATCTCAATCCTGTGCCGATCGGTGGGAGTGACCGGTTTGCTTAGTCTATAGCGTACTAGTCTACTGACTGAGGGGTTCGTAGGTTCGATTCTCCGGCCGGGCATACTTTCGTAGAGCGAGATAATTAATATTTTCCATTCTTCCTCATACTAAGTATGCGCCTAGTAACTGGTTAACAGCTCAATCCAGAGATTAAGCTTTTCCAGGAACAGTATAAATAGGTTTACTGATCGCTGTGGTATGACCTACGCAATGTGTTGCCATTTCGTAAAACCCCAGTCAAACAAATAACACTTGAGCTCAAGAATGTGTAGATTCACGGACATAGTATGTTTAATTATACTTATTTATACTAATTTATCTTAGCTCGATTGTGAAACAAGTGCTTACAACTTAGATTTATCACTTCCGAGTTCGCTTCCTGGTTCTCAGTACTGAGCTAATAGGATTAAGTTTGTTACTCAATGAAACACCAGGGTAGGGTTTGGATGGGATTCGAACCAACGCTAAGCTGGCTATCTAATTATTACCAGTTCTACGTCGTAACCATTCGACTACGCTTGCTCCAATTGGTTATATTTAATTGGTTGTCAGACTAAAAACTTTAGAGTTGTTCAGAGTTAAGTTGTTTGCACTATAATTGCCATTAGATGAACATTATTTTACCGTTTTCAAAATGATTCTATAGAATTTTGAAAGTTGAAGTTAAGATTGAAATCTGTAAAATCAAACCTAATGTAATAGCTGGTCCAATTTAACTGATGTCAATGACTGATGTCTCTTCCTATATAATTATGAAGTTACTCCTGTTAATTGATGCTTCAGTCCCATAAGATCGTGGCTTGTTGCGGACCCGTACGTGTAGACAGGCCGTGGGAAGCATTGCGTATTTAAAAGGTGTCATTACGCACATGGCACAAAAACAACACACCGTAAGGAGCCTTAGCTGGAAGATATGCAAATTTAATCCATACTCGACAACGATTTTGTTCACAATTTGACTTTGTAACTGATACGTGTATCCTGTGCTCATCTCACGGACCCTAGTAAAAAACGTAACAGTCCGTACGGCTACGCAAGAGTTCGTACGGGTCTTTGCTGAGCTTGATCGCACGGCGCCCGTACGGTGTCCCCATGGCTATTTTTATGTTTATGAGACTGTAGCATAACTGATCTATTCTATCATCCAGTCATATCATCACCAAATCTAAGATAATAAGTTAATAATTCCTGATTTATTATAATTATTCCATTCACGTAAATCTGTTTTTGAAGCAAACACTTTCAAGCTTCCACACATGAAAATTAAATCTTTAAAAAAGGCTATCCATGTTCTATCATCGTTTTACGAAAATGTGGTCTAAATTTGCTTCACCATTGAAAATGGCAAGGGAGGCAAACAGTTTTCATTTAACATTCCGCCTTGACTCGGGTATTTAACTCCCTTTATGGTACAGCATTACAAAGGGAAGTAACTGCGAGTGGGATAGACGTTTTGGCTAACCGTGGTTATCTGTCCAAGTTAAGAAGGATATAACTGCGATCCTTAAATCAAGCAAACCGCGACAACGTAAGATCATATCTGTACCCGTTCTTACCTGATGCAATTAAAACAAATAATTTTAATTATTAACCCATTTGTGGACAACAACGCATTTTTAACGTTTTTTACCCTTCCCATTCAATATGGTCGCCAAAATACTTATTTTGTCGGTTTAAGCTAGATTTGACGAAGAACAATTAAAAAGTATTGCCCAAAAGTTACCCATTTTGGTATAGGGGGTCGCAGAAGGAGTAAAGCTGGTTTTTAAGGAGTGCAAGGCCAGCAGCGGCAGAGGAAATGAGGTCTTTGGTGCAGGCAAAAGGCGCAATATGGTGATAAAACATCACTTTGTTAAGTTTTGAAAAGTTCAAGAAAATTTGGCTTTTTTAAAATAAAACGTTATAAAGTGGAAATAAGATACTTATAGAAAGCAAATAGAGCATTTTCGATCGTTTTCCACCTCCAAAGCGTTGCCATGGTACCCAGGGTTTGGGTTCAATTAAATAACTAGTTCTCGCAGCTAAATAACCTAGAATGCCGGGCCAAGTTGCTCTTATGTCACTCAAAAAGTGATAAATTAACAGTATTCTTAAATACCCCATAGCTTCAAAGAGTCATAACTTGGTCAAGTCTTTACTTGTGATGGATTCATTTAAACACGTATAAACCTCTACATGGTTTTTACCCAACATGCATTGCAAAATTACGTGTTTAGTCTAAACCTTCGAACAGTGTATGATGAACATGATGATTGTTTTAGAGATCTAAGAAGTTGCTTTTTAGATAAAATCAAAGGCAAAATATACAGTAAACATATACATGAAAATGAGTAGTTGCCACAAGTTTGTGACACATGATTATTTTCAATTATAATAAAGTACATCTTAAGTGTAATAAGTACAATCCCAGATTTAAAAATAAACAACAATTTTAAAAATATACGCAACTCTTTCAGTAAGGAACCTTATGATAAGCGATCATCGAGCTTAAAAATAAACTTTAAGTCTTATTTCTATGTATTAACAAACCCCTTATGGCCAGCGTCTCAAAATACTGAACAAATACAATCCGATATATATGGTTGTATACAGGTGTCAGTATCACATCGAAATTACACTGCTACAAACTACACTGACTTATTACTATTATTGTACTATTCACTAAAAATATTTTTATTCGTTTAGGGCTATCAGTCTAACATATATATCTGCCGTAATTTCAGACTAAGCCAATGCTTTGCCTTTGGTACCGAATCCGCAAGTAGCTTTGTCAGTATATAAAATAGTACTTAGTATATTGATACTAAGAATTAAGATTAATTGTAATTTTTATAATATAACGGAAAATAATTCAATGCTATAAAATTGCAAATTTGTGACCCAAACAAATTAAGAGCTACGACACTAATTGGAGTATTATTCAAAATCAGGAGTACTGTGATCCAAAAAATTGTCATTCTTGATCCCAGAGGCTATCGAGATTCTCGAGATTGAGAATCTTGATAACATAGGGGTACAAAAATGACAATTTTTGGCAAATACACATTTTACAGTATTTTACCTTTATAAATCATAATAACAATGTTATAAGCGATCTTTTATATGAAAGACATTTACATGTACCTGTATATTTGCACAGACGGCGTATACGGTTGACTAGTGACAAATAAAATACTGACGACTACAATAGTTGACATGTCGTTGTAATACACTAGACAAATACTCGTGTACGTTGAAAAATTATACCGTGTTTACCACGGGTTTAATCAGGTAACACACCCGTGTTATTTACTGTATGTTGGTATTGCTACCTGTTCATTTTGGAATTTTATTCAACCGTATTTGGAATTCTTTTTATGGAAATAATAACTTCCGTGTGAAAATTTCTGAAATATGGAATTCTGAGATCAACAATTCTGCATTGGATAAACTTTAACTAAGAATACAAAATGATATTACGGGTAGGTGAACTTTATTGTAAACGTATTTCTGTCATACGATGTATACTGTACTATATTGTGTATACATCGTTAAAATATGTAATATTGTAGTTTATAATGGTATTTTAATACCCTAACAATATAACTGTATACTTGTATAATATATTAAATGTTTTATGTTATAGAAATCAATTTGCCTCATTTTAAGTTTTAAGACTATGATATGAAACAGTCTGCAGCCTGCTTCATGGTCCCTCAGTACTAATGATTTATAATATTTCAACATTTCCAGTCTGAAGTGTGTGAGCTATATAAAGAACGAAATTGGAAATTTACTATTAATTATTTTTATTTGATTCCATTCATTTTCCTATTGTATGATTTTCCTTCTTTTTTTTCTTGTTTTATTTATTGTATTTATTTGTGTTTCATGTATTGTCATGTTCTTCTCTCATGTTCGTGTTCGCCTTGTTTAAGGCAATAATCTGTATATAGATTATGCTGAATAAAGAACTATTGTATTGTATTGTATTGTATTGTATTGTATTGTATTGTATATAAAAGGATTATAGCTTATTCAATTCAGACTCTCTATTCATGATCTACACTATACATTTGTTAGCACGCCGGGATTTGGATACTCGTGTCCGAGGGGGTGCGTGTTCGAATCCCACCCGGGGAGGTTATACCCTTACATGAAATTTGACAATAATGTCGATTTTCCTCCATTGATTAGATAATATGGAGAAGTTTCCGGCCTTGTGGAAGGGTAGGTGAGTACTGGTTATAGACAATGGTCCAGGAAAGCTAGGTTAGGTGCGCTGGACGCCGTAAAATGACCTAAATTGTGTTAACACGGCGTTAAATGTAGTAAAAAATCTACATTTGTATTATAAATTCTAGTATGTACTATTTCCTAGTTTCTCGTTGTTTCCTTGAGTATGATTCTTTATCCTTACTGCTCGGTGCTATAGGTGACCAGGAAGTGGACTCAAGAGTGACCAATCTAAATTGTAGTTTCATGATCAAGGTGATATAAAAAGTACCAAAATGAACGTTTGATCTTACAGATAAAAGGTTGTATATCACATTTAAATTATGGGCGTTGTTTGATATAAGATAAAAATTATATTTGCATATTATTTGTAAGCGAAATTATATTAAACATAACATATTCAATTGTAAGATTTTATCAAAATTTACATTTCTTTTCTATGGGTAAAAAGACGTACACGTTTACATTTTGTAATGTTTAACAATTTTATTTTACCCAGTATACATTGTATTAATAAAAATGCTACCACAATTTATAAGTCCCATTCAAGAGCTTTAGGGTGTAGTTGTAAATAAAAAAACTTTAACAATGGCACATGTGATCGCTCGCAGTTTTGATGGTTTTTGGATATTTTAAAATTTACCGGCCGTGTCTGTAATCGTGGTAAGAAAATGAATTCTAATTATTTCAAGGCAATCTGACCTATAGCTTATGAGAAATATAAAATAAAGTCTCAAAATGCAGTAATATATATATACATGTACTGTTACTAATTGGGTAGGTTACATTAAAAAAGCACCATCTTTAATTGTTTAATGTCATAAGCGAGAAAATTGTCGTCAGAAAACTGTTGTACTGCTTCCAAAATGATTTATACAATCTTAAGAGTTTAAGAAAAGTTGATATTCAAGCTAAAGACTGAACAGCTTTGAATCAGAGGAACGCTATTTTAAATAATCTTTTATCTGGTACACTTTATATACGACTACATTTTGCCTGTAGATATGCTTAATGGACACCGTATGAGATGGATGATCGTGGTCAACCTGTACCAGTAGCATGTACAATGTATACAAGAGTCAAACTTAAAAATATTTTGATAGTAAAACTTGAACGATCAATGGTCGTATAGTGTGAATCAATATAACATTTATATGATTAAATTAACTCTTTTATAAACTGGAATTTCTGTTTACTCAGATCAATATATGAATATTTAAATAGATCTAAAGCATTGTAAATATTGTTCCTTCATATCAATTAATTTAATACAATAGAATTCAATGTTGTCTGTTACACAGCTCAGTTCTGTTATCAATGCCATTGTTTATGTTCACATCAAAAATGTTATAGACATATTATTGTTATTGTAATGAAGCTTTGTTCTGGAGGTATAATACTATCTAGGGAGTAATGAGTAAATCGAGTCACCGCCGTGATATGACTGAACAATTTTCGAACAAGCGGCGAATAGCATTCTAAAATAAAAGCTTGTGTCTATTATTGTTAATTATCAGGGTCTTCAAAGAATATTGAGAATATCGACGGACCGCCATTAAATGTCTGAAAGTTGCAGGAATGAACAGCCGCGTTCAACATCATTGAAAAGACATGCCAAACATAGCTGAATCCACTTACATGTATATCATAATCTTGCTTGTTATCTGGGAGCGTTTAACTAAACATCATACTCTTAAAATGAAAATATGAGTAGAATTTCTGATTGCGACTGATCATGTCTTTTTATAAAATATTGGCAATACTGGTGCCAACTTTTCTTTGTGTAGGGCACTGGCACTAGAGTCCTCACATTCTTTAAAATGCACGCACATGTAATATTTTGTCAACAAACACTATTAAAAATCGCTCCCGTATTAATCACCGTGCAAGAGTTATGACTAGATCTATACAATAATTATAATATATGTATGTACAGAGAACTATATATATATAGGGGCGTACGCATTATAATCATACGATTTGGACTCTAGTGCCAGTGGTGTAGGGGGATGTTGTCAGCTTTTTGTAGAAGATAAGCGATTACTGTTTAAGTTATGCCAGGACCGCTGGTAAGGTGAGATAGCCGTCATATTGGCCAATATGAAATGTTAACAAACATAGTATAAGCCATTAGAAGTATTTACATGAAAGTATTTTAAAATAGAGTGACGTGGAGTGGAGTAATATCTTATCAGTAAAGCACAAACTCTGAAGAGCTTTCAAAAACCGACTAGACGGTTTATCCAGTCTATACCATTTTATTTATGCAGACAAGCTAAAATTGCTACATTGTTATTGTTCACGAGTGTATAGCTAAAATATAACGACTCCTTCTATAAATTATAACATTTGCTTATCAGTTGAAGTATACAATGCATAATAAATTTTAAAAACATTTTATATGTTTTAGAAGTATAATATACATTTTTAAAATTGGCATTTGTTATCTTGATTGAGACGATAGAATATTACCTGAGGGATAACGTACAACAATACAAATTGGTATATAAGATTATTCAAGGTGTGGTAATGATCTGTTAACATTGTAAGGTTATTTGTAAGACGCCCAGCTGGATAAATATATCGTAAACCTCAATAATGACGCAAACATTTCAACAGAAAAGTATAGTACAGCCCTGCGTTCAGTAAGTATTTAACGTTAGCCAATCACCGTTACCGCTATGAACGGTTAATTGAACGATCCGTTGAAGTGCGAACGTTTAAAGATGGCGGAAAAGAGAGTCGTTACTTCTATTTTATTAGAAGAATTCGGAGAGGAGGACTTGTTTTCTCATTTAAATGATCATTTTAAATGAGCAATGGATGCTATATTCTAAAAACATAGTCTATAAGCTCCCTTAACCATAACCTCTGATCAACTGCCATTAATACGCTCCACGAATTCACCGACCTTTTGTACTGTCTAGTTAAATAGACTCGTCCTACTTTTTCAGCAAATCTCTGACACCAAATAATTTACAGTTTTCATCTCCATTGTGACTGTCAATGTTTTTTTGTGAATGTATTGATATAAATCAACTGGAGTAACACCGCCGACTTCGTTGAATTCGCAATGGCAGTTACTAATTTGCATAATGTACTGAAACTATTTTATTTCAGGTTGTTTCATACTCGCATGCTATAATTACTGTTAGCGAATGTTACGGCACGTTACGAAACTGAACGCCCTACAGTTGTGTAAGGTGCGATGCGGTATGGTACGGTATCGTACGGTACGGTACAGAACAGGAAGTATTCTTATTTACAAAGCTGTATTGAGTCGCTAGTGATTGACAATAAAATGATAACATGAAATAAACTTTAATATCATTTTCAAACAAGGAGCGGTGGTTTAGTGGTAGGACTCGCACTTAGGATCATGAGTTCCCGGGTTTAGTCTCCACCAGGAGAATTGCTAATTTCCGTAAGCAAAAAATAAACCTACAATTGTTCTACTCCATCCAAGCATAAATGTTTACTGTGAGGGATCACCTGCCTGAGGGTGATTTCAATTATCAGAGTTATCGTACAAGATTGTAAAGTCGGCCGAATATGATAGATAGATAGATAGATACTTTATTCAATAAACATAAGGCATGACGCCCAACAGTTTACAAGTTATGCAAATATTACAACATAAATACAATACAGAAGTAAATAATATATATGGTATAAATACGTTAAATGTTATAAATCGGTAATGGCGTATAAGTATAAATACAAATACAGTTATGATGAGGAAAGTGCAAAACACAATTTAACAATGATCAAATAGAGAAGATTATTGAGAAATATTTAAACATACACCACACTGTCTCGTAATTTAAAACTATGTATATGGAAGAAGACTGTAAAACGCGCTTCAACTTTAACTTTAACAGGCTTGTTTGGTTTAAATGCACATGGAGTGCTTACAATCGCTAATATGCAATGTCTCAGTCATATGACTCGGTCTACTCAGCTATTTTATGAATAAATCTACACAATTATAATAGTATTAGAAAAGGAAGAAAGTCATACGGAGCCCCTAAAGTGACATTTTCAAAACCTAAATCAGAAATAGTGTTTCGTAAAAACTTAAGCAAACCATATAAACGAAAAATAAATACAATGCACGTATTTCGTAAAAAACGTAAAAAATATTTTGTAAAAAAGAATTACCAAATCTTAAAAACTAAAAAAAGAGAAAGAATAAGTTGCTGAAGGGGCTCCGTAGAACTGCACTGTCATCATTCACTGGATTGATTTCGCCATTAAAACTCGCTTATTTAGAAAGCGTATAGTATTAAGTTACTTATTTAATATTACTAATCGATCAATGAGATCCTGTTTACAGTCATTAAAAAATTAAATACCATCCTAGAACGTAAAAGACTCAAGTTACAAGTCGATTTTTCACCTATATTTCAAAGAATAAAAACGTACATGTATATTAACAGTCTTGTTTTGTTTTCTGTGATCAATATTTCATTGTATTAAAATTACAATCAATATTAACTTTCTAAGCAGCGACTTTGATCAGCGTGAGTATCTTTATATTAACATACTTATAAATTATAATGATGTTGATTTGGAGTAAAGATTTCATCGGGGTTCGTCTGCTCTGTATGATGTTTAATTTGCAGACACCAGCTATTGGTTTATGAGTGGGAAGGTTGTCGTTAAGACTCTACCTTAATCAAAGTTACGAGAATGTCGCGACCAGTTGAAGGGCGTATAATTTCAATAAGGAACGTTAGTCAGTTATCTTTCTCTGATAAAATCTGAAGCAATCCAATTGGTAAGTTGGTCCTTACAGTTGGAATCCTCGGATTTTATCATTGAAGTCCTATATTAGGATAACAAAATATTTCATCTAATATCTTCCTTGTTAATGAAGATATTTGCAGAAGTGATAGAATTTTAATAGTTCTTTACCCTTAAAATATTTAGCTTTAATTTCAAACAAATTCAATAATTTACAAAAAAGTGATTTAAGATTAATGTTTGGCAAATTGACATTGAAAAGTAAGGGTAAAATCCGAGTAATCCAAGTAATTGGACCTACCTATTTGAAGAGTATACAAGGGGAAATAACTGGCTAATGTCCCTTATTCAGGACGTTCAGGGTTCGATTCCTGGCCGTGGATGATTATACTATTTTATGAAATGTTGATACAAGTTTAGTTTTGATTTTCATTCGTAGAATGAGAGAACACATGTAGACTCCTATTAGAAGGGTAAACAGACTATGATAAAAGAATACTTACCAAGAAAATTGGCTAAATGAGACTGTCGCCTTACTTAACTTTATCAAACGTGGTGAAAAAATGTGGTAGACTCTAAATTCAAAGAAATATGGAAGAATTTTAACATAAATGGAAACATGTTTTATTTGTTTATATTTTCAGAAATGTCGACGGTTTTTCAGAATGAAATGTGTTCGGACATTTAGAAAGATGTTAATATATGGAAGTTTCTCATTGACGTTTCTTCTGATCACACATAAAATATTAACTGAAGATGATAGCCCATCTATTAAACTTCCAACTACCAAGGTAAATGTTCAAGACATAAAGATGGTGTGATTTTACCCTGAGAAATCCAAAGACTGAAATGCTTGAGTCCGAGAAATCCGAAATCCAATTGCATTTGCATCGAGAATGAGTTATCCGGTTCAATTTGAAATACACAAAAAATGAAACTTCAACGGCCTTGTTCAAAACCCAAGGTGTCGGATTCTTTCGAGCCACATTGATATAATGATAACTTACGTATACCCATGCAAATAAATCTCAATTTAAAGACCCACTTGTTTTTAAACTATATCTTAAACAATGTGACAATAACCTATAATTTCGAACAACAGTCGAATGCCATACTTAAGGTCTTGATAAGTTTTCGTACACAAAGTTGTACGTAGCGTTATGAACCAAAACATACCATATTCATCAGTACATGCAAATCTTACCATCCAATTAGGGACTTTAGTCAGTTATCTTTCCCTGATAAAATCTGAAGCAATCCAATTGGTAAGTAGGTCCTTACAGTTGGAATCCTCGGATTTTATCATAGAAGTCCTATGTAAGGATATCAAAATATTTCATCTAATATCTTTCTTGTTAATTAAGATATTATTCGACGTGATGAAATTTAGATAGTTCTTTACCCTAAAAATACTGAGCTTGACTTTCAAACAAATTAAATGATTTACAAAAAAGTGATTTAAGATTAATGTTTGGCAAAATGACATTGAAAAGTAAGGGCAAAATCCGAGTAATCCAACTAATTGGGCCTACCTATTTGAAGAGTATACAAGGGGAAATAACTGACTTAAGTCCCTAATTGATATACATGTATTGTAAATTTGAATTAATTCCATTAACAAACAAAATAAATGTTTATTTTTTTCGATAATTTTAGAAAACTACAGAAGCTGAGGATCAACCGTTTCAAGTTTTCTTCGAGGAGAATGCCATACCGCAAGAGAAAGAAAAAGATCATGTAGCTGAGAACGCAAACGTTCCAGAACAGAGCCCCGACTTGTACAATCTCAAAAGGGTTAAGGGCTTCTCCTACGACTTATTCCTCTTTTCTGCCGTGGTAGGAAATACTTCTGCTAATAAAAAATGGGACACAATCATGCTGCAAGGCTGGGAACATCGAATGTATGAAAACACAACGTTCGGGTGTTGTATAAAGTACGCTTCCGGTTTAATGCTTCCGGTTAATATGACTAGAAAAGTTCACTGGGCCTACAGAGACAAAGTCCAGATGCCAGTTAAACAATACATTTGTCCGAACCCTCGACATAAAACAAATGATATACCGGAAGCTGTCACGATTTCTGGGAGTAGAAAGCACGAACAATGCCATAAAAGATACAATTGGTACATAACGCCATATTTTGCGCAGGCGCACAAGAATGAAATCGCCGTCTGCACGAAGGTAGGAACTACTTTATTACAAATTCATGCTTATTACATTCAAGTCTATATTCTTGTAGTATAGAGAATTGTCCATCATTTGAATTTGGCTAACACTAAATGATTTGCCTTTTTGTTTGAAACTATAAGTCGTTATGCTTTGTTTGAACGCATAGGGATTGAGTGTCTCCGCATTGCATACGTTGTACTCAGTCCGTCATGCCTACGATAATTTTAGTATTATGAGTAATGGAGCCATAATATTTTTGTAATGTTACATGATATTTATCGTATAAATTCCTTTAATTCACATTTATGTTAGGTCAATTCCGAAACAAATTACCAAGCAGTTTATATTAATTACTCTCAATGTCGCCTCCATGTCCGCAAGTTCTTAGCATAAGTGGCAAAAATGGTTTTAATAATCAAAAGAAACCACAGGATTGAAATTTGAAACTTTGATTAACCTCAGGTCATTGCTGCAAAATTTAAACTGCTTGCTCATGCCAGCTACCTCGTAAAAGGTCAGCATTCCCATTTGTATCATAATCATCGTAATCACTAAGCTACAAGATCTTGGTCGTATCCTCAAAACCACGTCCGATGTTGTCTAAAGCTGTTTCAGTTGAAAAACAGTTAATTTCATCTTAATATATAAGCAACTCTGTTCCCAACTTTTCTTGCAGTTCATGTACGGCAACTTGCCAGCAGATGAAATATTATCTTGGTTTGAGGTTCACCGTCGTTTGGGTGTGAATAAAGTTATGACCTTTACGTACAAACTAAACCCGGAAGCTACAAAGGTTTTAGACTATTACAAGTCCATAGGAATGGTGGAAACTAAACCTTTCAGTTTACCAAGAGCTTGTAAGTTAGTTTGGGATTAAAATCTTTTCAGCTTTTTTATTTTTTTAACGTCGTATTCAACACATATATAGGTCATATATACGACGGCCAGCTTTTCCTAATATAGGTTTCCTGGACACTTTTCTATCACCAGTACTAACTTACCCTACCACGACGCCGACAACTCATGTATAGGGTATGACCTACCGCGCCCAGGTTTCGAACCTGCGATCTGCGAATTCGAAGTCAGACATGCTAACCACTATGCCACGGCTGCGGCTTTTTCAGCGTTGTACTGTCAGATGAAATCACATACAATTCTAATCAGTATTTATTGGTGCTGCCATCTAAATGATCACATAATATTAAGTTTAAAATGCTTAATTGTGAATAGATACAAATAATCGAAAGCAGATCGAAAGTTTAGTGCGATTTCGTAAATTCTGAAGTAAATGGCGTTTTCAATTGTAATCAACTTGTTCTGTTAACAAATATTTATATATATATATTTTTCACAATTCACGAATCTATTAGTCCCGCCAGAGAATCAAACCTATGGTCCTCGGGCTCGAACTCACACGCTATACAAAGTTAGAACTTTATTGTCCGATTTTAATGAAGCCGTTTTTAACCCCCACCCACTGTACTAGGGGTGTAACAATACGGTTAAAACCGTATTGCAATACGTACCGGTTTTTCGCTTAGACATGCAAAGCATTAATTAATGCATGGACCTCGTCCTAATGGGATCAGCATAGCACGCATATGGGTATTTTCAAATGATTTCTTATCCAAATGTTTGATTCACAAATGTAAAAGTGTCTCTATGTTAGACTGAAAATGCGTGGTTTGAAACAGACTCTTGAAAATATTTTTCTTTCAATTGACTAAATGTTTAACCTTTAAAAGCACAATAAGAGTGTTTCAAGTAATCAATTCATTTTAACATTTGTTTAAACATTTAACTATCAGATTCTGATAAAAACAAACAGTATGACACTTAACTACAAAAACCGGTTTAATGAAAAACGAACCGGTTAAAAACCGTTAGAACTCGTATTGCATTATTAACCGGTATATCGGTTAACCGTTACACCCCTACACTGTACTCTAATCATCAAAACTTGATTTAATTCAGCTCGTGGAAGAAAGGTAGTTGAAATTGGTGTTAAAAACATGCAAGCTTGGAACGATGAACAAATACCAGTATATGATTGCCTGGAAAGGTTAAAAGGTTATAAATACGTCGCAGTTCTGGACATTGATGAATATTTGATACCAAAAAATAATAAGACATGGAATGAACTATTTGTAAGTATTCTCATGGTTGGAATGTTTCCGCTGCTAGAAAGTCACGTGGTCACTATGAATAGTAGGAGCAGTGGTTCAGTGGTGGGACGCGTGCTTAGGGATCGAGAGGAACCGGGTTCGATCCCCATTAGGGGCACTGCTAGTAGGTTCCTTGAGCAAGAAATTATACATTTAATCCACTCCACCCTAGTGTAAATGAGTACTGTAAGGGATCGCCTGTCTGTGGGGAATTTCAATGATCAGGAGTTATCAACAAAATTGTAAAGTTGGCTGAACATGTATATGGAAGTAGACTTTAAACCGCACTTTAACTATTACTTTATGAATACGAGTAAACTGCAATTGTTAATGCTCATTTTTACGCGTATTTCATTTTGATATATAACATGCAATAAACCATTTCAAATATTCAAATGTTTAAAGTGGTTACGGTTATCTTTAAAGATAAATCACATTTAATGCGACATTAATGATAAACGCGAGATTTTACAGACAATATATGTATACATTATGTATGACTAATAATTACTTTCATGGTCGATCAACCCGGGTAAGTTACTACGCTCTGCTTCACGGTGTATCTTGGGGCTTACGCTTAGAAAATATCTATGAAATCATGAATAAATAATGAGGCAGTTTTGTTTGTTTGTGTGTTGGGTTTAACGTAGCAACACATTGTATTGGTCATATAACGGCGGTCAGTCAACCTACTCACTCCTCCTGGAAAGGCTAAATCTCTGGATTTAGCTGTTAACCAACTACTAAGCACATACTTTCGTCAGTGACTGACAACTGCCCTGCATAGTTAAAAATC
Source organism: Mactra quadrangularis (assembly GCA_025267735.1). Classification (NCBI taxonomy): domain Eukaryota; kingdom Metazoa; phylum Mollusca; class Bivalvia; order Venerida; family Mactridae; genus Mactra; species Mactra quadrangularis. The sequence goes on along the minus strand of CM046299.1, from coordinate 51,735,920 downwards.
ATTGGTAGGAGGAAGAATGGCCGTAGAAATAATTTCATGACCAAGCTCCACGAAAGAATGCCCCGCCCGGGAATCGAATCCACGACCCCTCGATCAGTAGACTTGCGTGCTATCAACTGAGCTAGCTGGGCGACTCAATGAGGCAGTATACAGGTTATATAGTCACATCTTCAAAATGCTAACATCGAATTCTAGTAGCAGCCGAAAGATAGAAAATATTCGAATAGTACTTAAAATAACACTTACATTTCTTTGGCCGAAAATATGCTCATGCTAACCTTTGAATTGTAGCTATTTATTCTGAATCCTCTGAATTTGTCTAGAAGGAGAAATAGGCGAAAAGCATGTGCTTGTTTTACCTTATAAGCACAGGTGCCCGATACACTTTAACATCTTATTGTATGTATGTAGTATGTACTACCTTTCTTTTTACGTACAATTCAACTTTACCTTGTAAGTTTTGATCTTTAGCTTCGAATCCTTCACACAAAAATTAAATCAAGTTTTAAACTAGGTCATGTACAAAAGTGTGCGGAGGATTCAGAGTAAAAAACCTTAGATGTAAATATTTAAAAAATGTTATGAATTTAGTTATTTTATGCACCACTTGATTTTTATATGTTTTGGCCGCACCCCGAATATTCGAATGAGCTTTTCGTGATCTGCAGGGTGTTCAGTTACCTTGAACGTTGCAAAACGTTCCGTAACGGAAGTGTCGGAACAACTCAACCCATAGACAACTCAACCCAAAACAACTCAATCTCCTACTAACGGATTGAGTTGTCCCAACTTTGAGTTGAGTATTGCAAGGGTTGAGTTGTCTTCGGGTTGAGTTCTCCCATACCCGTAACGTTAGCTAACAGTAGTTACTGAACACGGGGCTGATATTGTTTCTTTATTATGTCGACCATCCACTTATATTTTGATCCGCCCTCATGTACACTTTGTCTTCATTCCAGGATGAATTATTCAAAGTCAGACCATGGGCTGCAGGTTTTACTTTTCTAGTTCATTTACATCTAACCACGTGGGGTGTTACAAATAATTCATCTCAATTCAAAATTGGACAATATACAAATCGTACAAAAGCTATGGCAGATAGAATGAAACATATAACCATGCCAAGTAGGCTCGGTATTGGTGGATTGTCTACTCATTCCTTCACACCAAACTGGACTTTGAAATATAAAAAGTAAGTTTACAAATTACATGGTGCCAACTTTTCCAAAATGTGCCTGCCAAATAGCTCAAGACCACTTACCCTTGAATCTTCGGCAAAACAGTTTTATACCGATCCGATGCGCTGAAGGCTACCAGCAGAATTTTGAATATGATGCTACAAACGGATTGCTGGTTCGAACCTCACCTAGGGCTGGTAATATCCTTCAATGAAAACTCGATAATAATTTCGATTTTACTCCATAAATAAAGGCATTTTGGCAATTAATCGTATTGTGGAACCTTTATTTATCTATACTGGGTTTAACGCCGTGTCAACACATTTTGGTTATTTTACGGCGTCAAGCGCACCTAACCTAGCTTTCCTGGACCCTTGTCTTCGGTCAGCTCGTAGATACTACCAAGTATATACAAAAAAGGGGGACTACTCTTATACTTATTGCTCCAATCGCTGTTGAGAGTTGTCATTCCTTACTCCTATACGCGAGATAAGGTATATTTATTTATCTATTTTACGACCTTTTTCAGAACTAATATTCACAGAATTTCAGTTGGACAGCTCAACGAACCATCATTATCTCGTTTTTTTATTCATGCATGTTTTATAATAATAAAGTCCCAAATAATAACTTTGAGAAGAGAAAGGTCCTCATGATAAGACCATGCCACTTTGAAGACTATAGATTCTGATGTATACAGATCACTGATTTTGATGGTATTAGTAGTTGTACTTTACCGATCTATTTTCTATGGTGGCATATTTCTGCCATCAGATTACCACATAACTAACTAGTTAATTGATATGTCAACTTGTTACGGTAACTAGTTAACCACTTAACTTAATTAACTTAAGAGGTAACTAGTTAACCACATAACTAACTAGTTAATTAATAGGTTAACTAGTTACTGTAAGTAGTTAAAACCTCTTAATTAACTAGTTAACTAGTTACCGTAACTAGTTAACCTCTTAAATACTAGTTAGTTATGTGGTTATCTGATGGCAGAAATGTGCCACCATAATAACTTAATGTTTTAACTTGATTAACTGTTACACGTATTACTGACTTTAAATAAAATTTTATATCTTGTATCTTGTTGTATTTGGTCACTGATATCCAACTGTATTTCAGATTTCAGGCAAAGGAGAATGAAGCTACATTACATCACTTCCGGTCATGTCGGAAAGATTGGAAGAAAAAAGACAAAAATAAATGCTATGAACTTGAACGATTTACCGATACGTCAGTGACAGATCTATTTCTTCCGATTGAAAAAGAAGTTCTAAAGTTAAAAGCGTCCATTTTGAACACGTGATAATAATTATTTCATCATATCCGTCATCTTGATGATGAAATCATTTCATCGTGTGATGATTACATTAATTATTTCTAAATCATCATCTCTGTCATAATCATGACGTCATAACAATGAACGTTGGTTGTTCTAGAACGCAGAAAAGGGCAGGGATTTAATTAAAGAAACAGGGTGTACGAAGTTTATCATTGTTATGTGGGTTCAAATAGTACGATGTTTGCACAGGTAATGGTTGTTTCTGAAGAATTCTAGATGGAAAAGAGAGAAAACTGACCGAAAGAGAAAAATTGCCAGAAAGACAGAAAATGGCAGAGAGGAGAGAACTTGGCAGAGTACAGCGTCCTGGTGATCAGATATACAACTGTCACTGACATAAAATAGATTTTTGTTTTAGTAAAAACCACGACAGTGGTGCAATGCTTTATTTCATGTTCGCACATAACAAACTACAGTGTACATGTATATTACGACAGAAATCGTAGTAAGTCGAAAACCGGGTATCTCTTAACGTTTTAACGATAACCATATTGTTAGCTTCCCTTCTTTAAGCTGAGATGGTACAGTTACCGAAACCATAGCATTAACCTGATAACCTCACAAGACTATTGGATTTTAAAGCGGTAGCGTAGGGCCTACAAAAGCTCTGTCTTTTAAGAGGTTTGTTCAGACTGCATCTTTATGTTTTTAAAACCTATGTTGTTGGTTTTTTTAAAGCTTACAGTACACATGTTTGTCAATTTTATTAACTCTGTTGATATCATAAGTCACACCACATGTATATATCTTGTACTTTTATTTACTGCATCTGACATGTAGTATATAAAAACGACTACCGCAATCCAAATCTTACTATCAAATTCATTATATACATTGTAAACGTTTATTACAGTGCCCTCGAAAAGATCTTGGACAAAATCCTGTGTTTGGAGTACCCTGATAAACATTTGTCCATTGAAAAGGAATTATTTTTAAAGTCATAAAAGTGACGAGAAATAAGAACCATCATGATATCAAATAAAGCAAAAAAGTTGCATAATAGTGATCTTTGGTCATTAAAATTACTAAATATGAATTAAAAATGCAGCGATTACCATCCATCACACAGATGACGACGGATGAAATAATCCAATTTTCCTTTCAGAGGCCATTTCACGGAAATGGCCGATAAGACTCGTACGTCATCGGAAAATTACGACAGTTGCTAATTTGCATATTAAACGGTGTTCCGGTAAAAAAATCGCAAATTTTGACATCTGTGTTGCACGCTTTTTTCGGGCTAGATATAACGGTAGTATTTCAATATGTTACGATTAATGAACATACTTTCTGAGGCCCTGCAATGACTACATGAACCTAGTTCAAATGCAGTGTTGATAATGATCGTTTCATCACACACTTGAAAAATATTCATAATTGACAATGATATTTGCTGTTTTGGGTTTGAGTTAAAATCTTTGATGCAACTGAAGTGATTTAAATCTGTCAATACAAACGGCGAGCAATCGGGTACAGCCGCCCGATTAGCTAAGTTGGTAGCTCGCAAGTCTACTGATTGAGGGGTCGTAGGTTTCATTTTAGAGCGGGGCATACTCTCTTGGAGCTTGGTTATGAAATTATTTCTACGGCCATTCTCCCTACTACCAATTATTTTTAATAATGTAGCGCAGTTGTCAGTCCATGACGAAAGTATGCGCTTAGTAGTTGATTAAAAGCTAAATCTAGAGATTTAGCCTTTCCTGGAGTAGTGAGCCGGTTGACTGACCGCCGTGATATAACTTATATAATGTGTGCAACGGCGTTAAACCCCCAAAACAAGCAATCGAGTGCTGATACCACAGTGGATAAACAATTATGTTTTCCCGACTTGTTTTATCGCCATTTGTGACCCATATATGGACGGTTTAGAGGGTTTGGTAGCCAAGTTTTGCACTGTGCAAGTACGCACTCAGGTATCAGCTCACGCTGATGAAATCTGGGGTTGCCTCGTGCCAGTCTCGCAAATGCCCTCCTGTCTATGTATCTTGGATCCCTCCAAACTCCCCGATTGCATAACATAGCCAAGAAACACACTTAGAGGCATTTTCTTTATCTTGAATTCAAGATATGTCTATCTTTATTCCCTTTAGGCCACCAGTCCTAAGTGCTCATTTGTTATACATGGTGAACAGAATCATTCAGGACAATCAATAAACCCCTGAAAATGCTGTGTTCTAGGTGGTGGAGGAAGTTTTACAACTTCAATAACAACATCCCAATTTCTGTCACGAATGAAAGACCTTAGTACTTCATGTTGATCATTTGTGACAAACATAACTATCCTCCTTCTAGCCATTTTACTTGACTGTATTTTGTTTTATAGTAGGATAAAATGAGCTTATACAAGAGCAATGATTATTTCATAAAAATGTATAGTTTGCATAAACATGTATAATTTATATTTACCAAACAACCAAATTCAAAATTTACCTATGAACGGGCCTCAATTTATTTCACCTGCCAGCAAACACGAGAAAGTCATGAAACATGTAATACTTGAAATTTTCACGACTATTATGATATAACCACTATACTACAATTTTCCTTTGATGTCCAGGATTTATAAGTTGTGTCTTTAAATATGCGAGTCACGTGACTTACGGAAACGATCGGTAATTTTCGGCGCAGATTTTAAATCTTTTAGGACATGGCATGTCTTAAAATATTTATGAAATTTCATAATTGAATTAAATCTAGAGGCGGATACTTTTTAAAAAATTTTAACATGTCAAAAACTATTTAAATATAAATACAATATGTCAATAATGTTTTTTTGCAAAATTAATTTTCTTTAATTTCGTCACTTATATATCTTTAAGGAAGAATCTTAAAAAAATAGCATTAACTATTTTTCAAAGATACAATTCAAACCATTTTATGAATAAGCTTTAATTATAGTGAAATATATTTGCAGTATATATAATCAAGTTTTTTGTTTCATAATGTCATTTGTTCAATAACTTTTGGATGGCACTGTAGTATCTTTGTTTCAGGACCTAAGCGGCCGCCTGAGCCCTTTCTCCATATATTTTATCACATTTTATATTTTTACTTCAATGCTTTTAATTATATTATCATAGCCGCTTCATGTTGACCTTAGACAATCTTAGAAGTAACCTTCTTACAGACCGATACATTTTGTAAACATATATTCAAATGTCTGACCGGTTACATTTGATTTATTCGAATTTTTTGACAAATAAAATTATTATTATATAATAAAGTAACATGGCGTTCATTGTGTTTAATTAACAGGTTTTAATGATACAGAATCCTGTATCATTGATATGATATTATGAATGGTTGACTACAGTGCGGGCCAATGGGAACGTGCCTGGTCAACATGTAAGTTGTAACCATGTTACAGTCTGGTACCCTGCAGAAGAGTTAAATCAAGGACCCTATGGATGTAACTTTGTTAAAATATATTAAATTTTCATAATGATTTGATTAACTAGAACAATGGGCTGGTTACTATGCACCTGATCAGTGGACAGTCGTATGACAGCGAAAATGGTACTCATTTCCTGGTTCCCTAGCACTGAGCTATATTTCAGTGGATATGTGGTAGAAATTGTGGCCACGCCTTCAGATGCCCGTATGCGACGAATTATCGTTGTCTTTATGTAGTCTGTATGTATTTACTAAAGGCAATGGATTCTATATTATTCTTTCCAAACTTCTCCCATTGCTTACGCTAGGTTTGCTACTCGATAAAGGTAAATAACCGCTGCAGGGATTTCTTTCAAGTTATTTTACAAAGGGAGATAAGCATGAAGAGCCGCGAAATACGTGACAACGATTACCCTATTGAGTTAGCTCCCCTTAAGTATACGATATTGGTGTTGCGCAAATGGGATAAGTAGGTTCTTAATATATTTGCGATAGAAGTGCATAGATATTGTCGAAAAATCCAGATAGCTTTAACGTTGATGATTGCCTCGTATTAATACGTTTTGTTATATTCGCCCATTTATTATATATATTATAACTTGACGGACTTATTTTCGAATTTGGATTTTATGACAACCCTTATTTCTGTTATTCACCCTTGTTCATGCACCAGTCTCCCATCTTCCGTAAGCACCTGTCTTCTTGATCAAGTATAAGTTCGGAGCCAGGCTCAAATCCATGGCCTCATGATCCTTGCAATGAAAAATGGACAATTTCAGCTTGACCACAAGTCAAGATATCCGAATTGCACAAATTGGATTCTTTGAATTCTCACTGTTGCAATTATTTTGCCACAGTTCTTTTAAAGGCTCGAATCCCTTTAGATTAGTATTTTCTATGTGGCGCCTTTTTTATAACAGCAGTTTAAAAATGGGGGAAAAATCTCCCTCTTTGCCGTTTGGCTGTGTGGATTTCTGTTGTTTTATTGTTGCTGGTCCTGATATGTTTTCAGACTCCTTTTTGAAGAGTAGTTTCAGTAACAAGTGCGCGTGAGGCTTAAATGATCGAGTGGTTTCACATAAGACATGCAAGAGCAATAGTTGTTTTGATTTATAATGAAGGAAATAATATACATTTACAAGTTAGAACACTGTAATGCTAAAACGGCATATCTGATATTATAATGACGTTGAAATTTTTGAGAATGCGGAACACGATTAACCTTAAATAGATATGTAAACTTCTGCTGTCCTCATAGGTCGCAAATTTATTTCAAAAGCACAAAGAATGCATTGCACCAAAAACGAACTTTGCTCGAGTATGTCTATAACAGGGATCCGTCTTGTTAGCTCGGTCGGTTGCGCATCTGTGGCTCTTTTCACAAAAATCTTACGACAAAAATCATCGTAAGTCATAGGCAAGTAACATTAATAATACAGTGATTTTTTGGCGAATAAATTCCAAATACTATTGAATTTTATAGAATTTTGTACACTTATTGAATACCAAATCATAGTTATTTTTATTTTCCTCCTGGATTTGAACTGCAAAATTATGAAATTGACTTACGATAACTTTTTTCGTCAGAATTTTCGTGAAACGGTCTACTGGCTACGAATTCAGAGGTCGTTGGATTGTTTCCAGGTTAGGACCTGCATACCTTCGTAGAGTTATGTCATAAATATTTTCTACGACCATTCTCCAACCTATATCTATATCGAGCAAGGCATTTGTCAACATATAGTTTATACTAATTCATTTTAGCTCGATTGTTAAACAAAATCTTACAACTTAGATTAATCACTTTCTAGTCCGCTTTCTTGCCCCCCCCCACCAGTTCTGACCTAGTAGGATAGTTTCTTGCTCAAGAAATCAATGGGGTATGTATTGGATGAGATTCGAACGAATGCGGAGCTGGCTATCCAATGATTACCAGTCCAACGTCGTAACCGCTCGACCACGCCCGTTATTCGGGGACTGTGAGTAGAAAGACTACCCAACACAGTATGACTGAAAAAATGATTGAATGTGGCGTAAACCATCAAATTTTACAATTACTCTGCATTTATAAAGAACATCTTGTTTTCATATCTCACCAAAAATAAATAATTAATTTGTTTTCAATGTCGTAACACTGTCTTGAGTAAGTTCTATCTATTTTGAATTATTTATTCATCAGGCTGGGTATGCCTAATCTTGAATGTAACACCTGTGGAAGTCTTAGTGGGTAATATTTATTGTTCAATAAACACATATCCTGGCCCTGTTATTTCGCGAATGACAATCACTGTTGACGGACTATTTGCATGTTATCTTATACAGTGCCAGACCTACTCATTATTTGTTGACTTAGCACGGCTGTAAATAAAATAGATCTGACATCCAAAAGCTCCTAGACGTGATCATTTGTAAAAGTGAATATTTTCAAAACATATCATTCTAAGCCTACAGTCAGTGACGGTTCCTTTGAGGTATTATCTCAATTAGAGAAATACGTATTCAAATTGAAATCATTTTGAACAGGTGTGTGCTCATAATAGTTGTAAATTGTTTAATGTTTGTTTATCACCTATTATTAATACAAAAGCGCATTCTTTCTCAATGAAAAGAAATGTAATTAAGTTTATAAAGTATACATAAAGATTTGTTCGTTTGTCTCTGGACATTTCTATACTCGATGAGTCTTGAACTTTATGTTACTGTGACTCATGGCTGAGATAAAGAAAATGTTTAAAGCCTTGCGGATTTTTGGAATATAATAGTTTTATTCTATTTATTTATTTTAATTAATCATGTTTAAATATATTAATGTCCTCGCATTCCGACATGTTTTAATTTTACTGAGTAATCTTAGAAAAAATGCCATTTGACATAACATTTTCTTACGACAAAAAGCATCGTAAGTCAAAAGCGGGGTATGTTTATTAATAAATATGTGTAGCTTCTACAGTTACAAATTTTAACCGAAAGCTGCAATATTTTCGTAAAGTGTATTTTGCAGTAAAATTCCACTGTTAGGACAATATAGATCGTTGGTCTTATAGTAGTTCGGGTTAGGGACCTAACCCTTATTAAAGGGACCTCTCATATTTTAACAAAGTAAACATTTGGGACTTTGGAAGAAATCGTCAAAATAGTTTAATTTTTGCCACAACAAAGGGGGTATATATAGCGGAACTTTACTGTACGTGTACTATTTTTCTCAATTCAAAATTAATCAGAAATTTGTTCAACGCCTCGAATGCGAAACTAAGCGTTCAGCGCAGCTGGCTAGCTTTCTGCATGTGACCTAATTATAATATAGACCAAGAACATTAATGTATTATTGCGCCGACGAATTTTTATTGCATTTTATTGCCAAATTCAGCAATTTTCGTGTTAAAGTATTTTTTAATCCATTCAAAATCTTCTATCGTAAATATTTCACTAAAATCTTAACTAAAAATCTCATGAATTATACGATCTACTTAAACTATAAGAACATATAAAATACAAGGGGGTTTACACAAGCGGCTTATATCACTGTAAATCTTCTAACATGTGATTATGTACTTCAAATGTTACTAAAATCGTTTTCAAGTGTTAAGATCCTCACAACTCAAGCGTTGGAACGATTTCATTTTTTTCCTATACACTGATGTCACTTTTTTTCTAAATTATAGTCAACTTTGGCTTAATTAGGTCTGTTTTTATCATTCGTACATATTTTAACATATAGAGTAGAAAATTCACCGAACCATAATTTCTTGGTAGCACTTATATTAAAACTGCCATCCACCGTTATGAATAGGGCTGCGGATCGTTGTGCAAGTGGCGATCCGATCCGAACCACGATTAATGTGTAGCGATTCACGAATCGAACCACGAATCACTAAAGCATTCGGGAATTCATGTAATGACGAAATAAGTGAAAATTACAGAATATTTTACTATATGGGAAACCATGTACTCCAAACATTACTATCAGACGTTTTATGGACATTTTCAGTGATAATATTTTTGTTCAAATGTGTATCAATCGAATTTTTTATACAAGATAGTTCGGTCCCTATATAAATAAAAGTTTTCATCAGTAGTGTGACTCGTTTTCAGTAGTAATTAAGCTGAAAATGTTCTTTCATTTTTTCCAAAACTAGATCGCGATCCGACGATTTCGGAACTGACAAATATTCGTACTCGATTTTCTGGTCGAGATCGCGATTATCCGATTACTCGGATACTCGCCGCAGCCCTAGTTATGAAACGGGCATGGTCGAGCGGTTACGACGTTGGACTGGTAAATCATTGAATTGCAATATCTGCTTTGGTTCGAATCCCATCAAAAACCTACCCCGTTGTTTACTGGACCTAAAAACTTTATCATATTAGCTCAGTACTGGGGCCCAGGAAGTGGACTCGAAAGTGGTCAATCTAAGTTGTAAGAACTTGTTTCACAATCGAGCTAAAATAAATTAGTATACATGTATATTTATATCCGTCGTAAGCATGCATGTATCTCATGTCTTACTTAAAAAGCCATTGCTAGAAGACTATGGTTGATTTATGCCATGTTGTATTTTCGTTTCTTCGCCACGAAGAAACGAACACACGACAAAAATAAATACCACAATACGACAGATAAAATGTGTCGTGTTTTCGCCTTACATCTGTCGTATCTTCGACAAGATACGACAAACTATGGATTTGTCGTGTCTTCGTGTTTTCGTTTTTTCGTTTCTTCGCGCGAAGAAAGGAAAATACGACATGGCATAAATCAGCCACCATACCTTTGATATGAGGCTACAATACTTGATGAACACTATCCAGTAGTTATGTAGCTCATACCCTCATCAGTGACTGACAACTGGCTTACTTAATACAGAGGCAGGAGAGGGAATGGTGAAGAAAATATTTCATGATCAATCTCCACAAGAGTATGTAGGTTGAGCTATGGAATTAACGACAGATCCCAAGACAATCCGACGCGCTACCGACATAGTTTACCAGCCTGTACAGTGCCTTCAAGGCTATTTTTATGTTTATGGGACAGTAGCATAAGCTGGCAAGTGATTAAATTTGCTGACCTCAAACCTCTGTAGCATCTGACTGGTAAGAGTTGTGGGTTCAAGCTATGGTTCAACAAGTTTTGTTTTTGGTTGGGATTTAAGCCTTAACAACACATTGTATAGGTCATATTACGGCGGTCAGTCAACCTACTCACTCCTCCTGAAAAGGCTTAATCTCTGGGTTTGGCTGTAAACCAACTACTAAACGCATACTGTCGTCAGTGACTGACAGCTGCCCTACATAATTAAAAATCATTGGTAGGAGGATGAATGGCCGTAGAAATAATTTCATGACCAAGCTCAACGAAAGTATACCCCGCCCGGGAATCGAACCCACGACCCCTCGATCATTTTAGCATTGCATACTACCAATCCGGGCGGCTTAAAGCTTACCAGCCAGATTGACGTATTGTGATAAAATGATTGAATGTAAAGGTTTAAAAAGCTAGACTAAAGAGGCACTGAAATGTTCAAGTATATGAATACATGATCATGTCATAGAGTAACGACGTACTGAGGGTTACGAGAGGTTCTCACTTACGACGTATCGTAAATTAAATATTAATGTCGTATATTCAAATTATGGTATTCTTGAAAAACTTGAGCGTTCTTTAAGATGGTAATCTTTGTATCCTTGTGCTCATAATTTACCAAAAAGTGGCATAAAGTGACATATGGAGTTGGAAGATTAAATCTCAAAATGCCCTTATATAGTAAAACTACAAGTTACATAACCTGCGTTAACTTTCTATTTGCCAACAGGTGGCGCCCATAAACCACGTCATCAATAGTCGTAAAATGGTCTCTTTACGGTACTCAATGTCGTAATCGGTTAACGATAGGGTCTTGAATACTGTTAATTTTACGCTAAGTGTTACATAGCAGTTGATTTTATACCAAAATGATAAATTATCCGCCATATTTTTAATGACTTTGTTGTCAAAAACTTGTTAAGTGCTCAGTGTCCGCCATCTTGAGACAATCGGTTTATGAAATCTGGTGTGAATTTTGCCTATCTCATATAACGAGATGCTAATGTCCCTATAATGTGAACTCAGACAACTTTATGACGGAAATTATTTAGATAAGTGACCCCTTAAAGGGGCTGGAGATTGTTTTCACTTTCTCATGTGATGAAATCAACTTCCGGTGAAAGAATGAAAGACAAACACTTGAGAATGTTAATCTCTAAATTATATCTTTATAAAGTTACTATCCAATTTTTGATAATATTTAAATTTTGTAATAAGTCGTAAACGATACTTCAAATTATCTAACATGAATATCAGCGGAGTGTGTGAAAAATGATCGCGGTTTGTTTACGATTATATTTGACATTTCTGAGTCGCTATTATATGGCTGGTTTTACAGAATTTACATTTTCAATATGTTCCAGTGTTTTCCTGGTAAGCTCAATCGGTACAGCTTTTGATTGCCAACTATGCGACCGTTTGTTCAATTCCCGGACTAGAGATATTGACGCCGAGTTTGGTCATTAAATGGTCATACTGTCTCCTGACCTAAGTGAACTAGGACATACCTCAGCTACTGATGACTGTAAAGTATTTAGAACTTGTAAAAACTAAGGTCTATGTTCCTAATCTCTTTCAGGACAGTCAGAAGGTAAACGAATAATACGACTGTGAAAGTTTCCGACAATGCCATCATCACAATCTGAGATGGCATTTCTTGTACTCCGTATTCTCGAAAGTATGAGCATTAAATACAAATGTTGTCCTTCTCATACAAAGCGTATATATGACTTTTTATGAAACAAGCTCGGGTTTACGTTTGTTCAGAAAATGTCAGAGTATAAGCCCTCTTCTCTTTAAGAATACATCACCATACCCACCCGAGATGGCATTTTATTACACCATACTCTTTGACAATATAATTAAACGTCGCAACGGTGCCTCCGTTTTCTCTCATATAAAATAGTCATCAAACTCCGAGATGGCATTTCAATCTACCATACACTCAAATGATATACATGTGCTCTTACGTCGCAATATGTGTCTTTTCCCTTTTTGTGTTGTCTACCTTTAAGATGGTACGATCATCCACTGAGATGGCAATTCAATCCACCATACTATCGTAAAACACAAAGTATATATATCTTAATGTATTGTTTTATGACATAAGTCAATCATTTGTGTAAAATTCATTTTATTTCCCATTTCTTATGTTTACACAAATTAACCGTAGAAATATTCTTTTTTTCTTGTAACAAAAACTCATTTTCAATGAAGAATGCGTTTTTCTTAGCGCCTAGGGTATTATTAGTTCATATCTGAAGGAGAAATGGCTATCCTTTTAAAGAAATTCTCAGCATAACACAAAGATGCGGCAAAATACTGATCTGCTTTCAATGAGTTATGACAAATGCCGCGGATTAATCAATCTTCACGCCGAGTTTCTCTTAATTACAAGATGTCTAAACTTACGTGGCTATAAATGTGCACAATTGCCCTTATTTACCGACTGACAGTTTATCTGAAGCTCAAATAGTCTCGTGGATTCTCGTAATAAAAGAGAATTCAGCGTTAATTGTGCAGCTCGGAGTCTCCAGGTCTCTTTTTCCCGCCATCAATATCGTAACATCACGTGACACGTGTCAATCATGGCGGCCATTTCCATTTAGGAGATTGGTCGGGACAAGGAGAACCATTTGTAAACGTCAATTACTTTATATGTATTTAATGTTTACTCATAAATCTAGTAATCTTAGCACAATCATGGTTTTAGAAAGAATTCAATCAGATTTCGTGCTAATCAATTCACTCAGCATTTTATTTGTGTATTTCCGACCTTTAACACGTAAAAGGTTTTCAGTCGTTAATTCACAGAACAAATGGCCCAACAATGCCTAGAGAATGGCTCTAATTTTCTAAATGAATCACAACAGCGGTTCTCTATATTCAAAACTACAAAAAAGAATAGAATTTTTCCTCGAGATATACTTTTCTCATTTCTTAGGAACCAATTTAGTCGTTAACCACTTTAATTTGTAAATTGGGCGTAGTTTATTTTTGTCGTCGCGCGAGAAGGGGCGGTCTGTTTTGATTGTATGTTCGGAAACACTTGCTGGCGTCGTGTCGATTGGTTAAATGGTTAAGTACTTGAATAAAGACATAAAGAAATGATTTTGATGAAACATTTCCATGTTTAAGAAGATAACAATTCGAGACTCTTGATTGCAGGGAAAATTAGCGTATTCGTCAAAGTTTCGTATTGTGGTGATGATAAGTTTTAAAAGTTAAATTATTATTACTGCATCAGTAAATAATAACATTGACGTGTTTTATAAGTAAATAAATCCCAACGCGTAGGCATCTATAGCTGTGATTAGATCACGGATTGGAGTTTTGGTGCGTAGTAATATGACCACGAATGGTGTATGATTCATTTTCAAACCCAATGAATACTTAACCCTCACAAAAATGACAGCTTTTAACATATATGACTAAAAATAATGTTGTTGTTTTTTCATAAACATTGTATTTAAAAAGGGAATGAACTACTGCGAATAGGAATTGAATCCTGTTCGACTGACACCGGTTAGATGAGTTTGTCCACTATACTTATTCTCATCAATTGATACGTCCTTAACTAATAACAACAAATCGGAAATTATCGACGAAAAAAGTCTGACCAGTTTAACCGCCGTTATGTTATTAGGGACTTCTGTCAGTTATCTTTCCCTGATATTATCTGAAGCAATCCAATTGGTAAGTAGAACTTACAGTTGGAATCCTCGTTTTTTTTATTGAAGTCCTCTGTAAGGATAACAAAATATTTCATCTAATGTCTTTCTCACTAATAAAGATATTAACAGAAGGGGGTGAAATTTAGATAATTCCTTACGCTAAAAAATACTTAGCTTAAATTTCAAACAAATTAAATGATTTACAAAAAAGTTATTTAAGATTAATTTTGGCAAATTGACATTGAAAGGTACGGGTAAAATCCGAGTAATCCAACCAATTGGACCAACCTATTTAAAGAGTATACGAGGGGAAATAACTGACTAAAGTCCCTAATTGAAGGGCGGAAAAGCACATGTACAAGCATATGCATCGCACCTCGTATCGATATATTTAGCCAATATATCTATATAATATCGACGTACATGCAAATATTAACTTCCGGTAATGTGTTTGGTCGAATAAAATATATCTTCGTGGTCACTTAAAAATGCCGGAACTACAAACAGCTAAGTTTTCAGGAGACGGAAAAAACTGTACTCCATGAAGAATACAAGTGAAAGGGATCTCCTTTTTGCATAATTTTACATCAGATAAATATCTTAAAGTGTAGATATGCATTCGTATCGAAACTATTAATATTTACTGAAATAACTGTAGCTTCTTACAAAAAAACGAAAAATCGAAATTTTGTAGTTCCGGCATTTTCAAGTGACCACGACGATATATATTCCAATAAGGAAATCGATCAAGGACTTGCGTAAATCAACTTTGTAACTCTAAATACAATTTCTATTTGTAAGTTACAAAATGTATAAAAATCAGTAAACTCTGATTTAATTTAGCTCGATTCAGCTCATATTATTCATTTTTAAGTCCGCATCTTTACTTAATATGAAGGATAAAGCTTAACTTTGAAAGATTCAACCATGTAAGTTTTGGATGGGATTCTATCTATACAAGAGATGGTTATCAAGTGATTATCAGTTCCATATCACATGGCTTAACCACGCCCATTCTTTATCAGCTATTAATCAGAACATAGCAGAAAAGATCAGAATAATAATATAATAATTATTTATCAATTTTAATCAGTACAATGTTGGAACCGCTAAACCACGCCCCACTTGATCAAATATTAATAAACTGAAATAAACGGAACAGAATAACACTGTAATGACAGGATTCTGCACTAAATGCATTCATGTGAGACGGACGGACCCTTATTATAATCGGAAAAACAACAACAAAATATAATTTATTATTTATCTACGTACACAAAGCTTATGGTAATAATAAGGGCTGTCATGATACGCCAGAAGCGTATCGCGATATATTGCAATACGCTAGCACCGTATCGCGATACGTACCACGATATGTTGTTGATTTTTAGGTTTGTTATGCCTCCGCTGTATTTAACAGAAACATTGCAAATCTGACATGCAGCGACTGATAGAATCTAGCTTCTTTAAGTCTATACGGTCGTATAGGAAAGTGGTATATGTTGAACAACCAATCAAACGAGTCCCATTCAGTTAAAATTCTTGTAACTTAAGTTTAGATTGAATGAATGATAGAAAAACTGACGTTTCGCTACTTTCATTTCGCATTGAGAAACATTTTCCAATGAAATAAAACAATATCGCCAAATACGGGTACGTTAAATTCATACCGCGGTACGTATTGCCGCAACTGCATATTGTAATATACAGGTATATTGTGACAACCCAATTAATAATACAATACCTTGATACTTTTATCACATAGTATACATGAACAGAACAGATAGTTTAATTCTGTGGTCATTTTCACAAACAAACTTACGATAAAAATCATCGTAAGTTAAAAACAGAAAACATTCATTATACCATTGTTCTTTGTCCAATCAATTTATAATGTTCTTCAAATATGTATGATAATGAACATTTTCTGAAATCTTTATCATTATCAAGATATCATATCTTTTAGGCTTTGAACATTGATTTTTTACATAGCTAGATCAATTTGTCCTGAGATTAGGTAGGCATGTTACTATTTCAATAATTTCAATAATTTCACAGTGGCTAACATCTCCAATGAATGTGAACAGGGGTTTGGAATTCCTATACCTGACTTGTCCGACTCGCACATTTAAGTCTGTGGACAAGTAAATGAATCAGTTCCGCTTGTCCGCGGACTAGTGATATTTTAGTTGTAAATGTTCTAAATAATACAGATATCTTAATGTTTTAGTCAAATTCAAAATGAAATAACTCTGTGTTATATTGTCTTTTATTCAATATTACTTATAGAAAGTATTTAATGCCATAGTTATCAATAGAGTGTAACAATACGGTAAAAACTGTATTCAATATATTGCAATATGCAAAGCCCGTATTGCAATATATTGCAATATGTATCGATTTTTAGAAGACATGCGAAGCATGAAATAATGCACGTGCATTTCATTCGTTACACGCATATGTGTAATTTCAAATGATCTTTTATCCAAATATTTGAATGACAAGTGTAAAATGGATTATACGTTAGAACATGCATATTTTGAAACGGACTTTCAAAGAAAATTATTTCTCTCATTTGACGAAATGTTTAACATTTTAAAGCACAATAAGATTATTTCAAGTTTCCAACACATTGTAACATCTGTTTTGATATCTAAATTTCAGATCATGATAAAAATAATCAGTGCGGCACATAACTACAAAAAACCCGGTGTATGAAAAAACGAACCGGTTAATATCCGGCAGAATTCGTATTGCAATATTACCCGGTATATCGGTTAACCGTTACACCCATAGTTATTAATATGTTTAAACTTCTGGACAAGTGAAATTTGACCACGAAAAAGTATATTTTAAGATATCACTTGACCGAGGACAAGTGGAATAAACTAGGAATTCCACACCTCTGATGCATATTTATACTGTCTCCTAAATGCATATTTCTCATATTATTATGTTTTTAATATTTTCTTGCCCAGATGGCCCATATTTGTCCAAGTATCGGTCTTGATTTAAAATTCAATTTATTAAGATTTAAGTAATTACAATCGAAATAATTGAATAGTGGAAATGTATTGTAATGTGACGAAATTATTTGTAATCTTACTAAGTTCATATTAATGAAGAAAAAGATCCGACATGATCGAGTGGTTACGACGTTTTTACTACTTTTGTTGGATAGCAAGATCCGCGTTTGCTTTGAGGCACATCCAAAACGTACCTTGTTGTTTTCTTGAGCAAGAAACCTTAACCTTCTGGTCTTAGGTCAATAAGCACCAACCAAACTATGTCATAAGTTTAAGTTGTATGACTTTAAAATGGAAAATTTATTCAAATATTTTGATATGAACTATATTATGAAAATTGCCTGGAAAAAAAGAATTCACAATCAAATCGGACCATTCATTTATATTAGCTAAATGATAACAGTTTGCGTGGAAGTAAGGTATTATAATAATAATATGAAAATGTCTGGTTTAACAAAATTAGAAATATAATTGTAATTCAAAATGTATTATAAGTATGAACCAAACTTAAATATTCAGCTATTTTCAAAATAATATATTTAGTCTTTTCTAATAAGCTTTAATTTAAATTAAAACAAACAACATTAAAATGTCCTTCAAATTTTCTTGGAGAAATGAAATTTGGAGAAAAGTAATTATGTGTACTGCAAGCAAGTTTACTATGATTGAAGTTTATTTACGAGAATGTAAGATATTTTGAACCATAATTATGTTGATCAACTAATTAATGTTGGATTTAAATCAGATCACTCGTTGTTTCTTACTAGCGCGTAAATGTTAAATCTTTTTTTAAACCTAGAGACATCCTTCACTCCAAGCATATTTTTGGGTGCCATTGTACATCGAACTTTATCTATATATGTAACAAAAATACTGCATCATGTACATCTAAGGCATTAAGCATTATTTCTAATAAATTTATTAAATCCTCAACTTACATCTTTTTCTAAATTTCTTTTACTAATATCTTATTAATCTTTAACTAGATTGTAAAAAAGTTATTTTCAATTTATATTAATTACATTCGAGTTCTTTATTTAGGTCCCACAGTATCGAGTCAGTAGGTTAAGGTTTCTTACTCAATAAAACAACAAGGTTCGTTTTGGATGTGCCTCAAACCAAACGCGGACCTTGCTATCCAACAATAATCAAAATAAACGTCGTAACCACTCGATCTTTTTCTTCATGAGTATGAAACTAGTAAGATTACAAGTAATTTCGTCACATTACCAATATTCAATTATTTCGATTGTAATAACTTAAGTACGTTTTTTCCTAATAAATTGAATTTTAAATCAAGACCGATACTTGGACAAATATGGGCCATCTGGGCATGAAAATATTAAAAACATAATAATATGAGAAATATGCATTTAGGAGACAACCATTCGAAGAAAGTTCTTCGCTAATTAGTTCATTCCTTGTTCCGAAAATAGAATTTTAATCAACATAAAATGGATGAAAGATTTTTGGTAAATTAGTCCAGTATTTACTCAAGTGTCCAAGACTTTTTCAAGTGCCTAATGAATTCTTGAAGAATCGAAATCACTGGTTAATATCTCTAGTCAAAAACCTGACAACAGATTTCCAGTTAAAAACTCGCGAATTAATTAATTAATGAACGCCGCTTTGCGTTCTTAACGGAAAATCGTTGCCTTATGCAGGAGATTTGACGAATTTTGAAGATTGTTTGAAGTCCTGCCTCTTGAATTAAGATAATATATTTCAGCTCTTAAGATTGGCTGATTTTATTTGTCCTAAGATAACGGTATTGCGTTCGGAAGCACTTTATTTACATAATCTCGGCCAATCAGAGCCCGTATCTACAATCTGACGAATTTGGCAATCTTAAATAATATGGAACGGGACAGGTTTCAAGCAATTACACCAATATTTGATTCGAATCGGTGGATAAATTGTGTATTGGACTTTAAAAAAGGTTTTCATATTTGTATGGGTGTGCCAATCGAAGTCTTTGAACAAACGTGAGTTGTGTTTAGGTCCCACGCGCTTGATTTACTATACCAAAAGTGTAAAAACTTATGAATTTAGTGCCCAAGGATTTTTATATGTTTTAATACATTTTCGGTTTCTTAAATAAAAGTGAAAAAAAACAAACATGAAAGGTTCGTTCAGTATAGACTCCCTTCTTTCTAAGAAGACCGGGGACCAGCTTTCTTCGCCTCCAGCATCTTCCGGGAGTTTGACATCAACAATTTCTCCTCGGATTTCATCAAATGGTTCCAGTCATCCATCCACGCCGAGTCCAGAATCCAGACTATCACCAGAGATCTCAATTCACGGTAAAAATCAAGTGTTTAAAAATAACTTAATACCGCGACCAGGACTGTTAAACATCCATAATCATGCAATGCTTCAGTCTAACCCTGTTGCATTGCAAGGACTATTACAAGCGCAATATTTAAATGCATTAAATGGACAACACTCACATTTACACGGTCATGGTCATTTAGCACCACATCTACAGAACGGTTCGGCGTTCCATAGTCCGGCGGACCATGCTTATAAAATGGCGGCACATCTACACGCAGCGCACGCGCAATCAGGAGCAGGACAGCCGTACTTGAATGACTGGATGTCAAGAAGTGGAATGTTGATGTCAAGAATGATTGATTACTCAGGTAAGTTCTAAGAAAAATATCAAAACATTTTACCAACATAATAGCAATATACATAGGCTTGGCTTTCATTAGCCTTCTTGCACTATGCTCATTTCCTCAGTTTTGTCCTCGTGTAAGTTTTAAGTTTCTGAAATTTAAGCAGTATACAAAATAATACTTTCCGGCTGGGCTGTCATATATCATTCAGCTTAATTATTATCCTGCTCATTTAGCCTCTCTGTAATTTCGTGTGAGCTTTATGCTTCTGTAATATTTTAAAGAAATATACCAAAACTTGGTAATCCTTTGTCTTGCTGGCATTACTTTTTGTCATATTGTATAAGCTTTTAGGTCTCTGTTTAATTATTTTATTAATCTACCAAAAATGCAATCAGACTTGACTGTCATTTTTCGTTCTTGCTAGATTACTACTTTTTGTATAATAATATGTGAGTTCTTAGTTTCTGACATAAAATTTAGTAGCATACAAAAAGTGTGCAAGCATTGACTTTCATTTGAATTTTTGTCATTGTTTATTTACTTATGTGTAAATTGAAGTATTTGCTATAAACATATAACAATAAAGTCAACCTATATAGCTGCCCGTCCGGTTTTTGTCCATCCTGATGTCGCTTTGTAATTTTGTGTGAGTTTTCTTGTTGTAATAGAGTAAATATATATTAACTTGCGACAAAATAAATGATTTTTATTCAAAGTATACGGTCATGTATATAAGGCAATTGTTTCTCATTTTCTTGACATTTGATTCTTGAATTTTAATGGAATAATCGCTATTTTTGAAAGGCCTTATTTTACTCGTCCGTTGTATAAAAATACATTATCTGCATACCCTTGCCCCGGCAATATTATTTTCAACCAGTGAACAGCAGTCATTTTTGTTAAAAATATAAATTAAAAAAGTCCATAATGACTTTAAAATTACAATTTTTAAAAAGTCCGTCTCTCACTTCAGAGACTCAGTCAGACCACAAATATTTGAATATTTAAAGCTACTAAATCACAGATTTGGTTATTTTTACTAATTCAAAATTACATGTCGGTGTCTATATGATTGTGTTTAGAAAGTGATTTCTTAAAATGTTAAGACAAATTTATCTTTTATATGTGAGTAATATGACATAAAAGTCACAATAATACCCTTAAAATCATTTATACCGTTACTAACGTGTTGTATTTCATAGATATATCAACCTCCTCTTAAAGTTGTATATCAATTTTCACTAAAATTATCATTGTATGGACACTGCCTAACTGCTTTCAAAAATGTTTCTATACAATTGTGAGTGTTTTGAAAAGTTGACATTTTAGTTGAAATCTACGTAGGAGTAGCTTTAAAGTTATATTTTTATCAACACCTGAACGCACTTGAAAGCTTAGATTGTCAAAGTAAACAAATTACTCACACCCTGTTTTATTTGAAGATTTTTGTTTTCTTTAATTTATGTTTTAATTTCACTTGAAATTGATGTAAACCGCCTAAAATACAAAAGCGTTTTTGTTACAAGTATTGTGTATGCGTTTTTATTATGCACTGTTTTGTAAAATACTATATTTTTTGTTGTTGTAAGTACCCGATGTTTTGTACGTTTTGCGTATTTTTGTATATTTTTATGCGTTTTTAGTCCCATTATAGTTTTAATTGAATTATATGTTTTTGTTACATAGGTAAGTTTTGTGCGTATTTTTGTGTACATGTATTTTTAGTTTACAATAAAATTGCATATTGAAATGGTAAATGACAAAATGCACGTATTTGATTTGAAACCTTGATAGATTAAAACCAAATAGGTTATATTGTGTACATCTATTTTATGTCAGTGTTGACATAAACAATAAAAAAAAATTACTTTACTCGTATGTAGTTTAAATATCTAGCATCATAACGAAATCTTTTTAGATGGTTAGTTAGATGAGAAAAATTAAAACGTCGTAACCAAAGAATCACATACTTTAATTTACTTAATTAAAAGACTTCAGCACAGAACAGTGCTTTTGGTCATAGAACATAATTATTTACATATACGTACAAACAAGTAGTAAAATACATCATAAAAAATGTATAAAAATGAATAATGATAGATTAAAGACATACATGTCTTATATGTCAAATGAAAAATAAATAGATATGAATGTCTTTATAAACAAATATCAAATTCCTTGGAAACAAATTATTCTAATTAATAAGAAGAAATACATCGTGGCATCATAAAATATTTTTAAAAAAATACACAAACTTGCATGGCCTTACAAATTAAAACCCCTGAAAGAAAATAAAACTTATAAGTAAATAAATGAAGGGGTCAGGTCAAATAATTGGTGACTACTGAAACAATATAAATCTCATATAAAATCAATAAAAACCAGTGGTGCTTTTCACAAAAATTCTTACGAAGAAAGTCTCGTAAGTCAGTTCCATATAATAAGCACTTCAAAGTCAGACGGTTAATAAGCATAACTATAATATGATATTCAAAGGGTATACTCAATTCTACACAATTTGTGTGATAATTAGAACTGATAAGCCAAAAAAACGAGCGTATTATTGATGTTTCTTGCTTTTGACTTACGAAGATTTTTTTCGTAAGAATTTTTGTGAAAAGCACCGCTGGGCCATAGTTTGAAATCATAGTAAGTACCCCATGTAATTATGAAGCAAAAAACCCCTCATACTTTGATGGCTGATAATAGTGAACATTACGGTCATTGGCAGTTTTTATTTGTTAAACTGCATATGCATCATAATTTAGAAAGTCATGAACTTGAAAAAGCTTTAAATTTTACAAAACGACTCTGACCATTTAATTGTTTTATTGATAAGATATTTTAAATTATTATTAAATTATTAAATAGTCTATGATGACGTCATCACTCAGCATTCGACATTTATTTATATTATCACCGCAGTGGAATTATTTATTAATATAAAGAATATATTTTCACTGTAAATGTTCACGTACATGAAGTCTGTAACCATTCCCCAGTTAGTTCCAATTAAATTCTAGACTTAGAACCGGAAAGTTTTGCGTGAAACCGACAATACTAGATCTCAGTTCGTCAGTCGTCAGTCGCAGAAAATGAATACGTCATAAAACAAGTCCAAACTGACGTCATGAACTCAATCAATACTAGCGGATATTTAAATCAGCGGGATAATTGTATGTGTTACTGACAGTTGAAGATAGTTTGACAGTACATGTATGATTATTTAACTCTAATCAGAATAGAACAGAACATAATATGTAACCCATGACACAGCATGAAATTATTTACAAAAAAATAGTAATTATAGTAATAAACCTACTACACAAAATAAAAATTCTAAATCATGCCTTTTATTTGACATGTAGCAATATATACTCACAGACCAGCAGCGTGTTCAGTAACGACTGTTAGCGAACTTTACGGATACGGGACAACTCAACTCGTAGACAACTCAACCCATGGATAACTCAACCCAAAGTTGGGACAACTCAAACCGTTAGTGAGATATTAAGTTTTCTCGGGTTGAGTTGTCTTTGGGTTGAGTTGTCCCGACCCTAGCGTTACGGAACGTTTCGGAACGTTCAGGGTAATTGAACACGCTGCAGACGTCGCTCAATCAGTCTTGAAACGGTTTAGCTGATTATGTGTCTTTTTTATGAATTTTATATTTCTTACATTCTATTGGTCAGCTTGCCTTAAAATATTAAGAACTCATTCTCCAAGCGCAATTACAGACACTGATTTTATAATCGCTAACAAATTTAACCAACAGTATGAGCATATGAGCGAGACTGCGTGAGGCTTTAAATTCCCTCAAGCAAGCTTCCTGGTGACTTAGTGCCAATTGGACGTTGTAATCGCTTTTCAGTGGTTAATTTTAGAACTTATATTTTTGTAATATAAAGTGGTTCTATTTTTGGATGTAATTACTTATTAATCACGATTTTTTGGAACTAATCAAAACATTCAACGAACGAGATGGATGACGTCATCGGTCTAGAATCCGTGATAAGGTTGACGTCATACTTGGTCATTTATTAGTTCATATCTTACAAATGTCATATGAAAACCTATACACCATTTTAATAGTAAATATTTTCAACTACTTGAAATTTAATTAACAAAGATAAACTTCTAATTTGGCACTGACTTTTAATAACTCGTAGCATAGCTTTACCACAAAAAGGCATTCGAAACTCCTCGGCTATTCTGTACCCGTGTAGAAAACTCGACGAGACAGGCACATCGAAAGCAGTGATGGTTCCGGGCAGAAATTACTGTAAAATTACAGCTATGATTAAAAACCTATCAACTTCTTCAAATTAAATAAAGTACAGCTATGATTAAAAACCTATCAACTTCTTCAAATTAAATAAAATATACTAAATTCATTTTCGAAATTGTCAAGCAGGGGAAAAACGATGAGCTAGTATTTCAGCGCATTTACTGTTCGTCCAGATGTCGAACCCAGGGACCAGTTATTGTCGATTTATCATTTTACGAAATAAATGGTCAATTGAATTAAGTTAATGATTAATTTTGTTGACAATATTGAGATAAAGCTAGGATAATCTTACATAGATACAAGATTTCTTATCGCCGATAATAAATCACATTATTTCAAGTTTTCATCTATTTGGATAGTCGACTTTGTCACCTTTGAAATGAAAGTCAAAAATGGCCGATCCATATTGACCAATTACATTGAATCCAACACGTATTCATTAACTTTTGATAAAACCGTCGGCGAGTTTAAACGCAGTCTTAGCTTAAGGATTAACCCTAATCACGGTTATCTCTGCAGAGTTCACTTTAATGTTTCACTGATGTTCTATGAACCCTAAAATAATCAAACTTAAATAACACAAAATCCTATTAACAAGATAGTATTGTTGAACTGGTGTGAACATGGTCCGCAAAGAGATCCTAGATGACAGACGTTATTAACTGATTAATAAATTTTAGTCCCCTTTAATCAAATTAAAGTGGCTATTGAATTAAAGTAATACCTCCCATTATGATTTCGTGAGAATCCGGCCATTTTCGGCGATTTCCGTGTTTTTTCATGAAATCAAATACTCGAAGCCTCTCGGTCTTTTCATAGACCCTATATATATTTATATAAGGTCCTTAGTCGTTTTCGCTCGTATCGAAATATTCAAAAGTAGTATTAGATCTAATTAAAAATTTAAATTTATTATCGCACGACAAAATACATAGTACGTTCATTTCAAATTTTTTCGCAAAATGTTCGGGGATCAAATTATTTCTATGATGTAAAATCCAAAAGATAGACAATGTTCCATGCAATTTAAGCTTATTTTAAACTAATTGCAAATCTTAGTGAAATTTTTATATCACAGTTTCCTTCATTTGACTTGCGATGATTTTTATCGCAAGATTATATTTTTGGAAATTACCTAATTATAATTAATGAGTAAAGAATGTTAACTCATAAAATATAGCGGAAATAAAACCTAGCGACATATTTCAACTGAAGATATTGCCTGATTTCACTTGATTGTTAAATAGCACCTATTATTCATATTGTGGCAATTTTTCTCGCAATATGCTGTAAATTTCATCCCTGTACAATTACACGCCACTCAAGGACTCTTCAGTACAGTGCTACAGATTGCAGGAAATTCACACAAAAACGGTCATAAAATGAGGTTTCTATACAATTAATAACCCGGGCAATATTTGATCAATTTGGTGGTAATTAAAACAGCGTCTCTCAGACAAGCGATGTGATTGGCACCACTTAATTAGTAAACGTGTTGCCACGCTGCAATGAAAATTGAATTACCAAATCTGGCTATTAATTTCTCGCAATAAAATATAAAATATGAATATTGCATAACAAGATGTTAAACAGAGTGGAAGTTTTGTAAATCATATTTTTATTGTATTTGGTTGCACCCAAAAACTACCGCAACTGTTTAATGAATGTTTTGTCTTGAAACAAAGACGCATTTTTTCATATTTTGTAAAATTGTGTTTACTACAACTAAAGCTGTTCGTTTACAAATTTCATATTATATATCAACGTTTTCATGACAAGATTGCTTGGAAACATATTGGAATCAGTAAATCCGTATCCCAATAACGACAATTATACACTGCTCACAGTACAATTAATTAAATTGCTACAATTTCTAAGTTCAGGTTTGAAGTATTATCATATTATTGTTGGTTTCATCCATTATTCATCCTATGGAAATGGAATTTCTATTGGTACATTTTTTTTGAGTTGCACCCGAAGTTATCTATATCAGCCTCCAAAACTATGGTCAATGTATCTCTATAAACCATCATCAAGTTTTGAGATATTTTTGTTATTTCATATCCATTAGACTAATGTTCTGATTAGAAAAAGCATAATTGAAAATCATTTAACAGAAAACTGCTTTTATAACTTTTTGAAGTTCTATTTGGTACAATATAAATTGTGAATGTGTGAAGGAACTTTTGGAGGGCAGTGTAGGGCAAGTTCACATACAACAGTAAAAGATTTGTGATTTTATGTATAAAACGTCCAATTTTAGTAATAGCCAAGATGATATTGGTGTTTTTGTGATAGTTATTCTACCTTTCTCATAAGCTATTTGTTTTAAGAAACAATTTTCTTAACACTATGACAGACACTGGCAGGTAATTTTTTGAGATTTCAAAATAATCAAATTTGTGAGTGAATGCTGCTTAATAATGATTCAAACTCAAAATTTACAAATTTCACAACAATTCTAATCATTATGTACTTTATTCTTGTAATAGCTTGTAAAGAATAGATAATACTTTGCCTTCTAGCTATTACATGATCTGCTTTGATTATCTGTTTGTATCTGTATAATATCTTAGCTTTTTCGTTTATATGTACATTTATATGTTTGTTAACATAATTTATGCTCTTCAGTAATTGGAGGTCATAAAAGTATAAATCATAAAATAAACACCTGACTCCGTTTCCAACTGGAGCCAAGAGCTAAGATTATTTCTTTCTTGCGTTTACACTACATGATGGAAAACTGGAAGCATTTCCACAGAAGAGATCTTAAGACAAAACTTATCGCAAGTCCATTTCTTGAATTTGTTGCGGAAGGTTTGAAAATAAAGTACAACTTACAACGTTTCATGGTAAAACATAAAGGATACAAAAAGTATAACGAATTCTAACTAACGGGTAATGACTAACGCTGTCATGGTATTCATTAGAAAAAGTATTTAAAAAAGATACTAATCCATTTGTGAATGTTTTCTTACTTTTGACTTACGATGATTTTTGTTGTAAGATTTTTTGTGATCAAAATGCTTTTAATTTTCGTGTAGGACAATTGCATGAAAGAAATAAAAGACACCCAACTGACTGAAATCATCCTGTTGTTTAGTTTAATTTATACTCGTTAGCGAAACAAGTTCTTTCACCTTATTTCACTTACTAACAAATCTATTTCCTAGTTCCTGAGTACTGAGCTATGATAAGATAAATTTCTTAGAAACAAGTACTAAGTTATGATGTAATTTGATACAACACAGAGCTGGTTATTACCAATATAACTTTGAAAAGAATTCTTGAGACACTCAAGTGTGAAAGATCATGTGCTTAAGTCTGATGGTAAAATACGACTTATAAACATGCACCGGCGTCATGAACTCTACGACAGAAAAGCAGTGACATGCGCAACGACATGCGCACTCGTGTAGTTCCATAATCGTCTTTGTTTCACTCTCCCTGAGAATGTTGCCCATAAATAATAAAACCTTAAATTGCTGCAAAATTATTTATTATAACTTAATACAATCTATTTTGTCTGTAAGATCAAATATAATTCTACGTTCTTGCTTAATAACGCAACAATAACAAGAAAAACATAAAAAACAATACATTTTATTGCGCTTGCTTTATAATAAAACAAAATAGGCGAACAATAGGCTAGTAAGAATTGTAAATATGAAATTATTTATCCGTATTATTGTATGCACGAAACCCACGTGCGTTTTTGTACTTCTTTATTGTTTCTCTAAAACGCAATTGTCTCAATCAAGTGTATTTATTATAATTGTTTAAATGCCTTAACTATCTAGTTTTATTAGCGTATAGACTTGTTCCTTTTTTTCTTCTTTCAAAATGATTGACTATGTTTTGTTTCATATGATTACCATGCAATCATTGCTATAGATCATTGTGGGACCAATTACTGTGAAATTTCAAAATGAAATTAAAGTTGTTAGTTAGCTATAAGATTAAATAATTACCTTTTACAACAATGAATATTCGTACTTATATTGTTTTGATTAACGCTATTAGTTGATCTGAAAGGCCATATCTTGGCAATATTTTTATACTTTAAAAATTATTTTTTGTATTTTTCTTAGAATATGCCGTTTGCACATCATACAATGCTTTATTGTCCAGACAGTTGGACTTAGTATGTTTAGTATTTTTTTTATTTATTCAATTTACTACATTAATATTTGATTGGATGAAACAACGTATGAACGGAAAATCGAAATGTTTCTGAGTCATTCGTAACAACAGAAATTAGAAGTTTCTTCATATTTGTAACAACAGTGAAATTTTATTATAGGACAATTAAAATGATGTTCTAAATGGTGCAATGGTCTTAAAATATGGTCTTTCTTCCCAAACGAAGTATTTGTGATTTAAAAATGAATTGCAAGGTGATCGCTTTAAAAAAAGTCCGTATGTTAAGCCAAAGATATCTAGCCAGTCTGCGGTCCAAAGTTTTTTTTATCAGAAAACGTAGACATTTTATCCAGATATGAACTCTGTAGACGGTCATCAATATATAGATTTAATGATGATAAAATAGCATAGTATATAATGATCAATTATCAATAATCCATTATCAAATAATTGCGGGGTTGCCTACATTGTTAGTGATGACCCAGTGTTCAACTTTCCAGATAGGCAGCCATATGGGTTTTAGTTTCACATGCATATTAGTTGATGTGATTCAATCATAAGTGAAGCCGTTCTTGTGTGATCGACACATTTGGTAAGAAATTATCTAAGAATCATGATATGCCATGGAGTTTCAGTGTTGTTTTTCAATCTATCTCACGTATGTAATATACAATGCTATACACGTCTATTATTGCTTGATTGCGAAGCAAGTTCTGACACCGTAGAGTGATTCCTCTCGAGTCTGTTCCTTGGTCTCCCAGTTCTGAGCTACAAGAATAAAGTATTTTGTTCAAAGAAGCCACGAAGTTGCTTTTCAATGCGATTTGAACCAACGCGGATCTAGATATTAAATGACCACAAGTCCAAAGCTGTAACCTACGACAACGCCCGCTACAAAACTAACTATATATATAGTTCAACAATTATAAGTCCCATATGGGTAAACGTATAGTATGATTCAATTGTAAAGACTGACAAACAGCTCTATTTTATCAACCAATCGCTTTATTCATGGACGTTCTGTTTCGTTGTCTTGTATTCATATCAAAGAATGGTTAGAATTTATAGAAACTTGATGTTGGTGTGTTGTATGCCACCAAGCATACTTGGCCATAAGTTAAATTGTTCAAACAACCAAGTTTACAAAATTGAATTTTAGACCGACACAACTTCAAAGACGTTTGGCGAAATCCGTTTATAACTTTCATACAAATGTCTTTTACAGTTTGGAAAGTCGAAGGCATGTCATATCACATATAAATTACAACAGTCTGAAAGGGCTTAAGGGAGACGCCTGGATGACGCTGGTTATTTTTCAAAGAAATTAAACAAGGGTTAGATACTCTCGAATGTTGATATTTTAAGCACAACCGTCCGTGATTGTTATAAAAGAAACATGCTGCTTGTTTCACAAAACTGTTTTTGATGTGTATTTGTAACACGCCCTTAATTAGATGTATGCATGTGAAGTCGGAGAGCCTTTGCAATGTTTCCTCACTGTTCGTGAGGTCTTTACCAAACTGATGATCGATTTCACCATATTAAGAAGACGGCGAGTCTAATTTCTTCATAAAATGTCATCTTAACGTCTAAATCACACTCATTTAACACAAATATTAGATAAAATCTAAAGACTAGTGGACACTTTATTATAAATCAAAGTTCATTTGTACGTGCTTACCGCGTAAATTCGGACCTAGGTAATGGGTAAACTCCAATGTTTCCGTTCCAGGTGTCGGTAAATAGTTGGGCTACTGTCAAAAGAAAGCATGCTTTATCTACTATAGGGTTATCAAATAATTATGTATAAATTAATCCAATAACTTCAGAGTTGA
The DNA here is from genome assembly GCA_025267735.1 of Mactra quadrangularis. Lineage (NCBI taxonomy): Eukaryota > Metazoa > Mollusca > Bivalvia > Venerida > Mactridae > Mactra > Mactra quadrangularis. The sequence continues at coordinate 51,705,334 of CM046299.1, read as the reverse complement.
GATAACATTTTCAATGTTGTTAAAACCCAATGACAAAAGTTTCAAAGAATTTTACAAGTGTTTTATGACTTATAAAGTACCCGCGGTGTTAATCTTCTTTTGTATTGCCGCGTTTCCCTAGCAACGAAACATCTGTTGGCTGTCAACTTTTCTAAAAGAGGTTGTCGATTTTTATCAACGTTGTCCAATACGGTGAAAGCCCACCCCCTTGTTAAGATAAACCCTTAACAAATAAGGAAGATAACGAATCCCTTAACGGTAAATTAATCATTCAATAATCAGGAAAGCCTACAAGACACAACGCCACCTGGTGGGCCCCTAGTGAATAAATATGTCAATTAATGTCTCCTGTTATTTTTATTGTTAGATGAACACATGATTAAATGAATTATAATTAGCGGTTGATTTTTTTTTTCCTTGTTTGTGTAAAAGACGTGAAGTTGAAGGATAATTGTACCGTTTTATTTTATACTGAAACATTGCTTGCCATTCTTGTCAACGCCAGGCGTCATCGTTTAATCAATTTAAGATAAGTTCAAGACTTATTTCAATTACAAAAAGATACTTTCGTGGTCGAGTGGTTAGGCCACTATATCTTTAATTATGCGGTCCGAGCTAGATTCATAGTCGCTGTAGTTCAAACCATATCATGACAACAGCGCTGATTATTTCCGTTGGGACCCCTTCTGCTCTGTTGCGTGTACTTCCTTTTAGGAGGGTAGACGAGTCAACTGAAGAAGTGAGGCTTAGAAAGCGGGTAAAGTGAGCTGTTAATCGTAAATAATCATTAAATATGAAGACTGAATGAACAGACAGAGCCAAGCTTATATACACCAAACATAGTGTTTTCTTGGAAGTTTGTACTCGCTTTGGACCCAAACAAGTTCGAACTTTACAAGTTTCCTGACTTACAAGGGTTGCAAATGCACCCAGAAATATAAAATTGGAATACGCTTGATATTTAATAAAATATTGAATAAACAAGTCGAAAGAAATTACCTCGTAAGTCTAATTCTATATCGAGGACTTGACGGAAAACTGTCGTAACTCATACATGTATTTTCAAAAATTTTCAGGAGAAGCAAAAATTGTTTAAAATTTTTCTCTTATGTTATTCTGTAACTATTTTTTGCTAAATATATTTAGATCCTATGTACTTTATAAATGGAATGTTTTGATGAAATTTGGTAGAAACATGTACATGTATTTGGCATTTCTAAAGCCAAATTTATCAAAAAGTGTTTTTTTGAAAAAAATGTAGTTATGACAGTTTTCCGTCAAACCCTCGATATATTACACGATTTGGACCCCAACAAATACTTCAAATTTCATGTTTCGAATTTCCAGCGTTTGTTAGCTTCTCCAAATCTAAAACAGTTCCAAGATATTAGTTCGGAATGCGGAGAATTTCAATTTAACTTGGATTCTACAGAACCTTCTTTTAACCGCAATATTTTGAACAAAAATATTTTTTCTGCTAAACACAAGAAAAAACTTCTTCTATTGATTAAAAATATGAAATGGTTAACCAATTTGGTATTTAATTGACGCGATGTTGATTGTATCAGGAAACGTGTCGACTGTTTCATGTTCTATTTATGAAGCGTTGCTAATTTTACTTGAACATTTTTTGCTTGTTTATTTATTTGATTAAACCAAATAATCGGAATTATCGGAGAAAATGTCAGTCAGCATACAGAAATTCTTTTGCTACAAGCTTAACGCTCGATCTCCTAACCTCAACGTGTCTAGACTAAGTTTTTGAAAACCATTCAAACCTCAGATTTATTTCATAATACGTGTAATGTGGGGGAACCAGTGTAATCATTTTCCTCTTTAATCTTCATTTCCGTACATATTACAAACATTAAGATCATGAACTTCCGGTCTTGCTGGTTCCACGTCAGTTTTCTTCAATACATAGTCGGAATATCACGGCGTCGATCGGGAGGATAATGAACACTAGAACGATTGAAGCTTCCGTTTCTAGAATCTGTCAACGCTGTATCTTGATACGGCTTTGATTAAATCAGTAACGTTCAATGTGCGCCGATGCCATTTGAGAAGTTAATTTTCAATTTGTCTCGCATTAAGCGGCACGAAAAACGATTTTTTCAGCCCATTATCACGTTTCGGCTATTCATTCCGTTGATTAGAGTGTTCCCATAGGACCCGTGATATTATCATTTGAAAGAAACAGAGAGCCCTGGAATTTCGTGGCTCTATAAATGGAATTAATCTTGAACGCTATGGATTGATAGAAAATTATAACATTTAAAGAAATGCCCACTAACAATGGTCCGTTTCTAGTGCCAAACTGGGCGGTAAATTAAATCGTTTATGTACATTTAATTCATCCGAGAGAGGCTGTTTTGGCTATTTAAAGGCGACAAATTTTATTACCAGGTCTCCCAAAGTGAATAAAATTACTCTTACTCGGTGGTTTTGATCAGAGAAAATATCTCGGAATTGGATTAAATGAACGTGTTATTAGGCATTGAAAGACGGTAGTTTGCGTAAATGCAACTACTTGTCCTCCATTTTCTAGATGGTTTATGGGTAATTGCGCGTGCTCTACAATGATTTAAGTAGATTAGAGAAAATGTGTTCAATTTATTGTTGTTAGACATTCGAATAAAAGACTTAGTTAATTTAATCTATTACTGAAACTTAGACATTATTCACTTTTGTGGTTTAAGAGATTTTACGTTAGCCATTACAAGAATCATGACTTTTTACTCGGTGTATTTAAAATATAGCGTGATCGTCTACACTTGGATAGTTTTAACATACACTTTATTTTTAATTAATTAAATTCGTAAAAATTAAATAAAATACAAAATTATATATTAAAAATTGCTGTCTGTATAATTACCTCAATGTAGACTTAAATGGTTTTTACATAAATAGTTAATGAGTCAATTGGTTTGTATATAAATAAAAATGAGAGATAAATTTTATAATATATTATTTTTTATAGAAAAAATAATAATCATATGTTCGATGTATAAGGTAAAATTCCGCAATTTAAACCACTTTTGTCATTGATTGTAATGTAATCATTATATGTTCATTGTTGCTGAACACTGTTTAGGAACTGTTTGTAAATAAATGTATGTTCTGTTCTTTTATTTTTGATGATTTGTAAAACCCCATTCGGAACTCCTCGGCCAATGTATAATCGTGTCCTCTAGCCTACAGAATTGAAAGAAACTTTCCAACGTTTTCTGTACATTTAATTGAGTCAGAAAAAAACACTATCCATAAAGTATATTCTAAGAAAAAACTTAAATTCACTTAAACAAAACGTTAGTATAGTTATGTATTTCACAGCACTGATCCACTTTATTCACCATTCCATATTAACCGGACTCATGTTTTCTTGAATGTCCTGTCCAGGCACTTCTAGCCATTATTTTCATTTCATAACAGGCTTTGACTCGATAAAAATGTTCCATGTATACCTTATTCAGTATTGTTTTTCTTGCAGCCCAGTGAGTGATCTTTTTATTGCAGACCTCGTAAGGCTTTCCTTGCAGCCAAAGTGAAGGGTCCTTGAACTTCGGAAATCTTTCCCAGGCATATTTTAACCAACATATTCTTTCTATTTCAGCCCAAGCCCAGAATAGTTTGATGGGTAAAACCAGACGTCCACGTACAGCGTTCACATCTCAGCAATTGTTAGAACTAGAGAGACAGTTTAAGATGAACAAATATTTATCTAGACCTAAAAGATTTGAAGTAGCTTCTACATTAATGTTGACTGAAACACAGGTGAGTCTGTACTATTGTGTGATTGATATTACCAAATAACAATGAACAATAGTCATATATGGTTCTTGAAGGTGTGGCAATAATTATCACTGATTTAGGCGATTGAACACTAGCGACTAGAGCTATCATTAATCGCCTTATAGAGGTATATTGAAGACATGAATGTAATTACTGACGATATAACACTAGTGCCCACATTCATACGCTTAAATCATTGTGTGGCTAATTTTATAAAAATACCACCATCAGTAGTCTCATTTGGGTTTGTAAAAGGCGCGGCCATAATTGTGAATAATAATGGTGTAACACTAGTGACTACTACGGTAGTCTCACATACAATTACTTAACCAACAAGTTAAGAGATACAAAAATTTATTTCAAGTCGGAGTATTACAAGAAAACAGAATAACATTAGCTTTGATAAGCTATTGTCCGACATTTACAATCCCTCCAAAGGGCTTGGACTCGTGCAATTTTTAGAGAAACTGATTATGTATACAGTATACTGCATGTTATTTTACCATTTTATTTTATTATAATTATCGCGTATCATGTTGATAGAATGATAGATGATGTTTTTGGATTTTTCATTATGTAAATGAATCGGCTTATCCTAAAACACAATTTTGTCCAAGGTAATATGTAATGAAGCATATTTGGTGACTTAGTAAATTGTTTCTCCATCATGGAAGTCAACACAATATTTATATTTCCCCTTGCTTAAGAAGAAATACTTTTCATTTGGAATGGTTTTTTTGGGGTTTTGGGGTTTTTTTTTGTAAAAGGACCCTATTTTTTATTCTAACTTCAATGTAAAATATAATATTTTTTCTAATATAATTGTAGGTAAAGATTTGGTTTCAAAACAGACGGATGAAATGGAAAAGAAGCAAAAAGAATTTCATTCCAAAATCACAGGACAATAATTCAAACACACAATCACGTGACACATCTCAAAACGAGGCTGGCATTGAATTCCAAAACGAGGCTGACATGGCGGATGACGATGAAGAAGACGAGTCGGACATCGATATATCGGACGATCAGGAAATTGATATCGAACAAAAAATCGATATAAATGCACGCGAAGATGACGTTAAGGACACCCAAAGTGGATGCGGTACTTTAGACTTGAGTATGAAAAGATTTTCAATGCCGGCGCATTTACATATGTCAAACTTTAGCGTGGAAAACCAACTTCTCGCTCCGACAACTATATCATGACATGTTAAAATGTGATTTCTTCGCCATTCATCTGATGTGCAATTGTTCACAATGGTTTCAATCGTGTTGATCGATTCATAATACCGTATCAAAGACGTTAAATCATTTTTTGTTGAATATTTCAGCGTTCGTCATCTCGATCATCAAAACGCTTTATGTAAGTGCTGAAATCAAAGTCATGAGAAGCTTCCAAATTCACATTTGTCATTTTGAAAGTTCCAGAAAGCGTCTGTCATTTTCATTTCAACTATTTGTGCGAATGTCAGCTCTTAGAGCTTTTTTTAAATGTTATCATGCAATATTTCAAACCTCGTCATTTTGTATGAAATATTTTTGAAGCGTGTCTATGAATGAGCGGAAAATAGCGCTTGGGTCGTTATAGACATGTATTACAGTGAAAAATATGGAAATAATTTTAAATTGCACAAATATATTTTGACAGTTGAAAAGTTGACGGATATTTGAATTCTCAATTTGTTACTTATATATAAATCGCTTTTATCAAGTTATCGCTTAGATTTGACAAATGATTTTGATTTGAAAAATGGTTCTTTGCTTTATAAATTTATTTTACCTCAATTGTGAAACACATTTATTTTATTGTATAGATATATCATTCTTGTTTCATATTGCTGTTTTGTCAATACTTAGCAAACATAGGCGGTGCACACGGTCCGAGAATAAGTTTTAATGAAAAAATAGCCCCTAATAAAATTTAATTCAAAATCTATCATTATGTGTACGTGTATGTACATTGTACATGTATAGCGTTTTTACTAGGAACAAAGTTTCTCCTTTCTTACCTATGGTGGCATATGTCTGCCATCAGATAACCACATAACTAATAAGTTAATTAAGAGGTTAACTAGTTACGGTAACTAGTTAACCTATTAAGTTAAGTGGCAAACTAGTTACGGTAACTAGTTAACCTATTAAGTTAAGTGGCTAACTAGTTGCCATAACTAGTTAACCACTTAACTTAATTAACTTTTAAAAGAGGTTAACTAGTTACCGTAACTAGTTATCCTCTTGATTAACTAGTTAGTTATGTGTTGATGTTATGACTATAATTATGATTATAATTTTAAGTATAAATACATTTGCGTCTTTTAAGGCATGACTATGTAGGAAAAATTTTGTGTGATGTTTGAAAATCACACTTTGTTTCTGTAATCTAATACATGGGATTTTAAAGCAAAACTTTTCGTATTCCAATAAAGCCATTTTTCTTGGTAAAACGATACTTTGTGTGTTGAATATTTTGATTTTCACAGCAGTGAAAATATCCAAATTACGACATGTTAATTTAAATGTGTGTACAATAAATTGCAATGAATTTTTAGAAAATTAAAGCATGAAACAGGATTTATGTCGGTTTTGATACAAGATATATATTATATTAATTTAACATGTAAATCAAAACAATGTTTTCATTTGTTTTAGGTAAACCGGAAATTACTTCAATAACAAAAAATAATATGTTGGTAAACTACGTAATATCAACATACAAATATTGAAATACGCCCATCCCGAAATTTCACTCATTAAAATAAGGGATTCTTTATTAAAATGTTTTTAAAGTGCTTTTTTGAATTTTCACGGTCGTCACTGTCTATAACTAGCTGAAACAGGCTGTACAAACTATTCCAGAGTTTAAAAACTTGATTTATGTTTTTGTACATGTCTTCCATACAACTTGTGATTGTTGCTGAAGGTTTTGACAAAAAATGTTGCAATTATGACCGAAAATATGACTTTAGGCGATGTAAAATGGGGCTAAAATGGCAGATCGGCGGGAAAATGCATCATTTTGTGAAACAGTCTGTGAGCGTAACTTACCTCAAAATCATCTAGAAACACATTTTCCTAACATTTGTGTCATTTTGGATGGTACTGGTACAAAGTTTCATGTCAATATCTTTATTTAAACTTGTTATACTTGTTTTCCATATTAGCCGAAATAATAGCGATGACAGTGAATTTTGATGAAATTCTATTACATTTACATATCGTTACAAATCCCTATTATATAAAATCCCTGGTAAAATAAAACTCGACATTTAGCCAAACTTGATAAATAAACTCCTCCTGTACAGTAACTTTGTAATATTGTAGACTTTGTATACGCAGGAGAACCAAGGAACAAACATTTTGTATTTTAATTTTTCAACATGTCAATCTCATTTTATTCAGATCGTATGTAAGCTACCACAATATGATCTTGTAGACTTGCATCAACTTTCATGTTAGTGTAAATGTAGCGAAAATAAAGTGGAGCTTAAGTATCTGAATTGAATGAGGATGATAAAATGATAACAATAATGTTATATTGTATATACATATAAAAGTATGTCAGTTATATTATTTATGTGTAATATAAATGTTACAAATAAAATGTAAACAATAATGTACTGCTTGTTTTATTATGAACAGAACAACACAGAACGGTACTTGTTTTATTATGAACAGCACAACACAAAACGATACTTGTTTTATTATGAACAGAACAACATAGAACGATACTTGTTTTATTATGAACAGAACAACACAGAACGATACTTGTTTTATTATGAACAGAACAAAACAGAACTGCACTTGTTTTATTATGAACAGAACAACACAGAACGGTACTTGTTTTATTATGAACAGAACAACACAGAACGGTACTTGTTTTATTATGAACAGAACAAAACAGAACTGTACTTGTTTTATTATGAACAGAACAAAACAGAACTGTACTTGTTTTATTATGAACAGAACAAAACAGAACTGTACTTGTTTTATTATGAACAGAACAAAACAGAACTGTACTTGTTTTATTATGCAGAATAATTAAATCTTTGTTTGTTTTGATTTTATTGGGTTTATCGCCGTAGCAACATATTGTATGGACATATCACGGCTGTCAGTCAATCTACTCAATCCTCCTGGAAATGCTAAATTTCTGGATTTAGCTTTTAATCAACTACTAAGCACATAGTTTCGTCAGTGACTGACAACTGCCCTAGATAATTAAGAATCATTGGTAGGAGGGTGAATGGCCGTTGAAATAATTTCATGGCCAAGCTCCACGAAAGTATGCCCCGCCCGGTAATCGAACCGACGACCCCCCATCAGTAAACTGGCGTGATACCAACTGAGCTAGCCGGGCGAATTAAATCTGAATGGGTCCTGTGATCCTAGCAAAGCCTAAAAGCGTGCCTGAATATATATCAATGAGTCGTAAATTTGATTCCCTTGGCGACTTACCCTACATTCGTCAAGTTTAGTCATGGATTATTTCATACGACCATTTTCCCAGCAACTTTTGGTAGGTTTTCCAGAGTGTTTGCAAGAAGTATTTAACTGGCGTTGGAGATGTGCCGCGCAGCGAATTTCTGCTTTAGTCTCGAGTAAGCATCATTAAAATCTGACAAGAATTTAAAGACTTACAATAGTACGATTGAAAAAATGTCGACTGAAAGTGGCGTGAGGCATCATACACTGCATTTCTAAATGGACAACACATGATATTTGAATCCCCTTGTTAACATATACATATACTTCTATTTTCCTACAGTGATTTAGTATCAGAGAATATGATTTCTATATACATGTACATTGATAATACCTACTTAAGATCAGAGATTATAAAGCATAAGAACGATCTCAAATCTCAAATTTTCGTATTGTTCTCAAGCTATTTATTTGTTTCTTAGTCCAACATTTTTTATATAATTTTTCATAATAGTTTATCAATGTATTATTAACTCCGACAATTAAATCTAGAAGGCATTACATACAATTCACAAGATAAGTCATTGGTTCAAGTATGCAAAATTTTACATGACAGCCAGCCAATTAGAGATACACCATATTAGAGTCGCTTCAATCACAGAAATCAAAATAAGGTTCATGTGCAACCTGAACATGTTTGTTTTCACCGAAGCACCAAACATTAAGACAAAGTTGTTTAACTAAGTAAAAATCATGGGCGAATCTAGGATTTTTTAGCGAACCACAACCACATTCTACACTGATGTACGAGGTGTATTTACGGAAGTTACCGATGTATGACGATTGATCAAATGCCAAGTTTACGTACAAATCTTCTATATAAGGGTCATGTAATACATTTAGATATTAAATTACAAATCAATTTTATAATCTTAAATGTTCTTCATTAAAACAGATACTTAGATTTAATGTAAACTTTTTATCATACGAAAATGTATTAATAATCAGCCGAGAAAATGTTCCTTTAACCCTAAGTCTGGCTATGGACCAAATGACGCGTTTGGTTTTCTATAAAGATTTACCATTTTAAGTATAAGGCAAACTCATTAAAGCACCTCGTTCACAGATTTCAACGTAAATATCAACTTTGCTTAAACTCAAACTTGGGTCCAGATACTTCACCAAACTTGATCTGAAAGCTGATCATTCTTCTTATGTTTAATCAATGTGATAACATTTGTTCCAATAATAACTGGAACAGAAAGATTGTATTCATTATCATGAACAACTAAAACAGGAACGTCTATTTCTTCCGCGGTAATCTCTGGAATCTTGATGGTTGCTTCTATGTAGCCTTTGTATGGTATATCATTATCATCTGCCCCTTTGATGGTTAAATTACTGTTTATGTTATAAATTTATGTTATTCTGTGACAAAATATTTTGGAAACAGTAGTTTTGGAGGAAATAAACCATGGCATCTATCTATGGCCAATGCATACTGACGATTGATTAAAGTACATTGTAATACTTAAATTGATTAAATATCATTTTTATACATTTAATCAGTTAGTCATATTTTACAGTTATTTAAAGGCATTACATATCAACCGAAGGTCAGTTTGTAAAACATTATAATGCGTTTTGACCCTTATGGAGCGATTCCATAATCAGTGGCGTAGCAAGGTCTTTTTGATGTGTACGCAAAATCCTAGGGGTCAAGGGCATGCCCCGCCCCGAATTTGTTTTTCTGTAGATCATTTCAGGAGCATTTTTGGCAACTATTCAAAATGGGTCTGTATAATGCAATCTGGACACAAATATAGGAAGACAACATTCATACAAATTATCATTCAATTTTAACCAGCGTTTAAAGAATTATATAGACTGGATTCAAAGACAAACATCGAATTTTAAAACCGTAAATTCAACTCCCAAAAGGCATCGCAAGTCCCATTGAAATATAACTTGACATAAGGTTAGTAAAATAACGATCAAGCAGTTTTGTTTTACACACCCCTACCCCCCTCAGGCGAAAGATTTTATTACATTTTTGGCGTTTGTATTTTTACAATTTTCTGGACCAGTGTGTACGCAGCTGCGTACTCTGCGTACTGGTAGCTACGCGCCTGATAATTTCAAAGAACCAACTAAAACTATTATTCTAAGTGAAATAGGCACTGAAACATAATCTTTAAACTCTCAATTGTCAACACGCTCTCATATACGTTTTGAAAATTCCAAGCGACGAGGTCAGACACTTAAGTCAACATTTCCAGTCATTTATTTTCATGTTGACTTTGAAGTCTATTCAACAATAATTGTTATACAATGCTATATTTCATTTATCAAATTTTGACAATACAAGAGAATTAATTCACAAATAACGTTTATACAGACGTAGTTCACAAATATTTATTTTACTAAATTCCGCGAAATTAATTTGTACAAAATATGTTTTATTCTTATTTATCAATTTCGTTGGCGTTTTCTTACTGTGGTTAGAAACGTTATTATCAGTTTTATCAATTATTTTCCAGTTCCACTATTTAACACAGAACAGAACAGAAAAGAACAGAACGGAACAGAATTTTATTCAGAAAAATACAAAGTACATATTCATTAATACAATAATTAAAAAATAACAACACACATAATCAATATAACGTGTGTAACGTATACATGTGAATTTTGACAAGAAGATGAAATTAATTACGAGTCTATATGAATATAATTAGGTAGTATCTCACATAATGAAAATATAAATATATTAAAATTAAGACACTCAAAATCGAACCTTTTAACCGCGGAGGGTCTTAATATAGCCGGGAATATTTTTCTCTTCAATTTTGACATTTAGAATTTAAATGTCGTCAAAAATCACAGTAAGTGCAAATGTTTATCATTGTTAAGACCATCAAAACCGAAAAAGCGTTATGATTTTTACATTTGGGATTTTTTCTTCTCAATTTTGGCATTTAGAACTTTACAAAATGTCAAAAATTGCATGATTTTGGAATACCCAAGGTAGTTTTTATAGCTGAATGCCATGTAAGTACTCTTTTTGTAATTATTTAATATGCATATCTTTATGCAACTGTACATGACTAGATGTCAAAATGACATAAGTTTAATATCTAATTTATTTTCTGTAAGCATTTTTACAGGGTTTGGTGCTAATACACATATAGTTGGTTTTTATTCAAAATGTTACCAAAATACTGACATGGTAGCTTGGATCACTGAATAATAACAAAATTCCACATATTCTATCAGCATTAAAAATAATCTCGCTTTAATTAACCAAGACCATCCTTTTCATATATAGAATGTTTACTTTCAAAGTGCGCATGCGCGCAAATGAATGTAATTAAAACTGCTAGAGATTGTTAAATTTGAAAATTAGTAGTGAATTATTTTATATCCAAGAATGTCGTTAATTGCGTGAAGAAACTCGGCCCATATTGAAAGAAATTTCAAAAATTATTAAGATATAATTGAAAACGTTTCGCTTCGTAATCGCCAATCATGAAATTAAGCAGATTAGCAGAGAATGTAATCCCTCGTTTGAAGCGATAACTGATTAAAGAGTCAACAGATGGGAATACAATAAACCTGTCATTTATTTTAAGACTCCTTAACGTTTGTCTTGCCTAGTTACAAAGATTGATATATCACTGAGGTCCTGAACAGCATTTTCTGATTAGCAAACTAAAAGAATCAACATGGCTGTAGTTCATTTATTGATAAGCCACAAGCGCTATATCAATTTTACGATAAGCCATTGAAAATAAACACATTTTAAATGCGTCTCAAACACATTTACGTTGCTGATTGATTCGGCTTTTCTTCATTAGACGCAATCGTCTGGACATTTATTTTCTTTGGCTTTTCACAATTATTAAACATTTTTGACGGGCTGTGTGGTAACCGAGGGATTGTTAATGACTGTATATTAATGAGCACTCTATCTGAAATAAGAGTTATTTCTCTAAGATTATCAAATACCTTTAAACCAGAGTTCAATAGAAACAACATAATACTACAACTATCTGATTAAACTAAATATTTTGATGGGTCAGCGAGCACAAAACTTGTATACGGAACAGAACAGAACAGAACAGAACTCAAATTTCTTTATTTACAATTTTTCATGTACACGTAGTTAGACTAGTTCTTGAGCTGATCCATCAGTTTGTCTTGTAATATTTTCAATTTCTGTAAAGGAATAAATGTGAACGGTGCAACCAACCAACCGACCATTGACCCTTTCCACTGCTTATTTGTAACCCGAACCCCATCCTCTGGGCAGTGTGGGGGAAAAGCGTTGGGAAAGAGCAGAATTGCCGAGCAAGGGGACGTATCCGGTTAAAGCCATTGCTGTAGTCCCTATTTTTACGCGAATATAAATATGGGAAGGGCTTACATGTATCTAGTTGTGTCTGACCCACATTGATTAGAATTAAACAAAACCAAAACGATGTTTTCATAGAGCGTACAGTTTGCACATCTCTAGAGAAATGGCAGACTTGCAGGATGGTGTTATAAACTAAAAGGGTTTAAGTGTGGTTTAAAGTCTTCTTCTATGTACATGTTCATCCGACTTTACTATCTTTTATGACAATCCTTGCTCATTGAGGTCACCTTCTGGCAGGCGATCCCTCAGTACCCATTTGTACTTGGATGAAGTGGACTAATTGTAGGTTAATTTCTTGCTCAAAGAAATAAGCAGTGTCCCTAGTGGGGACTGAACCCGGGACCTCTTGATCCCTACGCGCGCGTCCTACCATGTACCTAACTAAACTTAAGTTTTAAGTAGTCAGTTTCAAATCGGACATACATTTAATCTACATGGTTTAAAGTTTCCCTTCATATTAAACCGAGTGAATTAAATTGCAAAAACATATTTTGTACCAATGTCTTTCTATTATAGTAATCATTATGTAAAACTTATATTTTATACATTTTGAAATCGATGTAGTAAAATATATTAGTTGTAGCTTTATACTTCATTTGAAAATTCCACTCTCGCCAAGTATAAAAGCGCAATGCTAGATTTTAAAACCAAAACTGATCCGTTTGGCAAAGGAATTAGGGAATAGATTTATTTAATCACATTTGGTAAAAGGCATTTACAACTCGTAAAGTATCAATCCAGCTCTAATACACTGACACGACAACATTTTACACGATTAAATTATATTTTCTAACGAAATTGTTATTCCCCGACGAGACCCGTGCCATTGGTTAATCAGATTAAGTGAGTATAATTCAATGTTTCTGTACGAGTCGATCAGGCAAATAAAGGCGCATTAACACGACTATAAACTGAATTAGTTCACGGGGTTCCCACTCCTTGGTATTTGATTCCACTATTAATCATAGCCAAAATAGCGCCATGGGTCTAACAACGCAAAAGCCATCGCTATTTTGAAACCATTGTGTGAACGCTGGATAAAGTGTCTCTAATTAATTAGAAATGGATCTCGAGCAAATATTTGTTAAAGTGGCTCTATTCATGTAGCAAAAGAGACAAGCTTTACTCGTGCTTGTTTTCAATTGATTAATCGTTGTACAGTCACGTGACAGGGTATCAAGACTCTCATAATGTTAATTATTAACAAAGTTCAGGAAAATTAGCGGCATGCTATGGTAATCTAAAGAAATTACTCACTTAAAACGTTAGTGGTTCATTTTAACTGTAATCCAATTGTGGCGAGTCTACTTGAGCACTGGGTGGGTGGTAGGGAGCTGTAATTGCTAATTTACTAATTAGTGTGCCATCCAATGGAAAGGTCGAAACAGAGAAATAAGGGTCTTTGGTTAATTAGCGTGCGATCTGATGAAAGGGCGGGGCGGAGTTTATTAAGGGCTACAGTATCCTTATGATTCATATTAAAACACATTTCATTGATAATAAGTTTAAAATTTATTGCTCTGCATCCCAACACCCCGAAGTCATTTAATTGATGGTACACGCATTAAATGAATTTAAACGTCGTTTCTCGTAAAATTAATTCTGTAATTATATAGAATACAATTTAAGATAGAATTAACAAAATGCCAATTGACGATCTGATTCATTTATACATTTAAAAACAATAATATATGAACACAGAACCATGAATTGAATTTATAAAACAACGTTTTGTTGCAATTTTTGTAATGAAAACTCTTTTTATGAAAGTGAGTTATTATCTCCCTTTGATATAAAAAAGTATAGTTTTATTTTGTCCTTACAAAATAATGGTTGATATAATTTAAAAATCTGACATGGTAAAAGGGACTTACAAATAAGGGTTCAAACCAAAACAGTGTACAGCTAAATAAGTTTTCAGAGAAAAAAAATCAATAGTCATTAACATTGTTAAAGGAATTCTAGCTTAAAAAGTTAATTGAAATCTAAATGATCATAATATTGATTAAATGTTATTTCTGCTGTTGACTTACGATGATTTTAGTCGTAAGTTTTTGTTAGACAAAATGCTTACAGTTTTTTAAAATGTTAATCAACGATATCGAAGTTAATGTTCTGGTGTGAACGTGTGGGTGCCGAGCAGCGCACACTAATAAACAACATTCACATGACGGTGCAATATAGATTTCTATAAACCTTGTTAAAGCTACATTCTCATAGATTTACTATTTTTGTATATTTCAAAATTGCCTCTCAGTATCTACAGTACCCACCAAAAGTTTGGAGACAAAAGACATTCAATACGATTCTTTAATTTTGATAATTATTTTTGCTGAATCATTATTTTTAATACATTTAAGTATGGTTTATGATAAAATGAAAACGAATTTCATGCATGCAACATGTTTATAAGAATCAGCATCTGACATCCTAAAGCCTCGAAAACAATGTTTATTACAATAAGTTTCCATAACATAGCTTATATGCTATTTTATAGTCTCAATTATAATTATAATGAAAACCAAAAAATAAAGGCAATTCAAAATAAACAGCTATCATATCAGATAAAAGCTATTCAGTATACAAAGTGAAAATGTCTCCAAACTTTTGGTGGGTAGTGTATAATTGTGTTAAGATAATAATAATTTTAAATCTTAAGACAAACTGGTCAAATATATTATGAGATATATAAAATAAAACTTAAATATCACATAAAATACACTAAAACATCTACAACGTTACTAACAGGGTACTTTTTATGTAAAACATTTTTGCAGCTGTATATTCATAATAAACTTGTCATTATCAGAACACTAATCGTTCTCGTACCCAGAAGATATCTAGATTCTCTATCAAAAAACTTGATTACCTCTGTGTACGAGAATGAACACAACTTTTTTTGCTTCAAGAATGCATTATGCATTAATACATTTTTAGAGTTTTTAGAAAACTCGGGTCGATAGCGCAATTGGTAGCGAGTCGGGATTTGGATACTCGTGCCCGAGGGGTGCGGGTTCGAATCCCACCCGGGGAGGTTATACCCTTTCATGAAAATTTGAAAATAATGTCGATTTTCCTCCATTGATTAGATAATATGGAGAAGTTTCCGGCCTTGTGGAAGGGTAGGTGAGTACGGGTTATTGACAATGGTCCAGGAAAGCTAGGTTAGGTGCGCTGGACGTCGTAAAATAACCTAAATTGTGTGGACACGGCGTTAACTCCAATAAATAAAGAGTTTTAGAAAAGTTGCTATTTCAGATCAAATCTGTGAAGGATCGTCTTTAACCTTGATAGTATTGTTCTAGAGTCCATTCTAGTTCTCACACCTGATTTCTGTGTTATCTTAAACTCACAGTTTGGTGCTAATACCTTCCATTAAATCTACAAGGAGATAAACTTACACAAGTCTATTGAAGTCCTAATACCTTATTTGGGAAAAGTTTTGTTATAAAACCCTGGGACCCAAAATTTCTCACAGCATTTAAAGTTAATAGGACACGGATCAAAATGAGTTAATGTATTGTTTTTCTTTGTTGGTTTTATTGTATCAACATCAATCGAAATCAGGCAAAAATATCGTAAACATAAAAAATCTAATTATAATTATTATACATGTATAATTATTAGAATTAGAACAGCTGTTAGTGTGACATAGTCTCAGTCACAAGGTTTTTAATTACTGAATACAAAACAAAACTACTTAAAAGTTTTCAAAGTCTATTAAATTCATGAAAATGATCGTATGGTTTTCTATAATAATTACATTATTAATTTCTAAACTTTTACACTCTCGGTCGTTCTATTCCTTTTTCTCTCCTTCTCATTCTCTCACACACTCTCGCTCCTATATTTATGACAATCCTGAAATGTCGTTACTTTCGGTGGGCGTCTAAAATGACCCATTGAAATTAAAGATTACAACTTCGATTATCCAATCAAATTATTTCTTATTAAACACCTTTAAGGGAAAACCCTAAATGACCCTTGCCAATTGCGTAGTTGCATGTTTACTGGACTCTGCCAAAATGAACATAAAAGCTTACTTTAGTGTCATTTTCTTGGACATTAATTTAATTATTATTATAATCTTGACGAGCATTTTGGAATAACATGAAGTGCATCATCCTCGTAAACATCACATGATCTTGGCTTGGTCAAATATTATTGACTTGTTTCAGAGCCAATGTATATGATAGAAATATGTTTAATTTTGAAATTTATACTGACGACATTCCAGAATTAGCTACATGTATTGAGACCACTATGTTACATTAGTAAATCGCTAAAATCTGTCTCTGCTAAAATTCATAACAAATCATCAAAAGTTAAACATTTGTTCACTCAAATAAACAATACTGGTACATGTAATATGAGAAAGAGAAGTTTCGATCATCGAAAGAAATTCACAAAATCTGACTGTCCCTCACAATTAAACAATTTATGGAAATAAACAAATATCACACTTTCATCATATAAGGATTGCATGATTGGGTTTGACAGTTCATCGAAAACATTCTCTGCAATTAGCGATTGTCCCACTAGCTCAGCCAGTAGAAAACAACTCAGCTAATCAAGAGGTTGACGTTGTGGGTTTGATTCAAATATCAATTTCATTTTAGTGCCATCATTGTTTATGTGTAATATTAAAATATCTTTGTTTATTATAAATTATCAATATATTATATATTTATATTTTGGTACTGTTATAATGTTAAAGATTATGTAAAGTATTTCTATCTACATGTGTGTATGCGTATATATCATATGTGCTATACTGTTTGGCATTATTTACTTTCCAATTTTTAACTATATCCTTTAAAAATCATGCCATTTACTACATGTCTTTTAGGCTGCTTTACTAGTTGCTTTTTTGCAGACTCTTATGTTTATTTGTCAATTTCTGTTATGTTTTAAATTTTGAATGTTAGATGATTTTGTTTATTGTCGGAAAATATATTATAAGCTAATGTTTACCATGTTGTATAAAACCGACTTTAAATAAATCTTCTTATATCTTGTATCTTGTATCTTGTTTGACATAAACGAATAATTCAACAAAATCACATTCTCTTGTTAATTATTGTAAATAATTTTTCTTGATAAATATGACAATTTATACTTGATATATCTTTAACCGTCTTTTATTGTATGTTTTATATTTTTCATTTGGCCAGTTTCCACTCATTCTTGTACCGCGAGGTTATCAAGATTCTAAATCGAGAATCTTGATAACCTCTGCATGGGTACGAAAATGATTTCACTCAGCCTTTGCATATTCTTTCATTGTTTTCGTTTGTTAAAATCTCATATCACATGTTTATGTACCAAGTGTATTAAAATAAACTTTGAAACATTTAATAAACATGTACATCTACGAAAAATTGAGCTGCTTTCTAAATTTGGTCAAATCGTACATGCTGAAATTTGTTCATACCCTTTTGTAGGTATATTATATACATGCACTTGCAAGCGCAACGGTATAACTCAGAAATTAGTCGATTACATGGTATGAGTATATGAAGAAGTTTCCGGCCTTGTGGAAGGGTATGTGAGAACAGGTTATAGACAAGGGTCCAGGAAAGCGAGTTTAGGTGCGCTGTACGCCGTTTTATGACCTATACAATGTGTTGCTACGGCGATAAACCCAACAAAATAAATAAATACATGGTAAATGCGTATAATTTTCATTTTAATACTTAGTAAAATGCAGACTTTCGTCAGATATTCAAACTGCAATCCATTGCAGATAAGGACAAAACACATTCACCCCATACCTAGCGTTTACTCAACATTAATGATTTGTTTAAAATATCTAACACCGATTTGACAACTAAGGATTTAATAATATTGTAAAAAAGTGTGATGAGGAATTAGTTAACATGTCAAACACATTGATTTTATCATCAACCATAAGTTAATACACAGTCATGGATTAAAGCAGCTTGGTTTCGAAAATGCATTTGTAATTATGGGAAAATAAATGAAGAAAGCGCGGACATATACAAGAAGCGAACTACCTTTCTTCTTGACAAAACCTTCTTTTTGTTTCCTGAAGTAAGAAACGCAATGTTTGTTTGGGTTTTACGGCGCACTAACACAAAAAGGTCATATAGCACACGACATGTAATGATCATTGTATGTGTTCTATCAATTAAATGTTCGTTTCGGTTCTGTTCTGTGTTGTAGTTGAGGAACAAGAAATATGTTTGAGGGTGACTTAATTAAAATGCAAGAGCTTTAGCCCGTTCCACAACGAAATAGCTTCGTAACGCTTTTTGAAAGCAAGGTTGGTATAGTTCCGTAACACCAATATGTCGTCTGCAATAAGCGGAAAAAGGCTTCCATGGAGATAGCTTAATAAATACCAGTAGCCCAATGATAAGAGGAAATGGCTGTAAAAATCAGTGTAGCATCAAACTTAACTAAAACGATAAAAGACACTTACTTTACTTTAATTAATTTACATTCAAATGCAGTTGTGCTTTCAAATTCACAACATTCCAAACAGTCATTAAAAAAAATATTTGCTAAAAAACAACACATACATATGCTATATGCTTAATGAATAACATCAAAACTGAAAAAAAACCATGAATAAACAGACTGGCTGATTGATGGGTGGGGAGGGTTAGGTGTGCGGCTGTGCCAGGATGCATGTGAAACCCTTTCTTTGTCTGTTCAAAGCCCGGTTGAGAAATGGTTTCCACTGCCGTTGAAGTGTCCAGGAGAAGATCTTCTTCAGATTTTTCATGACTAGAATCTTATCTTTTAATTAAGTTCTAGTCAGGGTCTACACATCATATATCTATATGGAGCGGATGTACCCTGGTGAAAGCTAACACATATTGATGATGTGAGTAATAATGAGCACAGGACTGCATCAGAGTGTCTTGTGTTGATTAACTAATTTTGTACTTTTTTGTCTATCTTTTTCGTACCTAAGTACACATGTATATGGTACTATAAAGAATAATGATGTGTAAGGAACAGAGCCGAGGACAAACAAATGTAGAAAAATGATAAACGATGGGCTATTCCAAAAGGTAACTTTGACTTCTTAAAATGGTTAAAAAAGTATCTATGTTCGGTTACACAACATAGTTTTATGCTTTCTTTATAGCCATGGCCAACTAGCTTTAATACAAACCCCTGGCTTGTAGATTGTAAATTGTTACAATCCTACATCGATCAAGCCTGGTTGGGCTCACATCATATCTGAATTAAACTTCATTTATATCTATTAAAATGGACATATTGACTTTACATGATAGTTTAATTTGGTTTTAATATAATCGAGGACTTGTAACGCAAGCTGTCGGTTAACTGATCGGGAATTAAGCCAAAATCAAATAAAGTTCAGCCGAAAAAATATTCCTGTTCGTGAGTATCGTAGACGCGCTGTTTTAATCTTAACTTGTTTACATTCACGAAGCCAGGGGTTCTAAAATGTTTTTTTTATGATTTTTGGTTTCATTTATGAATAAAAATTAAGAAAATATTAAGGAAATTAAGGAAAAACAAAACCAGAAACAAAGTTTTCTTGAAAACTATGAAAACAATATTTTCATATTTACTAATTTCTGTGGGCACGAAATAGCTTTGACCATTTTATTAACTTGAGCATATTCAATGAAGTATTTAATTATAAAAATACAATGTAGTGTGTACTAGTTCAAACCAAATAAGAAAGTTTTTAAAAAATAACAACCCAAGTAGAAACGACGCAGTTGCATGCCATTATGCAAAGACATTCAAACAATGTTTTTGTTTTTCTGTAACAAATATTTATATGCATATAAGTGTGAAACTGGGGCTTTACTTCAAAGCTTGTGACGATTATTTTTATTTGTATTTTATTTTACAATTTTGTAAGAATTTTGATCTAAAATTGTGATTCACTTCAACAATGTCTTAAATAGCTTGCTTTAACTGTATTTAACTCATATGTGAAAAAAATAAACTAATAAAAAAGAAATAATCAACTTGTCGAAATATGTGTATTTTGCAAGTAACCTTCGTCTATCACTGTTAAATTAATTTAAGCTTGTAAAAATCCTGTCCTTGCTGCTTTTTCCTCCTGACATGAAAACAAAAAATGTAGTATATTGTATTGTCTTACCTCATACAGTTCTTAACTTCCAGCTCTTATATATTTATGCTACATTTGTCTTTGTTAGTCCCATTTATAAATTTAATGTATTCTTATATTTAGCATATAGTAAAATATTATAGGTTATTGAATATAGTAAAATATTATAGGTTATTGAATATAGTAAAATATTATAGGTTATTGAATATAGTAAAATATTATAGGTTATTGAATATAGTAAAATATTATAGGTTATTGAATATAGTAAAATATTATAGGTTATTGAATATAGTAAAATATTATAGGTTATTGAATATAGTAAAATAATTTAGGTTATTGAATATACTAAAATATTATAGGTTATTGAATATACTAAAATATTATAGGTTATTGAATATAGTAAAATATTATAGGTTATTGAATATACTAAAATATTATAGGTTATTGAACATTTTATTCATTAATTAATTGTATTTCATATGTATAACTCATTTTATTTTATTTATCTATTTCATATTTATAACTCATTTGAATTTATGCATGTTTGTTTGTTCATTGTAAATATGTAATTGTCTATGTATGTTCATGGCCAGAAGCCTAATGAATAGGCTTAATGTTGAATAAACGTATTGTATTGTATCGTATTGGATATACATGTACATGTAGTTGGCTTCTTTTTTTAAAGATATTTCATATATTTTTTCTTTTTATTTCTTTTAATCGTTTCAATATTCCCTTGTAATAAGTAACTTGGTAAGTCTTTGCATAATTTCATTTTTTTATTATTAATTTCAATCATATGCTTAATACTTTTTTGAGATTTCTTTAATTTTTCGATTTATTTGAATGTACAGTATCTGTTAATGTTTTCATATACTCGTATTTAACAACGACATATTTGTAAAATAAATTTGTAAATAAAGCTCGTCCCACCCTCTCCCAGGAAAAAATTCACCCATCAACCTCATCGTTTTATATTTAGCAAAAGAAAATCAAACAAAAAATCCAAGAAAATATATTTAAAGAAGTTGATGCAGATAAAAATTATCCCATCCGCACAAACAAACTTCTAGTATCAATATTAACAATAAATTAGTTCCGGGAACGGAAAATGTGTTCTTTAATACGTCCAATATTCTCACTCATTCTGAGTCTGCGATCTTTTTACACGGTAATGGGTTTAATCCATCATCCATGGTAAAGGCTGTTCAAATGAATTGATCTGAATTGATACAAGATGTTGGCTAATTCATCGAAAAATCATCACGCCTGCCAACTAATCGTCTAGAAATGGTAGATTAAATTAGCCCGTGTATCAGTGAACTACCGGGAGATGCCGGTTTAATCTTGTCGTGATGGTCGTTAGTGTTGACTCTGTCTGATGAACGAACCCAATTCCCATCTGTCGAACCGAAACGAAACACAAGGACCCAAAACTGTCAAAAAGATTCTGAAGAAAGTGATTATTCATTCTGGTGAATAGTGGAAGGCTATATTTCCCTTCTCGTCAATATATAGATCGCGATTAGCAGAGAAGTTCGACTGGTAATGTAAATATGACAAAGCGATTATCCTGTCTTCAATAAACAAGAAAATAAGCGAGGAATTCGTCAGTACGTCGGCACAATATCCTATACATTTCGTATTAACCTCTCGTAAGATGATCGCTCGGGAAATATCGTTATCAGACAGTCTACGCTTGAATTACCATGGGAACATTGATGTTTTACATTTTCTTAATGAAAAACTTATGACCAAAAATATATTCAATGTTGTTTTATTTGCAAATGCAGTCTATGACTTCTTTATTCCAAAAATGTGTATACAGCCAAATTTGTGGAAATTTTCGTCCATAAAAAGACAATCGTAAAATTACTAATTTTTTTTTTCCAATGTTGCATTTTTGAGTGACTTGTCTTTTTAAATGACGTTTTTAAATCTATTTTCTAGCAAAAAATACTATTTTTAATTAGAAATTGAACCAACTACTAAACACATACTTTAGTCAATGACTAAAACTGCAGTTGCAACGAGGGCAGTTGTCCGTCACTGACAGAAGTATGTGCTTAGTAGTTGGTTCACAGCTAAATCCAGAGATTTAGCCTTTCCAGGAGGAGTGAGTAGGTTGACTGACCGCCGTTATATGACTTATACAAAGAGTTGCTACGGCGGTAAACCCAACAAAAACAAAGCAAACCATATGAATATTCATTTGGGAAGTCACCGCATTTGTATACATTTTGTGCATTTGTTTACATTTGTATAGTGCGTACAAAAAAAAAAAACGTGTTTGGGTAAATATTAAAAATGAGACAATCTATTTCAGGGGTAGGCAGTTATGAAAATAAAATACGAGTAATTCATTTTAACAAAATTAGAATTATGGAGACCACCATTTGTTGGTTAATCATGCTTGTAATGGTAAAAATCTTTTCCATTACACTAACAACTAAGACACTCGTAAAGCATAGCGCATGTTTATGTTATTGTCATCCTGAGCGTCCCTCGTCGTTGATTAGTTTATTCTATTGTTATTATAAGCATTGTCTTGTTTTTTTTTTCGCACTACATGTATATATATTTTGTTTGAGGAAAAACAAGAAATAACCATGTATTGTATCGAGTACTGAAGCACTCTAGATTCAATCGCTATTGTCCGCTGAAAACATTATTACAGACGTATTTCAAGTTACGGACATTGCCGAAAAGTTACGACTGTGCACCTTTTAAGCAATCGGCAAATCTCGGCATTTTCCGGTAATTTCCGGCAATTTTCGGCAACTGACTTTTCCGCGTTTTTGATCTGATATGAATTCATGGTTTAAACCAAAGGAAAATCGACAAGCGATAACTCATGATTTGACAGTTGATATCTAAGCTGGTCTAATAAAATTCATGTAAATTTCAGCCTTATAAGTCTATCTCACTTTATAAGTAAAGCCTTTAATCTTCAAATGATCTATATTAGAAATAAATTTGTTAGTTTTAAAACTGCAGGTGTGATGAGCATTGATTAAAAATACCACCTGCAAAAAAGCATGCGTTAAAAACAAACTGACACACCGCGCAGTAAAGTTGCAATAAAATCGCGTTAAGTCACGCATTCTCACGTGACAAAATGACATCTCGCGCGGAAGTTATCGTTAAATTCAATGGCGACATTTCTACATCCGGGCAACAAAGCACTCATGAGACAATGTTTTCATATTTAACACGTAAAATAATGTGAATTGTCGAATTTCGATGTAATTATACGCTTTAATTTAATCCAACTTGAAATGCTAAGCTATTTATTTTCGTGTTATTAACTCGAAACTGTGATGTCAATTATATGTCTGACAGTTGTAAAACAAGAATGCTTCTTTATATGTATGAAAAGTTACAAATTATACAAGCAATTATTGCCATGAACAGACGAGCGTCTTTGAAAGTTGTTACTATACATGTGAACCAAGGCGAGACATAACCGCTCACCTAATCAACGATTTCATGAGTGTTCGATTGGTTATAACTGTTGAGCGTTATCCTATATCATTCTTTAAGACCCGTTTATACAGAGCACGAACGCGAAAACGAACGCCCTGGAATATTCTAGATGTTTGTAGAGGAGCTGTTCAAATAGAGAGCGAACGTGAGCAATGTTTTGTTCGCACGAACGAACGCCTTGATAGCCCCAGCGCGAATTGTCTCAAAAGGTCGCGCGGATTTTTGCTTTCTATCATCAATAGGTACTTCGCTAGCACCATTTCCACAAATAGAAACTTGTACGTTAAAAGAAAACGCTAGACACTAACACAACTCTACTGGCATCTTGAAATTGAGATGAATCATCATGTACTGTATCATTCGGAACAACGGTGGCGATCATGTATGAAGATATACCTCGGAAATCAGACGTAGTAGGAATACAACCAGATTATAAGGTTCGGCGACTGTCATTTTCATGTCAACATTTAATAATGACATTGTTACACGCTTCATCACATCATTTCATCAGTACAATGTCTCACACGTCGTATTTCAGTGTAGTTCAGACTATATTACCTCAGAAACCAAATTCCTAGATCTACTTTTTCACCTTATGATATCCGAGGTTTACCTGCGTAGAAGATCGCCGAAGTAGTTCCGAATGGTACTGTTTGTCAAACCAGACTAAATTGCAATGACACATGTCTCATTCGCTTCATCTGTTGTTTTATGTAAAAATACAGTACAACGATATCCTCCGTGTCTTACAACTCTACTTGCGCCATGATTCCAAATTTCATCTCTATCAGAAAAAACTTACCCTAAGATAGTATTTCAAAAACTATTTGGTAGTTGTACTCGCCACTTTCAGGTTTATTTACGACTCTTTGGAAATACGTATGTTTCGATGATGTCGTCATGTCAGGGGCGGATCCAAGATTTTTTCTATGGGGGTCCGAACTTTGTCTAGTGGGGGTTCCAAACTTTCGAACCACAACCATATTATACACATTATGCAGAATGATGCAACATATTAATAATAAAAATTACATAACTATCAAATCTGTGTTAAGAACCGAGAAAAATTGCTTCATGCCACTTAAAATGACTTTAAGTCGAGAAATACACATATGGACAGGTACATTTTTGAAATTCTAGGGGGATCCGGACCCCCTGACCCCCTCCCACCCCGCTGGATCAGCCTATGCATGTCGTTCAGATTACATACTTTTTATGTAAATTCATTATGTAACTATATATTTTCGACAATCCATAAACAAATGTTTATCAAATTGAAGTCCAAGAGAAAGAAATTCTGTAGCTTGGTTTGATAAAGGGAAATAACTCTAACAGTATCAACCCTCCATTGAATACATAGTTATCCCGCTTAAAAGTCGGCAAAACCTCATCGAAAAACGTCGCGAGTGATGTTGTAAATTGACGATCTATCATCGAGGTACTGAATGGTTGTAGACATACATGAAGTTACAATAATTTCATTTTTATAGTCTGTGTGTTATACTTTTGCAAGTTCGCAGACATTACTGTCGACACCCCTACAGGCCGTCGGCGTCCCAACAAAAAGAAATCTAAACACGTACATGTATATATACAATGTGTGTGTGATTAGAATTTTTTGTGGGTACGCCGACAGTCTGTGGACTCACCTAGCCACTATTTAGTTACAGTGACTTCTCAGCCGTTAGAAGTACTAGACAGTACCTGATCCAAACTTGAACCAAGACATTATCTTACATAACAAAAAGTGGTAGACAGCTCCACACACTTAATTGTTCATTTACACAAAATTTGTTCATTTTACACCGGCTAGTTCTCATAAACTAGTTTTCCTGGACCCTAATTTATAACCAGTACTCGCTTACCTTTGCCGAATTGTAACGAACTCGCACGTATTTTTCACATTGTGTGTAAAACATGTTTTGCGAAAAATAGGTTTAACATCGCTTATAGTTCATACAAAATGACATTACGAGTTTGTGTAACAAATAAAATAAACCAATCAATTTCAATGGTAAGGCAGTATCAAAAATAAAGGTAGTTAAGTTGATATCCAATCTCCGTAAACAGATATCCTGTAGAGCATTGTCGTACAGGATCTCTACTGTCTCCGTGGAAGGTCACGTCGAGATGAACTTTGTCTCAACTTACTATGCGTATCTTTCATCTAGACGAAACACTATTAATAAGAATTTGATTTCGTAATTTCTATTTTTAGACCAAGAATTGCAAGGTAATTTAATAGCGGTATTATTCACAGTCTGCGATTGGACGGCTCTTTTCAAATTGCGTGACGTAGACGATGTAAACAAGTTACGTATCATAACAATTTCGTCATGAATATTATGATGAGAAAAGGTCACCTGAACGTGACTTTCGTTTGAAAAAGGCCAGATCTAAATTAGCGAGTAGGCGAGCGGAAAATTTTAAATCGGGTTTTAATCAGATTGGTTGATATCAATAAAATTAGTGTGGCTGATAAACTCTATCCTCTTCAGTCAATCATGCTTGTAATGGTCGAACGCTTAACTATTACACCAACAAGACACTCATAATATTTTATTGTCATTCTGAGCATATTCTGACATGGCTCAGTTCATTGTACTGTTCACGTAAACAGGGTATTGTTTAGTACGAACTGTAGTAAACGCCATATGTAAACATCTGTTACCCCTTTTTCAGACAATAAACACAAGCCCTGCGTTCAGTTAGCAGATATCGTTAGCCAAACACAGTTATCGTTATGAACGGTTAATTGAACGACCCGTTGAAGTGCGAACGTTTAAAGATGGCGGACAAGAGAGTCGTTACTTCTATTTTATTAGAAGAATCCGGAGAGGATGACTTGTTTACTTATTTTTGTATATGTATTGATCAAAATCAACGGGAGTATCAGTGCCGACTTCGTTAGACCTAATCCAGAAATTAAATTTATGGGTTTTTCCGTCCGCGCAGTTTGTTTGTACCGGAGGGGAAAACCCAAATATTTTAATTTCGGATATAGTCTATTCGCTATGGCAGTTACTATTTTGCAAAATGTACTGGAACTATTTTGTTTCAGGTTGTTTCATATTCGCGTACTATATACTCAAACTGTTAGCTGTTGGCCTTAAATATTTTCTGCTAACAGGCCGTTCAATTATTACTGTTGGCGAACGTTACAGAACGTTACAGAACGTTCGTGGTAACTGAACGCAGGGAAGAATTCTTAAAAAGCAAACCCCACAATTGTAAATAATAACTAAAACACACGTCTCGTCTAATTTGTTTTAATAGTAAAAACAAGTTTCGTTTGAAAATAATAAAACATTGTAAATAAATTCGCAAACAATTTTGCGTTTAAAATTGCTGCCATTTAACTACTTAAGTTTCCAGGACACTTTTCTTCACCAGTATTTCCTTACCCTCCCACTACAAAAACCGAGAACTAATCCCTACAAAAATTACAACTGATAATATACATATATCAACTAACAAAACTGCCAAATTCAACTTCCCTCTTTACCTTCAATTGTTTGGATTCAGTTGTGAAGTGTCGTGTTGTTTTTGGACTAAGTTTTGGAGTGAAATGTCGTGTTTGGACTCGTTTGTGGAGTGTCGTGTTGTGTTTGGACTTAGTTGTGGAGTGTCGTGTTGTGTTTAGACACAGTTGTGGAGTATCGTCTTGTGAATGGACTCAGTATTGGAGTATCGTGTTGTGTTTGAACTCAGTTGTTAAGTGTCATGTTGTGTTAGGACAAAGTTGTGTAGTGTCGTGTTGTGTTAGGACTTAGTTATGGAGTGTCGTGTTGTGTTAGGACTTAGTTGTGGAGTGTCGTGTTGTGTTTTGAGTCAGTATTGGAGTGTCGTGATGTGTTTGGACTAAGTTGTGGAGTGTCGTGTTGTGTTTTGAGTCAGTATTGGAGTGTCGTGATGTGTTTGGACTAAGTTGTGGAGTGTCGTGTTGTGTTTTCAGTCAGTATTGGAGTGTCTTGTTGTGTTTTGAGTCAGTATTGGAGTGTCGTGTTGTGTTTGGACTTAGTTGTGGAGTGTGGTGTTGTGTTTTCAGTCAGTATTGGAGTGTCGTGTTGTGTTTGGACTTAGTTGTGGAGTGTCGTGTTGTGTTAGGACTTAGTTGTGGAGTGTCGTGTTGTGTTTGAGTAAGTATTGGAGTGTCGTGTTGTGTTTGGACTTAGTTGTGGAGTGTCGTGTTGTGTTTTCAGTCAGTATTGGAGTGTCGTGATGTGTTTGGACTTAGTTGTGGAGTGTCGTGTTGTGTTTTGAGTAAGTATTGGAGTGTCGCATTGTGTTTTCAGTCAGTATTGGAGTGTCGTGTTGTGTTTTGAGTCAGTATTGGAGTGTCGTGATGTGTTTAGACACAGTTGTGGAGTATCGTTTTGTGAATGGACTCAGAATTGGAGTATCGTGTTGTGTTTGGACAAAGTTGTGTAGTGTCGCGTTGTGTTTTGAGTCAGTACTGGAGTGTCATGATGTGTTTGGACTTAGTTGTGGAGTGTCGTGTTGTGTTTTGAGTCAGTATTGGAGTGTCGTTATGCGTTTGGACACAGTCGTGAAGTGTCGTGCTGTGTTAGGACTTAGTTGTGGAGTGTCGTGTTGTGTTTTGAGTCAGTATTGGAGTGTCGTGATGTGTTTAGACACAGTTGTGGAGTATCGTTTTGTGAATGGACTCAGAATTGGAGTATCGTGTTGTGTTTGGACAAAGTTGTGTAGTGTCGCGTTGTGTTTTGAGTCAGTACTGGAGTGTCATGATGTGTTTGGACTTAGTTGTGGAGTGTCGTGTTGTGTTTTGAGTCAGTATTGGAGTGTCGTGATGCGTTTGGACACAGTCGTGAAGTGTCGTGCTGTGTTAGGACTTAGTTGTGGAGTGTCGTGTTGTGTTTTGAGTCAGTATTGGAGTGTCGTGTTGTGTTTGGAGTCAGTATTGGAGTGTCGTGATGTGTTTGGACTTAGTTGTGGAGTGTCGTGTTGTGTTAGGACTTAGTTGTGGAGTGTCGTGTTGTGTTTTGAGTCAGTATTGGAGTGTCGTGATGTGTTTTGACACAGTCGTGAAGTGTCGTTTTGTGTTAGGACTTAGTTGTGGAGTGTCGTGTTGTGTTTGGAGTCAGTTTTGGAGTGTCGTGTATTGATGAGCTGCTTGAACCTATCCTGACATGTTATATGTGTTTGTGTCACATTGTGTCGTAAGTTTTAAGTATTTATGATACTGCATAAAACGCAGACTTTGATAGTTTATAAGCTTAAAACTTAACTGAGTATTATTCATACATTATGAAGCATAAAATTTAAATAGATAATCTATACAAATCCGTCGATGTTTTCCGGTTTCACCCTGGATGGAAATTTGAAAGACAATAACTGTTCTTCTGTCTCAAATGGAAGATATCCAAATTTAAGATAAACAAGTTCACAGGCTGAGTCTATTATTTTCACTTTAGAAAAACGAAATTCTTTTCGCCATTTATAAGCACTTTGGGTTGAATTAGAACGAGTTGTTCCAAAATATGATTCCATCTTTGTGTCAGTGTTGGCATGAGAACTATTATGCACGTATTCTAAAATTTTGTCAGTTAATTTTGATTGCATAAAATTATGAACAAATTTAGCGCCATCTAGCGGATTTTCCGCTAAAGCTTCGTACAGAACCGTCTTCAACCTCCCTGGGTAGTTTCTATTTATCAAATCATAGAATTCTAAGTCAATTTTCATGAGATTACATAATGATTTAGAATGAGGAACGATTTGTTTAGAATAGGTAAAGGCATTTTTTGAGTTTTGTCTTGAATTTGTGATACCCCTTGGATCTCGAATTAGATGTACGATTCTCAGGTTAGGCCATAGATCTAACAACCTGTAGGCTAACTCCATAGACACACGTATAGTCTTGAGAATTCTGTGATTCGATTTTAAACATATTCTTTCCAACATTGGAAGACATGGCTTTATAGATCGATGTTTCAGCTTACACAGGGAAAACTCATTCTTCATAGGAGAAATATAGAGTTTTTTGTAGATAGTTCTCAATGTCTTGCCATGAAGTTTAGATAGCTGGCACGTAAACATATAGTATAATGTGTTGACAGCAAACTCGCTGGATTCTAACATAGATTTTGGTTTCCTGAAAAGTAGATATCGCTCATTAAAGCCACATTATAAAGATATATTTATCAACAGTAGACTTGAAAACTGTTTTAAAAACATGAAGTTATCAGAATATTACATGGATTAGTGATACAGTAAACAGTTCAAACCGTCCTGTTTTCTGAATTAGAGTTCGACTAAGTGTCCATTTCTTAAAAAACGTGCGTTACTTTTATCAAAGCACACTATTTTCATTTATACGTTAAAGTTCGATATCCTATCCGAAATAGTTTTAAAGCTTCATAATGTAATTTGGAGCATTTTTCTCTCTATTTGATGTCATTCACTTATTTATAAAAATGTTTACATAAAAAATATCTAAACAAAAATTACTAATTTCTTTATGTAGTATCAAAGGCACAGGGAATTGTCAAGTTTCCTCCATTTGATTTTTCAAACATACCTTAAATATACTTATATACAAGGGGCACAACTGCATTTACTTGACCACTTCATCTAGATTTATTATTTTTTGACTCACAAAAAGTACAGATACCCTGGCGGCACTGTAACGAAATTTGGTTAATTTTGCAAACGAAAATCGCCAAGACTTCCGACTAATTCACTGTATCAAATTTGGAAGATTTCGACTTTTTCGCAGTATTTTGGTTGTCTCGTTTGAAAGTAGGGAAAACCCGTGCGGTTCGTCGAATCAGAAATTGTTATTAAACTAATGAAACTAATTAGATTACTTTGTTTGTGACGTATTAGTGAAAATGGTTGTGAGAATAATTTTTTAAGGTTAAATCAGATGAAAAGTGTATTTCCATTCGTTTTGTTTCATGACAGGTGATAATTGGCACGGTGTTTTGAAGTTTTATAACTAGTGAAGCGAGAAACACAATTTAACACGGAGTAAATCATGCTGAAATCGACGTAACATTGAAATTTTCTCAATTTTCATTCTGTTCAACTGTGCACAAACTTGTCCGAGTTGAGTTTTCTGTGCTGTTTTTTATGTTTTTGATAATTTAATCGTATTAAAGGTCTGCGCTTTGAAACATTAAACATTCATAGCTCGAAGAGTTATGTTTAATCGATTTAATCGTGCGGTTCAAGTTCTACTAGGGTATCAGTATTTTTTGTGAGCCACAAAAAATAAATCTAGATGAAGTGGTCAAGTAAAGGCAGTTGTACCCCTTGTATATAAGTATATTTAAGGTATGTTTGAAAAATCAAAGGGAGGTAACTTGACAATTCCCTGTGATCAAAGGTAAACATGCGATGATAAAAAAAACCGTGGGTTTCAACTCAGCTCTAGCAAATATTTTGTTTTGTTCGGATTTAATTAGGGTCCGTCCGCTCCATCAGGATGCATTATGTGCAGACCCCAGGATGTGACTCCTCATCCTTTAAAAGATAGTTCTAGCAAATATAAGGATATCATCCTATTTATAGCTTTTAATGATATGTCTGAACTTTCTACAGTCACGTGGACAGTGCACATCCCATCTCCCATCTTGATAATTAACCAAACATTCGTTGTATCGTATCGTAATTGAATTTTTACACTTGAGCGCCTACGTATACTTCTCAACTAATGGGATGCCCAGATGTATTGTCAAAAGTTATGACCCTCAACTTTGATAAATATTATTCATTGCTATTCGAATAACTTTATTTTAAACTTGATTTTACGACATTTATTTACAATTTGTACAGGTTATGTACGTCGTAAACCCCATCTAACCAAATGAATATAACATCCTATGATTTTACTGAACCATTCGGAATTATTCGGCGATTTTTTTACACAAGCATATCTATGACACCATAATATGGTGGATATTTCTGCCATCAGATAACCACATAACTAACTAGTTAATTAAGAGGATAACTAATTATGGTAACGAGTTAATTAAGTGGTTAATTAGTTACTATTTACGATAACTAGTGAAGTTAAGTGTTTAACCAGTTACCGTAACGCGCAAAGGTGCATGCCGCTAATTTACTGTTATTATGGGGGCTGCCGCCCCCACACCCCCGCTGATATTAAAATTGATTACAAAAAAGGCATTTAAAATAGTTATTAAAATTAATTCATTCAAAAAATGAATAAAAAACTGCATCGTTAAAGACAAAATGGCGTCCAAAATTTGTAAACAACGCAACGTCCGAGCACGCGCAATAGCGGGGTCCGCTAAACTAGATTCTATCCGATTTATCTCTTTTTTCCTAATATTGGTGTGCATGACAATTGACATGTTACATGCTGTGATCTTCACCATTTTGTATGCCACATGCCATGTCATTGTTACTGAAATGAAATTACCATTACATGTACTATAGTAAACCTACATAAATACAGACACGCAAACGTTGCGCAGTTGAAGAATACAGCATTTCCATTGATGAGAATGTTATAGTTGTGCATCTCAGGGACAGTGGTTAGGTGAACTATCCGCCATCTTTAACAAAGATTGATGAAAAAGAACGGGAAGTGAAACAAACGAAGAAATACATCAGGGTACCTACCTGCAAGTGTTATTGAAAAAACAGACTTCATTTATATTGTAGTAACCTTGTATTATTATCCTAAACAAAGGCTCAAACACATACATGCTGTTTTCCGTCATACTGGTGATTGAACCAAGCCAGCTTGAACCAGAACGTGCATACGTTAAGAGAAGTACAAACACAGGTTGATTGTCTTGTTTCTGTATTCTTAAACTGTCTATAGGTTGTAGTTTAAAAGTATCTCTACGTCTGGGAGGTGATACAATGTACGGCTGCACTAGACACAAAAAGTACACAAAACATTGATATTATTGCATTTTGTTATTGCATTTTGTAATTGCATTTATAATTGTATTTTGTAATTGCATTTTGTAATAGCATTTTATAATTACAGTTTGCAATTGCATTTTGTAATTGCATTTATAATTGTATTTTGTAATTGCATTTTGTAATAGCATTTTATAATTACAGTTTGCAATTGCATTTTGTAATACCATTTTATAATTACAGTTTGCAATTGCATTTTGTAATACCATTTTATAATTACAGTTTGCAATTGCATTTTGTAATACCATTTTATAATTACAGTTTGCAATTGCATTTTGTAATACCATTTTATAATTACAGTTTGCAATTGCATTTTGTAATACCATTTTATAATTACAGTTTGCAATTGCATTTTGTAATACCATTTTATAATTACAGTTTGCAATTGCATTTTGTAATACCATTTTATAATTACAGTTTGCAATTGCATTTTGTAATACCATTTTATAATTACAGTTTGCAATTGCATTTTGTAATACCATTTTATAATTACAGTTTGCAATTGCATTTTGTAATACCACTTTATAATTACAGTTTGCAATTGCATTTTGTAATACCATTTTATAATTACAATTTGCAATTGCATTTTGTAATACCATTTTATAATTACAGTTTGCAATTGCATTTTGTAATACCATTTTATAATTACAGTTTGCAATTGCATTTTGTAATACCATTTTATAATTACAGTTTGCAATTGCATTTTGTAATTGCAATTTATAGTCTACACGATATATAGTCATGTGATCTGCATAGACAAGAAGTTGTCAAAAAACTGGAAAATGTTCAAATAATGCATCCAGTAACAACCATGCACATGAATATGTATAACAAGTCTTTGTCCGGAAATGTCAACAATAAGTTTTGAGCTGCAATGTTCACTCTGAATCCTCTCCAGTTATTTTGTATATGACTTATAGTACAGCACCTGAGGCATTTTATTTTCTTATTTTTTGTCCAGAACTGTTCTTTGCATTTTTGGATAGAATGATGTCTAAAGTTAAATTTTAGCGAGGGTGGACATCTAAAATCATGGCAGTTACCATGGAAACCAAGATGGCGTCCAAGATGGATACCATTTTATTTACTATGGCTTGTATTTTTCACACCATTATTACTACAAAAAGTATTCTGTAGTTAATAAATTAATGATTGCTTATTAATGTACAGACATGGACCTTTCCACTGATGTGTCTTTCAAGGTCATTGTGGGTCAAGGTCAAGGTCAAATCAAGGTCAAAACATACAAAATGCATAAAAATCGTGTTTTTTTCCAAACATTTTTGTTGCCATGTGAGAATATATTCACCAAAACCACGTAACCGTAGTAATTCACCGGAAGTAGAAATATAACCCTAACCCTAACCCTAACCCTGTTTGAATAGAAAGGTAAGTGATGTTATTTTAATTGATATTTTAACATGATATTTTCTGTCTATTATCACGGGCTGCCGCCCCCGAACCCCCGCTTTTAACGGTCACCGTCAGCACCGACTCAATGAAGAATGCAAAATGACGCATGCGCAGTAGGCGCGTACCGGTGAAGTGCATTCTAGCCTGGAATTTATATGAGAAAGAAAGGTAGCAATAACTTTATGCATTTTATGATGTCATTAAATTATTTGTCAAGACAGATAAACTGACGGAAATCAAGCGTCTGTTAACTTTATCAATTGACGTTGTAGATCACGTGTCAACAGATCCTGATGGTACAAATAGCATAATTTAACTACAGGCCGATTCCTTACATTGAACACCAACATATATATTTTCTATCAACTGATATTTGTATTGCATTCCTTATTACATTTTACAATAAAATGAAAAAGTTTCTGCAGAAAATGTTTTAAAATTTTGATTTGCGCTGTTCTTAATATAAAGTGTCAACCCTGTACGCAAGTCATTATTTCAATTAATCTCGAATCATCCCTCGACAAAATCAAGATCTTAAACTAAAATTCTGAATGCATTTACTTAATTTTCAAAGCGCTTGTTCATCAATAATATGCGTATAATTATGTAAAACGAAACTTACGCAAATAATTTCTAACATTCTAAAATAATATTATCTAGCTGACTTCTCACAAGCTAAACTCTGCGAGGATATTTAGGTCACATCACAACACAAACGCCTAATGTTGCAAACAACGCTTAAAATCGCAATGGATCTGGCGCTAAACGTCGCAACACTACGCTTTACATCGCAAACAACGCTTCACTTCGCAATGGTCCTGTCGCTAAACGTCGCAACAGTTACGCTTAATGTCGCAAACAACCCTTAAAATCGCGATTGACTTGACACTAAACGTCGCAACAGTAACGCTTAGTGTCGCAAACAACGCTTAACATTGCAATTGTCTTGACACTAAACGACACAAAACTACGTGTAATGTCACAAACAACGCTAAACGCTGACGTTAAACTGACACGGATTTAAGAGCAAAAGTGCCTATAAATACTATATGTTCTTGCACCAAACGTTTGTGATATATATTAGGATTTTTTAAAGGCTTGTCTATTAGGGTGAAAAGATTGAAAACATCTCCATCCACGAACTCTAAATATATAAATGATTAGGAATGACCTTACATAAATATAGCAACACAATGTACTTGCCCATTGATTGGTTAAATAATTGCTGTGGTTTTTGTCCAGTCCGACTGGTTCCATGCTTTTGGTCACCAATTGACCTACTTTCATGTCCTATAGCAAATGTTTCTTGTACATGGTCATCACCACTGGAACGCGCAGCCAGGACAGTCGTGTCCAACTGGTCATTACTAGAAAATGATTCCGTCTTAGTCAATTTTGCAACTACAAAATAAAAAAAGTTTGATAATTAAGATTTGTGTACAACATTAAATAAGGACCATAATACGGTTATGAAAAGAGCATTTCGTGTATAAATGTGCCAGGTATTTACAGCCGATCAGGGGCACTAAAATTACTCTAACCCAAACACTTAAACTAACGATTGCTCACATAACTTGCAAACCAAGGACACGAGTCCATGACACAATAGTTGATGGTACTTACTAATGCTGGTTAAACCCTTACATTAAATTTCTGTTATTAAAGCCTATTATCTGATCCAATGTATACAATAAAATGTGTATTGAATAAATATTAAATTTTGAACAAAAAGGCGAGTATTTAACTCAGCGGGGTTAATCTATGCGCTACTGACATTAATAGGCTATATACAGTCTATTTTGTTGAACAAATGAACTGTACAGTGAGTATAGTGAATTCCATATTAAATGATACATTCCATATTCAAATAAGACAGTGTTACAAGTTAATACTTGTATTCTAGAATACTAGATCTACAGTTAAGGTTATGATACGTAATTTCCGAGATTTCCCTTTTCACTTGGTTGATTAACATATGTCTCCACAAGCAGATAATGGTTATTCTATATATGATATGGAGAGCAAGCTGGTACCCGCTTTCTTAAGTATCGCCATTACAAAAGAAAACACAATGACGTACAGGAATGTAAAAAAGCATAAAAACATGTGGTCATGGATTGAAAGGCTTATCAATAATTAAAGACATATGTTATAAGTAACAGATAAATTTAATACATATTTGATTGCATAAATTGGACTGGATTGTGAGTGACAGATGAATATTAGTTCATCATATAATATCAGAAAATACAATCTAATTTTATTTATTTATTGAAGTTAACGCCGTATCAACACAATTTAGGTCATTTCACGGCGTCCAGCGCACCTACCCTAGCTTTCCTGGACCATTGTCTATATCCAGTACTCACCTACCCTTCCACAAGGCCAGAAACTTCTCCATATTATCTAATCAATGGAGAAAAATCGACATTATTGTCAAATTTTCATGGAAGGGTATAATCATATAATATCATAAAATACAATCTAAAAAACAGTGCCTTTCAAAAGTCGTACAATATTCTACATAACTAAAAAATATTTGGATTTGATTGGCCAAAAAAGGACATTATTATGAGTGTCTCTTGCTCTTGACTTACGGTAATTTTTGGTGAAAGATTATTTGTAAAAATATCACCACAGACAAATATTGGCATTTATTATGATTAGTGTTGCTTTTTATGTCTGCATGAATGATTCTTAAAATAATACTCTTAAATCATAGTAGTAATCTTGTCAATCGAACAATAAACGAATATAAACGTATTCAATCCGCCTGGCTAGATAAGTCGGTAAGCCGCCCGGCTAGCTCAGTTGGCAGCACGCAAGTCTACTGATCGAGGGGTCGTAGGTTAGATTCCCAGGCGGGGCATACTTTCGTGGAGCTTGGTCATGAAAATATTTCTACAGCCATTCTACCTCCTACCAATGATTTTTAATTATGTAGGGCAGTTGTCAGTCACTGACGAAAGTATGCGCTTAGTAGTTGGTTAACAGCTAAATCCAGAGTCTAAGCTTTTCCAGGAACAGTGAGTAGGTGGACTGGTCGCCGTGATATAACTTATACAATGTGTTGCTACGGCGTTAAACCCAACAAAAAAATAGACGTATACCCTTTAATGGTAGAGTTTTATCGCATTCTCATATTTCCGTGAAACTGACCTACGGCCAATAACACTTAGTATGTATCCATGTATATGATGAATTTGTATTACATGAGAAAATTATTGTTCATTTACAACCGGTTTCGTATTGGAATGACTCGAGATTTCCGACCTCATATATATAATAATAAGAATTATAATATCGTTTAGACATGACATTATTACTGTAAAATCAACAAAGAAGAATCCAGTATGAAAATTGACTCGGCAATCTATTTTATATTCATAGACACAATAAAAATATGTGTAAAAAGTACAATAGGATTTAATCAGTATTTCGTGGTTTTTTTTCATCAATTCTTTCTTTCTTTATTTATTTGGCATAAATCGGCAGTATCTATACCTTTGGTCATTTACAATATTTATGGCAAAGACCACATATTTGTAACAAATATATATATATATATATATATATATATATATATATATATATATATATATATATATATATATATATATATATATATATATATATATATATATATATATATATAACAAATAGATATTAAATATTTTAAACAGTACAATACAGTGTAATAAAACAGAAAACTGTAAAAAAAACAGTTAAGAAATGTTTAATAAACAATCTCTAATGGAAAATGTTTCTTTTATTGACAATATTTATGATATTCTTTTTAGATTTAGTTTTCATAAGATATGATACATAATCAATAATGTATAACAAACTTTGTTTGTACCTACAGCACACGGACGGAAAACTCCGAATTTTAGTCTATTAGTACGCCGCAAGAG
Source organism: Mactra quadrangularis (assembly GCA_025267735.1). Taxonomy (NCBI): domain Eukaryota; kingdom Metazoa; phylum Mollusca; class Bivalvia; order Venerida; family Mactridae; genus Mactra; species Mactra quadrangularis. The sequence goes on along the minus strand of CM046299.1, from coordinate 51,666,879 downwards.
TATTCTACGGAAACATACGTAAACGCCCGATGTTTTACGATTGGTTCAAAGTAAAAAAAATGATGTTTTAGTTTGTTTTGGTTTTACGGCGCACCAACACAGAAATGGCATATCACGCCGAAAGCAATTAATGACACTATTAATTTCAATCGATATTAATAATTTGAAGTCCTATGCAAAGAAAAAATATTTAATCTCCGTAAAATAATCTAAAATATTGTATTGACACGGCGTTAAACCCAGTATAAATACATAACCCAATGTGAAACAATAGCATTAAGCCATGTTTCAAGATTATTTTAAGTTAAATATGTGACGTTAGAATAGTCATACTTACTGTTGAGACGGTTGATTGCACTGAAACCAAAAAGCAAACAGAACAATACAATTACCACAACCAACGTAGCCTTACGTTGATTGTAGGGGCACAGCTTCATTATCTCCATCGTCTGAAAAATAAACAAACACTATTTGGCATGACAAGGCACTGCATTGCACTGCACATCACAGCACCGCTCGGCTCCGCTCCGCACTGCACAATACAGCACCGCTCCGCACTGAACAACAAAGCACCGCTGCGCACCGCACTGCTCCGCACAACACTGTTCCGCACTCCATCGAACCACACTGCACAACATCACTTAACATTTCGACAATTCACTAAATGAATAATCTCGAAAGGATTCATGAGGGTCCAACAATATTTCTGGGTTTTTTGCAACATGCGCGGGGCGAAGCACAGATGAAACACGTGACGAATAGTTCTTGTCGTAAACGCATAAGGCTACGTAAATACATTTCTTATGCTGTGACTAAACATTTTCAGCGAATGTCAATAAATCGTGCATTTTAAAATCATTGACAAAACGAAACATTTATCACCACGTAAAAGATCGTGGATTTGTTTTCTTCAACATCGATTTTTTGTTTCAGTATATGACACAAAGGTCGTCCCAATGGTGTCAAAATATGCCCATTATTATTCTAATAGTGTATAGCCGAGAAGTTCCGAATGGCACAGCATAACAAATTCTTGCAAGCTGAGTCATCTTATTAAAAAGGAGTTTTAAAACATATCAGGAATAAGAACAGTTAAAACGCAGACTTTCCACTCATCCAAACATTAATGCGGTATATGTTTTTAGATCTTTAAACTAGTGTTATTATTTGACAACATTAAACATGCACCTCATTAGTTTCCGTATCGATTTACGACATAGATCGTATACATTCGTCAAGTTTCGTTGCTTTAATCCGCACGCTGTCGTGTTAACAAGTATTTGTAAAGCATGTACCGATTATGTTTAAATTGCAAAAAAAGGTTTGATGTGGGATCGAACCCGTAACCTCTTGATTGTGAGGTGGTACGTTTTACCACTACACCAAGTCCTTAGATGGCTCTTTGATTTACGGAAAATTCAGACGGAAAATCACGACTATGCATACAGTGCATGTTTAATGTTGTCAAATAATATATAAAGGATATAAACAAGCTATACAAATAACAAATACATGGCCCTAACAGGTTTCCCTCTTAGAACGGACACTGCAGTCTGCGTAATTAGCGGGTGTCCGGTTACCCGGGACAACTACATTTTTAGTTTGGGCAACCACACATTTCCTATGAGCAACCAAAAATCTCCAATCTACGTAGCTACTAAAATGACCTGTTCGGACAACCGCTTTCTTAGACAGTGAGAAAATAATTGCTACTTGGGATTTAAAACAAGTTCTTGGATTCATCAATCCCACAATAAGGGACTTTAGTCAGTTATCTTTCCCTGATAAAATAAGAAGCAATCCAATTTGTAAGTAGGTCCTTACTGTTGGAATCCTCGGATTTTATCATTGAATTTCTATGTAAGGATAACAAAATATTTCATCTAATATATTTCTTGTTTATAAAGATATTAACAGAAGTGATGAAATTTAGATAGTTCTTTACCCTAAAAATACTAAGATTGAATTTCAAACAAATTAAATGATTAAAAAAAAGTTATTTAAGATTAATTTTGGGAGATTGACATTTTTAAAAGTAAGGGTAAAATCCGAGTAATCCAACTAGTGGGACCTACCTATTTGAAGAGTATAAAAGGGGAAATAACTGACTAAAGTCCCTTATTGCCCCCAAATGTTCATGTTAGAACAAATAATAACAAATTGTCATAGTGAACTAACCTCAATCCACTTCATTCTATATATAGATGGTAAAGATATCTGCTAGACCGTTGTGTACAAAACAAAATCCACACTATACTCTAAAAGGTGCATGCAAACACATACAAACATAAAAACAAGAGGGTCATAATGGGCCTTCATCGCTCACCTGAGTACCATTGATATATATATACACGAATCAGAGTAAAATCAAAACCAACTTTCAGACCAATTTCCAGAATATTTGGATTAAAAAAGTAGCCACTAGAGTGCTAACATTGTTTTCTATATTTAGCTCCAGTGACCTAGTTTTTTATCCAAGATGACCTACAATCCTGCCTTCTCATCCGAGCAATTACGTAGACAAACATCCTCGCGAAGTTTGATGATAATTGAGGCAAAAATGTGACCACTAGATTGTTAAAAAATAAATGCGGACGCACGATGGATAACGGACGACAGACGACGGACATTCAACGATCCATAAAGCTCGCCCTTAGCTAGCTCAGGAGAGCCAAAAACAGTTAATAGTCATTTTTACTAATTATACCAGGTGTAAACGTACACGATACAAAACAAATATCAGAAAATTAAAAAAAATGTTGCATGTATAACTATTTAATTAATTTTACAGAATATTCATCATTTGTTTTTTTTAATAAACAAATAAGTAGAACTCTTGTCCGGTCTATAAAAGCTACCATATCAAATTTGACAGATACAAATAACTACAAATGTATCAAAACCCGGGTCGATAGCGCAGTTGGTAGCGCGCCGGGATTTGGATACTTGTGCCCGAGGGGTGCGGGTTCGAATCCCACCCGGGGAGGTTATACCCTTCCATGAAAATTTGACAAAAAAATGTCGATTTTCCTCCATTGATTAGATAACATGGAGAAGTTTCCGACCTTGTGGAAGGGTAGGTGAGTACTGGTTATAGACAATGGTCCAGAAAAGCTAGGTTAGGTGCGCTGGACGCCGTAAAATGACCTAAAATTGTGTTGACACGGCGTTAACTCCAATAAATGAAAAAATAATAAACAAATGAGTAAAACTCTTGTCCGATCTATATCATAATTTGACAGATACAACTAACTACATATGTGTCAATGAAACAGAGACAGGAAGGTAATCCTGTCATATAAGTGTACCAGCTGTGCCTTGCTATACACAGTGTATTATACAATCACACCAGGGGTCCCTATATCCGATAGCGCACATTATAGAATAAAGAAAAAAAAATACATTTAAAATCCAAAACTTTTGGAAAAAAGTGAAAAACTGACCAAATCTTCATATAGATATTTTGAAAAAAAAAATGCTACGAAAACTAGAAACATACAGCTATCTCATGTCGTTTGCACAAATTTGATAAAAGAATCGGAAAGGCTTTATTTTTTAACTTATACCAGCGTGGGTATTTCTTTTCCTTCTTATTTTATAGTAACGCGAGAAATCAAATAAAACTATAAAACAGACCAAAACTTTACAATTTTACAAAAATATAAAAACAACTTTATGAAAGAAGAAAGTTTAAACATTTTAGCATCATTTGCACAAAATTGATCTCTTAATAATAAAAGAGATATGGCCGTTTAAAGAATTTTTCCCTATACTTTTCTATTGAAAATCAAGCATCGACTTAAGATCATGTATGGGCCTAAAAGTTGGACATGTCATTTGTGTCTTTTATTAGAGACTTTAGTCAGTTATCTTTCCCTAATAAAATCTGAAAGCAATCCAATTGGTAAGTAGGTCCTTACAATTGGAATCCTTGGATTTTATCATTGAATTCCTGTGTAAAGATAACAAAATATTTCATCTGATATCTTTCTTGTTATTAAGATATTAACAGAAGTGAAGAAATTTAGATAGTTCTTAACCTTAAAAATACTTAACTTGAATTTCAAACTAATTAAATGATTTACAAAAAAGTTATTAAAGATTAATTTGGGCAAAATGACATTGAAAAGAAAGGGTAAAATCCGAGTAATTCAACTAATTGGAGCTACCTGTTTGAATAGTATACAAGGGGAAATAACTGACTAAAGTCCCATATTGCACACTCATGAATATGGTATCGTTAGAAAGACTACATTAAAAGCATAGAACTATAAAAGTATAAGAATTTCGAGCCTTTATGTGTAGTAATGTTATGAAAATTTGCATCGATGAAAATCAAGTAACTATTGGTTACGTTTGGGTTTCTTAAATGACACGAATTTCCAAATGTATATATGAACCCTAAAAAACCCGAATGTGTTAAGGGAAGAATTTTGTCCCCGTTTCGCAGAAAATTAAATTAAATCAATGAAAGTATCTACTTACCGGTTATAGTAAAATTATCCGTCTGTATAAATCCAGAATCGTTACCAAGAGTGACGCAGGTGATGAAAACACGATCCTCTTCAATAAATGAAAGCGACTGGTGAATGGTCGCTTATATATGTGTAGGAAACACGATCTCCATAGAAAGTAAGTAAATTGACCATAAGCAATAACCGTGTATAACTAGCGTGTACATGTATATAGATTATATTTCTTTATCACTATATATAGTGCGTACAAAAATGTGATTGTATCAACATTTAAAATGAATCAATCCATTCCAGAGGTAGGCAGTATTGAAAATAAAAATTGTATACATGTACATCATTATTACAAAATTAGTGTGACGGATAAAACACCACCCCTTGGCCAATCATGCTTTGTAATGGTAGAACGCATAACCACTACGCCAACGAGACACTTGTAAAACGTAACAGAATGATATACATGTATTTCATTGTCATAATGATCATCCCCTGCTGTCGATTAGTTCATTGTATTGTTAAAAACAGTGGGTTTTTTGTACGAACTATATATACAGTACCCACCAAAAGTTTGGAGACATTTTCATTTAGTAGGCCAACTAAATAGCTTTTATACAAAATTTGTAACTACATTGTATTTATTTTTAAATGCCTGATAGTTTTGCTTTATTTTTTGTATATCATATAATGATGACAGAGACCACAAAAATAGCATAGAAGCTATGATGTGGAAAATAATTACAATTGACATAGTTTTCGATGCTTTAGGATGCCAGATGCTGAATCTCATAAATGTGTTGCATTCATGAAACTTGTTTTTCATTTTCTCATGAACTATGCTTAAATATATAAAAAATAACAATTCTACAAAAATAATCATCAAAATTCAAGAATTCTCGCAAATTTATATGTCTCCAAACTTTTGGTGGGTACTGTACATGTTTATTACAATATAGGTACAGCGATAGTTATACATCAAAACATACTATATAGGGTGACGACAACAAAATTGCTTTCGCCGACAATAATTTCCTAATGATGCATACTTATGAATTCTATATCGAAAAATAACATGAATTTGATTTTTTTATCGATGAAATATAGATTAAGAATAACTGCAATCGTGCGTAAAACACGCTTATAAATGATTCGAGATGTTTTTAATAAAAACCCTTTAAAAACTGGAAAATTGAAAAAAAACTTTACTAAAATATTAATAAACAAAGTTAGCGATCTTCTGAAGAAAAGATTAAAGGCATAAAGCTTACAAATTGATTTTGGTAGAACAAACGTATTACTGTTCGTATATTTATAAAATATTTATTATAATCAATAAAGCTTTAAAACTACAAAAGGGAACTTTCAGCCACAATGTGATTCAGCATAAAGGCCTTCGGCCTTTATGTAAATTAGCTATCACCAAAAGTGACATTTAATTTTTCGATGAAAGTCAGTTTCTATGAATTCATTCCTTAAATAATACACTATTAATACAGAGTTTTGGTCAACGTCACTCCTCTATGTTTGGAGAAAACGGTCAATAAAGCTTTTTAAATGACTTATTTTTTTTGTTATCTATCCTTCTACCAAAGGAGCTTGACATTCTGTATCGTAGTTTGAAAAATTTCTTCCAACTTCGGTTATATCAAATGTACAAAAGGTTGTATGTATTTTTAAGACATACTCTGTTTTCCATTAATAACACCATAGGTATAAAAAATTTGCATAAAATGATTATTATCGTCTGATATTTAAAACTTTCAGCCACAATGTGATTCAGCATAAAGGCCTTCGGCCTTTATGTAAATTAGCTATCACCAAAAGTGACATTTAATTTTTCGATGAAAGTCAGTTTCTATGAATTCATTCCTTAAATAATACACTATTAATACAGAGTTTTGGTCAACGTCACTCCTCTATGTTTGGAGAAAACGGTCAATAAAGCTTTTTAAATGACTTATTTTTTTTGTTATCTATCCTTCTACCAAAGGAGCTTGACATTCTGTATCGTAGTTTGAAAAATTTCTTCCAACTTCGGTTATATCAAATGTACAAAAGGTTGTATGTATTTTTAAGACATACTCTGTTTTCCATTAATAACACCATAGGTATAAAAAATTTGCATAAAATGATTATTATCGTCTGATATTTAAAACTGTCATCCAGTATTCAGTTAAAACAAGAAATGTCTTTAAAAAAGACAAACGGCGTCGATTTAAAAACAAGAGGGCCCAAAGGGCCCTGGGTGCTCACCTAAGGAAAAGGTCAAAGGTCACAGAAGAGCCATTTACATAGGACCACTAATGTTAAAACCTATTTTTGACGTGGTGATGGATTGCCAGATTCCGTTAGTATTTGCTCATACAAGTTGTGACCACGCATCATCACTTCATCAACAACATTTGCAGACCAGGCACATGATTGCCTACCGTAAACAATATGACAGCCAATGCAATTGCCGTACACTGATAACCACAGGGAATTGTCAAGTTACCTCCCTTTGATTTTTCCAACATACCTTTAATATACTTATATACAAGGGGTACAACTGCGTTTACTAGACCGATTCATCTAGATTTCTTATTTTGTGGCTCACAAAAAATACTGATACCCTAGTAGCACTTTAACCGCACGATTAAATTGATTAAACATAACTCTTCGAGCTATGAATATTAAATGTTTCATATGGCAGATCATTAAAACACTCGCCAACAAAAAACAATTCTTTTTGACAAATAATTTTTAGATATTCAAAATATGAATTTCGAGACCTTTCTAGTGATATAAAATGCAAAATTGTTTGATGAAAAATGACTTAGTAATTGCAATTTTAAAATTACTGTGTTTTCATTGTATTTACTCGCTATCATTTCTTGCCAACCAGCGAACGGTTACCTGTAGTATTTATCAACTCCTTGTTACTATTTATAGACATCATAACAATAACAATGAACTGGTGTATATGTGGAGCTGTGACTCTCAAAGTGTAAACCCCGGAAACTGGACGTAGTGAGGCTAATTTAATAATTATTGGGTTATATGTCAGACTTTTTACTAGAAACCGGTTCACATCTGGAGACGTAATTCATTTTACCCATAAAATATTGTGTTTAACACGTAACTTTTTATTGTTACAAAATAAAAAAACACTTTGGAAAGCAATAGAAGTCTACCCAAAAAAAATTATCTACGAACGAAGCAAAATTTCGTAAAACACTGCATTACAATAGTGTGGCCTTTATTTTTTCGCGCGTGTCAGGGCCATCCAATCGAAGAGGGGGTTTTCTCTGTTTCCCCCGTACGTCGTTCTCAGTGCTTATAAAATCATCCAATAGAACGGCGGATTTCCGAAATCCCCAGACAGACGTCATTATACAGAAATGTAGGTCAAAATCCAGCTTAGACAGCTACGCCGAAAAATCTGATATTTAAAACTGTCATCCAGTATTCAGTTAAAAAAACAGTTAATGTATAGTTATAGACAGTGTGCTTTCTCACCGTGCAGGGGCGTAGGAGCTGGGGCCGCAGAGGGCATGGCCTCAATATTCTGACAGGCAGCGGCAAAGGGACCACAAGTAAATTTTTCATGACACATGATATTGAAAATCTTGAGGTCGAATACAATAATATGTTCTTAAACAGGGGGTACTGAAAGTTGTGAAAATCGAGCTTTCATTCACAAAAAGTTTGACCTTCGGGAGGGGACCGTTCCGTACCCACCCCATCTGTGGCCCCAATATTCAGATCCTTCCTACGCACATGCCGTGTTAAAAATACGATTTATACTTATGTCACATTTAACGTAAAAAAGCCATCAAAAACTTCATTTACACTTGTAAAAAAAACTTATTTTTCATTTACATAGTAATATATTATTTCAGACGTTTTTTTTGTGATATGATCGTTATAATAGATTGTAACATTTGAAAGGGGAATGATGATTCCTTTGGACGATACGATACAAAATAGAAGAATTGTTTAACATAATTTTTTTCACAACATTTGTATTTTTATACATATAAAAACGCCTGGCTAACTCAGTTGGTAGCACACAACACTAATGATCAAGGAGTCGTGGGGTCGATTCCCGAGCCGGGGCATACTTTCGCGGAACTTGGTCATGCAATTATTTCTATTGCCATTCCCCCTCCTACCAATGATTCTTAATCATGCAAGGCAGTTGTCAGTCATTGACGAAAGTATGTGCTTAGTAGTTGGTTCACAGCTAAATCCAGAGATTTAGCCTTTCCAGGAACAGCGAGTAGGTTGACTGACTGCCGTTATATGACCTATACAATGTGTTGCTACGGCGTTAAACCCAACAAACAAACAAACTCTCCTACTGTGATTATTATGATATTGTCCCCAATAAGGAGAGGCATGAGATTTTAGCATCAGATTGACTTAAGGCCGTCATCGGGATGTATCACCGATTCTTGACAGACGATCTGATATCCATTCGCAATTTGGAATATCGATACAATCCAGCATTTTATAAAGCTATAAACTATAGGACGTTTTTTATATTTCTGAGTTTTCATGTATTCTGTAAAGTATTAAAAACAAGAAAATACAGTTGGTTATAATTTGTTTTATGTCTGAAACATCTTTTAACATCATGCATAACATCATGAGGGCATTATATAGTATATATTTATACTGGAGTTTTAGAGGCTTCTATTACACTCCTTGTCCGACTCGATATATCGATATATCAACGATACTTGCCTTTGGATATATCGATACTAAATTTTCTATCAATGACAGCCCTAGATTGACTCCGCTTTGTTAATAAGAGCCAATACAAATTACTGAATCTACTGGAAGCTAACTCCATCTGGTACTCAGATAAGGGACAGTCCAAGAAATACAAGAAAACAAAACAATATAAATATTAGTCTATATTTTTAGAGTTTTTTCTACTCTAGAATAAATGTACAATAATAACATATAGAAGTACATAAAGTCTTCGCAACAATAAAAAAGGTATTTTAATATCAGAGTGTACGAAATATACACAAAAAAGAAACACTTAAAAATAGCATTCATATTACAAAACATGATTCTCAGATACTTTATGTAAATTTACTAAAAACAACAACTTTGAAGCAGAATACCATCACACATTCTGATTTCACTCAATAGAGTAGTCTCCCCCTTTTTAACAAAAAAAGTAGTCTCCCCTTTTTAACAAAGGTTTTTTATAAAAATGTCAGGAAGTACACCAGTCACAAAATCCAAGGGCTACAACTCTGACGTCCACAGAATTATACATGTAGATTGGGTTAGATTGCTAAACTTATACAGGCTAGCATGGGAACAATTATTTGAGACCAATAATAACGAAAAAATGGATGAAAAACTATTACACTTAGAGAGCAGAAATTTGCGGGTTTAATGGAAAATGGTCGTAGCACATTATAAGAAAAGAGTTAGTTACGACGGTTTGCGCTAAACCTGAGAGATGTCATGTACAACAGCAAGCATGGCTAGCAGTTCAATGGCCTGCAATACATTCACATTTTACAACCAATCTTAAACAGGTATATTAAAATTATTGGCCATGGTTGAATAGTTACAGATAGGCCATACGCTTAGGGTGTCACACTAAATAAAAGTACAGTTGACAATCTTAAAGGTAGAACTACATATAGTTCGTTTTTTCTCAACTGCCAAAACATGAATAATTAACGGTGAATGCGTTTGTTAAAATTAATGTCGTAATACATCAAAAAGTTTCCCAATCTCCGTAAACAGATATTCTGTAGAGCGTTGTCGTACAGAATCTCTACTTTCTCCGTGGAAGGTCACGTCGAGATGAACTTTGTTTCGACCAATCAATGCGTAGCTTTCATCTAGACGAAAACACTATAATCACATTTTGATTTCGTAATTTCTATTTTTAGACCAAGTTTTGCATGCTAATTTAACAGCGGTATTATTCACAGTCTGCGATTGGGCGGCTCATTTCAAATTGCGTAACATAGACGATGTAAACAAGTTACGTATCATAACAATTTCGTCATGAATATTATGATGAGAAAAGGTCGCCTGAACGTGACCTTTGTTTGAAAAAGGCCAGATCTAAATTAGCGAGTATGCGAGCGGAAAATTTTAGATCGGGTTTTAATCAGATTGCAAGTTTCCAAAAGTGTGTATTATGATTGAGTAAAGCTGTTTGTGCCGTATTAAATGTTTAAGTAAAGATATTTTTAATAACAATTAGGCCGCCAGTACAATGCATTCAGTCACACAAAATAGGGCAAGTAGGCAGCAAAAATAAAATAGGGCATATCTGATGGCTGATGTTTCAAAGTAATTATTTCTGCACAAAGATGAGCAAAAAAATGAAAAGTGCATGGGACAGAAGAAAGTACACATGGCACAGCAGATGGTTGAGATTTTAAAGTAACTATTTCTGCGTTGAGATAAGAAAATAGGCAGGGAGCTAAAAAAACATGGGGTAAAGAGCAGAGCCTGGCTATTCTGCTTTTAAATAATCACAACATATAAGATATCTTGAAATAAAACTATCTATCTAACTTAAGATCTGAATAGATAGCTCATGTAGTTTTATAATGAAATCATTATAGGTCGATATAAAAAAAATCTAGTTAATGTTTGACAATAAGTAAATTCAATTTCTGCAGAAGTATTTGTATTTTATAACCACAGGTGCCACACAGTTTTTCTTCTTATTGTATATATAGAGAGAGAAAGAGAGAGAAAAGGTCTTTAACACCCATTGAATGGTCTCTGTCAATCTGTGTTAAAACCTATTGGTGAATTATTTGTATCTCTCTAGTATAACAAATATTTGAATTGACGATACTTGAAAAATGGTTATTGTTACATTTTGCTTATTACTAATGAAAATCAATACAGTTGTGGGTCACTCACTCTTTACTTTATTGTCTGTAAACAGTACTGACAATTTCAAACAGTTTCTGAGCAAACATTGTTAAAGCACTATGTCTCTGCATACATATATCCTACTAAATTCATAGCAATGTATAAATTTAATACAGGACTAAGTGGTTTTGGTTTTTATATATAAATAAATATCAATAATCTAATCAATACCATTAATGCCCCAGTCATAGCCTTTATGTACTAGCTCTATTGTCTGGTTCCCGGTCGTACTTTGACAGGTAAAAGAACATCAGGCAAAGCATGATAATGGCCGCACCCAATGTAATGAGTTGGGTATTGGATAATTATGTTTTCAAAAGAACATTTCTCACTACACAGGCTCAAATCAAATATATGTTGTTGTCACTGTGACATATATTTAAGAAAAGCTAAGATAACTAGACCTAAGTTTTAAACCAATACTGAGTACATGTACATGTATATACCTTTCACAGTGGCGGAAAACTGATCTACTTAATACGGTGGTAGGCTGAAGAACAGCCATACGAAATAATTTATTAACCCTGGTCAGTAGCGCAGTTGGTAGTGCGCCTGGAATTTGAATCTAGTGTCCCGAAGTGTGTATGGGTTGGAATGCCACCTAGGGAGGTTATATCCATGAAAATTTGACAATAATGACAATTTTGCTCCATTAATAAGGTATATGGAGAAGTTTACAGCCTTGTGGAAGGGTAGGCGAGTACTAATTATTGACAAACATCAAGGAAAGCTAGGTTAGGTACGCTGGACATCATAAAATAACGTAAAAATTGCCATAAACGTAAACCCAGTATAATAAAATAATTTTTAAACAAATTCCTTCTAAATTGTAAGTATGTTGATCAGGCCTATGAATCAAACAATCGACTCCTGAATCAGTACCAAAAGCTATGGACTGAGCAGGTTGATCCAATTTTATGAAGTATTATATACCGTGGGTACATTCAAAGTTTTGCATGGAACAAAAATAAGAAATTTTGTAATGGAAAGTAACTACAAACAAATTAAATCAAAAGTGATTTTTTTTACTTTAAACTAAAACTTATACGGATTTTATATGGTTTTATTGATAGATGGAATACAATGTAATTTAAAATTGTGATTGAGAATGAATGACTGATAGAATAAATGATCAAAGGAAAGCATAAGTGAAAATAAAATCCTATCCCATAATTCTAGTTTTGGAAATTTAAGTCTACCAGTATGTAAGCTTACATCATTTCTATTTCCATCGTTGGACTTTCAGCAACCAATTCTTGAAAAACTGACATACGATGATTTTGCAAAGACTTTAAGTAAAAGGGGGCCAAGTAAAAAAGGGGTCAGTGGAAGACAATAGTCATGCTATCAAGTACATTGTGATTTATTTTCAATCATAATATATAGAGGATAATTCATCAATTTTGAGTAAGATCTCTTTTTTTATTTCAAACTCAAAAATTATATTTTCCTGCACTGGGCTGAAAATGTAATTTTCAGAGTTTTAAGAGTTTGGTTAAAAAAAATATTATTCCAACATTCATGAATATTCTGTTTCTTTCATGCTGTTTTACACAAATGTAAAATGACATCAATTCTCCTTTAAAATGAAATCATTTACACTGTACGGTGATGTCATTTTGATTTAAATTTTCACTAAGATAAAATCATATAATTCCTTATCTTTATTGTAGTGAATTTATAAAATACTTTATCTTAATTATAGTGAAAATATGAAACCTTTATTTCTAAAATAAAATCCTACATTTTTATTGCAGTGAAAATATAAAATCCTATACTTCCAATATAAAATCCTTTATTTTCATTGCAGTGAAAATATAAAATCCTTTATTTTCATTGCAGTGAAAATATAAAAGCCTATATTTTTATTGCAGTGAAAATATAAAATCCTTTATTTTCATTGTAGTACAAATATAAAATCCTTTATTTTCATTGCAGTGAAAATATAAAATCCTTTATTTTCATTGCAGTGAAAATATAAAATCCTTTATTTTCATTGTAGTGAAAATATAAAATCCTTTATTTTCATTGTATTGAAAATAGAAATTCCTTATATTTTTATTGTAGTGAAAATATAAAATCCTCTATTTGCATTGTATTGAAAATAGAAATTCCTTATATTTTTATTGTAGTGAAAATATAAAATCCTCTATTTGCATTGTAGTGAAAATAAAAATTCCTTATATTTTTATTGTAGTGAAAATATAAAATCCTTTATTTGCATTGTATTGAAAATAGAAATTCCTTATATTTTTATTGTAGTGAAAATATAAAACCCTTCATCTTCAATGTAAAGAAAATATAAAATCCTATATTTTTAAGGAAGTGAAAATATAACATCTAACGACGTCATACCTAATAACATTTGATTTCATGGTAAAGCAAGAAAGAAATAGAACAGTTAACTAGTCTACAGGCTACAAATAAAAATATAAACTGATTTTTTTTTACATCTCCAAAGGAACTATTAAAATTTATAATTTTTAAAAAACTACTAAGCAGATAATATTTACACAAAAATAAGCTCATACTTTCTTCAAATAATCAAGCTAATAATCATTTAACAATTAAAACAAAGTCACTAAACAAAAACATTAAAAAATCATAATTCGAGAGAGAAAAAACACAAAAAAACTGTACAGTAAAAATAATATTGAACAAAAATAAATTCCTGAGTGGTAAATAAATATAAGAACTGTGTATTTTCTGCTTATAAAACATTAAACATGTATTGGAAAATGAAAACAAAACAAGTAGCTGTTTCAATTACCCTAAACGTTCCAAAGCATTCCATAACGATACATTTGCAACTCCTCGGCCATTTGCTGCAAATAATTTAGTCTAATAAACAAATATACGATTGTTAATAAAATGAGTGATGTTTCAAAATTTACGGACTAAAAACGAAACATCTCTCATTGCCTAAAGGATCGTATATTTGTTAACTTCAATGCCGGTAGTTTCAAAATAGCGTCTAAATATGTCCAAGATTATTCGCAACAAATGGCCGAGGAGTTCCGAATGTATCGTTACGAAACGTTTTGGAATGTTTAGGGTAATTGAACAGGCTAATGGTCTACCAAGAGCACACTTGACTATTCAAGGTGTTCAAGTAAACAAAAGCAAACCAATTTAGAAGTGAAATTTGAAGAGTACACTTGTATTTACATGCAAATTTTAACTAGGAAGCTTTCTTAAAAAGGGCTATAACAGGGCTCAAATTTAACAAAAAATGGACATGCACATTTTTTCGAGTTGACTTTATTTCAACTCGCAAAATGAAAGCACTTGCATTGTTTTCCAAATTTTAGTGGAGTAACTATTCACATATGCAATATAAAAACAACAGAGTGCTATATTTAACAATAGAAGGCGTTATTGGTGGAGAGACAAAGAATATCAAATATGTATACTTCCGACGCTCATGTAGCGATGCAGATGAGTAGTAGAGCCTAAGATCATACTTTCAATCTATCAGGCTGTTTCCATGTTGAGTTTAGCCTCATTAGCTTAGACAGTTATATTTTTCCGGGGGTTTCAAGTCGCGAACATTTGCGATGTGAAATAAAAGTTACTCACGGTTTTCAAATTCCACTCACATCTTGCGAGTATGCGAGCTTAAATTCCAGCCCTGTATAATTGAGTCAAATTTATGCTAGAGTCATGGAACTTAGTATTTCATCTCCAATAGTAACCCTGAAGACAGGTGTGAAGTAATACATGGATCAGACCATTTTAAGAGCAAGCACTATATACCATTTGCAGAATTTTGGTTGCCTAAACGAAATTGCAACTGGACACCCACTTATTTCGTAGACTGTATATAATTGGCCAAAATAATTTTTAATACATTGTAAAGAATCAATTTAAAAGTTATATTTTATTATTTGTCATGATCAATTGTGTCAATTAAACCACAAAAACATACTTTTTACATTTCGAGCACAATCAGGGTTTGACACTAACAGTGTCCTTGGATTCCAAGGATCCAAAAAACCTGGGAGGAATCCCAGTGACTTTTACCGGGGATTCACTCAGGATCCCTGAAACAATACCCAGTTCTTATGTAAATTTGTATTTTCCCTGATTTTTACCACAATTTATGACTTAAAATCTGTATCCAAAAAATTACTTTCTTGGAAGAATCTTTAAAGATAAACTTAAAAAGATATATCTGAATAACTGTCAGGGGATTCCTTCAGGATTCTTGATAAAAATGGTAAGTGATGAACCCTGACAATGTGGTCATTAAAATTTGAGACAAGAAGTGTAATGTGGAAATTTTCAACAAGATCTGACCATAAATGACAGAGATATCCAACATATTAAAAACTTTAACACAAAAATTACAAAGGGAAATAATCCATAAAAAAGCCTGGTAGCGTTTAGGTTACCTTCTAATTCTATTCATCACATGGTATGTTATCATTGTATGAAGTTTTATAAAGATCTGACAATAAATGGCAGAAATATGCGGTAAAAATTTTTTTAACACAATTGTTAACAACACCAGACCGACCGGGTTTCGCCAAACTATAAGCTGAATTTTTCCCTAGCAAAATCCAGCTAACAAATATTGAATTATACATTTTAGAATTTATGTGGCAAAGTCCATCAGTAATAGATTTATATAATATAACGAAAGTTTATCAAAAACAAACATTGAAGAATAGAAATATTACAATAAATCTCAAGACTTATCTGTGATAGGGTAGATAAAATGTTTACTTAAGTAGCAAGAAAATTATTTTACTCATAAATTAAAAAGGCCTGCTCTAAACAGCTTTGTTGAGAGGAGCACTAAAATGAACACTTAAGTGAAAGTTCAATTTTTTTATATTATATAATTTTAGAAGATTCGACAAGTATATAATTCATCCAAGTAAATGGTTTTGAAATGAATCACTGTAAAAATGGTGAAAGATTCACAAATGATAGACAAAAATAATAACATGTGAAGAGGTCAAATGAACATGTAAGTTTTAGGCAGAGAAATAGAACAAACTTGAAATTCCACACCACTGATGAAACCAATCATTCAATTTCAGGAAGATAATAAATAGTTAGGCTATATAACAAATTAGGATAAACAGTAAAATTTACTGGTTTTAATATCTGATGGGTTTTATTTCATAATGAATATGAGCTAAAGATGCAATATAGTGAAATTTTAAAGACTTGATTTCAGCCCAGTCAAACTACCCAGATAAATAGAACATTGTACCAGGCAACAATTTATTTCCTTTATTTATCCAGGTAAAAGCCCCTAGAAAACTAGTAAGAAACTAACAGCATCAAAACAACAAACTGAACAGATTGAATGCCTGGCTCACACTAACTTTTTAACTCAGACATTTGAGCTCAAGCTTTCAAACTTTCACTGTAGTTTAAATCTGTGCCTAATATTGGTTTTGTATTTTACATAGATTCCTGTTCTTGTTTGTTTGTTGGGTTTAACACCGCAGCAACACATTATATAGGTCAAATAAAGGCAGTCAGTCAACCTACTCACTGCTCCTGGAAAGGCTAAATCTCTGGATTTAGCTGGTAACCAACTACTAAGCACATATTTTTTGTCAGTAACTGACAACTGCCCTACATAATTACAAATTGTACATTAGCTTTGATTAAATGGCACACAAGTACAATCATTTAACGTTATCATACTAAGGCTTTTAATTCCAACAAGATATTTTTCTATAACAATTACATTTATACCATTTAATAGTAAATATTCTTTAATAAAAATAAACCCTAACAAAAAAATTCAGGTAAAATATCTAAAAAATGAGCAATATATAGACATCATTAAGCCGACCAACATCTTATTAAATCATTTAGCCCATAGACACATCATTTAGACCACACATATTAGGACTATAGCAACAAAATATTTATTAAGACAAAAACACCAAGGCGAAAATCAAAATGGGCGGGGAGCAAATATAACCCTGTTTGGTCACACAATTTTGGGCCACAATTAATATTTTATTTCACTTAACAGAAAAAAATCGACGTAACACCACTTAAAACGACGAACAACAAAATACAATATATAATATTGTAAAATAAATTCTGTAGTTTCAAAAAAACTGAAACATGTCATACTCATATAATAATAGTTCAATACACTTACATATCTTTCATGTATACAAATTTACAATTATTACTTTTACCCCAACAGTTTCTGCTTCAATACTTGAAATCGCTGACTAAGCACAAAGCGGTCATAACTCAAATTAAGAAAGAGTGAGTTACGACCATTTTGTGCTAAGCCTGTGAACGCAGAATTAACACAGCATTAGTTCATTAATGGTTCAGACCAGAGAGTTCTGTCCAATCTAAGAACAGTTCATTTGCAACAATTAAAAACCCCAAGATTTGCTCCAAGCTACAATTCATATACTTAAAAAGTCACTACTTCTTATATACATGTAACACTTCAGATTAAGTCTTGAAATTAATTGACTCGAACACACAGTGCAATACATAATTACTTTTACACTTTGGTAAATGTTTAATTTGTTTGTAAATTTTACCAATATTTGAGAAATTAACAAGTAAATCTGTGAGCTTATGCTCACTAGTGATACCCCCCGCAAAAATCTAAAAATATGCGACAAACAGGAAGTAGATAAGCAAGGAGCATGAAATTGCTTTACACCACATGGGACTATGGGATGAAGCAATATGCAAAGTATTAGGCTGCTGCATGTTATAGTTGCTGAGAAAACTGCGACGGAAATTTTGTAACGGGCGGACGCACGGACGGACAAGGGTAAAACAGTATACCCCCCTCTTCTTCGAAGCGGGGGTATAAAAACATATCTCAAGATAAAAATAGTATAAAGTAACATTACCCCTCTTTCAAATATTGCAATCTATAGTAATTATTGTAATGCTTACATACATAAAATTTAAATTTAATTTAGGTACAATTTAATTGTATAAATGAAAAAGAACTTTGGTCTTATTAGCAAAACTTTACCGTATAAAATATGCAATCACTCATATACTTAATTTCGCTCCTTTTAGCAATCGTTTAGGATAAATCTAGGTTAAATTTTAATATCACAGATGCAATTACTCAGTCTCAACTTCTTGATTCTAGTCTTAGGCAAATCAATGTCAGATTTTTTAGCTGTCACAAATGAACTGATCTCGGTGACAAAAGTCATATAGAATATTATTCAATAAAAATATTACAACAAAAAGGATAGTACTAGTTAATAAAAATAGAGTTGAGAACAATATATATAAAATGGAACAAATAACTAGCTAAAATAGACCTAGATAAAAACACATTTAAACATACTTGTTCACAGATTTGGTTAGTTGTTGATATTCTAAAAATATCATAATTTACAAAGTATCAGTGTCGATTAATTGTTTTAAGAATATGAATTCTTAATATTTTACGACAAACTTACATGTACATATAAATTGTCACAAAATTGCACCTAAATCATCTCTGTAATTAACAGGGAAGATATTTACATAAAAATCACCTTTTTTTAGCATTGTATGCAGGGCTCAATTTCGACAAAAAAATGGACTCGCAAATTTTGCGAGTTAATTTTATTTCAACTCGCAAAATGAAAAAATCACTTTCTTTTTTAATTCTCAAAATGTTTGTTGTAGCATACATAATTTCTTTTCTTATATGCAGTATAAAACAACATAGTACTATATTTAACTGTAGATAGAACAAGAGTATTATTGTTGGATAGACCAAGAATATTGTACATTTTTATGTCGAATGTTTAATCAATAATACCGATCTATCTGGCCATTTCGATGATGATTTGAGCCTCATTAGTTTAGACAGTAATATTTTGCGTCAATTTCAACTCGTGAAAATTTGGGAGTTGAAATAAAAGTTACTCCCAATTTTCAAAATCCACTCAAATTTTGTGAGTATGCGAGCTTAAATTCAAGCCCTGATTGTATGCCAATTGGCAACGAAAATCATAATTAGAACATTCCTTAACTATATCAAAATTTGTTTCCACAGGATTTTGAGAGATTTTAGAAAAAAATCTATATTAAAGTTGAAATCTGTGAGCAAGTAAATTTAAAGGAGTTAAGTTAGAATACAGAATATATATATATATATATATAAAGCTGGTTTTGATTTTAAAGTAACAAAGAATACAAACTAACATGGTACAGATTTTTATAAAGGGTTTGGTTTTATAACTACTACTTTACAAGTTGAAATTTTTGCGGGGACAAACTTTTGCAAGTTTTTTAAAAATACTGCCATTCACATTCTACTAACACAATTATTTAACTCTTTTCAAAATATAGGAAATCTTAATTTTGCAGATAAGTTTGTTTTTTAAATCTAATATGATTTTTTTTAATTCAGACAAAAAAATTGCCTTTATTCAAAAATTAAGGAATTTAACTCAAACTGACAAAATTTTATGCCATATCTATTCTCCTCAAAATGATCTGAATATTGTTGATTTTAATTTCAATAATTCTGCAAATAAAATTCCCCCAGCTCAACTGCAGACGGCAAAAATAAAAATTCCCGCCAAAATTTCAACCTGTACGGTATTTAGCACACAACAGTGTTTATTGTATATCACAACATTCAAGTCTTTTTTCATTATTAAAAAAAATAAGAAAAAGGTAACACAAAATATATATATATTTATATGTATGTATGTATGTATGTATATTTATGTATAATGTATGTATCATAATGTATGTATTGACATGAAGGTTAAATATATGTAAAAAAAATTTGTAGCTCGCTACCATTTGATGAATAGAAAAAATATCATTTTTTAACACAAAAAAACAACACTTTTATGAGTCGGCCAAGTTAATTGGCTCTTCAGCAACATTATTGTCTTGATCATTTGTGTCGGATGTTTCTATTGGTTGATCCGTTTTACCTTGTATCAAAGCTAAAGCATTCATTTCCGATAAGTCAGGTAATTCGCCGCTATATTCCGCGATACTCGTAGCTATTGAACCCGGTATTTGAACTCGTAAATCTGACCCTGGTTGATGTTCTATGAGAACCGAAGGCCCTGAAGTTTGTATACTTAAATCTAAACTTTGTGTAGCATTAGTTAAACCAGAACTATCCGATTCAGAAACATTTTCCGTCACAACACGAGAACTATCCATTAAATTTGAACTCTGGCCGGGTAGAGGCACATTCAATACACTAACAGAAGATTCCAAAGGCCCTGTCGAATGTTCATTAGCTAAAGTTGTAGCAATGCTTTCAACTAAACTTTCAGACACGCTGAGACAGTTTTGTCCGGTTGTGTTCACTGATAGGTCACTAGGCCCTGAGCCAGGGATATTAAGAACGTTTTGCCCCGACACGGGCATAGTTAAATCTAGACTTTGAGATGGGGGCGTAGATGACGTTGAACCTGCAACTAACGTGTCCGATGACGGTGTGGGTACATTTAATAAGAAATGTTTTTGTATGGTTTCTCTATCAGCGGCTGATAGGCCAGCGAATGCAACACTCTCCATTTCTTTCGCGATCACTTTAGGTCCAGTGGTAGGTATATTTAGTTCCCCAGGGGAGCCTTGTCCATACAAACTGTGATAAGATAAAGGTGTGGCAGTCGGTGAGTGACCATCAGGTCTCATAGTGACTGTGATAGGTGGATTCTGACATCTTTTTAAATGATCTGAAAATAATACAAACAAAATATTTGATAGGTCAGCATCAAACTAGCCATACTTCTTATACATAAAGAAATATGTAAACTAGTTTTGAACAGGCCTATTGAAACAAATTATCAACAAGAAAGCACATTAAAGCCGGATTTAAAAACTTTAATGCAAAAATTACAAAGGGAAATAGTCCTTAATAAAGCCAGGTAGAGTTGTGGTTACTGTCTAATTCTGTTCATGGCATAATATGTTATCATTGTATAAAGTTTCATAAAGATCGGACAATAAATGGCAGAAATATATGGTAAAGAAAAACTTTAACGCAATTGTTAACAACACCGGACACCCGTCCGACCAACCAAACAACCCGCATGCCCATCCCCCTGCCCGGGTTTGGCCCAACTATAAAACAATTTTTTCGTTGAAAAATCTGGCTCAAAATTGTCCGTACTTGCCTTGGGACAACATGGACAATATGGACGTTTGATTTCGCTGCCCCTGCATTAGACCATGGAGGCAAGCAAGAATCTATATTTGTACAATAGTCGAAGTATTGTAACCAAAAACCTACAAGTAAGACATAACAGTGACTCCTAGCAGGGTTGGTCAGTTTTTGCCGCTGGCGGAAAAAACCATGGTAAAAACCGGAAAAAACCGGCGAGGAAAAAATAGGGTGGCAAAAACTGGAAAAAACTGGCAAAAACTAAATTTCTCAAATGTAAAAAGAAATATTCATAAATTTGTATTTTAAACTGATTGGAAATGCTTATTACTTTGATATTGAAAGTACAATTGACTGATACAGTAATAACAAATACATAATAATTACATTTTGCCTAGGGTTAGACAGTTCTTGCCGTTATAAAAAAACGGGGTTGAAAAAACTAAAGTTCTCAAATTTCAAAGGAAATATTTAAAAGTTGTATTTTAAACTGATTGGAAGTGCTAATTACATTAATACTGAAAGTATGAATGACTGATACAGTAATAATAAATACATAATTACATTTTGCCTAGGGTTGGACAGTTCTTGCCGTTGGAAAAAACAGGGTGAAAAAACTTAAGCTCTCAAATTTCAAAGGAAATATTCAAAAGTTGTATTTTAAACTGATTGGAAGTGCTAATTACATTAATATTGAAAGTATGAATGACTGATACAGTTGTAAACAGTTCATTATAATTACATGGTGCCCAGGGATTGACAGTTTTTTGCTGTTTGAAAAGCAGAAAGGAAAAAGAAGGGTGGAAAAAACTGGCAAAAACTAAATTTCTCAAATTTCAAAGGAAACATTTAAAAGTTGTACTTTAAACTGATTGAACATCCTAATATTTTTACTGTTTTGAAAAGGAAAATTGAATGATACTGTTATAAACAATAGATCATTTCACAGAGTTGTATGTTTTTGCCATTGGTGGAACAAACAGACAGGATAAACAGAGTGGCTAAAACTGGGAAAAAAACAAGTTTCTGAGAATTAAAGGAAATATTTATAAAAAAAAGTTTATTTATAAATACTTTAAAATATTAAGATTACTTTAGTGTTAAGTATAAAGTAGACTGACACATCCTTGAACAATACATTGAGTCCCAGTGAGAGGGGCCTTAGATTCAGCTTTATTCATCCTCTAGCTCTATTATGGACAAACTTTTCATTTTTTTCTTGTAAGATTGTATTCCTATTCAGAAGCTGAGAACAAACCATTAAACAAAGAAAATCACTATAGTATTTGCACTGACCAAGTGTGAGATACAAGCACAACATTGAGCAAAACAAAACCATTTTAGAGTTTTTTCCATTTTTGCCGGTTTTTTCCAGTTATTGCCGGTTTTTACCAGTTTTTGCCACTGGAAAGGAAAAAACTCATTTTTGCCGGCAAAAACCCAACCCTGACTCCTAGTAAGGTATCTTAACTTCTCAATAACAGAAGCAGGTAAAAACTTAATCAACAGACTATTTTCTTAACCCTCTAGCCATAAGCCCGGAGCCAGTGAAAACTGATTTGGGATAGTTAACATTATTTATTTTACATAGTCAGGCTAGTTGATAAGTTTGCCTTTTTGTATGAAACATGATAAATCAGGCTAGTGCTCAAGAAAATTTAAAGCAATGACTGTTTGTTTTGTATTTTATTGGGTTTAACACCGTAGCAACACATTGCATAGGTCATATAACGGCGGTCAGTCAACCTACTCACTCCTCCTGGAAAGGCTAAATCTCTGGATTTTGCTGTTAACCAACATTTAAGCGCATACTTTCGTTAGTGACTGACAACTGCCCTACACAATTAAAAATCAGTGGTAGGAGGGAGAATGGCCGTAGAAATTATTTCATGACCAAGCTCCACGTAAGTATGAAACACCCCCCCCCCCGCTCAGGAATCGAACCCACAACTGAGTCATGCAATTCTAGTCAGTGAATGAACCCCTATACCACGAAGGCAGGTCAATCAACTTACATGGGTTGAAGTTGAAAGTTGTGAAAATACTGAGAACATACATTCAAAATTCTGAAATAGAGTTTGAATAAATTAGCTAGAACAATTTATTCTCATAATACTAAAATCAGTATTAATACTGAAAACTTTCACCCACTAATAGACTATGTCCGGAATTCAAATATTTGGGTTTTCCCGGTAGGTACAAACAAACTTTTATTGTCACAATGAAAACATGTGTATGAAGAACAATAGGATTTAATCCGTATTTTCATGTTTTTCATCAATAATGTGTAAAAATGCTTGTTTGTAACTACAGCACTCAGACGGAAAAAAACACAAATTTGAGTTCCGAATTAAGTCTATTTAGACTATAGACAATATGTATAATACTTATCATACAATTAGAGTAATTATGAAGCATTCTAGCTCTTCCTAGTTTAACTTTAGCTCCACATGTACATAACAATGTAGCATCATCCACAGCTTGTACTCCAGGATAGGTTATAGCTAACTCTGGAATTATAACAACATTAGTTATAGTCCGACAGAATTAACCTTAGCTTGACCTTTATGCAAGAATACATTAAACTCGGGATTAATTTTCTATTTTTGTCTTCGGCTGAAAATCACATTTTATCGTAAGCTTTCGGTAATATACATGTACTGAACAATTAATTTTTGTTTTTGTATAAATAAAGACTTTGAAGCAGTGCCACAATATTGGAGACTTACGCGTTTCTCCATGAACGAATGTGTCCAAATTGAATGTACAATAACATGCCATTTTTACAAAATTGATTAATAGTCACATGGGCACTTATATACATGTGTACAATCATATACACGCTTACGGAAACTCACAATTTAATGTAAGTGAAACATGTAATTATCATAATAAGGTAGTTCAAGTTCAGGTTAATATTGTCACACTATAAATATTGCTTAAAACAAACACAGTGCCTAAAAAATCCTTGGACAGAATTCAGTTTTAATTAAACTCATCACAGTCTTCCATGGAAATAGAAACTAAGATTCATCCAGGCATATATTCAAAATTTAACATCATCAACAGTTTAAAGGTACTAGTTCACAGATTTGGTTTATTTTTCTTTAATTTCAAAATACCATTTCGTGTCTGTAATTGTGTCCAAAAAAATCTTGTTATTTTAAGACAAGTCGAGCAATATGTTGCAAGAAATCTGCAATTAAAGGCACGAAATGCACTAAAAATGTCTATACCGTGACATACAGGGCAGATATTTACAACATGAAACACATCATTTGTAGTTTTATGTCAATTTGCACTAAAAATGTCATTATCAGAACACTACTTTCCTGATTCCAAAAAAAATTCCATACAGTTTTGATAGTTTTATAAAAAGTTGATATTTAAGTTGAAATCAGTGAATGAGTACCTTTAACAATCAGATACATTTCTTTAAATGACATAATTATAGTAAAATTACTTGTGATACGCAAGATCAGTTTTACTCAAACAACGACAAACTAAGATCATTCTGTCCTGTTATCAAATCAAACCATGATTGTCAGAATCAGAATCCAGAGTACTTAACATGCAACAACAGAATTTACTTAATATTATATTAAAATTTTTCTGTGTGTTTTTATTTTGTTGTTTTTATATAATAGAAGCAATGGTCCAGTTGTTGGATGTGCATTTAGGGATGTAAATGTCCCAGGTTCCAACCCCACTTAGGGCACTACTAATTTCCTTATTAAGCAAGACATTTACATACACTTGTTTCACTCCACCCAGGTGTAAATGGGTACTGTGAGGGATCACCTGCCTGAAGGTGACTTCAATGATCAGGGGTTATCATGCAAAACTGTAAAGACAGCTAAACATGTATATGAAAGCAGACTTTAAATCGCACTGAACTTTTATCTTTAATAATATTTAAAAAAATCCTACTTTGTTTAAATCTTTGTAGAGTAACTTGCTGTTGTTCAGGTGTTCTTTCTTTCTGTTGTATCTTTGGTTTCTTTTTTGATGTTTTAACTTCTACTGTACCTTCAACCTCTGGTGGTTGTGTTGTTACAGGAAACTGTACCTCAGGTCCAACTATAAAATAAACAACAACATTATCATTCTCATAGTGCTTTGTTAAAATAGGAAAACTCAGCTGTCTTAACAAGTTTGATTGTTATGTTTTGTTTGGTTTAACACCGTAGCAACACATTGTATAGGTTATATAACCATGGTCAGTCAACCTACTCACTCCTCCTGGAAAGGCTAAATCTCTGGATTTAACTGTTAACCAACTACTAGGTGCATATTTTCATCAGTGACTGACAACTGCCCTACATAATTAAAAATCATTGGTAGGAGGGAGAATGACCGTAGAAACAATTTCATGACCAAGTTCCACAAAAGTATGCCCTGCCCAGGTATTGACCCCACAACCTCTCGATCGGTAGACTTGCGTTCTACCAACTGAGCTAGCCGGTGGTACAACATGGGAATAAATACAACATTATTGTCCTCCTCATCATTTTTTCCTTAATTTTTCATTTTTTACCCATTACAACAATACTTGTTTAATTATTTACAGCAGCATGCTCAGCTGACTAGCCTTCCTGAATTCTCTTTTATAAATACAAGCTTACCCCTTACACAATCAGCTGCAACTTTTCTTTATACATGTATTAAGAATATGGACATTATTTATTGTTGCACGAAAAGTTCTACTTGCAGCAACTAAGAGTAAAAGAAATATTTATTTTTCTTAAATTCAGCAAAAATTAAATTTTGCCCATTTATTGTCCCCATCAACAAATTGGAGAGTGGGGTCGGGGAGGCCATCCCCACAACCATTACAAACAAGTATAATTTTTAATACATGTTATAGCATTTTTAGTCTGGCTTACATATCATAATGGACAGCATTTTCTTTTAAAACATTTAAATAAGGAGGCCAACTTCCAATACAGTTGAAACACTAGTCAATCTTATAAACCAGTTTGAATATAGAATACAGTATAACTTACTTTGATAATTTCTGGCAGCTAAAACTTCATCCATATGAGCACTAACAACATTTTGTACAATAGCAGCCACTTCAGCACTATAAGGTTCATCAGGATTCCCTACAGCATGGCTAGCCACAGCTTGTGCTATAGCCTGACTAACAGCTGCTTGTTGACTGGCAGCTACCTGGGCTAGAGCTTGATTTACCGACGTGTTTGGTAGAACTTTATCATCTAATACAAGACCAGCTGTATTAGCCTGAAACAAGTAGAAAATATTTCAAAATCCTTATCATCACCATGCATAAAAAAACAGATATCCAAAATGGTGGAACAAAAGATAAGATCATTTAAAAAAATAGTTTTCAGAGATATTTTGCAATTTCCTTCCATCATGAATGATCACGAAAGGAATGTATATTTTTGTTGAAAAAAAAGTTCATTTACAGATACATCTAAGGAACCAGTTCACCTAATAACTTTCCTCAAATACGTTCGAAAATTTAAAACAAATTACCACGAGTTGAGTTCTGTAAGTGAAAAGCATATGTTTCAATGCATTCAGTGATTATGGACTTGAGTCATCCATCTTTGTTACATTTCAAATTATACTTTTAATATTCACCAAACAATAATTACCTTAGCAGCTTCTGCTTCCATATGCCGACTAAAATCAGTATCAACAGGATAGTATGGTTTATGTTTGCTGTAGTATTCTAATAAACTAGCCGCATATCGTTCATCTAGTATCGGCATCTCTGCTTGCTGTTTCTGATGTCTTTTAGGGGACTGAGTTTTCCGTCTCACGGCTCTCTTAGCCTTCTCTCGTCTTTCTTCTGGAGTGATAAGTTTTTCTTGTTCCGTGACGACAGTAGACACAGTCTGATCTTCCTCTTCTTCTTCTCCTGACATCATATCAGGTAACTGACTGGTCTCCTTACCTGCTGTAGCAAGCTGGAAATAGGACAAACATAGGTCTTACTCATAAATAAAAAAAAAGAAATGTAATGTGGAAACCACATTAAAGCCGGATTTAAAAACTTTAACACAAAAAATTACCAAGGGCAATAATCCATAATAAAGCCAGGTAGAGTTGTGGTTACTGTCTAATTCTGTTCGTCACATGGTATGTTATGTTATCATTGTATGAAGTTTCATAAAGATCTGACAATAAATGGCAGAGATTTATGCTAAATTGAAAACTTCAACGCAATTGTTAATGACACCGGACACCCGCCTGACCTCCGATGTTTCGCCAAACTATTAGCCGAATTTTTGTTGAAAAATCCGGCTAAAAAAGGGTAGATACGTCCCTAGAGAAGAAAAAGAACTCTTTAAGACTACTTAGCTGTGAAACTAACAATTTCAATGGATTTTACTTTGAATCGTGAAAAAGTTTTTCTTTAATTTTAATGACATTTGAATTTGACCAATTTCCAGGCAATTGTGTAAAATGATGACAAAAGTATAAAGCTAGTGTACTGGCTAAACATGAAGTCCAAAAAATACTTTATCATACTTTCTACTATACATAAAATTTTACCATTTAGTAACAGTAGCCTAAAACCCTCAAATATTGACTGAACAGTTGACTCTGTTTGCTTAGTAAGTAGGCTCAAAGAATTTCAAGGATCCAATCTCAAACTTTTATGCGTCAGAAATTTACAATACATTGAAAAGAAAATGCATACACTAAATAGGTCCTTCACAATGCCAGGAGGACCCTTCATTCAGCAAACTTTGATACATGTAGTACCAGAGATGTTGAACAAACCTATGTATGCCTCATACTGGATGCTAATATCAAATTTCAATGCTAAACTAATTCTGACAACATATATCACTCCGGCCCCAGTTTCACAAACAAACTTCTGAGCAAACTCAATAACAAACTCAAGTAATTTTTGTCTCTAAATAGTGTGTAAATGCAGTTGGAATGGCTGTTATTAGATGATTATAATAATGAACATGCATAAAATGTTTCAACATAAGATATCATGGATTTTATTTGAGACTAAACTCAACACTTCTATAACAGACTCAAGTCAATACACTTGAATTTAACCTTATTCAGTATGTTTATCAGCTTCATTTCGTATAAAATGACTTTCAATCAACTTTTGTAGTTTCTAATATTCTTATTTTTGTTGTAACACTGACTAAATTAGCAAAATTAATGATCAAAACATAAGATTGAGTTTGAGTGCAGTTGAGTTTTTTTGTGTGGATCTGGCTTCTATCTGTGCAATACTTTACAGTTCATCCAAAATAAATCTTGAATCACGCAAATAAAATATACTGTATACTTTATGGTCAAATAGAGAATTATTCCACTGGAATCTTTGCCATGAATCTGTATCAGCTATTATATTCAATAAGGGACTTTGAGTCAGTTATTTCCTCATTTGTACTCTTCAAATAGGTAGGTCCTATTAGTTGGATTACTCGGATTTTACCCTTACGTTTCAATGTCAATTTGCCAAAATTGATCTTAAATAACTTTATTGTAAATCATTTAATTTGTTTGAAATTCAAGCTAAGTATTTTTAGGGTGAGGAACTATCTAAATTTGATCACTGCAGTTAATATCTTCATAATCAAGAAAGATATTAGATGAAGTATTTTGTTATCCTAACATAGGAATTGGATGATAAAATCCATGGATTCCAACTGTAAGGACCTACTTACCAATTGGATTGCTTTAGATTTTATCAGAAAAGATAACTGACTATAGTTCCTAATAGACAATACATCTCAATGAGTCTCATACTTACGTTTGAATTGTTTAATTTATAATTATTACTTTATCTGATAAATAAATTGACAACACTAAGGTGCATTATATATTATTTATTGATTCTTTTCTGTTTTTTTAAACCTATAAAGTCCGGCCTGGACATCTCGACAACAACAATAAATATATTATAATGGTTTCCTCACCAAAGGACATAAAAAACAACAATAACAACAAATATAGACATAATCAATGAGGTAAAACTAGCCAACAAAATAACACAGAATTCAATTTCTTCATTTTGTAAGATTTCAAAAAAATAGCTAAGAAATTAGAAGCAGTATATTCAACTAAGACTTGATTTTAATTCTTCAATAAATCGTTCATAATATGAAAACATAATTAATACTTTCCTAAGTTGATGAGAATAAAACAAGATTTAATACTAATTGGCATGAAGTTTTAACACAGTCTCTAAAAGTCATAGACAAATAAAAATATCTGGCATTTAATTAGAAAATATTGATGCCATAAGGACAGGAATTGAGGACATGATACAGTTCATCCAAAATAAATCTGGTCAAATACATCAAAGTATAAATAAGCATGTGACTGTAAATCTTGAGTCTTGGTTCTAGTAACATTATCATGAATGAAAGTTAAAAATATTAATGATTTAAGAGTTGAGTTTTTTATATACATGAATCTGGCCCTCAATGGATAGTTTGAAAGTTTGCAAAGATCACAATTTAGAACTAAAGTCAAAACTTACTTTATAAATCATCTAAATATTTAAAACCAACATCTTGGTCATTTCATATAAGCAACATGTAAAAACTAGCTTGTTAAGATCAGGGCTGGACATTAATTATTAAAGTAGGTTGCACGTTTGGACTACATATTTTACTTGACGAAATCAAAAAATTACTAGCAGTATTAAGTTGCCGGAACCAAAATGTAAGTCATCAGGGGCTATCTGATGGCCTTCAATATCAAAACCAGACGATTTCAGCAAAAATAATTCAGGGACAGTTCAATACTTACCTAAAATAGCAAACTTTTACATTGGAAAAGATTAGTCATGTATAATTGTAAATGATCTCAATATTTGAGCACAAAAAACAATATAATTATAAAACATCTTGATATAAGTAACAATATTTAAAAAATCCCTGAAGCAACATTGTAAACATGAAAACAACAACAACAACAATAGGGAAAGGGGACAATTTGCAATAAAATATGAAAAGGACCTTTTTTAGCAGAAAGTGCAAAAAAGCATACAAAATGAAGCTCTATATAAATAGAAATGGAGGTTTTTATCAAAAAGACATGTAAAAACTAATATAAGTTAGGTTAAGTTAAACAGGTGCTTAATTAACTGGAAACAAATCTTGGTAAACACACTAACAAATATTTGTATCATTTGTATTAAAATGACTTCCACAAAAGCTAAGCTCACTTAACCAAGGATGTACATTAACCCCTTTTCTAAAAGACTATATTTGGGTTTTTTCGCTCCAGTACAAACTTTCACCGTTACAATGAAAACATGTGTACAAAGAACAATAGGATTTAATCCATAGTTGGTGATATTTAGCTATAATGTGTAGAAAACTTTGTTTGTACCGGCTGTGCACCGACAGAAAAAAACATAAATTTGAATTCCGGATCAGGTCTATTATTAATATATAGATGTAAAATTACAAAAAAGTTAATGTAAATAACCCTAATCACTAATTTTTATTTATTTATTTTTACATAAATAAAATATGCCAAATTTGACTCTTTCTTTAAAATTGGTCCTTTTTGCTGCTTTTTTGCCAAAAGGTCCTTTTGGTATTAAAGGGTAAAGGGTAACAATTGTAAAAGATAAAAAAGACAACAATGAATACTAGTTAGAAATAAAACAACAATATTAAGTCTTGAAAACAACATTGTGACTAGAACATAGTGTATAATAATAACAACAAAACAAACTTTACACATTTTAAATACAGTAAGCCCATAGAAAATTAATTGTTTAAATTCTCAACCAGATTTTAGAAACAGTAGGGGTAGGCAACTTTCGACATTTATTTTAAACCTAACAAGGACTTAATTGATCTATGCATTTGGAATAGTTTGATTGGATTATTCAACAAATTTATAAGGTACAAGAAATGTAATGTGGAAACCACATTAAAGCCGGATTAAGAATCTTTAATGCAAAAAATACAAAGGGAAATAACCCATAATTAAGCCAGGTAGAGTTGTGGTTACTTTCTAATTCTGTTCATCACATGGTATGTTAAAATTGTATGAAGTTTCATAGAGATCTGACAATAAATGGCAGAAATATAAGCTAAATAGAAAACTTAAAAACAAAGGTTAACGACACCAGACCGCCTGCCCACTCGTGTTGCGCCAAACTATTAGCCGGATTTTTCAACGAAAAAAATACAAGGTTAAAAATACAAGGTCAGTCATTAATATTGTCCCGAGATTTGGAGAGTTCCAAAACCTTGAGAAGAATCCCAGCAATGCCACCAATGGTTGAACCTGCCATGTCCAGAATTAAAACCTGGAATCTCCAGTTTCACAATGCTGCCCTCTACCACAGCCACCATGCAGAATAGAAAGATTCATACTTATACACAGTTGTGTTTCAATTAAAGCTAGTACATGTACTATATGTTTTTTAGATTTACTAACTGTCAACGATAAATATCATATAGAAAAAACTCTATTCAAGAATCCAAATAAAAATGGTGAGAATCTAACAATTAACTTTCTATGGGCTTTATTGATAAATAGCACACATAAATAGCAAAGGTAAATTAACAGATACAGAGTCATTGCATAGTTAATATTGAGTTATAGCAAACAAACTCATTAGCAAGAATATACAAAGGCATACACAATAACCAAGGAAAAGAGGTCTTGAAATGACACTAGCCTAGTGTCTTAAGACAGAAGTACATGTATTCAAAGTTCTACGAGTGAGATAGACAAAATTGAACAATCCCTGAAGCCATTTACCACCTAGTGACTTTATTTGACATTGAAACACCTGAGATCATGGCAACATTCTTAACCTTACAGAAATGAGGAAGTGCAAGTTTAACATATTGATAAAACACCTGTGATTTCCTAGTTTTACAGGAATGAAATTGTTGACATAGATAAACATCCTAAGTAATGCTTTCAATAAAATGCGATCCTATTAACCATTAGCAATGTTGCAAAATTTTCAAGCAATTTTTTCATGCTGCCTCAGTTTACAATACAATATTGGCATCATACTCATAGCATAACATAGAAAGTACAAGAAATGTAAAGTGGAAACCAAATTTAAGCCAGATTTAAAAACTTCAACGCAAAAATTACAAAGGGAAATAATCCATAATAAAGGCAAGTAGAGTTGTGGTTACTTTCTAATACTGTTCATCACATGGTATGTAATCATTGTATGAAGTTTCAGACAGATCTGGCAGAAATATAAGGAAATGAAAAACTCACAATTGTTAATGACACTGGATGCCCGACAGCCCACCCGCCCGTGTTTCGCCAAACTATTAGCCAAATTTTTTCGTTGAAAAATCCGGCTATATAGCTGGCTTATCTATAAACAGATGTTAAATAAAGTCACTAAATGGTACAGCTAATCTTTCCACTACATGCTAAATAAATATACAATATACCAAGAGCATAGGTTAAATACAAGCATTACATTTGTAATATACAGAGGTCTTTTGCTTAAATGTTTAACACATAAATTACAAAGGGAAATAATCCATAATTAAGCCAGATATAGTTGCGGTTATTTTTTGATTCTGCTCATCACATTGAGTGTAATCATTGTTTGAAGTTTCGTAAAGATCTGACAATAAATGGTAGAAATATATGGTAAATTGAAAACTAAAATGCAATTAACTTAAATCCCCGGGATTCACCAAACTATTAGACATATTTTTCGCGGAAAAATCCAGCTAAAAATGGATACAAAGATATCAATCTTGCCTTTGATAAGGTTAAAGATGCATTGCTGATAATCTTATAAAATGAATTGACCTGGACAATTTTGTAAGTCCAAAAGAATGCCTACAAGCTATATTCAAGCTATATTATATACAAGGTAAATGCATATACTGCGGCTTGATCCTACTCCCAGTAAATCCCTGTTGAAAACCAGACATGATGGATTGTATTGTTGAAAGAGTATGTTAAATACATGGTATTGGTAGTAGTTTAAATGAGTGACATAGGTATTAAATCTCAAAATGTTATGTTGAGCATAGACAAAAATAACCAACCTAAAATGTTAAAGATCATAAGGTACAAGTATAATTTACAATTTTGTCCCCGAGATAAAAACAATGGCAGTAATGTTAAGGCATGAGAAAAAGTAGAAAATAAAATGAACATTATGCCTGTTTTACACAATACCCAAAGACTATATATAAAGGTTAAAAAGTAGAATATAAGGTTAAACTTGACTAACAGTGAAGTAACTATAGAAATAGAATATAAGGATTACATAGAAGAAATCTGACAAAAACATTGGATCACCTTTACAACAGGTAGATATTTAAACAATATTCAAACATCTTTTGTTTGTGACACAAACCTTATCTGAATTTCTCAATTAGACTCAGAATTTCTTTTAATAAAAAATATCCATGTTTTCATCTCATTGAAAATGACAGAAATAGTCATTTTTATCAGCAACACTTCAATGGAAACATTAAATTCCAATTACATGGGACTTTATTCTGAAGACCCTATGAAGCACAATCACTGACCGCCATTTTTCTGGGAAAAAATGGAAATCTTATAATAATTTAGGACTTCTTTAGATGTACCTGTAATAAAGATGATCCAGGGCTTAGGTCAGACGTACACAAAACTAGCAAGTCCACCACAATACAGAGGCTATATAGAGAAAAGAGTTCTAGCTACAATTTGCAGGTTATATATAGAAGGTACACACACATCGACGAAAGCCAGTCATACCTGTGTCGTAGAGTAAACTTGATGATATGCTGTTTGAGGATCTACATATTGAGGGGGCAGGGCTTGTGTTGAAATGGGAGGAGTTACAGCAACTTGTTGTACCGCCTCTTCCTGTAATGCTTCAGCATGTGCCTGTAAAAAACATTGTTCATATTTTAACTAAGCCTGTCATGATATACCGGTAAACCGGTATATTGCAATATGGAGTTGCGGCAATTTGTACCACGGTACGAATTTAACAGTATTTTGCAATGTTTTTTATCTTCATTGAAAATTCTTCCCTTTGCCAATGAAAATAACAAACATCAATTTTCCATGGTTATTCGATGAAAGCTTAAGTTAAAAGAATTTGGGCACATTTGGAATGTACACATTACTCTAAAATGCCCAGTTTTTTCAGTCCAGTCTATAACAGGCACTTTCCTTACAAAGTCCTATTACATACTTCAAAACTGAACAGTTGCAGAAGATCTTCAGTACAGTATAATGCAGCTGTGTCTTTGGTTTGCAAAGCAATATATCACAGTACTGTTCTAGCGCATCGCAATATACCACCAAAGACTCCTCGGGTATCGTGACAGGCCTAATTTCAACTCGTTGAGCATAATTGCCAGCATTAAATTATAAACATAGTATTATTTTCCTGCATACAACTCAGGGCTTAATGCCCATTTGATGTGTAGGTCCGACTTGATGTCTTGATTGCACTCACACCAAGATCAATATTGTCCAGCATATTTAGAGCACAAATACAAAATGTTGTGCAACAAATATGGGGTTTTGAGATTATATAAAGAAATCTTCTACTTTTGACTTAAAATTTAACATATTTCTATTTAAAAAGATATCATGAATCATGTATGAAAATTTACAGGAGTAATGACTATATGTAGATATACATTCACTGAAAATTTGAAACATTCGGATGAAAAATAAGTTTGAAAGATTTCCAGATTCCCAGAGTGTAAAGTACATTTCTTCACACAAGTTAAATAATTCCTATTAAAACTAGCTTCATTATACAACAACAAGTAATCAGAGCACCCAAGGTGCTGTCCGGACATGGATTAAACAAGGCAAAATACATATAGAGAGGTTGGACTAATGATCTTTTTCTTCTAAAATTTACAAACAAACTGCATTATTAAGGATCAGCAAAGCTGCATTGATACTGTCCACTGAAGAAATCAGTTAAACATGTACATGATCTATTTTTAGACACTGGAAATTTGTAAGCGTGTCCTTTTTATCGAATTGGTGTTACAGTCGACAAGCACACAAACAGGTTAGAAGTTACATCACTTGTTATCAATATTTTAGCGGAAGAATGTCGATTCCTTATTGAAATTGTTTAAACGGAATTAACAAGGATATTTTTATGTATTGTGAGTAAACAAGACTGCTTGATACTGTCAGATATTGTTATCAAGGGGACTATTTATTCACGCGTTGGTATTAATTCAACCTAACAACATATCCTTGTGCTGAATCTAACTGGGCATGACTGTCAAATGTGTATGTCGGCCACATTTTTGATGCGTTTCAAAATATGTTGCTTACTAAGACCTGAATTGCTAACGCAATCCATGTCAAAAAAGAGAGCTCCCTACCTGCATATCTTCAGCAGTTCTCATATCAAGTTCATCATTGGTTTCTATGACAACTTGGGGTTCAGGTGTCATGGCTGATGTACTGTCATGATGATCCTTTTTACCTTTACCAGCTCTAGGGGACGTACCAGCCCCACTTAATCCTCGTCTCTCATTTCTAAACTTGTCACATAAGATAACATACCAAGAGTCCTGTTATAAAGGAAAATATTAACATTAAAGTATTGGTTTGCACACTAGAAAATATCCATCAACCAAAACTTCTATTAAACCTAGGATTTTCAGATCCTCTTTCCTTACATATCAGGGGATGTACGAATGCCCCTTTCCCTTTTAAATTTTTTAAAACAATGCTTTTCTTTCCAATTGACCATTCGGTGTGTGACTTTTTTTATTTGAATAACAATACATTTACCCATAAAATTAATACAACCATTTGCTTTTTGTTAACACCTTGTTTGTGGGACAAAATGTAAATGTAAACCTTTGTCAAATATGCTAATACCTTAGGTCAAGGAAAGGTCTATCAAGAGTTTACCATTGAATTTTCATTCTCCTTTCTATTGAATTGATATATAAATTCCCCATGTACTACCATTTAAAGTAAGTCCTGAGACACATTCCACAAATATTTAATAACAACCTCACTTTTCAAACTTTAAGTGGAGATAAGTGACTGATTGATGATTGATAGTAATCAACAGACAAGTGGCTTTTGATTTTGATCTCCTCTAGTATTATGTAAATGACACCTGTAAATGGTGTCGTAATGGTATGTTTCCTAAAAAACTAAAACTTGATATTTGTACATCATTACAGATATATAACATTTAACATTTTCATATCTATCTATGTAATATATATTCTTCAAAACTGCAAGCTGAACAAATCTCCATTATGCCAACATTAACACTTTTGCCTCATCATATTCGTAAAAAATGCCATATAAAAAGTTTTCAAACTTTCAAACAACAAGACAGAAAATAGAATAACTTACAGCAGGAGATATATGGCTAGCTTTCATTTTAGCTGCTAATGTTGGGAATGTTTCAACTATAGCATTAGCCACTGCCATTTTCTGTGTTGGTGTAGGATATCTATAAAATATATCATACAAGTTAGCTAAAAATGTTTTTTTCATTGGGTTTAATGCTGTGTTAACACAATTTTGGTCATTTACAACATCCAGCGCACATAACTTAGCTTTCCTGGACCCTTGTCTATAACCAGTACTCATCTGCCCTTCCACAAGGCTGGAAACTTCTCCATATATCTTAACAATCGAGGAAAATTGACATTATTCAAATGATTATTGTCAAAAATTCTATAAACATTTGGTCAAGTTGCTGAACTTCGTCAGTTTTAAAAGTAACTTAAGGGAAACAACTGCAGCAAAGAGCAAGCAATTTGAATTATCTCCCTTGAATTCAAAGCAGTGTTCACTGTCAAACATAAGAAAATCTGTATTTAAAGAACAGATTAAGGATTTGTCAACACAAGTTAGGATGAAGTTGAACAGATATTTAGGAAGACAACCAGCATCATAACATATAATAATAATGATTATTCTATAATTCAGACAATTACAGAGAGGCTGTAAAAAGGGAAACAGTCTATCTGAGGATTGGTGTTTCAAGGTTACTATTTCTGCAAAAGGATCGAACAATAGCAGAGAGGCTAGAAAAAGGGCAGGGTGCCGTGCCTTGCTTTTTACATCTAAATAGTCACTTTATATACAGCCTTTTCGTGCATTAAATTGGTAGAGTCTAATAAAGACCTAGACATAATAAAAAGCAGTGGTGCTTTTCACAAAAATTCTTACGAAATCTTTGAAAGTCCAAAGCAAGAAACATTAATAATAATCATGTTAATGTTTTGGCTTACCAATTCCAAATATTAAAGTATTATGTAGAATATTGCATACCTTTTGAATATCATAACATAGTAATGTTTATTATCCATCTGACTTTGAACTGCAAATTATATGAAATTGGCCAACGATTACTTTTTTCATAAGGGTTTTTGTGAAAAGGAGCACTGGCCTATATCTGTCAGGCTCACATTAAATCACAAATACTTACAAGCCCGTGTATTTTATCAACTCATGAAATATTGTGTCAATCAGTTGAATTTTTCCAGCTCTAGTGATCTCCCCTGTCTGTATCATTTGTAATGCTTTAAGACCGTAATCTAAGTTAGAGACGGGGAATTTATCAGGGAATGGTATAATCTGTTGTATCTGATGAGAGTAGTATTTGGGGTTGCTGTTCTTCATAGATTCTAAAAATTTCCGTCGCATCTTTTTGGTTGAGATTTCAGCAGCTACCTTATCATCAGCTGAAATAAAGATAAAATGAGGTGTTATAAATATTGTATTGTATTGTGCTTAACACAATGGGTCCAACTGTTCAATTTAATTTAATTGTCAGTGGTGCATACATTAGTCCCTAATTTAAATACTCACTTCTGCACTCACAATTTTTAATTCTAAATGATCTGTTTATATCTACACCATCATACTATTTTGATTATTTGATCATTTGCCTCTCTATGTCATGCTGCCAACCCAAGGACCACAATATGAATAGCACTGTCTCTTTTTTGTATTATCCTCGGCATTGGTGTGCATATCAAGGACAAAACTTTACTTTATATATATTTTTTTAATTTATATGTTTTAATTTCTTGTACCATTGTATGTATACTATGCCGAAATGAATCTATCAATCTATCTTATCAACAAAATATACATCTTTATTATGTAGGAGTAATATTAAACAAATATTGAATACAGTCCACCCCCTCCTAACGGCCACCCCTCTTAAGCGGTCACCCCCTGTAAGCGGCCAGCTCACGCCGCGACCGTCGGAAAACACTCTATAATGCACCCCTATTAAGCAGTCACCCCCGTTCTCCAGCCAACGGCCAGCCATTTTGCATCCCAAACCAAATTTCCCCCGCTTAAGCGGCCACGTGCATGAGAGTCTGACCGTTATGTATATTGACAAAATTTATCAGAGCGTGTCATCTTTTGTCGTTATATATTATACACATGTCAACGTTATCGAAATAAACTTTATCACGTTGCCGATGGCAACATAACTAAGCAGTCCCTTCATGATCGAGAGAGCCAATCATAGCAGTTTATTTAGACACACCTTTCGCGGTTTGCTAATCGATAATTACAGAACTTAAGAAAATGCACATAAAAGTTAAAGGATTGTTTGATCTTGTGTATTTCGCACCTACGAATATTATCTATTACTAAGCGGTCACCGCGGTCAAGTACATTGACATAATTGCAATGACCCGTGTCTTATAAATACAAAGGAAATCGCTTCGTTATTTTATCAATTAGTCGTGACAGGCTCTAAAAGTCAATAATTATAGTAGTTAGCGTGTATAATCAAATGAGTGACACAGATTATAATCTGATCATTATGTTTTACGTCGTAAACAATGAACAATTTAACCTATATCCGGTCTTGTTTAAAACCAATACTGACCGTTCAATCTTCTTAAGAGGGATGAATTATTGCCAAAACATTTTATGTGACGGAAAATAATTTTTGTGTGTATATAGAACATGTTTATTGCATGTGAAGATGTACTTTTGAAAAAGTACGATCATCCGAAACTATTTGTTCGTAAGGAAATAATTTTCATAATTAATATTTTTAAACAAAGAAAGGTCAAAATTGAGGACGTTAAAATGCATTTTCCGAAAATAGACCGCATTCTACATTCGAATTATTTCAACGAGGCCAACAATGATACACTGTTTTCAAAGCACTAGTTATTAAATTATTTGTTGGTTAATAAGACTTTTATCACATTTCAGACATATAATTTGCGTAAATTTCACAGTTTCATTTTCGTATTTTTTAACTGTTACGGCATTTAGTCTGCAGGACTAAATTACCGATTTTTTTCTCAACTTGGTCGTACATATATCA
The DNA here is from genome assembly GCA_025267735.1 of Mactra quadrangularis. NCBI lineage: Eukaryota > Metazoa > Mollusca > Bivalvia > Venerida > Mactridae > Mactra > Mactra quadrangularis. The sequence continues at coordinate 51,627,122 of CM046299.1, read as the reverse complement.
GCAAGTATTAAGTTTTTATCTATTCAACAGAAGTAAAGAATATTACACAGAATGAAAATAATTTACTCTCTATTGCGTGACCTAGTCTTGTAAAGCATTAAACAAGCATACAACTTCAATTAAAACAACTCTATTTCATTAAAACTTTATCTCCAGAACCCCCCCCCTCTCTCAATGCCAAACCCCCTCTTAAGTGGTCACCCCGCTTAAGCAGCCAATTTGGCTGTTTCCCTTGGCTGGCTGCTTAAGAGGGGTTGGACTGTACTTAACAATATTGCCACGGTCAAAATGCTATTTTTATAATGAGCCTGAAATGCCATGAACAGTACTACAATTAATTCCATACAATAACAGGTTCAGAGTTGTATATAAGATAAGATATTTTAGAGAATCCATAAATAATCTGTGCCTCTGGTTGGATGCAAACCTATAACTTATTTCATTCCTAAGTACATGCCTACCACTTGATCCTGGCTGCTCACATAAACAGCAATTGCCCTAAATTTTCCCAAGAAATATTCTACAAAAATGTATTTAAAATGTTTTATTGTAATGAGCAAATATTAAGAAGCTTGGTTATATGAAATTATTATTTTTAACTAGCCATGATCGACTTTTCTGGAAGGAGCAATAGTCTAGTGGTAGGATACGAGCTAAAGGATTGAGAGGTTCAGAGTTCAAAACCTACCAGGGACATTGTTTTCCTTGAGCAAGAAATTTATCTATGATTGCTTCACACCTGGTTACCTGCAGGGTGCAATAATTCTGTTGCACCAATATGTTGACTGCACAAGTAGCTGTATTCGGAAAATGTCCATAAGCATGAAATTTAAGACTTTAAAATGCAATAACTTGTCCTAATTTTAGGCAAGTGAGTAAATTACTGACTAAATGTGAGCAACCTACCTGCAGGTGAATTGTTATTACTAACAGAGGGATACATTGATAAAGGATAAACTTGACCATCTTCACTGGTAACATCAGCATTCTGAGCATCATGATGACCAGTTACATCAGGTGTTAATGCTTTAAGACCTTCCATACCACCATGACTGTCTTCATCTGATTGTCCAGCTTCAACTATAATACAAGAAATGGAATGTGGAAACCACATTTAAACCAGATTTAAAAAACTTTAATGCAAAAAATACAAAGGGAAATAATCCATAATAAAGGCAGGTAGAGTTGTGGTTACTGTCTAATTCTGTCCATCACATGGTATGTAATCATTTTCATGGTGAAATTTATCACGTTTTGACAGTTGAGAAAAAATGCACTATACTAAAGCCATAATTTTCCCCCCAGTTGTTCATTACAGTAAAATCATGCATTTTTCCAAAAAGGTCTGAAGTGTTTATACCTAAAAAAATATGCAATTTTAGAAGTTATATACTTTTACTTGAATACAAATATATGTGTCTTTATCTGCAGAGCAAAAATCGTCTATGACAATATCACACAAGAAAAGTATGTTCAGTTTTGCGGTGACTGGACAGTAGGTCCTGTGAAGATTGAACTTTTACAGGGCCAAAACAAGTCTTACAAGACAGGAGACTAGGGAAGTCATGATTTACCAGTATACTGGCATAATGCAATATGCAGCTGCGGCAATACATACCCCGGTATGAATTAAACGTACCTGTTTTTAGCAATATTTTTTATTTCATTGGAAAATTTTTCCCTTCACTAAATGATAGTAGCGAAATGTAAATTTCCCATGGTTCATTCGATTAAAGCTTAAGTTTAAAGAATTTAACCGATTTTGGGTGCGTTTGGAATGTTCCAATAACTCTAAAAATGCCCAGTTTTTCTCCAGTCTGCTACAGGCACTTTCACTACAAAATCCTGTAACATATTTCAATACTGAACAGTTAAATATTTTTTTAAGACTAAGTATTATGCAGCTGTGTCTTTGGTTTGCAAAGGTATGTATCGCCATACGGTTCTAGCGAAAAGAAAACCCCAACAAATACAGAGTTACCTACCTTTGACTCTAATATCAGCAGATTGTACACTGTACACATTAGCAGCAGAGGTGTCCGAGGAAGGCGTGTACGCTTGTTCATGATCAGCCAGTGTATATGTAGGCTCTCTCTCTACGGCAGCAGCATACGCAGCCATTTGTTCCCTATCTCCAGATATGTGATGCATACTCATATCTTGAGCTGTGTTCTGTATGGACTCTACCTCATTTACCACGGGAACCGTCGGTGGAAACGTTTGTGTCCGTAGAGCCTCAAATGCCTCAAGAGTTGATTGAATATTTTGTGAACGTAATGATTCCGGTATACTGTCAGTATCAAGCCTATGCATTCTTGCAATCATGTCCATGCTTGAATGTAACTGAGGCAGTGTTGATGTTTCTGGTATAGATCTTACAGGTGATTGTTGACGAGATTTTTTAGGGTATGGCGGCGGAACAAATGCATTTGATTCATCAGTTGTGGTATCAGCCTTTCGTCGACCCGTTTTACCAGTAGACGAAGATGGAGTAGCTGTCTCAACAATGCCAGTAACCTGGGCAGATTGTTTCAAGCTACGATTAACAGCAGCAATCTGACTTTCTAAAGCAGCAATTTGTGATTCAACTTCAGCTGTAGTGAGAGATTCCTTCCCGGATGCCAATGAGACGGGTAATGACATTGCTAGACCTTGTTCTAGATGGGACTGTCTGATATGTTTTGGTGACAAATGAGAGATAGGAGGAATACGTTGATTACCGGTATGGAAGCTAGCGTACTGAGCACCAGCAGAATTGGACTTTGGGTACACTTCAGGAGTGGAGATCTGGGGTCCGGGAGAATCTACAGCTACAGGTGGTCTAACCTGAGCTGCTGTTGAATATGCTGGAGATACAGACGGTGAAACAGCTGTGGTGTTCACAGTGGACACTGTATACAATGTACTAGCACTTGTAGCGAACGATGTCACTGGTTCATATGTCGAGGTAATTTGTTGTAATGATGGTCGAAGTGATGCCATGGCGTGAGCTGTCCGTGGAGACAATGGTGGTACCGGTGGCACGGTAGGTGAGAGATCTTTGTCACCCTGTGAGGCTGATGCCTGGGCTTGAGCCTCTTTTTGCTGCTGTTCAAGATAATCAGCACTAGCCCTCAACCACTGTGGAGTATCGTTAGGTGTGTTATCTGCTTTAAGAAAATAAAACAGTATCGATAATGTTATGGTACTCAAATATTCAGTCTTACGCAAAACAGTCAAAACCTCTTAATTTCTTGAAAATCGATAAAATGTACACCAATTTATCACACATAATGAGTCAATCTCTCATACAGAGTTGTCGATCCTTACAGTGATCTCTATCTCTGTAAACGTCTCGGGTTTTACAAGATTCTTGTAAAATAGTAATATAGCTTAGATTTTGTATCGAAGACGTAATTCGTCTTTTATATATATAATCATAGAGTTTTACGTGAAAAAGAATTTTATCATAGGCGAAATCCAATTTTTAAAGAGTAATATTTACAAGCACTATTTTCTTTTGAAACGTCTTCCTATTCTGATTAATTCGGCTTATTTACTCATCCGCTAAAAATGTCAACAATAGATGATATTGCTAAAAGTTATGACAAAAATATCGTGCTTAGGGCCTGTCAATGACAAGCCTTTGAACATCGACAAGACAAGAAATGTGATCTGTAAGTTAGTTTGCCTGTTGTGTATGTAAAAAATTCAAAAATTGTCACATGATCGTTTTAAACGATCACGTGTTTAGGACTACTTACGAGACGTTAACAGAGATAGAGATCACTGTAAGGATCGACAACTCTGTATGAGAGATTGATAATGAGTTAGCTATACTTAGTTTATTCTTACTTGAGATGACCCTTTAAAATCAAATGTCATAGAATGTTAAATCAGGTTTGTATCTTACATATTGAATGCTAAAAATGCAATCTACATTTATTCATTAGGAGCCAGCAAAAGTATATTAGAATGGAATGAAAGTTCACTTGCCCTAGCAACAAATAAACAGATAGTTCATATCATAGCCAACAGTCAACCTTTTCATCATTCCTGGAAAGGCTATATATCTGGATTTAGCTGTTAACCAGTAACTAGGCCTACTTTAACCCTACTGATTTAAATACTCTCCACATAACTTCCGTAATCATGATCAATAAAAAGATATTATCTGTGTTTATGTACAGGGATTTATGAAAAATACTGAGTATTTAAATCAGCTGGACTAATGTTTGCCCCACTGAAAGTTATATAAAATTTACCAATACAAGTCTTTAAATAAAATGTTATAACTGCTCAATACTAATAAACTTGACATTTGTTTTATAATTCTGGGCAATCAGATTGCTGCAAATTCTTGAGACGTCACATTCATTAACAGCAGGAAGTAACAAGCAGGTAGATAAACTAAGATACTCACAGACAAATTTACATAATAGATTGAATATTAGGAGCAGTGGTCCAGTGGTAGGGATTGAGAGATTCATGGGTTCTAACCCTGCTAGGGGCGCTGCTAATTTTCTAGAGCAAGTAACTTACCTACAATTGTTCCACTCCACCCAGGTGTTAAAGGGTCCTGTGAGGATTCGCCAGCCTGCGAGTGATTTCAATGATCAGGAGTTATGATCATACATGATTGTTAAGTGGGCTGAACATGGAAATGGAAGCAGACTTTAAACCGCGCTTTAACTTTTTAAAAATTTAAGAAAATTAAACAATTAAATCCTCACCCATTATCATTCTTCCAAAAACTTTGTACTCTGCCACTTTGATGTCCAACCACATCACAAAATGTGATAGGGTCCATGGTTGAACCTGGGACAACAGGTTACTGAAGTCCTTTTTTACAGATCCGAGGTCCATCATCTTTGATAGGGAACCTAAACAAACCAATATTAACATATCAAAATAAATATCTTTATCTGCTCATTCAGCAATCAGTCACTAATTTTTAACAAGCACTTTCACTGATTATTCAGTCATACAATAGGAAATTTAACAAGACAAAAAAACATTTTGCTGTACATAATTGGTTTATTATCAATAAAAAAAAAGTCAAAGGAGAGATATAGAACTAGATCTGCATTTCAGAGATACTTTTCTTTTAATATTTCAAAGACATCAAACTTATAATGGGTATTACTAAAAAGTTTTTAACTAAATTAATAAAAAGATTTACAAGCCAATTTGCAGTGCTGTTGTCATACTAATACTATCGACCAAGACATTAAAAACAAACATTCCAAAAACTTAAAAGTGCCAGTCCAACGGACCTGACCAGTAAATTTCCATTCAGTCCAGGAAAAAATATGTCGTAGCGGGACCAAAAGTCCAGTTAAATTTCATTTCTTAAATTAAAAAGAGGAAAACTATCAGTCATTTTATCTTATTTCTCAGTAAGTATTATAATTATACTAATTTTGAAGTTTGTCTTCAGTTATAAGTTAAAATAATGACTGAGTAGCAACAAGAAAACAGAAATGATAAGTCAATTAAAGTCAGTCATAACGTACTGACATATTATGATGACTTCTCTCAGTCCAGTAATACCTGATTTGGTCCAGTGATTCATCCAAGATCACTAGACCAAATGTACAGTAATGTCAAAACTCTTATTCGGAATGTCTGATTGAAAAGCAAAATGGTAATGTAGAAAATATGCAACAAGTTTCCAACTTGAGAATTTATAAAAATTCTAAAATCCTGATCTAAAATTGAATATCACAAATAATATAATATCAATTGAGGTTAAATATTGTTACAGACTAATTCTGATTATATACTTAAAGTTAACCTAGTTAAGAACAATTCCTATTATCCTCTAGTAATGGGTGGAACTTGAAACGTTAGGAAAAAACTGAAACCGTTCTTTCAAAATACTAGAATAGACAGATATGTAAATTTCATTGATGAATTTTATTCTCGAAATACTAAAATCAGTATTTAATACTGAAAATGAAATGAATGGAAATTAAGTCCAGTCTATTGAATTGGGGCTCTCAACAAAGCATAGCTTTACATAATGAAAAGCTCAGAATGAATCTAAAATCACAGGGCTAATTATTATGACATGAATAATCAGAACCATATGGTTCATTAAGACTTTTGTCCAAGACAGGTAGAAATTGGAATTCTGAGAATAAGAATTCAGGAACAGCTTATCTCCCTTTGAAAAAGAAAACCACCATCTGACTGCCTATAAGTTTGACAGTGGTCACAGCATGATGGGAAGGGTATATTACATCTACCTAACACCTGACAAACCGTCTGTTTTTCATGTTGTCATGGAAATAGAACAATAAGTGGAAGGAATTTGCTACAACTTGCAATTGTTCAATTCAGACATATTATTTACATTGTGGAACGCTGCAAATAAATTACATGCAACACATTTATTACAAACAAAACCGACACATAATTGCATTTAAATATATAATGGATATACCTTCATATGTGTAAAAGGATTACACCCAGCATATTATGCATAAATAAATCAATACGAGAGAGAAAAACAACGCTAAATTTACAAAGCCTGCTTTGTTCAAAATAACCGGAAGTTTCTCGCACCTGCTAAAATCGTGCGAATGGCAAAAATTATCGTTGTCGTCTGCGTTGTATTATAATTATAAATGTATTTTTTAACTACTCTAAAATGTAAAATAATTCAGTATTTTTAATCATTTCATTACAATCCATTGTATTATTTATAAAAATGTTGCTTTTGCTTCACATTTTCACCATATTCATAATTGTACATATTACAAATACGATAATTGGATTTTAATTGGAATTTAATTGGCAAGTTGCAAGGCACAAGGTGCATGCGTTTAGAATTGACCATTGAAATCAAAGTCAAATTGTGTCAAAAACAATGGAAGAGAGTTGCCCAGCAAGGATAATGCCAACCAACTTGTCAATACCCATAATGAGGATGATGTCTCCAGGGGCGGTTCCAGGATTTTTTTCTAGGAGGTCCAAACTTTTTTCTAGGAGGGGGGGGTCCAAACTTTCTCACCACAACCATAATACACATTGTTTGCAGAATATATTAATAGTAAAAACTACATATCCATTAGAACTATGTTAAGCACAAAGGCGAACCAAAGAAAAATTGTTTCTTAAAAATGTCTTACAGTTAAAAAATTCGTTATGGACAGGTACATTTGGGAAATTTCTGACCCCCACGCTGGAACCGCCTATGTGTCTCGAATGACGTGTAGTGACTATCATATTTTTATAACTGTCTATATAGGTGGGTCATATTGATAAAATACCAAATTTATCATGCATGTACAAGGACCCTATATAAACGTGTTCTTAAACCTGTGTATAGGATCCATGGCATTAACAATAGGTCCACTCCATAGCGGAGGCGGATCCGGATTTTTTTCTAAGGGGTCCAAACTTTAATAAAAGAAAGTACGTAACTATTAGATTTATGTTAAACACAAAGGCGGGCGAAGCGAGCACGAGAAAATTGCTTATTGCAACTTAAAAATTACTTACATTTAAAAGATACACTCATGAACGAGTACATTTTGGAATTTTCAGGGGGTTCGGACCCCCTGACACTCCCGCTGGATCCACTAATGCATATTCACTGTTTTTGATAATTTAAGTAAAATCTAAATCGATTAAGTGATCGAATGACTGAATCTTTTCTGATTTTTTCAAAATGATAAATTTTAATTTTGGTATAATTTATAGTTTCCAAGAAATGAGATATAATGTGTAGCCGTACGCGTTCCAATCTCTGCAAAACAATAATGACCTAAACCACTGATTGATAGATTTGAATCTAGCCTTAAGAATGGGTTGAGCAATTCTGCGCGGCAAAATTTACACGACTACATCGTGCTTCCATCCAGGGGAGCTAACCGATGAGTAACTTAGTTTCTTCGCACACATGCTATTTCGTAACTTCCATTGGTATACATATTTTAATGCTACACTTTCACTCTTAAAATTATTTCGTATTCATAATTACAGATTAACATAAATCATTAAATTTGTAATTTTTTCAAAGGATTTTTCTATCCAAAAATATCTATTGAGCACAGAAACGATATCTTTGACAGTTAGGTCTAAAGATCAGACCGCACGATAACCGGACGGGTAACCCGGTAGTTAAAATGTAAACAAACTGCGATTGTGTCATTCGTTCCGAATGCGATTGTGTGTTATGATGTGTTTTGTTTTCTTCATGGGTTTACATTGATACATGCTATGTATGACTACATTTTGGTAAGATTATCGGTTTATTTTATCTGTTATCTTATTTAGATCTAGATCTTTAAGAAATTCTCATGTTCGACAATGAAATTCTGTGGTCATTTCGACTCACTGGTCAGGACCAAAAAGCTATTTCTGGCCATGATGCGATGAGTCATTTATATAATACGTATTTCAGCGGTTTTATGTATATAGCTACAATTGTGATATTTTTGTAAGTTTTTCTTTTTATAAAAACAATATTTGCCTAGTACTCTCAATTTCTGAAATAAAACGGGTGGATCCAGGAGACACTAGGGGGGGGGGGGGGTGAAAACTTTTATAAATCAAAGCACTGAATGCACCGAATGATTGATTTTGTTGCAGATCTTTCACTCTTATGACTGTCATACAGTCTACAAAATAGGTGGATGTCCAGTTGCCCAAGGCAACTACATTTTAGTTTGGGCAACCAAAAATTTCTCCTGGGCTACCAATTATCTACAAGTGAGATAATAATAGTGCTTGCTGCTAAAATGAACTGTTCAGGTAACCACTTTCATATCCTAATTTTTATAAACTAGTCATATTTGGTAAAATGATTTATTAAGCTGATCAGTTTTCTCCTGGCCAAGGCTTTGAAAGTTTGGACCTCTCCCCATAGAAAAGAATTCTGGATCCGCCCCTGCCTACACCTTCATAATAGTATGTTAAACATTATTTTGTCAGATGCCCTAAGTGTCTAGTTCTCAGGTGAGTGGTCCAGGGTAGGACTTTCTTGGTATGTGTAGTGGTTTCAAGCAGGGAATTAGATATTATCTCTGTTTCAAGTTATTATTTTTAAGTTCTATCATTTCAGTATATTTAGAAGATCTTGACTAAGGAAGAAAAATGAATAAAAGACTAGGATTAATGACATCATCATTGAAATATAGATGACACATAATCTTTAAGGTTAATTATTTGTTTGGTATTTTTTAGCTTAAGGTCTTCAACATATCCATGTCTATACTGGGTATTTTAAGCTTGCTTGTAAAATTAAGCTTTAAAAGCAGTAATTTTACCTCTTTGCTTTCATGTTCACATCTGTCATTCTTTATACAGACATTTAAAAAAGAAAGTATGTGTCTATGGATAACAATCCGGGTCGATAACGCAGTTGGTAGCCTGCGGGGATTTGGAATCTTGTGCCCGAGGGGGTGTGTGTTCGAATCCCACCCAGGGAGGTTATACCCTTCCATGAAAATTTGACAATAATGTTGATTTTCCTCCATTGATTAGATAAAATGGGGAAGTTTCTGGCCTTGTGGAAGGGTAGGTGAGTACAGGTTATATAGACAATGGTCCAGGAAAGCTAGGTTAGGTGCACTGGACGCCGTGAAACGACCTAAATTGTGTTGACACAGCATTAAAATCTAATAAATAAATAAGTGTCTATGGTAAATACCTATTGAGGTTTAAAAGTGCCTTGAATCTATGGTTTGATATCTCTGTAGTTATAAGCCATCATTTACTTTAAAATTTAATAATGATTATGTTAAAAACAGAAAAAATGAGATGATTTTGTGTTCATATGTTGCACTTTTTCTTGCATATTGCCAAACAAAAACTATTGGAACAAGTTGTGCATCTAAGTGTAGTGATATTTGCATCATCTATGTATAAAATGCAGGAGTGACATCCTTCCACTTTTCTACCTTTCATTTCAGGCTATGGAGAGTACCAATGGGGCCAGTGACGTCCTTACAGACAAATTAAAGTTTGTATGTGTATCAGACACTCATGGGTTCTCTGATCCTACCTGTATACCCGATGGTGACGTTTTGTTACATGCTGGGGACTTTACTCTTAGGGGAACCTGGAAACAGGTGGATGAATTCAATACCTTCCTTGGTAAGTGACGTTTTGTTACATGCTGGGGACTTTACTCTTAGGGGTACCTGGAAACAGGTGGATGAATTCAATACCTTCCTTGGTAAGTGACGTTTTGTTACATGCTGGGGACTTTACTCTTAGGGGTACCTGGAAACAGGTGGATGAATTCAATACCTTCCTTGGTAAGTGACATTTTGTTACATGCTGGGGACTTTACTCTTAGGGGTACCTGGAAACAGGTGGATGAATTCAATACCTTCCTTGGTAAGTGACGTTTTGTTACATGCTGGGGACTTCACTCTTAGGGGTACCTGGAAACAGGTGGATGAATTCAATACCTTCCTTGGTAAGTGACGTTTTGTTACATGCTGGGGACTTCACTCTTAGGGGTACCTGGAAACAGGTGGATGAATTCAATACCTTCCTTGGTAAGTGACGTTTTGTTACACGCTGGGGACTTTACTCTTAGAGGTACCTGGAAACAGGTGGATGAATTCAATACCTTCCTTGGTAAGTGACGTTTTGTTACATGCTGGGGACTTCACTCTTAGGGGTACCTGGAAACAGGTGGATGAATTCAATACCTTCCTTGGTAAGTGACGTTTTGTTACATGCTGGGGACTTCACTCTTAGGGGTACCTGGAAACAGGTGGATGAATTCAATACCTTCCTTGGTAAGTTTGAGATGGATTAAATTTCAATCTATTATCGGAGAATGTTCCGAGATTCTTTTTCTGTGTACAATCAAGTACTATTTTGAATCCCATTTTCAACAATTTTGTGTTTAAAATACCCCTACTTGTGAGACTTGCTGGATTAGCATTGACTTGTTTTCAAACCATAGCCATAGCCATCCAGTCAACTTCTTAATCCACTTGCCAGTAGCCTGAAACAAGTAAAAATTAATTTAGGTTAGTGAAAAGTGTTTCAATATGGTTGGGTCAGTTGATAATTTTTCTCTTTACTATAAAACATAAAAAAACACCTTAGTGCTGGAGAAAGTTTAAGACGGTGCCTGTAGTATTTGAAAAGGTTGACCACTTGTTTTGTTAATTTAATTCCACTGTCATTTGCCCATACATTAGTCCTGCTGATTTAAGTACACCCTACAGTACTTTTGTACTCATGATTGATAAAATAAATATCTGAATACATTTAAATCAGCAGGGATAATGTATGGACCACTAATGGTTGAACTATATTTTAACAAAACAATATAAGATTTACCAATAAAATGTTACAAGGATTCCTTATAAAATTTTATTGGTAAATTTTATATTGATTTGTTTTTAGTAGAGTTTACCAGATTTAAATAATTGTTTCAATTGATAGAATTATCGTATTTTATAGTGATTTATACCATTACAAAGAGAATTAAATAAGCTTTAATAATTATTTTAAAATATTAAAATGTAGCTTAATTTTTAACAATTTTAGAAAGAATTAAACACAATTACCCCCAAAAACTGGTAAAATTCTGGGTTAATCACTACCAACATGCTTATCTATTGTGGTTGCTAATAATTACATTATATTTGTTTGAGATATTTTTAATAAAGTCACTTTATTACACATATTAATATAATTATACTTGAATATTGTATGAATTACATTCTGTTGTATTTATTAGGAAAGCTACCTCATAGATGGAAAGTTGTGATTGCTGGTAACCATGATTCGTGTGTTCAAAGTAAACAGAAACTAGGACCTGTTGTATATTCAATGTTAACTAGACATATGGAAGCTAGAGGTACAGTATAACCGGTGAACATAGGACAGTCCTGGGAGAATCTGAAAGTGCCCTTCCTCAATGTCTTTGGTTCACAATTGTCCTTTGTTCACAGGTGTCCTTGGCTCACAGGTGTCATTGGTTCACTGGTGTCCTTGGTTCACTGGTGTCTTTGGTTCACAGGTGTCCTTGGTTAACAGGTGTCCTTGGCTCACAGGTGTCATTGGTTCACAGGTGTCCTTGGTTCACTGGTGTCCTTGGTTCACTGATGTCCTTGGTTCACAGGTGTCCTTTGTCTAGAGGTGTCCTTGGTTCACAGGTGTCCTTGGTTCACAGGTGTCCTTGGTTCACAGGTGTCCTTGGTTCCCAGATGTCCTTTGTCCAGAGGTGTCCTTTGTTCACAGGTGTCCTTTGTCTAGAGGTGTCCTTGGTTCACTGGTGTCCTTGGTTCCCAGATGTCCTTGGTTCACAGGTGTCCTTGGTTCCCAGATGTCCTTTGTCCCGAGGTGTCCTTGGTCCCGAGAGGTCCTTTGTTCCTGGGTGTCCTTTGTCCAGAGGTGTCCTTTGTCCCGAGGTGTCCTTGGTCCCGAGAGGTCCTTTGTCCAGAGGTGTCCTTTGTCCAGAGGTGTCTTTGGTTCACAGGTGTCCTTGGTTCACAAGTGTCTTCTGTTTACTGGTCAGATCTGGTTTCTGGTTGGCAGTATGAAGCAAACATCTCAATTAAAAGAAATTCATGCAAAATATTAAGTTCAATAAATAATTGAAATCTTCCTGGTGAATTATAAGATCTGTCATTTTACACAATTTAGAGTTATGTTTTGTCTAAACTGCAATTGTGAGTAGTTTTCACAATAGACTTAAGAGCACAAATACACTATTATGCTTTTGCAATAATTTTATAAGCTTTTATGGCATAATTTATTAGTTCGGCTTTTAGTTCGATAGGTTGCCAAACCTCATCACCAGAATGGGAAACATAGAATTGATTTAGTGTGGCCTTAGATCATGAAAGTTTTCATGAAATCAATGGATTTCTATGTTTACCTAAAAGGGAGACTTTTTTTTCATACAAGGGAGATAATTATTTTATGGATTTAATTTCTTCCTTTATATTTTTATAAAAGGGAGGTAATAAATGTTCATCGATTATTATCATCTATATGGAAGGTAGATAATTATCAAAGAATGTTACTCTATTTGTAGGGTACAAACAGTGTAAAGATTTGTTAACTAATTGTATATATCTTCAAGATAAAATGGTTGATATTTGTGGTATTAAGATATATGGGTCACCATGGTAAGTATGGAGCATTGTTCAAACAATCTCGGTTACCAGAGGTGTGTTCAACAAAGAAGCGCTCAAGCAAGCGCCTTCTTCGCCAAATGTAAGGCTATTGAACGACTGCGAGCGCTCACTGTAAAATCCAAGATGGCGTCAAACAGCACATTTTTGAAAATAGGGGGTGGGGAAACAGTTATTTCTGCTGATACATGAGATCTTTCACATTTTTATCATATATGAATCATTATGATACAATTTACATGTACTGTACAAAATAAATTCTATTGTGTGCATTGCGTGAATATGTTATCTGTCACAAATGGAAGTGTGAGCCTAGTAACTGATTTACAGCTAAATCCAGAGATTTAGCCTTTCCAGGAACAATGAGTAGGTTGACTGACTGCCATGACATGACCTATACAATGTGTTGCTACAGCCTGAATCCCAGCCAGTAAAAAATAATTGGTTGAACGGACTGTTAGCTGCTTTCATGAACTACCATTAGCTAACCAATTTGAGAGATTGCATGCTTAAAAATTTCTGATGGTGGAAGCGGAAGAATGTGATGAGTTTCCATTAGAAGGGCTGGCATTAATGTCTCTAGAGTAACTTCCCTTATCATCTTTTCTGAAGAGTTTCAATAACAGCAACCATTCTAATTAATGTTTTCAGGGGAAGTAAGTGATGTAGACAATTATCTGAATATTGTGTGAAAATCTCCAAAAAATATGTCTTTCCTTACTTTAAATGATAAAATGAGTTAAAGTATCCTGTTGGAAATATAATACAAAATGTATACAATGTAGTATAACGCCATGCCATACTGGAATTTTGGTAAGCCTCTGCGTGAGCGTAGGTTTTAGAGTCCTCAATCCAAAAAAAAAATTGTTGGTGATATTTTTTTTCCCGGGATTCGATAACTGATTTTCCTCAGGAAATACTTATTTTTCCTTGTTTCTGTGTATTTGATTCATGAAAATGTACTTGTGAATGTTCTTTATACTTATTTTATAGAATGGCTTTAATTTCACATTAATGTCATAAACATTCATGTACTACCAAGTACTTATTTGTGCGAATACTAGCTAGAATGGACATGTGTTTTCTTTTTCGGTTTGTGTGTTTTTGTGAATAGGTACCTAGGTTTGTCAAACTTGAGTTGAGGCTTAATCCAATTTGGCAAGGCCTAAACTACAGTAAAACTCGGATATAACATACTCGCTGGGCCATAGAAATAAGGTATGTTGTAACCGAGTGTATGTTATAACCGAGTATGTTATATCCGAGTTTTACTGTAGTACAAAAAAACGGAGCTGTGTGAAAACCACTTCCACTCTGCTTTAATATTTGTTTTGGCCACTAGCCTGTTTAAATATGTTTTTATCAATCTAGGTCAATACTGTACCGTGGTTACAGTGCATTCCAATTACCAGAAGGTGATCCTATAAAGAAGAAATGGGACAAGATACCAGATGATGTAGATATATTGATGACTCATGGACCACCTTATGGTAATATACTTTACACTTGATTTAAATAAATTTTGAGATTGCGGGTTCGATCTCGGTCGCATAGAATATATTACATTTTTTACCCCCAGTAGAGGAATATAAAATTCATAACAATAAATTAGGTTAGTGCAAAACTAGTCTATTTTCTTCTTTATTTATATGTAGTTAGACTAGTCATGCACTGATCCATCACATTAGATTACTTAAATTTTGTTGTATTTTTAGGCATATGTGATGTGACAAAAAGAGGTGTACATGCTGGATGCCTAGATTTGTTAACTACAATACAAACAAGAATTAAACCTAAAGTACATGTGTTTGGACATATACATGAAGGTATTTAATATTTGCTGCGTTTATTTTCACATGAAGGGGAAAGGTAGCATGGCCCTTCCAAAAGAAAATCAGTCTATGAAATTAGTGGTTGTCCGGTTGCCAATCTGATTAAAACCCGATCTAAAATTTTCCACTCGCCTACTCGCTATTTTAGATCTTGCCGTTTTCAAATGAGGGTCACGTTCAGGTGACCTTTTGTCATCATAATATTCTTGACGAAATTGTTATGATTAGTAACTTGTTTACATCATCTACGTCACGCAATTTGAAATGAGCCATCCAATCGCAGACTGTGAATAATACCGCAGTTAAATTAGCTCGCAACCCTTGGTCTTAAAACAGAAATTACAAAATCAAAATGTTATTAATAGTGTTTCGTCTAGATGAAAGTTATGCATTAATTTGATTGGTTGACATAAATTCATCTAGATGTGACCCTCCATTGAGATCTTAGAGATCCTGTATGACAACGCTCTACAGGATCTCTGTTTACCATATCTGTTTACGGAGATTGTCCCATTGCCCATGACCAACAACTTCTAGTTTGGACATCTAAACATTTCTGTTTGGCAACCATTTCTACAAACAAGATAAAGTGCTAGCTGCTATAATGATCTGCTCAGGCAACCACTTCCATATCCTAATTTTGTAGACTGAAAATAGTGGCAAAAATTAAATAAAGAATACCTTAAATGAAAATGCAGCATAAAACTTATTCATGTTTGTTAACATGTTTTTATTACATTAACAACCTCTAAAGATTAAATAACCTGATATATCATTTATATTTACATATAGATCTGAAGCATGCAAAGTTTACGAATCATTGAGTTATACTTAGTTCAATGATCTTATGTAAAAGAACAAAATAAGCGATTTCAGGAATTAGGGACTTCAGTCAGATATCTTTCCCTGGTAAAATCTGAAGCAATCCAATAAGTAAGTAGGTCCTTACAGTTGGAATCCTCGGATTTTATCATTGAATTCCTATGTAAGGATAACAAAATATTTCATCTAATATTTTTCTTGCTAATAAAGATATTAACAGAAGCGATAAAATTTACATACATGTACTTCTTTACCCTAAAAATACTTAGCTTGAATTTCAAACAAATAAAATGATTTACAAAAAAAGTTATTTAAGATTATTTTGGCAAATTGACATTGAAAAATAAAGATAACATCCGAGTAATCCAACTAATTGGACCTAACTATTTGAAGAGTATACAAGGGGAAATAACTGACTAAAATTCCTTATTAAAATAGATTTCTTATTGTCACTGATTGTGGTTTTCTTAGCAGTTTTCATTTATTTGTATTTATGTTCTTTTTTAGCTTATGGTAAATACAGCAATGGAACTACTGAATTCATAAATGCATCATTGTGTACTGTGGATTATAGACCCGTAAATAAACCCTATACATTCTATATGAAAATACCTAAACAAAGGGACGTAACTCCTCATAGTACTAAAATACCATTAGAGACAAGGGGAGTAACTCTGGAAACCAATCCCTCAAACTGTGATACTGGCTGTGATTCAGACATCTTTGACTCCACTCATGCAACAAATGATCTGTCTTTATTGAGACCTTCATTGAAAACTGAGTCTTGGGATCCAGATTTTGATGATTTTGAAGAAAATGACTCCGGTTTATTGGTTACAAGTCTTTAAATTGAATATCTGTGTTTTTGTTACACCTTGAGTCAGTTGCATAAGGGTATCACTACTTGGTGCTACGTACACGTATATACATTTTATATGATATAATTTGCTACTTTGTAGTGCTACCTAGCAGGCTAGCACAATAGGGTCACGTTCTGCCAGGCGATCGCTAGCTAGTGCTTTGTAGCGATTTCCTATGGAACGGTCTGCTACGATCTAGCAAGTTGAATCTCTAGCTAGCGATATGTTTTTTTCTTGCTAGTCGTATATCATTTTCAGAAAAATCTCATTTTCCATGATTTTTCCAGTTTGTACGTACCCTGTTAACTATATTGCTGGCTAGTGGTTTGTCCTCTGGTAATACAGGTACGTGGAGACAAATGGCTAGGTAGCCATATCCTTAGGTAACTAGCCCTTGGTTAATAAAAAAAATTGTGTGAAGTAGTGATTTCCTTACCCCACTGACTCTTTATTTTGCATTAATCTGCTGAAAAGAAGATACAGTAATAAAGCTGTAGTTTGTTAAACAAATCTGTATTTAAATACTGTTAGGATGAGCAAGCTGTGATACAATGTATATTCATCTTGAACTGATTGATGTTTTTCTTGCCATATTGTTACAATATATTTGTTGGGAACCAAGATCTTGGTCTGAATATGGACATTTTGTATAGTGCATATAGTTTGTCTCCGATCTGACCTTTATGCAAAAATATTCATTACATGAAACATGAATGTAGCATTAATGCTCGATACCAATAATGGAGTATATCGTCAAACCTTGAAAAATTATTAGACAGGGATTAATTTTTAGAATATATTATTGCGTACAATGAGTGTCTTTTATGTTACCATTCAACAAGCTGAAGCATGATCTCATAATTGCTCTCTGTTTAATTGCAGAGATACCAGCTATGTGTATTTTATGATTACTAATTAGTCATGAATTCTGCAAGGTTGAACTGTCCTTAAAAATCTATTGATGGCCTAAAAAAACCTCAAAAGTAATACTTGTTAAAAAGGCCTAAAATTGGTTTCAAATCCAAAATAGGTTTCTCCACGAGCTCTTAGCTTTATCATAATTTAAAGTTTTGCTATGCAAATGTATTGTATTTGTATATGTGATTTTGTAGTTTATTTATTGAATACATGTATATTCAAGAGCATTGATCTGAGCTTTTATATTTTTGTGATTTTTTTATATTTTTATTGTTTGTTCTTTGCCAGATTCATAAACATGCCAGTTGTGGTTGGAGAAAGCTTTAAAGGGATATACAGGCAAAATTTCAACTTCATATTTCCTGATTTTGAATAATATTTTTTATACTATGAATGCAACAGACACACTGTTATATTACTTGGCAAACTATTTTTTATTTTCTCGTATAATTTGGGGTGTTTCCTAACTAGACCCACGTGGGTCAGGTTAGCTAAAAATAGATTGGTGTTAAAATATACATTTACTGATGAGAAGATACTAGAGCTTGTTATTGAGCAACATCAGTATAATTCTATTAAAAAGATATTCTAACTGCCTAAGAATGTTTAAAAGACAAAAAGCGACCAATGAAAATTTCAGCAAGTACAACTTATAACAAATCTATAAATAGCTTGGTGATTCCCTTAGTATTCTACTTTTGTTTTCAACAATGTGTATGCCACATGTTTTAATTTGTTCAGTTGAAAGTGACAAATGTTATAAGTAAGTGATTTCTTACGTTTTTAATACTGTTTTAAAGACTAAACTTGGTACGAACTTTTGTCACAGTCATTTGCCTGTATATCCCTTTAACAATGTTCTTGTAAAGTTGACTTTTTCATACTTTATGCTCCCCTTAGGCATTTAACAAACTTAATTAGATCATACATTCCATTTGACTCAACACTATGGTACTAACCAAATGAGAGTTCGTCTTTTCAAGAATTGTTGGTGGATTGACTGGCCACCATGAAATAACCTATACTAAGTGTTGCTGTGGCATTAAACCCCAAAAAAACTTTTGTTATTTAACTGGCTAGAACAATTTCCATTAAAAATGACAGTCAACTACACTCACACCTCTAAAGTAACCAAATTACCTTAGTACCACCCCTAGCTCAGCTGTTAAAACATTTTCACAGCGAGATTACTGGTGTAGTAAAATTTAACTAGACAGTCTTGGCTATTGCAAAATCATGTAATTTTTGTTGATTCAATTTCTAAGTTACAATTCCTAAATTTGAAAAGTAAAAATACTTTAATATATTAAGTCACCTTTGCTGTGATTTTAATGGTCTTGATATCACATTTACTGTACTGCTTGTGTTCACTATCATGATCTATCAGTAAACTATAGAGGAACCAATCTAAAATTTTCCGCTCACTTACTCGCTAATTTAGATCTGGCCATTTTCAATCGAGGGTCATGTTCATGTGACCTTTTCTCATCATTATATTCATGACCAAATTGTTATGATTAGTAACTTGTTTACATTATCTATGTCACACAATTTGAAATGAGCTGTCCAATCACCGACTGTGAATAATACCACGGTTAAATTAGCATCGCAACTCTTGGTCTAAAAATAGAAATTACGAAATCAAAATGTTATTAATATAGTGTTTCGTCAAGATGAAAGCTATGCATTGATTGGTCAACATAAAGGTCATCTAGATGTGACACTCCATGAGATCTTAGAGATCCTGTAGGACAATGCTGTACAGGATATCTGTTTACTGAAATTGTAGAGGAACTCGTTTAAATGGGGAGGACCAAGACTTAAGTTTGAGAACTTGTGGTTCAACCCAGTTGTCATTGAATTTTACATATGTACTGGAATATGTAGATTCTAAATAGAGGGTAATAAAAGATGTTTCATCTTTAGTACTTGTTTAAAGTTTTAATTTCATTGTTTTTATCACAGGTGACAGACTCAAGTTTTCCTTATGATAGTATATATACTACAATAAGGAAAATTTGAGTCTGTCACCTGTGGTTTTTATTAGACTATTGTCACAAATGTACAAAATGTATGATGTGTTTAATTTTATTGTTATAGTATATTTATCATTATTGTTTTACTAAGTCAAAATTTGATCAAATTAAAAATAGAAACTGATATATTGTATGTTGTAAGTCAAGTCCAAGTATTTTATCATCACAGTGTTCTATTGCCATATTACAGAGGTAGCACGCAAGTCTACCGATCGAGGGGTCATGGGTTCCATTCCCGGGAGGGGCATACTTTTGTGGAGCTTGGTCATGAAATTTTTTCTAGGGCCATTCTCCCTCCTACCAATGATTTTAATTATGTAGGGCAGTTTTCTGTCACTGACAAAAGTATGTGCTTAGTAGCTGGTTAACAGCTTAATCCAGAGATTTAGTCTTTCCGAGAGGAGTGAGTAGGTTGACTGACCACCGTTATATAACCTATACAATGTGTTGCTACGGTGTTAAACCCAACAAACAAACCATTGATGTATTCAAGACATCATCATTTAGCACACCATAGATGAAAGAGCGTGTGTTGATCTTGGCTGAATTGTTTTACTGGAGTTTTTTAACTTTTCTCATATACCCATGTTACCATATTTTTGACGATGCCACAGAGGGATTTCAATCAATACCCCAGTCTAAAATAGATATTTCTTACGAACTAACGCAACTTTATTCACCCACCTTAATACATGACACTTTTGGGTTGACATTTTACATGATGTACGAGGTATTACAGAACAGAAAGTTAAAAAGTACCATGTAATTGCATTTTATGGTCTACATTTTATGCTGATGCATGTTCATTGCCTTTACTGGCTATTAACTATGATTAATGGGCTACTAGTTCTAGTATACCTCTCTCAATTCCTCTAGAGAGTCTTTTAGCCCATTTCTTTGTACATGTGGTTAACACATAAAGGTAATAAAATGTTAACACTATCCAAGGTATCCATTTATATTTTGTGGTAGAGCAAGGTAAACCCTAGTAAATTTCTTGCTTCGGGAAATTGGCAATGCCTGTAATTTGAACTTGGGACTTCTTAGTCCCTTTTTGTATTATTCAAACCACTGGAGCACTGGAGTAGTGCTCCTGCTTAAAAAGGTAATAACAAATCAATAACTATAATAATTATATTTTACAGTCAACATGTTAATATTAAAAAACAATATTAAAGAAAAATTATCAGTCGTTTTCTCTTCCATCTATTTATGTTATTTGCGATACATGCATAGGATTAAAATAATTCTTAAATGTATTTTTCACTAGTACATATACAAATGTAGCAAATTATGAATATAATTCAATTATGAAAATCTGACACAAAGATTTATGCTTTTATCGGTCAATCAGCAGACTAAAAAAACAACAATGACAACGAGTGCAGAAAATGGCGCAATATGGTGACGAGGTAACATATTTTCAGTCTCAGCAAAGTCTTTTCACTTGATACATCATTTTGAGAAAACATTTTTTAAATGAAATGCAAACTTAGGGTTGTAAAAGTGCAAAATAGCATTTGCCTTTTTATGATAGACAATCACACATGGATTAACCTAACTAAGTTGTATACCTGTTGGTCAATTAGTAATGCATGAGAGAATCTTGCAATAGCCTTATCACATTAAAGTGCAAAGTGGCCTAATTTGACCCATGGCCTGACCAGTAAAGGGTTAAATTGTTAAATCAAGTTCAAAACACTTATGCCTTCTCTGCTTGAATTCCATCCTATAATTATTGCTATAAAAATAAATCCAGAAACTTATCCTGCTCTTAAGTATTCAGCTTGCAAGTCATTGACTGTTTGCCACTAAAATACTCCACACATAAATAATAATTATAACAATAGTAACACATTATCACAAAATTGACTCATTTATCATTCTCAAAAGGATTTTTAGGAATTGTGAGTCCAACAAGATTAGCTGCAGATTCCATGGATCTTTCACCAGTACCTTTATATTCTGCATGAAGTATCTGAAAAAATAAAAACATGCAATATATTTGTTTATTCATTTATTGGAGTTAACGCTGTGTCAACACAATTGTAGGTCATTTTACGGCATCCAGCTCACCTAACTTAGCTTTCCTGGACCATCAACTATAACTAGTACTCACCTACCCTTTCACAAGGCCGGAAACTTCTCCATATTATCTAATCAATGGAGGAAAATTGACATTATTGTCAAACTTTCATGGAAGGGTATAACCTCCCCAGGTGGGATTCGAGCCCGCACCCCCTCGGGCATGAGTATCCAAAATTCCGGCGCGCTACCAACTGCGCTATCGACCCGGGTTCAATACATTTGTATTTAATTACTTTTTTGTAGCAGAGGTATAATAGAGCTTAGAGCACTTGTTTTCACTCTAAATGTATGGTGATGTAATTGTGTTTGCTCATGGAGTGGGGGGGGGGGGGGATCCTAGGTCAAATGAGGCCATGGATAATAGGAGTTAGAAGTAATAAATTTTGTGAATATGACTTAAATCTGAATTTTTACAATCATGGTTTGAACTTGGCTTAGCTGGGTCAGAAGTCCATAGTCAACCCAGAATGACCTATATAAATACTGTACACAATATAATCTCTCTATGAGATACAACTGTAACCCAATCAGGGCTCGAATTTAACAAAACATTGGTTTTGCAAATTTTTGCGAGCTGATTTTATTTCATCTTGCAAATGAATAAAGTGACTCGCATATTTTCTCTCTAAATCTTAACAGAATACTTAGTTACAATTCATATATGCAAGTTATAATAAAAGTTACTAGCAATTTTCAAAATTCGCTCGCAATTTGCAGGTTTGCGAGCTAAGATTCCACCCCTAAACCCAATAAAACTCCATGGTCTGAACTGATATTTAAACCCACGCCCTATCCAGTTGTAAGTGGACACTACCATTAAAGCTAGCTTAAAGGCAAGGGATTACAAGCGCCATATTATGCCTCTGTTACACAACTCTACAAAAACTCTTTAAAAAATTAAATAAAAGATGTTATCACACAGCAAAGGAGAGACTAATGACACTTATCAGCTCTTAATAAATAATGCTTTTGAGTTGACTCTCCCTGGGCATAATTCATTTAAGTGGACTGATAAAAGTCATCCAGCTCATCTCAGCAGTGTATTAACCTCTAATTATTTATTAAGTATTGAGTTTTACCTCATTTTCTTTCACACTACGTAGATAACATAAATATGTTCTTGCTAAATGTTCTAATTCAACTTTACTACGACACAATCTTTCTCCAGTTACAGTATGTTCTCTGAATTGTCTTCTTACATGTTGATAGGCTGGACTGTCTCTTAGACCACCCTAAAATAAAGAGTTGATACAGGTTATCTTTAACTAAAAGTTTTATTGAAACTTACATCCATGTAAATATGAAAAAGATCAATTTCTCTAAATAAAGAGTTGATACGGGTTATTAAGTCTGTCACGATATACTGGTATATTGCAAGACGCAGCTGCGGCAATACATACCGCGGTACGATTTTAATGTACCGGTATTTGGCGATATTTTTTATTTCATTGGAAAACTCATCGCGATACGATGACAGTGTATTGCAATATATCACAGTACGCTTCTGTGACAGCCCTACAGGTTATCGTTAACTTAACTAAAAGCTTTATTGAAACTTACATCCATGTTAATATGGAAAAGATGAATTTATTTTCCACTTTAAGGTATGAGTTTAGACAAATTAATTCCTGTCCACTGACCAAACAGAATTGAGTGTCGATGTTTTAGTTTTTTTATTAACCTCCAATTGGTCCTACTATAAATCAACTAAAACAGAGATTACCTATCCTTATTTTTTCAAATTAAATTTGCATGTTGAAACACTTCTGGTTCCTTTGATGCATTGTGAGACCATATGACTAAAACGGGCAATGAAGATACTTTTGGCGAATAAACGAAAATGAAGCAAACACTAATTGAGCGACTTGTCTATGTCATGAAGAAACAGCATGGGGTCATCATTGACATTGGCAATAATGTTCAACTTCAAGTTCAAGAAATTGTACAGGGAATATATGACAGTCATGGCTGAATAAATTAGGATGTTCAAATTATTATCGTTGCCGAGGCAACAATATTAACAATTATCAAGATTTGAGCATTTTTGTGTCGACACCGGTTGCTGTAAGCCAATCAGAACAATGCATTTGAGGTCACGTGATGAAAAAATGGACGTCATACAGTCAAAATAGGGGTGTGTGTATGGAATCCTCCACGGCGTGTATTATACGGTTACCTGTTTGTAATACAAGAAAATATCATTATTAATGTATGAACTATAACCAGTTTCAAGAAAGTTGCAAAATAGCACCAGAAAATATGCACAGCTAATTATAAAATGTGTTTTTCTTTAAAAAACTCCCATTTGTTGAAAAAATGCAAACATATCTTCCCTTCTAACGGGCGAATCTATTTATACGGGAGAAGATTATCTGTATCCAATCAGCCGAGAGGCCTAACCGTTATCCACTGAGACAGGTTTAAGTCACGCCCCTCATAAACATCGCTGTTAGCTTAACGTCCAAGATTGGAAACGCCCTACTGATTCATAGTCCCTATTTGTTTTACATATTGTTACCAGAGCGCGCTTATTCCTGGAATTCTAAAAATAGACTCAATGGTTTTACATATTACCAGGGCACGCTTATACATGTCTTCTATAAATATACTTGGAACGGTTTGGAACTTTGGATACGCTGTGAATACACGGCTAAACAACGATTATAAGCATTTTTGGAAATGCTAATACTTGTCTTCTTTATTTATTTGGTTTGAACATACATGACATTAAAATTATCTTCTTTATTTATTTGGTTTGAACATACATGACATCAACAGTTATGTAACAGCTGTTGTCTTACAAGTGTTCAATAACGCTATTATGACAGACGTTAATACATCGCGAAAATACATTACACTTGTGAATAGTACTAAATTGCATTATCTGTTAATGAAAGACATTGTCTCATAAAAAACATTGCTATTATACATTCATCAAAGTTAGTGTTTTGATACCTTTCCATAAACAATTCGTAGTTCTCGCAATAAATGTTTGTACAAGGTCAAAATTTCTCTGGGCGCCGCCATGACAGTCTGTGTGAAGTGGAAGATCGCGACAGCGTTTGGACGAAATGGCTGAAAGTTCGGAATTTGGCAAGAATTTGCCTGAAACATTCAAAGACATCTTAGATTTTTACGACAAAGTTGAAAATTGTGATTCTACAAGCTCTGACGCCACTCAGGTATGTCCAAAAAACTTCGATATAAAAGATTGCATTTATTCATTGAAGGAGTAATTTTCGGATAGGAATAATTTCGGACAAACATGTTTATAATAAAAGATATTTGTATGTCTAATCAAACAAATGTAAGTTAACTTCAGAAAAGTCATATATATATTTTTTCTGGATGATTTTCAATGAATATTGGTACTTCTAAATGTAAGGTTTAACCAATATTATTATAATAACTAAATATTAGAAACATCTAAAAATAGATATGATACATGATAAAGTCATTTTATCCATTAAAGAATTCTTAACAGCACCTGTACACATTGACAACATGTATTTTTGATGTTACTGAGGGGTTTAGTTGCAGTTTAAAGGATAAAAAGGCACTTGTCTTGTGTTAGTTAAAGATCAAATTCCCTGGTTGTAATTCTTCTATTTTCAAAAAATGTAGATAATTATAAAATATTATCCCAACTTTTGCGAAACTTGGTCATCAAATAACGGCATAATACAAATTTTAACTTTTGGGCGTAACACACCTGCTTAAAGATATGCATGAGTTATCGTTCGTGACTGGAATCGGTATGATGCCATTGTAGTCCTACATCCTGATGGCAGCTATTAGAAACACTTAGAGAAAAAAAAGATCGATTTTCTTCAAATAAAAAGTATTACTAAGAGGTGAGTTGCAGTTAAGAGGATAAAGAGCTTGTTTATTGTAGTTAAACAGTCAAAAGTTGGTGGTCTTATGACGTTATGTTAAAATTTGGTTAAAAAGCCATGACAACAAAAAATGTTTCTAGTTCTATCATCTTTCATATTGTCAGGCGGGTTGATAATTTTGCCATTTTTCTTTGTTTCATTTTTTTGCGTGAAAAAAATTTGTGAACACTAGATCAATACAAGAAGCAAAGGAGAGGATTCTTCATGAAAGAACACTAAAAAACTTACAAGTTAGTTTTGTTAAAAATTATTCAACTGTCAGTGGTGCATATATAAATCCTGCTGATTTAAATAATCAATGTGGTGCTTCTGCTCTAACTACAGATAGAAATTGGTATTTGTAATTATTCAAATCAGCAGGATTTATGGATGTGTTGCTGACAAATTTACCAATAATCATATTATTATGAGTTTATGAAATTAGTCTACACTGAGCAAAAGTTCTAACCGATCACTTTTCAAATTTTGATTATTTTATAACGGGCCAATGGATCCTTATTAAATTTTGCAGAGGTGATTTTTGTGTCATTTTCTACCGATTTGTGGAAAAAATAATTTGATACGGTCCGATGCACTCAATCGACACAAAGGGTGTGGTTTACACATTTTGACACGAAATGTTTGTGCAGAGAGTGGTGAGTATCAAATTTCACTTTGCATGAATCCTTGTTAACTTTATAAGTGAAAAAACATAAAACATTGCATGAATGTCGATGCATGATCGTGGCGTAGCCAATGGAATGTTGAATGCTGGGGCCTCTATCAAACAGGTGAGTGGCTGTTCATGGAAACATCTTTAAAAAATTTCGATAAAGTATTGTTAAAATAGAAAAAATGCTATAATCTTATTATTCTCAATGTGTTCATCCCTATTTCAAGTTGCATGACACTGTAATCGGGTCTTTTCGACGATCGCGACTTTGGACGATGTAGCAAGGGACCTGAATCGTTTCTAACTGACGCCAAAAACCAAGAACAAAGGTTACAACTTGCCGACAGGATTGACATTCTTGCAATGTTTTATGTTTTTTCACTTATAAAGTTAACAAGGATTCATGCAAAGTGAAATTTAATACTCACCACTCTCTACACGAACATTTCATGTCAAAATGTGTAAACCACACCCTGTGTGCCGATTGAGTGCATCAGACCGTATCAAATTTTTTTTCCCCACAAATTGGTAGAAAATGACACAAAAATCACCTCTGCAAAATTTAATAAGGATCCATTGGCCCGTTATGAAATAGTCAAAATTTGAAAAGTGATCGGTTAGAACTTTAGTTCAGTGTATATAGTAAATATAACCATGGTTTTCAGGGTATTGTTTACCATGCTTGTGAGGCATGTAAGAAAGCTATATGTATGGTAAATGAATTAGATGTATTTAGTAAGAATGAAGAGATTTCTGAAGTGACTACTTCACATCTCAGGTAACTTTTCATGTTTGACTTCATACCCTGGGGTTTTCTTGCATTCTACTGAAGTATGTAAATACTGACTTTAAATATTTGACTTTAAAATGATATTTTTAGTTTGAAATAAATTAGTAATCTTGGTTTGAATGTATTTCTGCAGAATGTTTTTGCTTATAAAACAGGAGCCATTTACAGGCGTCTTCCCCTCTAATTTGGGTTAAATTTTCCCCTATCTTTGGAATTGCTATAAAATTTGCCCAAATGTCTATTTAAAAAGGGCACTAGGCCCCTTCCCCAAATTAATGATAAAAAGGCTTTGATAATTGTTTTGTTTTAATGCATTCTTTCATTGATTTTGATTTCTTTATTTTCAGTTTTTTTGCTCATTGAAGTTATATGTTAATTATCATAGTATGCAGGTTCATTCTGTGCCTCCACGTTGAAGTGAAAACATTTGCTGAAATTTTATCCACAAACAATATTGCCCTATTCCCTTAGAACCCAAATTTTCAACATTTAATTAATACTTGTTCATTATAATTTATCACACAGGTATATGTTACTCCCTGCTTTTATGGGATATTTTGTGATGAAAAATAATCACAGATCAAGAATAAATGTAGTTACAGAAAGTAAGGTAAGAGAAAATAATATTGTTTCCAGTGTATTTATGAAATTGACATTTAAATGTATTTGTCACAAAACATGTGTACATAATATTAACAAATTGAAAATCCTGGATCCGCCCCTGTAGAAAAGTAAACTTACATGGAAGAGAAAATTGTAATAAATATGGACTATTTATGGCAGACCATGCATGATACCAGAGCATAAAATATGTTTGTTGTTAATACTACAGTAAAACTCGGTTATAACATACTCGCTGGGCCAAAGAAAAAAGGTATGTTATAACCGAGGTATGTTATATCCATATAGCATACTAAGTATGTTACATACAAAATATGAAGAAGGGGCCAGGAAATAGGGTATGTTGTAACCGAGTGTATGTTATAACCGAGTATGTTATAACCAAGTTTTACTGTATGTTTATTCTTACTGTTTATTTGTTCTTGGGTCATTTGACTCACTTTTGTTTTTATATATTTGCGGGTCAAGTGCAAAATGGGCGTAACTCACTCTTTTCTTAATATACTGAGTTACAACCGTTTTTGCTAAACCCGCTAATTCTGTCAAAGACATGTTGATGTGTAAACAAGTTTACAAAATCAGGATATGAACGTGTTTGCTCGAACAAGTCATTTTAGCAGCTAGTACTAAATCTTAATTGTAGAAATTTGGTTGCCCAAAAGAAAATTTTGGTTGCCCAAACTAGAAATTGGTTGTCCTGGGCAACCAGACACCCACTAATTCCATAGACTGTGTGAACACCAATTCAGGCAGCAGGCTAGCATGATGAGGAGACATTAATTTTGCCAAGTATAGCCAAACAGTGTGATGATAATATACTGATTTGTGTTTCATTATGAATGTTACATGTCCTATCAGTGAGTGACTTTCACTTGGCTGAAAATTAGACCAGAATCTACCTTACAGGAATTTTTGAATTACTTGGAAAAGGGCTTTGATTGCTAAGCTTGAGGCTGACATTTTTGGTTTCTATCTAAGTATGGATGTAAGTGTGTGCAACATTTTTAAAGTTCAACTGACTTGTCAACAACAGACTTTACACCTACAAATGAGGAAGTGTGTCCCCAGCGGCCCCTATTCAAGTTTATCTCAGATGGTCAGATATTGACAACTAGTATACTATATTTTACAGGAGTTTTACACTGACTATTTAAAGATGTGTCATGATTATGGTATAACAAGTTATGAAGTTCCAAAATCAAATACAGAAGACAGTGAACAAAGTACTTCAAAAAGTAATAAAATAGCTAAACCTGGCAAAACAACAACAACGTATGTACTCTTTTAAATTTTATTGTTATATTTATTGCTTATTTCATAATTTGTAAGCTAGGAAACACCCCTTGTATGTCTGTAAATTACTAAAAAAAATTTGTATTGTAAATCCTAAAGGAACAACTGCCATCACCTGAATCCCTAGACTAGTGATATTAATAGATTCAGGCTGGTGAAAATTACTGAATTTCGACAATTCTGGCTAGTTGATATATTTGTCATATGCTGTATATTTTAACTAATTAGGCTAATGCTAAGAAACTGTATTTAATTATTGTAAATAAAGGTGTTAAAGATTTAGTCAAATTTAGTCCAACAGAATTAACCTGAGCTTGACCTTTATGCAAGAATATAATATTAAACTCGGTATTTTCAGTCTATTTTTGTCTTCGTTTGTAAATCGCGCTATATCGGAAGCGTTCAGCAAAATACACATACTGAACAATTAATGTTGTTTTCATAAGAATAAATACTTTGAAACTGTGCCATAATACTGCTGACTTACTTGTTTCCCCAAAAACTAATATGTCTAAAATTAAAAGGACAATAACATGCCACTTTTAATAAATTGATTTATAGTCACATCGGTTGTTATAAACACGTGTATAACCGTATACACGTATACCGAAACTCACGATTTTATGTAAGTGAAGTGTGTAATTATTATAATTAGGTAGTTCAAGCTCAGGTTAATTCTGTTGGACTATACCATTTTACTAGGGCTAACATGGCTAAGTTATTTTTATTAGGTTCAGACTTGATCAAATTGCCATGGATTTAATGCTGGATTCTTCATTTTGAAAGTACATAAATTCATTTAGCTATGTTGAGTAAGTTTCTAGATAATGATATAAAAATTTAAGTATTATTATAATTGAGTCTAGTTATTTTAAATCGTCATGTTTCAGTCAGGGTGATATCAGAAATATGGCTGTTTGTAGAAACTCTAAAATACAACGATATAAAGAACAAAAAGATTTAGATAAAAGATTAACAGAGTTGAGAGATAAAGTGGAGAATGCTGATGATGATGTACAGGTAAATTGTCTATTTATAGTAACAGTGAGGGATTGTGGGTATTTATTGTAACTGAGGAATTGTGGGTATTTATAGTTACAGGGAAGGCTGCCCGGCTAGCTCAGTCATTCTGTTCAGAGATCCAAGCCTCTCCAGGGACATTGAAAAGTATAACTTTCTTCTGCAATGAACGAAAAATTGTTGAAATTAGAGGTGCAATAATTTACATTTCATAAAGTTCATGTATTATTATAAAGACATCACTAGGGATGATCGATGTTTATAGAACAAGTTAGAAATATTTGCTTCATGTATTTTAGAAATTTAGAAATATTACGTAAAGAAGATTTCCTTTCAAAAATTTGAGTCTTACAACTCAAGGTTGGCGTATCTCTTGTATTTTTTGTTAATTTATTTATTTCAGAGAGATTATTACTTAACTTTAATAAAGAAATGGGTTAACACAGCTATAGATGAATTAGACAGTATACAAAGTAAGTTTTTTATCATATTATTATGAAATTCCTATGTACATAGAATCCACTCACAAAATTGAGCAAACAAGCTGTTTTGTCAGTCTGCATAAGTTCAGCTGATTTTAGAGTTTTAAGCTGCAATGATAACTAGCAAATAGATTTTGCCACTTACTGTTATTAAATATCGTCTATAAAGCAAACATATTAACTGAGGATTCAAAACGTGAATTATATGTATGGAGTATGGCTATCCGAGAGAATTTGTGATTTTATTCAATATGGGCGAAGATTGTCTCAGAAAGACAAGTTTTGCAGTTCTGGTTGACCACAGTAAGCTTATTGCTTAATTCCTAGTTGAATCTCCAGAATGAGAGAAATTATACTTATAAATGTTTGTAAAGTCATTGTCTTTCCTGTTTGTTGAGAAAAAGCTTATATTCTGAAACTTACATTATTCTATTTTATTCAGTCCTGTTCAAGGACAAAGAGTAGGTCAACTGACCACCACAATTTGTCTGACAAAGTAAAGATATACTGTACATGTATAAAGGTATTTTATTTTTGTTTCTTTATTATTTTTTCAGTGGAAATGGAAGTATTAAAAATGATGGAACAAAGAAAGGGAGATAAATCTATACCTCCACCAAAAACAGACAAACCTAAAACTCCTGTAAGTTAATTACAGTTTGACATGCATACCATAGAAGACAAGGCAATTTTGGTGTACTGTTACAAAATTACTTGTACACTTGTAAATGAATGGCACTTACAGTACTCAGCAATGATGAATACATGAATGTTTATTGCATTGCACAACTTAGTTTCTGTCAATGTAAAAGGAATATGAACTTCTTTTCAAAGGGGAATTCTTGCTCATTGATTTTTCAGGGAAGTACAATGTGTTATGAATAGTCACACTTTCTTATTAGATTCTTTTTCTTGCATATCAATTGCCTTAGTACTTTCTCACATGTTGAACCATAGCTAAAACCCACAACTCTTACCAGTGAGAGGCTACAGTGGTTTGAAGTCAGCAACTTCAATCACTTGCCAGCTAAGCATGTAATTTGTGTTTACTATCAGTACTTCCAACCAATCTATACTTAGTAATGCTAATTGGTAGGGCTGCTGCGAGTGATTGTGGTTCAGATCAAATCGCCACTTGCCCAACGATCCACAGTCCTACTTATTTGTATTTTTACTGGTTCTAATTTATTTTGTTAACTTATAAAACTTAGTTGTCCAAGTCACTATCCTTTGCAATAATTAACTTTATTGCACTTTGTAATTCCAGTCTGTCCGTCCATTTATAATTACTAAAGATTTACTACAAAAACAAGTGTATGGTTTAGGGTATCCTGCTTTCCCTACAATGACAATAGAAGAATTCTTTGATAAAAAAGTAGAGGAAGGAACGTTACATGCTCATACGTAAGTAGCACATTTTGCTCATGGGCATCTGTTATCTGACTACAAAATCCTGGGGATGAGGGTTCAATTCTTAGACCGGACCAACATAGGGATGTATTCTTATTCAATTTTCAGTCATGCATACTTTTACCCTGCTGATTTTAATTTATTATTAATACAGATGAACAAATTGTACTTCGGTGAATTTTTAAACCAGTGGGGTTAATGTATGGTCCACTGACAGTTGAATGAAATCTTACAATAGCTCTGTGGATTTTGTTTAGGAAATATTTTCTGCAGTCTCTATCCAGTAAATCTTTATATGATGTATGACAGTTGTATGCCCTTGGTGAAGGTACATGTATGTGCCTAGTACTGGCCTAAATGTGAGGGTTTAGGCCACAACAAATTGATGATTTGTTTTACAGATCTTTCTGGAAAATAAATGGGCGAGCAAGTGAAAAAAAATCTTAATTCAGTTGCTTTATACAGTGGTTTGAACAAATTTTATGAGTGAGGGAGGAAATAAAAATATTTTTTTTTGTAAAAACAGTCAAAATTAAGGTGCGAGCAAATCCATAGAACCCATCATCAATTTGTTGTGGCCTTAGAGATCTAAGGATTGCCAGTGACAGTATATACAGCAATTGTCACCTGCAATGTGACTAAAAATTGTTGAATTGCTGTTACTTATTGCTGAAAAAAAATATAAAAAATAACCCTACCTACCCACTTAAAAATCTAAGTTGTGAAATTGCAACCTTTTTAAGGCCAGCCCAACTGATGTATGCTATGATATTTCAGTGGTGGACATAGTATGGAAGATTGGGCTAAAGATCCTGAGAAAGATAAAATAATACAGGAAGAAGAGACCGCTGAGAAAGAAGTAAGACTAGAAAATGATGATCCTGATGAATTAAAGAAACTTAGAGATTGGGACGAATATAAAGATGGTTTGTAATAAGTTATATTTTCAACATGTGTGACCAGTGGTTGCGACGTTGGACTGGTAATCATTGGATAGTAAGCTCTGTGTTGGCCAGAATTCCATCCAAAACCTACCTCATTGTTTCCTTGAGCAAGAAACTACATCCTACAAGCTCAGTACTGGGAGACCAGGAAGTGGACTTGAAAGTGATAAATTTAAGTTTTATAATTTTGTTTCACAATCGAGCTAAAATGAATTAGTTTAAACTAAAACTTAACTGAACTTATATTTTCACTGTAGCACAGTCGTTAGTGAGATTAGATTTTGAATCTAGTTTCCTTAAAGGGGGTATGGGTTGGAATCCCACCTGGGGTGGCTGAAGTTGAATGGTCTATAAATATGTTTTCATTGAATTTGAATATCCATTTTGTATGGGATTGTATTATTTGTACTAAAAAATGATTGAAAAATGGGAAAAGCAACTAAGTTAGAATCAGTAAATCTGTATAAATGAGTATAATAGAGACAGATGCATTGTCAAAATTGACAATGAATAAAGTAGTTTAACTTAACGGTATAAATTGTATTAATTTTAAAACTCTGCCCATCTTAGCTCAGTTGGTTTGTTTCCTCAGGGTTGCATACTTCTGTGTTGTTAGTAGTGCTGCAACGATTCACCGGAAAGTCGATTCGATGCGATTCGATATATTTTCTTTCGATTCGATTTTTTTCGATTCGATTCATTTATAAATAAAATTTACTTCAAATATGCATTTATACATTTAGTTGAGCTTAAAACTAAATAATATGGATTAACTAAAAGTGATACTGAAATTTGATAACACGAAACTTAAAAAATCTGCTAAATTAATAGTTGCTTTTTTCAAGTACGAAATGGATTGGGTACGAATGTAAAGTTCGTGAAAATGTATTATAATTGTAATTTCGACTACAAATGTATAGACAGCATGGAGCATAAATTGTAGATTGATGCAGTTCTTGATATTCTACTGTACATTTAACATAAACCTACGCTTTGTTGGGAAATATATTTTAATTTGAATTAACTAACACCAAAACTTGACCGGTAAAATTCAATCACACCGACCCAATTTGCGTAGCATTGGGGGCATGAATAAATATTTTGAACAGAGTTTCCATGCTACTTAAATCGTATTGGAAGCTTTAGAGAAATGTAACAAAGTTAAACCCAGTTTCACTGTCAACATACTTTGTCTTTTAGGTGCGCCTTTGCTTTTATCGTTATAACTTACGTAGACATGTTTAAAAGTCAGAATCGAATCGAAACTCGCAGGTCCCGAATCGAAATCGAATCAGCACCCTCGCAATCGAGTTTCGATGAATCGAATCGTTGCAGCCCTAGTTGTTAGGTCTTGAAATAATTTTACTGCCATTCTCCCTCCTACCATTGATTCTTAATTATAGAGGACAGTTGTCTTTCACTGGTTAGAGATTTTTCCCTTTCTGGAAATGAATAGTGGGTTGTCTGACTGCAGTGATATAACCTGTATGATGTGTTGCTATGGCATTAAACCCAACCAGAAAAAATTATTATATTATATTTTTGGATTTTTCAACGAAAAAATTCGGCTATTAGTTTGGCGAAACACGGTTTGGCGGGCTGTTGGGCGGGCGGGCATCTAGTGTCATTAACAATTGCGTTAAAGTTTTCAATTTAGCATATATCTCTGCCATTTATTGTCAGATCTTTATGAAACTTCATACAATGATAACATACCATGTGATGATCAGAATTAGAAAGTAACCACAACTCTACCTGCCTTAATTATGGATTATTTCCCTTTGTAATTTTTGCGTTAATGTATTAAAATCCAGTTCAATGTGGTTTCCACTTTACATTTCTTGTATTATGTTTATTTATCTTTATTTTCAGATCACAGACGTGGTTGGGGTAATAGAAAAAATAGACATTGAAGTATTTACTGAGTTTTAGCTTTAATAATATGAAACAGAAAGTAATTAAGTCGCATACCTGTATTATAACTATTATTATACATGTATATGTATGTACTTGATTTGGAGACGAGATAAAATGCTTGTTTTGTTAATGCGAATTTCTGTGTATTCATTTTGTAAATATATGTAAAATCAAAATGTACCATGTTGTTTTGTTTGTAGAACCATTCATGCATTCAATTTAAATGCCTCTGATACAAATGTTGGTAAATTCAGTGAATAACTAAAAATTTAATTCAGAAAGAACATATTCATACTCATAAAAAATTATATCTATGTCTCTGGCTACAATTATTTAAGTAGTAGCTGTGGCCGTGGCGTAGTGGTTAGCATGTCTGACTTCGAATCCGGAGATCCCATGTTCGAACCCGGTCGCAGTAGGTCATACCCTATACACGAGTTGCCGGCCTCGTGATAGGGTAAGTTAGTACTGGTGATAGAAAAGATGTTGAGGAAAACCTGTAGAAGGAAGAGCTGGTCATCATATATATAACCTAAATATGAGTTGAATACGACGTTAAAACCAATTTTTAAAAAAATTAGTGACTACATAATTATGACTTGTAACATTTAGCCATGAGAGTGAGTTATGTTTCTTGTTTCATCTTCCGATAAAAAGGAGGGTTGGTAGGTTTTAAATAATTTCGTTGTCAACTTTTCAGCAACATTATTTGCATATCTGTCTCAGTGTCTCATTTTTACCAGTATTGTAGTTCTGTATTTATAAACCATACCAGAGCTCTCAATGAGTCAAAGTTGCTAATTGTGGTGACTTTGTATGCACCATTTTGATATTTTTGACAAAAAAGTGATGTTGACTTTCATAAAAATAACTGCTGGCAGTTAGAAAATAAAGTTGTTTGAAAAATCAGAAATACGAGTGTAACTACTTATAGGCCTTTGTATAATATAACTGATGTCTGGCATAAAATGACGTCATTTGTTCTGTTAAATTAAATGGCTGTTATTGAAGGGGGAACAACTCTTGTTTCATCATATTAAAATAAACACTTCAATTAGAGACTAGTGTTGGAATATGAAAGCTTTTGGGAAGTGTTGGTTGATAAAAAAACTATGATCAGTACTGGTCTATCAAAGATATCAGCATGGTGTTTCCAATTACCACTTTAGAACAATCCAAAAGTGTATGTTTAAATTATGCAATCGCTTGAGTTCCAGTATTTCAATCTTTTGGTGTTGCTGTACATCTCTTTTCCTCAGTTGATAGCATGCAAGTCTACTGATCTGGGGGTCGTGGGTTCGATTCCCAGACGGGGCATACTTTCATGGAGCTTGGTCATGAAATAATTTCTAAGGCCATTCTCCCTCCTACCAATGATTTTAATTATGTAGGGCAGTTGTCAGTCACTGACGAAAGTATGTGCTTAGTAGTTGGTTAACAGCTAAATCCAGAGATTTAGCCTTTTCAGGAACAGTGAGTATGTTGACTGACCACTGTTATATGACCTATAATTGTGTTGCTACGGCGTTAAACCCAACAAACAAAAACATCTCTTTTTAGAGTCCAGTTATACCCGTTTGAAAGCCCATTTGTAAGCAGCATTTCTAGTTTCTGAACACGAGTTGCATCATCTGTAAGCTACTTGAGCTAACAGGTTAGCTCTGTGGGCCTTGTGTCCAAATACGAATCTTGGAGTCATGGGCTTGGTTCATATGAAGTAAATGCTTACTTTCATGGAGTTTGGTCATGAAATATTAGTACAGTTTTACTTCCCATTTCTGTATCTAATAGGACAGTTGTCAGCCACTGTGATGGTACGAGCACATTTTGTTTGTTATTCGTACTAGGTTAAAATCTTGGTTCCAAAGATATAGGCTTATCAAGGGACAGTGAATATGACAATTGACAGCTTTGCTGAAATGCGGTGTGATACAACACACATTGCTGTTGACCTAAACCTTCTTTCTAAGAATAAAATCCAAAACATTATTAAGCAAATTTATTATGAAAAATTATATTGCCAGTACATGTTCAACATAATTAACCAATAGAGGGACCATATACTTGACAAGTTGAGTTGGATTGTTCACAATATAATCCCCAACCACAGACAGTTGTTGCAGGATACATAACAGCTTCCATATAATTCTGATATTCACAATCGTCGCCTAAATCTGAAGTATACAATTGTATTATATGAAAGTAATATGTATTGATTGATCCAAATATGGGACAAATATAAGAATCTTGATTATATACCGTATATTATAAGTGACTTTTTTAAATAAGGGACTTAAGTCAGTTATTTCCCCTTGTATACTCTTAAAATAGGTAGGTCCAACTAGTTGGATTACTCGGATTTTACCTTTACTTTTCAATGTAAATTTGCCAAAATTAATATTTCATAACTTTTTTTGCAAATCATTTAATTTGTTTTATATTCAAGCAAAGTATTTTGAAAATAAAGAACTATCTAAATTTCATCACTTCTATTAATATCTTCATTTACAAGAAAGATATTAGATGAAATATTTTGTTCTCCTTACATAGGAATTCAAAGATAAAATCTGAGGATTCCAACTGATAGGACCTACTTACCAATTGGATTGCTTTAGATTTTATCAGGGAAAGATATCTGACTAAAGTCAGTTTAACAAAAGAAAAGTCTAATTGTCAGAATCGAGGATAATTGAATACATGTATATATAATTATATTTAGAAATGTTCTATTTCTGAGTATATGAAAACATGCGAGAAATATCAACAGTCTTATCTACTGAGCCACACGTATTGAGCAGTAAATTTTGTTTTCGTGAGAATAAATACTTTGAAATTGCACCACAATATTGCGGACTTTGTGTTTCCCAATAAACAGTTGAATCCAAAATTATAAGTACATATACTTAATAAACTACTCTTTATTGAAATTTTATCTTTTTCAAAATTGCTGAAGAAGGCTTCTTAAAGCCGAAAATTTCAATAAATAGTAGTTTATTTAGTATATGTATTTATCTTTCTTCCCTTCGGAGGAATATAACAAGGATAGCAAAATTATAAGTTAAATAAAACGCAATATTTACAAAATTGATTTATATCATATACATGTATAACCCATGAAAAAAGTATTGAACCGATTTGGTTTGAAGACTAACATTTTTGAACGATTTCTGTTATACTTAAAGAAGAAAATAATAAATGATAAACAAAGAAGAAAATAATAAAAGATAAACAAAGAGTCAACATCTTGTGAATTTGCTAATTCCAGAGATTAAACCTTTCCAGGAATGATGTGTTCGTTGATGCGTAGTTAACAAAATATAATGAAATAAAAAGAGATTTAGCCTTTCAAGAAATGTTGTGTAGGTTGGCAAAATATAAAGAAATAATTTTAATACCTAGATAATGAAAGCAAGCTTTACAACATCCACAGAATCCACCTCCAGGTTCTATAGAACCAGTACAATTGTCTGGTAAAACATCACAATCTACTTCATCACAATTTGTAAACTGACAATAAACTCCATAAGTTACATCAATTGTAACAACTAGAAGTAAAACTGTCAATATTAAATGGAATTTCATTTTTAACTTTAACACAATGCTGGTCAGAGAGAGGAATTATTGTAAATGGTGACTTAGATTGTTGAACTTCTTGTTTTATTATCTTGAAGGTCAAATTGGTTGATCGTATTTCACAATGTACGAAAAAAAATTAGATTGTAAACAATGATAAGAATATTAGGATGATACCAGTTCCGTCTTGATTAATGTTTGTTTTTGTTGGCTTTAACGCCTTAGCATCACATTGTATAAGGTCATATCACAGCGGTCAGTCAAAATAAACACTGTTTCTTGAAACCGTTACTATGTGCAAACTGCTGTCAGTAAACTGTCCCGCATAATTTTGAGTCAGTGGTAGGAGGGAAAATGGTTATTGACAAAACCCCGGGAAAGTATGCCCCGCTAATGAATCGAATCCATGACCACTTGGTCAGTAGACTGATGTCATACCTACTGAGGTACTGTAGCCTGGCGACCCTCGTCTTGTTTAACGGTTAGTTTAGTATTAAGATTTCCACGGTATCCAAACTTGTCCGAGTTGAAATTTTTGTACCGTAGTCGATACTTTTGATGAATAATTCATATTTTTGGGTTGCGTTTTGAAACTGTAAACCTTTGTAGATTGAAAAGTTATATTTAGTCTATTAGATGGTGTGGTAAAAGTGCCATTAGAGTATCAGTTTTTTGTGTGTCACATAATAAATTTACATAAATATGTCTACTAGATCTAAATGCGGTTATATTCCCTGTATATATGTATATGTACAGTATGTTTAAAAAATCAAAGGAAGGTCACGTGATATATCCTTGTAGTTTTTTTAGTCCGTTCATTCGCCAAATTTTAATCATAATGCGCTGCTGTCAGTTTATATATCTTTGCCATCGGCTACAACTGTACTTAATACAAGTGAAGAAGGGAAGGTGGTCGTTCAAAAATGTTCAAATTCCACGAAAATATGAAGAAACACAGTACAATTTTTAAACATGGCGGAGGTAATAGGACTGTTCTAATTGTCAATATATAATGTGATTTATAACACTATTGCCTAACATGATGATGTTTAATTTCAACGTTGAAATGTACAAAACAATTTCAATCATATACATTTTAAAAGTGAATGATATTGTTAATTGTTAAGTTAGCCAATGGAAGGATTACTGTATGATTTACAAGTAGAGTTATTTTTGTCACAATATAAACCTATATCACAGACTGTTGTTGTTGGATACATAGCTGATTCCATTAAATCTTGGTATTCACATTCTTCTGGAAGTACAAGGTTACCGGGTAGTTAATTGAGGTACGTCTTATTATTCCGACTTCAGTATTTAAGTAACTGTGGGTGCCTTTGTGATTCAGAGATATATGCTTTGCAAACATATACCAATGTGGCTACGGGCACAGACAACTTGTAGCAATGACTAAGCCACATTGGTAAGGTATGAAAATGTTAGTTAGATGAATCATCGCCACAATTCTAAATACATGTATATACAGACATTCACGTGAAAGTGGCGAATCAGGAGCAATCCTTTAACGGGAAAAGCGGACTATCATGTGGTTCAAATTTAAAACTTAACAGAGATTGGCACAAGTATATGAATTTTTGGAATACCTATTTCTATGCGTGATATGCGAAAATGTAGTTCCAGTCTGTAATGATATATAATCTCAGTGACAATGATTTTATACGCCCGTTTTGAAAAAACGGTCGTATTATGTTATGATGTTGTCCGTCTGTCCGTCTGTCTGTCCGTCCGTGGACAATTGCTTGTCCGGATGATAACTCAAGAAAGAATGTACCTAGGTTCCTCAAATTTTATGTGTGGATAGACCTTGGGGTGAGGAGCTTCCCTATTGATTTTGAAACCCCAGGGTCAAAGGTCAAGGTCACTGGGACTTAAAATATGAAAACCTTATCCGGACGATAACTCAAGAATAACTGTACCTTAGTTCACCAAATTTTATGTGTAGATAGCCCATGTGTCAAGGAAGTGCCCTATTGGTTTTTGGGCCCCTGGGTCAAATGTCAAGGTCACAGGGGCATCATATGGAAAAACCTTGTCCGGACGATAACTCACAACCAATGAGCCTAGGTTCACCAAATTTAATGTGTGGATAGCCCTTGGGTATAGGGGCTTCCCTATTGATTTTCAGATCCCAAGGTCAAAGGTCAAGGTCACAGGGGTATCATATGGAGAAACCTCGTCCGGACAATAACTCAAAAACCACAGTACCTAGGTTTACCAAATTTAATATGAGAGTAGCCCATGTGTAAAGGATTTACACGTTTGGTTTTGTTTGGGGCCCCAGGGTCAAAGGTCAAGGTCACAGGGACATCATGTGAAAAAAACCTTGTCCGCCCTTGTTTTCTTTGTGATCTTACGTAAGCGCATTTTTTTAAAAATATAATGAATCAAAACAATATATGTAATAATTAAAGGAAACAGCTCAATACCTAGATAATGAAAGCAAGCTTTACAACATCCACAGAATCCACCTCCAGGTTCTATAGAACCAGTACAATTATCTGGTAAAACATCACAATCTACTTCATCACAATTTGTAAACTGACAATAAACTCCATAAGTAACATCAATTGTAACAACTAGAAGCAAAACTGTCAATATTAAATGGAATTTCATTTTTAACTTTAACTCTTTGGAGGCCAGAGAGAAATTATTGTAAATTGTGACCTAGTTTGTTGAACTTCTTGTTTTATTATCTTGAAGGTCAAACTGGTTGTTGTGTTATTGACTTACAATTAGGTCGTGAACAATGACACCAGTTCCGTCTTGTCTCATGTTTGTTTGTTTTTGTTGGCTTTAACGCCGTAGCATCGCATTGTACATAGGCCGTATTACGTCGACCAGTCAACCTACTTTCCATTCATCGAAATGTTAAATCTCTTGACTTAGCTGTCAACCAGTTACTCGGCGCGTTCTTCCATCAGTGACTGAAAACTGTCCTACATTATTTAGAATCAAATGATAGGAGGTATGTAGACAGTGAGTCGATTTCCTCAATCAATAGGTTTCACTCTTAGTCTGAATTACCTGCCCCTTACCACCATCGTTATCAGGTCAGGCAAACTACAATAATGGCTGCCCCTAATGATCATTTGCTGACGATAGTAACTTTTGTAGGAGTTCGGTACTATATACGAGGGTTGATCAACTTTTATCAAGACTTTCTTCGTAGGCATTTTATTCTTTATCCAAATTTCAAGTGTTTGGTACCAAATTTTGCTGTTTCGGATTATCCACATGGTGATATTCATTAAAAATTGATAGAGCGCCATATAACGTCACAACAGCTTGTCGAGTTACCAAGGAAACGCCCCACCGGCGCAGTCCGAAAACATAATCTAATGCGTTAGGCATAAAACGTCTTTATTTTGTTCATGATGTTCGTACGATGATAAAAAATGCGCCAAGACGTCACGCTGACCGTCTGCGACGTTGTTCTTAAATTTGACGTCATTTGATCAACAACAACCGTTGCAACAACAATTTGAACACAACTACACCCACTTGCGCACGCGTGAAAGATGGCGTCAACGGAACGCCTTGAAATTCGCTCCATTATCAAATTTTGCCAACATCAGTGCGAGACACCTACTAAAACGTACGACATGATTACGTCTATGAAGGGGAAGGACTCTGTGAGTCGGGCGGTGGTTTTCCACTGGTTCAAGCGGTTCAGAGACGGTGATACTTCCATTGAATACAAGGAGGGGAGAGGGAGAAATACGAAAAAGACAACGACGCTGGTGACGTCCGTAGCGAACACGCTGAATGATGACCGGCGTTTAACTGTTCGATCACTGGTATCCATGTTTGAAACCAGCTACGGAACGATGCAGTCCATACTTACTAAAGATTTGGAAATGAGAAAGGTAAGTTTCGTGTGTTGATGTTTTTTAAAGCGCTGAATGTGTTTTTAGTAATGTATTTATCCGCACAATATCACAGATCACCGTCTTACTTTCGATCTTCATTCGGGACCACTCATTTTAATTCAACAGATGACTCGTTAACAGGATTACGGATAACTGAATAATGCTAGTCATCACAAAAACGAAATAAGAGTCATTATAAATTTATAACATACAAAAATACAATTATTTACCTGAGCATTACGTAAATCTACGTTTAAAAAAAAACTTTTCTCATTTTATGTACTCAACAGGTGCCCGCCATAAAATCCCTACTGAAAGGTCGCCGATTTCAGTGTCTTAAAGAGCTGTCCCAGGCCACCCAGGTTATTACCATACAGTATGACGAAGCATGGTACAGGGGTATCTACCAGCAGTGGGTACAGCGGCACCGCAAGTGTATTCAACACGAGGGGAGGTACTTCGAGAAGGAGTTGGACAAGCGCGACGTCGTGAACGTGACGTGATTTCATTTTTGTGCGCCAGTCGCCTTTACTTGTATGTTTATAAATTGTTGTAACTTTGTTGTATGTATGTCGATATATTTCATATTTTACTATGCTGTAGCACATTTATTCTGCAAAATGTTCTATGTATATCATTGCTGTAAAATAAATGGCTAATTAGTTATGAGACAAGTCTTGATCAAATTTGATCCACCCTCGTATAGGTCAATCAATTTTGATTTTTCTGATTGCACATGTAGTTAGCAAACGATTAACAAAAAACATGTCTCGAAGTGAACACAATTCGGACGTTCGTCAGAAACATTCATGTGAAAACATAATTATCTAATACCTTATTCATTACATCGGCCGCGGCCATTATCATGCTTCGCCTGGTGTACTTTTACCTGTCAAAGTACGACTAGGAATCAGACAATTTCACACTTTGATTCTCTTTATTACGAAAAATTAATAAAGTTAGCGGGAAGTTTTCTGATAGAAATGTTTCATCAATACATTAACTAAAGCGTGATATTGATACAATGTATTGAACAAGTGAGTAATATCTACATTCTTATTCACTGTGCCATACGTACTGAATAATTAATTTTGTTTTCACAGTCATGGTTACCCCCCCCCCCCCCCCAAACGGATGAATCCAAAATAAAAAATAAAAATAACGCGCCAAGTTTTGAAAATTGGAAATTGATTGATACATTAGGTTTAATGTTGACTTCTATATAATGAAGCTGACTATTCTATACTCGTTATGAAACATCACCGAACAAAATAAACTATTTATCATGCTTGTATCGTTCGTTTTTTTTCTCAACTGTCAAACCATGAATAATTTCACGGTGACTTCGTGCTCTTTGTCTAACACTTGTGATATTGAGATGGTGTGTAATCATTCACCGTGAAATTATTCATGCTTTGACAGTTGAGAAAAAAAACGAACAATACAAGGTTAATAAAGGTGGATTTTCTACTGTTTTATGGTAGTATATATAAATGATAAAAAACAACATCTAAATAGGCAATTACATATATATTACCCGGCCGGTTTCAAAATTTCAATGATATAAATTAACAATTGAATTATGGCGCCGCGTTAATACTTGGTAACGTTGCGTACACATGTACGTTATCAAATGGCGTTTTATTTTGGTTTGAATATCTTTATAAAATAGCGTTCTTTTAACAACCTGGCTGAAACATCATTGTGATAAAACGAGAACATTGAAAATTTAGGAAACATATTTGAACAATTATCTAAATGTTTACTTACAGGTATATCATGTCGATGTGTCTCTAATCTGTTGTTTATGGACTGTTCTATCATTCCTTGATTTGCCCCAGTCTGTCCTGATTTAAAGGTACTCTCATTAACAGATTTCAACTTAAATATCAACT
Organism: Mactra quadrangularis; assembly: GCA_025267735.1. Taxonomy (NCBI): domain Eukaryota; kingdom Metazoa; phylum Mollusca; class Bivalvia; order Venerida; family Mactridae; genus Mactra; species Mactra quadrangularis. Next base: position 51,583,083 of record CM046299.1, on the reverse strand, counting down.
TTTTCTAAAACTATCCAAGTTGTATGGAAATATTTTTAGAAGTAGGAAAGCAGTCTGATAATGACAATTTTAATGCAAATTGACATACAACTACAAATTATGGTGTTTCACGTAGTAAATATCTACCCCGTATGTCATGGTATAGACACTTTTAGTGTAAGTTGTGAATTTTATTGTATATGTCTTGCATCATAAAAGTCATTTTGTCTTAAAATAATAAGAATTATTTTTACACAATTACAGACACTGAATGCTATTTTGAAATTATAAAAAAATAAACCAAATATGTGAAGTAGTACCTTTAATGTCTGACATATTTGATATATCTTTTGTCTTATTTATATATAGGTTTTAGATTCACTAGGGTAAATCTGGGAGCTGATGGGTTCGTACTATTCTTATATGCGAATCATTGTACAAGTCAAGTCGAGACAAAATATTTTATTGGCATAAACCATATGTTCATCGCCAAGAAAAACAATCTTAAATATATAAAAAGCATGCACAATTAATATATATGGCAAAACACTTACTAATTAAAAAGAGAAAACATGTACATATGTATATAAACAGGTAATAAACATATAATATATAATATTATATATATAAACTGGGGTCAAAATATCTCAACTCTGGGGTCGAAATGTCTTGGGGTCAAATGTCTACATAAAATGCTTGGGGTCAAAATGTCTTGGGGTCGAAATGTCTTGCTTCTTCACGTTATATCATCACTGAAACAAAAGGAATCTCACAGGTACTGACCGTTACCAATCAAATTGCTTTCCAATCTGTTGGAAAAATTTCATATTATGTGGTCTAAAATATTCCTTTAATATTTCCATGGTTTCTGTTTTTAGGTCTTTCATAATTTTCCTTCCTCTGTCACTTCCGTAACAATAAACGTTGTCACTGTTTAAACAATAGAACCCCTTGTCTTCAACGTAACTAAACAAGTCATTTGTGATCACTGGTTTTAAATTCAGAAATTTTTCAACTCGCTGTAACACTTTGACTGGGTTCTCTTTGAATTCATTTGATTCCAAAACTAGTATTTGATCCAGAGGAAATACTTTCAGATATTGTTCCATTCCTGTATGATATATCGAGGTTGTCAGCGCTTTGATTTCATGTACTTTACCATTAGACAAATTAACAAAATGGTGATCCATTTCTGGCATAAGCTCAGGTTTATATTCAAACCTCATAGAATGCTGTAGTTTTTGAAAGTAATGAAAAGAAAATCCAGAAATTGCTCTACCTACTGGTTCTCTTGTGATCAGGATCATTTTCAGATCAGGATTGAACTCATATAACTTTTTAGGCATATCTGCCATAGACAAAAAGTCGTCTGATTTTAACACAACGGTTTGATTTTGGTACGAACATGGTAAAGGTTGTTTGGCTTTGAATAAAGCTTGTCTTCGGACATCCTTTCTACTATCAAACATGTTTGGAATAGCCAGTCCTGGTTTTAAAACAATATCCGGATGTAGTGATGCAAAATCTACTAATTCTTGGGTACCAGACTTAGCAACTCCTAGAATTACACAGGAAGGTTCCCTTATTTTACATGTGTCGCCTGGTTTCTTTTCATATAACTTATCATGAATCTTTAATAACTCTTTATGTAGAATATCCACGTCATAAACGATTGTTTTATTTCTTGCATCTTCAATCTTCGTGTTTTGTATTGTTTCATTTTTAGATTCTTTTGTTTTGCGAATTCGAAGCGTCTGCCAACTCAGATCGTCGTTCTTGCTATTCGCCGGTAACACAGACAAATAAGCAAACGTTCCTATCACTGCTAATGACATGAGTGCTATTACTAGCACAGTTTGTCGCTTCATCCTCATAGCTTGTAGTGATCTAACTAAATGGATATTTAATTCAAGTTCAGGTTGCAGGATCCTCCGCTTTATTGGTAATTTTAAAATTTCTTCCTCGACTAGTCTTTCTGCTCTGAAAAGGTATACATAAAATATCGTATTACTTGATTATAGAATGTATCGTACAGCATGAAATCTATTCTACTCACAAAACTGTTTTATATGTTCAACGTAAAGAGGATTAATATCCTAATGAACAGTCTTACCTACTGCTTATGAAGCAGTAGTCCAGTGCAGGATTTGTAACAATAAGTAAATGTAATAGATTTTCATCAAATTTCACTGTCGTCACTATTATTTCGGCCCATACGGAAAACGAGTATTTTCTGATTTTTTATTTTTCACTATTTTCCATGTTCTTACACATGTGCCTCGGAAGCGCAAATCGTCAGTCTCATAGTCATGGTTTTACAGTGGAACCTCTTGGACCTGTACATCATTCGGACCGAACAAAAAGTTTGGTTTTATGAGGTTTCCGGAGTTCTGAGGTTTTCAATTTTATTATAAATGGCTGATCTATGTTATAATATAGTAGGTATGTCAACAGCAGTCGAATGCACTCCTCAGATCAGACACCAGAATACATTCGAATGCTCGATTAATTATTTTCGAATGATTCTGCCGATATGACATTACCAGTTTTCGCGACCAATTTAATAATATTCTGACAATTTTTCTAGTCTTTTAAATCAATTGTATCGTATCGACAGATCATGAATTGGCTATAACCCTTAATATTCTTTAACGAATATAATTGTTTTCAAAGTGTTTCATAAATATGAAAATGTGGACAAAATAATTATTTGTAAGATTGTTCCCTACTGATTATATTGAAATTCAAGCTTCATTTGCTTGTCAGGTATATAGTCCAAAAATATTAACCTGTGCTAGAACTACCTTAATTATTTTAACAATTACATGCTTCACTTATATTATTATACTCGTGTTTACATCAATCCATTTGACTATAAATCAATTTTGTTAACATGGCCTTTATTGAAATTTTAATTTCATACTCATTCGTTTGTGGAGAAACACGTACATCCGCAATATTGTGGCACAGTTTGAAAGTATTTATTCTTATGAAAACGAAATTAATCGTTCAGTACGTCTATTTTGCCGAAAACTTGCGATAAAGCACCATTTACAAACGAAGACAAAAATAGACTGTAAATACTAAGTTTAATATTTTGTTGCATAAAGGTTCAAGCTCAGGTTAATTCCGTTAGACTGTTTGCCACAATCGGTTATAACATTTAAACCATCTAATATTTCAAGGACAGTGTACCCGCGATAGATTTTCTTCACATTATTATCATAATGTAAATAATTCAGTTTTTTCGCAAAGGCGTTGTTATTTGGCTGAAGACCGTCATATTAGCTTAAGCCGTAGGTATAGTCCAACTCAATGGCTAAACGACCATATATTTGTTTACTTCAACACCGGTACTTTCAAAATAGCGTCTAAATATGTCCGAGATTAATCTCAACGAATGGCTGAGGAGTTCCAAATGTATCGTTACTTAACGTTTTGTAACGTTCGCGGTAACTGAACGCAGGGCAGTACTACTTTAATATACTTACACAAAAAGTCGCATAAATAAACATTTGCAAATAACTCAAATAAACAGCAGATCACCCTGAATACTGCTATAAAATATTGAACATTTCAACAAATTTAAACTTAGGTGTCAATTTGTTAATATATACAATGAAGCTTAGCGCATACATATAGACATGAGTGTGCCCTTTTTTCTTAGTCTTAGTGATACATGTTTTTCTCATATTATATTTTGATTTATATCATGCTATTTATATATTTATTATGCTTTTCTCTTTAATTTTCTTTGTATTTTGTATAATAGTATGCTCTCCAGCTTGGAGGAAAAATATAAGTAAAAAATACATATATTTTTTGCGATATATAGCCAAATCCCAAGATTAAAATATACTTAACATAACTTCTAAGCGCCCCAATCGCAATATGGCTTACAGTCGTTTCTCCACTAAGTCATTTCTCCCCTGGTAATTTCTCCGTTTTTTTAGTAGTCATTTCTCCACTCTTCCCTGGTAATTTCTCCACTTTTATATATAACAGGTTTATATAAGGTATAGGTATGTTATTGAATTATGTTAATTTTGTAAATAATATTCATTTTTGAACTTAAATAGTATAATTTAGAATGTTTATTTAGTATATTATGATAAATTAATTGTATTATTTTGATGAAATTAATTAACATTAATATGCAAGTGTAAATTAAAATGTAATCATGTATGTTATTTCACGGCGTCTCAACGCCGTGATATTGTGGTGGGTAGATTTTGATAGCAATGGGCAAAAGTCACGTGATAAAAAATGATAAAAATCCTTTCGGTTTCCACTGCCGACAAATTAATTGTTTTTAATGCAGTCATAGTACAGCCCATTTCCGTTATAAGTTAAATAGAAAAATCATTTTTGAGGGAAACGATATAAACAATTTTTCTTGCAACAATGCAACACACGAAAAATCAGCGTTTTATATCAATACATTTCCGCAAATCCTTTCGAATCACACGAAAAGGGGTAGGTATAAATCGCGAACCAACCGGACCAGGAGACCAGTTTAGTATACGGATACAATTTAACAAATATGCGTATCATAATGTGTGTGTAGTACATATATTATTGATACTTGCCAATATTTTATTTGAAAAGATAAGACACCAATATCGAAATTACATTTTAAGAAATAACTTTGCAGACTTTAACTATTAAAAGAATCGTCCATTGATTCATCACATATTGTTGTAAATATTATATATTTCAACTGTTAGAGCATATATCATTTGAAAACTAATTTGATATGATTCATATATTTTTATAATATACATTTTTTTCTTATTAGCCGACTGTATAAATAAAGAAGCATAATCGTGTAACATTGACTCTTAATTCTTACTCTTACTGAGCTCTATTGGCGATCTTTTCTAACTATGATTAAGTGCAGCAGACCAGTTAATTTTAAGAGCATAAGAGTTACGAACCAGGAATGAGTTCAGTAACTGCGAACGTTATTGAACGTTCCGCAACGATACACTCGGAAGTCCTCGTCCATTTGCTGCGAATAATCTCGGACATATTTGGACGCTATTTTGAAATGTCCGGCGTTAAAGTAAACAAATGTATGACCGAGGAGTTCCGAATGCATCGTTATGTAACGTACTGTAGCGTTTTGTGTAATTGAACTTGCTTCTGGTTATAGATCGAGCAGATGTAAGATTATTTTTGCAGACTTTTTTTAATTATGAAAAGTTTGGTACTAATTTGATGGACTATTGACCAGAAGGACCAGGTAATTTTAAGAGAGTTAAAATGACGGACATTTACACCTAGGTGAAAAGCTCGCCAGTTTTTAATTTGTTCGAATGGAGTATGTTTTCTCGACTCCGAGTGAATTCATTATTAAGAAAAATGATTTCTATTCGAAATAGCTTGCCTTTTGTATGTAAGTGCATCTTTTCAGAATTAAAATACATGTTAGATCCTTTTGTGTATCCCGCAACAAAATACTTACGTAACAAGTAAAGGTATGACTACTCTCTAATACACTGGTTTGAAAGATTCACTCGCTGACTCTCTACCTTTGCTTAAATACTATGCGCAAACTGATATTTCTATTTCAAGGCAAAGACACACACATTTAGATTGCATGACTGTCTCGTGATTAAAAAATAAAAGCAATAAATGTTCACACCTGTAAAATCAAAATGTCGAAATTCAAAGATGCTGGACAGTTATGCATTAGTTAAATGATTGGTTACACGGATTTGTAAGAACAGATCCGCAATGTGAGGAGCACTTGACTAAACAGAAGCGATAAGTCATGTAAATAGCTTCTGTTCTGAAGAACTATGTTTTCCCTTCTGCCGATCTTTTTAAGCGTCATGCAAATATGAATTACTGGCAATAAATCCAACTAAAACCAAACATCCTGTCGGCATAAAGATGGTGTCTAGATCCAGACCATTCGCGTACTCCAAATTTGTCAAGATTCTCAATCTAACTAGTATCGAGAATCTTACTAGGCTTTGGAACGAGATTGTTACATTTGAACAGAAAAACGTTTTATGACAAGTTACCTTTTAATTACTGAAAAACCTTCACATGACAATTCAATATAATGCTCTTTTGAGTTACCTTTAGATTATACTTAGTTAATCATTCTTTTTTGTTTGCCGTGACAATCCCTTTGCTGCATTTAGCAGCAATTTTTTACTTGTTTAGTATATTTTTACGATATAACTTGTAACTGATAAGTAACTGACTAAAAATAAAATTTTAAAATATAAAAAGGACTGATAATGAAATAATCTTACCTTCAGAGAACATTAAATATTCCATTGAAAAAAGCTAAATCCATGCAATATACTTTTAAATTTTCAATCACATTTATTAATGTTTACTTAAAAAGAGAACAAAACACATATCCAGTAGCTATGCATATTATCTGATGACTAATACAATGTGATTTTAGAAATAATGTTGGTGCAAGTTGTTGTTTGTTTGTTAAAATCAATGTTTGTTATTTATTTTATTAAGAAAATCAGCAATGGCACAAACTGTAATTGTTTGTCTATAATTTAAAACATTTTATTTGAATGAAATCTGTCAGTAAAAACAGTTTACAGTTTATTTATTTACTCTTAGCACAATTATGTGATATAAGGTACAGCAATTTTAAAACAAGTTGTTATGATACCAGGCTACTGGTTGAACAATAAATACAAGATACAGTGTATGCAATGTATACATATATATGTGCACATATACACAAGTGAATGTGCATATCTTTATATATATTAATGTATATACTGTAAAATTACATATATATTATATATATATATATATACTAACATACGACCAGTATATATATATATAACTATAGAGGAATTACTCTCATTAACGTCATGTCAAAAATATTTTCGCTATGCCTTCGTAACAGAATTAATACTTGGTGTGAAAACAATCATGTATTAAGTGAGAATCAATTTGGCTTTAGAAACAATCGAAGTACCACTGACTGCATTTTTATTCTGCATTCCATAATTCAAAATATCATAGCTAAGAAGAAAAAATTATTCTGTGCCTTTATCGACTACGAAAAGGCGTTTGATAGTGTCATACATGATGCCCTCTGGTTAAAACTTGTTAACTCTGGTATAAGCTGTAAAGCGGTTAAAATGATCAAATCCATGTATCTAAATGTAAAATCCTGCATAAAAAATAATCAAACTATGTCTTTTTCTGAGTTTTTCGACGTGACTCTGGGTGTAAAACAAGGGGAACCGCTTTCTCCGTTAATGTTTATACTGTTTATAAACGATATAACTGAATCTATAAATCTGAATGATCTTACTGATGACGACATTGAGTTTCTATCTATTTACATGTTATTATTTGCTGACGATATCGCACTTTTTACGACTGATGCAAATAGTCTACAGATTCAATTAAATAATATTCATACCTATTCACGTAAATGGGGCCTAAATATTAATGTAGAAAAAACCAAAATATGTATCTTTGAAAAACGTAAAACCATAAGTAATTTTAAATGGTTCATTAATCAGAAAAAGATTGAAATAGTTGATAATTTTTGTTATCTAGGAATCAATTTTTCTAACAACGGGTCATTGAAACAAGCCGTTAAATCCTTGAATGATCAGGCACTCAAGGCATATAATAGTCTTTTGTCGGTTTTCGAGCGAATAAGTATAGATGTAAAGACTAAATTAAAACTATTTGATTCTCTAATTACTCCAATATTGCTTTACGGGAGTGAAATTTGGGGAATATATGATTATTCAGAAGTAGACAAACTACATATCAAATTTTGTAAAAATATCCTGGGGGTTAGATCCCAAACTCCTAACGTCGCAATATTGGGTGAATTAGGTAGAGTTCCATTGTCAGTTATAGGCATAGAACGCTCTTTAAAATTCTGGTTAAAATTATGAAATCTCATGGTTCACTAATTCATCGAATTTATTCAGAACAAGCTAACTTAAATACCAGCAATTGTTGGTCAACTTATTTAGAAAATAAACTTAATAGAATGGGTTTCGGATTCATTGTAGACGATTTTCACTTAAATAATAATTACTTCCCCCTTTTATTGCAAAGATCCAGAGATCAATATATCCAACTATGGCACGAAAAAATTAATTCCTATCCAAAATTACAATATTATAAAAATTTCAAAACCGAATTTAAATTTGAAACATATCTGAATATACTAAACAACGAAAAAAGTAGAAAAGAATTGACTAGATTTAGATTAAGCTCTCACAACTTGGAAATTGAAGTAGGTAGACACACTAACATCCCAAGGGAAAACAGACTCTGTAAATTATGTAATCAAAACGCCGTAGAGTCGGAATATCACTTTTTATTATGCTGTTCTACCTATAGCCATATAAGAAAAAAATATTTTAAAGAAATATCATGGCCATCTTTATTAAGATTTAATAATATACTTTCGTCATCCAATAAAAAGGTTATATTCAATATTTCTAATTTTATAACTCAAGCATTAAAGCTTAGAAGTGAAAAACTTTCATAACGTTGCTGCTTTGTTCTATTTGAATCTTTACAAATACTGTTATATATTGTCACCATGTGTAATATGTCCTTATATTTGCATTATTCTTGTTAAATTTGTTGTTCATGTACAATGTCCATGTTTACCTGGGCCTGACATGTTGTAAATATATGTATAGCCAAATGTATATCTTGTATACAGATTTTGCTAGTAATAAAAGTAAAAGTATATATCCATGAAAGCTAGGTTAGGTGCGCTGGACGCTGGACAACCAAAATGTGTTGACACGGCATTAAACCCAGTATAAAAACAAGAGGGTCTACCACCCTTTGCACGAAGTACAGTTGATACTGCTTACAGCATGTTATAAGGATCGAACTTAGCAGAGTGGTTACGACGTTGGACTGGTAATCATTTGATAGCCAGCTCCGCGTTGGTTCGAATCCCATCCAAAACCTACCCCGTTGTTTCCTTGACCAAGACACTTTATCCTACTAGCTCAGTACTGGGAGACCAGGAAGTGGACACGAAAATTAGTAAGTTATAAAAATTTGTTTCACAATCGAGCTAAAACAAATTAGTATAACAACTCTACGTTACGACATAAATAATTATAGTTCAATAGTGTTGAAAAATCGGTAAAATCTAAATATTTTTTTTTACAAAATTTAGAAAATTCTAAAATATACCTAATAAATTAAATTTTGATTAATTTATGCTTACCTTTTTTAACAGAGACAAAAATTCCTGTCCAAACTTAAAGCTTATGGAAGCTATTTTAATACCCTTTAAAAATAGATTTTTTTATATTTTAAATAAGCAAACTTAGTATAGTGTCTCAATTGAATATAATATATAATACGTATGTATGTTTGTGTTTATAATCGGCTATAAGTTAAGCCTCTAGAATAGGTTGACTGACAACCGATATACACTGCCCTCCTAAAGTTTCTTCACAGTACAATTAATTAAATTGCTACAAGTTCTCATTCGGAACTCCTCGGCCATTCGCTACGAATAACCTCGGACATATTTAGGCTCCATTTAAAACTACTGTAGCCTGTTCAATTACCCTAAACGCTCCAAAACGTTCCGTAACGATACATTCGGAACTCCTCGGTCATTTGCTGTGAATAATCTCGGACATACTTAGACGCTATTTTGAAACTACCGGTATATAGGTAAACAAATATACGATCGTTTGGGCAATGAGTGATGTTTTGTTTTAGTCCGTAAATTTTGAAACATTACTCATTGCCTTAACGATCGTATATTTCTTTATTAGATTAGATCATTCGCTGCGAATAGCCGAGGAGTTCCGAATGTATCGTTACGGAACGTTTTGGAACGTTTAGGGTAATTGAATGGTTTCCAGTCGTACTTTGAAAGGTAAAAAATACGTCAGGCAAAACAGACTAATGGCGGCGCCCGATGTATTGTACAAGATAACGGGTAATCATGTTTTCAAATGAAATTTTCTTACTGTAAAGGTTCAAATTAAAGGAACTTAGTACAAGAATAACTGTGGATATCTTATATTAGGCGTTCGGTTACTGGCATTAATGCTAAAAGTGTATCCGAAATTCTTACGAGAAATAATAATAGGCAACGTCCGAATCGTGTCTAATGAACAGATATGGTATTTAATTAACACAGAAAAATCGACTTCGAATGGCTGGTACTTCACCAAAATCTGACAAAATTGTCCATCGTCGTGAAAAATAAAAACGCATCCCGGATAAGTTGCCTATGGCAAAAACCAACAGTCGGTAATTGTATCAGAACAACAACATGTATGCTCAATTTCTATACTGACGGATAAACTCCTGACAGATTTGGGGTTAGATAATGATAAACCGCTTTATGATCTTAGATTGTTTTGAATCGGGGTTATTTCTATCGCATTTCTTAAAAAAAGCAAATAAAAAATTAATTAGAGTGTAGAAAATAATTGACACGAATAGAGATGCACTCACCATAGTTCGATTCCCTAACCCTGAAGAGTTACATCCTGGGGTTATGCATCCTTATACAGCTGGCGGACCCTCATTAACATCAGACAAAACGAAAACGAATAAATGTATGAAAACAGGGTTTTGTTTTGTTTTTCATCCGATAACAGACACTAAAGTTAATCGAAGACAAGTTCAGTACTGTTTTCTAATACCGTTTGTTAAAGGTACTCGTTCACAGATTTGGTTAAGACTTTTCAATATTTTCAAAATATCATGTAGTGTCTGTAATTGTGTCAAAAAAGTATGTCTTAATATTTTAGGACAAACTGACCTACAGATTGCAAGAAATATACAATAAAAGTCACAAAAATGCACTAAAATTGTCTATACCATGACATACGGGGTAGATATTTACTACATCAAACACCATCATTTGTACTTGTATGACAATTTGCACTAAAATTGTCTTTATCAAATCACTGACTTTCTGCTTAAAAATGTTTCCAAACAATTTTGATAGTTTCAGAAAAAGTTGATGTTTAAGTTGAAATCTGTGAATGAGTACCTTTAAATTTATTTTGCATAAAAGTAAATGTAAATATTATAATCATGCAAATATGAATTATTTTTACTGTTTGTACATATATGTATTTCTATTGTTTTGTTGAAGTGTTCTAATCATGCCTGTTTGCTCCCCACTTAGTATATACATTTGTACATTGTATTATTTTTCTATTGCTTTAATTGTTGTATGTATGGCCATAGGCGGATCCAGGATTTCTGGTTAGAGGGGGGCGGAAAATTCTAGTTTGAGGGGCGTAAAATGAATAAGCAGAATGGGGTTCCAAGGGGCCTCGAATGGTCCAGAGCAAAACCCTGACCAGAGGACCAGGTGACCGGCGGCTCCTGAAATTCCTTAGTTTTGGTTATTTCTAAGGGATTCAGGCACATTTTCAGAGCCTCAACTATACTTTTCCAGAGTATAAAATATAAAGCATCTAGATAATTATTTCATGTAATTTTCTAAAAGCCGCTGACTCATGTTAAAAACTTTACAATAATGAAAGGAATTGTTTTATAATGTATGCTATGTTGCACGCGTAGCATGCGAAAACTTTTTGCTTATACAATGCATATATTTCTTATAAATATCATATTTCATGATAGAAAAAAAGCTTTGCTTGGGCAATTTTGGGGGGGGGGGCGTACGCCGGGTCCGCCCCCGCCTGGATCCGCCTTTATGATGGCCATTAGTACTATAAAATAATAATGTTAGTCAAATAGACTGTTAAAGGTAATGTTGTAAAGGCCATATAATAGGCTATGTGTATTCATGGACTTTACACAATAGACTTGCGAACTCAAAAAGTTCAGTTATCGAACTGTTACGTGGCTAAAGAAATATTTGAACAAAGATTTATTCATTTCTTCAACTATGACTATCAATGTGACGAATTTGTAGTGTGCGTAAAGTTTGACTCCGTTCTGACCTTTCATATTTGCTTCTAGGCCTAATCATTATCTACAAATATCCCAACGAAAATCAATACCACGCCCTTGGCACCAGATTCCTTAAACTTGTTTAAATATGCACAATTATACTTTAATAATAATATTTACCAACGAACGCAATTAAAATCGGTCCTGTAAACATTATAGTATTTAAGATGTAATTATTCTTTCAGATACACTGAACAAAAGTTCTAACCGATCACTTTTCAAATTTTGATTTTTTTATAACGAGCCAATGGATCCTTTTTAAATTTTGCAGAGGTGATTTTTGTGTCATTTTCTACCGATTTGTGGGAAAAAATAATTTGATACGGTCCGATGCACTCTATCGGCACACAGGGTGTGTTTTACACATTTTGACACGAAATGATTGTGCAGAGGAGTGATGAGTATTCAATTTCACTTTGCATGAAGCCTTGTTAACTTTATAAGTGAAAACATATTTTGGTCATAATAATTGTCAAAAACAGCATGATTTTGAAATTACAAAAGTTGTCTTAATAGCGAAACTTTGTTGTATTACAGTTTTTTTTTCAATTTCCTTTGTCTTATAAATACACACAAATAAAGCGATTACATGCCGTTTTCCCATCCCTTCAAAATGACTTTGCGATCCAAAAAAATTTGGGTCACTGGGTGTAAGCTTAAGACACAGAAAGAATACTCTATCGTTATAGACTCTGAACGTCGGGACATATTCCGGATCATTTTGATGGAAACGACTGTCTTTGAGTGTAAATTGAAAGCTTAAATAAAAAACGTTTATTCATACATGAATAATTCAGTAAAGAAGTTACATCACAATAGTCAAAATGCTAATTGAAGATGTTAGACTAAGTATTTGTAATTAAAGTTTACCATTAACAGTGAAATACTTACAATGTAAGTTCATGATTTTGGTCTGAAAACATCAAAAACAGTGAGCAAGTTTTGTTAGCGAGCCGCTGTAATTAAAAATTGATGTAAACCTAAAAACAATTATTAGCCATATCCTTGTTCAGTTTATCTATAGTGTTCAATTAGGACCATCGCCTGAGTAAAATCATTTGTGAGACTCGACTGTGATAAAACAAAAAAAATACAAGACACAAAAAGCTGTTAATAAAGCAATCTGATTAAAACCCGATCTAATATTTTCCGCTCGCCTACTCGCTAATTTAGATCTGGCCTTTTTCAAACGAATATCACGTTCAGGTGACCTTTTCTCATCATCATATTCATGACGAAATTGTTATGATACGTAAATGTTTACATCGTCTACATCACGCAATTTGAAATAAGCCACCCAATCGCAGACTGTGAATAATACCGCTGTTAAATTAGCATGCAAACCTTGGTCTAAAATAGAAATTACGAAATCAAAATGTGATTAATAGTGTTTTCGTCTAGATGAAAGCTACGCATTGATTGGTCGACACAAAGTTTATCTCGACGTGACCTTCCACGGAGACAGTAGAGATCATGTACGACAATGCTCTACAGGATATCTGTTTACGGAGATTGTTAATAAAGTTGGGTACCTTTACAATTACATTATTTTGTAATTTCCTTCATTATATGTATAATTATGTTTCTATATGCATTTATGAATGTTGATTTATAGGCCAAGGGCTTATATCTTGAAAATTAAATGCATAAACATGTATAAAACAGCTATTATTCGACAGTTACAAAAACATCTAATATATAATTGATACCAGAGCATATAGGCCACACCAAGTTGATCATATGTTCTATGGATTCGCTCGCACCTTAATTTTGACGGTTTTACAAAAAATATTGTTGCTCTGAAGAGGATGAATTCAATTGAAATGTTTCCTAAAGGAAATGTCAAAATATGTTGTGCAGAGGATTTGTTTTGTAGAGACTGCTCTGTGGAGGTTATTCTGTACTTGCTGTATAAAGCAACTGAATTAAGATTTTTTTCTTCGCTCGCTCGCTCCATTTTTCCAGAAAAAAATCCATAGAACACACTATCAATTTGTTGTGGCCTAATATAAATACAATATGAAGCATGGTGAGCTTACCAAAAGACTCGACTTAGGCTGCAAGTGTTCATCAGAATGATTACAAGCATACGATGATCAAAAACTTTGCATACGATCAGTATGTAACACAAACGTACGGCCAGTCCAGGAAACATTGATAGGGCGACTGACCGCTGCTAAAATATGTATTGGCTGCTTCAAACACCATATTTACATTCATTAGAAAATGTTTTAAGACTCATACATTAAAAGTACGTTTTAGTGCGTTTTAAGGGTGTTGGCCATTACGGGACACCATATAGAATATCTTTAGCAAACCAGGTTACGTTGACGTGTTCTGTCAATGTCAATTTGGTCGATGGTTAAAACCTCTATAAAATACCTTCCTACATCGTTCTCTAATTCATTGTTGTATACTGATTTCACGAACAAAGGTACGTTTGTAATAAATTATCGAAAATTATTGTTTTTTCTTTTAATATGTGATGTTTAAAACCACAATAAAATTATTTTTATCGAATAGTTATACATTATATTGCTATTGTTGTTATCATCATCATTATCATCATCATCATCATTTTCATTATCACCTTTATCATTACCATCATAATAATTGTCATTATTTCCATTATTTTTATAATCATCATCATGATTATTATCATGTATATCAATATAATAAGTGCGGATCATTTTCTTCAAACATTTAACATAACTTATGTAAAGCCGCGGCCGTGGCGTAGTAGTTAGCATGTCTGACTTTGAATCCGTAGATCGCGGGTTCGAGCCCGGTTGTGGTGGGTCACACCCTATACATGAGTTGTCGGCCTTGTGGTAGGGTAAGTTAGTACTGGTGATAGAAAAGTTTACAGGTAATCTGTAGTAGGAAGAGCTGGCCGTCGTTTATATGAATATGTGTTGAATACGACGTTTAAAAACAACTTATGTACTACGCGAAAGGAGAAATGTACAGATTGGCTAAACTTGTAAAACTTAAACTTTCATGGGTATTCTCTCCCCTATCAATGATTCTATATCATTATTGGCAGATGTCAGTCACTGACGAAAGAATGCATCCAGTAACTGGTTGACTGCTAAATCCAGAAATTCAGACTTTCCAGGAACCTTGAGTAGTTTGACAGACCACCGTAATATGACCTATACAATGTGTTGCTAAGGCGATAAACGCGACCAAATATATATACATGTATACATTTTTGTACTACTTATGTTCGTATACTTCGTATGCTTAAAACAGACTGAACAATTTGATAGCCGCGGCCGTGGCGTAGTGGTTAGCATGTCTAATTTCGAATTCGGAGATCGCGGGTTCGAGCCCGGTCGTAGTAGATCATACCCTATACATGATCGAGCTGTCGGTCTCGTGGTAGGGTAAGTTAGTACTGGTGATAGAAAAGTGTCCAGGAAACCTATAGTAGGGAGTGTGTATATAACCTTAATATGTGTCGAATACGACGTTAAAAACCAATTAAAAAAAGAACAATTTGATTTTAGAAATCAGCTACCAGAGTTATGAAACTTGAACAAATATTATTTCTACTATTTGGGTGTTTTGTCGTATCTAAGAGTGGTGTTTTACCGACCCTCCCACCACGATGTGCCGCTGTGTCATGTTTGATAGACGACAGATGTCCGAATCCCATCACACCTCCTGGACAGTGCTGCCCAACGTGTAACCTGCGTAAGTGAAAATATTTAACATGTTATTAGTTTACGAAATAAGGATATAACAATGCTTGGCCAAAGAGGTCATTTTAGCAGCTGACGCTATATCTTGTTGGTAGAAATTTGGTTGCATAAAAGAAATTTGTGGTTGCCCGAACTAGAAATTGGTTGTCCCGGGCAACCGAACACTCACAAATATTGTAGACTGTTTTTACTGTACATGTTGACATGTATGTTGTTAAATTTTATTCAACAGGAAAACGGGGCACCTGTTCACAACCAAGTGATGGCATATGTGTTAAATTGTGATCTTCGGACCAGCAATGTCGTGGATGTTAAAGCTGTTGTAGTAAAAGATGTGGTACAAATGAAATGAAATTTCATATCCCGGACACCGAGGGACAACTGTTTGACTGTTTCCAAATCACATATCATATAATGAAATAACTGATCATTTATCATCAGATCTATTATTCTTTAAACAGTACTTGAAGAAGAAAAAATACCAAGAAAATAGTTTTGCAAATATACTTGTTAGTACTAATTCTTAAACTTTAAACAATTGTTTATCTACATTTAGTTGTTGACATGTAAAAATAAGTCTGGTTTATGATCAAGATCGATTAACGCACGATGCGTCTAAAAGCAGTCACTTTCCCATACTTATAAGTACAATAACAGTTCCAGTATTACAGCGTGACGTCAGATCACGCGCAGGAAACAGTCAAAACTATTGACCGGGCAACAGTTCGCCAACATGGAAAGCAGTAAGAAATATCAAATTACATTTATATAAGGAATCAGGTAATAATAAATACTCATTTATACTTTCAGATAATCCACAATGTTTCAGGGTGCGATGTAGACTAATTCCTGCCAATTGTCAACGTACATTTTTACCACCAGGTCGGTGCTGTCCAATATGTGCAGGTTACCGCCGCCGTAGATTTGGTCGATATTGGGACTAAAATACCGTTTATCAATAAGGCCATACAAAACTTATGTTAAGCTTTTGATGGCGGATTTTAATCGTTCATTGTTTGTTGTGTTATTTTTCCTGGTGGACTGATGGAGTCAATGTAGTCTTGAAAACTGACGTTAAAAATGAATTTGGAATGGCCCTTTTTTGTAATCAACATTGCCAGAAAACAGCAATCAGTTTATTTTTGTGTCTTTTATTGATTATTTATCATATAAGAAAATCTGATTGAATAAAATTACAAAAAATGTTTTTGCAATTTTTTTTCTTGTCTAAAGACGTCTTTGATACAATCAAACAAACCATACAACAATTTAAGGTGATTGTAAAATCCAATTGCCCGCCATGTCATGTCAAGTCTGCCAGATATTAAAGGTATTAGGAATACAATAGGTTATAAGTCCTGCAGCGTGTTCAGTAACTACTGTTAGCTAACGTTAAGGGTAGGAGAAACCTTTACCCGAAGACAACTCAGCCCGTGAATAACTTAACGCAATGTTGGGATTGCAAATAAGTTGTATAGTTCATTTTAATAAAATTAGCATGGCGGATAAACCCCCACCCTTTGATCAATCATGCTTGTAATGGTAGACCGCTTTACCATTACGCCAACAAGACAATCATAAAACATATATAAATTATATATATATTATGTCATCTGAAGCATCTCCTGTCGTGGATTAGTTCATTGTATTGTTTATATAAACAGTGTTTTTTTGTGCGAACTATAGTACTATTTGTTTATATATTAACGAGTTAAGTTCATATTGAACTAACAAGTTGCCCACCAGCTAATTAGCTAAGATACTTAAAGTTTTAGAAATAATCCCTGCCGCAAATATTCAAGGGTTATCGACGTATACATTGGAACTCGACCAGCTGCGTGTTCAGTAACGACTGTTAGGTAACGTTACGGATACGGGAGAACTCAACCCGAAGACAACTCAACCCGAGCATAACTCAACTCAAAGTTAGGACTACTCAATCCGTTAGTGGGAATTGAGTTGTCTCGGATTGAGTTGTCTTTGGGTTAAGTTGTTCCGACCCTAACGTTACGGATACGGGAGTACTCAACCCGAAGACAACCCAACCCGAGCATAACTCAACTCAAAGTTGGGACTACGACCGTTAACGCCGGTTCGTAAGCCACTCTGGCTAATCAAGTCGGCCCTTTCTAATATAGTTAAATTATTCTCAGCTGTTATAGTTTGAATGTTATTGAATACACAATATCACAATATTACGAGGGGTTGACAAAGAACACGAAGTTACCGTGAAATTAATCATGTCTTGACTCTTGAAAAAAACAACGATCTATCACAACACGTTTACTCGAGGTTTTCCCACCCCTTCTTCCCTACAATCCCCTGCGAGAAAAATGGTTGCAAGCTAAAGACACACAAAGAATGTAAGATAGCATTTTACTAGGCTCTGAAAGTTTGAACGTATTCAGATCAATTTGACAAAACAACTGTTTTTGCTGTGAATACAAAGCTGAAAAATCATCTCACGTATTTCATCACAAAACATGCTTATTTTCTAACTTACAAATTTTAGACGTTTTATACACGCTAACATTCATTAATAAAATATTTACTATATATTTTCGTAATTTTGCTCTGATAACAGCGAAAAACAGTAACTAAGTTTTGTTAATAAGCCGCTGTAATCAAAGATTGATGTAAACCAATCAGATCGTAGGTAAAAAACCATCCTTTAGTCATATCCGTGTTCGGTTTAAATATAGTGTTCAGTAAGGTCCATCGCCACAGTGAAATCGTTTGAGCGACCGACTGTGATAAAATGAATGGACCTGAGACCTTCGGGATATCAAAGGACTCGAACACGGGTTGTAGGTATTCACCAACAAATATTTAAGACAAACTATTAGAATCTGGACACCATATTTTGAAAAAACCTTACGATAATTTAACAATACAATTTAGAAGGACTAAAATCGGCCGTGAGACGCTTGATGATACGGGCTCCAGATTGCCAAAGAAAAATTTCAACGAGGAGCTCTGAAGTAATGCCGAAGAGAAATCGATCACCATCACCATCATAGCTAGGCAAGAAAGTTGAATCATAACAAGATATGATCTAGAATGGAACCCACAACGCCATAGAGGAACGGGAAGACCACTTTTTAACTCTTTGGATAAATACTTAAGATACTGCGCTAATCCTCGTATGTAATGTACAGTAATCATAACCCGGGTCGATAGCGCAGTTGGTAGCGCACCAGGATTTGGAATCTCGTGTCCCGAAAGGGTACGGGTTCGAATCCCACCCGGGGAGGTTATACCCTTCCATGAAAATTTGATAATAACGTCAATTTTCCTCCATTGATTAGATAATATGGAGATTTTCCCGGCCTTGCGGAAGGGTAGGTGAGTACTAGTTATAGACAAGGGTCCAGGAAAACTAGGCTAAGTGCGCTGGACGCCGTAAAATAACCTAAATTGTGTTGGCATGGCATACACCCAGTAAAAACAAACAAACAAAAACACTGATCATAGAGATAAGCAAAAAACAGATTCAGAACTGACAGAAGACGTTCAGTTTTGATCTAAACTTATCCGCTCACCTTCTCGTCCATTTCAGATCTTGCTATTTCGTTATAACGGTCATGTTCAAGTGACCTTTCCTCGTTTAAAAAGGGACGCAATCATTGCTTAGTAACTTATTTACATCGTCTACTTCATGCAATTTGAAAAGAGCTGTCCAATTACAGCCTGTGAATAACACCACCGTCAAATGAACTGGAAAACCTCGGTCCAGAAACAAGATTTACGACACAAAAATGCTAATTAATAGATTTTTGTCAAGATGAAAGCTACGCATTGATTGGTAGAAAAATAGGTCATCTCGACGTGACCCCTGGCTCGGCGATGACAAGGGATCCTATAGGATAGCGGCCTTTATGATATTGGTTTATGGAGATTAAGTACATAAGAACTAATGGTGTTTGACGGCGTAAAACGCCATAATTACGTAACGAAAGAATACGTTTTAAGGGAAAAAAAACAAAAACAAATACGTTTTAGAGCGATTTAAGTGTAATGGACCGTTATGGTACACCATACTTGATATATTTGACACTCTAGGTTAGGTTGACGTAGGCCTATTATGTCAACGTCAGTTTGGTCGATGGTTAAAACATCTATAAAATACTTCCTATTAAGTACAACAGTACATTGTTATATACTGATTTCACATTCAAAGGTAAGCTTGTTTTTATCTTGTAATATATATTGTTAGAATTCTACTTAGTATCTTATTTGTACTTTATAGTTCTAAATTGTATTGGTACTGTTGTTATTGCTATTCTTGTTATTATCATCACCATCATCATCACCATCACCATCATCATTATCATCATCATTATCATCATCATCACCATCATCATCACCATCATCATTATCATCGCCATCACCATCACCATCATCATCATCATCATCATCATCATCATCATCATCATCATCATCATCATCATCATCATCATCATCATCATCATCATCATCATCATCATCATCATCAACTTCATAATAATCATCATCATAATCATCTTTGTGACCTCACCATTATAATCATAAGTTTTAATATCACCATTATTATCATCATTTTTATTTTTGTCATCATTATCTCCATCATCAATATTTATTGCAACATTGATATCTTATTAAGTGACGCTGAATGGTATTTTGGTATTTTAATGAAAACGGAAAACATTTAAATTTCTTATGTGTACTTCGCAAAATAAGATATTAGTAGCGGCAAATGTTTGCTAAATTTGTAAAATATATTAACCTTACAACAATCAAGACAACATTATGTCAGAATTTTGTCTGTAGCGAGTTCAGTTACCTTGAACGTTCCAAAACGTTCCATAACGAAACAACTCAACCCATAGACAACTCAACCCAAATCAACTCAATTCCCTACTCACGGATTAAGTTGTCCCAACTTTGAGTTGAGTTACGCACGGGTGGTGTTGTCTTCGGGTTGAGTTCTCCCGTACCCGTAACGTTAGCTAACAGTAGTTACTGAACACGGGGCTGGGTTACATAATCGGTAAAAATGTCATTTCTTGACAAACGTTCAATAATTTTTATCAATTTATCATAATATTCAAGTTTATAAACCTTGTTTGCCTAAGACAGATCGTATAAATCAATTTTCGAAGCATGGTATGATGTTGTACTTATAATTTAGGATTCATCCGTTTTTATGGAGGAAACACATAGTCCACACTATTGTGTAGCAGTTTTTTAACAGTTAGACTACTAATTTGTTAAATCGACGCGGTAAGATAAAAATCCACCTATACATTTTGATTTCAGAAGTCAACATACAGAGTTATGGAACTTGGACAAACATTATTTCTACTATTTGGGTGTTTTGTCGCATGTAATGGAGGTGTTGTTTCCACTCTTCCAGCACGATGTGCCGCTGTGTCATGTTTGAGAGACGACAGATGTCCAAATCCCATTACACCCCCTGGAGAGTGTTGCCCAATATGTACGATGGGTGAGTGAAAATATTCAACATCATTCGGAACACCTCGACCTTTCATATTCGTAGCGAATGGCCGAGGAGTTCCGAATGAATTAACATGTTATAGAATATTTTAACCACAACTGTAGCCTGTTCAATTTCCCAAAGCGTTCCGTAACGATACATTCAGAAATCCTCGGCCATTCGCTGCGAAAATTCTAATCTAATAAACAAATATCCGATTGTTAAAGCATTGAGTGATGTTTCAAAATTTATAGACTAAAAACCAAACATCACTCATTGTCTAAACGATCGTATATTTGTTTACTTCAACACCGATAGTTTAAAATATCGTCTAAATATGGCTGAGATTATTCGCAGCGAATGGCCGAGGAGTTCTTAATGTGTCGTTACGGAACGTTTTGGAACGTTTAGGGTATTTGAACAGGCTACTGATTATATTGTTAAATTATATACAGCTGTCAGTAGCGCCTTCATTAACTCCGCAGATTTATATATAACTTTTTCGTAAGTACAGAAATATTGGGATGAGTATTCAAATCAGCGAGGATAACCCAACCACGTATTTTTTCTAAAATGTAATTTTATTTATCTCGCAAGTTGATCTCTGAATCTAACAAGTTTATATAGCAAATGTACCAAGTTAACATCAGTTAACCTGATTTACGATATTTGCCATCTTGCTCGCCATTTTAATTCGTTATAATTCCACGTGTCCCGGACTGTGACTTATGCCATACTGGTTTGACAACCTTTAAATGGACACATCAAACCTGCAACAAGCTTGTTTGATATTACATTTTGTAAAATCATTTTGCAATGTGCACAAATGTTGAATATATATATATATGTATTTCAGTCGATTCAGAGTTATACAGAGTCGGTCAAAAGCTATACATAGCTTATGTTTACATATTATAGCTTATAAAATTTGTAATTGTATTTTATACATTATTAATCATTACATTGCGTTACATGACATGACCATTCGGAACATCCTCGGCCATTCGCTACGAATAATCATTCATGAAAGGTCGAGGGTGTTCCGAATGACGACATGACTTTATTGCCGATGTGGCAACGCTGTCCTGCTAGGTTGTAAAACGCGAAATTATAATCATTATACGTGTTCCCTGATAGATGGATTACTGACCGATTTGACTGATGATTTTCCATTGATTAATTCATCTTTACAATAAAACATACCTCTAAACTGTGTTGTCTCGCATGTTTTACCTTTTAATATACATTGTTGTATTTGTAAAATAAAAAAGTGCTCTACGCAGCATTTTAAAATGTTTTTTTTTCAATCACATCATGGCTATTGTCGTTATTTTTTGTCTAACGTGGATTATTATCTACATGTACCTATTTTGTATACTTTTACGCGCTCAAGTCATTCGAACATACATATGGCATTTCATAATCATAGTTTATACGCGAGTGCACGGTTCATCTATATACTGCAGGACTATACTGTCAAGTATAGTGCCTAGGAAAGTTGGTTGGGTGAACGGTCACAGTACATTTTGTAAAAGAATTCGATAAACGACGAAAGATCCCAAATAACAATATCAACTCTATTAAATTTTCACCTGTACTAATTCATATGTGACCTTCATTTCTATTTCAAGATTGTAGAGTTGTTAGATGTGCAAGTCCCCCAACAAATTGTGAGACAATTATTCCTGGAGGTGGATGTTGCCCTGTTTGTAGACAAGGTAATACTTGGGTATTGTTTACTTAATATTGTTCTTACATATATGGTGGCTGATTTACACCATGTCGTATTTTCGTTTCTCCGCCACGAAGATTAGAACATACGAAAAAAACGAAGATAAGACAAATTC
This sequence comes from Mactra quadrangularis, assembly GCA_025267735.1. NCBI lineage: Eukaryota > Metazoa > Mollusca > Bivalvia > Venerida > Mactridae > Mactra > Mactra quadrangularis. The sequence goes on along the minus strand of CM046299.1, from coordinate 51,560,125 downwards.
ACAAAATGTTTCGTGTTTTCGCCTTAAATCTGTCGTAACTTCGTTTTTTCGGGTTTTTTTTTCGCCATGAAGATTAGAAAAAACGAAGGCACGACAAATTCACAGTTTGTCGTATCTTCGTATGATTGTTTTTTCTAATCTTTGCGACGAAGAAACGAAAATACGACAAAATAAATGCAACAATGTGACTGATAAAATGTTTTGTGGTTTTTTTTTCTCTGCAAAGAACTGAAATGAGCTTGCTGAAGCAAGTGTGAGGTTGGTTTTAACCACAGGAGCATTAATCATGTCAATGTCCAAGACGGAAACCCTTAGGTTCATTTTTGTTTGTGGAGCTATAATTACAACAGAAGTTTTAAAAATCTTCATGTACATATAAACATCTTCCCCAATGCTTCGTGGAAGTTTTTTGTGCTTATAATGTTGCTGTACCTGATACATGTATGTTTTAGTTTCCTTTTAAAAACATTTTTAATACAAAATTACCATTTCCTGTGTTTCCTTTTCATATTTTGATATAATGCTGTTTTACATGTAAAATGTTTTGAATAATAATTTATGGTCATTATTAAGTTTTCACTTTCGTTTTCGACAAGTTACTTTTCAGCAAAGTTCAGACTGTGTTTCGGTGCGTGTGTGTGTGTGTGGGGGGGGGGGGGTAAATTATGTATCAATACATGAATTATTTTTCAAATTAAAAATGTCAATTCTAAGCATCTTGTACCAAATGTCAATGTACTGATTCTATTATACACATGTATAATCAAAAAGCCTTGTTAAGCATGCACTGTACAATAAGACTTACCAATATGGTGATCATTTAACTCGCAAATCAACCAATTAAGTTTCTTGTCTATTTATTTTGTCTCTTGTAGATACAAAACCGGGCACCTGTCCACAACCAGGTATTGGTGTATGTGCTTCATTGTGTTCCTCAGACCAGCAATGCGATGGTAAACAAAAGTGTTGTAGTAACGGATGTGGTCACCAATGTATGAATCCTATAACAAGTATGTACACAATTTCTAGTGACGTAACAGTTACCATGGTGATGACTAGCATTGTTGTAGCGAACTGTACTTTTGTCTGACATCGACAAAGCGAACTGTGTTTGGTCTGAAATAGACACATTGAACTGTGTTGACACCTAATTGATTAAATTTTATATCTAATTTTTACTTTAAAGTCTTATTTTAACGCTTTTGCACGTTCACCGACTTGACAGTTATTAACCCTGGTCATCGGGCTACTAAACTTATCTATCATTCTCCATGGGAAGTCTTTTACTCCGCTTATTAGTGCAGCCGACTAATTGCCGCAACGGAATTATAACACCCCCGCAGGTATCCATTTATACACCTGGGTAGAGTGAAGCAATCGCATATTATTTCTGTCTCAAAGAAATTATCAGTGCCCCTGGACCTCTCGATTCCTGATTACGGGTCCTACTACTAAACTACTGCCCCTTATTTCGACCTAGTGGAGTGCATTGGTGCCTGACATCGATATAGCAAACTTTCATTGTTGCTTGACATCGACAAAACAAACAATGTGGATACCTGGTAGCGACAGAGTGAACTGTGTTGATGTCTGCTTGGACAAATCTTGACAAGTGTTGGTGCCTTTCATAGACCGAGCGAACTATGTTGTTTCCTGACGTCGACATAACGAATTGTGTTGGTTCTTCTATTTACAACGTATGTAAATTGTTCTAATGATTCCCTTTAACTTTTCGATGTCAAATTGACTTCCCTTTTTTATTGTTACTGATTATATTGTAGAGAATAGTCACCAAGTGGGCATATATAAACTCTGCTGATTTAAGTTCTTGGTCTTGTTGTGATAATTTACGTTAATACAGATGTCAATTCCATCGATCCCGAGAGTGAGTATTAAATAAGCCGGGTTAATGTATTCGCTACTAACAATTGAATAATATTTATTAGTAATTACTTATTTATACTTTCAGGTAATCCACGATGTTTCGGAGTGCGATGTAGACCAATACCGGCAAATTGTCGCCGCACATTCTTACCACCGGGTCGGTGCTGTCCTATATGCGCAGGTTACCGCCGCCGTAGCTACGGTCGAGATCGGGACTGAAAAATACTAGTTTTCAATTAGGCCACACGAAATAAACTTATGTTTATTTTTATGGCGTTTATAACCGTTGACTATTTGTTGTTTTCCTACCTAGTGGAGTCAAAGTGGTCTTGAAAATTGATGCTAAACTAAAACAATTTTGTGTGGCCTTATTTTGTAATCAACATTGCCAGGAAACAGAAAAATGTTTATTTTGTATCTTTTATTGACTATTTATTATACATGTATAAGTAAATCTGATCAATTAAAATTACTATTTTAAATGATTTTGTGCTTTATTATGTTATTGTCTAAAGTTGTCATTGAAACAGTTAAAAGAGCCACATAACACAATGGCTTTAATGCATTGTTGGTAAAAATCGTACTGAGGTTCAGGTTCTGTTCTCGGACAGGGTATGTCAAGACTTCCAGAAAAAAATCACTATCATTTTCGCAAGACGCCGGTTTCTTGTAGTAGGATAAGCGATTACTGGGAAAGTAAAGTCCAGGAAAACTGATAAGGCGAGTCGGCCCTCGTACTTAACATAAAATGTTGACAAATAGATAAATTTGTGTTATATGAAATTTCATGATTGATAACAGAGAAGCATCTACGATAAATAAAAAGAAATATAACGTTAGTTTGTAACATTACAAATCCCTTTATCAATGGTTTGGTGGTACTATTAACAACTAGTTTCAGTATGGACAAATTGTCATTTGATCATGTTACGGTCTGGCTACCCGCTAGAGAGTGAGATTAAAAGCAGCAGTGTGTTCAATTACCCCAAACGTTCCGAAACGTTCCGCAACGTTAGGGCTGGGACAACTCAACCCAAAGACATTTCAATCCGAGAAAACTCATTACCTCACTAACGGTTTGAGCTGTGTTACAAACCGTTTTGTAATAAAAACCCGAATTGTAATAATTATTACAAAATGGATTATTACAAAAGGGGTTGAACATACCAACCCGTTTTGTAAAAAAAACCTGGAATGTAATAAAGTGTCTACTTGTTTTTATTTTAAGTATAAAATATAGTTAGATAACTTTAATTTATGGTATAAAAAGAGAATAATGTTTACCAAGCAAAATTAAAATGTACAAATAGCCAAATAACTTACATTTCGCTATGTTTTATTGAAGATTTCTACAGAAAAAATGAATTGTAATATTTCATTACTTATTTATTTACTTATTTTTTGGAGTTAACGCCGTATCAACACAATTTAGGTCATTTCACGGCGTCCGGCGTACCTAACCTAGCTTTCATGGACCATTGTCTATAACCAGTACTCACCTACCCTACCACAAGGTCGGAAACTTCTCCATATTATCTAATCAATGGAGGAAATCGACATTATTGTCAAATTTTTATGGAAGGGTATAACCTCCCCGGTAGGGATTCGAACCCGCACCCCTCGGGCACGAGATTCCAAATCCCGGCGCGCTGCCGAAGTATTAAAGCACATTCAAGTGTATTTTATTTAATATGCATCCGACGCAATGAAATAGCATTTACCAACAAAATTGGCAATACTTCAAATAAACACATATTTACAGTATTTTATGTCATTATACAGTGTATATACTTATTTTTGAGTCATTGATATAAGCATGCTAGCAAAAAGCAATACGTGCCATATTATAGCAACAATAGCACAGAACTTGTCCATGGCCCTGGACACCATTTCCCATGTTACACGATGTAGCTCATTGGCCACTTTTATCCTATATATAAAAATATCCTTCATACTGGGAGTTGCACCATTTTGAGAGCATGTTTTTGGTTCAGATGTTGGCTGGTCAGCTTGGTCTACTTTTTTCTTCCTTACGCAGCACATCCTGACAAAACATTTCAGTTGTTTGGGAACCTTATGCTTTTCATCAATATGGAACACACCCAATGATACAACTATTAACACGACTGTCATTGCACTACCAAATAATTGCAGACCTACATAGATAGTAAATGTAGCGACTTCATCGGATGTTTCTGGCATAGAGCTGTTTACCACTGTAAGAAACACCGCTAACGTTAAGAAAACGGAAATGGACAAAGTTACTCTTTCACCATCTTCAGACGGAAGTAGAAAACTAGTTACATTAAGAAGTGAAATGCACAGTACTGCTATCATTAAATTCATCACGTGGAATAGAGATTTACGTTTTAAATCTATTGTAAAAACTATATGATCGTACTCATCGTTTCCAAAAGGAACGGATCTATAGTGAACCCATGTATCAAGCGTGTCCCATTCACCACTTTCAATTGAATAATCTGTTGGTATACTGTCAGTAATATTCTTTAATGCCATAACCTTATTGTTGCTACTCCATGAAGCAAAGTCAAAACTACATGCTTGTTCATCAAAAGGAAATTTGGCAATTACAATTTTACAGGCTACAGTGTACATTTTGTATGGCCATACCGTTATTAAACCATCATTACGAACAATAGCTTGACCTCCATAACCAAGATCTGTCGGTTTACCAAAGGTGTCCATTGAAGCAATATTGGTTCGCCATATTGAGTCATCTTTCACTGTAATAACACTAATATTAGAGTATAACTCCTTTGTCCACACAAGAAAGTCATCTTTCCATTTTAATTCCATAAATCCACGTACTGTAATAGTCTGTCTTTTTTCATCAATATTGTCAATAGACATAAGATACATGTTCAGTGTAACATCTAATGGAGTTTCCTTATCAAGATGTGGATTCACGTCAGGTAAATAACCGTCAAACAGCTATCTATGTAGATCGGATTCAGACAAGTAAGCTTGTGATGTTCCAATCCAAATTAACACTAAAACAAGAGAAACAATTGTCACATGCACGTTGATGGTTTAAGATCGTGTCCCGCTGTATTGGATATACTTGCATTAACCACGTTATTTGGATACACGTATCGTTGTGTTCAACTGCCCCAAGTGAAATGTAACAAGATGTGGTATCATTAAGCTGCTGCTTTAATATGATAAAAGTCATTACTGGTAGTATCGGAAATAGGTGAAAAGTGGGCGGCGATGATTAATCATGATAAACAAGTAGATTGCTGCCAATCCGTGTTGACCTAGGACAGGACAAAGCGATCACTAACAAATTTTTGTGATACACTAATGTGTCAATATTAAGGACATATTAACAGAAAATAATTGAGTAAATGACTTGATATGGCATAGAATTCCCTAAGATAATTAACCTTTCGTGGCTTTTTATCGCAAATCGCAAATTGTTATCGTATACAGGGGACATTTGTATGATAACTGACTTTTTCTCCTCCATATTTTAGTCTACATATTGTTCACATCAGATATACGAGGGTTGATCCAGAAATTCGTGGACACCTTGCATGAAACAAAAGGTAATAAAGCCAGTCACATGAACTTCTAGTATCTTTTTAAGCGAGCATTTGTCAACAAATTTCCAAAATATTGTAGAGATTCGATCATAATTAATGATTCTGCACTATTTTATATACATGGACGTGATGAAATGCGGCGCAGCTCATGGCGTCTCAAACGACGTCATGTTGTCAAAAGAAGTAAACTTAATTACTGTTTTGCCTTATATATCTTCAAAGCATTCCCCCTTTGACATGTACGATGCATTTCTAGCTCATCTGTTACAACTCGACTAACAGTTCCAAACAATAAAAACAGAGAATAACTGAGAATCGTAAAATTATCCATATGATTTCTCATGCAAATTTTCCTTAGTTTCTTTGACTCTGTTTCTAAGACTGCGAACCATTCCCTACACCTTCCCATCCATTCGAAAATTGGAGATGCTACTTATATACTAGTGTACGACACACAGATGGTTTATACGTCTCACTTTCTATCATTGTTTTTGTCCTGCTATGTGTTTTTCCGAGATTTACACAGAATTGTATAACTGTCTGCAGTTTTACTGGTTCCGTTACGTCAGTTTTTTTATGAAGCTGTTTTCATAGATTCTTTTATTAAACACGAGAGTATAATGCCTGCAACGTCAAATTTCTTCTGAAACTTACAGAATGACGTCATAAATGTCTAAACAACGTTATTGTAACGTTTCCTGCCATTTTCTTTATTTGAACAGATTTTACATGGGTTTGAATGAGGTAAAAACATATTCATAAAGGATAAAAAATGAGTTGCGCCGCGATTTCGATACTTCATATTTTGATGACGTCATAAATAGATGAAAAATGCAATTGATGTTTTAAAATTTTGTCCATTTATTAAAAAAGCATTGATTAATGATATTCTAACAAATCAGCACGGTAGGACGTCACTTTGTGGAGATACACACAGTGTCCAGGAATGTTTGGATCACCCCTCGTATAATTCAATTGATAATTTTTCTTCTAAGATAAACAAGGCGTTTGGTCGGGTTTCTAAGTGAAAAAAAAACAATGTAAAATTGGATAAAATTTGACATTTTTTTTATTTTGAGTCCCTAGGAGACAATCATAAGGTACCAATATCTTTCCGCAGTGAGACACTTAAAAGGGCATATCAATTGGTATAAAGGGCCACATCAATTTGTATAAAGCTTTAAATGATTATTTCTGTTAAAAGTGGTAATTAAACTCTCCTGTTATTATTTGCTTTTCCTAAAAAAGTTTCATGAGCACTATTAATAGTTTTTCACTCGTTTAATAAAGGTAATGGCCCTACGTCTGCTTATTCCAATGCTCTTTAAATGATTATCTGCATTGAGATAATATTGTATGAAACACCTTTGATGTCCAACCAAAACTCCAAAGACTTTGGCAAAAGTTTTCCAAAGAGTTAGAAGCTGAAGGGAGTCCGTCTGACTTTATTGGCGAAATGTACTTTTTTAAAATATGCAATTTAACATCGTCAAACTCTTTAAAAAAACCCAGTGCATACAATTAAACGGTCAATGCTTTTTGATATAAGTACTGTATAGCGGGTTATTTCTGCGGGGCAAAAATTTCGCGTAAATAATAGAGTTTTGTATTGGCGATGCTAAATATTGGCGGAAATTACTCTGAGCGCCAATTTTAAACCTCCGTTGAAAGATGGTCAAAGGTACATAACTCTGTCGTTTTCTCTAAAAAGGTCAATTTACCTGTATAAGCGACACTACAGACCGCGACTTTAGTATATACGACGTAATACGGTCTAGCTCATTGAGATGTTGTTTTCTTACAATATAAAATTGTCAAACTCTCAGGAATGTGTCTATACTCGATAAAATACTCAAACTATTAGAGCTGTAGAACATACAATATATAAAATTAGGGACTTTAGTCAGTTATTTCCCCTTGTATACTCTTCAAACAAGTAGGTCATATTAGTTGGATTACTCGGATTTTACCCTTACTTTTCAATGTCAATTTGCCAAAATTAATCTTAAATAACTACTTTTTTGTAAAACATTTAATTTGTTTTAAACTCAATCTAGGTATTTTTAAGGAAAAGAACTGTCTTAATTTTATCACTTCTGTTAATATCTTTATTAAAAAGAAAGATATTATATATGAAATATTTTGTTATCTTTACATAAAAAATTCAATGACAAAATCCGAGGATTCCAACTGTAAGGACCTACTTACCAATTGGATTGCTTCAGATTTTATCAGGGAAAGATAACTGACTAAAGTCTCTTATTGTTCACACAAACTTATAAATTGCCACCAGAATCGTGACGGTTATTAAACTACGATTCAAACTTTAGCTCGGGCAATGTGTGATGTCTACATCTGAATGTGTGTTTTGAACTTCAAATGATATAATAAGGGTCATTGCATCTCAAATCAACCAATGCTTCCCAGGTCACCCTCTCAGATAATTAGTTTCATTGTACCAACACAAAAGAAGATAACTATAACTTGTTACCCAGACATTAGGAGTGCATGTACATTGTTTAAGAATATCATAACTTTGGTTTAATGCTTCTTTCATGCATACCAAAAATCAATTCAAATTATCTTTATATAAAATTGTAGAACTTATTGAAAAGTCATATCGTTTTTTTATTGTTGATTAATGTTTAAATAACATCAATTGTTCAGTGGTAATATTGTGAAAAGGGAAGTTATATCATACAAATAAATAAATCAAATTTAATATGAAAATATTAGTTAACTATAAATTTTATTTGCTAATAGCAACATCTACTAGCAGACTAAAATAGAAGCGAAAAAAGGTATTAAATTTTTACTACATGTACTTATATGCTTAAATTTAATAACAAAAACAGTTTTAATTCTAGAAAGAAGCTTCCATGTAAATAAAAAACAATAAGCATTTAAACACCTAAACATTACTGAAATAATATGGGCCCTGAGACATTCACCAATAGAGTCACCAATGATGACTTGAGCACTGAGGTAACCAACAAAATTGGAGATCACTTAACCCTTTACTGGTTGCGACATGTGTGAAAAGTAGCCATTTTTCACCATTACGCGCTAGGGCTATTTCAAGATGCTCTAATTTCATTACTAATTATCATATGGAACCTGGCCAAGTTATTCCCTGGGTGAACCTCTTTCAGAAAACCAAGTTGAGCCCCGTTCCCAGTTACCATGGCAACGCTGGGGCGAAGCAAAAATGGCAAAAAAACAATTTTCGCTCTTTTTTCATCCCACATTTGAATTTCAATAAGTAATATTTTCCAAAATTGAGGTCTAAAGTGCAAGGTCTTTTCAGAGACTAAAACCTGTTTTCTTACTAGCATTCGGCGCCATTTCTCTGCACTCAATGACCCCGATTTTTTTTTCTGGCGATGAGGGGTTTTGTTGTTCTTTGTTTTATTATTTCAATGACAATTGACTTCTGACAAGAAAAACAAAACAAAACATGTTAAATTGTGATTTTATTCAACAAGATTTTATAGTGTCATAAATAGTCAATAAAGATACAAAATAAATAGTTTTTTTTTGTTTCCTGGCAACGTTGATTACAAAATATTTAATTTTTGTTTAGCCTCAATTTTCAATACTAACTTGACTCAACTAGGTAGGAAAACAACAAATAGTCCACGGTTATAAACGCCATAGAAATAAACATAAGTTCCTTTTGTGTGGCCTAATTGATAATCAGTATTTATAATTAGCTACGACGGCGGTAACCTGCACATATTGGACAGCACCGACCCGGTGGTAAAAATGTGCGGCGACAATCTGCCGGAATTGGGCTACATCGCACTCCGAAACATCTTGGATTACCTGAAAGTAAAATAAGTAAATATTGATAAATGATATTCAACTGTAATTGGCTAATACATTAACCCAGCTCTTTTAACACTAACTACAGCGGTATCCGGACATTTCCCCCCGGACATTTGCCTCCTTTTTTTGTCAGGGCGGACATTTGCCCCCCTCAGTTTTTTGAAGGGCGGACATTTGCCTCCTCGTGTGTTTTGACAGGGTGGACATTTGCCCCCCTTCGTTTTTTGGAGCACTACAGCACTGTTGTACTCGGGATCAATGAAATAGACATCTGTATTAACGTAAATTATCGAAACAAGATCAAGTACTTAAATCAGCAGAGTTTATATATGCCCTCTTGGTGTCTTGTCTCCACAATATAATAAGTAACAATAAAAAATGAAATCAATTTGACATCGATTAGTTTAAGGGAATCATTGGAACAATCTACATACGATGTCAATAGAAAAACCAACACAGTTCGTTATGTCGACGTCAGGAAACAATACAATGAGCAATACCTATGCAGGACCCAACACAGAATGTAAGTCGATACGAGACAACAAACATAGTTCGCTCTGGCTATGAAAGGCACCAACACTTTAAGATTTGTCCAAGTAGACATCAACATAGTTTACTCTGTTGCTTCCTGGGATCCACAGTGGTCGTTTTGTCGATGTCAGGCACCAATACAGTTTGCAATGTCGATGTCAGTCACCAATACAGTTTGCTATGTCGATGTCAGTCACCAATACAGTTTGCTATGTCGATGTCAGGCACCAATACAGTTTGCTATGTCGATGTCAGGCACCAATACAGTTTGCTATGTCGATGTCAGGCACCAATACAGTTTGCTATGTCGATGTCAGGTACCAATACAGTTTGCTATGTCGATGTCAGGCACCAATACAGTTTGCTATGTCGATGTCAGGCACCAATACAGTTTGCAATGTCGATGTCAGGCACCAATACAGTTTGCTATGTCGATGTCAGGCACCAATACAGTTTGCTATGTCGATGTCAGACACCAATATAGTTTGCTTTGTCGATGTCAGGCACCAATGCAGTTTGCTATGTCAATGTAAATAACTGTCAAGTCGGTGATCGTGCGAAAGCATGAAACTAATATTTTAAAGTAAAAATTAAATATAACATTAAATTAATTAGGTGTCAACACAGTCCGCTATGTCGAAGCAGACAAACACAGTACGCTTTGTCTATATCTGACATAAAAAGAGTAACTATGTCGATGTCAGACACAAACACAGCTCGCAATGTCAATATCAAACACAAACACAGTTCGCTTAGTCTGTATCAAACACAAACACAGTTCGCTTTGTCTGTATCAAACACAAACACAGTTCGCTATGTCGATGTCAGACACAAACACAGTTCGCTATGTCGATGTCAGACACAAACACAGTTCGCAATGTCATTGTCAAACACAAACACAGTTCGCAATGTCGATGTCAAACACAAACACAGTTCGCTATGTCGATGTCAAACACAAACACAGTTCGCTATGTCGATGTCAGACACAAACACAGTTCGCAATGTCGATGTCAAACACAAACACAGTTCGCTATGTCAATGTCAAACACAAACACTGTTCGCAATGTCAATGTCAAACACAAACACAGTTCGCTATGTCAATGTCAAACACAAACACAGTTCGCTATGTCAATGTCAGACACAAACACAGTTCGCTATATCTGTGTCAAACACAAACACAGTTCGCTATGTCTATTTCAGACACAAGCACAGTTCGTAATGTCAATGTCAAACACAAACACTGTTCGCTATGTCGAAGTCAGACAAAAGTACAGTTCGCTATATCAATGCTAGTCATCACCATGGTAACTTTTATGCCACTAGAATTTGTGTACACGTACATACTTGTTATAGGGTTCATACATTGGTGACCACATCCGTTACTACAACATTTTTGTTTACCATCACATTGCTGGTCCGAGGAACACAACTCAGCACATACACCAATACTTGGTTGTGGACAGGTGCCTGGTTTTGTATCTACAAGAGACAAAAATAAATAGACACGAAACTTAATTGATGATTTGTGAGTAAAATGACCGCCATATTAGAAAGTCTTATAGTACAGTGCATACTTAACAATGTTTTATGATTAAACATGTGTATGATAAAATCAGTACATCGACATTTGATTTATGATGCTTAGAATTAACATTTTTATTTTGAAAAATAATACATGTATGTAATGATACATAATCCCCCCCCCCCGACACGCAGACACATTTTCTGAACCTTACAAAAAAGTAACTTGTCGAAAACGAAAGTGAAAACTTAGTAGTGACCAAATATTATTATTCAAAAGATGCATTTTACATGTAAAAAACATTATATCAAATATGAAAAGGAAACACAGGAAATGGTAATTTTGTATTAAAAATGTATTTAAAAGGAAACTAAAACATGTCAGGTACAACAACAATATAAATAACCAGAACTTCCACGAAGCATTGAGATAGATGTTTATATGCTTAAAGATATCTAAAACTTCTGTTGTAATAATAGCTTCACAAACAAAAATGAACCTAAAGGTTTCCGTCTTGGACATTGGCATGATAAATGCTCCTGGGGTTAAAACCAGGTTCTAGGGCACACAAACCTCACACTTGCTTCAGCCAGCTCATTTCTAATCTTTGCGGCGAACAAACGAATATACGACAGACGTACGACGAAAACTTGACACATTTTATCAGTCGTATGGTTGCATTTATTTTGTTGTGTGTTCGTTTATCCGCCGCAATGATTAGAAAAAACGAAAATGCGAAGATACGACAAACAGTGAATTTGTTCTATCTTCGTTTTTTCTAATCGTCGAGGCGAAGAAACGAAAACAAAACGAAGATACGACAGATGTAAGGCGAAAGCACAAAGCATTTGTGAGTCGCATTGTCGCATTTATTCTGTCGTATTTTCGTTTCTTCGCCGCAAATATTAGAAAAAAAAACGAAAATACGAAGAAACGACAATCTGTGAATTTGTCGTATCTTCGTTTTTTCGTATGTTCTAATCTTCGCGACCGGTGAAGAAACGAAAATACGACATGGTGTAAATCAGTCACCATATATGTAAGAACAATATTAAGTAAACAATATCCAAGTATTACCTTGTCTGCAAACAGGGCAACATTCACCTTCAGGAATAATTGTTTCACAATTTGTTGGAAAACTTCCACATCTAACAACTCTACAGTCTTGAAAAAGAAATGAAGGTCACATATGAATTAGTACAGTTGGATCGACTTTAATAGAGTTGATATTGTTATTTGGGATCTTTCGTCGTTATAGAATTCTTCAACAGTATTAAAATGTACTGTGACCGTTCACCCAACCAACTTTCCTAGGCACCATACTTTACAATATAGTCCTGCAGTATATAGATTAACCGCGCACTCGCGTATAAACTATGATTATGAAATGACATACGTATGTTCAAATGACTTGAGCGCGTAGAAGTATACAAAATAGGTACATGTATATATTATTCCACGAAATACAATGATAAGAGCGACAATAGCTATGATGTGATTGGTAAAAAACATGTTAAAATATGGCGTAAAGCACTCTTTTGTTTTACAAATACACCCAACGGTAAAACATGAGAGAAAAAAAACAGTGTAGTAGTAGAGTTATGTTTCATTGTAATGATGAATTAATCAACGGAAAGTCATCAGTAAAACCGACCAGCAATCCATCTATCTGGGAACACGCATAATGATTATAATTTCGCGTTTTACAACCTAGTCGGGCAGCGTTGCCACATCGGCAATAAAGTCATGTCGTGTAACGCAATGTAATGATTCATTTTGTACGCATAAAATACAATTACAATTTTTTTAATTTTCTGTCGGTTTGTAAATATGATATTCTGATAACTTCATGCATGTTACTATATTAAACGGATATGTTTAGAAAGTAAACTGTGATGTTTTCGTTTTAAACGCTTATAAAACATGTTACGTGTTCCCATTTTTTACAGTGTGGTTGTAAAGTAGTTTTCAAGTCTACTGTTGATATATACATTATATCTTCATTAAGCGGCTTTAATAAAAATTGAGTTAAATGAAAGTTTACACACCAAGTTTACACCTTCCACAACAACCGGAAGTTTGTATTGGATTAGGACACCACCAATCAGCATCCGGGCACTGTGCATGCTGACAATCTGGCAACAATATTGGCGTTGACCTTTGACCATTACTTAATGAAATATACCCAAACGCCAATAATAAAATTTGCATTAATTCCATATTTCCTTTTTTGTGGATTTCTGAAAAGTAATCGCACAGGGATTTATGGTTTATTCATTAAGGTCATACCCTATATATCATAGATTTAGCTTATATAATCTTACTATTTATTTAGATTTCGCAAGTGGGTATGTTTGGAAATCATTTATGTTGACAACCATAAGCTTAGTATAAAGAATCCCTTAGGATAGCTAGATACTAGTTGCCAGATGACCAAGAGTAAAGCTGTGAAGTCGGCGAAAGAGCAAGAGCGTGAAACTTATACATGTACTTTAAAATATATTTTACTCGTAATTCTCGGTAATTTATTTCACTGAAATGTAGTTGGCGAGACTGCGACTTAGACTTGGCTTAGTTGTACACACAATTGTAGCATAAATGAACAAGCAAACGGCAAGTGTCAAACAACTATGTTTTTTTAACAAAATAAACTTAACGAAGAATATACCCTGCATGCCATACAAGTCACACCGGTCACGACACACGTTGCTACTTTCAATAAAGGGACGTAACCTCTGATGGGGAACATGTCCTTATTCTAACTTGTTGATCTAATGTTCATAAGTTTTCTAATTACATAAGACGAGTACCTTACACTATTTGGTAAAGCCAGCTCAAGCAAGCGTATTTGGTCTTTAAAAAATATTTTGTAAATAAAATTCAACACTTGTTTAAAGAGACTTCAGTTTAATCTTAAAGTTTAAGCCAACCATCTATTTATCAATAAAAACAAAATTATCAATAACACATGCTTACCTTACTAATTGAAACGAGAACAACATCAACTGATGTATAGGATGTTATCCTGTTGTATAACTGTTTGTTAAATTTTGAAATGACGTCAACAAAATTTATTGACGCACTTTGATCCGTTGAATATGGTGTAGTGTTAGGAACACCACCAATAACTAGTTATGATGTTTTCTGTGCATCAGTCCCAAGCGTTTACTGTCACGTGATCTACGACAATGGCGATTTCTCTTTTTAGACGTATAATTGAATGGCATCGTGTAGCACGTAAAATACATGTAACTGATACTTTTTTTCCCAAAAACATTTCAAACTGGTCCCATTAAAATTGATTGTTAGTTCCAAATCCTTTGCAGGGGCGGATCCAGGATTTTTTTTTCTACGGATGGTCTGAACTACACATTTTGCAGAATAATGCAAACTATTAATAATAAAAACGACATAACCGTTAAATTTATGTTAAGCACATAGAAAAATTGCTTAATGCTACTTAAAAATGACTTACTGTCAATAAAAGCACTAATTGAAAGGTACATTTTGAAAATTCTAGGAAGGAGGTCCGGACCCCCTGAACCCCCGCTAGATCCGTCTTTGCTTTGTACAAAATTTAAAACGAAGGGGACATTTTATAGTGAAGGTGAAGATCGTTTGTGAACAAAATGACGAACGATATACATGCACTAAGTTATTTGCAAAACTAATTGTGCCGATCATTCAGAATAAACAATTACAATTTACATGTTAACATGGACATTTTCGGACATGAAAAAGTCTTACTTATTTTACGTGTCATTTAAATTCTTTCTGTTTTTATTTTTTGCTGCAAGGTGCGGCCCAATTGTAAAACTGGTCAAAT
Source organism: Mactra quadrangularis (assembly GCA_025267735.1). Taxonomy (NCBI): domain Eukaryota; kingdom Metazoa; phylum Mollusca; class Bivalvia; order Venerida; family Mactridae; genus Mactra; species Mactra quadrangularis. The sequence goes on along the minus strand of CM046299.1, from coordinate 51,544,968 downwards.
TTGTAACAATGTCGTGAAGAACTCCTTTAATCGGAATAACTCGTGTTGAATCGGCAATCACCGAGGAAATGCAACCGGAATTCACCGGGAAGCGGAACCAAAGCCGGCTTATTCCGGGACATCACCATAGCTCTTCTAGCATGAACCGTTTCACCACCTTGAGACCACCAGACGCAACCGTTGTAAACCGGCATGACCTGTGTCCAAGATGGCCACGCGATATTCCTCACGAATATTCCTGATCCACCGGTTTAAAATTACTGGGAAACAGTGTTGCTTACACCAGGATTGTGTGGACGAGGCATTCAATGACAATAGTCCTAACAGTAAACCGTAGTTACATTGTACAAGAATACATTTATCTTAGATATGATTTGTGGTTTTGTTTCCTATGAATATTATTGGTTAATACAAACCTTACTACTGATCCGGTTATCATATTTTGTTATTGTTTTATTTTTATTATATTTCGAAATGAATTCGGTACTAAATAAATTTTAAAATAGCACGCATGAATAATTTAAGCTTGAAACATAATATATATAGTTAATAATTTAAACATTTTGAATTAGTAATTAAAAACTAACACTCAGTAAATTTACTTTTTTTCTTTTTATTGTTATTTTATTTGAGGTCCCTTTAAGGACTAGTAAAATGACGTTGTTAACATAGTGATAGCGTTCATACAGTCATGTTTATAGCTAATGACGTTATAAACATAGTGATAGCGTTAATACAGTCTTGTTTATATATAATGACGTTGTAAACATAGTGATAGCGTTTATACAGTCTTGTTTATATATAATGACGTTGTTAACATAGTGATAGCGTTCATACAGCCTTGTTTATAAATAATGACGTTGTAAACATAGTGATAACGTTCATACAGTCTCTTTTATAGATAATGACGTTGTAAACATAGTGATAGCGTTCATACAGTCATGTTTATAGATAATACCGTTGTTAACATAGTGATAGCATTCATACAGTCTTGTTTATAGATAATACCGTTGTTAACATAGTGATAGCGTTCATACAGTCTTGTTTATATATAATGACGTTGTAAACATAGTGATAACGTTCATACAGTCTTGTTTATAGATAATACCGTTGTTAACATAGTGATAGCATTCATACAGTCTTGTTTATAGATAATACCGTTGTTAACATAGTGATAGCGTTCATACAGTCTTGTTTATATATAATGACGTTGTAAACATAGTGATAACGTTCATACAGTCTTGTTTATAGATAATGACGTTGTAAACATAGTGATAGCGTTCATACAGTTTTGTTTATAGATAATAACGTTGTTGACATAGTGATAGCGTTCATACAGTCTTGTTTATAGATAATGACGTTGTTAACATAGTGCTAGCGTTCATACAGTTTTGTTTATAGATAATAACGTTGTTGACATAGTGATAGCGTTCATACAGTTTTGTTTATAGATAATGACGTTGTTAACATAGTGCTAGCGTTCATACAGTCTTGTTTATAGCTAATGACGTTGTTAACATAGTGATAGCGTTCATACAGTCTTGTTTATAGATAATGTTGACATAGTGCTAGCGTTCATACAGTCTTGTTTATAGCTAATGACGTTGTTGACATAGTGCTAGCGTTCATACAGTCTTGTTTATAGATAATGACGTTGTTAACATAGTGCTAGCGTTCATACAGTCTTGTTTATAGCTAATGACGTTGTTGACATAGTGATAGCGTTCATACAGTCTTGTTTATAGATAATACCGTTGATAACATAGTGATAGCGTTCATACAGTCTTGTTTATAGATAATACCGTTGATAACATAGTGATAGCATTCATATAGTCTTGTTATAGATAATGACGTCGCCAACATAGTGATTGTTGTCTTGTTTTAGACGCTGACCTGGGAAAAGATCTATGTTTTTGGTTGTTTTTTAGATTAAAAGATAAGGATTAGATGTCACAATTTTCAAGGCCAATGAGTTACCCCTAAATGTTAAAATTTCTGGTTTTAATTTTCCACAAAGCGTTTTCTTATCAAATGGAAAAACATTTGATGGGTAAGACTTTAAGATATCCTTATTTTTTTTAAATCCATATTGTAAGCATCATTCTATTACACAGTGACGTTTTATTTATATGATATATGTAATACGAGGGGTGATCGGGAAGTTTGTAGACTCCAGTCAGGGAAAAATAACGTCAACGTATACACCTGAAATTACTTCTACGAACTTTCCGAACAACCCTCGAACATGTTAAACAAGAGTAGAAATATGAATATAAATACTGTTAATGTAGTATATTCAATGTACTAGGATATAGCTCCATGTACACTTTTAGTTAGTTATAATAAACACGTTAAACATTTTTATAACGTTGTTGCGGTCACATTCAAGTAATTATCACGCTCTATTTTAAAATTCAAGTTCCGGATTTGATATCCTGGTGAAACAGGTGAACTTGGTCATAACAAATGACAAATCTTTCAATATCCTCCATAAAAAAAGAAAGACAGGTATAGTTCCTTTTAGTTGAGTTATCCTTGTACATTGTTAAAGACAATTACACGGACAGAGCTGGTGTGAGATATCATGGACACAGTATTTCTATGTAAAATGAAGTTAGTCGAAAATTTAAGAACGATGGTTATTAAATTTGATTTTTCCAGATTTTTTTTTTTGTCGTGGGAAGAAAAATGTTTCCACGAATTTCGACAACCATGTTCGTATTAGCTATTTTAGTAAAGAAATGTGTTTATGGAACCCTGTAAGGTTCACCTACTTACCGTTGGTTGTATCAAAAATAAAGTTACCCTACCTGGTTATACTGTGACATTTATTCAACAGTCAGTAGCGCATATATTATCCCCGCTGTTGCAAACACTTACTACATTATATCAGTGCTCATTATCGAAAAGAAACAGTTATTCATATCTATGTACGAGAAACATCGAACCAATAACGAATATTTAAAGCAGCGAGCTTAATGTATGCGTCACTGACAATTGAATAAAAATTTAAGTCAAACTATACATGTACTAAAATTAATTATAACGTTGTAAGCAGTATTTTGATTTCAAAGTTTTGTATCTTTACCTGCAAGGCTACGTGCGCATAACTAACAAAACATATTGAGGGTATAAGCGGTCCTTCAGTTTTGATAAATGCTGTATACGGTCACCTGTGCACGACTGTGATTAAGTGCTTTTTTTACTTTTCGTTTCAATCTAAAAATGAGAGTCTAACTTTCAAAACCGGGGCTAAATTTATTTATTTAGAAGTTTGACAATAATGTCAATTTTCCTCCATATTAGTATAGGGTATATGGAGAACTTTCCGACCTGTGGAAGGGAATGTGAGACCGGTTATAGACAAGGGTCCATGAAAGCTAGATTAGGTGCGCTGAACGCCGTAAAATGACTTAAAAATGCGTTGCCGCGGCGTTAAACCCAGTATAAATAAACAGAAATGAAGCTAGTTTAGGTGCGCTGGACGCCGTTATATGACCTATACAATGCGTTGCAACGGCGTTAAAAGCAACAACATTAAAATTTTGAAGTTTACTATTATCATTTATTAAGAAAAAAGTTTTCATAAACTCAGATGATAAATACGCTAAATTTTACTTTATGGTTATACTTTAATTTCATTAAATACTTTAAAACTGTACCGTGATATCTCTTACTATTACATGTATGTTTCCCTCCATAAAAGAATGAACACAAAATTTAAAGTACAAAAACATGACATGTATACACTGCCCACCATAAGTTCCTTCACAGTTTGAATAATTGAATCTCTACAAAAGCAAAGTTCCAGATTGCAGACTTATTATATCACTGTTAATTAAGCTCATTATTCATGCCATGGAAACAAAACTTCTTCGGATACATTTCATTTTTGAGTTGCTGCAAAAATTATCTATCAGCCACCAAAACTATGGTCAATGTACCACAATAAACCAATATCAAGTTTGAGTATTTTTGTAATTTCAGATTTAAAATAAAAGTGTACCGATTTCTAAAGCAAAATCATAATTAATTTAACAATAATTTGCTTTTACAACTTAAGAATTGAGTAGTACATTGTACATGTATGTAAATTGTAAATGTGTGAAGGAACTTTTGGAGGGCAGTATACGTAATTAATCTAATAACTTACAAAACATGTTGATATAAACTGTGCGGTATTAAATATAAACAAACAAAAAGGTGCTTAAGTATAATTTACAATAAAGGTCTTTTTTATTAATGTTCTTGTGTGCTTATTTGTCATGATCTATCATTGACGCTAATAACATTTTTTTATGATCACACCGTCCACGCCGTATTAATTATTGAATAACATCAGTTTAATTGTTTATTTAATAGTTGTCTCAAATTTAATTTATTCGAGCGCGCAATCTCACAATTATTTTGTACCTGGTAATTATATTTCGCAATATAATCATGAAAAAACAATAACAAAATTTGATAAGCCAACTGAATGTTAACCACATCAATTGTAAGATAGTACTAACCAATGATATTCCTGGGAAACAAAACCACATATGATGAATGTATCCTTGTACAAATTATCTACGGACTACTGTTGAGACCATTGCTAGTAAATACCTAGTTCATACAGTCTTGATGTAAGCCGCAGTGCTTCCTGTAGCCTGTTCAATTACCCTTAAAGTTCCAAAACGTTCCGTAACGCTACATTCGGACCTCCGCGGTCATTCGCTGCGAATAATCAAATCTAATAAACAAATATACGATAGTTAAGGCAATAAGTGATGTTTAAAAATGTATGGACTAAAAACGAAACATCAGTCATTGCCTAAACGAGCGTATATTTGTTTTCTTCAACACCGGTAGTTTCAAAATAGCGTCTAAATCAAAATTATTAATTTATACTTAAAAGCAAAACTTAATCAAGCGAATGTGCCGTGTGTTTTGTATTATCAAAGTGGCATATAAGTCCTTGATGTCTTTAAAAAATATACATAGACATTGTATGCAGTTAAATCCTCGTATACACCATCGTTCTGTCGTGAATTTGTAGTTTTGTTTGTTTGTATTTTTCGTTTCTTCGTCATTACATTTTCACCATCCTGTCCCTGACCCAGTACAGGTAAAATTCGATTTTTTCATTCCACTTGAGTTAGAATTAAAAAGAAAAAAAACAGAACAGAACATATATTTTGTTTACGATTTGTGCATCACACGATAGTACATCATCAATATACAGTTTAAGCAGTACAGCTTACATAAATTTGTCACATGATCAAGGTTATTAAATTATATATATATATTTTTTTAATATGAAATTTAATTTTAATTTATAAGAACCATGATAGTACGGAGACTAACGCATCAACACGAGCCATCAGTAAGCCTACTGGCTATTTGTAATGTTCCTAACAAAACACCATATTTAACACACCAAATACGTAGATTAATGTTGTTGACGTCATTTCCAAATTCAACAAACAGTTATATAACAGGTTAACATCCTGTACATTAAAATTAATTAAAGTTGTTTTCTAGTTTCAATTAGTAAGGTAAGATCGTGTTATTAATAATTTTGTTTTAATTAATTAATAAACTTGATAGATTTGATAGTTTCTATTGTGGATATAATTATTAAACCTAAAGTATAAGTTATTGTATTATTTTAAATTATATATGTTGTTATATGCAGATGATATCGTGCTATTTGCTAATACCCCAACAGAGTTACAAAAAAGCCTCGATTTATTAAGTGACTATTGCAATACATGGAAATTACAGGTGAACGTAAAAAAACAACAAAAATAATGATTTTTAGAAAGGGTGGTTCTGTGCCTAATGATCTTATATTTTACTATAATGGAGTACCTATTGAATCTGTTTCTAAATTTACTTATCTTGGTATAGTATTTACTCCAGGGGGATCATTCCAGGTAGCACAAAGCACCATATCATCACAAGCTCAAAAAGCTATTTTTACTTTAAACAAATATTTGTACAAATTCACATACATCTCACCAAAGCATAAGTTAGAACTCTTTGATAAATTAATATCTCCAATACTAAATTATTGTTGTGAGGTATGTGGATTTACAAATAATTTATCTATAGAAAGGTTACATATGCATTACTGTAAAAGGGTTCTTGGTGTCAAGAAAACAACACAGAATGATTTTGTATACGGTGAACTCGGTAGATTCTCTTTTAAAACTACTCATTTGTTTAGAATTATTAAATACTGGACTTCATTACTTCAAAAGAGTCAGAATAAGTATGTCTACATTATATATAAGTTACTTTATAATGATTTAAATATATATCCTAATAAGTCTAACTGGTGTTCCCTATTAAGAGATTTACTATTTTCTTTAGGTTTTTCGGATGCATGGTATAACCAAGGGGTGGGAAATGATATTTTGTTTTTAAACATGGTTAGGCAAAGATTAAATGATCAATTTATACAGAATTGGAATGCTAGACTTTATTCTTCAGATAGAGCATTATTTTATAGAAATATTAGTTCATTCAAATTCCAGTCATATTTAGAATACTTTACAATTGAAAAAATTTGCCAATCATTAAGTCGTTTTAGAGTCTCTTCTCATAACTTAGCAATTGAATCAGGTAGATGGGTGAAACCCAATAAAATTCCTTTACATAATAGAAAATGTTTTAGTTGTGATATTTTAGAAGACGAATGTCATTTTGTCTTGGAATGTTCTATATATAATAATTTAAGAAAACAATATATACCTAAATTTTACTGGTTAAGACCAAGCATGAATAAATTTGTTGATCTTATCAATTCAGATAACAAAAAAATTATTAGAAATCTTGGCATTTTTATTAGTAAAGCTTTTGAGGAACGTGATAAGATTTTGTTTAGAAACTAGAATATTTTGTATCAAACGTTTGTTCAAATAATGTCATGGATGTATTACGCTGTATTTTTGTTCTATACAACTGTATCTAACTTTATATGTGTCATTGTGACCTTCTCCTATCCTATCCTTCTCTTTCCTACTTACATTCTTTCTTTCTGTCTTTATTATAATAGACATAGTTATATATATTCCTGTTAGTATTTTGTTTACATTTCATTTGATTTGTGTAAATTATTTATGTTCATTATGCGCATAACATGCTATGTATTGTCCTCATGCATTTTATATGTATTGGAAAATAAACTATATCTCTCTATAACAGGTTAACATCCTGTACATTAAAATTAATTAAAGTTGTTTTCTAGTTTCAATTAGTAAGGTAAGATCGTGTTATTAATAATTTTGTTTTAATTAATTAATAAACTTGATAGATTTGATAGTTTCTATTGTGGATATAATTATTAAACCTAAAGTATAAGTTATTGTATTTTAGCGTAAATTGGTTAAAAATAGTTCTATCAAATATATATTTACTAATAATTAATTTTGCGATGTTAGAATTGAAATAGCTTACAAAATTCTGTTTTATCGAATAATAAAATATAGGCACACGTTTGACGTGCTAATAAAATCACACGTGCTAACCCACTCTCGATTTAATTCCTACGCACATCAAAGCTCGTGTCTATATTTTATTATACAATAAAACAACTGCAAGATTTTTCATTAGTCGAAGTCAACAGAGGTCAAAGACCAAAAATGCAGATACTATTTGCGTCAAACCTAACGGTTTTAGGTATGGTTATTTAAGTACATGTATTCGTTTTTGCCTGGAAGGTTTAATCGTGACCCTTCGGCCTCGCGAAAGCTATGTGCATGATACATTTCGTTTGGCTAAAATTTATTAACCCAGAGACATATGTCTCTGATAAAACGTAATGATCAGTGTGATTATTTTTCAGAAATCCACAAAAAGGGAATATGAACGTATTACCATTTTTATTAGTTACGTTTGGGTACATTGCTGTAAGTAATGGTCAAAGTTCTACATCTGTAATATTGCCAGATTGTCAGCATGCACAGTGCCAAGATGCTGATTGGTGGTGTCCTAATCCAATACAGACTTCCGGTTGTTGTGGAAGGTGTATAATGGGTGTGTTAACTTTTATTAAACTAAATTTTTGACATGGATTGCGTAAACAATTCAGGTCTTAGTAAGCGACATATTTTGAAACGCATCACAAAATGTCGCGGACGTAAACATTCGACGGGCATGCGCAGTCAAATTCAGTACAACGGCATGTTGGGTTAACCCAACGCGTAAATAAATAGTTCCCTTTTTAAAAGATATATGACAGTATCAATCAGTCTTGTTGTCAACACGCAATACAAGAAAATATCATTGTTAATTCCGTTTTCACATTTTCAATTAAGAACCGCCATTCATCTGCTAAAATATAGATAACAAGTTATGTAACCTCTGACCAGTTTCTGTTCTTCTCGTACATTCAACTGGATCCGCGATGTGCTAAAAAAAGACACGCCTGCTATTTTCCACTGTCTAAAAATGGATCATATAACTGTGGTGTATAGTGATTCGCATTTTTCTGCGGGCGGTGCGCGGTATCAGCGTCATGATCCTTTGTTATATAGTTTGTTTGTGAATTTTAGACCCCGCAAGTCCTCTTTCTAATAACACTACCTAATTTGCTCTTTTAAATCCATGTCCAGACAGCGCTATCGGCGCTTTGATTATATAAAGCCGCTAAATGAAGATATATATCAGCAGTATACTTGAAAACCACTTTACAACCATGAAATTATCAGAATATAACATGCATTAGAGACACAATAAACAGTTCAAACCATTCGGCTTTCTAAATTTAAGTTTGGCAAAGTGTCCATTTCTTAATAATGTGGGATACTTTTATAAGAGCACACTATAATCATTCATACGCTAATGTTCAAAATACCTGATCCAAAAATAGAGCTTGCCTATGTAATTTGGAGAAGTTTTTTCTTTGACAAGACTTCATCTTAGATATACTGTGGTCAAAACTATTGTTTCAAGAATTGACAACCAAATTGTTGGTTTTGATCGATCTACTTTTACTTTGAAATGCAATGCAATAACACATTTAAGCAATATTTGCGCTTAATCAGAAAAACACTCTTGTTAATTAGAGGTGTTTAAAATAGATAAATGTCTACTTTTTGCAGTCCAAAAAGTGTTACTTTTGAAATTGGGGTTTTTAACAAATATAATGCTGCTTTTAAACATATCCATCCTTTTGTATCAACTATTTATGTACGTAGTGCATTATCTCGACGGCCGATATTAGACAAGTGGTATTACTTTCGGAAATAATGGTGTTATAGGCCGGTTGGTTTGAAAGTGTTAAAAGGACTCTAAGAAAAGAATAATTTATTTGGACCTCATTTGGTGACTGACGCATAAAGTAACTTTCGTGATTTAAAACCGTGTTTGGACCCCTGCTTTCGGTTGCATTAAGAATTGTACGTATACTTGTACTTCCATTCAAGAAAAGAAATTTATTTTCCAACCACAAAATTTATTTAGCATTACTAAACTTATTACAAATTTTATTAATTCATTGATTATTTTTCGTTTTTTTATTCCAGATTGTCGAGCAGCATTGTGTCCAATAGGTCCACCGGGATGTGTAGTCCCACCTGGAGAATGCTGTTGTATAACAGGTAAAACAAAGTTTATATATATATACTTAACGAATCTTCTAAGTACCCCGATGACATTATTGTAGAAAATCTTTATTTCTCGACATCGATAATGGAAATGTGTATAGGAGTCATAGTACCATACTGTCGTCTGCTTGCATGGTTTTCATGCTTCAATATCGATGCAAAACCGGTTTCGTTAAGTATATATTATCAGAATATTCGCTATATCCGGTCACCAATGGCACCAGAGTCCTGAAAATCGTAAAAAAGCACAAATATGCTTTGATGGTAATATATTGTCACTGAACACATATAACCAGTATGTATAATTATGTTTACCAGGTATTTTTCTCTGATATCAAACTGAGCGGATGCTCAGATTCTGCGTGTAACGCGTAGTAATACATAAAGTGTCAGTTTCAGAAAGATGGAGCAAATTATGAACTACTTTCTGTCTCGGAATTATCTGGACTTGGGTGCTGTTCGGTATACGCGATCAAAAGAAACCGTTGTAGAACTTATCTATTTACCTTTAACACCGTATCCGTATGTGCTTCGCACACCCCGTTTATTCAATCATTAACGAGTCGTAATTAAGCTTTAATATCATAAGATTATGTCCTTGAAATGAAAAAGTAAAAATTATCCGGGTTTAGATTTTATATCCGCTGTCAAAAGAACTAGCATAATTATCTAAGAATACTACAAAGTTATGTTCAGAATAATATTAAAATTTTATTATTGTCTATTTTGTATATTCGCTATCGCTATGAGACGATAATAGAAAGCTATCTTTTCTAGCAAATGTAGAAAAACCGGGTACCTGTCCATGGACAATCAACAGATTTGGCCACGGTTTCTGTAATGATTTGTGTTCCTCAGACCACGAATGTCCAAGAAGACAGAAATGTTGTAGTAGCGGATGTGGTCGGCAATGTATGGACCCTATACAAAGTATGTACATTATATCTATGCATTAATGTTGAATATTATTCTATCAAAGGCGACCGGCACGGTTTCTTGTATTAGAGTCTAACATTTACGATAATTTCATGTAAAAAACTTGATGTCCCTCTACTCCGTCCTAAATTGAAAAAAACGTTGGAAAAAAAACAGAAAATATTATAGAAGCAATGATTGTAATGAATATGCTACTGGTTATAGTAAAAGTTATAAAAAGTGGTTTAAAGATAGATAGATAATTTATTTCAAAATTTAGACAATATGTCCATGATTTTACATTTATACAATACATTAAAATACATTCATTTCAACATTTACATTTCCAGTGAAGGCATGCATATAAATCAATATTCAATGTTAAACATAAATATATGATCATGTCTAATATTAAATACATAAGCAAAATCAATACATAGAATATATGAAAGTTTGGTGACATTATATCAATACATAAAAATAAATAGTTGCTAATTACCTATAAAGTATATTTTCTTAATTAGTTCTTAGAATGCTCCAATGGTCTAATATTAGAATAGACATGTGCGTTCTATAATAGTATAATATATTGTTGGAGATGAGTATATAGATATTAAGATAAGTACATAGATACATGTATAAATATGTTTATGTATATAGGGAGAAAGTGATTATCTAACATAGTATTCATTGTTTCTCCGTTGTAAACTCTTGTATATATATTTAGATAAGTTGAAAATAATTGATGGTATATTTGGTCTTCTCCAGAAATATTGTTTTATAAAATTTTGTCTTAAATCAAAGTACAGTGGACATTCTAATATAAAATGGAATTCATCTTCGAGTGTGTTACATAATTGACATTTTCTTTCGGATCTAGGTGTTTTACGAGGTTTTGTCCATCTGCCTGTTTCAATCTCTAAATGATGACTCGAAGTTCTTAACCTACAGAGAGCTAAACGATATTTGTTAACTTTGATACAGTCTAAGTACATTTTAAAGTCAAATTTTGAAAAAAGTTTGTAAGTACATGCTCTTGATGAATTATTAATCTCTTCATTCCATTTTTGAATAAAATTATCTTTAATGCGTATTTTTAATATGTTTAAGAAATGAGGAATATTTCCAACACCTTGAAATAACCATACATCATTAAATCCTAATGAATCCAAGATATGTTTTACATTACCCACCCAATTGTTTCTGTCCGGATATAGATTAAAATCATTTAGCATCATATTATATATCAATTTTCTGTATTTATTTTCTGAATCAGTTACGATTTTTAACCAGTATCGAACAACTTGTATTAGTCTATTACATTTAAGAGGTAAGCGCCCCAGTTCCCCATAAATAAAATTGTTTTGAGTTTGAACTCTACACCCTAATGTTTGTTTACAAAATTTGGTATGAACTTGTTCGATTGACTTTGCGTCTAAGAACCCCCACAGTTCAGCGCCGTAGTTTAAAATTGGAGATACTAATTTGTCAAAAAGATCTAGTTTATGGCTAATGGAAATATCGGGAAACTTTGATAAATAGCCTTTAATTTTATAAATAGCTTTCATGGCTTGTCCGCCATGTATCAAACGTTTTTGTGAACGACCCATTTGTAGTAAAAACAATACCGAGGTATGTAAATTTAAAAACAATTTCGAGTTTTGTTCCGTTATAATTAAATTCAATATTTTGATTGTGATTTGTACCCTTCTTAAATATCATTACTTTGGTTTTATCAACATTGACTATAAGTTTCCATCTGTCACAGTATTTACTAAGGACATTCAATCCATTTTGTAGCTCGTCGCTAGATTCCGCAAAAATAACAATGTCATCAGCGTATAGTAATAAAAATAACTTTAGCATTCCGATATCAATACCCTTAAACCCATTTAAAATCATATACTCTTCTAAATCATTTACATACATAGAGAAAATAAAAGGTGACAAGCAATCCCCTTGTCTTACCCCAAGAAAACATTCGAAACTATCGCTAAGAGTTTGGTTATGTTTTACTTAAGATTTTACGTTGCTATATATTGATTTAATTATACTTAACATTTTGCCCCTGACTCCATATTTAATAAGTTTGTAATAAATATTTTCCCTGACAAGGTAATCAAACGCTTTTGTAAAATCAACGAAACATACAAATAATTGCTTTCTTTCATTTAAACAATGATTGATAAGTCCGTGTAAAATAAATAAATTATCTGTAGTACTCATGTTTTTCCTAAAACCCGCTTGGGCCTCAACATAAACAAAATATTCCTCTGCCCATTTATTTAATCGGTTGTTTAAGACCCGCGTGAATAACTTGCCAAAATGAGATAATAAACTTATCCCACGGAAATTTTTCGGCTGATTGATATCATTTTTCTTGTGTAAGGGGATTATGTAACCCTCAGTCCATTTTGACGGTAAGATGCCTGAGTCAAATATTTTATTGAATAATGTAATTAAGTATGTCGACAAGTAGTTAAAACCATATTTAAAAAATTCATTCAGAACATAATCTGGTCCACTCGATCTGTTCAAATTTAATTGTTTACATGCATTTAAAATTTCTCGGTGTGTTATAAAGTCTGCTTCCACATACAATACAAGACAATACAATTTTTTTTTAAAAACTCAAGGTCAATGACCCAATATACAGCAATACAATTTACAAAATTGTGTGGTTATGTTGAGTTTTTGTAATAAATTTGGATAATATATAGAACTACTGAACTAATTATTTATACTTATTCATGTTCAGACGACTTGATAATCGTGTACGATCAGGGGCGGATCCAGATTTTTTTCTAGGGGGGGGGGGGTCCGAACTCTTCATGGGGGGTCGAACTTTTCTCGGGGTCCGAACCTCGAACCACAACCACATTATACACATTTTGCAGAAAAAAATGCAACATATAGATAATAAAAAACTACATAACCATTAAATTTATGTTAAGCACAGAGAAAAATTGCTTCAAGCTACTTAAAAAATGTATTACAAGCAAGAAATACACTAAAAGACATGTACATTTTCCTAATTCTAAACATTCCAAATTGGATCCGCCCATGCCGATAGCCTTTGATCATTGAAATCACGTTCAGATAGGCGATCCCTCACAGAACCCATTTACTATTTATTTATTACAGATGTAGAAAAACCAGGCACATGTTCACAATTAAGAGGCGGAGACAATTTTATTGGTATCTGTGTTCATGAGTGTTCATCTGACCAGGAATGTCGAGGACGACAGAAATGTTGTAGTAGTGGATGTGGTACACAATGTATGAATCCTGCACCAAGTATGTAGTATAGTTATTTTTACTAGTATATCCATGTTAAAGGTACTAGTTCACAGATTTGGTTAAGATTTTTTCTATATTTTCAAAATAGCATTCAGCGTCTGTAATTGAGTCAAAAAATTAATTCTTAAATATTTTAAGACAAATTGACTTATAGGTTGCAAGAAATGTACAATAAAAGTTACGAAAATGCACTAATATTGTCTATACGGTTACATACGGGGTAGATTTTTACTACATGAAACACCATCATTTGTAGTTGTATGTCAATTTGCATTAGAATTGTCATTATCAGAACACTACTTTCCTGCTTCCAAAAATATTTCCATACAATTTGATAGTTTTAGATAAAGTTGATATTTAAGTTGAAATCTGTGAATGAGTACCTTTAACTATAATTCGAACCAAAGGCATCACAAATTTTTAATATCTTCTATACATGACTGTGATTATAGAAGACATGGGACATATTCACTATCGGGAACGCCTTTGACAAGGCTCTGAAAACATAAATATAAATGTACATGGATAGCGTCTTTGGTCATGGATCATACAGACTGATCAATGAGCGTAGTTTAGTATGGAATAACAAACATGCTACGCTTTTAATATGTACATGTATGTATGTATGCATAATCAAGTCGGAGGATACGATGTGTTTCTAATTCTCGAAATTAGCAGTTTGAAATTATTTGTATCAATATGTGAATAATGTTTCTGTAAAATGACATCAAATGTTCATGTATGATTATACACTTAAACTAAATAAATTATATGTTTAGAGTTCATTAACCGTGTTGCTGTCGGGAAGTTGATTCCAAATCCTACTGTAAATATTCGTTGACTTAACCAAATGTTTTTATATTTTTCATTATTCAAGCTGCTCCAGATTGTACTGCTGTGTTTTGTGCGGAAGTGCCAATCCACTGTCAACATTCAGTCATTCCACCTGGCCAATGTTGTCGAAGATGTTTAGACCGTCCTCGTGGTTATGATCGTCGTAGAGGTTAACATGTAGAAGACTCGTCATCAACGATTAGCATTTAAAGACAAGCATTTACTATTACTCCTCTTATAATTTTATTTTGATTGAACATCGTTTATCACATTTTTGTCAGTTTACATCATATGTCGACTCATTCAATCAGTTGTCCTTTGTTATTTTATAGTCCTTTAGCAAGACTGTTTATCAAACAGTCGAGGCTTTAACGGCAATCGATTTCTGGGTCCATTTCTCCACTCGCCAGAAAATAGTTCCATAACATTTCGTATAACTCGATGTGTATATGCCTAAATCTTTCCTCTCTTCATACTTCTTCAAAGTACAATCATAGTGCAACCAATTTCTGGCAATTTTTTGAACAACTGTACAATTACCGACAAATCATAGTGCGACTAATTACCGCGGATGAATATTTTAAATTCAATGAAGCCAACAGTCTCTTCCTCTAAGAAGAAAACAAATTGATATTCAATATAGAATTTTCATGAAAGGGTATATCATTCATTCGCAGCCCCAAAAGTGACATTTTGAAAATATTTATGTATTTTCACAGTTTTTCGTTTTTTACGTAATATGAACGAGACTGCGTACATTTCCACAAGTTCACTAGTCGTTATTTTTACTTCGCACATAAAATATGTGATAAAAGGAATTAATTCATGAGATATAGTTGCCAGGCTATGTACAGTATTATGTGACCAATTTCAACATAACCATTGCATATTAATCGGATTTTTTTACTGGTTGCAAGAAACTATCTGATTAGTCTAAAGAATCTTTCCTGTATAAATACTGTTTCATAAATTTTATAGTTAATTGTTTTACTAGAAGTATAGTGCGTAAATATTGACCCCGACCTGACCTTTCACATTTGCATCTAATTATTATCTACACATATCCCGACGAAAGTCAGTACCACGCCTATTGTACACTTCGACAGCGATCGTAAAATTACAGAAGTATGTTTGTGTGTTAAGTTTTAACTCATAATCCTCACGGCCACTGTGTAATCGATCATTAATACAACATTCGTATTCAATGTAATGAATATTCTTGCATAATGGTCAGGTCGGGGTCAATATTTACGCACTATACTAACACCATTGTTTCACCTTTGTTCAAACTGATCTTTTATGGATCTTTTAACAAGATCAAGTTAATTGTCTTTCGAACCACGAAATGATTGACGCTTCCCTTCCATAGCTAAGCCCACTTTTATTAAGAATATAATACTTTTTAAAACCATGAATACATACTTTGCTTTTTGTAAGAATTGTTGATTATTATTTGATAAGCAGTAGATGATAACGTAGAGTGGTTGATTTTAATCGTACATTGTATTAAATGTATAAACCCCGGGTCGATAGCACAGTTGGTAGCGCGCCGGGATTTGGAATCTCGTGTCCCGAAGAGCTAGGGTACGGGTTCGAATCCCACCGGGGGAGGTTATACCCGTCCATGAAAATTAGACTTCAATGTCAATTTTCCTCCTTTGATTAGATAATATGGAGAAGTTTCTGGTCTTGTGGAAGAGTAGGTTACAGACAAGGGTCCAGGTAAGCTAGGTTAGGTGCGTTGGACGCCGTAAAATGACCTAAAAGTGTGTTGTTTCGGCGTTAAATCCAAAATATATAAAAAAAATGTATAATATAGTTTTAAGTTTTTTAAATGAATGTCTTGCATTGCATAAATAAATTTTATCATTCAATATAATATATTAAACAAATATTTATGTTACTTTTTCATACTTCTCGTAATTTATTGTGTTGATGTTGAATATTGTACAGTTGTATTTTACATAAGTCTAAAATATTTCTTTTGCAATAAAATTTGGCATAAAAGATTTCTATATTTACTTGTATTTTTACTTGATCCCATTCTCAGTTCTGATTTGGCAGAAGTTTGACCTTTTGCCTCTTTAAAACAATGGAACATTATAAGAATAATTTAGTTTTGTGTGACGAAGACGCAACATAACCAATGTGTTATCTTATCCCAAATTGTACCGCCTGCCTGCACCATGCAATCTAGAGTAGAGGGACAGTGTACTTCCATCTAACTCCGGCAAAAGAAGGGGATACGTATGCCTCTTTAGGATCACCTTTAGATATATTTTGATGTAAATGCAAGCAGAATGGTATTTTTGTGCGGCTTTTCTTCAAATCCATTAAATCAGCTAAAACAGGCCATTTTAAGAGTGGGTTACAAATTCCTGAAAAAATCTGTGGAGATATTTTTATCCTCGTATGCAGTAGTCGTCGCATTTATCAAATGAAAACAAACAATTAACACAGTTGTTGTAAAAAGCTGAGGCTTGGATTGGGTTTAAGCATAATCGTTACGTCCTAACGTCTCGTATTGACATTATGTCGTTGTAAACATAAACGTTGCGTCCATACAGACTCGTTCTTGTGACATGACGTCGAAAACGTCAAAATAACGTAACAGACATGGTAATAACGTCCGTACTGACTCGTTTTGATACTTTGACGTAATTAGCATGGTAAGGACGTCAATACAGCCTCGTTTTGATACTATGACGTAATAACCATGGTAATAACGTCCACTCTGACTCGTTTTGACGAAATAAACATGATGATAACGTTAATACAATCTCGTTTTGATGCTACGACGTTATAAGCATGGTAATCACGACCATACAGCCTCGTTTTGATATTATGACCTAATAAGCATGTTTATAACGTTCATACAGCCTCGTTTTGATACTATGACGTAATAAGCATGGTATTCACGTCCATACAACCTCGTTTTGATGCTATATATGACGTTATAAGCATGGTAATCACGTCCATACAGCCTCATTTTGATACTATGACGTAATTAAGCAGAGTTATCACATCCATTCTGACTCGGTTTTATATTATGAATTGATAAGCAAGGAAGTTTCATGTTCTGTACCACTGTTTAACACTACTGTCCATTGACAGGGTGCTAAGAAACTAATCCATTGTTCTAACTTCTAGTTAATCAAATAAATATGAAACATATTTTACCAAGTAACATTATATTGGTAACATAAATTTAAATCTCATGAAAGCTAAAATACAACCCTCCTTTTGATCTCACTCTACTGCAGGTTACCTGACCATAGCATATGATCATGTGTTGATCAAGCATGCTTTCATTGGCCCATACTGTAACAATTAAGGGACCTTAGTCAGTTATTTCCCCTTGTATACTCTTCAAAAAGGTAGGTCGAATTCGTTGGATTATTTGGATTTTATCCTTATTTTTCAATGTTCCTAATTAGCTATCAATGACATTGTCATATCATTGGTACAGGAGTACGTATTGCTACAGTTTCTTGATTCCCAATATAGATTGGACATTATATAAATACATAACAAAATTCAGTTAACTTATGTCAATGTTTATTTGTAACAGTTTCTATACTTAATCATTTGTCTCATAAACATACTTAATAATTGATACAACTTAATAAAACTTTGCTTTTATACATGTTTAACCAATAATGTCCTGTGGTATATATCTTTACATATGTTGTATTTCCCTGTGTATAAGTCCATTATTCATGTTATATAAAATGTTATTGATAAAAATTACAACTTTATTATCTTTTATTAGTTGCTGTCAGTTAAAATATGTACAGGGTAAACAAATCAAATATTTCAGATGCAGTGTTTTAATCAAGTTATTTAGGGGCCATTCCCAAAAAAGTAAAATTTTCTCCTCTTCGCAGTAAAATCCCTGTTTTTTAATCATTTGAACTATTAAATGCATTTTTTACATTTTTATAGCATCATAGAAAAGTTTTTGTTCATATTTCACCCTAAAATAAGCCCACCATTTTCCCCCTTAATTTGAAAATAAGCACCGAGATGTATTTTCACAACTAGAATACTAAATGGTTGAAAACTGAAAATTTTCAAAAACAATATTTCTAGAAAAGGTATCAAGACTTCCTAGTAATAAAATGAAACTGATGCAAGCAGATATCTAGAATTATAGATTAACCAAGTAACAATATCACAGTTCTTTTAGAGTTCTTTTGTTATAAAGGAATAAAACTTGTCATAAATCCTGAAATTCTAAATAACCAGGCATAATGCTTGGAGGCTTGGAGTGTAACATTAAAAATAGAAATAAATCACATACCAAAACAATTATATTTCTTTTTTTTATTTGGGATCTTATTTTTTCTAAAAATTCATTAAAATTTAAAGACAAAAAAATGACTATCGAAAGTTAATATATCATAATGCTGGTTCTATCACTATTTTCTTATTTCATGCTGTTTCTTTTTGTTCATCTGTTGAAGTTGGTTCAGTGGTATCTTTATCTTTATCAGTATTGTCAGTTTCTACATTAGGAGCAGGTTTAGTTTCTTCCTCTTTTACTGGTTCAGGTTCGGTTTTTTGGGCTGGTGGCTCTTCTGTAAGGAAAGATAAAAACATTGCTCTTAAACTTTGAAACAGAACCAAAATATTGTTTCCCCTATGAAATGATGAATCCAAAATTAAATGGACAAAAAGTTCAAAAAACATGCCTTGTTTTCAATGTACATTTTAATTAATTTTTACATTAAATTTTGTTTTGTCAATATTTTTTGTGAATAAACTTGTCTTGATTCACACAAATAATATTGGAGAAAGGAGAAGTCCCCTCTTTAAACAAAGAAAAAGTAAAAAATTGAAATACAACCACTTTTAGTTTGACATATGTATAAATAAAATAATTAATTAGAAATACTAATTACACAATTAACAGCCAGTGATTTATTAGTTAAGTTGACATACCAAAACAAAACAAAAATCATTACAAATTACATCATTTAATGGACACAAGTCATGGAAACAATTAAAAAAAAAATTAATAAATATAAAAATGGATAATGATAAATTTGATAATACAAATTGAATAATTTTCAAAAGTCAACCAAACATAAATAAAATTCAAATCATAAAAATGATGAACATAAAAATAAAATAAAAAAAAAAGATAAAAATTTTCATTAACAGTATTAAACCCAGCGAAAAACTACAACATACTTATATATTTAAACACTCAACCATCTGTGCTATGCAATCTAGTGAAAAAAATAAAATTTTAAAAATAAATTCTTGTATCCTAAAACAATTATTGTATCAGACTTATGGATTAATATACTAAATGCTTTATAGGGGTCTTGGCCTCATAGTCTAGTAGTCATGGCAACAGACAAATGACCCCTAAAAGAGGTAACTTTGAGTACAAATCTAAGAGTAAAATAATCAATCAATTCATAGCTTAAATTTGTTGTCAACAGTCATTGTACCTAAATGGGTGAATAATCCAAAAGGGATCTCAGCAAGAGGCAAAATGGGTTCCAGCAAGAGCCCAACATTTGAAAGGACCACTCATAAAAATCAGAAATCATATGCAAATTACACCTACATAACAAAACTAACAGACCAATGAGTCAGTGCAGAACTAGTCTACAACCTCCTTTATTAATTTTTACAGTATAGGTTGCCCAGTTGAACTACCAGCTATATAATTCTCCTTCCCAAATCATATCTTTACTAGTAATAACAAGTTGCCTGAACAAAAACGGGGACAATCAGACAACCTTTAATGTTGAGCCCTGCCATAAGACTAGTTTTGGTAAAATAACTGAGCAACAATAATTGTTTTCGTAAAATGAGAAGCAATCACCAGAATATAGTTTATAACACATCTTTTTGGAATAACATGAATTGCCAAATTATAGGTTGTCAGGGTCAATCGGACAAGCTTTAATGTCAATCCCAGCCATTAGTCCAGTTACGTTCTGACTCATCAAAACTTCATTGCCCTACCTTCTTGTTTATCAGGTTTGGGATCAGGTTCCTCATTATCTTTAGTTTCCGTAGCTTCAGTCGGTTGATCAGTTTCACCATTATTATTTGTATCTTCATCAGTTTTATCTTCTGTTATACCTTCAGAGATTATCTTAGCATTGATTTCGTCTATGGCTTTCTTGATGGCAGTTTCTGCAGACTTATCACCTGTAATAGATACATCAACACAGGGTTAAAAACAATGGCGTTTTCACAAAATTTAAAAAATCATTATAAATTAAAAACAAGAAACATTCATAATATGATCATTTTTGCCCTATTAATTAATAAAATTCTTATACTATGTAGAATAGGGTATTCCTTCTGAACATCATAAAAAATATCATAATTATTTTATCAACTTTCAGACTTATAACAGCAAGTTTATTTAATTCACTAACAATATTTTTTCTGTAAGAATCACTGTGGCAAGTATTAGATGCAGGTCTGTGGTTAAAATTTATAAAGCTAGATCTAACAGATATTATTGAACAGCTTTGACATAAAAATAGATTTTGCTTTAAAAATATGTTCATAGGCAGTAATAATGAGATCGGTCTAGAAACACATTTTTTTCTTTTTTTTCTTTTTTTAGGCCTAAACAATTAAAACTTAGCTCAACAGGAATAAGTTAAATAAAAGAACATTCTCCTACCTTGAGCATTTGCAAGTTCAGAAGCTTTCTCAAATGTTGCAACAGCTGCTATCAATTCTCCAAGTTTAACTGAAAGAAATAAAACATCACTTATTAATCATTAGTTTCTTCATTCATACATGTTATTGTACTCTTACAAAAAAATACTTATGTAAGTAACTAAATGACAAGGTATCATAGCATTGTAGAACAAGTCTTATGGTTTAATTCAATTAGAAGATCAGATGTTCAATTTTGCTAAACACCATTTACTAAGATATCCAATATTAGAATTTTCATAATAGTACCATAGTGGGGGACACAATCTCTGTAATCAGGTATCCTATAGACGTCTGTCCTATAAGATCTATAAGGGTCACTTGGAGGGTCAGGTTGTGATGACATTTGTGTCAACTAATCAATGCCTAGCTTTCATCTAGACAGGCACTATAAATTGCACTATGATTTCATAATTTCTATCTTTAGACCGAGGTTTGCAAACTAATTTGACAGTGGTGTTATTCACAGGCTGTGATTGGACAGCTCATTTCAAATTGTGTGACATGGACAACGCAAACAAGTTACAAAACATATTGATTGCGTCATGAGTATAATAATGAGAAAATGTCACCTAGATGTTATCCTCATAAGGAAACAGCCAGGTCTAAATTAGTAAGTAGCCAAGCGGAGAATACTAGATCAGGTTTTAATCAGATTGTGGGGGACAGGGGTTGGTATAAAAGTTAACATCAACAAACCTTCAGCTTGTGCAGTAAGTACCAAAGCTTGTAAATGCCACATTTGATCATCAGCTTCAATAGCAGCATTTTCTGATTGTTGTCCATTAGTCTTAGCTTCCTGGTGTTGTTCTAACTCTAGATAACATCTTCCTATCTCATGATATAACCATGTTGACTCTAATGGTGATTTACTCATTGGAAGTTTACGTTCCCAGCTGAAAAAAATATGATATATGTATATATATGTAGACATTGCTTTCACAAGGCATGAAAAACAGCCAGTTGTAATTAAGGAATACAGTTAAGTTTTGCTATAACAACCAACAAAATTGATGGTCTTATTAGTCAAGCGGTCTTTACATATGGACCTTTTTCTTTTCTGCAATTAAGCATTTAGGACATAAAAACGTCTAAAACTGCAAATATTTGCAATAACCAAGGTTGTCTTAATAGAGGAATGTATACATATTCTTTTTGCAGCTATTTTGGCATAATAGTTACGGTCCACTATTATGACCATCAAAAGCAATGGTAATAATAGCCCAGCAGTCTTACCATAGGAAACATTTTCTTTCAAATTAATTATTTGGGATTTAAAAACATGATGCCCTTCAAATTTATATAAATTAATGCTCTGACTTTACCAGGACATTTTCATATTAATCCACATTGCTCTTGAAACAAATATTAGAGTGGACCACACACAAAATCATTTAATTTTCACATGCATGAAATCCTGATCAGGTGAAATTACTTATATGGAAAATGTAATACATGTACTTACACTTCAATAGCTTTAGCAAATTCACCCTTTCTAGCATGTACTCTACCAATATTGTCTAGACCTCTTGATACAGCTTCTGTCATATCACTGTAATATAACATTGGAAAATATTTAATATACATGTCAACCTTGCAATAAGAATGTTCAATGCAGTTCCCATTATGACATGGTAAGTCCCTTGGAATCCAAAATATTTGGAGTGACCAGTTCCTACTATTTCAGTCCACAAAAAAACCAGGTTTCTTCAACTGTATCAGAATAATTATATCAAAGGAGTGAATTTTTCTACCAGTGTAAACTTTGTATTCACTTGACAGCAGTTTTCTGTTTTGGTGTTATCCAGACAAGTCTAGGGTACAAAATTTAAGAATGAATTTACGGTTATTATCAATATTTTGGTTAAAACTTGAACAGTTTATTGTGTTAATGGCATTTAAAGTGAATACTCTTATCAATGAATAAAAACTAGTTTCCATAACTAGTTCATCCTGGTCTGTATTTATCTGGTTTATTTGGGTAACCAAGTGTGAAAGTTAAAAAAATAAAAATTCTAAAATTTCTTAACTCATGATATCAACTGCTTTAAAATAGAAAAATAAACCCAGCAACGAAAATCCCAAACTTCAGGACAAGCCCTAAAACCTTCCAACTAAGATAAATACATAGTATTGATATAACTATAAAAAGTAGCAACACTTCTAATTTACTTACTGAGTTTGTCCCATAGAAAGATCAGTTTTATGACTCTCCAATGATTTATCGTATGAACCCATCTCAAGATGAGCATTACCAATACAGCTATATAAGTTAGCTATAACTTCAATCTTATTTGGAACATCTGTCTCAGAGAACCCTTGTACAGTTGATAGACATTTCTGTGCACGTTTGAGAGCTTCTTGATATCTACCTTCAACTTGAGCTGTGAATAGAACAATATGGGGGTATGGAAATAAATGAAATTGAAAATATGAAAAAATTTAATATAAATTATACCAAGGGAGACAAATCTCATATAAAAATTTGAACACATATTGAAGCAGTTGTCTCCCTTGCAAACAAATCTCATTGAGTCAAACAAGCCAAAAAGTATGAAGCATAAAAAAATAGCAGGGACATTTATGATGTGATTTATCAAAGGAGACTATTTATGCTCAAACAATCACTAGTCTCATACAGGTATAGTACCTAAAATTGTGGCCAGAACAAACTATTCTCATAAAAATAATTGTGGGTATGACTACACTCATAATTATTTCCCTTAACTTAAAGAATCCCGAGAATTTTCATCATTTCAATCAAAATAATTATTCTACAAAAATACTCAAGGGGGGATCACGATTTTTTTCTAGTCTTTCGAAACACAACCACATTTTACACTGTCTGCAGAATAACCAAACATATTAATAATAAAAACTGCATAACCATTAGATTTATGTTTATCACAAATGGAAGCTAAATGAGCCCAAGAAAAAATGCTTAATGCTACTTATAATTGGCTTACTGTTAAAAAAATAAACTCATGGATGGGTACATTTTGGAAATTTCAGGAGGGGGGATATGAACCCCCTGATCACCACTCTGCTAGATCTCCAAATGATATTACCACCATCAATATTTTATAGCACACACATTCACATACCTACATGAGATGACTAACTATTGTTGTAAAAATGATATACCTTGGTCAATTCTCTCTAATTCTTTGATGATATAATCATTAGGTGCTAGTTTATTTGACGATGACTCTCTCTTTCTTCTCTGCATCAATCTATCATGTCTTCTAGCATACATTGGTTTTTGTTGTCTCCAGAAATCTGATCTTGTATCCAGATAGGATAATCCATCGTTTACTAATGTAGCTATTGATTTACCCATCTCAGACTTGGGATCTGTAGAAATTAAAAAAATTATAAAATGATTTATTTTTAAATTTCTCTTTATTAGTAACATTGTTACATTGGTGACACAGACAGCGCATTTAGATAATGCATCCTGAATATCATTTTTTATGACAGTTAAATTACTATTAATGTTAATTATACACAAATATGTTGAATTTTGTCATAGTCAGTAAAAAATATTTGGCAAGTTAGAATACATCCTGTGACTATTAAAAAAACAAAAAATTTAAATTTACCAATTTTGCATAAAAGTGTTAAATTACCTCCCCTTTAAACAAAGTAGTATAAATTACCTCCCTTTTACACAAATTAGTCAATTAGATATTACCCCCCCCCCTTTTACTTGAAAGTATGAACTACCTTTCTTTTACAAGAGAAATGTTAAAATACATCCCGTTTTTAAGAGGACAGTAAAACTAATCCCCCCCCCCCCCCACTTAACACAAAACATCCTTTTACTAGAAAATTATAAAATTATCTTTTTTTACACAAAAAAAGGTAATTTTATGTACATTACAGGGCCAGCAAAATTTTAAAATTATTTAATTGTCCATTCTTGGCAATTGGTAAAGTTACTTGTCTGTATGAACATTATAGAATAAAATTATTGAAAAATCCACTTGTCCGTATTTGCCTTGGGACAACACGGACAATACAGATGTTTGATTTCGCCGGCCCTGCATTTCCATTAATGCAAAGATATATAGATAAATCAATGACCAACTTTTATAAATAACAAGTATTTCCAACAATTTCCATATTATAAATTAAGAATATTAGTCTTTGTTAATTTGTACAAGAAAAAAATGTAAATAAAAATAGTTACAAAAATAATGTCTAACAATTAATAAGTCAAATACCATACCTGTTTCTTTAAGTAATTTCTCTAAGTATTGTCTATCACCATATAATTCACCTAATAATTGTTTAATAGTTTTCTCACTACCTATATTAACTCTCTGTGCTACTGTTTTAGTTTGTTGGGCTGTTGGTCGACCATATGTCATTGTTTTACGTTTTATCTTTTTCTGAAATCATACAATCAGAATATTGGTAATTCAATTTTTCCAATCTGCGTCAAGTGTTACAGAATTAAGTAAACTTTCATTAATAAATTTTGTAGTTTTATGTTTGACCATTAAAACATGTACTACTCATGCTAAATAATAATTATTATTATTGCATTTTTGTTAACTATGAAAGAGTACAAGTTCCTAAATAAAATTAGGATCATTTTAGTCTCACATACATGTACCTGTATCATGAGACTAGTGATCATTGTAGCCATATCAACAAATACCTGTATGAGACTAGTGATCATTATACCCACATATACAAGTACGTGTATGAGACTAGTGATCATTGCACCCACATCAACAAGTACCTGTATGAGACTAGTGATCATTGTAACCACACATACAAGTACCTGTATGAGACTAGTGATCATTGTAGCCACATCTACAAGTACCTGTATGTGACTAGTGATCATTGCACCCACATCAACAAGTACCTGTATGAGACTAGTGATCATTGTAGCCACACATACAAGTACCTGTATGAGACTAGTGATCATTGTAGCCACATCTACAAGTACCTGTATGTGACTAGTGATCATTGCACCCACACCTACAAGTACCTGTATGAGACTAGAGATCATTGTAGTCATATCTACAAGTACCTGTATGAGACTAGAGATCATTGTAGTCATATCTACAAGTACCTGTATGAGACTAGTGATCATTGTAGTCATATCTACAAGTACCTGTATGAGACTGGTGATCATTGTCAAACAGTAACTAAGAATGCAACAAACAGGTAACCACTGACCAGGAATGCAGTCAACAAATTGGTTAAGTATGAACATATGAAGATTGGAGAAGACGTTTTTCCAACTCATTAAACATACCAACTGGCCGTAAATAACAGTATTACTTCCATCCACTGAATTTGTTTAAAGGGTATTTATGTTACACATGCTCCAAGGTTAAATCTAACCACATATTAACATACTTGAACAACAAAACATCTATTTTTGTCTCAACATTCCTTTCCATGTAAGTAATGAATCAAAATTGCAATTAAAGTCAATTTTCCCTTTATAATTTTGGTAACAATAGGCTATAATAAGGGACTTTAGTCAGTTATTTCCCCTTGTATACTCTTCAAAATAGGTAGGTTTAATTAGTTGGATTACTCGGATTTTACCCTTACTTTTCAATGTTAATTTGCCAAATTTAATCTTAAATAACTTTTTTGTATATCATTTAATTTGTTTGAAATTCAATCTAATTATTTTTAAGTTGAAGAACTATCTAAATTCCATCACTTCTGTTAATATCTCCATTAACAAGAAAGATATTAGATGAAATATTTTGTTACCCTTACATAGGAATTCAATGATAAAATCCGAGGATTCCAACTGTAAGGACCCACTTACCAATAGGATTGCTTCAGATTTTATCAGGGAAAGATAACTGACTAAAGTCCCTAATTGAATTAACATACTGTGCACAAATTAAATGGTTAATCAAGAATGCAATAAAAGTCAAAAACACATTAACTTGGTCAATACCAAAATGTATCTAAAACAAGCAATATTAACGAAAAAACATGTGTCAATTAAACTAACCATTGTTTCATTTATATTTTTTGATCTATCAATAAGTGAAATTAGGTTCAAAAAGGATTTGTCCAAACTTCATAGGCTGTACAATATTGTCTTTGTTTTTTAATTGCTTAAGAAATGTTTTGGTGATCCATTCAGCTATAAAAAATGATATCTCTAAATTTAGGATTTGCAACAGTTGCCTGCAATTCTTTTCAAGCATTCTTTCCTGTGATTTTTTGTGAAATAATAAATTGGCGAAGCAAAAGTTTTAATAGTCCAAAAAATCACTGGTTGTCAAGGGCAACCACAAGAAATGTTAATTTCACAGAACATTCTATATACTTACATCATCTTGTAAATGGTCAAAGTATGATAGGTCACCTTCTGTAGTTAATTTCACAG
The DNA here is from genome assembly GCA_025267735.1 of Mactra quadrangularis. Taxonomy (NCBI): domain Eukaryota; kingdom Metazoa; phylum Mollusca; class Bivalvia; order Venerida; family Mactridae; genus Mactra; species Mactra quadrangularis. The sequence continues at coordinate 51,517,251 of CM046299.1, read as the reverse complement.
TCTCTGGAGCTGAAAGATCAACATTGACATTTCAAATATAAAGTTTAAATAACATGACAAGTTCAAAATTAATTAACTATCTCTTCAATACAAGGTAATGAAAGCTATTGAAACCTAAATTACAGAGTGACAGTTTCAAAGTTAGGCCAGCCACCTGGGTCAAAGCTAGATCACTATCTTACTAGAATACAATCATCAGCATTGTGTTGGCATTCTTAACAAGGTTTGACACTAAATGTGTCCCTGGATTTGGATTTGGATCCTAAAAACTTGGAAGGAATCCCAGTGATTATAAGCTAGGGATTCTGTCTGGATCCCTAAAAAATTGCCATGCTTTTTTATTACAGTTGGTGACTGCAACTCTGTATCCAAACTTTTGGCTTTAATTGGAGGAATCCCTTAACATTAAGGAGGAATCACTGGGTAACTGACAAGGGATTTCTTTGGGATCCCTTGTAAAAATGCTTAGTGTCAAACCCTGATTCTTAATAAATAAAGTATTTAGACTTCAGTAGATCATACACTATTACAAATTAATGCACCATTTTTCTAAGTTCTTCTTACAGCACTGCACTGATTATACAAATGTACAATGTACATACCATCATGCAAATTCAATAGGTTGATGTCCCATAATCAGTTTATTCGTAAAAATTATTAGCAAAAATTGTCTACAAATTCATCATTCTAGCTATTGATATGCAGACACTAGTATAACATTTGGAATACCTGATAAATATTGTATACATAACACTATTGAGTGCTACAATGATCCTTGGTCTCATGAGGGTACTATGTTAGTTAAGCAATAATATATGTAGTATTTAAAATTCCCGTAAAAAGATCACTTTATTGAAAGTAATGTCATGTGATTTTTGATGATTTTAAGAACCAAAGGCTGGATTTTAGAAGAAAAAGATCCATATACAACATGTACCATACTCTTGAGACCAATCAATTTTGATAGTCCTAAAAGAGGAACTTTACAGGAACATTTTCTAAATGATAAGACAGAGTCTTATATTGAGACTTATGTTGGTTTTGTTTGTTGAGTTTATAACTTCAGATAAGTGATAAACTCAATACTCAAAGTTTGAGTCACACCTTCAGGTACCCATAAGAGACTATTGATCATTGTTACATTATAAGTGAACAAAAGCAAGAGAATATACTTTCATAGGAAATATAAGAGTAACACAGTTCAGAAGAAAGAAATCAGAGAGAATATTAGTATAAAGAAAGTAAAGTATGACAATATTCAACTTTTACCAGGAGTTTCTTCCCTTTGAAACCAACTGACTATACAGATATATAAAAATAGGCTAAAGACTCTGCTTCAAGGTACATGTTTAGGGCGCATTTCATGCTTTTAATATCACTTTCATGCAGAGAATAACACAGTACCCATTTCTACCTTGGTGTCCAGGGTAGCAATCACCAGTAGTGAAGTCATATTTGTGGTAATAAGCAGTGTTCCCAGAGGTATTGGCAAACCCAATTTCCAAGCATGCATCCTATCACTGGACCACCCCTTCAATTGTAAATCAATACAAGTTGAATATTGCCAGACTGTAAAGAATAGAAGAGACTTAAAGATTACCTGTCTTAGAAGATTTGCTGTTAGTAAGAGAAGATTTACAAGTAGAAGTAGAGACAATGTTATCAAGAGTGGAAGAAAGAACATTTTCTAAACTCCAGTTAGATGTCCGTGATCGTAAACCAACTGCAATAGATTTTGCAAGACGGAGATCACTGACTTTACGTTCATACTCTGGGAAAAGAGTCCCAGTTGACTTACATCCTACGCTGTTGTCAATGGCTTCCTGCGCTTTCTGTATACCAAGACGAAATTCATGAATCTCTGGTCGTAATTTTAAACCACGATGATAAAACACTAAAGCCATCTCAAAATCTCCTTGGTAATAAAAAGCTTGAGCCTTTTGGTAAATACCCTACAGAAAGAAAACAATATTTTCTTGATATGAAAAATAAGACCACTTAAGTGCTACTTAAATTTCTTAAGAAATTTGACCAAATGTCAAAAATACAACATAAGGGCCAGTAGCATATGTCATCATTAAAATCAACGACATTTTATTGTATTGATTCAGCTTGTTTAAAAAAGAAATTAATTTCTAATGCAAATTAAAATGTGGAAATTAAAAAAGGTGATTATGTACTTTTATTGACCACGCATGAGTGATCATTAAAAGAAATTTTATCTGTATTTTACATAAATTGTTATACAGTCAGCAAATCTTTAATAGAAGGTTATTGAACACTGCACTACTTAGCAATATTATTTGATCTGATAAAAAAGTAAGCATTTCACAGAACTTACCAAGAGTTTTTTTTTCTTAAATTTGTAAATAGCTGTTTACACCTATAGATAAGAGGTATATAACAAGACATAGATACAAGTTTATTACCTTGTGGAACTCTTTATCTTCCTCAAGAGAAGCCTCTGCATCAGTGAGAGCACTTTGCATATCTCCAAGTTGAAGATGACATCTTGATCTACAAACAAGGCAGTTCTTTTCACCTGGCGTAAGTTCTAATGCCTGGAGTGAAAAAAGGCAATAAATTAATAAAATATCAAGTAAGACTAATTGCTATTAAATGCCCGAACACTCTATCAGATTAACTTTATATCAGGAAAGAGGTCACATATGGTATATAGTGGACACTAAACCATGATGTCTAAAAACAATTTAAACAAATAAAATTTGTTTTATAAAAAAATATCTTCTTTTAACATTTATGGTGACTGCTCTGAAAGCCTTGAGATGTTTTACATTTTGGAATGAAGAGTTACCATAGAAATTATTAGTCCCAAATTAATTGTAATTTATGAGGTGGAAACTTGAACTCATGTCATGATCTACCATCGAAGTATGGTAGGGGCTTAGAGTTTTATTGGAACACATCTAGTTAAGCGGACCTGGAAGTAAATATAAATATGCATGCGCAGCGTGCTGTTTCTATGAGCAGACGCATAAAGGTAAATGTTGCTAATTTTCTGTTATTATGGGGGCTGCTGCCCCCACACCCCCACTGATATTATAAATTAAATGGATAACAAAAAAACATGGGACAATTGCAGTTTACCGGTACGTAAAACAATCCGCGAATTTGTAGTGTTAATTAGTAACTAAGCCTGGCATATCATTAAAGCTAACAATCAATGAAAATGCAGGATTTTTTGTTATATCAGGGGCTACCGCCCCCGAACCCCCGTGTTTTATGTTTTAAACGAGAAAAAAGCAACGGAAGTGCATCTGCTCTGACTGGTTAGTCATGCGCAGAAGTGGTAAACAAACTCGTACCGGTAAACTGCAATCTAGCCAAAAACATTTTTAAAATTGTTATTGAAAATAATTCATTTAAGAAATGAAAAAAAACTGAGGGACAATTGCAGTTTACCGGTACGTAAAAAATCCGCGAAATTGTAGTGTTTATTAGTAACTAAGCCTGGCATATCATTAAAGCTAACAATCAATGAAAATACAGGATTTCATGTTATATCAGGGGCTACTGCCCCCGAACCCCCGTTTGTTATGTTTTAAACGAGAAAAAAGCAACGGAAGTGCATCTGCTCTGACTGGTTAGGCATGCGCAGAAGTGGTAAACAAACTCGTACCGGTAAACTGCAATCTAGCCAAAACTGATTCGGTAAAAAAAAATGGGGTTTAAAATTTGTAAACAAAGCAACGTCCGAGCATGCGCAATAGCGGGGTCGGCTAAACTAGATTCTATCAGTCTTATTATTAGACAGCTTCAGTGGATTTAATGACAACGCACATACACAAATATCTTCTTAAAATTTACTAAGTATGACTTAAGATAAAATAAGCTCAATCAATTAAAAAAAACCTTGCTGTTGCAAAGTTGTTTGTGGATACCAAAAGATGAAATTTTGAAAATCTTACCAGTGTGTAACTTTCGATAGCTTTTCTGTATTCGCCTTGTTTGTAGAGTGAGTCTGCCTCGGCCCTGTAGATTTCAAAGGTTCCCCGTGGACCTTCTGAGCTATTGTCCTCACCGTACATGTTTTCCTGCTTATAAAAATCAAACAATCAAGATTTTATCCAAAATATTTCATTCCAAATTCTATAACTAAAACATTACATTCAGCGTCAACTTCCGGTACTTGGTAACTAAGCAACGCGCATGCGCGCGGACGGTACTAAAGACGATTGTCAGTAACTTTTTTAACCGGGAAAATTTAGATGCTTATTGAAATGCAAAAAGTGCCAATATGTTGGGTCCAAATTTGAATAATTATAAAAATTAAATTTTTATGAAAGAAACTTACCTTTTCGACGTAAAGTCCAAACACAAAAATGTCGTATGTTTCGGAAAACCTGGGGAAAATATGGTTTATAGCGTGAATTATTGATATTTTAATCCGGATTATTTCTGCATGGATTAGCGAAAATCTTAATATTTCTTTTTACTTTATTATAGAATTATGGCATTGTTATTTGTTACAGGCTTAAAATAAGAAAAGCATTATTACTAATGCACAAACCAATAGCGAATCTACCGGGAACCGGTATATATGGGCCTCGGTTCTCTCTTATTTAAAAAAAAACCCTCTTTGCTTTTTGATTGCGTGGTAGACCTGTGTTTTTACTGTTGCTCTTTCTGATATATTTTGCTTTTTAGAATCGTGAAAATGATTTAAAAAAAAAAGCTTACGTTGAAAGCAGGGTTCAAAGTGAAATTTAACAAAGATAATTCAAATCCATAGCTCATCGTTAAAATCATAGGTTGGACGTATGTGTAATAAAAGAATTTTAAAATAGAGTGTAGGGTCCGCCCCTACATACTATAGTTAAGCAGGGAATGTTTTAATTCTTGAGAGTATGTAAGTTAACATGTCTATAGATGCATTATAACCTTGATATTAATATATGTGCCAAGGTTATATCAACTTTATATGTATTTAGTTATGCTCGCGCCACCATTAGTTGCTACTCTAGGCCAACATGAATATAATGTGAAGAGCACAATTTGTTTCACTGTGAATGGCTTTTCATTATAAAATCCTTAAGACCTATATGGACAACATGTACCAACTGACTGATGATTAAGTTCAATTGAAAATGCTTGGAAGGTATTATCGCAGAGTTAGCTGGCTTTTGATAATTCCAAATTTGTCAACAATTGTCAACCATGGGGAATGGTGAGCGTGAAAAATCGGTACAGTTTATTCAGGATATAATTTACAAATTCCTGTCAACTATATACCGCAATAAATACTGAAAAAATATATCGTGCTTCACAAACATCATAAATAAAATTGTTTAAACTTATGTTAAATTGAAAGTGCATGCATAAGTAAAGTAAACACGGTTTGCTTGCTCGATAAATCTACATCAGTGCAAATTGCGACTTAGAATACATCAAGACTGACTTAGATTAATGTCTTGTTTGCCGTTTTTAACTGGACGAATGGCTTTCATCATTGCTTTACTTACATATAGTTTTATATTGTACCCTTTGTTTTACGTCTGTCCATGATATGTGGTTTGGCTTTTCAGTTCAATTTCAGAGTCTTGTTCAATGTGTTATGTAGTGATATGCTAGAAAAATAAACTGTATCCTAGGCGGAACCAGGGGGACCCGGCACCCCCCTTTCAAAAATGCCCAAGAAAGTTTTTTTCTCTTTTTTTCATAAAATATAATATTTTTAAGCAAATACCGGTATTTATATAATGGTCAAATTTTTTTTCGCAATAAGTTAAGACACTGAGACTACACTAATACAATGACATAATGTACATCATTCCTTCTCATTAATTTTTGTAAGATTTTAAAATGATCCAACGGTTGTTAGAAAATTATATTATATATCTATATACTTTTTATTGTATACCCTGGGAAAGGATAGTTGAAGTTTGAAAATGTGCATGAATCCCTTAGAAATGAAATAAAACTCAGATGCTTTGGACGCCGGGTTAGGGCTTTGCCCAGTACCCATCGGGGACACTTATGCCCCCCCCCCCGGACTCCCAGTCTGCTTGTTTATTTCCCTCCTAACTAGAATCCCCAACTAGAAATCCTGGATCCGCCTGAGTGTATACTAGATTAACAATGCTTAACGAAACCACAAGCTATATACATGTACGACAAACATGCATGCCTTTGTCATTTAATTTTTATCATATATTACATGTTGGTAGCACGACGGGACTTCGATCCTAGCTTCCCGAAGGGGGTATAGGTTCCCAAACTAGGCGGATATACCATTTATGAAAATTTGATAATAATGTCAATTTTCTCCATTTATAAAATATATGGTAAAGTTGACTGCCTTGTAGAATGGTAAGTGAGTACTGTTTATAGACAATGGTACAGGAAAGCTAAGTGAGGTGTACTAGCCGTCGTAAAATTACCATACGTTGTGGTGACACGGCGTTAAACCCAACCAATAGTGTACACTAAGTTTCTTTTAGATGTGGGATTATGTGGATTCAAAATGCGGTAATAAATCTAAAATCACATGTAAGCTTGCACAGCTTGATTATAAAAAGGGATGCACACCTAACTTAATACATATGTACCGAATAACCAAATGCACATTCAATTTCTTCCTTTCTTTATATATTTTCAAGGTAACACAATCCGCCTTGAATACATTAATATTTCCCACATACAAAACATATTAATAATTACCAACTTAAAGCGTTGGCGCTTGAAAATATGTTAATGAGATTATGGATGATGTCATTATGATTCAATATAACGCCGACTATTTATTTTGTATGCGCGCGCAGACCGTTTAATGACCCAATTGAAAATCGATAAGCTTAGTTTCATTTTATCGTCTGCTTCTATTCTATTCTACCGTCACAAAGGTGTGCCGAACGTTATACGGTCACCATACCGTGAAATACTTGTCAGGTGAAAATGCCGTTGTGTCTAAAGCAATAAAGAGTGTTTATTCTCCGGTTTTTACGATTTAAAGTTTCAGTTTATACTTAAGTTTTCTTAAGTTTCGTCACAATCTGTCAATTAAAACACGGATATTAGACTTAAATAGTCTTTAAATTAAAGGTGAGAATTCGTTTATAACTGTTTTAAGTTTCATGTTAAACATGTGCGACTCTAATTTACTAATATCGCATTTCTTACTCGTTTTAGAAAAAATCAATATATTTTACTGTTGAAATCGATCTCATATGCGTTGAATATGAAATTTTGATCCAAATTGTATAAAGTTATGTTTTATTCGTTAATTATTTTACAGATTTGTTTATAGTTTTAAGTGTTTTTAGATAGGGTGTTATAATATACAATCCTCAAATATGTTGAATAAAACATTTGTGGTTAAAAACGCAATGATAGTAGAAATGATATGAGAATGTGAACCTGCGTTTACTTCTTAAAAATAGATATATATGTTCAAATATTGCCTTGTAGTTAAAACTTTTTTTATCATTTTTTACAAATCGATACGATTTTTCACTAAAATCAGTAAATGCTAGTTTTCAAAAATACCACATTCTAGCTTTCACAAATACTTTTACATATCGTACATAAACTATTTAGTTTTCGTAACTATACTATCATCTAGCGTAATAATATATATGCATGTACATGTATATGTATATATATTGGTTGAAAAAAACCCTTATAAACAAAACATAAAATACGAAGTTAATGACATGTACATAATTATACAAACTTAGATTTTTATCATAAAATACAAAATGTCACGATTTATGTAAAAGTACGGATATACTCGTAAAAGGTTTGGGTTTTATCATAACTCTGCGCTAAAAGGAAATAAACTTTAAAAGGACAAAAAATCAACAAAGAAATATAGATTTATAAATACCACTTCATTATATGGTCTTAGCTAACATTTTCATTATATACAGTTTTGTAAATTTACGGAATGTTTTTCAATAGGTAGGTCTGGGTAGTATGACGTAGCTATTATTACTAAGTAAATAAACACACCAGATGGGGTTTAATATGTTAATGAATCACCACAAGGCTTATTTGACCTTCTCGAATTTTCAAAATAAATGTTTAAGTTAAGATACTCTCAAACCTGTGCTAGCGGTCATCTGATTGTGTCAAATAATATCCAGAGGTAAAAAGCCCAGAAAATGCCAAACTTGAGTTTTGTACTGATTTACAATTTTTAATCTGTCAACCGTTTTAGGGAGCCATTTCTATTAAGGAGTCACTTGTATTAGGGAGTCGCCTGTGTTAGAGAGTCACCTGTATTAGGGAGTCACGCTTTGCGGTCATCTTAAACCCAAGGTGATCAAATCGTGCTACGAAAATAGTCGAACAGCTCCGAATGAAAGCCGAAGTGATCTGATTGAATGAAAAATATTGTTTAAATAAGCTCTTATCTATATTGCGACAATAAAAGAACATATCTTATATGTATATATAGTCCAAGTTTTTGATAATATTGACTCGGAATTGTTAACTTTTAAGGTGAATGTGCTGTTAAGCTTTTAGCTTGGAGGGTATGAGATTTTATAATGGACTGATTCGTATACTTTGTTTGGTCAAACTAAGTTAGCCATAAAATATCCATAGCCACTAATAAAATGTCAATAAAATAGCTAGTAGATTTTACTGAATACTAAATTCGAGATGCAAATAAAAAGTACGTTCGGTTTTCGATCCATTTGTACAAAGAAAGGAATACTCAACCCTATTGAAATTCACATCTAATTTATAGTCAGTAAATTTTCGTCCACCTAGGTTTTTCGATAATAAAATGCAGATTTTGATCAACGACCATTGAAAACACCTATTTCCGTTTTATTCTAATTTGAGTTCAAAGCTCAAGGATATCGTCTGCTAAGTGTATATACATGTACAGGACACTGACAGATGTTTGTATGCATGCAAGCGATAATACTTTATAACCACATTACTTGGCTTAATTTCATGCAAATTTAATGAATTGTCGCGATAATGCGAAAGGTCGAAATTCTATCGCCTTTTTCTCATTGCAGTGTTTCTTGTTCCATGACATATTGAAAAGGCAGTCTTAGGTATTAAGTGTTAAAGTGGCATGTCTCCATGATCAGTTAAGAATGTTGCTGCAGTGTCACTCGTTCCATGACATTTCATCCAATCTCAGGTATTGAGTTCATGGCTAGGTATCATACCTCCAAAACCTGCCTGAGGATATCAATACAGTGTATTTCCGAGTCATGATACGAAGGGAAGTGCTGAGTTTCAAATTCACGAATGATATAACTTCCAAGCAAATGGGGATATCAAGTTCATGGGGATATCAAGTTCATTCCGTAGAAATCACGTTAATACACCCTAAGCCGGATAAAGTAATTTGAGTAATGCTTGTATAAAGTATAAAAAAAATCAGGTAAACATGACGAAGAGTATATAAATCGTTGGATGTAAAATACTGTTTAAACCGCTATATCATAGATTTAATGAAATATTTCATTTTAATATGACTCATAAATGTATTAGAAAACGATGTTATTATTAATGCATGGGTGCGGTGATCACTAAAGATAAACAGACACTTCACGACAAATCTTCAAATATAAAATAAACCACGATTAGTTTGTATATCAAGATCTGATGGTGGAATATTACCTTCAAAAACTTGGTATTTAAATAATAATGAAGTTTATACGTTTTATTTTGCTATTAAATCACAACATAGCATTTAATCGTAACAAAAATTTAGTATGACACTTGTTGGTCTACGTGTTCTCCTTCGACACAAGCTAGTTTTTGTGATGATATGGTCGACTTTGAGCTTGAAAGGTTCTTGCATGTTAATTTGCGTCTAGAAATGTAAAAAAGATAAATAGCAGAACACTTGCATTCAAAATAGTTCTGTGACGTATAGTGGACTGGTGTCTGCTTTGGACTCGAAAAGTTCTGGGTTCCATGATCAATCCATGTTCAGGTCATGGATGTTTATCGATTAAGATAATAATCACTACAACCAACAGCATTCTCGTACCCCTAGGTTATCAAGATTCTCGATCTAACCGTGTGGCGCCAGAGGCTAGCATTGAGAATCCTACTAGACTCTGGGTACGAGAATGGATTAACAGTGAAATATGGACCTTTAAAGACTTGTATCGTATTTGAATCAGGCTTCGAACATCGACTGAAACTCTTAATGGCAACGAGCATTTACATACATGTGCTAAATTGGCTTTGAAATAAGACTCAACTATCTCTAAATCAACAAACATAGTCTTTTCAGTCCATTCAGACCAACCACAATCTAAATCAAGACAGTCAAGATTAAAACTTAAGTGCTTTTGCTGAAAATGCAAACCTTTAAAAGTTTACGTGTCGTATACATGTACAGTTGTTGTAGAGGTAGGTCGTGTAACCAAAAACATACAAAGATACATTGTTATTGAAATCTAAACCAAACTAGTAAGGTAGGTGGTTTATAAAATGGTCTGACACTTGGTAATTGTTACAAACACGCGACAATGTCATCCGTTTGAAATTTAAGATATGCAAATTAGTTTCGCCTATTTTATTCAATTATTACTTTGTTTTGCCTTAGGCTGTCTGCATACTGTTTAGTTGACTGAGCACCGAGTGCAATCGGAACACCTCGACGATTATCTAAGCTGCGTAGAGTTCCGATTGCTGAGTATCGACTATTTCAGGATATGGCCGAGGATTTCCGAGTATGCCTCAAGGTTGATGTCTAAAACGATACTAAACTTTATTTATGGTCGGTATTTATCGGATTTTACTAGCTCTATTTATTATTATTTATCATTATTTCAATAAAAAAACATTAAAATTATGGCATTTTCGACAATTATCGTAAATAGTCGAGAATTTCCGTATCTTTTCGTAAAATTATAATTTGTGAAGCTCAATAGCTGCTGTAATCAGACAGGAGTATCTTGACAAAACTCAAATGCCTTTGGCGTTTACCAGTAGATAATTATGCACATATTATTAGCACTTTTAATGACACAAATTTATTAAAGCTAAATAGGATATTGACCTGGTTGTTTCAGCTTTGATTATTTTTATACCGTAGTGCACAACTGTTTATATTGTATATCAGAGCTCTGGAATTTTAGTTATTCATTTTTTGATGGAATATCTTCGGTTAATTAAACCGACGTAATTTCAAATATGAAAGTTCAACCTGTCATTATTAATGCATTTACTGAATAGCTGGTTGACGCGTATTTATTATTTCATAGGTCTAAGTATAAAACAAAGGTAAGCTTTTAAACTGACTTAAATTTCGTGGGTAACAAGTTTGTTTAAACTAGACATGTCCTACATAAAAAATAGTCTCTAAGTTGTTGAAAAATGCATGACGCGTGTTGTTGCGTAACAATGGCATGTTCTTTTAAGAGGCTTACCCTGAAGTCCTATAATGTAACATATACTGTTTCTTACATGTCATTGACATTCTCGTACCCAGAGTCTAGTATTGAGAATCCGACTAGACTCTGGGTACGAGAATGGTCACTGAATATAGCTGATTGTTTAGCAAAACCTAAAGTTATAGCTCGCATCAATTAAAATGTTTGCAGATCAATGTTCGAAAAATACTTTTTGGCCATTTTTTTAAGATGATGTAGTTTAACAGGTACTATATTGATGCAGACTTGGAGTTGAAAGATGGGTTTCATCTTTAAGCAATATACATGTAGTAAATTTAGCTTCAAAAGAGTAAAACAATTTTTTTTAAAATCTCTTATTGTTTTTTTATCAACTCACCATGTTTAAATGTATAAAAGTGGACTATACTTGAGTAAACAAGTTTGTTAATATCGATTCACTGTACAGGTATTCATATAAATGCTTAATAACTTCATGACTAATCATATTTATAAAAGAAGGTTTTTTTAAACTGATCTGAAGTAAAGAAATACGAACTTAGTATAGTGACATACTTTATTATTATTGAAACTGAATACTTTGAAAGCACAATGAGTTAGTTCATCCGTAACATGTTTGAAGTACATTGTATAATGCAAAATATGTTTACCGTAAAATTATGAAATATTTTTTTTAAATATCAAGTAAAAATATGCGAAATGCGACCCACCTTAAAAATTGAATAACATTTATAAACTGTGTAACATGAGAACTCCCAACCCTAGTCCGTGATACACAGAGCTGAACGTAGGGTTTCGAATCTAGTTTTGGGTTGTTCGAGTTTCACCCGAGCTGGTTTTACCTTTCCATGAGAATCTGACAATAATACCCATTTCTTCCTGTTAAATAAGGCACACTATCAGTTTATAAGTAAGTTGTCGGCTGTCTGGAAGGGTATGTTAGTAATGGTTATAGGAAAGGGTCCATGAAAACAAAATTAGATGGCCTAGCCCCCCCCAAAAAAAAACCGATTTACTTGGTCCCAATAATACCTGAATGCATAAATACTAAAGTCTGGAAACCTGAAAAACTTAAACTTTGTGTACGGTCCCAAAGTGGTCCGGATTGCACGGGTTTTATCATAATTATTTATTTTTAGAAAACTCATTACTTAATAGTACAGGAAATACAAATATATTGAAATTTTAGATAAGTTGTAATACTATATACATGTATATCATATATACCATATGATGCGTGAAATTAAAATACATATATGTCTTATATAGGCTACACTACGGAGTCCCCAAAGTGACATTTTGCGATACTTTTTTTATTTTCACAACTTTTACGTTAAAACGCAATAATATTTCGTTTAAACTTAATAATTTTATTATTTCGTTTAATCGAAATAATATTTCGTATAAACGAAAAAAATATTTCGTAAAAACGAAATAATATTACGTTTAAACGAAATAGTTGTGAAAATAAAAAAAGTATTTCATAATGTCACTTTAGGGGCTCCGTACTACACTAAGTTTTGTTTTAGAAGATTTTTGTCAAACAGATATTTCAAACAGTTCAAATGAGTTTATGTTTGGGTGCATTCATCGTCGGATTCCCTACGCTTGATAAATGTAATCATGTTAATGGTTCGGCCGTGTGTATCTGACGATGGGATACATTGAACATTTTTTATCATGATTCAGTAGACGGCACGAAGCTTTTTGGTTTACATTTACAAGGCAAAAAGTCTTGTTGGGAGCACAACGTCAAAAAGTCTTGAGGAATTGCACGAAGCTAAATTTAACAACCCAATTTACCACTCAAAGATATCACGAATGACCAAACGATAATGTGACTTCCGCATTACACGAATTTGTAAAACTTGTCTCATTTAAGATAAGCATGAGAAATTTATATTATAAAACAATCAAACTATGTTTTGTCGAATGAAAAGTTCTTCCTGTTTGTTTTTAAGTTACAAACTCTCCATGACGTTTTTTTCTTTATTGAATAAATTCCCGAAACTGTATTGGAACCCCTTCGCTCGTGTATTACGATGGCCCTTCACAGGGCTGCTGCTGAATGGGTTGCCTTTTTTGGCGACATACCATTGACTTCACGAAGATGAACTGTGGAGGTTCCGACTGTTTCACGACGACTGGCTCCGGGCTGTTCACCGCATTTGAGTTAAGTAGCAAAGCGTAACGACACCGCTGTGAGGAGTTTGGGCACAATATTCTCTCTGGACATACAAGTTCCAAATGACCATACACAAAAAATATATAATGAAATTTTGAAAAGAATTAAAATCGCTATGAGAAATAGTTGTGTTTATGCTTCTCAGGGTTAATGTTTTTTGTTAATACTTGTCACCAAATTTGGATATAACCGGTTATTTTTGACAATCATGACTACACCCTACCATCTGTTATATTGCAAAAAAACCCAACGTGACACAAACGTTATATTTTTATATCACAAATATGCAAGTTTTACATTTAAAATCGTTCAACGTTACACATAAACGAATATTTCAGAACAAAAACATGTTGTTGACGATACAATGACGAGAAAACATGTGAATACTGTCTATTTACAACAATAGGGCGATCAATCATCGTAATATCAAATTCAATGTAATATTTTTCGTCATGGGAATCTAATACACTTTGTTGTCAATCCTTCAATGTTATTTCATAGCTCAGTTAATACAAATGCAAAATAATTTCAATTTAAATGTGAAATAGGGCACAGTATTCATTTAAACCTGGATGGAGTTAAACAAGTGAAGGTAAACTTCTTGCTCAAGGAAATAAACATTGCCCATAGTGGGGTTAGAACTCGTGATCTCTCGAACCCTAAGCGCGGGTCCTACAACTGGACCACTGCTATTACTAAATGGCTGTCATAAATATCAAAGGGGTACGACTAGGGCGAGTATCCGAGTACTCGGATATTCGCGATCCCAACCAGAAAATCGAGTACGAATATTCGTCAAGCCCGAAATCGTCGGACCGCAGTCCATTTTTGGAAATAATGAAAGAACGTTTTCAGCTTAATTATCACAGAAAACCAAACGCACTACTAATGAAATTTTTAATTTAATTAAAAATTCATTTAAGAAAATTTCATTATTGAAAATGCTCATAAAACGCCTGGTAATAGAAATGTTTGGAGAACATGGTTTTCCATTTAGTAAAAGCTTCTGTAATTCTTCATTTATTTTTGTTATTACATAAATTCTGTATGCTTCTCCATTAACAAGTGATTCGTGGTTCGATTCGCGAATCTTACACATGAATCGTGGTTCGGATCGGATCGCCACTTGCTCATCGATCCACAGTCTTAACGAAAACCATGTAGTATTTAATAATAATAATTTAGTGTTATTTCCTTCAGGCTTACTGTTACATGTATACTATACATGATTTGTTTAACAATATTTTTATATCTTTTCAGATTTACAAGCATTAAAGATATTATCATACAAAGACAAATACACTTATCAGCTATACAATCCAGGTCACTAAGAGCATATACCCTAAAGATTGGGTTTAACCGTTCTCATATAACGGATTTATTTGTTTTTGTGCACTTTTTTATTCAATTAAATATCGACCTAAGAGCTAGTTACGTTACACCTTTGTAACTCGGTTCTAACTTACAGTATCGATTGGGAATAAATCATACCTTAGCTGGGACGAACGAGAAAACATAGTCGATATCAAATATTGACAAGTTTGTGGTCTATTGAATAAAATATCTATAACTCAGCTTTTATACGAATACAGAGTGATTGAAAAGTTTACAAAGCTGAATGAAGGCTTACAATGCCAACCGGTGTTAACATAAGAATCACAAAGACGTAACAATTGATTTTAACATACATAGTGAAGTTTGAAGCATTTTTTAAAACATTCCTGTGGATTATTTCGAAAGTTTCAGTGGAGTTTATACTATTTGACTGGATTAGTTTTTTTCCGTACGAAATGTCACAAACTGAACAGAATATTGAGACCGGAAGTCTATCGTCTGCTTCCGGTTCTCAGACGTCAAATGACGTCACACATATTACAGAAGATCCTAATTTTTCACTGGATCCAGATTCAGCATTTGACGAGGCTATTAATAAGTTAGATGATATGACACTTGAACCAGACTCAGAAATACCGGAAATGACGTCAGCTGGTGCAGACGACAGTGGGTCACGTGACGAGGATCAGGATGATGAAAACGTTAAAGAAACACGTAAAGGTGTTACTATTCAATCGAGTAAGGAGGACGGAAAGAAACCTTTATCAAAGACTACAAAGAGACCTTCATTATTTGACAAGTTGAAACGTCTAACAAAATTTGAAAAGAAACCAAAGGGGGCACGTGATACGAATCTCTCTAAATTCCGTGGTATCAAAGTTGACCGTCTGCCTGTGTATTTTGTGGCAAAATATATTGGAAGCATGGAAACCAAAGGTGTTTTTGGACTTGAACATGTTCGTGGACCTGTGGATGAATTAGTTAGCAAAGTTAAAGATGACTTGGTGTCAATGGACCGTGTAGAACTACCTTTGTGTTATGTTGTGTTCTCGTCAAAGGGAATAGACATGAGGGAGCACCCGTCCAACAGAATGAGGGAAGGGGTACAATTTGGGCTCCAGCCAATTGATTTTATTTCGTATGGTGTACAGGACATGAAATACTGGCGAGTGTTTTCATTTATTGTTGTCAACGAACTTGGTTACAAGAAGAAAAAGACAGAATGTCATGCATTCATAGCAGACTCTACTCAGAATGCTAGAAAAATGGCTCTGGCATTGGCAGCATGCTTCTCTGTGTATAAGAAAAAACTTAAAGCTGAAGGGAAGACACATAATTTCCAAGTTGAGTTACGTCCCCCAGATGAATTGGCTGGAAATCTCCAAGACGACGTAGATGCTTAGAAAATAGTATTTTGTTTTTTGTACAGTATTATATAGCCATTGGATTGTATTATTGTATAAGGGTTAGGGCCCAACAAAGGGGTTATTTAGAAGTTGCGTTTATTTCATTAAGTCGAGATATGATGCTTTAAATGACCAAAGTTTGTCGGTCCTCCTTTGATACAGTTGGAAACATTATATTTGAGCAATTTAGTATTTTACTTGATGTTTTGGTCATGACATAATTCTCGGGTCATTCTCTCTCCTGCGAGGAATGATCCAGAAATAACCGGGCTGCTGATGCAACGTCAACAAATTTTACTGCACATGCTTAAGATATATATCCCAAGAAAGGACATTCATTTTGCAACAAAAGGCTATACACCTATAGAATTATATTTCTCTCACGTATATGGCCGACAAACTAACAAAAATACAACACAAGGTAAGCGCTAGCGGCGCAAGCCAAATTTTTTACGACGACGTCATTAATGTACCTTGGCATTAAGTTAGACTGTTGTCAGATTGTATGAGCTAAATTCTAGGTTACATGCTTGGGTCTAGACATACATCTTCAAAGACGACGAGCATGTTGACTGATTACCGCGAAATGACAATACCATTGTCAGACGAGCGGCCATTTGCACCAAAAACCAACCAAACGCCAAAGTCAGTAAAACAACTAAATTTTCCATGTGTTTGATGAAGTCAATATCTTTTTTGCCATAATTAGCACAGTTTTAGAAAAGTTCTTAGCCACCATATCGAATAAATGCACATTTTGTTCCCGAAATAACTGTCCAGCTCCTTGCGAGTGAGCTCACTTGTGTGAGCCAATGGGTGGGTTCAGTTCAGTAATACAGATCAATGAAGAGTGTTTATCATCTATGAAATGCAAAATATATATCAAATATATACATATATAATGTCAAATGAAAAGTATGTTCCCTTTTGATGTATAGTCTATTTACGACCAGTAAAACACATTTATACATTTTATATTAGTATTACAGACTTTTATTTTCATGAAGTTATTTTATTTGAAGTGTATGAATTTATTACTCTTATTCTTGCCATCCTTTAAGTTCTATCTCAAATCAAAATTAGATATAATATACATGTATAATTATATACGTCGTGTATTGTTATATAAAGAAATGTGTTGCGTACGATATTTTACTCATTGATTTTTAAAAGCAATCGCTAGTTGATAACCATCATGTAAAATTTCAATCTAAACCATACGAAGACACCAAAAAGCGATTTAAGCAAATGCGCAATACCATCGCTTAGACCACGTCGATTGTATTTTCATTTGTTCATGTCATAATTACTGATTTTTGCACAACAACTAAATTGGACACCAAAGCATTTCGATCAGATACGTTTTTGTGTTAAATTGAATAACCGAGCAAACTCAGTGAGTCCTAATTTTAACATTGTACTGAACAATGCAGCCATCTCGGTATTTATTCATTTCACATGTTTACAATTCCAGCTCTATTTTGTTTCATGTTTCATGTTCAATGACTTCCTATATTCAATTATTCATTGTTGATCAGTTCTATGAGTCAGTGCAAAAGTACTCTATACAACCCTTTTTTATTTATACCTCAGTCCCATAAAATCGTGGCTTGTTGCGGACCCGTACGTGCAAACAGCCATAGGCCGTGGGAAACCTTGCGTATTAAGGTGACGGTACGCACATGGCACAAAACAACACAACCGTACGGAGCCCGTAGCTGGAAGATTTGCAAGTTTAATCCATACTCGGTCACGATAGATTTGACTTTGAAACTGGTACGTGTATCCATGGCTCATCTCATCAACCCTGGTAAAATCATAACAGTCCCTACGGGTACGCAAGAGTTCGTACGAGTGGATTGCACAGCGCCCGTACGGTGCCCTCACGAGTATTTTTATGTTTATGGGATTGTAGCTTTACTTGCAGTTAGATTAGTCTTGCATTAGCCCATCAAATTCCCTTACTTAGCAAAATTGGTTTAGATTGCTTGTTATGATAATCTTGTTAATCTTTACATGGTTTCTAACAATATTTAAATAATTCAAGAGAATAGTGTGCTACATTAGAATTCTGGATTCATTTCGGATAATCTCCGCCATTCCCATGAACATAGATTATAATGGGAAAAGTTCAGAATGTCCGGACATTGAAACATACGGAATTCCCCTTAATATCGGAACGGTTTTTTATTACGTTTTATGTCCCATTAGCAAACCTGAGTGTAAAATAAGTCATTGTTGAATCTTGACTTTCGTCTTATTAATGAGAAAGTATTCAAATTTCTCTGCATTCTAAACGAAATTTCTCGGCCGCAATTGGACATCCGCGAATGCAAGAATTGAAATCCGGAACATGTAAAATCCGGTCTATGTTTTGGTCCCAAGTTGTTCGTGTTTTCAGGTAACACTTTACGCATTTTCATTTGTTCAGGAACGTGACTAGCATTACATTGATGACAGACAACTACCTTAATTCAAAACGTGTTCGACGATGTCTATTTTTTGTCATTTTTATTGATGAATTACAAGTTTTATAGTTTATACAGTTTGAATGTGTTCAACCGTTCGAATCTTTATGGAGTAAACTTTTGTATTCAGATGAGTTCTTTAGTGTTTTATAGGCAGTGTTTGTGTACATGTACCTAATCAAGTTGACATACAAAGTTATAAGTAAATGGCAACAATGATCACTAGTCCCATGTGAGTCCTTGTGGGCTCGGCCTCATTAGAAAATGTTCTGGGTTATGAAAATAATGTGTTAAATGTTGTATAATTTTATAAGTTGTTATATTCGCTGAGTGAGGACATTATACAGCTGATGTATTGGCTTCTTTCAGTACAAGAAATAAAGTAACCTGTATGAGACTAGTATTCAATGTTGCATTATTAAATATACATCTTTATAATGTTGCAGTAATATTTGTATATTTATATATATATTTATACGGTATGTATGTTTTAAAAACAAGATATAAAAGTATTAAACTTATATTCAGTCTATTTTATATATTGTATTGTGAAGTGAACGATGGTTTGTTAATGAATAGAAATGCAGAAATTCTACTTATCGCCACTCACTTGAGAGCATACAGTCATCTATTGATAAAAGTCAACATTAGCATAGTTTCTGGTTGTAGTAGAGAAGATCCAGTCTGAAATTAAAGAACTACATGTACATACCTCCAGACTCAAACAAAAAAAAAATGTGATTATTGCAGGTTTCTGTTTTTTTTATTCCTTGCCAATCAGATTTTACCCTTTTTCATACGGCCATGCACTGCGGTTCATGCACCTGATCAGCTTTCCAGAGGTGCGTTCAACAATGCCAGCGCTCGAGCGAGCGCCTGCTTTGCGAATTGTAAGGCTATTGAACGACTGCAAGCGCTCGCTGTAAAATTCAAAATGGCGTCATACAGCACATTATTGAAAATAACTAGTGAGGGACAATTATTTCTGTTGATACATGAGACCTTTCACATTTTTTATCATATATGAATCATTATGGTACAATTTATTGTACCAAATAAATTCTATTGTATGCATTGCGTGAATATGTTATTTGGAACAAGTAACACACACGTTTGCGTCCCACTTTTCTTGGATAATTCTTTGAGATAAAAATTTAAATTTTTCCAGCCGCCATCTTTGATATACAATTGAACCACCTCTCGAGCTGAATCGTGAGCGCTCGCGAGCACTCGCACGGGCTCCTGCGTTCAGAAAGAGAGTGAACAATCTGTCGATGTCGCCCCCGAGCTCTCGCATTGTTGAACGCACCTCTGGACTCTATCAGTACTCACCCGTTCAGAAGAAGCGAATTCCTTTCCTCTCTACGAAAGAAAGTCGACATTAGATAAGATATGTCATGGTATTGTATAACCTACCATGATTCGAAATCAAACCAGGAACATACAGATTCGAAACCTTGCGCTTTTCCTTATTGTCACGGCCTCGGTTGTTTTGCTTAGCATTCTGCTGAAATGAGACCGAACATTTCGTCAAGAACTAAGAAGGTTCAGAATATCCTAGGGTTCCAATTTCGCAGGTTAAGCTATGAGCACTTCAACAATTTAGTCTTAATAGACCATTTTAACCAATTAATCTTTAAAGTGCGCGACATTTCATATTTCTGACTTTTAACAGGAGCAGTGTTATGTAACGCTATCAACTAGTTTATTTTAGCAGCTCAGGTGTGTACCTATATCACACATCGTAAGATTGTCGTACGACATGAAAGCTAAGCTTAATGTACACCTTATCTTAAAATGTTTGAACGAGTAGTTCCCAAGTGCTTCCTGCCTTTGACCCTTATCGTAAAGTAACATTTGATCTGTACAGTGATGGTCAGCAATAAAACTATGTCCATAGAAATGAAAATGTGTAAAATAGGTTTAGAATATAAAGATACGACAATCCGCCAGGATTCATAATGAATTAGTACTTTTTGAATACTTTTTTACGGTGTTAAAAAGTCATTATCATACTTAGCGTATCATAAAGGTTACATTTAGTCAGCCCAATGTCTTTTTAACGAATTTATTTGGTTTGGACTTCACAAAAATACGAAGGGTATTATTGATAAATTGGTTTCAGAAGTACCTATTCGAGCTATATTCGATTCAAAATATCGCTATCCCCAAATAAAAGAGCCATTTTCACTTTGTTGGAGCCTTGTAGAAAGGTAAGCGAGTACTGTTTATAGACAAGGGTCCAAGAAAGCTAGATTAGGTGCGCTGATCGTCGTAAAATAACATGAATAGAGTTTACATGTCGTTAAACCCAGTATAAACCTTTGTTGGTTTTGTAAAGGCTTTTAACAAAAAAATAAAAACCGACTAATTACCAATAATGCTTTTCAGTTTTATTTTTTTGCTCTGATTCTATTTGTTGTTGGGACTACAGAGGTAGCATAATCAATATGATTTGAAATATTGATCATGGTTTTGCTTTTTGCTTTCTCCATATAAGTTCCGAATGTAGACGATCATGTCCTACAGCAACAGCGTCAAACAGTCTAAAACCGCCTGTCCCTTCAATAAAAATCTTTGTAAGTACATTTCATGTTGCTTGAAGATCAAGTAACCTTTTAATCCACGTTCGTGGTGCAATAGACTGCGCGCAAGGTTCGAATCTAACGTCTCAAAGCTGTCACTAGTTCGAGTCTCATCTAGGCTGGGTATTCTATTCCATGAAATCGACCATATTGTCGACTTTTCTACTTTTGTAAGGTGCAATTTATATAGGGAAAATTGCCGGCTTCGTGTCAGATTAGGTGAGTACTGGTTATAGACTAAGATCCAAGCAGGAAGGTTAAGTGAGCTAGCCCCACTGTGTTGACACGGGGAAAACCGAACCAAAACGAAAAACGAAAATTTAAGATAAAAGTAGACTACATTTGTAAGTTTATTAATTTTTCCATGAATACATCGATAGAACCTAACTTCAAGCGTCATGTATAAACTAGTACAGTCACATTTTTGTCTTCTATAACTTACGTAAATTTGCGTTTTATAGAAAACTTTTATTGAACATTTTATGAACGTTTGTTTTTCTTTTTGATTTACGATGACATTAGTCGTAAGATTGTTACTAAAATATTTCCTTATAAGGCTATTATCACAATTCAATCTATCATTGCCAACTTCAAATCATATAATAACAAAATAGATGAACCCACAGGTCTCTGTATCAACGTGAAATAACCTTGCTAAGTCTTATTATATAATATTTACTTATCTATTCCTGGTTTAACACCGAGTCAACATACTTTGGTCCAGCGCACCTAACCCAGCTTTCCTGGACCTTGTTTATTACCAGTACTCACATATCCTTCCACAAGGCCGGAAACTACTTCATATACCTTATAAATGGAGGACAACTGACATAATTGTCGAATTTTCATGGAAGGGTATAACCTCCCAGGTTGATATTCAAACATGACCCCCCTCGAGACACTAGATTCGAAATCCAGGCACACTACCAACTGAGCTACCGACCTGGATTTATTATATGATAATGTGATATGAATATGGTATTCTTTAACACAATTTACTGTAAAGAACATTCAAACGAAAAAACTGCTTAAACGTTATAATTAGAAACTGTAAAAACAGATATTTTATATAACTTTCAGTGGCGTATACATTAATCCATCTGATTTAAATACTCACTACAGTAGTCCTACTTTAGTATTCACTTTTGATTCAAACTATCCATATTTATGTTAGTAGATTATTAAACAAATATCGAGTATCTAAATAAGGAGGGTTAACGAATGCGCCACTATCGGTTAAATAATTTTTCACTCATAAATTGTACTAGTATTGTATTGTGCGTCATAATCTTCAAATTTGGACCATTTTCGTCGTAAACCATGTTCGTTTGGGACATTTGGGACATATAATCTTGTGTTTCCATTTGACTGGAGCCATGTAATTTTATTATATTACAGTCACATGTGCTTTGCTGAAGTAAATTTATAACGTTGTAAGCGTGTTTTCGTATCCATGAAATGTCTTCATACAGTTTCATGTGGATAAATTGAATGTTTTATGTTATTGTTGAGTTGCTGTGTGACTGATGAAAATTCTGACGGTCTTTGAATTCACCTCCAATCGATCAAATACGGTTTTAAGTGTTTATCGCAAGAAAAAATCTTAAGATCATATCATGAATTTGTCGCAGATGGTCTGTTCAGTATTTCAATGTATAAAATAACGTGATTTTCAGAAAGTAAACAAACGCTTGTTTTTCGTTGTTTTTTATGCAGCAGCCAAAGAAGAAACGGATTTTTTATTCTCAAAACCATTACATTCTTTGTCCGAAAATATCAACATGAGCCTGTAAGTTGTAATTGTTTGCTCTGAAACTTTTTTGTGCACAGAATCAATTGGAGTTGTTCGCGGTAAGAAAAGTAATTGTTATTATAAATGAATGCACGTTTTATGCCATTCGATTGGAAGTTTGAAAAGAGAAATCGACAAAATGAACAGATTTTGTTTATCTTATAAGTTGTTATTTAAGACCACGTGACTACAGACCCTGATTTAAGATTACATGTTCAGACGGTATTCACTGCTGCTCAAAGCGCCAGAATTTCACGTTTGTTTAAAATTCCCCTACCTACATTTATGAAAGTACCCAACATGCTCAATGAGAAAGTATGACCTTTTTATTAAAAGTTTAATTTCATTATAAATAATGCTTATAGAAGCATTATATTCACTATAAAGTCGATGATCAAAACTCTCGAACGATTAGCCGTGATCTTTGATATCACTATCACACCGTATAACCCGCTAAATCGGGCGCGCGAGGCTAATTCGGGCGATATCCAATACGCTATATTTTTGCATCACAACCAGTGTAAGTATTTTGGTTATTATTCTTTATATATTTAATCTTATGTTATAATAGTGGCACCGATATGTCGGGCTGGGTTTGGCGATTCAGCACATTGGTTTATATTTTCTAAAAATGAAAAAAATAAGAGATTTAAGGCGAGTTAAAGACACCCAAAGCCTAAAAAACCCGTTTTTCTAAGTTTAAAGTCATTTTTCATCTAAACTTTCGCAACGAAAGGTGTAATTTTTGTGTTTGTCTTGTAGAGCTGTCCCTTTTCTATAAAAATATCAATTTGTAACCGTTGAAACTGTATACTTTGCAAGAAATCGCCGTTTTACTTCACTGTACTCAAAAATTGAAGCTAAACCGGGCGAAGTTGCTTTGTATTTAGCGCTAAGTCGGGGAGAAGTGGTCTTTGGGATACATAGCTTACGGAAATATCTTCTAATAGACAAATGAAAGATTATATCCCACTAGAAAAAGACTTAACTACTAAATCTTGTATTCAGTTATTTATGGAAGTCATTGGATGATTGAATGCCACTTACTGTTTTTGGTAAGTACGTTGTACTCGAGTACAGTGAATACCTGACTATCCGATCTTTATAGGCAAGGTATTAGTAATCAATTAAGTCAGCTTTGTTCTAATCGAACATTAAAAAACTTATGGAGAAGCTACCTAGAATTTATTGTTTTAATGGCTGGAAAAAAAAACGTTTTTAACTAGTAATTAAATTACATGGGATTTATCCGTGTCGTTTTAATCATACTAGCTCTTTTTCTTTAGCCACAGCAACTTGTTGAAACTACACATTAGTAACTCTGTCCGGTACTCTGTTAGGGCATTGTACAAAACTGGATGTATTACCCCCCCCCCCCTTATATTGTCAATAACATATTCATAGATTTACCTCCCTTTAAAGCTATAAACCAATAAAAAAGTCCGTCGTATGCTCACACAACAAATGGAGATGTCCAAAATGAGTAATTTATGCTTGGGATATATCAAGATATTAGCATAAAGACTTACCTGGTGTTACATGGTATGTACGATTTCATGTCACAATGGTGTTTATAACATTGCGGATAATTGGAAAGGAGATACTACTCGTACATGTATTGGAGTTTTGAAGTCGTGAAAACTAATGACAATGAATCAGACATCAACCCTGGTCATAACTACTATACATAAAGTGCTAATGTGTTTAGGTTTTTAACTAGAATATTGCGTGTTACTGATCTATGACTGGACAATTCAGCATTAATGGTAGGAATATAAAATTCATGAATTGTCAAAACCTTCACAAGCTTGTGTACTTGGTAAACTTTAAATTACATTTCATCATATCATCAGAACATTTTGCACTGAATAAATGTTAAACTAGTACATTTAAAAACGCCACACATAATAGCCATTACCTTAGTTCACTAGCCCAAAGCCCCAGATTAGTGAAAACTGATTATGGCTAGTGAAAAATAAGTGAATTCATATTGCCAGATATTACCTACCACTTTAAATATAATTATTTTTTATTTTATTTTGATACAACAATGTTGAGCTAATCATTACTGCAGCAAGCCAGCTAAATATATTAAATGAAACATAATATTTTAGTGTAAGTTGACCAATATGATTGTGACAGAGACACAACTTGACAAATATGATGGCTTGACAACTGTCTTTCAAATGATGTCATTTTAACCTAGTTTTATGTTAGTTTGACAATGCAGGGATGTACAAATAAGACAAATACATACATTTTTGCCCCTATTTTTAACCATAAATATGCATTTCAAATAATTGAAGACAGTGAATTTTCTCAAATGATACAAGGTGTGTAAATACTTCTCAATGCATGAAATCATGCAATTGCATTCTTAAGTTGACATCATTTCCTTGCATGAGTATGTGTCAATTTGTTAATACGCGTATATATACAATGCAGCTCAGTGCATTTATACAGACATGAGTGTGCTTTTTTTTTTCTTAGTCTTAGTGATATGTGTTTTTCACATAATTATGTTGTGAATTATTTCACGCTATTTATATATTATTATGCTTTTCTCTGTAAATTTCTATGTATTTTGTATTATTATATGCTCTCCAGCTTGGAGGAAATAAAAGTAAAAGTAATTTGTTGTATTGTGCAAAAGAGGATATTTGCCAAAGTTTGTTTAATATTATCATAAGCTTTATAATATATACATGTAGCCTTTTTTGATTACAGAGTTGATGATTTAAATACTTATTTTTTAATGAGGGTCTGTAGATCAGTAAACAGCCTGCCAAGATTCTCACTTTTCCCCCATTAATGAGGTAAATGAAGAAATTGCTTGCCTTGTGGAAAGGTAGGTGAGTTCCGGTTATAGAAAGAGTCTAGGAAAGATAGATTAAGTGTGCTGGTTATTGCAAATTGAACTTAATTGTGTTGACAAAGCATTAAACATAGTATAAAATCTAACATTTCTTTATCAAGCTTCAGAAGTATGCATTTGCCAATAAAAATAAAAATTGGGTATTTTGTAACTATGGTCATCACATTTTCAAAGTCACTTCCTATTTACTTTATACACAAAGAGTAGGTACATGGTCTGGAAAGGTTATTCTTAATCTGAATTTAGGTTTTGGTCATGTGACCACAATATTATTTTAAGCATTCAAAGTACCTCAAATACACCATTTTCACCTTTAATGATTTGTGTACAATTGATTAATTTTCTCTGTATGATAATGTTCATTTATATATTATTTGAGTTAGCCTGTTTATTCTCCTTTAAACATACATGTACATCCCTGTCCCTCCTTTAATATATTTGAAAAATGTAAGTATTGCGCTTATGTAGAAATCTAAGCCCCTCAAGAAAGTTTCAAAATGGGCAAACCTGATAACTAGTCAAATGTATGTATACAAATATTTATACTATAATTCATTAATAAGAGCTTCTCATTTAATATAACTATTTTCATTTCAGGCTGATATCATGGATGATCTCTTTAATACCAATATTTCCCCAATTAAATCTACAGTAACAGATGTTTCACACTTCATAGATTCTGCAGAGGTTTCATTATTAAATGTATCAGCTGAACTTGAAGTACAGACTGAAACCAAAAATGTTTGTGAAGAATGTGGAAAATGCTTCAAGTTAGGTTGGCTACTTAGACGCCATATAAAAACACATTCTCTAAATAGATGTAATCAGTGTAATAAAAACTTTTCTTCTGAACAAGAATATTAAATGCACTAAGATAGCCATTCAAATCATCTTTGCCCTAGTCTCCTTAACTTTTTTCGGGACCCGCATATTGAAAATAAGGGACCGTTTACTAAACTTTTATCGGGACTCGCATATTGAAAATTTGGAATCATACACTAGACTTCATTTTGGGACAATCGATGGTATCATATTTTTATTCATTTCTCAATACTGGAGGATATTATTGGACAAACAGGAATGGTAGAGCAAATTGCATTGGTTAAAATATAAGTCAAAAGTTCGCTTAGTCAGCTGCACCAAAAAAAAACCGTATAAAAAAACCCTGTTTCTCGGTCAATTTGTGGTCACTTTTAATCGAAACTTGATCTGAAATTTTTATAAAGCAACTGCTCACCGACTTAGCGATAAATACAAAGCAACTTCGCCCGATTTAGCTTCAATTTTTGAGTACAGTGAAGTAAAACGGCGATTTCTTGCAAAGTATACAGTTTCAACGGTTGCAAATTGATATTTTTATAGAAAAGGGACAGCTCTACAAGACAATCACAAAAATTACACCTTTCGTTGCGAAAGTTTAGATGAAAAATGACTTTAAACTTAGAAAAACGGGTTTTTTAGGCTTCGGGTGTCTTTAACTCGCCTTAAATCTCTTATTTTTTCACTTTTAGAAAATATAAACCAATGTGCTGAATCGCCAAACCCAGCTCGACATATCAGTGCCACTATTATAACATAAGATTAAATATATAAAGAATAATAACCAAAATACTTACACTGGTTGTGATGCAAAAATATAGCGTATTGGATATCGCCCGAATTAGCCTCGCGCGCCCGATTTAGCGGGTTATACGGTGTGACTATCAACACGGTGACCCTCGCAATAGACATTTCATTCGAAACAACCTCGGCGATCATCTACGAAGATATACCTCGAAAATCAGACGTAGTAGGAATACAACCAGGTTAGTCCGGCGACTGTCATTTTCATGTCAACATATGATAATGACATTGTTACACGCTTTATCACATCATTTCATCAGTACAATGTCTCACACGTCGTATTTCTGTGTAGTTCAGACTATATTACCACTGAAACCAAATTCCTAGATCTACTTTTTCACCTTATGATATCCGAGGTTTATCTGCGTAGAAGATCGCCGAGGTAGTTCCGAATGTAGACTTTTTACACTAAGAAATTAAGCTGTCACATTTTTTAGCAATGATCTTGGCTATAATTGAACTTTGGACGTCTCGATCGCAAACCACACGTTCTACCATTGGACTACGGACCAGTGGCTCCCTGTGGCTTCGATATTACATTGGCGAGGGTAAGGACATCTACTCTGGCAACCCCTGGGCTATCTTCTAATGAGGCGCGCGAAAATGTCATTATGTCATTGAGAGAGAATCTCTTGTTGTGAAATCCATCCAAACATTTAAATAAGACATTTAAATTTCGGACAACTATTTTAAACGTGGGGGATAGCTTGTGTGCAAACGTGCTGTTGTCTTCTAATGGGATAACAGACAGTTTTCCACCCAAGTATATACATTTGTATACACTACCCTTCATAATTAAGTAAATTGTATACACTTGAAATACACGTTTTTGTCAATTTTCAATCAACAAAAAACATGATAATATTGCTAAATTGGCAATTGATCGGTTCTTCGTTATAGACTGATAAAAAATCTTTTTGACGTTTAATGACCAAATTTCTTGTGATACCTACTTTTACTTGACAATTAATAACAAAATAATTAAGTATCAAATTATTTAATGCAAAATAAAGTATTTATACGTTTAAGAGCTGTTTGGTTTTGGCTTTTTATGAAATATTACACTGAATAATTACTTATGGAGGGTAGAGTATAATTTCTTAATTATATCCATTGTATGATTTTAAAATTGCAGTGCTATTGCTTTCAAGATTAACAAATAAATTGCAAATGTAATGCGTATGAAAATATAATTTGTTGGAATTAGGAGACGTATGAAATGCGATATGTTAGTTAAAAACAGCCCCGTGTTCAGTAACTACTGTTAGCTAACGTTACGGGTACGGGAGAACTCAACCCGAAGACATTTCAACCCGTGCAAAACTCAACTCATAGTTGAGACAACTCAAACCGTAAGTTGGTTATTGGGTTGTTTAGGGATGAGTTGTCTTTGGGTTGAGTTGTTCTGACACTTCCGTTACGGAACGTTTTGGAACGTTCAGGGTTACTGAACACGCTGCTGATGTATGCAATTGTTATACATACAAATTTAAAGAAATCTTAAAGTGAGTACAAATCACCAGGAAGTTTAGAAATGCACAATTTTGTTATCAGTGATTGTACACATGTACAATTTTATATAGCCTAAGATATTTTTGTACGAGTGTTTGTTCGTGATTATGTTATATAATGCACCTGTCTGGACGTGTCATATCTTATCATACATGTTTGATTGTAGCAATGATAATCCTTCTAGCACTTGAACATTGTATAGATTGTCAATATTCTAGGCGTAGACATTGATTTAAATCATTGGCGGGCTTAGTTTAAGGTCTACAGCAACCCTTGCATATACTGTTAATAACAGGTTTAATATCGCATCAGAAGAAAACAATGTTAAAAGAGCGGATAATTAAGTTTTGGAAGCCAGAACTATGGTGGAGCTAGCGAGAGTGGTTAAGTATCCGCCTCTTAGAGTTTTCCATATTTTCAAAGTTTTGGTTTACATCATATTTTTCATGTGCGACTCTCCTTCGTGACGAAATCATATGTTAGCACCCCAGTGGAAGAATTTTCTGTTTTAATCCCTAATATTTCATCTTATCTCCATTTATCAAAATCACCCCCAACAGACGATCTTCACAGAACCCATAATAAACTATCCAGTGATTTTTATACAAAAAAACAACTGTCGATATAAATTTTCGCTCAATAAAACTGTAAAATCCCCTTGGTTTCGAAATAAAATTGCTACCAATTTGAGTTAGCCATCGGCATTTTGAACAACGTGTAATTCGTGAACTGAGCACATATATCGCCGAGGTATTCTACAAAATCGCAAACGCGACTTCAGTTGACAAATAAATTCACTTAGTGGTGTTTTACCATCGTCTGGAATCTTAATTACAGGCTTAAAGCATTTGGAACTACCTCGGCGATCTTCTACGCAGATAAACCTCGGATATCATAAGGTGAAAGAGTAGATCTAGGAATTTTGGTTTCTGTGGTAATAAAGTCTGAACTATATACAGAAGACATTGTACAGATAAAATGGAGAGATAAAGCGTGTAACAATGTCATTATTAAATGTTGACATGAAGATGACAGTCGCCGGGCCTTATAAACTGGTTGTATTCCTACTACGTCTGCTTTCCGAGGTTTATCTTCGTAAATGATCGCCGAGGTTGTTCCGAATGGGCTTAAAGATGTACTCGGATACATGACACAGTAGGCTATCAACACGATAACGATTAATTTAGTATTCAGAAGTACTTGCTGGTTCGAGCTTCATCCGAACTGGTTATACCTTATGATTATTCGACAGCAATTTTGATTTTCCTTCATTATTAATGTATATGGGGAAGTTGCCGGTCTCGAGGAAGGGTAGGTGAGTTGAGTACTATTTACAAACCAAGGTCCAGGAAAAAGTGTTGGTATCGGTAGAATGACCCTAATTCGTGAGGTCACGGAGATAAACCCATCAAAAAGAACTGTATTGAAAACCAGACTATAATAAAGCCAAGCCAAATTAGAATTCTGTTAAGTATCAACCCAAGTTTGACTAACCTAGGTACCTATTCACAAAAACACACAAACCAAAATCAAAAACACAAATATTTTACATATTATTATTTGGTCACATTTAACATGCACTGTATGCATAGTCGTGAAGTTCCGTATGAAATCTCCGTAAATTCACGACTCTGGTCGTTCCAAAACACCACACATTTTTCATACAGAGAATGGAAATAATGTATGGTTACAAGAGCTGTTTATGTTTTGTTGGGGGTTGTGTTTACGCTGCTGTTTTCGTTTGTCTTTGTGAGAAGACGAACAACTTGCACGAGTCGTACATAAGGTCGCACGATCATGGCGCATGGTCCTGTCTACCCTCTCATAGTAGAAAACATTTAGTAAAATTTAGCACCACTTTTTAAATTTACTTTGGCTCTATATTAAAAATTCATTTTGCCTTGTTTCACTTAAAGAGTCACTTTGGTTAAAAAAGTAACTTTATCTACAAACGTTTTAGTCATTACTATTTCATATCTATTTTATTTTTTTATCGATAAATTTGGACATTATAAGTTTCCTAAAAAGTTTGTAGATAAAGTTACTTTCAACCAAAATGATTGTTTGAGTGAAACAAGACAATATGAATATTTGATATAAAGCCAAAACGTGGTGTTGCCTAGAATTAAGTTTCCTATAGTGGTGTTTAATCTTACTAAATGTTTATACTTAGATATATAGAGGGGAAGACAGGGTAGCGCGACATGATCGTGCGACCTTATGCACGACTCATGCAGGTTGTTCGTCTTCTCACGAAAACAAACGAAAACAACAGCGTGAGCACAACCCCCAGCAAAACATCGACAGCTCTGGTAACCATGCCTTATTTCCCTTCTTCATGTGAGAATGGATTGGCGTGGTGTTTTGGAACGACCAGAGCCATAAAATGCTTCACCAAAAGATGGCAAACGCTTGGTAGTGTGTATGACTGAACGTCAAAAGTACAATTCTTCATTGCGTAGTGTCATCTTTTGTATTACAGATAAAAAACTATTCAACGGTTTACGAACTTTTTAGATTACCATGTCTATTAAATTCAATTTAACTTTAATACAAGTAACTTTAAGATGGTATGTTCAGTGTTAATAATTTAACAAATCGCACAATTTTTATGTCAATTAAGGACTTAAAATAACTCATTAGATCAATATTTCAAAATTAATATACACTTTTAAATTATTTCCTTTTTCCCTCTTATATTTTATGCAGTATATTTAAAAGATATTATATTTATGCCCTTAGGGCATTCAATTGAAATATATACAAAAGAGTATCTACTCGTATAAATATATGGAAGGGAGACAATCTAGTCTAGGATACAAAACACCCCGGTTGCTTCCCGTGGCATTCGATGAAGTTACCACTTACCATGTATCTCTACCGTGTAAGACAGTTAAGAGAACATTTTCAAAGTGAATACACAATCAAGATAAGGACGGCAAATGTGACAAGTATAGGCATTTCCAAAAATGCTTGAAATCGTCGTTTAGCCGTGTATTCTCCATAGAGAATAAAGATTCAAGCAATATGCAGATCAAACAGTGCATGTCTTTACAGTAGATTAATTTTACACACTGTAAGGCCAGATAAAAACCATCGAATTACCATGTGCTGTCCAGACATATTCTGACCGCGCTCGTTTCAAGAACATGTTCTGCCCTACATTCCGCCAGCTAATCGAACGTTCATATTTACTAATAAACTCCCTCGGAAATAAGGAAGATAGGTTGTTGTTTTTTCAACAAAAACGAGCTTTCTTCAATAAATGTACATGTTACGAATAGGCATGAATGTTTTTTTTTGTTTTATATTGTTACTCCTTGAAATTGATACCCGTTCATATATCGATAATGATATTTTCTTATATTACAAACAGGTAACCGTATAATAAACGCCGTGGACGATTCCATACACGCACCCCTTTTTTTGCTACTCGACGTCATCATTTTGGTCTCGTGACCTCTAATGCAACGTTCTGATTGGCTAAAGACAGCCGGTGTCGACACAAAAATGCTCAAATCTTGATAATTGTTATTATCGTCGACAGGTCGACGATAAAAATGTCCAGTTTATGGAGAGCATCGCATCGAAGAGAGTAAAGTAACAATCCATCGATGGATGTATGAGATGCAAATATTCACTTGCGCGTTAGGTTAAAACACTCACTTTTTGTGTGAAAAATAATAAATGATACATGTAATTTTCTTAATGATCCTCAAGTTTTTACTTATAAATACGTTTGAGAAAATCCCTCATACTTTGTAAGCATTTGACAACCACATAGACATCGACATAAGTCATTAATGCCTAATAAGGCCATGACAAATTGGAATTTTGTTAAGGGTCAACTCAAATTTGACAAACCTAGGTACCTATTTACAAAAAACCACAGAAATTGAAAACGAAAACTCATTTCCATTCTAGCTAGTATTCACACAAATAAGTACTTGGTAGTACATAAAATGTTTATGACGTTAATGTGAGATTAAAGTAACTCTATAGATAGGTATATACAACATACACATGTACATTTTCATTTTTCAATTACACAGTAACAAGGATCTAGCAGTATTTCCTGAGAAAAATCAGTTATCGAATCCCGGAACATCAGAAATATTTAAGAAAAATTCACCAACAATTTTGTGTGTTTTTTTTAGATCGAGGACTCTAAAACCAAAATTCCGTTATAGCAAGGCCTAACACGTTCATTTCGAAAAGACTGTACAAATGTAATTATTGTCTCCCTTGGGTTTACATTTCGTTAGTGTAACACGAGTTGTCTCCCGTAAATAGAATACGAGTAAAGGACAAACAAAATAGTGTCAAGTCAATGATGGCAATAATCAGTGCCTAATTTGGTATTAAAAACAAGTAGAACTTCGTAGAACTAATTATTTACAATATAAATTAATTCAAAATATATAGAACATATTTTATACTGACATACATGTAAAACACTGTTATGTTGTCCGTTTTTTCTTAACTGTCAAAGCTTGAATAATTACACGGTGACTTATTGCATTGTTTTTGTACTGGCGGCCTGATTGTTATTAAAAATATCTTGACTAAAACATATCATACGGCATAAACAGCTTTACTCGATCATAATACACACTTTCGGAAACTCATGGATGTATTATATTTTAATAAACTCATTCACCGTGAAATTATTATTTTGACAGTTGAGAAAAAAACGAACAATGCAATCAATATGACAAGATACTCATTTTTATGCGAAGGATCTAAAGTAAACAATTAACAATTTTATATTCATGATAGTATTAAACGTATTAAATTAGTACCAGATAAATAATCATTTTTCAGTAAATTGAAGTTTTATGCTTGACGTAGGGATTTTAATAAATGTATTAGAATAAGACTCA
Organism: Mactra quadrangularis; assembly: GCA_025267735.1. Taxonomy (NCBI): domain Eukaryota; kingdom Metazoa; phylum Mollusca; class Bivalvia; order Venerida; family Mactridae; genus Mactra; species Mactra quadrangularis. The sequence continues at coordinate 51,483,233 of CM046299.1, read as the reverse complement.
CCAAAAGTTCGTGCAGTGTATAAAATCAGCAATCTTACCGCACGAGATTTTGAAAGTGTATAAACTCAACTATGTCGAATAGTTCTCAGTGAAATTAGTAAGTATGGTGTCTCGTATTGACAACAATCTCAATATAGTCCTAAATGAACTATTCTGAAACCTGGGTCGGTAGCACAGTTGGTTGTGCCCTGGGATTTTGAATCTAGTGTCCGGGGGGGGGGGGGTACGGGTTCGAATCCCACCCGGGAGGTTATACCATTCCATGAAAGTTTGACAATTATGTCAATTTCCCTCAGCTAATAAGGTATATGGAGACGTTTCCAGCTTTGGGAAGGGTAGGTGAGAATTGGTTTTAGAGAAGGGTCCAGGAAAGCTAGGTTAGGTGCACTGGACGCCGTTATATGAACTATACAATATGTTGCTACGGCATTAAATCCAACAAAAAAGAACTATTCTGAACCAGCGTCAAAATCGCTGTTGGAAACACAAATATTTATTTACTTTTTTACACACAATGTAAAAATGAGGTTCATTGCACTATGAAAATTATTATCTGACATGTTTTTGTTGGGTTTAACGCCGTAGCAAGACATAGTAGATGTCATATAACGGCGGTCAGTCAACCTACTCACTCCTGGAAAGCTAAATCTCTGGATTTAGCTGTTAAATTACTACTTAGCGCATACTTTCGTCAGTGACTGACAACTGTCCTACATAATTAAAAATCATTCGCAGGAGGGAGAATGGTCATAGAAATAATTTCATGACCTAGCTCCACAAAAGGAAGCCCCGTCCGGGAATCGAACCCATGACCCCTCGATCAACTGACATGCGTACGAATGGACAGTGTACAACTCCTTTAATGTAACATATAAAACACAGTTTACATAAAGTATCGCTGATTTGTGTTGCTTTGTGCTAGGCGCATGAATTTCGAATTAGATATTCCAAAAGTTTGCTGGTTTTATCACCATACGGACTGGTTTTCCCTTCCATAAATATTGAGGTATAAGTAGTCTTTGTCGAGCCTAGAGGAAGAGTATGTGAGTTCTGGTTATAGACGATAGTCCAAGAAAGCTAGGTTAGGTGAGCTGGCCGTCATAAAATGATCATGATTTATCTTGCTTCGGCGTTAAACCAAATATTAATGTCCCACTATAATTATATTTTTATAAGATACTTGTTAATGCACTTCCCCGATTCGTTCGTTCCGAATACGAGTTATTGATGATGGCCAGGGTGATACACCGTATGTTAGTGTTTTCTTTGGCTGATTTTGAACAAAATATTCAGTGTGTATACTGATATATCCTTCGTGTACATTCATTTGATTGCACCACAAAAACATTGAGCTCGACAATTATTTAATACAGTTCATCATATATTTAATATCTTAGGTAGTTGAGGTTGAAAGACTATGGAACTAATGTTAAATAAGGTATGTTTTTTTCTGCATTTTATTTAATTTTGATTTTTAATTTCATCACGACAATTATATTTTCTCAAATAGATATTTGATTGTTTGGGAAAAAAACTATAAACATTGTCAACAACATAATTCTATGCTGATCATAAAAGATCGTTTATGATTGTGTTAATTATTTGTTCGGGACTTCACTTGCAACTCGAACTATATCTCAAGCGTAAATATAACAGCTGTTTTGAAAGGTTCGTTCGTGTAGGAAGAGTTTAAATCTATAACAAATCTCTAAAGCTATTATTTGTCTAGGTAAAAATCAGTACAAAAGATGGGATAACTAGTGGATCAATCTGTTCATTTTTTTCTACCTAACAAACCAGTGTCACTGGTCCTTCGGCGATTTGATTTTCAAATGCAGCAACACCGTATACAAGTAATCATTTGAGAACAGCGATCCTCGTTATATAGCTTGTTTACGATAACATGAGACATGGTGCATTACACAGAATATAGCATGGATTTGTCTCAAGTTATCCTGAACGAGCTATATATGCCACCAATTAAAATATGTAAGCCTATTTATAGATTTATAAGTAATATTCAACTTCATGATACTTCTTTTCATTACAAAATTATTGGTTAATTTGTTTAAACATATTTTATTGAAATTTCATCATATACAATGGACACGGTGCATTCGTAAAGACCTCATTAAAACTCAAATTCTCTCATTCTATCTTACTTTGTTTTATGTCTACTTTCATGTTTCAGATGTTAATTTTGACGTTTGTTATTGTCACGTGGTTTGTGCGTGTTGTTGACTCTGGAATGGGCAATCTAAAGACATCATATCAAGTCTTCGGTAAGAATGTTTTCAAAGAACTTATGTAATTATTAATGGAGCATTGCCCTACATTACAACAAAATGTCAATGCTATAAATGCGGTAAAGCTAAATCCGTAGCGCAGATGACTTTGCACTAGTTAGAGCTACTGTCCCGAATGGGTTGCTGGTTCAAGCCATATCTTGGTCATTGTCAATTTTTATAATAATTATACTATTACAAACACAGGTACGAGACACAATTAACTTTCTTATTATAAATAAAGTGAAAGAAATTTGTCTGGTACCTGTGATTACTAATAGTAATTTTCAATAATAACGAACATGAAGCTAGCAGTCAGACTTGTGGAATAGAAGGTAAGTACTGGTTATAAACAAGGGAGCAGATAATCTAGGTAAGATGAACTAGCCGTCAAAAAATAAACATTAAAGTATCGCTTTAAAGACCACATTTTTTATTGCAAGAGCATGTGATTTCTGACTAATATTTCTCATAGTTTCAATTTACACATAAGTGGAGTGAAACAACTGTAGGTAAATTTCTTGCTCAATGAAATTAGCAATGCCCTTCAAACTTAGAACCTCTCGATTTTTGAGCGCGTCCTGGACCACTGCTTCTACGCAATACTAAATACATAAAAACACAGTTCAAAATGTTTTTTTTTCAGACAACCGTACAGCAGACTACGGTTTACAATGTTTACGTTCATTCGACTATCACCATGGAGAAATGTGTGACGTCAACTACTGGAATGTCAGCGTCTCTGAATCAACTAGCATCGGTAAGGCTGAAGCCATTTGTAACTTGTACTCCATCCATCCCGGGGATAAGAGATAAGAGTCTTTTTTGACTTTGAGTCCAGCAAATCCCTAGTAAAATCAGCGCCCTATCTATCCTGCTGGGACATTAAGATGGAATATTTTTTTGTAATTAACCCTGTCCTGTTAGGACGTCTCTGGCAATACCTGTTGTCGCAAGGACTGGATACATCAATATACATGTTTACACTAGTCATGCATACATAAGACTCTGCACAATGCATTCAACTCTAGGAAATACGCGGCTAAATCCCGAACAACCCCCTGGAGCCACCGTGCAGTGAAGGGGTTGCTAAACATGGCATTTTCCCTGGAACTGACCCGGGTGGGGTTGCAAAATATTTGTGTAGATAAAGAAATCGGCGAAAAGGCAAATGACTTACCTTTTCATTTTTAACGTGATAATAGACGCTGACATATCTACAGCTTTAATTAATTATCGGCGTAAAAACCAACTGAGCAAAAAATGTCATGATTGGACAAATTGATTGCTAGTTATTATGGTGGCTGATTTATACTATGTCGTATTTTCGTTTCTTCGCCGCGAAGATTAGAAAAAAACACGAAATACGAAGGCGCGACATATCCACAGTTGGTCGTATCTTCGTATTTTCGTTTTTTCTAATCTTCGCGGCGAAGAAACGAAAATACGACATTGCGTAAATCAGCCACCATAATTAATAGATAACACACAGTAAAAAATATTTGTATTACATCAAAAGTATAATAAAATGTTCGAAATAGTCAATGGTCTGTTTACATCTCATTTCAATCAGTTTTTGGATTTTTATTGATTTGTATATGAAATTTACAATTGATTTTGAACAAAGTTCAGACAACTGTGTTGTTATATAATATCCTTTCTTTATCTTTTGTAGAAGCAGAGTGTGCATGGATAGTTGCTGTCTGGCTTGTGTTGAAATATTTATCATAAATCTGAACATTTGTCTCTATCGAACGTGACTATGGCTTCTTTGCACTCATTTGAAGAGCTTCCAAAAATTGATTCTAAAGGGGGATCATTTTGTAAAAAACTTGTTTTTTTTCACATGTGAGATTTTTTTCACCAAATGGACGATAAAGGACACCAAACAATAAACACTCTTAAAACTAGAAATTGTTTATTAACAAGTTTGGTATTTAACATTTTGGAATAATGAACAAAAAGAAGAAATAGTGCTATCAAATACGAAGACATCTGAAATCAATAAATGCTATTACATGTACTATCTCTTGGACAGTCAGCTTTGAGTGAATCAATGTGTTGACTTACACGTACTTAATCTATTAGAAATAGATTGGCTTAACGTAACAACGGTGATGCTGGAAGGAATATGAATTTAGTGCTTTGATCCTCCAGTCAATTTCAAGCCAATTCGGTTTATCCGTGACTTCTAACAGATGTAAACATGTGACCTATATTGTTTGTGCTACCAGATGTACAGAAGCTACTCGCTCTCAGACTTTGTACTTTTTTAATTTACATGTATTTAAATTACCTTACAATTAGAAGTATTTGGAAAATATTACATTCAAGTTGAAATCTGCGAATGAGTAACTTTCATGAAGTCGACGTCTGGGTTTCCATTTGTACATGTACATGTACAGTGTTATATTTATTATATATTTCTTCATTATACATTTGTCTTTCTTCATTAAACATTTGTCATTAAAACATTTGCATTACAGCTACAATGTATTTCTTCTTTTTTTCTCTTAAGTACATATACAATAGCAGAGCAGACTATGTCGATCTGTTACCAGGTTGTTCAGACAAAAACATAATTGCCAGTTAGCTGCCAGTTGTATGGAAAGCAAAATAAAATCCACAAAAATATCAGATTCAGTACAAAACTTTTATTGCAAGGACATTGGGACAAGACTTTATTGCAATGGCATTAAAGATAACTCTGGAGTATTTCAGATGCTACTTGTAATATTGTTGTTCACGATTAAGATATATAAAGCCATATCTGACACAGTTTGTCACGGAATTATCAAAATATATGAAACCTCGGAATTATTCTTGTGACCAAAGTGTTAAGATTTTATTTCTAAAACAAGTTGTTTCTGTAATTCAGTTAGCACAGTTGAAGATAATTCAAACATAAAACTTGTTCAACAGAAGTGTAAAACAATACCCATTATGTCCCCTTGACCATCTATGTTTAACATATCAACATTAACTATCTCACTTGTTTAAATAAAGTGTGTAGAAGAGTCAGAATATACGAAAGTTTTCAGTAATATTTGTCTTGATAAATTTTTAATAATTTTGACGTCATCATTTGCATTATCGTCTGTCCGCTGAAATACTATCAGATATAGCCTTATACATTTTATGTAGTGTACAGTACATAGCATACATTTAATTAGGGACTTCAGTCAGTTATCATTTCCTGATAAAATCTGAAGCAATTCAATTAGTAAGTAGGGCCTTAAAGTTGGAATCCTCAGATTTTATTATTGAAGTCATATGTAAGGATTACAAAATATTTCATGTAATATCTTTCTTGTTATTAAAAATTAATTTTGACAAATTGACATTGAAAGGTAAGGGTAAAATCCGAGTAATCCAACTAGTTGGATCTACCTATTTGAAGAGTATACAAGGGGAAATAACTGACTTAAGTCCCTTATCGATTTGTCAGATACAAAAGTGACATATCCATTATCCAACCTGAATAAACACTTAGTCACACGAACTGATAAAACCATTAGCGCCTAGTTGAAGCTAAATTAAGTAAGTTTTTTTTAAAATTTATTTTCCTGATTCCATTCAATAAATGAAACTAATGGATATTAATGCATTTCATACTCGCAGTCATACATTGTCACTGTGCAGGGGCATAGCTCATGTACTGAGCGACGTATTCATGCATTCACGTGAGTAAGATCTAAAAATTGAATCAACAGAAGATGATGGAAAATTAAACGTCGAAAAACGACAATCAAATAGAAATGATAATCACAAAGCTAAGTCAGGGTTTATGGGGGTAAAAATTAAGGCTGTGGGCAAGTGGCGATCCGATCAGAACCACGAATCATGTGTAGCGATTCACGAATCAAACCACGAATCACTAGTTAATGGAGAAGCGTACAGGATCCATGTAATAACAAAAATAAGTGAAGAATTACAGAATCGTTTACTAAATGGAAAACTATGTACTCCAAACATTTCTATTACCAGGCTTTTTATGGGCATTTTCAGTGATAACATTTTTCTTTAAATGCGTATCAATCGAAATTTTGAATTAAATTAAAATTTTCATTAGAAGTGCGGCTTGCTTTCTATGGTAATTAAGCTGAAAATGTTATTTCATTATTTCCAAAAATAGATCGCGATCCGACGATTTCGGAAGTGACGAATATTCGTACTCGATTTTCTGGTCGGGATCGCAAATATCCGAGTACTCGTATACTCGCAGCAATACAGCCCTAGTAAAAATCTTACAACTCCTCTGTTTTTAGTTGTGTGGAAAGTCTGTTTTTTACTGTTGCTGATACTAATATGTTTTCAAACATTTTTACTATTTGCTATTTTGGTAACAATATGAAATATTGTAAACATTAGAAACAAATCTTGTAGGGTTTTGTGTAAGAAAACAAAATTGCCTGGAAATGTTTGATATAACATTTCCATTGTTTGTTTTCCCAGTTATCATAAAAGTAATAAGTTTGCACAGCATTCAAATAACTAAACTTCTAAACTTAAACTTCTTCATTTGATTAAAGGCCTATTTTTATGTTACATATTCAATGGCGTTGTTCAAAAAGATTAATAATAACAATAAAAAATAAGTAAAAAACCCTCCACCAGAAATATATACAATTACACCAAACAAAATGAAATAAAATTTATCACGCTGGGGGTCTGTAAATTCCAATACAATGAAGGGCAATATTTTTGGAAATCAATTTCCATATACATGTACCAAATTCAAAGCTTCTTGTATTCCCACTCTTAATTTTATTAACTCAAGCTACGCCATTGCTGCAGGAGAATGTCAGGACTTTAATGTCCTCGTTGTATTGTTTAACATCTTAAACAATACTACTGATTTGACATCACTTATTTTCGCAAGCAATTAGTTGTGATAACATATAGTGCGTAAATATTGACCCCGACCTGACCTTTCACATTTGCATCTAATAATTATCTACACATATCCCGACGAATGTCAGTACTACTAGCGTACTCAATTACACAAAACGTTACAGAACGTTACATAACGATACATTCGGAACTCCTCGGCCATTCGCTGCGAATAATTTAATCTAATACACAAATATGCAATCGTTAAGGCAATGAGTCATGTTTCAAAATTTACGGACTAACAACGAAACATCACTCAATGCCTAAACGACCATATATTTGTTTACTTCAACACCGGTAGTTTCAAAATAGCGTCTAGATATGTCCGAGATTATTCGCAGCAAATGGCCGAGGAGTTCCGAATGTATCGTTACGGAACGTTTTGTAACGTTCGCGGTAACTGAACTCCCTACATGTCTATTCTACACTTCAAATGAAAGAAGTATGTTTGTGTGTTAAGTTTTAACTCATAATCCTCACGGTAATGGTGTAATCGAGCATTGATACTACATTTGTATTCAATGTAATGAATATTCTTGCATGAAGGTCAGGTCGGGGTCAATATTTACTCACAATACTTAGCATTCAACACAGCACTATATGTTTAACTAAATATTACAAAATGACAAAATCAAATGTTTGACTAAATATTACAGAATGACAGAATCAGATATTTATGAAACATGACAATTTTAAAATGTCAAATATACTTAACGAAACGTCTAAGTACCCCGACTTGAATATTGTAAGAAATCTTTATTTTTCAACTTTTATGTCCGATCGATGTTGGAAATGTGAATAGAACCATACTGACCTTTGCTTGCATAGTTTTCAAGCTGCTTTAACGATGCAAAGCCAATTTGGTCTGCATGCGTTGATATAGGTAGATTTCGAATTGCTTCGATTTAACAGAAAACTAGCAATTAAGAAGTCTTATCCTGCATTTGATGCACCGCCTTGCAAAATACCTATGGCTTTTTCTCGTTATTGAAGCAACATTCGAGCTATTTCTTGATTTTTCGTTGTGCATATCATCATACTGATGGTTTTCACTAAAACTGACCACATGGCATTTCCGCTCGAGAAGCACGTGCCCATTTCCGCTTTTCAGTACATGCATGACAAAAACAATTATGTTTCGATTAAAAAGCATGGAAACCATGCAAACAGACGACAGTATAGTCATTTACACATTTTCATAAACTATCGGACATAAGTGTTAAAAATAAAAATTTCCAACAACATTGAAATGGAGTACTTGTTAAGTTTTGTTAAGTATATTTTAAATAAGCATTACAAAATCAAGGTACCAAATACACAAATCATTGCAATATTAATAGTACAAACAATTTAACAAAAGCAAAACAAAATTATAGTATCAGATTTATATAACAATACTAAACAAAGTACCAAATATATAGCTTACATGTAGCATTACTAAATTCAAGATTAGATAGTTAATGCATAACATAACATAGCATAGCATAGCATAGCATAGCATAGCATAGCATAGCATAGCATAGCATAGCATAGCATAGCATAGCATAGCATAGCATAGCATAGCATAGCATAGCATAGCATAGCATAGCATAGCATAGCATAGCATAGCATAGCATAGCATAGCATAGCATAGCATAGCATAGCATAGCATAGCATAGCATAGCATAGCATAGCATAGCATAGCATAGCATAGCATAGCATAGCATAGCATAGCATAGCATAGCATAGCATAGCATAGCATAGCATAGCATAGCATAGCATAGCATAGCATAGCATAGCATAGCATAGCATAGCATAGCATAGCATAGCACAGCACAGCACAGCACAGCACAGCACAGCACAGCACAGCATAGCATAGCATAGCAAAGAAAAACAAAAACACACTTATAAGCATTAGAAAATACCTATGTATAAATATAAGAGGGGTAAACAAAACCAAAAACTAGAAAAACTGTATATAATTATTAAAAACAGGACACAAAATATACATACAAATAAACATTGCAAGTTCAAAGTTTCTGACAAACAGACATTTTAAACAGTTCATTCAAGCCTATGGTGTACCAACACCATCCGAACCCCTCTTCACAGAAATTTAAACCCGCAGCATTTCGTAAAAATATCATCACTTTGGGTTATTTTTTGTAGCACGACGCTTGCTTTTGGGGTAGAAGCTATCGACTGTTCGACTTTTTTTTCTTAATAATATACTTCTAACAGTGTGATATCTAGATTTATCTCCACCCATGTCAACATATTCTTCTTTGTCATCATCATTATCAATATAGAGACTTCCATGCTGACTTTCAGTCTTCATGTTGAGATGTTTAGGGGAAGCATTTGACATATCAATGTAGCCATCGTCGCTTTCAATTTTGCCAGGAACTTCTTCATCACGTATTTTCTCATAATCTGATTTCATTGAACCCATATTGCTTCCTGCTCGTTTACTCTTAGTAAATTCATCTTGCTTAAGAGCGTGGACAGTTTCCTCACCGGATAATTCCAAGCATTTACCGTTAGCGCCAGAGTGAACCTCAGCAATGACGTCTATTTGACTTCCTGTTTTGCTTGATTGATGTAAGCGAGAATAGAAATGGGAAGAATCTTTTAATGACTCGTAGTCATTGTCCTTGGCTTTTCCAGATGCCCTCTGAACTTCATTATGCTCTGTTATTGCATCTCCAATGTCTTTCGACTTTAACGTTTCTTTACTACATTCGGCATTTACCTTTTCAACTAGAGCATCATTGTGAGCAGCAGAATGTTTTTGGCGTGTTTGATGGCGATAGTTTCTTCGAAAAAAACTAGAAACATACAAAATAATCGCTCATAGATAAAAGAATAGATCGATTGTCAGTTTTTAACGGGACACGTAGGTATATGATAGAAACGTGGTAAAGAAGTAAACAAGGGAACAACTTGACTAAACTTTAGCATTGAACTACATGCATAAGCATTCGATTTGCCAAATGATAAACATGATTTAAAAAGCAATAACTTAGATGGAAAATTAACTAAATGAAAATGTTCTGCTGGGAATATTATCTTTCCCATGTCGATATTTTATTTCAGACTTGCGTGACTTTGTACAAATACATTTTATTTTTAATTTGTTAATTCATAATAAGTTTTTTATGTAAATGTTGTGAATAACTTGTACAAAATTTTGAGCAGATCTCTATATGAAAAGTTGGATTTATCCAAATCTGTAGCCTCGTTAAATAAGTCGTGACTATTGATAACGCACACAATGACATTTGAATATTTAAATTAGAACACACGTACTACATGAAATTGAAACTGTTTGGTTTCCGGAAACTACTCGATAAAGTACATGTAAATAAATACCAGTGGTTAATTTCTCAAAGCAATAAATCCTAAAGTGTTTGGAGCCTTACCTGAATAGAATACAAGTTATCAATGATAGAAATATCAGTAGCACACAAAGTATGATGGTCAATACAAGTGTTTGTGTATCAATCCCTCCTGAAAATAACAAACAAATTAAAGGAATCCCTAGGTGACAATACCACCTGACTACGACATCACCGATGCTACGACTTGAAGAAGAAAAGTGAAAAATCCGTCTCGATTTAAAGAGCTATAAGTATTTTAATTATCGAATTTTCCATGATACCTACTCGAGGCTGAGCAGAAAGTGTGCATCACATCTCAAAACGCCAGTTTTATACATTTTGCAAACACTCTGTGAAACCTACTAACATTACTTCTATTTAAATGGGACGACGACTTTTAAGGTATACTGCCATATTGACGGTTAGCACAATGCAGTAATTTATTAAGTCTACTGTAATATAAGCCGGTTGCTTATTTGGTGTGTCCGTGCAAGAATTGACATTGGGCAAGCTGGATATATATCCATCAGGTTGACTGTACTGCGCACGTTGCGTTGGGGACATTTTTTTCACATACACTGAAATCAGTAGGGCGTTCAGTTACCGCGAACGTTACAAAACGTTCCGTAACGATACATTCGGGACTCCTCGGCCATTCGCTGTGAATAATCTCGGACATATTTAGACGCTATTTTGAGACTACCGGTGTTTAAGTAAACATATATATGATCGTTTAGGCATTGAATGATGTTTCGTTTTTAGTCCGTAAATTTTGAAACATCGCTCATTGCCTTAACGATCGCATATTTGTGTATTAGATTAGATTATTCGCAGCGAATGACCGAGGAGTTCCGAATGTATCGTTATGTAACGTTCCGTAACGTTTAGTGTAATTGAACACGCTACATGTGTTGTATTGTCTAGTTTAGTCTAGACTTGGGCAGTCCCAACCCCAGTTGAGAAATGTAGAGGGCATCAATGGACAGTGGATACTGAACGATGACCAACAGAGAAATGAAGTTTTTCCTGCGAAATGTCACTTCGAAGCTAATTTCAAATTTAAAGTTTAGTTCTGGCCGGGGTCTGCGCATAGAGCACCTTAAAGAGCGGATGGACCCCTGTGAATAAATAACATCTACTATAACAACAGGACTGGTATTGTCGCTTAGTTTGTGACAAGTCTTTGAAAGACAGAACTTGTGTCTTTAAGAGTATTAACACCGTAAATATTTCATTTATTATATTTAGTTTGCCAAATTCAACATACAATGTATTTCCAAAACTCGCTGATTGATTGTAAGTAAACATGCCATAATGGTTTTAGTCATTAAAAAATAAGTTAACAGGTGTAAAAGCCATACCTGAGTGTTTTTGTATAGATACTGTAGAATTTGAAACCTTTCTTATTTCCATTTTTCTATTTTATATGGTTACCATCTGAAATCAAATAGTTTTCTTTAAGTATATATACTTATATCTGATGATTTATAGCTTGACAAAATAACCACTCATTTATTGATAAAGTCCATTTAATAAAGCCACGCCGGGGCAAACACAGTTTTGTAAGTACCTTGGAATACGGCAAACATTTGGAACGTGTAGAATACATGTATTTTAATTCACGCTAAATGTCTAAATTTCTAATGACTTATGCTTTATTATTATACCACTAACAGAATGCCTATCAATTCACAAATATAGATAAAAGATTTACAAATACTTCTTTAATTTAATAATAACAGAGCATAGTACTTAAAATGTATGTACAATGTGTTTGAAAAATAAATTATGTCCATCAGTAAAAGATATACATGTATACTCTTTAATCACTATTTTATCACATTCAGGCATTCAGAAAACCACCAAGATGATTCCGTTCACTATGCTTAGTACTCGACTGTGTACATCCTAATAATGTCCTTTTCACACATTTAGAGATTCGAAAAACCACGTAGATGATTCAGTTAACTCAGCAATCATCAAAATGTTCCGAATGTCATTTTAGTTCTTTCCAATTATAAAGTTCGTCGCCAATGTGAATACCAGTACGTCTAAGCATGTACAAATATCATGAATGCTTAATTGTATTCATGCAGAAAACATAATGAACATAACGACATCATCACGTGACACTTTCGTTTGTCCATGATGTCCTCTGAGTTATATTGCCTTTATTTTTAGCTCAACTATCCGGACAATAAGGGACCTTAGTCAGTTATTTCCCCTTGTATATTCTTCAAATAGGTAGGTCCAATCAGTTGGATTACTCGGATTTTACCCTTACTTTTCAATGTCAATTTGCGACAATTAATCTGAAATAACTTTTTTGTAAATCATTTAATTTGTTTGAAAATCAATCTAAGTATTGCCTTGGTTAAGAACTATCTAAATTTCATCACTCCTGTTAATATCTTAATTAACAAGAAAGATATTAGATGGAATATTTTAATATCCTAACATGGGACTTCAAGGATAAAATCCGAGGATTCCAAATGGCAAGACCTACTTACCAATTGGAATGCTTCAGATTTTATCAAGGAAAGATAACTGACTGAAGTCCCTTATTGTCCCTTTGACTATCTTACTCAGTTGTGCATTGCCGTAAAATTTCTTCGTTCAGATTTGAGATGCAACTGTCACATGGTGAGAAGTTTGCAGCTTGACAGTGACTGGGACTCGGGACTCCTCGTCTACAAGGCTTACAAGTGCTCTCCAAACTGGGTTATCCAGCCACTTTCTTATCCTTCTCATACCGTGAAAAGATAAGTATCGTGACGCAACAAATTTTTTATCTTTAAAAATAGTGGAGGGTTTTGTGTATAACTGCCCTCTTGTCGACAAGGTATCCAATTTGCATACGTTTCATGTAGAATTGAACTTGACTATTGTCCATAATCCTTACTTAAGTTATTTGGTGTATTATTTTATATCTCTCTCTGAAACTAATTAAATGGTTCGTTTGAAGCTTAATATATGTCCACACCATTCAATAAACATACGGTGAAGATATCACAAATTGTGTACTTTGTGCAGAAAATGATGCCCACATTCTTATCAGTAATGGTCAAACACAAAAATGCATGACTCTATAATGAATATTTGTACTGACTTATAGCCCTTTGTATACTATGAACAACTAAAAAAGCTTGGCATGCAATTGTTGGCAGAATTTTAGCCAATGAAAGTGTCCACTTGCAAATCACTAGCCTCAATGGCCTTGCATATGTAATGTAAAAGGTCCATTAATTTTATTATCTTTGGCAAGCATTAAATATTTACTTTGGTTATTGGTCACTTGAACCAGTTCGGACAGATTCATATTAGAACTAGAGTTTTTCAATTGTAGATAGGATGAACCACGTATGCTTGATTTCGCGGGGCGTGAGTACAAGCATCATATAAGGGAGCCGCAACATGACTTCGGGGCCCTCGGTGGTTAGTCGCTGCTCGACGTTAGTACTACCCAGTTTAACGTAGTATTGAAGATAGAAGAAACAAGTTTGGTGTTAGTTATTATATCACCGCGTACCACCATTGATTCTGTTAATATGAGCACAGTGATAAGTCGTGCGTAATGTCCAAATGTAGTTCTTTAATCGAATCCGAAATCAAAAGTTAAATTCATTTAGGAAATAACTTCCTTGTTTCTACATTAACATAGTAAAGTAATGTCCGAACGGAAACTATGTAAAAAGACAATTAAAGACAATGAACTATAGTTCATAGTTAACAGTTAACATTCATGACATGATGTGATCAATTTATACATTTTAAACGTCCAGCTAGCTCAGTTGGTAGCACGCAAGTCTACTGATCGAGGGATCGTGGGTTCGATTCCCGGCAGGGGCATACTTTCGTGGAGCTTGGTCAGGAAATTATTTCTACGGCCATTGTCCCTCCTACCAATGATTTTTAATTATGTAGGCACTTGTCAGTCACTGACGAAAGTATGCGCTTAGTAGTTGGTTAACAGCTAAATCCAGAGATTTAGCCTTTCCAGGAGGAGTGAGTAGGTTGACTGACCGCCGTTATATGACCTATACAATGTGTTGCAACGGGGTTAAACCCAACAAACAAACAGCACTACATTATACATTTTAATTTTAATACAATGATAATTATTTGAAAATGTAGATTAACCAGATAATGGAAAACATGTGCTTTAGTTTCCTACTGTATCAATTAGTGAGACTGTTAAACAATTGTGGTTGATGCGAGCACTACTTAATAATAAATCAACCATTAATGTGTTTTAAAGCAAATATATGGCCTTGCGGAGATAGCACAGACATCAGCTGTTAACTTTCAAGGTACCTCAGAAAATGCAACATTAAAGCCATCAAGCCATGGTGGACTAGGGCTGCTGCGAGTATCCGAGTACTCGGATATTCGCGATTTCGACCAGAAAATCGAGTCTGAATATTCGTCACGTCCGAAATCATCGGAACGCGATCTAATTTTGGGAAAAAATGAAAGAATATTTTGGCTTAATTTTCAAGTAGGGACTGAATTATCTTGTGTCAAAATTTCGATTGATACACACATTTTAACAAAAATGTTATAACTGAAAATGCCCATTAAACGCCTGGTGATAGAAATGTTTGGAGTACATGGTTTTCAAGATGGTAAAAGCTTCAATTATTCTTCACTTATTTTGTTTTCACATGAATTACTGTATGCTTCTACATTAAGTGATTCGTGGTTCGATTCGTGAGTCGCTACACATGAATCGTGGTTCGGATCGGATCGGATCGTCACTAGCTCAACGATCCATAGCCCTATGATGGACACCTTTTCATTATTATTTTCTGTAATTGCAGTATTAAGGGTTGGCAAAACAGTGTAGTATGGTGCTATCATTGAAATTAAGACTTATGTGAGACTCTGAGTAAAGGGGAAATTCGCCATTTGTCACTTATTTTCGTGACTATCAAAACAAAGAAGTACAGGCCTTTCAGGCAGACTTTTTATCATGTGTTTTTATTGTTTTTAGTGAGAAACATATATCCATACTAATTGTAAATCATTTGTTTCAAGTGGTTGATTTCAGGCTAGAGTGAGAGCTTTATACAATATATGTATATATAAATGGTATATTTGAAAATCAAAGGGAGGTAACATATATGACCATTCCCTCATTCGGAACACCTCGACCTTTCATGAATGTTATTCGTAGCGAATGGCCGAGAAGTTCCGAATGACAATTCCCTGTGACTTTTCATTGTGGAACGCGGAATTTTTAGACGAGAAGACGAGAAAGCTATGCAGTGCCTCCTTTTGACGTCATCATTACTAACCACTCAATATTTTATATTGATGTTTACATAGCGTGTGAAACCGTTTCAGTGGTCAAGTGGTTAGTAAAAATATAGATCATAGGATGTCCTTAAAAGATATCACTAATACACCAATCGTTCATCTAATCCACTCAACAATAGATAAATCCACTTGATATATTACTGATAAGTCGTACGTGATAATATAAGATACGAGGACACGACTTCCGGGTTCATTGTTTTCTGTTTACAATAAAAATACTTACGACATAAGTCATACTTAAAGTGGTAACACTTCAGTAGGGAGTTCAGTTACCGCGAACGTTACAGGACGTTCCGTAACGATACATTTGGAACTCCTCGGCCATTTGCTGCGAATAATCTCGGACATATTTAGACGCTATTTTGAAACTACCGGTGTTGAAATAAACAAATATATGGTCGTGTAGGCATTGAGTGATGTTTCGTTTTTAGTCATCTAGTTTTTGAAACATCGCTCATTGCCTTAACGATCGCATATTTGTGTATAAGATTAGAGTATCCTCAGCGAATGGCCGAGGAGTTCCGAATGTATAGTTATGTTACGTTCTGTAACGTTTTGTGTAATTGAACACGCTACTGAACAGGGTTTTTTTTATCTTATGTTGATTAAATATCACTTTCTTTTAAATGAGGACGTTTCAATCAAAAACTGTAAAATGTTTAAGTTGTGTTCAGTGCGAACTACTTTTCCACAAATGTATTTTGTATATATTTTTGGCTTGAGTACGTAATCATTTGATGGGATTTTGTAAGTCTAGTCAGAAACCGGACATTAAATTCTCTATTATGCACATTTATTTTAACCAATGGGATTTTCATAGCTCAATCACGAGTGCAAGAAAACTATGATTGAATGAAGAGCGAAAGTAGTTTTTTTCCTGTTATGATCTTTTTATTTATTGAAACAATAACTAGTTACGTAACTAGTTACCCACTTAATTAACGTGTTAGTTATGTGGTTATCTGGTGGCAGAAATATGCCACCAGACGAAAGAATACCGTAAATACAGCTATAAACCTTTTCCACATTGACAATTGACCAACTGCGAATAATGTAGTTAATTCCGGAAATAATTGGATGGTTTTTACTGAAAACAACCCCGAGAAAATTGGGCTTATTAAGTATTTACGTGATTATTTCACATTACCAATTGGATTCATCATGTTGAAAATATGATCTTTGTCGTCGAGTTCTAATGACTTACACTCGGTGGAACATGTTGTTTAATATAATGTTTGAATAAGAGTTTACAAGAGTTTATTTCAATCCAAATAGAGTACAATATAATAGTTATGTATAAGGCCAGAAATGACCCATGAACATAGTATTAATACAATTTTTAATGTATAGTTCAATGGTCGAGTAATTTATCATATTGTAAACATGCATTAAAATTTATCATCATATAGAGCTCATAGTATGGAAATCACTGGTTTAAACATGAATATTAAGATAATGTTTACATATTAAGATAGTTATTACATGTATTGCAATTTATCAAAATACATAGTTCAAAATACAATATTCACTAAACTATCAAAGCAATATGTATATGATTAATGATTTGTTTAAAATGACAGGTACATATTTAACAACATTACTATTTCCAGATAATATAATATATTACTTAACGAAACTTCTAAGTACTCCGATTTCAGTATTGTAGGAAGTCTTATTTTTCAACATTAAAGTCTGATCGATGATGGAAATGTGTTTTGGACCATACTGACCTTTGCTTTCATGGTTTCCATGCTACTTTATCAATGCAAAATCATTTTGTCTTGCATGCGTTGGTATGGGAAGATTTTCTAATTGTTTTGATTGAACAGAGAATTAGTAAATAGAAGTCTTATTCTGCAGGTGACGCACCGTCTGGCAAAATACCTAAGGCAATTTCTCGTTCTTGGAGCGACATTCGAGCCATTTCTTGATTTTTCGTTGTGCATATCAACTTACTAATGATTTTCACTAAAACTGACCACGTGAAATTTTTGCACGATAAGCACGTGCGCATTTCCGCTTTTCCGCACATGCACGACAAAACCAATTTTGCATCAATTAAGTAGCATGAAAACCATGCAGGCAGACGACAGTATAGTCATGTACACATTTCCATTACCGATCGGATATAACTGTTGAAAAATGAAAATTTCTGACAACATTGAAATCGGTGTACTTGGAAGTTTCGTTAAGTATATATGCATACAACATTACAATGCATTTAATTATTTGAGATAAAGTATATTGTATAACAGATAGCTAATGTTGGAAATATAGATAGAATATGTTATGTATGCATGCTACATTCTCATTAAAACCAGACTATTTAGTAAGCGCTCCACAGTATGTTCGCTGTCCAACGATAGCGTACATAAGATCTAAAATAAATGCTTACTTTAATGGTATAGAATCATTTTATAATAATTGAAAATATTGACAAATCTTTATTTAGACAAGTAGATCTACCACACAGTTTTAAGTATATTGAAAATATATTTTTCTATTTTCTTTTAAAGTCTTTTCGCCGGCTTAGCGCGAAACGGTCGTGACTCAATTTAAAAAAGAGTGAGTTACGACCCTTTTGCTTTAAACCCGCGTTTGTGGATTCATGCAATCGTATTGCTAGGGCGTATTCTTATAAAACGTTAATTGCCAAATAACATTCGCATGAAAATCTGCATTCTACAGAGTCGCTTAGAATTATCTTATCTTGAAACAAACACTAAATTCTGACAAAATTTTTTTATTCTAAGTATATATCATGAGAGGAAATTGTTTTATGGATCTTCATGAACTAGTTGATATGATTAGTTTTGTGTTTATATGATAACAAGTGCTTCAATGGATGGTACAAAATAAGTAAATAATAGGTCGTTACAACATATGATATTTGTAATCATAAGGTATTCAGCCCCTAATGGCAAGTATGTTTGATGAACAATGAAAAAATCTAGAAATTATGAAACTGAACTGTATACAAATGTATTTCAATACTTTTACTAGCCCGCATTACTGAATCATGTTTACGTAGAAATTTTATAAACACATTTATTATTATTGCACTTTTTAAATAAAAGGGAGGTAATAGCGAACCACTGTTGGCTCATTCTGTTGGCCGTTTCAGTAATATCCACTCGGGTGATTCCGTAAACTGATTTTGGGAAACGATCGCCGAGGTGTTGCGACTACATACATTTATTTAAATAAATTTTATGTGCACTGTTTTTAAATGAAAGGGAGGTAATAATTGCCATTGTTGAAAGTTATCTCAAATAAGTCTGCAATTACAAGTTATATTGTGAATCTAATCCGTACAAAATGCTTAACCTGTTTATGATCAGAATTGTAATATTTTGAAAAATATTGATTTAGTAAAATATAACAATATAGTATCAGTGAATGACGTATGGGAACGTTTACCTTAATGGCAATTTTGTTTCTCATTATATTACACGCTATCTTCAGTAAACGGCTTCAACAGCGGCAAGCACATCAGATATTAAGTGCATCGGTTATTAGAAGTCTATTTGAATGAAACTGACGTTATCAGCAAACGTTGAGTTAAACCTTTCATTTGATACGACTGTTTCCTGGAATTATTATTTTTTGAGTTTGTGATTTTATTTTATCAGAACGAGAAATATTGAAATTTGGATCAATGAAACCGACGTTATCATCATACGCTGAGTTAAACCTTACATTTGATAGGTCTGTTTCCTGGAATTATTATTTTCATTTTTTTATTTTGTGATTTTATTTTATCAGAACGAGAAATATTGAATTTGGATCAATTGAGTTTTTCATTTAATATTTGGTTAGGATGAAAAAGTTCAACTTATCTTGATATTCGTGTGATTTTTTGTAAAACAGTTCGTTACGTAACGAGTAATTTTATTCTCTAATGCAAGCTGAAAATTGCTCAAATTAAATTAGAATTTGTGGGATATATTTTACAGAAATTCTGAGAGAGTTTACCGTGTTATCGAGAGATTTTGTTATGAATTTTACTACTTTGTATAGTTTGCGCATGTTGACATGAGGCGGATTGATATGATGAGCGCTACAGTTTCTACACTTTACCTGATACATGGAATGTGAATGATTCTTCATTGTTATCTTCTTAGGTCAAATGGTACAACTTATAATTTGATGAAGGATTGTGAACGTTCATAAACACAATAAATTGTTAAGTTTAAATGTTAATCAGAAGGCTTAAGATATTAATTATTTGCGTTGAAACGTTGTAAAGAAGTTCATAGGATTTAATCGGCTTCAATCGGACTTAGTCGGTGAATTCCGTTCACTATGGAACATAAGGAATCAGAAGATACGGACAGTAACGAAAGTGTTTCCGTTGAAGTTCGGTGTGGTTACGGAACTTGCCGACCAAAGCCTTTACAGAGATGTAACAACCCTCGGATGATGTTGTTTATTATGAGTGTATATGTTTTTATACAAGGTAAGACCAATTTATCAAAACCCACCAGGATAGCTCAGCGTGTAGCGCGTCTGGGTACGAGTCAGGGGGGACGTGGGTTTATTTTTCGAGTGCAATCTACAAACTTACGCGGAGTTTGGTCACGGAACTTTTTTCTACGACCATTCTCCCACCTACATCTGTACCTAATAAAACTGTTGTCAGCCACAAGCGAGACATAAATGCTGAGTACTAACTTAAAAACTTGATTTCAGAGATCTAAGTATTTATGAGAGAGTAGGACGACAGCCCCTACATGACTCTAAACATATTGTATTATGGTGTAATGCACCATGATTTACATGATTAACGTCTGTTAATGAATCTCCCATGCTTGCGTACGGCCTTTACTAGACATTCTGAAAAAAATAGGCATGAAACTTTCAAGAAGTGTTCGATACCCTCAAGTCGATTGAAATGTTGTGTAAAGTGAAGTCCCATCTAAAAGGTCATCTCTCGTTGACACTCAACGCTAAAAGTCATTGTCCTTAAACATTTTCGATTTTCGTAAACCTCTCTATAAGAATAACCTACCAATAACAAATAATTTAACCAAGTTCTGTTACTGGTTGATGTAGACAGGGTTCACTGTTGATAATGCTGACTCTAATCTTGTAAAATCTCAACGAGGTTGCAGACATAGGTTTGTTTTAAGCAGTCTTTTTCTACATTTACACATACGGTTATCGTTTGGCTTACTAATTCAACAAGCATGCTTTTAATTTACAATTTAAGGTTGACAGATCTATGCCTGTCTAAGGACGGCGAAAAGATCAACTGTCCGCTACGTGATCAGACTCTCTTCTTTTTAGAGGACACATCACCCCCCCCCCAAATACAGTGCCAGCCAAACGCCCTTTGGCAGAATCATGTTTTTTATGAAAAACCGATTCACTTTTACCCATGACTAAAAGAATTAAAGTCATTAGAGCAATTTTCGATATCAACATTGATTAACGTTTAATTAAATATGCTTCAAACTATGTTACATGTACACTGATAAGCTTTGATTACAGTAAAAATACAATGTATTGCAGTATGCATTAAATTAAGTTTCACCTCAATATTTGAGAAATAGATCTATACTCATTGGTCAAGAATGTTTGGAGAACACTGTATAACATTATATTCGAGTGCTCTCTCACTTTACAGTCTGAAACCAGAAACTCTTCATTCTAGAGGTATAAATGTATTATAAACAATTAATGATACAAACAATGAAAGCAATTTATACTCTCTAGATTCACAGATGTACAGATCGTTTACATTAATTTGTAGCAGACTTCTGAATATTTCAATGATTACAACATTCAGGTGCACGGTGTAACATGTGAAATGCTGAAAAAAATGGTTAAAACTATTCAAAGAATGTTCCTGTTTACATTCAATTGAGTAGTTGAAAATATATAAGTATACTCTTTCAAAAAACTTCGGTAGACAATTTCTTAGAACGCTGGGTATTTTCTTCAAACATTGTTGTTTAAAGTGCATCTGAAACGCACGCCATCATAATTAAGTTCACACATTGTGGGCGTAGAATGTATGATAAAGCATGAAATATATGAAAGATGCTTCCAGGCTGTTTACATTATCACAAGACTATACTTATATTAACACTTCACACATGAGTTCTAGTTTTTTTCTGCATTCAAACGCTTCATTAATCGTATAATGATCTTCAGTTGCTTTCTTGCAAGCATCTTAACATTGACAAAATTCATCGTTTTCTACAAAATATCAGACACATACAACTCAACTTTGAATTCATTCTTTTCTGAAAATGCGACTGACACAGTCTCGAATTTAAGATTTATACAAAGTGTCTTAAATGAATAAAGACAGTGTTTCGTTGCTTTTCGAGTTTTGCTTTTAAAAAACAGATTGTGAACATACTATCAAATAAGTCCCTTTTAAAGTCTTTTATAAACTAGTTAACTCATATTATTCTATAAATATTTTGACAAAATGAAAAAAAATGCATGTGCTCCGTCAAGGAAACGCAGTTAGTACTGCTCTGTACTTACACAAGGCCAACATTTATCCATATTCTTCATCAATGGAAGAAAAACAACATTGTTGTTAAATTTTATAATAGTATTCATGTATAACCTAGGACCCCTTTTGGACAGTAGATTCGAAAGTTTTGCGTGAAACGTGATGCACCACGGACGTGAGAGTATGTGACACTATAGATAATAATAATATTATCTATTTGGCATAGTGTACACATAGTAAAATTACAAAGAATACATATATCACAGACATCAAGTTGTAATTTACTATATCAAGCACACCAACACCAGAGATATCACAAATAAAGGGCAAGCCCTTATTTCCATTGTGGTCTCAAATGTTATAAATATGTTTTTATTGCAGGATTTATCGTTAATGGAATCTTCAATGTAATTGTATCAACTCTAGAAAGAAGGTTTCAGTTACGTAGTACACAGATGGGTTTAGTGGCATCGTCTTATGATTTCTCTGCCGCTATATTTGGAGTAGTTTTCAGGTACGGTATTTCTTTACAATATCAGACATAGATGATCTACTAAAAATGTGGTCATGGTTACTAGCACTCTCGAATTCGATTACCAATCAGTTAATTGGCCGTAGTGTTTCATACCATTTCATGAAAATGAGTATTATACATGTAGTTAGTTTCGATTTTCTACGACAATTGGCATATTTTTCTTGGGGGGGGGTAGCATATCTCATGTTAGTAAGATTAATTTCTGCTTATATCACGATCTGATATCGTATTATGGTTGTGATACAATCTGTAGCTGGCGGTTTTACGGTATAAATTTAGGTCATTTTACGTCGTCCAGCGCACCTACCCTAGCTTTCCTGGACCCTTGTCTATAACCAGTACTCGCCTACCTTTCCACAAGGCCGGAAACTTCTCCATATTATATAATGGAGGAAAATTGACATTATTGTCAAATTTTCATGGTTGGGTAAAACCTCCCCGGGTGAGATCCGTACCCCCTTCCTTCAGGACACGAGATTCTAAATCCCGGCGCGCTACCAACTGCGCTATCGACCCGGTGGGTATAAGTACCCATTGACACCAGAATGGAGTGAAGCAATCATAGGAAGATTTCTTGATGAAGTTGCACTTATTGATTTAAAACTTTATGTTTTTACTTTTGCAGCTATCTAGGATCTGGTAGACATAAACCAAGATGGCTGACAATGTCGTCTGTATGTATGGTACTAGGATCAGTTGTCATGGTATTACCTCACTTTACTACTGATGTATATGAATCAAGAGAGACAAGCCAGATAGGTTGTACTGTTGGTAAGTAATGTGACCATAGGGTCTGTTTTCGTGATCAAACAAAAGTACCATAATCTAACGAATATAACACGCATCAATATATAGCGCGCACCAAATGAATATTTGAACTTAATGGTGTAATATTAACTTTAAATAGTAATGTGATTTTGGCAAATTGTTGTTGTAATTTGTGATGCTTTGTAGAGAATGAATATACATGCATAACTAACGAACCACATGTATATCAGTTTTATATATTGTTTATATCACTTACATTGACCACAGCGTGAAAAATTTAAAATGTCTCTTAATAATATTTCACAAAATTGAATATGATTTCAAAATATGATTTATTTTAAAATCTACGAGCTAAGCAAATTAATCTACCCTAATTATATGTTCTTACATTTTGTTTCAGGAAATAGTTCATCAGTCACGTGCAAGTCTTCAGGTTTACAACATTATGTTGGAGTATTCGCCCTTAGTAATATAATATTTGGTATGGGAGGTGCCACTATCTATACTGTGGGTACCGCATACATTGATGACAGCGTCTCATCGTTGACGTCACCACTGTATATGGGTAATATTTTTGAACTTCAGTTTTACCAAAAACTGCATAAATATTGCAACATTTCTACCTTAGAAAGTCATGAAAGTCATTTTTCAGTTTTGTGTTAAATAGGCGGCCATATTGAAAGCCATCTTTGATTTTGATGCACTGTAAACACAACACATTGTAACATTTGCAATTTGGTACAGAAAAGCCCTTATATCAATTCTGACTTGAAAAAATATCTTAAAAAATAATGTTAACTGACTTTGCTAGAAGAAACCGTTTCGCGTTTATTGCTTATGTTTATTCAGTTCTTAATCCCTATGTTTAATAATCTTATCGCTGGACATATGCCGTGTGATGATTACATACAATGCCTGTCAAAAGGTCTAAGACGATATCCCGATGAAAGAGGAAACAGATTAACATGTTTCCATTAAAAACAATAGAGTCATCTGAGTAAATTCCGAAAACCAGCATTATTATTTCTTATCAACATAATGGTTCAAACTATGTCACTTAATAAGCTGTACCTTTGGTATAATTACTTGAGGTATACATAAACATCGGGGCTCGAATTATAGCTCGCATACTTGCAAAATGCGAGTGGATTTTAATAATTGATTGTAACTTTTATTGTAACTCGCAAGTTTGTGTTGCAAGTTGAAATCGCTACAAAAATATTACTGTCTAGACAAATGAGACTCAAATCAGCATTGAAACGGCCAGGTAGATCGATAGTAGGCCTATTAATTTAAGATTTACAGTAAAAACATGTTAATTTTTGTAAGATGTAGTGCTGAGTTGTTGTTATATTGTTTTTATATGTATGCTATTAAAATTTGGGGATAAAATGCGAGTGATTTATCATTTTGCAAGTTGAAATGAAATCAACTTCCAAATGTTTGCAAGTCCAATTCTTGGTTAAATTCGAGCCCTGATAAACATGAAAAATAACTCCTCATAATTTTATTTGTCAAAGAACGTTTGGATAGCACTGTAGATTAATTCTATGTTTTCAGGTATATTTTTTGGATGTGCAGCTATGGGACCTGGTCTGGGGTATCTACTTGGTGGAGCATTACTTAATATATATGTAGACATTGATAGAGTAAATACTAAAAGGTAAGTTTGTGTTCAACCAAAACTTTTTGTTACGCTTAAACTAGACCTTTATCATTGATCATTGTAACTATCAATATTCTTAAAATAAAAAGTTGAAAATCGTCATTTTTGGAGCAAGATCGTTTCTGGACCCACGAGTTCATGTTTTTCAGTGTTACGTGGGAGATTGTAAGCTATTATCGAAACTTCAACAAAAACAAAGATAAATATAATAATTTATACAATTACAACTGATGGATATTTGAAACTAAAATAAAATGTTGGCTTTCTGAACTTTTTTTTCGGTCCCATTCTTGAATATTGTAGTAAGTCAAACACTTGTAAAAGTCGAGCATTCGTCCGAATCTTAAAATTGTTATGTTGTATATCTTTTAGTTCAATGCCTTTTTCTAGTTGTTTTAATGTTGTTTTCATTGTTTTCCATTATTGTTTTCAGTTTAGATATTCAAACAACTGATACACGTTGGGTTGGTGCATGGTGGATAGGTCCAATGTTTACAGCTGTATTATTTTTATTTACTACATTAGCATTGTCATGTTTTGGAGCCGAATTACCAAGTATGTACGCATTAATTACAATACGTATTTCAGTAATTTATTTTATGACAAACATCTATACTTTATTTTTTCATTTTATTTATTGGATTTAACGCCGTATCAACACATTTTAGGTCATGTCACGGCGTCCAGCGCCCTAACCTAGCTTTCCTGGACCTAAAGTTGTCTATAACCAGTACTCACCTACCCTTCCACAAGGCAACATGTATAAGCAATTGCTTGACTAGGGGTCCGTCTGCTTCTAAAGATGCATTGTAGGCAAACTCCGGCTAGAACTTAACTTTAACACTGTCTAGAGTAGACATTTTTGGAAGAACCTTCTTCCTCTGCTGGTCTTCTTGGTGTCTCAGAACTGTTTATTGTCCTCACCATTTGTCAACCAGGGTTGGGACCGGTTACGGCTGGTTTTAATCCAGCAGCTAATGTGTGGATTATTTTATTCTGTTCGTATACAACGTGTTGTGTCTAATTACTCTGATTCATTCGATCACTGTTTTAACCAAGTGACGTCTAATGTTATTCAGTCAAGTTAATACAATACAAATTTTATGTGGCTCGATTACCAATCAAGTTATCATATCCAGATTAGCCATTTAAAAGACCACTTCTAGCCCCTCCCCATTTCTGAACGAGGAAACAACGAAGTGGTATATATGGTGATGTGATTCAAACCAACGCAGAG
Source organism: Mactra quadrangularis (assembly GCA_025267735.1). Taxonomy (NCBI): domain Eukaryota; kingdom Metazoa; phylum Mollusca; class Bivalvia; order Venerida; family Mactridae; genus Mactra; species Mactra quadrangularis. The sequence continues at coordinate 51,456,699 of CM046299.1, read as the reverse complement.
CTGGCTATCCAATGACAATCAGTCCAACATTATCTAGGTATTAACGACTCAAACTTTTCCATGGACTTAAAGAATGAGGACAAGATTCGCATGACCACTCAAGTTGTTTTTTTTATAAATCACGTGATTATATAGCCTAAATAATTTAAATTACAGATGCCAAATATGTTCGAGAGACGAGGGAATCACAACTTCACGCTGGTACAGGGTCCCAGACAGCAACGTCTGCTCCGAAGAGACTCTCTCCTAAAGAGGCACATAAAGTGTTATGGACCTTGGTGAATAATCCTCCATTTGTTTTTACAACGCTGGCAGGTATCACTGAAGCCATGTTTATGTCTGGACTCAGTGTATTTGGCGCCAAATTTGCCCAGAATGCTTTTAGTATCTCCCCTGGAAGAGCTGGTATCCTTGTAGGTTTGTAAGATTAATTTTATTGTTGTCAATGAGTATTTTCATATTTTACCACATTTATTAAAAGTTGTTATTATCATGAACATATTTCGGAAAACTTTTTTGAATCCAAAAGTTTTGCAAACCTACTTTGAATTTTCTACCATTGCAGCAGTGACTTAAATTGTCCCATGTCTTATTTCATAGATAGTACACATAGCGAGATATAAATGCAAATTTTGCATTATAATGACGTTTCAATCAATACACTGGCACCAGAGTCCTCACACTCGTTAAATACGCACATATATAATATTTTGTCATCAAACACAATCAAAATTCAGTCCCGTATACATTACCGTGTACGAGTTATAACTATAGTTTTATTATAAATAAAATATATATATATTAGGTAGTGTACATGTATGTATGCACAGAGAACTATATATAGGGACGTACGCATTATTTCATGATCATAAGATATGGACTCTGGTGCCAGTGAGTCAATACTGTATAAAAATATTCTAAAAATCAAGGATTAAAAAATCCTATTTATGAGCAAAAGAAAATCTCCCATTCAACACATATTTTCTTTGGTGCCGATAAAAAAGGGAAGTTGGGCTAACGTTGGCTTCATTTGTTGGCCCGACGGTTCATTCGTTACGCTTCAACTTTGGGTCATTATCCGTGTACTTTCTATAGAAATACACTAATCACTACTTTTTATATATTTTTAGGATGTGCTGCCATTTTTGGTTTAGCTGGTGGGAGTGCATGCGGTGGTTTATTATGTCGATGTTTTAAGTTAAAAGTTCAAGGAATGCTTAAGTTATCATTTGGTGCCTGTGTTCTAAGTATGTTGTGTCTACCAATGTTACAACTTTCCTGTGAGCAAACTAAGATTGCTGGTGTTCATTTCCCCTATATTAGAAGGTTAGTTAGTTATTGTGCGTAAAGTTTGACCCCGATCTGATTATGCAAGAGTATTCATTACGTTGAATACGAATGTAGTATTAATGCTCGATACTGATAGGAATATATCATCAAAGCTCTAATGTAATTATTACACAATGATTCATTTTTAAAATATATTAAAGCGTACAACGAGTGTTTACATGTAGTTGGTTGTCACCATTACCACCTTAGTCTGGTTTTATAATTATCAATCATGGATCGATTTTGGAAGTTATGCCACACATACACATTTATATCCTCGTATGGGTTCAATTTAAAAATACCGACATGTATACCAGTTGTAACGACTACAAATATGAAACATTAAAAGTTTTCCATCGACTTGTAGATATCGTGAACCTTCAGGTGATTCAACTTCGCGGCCATGTGAACGCGATGGTTTAATGCAAATGAGATGGTTTGAAAACTATACTGACAAAGGGAGATTACTGCCTTATGATCAGCTATTGATTTCAGTACTTGAAAGAGTTGTATCCCGTGATTGATATTTGTGCCGCACTATATTCTACCGCGTACCAAATAGCCGGATACTGCGATGAGTTGTATGTCTGAGTAAAGCCTGATTAAAACCATCTGAAATGTTCCGCTCGCCTGCTCGCTTTTTAGATCTGGCCTTTTTTAAACGAGGGTCACGTTCAGGTGATATTTTCTCATCATAATATTCTTGACGAAATTGTTGTGATTAGTAACTTGTTTACATCGTCTACGTCATGCGATTTGAAATGAGCCGTCCAATCGCAGACTGTCAATAATACCGCTGTTAAATAGCTTGCAAACCTTGGTCTAAAAATAGAAATTACGAAATAAAAATGTTATTAGTAGTGTTTCGTCTAGATGAAAGCTACGCATTGATTAGTCGACTTAAAGGTCATCTCGACGTGACCCTCCATTGAGATAGTAGAGATCCTGTACGACAATGCTCTACATGGTATCTGTTTACGGAGATTGATCATAGAATGAATACATTCGGAATATTGTCGGTCAATTTTTGCTCTATTGTCTGGTAAAAAAAAATCAAAACTATGGAAATTAGTCAAATCCTTTGTCCTGAACTAAATACTTAAATTGCAGCATATGCCAGTTCTAAAAGATATTTTCCACATTCTATAGTAAATGTATGTATTCCAGTGAGAAGTTATCATTATATAGTACATGTAACTCTAGATGTCATTGTACGACTGAGAGATTTGAACCAGTTTGTGATACAAAGGGAACACATTATTTTTCACCATGTTTTGCTGGTTGCGGAACTAATACTACCACGGTATGACAATTAACAATTCTGCATGTGCAATGGTTAGGTATCATTATGTAAAAATGATGTAGGCAGGTTAATTTTAAACAAGTTTCACCATAGACGACCGACACGGTTCCGAGCCAAAGTCACAACATGCTATCATTTTAATTTTAATTGAAACAGAGGTGAAGAAATGTAGTATATGTCTAAATAATTTGTCATTGTTTTTCATCTAGGCAGGGTATTATAGAAAACATCTTACCATATTATAACATAATTGTGTAGAAACAACTACAACTTAAATCAGTCGTTAAACCATTGATAATACAAGTCCCGAGTTTGAGCCTCGTATCGGTTGCTTATTAAACTGTCCCCTTCCAGAGATAATCTACAATAACTAGTGTAAAAATGAATCTATTTCGGAGCACCAGTTCTAACTCTTAGAAGCCTTACAGTAGCGCGATTGCTCATTGTTACTGTAATATTGCTTTCAGGGAGAAATTTCAAACTGTGAGTGTGCACAGGACATAACAAAACCGGACATTAGAAATATTACCGATACATATTTAATAGATTACAATGGTACATCTACATGGGAAAAGAGACGTGTTACCATGGGAACATGTAAATCAAGTTGTAATTTAGTTTATGGTTTTCTTGTTCTGTTGTTTTTGTATGTATTCACAACAATTGCAGCCGATGTTCCGGCGGAACAGGCTGTTTTAAGGTAAGTTTTGTTGGTTTGGCGTAAAAACAATACTCTTATTACCCGCTCGTATCATCGTAAACACAGTAGCAAGCCAGCAGTAAATCAATCAATTTTACAACTTGAACATCTCAGATCCTGAGTTTTCTACAGCGTTTCGGGATATATTGCCAAGATGTTCCAAGTGTCAAATATAGAAATGTGGAAGCTTCGTAACAGATTTTCAAAACGCAATAATACAAAAAGACAGAGCAGAAGTATTAAGTGACTGTACAATTTAGTAAAGTGTTACTTTAGAACGTTTTAAAACCATGCTTTATAGGCTCTATATTATTAGTATATAGAATGGATCACGGTCATAAGAGATTACATTATTGTTATTTTATTCTAATATTTCTGTTTGTTTTTAATCAGGTCAATACATGAAAACCACAAGACAATAATGTGTGGTGCCAACAGATTCTTTATACGACTACTGGGTAAGAAAAACTTTTAACAGTAAATTTTGATTTACTTTCATTAGTGAATATATATGCCATTAGAAAGTGGTCTTTAGGACATGTGCACTCAATATTGCATATAATCACGAGCTAGTGCGTTTTATAACCAAGTGTGTTTACAAACCGTAGCATATCGGTACTTAATTTTCAATGTACAGATAATGTTATTTCATTGCAGTGGTGCACTGAGGAAGACATACATAGCATTACTTCTTCATATCCTGTACATTTGCATCAACTTTGATGATAATTTAGGACAACATATCATACTTTTCCCTTGTCCGCAAAATAGATCTTCGACGTTCATAAAAAGTCAAAAATCGTTTTAAATTTTACATAATACACCCTAAATGAATTTCATTCATCATGTTTTTTTAAATTTATAACGACCAGCTTTGATCATGAATTATTCTTGACATTTTCATAATCATCACTAAATCACCATCAACATCTGCATCTTTATCATTATCACTATCATCATTATTATTAGCAATCATATCATCATCACCATCGTCATCATTATAATTAGCATCACCATCATCACCTTACTATCATCATCATTACCCTAATTATCATTATACCATATACATTTACAGGAACAGTTCCAGGGGCAGTTATAATGGGTGTGGCCACAGACTCTGGTTGTCTTGTATGGCAGACAGAATGTGATATCAATACATCATGTTGGATATATGATATATCAGTTGTTAGTCGTAACTATATAATCTTTGGATGTGTTACCAAAATATTGTCTCTAATTTTCTTCTTTCTCGCCTTACGACTGTACAGACCTCCGACAAACATGGATTATTCAATTGTTGTTAATAGAGACTCAAACAGCACTGCTTTCAATAAAGACTCAAGCAGCCCATCTAAAGTACAATAATTAAGACTATTGAAACATGATTGTTAGGTTCTAATCACTTCCTCACGAACTTACAAAAGGGTATGTGGTGTCCGTCTGTTTGTGGACATTTGTTAGTCAACAACAACAACAACAACAACATGTTTATTTGTATCAGGCCTCCAGCCCATAACAAGTACAAGTTATAAAGTGAACATAATGTACATGGTAAACAACAATGGCAGATGACAATGATATGAATTATAGTATGAAAGTTTGCAAACTAGCAATTTATATAATATACATAATCACGCATACACGTATGTAGGGTTATATATACATACATAATTATATGCATACATGTTTTTATAGTAAAATAATGGTATTGGTATCAAAGTTATAGCCTTAGAACCATCATTTTTCTTGCAGTTGCATGACATATATAAAAGGCAAGGTTTCTTATAATGGTCTGGTTTTTACTAGATAATAGGATGTTCAGTTTGTTTATTGATGGATTAATATAAAATTTTGAAGGAATGAATAGCTGCCAAATATCAGAATATACAGGGCAAATTAATATAAAATGTAACTCATCTTCGATTCGGTTTGTCGAACATATCATGCAAATACAAGATTCTCTAGGCTTTTTATAGTATGTACCTCTTACAACTTCAAGATGCGGTAAACCAGATCTAAGTTGTGCATAACAATGTCTGAATTTACGTATCTGTACAGAATCTATACTATTAAATTTGCGAGTTTCCTGTTTTGTGGAAGAAACTGCGCAGCTTTGAATAAATCTTTTGTTTGTCGCTGGAGCACCTATATACCGGCATATCAAGTTGACAATTCTTTTTTGACAAAGCCTCGTGATATTTGCAAAAACTGCCAAAAATCAACAAAAATAGTGGGGTTTTTTGTGTCTAAAAATAGTTATAGATAAAACTAAAAATAGACACGTCAAACCGGAAAATCGAGTTTGATTCTCGACGTGAAGTAAAATATTTCTGATCTTTACTTAATCGAATGTAATGCTTCTGTCACATGATAACTGCTGTATTATCATGGGGAATCACCCAGAATACGTGCAACCTTCTTGCCATTTTTTGAATATTCACCAAGCATGCGTTCTTTGGTTTCGAAATAATACACATAAACGGCATACTCACCCAATTCTTATATTTTACATTATGCAGAATAAAACACTTCACATACTTCACATTTAATTTCGAGAGATACTGCGATCTGTCTGCGCAATTCACAAGAACGGTGACAAATTGTTAGTTACAATAATTAGATTCTTATAGAAATTACTGCACCACAAAGTATCACTTGAGAGCTTTCAGAGACATAGGTAAACATTTATACGTGTCTGGTCACGCTATCTACCGAAGGTACGCTGACCGCTTCAAAGGGAGCTACGAAGCGGTGTAATATGGGAGAACATATTCTCGGTCCATTTTTTCACAAGCAAGCTGAATATGTACCAGTGAGCCCTGAGAAGCTTGCTGATGTTTTCAATACGCTGACCCAACGGTCTGTAATGATTGGACACAGTTGTTAGACAGATCAATATTATTCATGTAATTATTTCTGTTTCATGTTGAAAGGGATAAAATATCGAGAATTCACTTTTGAAATGAAAATACAAGCTCGGGTGACCAAGTTTCATAACTCCATGTTACATTTTCACTGTGTTCAGTCCTTTTAGAACTTGACAAATCCAGATTAAACTTATACTTGCAAAATCATATCTCCGATACTACACAATTATCAATTTCAAACTTCCTACAAATATTTTGCAATCTCTTATGATCAAGTTTCATATGGCTTTTAAACATGCCTGTTTCGAGGAACAGTTTCGAGAACTGTCATTACCTAAAGCCTGTGCTTGCACGGGCTCCCATCTAGTGTCAATATATGTTTCTTTATCAAACGATGGTTTTAATTGTTTATACAAATGAAGAGCAGAAGAAGATTCAAGTTTACTATACCATTCTTGGAGAAACTTATCGTTAAGTCGTTGGGTAAAAGTATATAAAAGCAAATGTTCATTTTCAACGTATTGGTTATCCTAGACGTACCCAAAGCCGTTACTACATAAAAGATGCTTAATTTGGTTGGCCCAATTGAAATAATGAATGCAATAAAGTTGCTTAAGCATAGTATAACATTTCATTACATATCTTGTGTCGGGCATTTTCAAAATCTTCAGCCAATACTTAAGACAACGTTTTGCAGATTCGACCCAGATTGGATAACGCTCACAATCACCTAAGACAGACGCGTTATATGATGATTTATTTATTTACGCATAAAAATCGTTTACAAGCTATTCGAAGAACCATTTCACTGCTTTCTCTAGATTGGTACCCCCAGATTTCTGAACCGTATAAAATAATTGGTGAAATTTTTGTATCAAAAAGTTTAAAGTATGTACTGTATGGTAATTGACCATATTTATACAAGGATGAAAGCAATGTAAGGAGAGTGCATTTAGCTTTTATAGCAAGTTCATTTGACATTACGTTCAATGATAATGTGGAGCTAAATGTAACACCGACATAAGTAAATTTGTTAACAATTTCTAATGGATCAGCTGCATAATAAAATTTTTCATTAGCAGCCAATTTACTACCTTTCTTAAAAACCATAACTTTGGTTTTAAGTGTATTAACAATCATTCCATTAACATTACAAAATTGCTGTAGTAAATTTAATTGAAATTGTAAACCTTTAACCGTATCAGCCATTAAAGCGACATCGTCAGCAAATAAAAGTTGCCATACAGATATATCATTAGGCATAGTTTGTATATCTGTTACATTATGATCATTATTCATAAGTGTTGCAAGTTCATTAATAAACAGAGAAAATAATTTTGGAGAAGCTAAACAACCTTGTTTAAGACCAACCGGACAGTTAAAATAACTGGTGCAATTACCATTTGCACGTACACAGGATTTAACATGTTTATACATACCCATGATAGAGTTTAACAATTTTCCACGTATATTTGCATTAAACAATGTTGACCACAATTTATCCCGATTTACTGAATCAAACGCGGTTTTAAAGTCAATAAAAGCAACATACATTTTACCTCTTTTCTTAGAAAGTGATTCAGATATAAGAGATTGCAGAACAAAAACATTATCAATTGTGGAATATCCTGATCGAAACCCAGCTTGAGATTCGTCAACTTTATTATAAATGTTTGCATAAAATGATAAGCGTCTGTTAATTATACTTGTATATATTTTACCGAAGATGTCTAGTAATGAAATCCCGCGATAATTAGAGGGTGTATCTTTGTCACCTTTTTTTGTAAAGCGGGACAATGGGGGGATAGTCTTAAGTAATGAAATCCTTGAGCATCCATGTACCTAGAAGTACTCAATTTTATTTGCAGATAGTTCCTGGGAAAATGGTAACCAACTAATTTTAGAGCTCAGGGACAAATGTGAAATGGATTTAAGAACAAAAAAAACAAATTAAGCTTGTCTGAAGGATAACTTTATAACTCTTCTTTTATTTCAACTAAAAAAGGGCTTGAAAAAGGTTCAGAAATTCAAAAATAGTTACAGAACATTTGTCCAACTTATTTCTTCAATAAGAAGAAGCTAAGGTCCAGGGGTAGGATGCGTGCTTAGGAATCTAGAGGTCACGTGTTCGAACCCCACGCTGGACACTGCTAATTTCCTCGAGCAAGAAATTTACCTACAGTTGTTCCAGGTGTAAATGGGTACTGTGAGGGATCACCTGCCTGAAGATGATTTCAATGATCAGGAGTTATTGTACAAAATTGTAAAGTCGGCTGAATATGTACATAGTCACAGACTTTAAACGACACTTTAAAAAAAAGATGAGAATTTAACAATTATTTTCCATTACCTATGGATGTGCTTTATCTTGATTAAATTATCAATTCAATAAAATGTTTTATTTTTTATTGAAATGCCAGGCGATTGTTAACCTGGTGAAAAATCAAGAATATCAAGATTCTTGATAACTTCTAAGTATGAGAATGTTATTAAACCAATCTTGGAAGCAAAATTAAAGCTTTTGAAAATGTCACAGAATATGCTCTTAGTGAAGTTCAAAGACAATGTTTGAACTGAGGTCTAAAAGTTTCTTTACACATGTTAAATTATGATGTTTTGGGAGCATATTATTCTTCAATAGAAAATAAGAGTAAATATGAAAAAATATATGAATAAAAACTTTTGATCTAAGAGTATTATAAACTTGTGTTATTGCATAGTTAGATCATGGAAACTCATTCTAGCTATCGAGACCATAGACATTTGATCCTGTACGTCAGCGATTTTATATAACAGGGATTTGCAACAACATAGATTTACATCAAAGTTCACAGTTGCGACTGTAATTTCAGCTCACAGAGATAACAAGTATTGCAAGTTTAAATAAAGATATTTACGTGACATTTTGTACCAGTACCATTTAAATTAACATAAAGTTTAGAAAAAAATGTTTCTAGATGATTTTGAGGTAAATTACACTCACAGACTGTTTCACAATATTATGCATTTTTGCGCTGATCTGCCATTTTTAGCCCTATTTTACATCACCTAAAGTCATATTTTTGGTCATATTTGCAACAAATTTTTGTCAAAAACTTCTGAGTCATTCACGAGTTGCATGGAAGACATATACAAAAAGCATATAAAGTTTTTAAACTGTGGAACAGTTTGGGTAGCCTGCTTCAGCAAGTAATAGACAGTGACGACCGTGAATATTCAAAATAGCATTTCGTTGCAAATCCCAGTCATATAAAATCCCTGTGTACACCAAGCCAGACATTGGTATATGTTTTTCAGAATATTGATGAATGATGCCATTTGGCCTATACAATTCACCGTGTAACCGAAGAATGAGGCAATAACGAATATAGGGAAGCTGGGTTTTCTTGCATTTATAGCCAAGGATATAAACACTATGTTTGCTGGAATAGCCAAAACCATTCAAAATACCAACTCCCAATGTTCCTGGACAAATGCAATTTTGATAAAAGCTTATCATGCATACAACAAGTAATTGTACCCGCAGGAGCTTGACAGTCTGTATTGTAGTTTGAAAATATCCCCTTTGTACTAAAACCTATAAGGAGGATTTTTTCAACTACGATACAGAATGTCAAACTCCTGAGTTTTACCATAATTAAAGCTTTTTTGTGTATTGTTCATTTTTTCTCAACCGTCAAAACATGAATAATTTCACGGTGAATGTGTTAGTTAAAATCATTGCCGCAATACATCCATGAGTTTCCGAAAGTGTGTATTATGATTGAGTAAAGCTTCTCATGCCGTATGATAAGTTTTAGTTAACATATTTTAATAACAATTAGGCCTCCAGTACAAAAACAATGCATTCACTCACCGTGAAATTATTCAAGCTTTGACAGTTGAGAAAAAACAGACTATAACATAGTGGAATCATATATTGATTAGCTAATTAATTAGTGAATTTGCTCAGAAAACTCCTTGTTTCCTTTTTTCATGGGTAAATGAAAGCAAAATCAGGACTTTCTCCAAAGACTTTTGGAGGACACTGTATTTACTATAATACAAAGAAAATACCTCTTTATTTTTTCTAAAGAATGCTTTATTAAAACAGTTTTTTTCTACAAAAAGTCAAGAAACAAGAAAAAGAATAGAAAAAAAGTTTTTAACAATTGTATAAATTACGACAATTATACATAAAAATATGACAAGATTTGTCCTGCAAACCATACAATCCTTAAACAAAACATCTGAAAGCTAAAGTCATCATAAATAATTTTCTTGCACTTGTGGCAGAAATGCTAAAGATCTTTTATAAACACTATTTTTGTAATTGCATGCTATGGCCTTAAGATGCACCATATTGTGAACAATTAATTCAAGCAGGCAGTCTGCAAGGTCAGGTTCAACCAAAGACATTGTACATAAATTCATTAGAGGATCAAATCCATGCAGACAAACTGTGAATTTATTTGAAGTTGCAGGAAATAGGCACTTAAAATTAAATTAAATGTTTCTAATATAGATTTTCATTGATTTCTTGTCATAAGATTTTCAGCATTAGTACCAAACAGACAAGATAAATGTTGGTCAATAACAAAACAAAAATACAATGTGTAATTTGAAGACATTATAATGCCACAATGTAAAACTATCCATGAATACATACATGTATGTTTTAAAGTTTTGTTTAAAATGCTTAAAAATGATTTTAAGTATATGCACACAAAATGAATATAAAAATAAATTAATAAAGAATACATCTAACAATACACATATATATCACAGCTATTTAACTATTATCACAGAAAGTCTATAGAAAAAAATAAATGTATCGGTCACATATTCATAGATAGAGGTACCATTTGTCTATGAATGATAATAATAAAGTACTAATGATGCTGAATGTGCACATACCATAACAGAACAGTACGGATGGTGCCAGATGTGCACAGACCATAACAGAACAGTACAGATGGTGCCAGATGTGTACAGACCATAACAGAACAGTACGGATGGTGCCAGATGTGTACAGACCATAACAGAACAGTACAGATGGTGCCAGATGTGTACAGACCTGAAGGTATGGTACCAATGCAATCTGATTAAAATCCTATATAAAATTATCCTCGCCTGTACTAGCTCAGTTTACAGAGATTGGGTACCAATGATGCCAGTATGAAAATAAGAATCTTGTTAGTAGAATTACTGATATACAGCACTGTTTATGTACTATGTAGGAAATACAAGTAACAAAATACACAACTACTGTCTATAGAACATAGCTAATTCATATTGACCAGAGACAAAGAAGACAATTTCATTATTACCATATTCAAAGTCCAAAATTGAGATTTCTAGGTCAACACTATTAACAGAATGAAAAAAGAAAAGTCATTAATTAAGAAAGTTTATAAAAATATAATTTATAAGAGATAATATTTAATATTTTAATACTGTTTAAACATCCATGTTCATTTGCAATTTTTGAACATTGTTAATTCATTCTTAAGCCATTTTACATATGACAAATCTTTTTCAATTGTTCGTTTTTCAAACAAATCAAATAACATCATAATGCATTTTAGCAAATAAATTTACCTCACAAAAGTCGTTTACATAATATACATGACTTTGGAACTTAAAAACTTAATTGCGTCAAGTAATTACAAATATTGCAGTAATTAAAAAAAATGTTCAGTCAACAACCCAGACATGGATTTTCTTCGTTGTTTCGTCTACACAGGTGGGGTCTCGCAAGGTAACACGGGGGTAATAGACCTGTCAATTGGTGTTCTCACGTAATCACTCTCATACAAGCCAACAGGTGGTAGGGGACTTTCCCTTTCTTCAAATGGAGAGTGACAACGTACATTCTTTGATGAAGCACTTCCGCAAGGACTTGGGTTTCTTGAATTGGTCCTACTGGAGTTGAGAGACCTGTTGGGCGTAGACAGTTTAGCTGGGTTGTAGTAAGCGGGTGGAGAGAGGTATCCTGGTTTCACATCAAGGGTACTAGGTGGCTTGTATTCATTGACATCCAATGAGAATGCAGATAGGGGGCGCTTTTCACCAACATTCATATTGGTAGCAGTAGGTGCTAGACCAGAATTAAATTTCATGCTAGAGAAAGTATCATCACGGAACAGGTAATCTTCTACCGGTCTATCTGTATCAGGGTACATTGTGCCTCCTACAACATCTGAAAACATAAAATATAACACTTTTATAATAAGTCACTATTGATTGATAAAACTACAATTAAGTTCAATGAACAAAACAAGAATAAATCCAGTGGTGGAGGTCAGTGGATCTAGGTCTCATATATTATAGTGTGAATCTTTATAGAAACTTTAGATAAAATTGAAAAAGAAACAAAATGATCAGAACTCTTAGCATGCTTTCAAGATTTTGAAAAAGGGATTTCTTATGTTCATTTTTTCAAAATGAAAGTCCTTAAGAGTAAAAATTCACAAAATTAACCAGTTAGTAAAGGCATTAGCAATAACATCTGAAATTTGATTTGATAACAGTTCCACGTTCCCTATTCATAGATCTGTTAATAGCAATGTGAAAAACGTCTCCATATATCATTTAATGGAAGAAAATAAACATTAATGTATTTTTTTAAAACCAGCCAATGTGAAACTAGATATCGAACCAGCAACCCTTTATGGACATAAGTTTTGAAATCCTGGGCTTAGCCTACTGTGCCAGAGACCCAGGTAATTATCAGGTCAGATTAGTACTTGAGACATCTGAAAAATGAGCAGGTTAATAAACATGCATCAACACAAAGTTAGTCAAACATGCTAGTTAGTTACATGTATAACATAACGAAATCATCATTTTAAGCTTGAAAATAACAATAGCTGTTAGTAAGTTGTGCTTGGAACAAAATCATAATGGGAGCTGCTTTTATGTGAATGAAAAATGTTCAGAACATCTGTTAGCTTGCAATTCTTAAGTGCCAAATGTAAAATTAATATAACAGAGTCTAAGAAAGTATATAAAGTCTATAAAATATTTGTTTTAGTCCTTAATCAAAACATTTTTTGGTTTTAACACTGCGGCAACACATTGCGTAGGTCATACCACTGCAGTCAACCTATTCACTATTCCTGGAAAAGCTAAATCTTTGGGTTAAGCTGTTACCCAGGTCATGGTGTATACTTTCATCAGTAACTGACAGCTGCCCTACATGATTTAGAACCAGTGGTAGGCGAAAGAAAGACGAAAACAAATATAAAATGTAACATTTTTAAAAGCATGCCAGTTAGCAAAACAGGTATAATTAAAACAAAATAAAAGGAATAGGAAATGGGTGTAAAACTGAGAACAACAAAATGAAGCAATTATTATACCACTAAATTGACTTTTATATCCTGCACTCTGAACAGATATCCTGACTGGAAACAAGAACAAATCAATAAAGTTACAAGGTGCAAATTACTACAAGAATAGCCTTATTCATGATACAATACAAAGAGCTATGCAATTTGGACCATCAAATATATACTCTCTTTACCCTTCCTCCCATCAAAAATGCCACACCACCTTAAAAGTCTTTCCCCTAATTAAGTCGGTCCCCCTCTATTTTTTAACAAAATAACTTTTGTTGTATAATTAAAAATTCACTATACCAAATTTCATGTAATAATTTCACCATTTTATTTGGAGTCATAAATCCAAATTTTGGAAAATGTATGGGAGGACAAATAATAGAGACGATATACATGTATTCAGCATTAGAATTTTTAAGCACTATTCATATTCAAACAGGTTAGGCCACAACTAATGGATCATATGTTCTATGGATTCGCTCGCACCTTAATTTTGACGGTTTTTTACAAAAAAATTTTTTTTATTTCCTCGCTCGCTCATAAAAATTTAGTCAAACCACTATATAAAGCAAGTGAATAAAGACTTTTTTTATTTTTTTGTTTTCGCTCGCTCGCCCCATTTTTCCCCCAGAAAAATCCGTAGAACATATGATCAACTTGTTGTGGCCTTAAACAAAACTCAATTTCTAGTTAAAAATGGCTAATAGAAACTACTAGGTATATACATGGGTTATACTAATCTACATTTCACTATATATCTATATAAATATTATTTTATTGGGTGATTAAGGCTAAACCTTAACAAGTTATTTACTGTTTCCTGACCACATATTACATTGCATTCTGGAATAGTCTAATAGGTGATTTTTCACTATTAGATCAATTTTGGTAGATCAATTAAAGCAAGAGTGTCCTGAGAACCTGAAAGCTGCTCACCTGAGAACAAATAAGTGTTTGCTTCAATTGACAAGTTTTGCAGGAAGGACAATAAATGCTTTTTTCAGTTTGGCCTTTTTAGGGAAGGACAAGAAACAGCAACAAAACTATTTTTTGTTGTTTGGCCTAATACTTGTATTCTATACTTACCATGTGTTCTTGTCTTTGGTTTAATACAGAAATTCCATACAATAAAGATGGTAACCACGGCAACAAGTAAGAGACAGAGTAAAACAATGATGACTATCAAATATGTCTTCATTTCACTATCCTCATCTTCTTCTTCATCACTTGGCTAAAACATAAGAAGTAAGACATTTATAATAGGTGAAAAAAATATGTACATGAGGGTATATTTTAAAGGTCTTATGATATGTTTACTACAACAAAGGCAAAACATACCATAATTTTATGGGTATAACATGCACTCGTGGATAACACGCACTAAAAAATTGAACAAAATCTGAAGAAAAAAACTTTCATCCAATATTTTGCGTAATAGAAGAAAAAAAGTTGCATAATTTGTTCAATACTTGAACCATTAGCACAACAGTATCAATTCCTGGCACTATATCAACATTTCTAATGCTAGTCCTTGCTTAAATGAAGCATCAGCTAGCGAACTGATTATGTTTGAATACAAATAAAAAAGTTTACCCCTTATTTCATTTCCATTGATATTTTCCCCCCAAAAAGGGCCTCACCACATTTCCCCTAAAAGTGAAAATTAAACACTGCCCCCTCCCCATTCTAACATTCCAGCATAAACTAAACAAACCATTCCTTAAATCATATTTAAATCAACTAGTTATTACTATAATACAGAATAGCAGGGGAGCTAAACCCTGCCTATTTCCTCTCCTCTCTGTTATTTCTGTCTCCTCCCTGTACAAAGACATAGAGGATATTCATCAACTCTGGTGCAAGATCGATTTTTATTTCACTGAGTGAGCTCAGAAAACATATTTCACGAATGAAATAGTGAAAATGTCATTTTCTGAGTTCATGAGTTGAAATAATAAGGATCTTACACCAAAGTTTACGAATATTCTGTTTCTTTAACGCTTAGTTTTGTGTTTTACTTGATGTATTTTACACAAATTATAACGTGACGTCATCTCTACTCCAAAATGATGTCATTTATCTTCTAATATGACGTCATGAACGATGAAAATATAAGGTTACATTTTCACTACGAGGACAATATAGAATTTATATTTTCATCGTTTATTTTCATCGAATAACGCGACATTTCACCGTAAAGCATAAAAGAAACCCTGTCCTTTTTTTCTCGACCCCCCCCCCCTCCTGTTTTCTCTGATATCCATAAAAATCACAAAATCAACTTACAATTTCTCCACAATCCACACCGTAGAAAGTAGTGCCATCTATAGTCATATATGGTGCCAATGTTAATGTTGTACCATCAAAGTCATATTCTGTATCATTATATATACTATCACATAAACTGTAAGCTGTAGAGTTCACTGTAGTTGTATTACCAGATAATGTGAAACTAACCATAATACTTCCTGCAATATAAAACAATTAGTTGCTGAAATATACTGACTGTCACTGGAATCAAATGTTATTTATACATATTACTTGTTTGTATTGACTATGGACTAATTGCGGGTTTAGAGATAAACAGTTGTAACTCACCATTGCCTTATATTGAGTTACTATTGTTTTCCATTAAACCCATGAAATTTGTCTTTCTTGCATTAAAACTATACTGCTTTTAATAGCAACAAAATAAAATAATGATTATACACAAAAGCTCTTTTTTTAAATGTAAAATCTATCTGGCGGAGTTTTTTTCATCTTTTGGCAGTCTTGCAGTCCAGATATGCCATTTCAGCTTGTATATATCTTTATATATCTGTATATTTTGTTTATGGTATCTTAAATAAAATGCCCATTTTTAATCAATC
Source organism: Mactra quadrangularis (assembly GCA_025267735.1). Taxonomy (NCBI): domain Eukaryota; kingdom Metazoa; phylum Mollusca; class Bivalvia; order Venerida; family Mactridae; genus Mactra; species Mactra quadrangularis. The sequence goes on along the minus strand of CM046299.1, from coordinate 51,440,308 downwards.
TTATTTTCTCTTGTTTTTTGCCTCATGCCCTGTTAGTAGACACCTGTGATGGACAGCACATTATTAGTACCTGTTTACAGTATGTTTCATTTATTTTGAATAATTTGTATATGAGCCAAAGTCAACTTTTTTTCAATTAAACATTATCAGGGACCCATTCACACACAAATCATCATCTAGGAGTTTGTCTTAGGTTAATATGAACAAGCGGTGAACAATAACCATGTAACTATACCTTCATAGATAGATCCAACACTTATCATGGTATCTTGCCATATGTTAGCAAACTCTGTAAGAATTGTTTGTTCAAATTCATTCTGTTTGTCCTCAGTTGGTAGTAAAGTGTTGAAATCGACATCGTATTTTACCTAAATGTAACAATAAAATACATATGTAAATAAAAAAATCAAGCATAGGCTAACATAGAGCACTTATCATTAAAAAATAAACCTACTCTTATTACTGAAGGTATACTTGTAGCAAAATAATTATTTGTATCCCGATGAAAACATTGAAGCTATTTGATAATCCGTGTGTGTATTTTATCTCTATGTTGTATTTTGTTTCTCTAGCTATTCCATTAATATCATTTATCAGAAGACAGCAATGAATATGAAAATAAGCTTAACAAATGATTTTGTGATTGAAAAATCTAAAGTTAATTTTTAATAAGATATTTTTTGGATGGAAGGCCTATAATAAAATTTCAATTAACATTTTCTATGGTCACAAACGTCCAATCAGGAACTTCTAAACACCAATGAAATCTATGTAAGTTTTAATCTTGGCCTAACTATGTTTGATCTTATATCAAAACACATTTGATAACTTATTAACACTGAAATAGTTCCAAGCTTTGAGCCGTTTTTGGCTTATTTATCATGGTCAAGTGATTTAACATGTATTGTCCAATCAAGTCTAATGCCCTATCAATCACAGTCTTAAACTAAATGCCTGTATAATAATATACTGTATTAACATCTAAAAGACGCCTACCTTTATTTCTGAGACACGTTCAATGCTCATTCCAATATGAGCTGGATTCTTTATCAACATTTTATGATTCAAAGTAATATTGAAATCAGGTGGGTTGGAAACAACTCTAAATTGTACATAATACATTCCAAATCCTGTGAAATGTAATGACGGGAACAAAGCACGTCCTGTAGCCAAGTCAAAGGATGTAGACATTCCAACACCATCTAGTGATCCCCATCTGGAACTACCAAGTAATTGTGCCTCGGCTGTCCATGTATGTTGCTAGAGGAAAGAGAGAAACATATATAAATACTTTACTTTGAAAAATGGTTAGAATTTAGCTGATCAAAGTATGGGAAGAAAATGGAATGAATCCAAAAAGAGAAAAACTAAAATTCCATAAATAAAAATTGAAAGAAAAAAAACCCATAAAAATATAACACATATTTGATGCAATGGTCTGAAGAAAAAAAGTCACTCATTTGTATAATGAGATCCCAATTTGGAGTATAATCTAACGATAGGACATAATTATAATATTTGAAAAATATTTTTTAAAGATTTTTCTTTCATAAAATGTTCTTAAAAACATTCTGATTTTGATTCAAGCAGGAACAGAATAACCACAGTTACACTTTAGGCTCCACAAGTATTGCTGATTATAAAATTCTGGTAATATTTTTTATTTTTTTATACAAAATTATATATAATTTTCATAATCCAATGTTGCACCAAAACACTTAACCAAGAAATTTCTCAGTATAAAAGGAAGGGCCATTATCCAAACAAGCTAGAGTAATGCAACATGATATTTGACCTCCAATGGTAACCCTGTAGACATGTGTGAAGTTTCAAGTGAATTCATTCAGTAGTTTCAAAGATATATAAGAGTTGCATCAAAAACCCTAACCAAGACGTTACACCGATGCCATTGCACAACAGTTGTTTAGATTAGCCCAACTTTTCTTTAAATAGAGAGCTAACAAAAAAGGTTTAACAAAATTGAATCCTAATAAAAATCAGTATGTAAACGTACTCTCCAGGCAATATCTGTGATAACCTCGTCAGTGTTGCTATCTACAAGATCTAGTGTCACAGTGAATGGTCCGTTACGTTGTATATCACCACTTGTCTTGTCAAATACTCGAACCTTTAATGGTCGACCTGGTACATTGAATGGAGCAGTAGCTAAAGTAAAGTTCTCAGCCTCTGGTGGGTAGGTTACGTTGAAATCAAGAATGTAACCACTACCCATGTGTGTAAGCATCAGATCAGTGAAGTTAAACCATCCGTCGGTACAGTTGACTGATAAAGTACCATTTAGTACATTGTTAGGATGGCCAGTACCCGGTCTTACGCTTACTGTCATCTCCCAGGGATGTTCAGCAGTTCCAAGAGTTGTCACAACCCGGTTCTGTAATAAAAAAATGTTTGTTTAAAAAATTATGTGAAATCATTAGGTACAGCAACAGCATAAAACATAAACCTTCCATACACCAAAAAAGCAAAGAAGAAATGAAGCTATAAGCATTGATATTGAAGACAGGAGTCAAAGGGATAAAGCAATATCTGATAAGCCTACTTCATTATTTAATATTAACAAAAGTGATGTTTCAAAACACAATATGGAAACACCCTTATAGTCCATTTTTTCCCAACTGTCAAAGTTTGAATAATTTCACAGTGAATGATTACACACAATCTCAATATCACAAGTGTTAGCATGAAGTCACCGTGAAATTATTCATGTTTTGACAGTTGAGAAAAAATGAACTATACTTTTGATATATAATAACTTTGAGTCATATTACACCCTCATAAAATATAATGAAATAGAAGAAAATGTTGCAGAAATAATCTAAACAGGCCACTACTAAATGTTATAAACAAAGTGCTGAGATAAACTTTATCCTTTTTAAACCAATGTGAAAGTAAACAAATCAGTACTGCAAAATGCAAATAACACTAAAACCTTACATGCACTTCAAAGAAAAGAAGACCGCTAACAATGATGTCAGCTATTATACCCAAAAAATAAAAAAATACTCTTCAACTTAAAGAGAACTACTTATGCTGACATCAGCAAATATACCCAAAAATAAAAAAATACTCTTCAAATTAAAGAGAGCTACTTATGCTGACATCAGCAAATATACCCCCCCCCCCCAAAAAAAAACTTCAAATTAAAGAGAACTACTTACACTGACATCAGCAGCTCTGATTCTGGGAGCTTTTCTCAATGGAACACTTTCATATTCTACCTTCAGTTGGTCAGAGAAGAACAGATGATCAGGTGAAGGTGTTTCATACACAATAGAAGCAACTTCAGGATCTAAAGATGATAGTTCCACGGTTTCACATCCACCAGTAGTGTTCAACGTTTCTGATACATTTCCAACTTGACATTCATTTACTATGCTTGATGCAAGGTCAATAAGATCCTCGTATGTTATTGTGTTGGACACAGTGGAGTTTATATCTGAAATCATTTGAATATTTAAGTAAGTACTAGGTACACATTTATGATTTGTAAATTTGGTAAGACAAAAATTTGATATGTAAGTCAGCTTAATTAAATTAGAGTTTATGTAACTATGTTCATCTGTTTTTTTACACATATAATGTTCCTGTATAATACTGCTTGCTTCCTAACTCTGATCTTATTTTCAATAAAAAACACTTTGAGGCGACACTTCTCTTTTCAATTCAACAAGTTAAAAATGGTTAAACAAGTAAATCTGTGAGCTAATGCTCACTAGTGATACCCCCGCCAAAATCTAAAAATATGCGACAAACAGGAAGTAGATGAGCAAGGAGCATGAAATCACTTTACACCACATGGGACTATGGGATGAAGCAATATGCAAAGTATTAGACTGCTGCATGTCATAGTTGCTGAGAAAACTGCGAAGGAAATTTCGTAACGGACAGACGGACGGACGCACACACGCACGGACAAGGGTAAAACAGTATACCCCCCTCTTCTTCGAAGCGGGGGTATAATAATGCTTTTTGTAAAATACTTAGCCAAAAACAATGCATCTTAGAAGAATAGGCATCATAAACATACCTCTTTGCTCAATATCAAAAAAAAAAGATATCGCTATTAATGTATGACAATTATCAAACAAGTATCAAGTATTTAAATCAGCAGGGTTAATGTAATAACCACTGACAAATGAATAAAATGTTACAATACAAACCTGCAGCTGGCTCATCTCCAATTTCAATTTCCACAGTGATTCCGTCACCAGATCTCTTACGACGCCGTCTGTTACCACTTGCGCTGACCACATTTACAATTCTAACTTTAGTGAGAGGAATATTAAGGAAAGCCGCTAAATTCTCGACCAGGTTGTCTCCGAAGAATTCTTCCACTGATAGAGCAGGAATTCCAAACGATACAATAATAGATTCAGAAGTTTTGACGTCAATTTGTTCCGGTCCTTGAATGATGAACGTGAGCTCACCACGATCCTTATCAAAATAGTTTGTACCAGTACCATTAACAATCATTGGTTCAAATTCATTGCCTGTAAAAAAGAAGAAATGTTCAAAATATATTTTATCATATTGTAACAACACGGTTGCAAAATAAATATTTTGAAAATCAAGAAATTTGCATAATTCTTGAATTAGAAATATATATCAAATTATTCAAATCAATGTTTCATTTAACTATGGACAGATCACTGGTTGAAATGAAGTGGACAAACTGTTACAAGGGTGAACTAATAATCATCACAAGCTAAGCAACAAAATTATATAATAGGTTTCTTAAATGCATTTTTAGTCTAAAAAAGGGATACAAGCCACATTCCAAATGTGATGCTTAAACACAAACGCCAGGTGCAAACCTATAAACATGTATTAAACTCAAATGCCTTCTTAAACCTCTAAACTAGGCTAAAACCTACAAGCCAGTCTCAAACCTGCAACCTCCAGCTTGCAAGTCAGATGCTCAACCAACTTAGCTTATTAACTGATAAAAGTCAGTTTCAGACAATTACTACATCAACCCAGCCCTATTACATTTACCGTATTTTTTTCGCACTTTTTTACCTCCAAATCTGACTTCAGTTTTTTGGTGCATGCTTTACAAGAAAACAATGAAAAATTTGCCATATTTAAAAGTCATACACAAACCTGTAGGCATTGAGATGATATATCTATCATTAGCACCAATTCTAGCATTTGTAGCTATATGATAGACACCATTAACATAGACATCTAATCTATTAGGTCTAGAATACCATACTGTTAGTTTTATAGCTTCTGTAGGATCAACATTTATCAATCTATAACGCATGTGCTTGGGTGTGGTACTTGTAAAATGCATCAGGTACTCTTCATCTGAAAGGTAAGAAAGTATGTTTCAAATATTTGACTTTTTTCATTGATGTAATCATAAATGATCTTGCCTGTCTATTGGTTACTCTGTCAAACACATGAACAATTTATCAAGTTAATAATACATAATGCAGATACAGATAAAAGATTTAAAAATGTCAGCTATATTTTATTAATTAAGACTTATTAGTAATGTAAGTCTAAATTCAAACAAAGTAGAAGTGGAAAAAATCATCACAAAAGAAAAAATCCTCTTTCCCCAAACTGATAGCCCTTCTCCAGAATACTTCCAATTAAAATGTACATGTACTTGTCACCAATATATAAATCAAATTGTTTTTTTGCCACCAATATAAAAATCAAATAGTCAAAATGGTATATTTGCTCAATAGATCCTAAACACTTTTTTACCATAACCAAGTCCCAAAATGCTTCACTTGAAATGAACAATGTCTCCATATTAAGACTGTCCCCCTATTAAAGCCATCAATTTCGACTGAACCAAACAGAGGAACTTAACTATGATTAACTAAAGAAATTACCTGTGGCAACAAGAGCAGTAAAGGTTGATATTCTCTTTCTGCAGGTATAACCACTACACCAACCATGATCCTGGGGTCCGTTAATTAGATCTATATAACCATTACCAAGTAAAGCTACTGGTGACAACCTTCTAGTCTCTGTATCAGGGTCCATACTTTCTATAACTAATACCTCATAGTTTAACTCTTCACCGCATTCATAAGCTTGCCATGAACTTTGTAACGTACAATTTTCATTTCTGATAATACCTGTAAGTACACATTTAATAAAGGATTAAAACTGATTTGTTAACAGAACAGACCAGAACAGAACAGTTATTTATTCAAAAAAGTACAAAGTACATATCTATAAATACAAATATTAAAGTATGATGACACACATAATCAATAAGGTAACATGCATATAATTGAATTTTGACAGGAAGATGAACATACAGGTATTTACAAACAAATCAATTCTTATACATACAGCATCAAAAATTTATTTTAAGAACAGTTTCATGCATGGTCCATATTTGATGCAAACTCAACACCTTACATGTCTGTTACTCCATGAAAACAAAACAGTTTCATCACTGGTCCAAATTGGACATTTTGAAATTTGAATGTTATCCAATGTTGAAAAAAGGTTTTAAGTAGATCAATGTTTTCTTTCTCTATCTTAAAAATTTATTTGAAAAATGAAAAAAGTTTTAAAGTATATTTTTTAATTCATGATTATCATGTTTTTGTCCAAAGGTATTTTAATTTATTGATTTTGTTGGCTTCAATGCCTTGATTTTCAAAAAGTACTCTAAAATAAAGAATAAGTTTATCTTGCAATAGATAAATAATAACTTATCAGTAAAATTGGAAATAAAAAATACCAACATTTTGATCACCTCTGTAACAAAACTAACACACAGATAAATAAAAGGATTAACCAAGAAATGTAATGTGGAAACCACATTAAAGCCGGATTTAAAAACTTAACACAAAAATTACAAAGGGAAATAATCCATAATAAAGTCAGGTAGAGTTGTGGTTACTTTCCAATTCTGTTCATCACAAGGTATGTTATCATTGTAAAAAGTTTCATAAAGATATGACAATTAATGGCAGAATAATGCTAAATTGAAAACTTTATTGCAATTGTTCACAACACCCGACGCCCACCTGCCCATGTTTCGCCAAACTATTAACCACATTTTTTCGTTGAAAAATCTGGCTAAAAAACAGATTAGTATTTTTACCTTTGTTAGGAGCTATTACATCATAAGGTATACGAGTTCCATCAAGCTCAGTGACCATTTCTTTAGGAATTCTATAATCTCCGAGGCCACGCCTAGAATCACCGTTCCATTGAAACTCTGATTGTGATACTACAGAACCAACATGTCCTAGGAAAGTACCATCAGTATCCTTGAAGAGTGTTTTCTTCTTAGCGTCGCAATCCATATCTACACAGTCAGCTGAATTGATTTTACTGAAAATATAAACGACCGACACTGATTATTATTGGACTAAGCAATATGCACATGCCCACAGGTGATAGCCAATCCATTTCTCTTTATTAACAATAAGAACAATCTGATTAAAACCCGATCTAAAATTTTCCGCTCGCATACTCGCTAATTTAGATCTGGCCTTTTTCAAACGAAGGTCACGTTCAGGCGACCTTTTCTCATCATAATATTCATGACGAAATTGTTATGATACGTAACTTGTTTACATCGTCTATGTCACGCAATTTGAAATGAGCCGCCTAATCGCAGACTGTGAATAATACCGCTGTTAAATTAGCATGCAAAACTTGGTCTAAAAATAGAAATTACGAAATCAAAATGTGATTAATAGTGTTTTTGTCTAGATGAAAGCTACCCATTGATTGGTCGAAACAAAGTTCATCTGGACGTGACCTTCCACGGAGAAAGTACAGATCCTGTAGCTACCCATTGATTGGTCGAAACAAAGTTCATCTGGACGTGACCTTCCACGGAGAAAGTACAGATCCTGTACGACAATGCTCAACAGGATATCTGTTTACGAAGATTGCAATAAGAAAGAATAATTATCTCTGTCACATGTGGACACACTCTTTTTATAGATATTCAAATAATGCATAAATTATTCATTCAAAATAACTTACCAGTATTTTATTTATTGAAATAATTTGGGACTTTAGTCAATTATTTCCCCTTTGTATACTCTTCAAATAGGTAGGTCCAATTAGTTGGATTACTCGAATTTTACCCTTACTTTTCGATGTCAATTTACCAAAATTAATCTTAAATAACTTTTTTTTTCATCATATAATTTGGTAGGAATTCAAGCTAAGTATTGTTAGGGTAAAGAACTATCTAAATGTCACCAATTCTGTTAATATTTTCATTAACAAGAAAGATATTAGATGAAATATTTTGTTACCTTACACAGGATTTCAATGATAATATCCGAAGATTCCAACTGTAAGGACCTACTTACCAATCGGGTTGCTTCAGATTTTATCAGGGAAAGATAACTGACAAAAGTCCCTAATTGAAAGTAACATGGTTCTAACCATTGACCAATGTACATGTAAGGTATTTCATGGTTTGTGGTCAAGACTGCCTACTTTTGGTGTCAACATGTTGCTAAATGTGCCAAATAAATTTTTAGATAATATTTTTACCCAATAAGCCTGTCTTTTGTACCTTTGTGGAGTTTGGTCATATAATTGGTATACGGCATAAAAATATTGCATTTAAAATCTTAATGAAGAAGTGTTATGCTAATGCAAAACTTAGTAGGAGAGCCGCATTTGTCTACAAATAATAAACCAACAATAATCACTTAGTTTATTGTTGTTTATTGGAGTTAACGCCGTGTCAACCCAATTTAGGTCATTTTACAGCGTCCAGCACACCTAACCTAGCTTTCCTGGACCATTGTCTATAACCAGTACTCACCTAACCTTCCACAAGGCCGGAAACTTCTCCATATTATCTAATCAATGGAGGAAAATCGACATTATTGTGAAATTTTCATGGAAGGGTATAACCTCCCCGGGTGGGATTCGAACCCGCACTCCCTCAAGCACAAGATTCCAAATCCTGGAGCGCTACCAACTGTGCTATCGACCTGGGTTAATAATCACTCAGAATAAATGACTTACCCAACATTTGGTCGATGGTAAATAATTTGATTATTTCTATCCACATCAATCAGAGTGACTCTAGATGATTCCACAGGGTGTTGACCGTCATCGTGACCTGCACTAGTTGATATAGCAAAGTTATTCTTACATGTACTGCTAGAATATTTGGCAAACGTTACATCTTCCAGAATAGTGAGACCTCCGAGAGCGTTGTATGTCATACCATTGATGAATGGTTTCACTGGAGCCTTATTGTCTCCTGAGTCAAAACTTGGTATAACCAATCCTACCATACCGCTACCTGGAGGTAAACTTGGTCTGGCGTTACCTGAGAGACCATAATTTGTATCATTACTATTACGTGCATCAAGAGTACAATCATATGATGATGTCTGACCAACAAATGTTGTGTTTCTCACATAGGCTCTCTTTTCAGCGTAGCTGTGGCTAAGAGCGGCAGGTGTAATGATGATGACCATCAAACCATTGTTGTTCTCCATTAGCAGATTATCCTCCGAGAGAAAGTGCGCTGCATCTTGGAAATAAATTCCATAATCGTGATTTTTCCATGCTGTAAAACCAGAATATTTAGCACAGGCTAAATTTGTTTTATCGGCTGGCAGGTTGACAACTCCCATTACGTTAGCGTAAGCCTTGTTGTCCAAATAATCCCCTGATGTGTCGTCACAGTCTAAGGCGGGAACATGGTAAGCGTATCTCTCAGAAGCTGTAACTAGATTTCCTTGTAGTTTCAAGTTGGTTGCGTCCATTGCTTCTATACCAGCCTCCCAGTTTGGCATAAAGCCTTCCAGACGATCTTGATAACAATCTCTAGATTGCATCAATGCTACAAAATTATTGATTAACCTGGTGTCATTTGAACTTGTTCTTAGACCTGAAATAAATTTATAGAATATTATTGTTTAAATTGAGATCTAGTTGAAAATCTTTGATGGCTATGGTACTTCAATATTGGTTTATTACATAACAAAAACTAACTCAATTGTTTCCGAGAGCAATATTTGCCGCAAATATTTGCTTGTACATGTCATATTTGTACAAAAGTTTTCTAGTCACTAAATGACTGCTTGCTTCACAATTAAGAAACATTATATCTTTTTAACCAAAGCCTGTAAGCTCAATGAAGTTTCACCTAGTATAATAATTCTAGTCATTTTACAACATTTTATCTCCAAAATGCAAATCTTGTGTATGATAACATTTCTTGGTTCACAGAATTAAAGTTATAACAATCAATAGCTTTCAGGGGCGAAGACACTTCATTTCACAAACTCGAGACAGGAGGGACCAGGAAGCAAACTGAAGAATGAATAATCTGAATTGCCTACGGGCACGTTCCGCAAGGCGATCGCTAGCTAGTGCTTTGTTGCAATTTCCTACGGAACGGTTTGCTACGATCTAGCAAATTGAATCGCTAGCTAGCAAAACGTAGCAAGTTTTTTTCTTGCTAGCCCTATCATTCGGAACACTTCTGCTTGTTTCAAAATGGCTGCACCATATACTTCGTCAAAGTGGTAAAATAGAATATTCATGGGGATAAAAAATTGATTTGAATATTTTTCACTTGTTACAATTCTGAACTTTTTGTTTGAGAAAGTCGCCATTTTGTTTTTGCTAACTTGAAGCAAACCGTTCCGTAGACCTCTTATGCTACCAAAAATCGCTTTCAAAAAACGCTAGCTAGCGATTGCCTAGCGGATTGTGTCCATTGTCTCATAGGGCGCGTTCCATTCACTGTCTGTAACGTCCAGAACATACAGAATTACAATGGAACAAATCGGCACAACGTTCAGAACATGTTCCGACCGTCCCCGCAGTCGAGTAGGTGCATCGTGGAATCCAAGATGGCTGACAAGGCATTGGACGATATGTGAAGTAAAATTTCTTACTAGTTTTCGCGTTATAAGTAGTAACAAGTGGACATGAGTATAAATAGGCTTTATTTCTGTTAGAAGAGGCGATTCTGCATACGCCAGCAAGGAAATAAGCCATTTTGTTTGTGTTACGCGTTCTGTTTCATTCCATTCAAACGTCCCGGACAGTTTCGTGTTCCATTTCATTCCAATCACACATCCTGGACAGAACATGAAGAACGTGTCCGGAATGGTAGAATGGAACGTGCCCATAGTTGAGCTAACATTAAATTGTTTAAAACATAAAACTTACAACTTCAATGTATACTTACTGTGACCGACTGATCCAAACACAACATTATTGGATATTTCTAAACTTCCAATACCAAACGCACCAACAGCTGTGTTAAAACCATTATGGAAGGAACATCCTGTTACAATGGATGGTTTAACATTGCTGACTGTTCCCACGGCAACGTAAGACACTGAGAATCTGGGGTCGTAATCTTCAATAAAACCTTCTTGACCAGTGTGGTAAAATTCTACATAAGATAATCTGGCATAACCTACAATGATGATTATTCAATAATTGATGTGCAGAGAGCTATAACCGAGAAATTATTACAAATAAATTTCAAAATGCTTAAAACTTTATTAGATAAGATTTTATAAAACAGGGCTTTGGCATTAAAGGTCGTCCTATTGCCCCTGAGGACATATATTAGACTTCAGGCAACTTCTTACTGCTAGTAAACTTGTGTTCAGTGAAATAGGTTGTCTAAAAGGGAACATATGCTTTAAAAATTAATGTCAAACCATTAAAAAAGCCATCTGTTCACCAGTAAAATTCGCATTTTGATGGTAGAACAGTGGTCCAGAGATAGGAAGAACATTTAGGAATCAAGAGGTCCCGGGTTCGATTCCCACTAGGGACACTGCTAATTTCCTTGAGCAAGAAATTAACCTACATTTGTTCCACTCCACCCAGGTGCAAATAGATACTGTGAGGGACCCCCTGCCTTAGGGTGATTTCAATGATCAAGAGTTATTGTTCAAGATGGTAAAGTTGGCTGAACATGTATACGGAAGCAGACTTTAAAAATGCACTTTAATTTTTTACAAGAAAGAAAATACACAAGTAATATATACAGGATGACCTACCAGTGTAAGTTCTTCCCTCAGAAACAACCAGTCCCACCAGCACACGTGCACCAAACGATTCCTTATATAGTTTGCTATAATCTTCACCAATAATCTTGATGTTACGTGACAATAAACCAACACCAGCACCCAGACTTATGTCTAGACCATTACTTAATGTTTCACTGATAGCTGTAAATATAACACAAGAACATGTCTTTAAATTATTTGTGCTGCAACAATGATCACAAGTCTCATACAGGTACATGAAGATGTGGTTACAATGATCACTAGTCTCATACAGGTACATGAAGATGTTGTTACAATGATCACAAGTCTCATACAGGTACATGAAGATGTTGTTACAATGATCACAAGTCTCATACAGGTACATGTAGATGTGGTTACAATGATCACTAGTCTCATACAGGTACTTGTAGATATGGCTACAATGATCACTAGTCTCATACAGGTACTTGTACATATAGATGTGGTTACAATGATCACTAGTCTCATACAGGTACTTGTACATATAGATGTGGTTACAATGATCACTAGTCTCATACAGGTACTTGTACATATAGGTGTGGTTACAATGATCACCAGTCTCACACAGGTACTTGAAGATGTTGCAACAATGATCACTAGTCTCATACAGGTAAATGTAGGTGTAGAATTTAAAGTTTTCCCACTTGACCTCAGTCAAGTGGAAACAATTAGTGAACTTGTCAGGAATCAAAATGCGCTTGTCAAGTAGTTCAATACTTAAAAAGACGCTTTTAGGTGCCCACAATCAATAGTCTAATTAAAATTATCCCCTGACTATTTTTAATTTTGTTGCCATTTTCTTTTCACTAAGTTGTAAGTTGCATGTGAACAATATTTTAATTGCAATTGCTAAAATCTAAACCCCATAGGTAAATATCTCTACAAAATTGACAATGGTAGCTATAAGAACTAGTCAGATACTCAAAACAAAATCCATATACCAAGCCCCTATGCATAAAAATTCCATTTTTCTGGTCAAATGTTTAACTTCCTTATCGCTCTCCCCTCTCTTTCTTTCTCCCTCTAGAAGTGTTAATATTCTATTTATACATGTATATATAAACATGCAATTTTTCTTTTCTTATATTTCTATTTATAAACTGTACATATGATTATTCGTGTATCATGATTTGAGGAATAAAGGTTTGTTCTGTTCTGTTCTGTTCTTCAAGTATTGGTGATGGTCCATATTTGATGAGTTAACTAATAGCAGAAATGAAGCTCAATAACATCCAATAATTAAACATATAAAACCCAATAAAAACCCATCGTCTAAACTGCTATCAAACCCATGAACTTAAGAGTTGTAAGCAGGTATTCTAGCACACCAGAATAAAAGCCAAGTTTGAAGGCAAGAAAGTGCCATATTACTGGTATACCTCTACAACATGATATGTATACAAAATTGACACAAATAGAGAAAAAAAATACATACCAACGTGTCTGTATTTCAAAGTATCATTTAGAGTTAAAGTGACACTATCAGGAGCAATAGATGTAATCTTAAATGATTCTGTTTGCCATGGATCGTAGCCTGTAGGTCCAATGACAATATCATCACCGACTGACCAATCAACTTGCTCCTTTAATACAATTTGGTCATCTCCTATGTTGGCCGTAGCAGCCAGTTCAGTCCATGTTGTAGACAAGTTCTTACCAAATAAGTCCAACCCTCCAAACACTCCTGAAATACACGAGGTGAAAAAATGTCACAAAAATATGCCAATAAAATTTTCAATAAATCAATTTATTGGAAGTGAAGAGAATGTCATAATTTCTAATGCAAGGGCCACAACTCATTATAGATGCCAATACTTTCATCCACATACCAATCAGTGGTATTCTCATAAAAAAGCAATCTTCAATGGGCTTAATAAGTATGTTTTTAATCAAAAGATTATTATGATGATATTAAACTGTCACTTGTTTTAAAATAACAAAGTCATCCATTGAACTAGCAATAAATTTTAGGTTTAAATCTTTACTGAGTCACATAGAGTCAATTGCTGCTAGCTGCTCATCGTTGCAAGGGCCATGACACATCAAAAGAATCAGTGGATCATAACTGAAATGGGATAAGGACATGCCTACTTTAACCCTGTCTACTTGTGAAGTTTTGAATCAAATCAGTACTGTTCAGTATTGAAGTATGTAAAGGGATTTTGTAGGGTACAAGTGCCTGTAGCAGATTTGAGAAAAACTGGGTATTTTATAGAGTTATGGGAACATTCTAAACGCTCTTAGATTAGTTAAATTCTTTTACTTTAAGCTTAAATCGCATGATATTTAGAAAACTGACGTTTCACTACTTTCATTTAGTAAGGGGAGAACTTTTCAATGGAAATAAAAAATATCCCTAAATACCGGTACATTGAATTTGTATCACAGAACAAATTGCCACAGCTGCATACTGCATTATACTGGTATACTGGTTCATCGTGACAGCCCTTAGTGATAATTATGTCAGTATGACAGATTTTTATGCAACAAAAAGAGGTACAAAAACAGTCAATACTTACCAATGGCTTTAGAACCAAGAGTTGGTCCCATTCCAACATTAAAATAGTCAGACGAATGATTTCCTCTCAAGGTAATAGTAGCAAGACCATCAAAGGGATCCTCAGGCCAACCAATGATCAATCTACCTCCTTTGATGATTATAAAATCTGCTTCTATAGTATACACTGCTCCAGGAGTATCTACAAATTCTAGTACACCTTCGAGAAGAAGAGTTCCAAGTTTATTTATTGATGTCATGTTTACGAGGACCCATGAGTCTGAAAGAAAAATGAATATATGGTGAAGAATGAAATACATAAGGAACAAAGTTAGATTGACTCTAAAACCTCATACGAGAAAGTTTCGCTATAATAACTAATTTAATTTCTTGTTTCCCCAATAATTATTATCTAATTTTGCCATTTTTATGAAAAACACTCTGATAGTTTTAATTTTGACTGATATTTCATTTTCCTTTTTTATAAGAATCATTTTATTTTTGCATTACAATACTTAAACTTTGAAAGATTGACTAAAACAAGATGAAAAATATATTGCAATAAATCAGAGAACAAAAGACGAAATGGAAAAGTGACTTTTTTGCAAAATTGGGTTTTAAGTCTAGAAATATTGACTCGTCTGGCAGAACAGCTTCTATCATCACAACCAACTTGCCCTATCGATTTTCAACAATGCATGGCAAGGTGGAGCAAGTGCTAATTTCTACACTGCACTGATATAAACAGCAATTCTGCATACTACATAGGCGGATCCAGCAGGGGTGTCAGGGGGGTCTGGAACCCCCTAGAATTTGGAAAATGTACCAGTCCATTAGTGTATTTCTTGCCTGTAAGTCATTTTTAAGTAGCATGAAGCAATTTTTCTCGGTGCTTAACATAGATTTAATGGTAATGTAGTTTTTATTATCAACATGTTGCATTTTTTCTGCAAAATGTGTATAATGTGGTTGATGTTCGAGGTTTGGACCCCCCCCCCCTAGAAAAGTTCGAACTCCCACCCCTAGAAAAAAATCCTGGATCCGCCCCTGTACTATCATCATAATTTACCATAGAGAATCCTGACATCTTCATAATCTTGTGGTATACTTGTACCATTGGCACCAACATTAGTTATATAACCATCAGATGTAAGGTTCCACTGTGTAGCATCGTCCCAGTAACTAAATACTAGTGGTCTATCAGCCTGAGGAGGTACTGTATTGGGATCTGGTGGAGGGATACAATCCTTGTAATAACACTTGTATGAAGTAAAACCATAAGGTCTATCAAAGACTAAGGAATCCGTGCCTCGTTTTTGTCTGTTTGTAGCATGTACTGTAATGAAAAGTATAAAATATGTGTCATTGTAATTATCAAATTTCAACTGTGATAGATTAAGAGATTTGTTATACATAGGTTAACAAAAACTTTCATGGGCTTATTAAAAATTCCATTGTTTTGTATGAAAGGGAGGTAATTTCAAAATTAAGGGGAGGTAATTTTTACATAAAAGGGAGATAATTTTCACATGACCAGATTATAACTAACATGCTGTTTCTATCAAATATATTTAACAATAATTACAAAATATGCAATAAATCTCTAATAATCCCTAACATGTATTAGATGTTTGTTTTTGCTAGGTTTAACGCCGTAGCAACACATTATATAGGTCATTTATAACAGCGGTCAGTAAACCTACTCACTCCTCCTCGAAAAGCTAAATCTCCGGATTTAGCTGTTAACCAACTACTAAGCACATACTTTCGTCAGTGGCTGACAACTGCCCTACATAATTAAAAATCATTGGTAGGAGGGAGAATGGCCGTAGAAATAATTTCATGACCAAACTCCAGGAAGGTATGCCCCGCCTGGGAATCTAACCCACGACCCCTCGATCAGTAGACTTGTGTGCTACCAACTAAGCTAGCCGGGCGGCGATATGTATTAGATATGTCGCATAATTTGTCAGTTACAAATTTACAACCTTAAAGTTTTACACATCCTTATAACTATAAAATCTACATACCAAGAAGTTTAATCTCATTGTTGTCATTATTCCATTCCCAGTCACCATTCTGTGCTGTCGATGGATCAATGGGGCTGGCAGTAGCATTGATATATGTATTACCTCCATCAATAGATAAACGATCTGGGAACTCTCGGACAGCAATCTTCAGGAATAAGTAATCACTAGCCTGCAAGAGTAAACAAGAAATGTAATGTGGAAACCACATTAATGCCAGATTTAAAAACTTTAATGCAAAAAATACAAAGGGAAATAATCCATACCAAAGGCAGGTAGAGTTGTGGTTACTTTCTTATTCTGTTCATCACGTGGTATGTTATCATTGTATGAAGTTTCATAAAGATCTGACAATAAATGGCAGAAATATATGGTAAAAAAATTTTTTAACACATATGTTAACGACACTGGACGCCCGCAACTGGCCCGCCCTTGTTTCGCCAAGCTAATAGCCGGATATTTCAACGATGAAAAATCCGGCTAATTATGAACTCTTTGATATATTTCTTCAGAGAGAGGTTGACCAAACATTAATATTTCACTAAAGGGAGTTTTTTCCTTATATAGGCACCTTCCCCTTCTAAATTTCATTGAAATCGTGCAGTTTTCCCAAAATTTGGAGGAAAACATTTAACTTTCCATTCCCCTATCAATGAAATTGCAATAAAATCCCCCCCATTGTTCTATAAAAAGAAGCCAAATGATTTTATTTAAGTTGTACACAAGACTCTATGCAACAATTTCTCAGATCAATGTGAACAAGCTATAAAACTTCATTAAATTAAATCACATTGTAAATTGTATAAAAGTCTCAGGTCATAATGAACAAGCCAAACTCAAACTTACCGTGAAGTCATAGAACTGTCCAGTAAAACTGATGTTTTCAATTTGCTGAGCATTCTCAAAGCTAAACTGATAAGTTGCACCACCCAGTAAGGCACACATCCAACCAGGTTTATGTGTCATCCTCTTCTTTAGGTAACTTACAGAACTGTTGCCGTACTCATTCTCGAAAATAAAGTCTTTGCCTTCCAAAGATAGAGGTTTTGGATCCTTGAAAGCAAATCTGTGCCACTTGTGCTGTGGTGGACATGTGCTAGCAGGAATACCAAAACTGAAAGAGGAGAGAGGTTCACAGTCGTCTGGCAATGTACCAGAAGATGGTAGAATAGTCCAGTTGGATGGCTTGTCGGAGGCGGTACCATCTTTGTCTAGGAGTATGCCTTCCCATTCCCAGGAATAGAAACCTCTATTAGGAGAATTAATCCAAGATAGGCCTTCAGTATGATAGGTAAACCCTCCACAATCTTGAGAACATGTTCCAGCGATTCTTGTGAACCCAAAACCATAGCAATTTTGATCAAAATTTACAAATCTCACGTTTTTAACTCTAAAGCCTCGTCCATATGGGAAGACAATAGCACTTGAGGTACAACCTTGTTTACTTTCAGGGATGACTGTAGTCCTACCAACAATCAAACTATCAGCTATCATAGGAGAGTCATCAGTAAAATATGGTACATTTTTGACTGTCTTTCCCTCGTAACCAGCAAGTCTGTTCTGTACAAGGATGAAGTCTTTGAACTGTAAAGCGCCAGAATTGACGGCCTCAGCACCCTTGTCATTGTTCCAGGCAAACAAGCTCTCGAAGACGGCAGGTTCAACCTCAGTGCCTCCACAACCACCCTTCAATGGGAAATAATCCTCAAAGATCCATAGTCCAAACCATCCAAATGAATGAGCGGAGTTATTTCGGAAAACTCCAAGGGGTACATTTTTGGGGCAAACAGTTTCAGTAAAGGAGGGTCCATCGGGGCGATCATGCATTCTATACCAGAAACCAAAGTGGGTTCCTCCGGCGGCTGCGTTGTTCTGAATCGTATTGTTAGGATTGGTTACCCAGAAAGAGGCTGGTGTAATGTCATCGTTTAACAAACTTGAACTTTCACGTACAAAAACGGCCAAGTTGTTCTGAATGGTGTTGCCGGTCTCGATACCATCTTCCAAGAAGAAGGCTCCGCCCATTATGTTATAAATGACGGTTTTCTCAACTAGTGTATTGTGGGTACCATGAATATTGACGGCTCTGTTAAATGTGTGGTGAATACCACATCCTCTCACATAGCTAGTAGACATATCACCATTCAAATGGAAATGTATCGGATAACGACCTAATCTGAAGGCTTGACCAGCAAACGTGACTTCTGTATAAGAGATTCTGGCTTCAGCTTCATGGGTGTCGTACACTGGAGCATGGATTAATATCATAGCACCAAACTGACTACTGCCAATCTCATCACCAAACCTACCAAGGAAACAAGTCTGTGTCGCAAATTCACCTAAATAGAGAAAATTAGATAAAATCATGAAGTACAAAAATGTACAAGTAGACATTATCAAGAATCCTAAAAATTAGGTTTTCCAATCAATCTGACTGCATGCTTAAGAAGAACAAATTAAGTATTTTGACATGCACATTCTTGCTGAAAATCATGAATTACAAAATTAATTCTACTATTCTGTGTACACATACTTTTTTCATTATAAGCTATTATATAAAATAATATGTTTGCTTGTACCGCAGGTAAAAATCTGATAAATCTGAATTCCAAATGAAGTATATCACCATATTAGTACAAACTTCCGAGTCCCTAAAAATTGCCATCATATCTTTGTATTTAAAAATGTCAGATTACTAAAAGTCAAGCCATTTATAAGAATTCAATTCAAAAATTATACAAAATTTCAAATATCAAAACAATCATTTCAACCAAACTCAAGTAGGATTAAAGAACGTTAAAAGAAAGTTATATATATATATATATATTTCAAAATTTATATGGAACACGTTGAATCTGTCATTATATCTTTATGCACTTTAAGAAAAATCTCACTGTACTTTATAAAACCAACCAGGCTTTGCCTCAACCATTAACTTGCAGACTGTGACTAGTGAAAATTTTGGCTAGTCAGAATTACTAACTTCATATAGTGAAACTAGTTGATAATTTTGCATACAAACTTCTCAAACATAAATTTAGGGACTTTATAGGGGTTTTTCAGGGCTTTTTTTAATAAATTTCTGGCTCCAATTTATAAATCCTTTAAATAACCAACCAAATAGTTTCCAAACAAAATTAAGGGCTTTAAAATAGAAATTTAGGGCCAGACAGGGTTTAATAAGGGGCTTTTCAGGATCAGCCATGCAATTAAGGGTCTTTTAAAGACATCCATCAAAATTTAGAGCCTTTTCAAGATTGTACGAACCCTGTTCTAATATATAACATCATAAATTGGGACTGTGTTTTAGAAAATTTAAGGTGATAACTAAACTTACCAGTGTTAAATCCCTTAGGACACGCCTCTATCTCATCCTCCCATTGTGGATCTTGGTTTCCTCTAACTACAACATTATGTGTTAGTAAACCAACTTCAGCTCTAAATTCTACCAGAGTTCCATCAAATGCCTCCTCAGTTCCAACATGCTCAGCTTCCAATGGTGTTTCTAAAGTTAATGTGCGTTTATCCCCACTGATCGCCACTATCTTAGCCTTCTCATTCTCACTCTGTGTATGTCTGTGACCAGTAGCCGCAATGACTATTTCGTCACCGACGTTCCATTCTACTGCATCTACAAGTTCAATGGTCGTAGACCCTTGTGTAGCCGTAGAGGCCAAACGAGTCCAAGTAATTGGCACTTCAATACCTATATAGAATAGAACATCAAAAAATAATTAAATACCAGAATATATATTTTAAAATAATGTAAGCATCCAAACATTTCCTTGTTACAATACTGACCAAGACCGACTCCTGTATCAGTTATACCATTCATAGCTGGTTACTGTTTGGACCAATGAGAATGTGCCTGATCAATATGAATTAATATTAAAGTCTGGTAAACTGCTGGAGAATGAATTCAAAAGTAAGTTCTTAGCTATTAGAAAAAAAGAAACAGGTTGCCAATGAAATAACTTAGTTACATATTAAGTATGTGTTAGTTTCTTTGTTATTGAGTCAATTAATTGATGCAGTATAGAATTTGAATTCAGCAATCTTAATAGGAGCATTGGTCCAGCGGTAGGTCACGCGCTAAGGGATGGAGAGGTCCAAGGTTCGAAACCCTACTAGGGGCACTGCTTATTTCCTTGAACAAAAAAAAAATATCTACTGTTTCACACCATCCAGGTGAAAATGGGTACAGTGAGGGATGTCCTGCCTGAAGAAGATTTCAATGATCAGGAGTTATTGTACAAAAATTGTAAAGTCCGCTGAATATGTATATATAAGCAGACTTTAAACTGCACTTTTTTAACTTAAAAAAAAAAAAAAAAAAAACTTAAAAAAAAGAAAACAAAAAACTTTAATGATATCATATACATACCGTGAAGTTCCAGCGTTCCATTCCTGACAGCTAAAACTTTCGTTCCATATATTGGTAGTTCTTTACTTCTATGATGGCCATGTAATGTTATAATACCTTTATGTTGGAATGGTTGTGCCTCAGTACCAACCTGTAACAAACCTCCATCAGTGATCATTATAATATTAGATTGTAACTCTACATCTTTATCATCAAATATCAGTTCTCCACCTGAAATAGTGAATAACATGTTTGAATAAAATATATTTGTGCTTGAATAACATGTGAATAAAATATAATGTGTTTGAATAACATGTGAATAACAAATTATGTCTGAATAACAGGTGATTAAGATATTAAAAGTTTGAATAACATGTGAATAACATAAACTGTGTTTGAGTAACATGTAAATAACATATAATGTGTTTGAATAACAGGTGAATAACACTGTGTGTCTGAATAACAGGTGCATAACATATTACATGTTTTGAATAACATGTGAATAACATATAATGTGTTTAAATAACAATAGAATAACATATATTTTTTTCTGAATAGCATGTGAATGATGTGTAATGTATTTGAATAACATGTGAATAACATATTATGTTCTTGAATAACAAGTGAATAATTTGTATTTGTGTTTGAATAACAATAATATTTAATTATGAATAACATGTGAATTATATGAAGTTTATTTATGTCACAATAACATGCAATTGTGTCAGAATAAAACGTATATTGTTGAGATTGAATAAGACATTAACAACATGTGTTTGTATAGTAATACAATAGTTATAGCAGATTAATAACAAGTAAGTTTTAAAAACACATGATTCATATTGAAATGGGCATGAATAACATAATAATGGCTTTAGAATAACACCTGAATAGCATACTCTGTTTTAAATGCCTTGCATGACTAAATTGAGCAATCTTTATTTTCTATCATTTTGTTCATGTTCAGTGAAGACTTGATAAAACATTGAGAGCTAACGTATCAGATAACTAGAGGCAAACAGTTGTGAGTTCAAAACAGTACAACCAGTCTTCAATGGGTGCATAGTTCATATTTCCATGAAAACCAGAATGATATGTTGAAAATTTCAAACTGAGTGAAATTCTTAATAGATGAATAATCAAAGATAGCTGTATCATCCTATCGAAGTCTAGTTATTTATTTGCTGACACTTTTGTACTATGTAAAAGGTGACAAACAAAAAAATGACAAGTTCTGTTCTATTCAAGAGTCTAACTCTCTCCCTAATAGTGGTGTATCAGTCTTACCTTGTATGAGTAGAAAACTAAGTACAGGTGTATGGGCATTACCTTGTATAAGTAGAAAACTAAGTACAGGTGTATGGGCATTACCTTGTATAAGTAGGAAACTAAGTACAGGTGTATGGGCATTACCTTGTATAAGTAGGAAACTAAGTACAGGTGTATGGGCATTACCTTGTATAAGTAGAAAACTAAGTACAGGTGTATGGGCATTACCTTGTATAAGTAGAAAACTAAGTACAGGTGTATGGGTCTTACCTTGTATAAGTAGAAAACTAAGTACAGGTGTATGGGTCTTACCTTGTATAAGTAGAAAACTAAGTACAGGTGTATGGGCATTACCTTGTATAAGTAGGAAACTAAGTACAGGTGTATGGGTCTTACCTTGTATAAGTAGAAAACTAAGTACAGGTGTATGGGTCTTACCTTGTATAAGTAGAAAACTAAGTACAGGTGTATGGGCATTACCTTGTATAAGTAGGAAACTAAGTACAGGTGTATGGGTCTTACCTTGTATGAGTAGAAAACTAAGTACAGGTGTATCAACATCTAACAACAATGTTTGTCCAGCTGGTACAATAATAAATTCACCAGCCTGAGGTATAGAACCACCTCCCCATGTATATGGTGACGACCATACATCTATATAACGATAGTCTGCAACACCTGATGAGGCCTGGAATATATAAATATAACATAGAATCATTACATAAAAAAAATAAAAAAAATAAAACTTAAAATTAAATATAGACTATAAATAGCAAATATTTAACAAATAATACATGGCCATGAGGGCAATATGCAAGTTTGTGGTTGGTCAGACAGAGGAAGGTATATGGCCCGAAGCGCAGCTGAGGGCTATATAGCTTCCGAGGTCTGAACAACCAGTCCGTAAACTTGCATATTGCCCGTAAGGCCATGTGTTATTTGTTATATTATACCGAATTTAAATCCTCTCACCACTCATGTTGCTGACATTTTACTAAGAGTATACTAATTTGTTTTCAAATAATTGTTTAATCCTTCAGTATGTCAAATATCTAAATCCCCAGTCTGACTTTCATTTTCATGCAACGTAGCTGAATAACATGCTCTTCTTGTTATATTTCATTTTGGTGAATCGACTTACTGTTAGTGTTGCCGTGTAATTAGCACAACATGAAGGTCACGTTAAATAAGACTGGATGACGTCATAAACGGTCAATATAAAAATTATGGACTGGCTAGCCGGTCAATATGCGAGAATATTGACCGGACGACGTCATATTAAATATAGAGTACGTTATGCGAATGAGGTATAATATTATAGAATAAATATATTATATACAACAGAAACAATAAAATTAAAACTTAAATATTAGATCAATATTGAAACTAATTAAAACACATATCAACTAAATACAGAAGACCTTAAATGAATACCAATTTAAATGTATAGAACAGATATTGTTCAACTGTAAAAATAAATATATAGATTTTTTATAAACAAATATGAAATAAATATAAAAAACAAAGCATTAGGAAAACAAGAGCAGTCCAAGGACAGCGCACTCGACTTTTCGGGTGTTTTAGTCATGGCAAGGCTCATCTTTAAACAAAAGTAATTTCAAGACAGGACATAATTTTTGAAGTATATAATTCAGTCAAACAATAATTACCAATTCATATTTGTAAAATATAAAAGGGGCATTACTCCTAGAACATTCATCCATAGTAACATCCCTTCAGAGTAAAGTAGACATAGTATCAATGAATAAGCATACCTACTTTCATTTAAATATCTATATGAAGAACTATAAATACATTGAATTTCAATTTGAACAAAATTCAAAATTAAAGTAAGGGGCATAACTTCAAAAAATAACATCATGAGTTATGTCCCTTTGTAGTTGCGTAGATGTAGTACTGATGAATAAGCATACTAATTGTCATTTAAATGTCTTCTTAAGTATTGAAAATATTTCACTTCATAATACTTTCTCCTGAATTAAAAAGTTGAAAAGGGTCACAACTCCAACAATAATTCATCAATTATTACGTCCCATTGTATTCGACTAGATGTAGTACTGATGAAAAAGTATACTAACTTTCTATCAAACAAAATGTATTAAATTTGAGCAAACATAACCCTTAAATATCAAAGTATAAAGGGGAATAACTCATCTAGAGTTATGTCCCTTTATAGTCCGATAGATGAAGAACTGACGAATAAGCATTCCAACTTTCATTCAAATATATTTATAAGTTCTAAATATATCCCATGAGAACAAATTTTAATCTTAAATGTTTAAGTATAAAGGGGCATAACTCCAACAATAATTCATCCAAAGTAACGTCCCTTTATAGTTGTGTAGATATAGTACCCATAACTAAGTATACAAACTTAAAGTCAAATATCTTGATTAGTATTAAAGATATTACATATAGACATGATTTTAACATTATATTTTGCATTTTTCTTAAGTATAAAAGGGCAATTACTCCAAAAATAATTCATCCACAGTTACATCCCTTCATAGTAGGGTAGATATAGTACCGACAAATAAGTATACAAACTTTAAGTCAAATACCTTGATCAGTATTGAATATATTCTACATAGGAAAAACTTTAACCTCATATTTTGCAATTTCTTAAGTATAAAAGGGCAATTACTCTAAAAATAATTCATCCACAGTTACGTGCCTTCACAGTCGTGTAGATATTGTACTGACAAATAATTATACAAACTTTATGTCAAATGAATTGATCAGTATTGAAGATATTCTACATAGGAAAAACTTTAACCTCATATTTTGCAATTATTTAATTATAAAAGGGCAATAACTCATAAAATAATTCATCCAGAGTTATCCTCTTTCACAGAATGGTTAATATAGTCCCACTTAATAAGTATACCAACTTTCAATAAAATAACTTGGATAGTGTTGAAGTTATAAGTGTTTCAAAAAACTTTAACCTGAAAACCAACGCCAACGCCAACGCAAACGCCAACGCCAACGCCAACGCTGACGCCGACGCCAAAGTGATAGCAAGAGCTCTCATTTTCTTCGAAAAGTCGAGCTAAAAATAAATTTGGAAGTATTTAAGCAATGTTTTAAACAAAAATAAGTTCAAACTTGCACCAGTGAGACCATTAAGAAAAAAACCTTCAAAATCTTAAAACAAATATATTTTTAAGGATGAATAAATCTCAATTACCTCTTCAGCAATTCCATTTCCAGATATTTGAACTTCGACCTTGGCTACAATAGAACCTTGATGTGCGCCAGTTGTACAAACTATCTGCGTATCAGTTACTGTATCTACTGTACATTCTGAACCATCAATCTCTACTGTTACACTACTTGGGTCTTGTCTGTAATAAAAGAACACAGATATAGTGAATTCAAGCTGCTCATTCATATTGACTTTTTGATAACTCTAACAAGAAATGTAATGTGGAAACCACATTAAAACTGGATTTAAAAACTTAAAAGGGAAATAATCCATAATAGTTGTGGTTACTTTCTTATTCTGTTAATCACATGGTATGTTAGCATTGTATGAAGTTTCATAAAGATCAGACAATGGCAAAAATATATGCTAAATTGAAAACTTTAAAGCAATTGTTAACGACACCGGACAACCGCCCAACCGCCCTCCCGCCGGTGTTTCGCTAAACTATTAGCCGAGTTTTTTTTCTTGAAAAATCCGGTTAAAAATTGTGAAGACACATTTTTGAAGCAGTGTTTTAATAATGACAAATTTGGTGCAATGATATACATCTGTAAAAGTTGGTGATTTTATGTATAAAAGCCTACTCTGTTCATATAACAGTACTGATGAATTAGTTCTTTATTTCCTTACCTAAGGCACAAGTGACATATTAAAAACTTGTTGTTTGGGTAACTTTACAATTTACAATTAATTAAATCAACATTCAAACAAAACAATCACATATACAAGATGGGGTACAGATATAAAGTGTTTTGATTTTGTAATATGAAAAGCCAAGTAGAGTCAATACAAAAAAAACAAATTCATAGAAAGGTATTGCACTAATTCCATTATTAATACAAACTGAAACAGGGAGACAATGTCAAATATTTAAATTCTTAACTAAAGAACAAAGTGGAGTTCTTTCAAGATAAGACAATTACATACCCAAATCCTGATCCAGAAATAGTCAACGTAGCTCCGCCTCCTGTTCCGCCTCTGACTGGATCAACACCAGATATAGATGGAGTGAGTGCAGAGTCATATTCGTAGCCACTTGATAATGTTTTATTTAAACTGTTTACTGATACTATCACATCACAAACTTCATCTGAAATCATAATGTAATCATCAATAATTAACATTGATCAGTCCTGTCATTGTTGTTTATTATGAATGTACATTGTATATATCCATGTGGCTCATGTTGGAAATTGGTTTACGCCAAATATGTTATACACAATAAATAAAGTCCTTAATATCATTATCATCATTATCACATCATCATCATCACATCATCAGGCCTAAACTAAAAAATACTTTGTTTGCTCTTTACCGACCCTAAATATTTGGGTTGGGTCGGTAGGTAGGAAAAATATTTTATTTTTTTGTCAATTTTTTTATTAGCGTAAAGAAACAACTAAAAAGTAATGCGATGAATGGTTGTGACCAATAAAAAAACACCACATATATTTTTCGAATAAAATATTTTGAGTCAGCGGCATTTTTTCGGGTCGGTCGGTAAAGGGCAAACAAACTTAATTTTAATTTAGGCCTCATCGTCGTCATCATCATCATCATCAACCTCATATGAAATGTACTTAGCAAACTGGGGAATGGTTTGAAATGTTGACATTTGAATTTCAGAATAAACACCTTTTGCACTTATGCAAATTAGATATCGGCAAAATGACATTTATTTTTCAAGTCAGTTTCTATGACTTCAATCCTTAAATAAACATATAATCTAAATTTTGTAACATGAATACAGAATAGGCTAAAATTTAAGTAAAATTACAGCCTAGTTAAAGTACAGATGCTTGGCAAATAATTTTGACCCTTCTACTACATGTATATATCATGTTAAGTAAATTGATTTAATTTATTGCAAAGACTGCTCAAATGGAGCTGAAGATAGGCAATTGAACTTACAGGAGATAGCATTTGTACAACAATTAGCATAATTCAATATCCTCACCTGTATTAGCACTGGTCCTACATATATATTCACTTGATATGATAGATATTGGTATACAATGTTTATATGAAGGGCTTGTACTCACCTGTATTAGCACTGGTCCTACATATATATTCACTTGATATGATAGATATTGGTATACAATCAAGTCCACATATAGTGGCTGTTGTGTTTGTATCAAATCCTGTACCAGATATAGTAACAGTTTGACCACCTGCAGTACCACCTATAGAAATATACAATATAAAATATATACTAGCATTAGTTTAAAAGTAAAATTGTGCTAGTAATGCCATCAAAATCAACAATCTTAATAGTGAAACAGTCTTAATTCAGACTATCTTTTATACTCATAGTATTTGGGACCTAAACGACACATGATTTTGCTATAAACAAGGTCTTTGTAGAGGAACTTAAATGTATAATAATTGACCACAAATTTAAGCATTTAGTAAACATTTACTAAAGCTGACCCCTTCTTAAGTCCAATTTGGTAAGAGTTTTAAAGGAACAATAGCTCTAAGTTTCATTCTTTCATTAAATAGGGGAGATAACTTATAACTTAATGTGTGGTGCATGATGCTGGATTTCAACAATTTTCAGTTATATTCAAGTGGTCAGTCATCCTTCTTACTGTCTAATCACAAGAGAAATGGACATGTAGATCTATCAACTTAGGCTTTTCACCTAGTACAAAGCATATATTCTCACCAGTTGCCGACAACTGCCTTACTTTATATAAGTGTAGGCATAACATTGACAAACTGATCTGAGATTAGACATGATGACCTTTCCAGTCATAACCATACACTATCATGTCACCATAAAAGCTAGCAAGAAGGCACGGGAAAACAAGTGCCATAATATACCTCTGCTACATAATAGAATGCATTTAATGACCATTGACCAATCTCCATGAAAGTATGAAGACTACACCAGGGAATAGAACTTTATACAAACTCTACTCAGACGCTACAAATTGAGGTTACTGGGTAGAGAAACAAAGGCACTCACCTTGTGCTGGATTGATTCCACTAATACTAAGTTGATATTCGAACTCTATGTCAGTGTTAGACGCACCACGTCCTTCCACATGTACAAACACATAGGCCATACCAGTGGGATGATCTCCTACGGTACATCGGATCAAACTAGAATCATTGTATGTGACTACACATGGCGAGAATTCTAAGAGAACTATAACATCATCACCATCTAAGTTAGAACCACTTATTGAGATAGTATCGCCGGCTAAACCAAACGTTGGGCTGACTGACGTTACAGTGGGAGTTGATGCAAGCTCGTAAGTGAATGACTGTGAGGGGAATGATTCGCTATTTGATGTGACTTCAATGCTCACAGTTTCAGCGGCATGAGCTTCAGTGATACATACAACTTCTGATAAATCAGTGTATGTGATATCACATGGGGTTCCGTCAATTTCTACAACAGTGTCATTGACAACGAATCCATTACCGGCAATTGTGATTGATGTGTCTCCATGGATACTTCCAGTAGAGGGCGTTACAGAGTCAATGGTTGCTGTACTGGTGACAGTAAGGTCTCCAGTTGGATTTCCAAGTTCTGAAATTCTTATAAGTACATCATTTTCTCCAGCTGGGAGATTATCAACAGATGCAACAATGGTCGTGTCTGTAACCGAGTCTACAGTAGCTGCTACACCGCCGATAATAACTTCTACTTCAGACTTAACTGTTCCAAATGAAGATCCACTGATAGTGAACGATGTAGCAGACGACATTGAAGATGGACTTATACTTGAAGCAGTTGGTGTCCAAAGTTGGGCGTAGACATATTTACATTGACCACTTGGTGCAACCTCGCATTCTGCAGGTAGAGCTGCGCTACCAACGTAGGCAGTAACTGCGACGTCCATCTCACCTTGCATTATGGAAGGTGGTGTTTCACATATAATTTCTGAATATGAACTCTCAATTATATTGCATGGGTAGCCAGCAACAGTTGGGAAAGGATCATCACCAAATCCATAACCTGATATGGTCAGGATGGCACCACCTCCCAAAGATCCAAAAGTTGGATATATATCATCTATATTTGGAATAACAGCAAATCCACTGTCAAGAGCTGATTGAATGTTGATAAGAGCTGTACCTCGGTTTCTAACTTTCATTTCTAGTTGATGATAAACTCCAAGTTCCGGTTCACCGGTTTTATCCAGATTACAAGTTAGTCTGTTTTCAGTTGCCGTGGTAACGATACAAGGAACATCTCCAAACATAACCTCATTTTGACATTCAGTGGTAGAAAAACCTTCTCCAGTCAGAGTAATGTCTGTTTGAGTTGTGCCATTGTTTACACTGACAGAGTTGACTATGGGAGTACTACATGCATAGAATGCAAAGTTGAACTTGAAAGGATCACCAAATAAGGTCTCAGAACATCCAGATTTCATGCTAGTTGTTGATTGGCAGGCTGATGAATCAACAGGATTAGAGGACCCTAAAAAAAAGAGAAGAAAGGGTTTCATTAAAATTAGACTGGACCCGAAAAGAGAAAAGTCAAGGTTCCATCATAAATTAAGCTAAATTAAAACACCATTAGCTCTGATTAATGAATTGACTTAGTATCATTAACCTTAACTTTTTTAGTAAATATTGTAACTCATTTGTATCATGTAAGCACATGAAACTGTGCAAAAAGACATTAGGGGTGTACACCATCATGGGATCAGTCCTCACAATTTATCATACATAATGAATGCTACATGCACATCAAGTATTACATACACACCATAAACTAAGAAACTGACAAAAATGGATGTTGAGAACTGTAACAAAATTCAATTACAAACACATTGTAAAGAGCATGAGTAAATCCAATGTTGCCTCTATCTGACAACCTGACAACTTGTTTCAAGCAAAGAGCTTACCATGCAAGCAAAATTCAGAAACTTTCATATTATGCAGGTCTCGACATAAATGGTTCTCGAAGTGTCCATGATGACCCAATTAAGGGTTCAGGAACGATATTTATTTATTTATTTATATTTATTAGCAAACAGACTATATTCATATCGGTAAAATTGTATTGAAGTATCATTTTGTTTGGACAAGTAAACATTTTATTTGGACAAGTAAACATTTTGTTTAAACAAGTAAACAATGTTTTGAGTCAGTACAATTCATAGTCAGTTGTTCCACAAGGCAACTTTCTTCAAAATTCAATGTTGAACCCCGATATAAGTAGTTTAACAAAAAGTGCCTTACCTCCAATATTGTGCAAAGCATGAGCAGATCCAACCTGTACATCAATTTCTCCTAGACTAGACTGAGCACTAACAACATTGATAGCACCAGCATAGTTCTTGATACCCCAGACATCAACATAACCACTCCATACATAGAATGTTCCTACTTGATTAAACTGATGAGTATATTGTCCTAGAAATATGGAAAATAAAAAAGTTTTCTATAATGAACATTCCATTTAATTACAGTATAACCTTTGCAGAGTGGCCCTCTACAGAACAAATCCTCTGCACAACAACATCTTTTGATGTTTCCCTTAGGTGCATTTTCTAATTGAATTTAACCTGCACAGAGCAACCATTTCTATACAGCAACACACTTTAGCCCCTCCCAGTGGGTGTTGCTCAAGAGAGGTTGCAGTATAACATATTTCACATCCAATATGCAATATCTTAGTCTAGAAAAAGGGTGTTAAAACCTTGAAAATGATATTTTTGGGTGGTCATGAAAAATGCTCAAAGACTTTTCTGGAAGAGAAACCACCAAAATGAAAAACAATGCTCAAAATAAACATAACAGTTAGTCCACAAACAACAGTCAACAATTTATGTGACCAGATTGCACTAACAATATTTTATTCAATAAAATAAAATAAAATGCTGTCTACCCCAGTCTCTGGGACACCGGCAGCAGATGACAAATAAACGAACAGACTTGATGAACATAATTTCAAGCAATGACTTCAAACTTACCTGTTTTTGTTGGTGTACCACTAGAGAAGCCTCCAACTTTAGCCTCAGTAGAACTAGGACTGTCAACTTGCATGATAGCATGAGCTACATCATTTATAAATGTAGGTGTAAACCAACTCCATTGTACTTTGTCACCCTCATTGATAGTTATATATGGCTTATCAAAGGCGTAGTAGTCACCAAATGCTGAAATATAGAAATCAACATGTTTAGTTTGTTTACTTGTTTGTTTGGTTTTAACGCCTTAGCAACACATTGTATAGGTCATATAACAGCAGTCAGTCAACCTACTCACTCCTCCCAGAAAGGCTTAATCTCTGGATTTAGCTGTTAACCAACTACTAAGCGCATACTTTCGTCAGTGACTGACAAATGCCCTACATAATTAAAATCATTGGTAGGAGGGAGAATGGCCATACAAATAATTTCATTACCAAGCTCCACAAAAGTATGCCCCACCCGGGAATCGAACCCACGACCCCTCAATCAGTAGACTTGCGTGCTACCAACTGAGCTAGCCCAGCAGCATACATGTTTAGTAATCAGTGTTTTGCTGAGAATGCGTAATTTGCACCATTTAGACATTCAAAGTCACTTTATTGGACCAAGAAGAGTATCAGCATCCAGTTTCATACCCAGGAATATTAGAATAAGCCAAAGGCTTAGTTCTACATCTACTTCAATATTATGAAAAAGTTATTTTGATTGGTTAATACATAAGCATGTTTAGAAATTTTGATTGGACTTTCTAAAAATGATTAAAAAAAATGCCTGTATTTAAAAACCATGAAATTATTTTGAATAAATATCAAGGACCAGATTAAATTTGATGATTGGTATTTGATGTTTGATTAAAAAGACGATAAATCTAATGACAATTAATCAAAGACAAACAAAGTTTACACATATTGAATCAGTTAGTTTTATTGAAAGCAAAACAAGTAGCATAGGTAAAAATATCCTTACTGTTACATAACAGGTAAAAATGGCAGCCAAAAAATGAAATATCTCCCTTACCTGGGTCAACGCCATTATTTGTCACATAGTGAGTGACTCCAGCGTCACTGATTTCACAGATGATCTTAGTTCTAGACAGAGATGATACAATACAATCTTTGTTGCCAACGGTAACGGTGACTGAGGACTTATCTCTACCAAATCCTGATCCAGAGATAGTGAGTTCTGTTCCACCTAACAGGGAACCTTGTAATGGATACACATTAGTTATCTTTAACGCTACATCAACTGTTGGTAGCTCAAAATCAGTTCTGAAAAAAATAATCAATAAAAAAGTAATGTATGTGATATATTACATGTTTGTATTGCATATGAACAATGTCTTTTGTGCAATAAAATTATGTCTATGCCTATGTATAATAGACCTTATTTGGAACTCAAATTTATGGGGGTTTTCGTCCATGTGCAGGAGGTACAAAATTTGTAACACATTATTTCTGAAAAGCATGAAATATGGATAAAAATTCTATTGTTATTTGTACACATATATGTAGTTTCATTTTAACAGTGAAAGTTTGTTTGTACTGCTGCAGAAAACCAAAATATTTGAATTCCAGATGTAGTCTATTATATATATTTATGCAAGCATTATATCATTCAAGGTGCTTACGGTCTATATATTGTCAGATTCTACACACTGCATTTCAACATTCTCTTAAAGAGTGATTGGTTGTCCTACCTATAGTCTATGTATAAACAACCATAGGTCTCTAAACCCATGTTATACCTTAGAACTAAGCTCATACTATTACAAAGTGTTGACAACTGTCATTACTTGATATAGAGGTGGGCAATAGAATAGGTGTCATAAATATTTCATGACAAAACGCCAAGAAAGTATGAAGGTCCTGCCCAAGAATCTATTAACAATATTTCTCGGCTTTGTCATAGTGGCTTAAGGCGATAACTGCTTTAAATTATTTTCTTATTTAGAGACAAATTTTCAAGCTCATTCAACGAAAGCAAAATAAAAATACTTACAAATTAACAGCAAATCCATTACCAGACACATCAACCTTAACATCCAAGGATCCGCTGGAGCTAATGTCTAAAACTTCAACTTCAATTTGAGAATCCGTCCAAGACAATACAGTGGCTTCAGCTGAGCCCACAAACACACTCCCAGCACTCACAGTAAAGTCTGTGCCAGTGATTGTTAAATTCTCACCTGTAAGGAAGAAATTATAAAATATATTTGTATACCGTAATAGGCTAAATATAACACACATCCATATATAAGACTTACACAAATATAACACGCACCAATGTATATAACTCACCTATATATAACATGCACACACATACCAAACACACTTAGGTATAACATGCACTCATGTATAAAACGTTACTCATGTATAAAATGCACCCATGTTTAACACACACTCATGTATAACATGCATCCATGTATAACACTCATGTAAAACATGCACCCATAAATAAAAAGTACACATGTTTAACTTGCACTTATGTATAAAACATACTTATGTATTACAAGCACCCATGCATAACACTCACTCATGTGTAAAACACACCCCCTCCAAAACATTGAGCAGAATCTTAAGAAAAAACATTAATTACTCTGAGGTAAGTTTGTTGGTGGACAGAAAAGTTCAACTACAGAAATTTTTGTCTATTTTTAAGTCCCAATGCATAATTTGAGAAGAAAAATTGACCTGTGTTAAGAACATTTTGCTATAAGACCATCAAATTTGATTGTCATTAAAGTGGAACTTAACGGTATTATTTCACAAAACATGGATTAACCAAAAATGCACATAAATTCTGTTTTCTTTAACACTGACACAGTTTTCCTTCGCTATCCCATCATGAAAAAAAATCACCCGAAATTGAAAACAAGCAGAATGTCAAACAAACCTTTCACTTCAACAACATTTGGTACCACACTGTCAATTTTAGCAGTAATTGATTCATCATAGGTGAAACTATCATATGTCAGGGAGTCAGAGCCAAAGGTCAAATCAACCGAATAACTACCAGCTGTATTCTGAAAAAATAATAAATAAACGAGTTGTAACAAAACCTGTGAGAAAAAATCTTCATGCTAAATTTATGTTATATAAAAATTGGTAAGTTGTGAGCACTCTAAATATGAAACTAAAACACTGATACTAAAGTCCTTACATTTGATATAATACTCATCTTTATGCTTAAAAATAACATTATTGAAGCACATAGAAAAAGTGGTCCCTTTTTTACCAATGAATGAGTCATGCATTGGCTTATTGTGATATATACTGTATGATAAGGACTTGAGTGCCAGTGAACACAAACTGTTCTAACAGTGTATATTACTAATATACAACATTGACATGGAACCTTATGAGTGATGATTAACCTGGCCTAACAGTAGGGGATGATACAAAAGCCGCAATACTTACTGAAGGAGGAACTACACATTCTATTTCATCAGAATATGTACTTATCACTTCACATGGTGCTGAATTAATGGTAACATTTGTTCCTTGTTTGAAACCATAACCATTGATTGTCAGAAGTGTGCCACCTGAAATAATAGATCCCATACATAGAAAATATACATCACAGTATCTATACAATATAAGCATAAGTACAATTGCGACATTTTTTTTGTATTTTTTTTGCAATCAACCTTATCCAATATTAGGTTTCAAAATTTAGGGCAGACAATTTAATTGTTTTATAATATTATCATGCAAGTGACTTCCAGTTATTAAAACAAATTAATCATTCAAGCTTATTTCAACAAAAAGATATTTAATTTAAACTGCAAGTATGGCAATGCAGCTTCTCTGGGAGCTTGTTCTACATACACATTGCAGTCATCTTCTTAAGCTTTCTTTAGCACAAGTGCGATATATTATGTTATATAGTAAAATGCAAAATTATCACTTAGCCTAGCTGGCTGGGTAATTAAGTAAATTTCACTATCCTAAAAAAAATTCACTAGTCCTGGACGTCAAGCCAATGGATTTAATTAATGAATGATATTGCCAAAAGAAGGAGTAGTGGCACTTAAAATCATGTCACAATAAAAAAAGAAATATAATCTAAAACATAAAATGAATTCTCTGATAAATATCAAAGAAAATGTCATTTAAGAAGCAAACACTATATCTTGTATGTAGATTTTTGGTTGCCCCAAACAAAAAGGTCGTTGTCCCGGACAACCTGACAGACACTTATTTCATTAAAATAGTGTAACATACCTCCAAGAGCTCCAGATGTTGGGGAAATAGATGTGATATCAGCAGTATATGTGAACTCAACAACACCACTAGCGGAACCTTTACCTTCTACAGTGACAACAACAGGGTTCAAACCAAGTGGACCGTTACCTATATCACATGTAACGGTGGTTGTAGTACTAGCCGTTACATTACATGGTATATCACCTATAACTACGGTATTCTCTGAGGGCACTGTACTGAAACCTGATCCTGATATAGTGACTGAAGTACCCAGTGAACCTGTAAGTAGAATAATAATTGATAATGATAATGATGATGATGATAATAATAATAATGAAGATAATGATGATGATAATAATAATAATGATGAAGATAATGATGATGATAATAATAATAATGATGAAGATAATGATGATGATAATAATAATAATGATGAAGATAATGATGATGATAATAATAATAATGATGAAGATAATGATGATGATAATAATAATAATGATGAAGATAATGATGATGATAATAATAATAATGATGAAGATAATGATGATGATAATAATAATAATGATGAAGATAATGATGATGATAATAATAATAATGATGATGATGATGATAACAATGATGACTATAATGATCATGATGATAAAAACAATGATAATGATGATAATGATAATAGTAATAATAATAATAACAAATTCATTTATCAAGGCTACACACTTGGGTAAACCCACAGAAATATTTGTATAAACCATACATTTTGTCATAATCCAATGTTGTGTTTAAGTTATTTTGAATGGTTCTAGCATTACCTTGTAAAGACATACCTTTGCAACAGCATACCTATATCATTTTGAAAATTAAAATCTTGAGTACATAAAGTATTCAAAGGTTATTAAATGCACCGCAAGCAAAACATCTTTTTTCTTCTGAGTACCAATGATATATAAATGTCCCTAACAATTTTGACCAATAGGGCCATTGGGGGCTTCTCATTTTTAAACCTTGGGTAAACCACTGATTCCTAGGTTTTGTACATAGTTTTGTAACCCGGATTGATAGCGCAGTTGGTAGCACGCTGGGATTAGGAATCTCACCCGGGGAGGTTATACCCTTCCATGAAAATTTGACATTAATGTCAATTTTCCTCCATCACCGGTAATTAGATAATATGGAGAAGTTTCCAGCCTTGTGGAAGGGTAGGCAAGTACTTGTTATAGACAATGGTCCATGAAAGCTAGGTTAGGTGGCTGGATACCTTAAAATAACCTGAATTGTGTTGACAGGGAGTTAAATCTAGTAAGAAAAACCCAAAAACCCATAGTTTTGTGCATACCTGAAGTAGGTGTGACTGAGGAGGCTGAGGGTGTGACTGAAGCATCCCATGTGAAGGAACAATCTCCAGTACAAGTTGTAGGTACATCATTGATATATAACCTGACTTGTGGTAGATCATGTACAGTAGATACCATATCACCGGTAAGAGGATCGTAGTATAAACCACCATTTATATTAGTAGCAATAGAACCAGCCGCATCAATACCTTGTAGATCTCCATATAACACCTGATTTAAGTAGAAAACATAATGAAATTTATTCACATTTTTGTTTAGAAATTAAAGATTTTAATCAGTCGCAGCAACATGTTGTACGCCTGTTTAAAAACTTTTAATCAAATAGAAAAGCAGCAACATTTATTGTTTATCAATATTGCAGTTTATAAATCTAAGGTTTGTAATTTATTTTTTCATAAAAATTTCAGTTCCCCAAGATACCAGATAGTTGCCTTTGGTAATTTTCCTTGTGAATTGGTTTCCAAGGTTAAATGTTGGGTTTTCAGAAGTCATATTATGGTTGTCTTTCATAACAGAAAACTATTAAATACAACACTTAATATTGCAGATTGATTGATATTGCACAATATCTGGTATCATTCAGAATTTCTAGACAAATTATGTAGGGCAGTTGTCAGTCACTGATGAAAGTATGCGCTAAGTAGTTGGTTAAGAGTTAGCTCCAAAGATTTAGCCTTTTTAGGAACAGTGAGTAGGTTGACTGACCATCGTTATATGACCTATACAATGTGTTGCTACAGCATTAAACTCAACAAACACACACAAAAACAAAGATAACTCATCCAAATAGAAAAGAATGATAATTATTTTTTTTTCTCTTTCACCAATAAATCATGTATCAAACTTACAGTCATTTCTGGTAGATCTCCAGGTAGAGTAAGGAATGTAACAGACATGGCAAAGTTAGCACAGTCACCATTCTTTACAACAGATAATCCACCTATATCTTCAATAGATCTTAATTCTTTATTAAACTGATCAGCATCTAATGATACATTTAATCCTGAAATAAAAAACATAGTATGTTGAATGTTTAATGATTTTTCATTACAAGAATTTTACATATTGTACCGAAAATGGAACAAAGAATGGGTTTAACTGAATCAGAATTTTTGCTGTTTTTAAACCCCATAGTTGTATTTTCTTTAGTGATATTTTCCCAAACTGAGGTCTAAACTGCAAACACTTCTAAGAGGTTGAATTAAACATCTTGGACAACATTCTGCACTCAATGACCCCATTTATTCTGTTCATGAGTGTCCCTAATTTACTTTCAAACCCCATCAATAAAGGGGTAACTCCCATGAGATTTTTTTTGATGAGCAAGGTGCACAAAAAGGGCATGGGGGGGGAACTTTCCTTAGTATATTTCACTAAATCCAGTTAAAAATACTAATTTCAAGTCCTGCAGCAGCCATTATGATGAGAAGGGCCTCTATACACCTAAAACATAGGATTGACCAATATAAGGTTAAATCAAGTAATAAAATTTAAATCTTAAAACATCATGAAAGGAGAAAAGTAAGAAATAACGTACCAGTTCTACTTTTCCCGTTAAAGGTGATATCGACAAATCCAGTCACTGGTGGGGAAGCTTCAGAGGTTCTTGATACTCTCATTATACCATTACCTCCAGCATTGAGTAACTTAAATGACGCTGAGGAACTAGTATGTGCTATACTTCCACTCGTTTTCTGGAAAATTCATAATTAATATTATTATTATCAAGTAAAAGGGCAGTTCAAATTTAAGTCTGCTTCCATATACATGTTTAGCCAACTTGACGTTTTGGTAATATTACAAAAATAATATGCGTGAAAATTCAAATTTTCAAAATCTTTAATTTCCTCGATTTTATAATTTCAACATTCTTTACACTTGAGGTCCTTAAAGTCCTCTCGCAGGATATTATGAAACTTAGGATAATATTAAAGTTAATGACAAAAACGAGTTGTTTGATGTTCAATAATACAGGTTCCTCAAAGTTACTTAGTAATCATTGGAAATTGAATTGATTCCAAATTCATTATGTTTTTCTCCATAACAAGCATTTTAGATACATATGACACTGTGTACCAGAGATAGATTATAATGGTTTTTTTCATTAAAATTGGGTGAATTCACAAAGAAGTCAAGTTACTCAAAATGTCAAATAAAGTACAGTTTGCAGGATAAGGTATCCCTACAGAGCACTTCATAGCTATTTTCTATAGAAAAGTTTGCTACATTATATATAAGCTTAAACAAGCAAAATTGTTTGAGCTAGATGAATATATTTTGAACACCCAGAAGCCACAATCTTTGTTAGCTACATTAGAAAACTGTTGCAAAGTACTAGGCTAACACAAAAAGTGGGGAGGTTTTGCAGGGCTGTCATTGAGAGAAAATTTTGTATCAATTTATCGAAAGGCAAGTATATGTGATATATCGATATATCAAGTCAGACAAGGAGTGTAATAAAAGCCACTAGAACTCCAGGATAAATATATACTATATAATGCTCTCATGATGTTATGCATGATGTTAAAAGTGGTTTCAGACATCAAAACAAACTGTATTTTCTTGTTTTTGTTACTTAACTGGAAACATGAAAACTCAGAAATATGTAAAAGTCCTATAGTTACAGCTTTATGAAATACTAGATTGTATTGACATTCAAAATTGTGAATCAATATCAGATCGTCCTTCAAGAATCAGTGATTTTCACGATTTTCAATGACGGCCCTATTTTTTTGTGTGCTATAGATACCAATGCCTTACAAAAGACAGGCTCGAAGTGTAGCAATATAGCTGGAGAACAAAATTTCTTGAACAAGGAGTTCATTCTAAAGTTATTCAACCAATGTCTGAGTTCAAAAACAAAATTATATAAATCTTAAGTGCATGAGGTCAAAGTAAAATCAGACCATAAGGTAAGTACTTAACTAAAAATAGACAAACTTTAACCATAGAGGAGCTATAACAATGTTTACTTAACAATCAAAATAAATTTACATACAATAAAAGATTTCATTAATTCCATAATGAATCTTTTAATCTTGTAAATGAACAACATGGATCAGTGTAAGATTAAATAAAAACATTTTTTAAATAGATAAAAGCATACGTAATGAAATTTAAAATATTTGGGTAAGATTTTGGTAAATCTGGGTCGTGACGCATGTATTCATTAGAAGTACTTACTTGTCCGTTAGCCAGTACAAATAAGGGAAAGTCGTGACCACAATCAAATGGTCTTAACTCGACAGCGTATTCAGTAGCCGATATAGCAGATACACGGGCTTCATTGATGTAGGCTCCATTTGGTCGAGCTCCTGGCATTCTCCTCAAAAATGCATCTAAAAATAAACAAACATGAAAATTGAATACCCAAGTCTAGTTTAATAAC
This sequence comes from Mactra quadrangularis, assembly GCA_025267735.1. NCBI lineage: Eukaryota > Metazoa > Mollusca > Bivalvia > Venerida > Mactridae > Mactra > Mactra quadrangularis. Next base: position 51,399,995 of record CM046299.1, on the reverse strand, counting down.
TAGAGTAAGTATTCAGGGCTTTTACTTAACATATTAAGTAACAGTGGAGTACCTATTTAGCAAAATATTAACTAACTGTTAATTACTCAGGCTATAATCTTATTAATCAAACTCTTATTTACAGCAAAACCTTTAAATTATTTATCCCCCAAAATTTTGAATAATTGTCTCACAATAAAATCTTATGTTCAATTTGTTTGAAATTTTTACTCATACTTAGGAAATCAAAAACATTTCTTTAGATACATGAACATGTATAACAATTACAATTGTATATACAGTATCATTACTGTATTTTCATATGTTACATTACATTGTATAGAGCTGTCATTGATTGGGCTCTAAGCATATCGACATTCACAATATTGATAATATTGACAAATAAATATTGAGGATACGCTGATATATATCAATGCAGTACTAAGTAGCCTATTTTTGTTATCATAAACTCATAATACATGTATATTTGTCATGAATATTATACCTTCTGTGGACTAGAGCTATTTCCTCAAATGCGAAATAATATTTAATTGCATTAATGAAAACACAGCTTTGATACAAGAGTAAAAGTTTTTTTGATGGCACTGTATATCATGCTGTCGACAAAATTAACTCCAATTGCCCAAGACAACCACTTTTTTAGTTCAGACAACTAAATCAGCCTCAAACATTACCTGGATCATCAGTGGTGGCTTGTTGACCAATATAAACAGAGTCAATATAAATATCCACATCAGTGTTAGCTCTAAACACCCATACTTCTTCTAACATGTGAAATGTTGATGGTCGAATATCTTGTACTTTCTCTAGAACATTTTGACATGTGTAATACCAAGTCTCAGAGCTGTAATAATAAACAAATTATTTTAACAAAAATGTTTCAGCTAAGGCTCCAGTAGGAGCAGTGCTCCAGTGGTGGAAGGCTTGCTTAGGGATTGAGAGGTCCTAGGTTTGATACCACAAGGGGCACTGCTAGTTTCCTTAAGCAAGAAATTTACCTACAGTCATTCTACTCCACCCAGATGTAAATGGGTACTGTGAGGTGTTGCCTGCCTGAAGGTGATAAGGGGTTATTGCAAAAGATTGTAAAGTCAGCTGAACACATAAAAACCACACTTGTAACTTTTTTAACTCTTTCATTCTGTCACACAGGTAAATAATGTGTTATAGAGTTATGCTTCTGACATAATTATAATCAGTTGATGAAGTCAGCACTTACACTTCAAAATAGATACAAGCAGCTTTTGACAATTATTATTTGATAAGCTCAAGTGTTGTTGTCCGCTGCTTGAATATCAGAACAGAACAGAATAGATACATCATTTCAGGGCTTGAGCAATAGTCATTACTCAAATAAATACAATATACATGTACAATGTATATACATATACCATTACAAGCGACATCAAAACATAATATTTAATATAAACATACAAAAAGAGGGAAAATTACAGAGAGATATTATAATCAAGTTATTTTATTTATAATCAGTACAAGAATTTCAGAGTTATGAACTTTATACACATTACTTCGTCACCTGGAACCCTTCTCACACCAAAACTTAGAAGTATGTGATATTAAAATTTAGGGTACCAGGAAGCAAAGCACTAGCTAGCTATATGCTAAGGTAACTGGTCATTGGTTCCACAATCAAACTAAGATACTTACACTGTGTCACTGTTAGAGTCTGTTTCAAAGTTGAAATACCAATTTTTATTATCAGTATAAACCTGTCCATCACCTTCGTCTAGATATGAATATCTTACACCCATATAGTCCCACAATATACCTTTATAAGCAAAACATACCTACAAAAAATAGATATAGAAATTTGTAAAATTGTTGAGAAGTTTATATATATGCCACTGTAATTCGATAAGAACTCAGGGTCTGAAATGAGATTAAGCTGGGTACATTTCTGTATTTTGTGAACAGTAACTTGATATTGTTATGGGGAGGTGTTGAACGCTTTGAAAATACTGAAAATCTGCTTTCAATTAACAAAAATAGAGTGTTACTTGCATATAAATTACATAGAAAAAATGATTCTTAAAATACAGAAATCAGTATTAATGCTGAAAAACATTCATACATGAATTATACTATAATTGAAGATTTTTATTTCAATTATATAATTAGGAAAACACGAAGATTTTTTATGTTAAAATGGGAAGGGAACTTCAAAAGGCCTATGTCATACATGTATCTGAGGAAAAAGGGTCAAATTTCGAACTTACATAGCTGCTAAGTGAAAGCATTATGCCAGGTTCATCGTCCTGCTTTCTGTATATTCGTCTAGGGTTCATCAAGGCATAGTTACCACAGAATGCATCAGTATCTTTTACCCTCCATCCAATATAAGACGTAGAATCAACCTCAAAGTTCTCATAATGTACTTTATAACGATCATTACTAAACACTGAAGGACATTTAGCTTCAAACAAACTGTCAACGGCTGTCTGCAACTGTAACACAATATAAATTTTAATACAGTAAAGATCTGAAATATATGTTTTATTATTGCATACAATTTCTTAGATTGTTACTGCATAAAAACAAGACATATACATATCTACATGTTACAAACAATCGTAAAAGGTGTTAAATATGAAAATAGGAAAGGTTATCTTAAAGTGTGTATTGCTCACAAATGAGTGTATCCATCACCCAAAAGCATCTCTGGTGTGCAAAAAAATACTACAATAAAGGCCATCTTGGTTATTGCAATTTTTGATGATGTATAAGTTACAAATGCTTAATAATTAATGCAAAGGTTCCCTATATTTAATAATAGTCTGATTTATTAAATTTTTAAAGTTAAGAGCAAAATTATCAACTAGCCAGAATATTTTCACCAGCTTCATTCAATATACACTAGTCCCAGGTTTCAGGCTTGTGAATTACGACAAGAACCATATCCTTATGCCAGTTGTTGTGTCATACAACCTATTCGGGAGATAATTCAGGGGAGGTAATCATGATCGTAATATTATAGTCCTGTTGCTCGATTAAATACCAGAACTTATTATTGACATAAATCAAGCACAACTTTTCACGCCTTCCAGTATGTTGTTCTAGAAGAGGCAAGATGTTGAAATAAACTTGTGAAATGTTTTACAGTGTTTTTATCATTTAATAGTAGTTTTTAGACCTTTCTAGGTCTCTATAGAACACAACCTAGAGACTCACAAAGTTACTTACGCTGCTTGCTGTGAGAGATGACACAGAGAATGGTAGTGACCTCACACCTTCCATTTCTATAGCAACTGTATCTAGGTCAGGTACACCTTTAACTGTTTCTGTAACATCTTGCCGGTCATATGTTGTATTCATATATATAACATAAATGTCAGGGAAGTCACCTGTAGATAATAATAAAGTTAAATCTAGATTATCTGCAATTGGATCTAACAAATATCATGGATTATCTGAAATATTTGCTAGGGTCCCGATTGTTTTGCTTCATAAAAGTATAATAAAAAAGGTCCACTTTATCTGAAATGGCTTATCCGAATAGCATGGATTAACTGAACTAATATTTTGGTCCCTACAAAAAGAAACCATTGATTTTCTCACTTTTTTAGGAACCTGCCTAACTCTGACAGTCAGCAAGGCCCTTATTATTGTGTTTAACTCTGTTTGTCACTAAACCCCTAATTATCGTATATTTTCTGATTATTATAATGTAACATCATAGTACTGAGTCTACATGTACACTACTGTCCATGTATAGCATTATCCACTGGTCATTTGACAGCAGCCAGCTCATCTTACCTGGCTTTCCTGGACTCTTGTCTATAACCAGTTCTCATCTACCCTTCCAAAGGCTGGTAACTTCTCCATATACATATACCTTATGAATCGAGCACAATTGACATCATTGTCAAATTTCATGGAATTTTATTACAGCCCCGGGGTGGGATTTGAACTGATAATGGACCCTTTGGGAAATAGATTTAAAATCCTGGTACCCTACCAACTACTCTTCAGACCCAGATGGAAATTTGTAAATAAGTACTGTGAGGGATCACATGCCTGAGGGTGATTTCAATGATCAGTAGATAATTTAACATACAAAAATTGTTAAGTCAGCTGAACATGCATATAGAAGCAGACTTTAAACCTCACTTTTAATAAAATTAACTAATAAAATGAACTGTACCTCTTTTAGATTGGAAAGTGATCTGATACACAGGAGGGTCCACAGGCTTTCTACCAACATATACTGATTCATCCCTACCCCAGATTGGTAATGCATTTATAGCTGTCTGAAGTTGGAGTTCAGAGTAGTCATTGCTTAAAGGTTCTGTAAATAATAAAAATAAAACCAGAGTTATTTTATTATAAATTCATAAAAAAAAATACAAATTATAAAGAGTTCTCAGAATATTTATGAAACTTAGATATCAATTTAAAGGACTTTTTTCCATACATAAAAAACAACATTTAAAAGAATATTCGCCCTTAAGAAAAATTTCTAGAAGAATAATGCAATTTTCTTGATACCTAGATTTTAACTTTGATTTTCTTTCCCTTATCAAATTAATATCAATAAAAGTACACTAAACTGCTAAATGTGCTATAAACATTTTAGTAAAATGTTCATATTTCAAGTAATTTGTCAAAAATTTTACAAATTTTTCACAAGCTGCGTTGACATGAGATTTTAAATTGTAACTGAGTACATTTAAAACAAACTAAAACTCCATAAACAACTATCCTATCTTATTGGGCAAAATATAACCTTAATGGGTAGATGCACAGTTCAACCCCTTGAACTAAACAAATATTTCAAGCAATAAAATATCATTCAGAACGACCTCGGCGATCATCTACGAAGATACACCTCGGATATCAATCGTAGTAGAAATACAACAAAGTTATGAGGTCAGGTGATTTACTCCAGGTTAAGTAGAGCCGATGTAAACAACCAACATGGCAGATCATTTTGAAGAAAGTATCGAGTACACAAAAAATGTTTCAGGATCAACTTTGATTTAAGTGAATATCAGTTACAGGCATTAAAGAGCTTTATCTGCCCATCATTGTCCGTCATTTTTGGTGTGTAAACGTCGGGAACGTGGCTAGATTCCATGTAAGAACTACTTTCGCTCCTCATGATATCCGAGGTGTATTTGCGTGGAAAATCGCCGAGGTAGTTCCGAATGATAAAATATACCTGTAAAAACACCAAAGATTCCAAATCTAAAGAAACCATCAAAACTAACTCCAACTTCTTGTACTTCCTGTCTGGAGGTTTGAGCTGTAAATTGCTCAAAACTTAATTCCTGCAAGAAAATATACAACATTAAGAATTAAAAATGTTGATGAGTTGATGATATAATGGAATTATATGAGCAGTATATGGGTGGTAGGAGGGTGAATATCAAACAAATCAAGACTTTATTCATCTAATAAAGTAAAAAATATACAAAAATGTAAATAATAATCATGAATTGATAATACAGTATTGTTCGTTTTTGCTCAACTGTCAAAGCATGAATAATTACACGGTGGATGAGTTTGTTAAAATTATAGTCATAATACATCCATGTGTTTCTGAGTGTGTATTATGATCGATTAAAGCTGCTTATGCCATATGATAAGTTTTAGCCAGGCTATATTTAATAACAATTAGGCCGCCAGTACAAAAACAATACATTCAGTCACCTTGAAATTATTCAAGCTTTGACAGTTGAGAAAAAACGGACAATACACAGGTATTGGGCTTAAAGTTTTCAGTGTCTATATTTCATGTTTTCTTAGGCGTTATGAATTTACTAGGTTTAGAATTTGCATATTTGATAACTTGATACTTGATATTGCAATATCACAGGTCAATCTGTATCGATACAGACATATTTATGGGTTAAGAATCCAGAACCTTTTGAAGGGAAACTATATAAACACAGTGTATTCACTTACTTGTACATCGTATGTGACCGTAGATGATATACTAAGTGTTTGTTTCTCTTGTTCAGCTTTACCTGTCCATGCGCTAGTAAACTCTGTATCATAAAATTTAGATCTCAAATATACATAGGAATCTCCACTGTTTTCATAATGTGTGATTTCCATTAGATATCTGAAACATAAAGGTTATATAGAAAGAAATTGTAATGTGAAATAATTGCAAATTATTCAATTGAATTCAACTCAAAAATTGGATTTAATGCATTTTGCTGACATGAAATGTAATGTGGAAACCACATTAAAGCTGGATTTAAAAACTTTACCGCAAAAATGTTATCATTGTATGAAGTTTCATAAAGATCAGACAATAAATGGCAGAATTATATGGAAAAGAAAAACTTTAACGCAATTATTAACGACACCGAATTCCTGCTCGCCCATGTTTCACCAAATAATTAGACGAGTGTTTTTGTAGAAAATCGGGCTCAAAGTTGCCATTTTAGCAAGTACCAAATAATGCTTTAAGAAGTTCTCTGTGGGTAGTTAAATAAATTGAAATAAATTAAAAAATCAATTACATTGAAGTTCATTAATTAAAAGACTTTAAATACTAATAACAAGGATCTAAAACAAATCAATTTTCCTAGAAACAGCTTTAAATATTCTATACAAGAATGTTAAATTATAGCGTACATAAATTCACAAGTCAGTATGTATATTCAATACTTACAATGTATTTTCATCCATGTTTATCCTGGCTGAACTAGCCCAAGAATTGGTTGATGTTACAACAGCACTCTGAATAATTGAAAGATGTAATTTTAATCAACGACTAATAAATATATGCCAAATCTTTCTATACGATAAACAAAGCAATATAAATATTACAATTTTTTTCTGAAGGGCTTGCACCTTACATAAGACCAGTGTTTCAGTATGCGATGTTCAATTTGAACGTCAATTTAATTAAAGAAAAGAGATAGAACTACCCCAACAGCTGGAAACTGTTACTATAACAAGCTATTCAATTAATTGCTTTGCATTGTATAGATTGGGAGATTTACAAAGTTGATATTTAAGTTGAAATGTGCAAACAAGCAATCTTAAAAGATTAGATTTAGAAATCCCCTCTAAGGACAATGAGGACAGAAAAATTGTTGAAAAGCAGCTAAGAATTCTAGTCACACATCAGAAGTGATAAAATAATGATGTTGAAAACTTACGCCATCAATATAAAGTCTTGCACCATCGTCACCGTATAACATAAACTCATACTCTCCGGAGTGTGGAGGTGCAAAATAAAATGTCATCCTACTGACGTAGTCATCCATTGTATCGTTAACGTCATAGAAATAAGTCTCATCAAGAATCTCGTTCATGTAGCCAGCATCGGAACTATTCAATGTAAGGATAGTGTCAAGATAGCTAGAGGATTGACTCTGTCCCGTCCAATACTCAAAGTTTACACCACGGCCACCTATAAACTGTGACCCAGTATACTGCGGATCTGGTGCCACGATACACTCAACATATTGATCAGTGACTACCTCGGTAATGTCACATACAGTATCTGAAATAAAAAAAGAAAGGATTGACCATACCACAACAATTAATAGAAGAGTTGGTACTGCAATTCTAAAGAGTAGAACAATTTTGCTTCAGTAGTTATTGTAACTAACCTGTTTTACTAGCTCAAAGCTTGTTCTCTGTACTATACTTTCCTAGACTATGTCATAGGCTGCCCAAAAAATGTTTGATCTTCCTTAAACTTTAACAATGGCTTTCCATGACGACCAAACTGTTGTTTATTTCAATAGAAAAGAGAGTTTATCATTATAATACCAAATATATCAGCCCTTACAAAAATTGAACAACATCTCCCTCTTTACCTACTGGCTTTGAAGCAGGTCAGTGTTTTACAGTTGCTTTTCCATATACTCGTATGTTTTCTTCACTTCTTTTATGAAACTTGTAACTTACAACTTATTTTACATAATAAATTTACAATCATACCTCCAACATACGCTCTGGCTGGCGAGTACGGTAGTCGCTCATCATAATAGGGACCATTAATTCTTAATTTAAGTCCACCAGTTAAACTGCCCATATTGTAACTAATATTATGAATATCTGTGAAAAAAGAAAGATTTCATCAATACAATACATCAAATTGATGGTTTTAATTGTGGACTGGTCTTAATAATAATATAGAGTTTTTCTTCCTCTCAAAGTAAGTAATTGCATTATAATATTTTTGCAGCAATCAAGGTGGTATAAAAGATAAAACTCTAGTGTAGATATACACTCACTGTCAATATCAAAAACACAAGCATTTTAATTCTAAGTCCATGTTGTTTCTGAAAGCCTTTTTATTGTCAGTCTGGAATGTAAGACCACATTTACTTTAAGATATCCTGATAAAAGCAGGAGGAAATATTTCACTGCTGGGCTTAAACTTGCAACCTCCTGCTTGCAAGTTAGATGCTCTACCAGCTGTTGTAATGAATATGATAGTTTTCATCTCATACTTAATATAGCCCTTTTAAAAATGGAACTCCTTCCCACCCTTAGTGAAGTCTTTGAGCAGGAAGTTGTCATCAACATTATTAAATTGTTAAATAGTTATCAAAATTTAATGGTCTTAAAGTTACTAGCTTATTAATGCATGTATAAAATGATATAAAGATTTCAGATAAATAACTTATAAATAAAACTTACCTGTATATGTTTGGAACATAAAAATGTTATCATCTCGTGACACACGATAAACACTGTCTGAAGCCAAAGATCTATAAATAAACAAGAATAAAACAATATGTCAAAAAGTTATATAATATAAACAGTTCAATACATGTATTATTCTATACCTAATGATAAATAAATTGAGGAAATAGTAATTTTCACATTGATAAGAATCATTCCAGAAGGCAAAAATTGAGACAAACACAATTTTACACACATACTGTATTCCAACTCAACTACCCAAACATTTTAAACATAAAACATTTCACATCAGACTGAAAAAATCAAATTAAAAAAACTAGACAATTATCAAATAATATTTAAGTATGAAAAGCTATTGATCTGTTATAATTGGTAAATATAGGTTTACTGAACTGTCTGTACAGTATATCAACATGCATATATAAAGTATGAAATATTTTACGAACTAGAAAACAATTTCTTACCTTCCATAAGGAGCTTCAGCTATCATACTTGCATTGAAAAAACCTGAAAGAAACAACAATGTAACATAATAACATTTTTAATTTAGATTATATCTTTCATTAGTACAAGTCATAAATAATGAATTAACTTACTCAAGTGCAGGAATGTAGTTTTGTTTTCAAGTAGAAGGAATATTATAAAAGTACATGTAGAAGGGGTCTGGATTCCTACCCTGTAGGGATATGGGGGCAACCATTTTTCTGTAGAAAGAACAGCCCGTTAAAAACCATTCTCGTAGTTGGTTGATTTTACCAGCTTCCAGCAGATTTTTACACTGTTACATACACTATATACAATATACTATATGTTTAAACTGAATTTACCAAACACCATAAGAAAATGTTTGTCAGCATCCTCTTCGAGTAACCTAGCATCCCCATGCAAGAGCTGTACATTATATGTTATACTAATACCAACTATAAATAAGATATTGTGTTTTGAAAATGTTTATACAAATATATGTACAGTATATTATACTAACCCACTGATGTTCCTTTTGTTTTACATGTCACAACCCCATCATCAGTGTCTTCACTAAGTAAATAAAGTCCATAACTGCAAAATAAAATAAATTTAATCATTGATCACACATAGAACAACAAATTACTCCTTCAGTTTTAATAAAGGTCAGTCAGCTTCACAAAGGTGCACCAGTCTTGCTTTCACCCACTAGTTTGGACTGGAGCTATTGAAAATTGATAGGGGCTAGTCAATCACAATGAATTTAAAAGTAATTTGTGTTGACACTTTATTATACAAAGTAAGGCTTTTTAACTAGCGAATAAATTTTCTGAGTCATTCAATGATGTATTCAAGGTAAATTTACTGGGAAACAACTTCTGACTAGGACCAAGTCTTGGTTATTGATCATCCAACATAAAACAAATACTCGCGAAAATATATGACAAACCCAAATAGATTGTCGAAAAGTGGTTTGAAGCAGTCTTTTGTCATTAGATGATATGGGCGCACAGGTGTTTTCCATCTCTGATGATAGCATGTTGTGATCCAAGTTCTTTCAGAACCAAATTTGGCCAATTGTTAAATTGGTTTTTTTTTCGCTAATTGGAGCGGACGATTAAATCAACGGAGAAAACAGATTGACTCCAAATGCGGCTGGCTGGTACGGCTAAAACTTCTCACTCCGGTTATACCGGTACACTTCATTACAATCTACTTTTTTCTAAGACACGGGATGGCCCAGTACTAAAGATATAATCAAACATATATTGTTAATTTTTGCTTTCTTAATGGTGAAAACATCTACTTTTAGCGCAGTTTTGATAATGGTTTGTTCGTGAATGATAGACTAAAAACTCATTACGATATTAAATTGCATGATCGAGGGACGATCCAGAAATAACCGGACTTAGTATTACTGTCATTGAGCAGTCATTTATCTTTTCTTTAGTTCTTTAGAATGACAAAAACGTGTAAAATTTTATGTCACTGTTAAGTTTAAAACAAGTGTACCAACGACTTTGAATTAAGTACTTACAATGTGTCATTGCTTTTCAATTCACAATCTTGTGGCCCAGCGTATACTCTGAAATAGACAAATAACAAATATATATTCACAATGTACATGTTACCTAATGTGTAAGTTAATAAGTAGAAGTTCGGAAGCTCGAAGTGGACAGTTCGAGACAAAAACTTCAAGCGAAAGGGTGTTTGACCTTTCATAATTCATTGCTCATTGTTTTGACTGCCACATACCTTATACAAATCTCCTGGAAGAATGAACAATTTTAAGTTATATACTTAGACACGTTGTGCAGTTCTTTTCTAGGTAAACAATGTCTACCAAAAAATGTGTAGCGTTCTTCGAACAGATACTTAATCCTCTACAAATCACCGCCGCTTTTTTATTGTTTTTTAACAAATCAAATTTTGACAAAAATCGAAATTTTATCTTCAAACGAAGCATTTACTTACCTCAGTAATTTTTCAAGTTTATTATTAGTTGCTGAAGCGAGATTGCTGCCATATCTGTCAGTGAATATTTTACCTACCATTTCTACCATTTGGCCTTAAATAAAATATAACATAATATATTCATACTTTTTTATGCCGGCCAACATGAAACGCTCATTTGAAAATTGGGAAATATTCATCATCGAAAGGTCGTGATGTTTCGTTATAAGTCTTTTAGTACAGAAATTGAAAGATTACATTTAAATATTTTTTAACGTGTTTAGCAGGAAAAATTCAGTTGTGCATATTAATGATATCATTGATGACGTCAAAGGAATCGTCATGAATATTCATTTATAGCGACATGAAAAATCGTTCATAACTCTACACCTTGCTATCCAATTTTGATAAAAAATGGTGCCATTCTGTTACTTTAAAAGCATCCGTCAAAACGAAGTGAGATGATATTAAATTTGAAAAAGAATCACCGAATATGATGAAAAGTTAATTATAATATGAACTTAGGTGCTACCTATGGCGCGGAAAACAGACTTACATGTATTACTTAAAAATAATAAAATAAGATTGTTACTTTGGCAAAATAAATTAAAGATATTCGGCGCTGTGAAGGATTTATTTTGTTTGAGGGCCTATTAATTAGATAAGCTAGGGGAGATAACTGTGTAATTTATTGCATTCAGAAAAATCAGACAACATTTCATTCTTTTATGTCGGAATCATATATCAATTCTGAAAGAAATGTATTGTACATATTTATTTATCTTATGAATAGAGATGAAGATAAAAAAGCCTCGATAAAACATTCATTTTTGAAGATAGAAATGATTCCTCTTTCCGTAACGTTAAGTTACGGAAACGTGCAGGTTTTATCATGAACGTCTCTTAGCGACGTCACGAACGGTGCGTTGGTAAGTATTTCCAATGTAAAAAGTCATAAAAAAATACTTTAATGAGGAAACGAACGAATAAAACGACCAAATATATTTTGGATTGTTATCTTGAAATAAGCATCGTAAAAAAGCACATTTGAAATTATTTTGTAAGCGGAAAAGGCCACGAGTAAGCTGCCAATATTTTTATCCAATGAAAAGCCGCCAGTTGCTTCATTTATTGATCCGAATCGTTGAACGCTTGTTGTGCAATTTTCTATAGAGCGTCTTTAATCTTGATTAGCAGATGTTTGATTAAGCGTCTAATAAAATTGATGAAAATGGCGGCCCCCATATACTGGAGACGTTTTTCAAACTCATAGGACTATATATTTTTCATTAATTTTATCGTTTTTTTTCAATTTTAAAGAATTAACGTACGTCATACACGTTGTCTAAAAGCGCTCAAAGCCCTCGCGGGCCTTCGGCCCCGCTCGGGTTTTCCGCGTATAAATTATTTCTTATTATACCTGGGTATCCAGATTGTGGAGTCATCGAGGTAATGGTAGGCGTATATGAACTCCTTGGCTAAAATATAAAAAAAAAATCATGTTGATAAATGTAAAATAAAATACATGAATATGATTTTCTGCTTACATGATTGAACTAAGACATTGTTTTCTGTTGATTTATAGTGTCGTTCAACTTAAAACTGTGTTTATTTTTTCTTCTGACAAGTTAAAGTTCAATATTTTATTTCGTGCAAATATTACAGCCAATACAATGCAAGTGACATTTGGCTGCAAACAGTAGGAGCAATAGGAGCAGTGGTCCAGTGGTAGAACGCACTATAACGGGCGGATCAAGAGTTAGGACCCCACTAGGAGCACTGCGTATTTCCTTGAGCAAGATGTTGACCATCAGTTGTTCCACTCCAGTTATGTGTTAATCGTCTGACTTCTAAACCTCACTTTAACTTTATAGACAAACAAAGTTGTACAAATAGCGTCTATCCGTTATGTGAGATATTTTTTTTATTTCAAGTCGGCAAATTAATATAACAATAAACATAAGCTTATGTAAGCTTTTACAACCGAAAAGTGAGAAAAAAAATCACACGCTCATAAAATCCCACGATTACAAGAGTTGTCCTACCTTATGAGCACAGTTGCTACTTGTAGGGTTATTGTTACATAGTTCGTTTTCATCGACGGTTACACCATCAACAACTACTTTAACATAGTGCTCTTCCTCGGACATACCCCTGAAATACAAAAATATGTTATATAACGTGATAAAAATCTAATAATCCCGAACTGGGATGGAGCCCACGACTTTCCAAACATAAGATGACACTCTATTCAATAAAAGCTAGCATAAATGCAAGAGGGTACAAGTGTCGTATTAAAGTTTTATTATTTAGGCCTATTACCTACTTTTATATATTGACAGTTATAAGTATATAAAGCTACAAGATTATATATATGTTTGGGGCTTTACGCCGCACAACGTCGTTTTGTTGCAGTCAGCCTCATTGTGGAAGCCGGCTTTTACAGTCAAAACAGCAAGTATCATAGTTAAGCAACGGACTGTTAGTTTAATGTCTTGCTGGGTGAAAGGGACCACCTTTGGCTTAGGGTGTATGTTATTTGCTTTTTCTCCATCTTTCTCCTCTCCTAGACTCATGGAAGTTCTAGACATCGTATCCATGTGTCCGGCACGCAAGCATGCTTGAAGTTCTTACTGGTGCCAATTTAGCTTAAGGTCTTCAGCGAACCCGTGTGTGTACTGTTAATGCCGCATCTGATGAAAATCAAAATGTAAAAAAGCGGCTTATAAAGTTTTGGAAGCCAGAACTAGTGCCAATTATACTCACGGTGGAGTGTAGCACATAATTTGTGTCTCTGTAGAGCCGTCTTTGTGTGTTGGACATTTATATTGTCGTCCAGAAGCACTCTGTAGATAAACATGGTTGCCAACACTAGGGTCGTCATCTTGACTGTATGGGTTGGCCGAAAATCCTACAAGGAAAAAGAAAGAAGATGAACATTGTACAAGAGTTAAGATATACAAAGACAAAAGGCTGTGCCTAAAGTAAAGAACTTTAAAACCACATTAAGTATAAAATCGAACATTTGCCAATAATCTTGTTGACTTATTGCACAAAACAAAATGAATAAAACAATTTACAAACACTTGTTTCAAAATGAAAATATGATTCTGACGGAATCGTCTAGCTAATTGTAGGCCTAGATCTCTTTTAAGATTTGTTGACATTAGACATTTCACTTGATCCGTGTCTGTCTTTCTGTACTACTCTAACGCGATATTCTGATGTTCGAGTATCTTTGTGTTTGGTTTTATACTAATGTACCGCAATAACAAGCCCAAGAATCTTCCCATCAGTAAACACTTAACATGTGATATATTTTAGCGAACCCACGAGGGTGGAAATTCCCCATTCCAAAAATAATAAATCCCACTTTCTTTTACTCACCTCCTCCTTTCACGGTTATTCTTGTTTCACCTGCCAAACTTCCATAACGAGGTTCTAAGCTAGTTACATATGCTCCTGAAAAAAAAATAAAGAAAAAGAATGTGCATTAGTATTAGTTTACTGATAATTTCTGACCAATTGCTACCGTTGTGCGATCCAGTTGTCTTGAATTGATTCCGCGTCAGATTTTTAACTGACCAATTAGTAATATGTCGCTTTAATCTTTCGTTGTGTCATCGAAAGCATCATCAAAACACCATCCAAAAACCTCGCGATGGTATATTTGCATGCCCCTGTGTTTGCATGTGGGAACACTTCTGTGTTGCTACCATGGAAATGTGTTGTTGCTGTTTTTCAGTTATTTTTTATACATTCAATACAGAACACTGTCTTTCTTTAACTTCACATCGGCGCGATATAACCTTTCTGTGTTGATGTGCCGTAAAACCAAAACAAACAAACAAACATTAACTTTACACAATTTCTTAATACCACATAATTATGCTCTGTATTATCAATTGTTGTATTTGTATATATTTGCACTATTCTCTTCTACTTAGAATGAAAACTTTCACTATGATACCAGACACAAAGGAGCTGTTAATTACGTATCTGAAAGATGTCAGTATTTCTCATGTCGATCCATATACGGAGAGATATAAGTGACATCATATGCATGCTAATGAAAGTTCAACTGAGCATGACCAATTAAGCAATCCACCACATTTACTGCAGCATAATTACAATGGAGTCGTCTTAATTCAATAAAAAAATATTTCTGGGCTGACTAATTATAAAAGAACGCTGGCATTATTATTTTATCATTATAGACATACATTGTAATCAAGTTAAGCGATCGCTTTTCATATTATTTCAATTACAAAAGTACAGTAGTTGTTTCTTTAATACAAGGCACTTGAAGTCGTTGTTATATAACTTAGCCGAATGGTCATTATTGTTTTTATTTTTCCATTTATTCCTAAAATTGTATTGAAAGAAATATATGTGCATGAATAATATGTACTGCTAGGTGTCATTTTTAGAAATCGATGTTTACTTATGCTTGAAAATGTTTTTACAAAAGGACCAAGGCAAAGAACATTCTGCAAAATTAGGTCAACGCATGTCCTGTTTCGAATGTTAAATTTCTATTGGTTAAAACTTTCTATAAAACGCATTTTTATTGGTCGATATTTTTAGCATTTCATTTGACCTCAAATTACATCAGTTGGTTATTAAGCCACAAAATAACAATGGCGATGGTTTATTGAATCAAGAAGCCAAATACCATTGACTTTTTAATTTTATACGTATAGTTTTCTTTTGTGATTTGATTTGAATTTACCAAATAATTTTATTATCCCCACTTAAAAGTACAGATAACAAAAAATTAACGTTTCATAAAAGCACTCTATCCAGACAAGTTAAAGGTTTTACAACGCATGAAATCTTTTCATTTAATCAAGTAATCAATTCTTTTCATTTATATAGGTAAAATTATCAATATTTGTAGTAAGAATTTTGGTATTTTGTACAAGACATTTGGTAGAACGGACGCCATGTTGTTATTTGTCATTATTTTAAGATTAATTCGGAGTATATATTATTACATTATTATTGTTATTTCATACGTTTTGTATTTCGTACTCTGATGAACTTTGGGTGTAAGCATTGTTACGATTAATAAGAATGTACTTATAAGATCGTTCAATTTTTCGGACATGACCTATTGTCCATTAATAAGATATGATACTCTTGATCAGTGCAGTTTGGGTTCACAGAACTGGTATGTAATACGAGGCCGTAGATTTCGCGTTCCTAAGGATTATGAATATGGTTTTAGTCAGAGTAACAACTGCAACTCTATTTATTGCTAAGACTTTGTGTTCTCGAGCGAGAACTCTGAAATTAGACTTTGTCCTCAAAGATTGTCATATATGAAACTTTAAATTGTCATAATAATGAAAAAAATGTGGGCTAGCAAGACGAACCGACAGATATTTTCATATACTGTCAAAACTGTATGAGCGACCACCTTCATTAAGCGACTTTTCTACTCAGCGACTAGTTTGATGCCCTCCCGTGTAGATTTACTGCAGTCTTCAAATTTAGCCAGTGGACCGTTGACCAAGTCCACCGAAATCACCGTTGGTTCAGTGACTTTTAAAATGTGAGTAGTCAGACGGTCAACCAATTTTTTACAGTCTTGTTTTTTTTTCAAATTTATCAAAAAAAAACTTATTAGTAAATATTTCGTATTTAATTTTAGAATATATTACGCTTAATCATTAAAATGGACTAAATATATTAACAAATCATCATTTTTTGTCCAGTAAATTTTCATTTGGTCCAGTAAAAACTTCAATTTGTGCTAGACCGTTTGTCAAGAGCGTTTGTTGAAGTTTTTTGTGAAGACTGTTACTGAATATCTAAATTTCAATTAAAGAACTTTAAATACTTAATGTCAAAACTGTCAATAGAGAATAAAACAATCTTTATTTATGAGTCACCGAGTATTATTGATACAATGGACATACCTTTGGGATTTTCGTTATGATAAAATTAGAAGCTTATTAATTGTCAAAGGTTAATAATTGGATTAAATTACAATATTAAATGGATTATCGTAAACTATTTTAAAAATAGTAACATGTTTTCTCGCTATTGATTTAAATCGGATTTAAAAGACGTCGTACTATTTATCAGACATCTTAGTAAGCACAATAACAGTCAAAATTAATAGTACATTTTGTAAATATTTACATATACAGTTTCTAATCCGATTTTGTAAAAAACAATCTATTATTTTGTAGATTAGTACTTTACACAACATTCAAACAGTTTATATTTCTATTGCGGCACGCAATCGTCTACCGCTTTGTTCATTGATCCCAGGCTTTACCTAAAACTAAGCGCAAATCTTCGCAAGTGACTGACCATCGTTCTATTTGCTACAGAAGTAGGCGGGAAAATCTGCAGAAAACAGGCAATGCTTATATATTCCTCGAAGGATGTATTGGCCAACCCTGGGAATCAACCCTCTTTCCTGGTATCGTGTTTAGAGACAAACGTTCCATTTATATAATAGATGTACATGTATATTACATACCATTGATAATAATTTGTAGCATGAACTTCATTATTTACTAATCCACTGATTTATTTTGTAAAATATACGCGCTGATTGGCAGAACAAAACACATTGAGTGGACAAGTTCATAGTTTAAAGTACAAAAGCACGCATGGCCTATGGCACGACCTGTAACTATTTACGTCATCATTAATCATATAATAAATAATAAATAGTAAAATAAACTAATGAAATGTAAATCTTTATAAATAATGATTACACAAATATTTCACTATATCTATGATGTTACTTCTATTAAAATTTAACGGAATTTTCGGTAATAAAAGTTATATAAAGTCAAAATTACACTATACCAAAAAAAAAAGCCTTTAATAATTGCATAATCTAGTTTTATTGCTTTAAACGCACAGAAACGACAGTTGATTGACTATAAAAAAAATGACCGGGGTTAAAAATTAGTGAATTTTGAAAATTCGTACGAAGTACGGCATGATGACTGTAAATTGACACTAAAATTGCATTTTGATAACTTTGGCATTTTTGGCATTATCGTTTATCATTTATATAATTGCATTTTTATTCGATATATTTGATATAGAGAGTTACTTTATGTTCGCTTGTCAATTTGCATTATGATAATCTGAGCTTAAATGTACCAATGATAATTAGCTCATGCAAGGACGCAGGCATTAAATATTCGGAGAATACATTGACGTTAAATTGTACCTAAATGATTACTTCAGCAATGGACTGCGGTTTTCACTTTTAGCGGTCTTGACTTCAGACATGGCATTCCGATAGGACCATGAAATATCGTGGTCTTACACGCGGAATGGTCTTAACATAGGGACTTTTATCTTCTCAAATTTATTTTGCTCGTATACGTTTGAACCTTCCGCCTCAAAT
This sequence comes from Mactra quadrangularis, assembly GCA_025267735.1. NCBI lineage: Eukaryota > Metazoa > Mollusca > Bivalvia > Venerida > Mactridae > Mactra > Mactra quadrangularis. The sequence continues at coordinate 51,381,556 of CM046299.1, read as the reverse complement.
TTAACCATTAATATAACATAATAAATACATATATAGAAATCTAAAATAAATATCATTATTACTATCATGGATCCTATACTATTTTAACTTCTGTTTTTAAATGTCCTAAAAGGTTTTTAAATGCTTTACAAATACGTTTAATACAAATGCGTATAATACTAATTTTAGATATATGATATTATTTGTGTAGGCGAATCAACGGCACCATTTTTGAACTTGGATTCTCACAAAAAAAAAACATACACTTTATTAGTTGTGTTAAACATGCAACAACGAGTACTGATTGGCCGTGAAATAGAAAAAAAACATACCGTATTTCGTAATCATGGAATTCAATAGAAGTTGGAGCTACTGTCATAATGATAAGCACTTTTTAAAGTAATGAAATTTGTATAGATTTGATTGCAAAAATGACTTGAATAATGTCTATAAAGTTGTTCTTTGAAAATAAACGCACATAATTATGACTATTACGCAATTTTTGACAACTTAATTTAGTCTTGGACTCCGGTCTGCTTTAAGTTTCGTTTGTTTGGTATTTCCCTATCGGAACATCTCCCCGAGTGTTTTTTAACGCACATTTTGATGTCTTTCTAAATTTGATGGCACGTTGGACGAATAATCAAGTCCGCAAAATTTAAATGACTTGAATACAATAAAGCAATACATTGTTTAACATTGGCAGATTTATTGATATAAGTACATTGTTAAATTTATCATTTTTTTTTTGGTAATCTTTCAAAAATTACATAAGTAGCTTGCCAGTCAATGCCAGCACATCGTTCCAATTAATAATGACTTGATTTTATGACCTTATCGATTTGAACCATCGTGTGGCTTATTTTATTCTGTCAGTAGCGCATACATTAACCAATTTAAGTACAATTTACTCGCTACAATACTTCAGTATTCACTGTCGAGGAAAATAGTAAACAGTATCTATGTACGAGGACTATAGAACACATATTGAGTATTTAAATGAGTGAGGTTGATGAATGCACCACTAGTAGTTAAAAAATACACTGCATACCAATGTAAGTTCATTTCCGTTGCGATTCAAACACCGAGACTGCCGTGCTTTATATATACGCACTTTTTTATCAGTAATATTATTCCATTTGAAAACATTGTAGTAAGTAAGCCGCTAAGACATGCGCTGCGATGGAACCAACGTCTACCAAGGTGCATTCTTCACAACAAACCTTAAGACAAAAACATGGTACGTAGGACCACAGGCATTCTCGTGCCCGAGTCTTGTAGGATTCTCAATGCTAGATTCCTACTAGACTCTGGGTACGAGAATGGACCACAGGCGGTCGGCACGGAATCAAAAACACTATATATAATCATTTACGGGTATGTATAGAGTTTTTCACTCGGGGTCGTGCCGACCGCCTGTGCGTATAGAACCATTTATTTTTCCGACGATGCAAATGTCAAAATACATTTCTTATAACAAAGTGACTAGCGAGTCATTCTTATTTGCCCATTGAAATGTTCTTAATGTAAAATGAACGAGCAATTATTTTGTAGTAGAAGATACCAAGTCTATAAACTAATATTTTTGTTAATGAAATCACTAGACATTATGATTATAAATTTTATAAATACATAAGAAAACATTGCTAAAATGATCTGTCGCGACAGTAACTCGAATTTAAGTGCACTTGTACCGATTTCGCCCACCAAAAACATGTGACAGTTTACTTAAAATTGTGCATCTTTCTACGTCAGCGGTAAGAAAACAACAATAGACGCAATACAAAATAAAATGCACTTTGAAACATGTTTTAGATTTAAATAAATCATGAAATCTTTGTACACCGAAATTAAGTCACAATGCTTGACATTTAAAATTAAAACAAAAAGGCTATAAGTATTTATAATGTATCAACGCATAGCATTTAATGGAAGGGAATCATTGATGAAATTAAAAATCGAATTCTATAATATTATTTTACAAACTACATCATTGCAGAATATACAAAATACATATATCTGCATGTACAAAAAAATGTATATTATAAATTAAGAAGCATATATAACGAGTAAAATTTAATAATGATTAGTTACATACCTTCACAAATCTCGAAAAATAACGAAGCAATAATCACGCATAACTCCAAATTCGGTTTTCCTCTTTTCCTCGTGCCCATTTCTAACTTCATAAATTCATTTATGAAACTGACCATAACGATTTTACTGCATTTTATACTAAACCAAAACTATGACGTCATTACAAAAGTTTTATAATACCAATCGGATTTGTCCGGACACGTACTTTGCAAACAAACGTCAGCGAACGGTCACAGTTTTTGTTTGGCCAATCACGCGAAACAATAGCATTATAATGGATAAAATGTATTATTGTAAAATGAGAATAAACAAACAATCAAAATTTCCCCAAAAATAATGAAAACGATGACGTTATTAGAGTTTATCCGCGTTCAATGTTAATCCATAAAAGTTTATATTCGTCAAATTCAGAACTTAAATTAGTATCGGCGCTATTGTTGTTTATTTTTAATTGTTTTCGCTATAAACTTAAGGAGCGCCTGGACACTTTACAAAGTAACGCAACTGTAACAATACGCTGTTACAGGGTTGTTTATAATCTGTTCCGTTCTGTTAAACAATTTATTTTTTATCAATAATTATAAATCTACTAAATGATATATATTGTTTCGCAGGTCTACCAATACAGTTATATGTAGCCAAAAACAGCGGACCGGTGCGGTAACGATCCGTACACATTCTCGTTCCCAGAGGTTATCAAGATTCTTAATCCAATCTTAATAACCCCAGGAAACAAGAATGATCTGTTTCAGGCACTATGTACCATATATATACACTGCCCATCAAAAGTATCTTCACAGTACAATTAACTAAATTGGTTTAATTTCTATGTTTAAGTTTGTAGAATTATATTATCATAATTAATTTTATTCATTTTTCATACAGTGAAAATGGATTTTTCTGTTGGAACATTATATTTTTTTAGTTGCAGCAAAATATATCTATCAGCCTCCGAAACATGATCACCGTATAGTCCGGCCAACACCAAGGATGACCTTGCACGAAATGATGTAGAAAATGTTATTCAATTTATTGGTAGACATGGTCTTACTGGTTCCAAATCCGATTGATGCCACTTTGTCATCCTTGGGCAACACCCAGAATCCAAGATGGCGACCAAGATGGCGGCTAGAGGCTAAATTATACATGCAAAATGTATTTTTACACATCATGTTCTTAAAATGAAGGACAAAAGTGAATTCAACATTTGTACATCTAGTTTGTTAAATTTTGTTATTCATATACAAATGTTTAAATTCAAAATGGCGGTCAAAATGGCGGACAGAGGCTTTTAGCCCAGTATATAAAGAACAAACTGGCAGAAAGAGACTGAGTGGTGTAGAAATTTTTTTACTTATAAAATAGTTCATGTCATTAAAGAAACCGATTAATTTCACTAAGTTAAAAGTTATTATAAACAATTATAAATCCAAAATGGCGGCTAAAATGGCGGATGTGATCTAATAGTTTAGTATATAATATACATATATGAACGGAAACAAACACATGTGGGTTTAAGTTTCAATGTTTTTTGTTGTTGTTCTTTTAATCTTAAACTCTCCAGTTTGTAAAACTACCCACCTGGTCATCTAATAGCAACTCAAGATTCAAGGTGGAGTCCAAGATTACGGTTACGAAGCAAATTCAATCAGTTCTATTTTTAGCAATAATGTATTGTAAATAATGAAGTGTTTTCATAATGATAAAGTTATTTTGATGAAGACGGTCGTATTAGCCTTCGGCCTCAGGCTATAATGACTGTCTTCAGCCAAATAACAGGCCATTATGAAAACACTTAATTCACTATGATCGCAGATAGGGTCCCTATCAAAACACTCAGATTGTACCAACATTCAAAATGGCAGCATTTTTTTGTGGAAGAAAAACACTGCCTTCATGAGAAAACTCGGCCATTTTGACATTCGGATCCAATTAAAATGCATGAATCTCATATTAGCCAAGGTATTTATGAAAGGCCTTTTTTCCCATGATGGCCGAGTATTTGGTTATAATGCCGTAGTGAACGCCGTATCTATCAGCCCTGAATTTGAAGTCCAATATCATACAATTAATTAATAATGTTACTTATTTACTTGATTTAATGAAATGAAAATTTGATAAATAATTGGAATGAACAAACTAATTTAATTTCCAAATTGTATGCCATTTAAATAAAGAAAAACGGGAAAATAAAATGGGGTTAATATACAGTTTACACAACAATTTATTATAGGACCATTATGAATGGCAATCATTTTGTTTAAGATTGCAATATGTGTGGATATTTGAAAAGCTTATAATCCTTTTAGTTGAAAATTTTTGATGCAGTAAAAAATAAACTGAAACATATAAATTGCAAAATAAGCATGTGCTATTTAAAAACGAGGAAGAAACTAATTAATTGAGCTTTTTTATTATCATTTCACAAACAATGATACAGTCTGACTTGACTAAACTAGACTAAATTAGAATAAAAATAATGCTTAAATGTTTAAGTTTGCTTCAGTCTAATATTACATAACGATAGCACAATTTCTCTGGTCGTTTTTGTATATTGATAACAATTAACATGTTCAAGTGACAACACAAATTTCTGTTTGCAGAGTATTTTTCACTCAACACCCTAAGCACATCACATGCAATGGTAAACTTAACATATTAATGATTAATATCTTTAGAAAGTATCCAAGCGGGTACTAGCTTATGGCCAAAAGATAGCATAACTTTCTTCACTTTTGGTGAAGGATAGGTGAACCAGCGTTAAAAGCATATTTTACATCCATGCTAGCAATGTACTCTCTTTACATTGTCAATAACTGACTGACTTGTAACATTACTTTTTGAACGAATGTTAGTTGAACCCATTGCTACAGTGTCACTCTTACAAGATAGATATTTCAAAATGAGTATCAGCACACCAATGTCGTCAGATATTTTTGGTGCTCAGCAAATTAAAGCAACAAAAATAGATCATTTGTTGTACAATTTTGTTGTCTGTGCTTCTCCTACCAAGTCTTAAAGGTTAATGCGATTAAACATATTTGTTATTTACCGAAAAAATGGAGAATCACCATATCTTGCAATGCATCGTCTATAATGTTTGGAGTGGAACATATTTGAATATAACGTACGAGATTGACAAATTGTCTCGGCGTACCATCCTTCTTTGGGAAGACTTTGCAGTTGATAGTGAATATACTCCAATTGTGTATAGTTATCATGCCTGTTTGAACTTTTGACACTGATGCATCAGATATGTTATGTGTTCTTTCAAGATATTTAGACTTAAGTGAAACAAGACATTTCTAAATTTTCTACTTGGCCATGTTTTGTAATTGGTGAATCCCTTAAAATCACCATCTTGCACAGGGTAACACTATTTGCTAAATCATGAGCTGGACACTGGGTTCAAATAGCAGTGTATACGCTTATAGAATTGGCATTTACGCGACTTAATTTCTCTCTGTCCTTGTAATTAAAAACAAATTATACTACAGACTTGTGATGAAAATTTGCTTTAGATATTTCTCCTTTTTGATCAATGGATAGAGTCATTTACAATGAAATAGAGAACACTTATGATACAGTTGTGATATCTGATGTCAAGATCAAACTTGAAATCCTATTGCAATTTCTCTTATTTACTATCAAAATGTGTTACAATGTCAACAGAATTTCTATCAATTGCTTTGGCATTAATATATTCTTAGAATACCTTGAAAGATAATAGAACATGCACACAATATGTTCAATATCATTTGTCTTTTTCTTTGTTTATAACCTCTTTTTAGTACATATTGATTATTGAAGTGACAAACATATATGTAAAAGTGGTCGTTATTCTAAGGATATTAAAATATAGTATTACAACCTATGTTGTTCAATAAATTAAATATTATCAGAATAGTGCCTCTAAATTTCCATCTTAGAAACAATTTGCTTCTTGAGTCAACTGACAAGCTATAGTATCAATGATTTAATATTCGCAAGAGCAAGAGATATAAAGAACCTAAACATGTTGCTGTATACCCATTAGTGTGGAGTTATGTCTATTTATGTGACTTGAAATTAACTTTCCAGCTCTTATAATTCATTTTGACCACCATCTTGGATTCTTGAAGTTATCAAAGAATACCAGCATGGCATCAATTGGTTACATAAACAAAAGTAAAACAACAAAATAAAATGCATTGAAATCATTTTGTATACCCCAGTCTATGACTTAGCTCATTGTGGTTGATATATACCCGACAGCCAGTTATTTACACCATTCTAGCCACCATCTTGGATTTGGGGGAATTGCCAAATGATGCCAGTGTAGCATCAACCAGTTTTATAAACTAAACTAAAGAGTAATTACAACGAAAATGCATTAAACTTTTTTGATATGACTCAGTGTACGATTCTGCTCATTGTGTTTGATATTCCCGACAAATGTAGCTTTAATCCGCCATTTTGTCCGCCATCTTGGATTGGAAAAAATGAAGGGTTCCAAAATTGCATGAAATAAAATTGCAGGTAATGTTAGACCAATTTTAGCTCTTTAAATTATCAGACTGTAAAAAAGATGGACTTATTATACATTAATCAGCACTCGTCCGCCATTTTGTCCGCCATCTTGAATTTTGAAAGTTGCCCAAGAGTGCCGAAGTGGCATCATCCAGTTTCGTAAACTACAGTGTCTTAGCTTCAAGAAAATGCAAAAACATTTTCTACATCATTCCATGCACGGTTCAGTCGATTTTTGTAGTTTATATACCGGACTAGTATCTCAATAAACTAATATCAGGTTTGTAAATTCATACTTATAGGAAAGATAAACTGATTTCAAAAGGCAAAAGTCAAAGGCATTTAATGATTAATTGCTTGTACAACTTTTTGAAATTCAATTTAGTACATTGTAAATTGCGAATATGTGAAGGAACTTTTGGAGGGCAGTGTATAGTTTTTTGTTTTTTTTTTGGAAGATCGGAACAGTGTTATCTCCGTAAAAAAATAAGAATTTGGACCGTGCTGACCACCTGAGAGTGTAGTTCTATTGATGCCAAGAATCGAGCCTCGATGACACTTTACTAAGTGTTAGAAATATTGAGGTAAAATCGAATACATTTCTATGAAAGGCCATTGTCGGACACCAACGACCGAACTATAAACAATTACGTTTATCAACCGTGGGAGTCCGACGATGAGAGAACTTCAAAGGAATTGCCAAAGTGAGAAAATCGACTTCATTAGGCAACCATAACATCAATCCATAAAACGCCGCCGTACTTCAATGTTATAAATTTTTACCTGTTCGCTTTGCTTAGTATTTTTGGAGCGTTTGTTCGTCTGTTATTGTTGCAATAAAATCATTAGTAAATTAACATTATGAGAAATATAATGAATTTTTAAACAGAACTGCAAAGAACTTTCAGTCAATTGATCCACAGTAGTTAAGCAAATAATGCGAATACTGTCACTTTGCACTGATTGTAAATCAGTCACATTTCAATTAAAGCGCCAACTTTTAAAACAGCAATAAGTCATAAAGAGAATTCAATCTTTTGATTTTAAATGACAATAAACGCAACGCTCTTGTGTGACTTAGTGGTTGGGTGTTTCGTTAGAAATTAGTACAGTTTGAAAGTACATGTAATATACAAACACTCTAATATGCGACTTATTCAACGCTTACATTGGCATTCGACCTTCCATGCTCTATTGTTTTTGCGTTAAACGCCGTAACATCTTAATGTGATAGTCATATTTCGGCGGCCAGTCAACCTAACCACTGTTGCTGGAAAGGTTACATCTCTGGATTTAGCGGGTAAACAGTTACAAGGCGCATAATTATACTTCCGTCAGTTACTGACAACTATCCTGCATGATTATGAATCAGTGGAAGACTAGCAATCAGACGTAGAAATCATTTCATGACCAAACTCCACAAAAGCATGCTCCGTCCGGGAATCGAACCCACAACCCTCTATAAGTAGACTTGCGTGCTACCAACTTAACTAGCCACTTTTCTGTGCTCTATTGCTTGTTGCAACAGCCCATGCTCTTCCATAAAAATCGAAAATAAGGTCAATTTTAGTACGTATAAATAAAGTGAAATAACTCACTCCTAGTAAAAGGACCGTTGGGTACTGGCAAGAGGGCACGAGATAGCTGAATTAATGATGAAAAAATGATGACAAAATGCGCATAACTAAAAAGCAAACATAATTTAAACGTTTCACCATAAGCAGCAGATGTACAATAATAATACGGTACTTGTATACGTCATTGTCTTTAAGCTAGCTTTTAGGTCACAACAAGTTGATCATGTGTTCTATGGATTTTTCTGGGGGAAATGGGACGAGCGAAGAAAAAAAAATAAAAATCTTAATTCAGTTGCTTTATAAAAAAATCTTAATTCAGTTGCTTTATATAGCGGTTTGACCAAATTTTTATGAGCGAGCGAGGAAATAATTTTTGTTTTTGTAAAACCCGTCAAAAATAAGGTGCGAGCAAATCCATTGAACATATGATCAACTTGTTGTGGCCTTATGGTGACATGGTAAATAGTGTGCTTACGACTCGGATGGCCGTGAGTTCAGTCCCCGCACACTTATGTTGGTTTGCCGTAAAACCCAAACAAACAAGCACATGTTCGACCTAGATATCGAAATTAATTGTCAAAGTATATATGTACTGTATATATTAAGTACACAATGCATTAAATTGATACATTATCCAACACAATGGATATCCAAAAGTAGCACTGCATGTCCCAATCATAAAGCATTTTTAAGCGGTTTTTTACAAAGGTATGCACATGAAGCGCATGTCATAAAAAGCTTACGATATTTCACAAATGTTATATAAAAGAACTTACGACGAAAATAGGTCCCAAGACATTTAATAAAACGGTCCCACGATGAATATACATTTCATTCTCTTAGTAACCTGATATGTCGCAGCTGGCTTGAAATAAAGTTAGAACAAAGCATGGGGAATATTATATCTGTATAAATTAAAATCCCTTATCATTAAGATTGTAACATCACCTCTTAAATTAATTTAACAACAGCACATATATATTGTCATTAATGTAAAGGAGTATTATAACAAAATTGAACAATGAGCATTTATTTTTACAAAATATCATCAGACAAAAACCATTGTTAGTCAAAAGCAAAACAATAATAAAAGGGTTACTATTTAGAACAATTAATTCAAAATTGGCTTAAATTATGTAGATGATTCTTAACCTTACCAATTTTGTATTAAAAGTACTGTTTTATATGCATAATCATTTAAGTAAAGTACGGTTTAAAGTCTGCTTTCATATACATGTACATGTTCAGCTGACTTACTTTTGTACGATAACACCTTTGAAATCTTCTTCAGACTGGTGATCCCTCACAGTACCCTAAATGGACACCTGTGTGGAGAGGAACGCCCATAGGTATATATCTTACTCAAGGAAATTAGCAGTGCCCCAGTGCGGTTCGAACTCGAGACCTCTCGATCTCTCAGCGCGTGCCTTCCACTAGTCATCCACTCCTATATTTGTAATCTGTTAATCGCGCCCTACCCTCGTGGAATAGCGGAGATTTTGACTTTGACATACATCCAATGTGTAAACAGAAGCCTGATTTTAAATGTGAGCACCATTTCACTGAAATACTTACGAAAAAAGTTATCGTAAGTCAATTTCATAAATTCCGCAGTTCAAAGTGAGAAGGATGATAAACATAAGTGTGGTAAGATATTCAAAAAGTATACAATATTCTACATAATCCAATAATATTAGGAAATGATTGGCCGAAGAAATTACCATATTATTAATGTTTCTTGCATTTTACTTACGATGGTATTTAACGTAAGATTTTTTGTGAAAATCGACACTGGCCCTATTTGCCGATATACTCCTCGAAAAAGTATTTTGCTAAGATTACGACAATGCCCGATGTTTTACGATTGCCAGTAGCCTGTTCAATTACCCTAAATGTTCCAAAACGTTCCGTAACGATACATTCGGAACTCCTCAGCCATTCGCTGCTAATAATATCGGGCATATTTAGATGCTATTTTGAAACTTCCGGTGTTAAAGTAAACAAATATACGATCGTTTAGGCAATGAGTGATGTTTCGTTTTTAGTCCATAAATTTTGAAACATCACTTATTGCCTTAACGATCGTATATTTGTTTATTAGATTAAATTATTTGCAGCGAATGGCCGAGGAGTTCCGAATGTATTGTTACGGAGCGTTTTGGAACGTTTAGGGTAATTGAACAAGCTACAGATATCCGGACATTATAAGTTATATTTAGTGTCATATATTATAATTAGATTAAACCTATGACGTTGTTATTTTATCCAATTTGCATATGCTCCATTTATAATACTAGTGTACTACAGCGCTACTTAAATTATCAAAACAAAAATCTCCGCCACCGGAAATTCTTTGTTTGTACTGTTAATTATGTAATTTCGATTTCTCAATTAGCAATGACCTAGTTTTCGTAATCGATCATGTTTAATCAACATGAACACTAAATCAAGAAGTCAACAACTTTTGAAGTCTCGGTGTCCGATGCTTTTGTTTCATTTTCAAAAGCAGTGAAGTTAGCAAACATCGCCCAAGTTTTATACAAAAACAATAAATTTTGTCAACATCGTCAAAATACATTTTCAGGTCACAAATACGTTAAACAAATATAGAAATACGTGTCCTGAATGCCCATGCTTTTAGCTGAGAGACAACTAAATGTCTAATTCAACAAATGATATATATTCCAGTGGAATCTACTAATTGAAACTAATTAATTTTGTCCTAGAATCTGCCATGGATCTTAGTAAACAATGGAGGTGAACACCAGTGAAAACTTAAAACTTTAAAGTGCAAAATATATAGAACGTGGAAGAAATATTTTAGGGTTTGCACTTGCACAATTCTATTTCAGTCATCTCTCGAATTGTATGCAGGAACTCAACCCCGAAGCCACAAAAGCTTGCTTGAAGGCTAGGCCGGAGTACAAGTGCCGTATTATACTTTTGCTATTCTTATTTAAACAGGAGCAATAGCCCCTTGTTAGGACAAGTGCATCGATCGGATTGGAATTGTTTTCAAGGTGGTTTCTTGATCAGCCAGTGACACTGCGATTTTCCTTGAACAAGAAATGTCTAGAAATATCTAGTGATAGCTTTACCTAATGCCTCAGTCCCATAAAATCGTGGCTTGTTGCGGGCCCGTTCGTGCAGACAGAGTCGTAGGCCGTGGGAAGCCTTGCGTATTAAGGTGACGCACATGGTACAAAACAACACACCCGTAAGAAGCCATAGCTGGAAGATATGCATGTTTAATCCATACTTGGTCACGATTTTGTTCATGATTTGACTTTGAAACTGATACGTGTATCCTGGGCTCATCTCACGGACCATGATAAAAACGTAACAGTCTGTACGGGTACGCAAGAGTTTGTACGGGTCCTTGCGGAGCTTGATCGCACGGCGGCCGTACGGTGCCCTCACGGCTATTTTATGTTTATGGGACTGTAGCATTGATCTGATATAAATGAGTATTACGATAAAGACCACATTAGTTCTAACCATGAATGCGACTTTTGACGAAAGTGCTGAATTTGAGAAAAATGGGACCCTATATTAAGACCATTCTGTTCTGGGGCGGATCCAGGCTTTTTTCTAGAGGAGGATCTTAACTTTCAAACCACAACCACATTATACACTGTTTGCAGAATAACGCAACATATTAAGTCAATATAATACAGTTAAATTGATAAGTTACAATGGAAAATTCTGAACACCTTCGAAATCAAACTTAATGTTGAATAACTAACATAGGTATAAAGAACTTCACATGTGTTCTTTAAGGTTATATTTGTGCTTGCTTGTCTAAAATGAAAGCAAAAAACCGTTCTCTGAGGACGGACTTTTCTCGTACCGTATTTCTCAACTTAACCTGTACTATCGATCAATGACAGATAATTTTGTTATTTTAAAAGTAATGGATGTTATGAAAAGGTTTATTTTAATTGATTAATTAATCTGATGCGACCGATAGTGCTTGTTTACATTTTATATTGAATACTGAACTTTGGTCGAATTTTTTTGTAAATTCCATCTCTTTGTCAGTCCCGGATGTACGAGTACAAATTTTTAGAATTCACCAATTTAAAGCCTTTGCAAACTATGCAGTTACCTCAGAAAAAGCTGTTTTCCACAAGGCATGCGGAATTTAGAACATTTTTCCCGTAAATATTCACGAAATAACCTTGAGGTTTCCGAGTAGGAAAATGTAGTGTAACTATGAATCATGGCCTTAAAGGGTAAAAATGGTGGAAACTGATGGATTATGCGTAACCAATTTCAAACATTATTATTTTTATTGGTTTCACAATCGTAATTATGACCACAGCCTAATTTAATGTCGTAAACATAATTATGTATCTGTACCTTAAACGACGCAATTAATCATGGCAAAATAATAAACCATTGGTCAACAGATAATTAGCAACGAGTGGAACAACACAAATGGTGCAACCACGCACAAGTTTAACAATTTCATGTTATGGGGTCTGGTTCTATTTCATATTTTACAGATTGCAACATAATGAACAAGTTTAAAATTCGATATTTGCAATTTAAGTCACGCGATTGAATATGGTATAAAAAAGATTTTTTTAGCCTGTACATGAAACCATTCCACAAAGAGCTAATAAGTTTTTACATTATGGAGAAAAAATCGCCTTTATGCCAAGTTCTACATAATTCTACAGATCAGTTTAAGACCTTGAAATGAGCCTTGGACGTCGGAATCGATGACAAACATTTTGACCCCAGTCTGTAGCGCAGTTGGTACCGCACAGGGATACTGAATCTAGTGCCGAAGGGCGATGGTTTGAATTCAATCCGGGGCGTTTATGCAATTTCATGAAAATCGGACAATAATGTCAATATTACTCCATTAATAAGGTATGTGGAGTAGTCGTCAGTCTTGTGGAAGGGTAGGTAATTAAGGTAATATGAAAGGGTCCAGGAAAGCTAGGTTATGTGCGCTGGTTGCCGTGAAATAACTTAAAATTGTGTTGACCGGGCATAAAATCCAATGAAAAAACTGGATCTCAGTCGTGGCATAACAATTGACAGCTAGGGTTATGACCATCCAGGGAAATACTATGTTCCGCGTTGTCTATTGTGGCTGCTAATTATGGCCATGTCAACAGTTTATATATTCTGTAACACTTTGTCGTCTGAATGTACTCAACAGGAAAAAGTACTAGTTTAAAGAATGACTGTTAATTGACTATGACAACTTTGTACTTGCTGTTTTACTCTGTGACCTGATGATGTTAATTGTTAAAGTGCGTCGGTACCTTTATACATTGTTATCAAACAACAAACTACAATTAACATAACAGAAATTCAACAAAACTTCAAAAGAAATGTACTAGAAAATGAACGCTTTTTAGATCTTAACATTTATTTATGTTATTTACTAAACAGTATTTTAAATATTATTTGATATAATGTATTTTTTTCCGATTGCATAAATCATTTACAAATACATTTTAAATGGTTGATTTTATTTGTTCAAAAGATTGGAAATAAGTTAAAAATAAACACATTTACGTAAGCTACCGTCTGCCCTATTGACTTTTACAGAGTGAATTCTACATTAGCGGACCTAGGTGGAGAGAAACACTCGTAGTTTGGCTCAATGAAATAAACAATGAGCCACCCGGCTAGCTCAGTTGGTAGCACGCAAGTCTACTGATCGAGGGGTCGTGGGTTCGATTCCCGGGCGTTGCATTCTTTCGTGCAGCTTGAGCATGAATTATTTCTACGGCTATTCTCCCTTCTACCAATGATTTTTAATTATGTAGGGCAGTTGCCAGTCACTGACGAAAGTATGCGCTTAGTAGTTGGTTAACAGCATTCTCGTTCCCAGAGTCTAGTAGAATTCTCAATTCAAGAATCTTGATAACCTCGGGGTACGAGCATGGTTAACAGCTAAATCCAGAGATTAAGCCTTTCCCGGAGGAGTGAGTATGTTGACTGACCGCCGTTATATGACCTATACAATGTGTTGATACGGCATTAAACCTAATAAACGAACAAACAAACGAAATAAGCAGTGCCCTAGGTGGTTCGAACCCGTGGCCTCTCTCCACAACTGCGCATCTTACCACTGGAATTCTGCTTCCACGATTTCATAAAGAGTTGATGCTTCTTTTTTGTAATAGAGATTAGTTTATGTTCTGGTAGACGCGAGTTAACTGCCGTATAAATTATACATATATAGTTCCCATATGATGCCATAGATACTGATTTGGCAGCCATCTTGGTAGGCAGTGGTTATTGGTTAATTAGAGTAAAATGGTATTTAACATCAGACATAAATAGCGATCAGATCCCTTGACGAAATTTTGTTTTAAACGCTCTACCCCTGGAATAATTCTAGATATGATGAGACCACTGACTTATCTATTGGATATATACTACTGAACTTAAGTTCAACTGTTGATAACATCAAAGTTTTCGTCTCAATATAATTCAATACTGAAAGTAGGAAAATAAACATTTTTATATGAATATCTTCTAGTTGAAAAGTTTCGAACTTTCAAAAACATATCTTACCAATCTGATAGATTATGTCGGGTAGATTAAAGTACAACATTTATCTAGACAGTGACTCAGACATGTACTATTACAACTATGACGTTAAGCACTATGCACTCGTACACGAGGTGCCCGAGTCTGAACTCGGTCTGGTTCAGAGAAAACTTGTGACTTTTGTTCATGTTACGGAAATTGCCGAATAGTCACGATTGCATTGGCTTGTTTCATTTGGAACAGTTCGACCATCTTCTATGCAGATCATAGCAAGTATATTTAGGTAGCGAATCCTCGAGTAGCCTCGAATACGGCTTTAAAACTCCTCACATGGGCTTCGTAAGGCATTACTGTTTCAACCAACGCCTTCACGTAAACTACATGATTCTACAAAGGAAAACAGCACCTGAGGTGAGTTTGGCTGGCTTTTATTGAGTTAAATGCCGCAGCGACATATGTATAGTTCATATTTTGGCGGACAGTCAACCGAATGGCCGTAGAAATTACTTCCTGTCTACACTCCACGAACATATGCCCCTCGAGGGAATCGAACACATCACTTCTCGATCAGTAGAGTTGCGTGCTATCAGATGAGCTAGCTAGCGGCTTTAGACGGCTTTAATGCTGCACTACGAATAATATGGAAAGTATCCGATGTTCCGCAAGTTTAAAAATCAATATCAACTCTACGAAACTATATTCTTACAGGGGCGGATCCAGGAGTTCTTTCTAAGGGGGTCCAAACTTTTCTAGGGGGGGGGGAGTCCGAACTTTCGAACCACAACCACATTTTGCAGAAAAAATGCAACATATTAATAATAAAAACATTAAAGCTATGTTAAGCACCGAGAAAATCGCTTCATGCTGTACGTAAAATGACTTAAAGTCAAGAAATACACCTATGGACAGGTGCATTTTGGAAATTCTAGGGGGGGGGGGGGGGCGTCCGCACACCCCTGACCCCCGCTAGATTCGCCGATGTACAAAAGCACATATTCTGAACCTTGGAAGACATTTATAAATAGGTCAACAGAAAATGGCATGAAGATCAAAGATAACCGCCTTCATGATCAATGCACATAAATATTAGCTACCTGTCTACAATGTCAAAGGTAATATTGAATTTTAAATTAATTGTTTGAAAAATTAAATGATACGCTGCTAGACAAAGGCTTTGTAAGTAAGCCACGATGTATTCATATGTATATACACTGTATCAGGGTTCGTACAGAATTTTAGTGACAAAATTCAAGCACTTTTCAAGGACAAAAATGCCAAATTCAAGGACTATTTTTCATTATATTTTATGTGATTGATTAAATGTAAAATTCTTCGTCCCTAACTTTTCAGTCTATCTCCTTTCATTTTCCAGCCGATAGTTAAAATAAGTTATAACATTCAAGCACTATTAGACCGAAAATAAGCACTTCTCAAGCACTTTTTAAGGTTGCAAATACACGTTTAAGCACTCAAAATCGTTTAAAGCACTTTTCAAGGTCTGTACGAAGCCTGTACAGTATTGTTTAATTTAATTCAAGTTGAATCCATTAAACCCACTGAATCAAACATTCGATCTCTGTTTGATAACTCCCCTACATTAATACGGGTACATGTATATTTTTATCGATTTATTGTGAGTACATAAGTACTGTAGTGAGTATTTAAATCAGAAAGGTTGATGTATGTGCCATTGACAGTTAAATACAATTTAACGATATATAAGTCGCCAGAAATACTCTGTAGACCCAAGGAATGGCCTCGTTGGATCGTAAATTTAACAAGTACAACTTACAAATACGTAAAATACGCTCTGTGCAGATAAGAAGTATGTTTGTATAGCAAACTAAAATGATAGGCAATATAGAGTTAGCGGACAGACACAGGCAAGTTGACTCCAGTCAACCGCTACTTTACTTTGCTTCTCTGGCTATGGATTCTGTGTGTATATATAGGGTTCTTGTCTGGCATAAAGGCTTCCAGGGGTTCTTCAGTTTATTATCTGTCTGGACAACCAAAATATCACCTTGAATCTTATGTTCAAAGTTTATTATATACTAAAGGATTCAAAGATTGGTCGAACCATTCACTGCTAACTGGGCTATTATTGACCCCATGCTTAGAGAGAGATTTCAACACAAATGGAAATAGATATATTCCACTTGTATTGTAAATAAATATTTGTAAAAAAATTGTAAAAGATATAGCATCCAATCAGTATACATATGGGAAAACTTATAGCATCACAAGTCAGAGCTGTCTTAAAAAGTTTTTTGCGCCAAGAATGACATTAACCTTAGAGCTAGGGACCAAGAGAAAGTGTTAGGGACAATGTCTTATTGTATGGATGACTTGGAGCTGGCGATTGAGTAACCCTTTATAAGTAACAAAATTATGGTGCAGACTTGAAATTGCTATCAGACATTTTGAGGAACAGACAGACAAACAGGTGATGCAGACAGAAAGACATGATGCAGACTACATCATAAAATGTCCTTTTAGGAGTATAAAAGAAACAGAGTAAACTATAAATATAGAATCTTTATTGAATATATTTTTAATATATATATCTACAATGTAAAGAAAGGATGAAAAATGATCATATCTTTTATCCATACATTCTCATGCCCAGATTTTATAATTATTCTAGATTGAGAATCTTGATAACCTCTGAGTACAAGAATGATATTCAATGTTGAAACAACAAATAATTTAACCAGAAAATTAATTCAGAAACAAAGTAATATCACAGAAATTTAATATCCATGTATTATGAAGAGTCAAGGCAACAAGTGTACATTCTGTTTTCGTAAATTAATAAATGCAGAAAAATAATATCAGTAAATTTAACACATAACTTGGGAAGAAAGATTCTTAAAAAACTACATTAAAAACCACAGATCTAGCTTAAACCTCTTTCACATACACTGAGTGTTATTGCAATAACTAACAATATGCCAAATTGTAGGCAAGTACCAGGATTTTGTTTTACTTTATGCCACATGTAAATGACACAATCAGACATGCAAACACAACAAAATAATTGTATGGAAAATCCTGACAAAGGCAATCAATATTCATGCATTTTGAACCATTAAAAACCCTTGTATATTTAACAGATTGACTTTGAACATAATTGACATACATGTACATATATACAACTCAAGTGATTCACATGGAAACATAAAAACGTTTGTGTATACATGTATTAAGAGGTTTCATAAAAATAACAACATAATCTTAAACAGTCTGTACCTCAAAATGGCAATTAATTTTTACAATAAAATCAGGCCATAATACATGTAATCATGAACAAAGAGATAACAAAGTTAAATATGAGAAATATCACGCATTCAAAAGACTCTGCTTACAAGGGAACAAACTCTGTCATAATCAGTTAGACTAAAATCTACTAAAGGTTGGCTGCCCAGCAATAATTTTCTTATACTGTGTTATAACCAGTTAGTTCAAACATTTCAAAAAACCCAATGCAGATCAAAATCAAAAACATTATTAAAATATCCAATACTCGGTCCAATCAATTCTTAAATGTTTAGGCTATATGATAACACTCAATTACCTAACTCTAAAAAGGGTATGTATATCCACCTAGGTATCAAACACAAGGGTCCCAGATGTGAGGTCAGACACTTAACTAATTAAGCTAACAGAGTGAGTGTAAAATTTCTGAACACCTAGCCAAACTTATTTTTTATTAATTTTGTGTTGGATTAGCCAAGAATCTAATTATCTTGGGTTCATAGTCAGACATGCAATCAACTGAGTAAACACTCAGTAAGTCTCATAAAATTATTGTTCTTGATCTTCAACCCTACAGAAAATTTTTATAAATTGGACTCTCAATGATTCTTGTAAGTTTTGTGTAAGAAAACCAAAAAGGGCTGACATGAAATAACACAACTAGAAAAACCAGGGTTAAACACTGACAGATTCCAAGGATTCCCAGGATTACAAACTTTGGGAAGAATCCCATTGGTGCTTAGCTATGGATTGTGAGGATCACTATTAACTGCCCTGTTTTTACATGAATTTGAGTTCCCATTATCTATTTATTGAAATTTGTGACTGCAAATCTGTATCTAAATTTTTCCTCTATAAAGCATTATTGGAGGAATACATGATATTAATAAGGAATCTCTGAATTACTGACAAGGGATTCCATCAGTGTCCCTAGTACAAAAGTTAGTGTCAAATCCTGGGTAAAACCAGATAAAAATGAGAAAATAATGTCAGAGTGTTTAGAGTTCTAAAGGATTAAGTCCAAATTCCATTAAAACATGTTTATTGTTAACTTGTACAAGAGTTGCTTTCTCTTCCCATTTATCTTTAGCTGCGTCAATCTTTGATATAAGACCATCTAGTGTTTCCTGAAATATAGAAATATTCATGTTTATATCCATGGTCGGATCCAGGTGTTTTTTTTAAGGGGAGAAGTCCGAACTTTTTCTAGGGGGGGGTGAGGGGGGTCCAAACTTTCGAACCACAACCACATTGTGCTCATTTTGTAGAATAATGTAACATATTAATAATAAAAACTACATAACCATTAAATCTATGTTAAGCACCCACAAAAATTGCTTTATGCTACTTAAAAATGACTTACTGTCAATAAATAACTATTGGAAAGGTACATTTTGGAAATTCTAGGGGGGGAGGTCCGGACCCCCTCAACCCCCCCCCCCCGGTGATCCACCCAAGATATCTTTACAAGCTATGTCCCACTTAGAAGTCTCATAAGTGTTTTCCAAAATTCTGACCTTGCTTTAACCCATAAGCCTTGGAATAGAGCATTGTTTTTGGAATGTAAAAACAACTAATTTCATAGGGTCAAGCTGATAATTTTGCTCTTCACTAAATAACATAATATTTTTTAATTATATCACAGAAATATACTCGGTATGGGTATGGTCCACAGAATGTGTGAAGCACCCTCGTCTAGCTAAGTTGGTAGCATTCGAGTCTACTGATTGAGGGAACAAGGGTTCAATTCCAAGGCAGTGCATACATTCCTGAAGCTTGGTAATAAAATTATTTCTATGACCATTAATTACAATTATATAATTACAAAGTTTTAAAACACATACATCTAATATTCTAGAGTAATCTTTTTCCATGCCATCAATCTTATGATTTAAGCTTTCTATTTCTGTATCCTTTTCTTTAGTTATTCTATCTTTATCCTCCTTTGTTTTCTTTAGTTCTTCTTCTGTGATATCTGAACAAAAAAGTACATGCAATAATCAAGCATGCATTATTCTAAACTCATAAAAGGGCAGGTTGGCGGCAAAAAGACATGACACGACAGAGTGTCAATGTTTCAAAATATCTACCGGTATTTTTGCAAAAGGGAGATCCCAAAAAGTATAGGGAGAGAAAAAATACAGGGTGCAGCCCCCTACATGGCCTTGAAGATTCAAATTTTTGCCTCCATATGAACAGACATGTGACCATCGTGCAGTTACCCAAGATAGAAGTACCTATCCACCATAAGGTATAAGCTGGGTGAGAGCAAAACTAGTCTACAACCTTCTTTGGTAGTTAGTCGCCAGGCTAGCTCAGTTGGTAGCATGCAAGTCAACTGATCTAGGGGTCCTGGGTTTGATTTCCGAGCGGGGCATACCGTGAAGATTGGTCATGAAATTATTTCTACGGCCATTCACTCTCCTACCAATGATTTTTAATTATGTAGGGCAATTGTCAGTCACTGACGAAAGTATGCACTTAGTAGTTGGTTAACAGCTAAATCCAGAGATTAAGCCTTTCCAGGAGGAGTAAGTAGGTTAACTGACCGCCGTTATATGACCTATACAATGTGTTGCTATGGCGTTAAACCCAACAAACAAACAAACTTTACTTGTAGTTTGACTTGTTCCTCACTGACACATTGATATATGACAAAGAAAACATTTACACTCTCCAAAGGCTGTTCATGGCCAGATTGCAAAAAGACAAGGAGATCAAAGCTGAAGTGCTACGATTTTATTAAGACCAGCAGACCATTGGTTTAGTTCAAGCCATGATCTGCATATACATTATACGTATTTATAATGAGCAGACAGACCCTGATGTAAAATTTAAAACAACAAAAACAATCTTGAGCATAACATCCTCTTGTTTCATACATGAAGGGATATATTACATAGGTGACTGGCAGGGTTCTAAAACAAAATCACCACAAATTAAACTTGGGTAAAAAATTCATCATTTATAATTTATTGATAATAAATATAACACTGAATGTGTATATTTTGCTCATGTCTCAGAACCTTGTAGGAGCAGTGGTCCAGTGGTAGGACACGCACTTAGGGATCGAGAGGTCCTGGGTTTGATCCCCACTAGGGGCAGTGCTAATTTCCTTAAGCAGGAAATGTACCTAATTGTTCTACTCCACCCAGGTGTAAATGGGTACTGTGAGGGATCGTCTGCCTGAGGGTGATTTCAATGATCAGGTGTTATTGTACAAGATTGTAAAGTACGCTGAACATGTATATGGAAGCAGACTTTAAACCGCACTTTAACTTTTTAACTTTAACCTTACTGGCCACCTATGATATATAATATAAGGTTCACTTACTTAGCTGTTGTTTTGTGCGTATGAGATCTGTTTCTAATTTGTGAATACGTAAACCCATTTCTGTCTGCATTGTTTTATACTGCCTAGTCATGTCTGAAATACATGTATATAGCAATTATCATAAAATATCATGACAAATCTGAATAAAAATAATAACTGTTAAAGACTTTCTATAACAGACAGATTAGGCCACATAAATTTCAAAGAGTATAAAACTTTTGGACTAACAATTCAATGTCCACATCATGAACAACTGTTTTTGATAAAATTATCTAGAGCTCGTTTAATTTACACAGTTGATCATGACATAAAATAAAACATTTGTCAAAAGAAATTTAGGAATGTATAATATGACATAAAGTGTGTTCTTCACATTTAAATGTTGTGGAAATGTCATGTTTGTTGTTACCTAGGATCAATCTCTAATTTGTTTCACAGGGAAGTAAAGAAATATTTTCCAAGATAAAAAACTCAAGATAATTTTCAAATACATGAAACAGGGCTCGAATTTAAGCTCGCATACTCCCAAAATGCGAATTGATTTTGAAAACTGTGAGTAACTTTTATTCTAACACGCAAATTTTTGCGAGTTGAAATCGTCGCATAAGTTTTACTGTCTAAACTAGTGAGGCTCAAGTCAGCATTGAAATGGCCAGATAAATTGATACATGTAGTATTAATTAAAAATTTAACATTAAAACATGTTTGGGTATTTTTGTCTATCCCTCAATAACTCCCTTGTTCTATCTAGTTAAATTTAGCACTATGTTGTTTTTATATAGCATATATGAATAGTTACTGTGTGCTATTTAAATTTGAAGAAAAAATGCGAGTGATTATTTTCATTTTGCGAGTTGAAATAAAATCAACTCGCAAAAATTTGAAAGTCCAATTTTTTGTTAAATTTGAGCCCTGATGAAACCAAAAATATTTTTGTATGTAACTTCTGACATGACCCCAACATCCATGATCAACCAAACATTGAACAGTAACACAGACAGTTATTACAAGTAACCCAATAAATATTCTTGGTCCAAACTGGGATCAAACCATTGACTATTCCAGTCATTAATGGACACATTCTACCACTCCACCATAAACTAAACCAAAAGAATAACTTTACCTCCCACTTACCAGCATTTATTGCTTTTTGATCGCTTTTATGTTCTTCCAGACTTTTTTCAGCATCTTTCATCTTATGTCTCATCTCATCTTCCATTCCATGAGATTTTCTTGTCAACTCTTTACGAATTGCTGCAAAATAAAAAGATACAGTTAAGTTCAACTATAACGGTCATAAAAAATTAATGGATTTAGAAGCCAAAAATTTATAACATAGTGTTCTTTTTCTTCTTAAATTAAGCATTTTTTTGTCCATTTCATAAGTTAAAGTCAAAGTTACCTACCAAGATGATCTTTGAGAGCTTCAATCTCATTGACAGTTCTTTGATATTTGTCCTCAAGTTCCAAAGTAGCATCTGAAATACATACAAAATTAGTTTCAATACTTTTTAAGTTATGTAATGTTGTGGTGATCGTAGGTGACTATATAGTCACTTCCAACAGCCTTGCTGTTGGGTTAACCCTTTGGTGGCGTGGTTGAGTGTCTCGCCTACCACCCGGGAGAACCAGGTTCGATTCTCAGTCATGGCATGTACATGTATGGTTTTTATTCCCCAATTAACTTTAATGTATACACTCAGCTTGACTCAACATTTAAACTTGTTACATATAGCTATGTACAATTCAATTTGTTAGTTTGTAGCAGACTGATCCCTAGGAAATCGCTACTTAATGATACAGATCTATCCTTGAATACAGCTCAATAGTATGGGACCCATTTCTACAAAAAGACATAGACAAGCTTGAGTCGATTCAACGAAAAGCTGCTAGATTCATTTCGGGTGACTACAAATCAAGAGAACATGGCTCTGTCACCAGGATGTTGAAGCAACTAGAGCTACCTCCACTTCAGGACAGAAGGAAAATGGCACGACTTAAATTCTTCTTCAATGTGACTGAGGGGCTGGTGCCAGCATTGCCCCCCGATACCTATCTGACCCCTATTCGTGGTAAACGCCTAATCAAACCTAAGAAATTAGACAATTACATTAGTAAAAACATTGTAGAAAATCAAGCAATAAATCATCATAAGTGCTTTAATCCTATTAACACAAAAAGTGACCAATTTGAACATTCATTCTTTCCTAGGACTATTAGTGATTGGAATAATTTAGACAGTGACATTGTGTGTGCAGAGACAGTACAGAGCTTTAAAACGGCTCTCCAACAGTGCTTCTAATTTAGCTTCTCTCTCCCGCTGCGTACAAACCGAAAGGTCCTGCAGTGTATACATTTAGATTCAGATACAGGGCTTGCCTAGTGGAACAAGCTCTTAGTCTTACCTTAATTGGATGAGTGGCGTTGCCCAATATTATGACACACCATCTACCATCTCTTGAACAACATATGGTTTAATTTAGGCAGCGTAAAGGGAGATAATGGCAGAATTTATTTCACGACAAAAATCTAAGGAAGTATTTAAAAAGAACAAATACGTTCATCCAAAATATTTTGTTTACAAATTACCCTCCCCACCCACTCGTTCGCCACCATTTTCCCGAACAGACAGTGACGCTAACAATACGCTTCTTATTTGAATTATTGACAAAACTTATTTACGATTCATAATAAATAAAATATTTTACCATCCTTCTTCTTTTTCTTCCCACCCTTCTTCTTTCCTTTCTTTTTGGCTGGCATTTTCTCTTTTTACCAGTGTTGTCAATAAAAACAAAACCGGCTCGCACTTATGAATTTGCTGCAATTTCATTGGTTAAAATGTTAAGGGAGAAAACTCGTATTATCAGCAGTAAAAGATTTGTAATGTTTATCTCCCTTGTATGCTTTCGGTCACTAAGACATTTTTTTATAAGATAAAACTAAGAAATAGTCAAACATTAGAGTGATACTAAAATAAATATAAAACCCATTACGTATGGTCAATTTGTCTGTTTTAACTCACCACAACGGACAATTGATCAAGTCACTATCTTGATATTTTGTATATTTCTTCATGTTCTGTAATGAATCAACATTTTTCAAAATGATTTACACCATTTTAAACGGAGGCCCTAGCTACACTGAGTAGCTCTGGGGTTGGATCAGAGAACATTTGGGTAACTTAGACTGCTTTCACGCTCCCAATACTGAGCTAGAGGGATAAAGTTTCTTGTTCAAGGAAGCAAAGAGGTAAGTATATAAGTTTTGGATGTGATTAACCAACTCGGAACTGGTTATCTTTTGCAATGATTAAAACCCAATGTCGTAACCACTTGGACACACCCTCTCTGAGTTACTTGGCATCAGACTACGACACTGCCCTTAAAGTTTAAATAGCTAAATTGATCTCTACGATCAATGTACATGTACTGTTTTAAAAATCTTACAAACATGTACGTAAAGATGTATGACACACTACAGTGTAATTCGGTAAATCGGACATTTTGAAGCCCTTTTTTCTTATCTTATTGTAGAGTCACACCGATTGTGATTTACATTGACATTGAAGTAGTTTAAAGCTTCCTGTTCACAGATTAAATATATATATATCAACTTTTCTAAAACCCTCACATTTGTTTTGGATATTTTTTAAATTTGCATCTAGTAAAGCTGTATTCAAATAATGACAAATTTGTGCAAATTAACACATTTATTTATTTTATTTATACTGGTAAGTGTCAACACATTATTTTAGGTAATTTTACGGCGTCAAGTGCACCTAGCTTTCCTGGACTCATGTCTATAACCAGTACTCACATACCCTTCCACAAGGCCGGAAACTTCTCCATATACCGTACTAATGGAGGAAAGTTGACATTATTGTAAAATTTTCACAAAATTTCTCCCTGGGTGGGATTCGAACCCGTAACCCCTTCGGAATACTATATTCGAAATCCTGGCGCGCTACCAACTGCGGGATTAACACAATTAAATTAACTACAAAAGATGTTAATTTCATGAACATAAATAATATGAACATTTGTCTCGTTAGTTAGGGTAAAAATGTAGATGACTTTAATGTTTTGTGTGACTTTTATCTCAAAGTTCTCTTGATCTATAGATCAGTTTTGTCTTAAAAATGTTGATATTTCATTTTCTTAACATAACTACAAAAACTAACAGGTAATTTCAAAATATCAAGAAAATAACCCAATCTATAAGCAAGTAGCTTTAAGAACATTAAAACTATATGTAAAGTCAAGGTAAAAAGATCTAGTTCATCGTCATTAACAAAACATTTGTGGACAATTTAACAGAAAACATAACATAAAAATGTTCGTTCATAGAACATTATTACAGTGGTTTATAGTAGCAACACTATTAATTATTTCCTATGGATTAATTTGTCAGTTTCCACATTGTGAGAGAATCAAATGTGATCCTGTACCTAGTAACTGTACTGGTACGGTCAAGATGGGCGGAGGATACTGTGGCTGCTGCATGGCTTGTTTCACACATAATTTAGGTATAATGTCTTCATATCACAAGTACATTTTTATACTTACTCTAATTTGTGATTCATGTATATGGTGGCATAGTTCTGCCACCAGATAACTGCACAATTAACATGTTAATTAAGTGGTTAACTCGTTACGTAACTAGTTATTTTTCACTGATTTCACTAACTTGCATTTATTTCCTGTTATGAGAACTAATTTATTGAAAAACAACTGTTAACGTTACCTGATGATGAATTATATATATAGGCCTATACATGTATATGAAAAAATACATTTATTTAATCTCGTGTCACGGGTTCGAATCCCAACCAGGGAGATTATACCCTTCAAATTGAAATTTGAAAATAATGTCAATTTTCCTCCATTGATTAGATAATATGGAGAAGTTTCCGGCCTTGTAGAAGGGTATGCGAGTACTAGTTATAGACAAAGGTCCAGGAAAATGACCTAAACTGTGATGACGCGGCGTTAAACCCAGTAAAAAATGTTTAATTCTTTGGATTATGATATGAGTCAGTTCCTTATAATTTTAGTAAAACGCGATCTGAACGAAAAGTACTGTAACTCTCCTACCTAAGTACAACCGTGGTCTAATGCCCTGCCTCTATGAGATACTGGAACACAGTGTCACGGGTTTACCAGGGGAATGGCCTTAATATAGGAACATTGTTTCTTTTCAAATTAATCATTTGGGACTTTAACTCGACAAAATTGCATGATTTTGCAATATCCAACGTGGTCTTTAAAGCGAAACTTTTCTGTACATAAAATATGTTTTGCAATGGCACATTCAGTGTTGAAACTGGTTTACTCTAATACGTTGTGCACTACCTTTTCTACCTTGTTTCACAAGACTGCAATGACAACCTAAATAAATTTTCCCTTTAAAGGTGATGTTTCGACACCTTTAGGGAAAGTCTGGTTAACAGTGGCGTTATGTTACACTGTTCAGGACATGTCCGGTTAACAGTAGCATCATGTAATACTGTTCAGGACACCAACTTTTAATATGAAATAAAAAAAAAGTAAAATTAGTGATAAAAATGTAAAATTAAGTAGGATCATGAACTTTGAATGATGTAGGTGTAATAAAACATGTACACTTGCACACTATATTACATCATGTGTGATAAATTTTATTTTGTTTTGTGTTATTGTATATACATTATGTATTTATGGTGGAGGATTTTTACTTATTTACTTATTTTTTATAATCTATATTTTTGTACAACGCCATTGAATATGTTATGTAGAAATAGGCGTTTAATCAAATGAAAAAGTTTAAGTTTAAGTTGTGCACTATGAGTTCGAATCTGGTTTCCTGAAGAGAGTACAAGTTTGAATCCCAATATAGGGACGCTATACCTTTCCTTGAAAATTTCACAATAACGTCGATTGTTCTCTATTGATAAGGTATATGGAGACGTTGCCGGTTTTGCGGGAGGGTTGGTGAGTACTGGTTATAGAAAAGAGTCCAGGAAAGCTAGATTTGATGTGCTGGCCGCCATAAAATGACAATAAAATGTGCTGACACGGCGTTAAACCCGATACTAGATTGGAAATTGTTTATTTAATCTCTATCCATGACCTTTGTCTTGTATTTTTTTCCACAGGGGTAGACGAAGATTGTGTACCAGAAAACAGAATGTTTCCACCAACAGAGTTATGTAAACCTGGGTTGTCCTGTAGCTACAATTCTTCAACTTGTCAAGAAATACCAGGATTTGCCATTGGTTAATATGTATGATAAAATTTGTATAGCTTGCGTATGTTGCTTATGTTGTTTTGACAATACAACGTCCATTAAAGTATACAATTAATTGTTTTGAGTGTTTAGTTTGTTTATATTAACCTGAGAATATAACCCATTGGCCTGAAAGAATTATATTAAAGCTACAGTCCCATAAACATAAAAATAGCCGTGAAGGCAACGTACGAACTCTTGTGTACCCCTACGGACTGTTATGTTTTTACCAGGGTCCGTGAGATAAGCCCTTGATACAAATATCAATTTCAGAGTCAAATCGTGAACAAAATCGTGGCTGAGTATTAACTAAACATCCATATCTTCCAGCTACGGCTCCGTACGGGTGTGTTGTTTTGTACCATGTGCGTACCGTCACCTTAATACGCAAGGCTTCCCACGGCCTACGACTGTCTGCACGTACAGGTCCGCAACTTATGGGACTGAGGCATAATACATGAACACCATATAATCTCAATACATCATATAACATGGAATTAGCTATGCGCATAATACAATATCTTGAGTTCATCATAATACAATGTAGTATGTCGACATTTTAATCGTAACGAAGCCCCTTAAATTTTAAATTTTGTTTCTATATTCGAGGTACGGAGCTCCTAAAGTGTCATTTTGAAACACTTTTTTATTTTCTCAGTTATTTCGTCTAAACGTAATATTATTTCGTCTTTATTAAATATAACGGAAAAAAACCGTAATAATTATTTCGAAAAATGAATAAGTATTTCGATTGGTTTAAACAATATTTTATAATATTAACAAACAAGTACATGTACAGTAGTACGAGCAATAGACTTTAGAGGATTGAAGAGATAGCATGGCTCATTTTAAACTTCTCTCCTCAGTATTTCATTAAAACGTTGTATTATCTTGTAAAAACGAAAAAAACATTTCGTAAAAACGGAATAATATTACGATGAAACGAAATAATTGTAAAAATAAAAAAAGTATTTCAAAATATCACTTTTGAGGCTCCGTATGCGAGGCATAAACAAATTCACAGTCTCAGTTCAATCATTACACCAGTTTTAGCCAATAGAGAGCCAACGCTGTGGTTAGGTATTCCGGTAACTGTGTTTTAATAGATGCATTAGTAAAAGTGATGACAACTTGGACGTTCAATTTAAAATGAAGTTAAAGTAATATTACTAAAGAATTATCGATATGCAATAACGTTGAAAAACAGAGATTGTTTAGGGAGTAAATTGTATTTCATGTTATATGATACATGTACATTTCAGTTTCAAACAACGTATAGTTGAGTTCACACTAAAGTTGACACCCAAGTGCACTTGAAGTGCACTTCATCCACACCTGAAGTGCATTATGCTAGACATGATATATTGGCTTGTAGTGTTGTATTGTATTATATTCCATGTTTTGTTTCAGAAGAGCATGTTCATATTGACCCTACGTAGACCTTATACACGGTGGTTATACCACGTGACTATGACATCATAAATGCAACGGTTTCAAGAAAAAAAAACTATCAAAATCAGCCTCGATTGAGGGTTCTAAAGTGTTGTAAGTATTTTCT
The DNA here is from genome assembly GCA_025267735.1 of Mactra quadrangularis. Classification (NCBI taxonomy): domain Eukaryota; kingdom Metazoa; phylum Mollusca; class Bivalvia; order Venerida; family Mactridae; genus Mactra; species Mactra quadrangularis. Next base: position 51,352,455 of record CM046299.1, on the reverse strand, counting down.
TATTTGTCAGATTTACACGATACTAACTTGAGGCTGAACAGAAAAGTGAAAACTATTTGCTGCACATCACATCTCGAACGCCAGATTTATCCTTTTTGAAAACACCCTGGAAAACTACTACCAACGATTTTCCTATTCAAAAACGGACAGCGACTTAACACTGTTGCACTGTTAAGTAATACTTCCTGCAAACAGAGTCAGTTGTCTCATAATGTTGTTTTTTAAAAACAAGGCAGTGTCACATTCACGGTCCCTTACAACGCCAACAAATTTAACGATTTTTAAGCAAAATAGAATTAACTTTAAAGCATTTTTTCTTTATACAGTCACTATTACGTAACAAAAATAAAAATGTTTCTCGTTACGTCAAAACTTGGCCGAACAGAACAAGCAATAAGCTTAAGAAATTGTAAAACATGAAAAATACTAACATCGAGTATTTGGGGTTTTTGCTGTTTTCTCCCATTTTAAGTCATTTATATGGAGATAGTGACAACGGGTATAGCTCGTACAATTTGACCTGACACAAGAAATGAAATTTAGGTACCATATCTTTGTATAATTCATATATCTGCACATACGAAACTTCTCGACCATTCACTACGAAAAACCTAGGACAAAGTGAGACGCCGTTTTGGAACTACATTGCGTCACAAGCCTAAATAACACTTGTATGCTTTGACCGGTGTAGAAGTAAACAAATCAAATATCATTTAGTTGATGATTAATGTTTCGTTTTTTGTCTATAAATTTGAAATAACACAGTAAAATGAAATCGCAGAACAATATTTAGTCAAAAATATAACATAGATATATATTTTAACAAAGCGCTCCGTGTATTCTACAAGAACTAGTTTGCATGACCGCTCCGTGCTTCGCCTCGCGTATGTAGTAAAACCCCAGTATTGTTGGTCGACCTTTAAATGTCTTTCCATGATTATCCATTCAATAAATGGTCGTGGCGTTCAGAATTATAGCAATTAGGGCTGCTGCGAGTATCCGAGTACTCGGATATTCGCGATCCCGACCAGAAAATCGAGTACGAATATTCGTCACGTCCGAAATCGTCGGATCACGATCTATTTTTGGAAATAATGAAATAACATTTTCAGCTTAATTACCACAGAAAACGAGCCGCACTACTAATGAAAATTTTAATTTAATTCAAAATTTCGATTGATACGCATTTAAAGAAAAAGGTAATCACTGAAAATGCCCATAAAACGCCTGGTAATAGAAATGTTTGGAGTACAAATGTACATTGTTTTCCACTTGGTAAACGCTTCTGTAATTCTCCACTTATTTTTTGTTATTACATAAATTCCTGTATGCTTCTCCATTAACTAGTGATTCGTGGTTCGGTTCGTGAATCGCTACACATGAATCGTGGTTCGGATTTGATCGCCACTTGCTCAACGATCCACAGCCCTAATAGCAATACTGTAAAACCTAACTGAAGATGGCTATGTACCAGTCTGTTTCAGGTCAATTTGCATGAGCTATAAATGTAAATTTCAATAAATCGCGGGTTTAGCGCAAAACGGTCGTAACTCAATATAAGAAAAGAGTGAGTTACGACCGTTTTGCGCCAAACTCGCGATATGCTCCTATTTTTCTCGCTTCTTCTTGTATAAAAGTACCAATTCAAAAAGTAAAAAATGAAATGCATATCGTAAGAAAAATGACAGTCTTACAAAGTACTCGGTAATAATTAAATAAATCAATAATTCAAAATAATTGTTTTAATATTTAATTAATGCCATCTTTGAACTGAGATAAACATAAAGAAAAAAATCATAAAAGTCCATATTTAGGTATCCGTCTAATTGAAGAAACATCCTCAACACCAGACGCTGACTAGCAACTTTGTACACACAGTCCTTGGTACATTATTTTCCGCCCCACGAGTAGAAATCGGATCTCTTTCCATGCCACGTTTCTTTTCGTTTTTCTACAAACTTACGTAAGATGAAGTTTATCTGATGCAGTTTTTCTTCAGTGATCGGTGGACGTAGCAGTTCCATAATAATCAACAAATTATCTTTGTATTCTTTCACCAAATCTGTGACGTCATTTCCGAGTTTTGCCATGTCTTCTATCATTGTTTTAAACATTTTTAATTCATGTCCAATACTTCTGATCACTGCTCGTTTAGAATAACTATCTCCTTCGTTCAATCTCTGAAAATCCTCGTCAAATGCCAAATTAGGTAATTCTTGAGATCGCTTTTCTTTAATTTGTTCTCTTTGGGTTAGTTCCAAGCGTCCTAGTAACCCTGATGAGCGGAACAAAGCTTCCGAAAAATCCGGATATATTGATAAGCGCGTTTCTGGAAACGCATTCTCTCGTAAAATTTCGGCAATCTCATCACTGGTTACAAGTGGAATGCTTACAGCAAAGCCAAACATAGTGCTTACGACCAAAATATACGTGAAGGTAAAATTTCTTTCCATAGTTCAAAGTAAAAAACCCAAAGTTTTAAATAATAGTACTTGACGATGTATCAGCTCACAGAGAAGAGAAGCACACAAGAGATATGTTTGAGAACGAATATTAGAATGGCTTTCACTGAGACTACGTGAATATATTAACTAAGTTTGTCCAACTTATACGAATTTGATTTAAACAAATACGCCCAAACAAACACTTGCGTATACTGTCATCTGAGAGCAACATCTGATGTAGGGAAGATTGTGTTTGAAAGGGATTGACAAGTAATGCGTTAACCTTGTAAAAACTCTTCACAAAAAGTGATTACTTATTAGACAAAGGATGTGGCAAATCATTGTGGGGTTTTTATTTGTTTCTCTGCATTGTCTTCAAAGAGTCTTTTGTAGTCGACGTACGTGAGGGTATAAATGCTTTAAGATAACATTTATCTCTGAAATCAGATATCTACCAGGGATAATTTGAGACTTTTGTTTTCAATTTCTTAGTGTTTTATATCCCTGTCTTTGATTATATTTTCTTTCAAAGAAGTAAAATGCTGTATACAACAATGTATCTACCTTAGTTTGTATTTCTAGCAATAAAACAAGTAATATATGAAAGTCCAGGAAAGTAAGAAATCTGTTACGCCCCCCTTTGCGGCTCTGTGAATACTCAACCGTTTCTTCATATAAGCAGGGATTCTATATAACATGGATTTGTAACGAAGTGCTTTTTTGAATTTTCACAGTCGTCTCTGTCTATAACTGGCTGAAGCAGGCTGTACAAACTATTCCAGAGTTTAAAAACTTGATTTATGTTTTTGTACATGTCTTCCATGCAAAATGTGAATATGTTTCTGAAGTTTTTGACAAAAAATTGTTGCAATTATGACCGAAAATATGACTTTAGGATATGTAAAATGGGCCTAAAAATGGCAGATCAGCAGGAAAAATGCATTATTTTGTGAAACAGCCTGTTAGCGCAATTTACCACAAAATCATCTAGAAACACCTTTTTCCTGACATGTATGTCAATTTGAATGGTACTGGTACAAACTTTTATGTAAATGTCTTTATTTAAACTTGTTATACTTGTTTTCCGTATGGGGCGAAATAATAGCGACGACAGTGAAATTTGATGAAAATCTATTACATTTACTTATCGTTCCAAATCCCTGTCATATAAAATCCCTGATATTAGAAAGTGAACAAGAGTGAATCATTTGGCCAATGCACAGGACAGTACTATCTTGTATGACCCAAAGAAGTGTTTTGTGTTTCAAAAAGCACATGCATATACATCTGTAAGTCAATTTCACAAGCGCAAAATAAAAAGTAAAGACAAATTGAAATATAATACACGAATATTCATATGCCGTTTGCGACTAATACCGAATTTATTACGTACTGATCATATGTAAATCATTATTTGTTATTTATATTAATTAGGGCTGCGGCGAGTATCCGAGTACTCGGGTATTCGCGATCTTGACCAGAAAATCAAGTACGAATATGCGTCATGTCCGAAATCGTCAGATCGCGATCGGTTTTTAGAAAAAGTGAAAGAACATTTTCAGCTTAACTAATAGACTACTGACCAAACTCCACGAAAGTATGCCCCGCTCGGGATCGAATCCACGACCCCTCAACTTGCGTGCTACCAACTGAGCTAGCCGGTGGCTAAATTTTGATTTTGATTAAATTGTTTGGCTTTGAATTGTTCATCCATGGCCAAAACTCGCAAAATGGGGCCAATGGATATTTACTTGAATGAATATAACAGGATGAATTGGTATGGACAAAAAAGTTTTTTACTATGGTCTTAGTGATGTCCAACAATTATTCTACAAATTGAGTTACATTAAATGTTTTCCTATTGATTAATTCTGAACAGTTTTAATACAATAATAAAATAACAATCAGAATGATTAACAAATTAAGCCTTAACTGATTAGTGAATATTGTAGAAAGTACCATCCAATCAAAAGTAAACCTTCAAATGGATTTCTGTCGATTTCTGTTCATTTATGGTACTTTACAGTGCTTGAGCACTTTTCAGTAATTTTTATTCAAGCATTTTTGCGGAGAGCAACGGTCGACCTTTTAATCTTACAAATGCTTGCTGGAACCGATATACAGTCGAACCACACTACTATTAGATTTTGTATACTTAATGTATTTATAGGGTTCTTGACTCGAAACCATGCCGGCCCCTATGGCTGTATATTTCTTGCAGTTTACAGTATTACATTCTTTCTCTTGCCTCAATAGTCAAAATGCTATCTTCAATCCCTTTTGTCCAATTAGAATCCAATTCGCCGGCTCCTGCTATCCTATTTGTCTAAAATATATAACCATCATTGAAGAGCCAAACTTTTCTAATTCAGTTCCATTGTCAAATCAAATCCTAAAGTTCCTTATTGTACGGGTGGCAGGTATTTCAGGTATGACAGCGGTTTAGTCTCAGGAAGTCAGTTCTACGGCAGACGTTAACTTTACTCTGCCGCTGCACAGACCACCAGGGATTTACACCGTTTACCTTCGCTTGACGACGCATACATGTGTTCTGCCTAAAGTTCCATCCACTTGACAACGCAAACATGTGTTCTGTCTGAAGTTCCATCCATTTGACGATGCATACATGGTTTCTACCTTAAGTTCCATTCACTTGACGACGCATACATGGCTTCTTTCTTAAATTCCACCCACTTGACGATGCAAACATGATTTATTCTTCCTTAAGTTCCATTCGCTTGACGACGCATGCATGGTTTCTTCCTTAAGTTCCATCCACTTGACGACGCATTCATGTGTTCTTCCTTAAGTTCCATTCACTTGACGACGCAATCATGTGTTCTGCCTTAAATTCAATTTACTTGACGACGCATACATGTGTGCTTCCTTAAGTTCCATTCACTTGACAAAACAACCATGTGTTCTTCCTTACGTTCCACCCATTTGACGACGCATGTATGTGTTCTACCTTAAGTTCCATCCATTTGACGACCCATACATAGTTTCTGTCTAAATTTTCATCTACTTGACGACGCATACATGTGTTCTACTTTAAATTCCATCCACTTGATGACGCATACATGTGTTCTGTCTTAAGTTCCATCCACTTGATGACGCATACATGTGTTCTGTCTTAAGTTCCATCTACTTGATGACGCATATATGGTTTCTGCCTTAAGTTCCACCCACTTGACGACGCATGCATGATTTCTTCCTTAAGTTCCATCTACTTGATGACGCATACATGTGTTCTGTCTTAAGTTCCATCTACTTGATGACGCATATATGGTTTCTGCCTTAAGTTCCACCCACTTGACGACGCATGCATGATTTCTTCCTTAAGTTCCATCTACTTGATGACGCATACATGTGTTCTGTCTTAAGTTCCATCCTCTTGACGACGCATATATGTGTTCTGTCTTAAGTTCCATCCTCTTGACGACGCATAAATGATTTCTTCCTTAAGTTCCATCCTCTTGACGACGCATATATGTGTTCTGTCTTAAGTTCCATCCTCTTGACGACGCATATATGGTTTCCTCCTGAAGTTTAATCTACTTGAAGACGCATACATGATTTATTTTTCCTTGAGTTCTTTCCAGTTGACGACGCATGTGTCCCTCTTACAATTCCATCCATTTGATCTATCACATGTGTTTTCCATTCAGCCTCTTGAGCTTGCATTCATGCTGTTTTAGGGCTTGTTTTATCGTTGAATAGTTTTTTCTTGTAAGTATTTGCCGGGGCGAATCCAGAATTTTTTTCTAGGGGGTCCGGACTTTTTCTAGGGGGGAGGGGGGGTCCAGACTATCGAACCACAACCACATTATACACATTTTGCAGAATAATGCAACAGCATACACATGTAATAATAAAAACTACATAACCTAAGTATATACATGTATGTAGAGAGAGAGAGAAAGAAAGAAAGAAAGAAAGAAAGAAAGAAAGAAAGAAAGAAAATACAGAAAAGACAGAAAATACAGAAAGAAAGAAAGAGAGATTTATATATAACTTTAAATGAACCATATTATTTTGTAATAAACCAAATTTTAGTTAAAACCATGAAAATATTATATAGTTTATTGGTCGATAAAGTTTTGAAATTATGTACACATTTTATTTCATAATTCATATAGCGTAACTATTTCGTCATATTGCGGCTACCCTTCAGTTTTTAGCTCACCTGTTCTATAGTGACAGAATGAGTTTTTGTGATCGACTTTTGTCCGTCATCCGTCTGTCCGTCCCTCCAATTTTAATTGTGATGACTCTAGTGGTCATGTAATTTACTCAATCGTCATCAAACCTGGTCAGAATGCTTGTCTATGTTACTGATTGAATGGGATCAAACACGAGTCACCTGGGGTCAAAAACTATGTTACACAGCCCAAATACGGAAAAAAACATTGTGAACATTATAGGGTCATTTTTGTTTACTAGTCATCAACCTTGATCAGGATGCATGTCTTGGTAACTGTTCGAATGAGTTCGAACATGGGTCATATTGGATGAAAAACTAGGTCACAGTAACTAAAAATAGAATAATCTTGTTATCACTCTTGAACCGCTACTTTTTATTGAAATGTTCTAGAAATTGATTTTAAAGTTTATTTTGATTATTTATTGATCAAGTTCAAATAAGGGTCACTTGGGCCAAAAAATAGGTCACACAGCCCGGATATGGAAAACCATGTGAACACTGTGATGTCAAAGTGGTTTTTAAATTTTACTCTGATTCGTGTATATATCAATGGTACTCAGGTGAGCGATAAATGGTCACCATGACTCTCTTGTTAATACTTGCCGTTTGTATCCTAGATAAGATAATGCGATTATAAAACATGTTCATACATACATTTTTGTATATCAATACCCATATTTGTGAACCCAGTGACGATTTGAGAAGTACGACCAACGAACGGGCGTTAGATAGCACCTTTTCTCTTTATTTACAATAAGAAGGACAATTGCGTTTTGCATATGTGGCCTATGCAATGTGTTGCTACGGCGTCAATCACACCAAAAAGAACCCAGAAACTATATAAGAGTAACATTAGACTAGAAACGTCGTTTATATAACTAGCATTAGTAAAAAGATTAATGTCAGGGAAGGACGGATAGAAAGCGCTTTCAAGAATTCTCAGAAAAACTGTTAGCTGTAAGTTTCATGTTTAAAGGGCCGCATGTACCACTATAAATGAACTGAGCTTGTCGATTTATTACTATGTTTTCATTTCAAGTCTGGTTTACTTTGATATAGTAACTGACAACGCAACTATGACAATTTTTACTTGTAAACATAAAAGGGCTTGCTGTTATTATATGAACAGGTTCACCGCGAAATTAAATTCACGCGTAAATATAAAAAACCACTATGCTACAATTTGCAATATCCTGCCTCACAAAAATGCAAAAATTATTTTGCCAAACAAATAAGAAAGTGTTTCCCTTACCTCTATCCATTCATAGCATAAATTTATATTTCGTATTGACTTACAAATATAAAAACAAACTTTAAAATAAAACACAATCATAATATAAATATCTACATGTGTCCATATGACAGACTTTATCCATCAGACTCTACGAACATTATATCACACATCCGAGTATGAAAAACAAACCGTGCGTTGCAGTTTCAAAATTACTCATTTTCATTTACATAAGTTGGCGACGTGTTCGACAATTTCACTCCCTTTTCAGCATATTTGTAAGCCATAAAATAATAATGGTGTTAAAGTGAAGTAAAATGAAAATTCATACTGGGTGACGAGAAAATCACTAAGTGTGAAAAACCTGGGTATATTTATGTACTGTAATTGTACGTATATTAACTCATTATAAATGTGTTTCTGCAATAAACCTGTCAACAGTTCAAAGAAGTCACCAGGAGGAAAATCCATACTTAAGTTCAAATTTTTAATATTTTGTAATGTGGTTACACAACGCAGTCACCCAGGGATTTTGAATCGTTTATTCTTGCATCATTCGCTGCACTCAAATTGTGTTTTATTTTATTTTGCCATGTGAAAATAATGATTATTAATTTGATAGCTTGTGTTCACGTTTACCTAACAACAACTTTAAAGTGAATTCTCCTAGGACAAGTACATTACATGTGTACATACTGTACCTTGATTAGTATAATTATATGAAAAAAAGAATGACTTTAAAGTATCGCGTGAGTATTGTGGATTATTTTCTGTATACTGTCCAAACTTAGTTTTCTAGTTACCTCCCTTTGGTCCTGCTAAAAATCAACAATAAGGGAGATAACACACCCTCATTTTTCGAACTAAATTTGCACGTTCGGAACGCTTCTTGTTCCTGAGCTTAACCCTCGTTATATTGTGAGATGGTTTGAATAAAACACGCAATGGAGAATTTTGGACGAAACGAAGCAGATATTGGCGAAATAGAGATTTAATTGTTTAAATATATAGCCTCTACGACCAACTAATTATATCACTAACTATTGCATGTATTTTTTCACCAACAGGCCGTGCTTATAATTATATTATTAAAATCCTTTCACTCAAGGGTCAATGGTTATCAGTATTTTATCCATTCTAATAATATGTAAAGGCTACTGGGTAAAAGAAGTTGCTATATTTCGAAGCATGTACGTCCAGTTGCTCTACTTACTGCAAATGAACTTTAATATACGACAGGTTGTTGTGCTTCCAGCTCTTTGATTCCGTATAGGTGAATAATGGTTTTGCCCACAAAAACTGTTAAAGACTTTGAGGTATCTTAGAGGTGTTGGGTTTCAAGAACAGATTTTATCTTAAACAATTCTCCGTAAGTGAAATATAAACCTGGTGCTTCCTTGGTGTCATAAATCGTAAAATACGTAAGAAAAACGCTTGGTTGATTACACCTGATCGTTGGACGCTTTTTTAGCGTTTATACAATTATGATTGATTTTAAGCTCGGGATATAAACCGTGTTTTATTTTGTTTCACTTTTTTACACATTAATAGAACTTACCATGATTTACTATTATCACAAGACCCACATTATTGGTCGAAAGGTTAAAACAAAAACTAAAAATCCCTATATCCTCCCACATCCTCCCATCGAACGGTTCTTATATGTAGAAGAGATTGAGTATGGCAGACGATCTTGTTTTTTTGTGATAAAATAGACAGTTCCTTACAGAGGAAGTTGCTGCATGCTGTTGAGATGTGACTGTTGTTTAGAAATGGCTGTTGTTGATAGGAGACTAGTTTTGAGAGTTGACTGTTTTAGAGGTTACTGTTGTTGGGAGTTGACTGTTGTTGAGAGGTGGTTGTTGTTGAGAGTTGACTGTTGTTAGGAGGTGACAGAAGTTGAGAGGTGTCTGTTGTTGAGAGGTGTCTGTTGTTGAGAGGTGTCTGTTGTTGAGAGGTGTCTGTTGTTGAAAGGTGTCTGTTGTTGAGAGGTGCCTGTTGTTTAGAAATGGCTGTTGTTGATAGGAGACTCTTGTTGAGAGGTGTCTGTTGTTGAGATGTGACTGTTGTTGAGAGGTGGTTGTTGTTGAGAGGTGGTTGTTGTTGAGAGTTGACTGTTGTTGGGAGGTGTCTGTTGTTGAGAGGTGTCTGTTGTTGAAAGGTGTCTGTTGTTGAGAGGTGTCTGTTGTTTAGAAATGGCTGTTGTTGATAGGAGACTCTTGTTGAGAGGTGTCTGTTGTTGAGAGGTGACAGCAGTTGAGAGGTGATTGCTGTTGAGAGGTGTCTGTTGTTGAGAGGTGTCTGTTGTTGAAAGGTGACAGAAGTTGAGAGGTGTCTGTTGTTGAGAGGAGTCTGTTGTTGAGACGTGTCTGTTGTTTAGAAATGGCTGTTGTTGATAGGAGACTCTTGTTGAGAGGTGACTGTTTTAGAGGTTGCTGTTGTTGAGAGATGACTGTTGTTGAGAGGTGACTGTTTTAGAGGTTGCTGTTGTTGAGAGGTGACTGTTGTTGAGAGGTGTCTGTTTTGAGAGGTGACTGTTGTTAAGAGGTGACTGTTGTGAGAGGTGACTGTTGTTGAGATGTGTCTGTTGTTGAGAGGTGACCGTTGTTGAGAGGTGACTGTTGTTAAGAGGTGACTGTTGTGAGAGGTGACTGTTGTTGAGATGTGTCTTTTGTTGAGAGGTGACTGTTGTTGAGAGGTGACTGGTGTTGAGAGGTGACTGTTGTTGAGATGTGTCTGTTTTGAGAGGTGACCGTTGTTGAGAGGTGACTGGTGTTGAGAGGTGACTGTTGTTGAGATGTGTCTGTTGTTGAGAGGTGACTGTTGTTGAGATGTGTCTGTTTTGAGAGGTGACCGTTGTTGAGAGGTGCCTGTTGTTGAGATGTGTCTGTTGTTGAGAGGTGACTGTTGTTGAGATGTGTCTGTTTTGAGAGGTGACTGTTGTTGAGAGGTGACTGTTGTTGAGAGGTGACTGTTGTTGAGAGGTGACTGTTGTTGAGATGTGTCTGTTGTTGAGAGGTGACTGTTGTTTAGAAATGGCTGTTGTTGATAGGAGACTCTTGTTGAGAGGTGTCTGTTGTTGAGAGGTGACAGCAGTTGAGAGGTGATTGCTGTTGAGAGGTGTCTGTTGTTGAGAGGTGTCTGTTGTTGAAAGGTGACAGAAGTTGAGAGGTGTCTGTTGTTGAGAGGAGTCTGTTGTTGAGACGTGTCTGTTGTTTAGAAATGGCTGTTGTTGATAGGAGACTCTTGTTGAGAGGTGACTGTTTTAGAGGTTGCTGTTGTTGAGAGATGACTGTTGTTGAGAGGTGACTGTTTTAGAGGTTGCTGTTGTTGAGAGGTGACTGTTGTTGAGAGGTGTCTGTTTTGAGAGGTGACTGTTGTTAAGAGGTGACTGTTGTGAGAGGTGACTGTTGTTGAGATGTGTCTGTTGTTGAGAGGTGACCGTTGTTGAGAGGTGACTGTTGTTAAGAGGTGACTGTTGTGAGAGGTGACTGTTGTTGAGATGTGTCTGTTGTTGAGAGGTGACTGTTGTTGAGAGGTGACTGGTGTTGAGAGGTGACTGTTGTTGAGATGTGTCTGTTTTGAGAGGTGACCGTTGTTGAGAGGTGACTGGTGTTGAGAGGTGACTGTTGTTGAGATGTGTCTGTTGTTGAGAGGTGACTGTTGTTGAGATGTGTCTGTTTTGAGAGGTGACCGTTGTTGAGAGGTGCCTGTTGTTGAGATGTGTCTGTTGTTGAGAGGTGACTGTTGTTGAGATGTGTCTGTTTTGAGAGGTGACTGTTGTTGAGAGGTGACTGTTGTTGAGAGGTGACTGTTGTTGAGAGGTGACTGTTGTTGAGATGTGTCTGTTGTTGAGAGGTGACTGATATTAAGAGGTGATTGTTGTTGAGATGTGTCTGTTGTTGAGAGGTGTCTGTTGTTGAGAGATGACTGTTGTTGAGAGGTGACTGTTGTTGGGTGGTGACTGTTGTTAAGAGTTAACTGTTCTTTAGAGGTGTCTGTTGTTGAGAGATGACTGTTGTTGAGAGGTGACTGTTGTTGGGTGGTGACTGTTGTTAAGAGTTAACTGTTCTTTAGAGGTGTCTGTTGTTGAGAGATGACTGTTGTTGAGAGGTGACTGTTGTTGAGAGGTGACTGCTGTTGAGAGAAGTCTGTTGTTGAGAGGTGTCTGTTGTCGAGAGAAGTCTGTTGTTGAGAGGTGACGGTTGTTGAGAGGTGACTGTTGTTGAGAGGTGACTGCTGTTGAGAGGTGACTGTTGTTGAGAGGTGACTGTTGTTGAGAGATGACTGTTGTTGAGAGGTGATTGTTGTTGAGAGGTGACTGTTGTTGAGATGTGACTGCTGTTGAGAGGTGACTGTTGTCGAGAGATGTCTGTTGTTGAGAGGTGACTGTTGTTGAGATGTGACTGCTGTTGAGAGGTGACTGTTGTTGAGATGTGACTGCTGTCGAGAGGTGACTGTTGTCGAGAGGTGACTGTTGTCGAGAGGTGTCTGTTGTTGAGAGGTGACTGTTGTTGAGATGTAACTGTTGTTGAGAGTTGACTGTTGTTTAGAGGTCACCGTTGTTAAAGTTAGCTTTTGTTGAGATGTTTCTTTTGTTGATAGACAGCTGTTTTTATAAAATGTATCTGTTTATGAAAGGTCACTATCAATTAAGTCATTTTCATTGTAGATATATGCATAACGGTGACTGGAAAGTAACTTGCATTGAAGGTGGCAATAAAATGTTTCTCTGTGTCTGTTATTTCACATAATTGGGCGGAACGACATTTAAGTAATGAAACCCAATGTTTAACTGTTTTATCAATCGATCAAATGATCCGTATCTCCTGACTCATATCATCGGATGTAAACGCTAAATGATATTTCAGTGGTAACCTTTTAGTTATATAGTTGACAAACACTGTATCAAGTGATGCGTGATCATCAGTCACATCAGAAAGTGTGATGTGAAATATCAAGTATTTGAACTGGGAGTCAATAAAGTAAACTCATGTAGAATGATGATATCAATCACGGAATATTCTATCAAAAGCCCAACAAACATAGTGTTTATGTGTTCTACACATCTGGCTCAAAACTATGTGAACTATGTGAACTGTGACATCCTCTCTTTGAGAGTCTTACATGATTATAAATGAAACCTACCGGATGAGTGGTCAAAAACAATTAAAGTTTAAAAGCGTCCTGGTAATTCAATTTCTCATGATTAGTCAAAACTTTTTTTTGTCATGTGATCAAAAGTTCCGGTTTGGTTCTACTTGGTTCTTAGGCTTCTGTTTGGGATCTAAGTCAACAAAAACCAGGTTCAGCATTTTTACGAGAGTTGATGTTCAAACTTTCAGGCTGAAGAGTAAAGTAAACGATTCGACCGATACAAAAATGACAGTTAAAGTGTTGAAAAAGGGTTAAAGTGCAGTTTAAAAGTCTGCTTCCATATATATGTTCAGCGAACTTAATATTTTGTACGATATCCCTGATCATTGAAATCACCTACTGGCAGGTGACCCCTCCAAGTACCAATTTCCGCATGAGTAGAGTGGAAAAACTGTAGGTAAAACTCTTGTTAAAGGAATGTAGCCGTGTCCCTAGTGCGATTCGAACCTCGAACCTTTCGTATCCCAAGCAGGCGTCCTTCTACCGGGTGCTATTTTGGAAATAACAATTGTTTGCCCTCAGGGAAAATTTTGTAGCTGTCAGCAACATAGTTCAATATTAATATTCGATTTTGATCTATTTTCTTAGATTTTAATTGGTTTTAAGCAGTAACAATACATTGTATAGGTTATATCCCCTACTCTTCATTCAAGGAATAGCTAAATCTCTGGATTTGACTGCTCGCAAATTATTAGACGATTACTTCCTTTAGTGACTGACAACTGCCCTACATGATTCAGAATCAGTGGTATGTTGGAGAATGGCCGTAGAAATCATTTCATGACCAAAGTCTGCGTAAGTATATATGCCCCGTCTATGAATCAAACCCATGACCCCGCGATCAGTAGACATGTGCGCTACTAATAGTTCAAGCAAGGCGTGTGGCTTGGCGTCGATCAGACCAGACGATACTCGCCGTTCAAGTACGGAGCACTTTCATTATCCAATGATAAAATCTTGTGTTCAGCCTATGGAAGAATTATGTATGACTTAGTTTCATGGAATAACACTTCTCTGTCCCCAAGACAGCAAAATATTCCATAAATCTATTTAGTACTTATCAACGGATTATCGATTTTAGCAATAACTTCATGAATAATGCAGTCACAATTTAATAACTACATACTTTAATATTGGCACCGACGAAAACCTTATCATTTGCGCTGCATTAAATTATTATACAATTCACTGTTTATGAACTAAATGCGTTTATTGCATTCATGTGGCAATTTAAGTCTAAAAGTTTTCTGGTCAATATTTCAGTGTTTTAAAAGGGTAATTAATGATTGAAACTTGGGTTAATTGTTTGAAATATAAAACAAGTGTTGTGACACTAAGTGGCGATATTTAAACTTTGAATCGAAATTAACACTTCACCTGGTTCAATTTTTTAGTTCTTTGCAGAATCTGTGAGACGAGGAACTTTTCAACAGTTGTGATATCTTTTCATGTTTCGTCGACGGATTTCAAATTTCAAACCAAACGCAAAGTTTACTATTTTTTCGTGCATTTTAGTGTTGTTTTTCGCGGAAGGATACATCAATAACCCTTTGCGTGACTGGTAGGCTTGGCGCCATTGTTAACAATTAGTGACAAAAACAAAACCATTCAGTTGTGTAAATTAAATAATTTTCTGGCGATTATTAATTGATTTTACACTCCCATAATCATTAATTCCGCAGCAAAATTATAAAAGGTTATTTCCTAGCTCTTCCAATTAAATAATCATCTATGAAATATCAATTGACGTTGTAAATATGAATCTGTTATTAAATTGTGACGTTCGTTTACTCAATTAACACGGTGGCATCACGGAATATATGAAATTATAACATTTGTTTGGAGGAATTGAAGTTCTTGTTCATTTCGATTCTAGGATAAGCGGAGCTTGATGGATTGATTGTAGTGTTAATAAAAAACAAACATAACTGCAGTAGCCAGTGTGAAGGATGACACGCCATGTGTTTGCTATTCATTTATGATCAACTAAAGTGTGGCCACATGTTAATTGGGTGCCACTGACTAATTGAAGAGTTTTAATCCAAGAAATTTCAGATGAAATTTTCAGTTAAATGTGCGCGCGCGCATGTCTTTAAGATGTGCTACAACAAAAGGGAATTTTATTAAAACAAGAAATTTTCTCAAAAAAAACTACTTTTAGTAAAATGTGTGCGCGCGTATATTTCTAAGAGGTGGTACTATTAACAGCAAAAAAGAAATTTCGTTTATTTAAACATTTTTTCGACAGTAAATGTGTGCGCGCGCATGTTGGTGAGAGGTTGTACTACAAAGGCAGTTTTTGTCGTTGCAAGATTTTTTTCTGAAGAGATAATCAGTAGTATAGAATAACCATGACAACTCAAAGAGGTAAGAATTCATTCTGATTTACATTATGTACCTTACGCAGTCTATCAACACTTTGTTTGGTTAGATGCCACACCGGGTAACACGCTAAATCGGGCGCGCGAGGCTAATTCGGGCGATACCCATAATGGTACATTTTTGAATCATTTTTAGAGTAAGTATTTCGTTTATTATTCTTTATATATTAATTTTCATGTTATAATAGTGGCATCGATCTGTCGGGCTGGGCTTGGCGATTCAGTGCATTGCTTTATGTTTTCAAAAATGACAAATTAAGGGAGGAAACGACAGATCGGTACCACTTTTATAACATGGAAATAAATATAAAAAGAATATTTAATGAAAATCTTACACTGATTGTGATTCAAAAATGTACTGTATTGGACATCGCCCGAATTAGCCTCGCGTCCGATTTAGCGGGTTACCCGGTGTGGATACGGAGGTTAACTCACAAAACCGGCTTACCTCGATTTGTCGGCGATTCTTACTTACCCGATGGTAAGGAGTAGACAAAATTTCACCTACAGTCACTGGTAGTCAAACCAGAAAAGCGAAATTTCAAGTCGAATGAGTTTTCTACGACACCACGAGGCCGACTTTGCAAAACAAAAAATGATCTATGACTTTGTATTCAGGAATTTTATCATAAAATGTTTAAAAACTTTTCTCGCATTCGAAGTAATTACAATAGTTGCATTTTTGTTTCATTTTTTAAACATTTTTATGAGCTAAAAATATTAGATTTAAAAGCTTGCTACTAAACGTGGTAATGTTTTTTGTGTTTTTAGTTTGTTTGTTTTTTTATCGTAAATTACGAATATGACTAAAAAATTAATTCTATATAGGCCTAATGCAAAAAAAAAGTTCGTTGACAACAAGAAAAACAACATGACTAATTATATCAGGCAGTACGCCTTTGTAAATATTCCATTTTTTGTTTCTTTTAAGGGTTTTTCTAAGAAACAATAAGAATTATATTTTTTTAACCACGATCTAAGCATTTCTAGAAAATCTTTTGTTTCGTTGTTTTACAAAAATGCTTATTTGACACCAGCTTTTTTCTCATTTCGCTGGCAAGTTGCGCAAAACATTATTTCTTTTTTACATACCAATTTATTCAAGTTATTTTATATGAAATAATAGAATTCACATCTTCATGTATATTCAAATTGTGTGAATATTTATAAAATAGGACTTTCATTGGACATCATTGGATTTTCTATCAGGATTGAGGAAATGCTAGATTTTTACCAGGATCTGTAAGCAGTTAGGTTAACATACTTTTTTGTGTGTAACGTTCTGTACAATTCTGTTGTTAAATAAATTTGTCATATTTGTGCATCATAGGCGGATCCAGCGGGTGGGGGGAGGGGGTCCGGACCCCCCCCTAGAATTTGGAAAATGTACCTGTCCATTGGTGTATTTCTTGCCTGTATGTCATTTTAAGTAGCATAAAGCAATTTTTCTCGTTGCTTAACATAGATTTAAAGGTAATGTAATTTTTATTATCAATATGTTGCATTTTTTCTGCAAAATGTGTATAATGTGGTTGTGCTTCGAGGTTCGGACCCCCCCCCCCCTCTAGAAAAGTTCGGACCCCACCCCCCCCCCCCCCGCCTAGAAAAAAATCCTGGACCCGCCCCTGTGCATTATTATTTGTTGCTGGTTTCATTCCTTTTCTGTACCGTAACTATACTGTATAACTGTATAACTGTTTATTAGTACAAAAAGGCCACCGGCCCATAATACATTTTCATTTATATACAACAAGTAAATTCCTAATAATAATACAATTGAATATGAATGTGTAAGGTATCAGCAAGTAATGGCAACCCGTTTATGTGTCTATATATGATATACTTTGTCTTTAGTCTAGTCCCCGTTTGTTTATTCTAAGCAATCATTCGGAACAACCTCGGCAGTCATCTACGATGTAGAAGATCGCCGAGGTTGTTCCGAATGCTAAGCAATTTCTATCTATTTAAAAGGGGCAGGTAATCCTGGCTAGTTTTACTTATAACACTGGTTGCCCCCCCCCCCCTAGCTGTAGATACGCAAGAATAATTCAAACGTGAAGTCATCAATGCTAGAAATTCTTGAAAATGTCATTAAGCATGCGCAAACAAACAAGTGGAAACTTCAAACTCCAGCTTATCTGGAGAGCGCAGAAATGTCGTCAGCATTGATGATGCAGTCACTTATATACATATGTATACATGTAAAGGTTTGCATAATTTATAATGGAATGAAGTTCGCAAAGCAATTAGCCTTGCCATGCCGAACAAATGAAATAATTTTAAGTTTCGCATGTATGAAGATGATTTAATTACCTTAGTGTATACTTATAAAATGGCGAATCAGTAAGGACATGAAGGGGTCCCAGAAGGAACTTTTACAAAGTAATGCCAGCCATTTTTTAAAAGGACAGGGACAAACCTGGATAATATCATTGATTTAGCCCCCACTCTCATATTTAATATAAACTGATATCACTCTTTTTCATAATCTCTTTTAGCATGGATTTTTTTATAATTGGCCGAACTCTGTTTTTAATGCCTGTCCTCCGTTGGCCTTGCAATTTGATGATTTGATGTCATTGTTAATAAAATATTAAATCGATTATGTTATCTTCTTTTATGGACTTTTATAAAATGTATTTTGACTTTCATGCGCATTGCCCTAAGCTTTCTTAAGATTTATGTTTTGCTAAATTTTTAATGATTTATTTAAGGTAAAATTTCGTGTCAATTTACAGTCGTTTATATATTTGAAAACCATGATAAAGAATTATTAAACATATTTTTCATTCATTAAATCATTTTGCAAGGATAAATTCTTTCAAACAAATTCTGTTGCAAAATAACCAATGGGAAATTTTCATAAAAGTTATTATCTCCCTTAGATGTGAAAATGGCGTTTTCTTAATTTCTCAATACAAAATAGTACAATTCATAATTATATGATATAATTCATTTGATTTACAAATTTTCTTATTTGGATAGATCATTAAATATACAATGGGCAATTAGTTACCAATTTCGTGAGAACTATTTTTGACCAATAACAAATTTGGTATTAGTAAACTTCTACCTATATAAGTTATTCATCGTATAAACGTATTCATCAATAAATAATGTTTGTTTGTTTTTTTGGGGTTTTTTTTGGGGGGGGGTTAAATGGTTTTTAACGACGTATTCAACACATATTAAGGTTATATATACGACGGCCAGCTCTTCTTACTGGAGGTTTCCTGGACACTTTTCTATCACCAGTACTAACTTACCCTACCACGAGGCCTACAACTCATGTATAAGGTATGAACTACCACGACCGGGCTCGAACCCGCGATCTCCGGATTTGAAGTCAGACATGCTACATGTAACTTACTTACTTACTTGTAACCACTATGCCACGGCCGCGGCTAATAAATAATGTACTCATAACATTACGACAAAGTCAACGACGTATATGAACATATCTATACAATGTATTTTAATAATTTACAAATCTCTTGAGACACTTGCTTATATTTTTAAAATTAATTGACCTTATGAAACTTATTTGTAATCTTTTGTTTATAATTGTTTGTTTAGTTACATTGTGTCATTGTAATACACTTCCCTCCAACAGTTCGTTCACAGATCAAATAATTGAGTTTCTACAAATGCAAGGTTCAAGATTGCAGAAGTATTATATCATTGTTTATTAAGTTCATTATTCATGCCATGGAAACAAAATTTCTATGGAACATTTAATTCTCGATTTGCAGTAAAAGTTATCTATCAGCCTCCAAAACTATGGTCAATGCGATAATATATACCAATATCCTGTTTGAGTACTTTTGTAATTTTACATCTAAAAAATATGTTCTGATTTCAAAAACAAAATTAAAAATAGTAAATGTGGGAAGGAACTTTAGGAGCGCAGTTTAGCATTCAAACGCAATACATTTACTGTTATATAAAAGATACGGTTTTGGTGAGTCGCTAAAATTATATGTCTTAGAAATCAGTAAGTAAAACATGGTGCAGGTGAATGATTCTTTTATCTGTTTCTTTATACATTAATTTTGATCTGCTGCCTCTGTTTATTCATATCATCGGTAAGTTATGTCATTCTCTCAGTAACTCCTTTTTTTGCTGTACATTTTATGACATCTAGTAAAATATTTTATATTCCACGTCTTGCTGAACATTAAACATTGAACATTTACAGAATATAATATTGTTATAAATGGTTGGCAACCTGAAATTTAATCAGGTTTTATAATTGATTGATTGATTGATTTGTAAGTGTTTAATGAGAGTTCGTCCGCTGCTAGGGATGCATTAGGTGCAATCCCCGGAATGTGACTCTGCATTCCTTAAATGGTTAATTTTGGGTCTAATTTTAGTGAAAGTTTGAAAATTCCCAATTCATATTGAGATGAATATCTATTTTCCAAAACGTGTTATTTTTATCATTGCCAAAAGTACGTAATCTCAAGATTGTTAATTCAGCACCATAACTGCTTATTCAGAATTTTAAAACCCGGTTCAGTAGCGCAGTTGGTAGCGCATCGGGATTTTGAATCTAATGTCTCTTAGTAGTACGGGTTCGAATTCAACCCGCGGAGGTTATACCCTTCCATGAAAATTTGACAATTATGTCAATTTTTCTCCATTAATGAGGTATATTTAGAAGTTTCCGGCTTTGTGTAAGGATAGGTGAGTACTGGTTGTAGACAAGGATCCAGGAAAGCTAGGTAAGCTGTGCTGGACGCCGTAAAATAACCAAACTGTGTTGTAAATGCATTAAACCCAGTATAAATATATCAGCACTATAAAGTTGGAGATTTCACATGTTGATGGTTTTATTTGTACTCTGACTTTTTTTTGAAACTAGTCACTAACTTTATTTGCTATAGTATGTTAAACTAATTCTTGTAAACTGTATATTGGCGTCAATTTGAATTTACAGTCCGACTCCTAGTTTTTTCTGGTTTGAACTTAATTGTCCCTTAGGTTGTGTACTTTGTGCATGTTTTCCAAGCGGACTATGTAAAAATGTACCCATATCATTCTAAGGTATACTATTCTTTTGATCATCATTCTTCCAGTCTGAAGCTATCGGTCTGATCCAACTGCTCAATTTACGTAAATGTTTATATCCTGGGTACATGTATTTGTTTGAATACATTTTAAACATATCGAGGACTGAACGCAACACAATTTTAACTCCCTTTATTTTCAAATGGAGTTAGAATAGTATTTCGATCAGCCTCAGATATTTATTCGAATATTAAACGTAAACACAAAATATGTCAACAATATTTGTGTACTCTTGGAAGTTTTATAATGGAAATGCCCGAGGTGTTCCTAAATGTTTACGTTTTTATATCACGTGACCAGTTGTTTTTGTTGGCTCAAGTGAATCAATGTCATAAATTATGCATTCTTGGGACACAAATAACATGAATGAATAGTTAATGTGTTAATTAAAAGTTAATTCTTTGAATTTAGAAACCAAATATAAATATTGACTGTACTGTCTTTGTACAGTTTTAAGAAACTTTTAAAAACTTACTTTTTTAAAATTCATTATAATTAAAGAAATTTTACATAGATGGATGTTCTGGCAGGATGGTTGGATTAGAATCCAACTTTGCACCTTGCAATTATGGATTTTCCAGGGCATCCAGCCAATTTTCCCCATAGGCTGGGGGTTGCATTTTCACAGTTTATTTACTCATTTCCTTTAAGATTAATACTTTTTTTTTGTAATTTTTTATTACTCATTTTTTCATATACAAAGAATAATACACAAATAACAATACAATACGACACAATTCGTAATAATAGACAAAAAAAAAACTGTAAAAAAGGTGAATGGTTTACACTCATGGGTGACAGTTCAGAGTTTTATGCAAGTTATAATAACACTTCTTAACATTTGTTGTGTTATAATCAAGATGAAAAACATAAGTGTTAAGATACATATGAATACTTGAATCCGTATTAAGTAATGGAAGTAATCGTATTTTAAATGTTTAATGGTGAATAAATACCACACATAAATACAGTACTCAATAGTTTCAAAACACTTGCGGCTAAGTAATTTCAGACAGTATTAAAGTTAACGAAGACTTCATACTTAACATGTAAACATATTTGCTACATTTGGTATCAAGTTACATTTTATAATTCACAGGGTTTGTTAAACTGTTTAGTATGTCAACATAAGACGTATAACTAAAAACTGCCACCAAGAGGTAATAATAAGTATTAAGTAGATTTTCTTGATGTATTTTGTAATAACTATATATATCTTATATAAATTTAACAATTACAAAATATATGTTTACAGCTTTTGTCTTATTTTGTGTATTATCAACATTATTATTGAAAGGTAAATATAAATAATAAAATACAGTAGGTCATGCAATTGTCATTGGTGGTTCATGCTGGCACAAGATGTTAAATGTGCCATATTAGGTTGGGAGCCAGGCTTTGTATATAATTAAGAAAGACAAAGTAAAAGCATTAAATAAAATTAAGACGGTTGTGGGTTCCAGAGTTGTGAAAAATTGTGCCAGGTTTTATTAAAATGGGACATTTTTCCGGAGTTGATAGCATGGTATTTTTCACTTAGTATATAAGACTGTAAATTTTTTTTAAAATGTTCAAAGTTGATAAATGAATTTTTAGTTTTGCATCTAAAAATGTACTGTTTAGCTACTAGTAAAATAATATTTAAACCAACATTTCTATTGAGAATCCCAAATAAAATATCTATTTTTGACAGAGTGTAATGAACATTACAGTTTTGATTTATCCATGTTCTTAAATTGTCCCAGAAAGTTTCAACATGAATACATTCATATAATAAATGACTGATGGTTTCCTGATTATGTTGACAGAAAGTACAACTAGGATGTGTTGATATACCCATTTTGAAAAGTAACTGGTTTGTGCCCAATATTCTGTGATTAATTCTGTATTGCAGCCAATGAAGTTTAGAGTCTTTGGTAACCTTAAAAGTATTTTTATAGAGGAAAGGCCATTTGAATCTATCAGGTAAATTAAGTTCTTCAGACCATTTGACCTGAGATCTCATTGGTGAAGATGGTGTTTGTAGAAGGGTATCATAAATTCTTCTACAGCCTTTCTTTGAGGCGTTAACAATTTGAATCAAAGAAGGTTGTAGAGGTTGGAAGGTTAGATCTAATGGAAGGTCAATATTATGTTTATTGAGAGCAGACATTATAGATCTCAATATACTATTATATTGTAGAAAATTAGTGTTTATAGTCCATTTGTTGAGAAAGGATTCATATGACATCAGTTGTCCATTATCATTAAGAAAATCGTTAAGAAAGACTACACCTTTTTCATAATATGTTCTGTAGAAAGCACTTTTGTTACCAATTTTAAACAAGTTATTATGCCAAACAGGTAGAGATGCACATGTTTTTGAATTTATTGACAAGGATTCATTTAAGCAAACTATACTCAGTAAAAAATCCTTCCAAAATACATTTGTAATTTGATTTAAATTTATTTTAATATACTCATTTCCAAAATGTGGAATCTTATCAATAAATGGGTATAATTTAGTTATAAAGTCATATAACATATTTTGACTTGTTAAGTAATATTCTTCTTAGCCAAGTGCATTTAAGTGAGTACATAAATTTTTTTATGTCAATCATTCTAAGACCTCCATCTTCATAATTTTGAGTGATATAATTTCTTTTAATTTTGTCTGGGCCATCATTCCAAAGAAATCTGAAGCAAATACTTTGTAAATTATTAAGAAAATGTTCGGAAGGGGAAGGTAAACTCATGAATAAGTGATTAATTTTTGGAAGAGCTAAAGTTTTAATAACAGTTATCTTTCCTATTGGGGTTAAAATTCTTTTAGAAAATTGCATAAAGACTTTTTTTATTTCTTCCAAAGTTTTGTCATAGTTTAATTTTACCATTTCACCAAGGTTAGTACAAAAGTTTACACCTAAAAGATTGAAAGTGCCTTGTTCCCAAATTAAGTCTAACTGTGGGCATAAGGTTGTTCTACTATTTTTCATGCTACCAATCCAAATAATTTTAGTCTTATCAATATTAAGGCACAAACCAGATATTTTAGCATAGAATTTTAGTACTTGCATAGTGTTAAAAAGTGATTGCTCAGAACCATCAAATAAAATAGAGGTATCATCAGCATATTGAGATAACAGGAACTCAACATTATTTATCTTGATACCCTTGATGTTAGAATTTTTTTTAATCATTAACGCCATTATTTCGGCACAGATTATAAACAGATATGGAGATAAAGGGTCTCCTTGTCGGCATCCACGACGTACAGGGAACCAATCTGACATGTGACCATTAACAATTACACATGACTCAATATGTTTATAAAATAATTGGATCCAATTAATCAAATTTTCCCCAAAATTGAAAAATTTTAACACATTAAACATAAAATGCCATGACACAGAATCAAACGCTGCAGCAAAATCGATTAACATTAACATGCCTGGGATATCATATTTTTCTGAATAGAACAAAACATCATAGATCAACCTTATATTATCCCCCATATATCGACCTGGAAGAAAACCAGTCTGATCGTCACTTATTATTTTGTTTAAGACTTTTTTAATACGAGAGGCAATTGCTGCTGAAACGATTTTATACGAAACATTAAGAAGTGAAATTGGTCGCCAATTTTTTAAGAGAAGTTTATCTTTATTCCCTTTAGGGATGCAGGTTATAACTCCTTGCTTAAACGTGACTGAAAGTTCTTTTTTATCAAAAGATTCATTTACTGACCTAACTAGAAATTCACCTATATCGGACCAGAAAAACTTATAAAAAGATGCAGTAAAACCACTGCTACCCGGGGCGGAATCATTTTTCATGTTTTTCAAACTACAAAGTAATTCATTATTAGTTATCTTTCCTTCTAAGGAATTTTTTTCATTAAAAGAAAGTGTACGTACGGTATTATCAAAGAACGTGTTTGGGTCAAAGGGTTCCACCTCATGTTCCGAGTACAAAGATTTATAATGGTTCATTGTTTCCTGAATAATTTTTGTGTGATCGACCAAAACTTCCCCAGATTTATTACATAACTTATTCATGGTTTTTGATACAAAATTTCTGTTTTCTAAATTACAAAAGTAGTTAGTCGGTTTTTCTCCTTCATGGATCCATTTTGCTCGAGATCTAATAAATTTCCCTTCCAGAGATTTTTGGCGCATTTCAAAAAGTTCTTTATTTTTTTGTTCTAGAATATCTGGATTAACGTTTGTTTGATTTTTTACAGTTTCAATTTCCTGAATAAGCTCTTTTTCTTTATTTATTCTAAGGCGTTTTAGAAAGGATGAATAGGAAATAGTTTCACCTCTTATTTCAAACAATAGAGTTTCAAAAAAAAGCCTGTCATCAACAGTAAATTTAATATCTTTGCTGTTTATGTTCTCTATTGGAAGCTCATTAAGTTGATGAGGAGATGCATATTGTTCTTTCACCCTTTTAATAGTATCTTTAACTTTTTTAACATAGTCTGTATCTTTAAGAAGAGAGTTGTTAAACTTCCAATACGAAGTTCCTTGATCAATTTTTGATAATAAAAGACTCATGGTAATTAAAGAATGGTCTGTTCTATATCCAGGTAAAATATCAGAATAGTCAATTTTGTTGAGTAATGTGTTAGAAATTAGAAAAAAATCTAATCTTGCTTTTTTGACAGGATTTTTCTTGAACCAAGTGAATTTTGCCTCTTCTAAGTGTTCATCTCTCCAACAGTCAACTAAATCATATTGAGTCATGAGTTCAAGAACTCAAGATTAATACTTTATCTAACCAATCAGGCGCTGACACTGATGGATGTTCTGGCAGGATCCTTGGATCGGAATCGGACTT
Organism: Mactra quadrangularis; assembly: GCA_025267735.1. Lineage (NCBI taxonomy): Eukaryota > Metazoa > Mollusca > Bivalvia > Venerida > Mactridae > Mactra > Mactra quadrangularis. The sequence goes on along the minus strand of CM046299.1, from coordinate 51,327,144 downwards.
TGCACCTTGCAATTATGGATTTTCTAGGGCATCTAGCCAGATTCCCCATTGACTAGGTGTTGCCTTTCCACCAATAATATAATCATTACCTTTAAGATTAATACTTTATCTAACCAATCAGGCACAGACACTGATGGATGTTCTGGCAGGATCCTTGGGTCGGAATCGGACTTTGCACCTTGCAATTATGGATTTTCTAGGGCATCTAGCCTGGTTCCCCATTGGCTAGGTGTTGCCTTTCCACCAATAATATAATCATTACCTTTAAGATTAATACCTTATCTAACCAATCAGGCACAGACGCTGATGGATGTTCCAGAGGGATCCTTGGATTAGAATCCAACTTTGCACCTTGCAATCATGGATTTTTCAAGGCATCTGGCTGGATTCCCTATTTGTCGGTGGCTGCCTTTTCTCATACTCTAATCATAACTATTATCACTTTTACTTTATCACTATTTAATGCATTGTTGGGGACGCGCGGGCGATGATGCTGGTGGATGTTCGGGCGGGAGCCTTGGATTAAGATCCTATTTTGCACCTTGCAATCATGGATTTTCGGGGCATTGGCCTGATTCCCCATTGACCATTTTGCTGCCATTCTACCAACAATCCATTATCTCTCATTCACTATTTTTTTAACAGTTGAAAATTCATTGGGTTTGTTGTTGTTGTTTTTAAACTACTATGAGCACTTTATTGATCACTAATTCTTAGTTTTATATTACTCTTCAGTTTATGTTGTTTTTTTTATATTATATTTATCATCTATTATTCACTTTCATTTTCATTTAAACTTATTTTTCCTAATCATTCTTATGATTGTGAAGCGCTTTTGAACATATATTTAATATGGAAAGAGCGCTATACAAATGCGGTATATATATATGTAAATATACATACTTATTATGTATTAATAAAGACGAATGTCAACATTGACGATACAGAGGTGTGTTCAATAAAGTGAGAGCTCGAGCGAGCGCGTGCTTCGCGAATTGTTAGGCTATTGAACTACTGTGAGCGCTCGCTGTAAAATCCAAGATGGCGTCAAACTGCACATTTTTTGAAATAGTGGGTGGGTGACAATTATTTCTGCTAATTCATGAGATCTTTCACATTGTTTATCATACATGAATCATTATGATACACTGGGCAATTTAATGTACCAAATAAATTCCATCGTATGCATTGCATGAATATGTTATGTGGAACAAGTAACATATACGTTTGCGTCCAAATTCAGGGATAATTATTTGAGATAAGAATTTAAAACGAAATTCAGCCGCCATCTTTGACATCTAAGCGAAACACCCCTCTAGTTGAAACGCGAGCGCTTGGGAGCACTTGCGCGAGCGTCCGCGTTCAGAAGGAGAGCGCTCGATGTAGCCCCGAGCGCTCGCATTGTTGAACGCACCTCTGGTTAACCTGAAAATACCGGCAGTCTATGAATTCCAAACGATTTTATCCGAATGCAATCGGCGAAATACGGATCCACAAAACAATATATTTATGTATTGTCAAAATGGCAACACAAGCATTTCGAAACCTCGCCGGCTAATAGCGAACTTCGCCTCACAAACTAAAATTCTTAGCGTTTGTAAAACCAAAAAAGTAAGAAATCTAAATACTCCGAAAATGCATTGAAAATGAAACCACAAAGATACTTCTAAACGGAGGTAAAAATTCAATTTGTAATCTAAAAAAAGGCGAGTAAAAATAATCTTCGTGTTTAATAATGTGAAAGAAATATGCATCAAAATGGCCTAGGAATGATCATTTTTCACCAAATGGATTTGAAACAATTTTAGGGTTAGGACTTTTCAGTAGTCCTTGCTTTTAAGAAATTCATAGTTCTATGTAACTTTAAAATAGCCTTTAAAACGATCCACTGGCGGTCGCCTTTAATATGCCCCGTCCATTTTTCTAATCCGAATGCAAAGAAACAAATAAATCCAGAAACCTACATTTAAAACTCCAAATTTTTTATCGGTTCCAATGCTGTCCATATTGTACAAGGTTTATTGTATTGATTTTTACGGCGTATCGTTTTAAACAATTCCAGGATTTTTTCAGTTGCAGACATATTTATTCCAAGGTTCATATGCATGATTAAAGATATGTTTCTGAATTTAGAATTGTCAATATGCATATTTAATTAGCACGTTTAAAACTGGTGAAAATTAACTCAAATAGAATCTGAATCAATCATTAAATATAGACCATATATAGAATAAACAACCTTGCTTATTCAACAATTAATTAGTTTATTTTTTAAATATTAACTGAGTACAATATTTTATAGAAATTAGAGTTTTAAGAGCACGCTGCATTGGCGGTTGTCTGCATTGAAGAGGCGAATGACGTCATTTGTCAGCGGGATTGGTGTTTTTTTTTTTAATATTTGAGAGTTTGAACAACAAAAGCAAACCTGCTAATAGAATAATTTATCAAGTAGATAGATCACAACACAATGACTTGTTAAAAGAACAGAAAAAACTTGAAACCTCATTATGGCGTGACGTTGTTTATCATTGAAACCCATACCGCCCAGCTAGCTCAGTAAGTACCACACAAGTCTACTGATTCGTGGATTCGATTCCCGGGCGGGGCATACTTTCGTGGAGCTTGGTCATGAAATTATTTCTACGGCCATTCTCCCTCCTACCAATGAATTTTAATCATATAGGACAGTTGTCAGTCACTGACGAAAGTATGCTCTTATTAGTTGGTTAACAGCTAAATCCAGAGATTTTGCCTTTCCAGGAGTGACTGACCGCCGTTATATGACTCATACAATGAGTTGCTACGGCGTTAAACCCAACCAAAACAAGCAAACATACAAAACCTAGAAATGATTACTTCCCTTAATCGAAAGTTACAACGCCAAGCTTTCCTTAGCGGTTACTTTCCTTTAAACACGCTATCATTTGAATGTGGAATTTATCATATATAATGGAATTCAATATACTCATTATAAATATATCTTTTGTTCAACAGAAAGTATGGTGGCATATTTCTGCCATTAGATAACCACATAACTAACTAGTTAATTAAGTGGTTAATTAGTTAAGGTAACTTGTTAACCACTTAACTTAATTAACTTAAGATGTTAACTAGTTACCGTAACTAGTTAACTTCTTAATTAATTAGTTAATTATGTGGTTGTCTGATGGCAGAAATATGCCACCATGCGGAAGCGTATCAAAAGCTCATAAGTGATATACCCTTTTCTTATGGTCGTCATCGGAAATCGCGATATCGATGTATCACCGATTGTTGATCGATTTGCAATATGAAATATCGATACAATCTAGCATTTTATAAAGCGATAAACTATAGGACAATTTTTGTATTTCTGAGTTTTCGTGTTTTCTATTAAGAATTAAAAACAAGAAAATACAGTTTGTTATAGTTTGTATTATGTCTGAAACAACTATTAACATCATGTATAACATCATGAGGACATTATATATTATATACATACTGGAGTTTTAGAGGCTTCTATTACACTCCTTGTCCGACTCGATATATCACCGATACTTGCCTTTCGATATATCGATACAAAATTTAATATCAATGACAACCGCACTTTTCTAGATGTTGCCACAACACCTTACAAACAGGATTCAAAACTATGAAACTCAGAACCAAATTATTAATTAGGTTCAACCGGCGCAAGCTATGTGATTATTCTACTTGAAATTCTTGCATATGGTCACGTGGCATGCCCTCACTGTAAACTGTGTACAGTACTTCACTCTGAACAAAACAAACAATTAAAAACGTACATATGTTAAATAAACAATTCTTTAACAAGCCCATAGGACACATTTTAAATAATTGTAAATTGAGTTCAAACAAAATATTATTGTCTGTCGGGACATTCAATGCTTTTAGATAATATTTGCAATCGGTTCGGATAGCCTCACAATAAATAATTGATCCGAGAATTTATTCACAGCAGGTCTCATCGATTGAAGTGTCAATTCTATATTAAAGGATATTGTCTACTATTGTCTAAACATCGGGTATTGCTCTTGACAACGTCAATATTGTTTGATGGGTGGAAATCATTATCGCCTTCTGAATGAAGAGTACCACATTCAAAATGGCGACGTCGGTCTGTTGTGACACTATTTTCCTGGTATTTGATTTTATAAAATGAATTAAGGTAGCGGGAAATTTGTGTATTTTTGTGTCAGATTTTTGTCTTCGATAAACGTTTTGTAAAATTTAGTAAAATGTAGCCTTATTGAATGGGATAACGTTTTTTTTAAAAAAGGGACAGTCAATATAAATCATTAAAAGGTATTATATATTTTTTATTGCATGTTTGTATTAATATTTCATGTTTACATCGATTCCTTTCGGGAATTGAACATATTTTTGTGTCAGTTTTGTTCATAAAGATAGTTAAGATCATATGTTAGACCTTTTTTTAGTTCGACCCACTTTGAGGAGTTTCTTTAGTAATTTGTACCGGAAGAGTCTCTTCGAGTTCTGAATTTTCATGACATGATGTGTAGAATTATTCCATGCGTAAATTTACAATGTTGCTACTCCATAAATACAGATCACACTTAAAACGTTGTTCTTTTTTCTTCACAGTTCCATGAGTGAATAAAATATGCTTTAATTTAATGAAGATAGTTTTTCAAACTAAATCTAAAATGCTTGTATGTGTGACATCCGTTTACGACCGTTTATCTCATCTGATCAGTGAATTATAAATTGTTTTCATCATATTAGCAAAAATTATCACCATGTTCATATGAGACCCGCTTTTCTTTCATGTTTTGCCATGAAAGGTGATGTTAATAGATGATTTTAAATAACGAAAATATGAAATCTTACAAATAATATCAATTTTTCATTGTAGTTATAATAATTTTCAAAATGACGATATATCAGAATGGAAATGACGTAGCGCAATATTTTTGAAAAATATCTCTGACAAAACACATAAAAACCATTAAAGAAACAGAATATTCGACAATTTCGGAAAACGTTATTTTTTTCTTCAAATCATGAGCTCATAAATTGACTTCAATTTTACTCGTGTCTGTACGTTACTACTGAAAATATGTTATTAGCTTTCTCAGTTAAGAGAACAGTTTTATCCACGTCGACGAATATCCTGTATTAAGCTTTATATCCTGTATTCCTTTATTTCAACTCTAGAATTGATACAAATAAAAAAACTATTTTTGTGTATTTTGTACAATTCTGATAGCATATAATTTATATGTATATTCTTTTTTTTATAAAATGGAAGTAGAATGTATGTATAAACGGTTTTTTGTCATCGTCTGTTATCCCACGATACATTACTCCGCTATGCTGCGTATTGAGTGTAACGGTCAAAAGTACTGTGGTTGCCGATGATGTTTTTTGTGTGAAGAAATGATTAGAAAAAGTTCTTAGTTATCTTTTGCGTAAGATGCCATTATACCAGACTCAGCGTTCTTGTTTTGAACACCATTTTGTAAAAAAAAAACTTTCAGTAATATAATGACGGCTGTACAATCTAGTATGCTTCAACTCCAAATTAATCAGTGGTAGCCCAGCTCTCGCCGATGAGTTCCAAATTGCCTTCATCTACAAAACAGGCGACCGGCACGGATCCGAGTCAAAACAAAAAAACTGGTTGTATGGTAAACAATCTGATTAAAAGCCGATCAAAAATTCTTCACTTGTCTACTCACTGATTTAGATCTGGCTGTTTCGTTATGAGGGTCACGTTCAGGTGACCTTTTCTCATTATAATAGTCATAATATTGGTCACTTGTTTACATCGTCTACGTCACGCAATTTGAAATAAGCCGCCCAATCAGAGCCTGCGAATAACAACACCGTCAAATTAGCTTCAAAATCTTGGTCTAGAAATAAATATTACGAAATTATGGTGCTATTAATAGTGTTTCGTCTAAGTTACTGATTAATTGGTCGACACAAAGGTGATCTCGGCGTGACCCTCTTAGCGACCCTTAGAGATCCTGTACGACAGCGGTCTATAGGATATCTGTTTTAAGGAAAGTGTACGGTACATGTACAATTCTTATGCTAAATACATGTATGTGACTATATTTTGCTCAGTGGATATCGTTTAATCGTGCATTTCAAATTTATGGACAAAATAAACGAGACATTAATCATCGCCTAAACGATCGTGGATTTGTTTACCTCAACACCGGTTAAACTATTTATTTGGGCATGTGACGTAAAGGTAGTTCCGAAATGGCGTCTAAATATTTCCTAGTAAAAGCCGAGGAGTTCCGAATGATGTCTAAGTTCTTTAACCTGGCGATTGTCATGTCATACGGCTCCCGACAATGAAAAGTGACATTTTCAGCGATATTTTGTTATTGTCACTCGTTGTTGGCATTTTCGCCCGTCGAATCGCATTGTCGTATGTCACAGTTCACTATTTGAAATGGCACGTTTAGGATTCCGTAGATAACTGTGTTATTGTTTTTGAAAAAAATGTCAAACTCTCACACAAGCTAGATAATTGAAGAATAAATGAACATTTACATATCGCTTTTTCTGATTTAGTCCAGGCGAATATTTTACTAAATTTGTAGCATTTGATTTGTTCATCCTGTTTATTTTTTTGAAGTATTTAATCGTATTTGTCCGTCAGTTGACGTGGAAGTTTAGAATAGAACGGTTTACTATTGATTAATTCTGATTGTGTGAACTATTGCAGGAAAATTGTAAACCACTCTTCCAATAAATGTAAAATCAATTTCCGGTTACATTATCCGATCAAAAGCTTCATACAAATACATTCAAACAATCTATTGAACATTCCCAGGTAGTTTATACTCAACGATGGTCTTACTATTCATATTCGCAATAAGTGGTTAGATTAACTAAGTATTGATTCCAAGAAAAAACTACTAATTTTCTTTGCTGTTTCCAATAAAGACTCAAAACTTTACTGATTCCAAAAATAGGCGACTTAAAACTTTGCTGATTCCAAAAACTGAATGACTTAAAACTTTGCTGAACTCTTACATAGACGACTTAAACATTTTACTGAATCCTTGAACAGACGACCTAAAATCTTTGCTAATTCCAAAAGACTTAAAACTTTGCCGATTCCAAAAATAGAAGACTTAACAATTCCAAGAATTGACTGCCTAAAACATAACTGATTCCAAACATATACAACTTAAACTTTGCTGAACTCTTGAATAGACAACTTAAAAACTTTGCTGATTCAAAGAATAGACGACTTAAAATCTTTGCTGATTCTAAGAATAAACGACTTAAGAATTTTGCTTAAATCAAGAACAGGCGACTTAAAATCTTTCATGATTCCAAAAATATACAATTGGAAGCCTCAGCCGATTTTCTAGGAAAAACGACTAAAAGTGTTGTTGATTCCAAGACAGGACGTCTTAATATCTTAATTGCTCAATATTAAACCTGCATCCAAACTAACAGAGTCGATGCTTTTACATCCTCCATTTATAGGAAATTATTTAACAGAGTAGTAAAGCACTTGTCAATTCTTGCCTTCCAACTAGATTTCATGCCTTCGCGGTTAATTATCAGCTTACAACTTCAGAGCCTCAGAGGACATAAGAACGATCTCTCATATCAAACCATTAATTTTACCATGTTATATTTTAGGGCTGCGGCGAGTATCCGAGTACTCGGATGTTCGCGATCCCAACCAGAAAATCGAATACGAATATTCGTCACGTCCGAAATCGTCGGATCGCGATCTATTTGTGAAAGAACATTTTCAGCTTAATTACCACTGAAAACGAGTCGCACTACTTATGAAAACTTTAATTTATGTAAGGACCGAATTATCTTGTGTCAAAAATTGGTTTGATACACATCTAATCAAAATGTTATTACTGAAAATGCGCATAAAACGGCTGTTCATAAAAATGTTTGAAGTATATGGTTTTCTGTATAATAAAAGCTTCTGTAATTCTTTTCTTTTTTGTTATATCATTAATTCTAGTATGCGTCTCCATAAACAAGTGATTCGTGGTTCGATTCGTGAATCGCTACACATGAATCGTGGTTCGGATCGGATCGCCACTTGCTTAACGATCGACAGCCCTATTATGTTTACCTGAAACATTTGCCTTATTTATACAGAAAAAATGCTTCTTTACGATGTCTTTTGATTGATATAGTTTTAAGTTGTCCATACAAATTTTTGTCCGTCCATAAGCTATGTCTGTATTTTGTTTCCATTCTTTTCTTTGAAGTTAGATAAGGTGTGTTTAAAATTATATATTTATGATGTTAACTACTCGAGGATTTTCAACATAGTTATAAATGTAATTTCGTATTCTTTGTAAAACTTATGAAAGATTTATTTCGGGATTTAAAAGCATGACTAAATGTGACTACTTGAAGGAAACTGACATACACAGTGATCATGTTTCTAACAGATTCAGTTGGGGATGCGGGCACAAGCTAATAGTAAAAAATTTGCACCCATCTTATTTTTGCTAATGCTTCTGAACGTATAAATATGAAACTCAGCTGAATCAAACAAGCAAAAAAAAACAAACAAGCAAGCAAACAAGCAAACAAGCAAGCAAACAAGTAAGCAAGCAATGTGATCTCATCTTCGTGTTTTTTATAAAATGAGTAGAAACATCGATAGGTAGTCGCAAATATTGTGTTAGTTCGTATTGACACCCGAAAACGAATTTCCATGTACTCAAGAACAATCGTTTGGCAAGGTCTTCAACTATGCTTCGAGCGTTTCAAGTTGGTCGCCCAAAACGAGAATTAGATTTCCTTAATTCGCTAAAAATAGCGGTACCTTGATTATTTTGCAACTAAAATCTATTTGTGTGATAGTTGTATTTGCTCGGGGCTATCAGCCATTTGAGCCATCTATAATATATATCAATTCATATGTTCGAAATCGGAAATAGTTCCGGCAGCACATAAATAGCAATTCAAGCTGATTGTGTACTAGAACCGGCGCAATAATTTTCAAACTTCTTATAGACACATGAAATCCGAACAATTTTCTGCGCGAAGCCAAATCGCCAATAAGTGAGATGTGTTGTGCGCCTCAGTAACATCGCCTCAAACGCTTCATTGTGTTTACGTTTTACGTTGGAAAATAACCACTGTGGGGAGTTTAACATCATCTATATGAAAATATAATAAATTCAACGATTCGTCCGTATAAGAATCTGGATCATAGTTGGTGACTTTTATTAAATGGCTACCATGATCAGTTTCCATAATTCCGAATAACAAATACTTGATAAAAGATATTTATGAATCTGGAAAAGTAAATAACAAGCATCCATACAAATACCGGTAGACTACTTCGCGAATGTTCATCCAACGTCCAGAGTTTGAAATACAAATTGTTTAAACTTAGTTTGTCCGACAGATCCGTCCTAGGATTGCTTTTATATTCTGTATGAATATTTCAAGTGTTAAAAGTGGTCGAAAGAAAAGAACACCATATCTCATTAGTTAATCTTGTTTTTCTTTCCTTACAAAGCGAGACGTGCTGTAATTAATCCAATACACCATATATTGTTCAACAATTACCGTCAAGTGAACAAAATAAACTTTAGTCTAATAGCTAGAGACAAATCGTCTATTCAAAGATGGCGTCCAAAACAAATGACTGTTGACTAAAAGTGCCAGGATGTAAAATTGTAATGGCGGACCGTCCTAAATTTCAAAATTACTTAAACTCGCAAGAGACGTTTATTACATACATATAATTGAAATGTTTTGGATCATTGTAGGTCGACTTAGTGTTATAAACAACGTGATTGCGGAAATGTATGGGACAGATTTAATGAACGCTAAGAAAGTTTTGAATACCAAACTACAGAAATCTCAACCTAATCCAGAAAATCTCACTCTAGCTGAACGGATACTTCTTAAAAGACGTCGTGGAGTAAGTATACATAATTATATTTATATATTAACACTAACTAACTAACAATTGTCGCAGATTCTGTTGAAGAAATATGTCTGCTAGTAGATTCAGGTCGAGTATGTTGACAGCAGGTGCAGTATAACATAATATATATACACTCATACATTAGGAACGGTGTCTCATGACCCGGTGACACAATGATCTCCAAAAGGTTTTAGACAAATGGAGTTGTGAGCAAATATCAGATCATGCATAGGCCTACTGCATAAGTAATTTTACTATTATTAAAACTTATTCATGTAAGCTTATTCGAAATAGTTCGAATCATAGTTTGATGAACTAATTTTGCTGATTTTAGAAATGACTCAAATGATTCTTTGTTCCTTTTTTCATTGGCAAATGTTAATCGTTTTATCCCATATACAAGATTTTGTCCATGCACTTTTTGAGGACACTGTACAAATTGTATTGACCGCTGCACAGAGCGAGCTTGGTTCAATCTTTAGTTGGTCAAGATATTAGAACATGCAGACCCGCTTTGAAATGGATGCTTTGAGAACTTGAGAGCAAAACTATGGGTCACAACAATTATTAATAGGCCAAGACTAACCATTGGAATAATAGTACTATACTTTCAAATACTGAGTTTAACGCCGGGTCAGCAGAATTAAGGTTATTTTAGGGCATCCAGCGCACCTAACCTATCTGGATTCTTGTTTTTAACCAGAACTCGCCTACCCTTCTACAAGGCCGGCAACTCAATATAACTTACTAATGAAGGCAAAAATGAATTTAGTATCAATTTTTCATCGTAGAGTATAACGGCCTCGGTTGGGATTCGAACCCGTCGGGAAACTAGATTCGAAATCCCGATGCACTACCAACTGCACTACAGACCCGGGTTAGCACGACCATTTTGAAAAAAAACAACAAGGGGTTGCCATGGAAACTGTGACATTTCAGGTAGTGCGCAAGAGTTTATTTTTGAGAACAACGCGGATTCTGATTCAGTGGACCCTAAAGAAAAATTTAGCATAGTTGGCAAAAAGTCTAGAGGGGGTTGCACGGTGGACCCCTCTGACCCCCGTACTAAGACGAATGTTATTAATGTTTTTGATTGTTTTATAAAATAGGTTTAATAACTTTCCGCCAGCGAACGCTTGAAACACCATACATGTATTATTTGACTACGAAATGTATCATTTCAAGTTGGAAATCCCAGCCTTATATCGTTGTTTCCTTGAGCAAGTGCCTTTATCCTTATTGCTTTATTTCTTAAAACTGTTACTTTACAGAGTTCAACTTATATATCAACTTTTCTAAAACTAACACTAGTTTATAGAACATTTTGGAAACAGTAAAACATTGTTCTTATAATGACAATACATAAATATCACATCCTACTGAACGAAATGTTCACCCGAGACAAGCAATGTTAACCTAGGCTTTAGCCGAGGTTGACATTACTTGTCGAGGGTGAACATTCCGTTCTCTCACCCTCTGTAGGATGTGATATTTATTTTATTATAACCAACAATAAAAAAATAGAAATTGTTAATTTTGTTTTATTTGCTTCTAAACTTGAAGACATCTTTATACTTTTAAGTTTGTTGTTTCGTAAAAAGTAAGCGTCTGCGCAAGGGAGGCTACTATAATGGAATGACTAAAAACTCGGGTCCGGGTATTAGCAAAGTCCAACGCAGTAGTCTCTAATCGCTTTAAGCGGTCAATTTTTGGCCAATTAATTCCAAATATGTTTGATTAAATGTATGTAGCAAATTATATACCTTTTGAATATCATGCCATAATTACGTGTACATGTTTATTTTTCTTTTATCCTTATTTACAAGTGTATTTTTCGTACTTTAATATTTAATGATTTAAGGCAAAGGACCCCATTGGAATTAAGTCCTGGGACATTATGGGCTATCCTGTGATGCAATTTATATGTTTACTAATATCTTCATCCTTTACTGTGATATCTTATGTCATATTCTTGTTATTATGTTATTGTTAAATATTTGTATGATTTGTAAACTTTGTAAAAAGCATCACAAATAAATCTGCTATTATCCTCCTGACTTTGAGCTGCAAAATTTATAAAATTGACTTACGATAGCATTTTTCGTAAGATTTTAGTGAACTTTTCCTAAACTTACTTCTATATTGAATATATATTGAATAATATTTACCTGAACGACTTTCAAACAATAAAGATAATACTTTTATTATAACTTCAAAGCAAAACATCAATGCATAAAGTTGTTGTTTTTTCTGAACCATGCAACCCAAGTACTGTATAGATCTAATTTCTTGTTATTATACACGTATATCAATATAATGTCATACTCTATTCACCACACCATACGTCACTTGTCCCGTAACCCATAGCAACAAGTTTGTTGTATTGATTCGAAGCCATTAATGTAAGAAGCTATTTAAACATTTTGCTCATCGATCCAACGATCCTAAAAGCTTTGAGTGATAAATTCCATTCCATAAGCGTTAGAGCGTGTCTCAATCTTGACTTACAATATTCATAACAAAAGCACAGGTCAATGCATCATGAAAACGTTCATAAAAAGATCGCTTATATCATCCAGAGCTTTATCAGACCATTTAAGGATCGAAATAAGGTCTCATTTCCCCTTCTCTTATTTATTTTTTGCCAAAGTCTTAAGTATCATTGACAAATATCAAAGGAATATATATTTCTTCAATACACCATGTACTTCAAATTTTTAATAAGATATATGGAAGTGTTACTCTGTTAGTTAAAATTGATTTTATATGAAGTATTGAAAGTGAAGGAAAATATTTTTCACCCATTTTTCTGTCGCTATGTGTTTCAAAATCTTTCACGATTGACCTAAGTGGCAGTTTTTTACCTCTAAACATTTCATTTCCACTGTCCGTGGCTTTAATAGCGAATGGTCTTAATATTTGGATATTATCTTCTCAAAAGTATTTAGGACAATTTCGCATGATTTTACAGTAACCAAGATTGTCTGTACAGCAGAAAATTACCAAATTACCTGTTATAGTATTGTTTGTTTGTTTTTCTTGGGTCTAACGCCGTAGCAACACATTGTATAGGTCATGTAACGGAGGTCAGTCAACCTACTCGCTCCTCCTGAAATGGCTAAATCTCTGGATTTAGCTGTTAACCAACTACTATTACTAAGCGCATACTTTGGTCAATGACTGACAACTGCCCTGCATAATTAAGAATCATAGGTAGGATGGAGAATGGCCGTAGAAATAATTTCATGACCAAGCTCCACGAAAGTATGCCCCGCCCGGAAATCGAACCCACGACCCCTCGATCAGTAGATTTGCGTGCTACCAACTGAGCTAGCCTGGCTATAGTTTTGTACAATCAGACTGTAGTTGGGTTATTTTACTTAGATACAGCCACCTGTTGTTTACCGTTGATGATCGATCTCTATCAGTTAAAGATATGAAAACAAACGTGTGGGTCGATTGGGAAAACAATGTATGTGGTAAAGTCAACGCGTGGAAGAAAATTACAAAAACTGGAATAAGTTTTAATTGAATATATTATCGATAGTTGACCTTGTTTTTTCCTAGACATGTCAATTCATGATAAAAGACGATTATTTAATCGATCATGGCCATTGGTCAGACGACCTGACTCCGTTGAATCGTTCAAGGTAGGTTTAAGCGTCAACTAAAATGACGTACATAGAATCGTTCAATGTAGGTTTTAGCACAAACTTAAATTGACGCATATTGAATCGTTCAATGTAGGTTTTAGCACAAACTTAATTTGACGCATATTGAATCGTTCAATGTAGGTTTTAGCACAAACTTAAATTGACGCATATTAAATCGTTTAAGAAAAGTTTAAGCACAAACATAAAATTACGTACATAGAATCGTTCAAGGTAGATTTTAGCACAAACTTAAATTGATGCATATTAAATCGTTTAAGATGGGTTTAAGCACAAACTAAAATGAAGTGTATTGAATCGTTTGAGAACGTGTTCAGCACAAACTAAAAATGACGTGTATTGAGTCGTTCAAGAAAGGTTTTAGAACAAACTAAAAATGACGTATATTAAATCGCTTTAGATAGGTTTTAGCACAAACTAAAATGACGTGTATTTAGTCGTTCAAGAAAGGTTTTAGAACAAACTAAAAATGACGTATATTAAATCGCTTTAGATAGGTTTTGGCACAAACTAAAATGACGTGTATTTAGTCGTTCAATAAAGGTTTTAGAACAAACTAAAAATGACGTATATTAAATCACTTTAGATAGGTTTTAGCACAAACTAAAATGACGTGTATTGAGTCGTTCAAGAAAGGTTTTAGAACAAACTAAAAATGACGTATATTAAATCACTTTAGATAGGTTTTAGCACAAACTAAAATGACGTGTATTGAGTCGTTCAAGAAAGGTTTTAGAACAAACTAAAAATGACGTATATTAAATCATTTAAGATAGGTTTTAGCAAAAATTAAAATGATGTGTATTGAATCGTTCGAGAGCATGTTTAGCACAAACTAAAATGACGTAAATTGAATCGTTCAATGTAGGTTTTAGCACAAACATAAAATGACGAATATTGAATCGTTTAAGAAAAGTTTAAGCACAAACATAAAATGACGTATATTGAATCGTTCAACATAGGTTTTAGCACAAACTTAAATTGACGCATATTGAATCGTTTAAGAAAAGTTTAAGCACAAACCTAAGATGACGTATATTGAATCGTTCAAGATAGGATTTAGCGAAAACTAAATGATGTGTATTGAATCGTTCGAGAACATGTTTAGCACAAACTAAAATGACGAACATTGAATAGTTTGAAACAGCTTTTAGCACAAACTTAAAATGACGTATATTAAATCATTTAAGATAGGTTTTAGCACAAACTAAAAAACGTGTATTGAATCGTTTAGGAAAGGGATAAGCACAAATAAAAATGACGTACCTAAAATTAGTTGTAGTGGCATTTGGCATCAACTAAAATGGCGCAAGTAGGTTTTACCATATACAAAAATGAAGTACACAAGTACATTAAATCGTTCAATGTTTAAGGTAGGTTTTAGCACAAACTAATAATTGCATTCTTATACCACCCTATTAGCAAATATTCGTTTTTACACATATATATTAAATGGTAACTTCTCGATTAAGATGAATGGCTACATACAGCATTCTTATCCCCGTGTACAGAGGGGGGAAAGTTGTTTCTGTCATTCAACTTCATAAATGTTACTTTTCAGGACGTACCTCAGTCAAGTGGCCAACGAGAAAACAGAAGAGACTCCGTAAATGAGAGTGTTGACATTTCACATCTTACGGATGCACAAGATGACAAGCGAACACCTACGCCGGAACCTACGAGAAAATCTCCGGTAAATAATAACTCGTCCCCAAGTACTGCAAAATGGGCTCAAGGGAGAAATTTCAGTTTAGTTGATATCGGTTACGATTCTGATCTAGGTTATCTTGACCTACATAATGCCGACAATCTAAAAGTTCTCCCAGCTTACCATGAGCCACCGTTTCCATATTTACAGGAATTAAATAAATCGTATAATTCCGATTTTAAATCTGCTGATAATGCAATTAACACCGGAAGTGATTCACACGACAACAAGTCCGACACGGAAGTGGAAACTGACATGAGAAACGCTAGGCATGATGGGTGTATATCGCGCATGCGTAGACGAAGGAGAAGAAGTCGAAATCCAAATGACATTTCTTTAGCTCAGAAATTGATCATTTACAGAAATGTAATGGCATACAAGGACTCCATGCAACAGTCTTGATATTAAAGAAATACCAACGTCCTTATTCATGGTTACCAAAGAATGTTTTGTGATCAATCCAACTTAGTCGTAGATGTAAAATGTGCAGACGAAACTGTTGTATTGACTCTGTTTTGGAAGAAGTCAACTTCGCGTGTCGGGCTTGCTGTCATATGGAACACTTAACCTTGCAGTACTAGTTTAGTCAAAATTACACAAATTATAAGTCTTTAGTATTTCATTTTTCATGATACATAAGTCCCCGCATTGGTACCATAAAAGTGCTCCGTATGGCACATGTCTGATATGCGAATAGTGCACATGTAAAAGAATTCATGATTTGAATAGATACACACCGTATGCTTTTATACATGACTATGTTAAAACAATTTTAAAATGAACATAATTTTTGACACAACTTGTATAGCTATACAATATTTCTTATTTCATAGAAAATTTGCTCACTTAGTTGTTTGGAGAATTGACATTGTGTCTTACTACAGTTAGCTTAGCGTAGCTATTTTGTTTTAATTTAACATAGCACACTTTTTAGTAGACATGAGACTGTATATTATAAGCAACAAAATGATAATATAACATGATAACAGCCGTGTACATGTAATAACACGGTACTAAACAAAAGTCAGGAGTCTTAAACTAAATTGTACCAAAAATTACTAGTTAATCAATTGTTTGATAAAATCATAATAAAGTTTTTATATGCGAAATATAAATTTTTTGAAACGTTGAAAAATACGTTTCTTTTTTATTTTTGTGGACTTTTCAAGTTTTTGTAAAGTAGGCCAAATGCAATTTTTCAACGTTTTGTAAATTTGGTCAAATGCAATTTTTCAACTTTTTGTAAATTTGGTCAAATGCAATTTTTCAAGTTTAAGTCGGCCAAGTTCAATTTTTTAGTTTTTGTGAAGTAGGCCAGGTGCAATAATTATAGGTAATATATATCTTATGTAGGTTTGCATGTTAAAATATATTAGTAAAAAAGTATTACGTTTCGCGTATTATCATGTTGTATTGTTTACATTTTCTATTTACTGTTTGTGTGCCTTGGTGTCTGCCTTATTCCATAGCTAGAAAATGGACTCACAGTATAAGTTGTGCATAATAAAACTACATTGTTAATGTTTATAATCATATTATGTGCAATTTCAATAGCTCAACACAATTAAAGGACGAAAAAGTGCCCATATATAATACAAGTATGTTGAAAGTATAATTGCTCATTTTTCAATCTTTTATATTCATTCAATTAAGCGTCAAATACAAGCATCATCGATGATACTCTAAGAAATGCTCAAATACTTAACTCTTAGTGCTTTTATTTGTATATGCTCTTACAAGACCAAACATTCGTGTATTGACATGTTGCTCTTTACATTCATAAGGCAGGAAATAAATTAAGTGCGATTATGTTTTAATGTTAAACATGTATTAAAATTTCGCCTTGTTAGAAACCATATTGTTACAGTAAAATGTCACATTCCAGGTCAAACGACAAACTACAAAGGGTAGCATACGATCCGTTGCCTCTGAACAACCAGGACCATCAAACCGGAAGTCAGAAACTCCTCCTCTTCCGCCAATCAAAACAGCAACACCACAATCTAGAAATGGAACTCCAAGCAGAACGCCTCCTAGATCTGAATCAATAAACAGTAGACGCCCAACACGTGCAGAGTCTAGAAAAGAAACGCCAGTATTGCCTCCAATAAAAAAAGAATCGCGTGCGTCCAATCGACCAGAATCTGTTAGGAGTGCCGAAGACGTAACGCCTCCAAAAGATACTCGTGGTTTCGATCCAGATTTGGGAGTAGGTGAAGATATGGATAAACCGAATCGACAAAGCCCCAAGAGAACGAGAACTACATCACCAAAACATGAGAAACCTGTTCATGCAGTCCCACGAAAAAAGACTCCTGATCAAGAAGCAAAACTTAAAACTCCTGTACCTGAAAAAGAAACCAAACCAGTTGAAAAAGTTAAGTCATCTTCGCCTAAGAAAGAGTCTAAACCAAAAGAAAAAAGTCCAGAACATGTCAGAAGCCGCAGAAGTCGGTCTAAATCTCCCGTGACCTCAACAACCATTGTGCCTGTAGTAGCTGCTGCAGCAACCAGTCGTCGCAGTCGGTCAAGATCGAGAACAAAATCGCGTTCACGATCGAGGTCAAGATCTAGATCAAGGCGGAAGAAGAAGCGTTCGAAATCACACTCCAAATCTCGTTCAAGGTCGAGATCTCGCAGAAAATCTAAAAAGAGAAGTAGCAGTAGTAGTCACAGTCGATCAAGGTCACGTTCAAAGAGACGATCACGTCGATCTAAATCACGAAAACGTCATCGAACAACGTCATCAAGTTACAGTTCCTCTCCACGACGGAGGCGAAGATATTCATTATCACCACCAAGAGGTCATCGTCACAGGTCAACTGTTAGAAGAGGTAGTTTTGATTACGACTTTGAGAGAGCAAAATCAATTGTTAGAGGTTTATCAAGAATGGACACATTTTCTAGATTACCAACACACCGACACAGGTCGCCGTCTATTGAGTATCAGATAATTGGTGGTCCAAATATGGGCTGGCCTACGCCAAGACCGGAAACACCAAAAAAGAAGAAGAAAATAATTATAGTTCAACAAGGGCCAACCGCTATTCCTCAGCAGCATAACAAACGCCGTGGTCATAGTAGCTCTGAATCTGATGTTAATGTAGTAGTTCAAAATGTTGGCTCCAAACATCGTGGTAGAAAAGGCAAGATACGAAGAATGTCTGAGTCTGAATCCAGTGAGAGTGATGACTATTCTAGGTCACGGTCTAGAAAGAAAAATGGAAAGAAAAATCGAAAGACAAAAATAAAATTTAAAGAAGAAAGTGAAAGCGAGGAGTCATCCGAGTCTGAGACAGAAATAAAAATAAAAGCAAAGAAAAATAAAAAGAAAGGAGGGAAAACATCGAAAAATAAAAGTGAATCTTCGGATGACGAACCAAAGAAGAAAAACCTTCGTTTTGACTTGAACAACAATTCTAAAAAGGAACGTAAAAAGAAAAGTAAAGCTAAGACAAACAAAATACAAGAACCGGAAGAACAAACTGATACAGAATCAGAATCTGAAGACGAAGTGAAAGAAAATAATTCACTGTCATTTAAAGCAACACCTACTATGCAGAAACAAGGAAAACCGGCAAAGAAAGGAAAAGAAAATCCTGTCGTTCAAAAGCTAGCAGATGTTGAATCGGCTCCAAGATCACCTGAAACCCCATTGAACAAACAGACTCCATTATCTCCAATCAATAGGCAAACGCCTACTGAACAAACACCTAAACCTAAAAGCAAAACCTCAGCGAAATCAAAACCTCTTCAAAATAATAATGCAAATCCGGATGATTCAGATGAAGAAATGAAAAAGGCTTTAGAAGCGCTGGATAAACGCGCGGACATTGAATTAGAGGAACTTAAAGGAGGCAATCAACGGCGAAGTGCGCCCGATGTGAATCCAAATATGAAGAAGAAGATTTTCAGTTCAGACTTTCAGAATAATATCAATTCTTTCCTTGAATCATAAAACTAAACACTGTGGTAGGCAATCTGATTAAAACCCGATCTACAGTTTTACCGCTCGCATACTCGCTAATGTAGATCTGGCCTTTTCCAAACGAAGGTCACGTTCAGGTGACCTTTTCTCATCATAATATTCATGACGAAATTGTTTTGATACATACGTAACTTGTTTACATCGTCTACGTCACGAAATTTGAAATGAGCCGCCCAATCGTAGACTGTGAATAATACCGCTTATAAATTAGCATGCAAACATAGGTCTAAAAATAGAAATTACGAAAATCAAAATGTGATTAATAGTGTTTTCGTCTAGATGAAAGCTACGCATTGATTGGTCGACACAAAGTTCATCTCGACGTGACCTTGCATTGACTAAGTAGAGATCCAGTACGACAACGCGAGTAGAACAGGATCTCTGTTTACGGAGATTGTGTGGTAGATAAATTCAATTCACTTTCTGATGTTTTGTGTGAAATGGATTGTTTAACTTTTTAATTGAACTTTGGATTAACCGTTTGGATTGACTGATTTTAAAGATGTAATTGGGTTTCAAGATGCTTGGTATACATGTACTCATGACCTTAAAGGTTTGAAGGGCATGCAACACATTTATGGTTAAAATGACCATATTATTAAGATGTATTTATACCAGATGCAAATATTTGACCTACTCTGGTTTTTACAATGTTGTTTAGCAGTGTCAATAGATGAATCTTGAGCAAGTTTATTGTCTCTGTTTGATAGTGAAAATCCGTATTTATTGAGGGACAGCCATACATGTACATGTAAATTGTAAAGAAAACGTTATATTATTCTTCAACGAGCATGACTTCGTGCATATTGTAGTAGATGTATACATCAAATTGATATATTTCTACTTTAATATTAATTTTGTTGACAATAAGAATATCAGAGAATGGCTGGTCCAACAGAAGTAACGGCTAACATGCTAAGCGTATTTGAGATATTTTAGAGTGTGTCTTATTATATTCCGTCGGAGTTGGAGTGTGCGTTTTGACTACATTTTTAGAGATGTTTCTGGGTGTGTAATTGGACCTATTACAAGGGGATATTATACAGTGTGTGTTTATATACTGATCAGTATGGAACACATTTATTATTTCATCGTAAAATGGAGCTATATTTGATGAAAAAAATACGTCGAAAATATACAACTTGTAGTTTGTTATGCAGTGAATATATAAAAAAATTCAAAAATAAAATTCAGTTTCTATAGTTACATGTTGGCAATGCCCATACAGTAAACATCAAAATGTTGCATTTAAGCGATGTTCTTACACATAGCATTTATTCATTTTTAGTAGTAACTTTTATCATTATTCAGTCATTTAAAATCAATTCACTTAAATTACTTTGTAGTAACATTTTAGCAATGTTCATATCCTAAACATTTATACATTTTATCAAGTACATTTAGCTACGATCAGTCATCTAAAATCAATTGAATTTAAGTTCATTGTAACAAAGTAACATTTTATAATTGGTCATATAATTAACTTTTACACATTTATTGAAGTAACATATTAGCATTGCCCACACAATAAACATTAAATAATTACATGTGTTTGTATTTTAGCAATGTTAAATATTTTGTTTATTAAATGTCAATTCACTTATTGTAGTTGCATTTTAGCAATGTTCATATATTAAATGTTCATGTTATTCAATTTATGGAAGTTGTATTTCAGCGTATATTTTTAGACCATTATTACTTTTATGTACATTTGTGTTACAAATTTATATTTTTGTATTGATTTTAATAGGTTGAAGAGGAACTCTCGTTCTAATTTATATCAGTTATTGAGAAAATACTCTATATATATACTCACATTGTGAGGATAACAAAATATTTCATCTAATATCTTTCTTGTTAATTAAGATATTAGCTGAATTGATAAAATTTAGATAGTTCTTTACCCTAAAAATACTTAGCTTGAATTTCAATGAAATTTAATGATTTACGAAAAAGGTTATTTAATATTAATTTTGGCAAATTGACGTTAAAAGTAAGAGTGAAATCCGAGTAATCCAAATAATAGGACCTACCTATTTGATGAGTATACAAGAGGAAGTAACTAACTAAAGTCCCTTATTGCCCTTATATTTTACAAGGATATTTTTATCTATTGCAATACATCAACTTTTTGATTTTTAAGTTACGACATATATTTTTGGAATAATGAAGAATACAATAGACTTTATTGATAAATGTATATATCATTGCCATTGTGATTGTATATGTTTGTTTTGTTTTCACTGTTAGAAATAAAATATATGCGAATGCTATGGTTTTGTTTTATTTCTATTGTGTTAGGGCTTTAAATGTTAATTAAAACCACGTATAAGGTAACGGATAAAGATTGTTGAAAAACCAGATTCACTGAGTACTTGTGATGATAAAAATTGTAAATAAAACTCACATTCTTCCAGTTTACATTTTTTTTTATGAAATCAAACTTTGTCCAATTTCTCCTAGCATTTGTGATAACATTATGTAACACTATTGGGTGACCGTGGAAAAAACATACAACTACGTGTAACTGTATACGTTAAGCTTGGTTGCTTATAAGCATTTTAGCTGTGCTGTTAGTATATAAAACGATGCAGACAATATTTTGACAGCAGGATTCCCTTGCATATCTATTTCTTATTAGTTACAATCCGCAACACCTCAGTGGTCATCGGAGGTAGTATATAAACAACTTGATATGAATCTCAGACATTATATACAAAGACAGAATAAATAGTATGTGAGCCCTATGGAGACTCAAGCGAAATACAAACTGGAAGGTAATGCTAAATAAATATATTAACAGACAAATTGACAAATAGTATCATTACACACTAAAAGACGGTTGTTCGATTTGAATTTGAATGCATTTAAAATATTTCACTGAAAGAACACCAGCTCAAAGGACGCGTTTTCAAAAACCGTCCTGGTAGTTCGTCCGATTTAGCTTCAATTTTTAAGTACAGTGTTGTAAAACGGCGATTTCTTGAAAAATATACGGTTTTAATTGTTGTAAATATACATTAAAATAGACAAGTGACAACTCTACAAGACAAACACAAAAGCTACACCTTTCGTTGCGAACGTTTAGGTGATATTGACTTTAAGCTTCAAAAAATGAGTTTTGTGTGGTTCGCCTGTCTTTAACTCGCGTTTCCTCCCTTAATTTTTCACTTTTTGAAAATATAAAGCAATGTGCTGTAATGCCGACAGTCCGACAGATTGGTGCCACTATTATAACATAAAAATAAATATATAAAGAATAATTAACGAAATACTTACACTGATTGTGATTCAAAAATGTACTGTATGGGTATCGCCCGGATTTTCACTAAAAACAATAATTTGTGGGAGAAAAAAACAAATATTTACTTAGACATCGTTTTGTTTTTTGTTATATTTTACATTCATACTGTATATGCTTATTTTATGAATAAATTAAGTCATATTGTTACTACTAAGTACATTATATGTAAAAATTCAAGATCATTTACCTAAGTTTTCATGCATTGTATCTTTACTCGGGATTATACATTTGTCAGTTTGACGACATGTCTCAATCGTTGCAATATAAATTTAGTTTAACGATTCCGTAGTTTGGCAATTTGTCAGTATATATTTGTCTGGTTCCCAGTCGTACTTTTGCAGGTAAAAGTACGTCAGGCAAAGCATGATTATGGCCGCGCCCTATGTAATGAATTAGATATTGGATAATTATGTTTTCAAATGAGCATTTCTCACTACACATGCATTAATCAAAGGATCATTGTACAAGAATTACAGTGGATACCTTTTTTAGTTGTTTGGTTAGTTAAATATATGCAAAATAAAATATCCGAAATTCTAACGAGACTAATCCACGTCCGAATTGTATTCACTTGAGACATGTTTTTGTTAATCGTCGGCTTAATGAACGTGTAATCTGAAAAATCGAAATAGAATGTCCTATACATTACCAAACTCCGACTAAAGTAACTATCGTCAGCAAATAATCATGCAAGATTAAGAAACCTTTATACCTGTATAGTAACCGAGGAGGCCGCTATGATTCCCGTTTGCCTGGCCCGATAACGATAGTGGTAAGGGGCAGGTTATCCAGGCTAAGTATTTATTTGTTTTACAGTCAAATCGACAAATTACCAAATGGTTTCATATGAAACTTCTTGTACAAACATCAACGATAGTAGGGTTCAAAGTCAACAAATAAAAATGGCGAGCGGAGGAAGTTTTAACTTGTCTGAAGAGACTTTTGATTTTCTCTGCACCGCTTGTGAGCAGGATGGTAAATTGGTAGAAGCCGTGAGGTATTGTAAAGAATGTCAGGGTTATTGTTGCCAAGATTGTACGAATACACATAAAAGATTTCCAACGTTGAAAAGTCATACTTTACTAGCCGCTACTCAAGGGACACCCGGAAGTAACCGACCAGAAAGTTTGCCCGAATTTTCAACTGAGAGATGTTGCACACACCAGGACAAAGTTATTGATATGTATTGTCAACATCATGATGTCGTCTGCTGCAGATCTTGTGTATCAAAAGATCATAGGTAAGACTTTTTTATGACTCACTTCCTTCGTTACTAACTGATTATTGTTAACATATTTGATATCATATTACATTTTAAGGGAGATAGCTCATATATTTTAAATCATTAGTTTTATATTAGTTACTTCCCTTAATACTTAATAATACCTTAAGTCCAATATGTTTTGATGTGAAGACTTGTATAAATCTAAATAAAAGGCGTGAAAATATCACGCTTTTTGCTGTTTCTCTATGCATATTATTGAATGGTTCAAGGCTGTTTTAGTGAACTTTTCTTTGCTAGATTCCATTGAGAACAGATGAGGGTTATAAATGAAACTTCTTCATTGATTTAAACTATTCCAGTATTTTCATTTTAAATTAATGTTACATACAATATATACTTCGGGAACCTATATTATTCAAGTTAAAAAATGTATTTTTCCAGATCATGTCCAAACAATCAGGTTTACTCTATACCAGATATGGTGGACAAATTGTTCAGTTTGTCTGACTGTCAGACTGTAAATCACAATCTCAGACAGTTAATAGTTTCAATGACATCATTTGGAGAATCCAAAGATGATAAACTTAAAGCACTCAAGACCGCCAAAGCTGGAGCCGTACAGATGATAGCAACTTTCCAAAAGGCATTAGAAACAGTCATTAAGAAAGCTGCAGACAAGTCAAGACAAGAATTAGATGATGTTTACAAGAAACTTGAAAAAGAAATCCTTCAAGATAAATCTGTTATTGACGCCACCAATGATGACTTGAAGGTAATTAATACGAAGATAAGTAGAGCTGAAGTTAACCGTGTACAAAAGTTTGTGTGTACAAAAATTGCGAAAGAAAATATCATTGATGCAGAAAGTATGGTGGCAGAGAAAGTGAAGAACAAAACAGATGTCAGGCAACTATCATTTACACCAAACCAGTCATTAATAGATAACATCAGTGCTTTACAAGGTATTGGTCAGATTGGGGTTTCTACAAAACAGAAAACTGACCTTTACAAAATCAAAGGAAGTCAAGATATAAACCTGAAAGTTGCTGATGATTCAAGCAGAATCTGTGTATTAGATTGTTGTCTGACCTATGACAACAAAATTCTTTTTACAGATATAAACAATGCCAAACTGAAACGTATTGATATAGATAAACTGAAAGTAGTGGACTATTGTAAAGTTGTCCTCGGAATAGCTGGCGTGTGCTGTGTCAGCAGAAATGAAGCTGCTGTAACATGTGGACATGCTAAAAAGATCCAGTTTTATTCTATAGGCGATAAGATGGCTCCTACGAGACAAATGGAAATGTCTCATTGTTGTTGGGGTATTGCTGCAATGAGTGATAAGCTGTATATAACAGATGGCATGTCTACTCTTTATGTTCATGATATGGCTGGTAATCTGTTGAATACTATTACTACTGACAATGCTGGTAACAAACTGTTTTCTAGCATGCATTTTGCTTCTGTAAATAAGAGGACAAACAATTTGTATGTATGTGACAGTGTAAAAGGAATTTTATGTTTTGATAACGTTGGCAACTATCTGTCTACTATCAGTAATATTGATTTGAAAGGTGTACTAAGCGTCTGTTATGATGATAGGAGAAACATGTTTGCTGTCAGTGCAGATCTTATGAATGTAGTACAATTTAATGAGGATGGTAAGAAGGCTGGGGTTGTGATACGACAAAAATATTCAGGTCCGTCAGTATGTTTTCTTCCTTCACAAAATATGTTGTTTGTTCCAATGTATCCCGATGATGTCATGAAAATATTTGAGCTCGAGTGAACATACAAAATAAGCAATTATTGGTGCACACTGCATCTAAGACTTCAAGCGCATTTGTTCAACTAAGTCTTCATTAGACTTATATGATTATTGTGAGTCCAAATTTTTTGTTGACTTGTGGGAAAGACATTTTACATATTTCTTATAACAAAAGTTTGCTATTCAAAGTGATGGATATTTTTACAGTTAGTAAAAATGTAATACTATGCAAAAGTGCATTCTATCGTATTTTTTACCGTCGTAATCTTCCTATTCACTGCCTGAGAAGAGAAACGTAGATTTCTGAATACAATGTTTTAGCTTAGTGCAAAGCACATACTCCAATTAATGGTTGACGACTGTCCTACTTTTCTGTTTGATAGATAAAGCAGGAGAATGACAGGAAGGGACATTTTATGACCAAAATCATGACTTACACAGATATTTTTAAGACGTGAAAAGATATTTTGAGACTTTATAGTACCACGTAAACAGTGTGTCAACATTAATTACAATTAACTATGATGAAGAAGTGATTTGGTTTTATTAATTATTATTTGTTTGTTTAGATAATTAGATGTCTAAGGAAATAGATTTTTTCTTTTTGGTGATTGGCCGTACATGGCGACATGCTTGATTCAAAATTCACACTACAGAGTAGTTTGGCTTAAGCTGAAAAAACAAGCTTAATGTAACCGTTTTCGGTGACATTTAATATGGGTACATAAGATATTCATTTCAAAACTCAATCATTTAAATATTTAAATAATACATTATTTTAGCTTGGACTTACGAAGTTCATCCTTAAATTCACCTACGTGTTGTTTACTTATGTCTAACAACATGATACCATGATACCATGATGAATTCATTCACATTATATTGTAATATTTCCTTCCTTTCTTTGAACATTCAGTTATACATCTTGGATCATAACTGTTTTCTTATTATGTAACTTCCTCATAATATAGACAATTCCTTTAATGACAATTTTAAAGTCAATTAATTTGAAAACTATGATAAACGATGAAAAAGCATGGTAGTTTTCTTTAATATCTGAATTATAATCAGTTTGTATGAATTACATTTATGAGAATACAATTCGTAACGAGATTAATGATAAAATCATTTAATATAAGCAAGTTAATCACTCCCTTTGTTATCAAAATATGAGAATTTTCTAATTTGTCATGTACAAATAATAATAAATGTTAAAGGTAAATATTTTTTTAAAATCTGACATATTGAAATCCTTATAAATACAATATGCAATTTATAGATGTCAGTTTTTTTTAGATTTGTTGTGGTTATTAACATACTTATGTATCAGGGGATTATTATCTTTAAATACTTTTCTGTATTTGTATTATATGTATTGTACTCAAGAGAAAATAAAAAATATCTATCTACACAATATATCTGCTTGTATCTATCTAACCACAAATCATTAGTCAAACGAAACGTAGCTAGATCAGGGATTATACAAGTTTAACTGGGATATGCAACGAAGAGCTATTTTGAATATTCACCGTCGCTACTGTCTATAACTGGCTGAAACAGACTGTACAAACTATTCCAGAGTTTAAAAACTTGATTTATGTTTTGTACATGTCATGTCTTCCTTGCAACTTGAGAATGTTTCTGAAGTTTTTGACAAAAATTTGTCGCTATTACATGACCAAAAATATGACTTTAGGTGATGTAAAATAGAGCTAAAAATGGTGAATCAATGGAAAATGCGAATTTTAGTTAAACAGTCTGTGAGCGTTATTTGCCTCAAAATCATCTAGAAACACATTTTACTAACCTTTTTGTTTATTTGAAAGGTACTGAACCTGGTACGAAATTTCACGTAAATATCTTTATTTTAACTTGTAATACTTGTTATCCGTATGAGCCGAAATAATAGCCACGACAGTGAAATTTGATGTACATCTATGTGGTTGCAAATCCCTGTTATATAAAATCCCTGGCTAGATAAGTCTGTACTTATGTCTTATGTAACTTGTAACAAAAGGACTGTAAAGGTCAATAACCAATTGACTCATATATACCTAGATTAATATATTATGGTCAATATATTATTATTATATAAACATCTATACGTCTAAATGAAACAATATTCTATCTGACACTTTCACTCTCAAAACTCTCACCTGCCCTCAACAAATCAAGATATATCAGACCAGTACTTTAGACAGACTCCAGTCCAGCAATCTAGGAGCTCATGTTGGAGATATCTCAGTTACAGCACCTACGTGTATTGACGACACTGCCACAGGTATTGAAACCCTATAAGCCATGTTAAATATGGTACAATATCAGGGGCGGATCCAGGATTTTTTCTAGGGGGGTCCGAACCTCGAACCACAACCACATTATACACAGCAGAAAAAATGCAACATATTGATAATAAAAACTACATAACCATTAAATCTATATTAAGCACCGAGAAAAATTGCTTCATAATACTTAAAAATGACTTACAAGCAAGAAATACACTAATGGACATGTACATTTTCAAAATTCTAGGGGGGGTCCGGACCCCCCTGAAACCCCCCCCCCTGCTATATCCGCCCATGAATATTGTGTTAAACCTGATAATATGTGTGAAATTACTTTGGTATTACTTGGCTACTCGCGACGTAAATGTAAATATAATTTATTCATTCACAAGGAAACCTAAGCATTGATCGCTGGATGTGCACCAATATAAGTGGTGGAATATACCCGTAGAATAAAAAGTAGGCGGAGCCTAAATTTAGAAGGCGGAGCTGTAAATCGGTAGTGCTTATTTCGCCTTCTAATCTTTATTCTTTTGTATTTCAACAATAATATTCGGCCCCAGGGTAAATCAACCCAAAGTTCCCTTTACCGACTTTTTATTTGGTGACATTTTACGTGGAATTTGATATTTTTGTCTAAATTCTACTGTTATCACATGATATGAAGTATAATTATCTGTCTCCCTAAGGTTTGTATCATTTTTAATCAAGAGTATACAATGTTTAACATGATTCGTCCCAGAGCGATTCGTCCTCACTAGTTTACTCTTAGTCTTATATGTTATATTTTCTCGAGCTCTATTCCATTTTATTGTTATATTATAACAGCTAAATTTATCAATTACATTACCATATTGTATGAAAATTGTAAGGCTGTAGATTTTCGTGCTTTGGGGGAAGGGGACGTGGGTCAGAACCACAGGCTGTTAGCTCGATGATTCTCTAATTCATATGTATAGAAATAATATAAGAAAATTGTTGTGTAGAGTAAAATATAATGGTTTAAGTCCCATAGGGTAGCGCAACGTAGACAGTTTTGTTGTGAACCTTCTATATATTATATATGAATTAGAGTATCATCGAGCTAACCACCTGTGGTCAGAACCATATTTTTACCTTCCAGCCTCTTCTAGAAGTTATTTATACACTTTGCAAAATATACGAAAAGGACATTTTGGGCTCTTCTGGATTCCATAGAATTATTTTAAATTCTTATATCTTCAACACTATCCAAGATATTTTATTGAAAGTTGGTATACTAATTCAATGGGACTATATCAATCATCCTATGAAAGAGGATAACTCTGGATTTATATGTTTCTAGTTATTGCCCTTTTATACTTAAAATTGCAAAATATTAGATTTGGTAAATTCACAGGAGCTCCTCCTACTTATAATAAAAACAGTGTCCATACTAAGTGTAGGAGGGGAATTTTCGTAGTATGACATAAAATGTCAAGCTCCTGTGGTAAATTATTATATTGAATATCTTCAATACAGATCAAGATATTTTACATAAAGTTTGTATACATATTCCTCTGTTCTGTATTTACACAACTAGTAAGGGACCTAACTGTGGATGAATAAGGGACCTTAGTCAGTTATTTCCCCTTTAATACTCTTTAAAAAGGGAGGTCCAATTAGTTGGATTCCTCGGATTTATCCCTTACTTTTCAATGTCAATTTGCCAAAAATTAATCTTAAACAACTTTTTTGTAAATCATTTAATTTGTATGAAATTCAAGCCAAGTATTTTTAGGGTAAATAACTATCTAAATTTCTTCACTTCTTAAAATATCTTCATTAACAAGAAAGATATAAGATGAAATACTTTAATATCCTTACATAGGAATGTAATGATAAAATTTAGAGGATTCCAACTGTAAGGACCTACTTACCAATTGGATTGCTTCAGATTTTATCAGGAAAGATAACTGACAAAAGTCCCTAATTGCTTTTGGAGTTATGCCCCTTTATACTTTAACATTTGTTTAAGATTAAATTTGTTCAAATGTGATATATTCTGATTCAGTTCTTATTTATATATATTTGAATGAAAGTTGGTATGCTTATTCATCAGTTCTTCATCTATCGGAATATATAATCAATAAAGGGACATAACTTTGGATGAATTACTTTTGGAGTTATGCCCCTTAATACTTTAATATTTAAGGTTATAGTGATCAAACTGTATATATTTAGTTTGATTGAAAGTTGGAATGCTTATAATTATTCATTAGAACTACATCTACTCGACTACAAAGTGACATAACTCTTGATGATTCTTTTTTGAGTTGTGCCCCTTGTCAACCTTTCAATTAAGGATAAATACTTTGAAGTGAAATATTTTCAATACTAATCTAGATACAAAAATGATTGTTGATATGCTTATTCATCAGTACTACATTTACAAGACTACAAAGGGACGTAATTCTTAATGAATTTTATTGAGTTATGTCCCTTTACTTTAAGATAAAATTTGTTGAAATTGAAATACTTTTAATTCTTAATTGCATATTCATTGATACTACGTCTACTCAACTATGAAGGGATGTATGTTTTAGGAGTTATACCCCTTCAATATTTTACGAATAAGTAATTATTGTTTGACTGATTTATTTCCTATAATAAAACAAAGCTCTGTCTTGAAAGCACATTGGTTTAAACTTAAAAGATAAGCCTTGCCATGAACATAACACTTGAAAAGTCGAGTCTGCTGTCCTTGGATTGCTCTTGGATATCAAGGAAGTGAACTGACCTGCCTCAAGTACTCAGAGAGGAGTTAGCAGTATCAATAGGTATCTATTATATAAATTAATTTAAGTACTTACAGGTATGTAGGATTTATCATAGGAGCCTGAAATTTCAGAAACATATCATGTAAAATTATTACAAAAAAAAACATTCTATCTTTTATTCTTAAACTGTTGAAAAATCTTATAATTGAAGTAACTGTGTAGTAGGGTTCATGTTGCTTCCCCCAGTCACCTCATTATTGTTGAAAAATCTTATTTACTCCCCTCATTAAATTTTCAGTGTTGCTTCAAACCTTGTCAATGTGTGATAATATTTTGATAAAATGAAATTCTTTAAGATCAAATATCATTTCAGATTTTAATGAATGCAAAATGTGTGTAGGTGTATGGTTGATTATAAAGTTTAATGGTTTACTGAATGGATGAAATGCTGATTGTTGAAAGCATCATTCCATCTCAAGAAAATGGCTTCATGTATAGAAGAAACAATTGATGACTGTGTACCGTCTACATCTGCTGCAGCTGACAATCTCGTACCTAGCAGTACGGATGAGGAACTGGAGAGTGACTTATCTTTGACTAGGAGAGCTAGGTTCAATGAACAACCTGTAGAAAAATCTGGTTGGATTGAAGTTTGTCAATCTGAACCTCAGATTGTGACCTTCACTGGTGTTGTTGCCAGAGGTCAATCTCAAGGTCAACAGGTCAAAGTTCAACTTGAATTAACCGAAGATGAATACTCGAAACTTAACACTAGCTTGGATTCTAAATCGCCTAAAAGTGGATGTACAGTTGGAAGATCTGTGGGACCACATATATTATTTATATCTGTAATGTTCATACCATTTTCATTTATTTCATCCTTCTTCATGTCATTTTATTTAGGAACCCTTGCTTGGTATAACGCTATTGTTTACTTCAGCGAGGAAAAAACAATCTTTCATAAATTACTTGTGTGCCCATTATTAATTCTCACGTTTCCATTCACTATTGTTATATCAGCTTTCTTCCTTGGCTTATATGGTTGTGTCATACAGTTGTCATGGTGTTTAAATCATTGGTGTCAAGAAATACGTGACTTGGAGAAAGGTTTTTATGGGTGGATATGTAATAAACTTGGTCTATCTCAATGTGCTCCGTATAATATTGTAATTCTTGATGAATGTGGAGAGATTCAGGTTCATAGATAATAATAATAATATTTATTTGGCATAGTGTATTCATAGTAAAATTACATAGAACACAAATATCACAGACATCAAGTCGTAATTTACTATGTCAAGCACACCAACACCAGGGATAACACAAAAAGGGCAAGTCCCTATTTCCATTGTTGTCCCTAATAGTTTTAAGTCTCTTCTTTAAAATTACTTACTACAAAAATCATCTTAAAGCTGCTCATCTACAAATTTCAACACAAATATCAACTTTTCTAAATCTCTTATAATTGTATGGCAACATTTTAGAAGCTGTAAAGTAGTGTTTTGATTATGTCAATTTTAGTGCAAATTTACATACAACTGTAAAATAATGGAGATTGATTGTATAAAAACCTAACAAGTTAGCAACAGCATAGATAATGATAGTGGACTCATTGTAATTTTTACGTATTGTTCGCTGTTTTCTTCTTGAAACCGTTTCATTTGTAACATCATAGTCACTTGGTATTGCCACTGTGTTTGTGCTCTCAAAGTGATCACAAATGTTGCTTCTTTTACATTCTGTGTATATTTTCAATCTCTATGTACATATTATCTATGTAACACTGTCATAGGATCATTTTAAATTACACAGAGCAGTCATGTTCAGATGATCTATCAATGCATAAAGCCGAAATTAGATGAAACAATTCACTGCATTGGAATTTTGAATTTCTACTTTTAGATAAGGTTGAATAGATAATTGTGTTCGTACGTTGGTCATTTTGAGCCAGGCATAATTTGTAAGCAGGGCTGTGATTGGATGATTCATTGCAAGTTCATTATGAATATTTTAATAGCAAAGGTCAAGTGAAGGTTAACTGTACTGTTTGTGAGCTTGTCCAATCAATGGCATTGTGCTAAAAGGGAATAAGTGCTACAGTATTTGTTTACAATTATCACCTTTAAGCCATCTTAAAATCAGCATGTACTCAAGCAGAGATTGTTTACATTGTGTTTTTATCAGATTGTATTCATAATGTACTTAGTAAACCAGTGACTTATTGTATTGTTACCATTCCATGTTCTGTGTTTGTCTTCTACTATGAAAAGTTTCTGAAGCTGTAAAAACAAATTTTGTGCAATATTTCACTTATTCAAATGTGAATTATTCATACACAGCTTATGTCTCACTTAATGTGATTGTAAAATGAACATTTTTCTATAAAAGAACATACCTATTGTTTTAAATAAAGGTGCTTTTATTTGTGTTCATTTCCAAATTTGATGCAATAGTTTAGCTTCAAGCCAAGATTGTAGCCGTCTAAAATGTCAGCGTGTTTTGAATTCAACATTCAACTAACACATTAGATTTTTAATAGCCTTTTTCATCTAGTCATTCAATGTATAATTATATTATGTTTGATTCATACAAGTTATTTGAATTAAATATTTCAGTCTTCCCTTTTACCGACTAGCTTGAAGCTCGGTGCTCGTAAAAAATGTCCTAATGCAATGTACATATTGCCAAGCTTTTTGATGATCTGGCAAATCTAATTTGCTTGAACTCTAATTTGCTTGTTTATTTTTCCAGTACATTTATATGTGTAATATTGAACCTAAATTTGTTTTTTCTTTGTAATTGTTGTTATATGTATGTAAAATAGCTGTAAAGTCGGTAAACATGCATAAGCATGAAACTTAGACTATAAAATGCAATTACTTTACTTTTACTTTACTTTTTTATATGTATGTACATCGTTAATATCTATGTGGACCATATCAAAAGTTTGTTTACACCAAATAAGTTATCCACACTAGATATTATACTACTTTGTTTATCAAATCATAGAGAAATACTTTTTCATAGTTTGGTCTTACAATTGTAAGACCAATAAAAATTTATGCATTTTGTTTGATTGTTGGTTGGGTTTAACGCTGTAGCAACACATTGTATAGGTCATATAACAGGGGTCAGTCAACCTTCTCACTCCTCCTGGAAAGGCTAAATCTCTGGATTTAGCTGTTTACCAACTACTAAGGGCATACTTTCGTCAGTGACTGACAACTATGCGTTTTGTAAGTTATATGATTGATCAGTTATAGATTCATACACTTTAGTATATTATGCAAGTATTAAACAATTCTAGATTGGTCTGTATGGACAAAGGTTTTACTACCTATTTTTGTCACTAGACCATCTATATTTATAATATTAGAGCCGTGGCCGTGGCATAGTTGTTAGCATGACTGACTTCGAATCTGGAGATCGCGGGTTCGAGTCTGGTCGTGGTAGGTCATACCCTATACATGAGTTGTCGGACTCGTGGTAGGGTAAGTTAGTACTGGTGATTTAAAGTTTGTACTGTCCAGGAAACCTATAGAAGGAAGAGCTGGCCGTCGTATATATGACCTAAATATGTGTTGAATACAGTGTTAAAAAATATATATATATAAATAATATTAGTATTGTTAGATTGTTGTTGATATAACCACAATGTTGTAACAATAGTTATGTGTTGTAAAAATGTTGTGTAAAACTAAATTAATGCTTTATTTTAATGTATTTTGTTTGGTTAATGGGTATTAATAGAGAATACTCATCAATCTTGTTGTATGATAGATTTTTATATCACTGAATGAGCTCAGAAAGCATGTTTTCAAGAGTGGTGTTGCCACTAGTGACCAGTGAAAATGTCATTATCCGATCTCACGAGTTGAAATGAAAATTGATCTTATTTCAAATATTGACTAATATTTTGCTTTTTTCTGTGTTAGATTACAGACTTCATCATATAGCAGAAAGAAAAAGGCTTAATCTTATAAACATTAGTTATTTCATAATGTAGGCATATCTGATGGTACTGTATTGACTTTAATGTCATGTTAGAGTTTCATACATAGATATTGAAATTTTAGATGTTTTGACCAAACAGTCTTATGATATGCGTGCAATTGACTACCATATAGAAAAGTTCAATAGTTTTTAGATATTGCCTCAAGCCAAAATAGAAGCACTAGGCCTTTTGGTTTTTGTCAAGCAGATTTCATGTTCATATCTATGATCTCTTCAAAATAACCATCTATAGTAATATAAAGGATATAAGCAATTGCTAGCGGTATACATGACACAGATCTCATTATTTGTCTCTAATAGATCTTGTTTCGGGGATTGTTTCAGGGTATGGGGGGATTATAGAGTGGTATAAAGTCACTTGAATTTCAGAATGTATTCAATCATTGATTCACTCTGTGCCTTGAATCAGTGTAAAAAAGAACCATTTTTGATAAAGTTAAAACATCCATTTTCATAATGTCAGATGATTTCATAAAAGCAAAATTTTTAGTATAATTTTAAGTCACTGACTGTCACTCATATGATCAAAAAAAATATTTTTGTACTTTCCATTTTAGCTGAAATTTTCTAATTCATTTCAAAGTGGTGGGTTGCTATGAAACTAAGGTCTACCCCAAGAATAAGTGAATTGAGAATTCACTCATACTTAAATGATATTACTGAAATATTTGTGGGAAAAGTGAATGAATTCATAAAATATTTACAGTATGTTTGTGAGCACTCTCCGTAAACAGATATCCTGTAGAGCGTTGTCGTACAGGCTCTCTACTTTCTCGTGGAAGGTCACGTCGAGATGAACTTTGTGTCGACCAATCAATGCGTAGCTTTCATCTAGACGAAAACACTATTAAACACATTTTGATTTCGTAATTTCTATTTTTAGACCAAGGTTTGCATGGGCGGCTCATTTCAAATTGCATGATGTGGTCCTTATTTTTGTAATAGACTGAAAAATTACATTGAGTGAAAACTCACGTTGAGTGAATACTCACATTGAGTGAAAACTCACATTGAGTGAAAACTCACGTTGAGTGAAAACTCACGATATGTTTTCAAAGGAGATTCAGTGGAAATGGGTATGTGCTGAAACAATTCATTATAATTGGTTCAGACCTTTGGAAATTGATGTATGCCATACTTAAATCTGTTAGTGGAATATGGGTCATTCAATGAAATCCATTTTGTGTTCATGCAGGTTTGGTGTATGCTTTTTGTCTCTGAACCTGTTGTTGATTATTAATTTTATTTATTTTGAGACAGATGTATTCAACTAACTTGTTGAACCAAAATACTCCCAGGGTTATATTTCTCTTTTTTAGGACATTCACGATTACCAGAAACTGAAATTGATTGTTTGCTTGTAATTGATGAGAATCTGTTAGCCTATGGACTCATACATAAACCTTTTATCATTCATTCTTGTTATCAGGAGTCAAACTGGTTTGGGTATGAAAAAGCTGAATAAAACCGATTCATAATGCCTGCTAATGTTTTATGGGTTTTAACCCAATCATGCTTTTTTCTATCGTACATAATGACTTTTAAAGAGGAGATAAACCATCATATTGTCAATTTGTCAGTTTGATTTTTACACACATTGAAAGCACATATAGTTAATAAATCTTTGATTATGAACACTTGATTTTATATAAAAGAACAATTAATCAATTCAAGGACTAGAAATCAATTTCTTGGAATCTATTCATATATAGTTGATTAGCCGGATAACCATGCCAGTCTTACTTTTTAGCTGGATTTACGGCATATAGTTTGGCAAAATCCGGGCAGGTAGACGTCCGGTGTCGTTAACTATTGCATTAAAGTTTTTATTTACCATATGTTTCTACCATTTATAGTCAGATTTTTATGAAACTACATACAATGATAAGTTCTGTACAGAATGAGAAAGTAACCACAACTCTACCTGGCTAATAAAGGATTTTTTCCCTTTGTAATTTTTGCATTTAAGTTTTCAATATGTTGGATACGGTATCTCTGCCATTTAGGGTCAGGTCTTTAAAATCTGACTTTAATGTGGTTTCTACATTATATTTATTGTTTATTTATACTTGAAGTTTTTTTATGTAAAATAATATGTTATATTAGTGCTAAGATTATATATATTGGTGCTTATATTCAATCTCACTAAAATCAGTACATTTATAAATCTCTTGTAAGAATATTGATGTATGACGTCACTTTACTTGCCGGTCCATTTAACAATATCTGAGTATTTATCATGTAACTTTCCGTAATCGGACAATACATATTCAAATTGTTTGCACTGAAAATATCTGACATCACTGAGACACAAATAAATTATATAAATGAACATGGCCTGTAAATGAAAACATCAAATCTACTGAAGTGGTAATTTAGTGGAGTAAGTAAATAGTCTGATTTTAATGATATTTGCTTTTACTTGTCTTTGTTATAAATGTAATATACTTAATTACTCTATTTTACCAAATTTATGTTGATATATGCATGCTTGTACATGTGTTTTATGGACTGTGTTGTGAATTTTGCAATCCAGTTTTTGTAAAAAATGTTCTTTATGTTTTACTATTTTTAGAACGTGCTTTTATACATGCCATACATTCTAGAATGTTTTTATACATGTCGTACAGTCTAGTCTCCCAATGTTTTCTGTAATATGTTGATTTCAGTATTGAGAGTTCTTAAGTGTATAATCCTTGACTAAAACGTATGTTTATGGGTCCTAAAATTTATTATTAATTATTTGGAAAGTCTTTATCGAGACAAATACAATTCTGTACACATCATCTAATTCAACTTTACTTCTATCTTGCCAGGTTTTCTTGAAATTTTTGTGCATCATTACACGGTTGGAAGTTGAAAGTTTTGAAAATTCTGACAACCAACTTCCAAAATACTGAAATAGACTGATTAAGTGCAAATTACAGTTATTTATTCCAAAAATACTGAAATCAGTATTAACACTGATTACTTTCATCCATGTCATTATGATTTTATTCTTTTTTAATACATTGTTGTATTTTATAAAACCTTTACTTGAAATTGTTGTCATTGTGAAAGCTTTTTATATCATGTATAATCAAAATATATGGCTTAATTTGCCAAATATTGAAATAATGTCATATTTGTTTGTTTATCCCCAGACCATTGTCGGCAACCCCATAACTTTCTTCCATTACACTCCATACATAGTGTGGGCAATTTGACTGGCAAAATCTCGTTTTCATACATATGTATGAGGCAGGGGAAACCAATCTTCTTCCAATGAAATCCCGTGTTACAATGAAATACTCTTCATAACAATGACGTCATACTGGGTTTTATTAACAATGTTAGGAACCAACGCACATGTTTATTTTCCAAACTGGTCGCGTAATTTCATTAGCTAGTTTTATGCAGTGGTTTCTTTGGGGAACCAATGAAACTTCCTCATTAATTATTCATGACTACGAGATTTTCCTAACCAAATGGCCATCAGTTCGTAATGCAGCATAGCAGAGTAATGTATCGTGGGATAACTGACGATGTCCCCAGGCATATAAGTCAAATGACTTTTATTTCTGGAAATCAGGGAGAAATTTTAGTTTATGTTTTTCATACACTGAGTGTAACGCTGCGTCAACACAATTTTTAGGTTATTTTATGGAGGACAAAACGCCTAACCTAGCTTTCCTTGACCCTGTCTATAACTAGTACAAATGTACTCACCTACCCTATCCATTGTAGCACATGTGCAGCCCTAGACATGTAAGGATTTTCTTCAAAAAAGGAGATAAGACATTGTTAGATCTAGGCGACGACATGTTCAGCCAAATACAAAAATCAGTACAATAACTCCTGATCATTGAAATTATCTTCAGACAGGTGACCACTCACAGTACCAATTTACACCTGGATAGAGTGGAGCAACTCAATTTCTTGCTCAAGGAAATTGATAGTGCCCCTAGTGGTGTTCTTACTAATTTTATCTACCAAACTAAACCTCTAAGTTTTTATTTCAAATTGGTTTCATGTCTAGTAGGTAGTTCAGAAAATGTTGATTGGATGCTTTAAGGAAGTCAGTTTGGTATGGCCTCAAGACAATAAATAAGATTTCATCAACAATAATTCAACTATATTTCATAACAGT
This sequence comes from Mactra quadrangularis, assembly GCA_025267735.1. Classification (NCBI taxonomy): domain Eukaryota; kingdom Metazoa; phylum Mollusca; class Bivalvia; order Venerida; family Mactridae; genus Mactra; species Mactra quadrangularis. The sequence continues at coordinate 51,288,392 of CM046299.1, read as the reverse complement.
TTATTGATATTTACTTATACTGTACAGGTGAAAATTACTGCAGGTCCCAAATTCTGTGGTTTTTCAAAAAAGATGTTTTTATTTCTGTAGAAAATCTCTGTTGACTATGAATTTATCTAAGTATACTTGAAAAACATCAAATATTAACATAGGTGATGAAAGTTTTGGACCAAGTGTACAATTTCAATACAAATATTTATATGGCGCAAATATTTATAACTCAATTGAGATGTTCAATTGTGTTTCACAACACGTTTCATGTAATAGAAGTTTAAAATCTCTCTGTTTAAACATTGTGCCAGAAGTAGTGATTATTATGTGAATTTTATTATTCAAAGTAACACATTTTATAGGATTAATTTCTGTAGACAGACTTTCAACCACAGAAATAAAAGTTCCTGCACATATTCTCACTCATACAATTTTTTAAAACATGATTTATAAAACAATATAAAAAACAAAGCTCTAAAAGAAATATAATAAATCTACAAGAAGCAATAATAGTTTACAATATAATATACATGAATAATAAATATATAAGAAAGAATCAGAGAGCTTAATAAAAACAAGTGGCCAGTTTACTAAGCATATTGTTAACTAGCCCTTCACCCCCCCCCCCCACCTAGTACCCTAGATTTTAAGTCGCATACTTATTCCTTTTGGTGTAAAAATAGTACCAAGAGACAAAGTGATAGATAGAGGTATCCTTAAGAAACTGGCCAAAGTGACAACAAAAGGTTCAAACACCTTTCTACAAAAATGAAAATTAAGGCTTTATATACTCATAGATTTTACCACCAATCTTCAATGTAGTACATCTAACTATATCGTTTTCTTGAAATATAGTAAGATTTTTGATAATATAAAGCCCTGATTCATACATAATTTTAATACTATATAATTATTTCTCGACTGGACAACTCTGTACCACTAACTAAAATAACTATAGCACCATTTTATCAATTAAGCAGAATACAATGTACGAATCATTTAGCAATCTTGATGTATAGTTGAAAAAAGTATCTCATAAGAGTCTTTTTAAGCAACCCAACAGAATGTGATTTTTAAATGCCTATATAACTAGTAAATATACGCTATACCTGAAATTCAAATATTTGGGTTTTCCCTGTGGTAAAAACGAACTTTCACTGTAACTGTGACAACATTCGTACAAGGAACAATAGCATTTAATCTGTATTTCATGCTTTTCAGCAATAATGTGTAACAAACATTGTTTGTACTTCCTACACATGGACGAAAGAACCCATAAATTCGAGTTCCAAAATAGGGTATACTAACTCAAGACAATACAATTAACATATCATTTGCATAAATAAAATCAGTTAGTAGTAGTGAATGTACTGATGCCTGTATTGCAGTAATCTATCTCAGCTCAAATTGTATTAACTATACATCTATGAAACTGTTTAATACATTTATACATAAACATCATTAGTGTACATAATAACATAAACAAAGTTTACAAGTAATTCCTTTACAAATTTAACAAAAATAGGAGCTTATGCTACATGGATGAAAATATTTTCAAAATCCTAAATTTCATGATTTCAGCACTTAGATGAGCAAAAGAACCCATTCACAGATCTCTCCAGATGATGTTTTGCCGGACCAGTCCTGTTAACTTTCGCTTATGCATAATGAAATGAGATTCATATCTAAGATGACAAAGATCAGTAACCAACCTAACCCATAATACATGAATAATTGTTACAACAAGCCATGTCCAATTAAAATCACATATAATATTGCTTTTAATAATAATAAAACATAAAAACAATATATCATAGCAGAAATCCTCATACATATTTCATGTAACATTGAGTAAAGTTTTGTGACCTCTTCACATTCACGATTAAAACAGGCAACTATTCATTGAGTCAACATTTTAAGACATTAATTGGCATACCATTGTACACTGGCTATTATACAACAGTACAATTTGTTTCATGTTTACAAATATAAGAAATGTTTGCATTAAGTAGAGATATAATGACGCCATATAATGATTAACTGAACACATATATTTTGCCTGTTTAGTGCAAAATGGTCGTAACTCAATCTTTTCTTATACATTAAGTCACGACCGTTTTGCGCTAAAACTGTGATTTGAATGTAGATAGATGAAATATTGGCACGTTTATTGATACTGGACCTTATGGCAATGCATAGTTCACACCAGGCTGTACTTGCGGACAGTGTGAACTAGGCATAATAAAACTGAAACATCTAACCCAGACGGCTGATTTTCTTCGACTTGTCAGCTGTTTTTGGAGGTGGTGGAGCATCAGTTGCCATGTGACGTCCGTACAAACTGTAAAATATATAAACAAGAAATGTTATGTGGAAACCACATTAAAGTCAGATTTAAAAACTTACACACAAAAATTTCATGGGGAAATAATCCATAATAAAGCCAGAAAGAGTTGCGGTTACTTTCTAATTCTGTTCATCAAATAGTATACTATCATTGTATGAAGTTTCATAAAAATCTGACAAAAAATGGCAGAAATATATGCTAAATTGAAAACTTTAAAGCAATTTTTTTGTTGAAAATTCCGGCTAAAAACAGTGTAAAGTAATGTCACTTAACAAGTACAAGGGCTATAGTCAACTGATCTACAATGCTTACTAACAAGGTAAACAAGCACATGGTTTTAGCCAATTACTCTTTCTAGACAAATACAGTTAAATCTCGATTATCCGAATTTGTAGGGACCAAAACAAGAGCTGTCAGAGGAGACAGCATGCTCGACTTAGTAAGTGTTTGTCACAGGAGATGTGGTTGATGATAAGGAACATACATATTTTAAAATTTGAAAATATAACCTTAAATTCAAAGAAAAAAAAAGAAATAAATAGAAAACTATAAGTTCAAGGGGGATAACTTTGAAAATAATGTATACGGAGTTATGAATCTTGTCACATGAGATGTGGTTGATAATAAGGAACATATATCTAAAGTTTGAAGTAAATACCTGAAGAAATAAAACAGTTGCAGTAAAAACAAACATTTTTTAAAGAAAACTCTAATTTCAAGGGGAGATAATTCTGAAAAAAAATATATTTGGAGTTATGAACCTTGTCACATGAGATATGGTTGATAATAAGGAACATATATTTAAAGTCAATACCTAAAGAAATAAAACAGTTGCAGTAAAAACAAATATTTATTAAAGAAAACTATAAGTTCAAGGGGGATAACTTTGAAAATAATGTATACGGAGTTATGAACCTTGTCACATGAGATGTGGTTGATAATAAGGAACATATATTTAAAGTTTGAAATCAATACCTAAAGAAATAAAACAGTTGCAGTAAAAACAAACATTTTTTAAAGAAAACTCTAAGTTCAAGGGGAGATAATTCTGAAAAAAATGCATTCGGAGTTATGGACCATGTCACATGAGATGTGGTTGATAGAAAGGAACATATATTTAAAGTTTGAAGTTAATATCTTAAGAAATAACAAAGATACAGAAGAAAGTATTTTACTGCACAAAAACTTTAATCTGTGCACAAAAACTTCAATCAGTTCAAGGGGAGATAATTCTTGAAAAAATGTGTTTGGAGTTATGGACCTTGTCACATGAGATGTGGTTGATAGTAAGGAACATATATTTAAAGTTTGAAGTTAATATCTTAAGAAATAACAAAGATATAGAAGAAAGTATTTTACTGCACAAAAACTTTAATCAGAAGTGTGGACGCGGACGCCGACGCCGACGCTGGGGCAAGTAGGAGAGCTCTACATTACTTCGTAAAGTCGAGCTAAAAATAATTCGGATAATCCGGGATTTCGGATAAAGCGGGTTTGAATATGATATCCAACATTCCTCAATATTATTGGAGGTAGCCAATAATTCTGTTGTTTATACTTATATATACATGTGCTGTAAATGACGTCATGTGATTATCCTAATTTATTATATCTAAATTTGAAGCAGAAAATCATCCGTACGGCAAAATTGTGAGTAATGTTAGCCTTTTACTTCCAATGTCAATTATACGATACACATTATAGTTTATTTCCAAGATCCAGGAGAAAAATCGATATAAATATTATAAACCAAAAAGGTGACGAAATACGGAGCTTAATAACCTTCAGATTGAAAGATCAAAGAATGCCGCCATAACAACTCGTTCTTTTGTCCGTCTCCATAATAAGTTGTCTTGACGATCGTCAGAGTTGACCATCTTCAGATAAAAGGTGTGAAAATCAATAGCTTTCATTTTGTAGGGACTAAAATTTTAGTTTGGATAATCCATGATATTCGGATAACCCATTTCAGATAAAGCAGACTTTTTTATAATACATTATATAGAAAAATATTCGGGGCCGAAAGATCTTTTTGGATAATCCATGATATTCATTCGATCCTTTTTCGGATAATCGAGATTTATCTGTAATTAATGAGATTGTGTAGCAAATGAAATAACCACTACCTTTCTCATAATCATACATTGAAAGTTTTTACACATACAATACCCACCAAAAGTTTGGAGACAAAAGGAATTTACTATAATTCTTGTATTTTGATGATTATTTTTGTAGAATCATTATTTCTAATATATTTAAGTATATTTTTTTTTTGGTAAAATGAAAACAAATTGCATGAATGCCACACATTTTATAAGATTCAGCATCTGACATTCTAAAGCCTCCAAAACAATGTTTATTGTAATTATTTTCCATAACATAGCTTTTATGCTTTTTTTGAAGTCTAAGTTATAAATATAATGATAGCCAAAAACATAAAGCAAAAGTTAAAAGCATTTCATAATAAACAGTTATCATATTCTAGTTAAAAGCTATTCAGTTGGCCAACAAAGCGAAAATGTCTCCAAACTTTTGGTGGGTACTGTATAACATTTAACTGTAACAAGATGCATTATATGTAAACATTACTGATTAACGAATCAGTTCAGTTCAATTCATTAAAAACAACTTACAATTTATATGTCTCAGTTCTGATGTAATCAAAAACATGTGACACACCCACTTGGTATTGATCAGCTATTGGTGTAACCCATGGATTATTCTCACCACGAAATGCTTGTCTTGATCCAACTAAGTCTAAATTACCTGAAATACGAGAGGACATTTGTCAAACCTGAAAATATCCTAACACAAAGAACCATAAATAATTCTAACACGGCTTCATAAAATCAACAGTTCATTAATTCAAAAATGTCTACGTGTATGCCCTTGTGCATCCCGGTAATTTATAGCCCATAGACCAGGATGAACAGGAACATTTGTATTTAGAAAATCAAAAGCCCAAACTGGGAGTCACTGTATCTCCACCTTGGACACAGGCCATGCCAGTTTACTACAGCTTCACTCAATGGTCTTAAGCATTGATTTTCCCATTACTATTGGCCTTTATACAGCATAATATTTATTCAAAAACTTTCATGAAGGATCTGAAGTTGACAACAACACCTTATTAATATTGTCAATCCAACAAATAAACATTCAACAAAAGTTTCATGTTGAAAATAAGGATATTTCTCAAATTAATAGTTTTGTGATAAAAAGATTTTAAATAATTTTAGCAAAAATCTGTTATCAAAGGTTTCGCTTAGGCTTTTTTATAAAGTAAATTAATCTTTATAACTTGGTTAAAAACACACTTTGAGAGTGGCATTGATAGGAGTGAAAATACAGCTATTGTAGTAAACAATTAGAAATATTAAATACAAGCTAATTGATTTTCACCACAGGTGTTGAATATCCCTTAATTGACAGACAGACAAACTTGCAACTAAGATAACATGGCCTGTCAAATTGTTAACAATATTCCTCTAAATAAAAAGACTCAAGAAATCCAAATTTCAAATCACCTATTTCTGGAGGTAGTGCAGTTAATCTGTTTCCTTGTATATGAAGTTCTCTCAATCTTTGAAGTTCTCCAATTTCTTTAGGTATAGAAATCAAATCATTCTCTCGTAAAACCAACTGAAATATACAACATTTAAATGAATCTGTACAAAACTAGTCTAACTAGACTCTACATGTAACTAAATAGAGAATATTCGTCAACTTTGGTGCAAGATCGATTTTTATTTCACCGAGTGAGCTCAGAAAACATATTTTCACTGGTGGCATAGCCACGAGTGAAAATGTCATTTTCTGAGTTCACGAGTTGAAATAAAAAAGATCTTACACCAAAGTTGACGAATATTCTGTTTCTTTCATGCTTAGTTTTGTTTTATTTGATGAATTTTACACAAATGATAAAGTGACGTCATTTCTACTCCAAAATGACGACATTTATCTTCTAATATGACGTCATGAACAATGAAAATATAATTATAAGGTTATATTTTCACTACGATGAAAATATAAAATTTATATTTTCATCATTTATTTTCATCGAAGAACGCGACGTTTCACCATAAAGCATGAAAGAAAGAATGTATATAAAATAGTTTTGCCTTGAACTGTTCATGAAAAAGCTACATCTCTGGATTCAGTTGTTAACAAGTTACTAGGCACCTACTTCTGCCAGTGACTGATGACTGCCCCACATAATTTAGAATCAGGGGTAGAAGGAAGCGGAAGAATGGTCAAAGAAATTATTTCATGATCAAACTTATCATAAGAAGTATGCCTCGCCTGGGAATCAAACCCACAGCCCCTTAATCAGTATACAAGTGAGCTACAGACTGAGCTAGCCCATTATGCATTTCAATGATAAATAGTAGAGGTGAAACGATTCAAAAATTTTCGATTCGATTTCGATTTTTCATCAAACGATTCAATTTTTCGATTCAATTCGATTTTCTACTGGAATTATATAGGACATAACAAAAAAAAAATTATAAAAAGAATTAAGAAAGAGATACAACCCAAAGACAAGAGAACATAGATATATATATATTTAAGAACAGTGCATTTTTATCTGAGGGACCTCCCTCCCGGAAGACGAAAAATTCTAATTCTAATTCTAATTCTTTAATAATACCCATTTTACAGGTATTAGAGCTTGAATAGTTAAAAATATTTTACTGCATTTTAGCATATATAAATGACAAATCTTATTATTCCAACTTTTTAATGAAAAGTAATGCCCATGGACAAATTGTTTATTTCTCCTTACCTACATGTACGTACTAACAGTATATGACTCAAGTCATTATCAAAATAAAATTATTCATCAGTGCATCAATGCCATTATCAGGGATCATTTTGGGGCGCGATTTCGCGATATTTGCGCATTTTCCCAGCAGAAATCGCATAAAAATTCACTAAATGGGACAAAAAAATCGCACGACTTGATCTGTCAGTCTTTTCCGATGACCATCGTTTAGGGGACGTAACCCGCGAGGAAGGGACATAACCAGAGTCAGTGAAACGGCTTTTATACCGTCCTGCTCGTCAAGGCTCTCACTGAAACGCTTCAAGCTTCAGGGTTTGAATAAGACCCGAGAACTCGGGTTTTGACGCACGGAAATTCCAAAATACCCTCTTTTGACCCGCAATCAAAATCGTCCATGCGTCAATTTGACCCGCGTATATTTTAACTCAAAGAGTCATAGTTGAATCGAGATGACGAATTAATAAGTGGAGAGTATGTTACATCCGCCTATTAGATGTAATCGACCAATCAGCGATGCACACTACGCGGGAGTTGCAGTTAGTATACACGCTTCAAAAGCCGATAACAAGTAACTCCTTTGTTTATCGATCACCCCCTGTGTTTTTGTCGCCTTCGGTGTCCGCTCAAAAAATCAATAGTGCTACATGTCGACCTGATAAGATTGTGTTGCAATTAACAAACATGTGACAAACTGTGATATTGCATTGATTAAAGTAGATAAAGCTTTTTGATGCTCGCCGATAATTGTATTTAATTATGAAAATGTTGTGAGGCAGTTTAAATAGACGTAATAACCAGTTTGTTAAATGTTAAAGACAATTAAAGTTGACAACAATAATAAACTATGATTAAATGATAATGATAATTGTTAAATTCCACGTCAAAATAATCGTAAAAACAAATTATTTTACAATGAATTAAAGATTTTTTTCGTACTGTCATACATTTTCGCGACCGACGCTATCGCCAATAAAGTGAAACATCGTTAAAATTACGTTGTAATTTAATTATGTTTTATCATTTCGTTTTTATTAGATTTTCTTAATTTAGCAATAAGTAAGGGTGAAATTTCCTCAAATTTTCGATTTCAATAATAAACATTGGTTGAATATGTAAGAATTATAAAATGTTCGTCACATGATCTATCAGTTAAAATCGTGTTTTAGACTCTAAAAAACAATAAATATCATCTATTGCAACATGAAAAGTATTATTTAACGAAATGTATGATATTTATAGCAGACCTTATTTTTACAGAAAATATTCAAACAAAGAAAGGGCAAAATTTAGGACATTTATAAAATATCTTTAAAATGGCCCTGAATGCAATTTAGTCTCTGTTGATGAACAGATACCAGCAATCAAACATGCTAAACCAGAAGATCTGTTCAGTTGAAATTAAAAAAATGATATTTTTAGTTTACAATTTGATACAAAATCACTGTAGTCGTTTTTCCAATAGCTTGCAAGCGTTCACCGCACTCTCCTCAAAAATGGCTTCTCAAATGTTGGAGGTCTGAAAAATCCAGGATTTTGTTTAAAAAGAGTTGTTAGTTCCAGGTGTTCAGATGTACTTAAATTACACTTGACAGTTGGGTGATTTTTTTAAGTTTTCAACAGTTTGATTTTGTTGTTAAATGAAAAGAATAATTATTCTTTCAATGCCACAACAAATAAATTTTATAAGTACACAGTTAAGACTGATCTGATCATATCTCCTGGAGAAGCTGCATTATCTGGGTCTACTCTATTAGCAATACAGTGTTAAGGTATTTCAGGTTGTGAAATAAAAGCCAATAAAACTAACATTCTTTGAAACTTCTGTTTTATTGACCATCATGAAAAATAAGCATTGACATCTTGTGTACATGTATTACCTTAATGTAATAAAATTCTTGCCGTTTTAATTGAAGTAAAAAAATCTCATCAAATTTGAAATCTCTCATCAAATTTGGTCAAATGGGATTTTTTCTCTCATCAAAATCTGGGCCCAGAATAATCCCTGCATTATTAATGACTAGTTAAGGTTACGCTTAGACAATAAAAAATTGCAAGCATTCAGCAAATGTAGATCACTATGACCAGCTTAATTTAGTTTGTTTCAAAATATTTTTTTTTGGTTCTGGCATGATTTAAAGTAATTCTCATCACATCATAAACGTTGAATTAATTTTTATCAACTCTAGATCTATATTTATAACTTTCTTACACTAATGTTTATTTCAAAATAAAATTATTTTTGGGCTTAAATGAGCGTATTGGTGAAAATATATAATTATCTTCGGACATTTCATAGAATTCATTTCCAATTTATAGTAAATAAAATCTAACCAACCACGTTTTGCCCGATTTTAATAGTTAAGAAAAACAAAGAGGATTTTCCCGAAAATAAACGTAAATAACGTCAAAACAAACAATTAAGTTTACAGTTTATCTCTAAATTACTTTATCATGCTTGATTTAATCAGTCTCATTAAGCAGTCTCACTTTTTACAACTCTTATCTGGATTAACAATCGTCGGTCAATAAGGGTACACTATTTTAGTTTACTATAAAAAATGCTTATTTTAATCGAAAAGGGGCGTTTCATTCAACTCACAAAACTACTGAAAAAGACAGTATTTTAAAAAAGAATCGAATCGAAACTGCCTCTTCCGAATCGAATCGAACCGAATCGAGCGTTAAAAATCGCGATTCTTTGTGAACCGCGATTAATCGTTTCACCTCTAATAAATAGAGAATATTCTTCCTCAATTTTGGTCAAAGATTGATTTTTATTACACTAAGTATAGATGTTGCCATAAATCAAAGATATCATTTTTATTTATATAAAAACGGTTAACAATCTTATTCTAATATTGAAATAACACTGTTTCTTGCATGCTTTCTTCTGTGTCTGATGATGTTAAATTCAAGTTGACATTTCCATAGAATTACACCATAATATAATTTTATTTTAAAACGTGGAGAAAATCATTCGGATCACAAAGAGGCTAAGAAAGTAAGAAGTCTCTGGTTCAAACAAAAACAGGGTTACTTCTTATTTCCTTGAGCAAGAACATTACCTGCCATTACTTTACTCTGCCCTGGTGTAAATGGTAACCAGCAAGTGGAGTACCATGAGTCAGCTGCACAATAAACAGAGTCAATTTGATAGACTCAGAAAGTCATGGGTTCAATCCAAGCACTGAGCATGGGTTTTACCAAGTAGCAAATAGAGACCAACACTAACAACCCACTAGATATTAAGCGGTTGCAATCTAAGACACTCAAACTCCGAGACTTCAAGAAAGACTAATGGTAAGGCAGCAGATAGACCTTGAGCCAGTATATGACATTGCTCCCCCCCCCAGGGGGAATTTTCAAGGGTATGATTTTCTTAACCCATATGGTGGTAGGCATTCACTGATGAAAGTTTGCAAACTTCTGTTGGGGCTTTACAGAGTTATGGGACTTTGAAATATCACCCATTCTCATTTTCTGGTCAAATCCATAACATACCTTGAGCCAGTATAAGACATTGCTCCCCACACGGGTAATTTTCAAGGGTATGATTTTCTTAACCCATATAATGGTAGGCATTCACTGATTAAAGTTTACAAAGTTGTGTTGGGGCTTTACAGAGTTATGGGACTTTGAAATATTGCCCATGCTAATTTTCAAGTGAAAACCATCATATCTTTGAGCCAGTATATGATATTGCTCCCCACATGGGGAATTTTCAAGGGTATGATTTTCTTAACCAATTTAGTGGTAGGCATTCACTGATAAAAGTTCACAAAGTTCTGTTGGGGAAAAACAGAGTTATGGGACTTTGAAATATCGCTCATTCTCATTTTCCAGTCAAATCCATAATAGACCTTGTGCCAGTATATGACATTGCTCCCCACACGGGGAATTTTCAAGGGTATGATTTTCTTAACCCGTATAATGTTAGGCATTCACTGATTAAAGTTTACAAAGTTGTGTTGGGGCTTTACAGAGTTATGGGACTTTGAAATATCGCCCATTCTCATTTTCTTGTCAAATCTGTAATAGAACTTGAGCCAGAATATGACATTGCTCCCCACATGGGGAATTTTCAAGTGTATGATTTTTTTAACCCATTTAGTGGTAGGCATTGATTGACAAAAGTTTATAAAGTTCTGTTTAGGCCTTACAGAGTTATGTGACTTTGAAATATCGCCCATTCTCAATTTCCGTTTAAACCATAAGTGCTTTTAAAGCAAGTTTTAGACATTGCTCCTTCCTGGGAGTAATTATCTATGGTATATTTTTAAACACACATGAAAGTAACAGTTCACTGATAAAAAGTTTGCAAAGTTCTGTTATGGGACTTTGAAATATCGCTCATTCTCATTTTCCGGTGAAAACCATAAGTGCTTTTAAAGCCAGTTTATGACATCGCTCCTCCTGGGAGTAATTATCTATGGTATGATTATTAAACCCACATGGTAGTTGCAATTCACTTATAAAAGTTTGCAAAGTTCTGTTGTGGCTTTACAGAGTTCTGGGATTTTGAACTTCATGACCCCCTATGGCCATTTTCTATGCCAAAATGTTCTTATTACTGTCCTCCAGTATTCTATTTCGACGCATCTTAATTACAAAGCCATTTTGTTTTTGACAACGATTTGGATATTGGGTTACCCTGTAACGTCATTCCTGTGCATTTCTGATAGTGAGCAGTACGGTGATTTCTTAACACCAATATGTGAAGAGTCAGGGATTTTGAGGGACTCTTTTCATACCTCTTTTCAACACTGAAAAATGGTGCTTTTTCCTATTACGTTCTTAGTTTAGTTTTGAAAATGTCGTTTTTTCTTAAACAATAAATATAAGAGACAGATTGGCATCCCTTATTTCTTGCTATTTCTAGAGAGTCACGTGACAGGTAGAGTACTTTCGTTTTGGCAAGATTAAAGATAGAAACAAATCAAATGCATCATGTCTCTGTTCTCTTATGTCAGCCATATAGGAAATCTCCACTAGACATATTTTTATTTCTTGATTTTAATGATAACATTCAGTTATTAATAAAAGTTATACAAGATGGACAAATGAATAAAGTATTTACAGGAAGGGTCATTCGTTAGTCTGACTAAATAAATTTTACACATATTTGAATACAAGCACCTATTTTCTATGGTAACATATGTTTCTATACAGACCACACTAAGAAAATTTTTTTTTTTTTGTCTGTATTTGTATGTTTGTCTATGATTTAAGCACTTTAGGAAGGCAAAGGGTTGATACTGGAAATACATACCACAAAATGATAAATTCAGAACGCCCCTTCGCTCAAATATGACTTAAATTTTAGATCAACTTATGGAAAATTACAGAAATACATTTATAAACCTTAATACAATGACTTTCAGACTTGCAAAAATCGAAAGAAACTTAAGTACCATAGCCGTGAACAGTCAAAATCAAAGAATACATTTTAAAAGATTATATACTTAACTCACTAAAAAGTTCATAATTATGAATGCCTAAAGAAATTGATACATGTAGGTAGTAACGTATGTTACAACAACACTGTTTAAACTATCACATCCCAATTTTATCAGTCACACCCAGTATAACAGTTTAAAACATTTAATGGTCGCACAAACTATTTCTATGTTCTATGTCATATCTAAATACTGTTAATTATATCAATAAGGATTGCCTTCAAAATTAAGTGAAAACATGTTAAAATTAAGAGTTAAAAAGGTTACGAGTTAGTCTCAAAAAAGCATAACAGATCAATTGTGTTCAAAGTTCATGTAGTAATTCACTTTGAAGTAAAAATCAAAACATTCTCCTAGACATTCCATGAGGTACTGGCACATTTATTTCATATAAAAAGTCATTTGTCACCAAAAATTACATCCTCAAGGGTTTGCCATTGGATAAGAAATCGGCGTAGTTGCATGAACGATGTGTTTGCTTCCTTATCATTATCGATTTGTTGTACCATGCTTATGTACCATGTTCCCTTAAATATTTCTGCAACAAAATCTTCCGCGACGTATAATAGTTCATCTACGACAAAAAATAAATTTTGATATAAATTATGCTGTTTGTGTTGTCAGGAATTACAACAACCTGTGGTAATGTGTGTTTATAAAAGTCCAACTACATTATTTCGCTGCTGTTAAATTCAACAGACATGTTGTGTTCCTTTACACTCAAAGACATGATATAAAAGAAACATTCAGAACATTTCAAGTTTCCAAAAAAACGAAACATTGTGAAACAAGCAAACAAACAAGCATCAACTATGATACATTTCATATGAAACATACCTTACCAAACGTAACGTATGTTTCAATTCATAAAACCATGTTTTATTGAATAAGAAGCGAACAAAGGACGCTTTAATTACATTTGAGAATTGGTTACATCTAGTTAGAATTGAAGGAACAAATGAATTGCAAAAATATCGATTTGAGTATTGCTATGAAGGATTCTATGCTTACATTGCATGCAATGGTTAAAACATCTTCATAGTTTAATTTATCAAAGCCATTGAGACGCACACAGTTTCATGTTTTTTTTTCAGTCTGGTTGAAGATGTCATATAATTTTCAATGAGATAATAACGACTTCATTTATTGTGGATAACATTTTTGGTGTAAACCAATTTTCAATATGTCATCGTTTAACCCTTCGCCGCATTGTAAGATCCGTATATCATTTTAACGGTAACGTATGTTACATCACGTATGTTACATTTGATACTTTAGACAGCATTATCTCTAGACGATCCTGAGGAATGGCAAAAGTAGTAAAATCATAAAATGAAGAGTTCATTAGAGAGACTAATTAGTATAAGATATTTAACATTAGTTGAAAAACCATGGTCGCGTATGTTTCATTTTTAAATGTCTACCCGAAAATTTTGGTAAAATGTGAAATTTAATGAAATGTCTTTGAATACTTAATGGCAATCGTTTTTATTTCATTTATATACATATCTGATCTTATGTTTTAATTAAAATATTTTACAATTATAATATCTTTTCCAATTTGAAAAAATGGATTTTTTTTATGGTCATGTATGTTTCAACACTCTTGGCGACAAAGTTTAAGAGCTGTGTGTAAGTTAATATTTCTGAGGAGCAAGATAAAAATCTTATTCTTACATACAGCAACATTGTATATCTTAAAAAGCAAGTGTATTATGACTACTTTATGTGGCTATTTTTCATAGTCTGCGCACAAAGGCACTGTAACGTATGTTACATTTTGGGGTACTTATGAGATCAGTATCAACAGCAATTTTCTTTATAAAACACAAAAGACACATTTTCTTTTTAATTGACAAACAATATAATGAGAACTTGGTGTTGCAAACATTATTTAATGGTTTTTGCAAAAATAAATCGATAAAAATTGAACAAAAATTGCTATTTACCTATACAATTAAAAGTTGATTTTCTCAGCAATGCCCCACTGGAAACTTGCAAACTTTGTACTGTTGTACTCAGGACAGATAGGGGAATAACAAAATATGGGTCTTGAAAATTCCCCCTGGGGGGGGAGCAAAAGTGTATCTGGCTCACGGCCTAAGAGTATATAGCAGAGCTTGCACTTGTACTTGATTGTTCAAGTAGCTTCAATGGGTTAATTCCAATTGGGACCACAGGACCAATTTTTTAATAGCTTTTTACATTTTAAGTAATACTTACAATTTGTAGATTCTTTAGTTTACCAATTTCTGGGGGAATAATCTCAAAATCATTGTCTCCAAGATACAAGGCACGTAGGGAATCTAAAATTGAAATAATCTGTAAAAATTTCAGACTTCTCCTAACCCTCAAACACAAAGTCTCATACTAGTAAACATTAAATCAGGCAAATGAAAATTCATAACAGCTGAGCAAAACAAAACTAACTACTTATAAGGTCCAAATATTACAGTCTGAAACTATCTCTTCTTAAATCTCCGAGTTAAAACAGTGAAGTTTATAAATACTAATTTATTTTGGCTCGATTGTGAAACAAGTTCTTACAACTTATATTAATCACTTTTGAGTCTGCTTCCTGGTCCCCAGTACTGAGCTAGCAGGATCAAGTTTCTTGCTCAAAGTAGTTGCTCAACAAAGTAGGTTTTGGATGCAGAGCTGGCTATCCAATGATTACCAGTCCAACATTGTAACTGCTCGGCCACGCCCGCTCCCATTAAAACAGTATGATAAACGACATATTATAAAAAATTAATTTTTTAATGGACAGAACAAATCTTACCAAGATGAAAGAAGTTTGCAGGTAAACTGTTTTCATTTAGGTTATTGTACGTAAGATCTAACACTTCCAGGACAGGAAAGGCACCAAAACCTCTGGGTAAAGCACTTAATCTATTCATCCTGAAAAAAGAGAATAATTAATATGTTTATTAACTTGTAATAACATGTTCAAAACATCCATCAATATAAATTTAGGTTAGCTTAATGGATAAAGGACAAGGCTTCACGTTAAAGGTCGCCCTATTGCTCCTGATGACCTATGTGTGGGTTTGGGCAACTTGTTACTGCTAGCATTTGTTTGTTTGTTTGGGTTTTACGGCGCACCAACACAGAAAGGTCATATCGCGTTGATACTATTAAGCAATTAATGATACTATTAATTCAAACGAAATTGATGATCTAAAGCTCTATATCTTATCATATACATTTATTTCCTTCAAAAAGTTAAGTATCGCATATGATGGTACAGACTCAAAAAGTTCTTTCAGTGAGTTAACTTTAAAATGTTTGTCACGGATGTATTTAAGATCCTTACAGTCAAGGAGAACGTGTTTTATATTGAAATGCTCGTCACATGGTATACACTTAGGCACTTCCTCTTTTTTGAGAAGGTATGAATGTGTTAACCTGGTATGACCAATTATACATCGCGTAATCACTATTTGTTCCCCATTGTTTGCCATTACTGCTAGTAAACATTTGGTTCAGGCAAGTAAAACATATAGCTGGTTGCCCATTCAGGCAATCTAGTTAAAAGAAATGTCCAGTTCTGATAAGAGATGATTAAGAAATTGTTTTCAATAGTGTGGATCTTACTATTCCTCCAGGGACCATCAAAGAACACCAAAGATGTCAATATGAACACAAATTTCAATTTTCATGCCTTTTGAATATTTTAGGCCAAGTAGAAGGGGAATTGAAGCAAGACAATTAGCCACATATTATTTAAGAAATAACATCTTTATTTATTATAGAATAAAACAGGGCCAAATTAAATTACAGTGTAACAGGTGCTTAAGTACAAATTACTTACTAAGCACATCAAAATGAGTGCCTATGTTTTATTCTACCACAAAATATAGAAAAACTGTTACATTAATTCTAACATAGAAATACAAATAATTTGATGATCAAGTTTCATGAACAAGGGGGTTAATTACAAGAGCCATGTATTTATTCATGATTAAAATATAGACTACATCACTTTAAATATACAGTGAAAACATATGTGCCTATGTAAGAATACACAAGTCATACATACCCAACATTGAGTATCTTCAGTTTAGCCAGGGAACTTATTGTCTGTGGTAATTCCTAAAATAAATAAAACATTAATGGTTATAATTCAATAAAAAATTAACTCTAATCATAATACAGCCCTGCTACAGTTTTCAGGAGAACAAAATACCTTACAATTATAAAATAAACAAAACCAGTATTGATCCAAGAGAGAAATCAAAACACAAAGTTAGTCCACAACACAAACTTTGATATTGATAAACCATAAAAAACCTGCACAGCACAGTTGGTAGCACTAATCTACTAATTAAGTGGTTGTCCGTTTGATTTCCGGGTGGGCATATTTACGTGGAATTTCGTAATGAAATAATATTTACTGTCATACTCCATCCTACCATTGATTCTATATCATGTAGGGCAGTTGTCACTAACGGATGTTGGTGGATACTGGTTAATAGCTAAATTCAGAGATTTAGCCTTTCCAGGAACAGTGAGTATTTTGACTGACCACATTGATATGGCCAATACAGTGTGTGGCTACAATGTTAAAACTCAGCCAAGAAAAACATACAAGATTAAATTCTGTCACAAATTCATGTAACAAAACAAACGTATGGCATCAGATGATCGGAATAATATCACAAATGCTAAATTTCCAAAAATTACATAACAAAAATTACATACACATTCTTCCAATGACAAAACATCAGCAAAAATGCAGTTAAATTTGAGTAAAATAAAGAACCACATATGAAGTAGAGAGAGACTCATAACTCACCTTGATGTGATTGTTGAAACAGTTGATAATTTCCAAGTTATAGAGGTTGGTTATAGCAGCTGGCAAGGCTAGAAATATGATGAGTTTATAATATTAATACATGTTCGTAAAAAACATGACATGAATGAACAATTTGTTTCTTTGAAGAAACCATACTTAAGCAATGGTCATCTTATTCAAACAAGGAAATAATTCATACATAGATAAATGTTAATGCCTCTTTGGATACTAAGCAGTCTATATTTGGTATAAAATATTTTCTGGCATTTAACAAAAAAAGTTTTTTAATAGACAATTTCTTCCAACTGCTGGACAGAAGCAGCCTTCATAACATTAACATTTTTCTTTCCCCTTATCATTTCCTTTTCATAAATCCATGTATACCCAAGTAATGTTAATGTTGTGGCTATATTTTTCATAAACATAGAAATGTTTGAAGTCCACTTACTGGTCAATTTGTTGTGAGTCAATGTTAATCTTGTAACATGGGAGAGTTCAACTGAAAAGAAAAATTAAACTATGCACAGAAAATACGATCAAAGGCAGCTGGTACGATCCCGATTCATATAAGCTAAGTACACTGTAATGCAACTAAATGAAATCAGTAGTTGCCTTCGAGTCCAAGACAACCCTATTATCGTTCAGGCAACTAAAACAACAAATTAATTATACTGCAGACAGCTAAAATGACCATTTATTTCAATAGATAGATTTCGGGCTAGAGGGTTACCGTTATGACTGGGTTAGTAGTGATGTTAAGCCATTTTGAAACAAATCAGCCCACAGAAACAGAGGCCTAAAGGTCCCGTTAGAGGAAGCGAGACTCCGGGCCGATATTAGAAAATGATGTTTTCATAAATGTAACTACAAGTCTGTACCAGCAGTCATTACTTATGTCACATTGGATATTCATTGACAAAAAATAACATACTAACCCTTAATTGCAAATTAACTTGTCTTTATTACAAATAAACTTAATTGAACTATTTTAACAACAATTTTGCCCCACCCGACATTTTATGATTTTACTTACAGAACGCTGGGTTATCTGAAAGATTGCTGATCCCGCGATCAATGATTTCCAGTTCAGGGTGTTTATTATTCTTGCTTTCTTCAACATACTTCTTCAATTTAGACATATTTGCTGAGAAATCAACGAAAAACTTCTTGCCTAATTAGGAAAACAAAATTACACCGGAAGTGTCGAGCAACACCTTTAAATATAAACACTCGCACAAAAAATAGTTCTATTTTGATATCAATATAGCAGGCATTCTAGCAATAATTACAACATTTTGTAAAGCAAAGTAATTTATCGTTACTAATTTTTTTTGAATAAATGCAAATTTTATCATTTATTCGATTATTCAACTTATATACACTAACGGATAAGAATACACAAAAAGTAGTTCTACTTTCAGTTTCAATTTAGATAACATGCTTGTCCTGTCAAACAAGTGATCTAGTAAGTATAGTTCTTATACTTAAACAATATCGTTGTACACGTGTTAGTCCATTATCCTTTGATACTAAGGTATTGAAGTCTGTTTTAGTTCATATCTTATGTTAGATTGGTTGTTTTCAGGTTTGTTTAAGTAAGATCACTAATGATGTAAAATAATTTTATAACAAGAAAAAAGTAAAGGTCATCTGTATTATTAATTTCTCTTTTTACAAATTCTAAAGATTTTTGTCTTCTGTTAAAGTTAAAGATTGTTTTATTTTTTGTGTCATTAGTAGTAGTTTGCTTTTCATTATTTTTTTACCGGAACAAATATACATATGTTATATGATAAAGCTAGCCTTATTTATATGACTTGCAGTAACTTGTTTTTCATTTGAACATTGTTTCTGTTATAGAATATGATTAGTAGGGCTGCCACAATATACCGGTATATTGCAATACACAGCTACAGCATTACGTACCACGGTACAAATTTAACATACACCGGTATTTGGCGATATTTTTATCATTGGAACATTCTTCCCATAGCGAAATAAAAGTAGCGAAACGTCAGTTTTTCCATTGTTCATTCCATCCAACCTTAAGTTACAAGAATTTAACCAATTGGGGCATGCCACAGTCCTAAGTGACCGTAAATACTTAAAGAAGCTAGTTTCTATCAGAAGCTGCATTTAAGATTTGCTATGTTTTGTTAAATACAGCGGAGGCACAACGAATCTTAAAGCCCACAGTATATAGTGGTAAGCAGAAAATGACATTTTTCACTTTTGACTACACCACTCTTGAAAATATGAGCTTACTCCGTGAAAAAAAAGATCTTGCTCCAAAATGCATACACTATACCCTAGTAAACCAATGTCCACTATCTTTCTTTCAGTCCAAAGTAGAACATATTACAGAGATAACAGTATGGGAACATTAAATAATGTATGTACATTAGAAGGTCATGATGAACAAGTTTGGTGTGTATCATGGAACCCTACAGGTACTCTCCTAGCCTCATGTGGTGGAGATAAAAATATCAGAGTTTGGGGAAAAGAAGGAGAGAAGTGGGTTTGTAAATCTGTCTTGAGTGAAGGACATCAGAGGACTATAAGGTATGTCAGTGTCAGACTCTCTACTTTGTAAGGTTTTTCAATATTTACCTTTTAAGTTCTTAACTCATGTTGGATGAAAATCAAATGCAGTGCGCACATAACCACTTATTACCATGGACTGTCACTTAATTATTTGTAATTTTTATTCAGCTATTGCCACAAGGCCGGGAACTTCTTCATGCACCTTGAATTATTAATAGGGAAACATTGACATTATTGTCAAATTTTCATTGAAGGGTGTTACCACCTTCGGTGGGATTTGAAATTGAACCCTCTTCAGGAAACTAGATTTTAAAAAAAGCATTCTACAAACTTTGCTACAAACCTGGGTCCCAATTGGGCTACTTTCTCAAAGGGAAACGGGTTACCAAATGGCAAGTAGAAGTAGGGAATGGTATTTAAACACTAATTATATTTAAATTTGGGCATCTTACTAGGATAAAAAAAGTATGTTTAGATATTGAAATTATTATAAACGATGATACAGTATCTGGTAATTTTTGTCAAATAATATTCATAGATTTGTAACCTCAGGGAAGTAACTCAGTCATATGAAGAAAAGCCTGAATCTTGTTTTGACAAATTTTTATTTGAAATATTTTGGTGTACTTAATTTTAGATAATCTTTTTTACAGATTTGTTTCCTGGTCACCCTGTGGAAACTATCTAGCTAGTGCTAGTTTTGATGCCACTGTTTGTATATGGAGTAGAAAAGAAGGAGAATTTGAATGTATAGCGACTTTGGAAGGTCACGAAAATGAGGTCAAGGCCGTCTCTTGGGCATGTTCTGGAAATCTCTTGGCAACATGTAGTAGGGACAAAAGTGTGTGGATTTGGGAAGGTTAGTGTCTTCATTTAGCTTTAACTTGGAATAAATCAGATGCATTGCTTGATTTGACAATAGGGTCTTGACCCCTAAGAGAAAAAAAAACACTTATGCAGTCATTTGTATCCAGTACCTCTCCCCCTTGGGGCAATGCAAGGGGCATTGCTGTATTTTTAGCTTACAGTTCCTGCCCTTGCTCCGCCATATAATACCATACTTTGTGTTGAACCCAATTAAAGTCCCCTCTTCTTTAGGTGAATTGATTACAACTTAGAATAATCTTGAGCTCACTGCCTGTTTCTCAGCAATAAACAAATAGGATAATTTATTTTCTTGCTTAAGTTACAAACAAGGTTTGTTTTGCATATGATTGTAACCAATGAGTTACTGGCTGTCCAATGATTACCAGGTTGACATAGTAACCCCTGAGCCACACCCACTCTGTATAACCTCTTACTTAAGTGTAAATAATCGATTAACAGCTAGAAAATGTCAAATGATTCTGATAATCGATGTTGTTATCCTGGAATTGATAGCTGGAACGGAATAAAGCCGGTACAAAATTTGGTTCCAGAGTCCGAATAGATAGGTTTTTAGTACATGTAGTTCCCAAATGTTTAAAATGATGGTTGATCAAGACATGTCAAAAAATTTTGATCATCCAGGTGCAAAAATGAAGTCCGGGGGATTATGAATTAATTGACATAATACTGCACATATTTAAAAAAATAGTTGCTTTGAAGCCCTAAATAGACTAAATAACTTGTATATATTGCAAATTATAGTGAACCAATTAGTTAATTGATTAATCAGATCATTTAACTTACCGATTTCAATCGATAATCAGTTGGCATTTTCCAGCCACCACCTCTAACCCAAACCATTTATATTTTTACAGTAACAGAAGATGAAGACTATGAGTGTGCCAGTGTGATCAGTTCTCATACTCAGGATGTTAAATATTGTACATGGCATCCAAATAAGGAGATATTAGTGTCCTGTAGCTATGACAATACCATCAAGTTGTATAAGGAAGAAATCGATGATTGGACATGCTATAATACACTAGAGTCCCATGATTCCACAGTATGGAAGGTTGCGTTTAATAAAGATGGTAATAGACTGGTTTCAGTTAGTGATGACAAAACAGTTAAAATATGGCAAGAATATTTGCCTGGTAATAAAGAAGGGGTTCCAACTAAAGGGAAAGACGGGGCTTGGAAATGTGTATGTACGTTGTCAGGATATCACAACAGGGCCATATTTGATGTTGATTGGTCGCACATGAGTGGACGTATCGTAACAGGATGTGGGGATGATTGTATACGAGTATTCAAAGAAGAAGAAGGATCAGATCCTAACCAGCCATCTTTTAGTCTAATGGCTACAGCAAGACAGGCTCATGACCAGGATGTAAACTCTGTGGCCTGGAACCCTAAACTACCCAATATGTTAGCGTCATGCAGTGATGATGGAACAGTCAAACTGTGGAGCTACAATGAACAT
The DNA here is from genome assembly GCA_025267735.1 of Mactra quadrangularis. Taxonomy (NCBI): domain Eukaryota; kingdom Metazoa; phylum Mollusca; class Bivalvia; order Venerida; family Mactridae; genus Mactra; species Mactra quadrangularis. Next base: position 51,266,120 of record CM046299.1, on the reverse strand, counting down.
GACTATTGAGGTTTAACTTGAAGTGTATAAAGCTCTGTCCGATGCTATAATGTATAAAAATCTATATCTGACAAAATTAGTTATTACTTTGTTGATAGGAATCATTTTTATGACTCATAAACAAAGACAAAAACAGTTTCATAATCACTGTTTACCGGTGCTTCTAACTTTAAAACATGCAGTGAAGCATATTTTATGTCATTCCATACATAGCTTAATTTGTTGGTCAATGAATGCTTTATTGTTGCTGTGATCTGTAGAATGTGATGATAAGTTCTGAAAAATTATCACTCATCCATTTGGTGTATGCAGGCTTCCCAGCGTTCCTAGTTTTTTCTAGTTTTCCTACTTTTTCCTAGTTTTTTTAGTGGGTTCCTACTTTTTCCTAGTATTTGCCAAAAGGCTCCTAGTATTCCTAGTTTTTATATTTCAAGGTTTTTTCTTTTGCAAAATACCGATACCTCATTTGCTTTCTGTTAGATATATTTGCAGATATTGGCCAAAAGTTGTTGAATTGACATGTTCCAATGCTGGTACGTTGTCTGATGTCAGTGTTGCCTTACCAAGCTGCATGTGTTAACACATGTGAAAACTAAGGCTCTATTACACCTGACATCTATGCCTGAGCAAAGAAAATGTCAACTTTGCAGCTTTCGTGCTTGTTCCAGGTTGAAAAGGTAAACACTTTCCTAAAAGAAGTCCTATTTTTTCATTATCTTCCTAGTTTTCTCCTAGTTTTTTGAGTTGGCATTCCTATTTTTTTTCCTAGTTTTTTACTTTGCACTGCTGGGAAGCCTGTGTATGAAAGGTCTATATACACAAGTCATGTAGACTATAATATAGTGCTAGTGTTACACATAATATCATACTTCTACCAGTATTTAAATTGTGAACTATTTGTGCTCTGACAGCTTAGATCTGATACTAGTCAACTTCATTTTAATTTGACACCGATATCAACTTCTTCAGTAAAGTCAAGAAAATTGCCAGTTCAACATTTTTTTGTGCAGATTGTAGAAAATCATATATTATTTTAGTTAGATTGCATATATGTGTATTTCAAAATGTGGCTAGATAAATTATTTTTTATTAAACTTAACTCTCTTTGTTGTGTAATACAGGCTTGCTAAAACTGATGGCCGCTTGACTTTTTAAAAAATTGTTCAATTTTCATGATGTACAAATGCTGTCTGAATGACAAATAACTTTGATATTGAGCAACACCTTGTAACTCGGCTTCTAGTCTGGTTCCAATCTATTTGGAAAGTCTATTATAATTGCCCTTAGCCAGCAGGCTGTTAATGGTTAAGCACTAATAGCATTCCATGAAATACAAGAAGTTATGAAGCAATTTTTAGCCAGATTTTTTAACGAAAAAATTTGGCTTATAGATTGGGTGAAACCCGGGCGGGCGTGACATTAACAATCGGGTTAAAGTTTTTACTTTACCATATATTTTACCATGTATTGTCAGATCCTTATAAACTTCTTACAATGATAACATACCATGTCATGAACAGATTTAGAAAGTAACCACAACTCTACCTGGCTCTATAATGGATTATTTCCCTCTGTAATTTTTGTGTTCAAGTTTTTAATATGTTGGATATCTCTGTCATTTATGGTCAGATCTTGATGAAAATGCGGCTTTAATGTAGTTTCCACATTACATCCTTATGTTAGTTAAATACACATTGTATATGTCTATATGACATCACTAGTTACTTGATATTGATAAAAGTATTGTAACATAACAGTCAAATTATTTTATTTTTAGACTTTCGGCAATTTCCCGCCGAAAGGCTGAAGTTATACCACAAGTCGAAAACTATCGACGAATCAGATGCCTGACCAGTTTAACCTGGCAGTGATACATGTGTCTCTGATTTACTACGCATTTATTTCTAGGCGATAAAAGTAGTTCTGTCAATCAACTGACGCATCTTTGCTTCAGTGTCAGTGACAGGTATTTTATTTACATCGATAAGCATGTGAATGGGCAGAGTCGAATCTCGTTAATACACTGTGACTAAATAGTTGTATTTGCCAGTTATACAGGATAGAATAAACACTTCGCCCGCATTTTTGCCCTGCTCGGTTCGTACTTTAATGTGTAAGGAGTAATCATTAGTATGGTTTCAATGTGCACGAAAGTCTTTCTGTATTTCAATACTTTGATTCTTTATTAGAATCGAAATAACACACTGTTTATTAGCATTTTGTCCTCTGGTACCCTTCTTTCACCAAATGTAATAAGCATGTGATATCAAATTGAGGGTACCAGGGAATAAACATTAACTAGTGATAAGCTTTGGAAACTGGCCACTAATTTCAATCATCTAGAAGCCATTGTTACTCCCTACTTAAGAGTAATGGCAGCAGGTACATGAATGTTTGTCACCCTCAACAGTCTAAGTTATGAGTAATTTTACAGCGACTTTCATAATTAATAGGTATGCTGTCTAACAATCATGATTTTGCCAAAGCATGATTTAAGATGGGGTAAAATGGCAATTAGGGATTTAATGCCTGCTTGCTGAGTCATAAGTGCCTTCATATTTGTATAAGAGTATGTGTTCTGTCACTGCGGAATTATTTAAACTTTGACTGTCGAGAAAGAACATTATTAAAGCTCATCTTCTCTGTCGGCAAAAGGTTACAGTGATTGGAAGTCAACTATCTTAACCACTTGATCATGAAGGTGGAAACAAATTAAAGCGCTGTCCAGACAAGGGTCCAACAGGGCAAAATATCACTGTCCGATATTGTTCACAATGAGACTATTTTTACACACAAAAGTGTTAACTTAATATTGTTCCGCCTAATCTGACTGCACATTACCAAATGTAATTGCAGGGCTTTTTCAGCCTATCTCACGAGGCAGAAAATATGGGCCCCATCCCCAATGCCAAATAATGACCATTTTCCCCAATTTCAAGAAAAACATTCACAATCTTGATAAATTATTCGATTTGAACAGGATGTATTTTGCCTTAACAAAGGAAACCACAAGATTTCATGTAAAAATAATAAGTACATGAGAATTTGAATTGAGTGCCTCACTGAACTGTCAGAACATACTCTTTAAGAGCACTGCAACACTTTCAGAGACGCCAAAGAAAAACAAAAATTAATGATGAATTTTCCCAATCTGGTTGATTTGTCGATATTTTTTTCCCAAATCGAACTACATGTATTAACAGCGTTAAAAATTCCCTATTTGGACAGGGGCCTTTTTCCCAAAAACCCCTGAAAAAGCCCTGAATTGTCTGTGACATTTTTGTGATATATTTCAAAAGTTGTGGTTTCTTAGACCTGAGTCAAAAAATAACACCAACATATCGTAGATATCACCAACATTTTATTAACAGTACCATGAATTCAATATTCTCATTAAATTTACAACACTATCCATAGTACAAAAAATGTTCACAGAGAAAAAAAATACAACAAATTTATGAAGGCAAACCTGTACACATATTTTACAAGACCATTACTTCAATTCAACTGACCAGTTTATTTGATTGGGTTTAACTGCATACTAACACCCATTGGTGATCCCATGCCCAACAACTGACCAATCAAGGACAAATTTTCTAAACTAAAAGAGCAATTAGTGATCATGATTTAAAGAAAATGAAAATATAGGATAACAGTGTATCCCAAAGTCCTTGGAGTAATTCTTATTTACAAATGAAAAAAAAAATAGAGGTCATATCAGCAAAAATTCCAAAAACAGCATTAGTTGATCATAATTATATGATTCTAACTATTTTGCCAAAATTATCATTAATAATTAATTCTAATTAATGTGTAACAAGTTTGAATCAATTTAATTTAGTAAATATCTAGCACATTGCATGGTCAGTTTTTCTATTAATTGTATTAGTCCATAAACATTTAAAGGGCATTATATAATAACATAATGTTAGATAAGTGATTGATATATGTAAAGTACATTGAGTTAATCAAGGCAGTTAAATGATGAGGACTTACATATGAGAATGTTCTGGGTAATTTTAATGGTGGATGAGAGTTTATCAAGGGAGTTAATTGATGAGTGAAGAGTATCAAAATGATAACTTACAAATGTAGAGTGTATTAGGGGAGATAATTCATAGTGAATAGTTTATCAAAAGAGATATTTATAATATACAAGTATTGAGATTTATATAAAGGATAGCAATTTGTACATGAAGAGTTTAAAAGGGAGATAAATCATAAATGAAGAATTTACAAAGGGAGATAATTATAAATAAAGAGTTTTGTAAGGGAGATAATTATAAACGAAGAGTTCAGTAAGGGAGATTATTATAAATGAAGAGTTTTGTAAGGGAGATAATTGTTTATGAAGAGTTTTGTAAGGGAGACAAACCTGGCAGTTATTAGTCTATCTGATTTCTACATCTATAATACATTGTACTTTGGACAATTCTAAAGTTTGAGATCAATATTTACAGGTCTTGTCTAAAAAGGGCATGTATACTACAGAAACAATAAATTACAAATGTTAAATAATTGGTGATAGCCATAGAAATTAAGTAAAATATATCATAGGATGGCTGAAGTGACAAAAATACCTTACATAAATGTAGTATGTCAAAAATAACACAGACGATAAATTATTTTTAATTTGCTTGAATACTTGTGAGTATTTAATAATTGATATTTTTCATACTGCTTATGACAGCCTAATGATGTCACAAAAAACTCATAAATATGCGCATAGCAAATTTAACAACCAAAAAAATGATGCATTTGTTTTGCAATTCCAATATATTGTAACAATTGAATGAACAATGTTTTCTGATGGTGTTTGAATTTTTAAGCAAAAATAAGAAAACAGTCAACAAACAATAAGAAACATATTAGCTAAGTGTTGGTAGTGTTTTACATTCAATAAAAGCAAAAATAAGGAATTACATGTAATACAAAAAATGAATATATCATGCAACTCATTGAATATTCCTTAAAATTGCCTCCCAATTTTGCCGCCAAAATAACGCTAATACTGGATAACAGTACGATGTGAAAACTATGTGTACAAAACAGCCAATATTGAATTTTCATTCAAATAGGCATTTTGTCTTCCATTTCTTTTCGTAGAAGTGTAAGTTGTTTTTGTCACTGAAGCTACAAGTTAATTCAACGTCCCTATACACATATAAGTCCTATATATGTATATAGGGTCCTTGAATTAAATTAATATCATTTGGCAAATGAATACTCAAACCAGAGACAAAGACAAACATATCCATGTCTCATATTCAGGGCTGCCACACAAAATCAGCTGAAAAGGATCAATCACTTCTGAAAACAGGTCAATTTGGGTCAATCTTTGTTCACTATATCCAATAAATTTACATAACATATGTCAAAATAATGGCCAAACATATTTCTGATTTTGACAATTCGAAGCCTCTGGTACACTATTTTGTGTTCAATTCGTCAGAAATAAAATCTATTTGCTAATGACTACAGTGTAACCTCTGCATAGCGGCCCTCTACAGAACAAATCCTCTGCACAACAACAGCTTTTGATATTTCCCTTAGCAGCAATTTTAATTGAATTTGACTTCTGCAGAGCAACAACCTCTGAACAGCAACATTTTTAGTTTTTAGTCCCTCCCAGTAGATGTTGCTCAATAGAGGTTGTACTGTATATGAAACTAAACATACTAAAATCAGCTGGAGAATTGGCAGCCCTGTTATTTAATGGTAATGTGATGATTATAACTTAATACATACTGATAAAGTCACTTTGATTCAATATAAAGCATGATTAATAAAACTATACAAGTATAATTATCTTTCTACAAATACTTCAAGATCGCTACCCATAATGCCTTTCTCATTAAGTTGTGTAAAGTCATTTGACATTGTAACCATTGAAATAAGAGTATCCCCTTATTCCCTTGCAAGTAAATCATGAGACTTTGTTAAGATAAACAATGGAATTCAGGCATGAATTGATTAAATTAAAACTGATCAGATAAAGCAAGCACAGCAATGTATGTTGCATCTAATTGGATGTTCACCATTTCAAGCACATAACGTCATAAATAACATCAGATTTTTATCAGAAAAGTTACCCAAATTAAAAACTCAAGCTGATACAAAATCTGTCAATTCTGCCACATAGATTGTGATGATTTTATACGACGGTACACAACAATTATGAGAAATACATTCTAGGAGTTCTACTACAAAAAAAATTGAAAGCTTAAAGGATAGTACATTACTGGGGAACACAAAATAGAATGAGATCAATAAATTTATTCCTAAATCATGCCTTTAAACTGTAACATTAACATTAACAATAAAGTATGTAAATATGTGGTCACTTACTGCTGCTTAAAAAAGTGCTGCTAAATATATAAGGCCTTAGTGAGGGACTGTCTACAAGATAACAGATTGTGGGTTCATTTCTCATCACGGATGTATATAATATATGTGTTAGGGATCAGCCTGGTTTCTAAAATTAAGAGTGATGTCACTTCTCCCTTCCAGCAATTTTAGGGAGAAATGACAAGCTGAAGAAAGTATGATGAATTATATAAAAAAGTGTAAATAAATCTTCTGTTATATTCATCAACAAGATTACCTTAGTTGACAGAGCAAATTACTTGTTCACAGGAGGTCACAGGTTCTAACTCTGCATCAGGAAATATGATAGGTTTAAGCCCAAAGGTCACAGGGTCAATCCTCCCCTTAGGGTAAGGTCACAGGGTTCAAGCCCCACATCAGATAGGGACATGGGTTCGAGCTTTGTATAAGGTTGTGGGTTCAAACTCTGAAATAAGATACCTAACTCTTCCATTTCCAATTTCAATAAAAAACATACAATCAAATATTAATATAATACATATCTTCAATTACTAGGGGGTCGTACTTGATTGGAACTCTCAGTTTTTCTCACGGTAAGCTTTTCTCTCTAACACTCAATCAAGCGCAGCATGACTTCTCTAAAATAATCTGAAATTCCTCATTTTCCACAGAGCCATTCAATGTGAAGACATAACAAAGATGGTCTCCTTCAGTTTGTTTCTAGAACTCCAGTAGTTAGAAAATCTCATTAAATTTGGATCAGAAGAGCATCTTCATTACATAGTTTTTTAAACCATTTACGAATGCTGGCTTATTTGATCAGTTTTTACTGCACTTATTTTTCTTAGCAATATTAAGTATTATCTAACATTTTTTTCAAATAGCAACTTCTATATTTATAATGGCATTACCTGCTGTGACCAGGAATAGACTTCATCAGAAATTCAGTTAAACAAGTTTTCTCTGCAGTTTAAACAAAATGTGTACTGTAACAGTGAAAAATATGTATATGTAAACAGAGAACAATAGGACTTATTTTGAATTCCATCATTTTGAGCAATAATGTGTAAATATCCTTTGTTTCTACCTCATTAGTGCGAGTGAAAGTAAACAAAATTTGGAATTTCAGAAAACATCTATTAAGTCTTCCCACATCATCGGACACAAAGTCTTTCCAGCTAGAGACAAGACCCAAGAAAGGAGCTATACCAGTGAGTAAAGAGAGTGTTTCAAATCAAGATTCTCCCCCTCTAGTATAACACATCGATCAAAGCTCTATAAACCCAATAGAAAACCAGGCATCCATTCGCCATGGGTGATCCCATAATACATCCCATCTTTAATGTGCATATAAAAATAATCAAGAAATAGAATGTTACACAACAAAAGTAAAGACATCTATAGTGTACAATGATTAGAAAATACTAAAATGAGTGGCGTAGCTTGAACCATTTGAAAGTTAAATATTGCTTAGCTTGAACCTTTTAATAAAATTTACTAACAGCTTAGCTTGAACCATTTAAAAATAACATACAGCTTTTGTTTTGATATAAGCTTAAGAATATGGAGCTCATCTCAAAACATTTTTAGCATTCTTGGGCTATTTGTCATTTATTTCATTATACAAAACAAAGCACAAAAAATAAACATTTTTCTGATCTCCATATATACCATCCATAGCTTGTATGGATGTTTGTGGAAATGAGCTGTTTTCATCTGTTCATTTTCAATCACACTTAGGATTTTGTCACAAACAGAGTTCAGGGATTCTAGGGATCCAAAATCTAGTTAGAAATCCCAGTGAAGATTTACTAGGGATTCTGTTTGGATCCCTGAAAATTACAATGTTCTTGTGTGAACTTAAGTTAGCATGAATTGTTTATCAAAAATTGTATGACCCCAAATCTGTACCCTTTTTTATTTCAAAGGAGGAATCCCTAATATTAAGGAGGAATATCTGAATAACTTTCAAGGGATTATTTCAAGAGCCCTTAAAAAACAGAGTGGACCCCTGTTAAGTACAAGAGTATTGAAGTATGGTATGTCAAACTACGCCACTGAAAATGAATACGAAAGAGTTAAAGACAACAAAATCTAAGTACGACAACAACAAAAATCTAGAGACAACAGAAGTAAGAAACAACAGAAAGTTAGAGACTATGAAATCTAAAAACAACAGAATCATAAGAAACAAAATGGAATAAATTCAAAATTGGAGCCGTAATTTTGTTATTGCCTTTAACTTTCTTCACCACTATCAGATAATCTTTATTTTTTACCTTATATACATTGTAATGTGTTATTGATAATTCTGCCCTTTATATTATATATGTTGTATGGCCTTCTCCAGTAGATTTTTATCAAATGAGTTGTGGCTTATATTAATAATAGAATTCCCCAATAATTATTATCTCTGTAAACAGATATCCTATAGAGCCTCATAACAAAATAGCCAGATCTTACATAAGGAGAGGTTATACTCTATTAACTTATATCTTCTTTGTATGTATAGTTCGAACAAAAAAACAAAACACTGTTTATAATAACAATACAATGATCTAACCCACGACAAGGGATGCCCAGAATGACTTTAAACAATTGTGATGTTTTACTTGTGTCTTAGTTGTTGGTGTAATGGAAAGCATTCTACCATAACAAGCCTGATTTGCCAAGTGGTGGTGGTTTATCAACCATGGTAATTTTGTTAAAATGAATTACACAAATTTTATTTTCATTACTGCCTACCCCTGAAATGAATTGTCTCATTTTTAATGCATGGGTGCAAGATGAAAATTTTGAAAAACCTGAAAACTGTAATTTGAAACCATTTTTCTTCATAATTTAGTAGCAAAACATTGTCTAATTTGTAGTGAAAAACCCTGAACTTCAGGCATATGCCTGAAAACTTGCACCCATGTTAATGTTTACCAAAACATGTTGTTGTTTTTTTGTAAGCACTATACACCTTGTGTGATGAAAATATATCTTTTTACGAACACACAAATATATGTATAAAAAGGACAAAATAACAAAATATCAACTAGCCTGCCTATAAGATGTAATTTACACAAGCCCTATTTTATTTCGGAAGTCTACGGCTATGGACTAGTGGACTAAATCGATGACTTCCTAAATTGTCAGATTTTTTCCACAGATACAAGCATACAAAGAACAAAATCAAAATAAAAAGAATCAATGTACACAGAAAATTTAGATTTTATAATATGTATTGCAAGCCTTTCATTGATAATGTGAAAAACAAAAGTCCCAAATGATATCTTTTTACAGACTATCAAATTTTTAAACAACAGCAAATCATTATACTGTACATAGTGCTTTGATTTCTCCATGTTTCACATTTTCTCACGGGTTTAAAATTCCCAGGGATTAGAATTTGCTCTTTTGATGATGGATATCTCATCACAGGTATTACACTGCCCTCCAAAAGTTCCTTCACACATTCACAATTTATATTAAATGTAATTGTAATTACATTTTATAGTCTAAGTTTCATGCTTACGCATGTTCACCGACTTTACAGCAATTACCCCTGCTCACTGGGCTACTGGTATCTATCTATCAATCTCCCTGGGGAGTCTTTTTACTCCGCTTATTAGTGCAGCCGACAAATTGGCGCAGCGGAATTATACTACCCTCGCAGGTACCCATTTACACCTGGGTAGAGTGAAGCAATCTCAGGTAAATTTCTTGCTCAAGGAAATTAGCAGTGCCCCTGGTGGGATTCGAACCCAGGACCTCTCGATCCCTAAGCGCGCGTCCTACCACTGGACCACTGCTCCTATTATATATTGTATTTTGTATATTGTATATTGTATTTAATAGAACTTCAAAAAGTTGTAAAAGCAGTTTATTGTTAAATGATTGTCAATTTTGTTTTTTCTAATCAACACACTTGTCTTACGGACAAGAAATAACAAAAATATCTGAAACTTAAAATTGGTTCATTGAGATACATTGACCATAGTTTCGGAGGCTGATAGATAACCTTAGCTGCAACTCAAAAAAACAAATTTGCACCAATAGAAATTCCATTTCCATTGCATGAATAATGAATGAAATAAACAATAACATAATAATTCTTCAAATTTGCACTTAGATATTGTAACAATTAGTTAATTGCACTGTGAAGAAACTTTTTAAGGGCAGTGTATCTGCATTGATATAGATATCTTGGCAGGTTTTAAAATTTGAGATATCTTAGTTGACTGTAAATATGTAAAAAATTCAGCGCCCCCCCCCCCAAAAAAAAAAATAAATTACTAGCTATATGTGTTTTATACAGTAATATTGAGTTATAATGAAAAACATTTAAGTATCTACTAATTTCATATGAATACATAATTCCTAAAACTTAACATACATTTGAACAGGGTGGGAAGAATCCATTATCTGAAAAGGGGAACATTTACATTTACAACTAAATAGAAAATGAAATATGTGCTAAGTTTTTGAGGGGCAGGGAACGGGCCATTTTTTTTAAATTTTCAATACTAGAGACCTTTTAAAGACCCCAGTTTCTTTAATAAAAAAGCACAGTATGTATAAATATAAAATGTTTGCTGTAAAAATCTAGAAAAAAACAGCACAAAATACAATAAGAATGTTACAGAAGTATATAACAACATATTTGAAATAACAATTAAATGAACTACATGATTGATGAGTAATAGATCTATCAAGTGATGGAAAATAGACTTAACAAGTAAATCTGTGAGCTAATGCTCACTAGTGATACCCCCGCAAAAATCTAAAAATATGCGACAAACAGGAAGTAGATGAGCAAGGAGCATGAAATCGCTTTACACCACATGGGACTATGGGATGAAGCAATATGCAAAGTATTAGGCTGCTGCATGATATAGTTGCTGAGAAAACTGCGACGGAAATTTTGTAACGGACGGACGCACGCACGGACAAGGGTAAAACAGTATACCCCCCTCTTCTTCGAAGCGGGGGTATAATAAGAACTCAATGGGATTTCCCTACGGTACAAACAAACATTTGTAGTTAAAATGAACATTATGTAAACATAAAACATTAACGATCGTGATTTGTGACTTTCGGCAATGATGTGTACGAAATGTTGTTTGTACCTCGTCTGTGAGGACTGAGAAATCCGATGTTTTGAGTTCCAGATAACGGCAACTGTCAACATAAATGTGTTACTACATGAGACTACGGATTGTAGTTTTAAGTTTTCGACATGTTAATTTCAGAAACACAAAAATTATGAAACTCAAAAACAGACGCAAAAGAGAAGATTATCACAAACAAAAGGCAAGTACTCCATCCTCTTAACTTCAAACTCTCAGACTTGTTTTTATTATTAGTAAAAACCAGTGTAACCACAATTGTTATTCTCATAAGGGAACTTAGAGGGAATGATCAGGAATCATAAATACAGCAAGATTTCCATGACCACATTAATTATTGTAAATTCATGTGATTTTTTATGCTTAAAGTCCATAATAATGATTTGGGAAGAAAATGGTCCATTAAATAAGACCCAATCTCCGTAAACAGATATCTTATAGACCAGCTGTTGTATAGGATCTCATAGGGTTGCAACAAAAGTCAAGTGGAGATAACCTTTATGTCGACCAATAAATGCATAGCTTTCATCCATACAAAAAACTTTTAATAGCATCTTGATTTCATAATGTCTATTTTTAGACAGACATTTGCGAGCTAATTTGACAGTATAGTTAATCAAAGGCTGTGATTGGCAGGCTCTTTTCAAATTTCTTGACGTAGAGGATGTAAACAAGTTACTAAAATAATGATAGCATCATGAATATTATAATGAGAAAAGGTAACCAAAATGTGACCCTCATACCATAACAGCCAGATCATAAATTAGAGAGTAGGCGAGCAAAAGAATTTTAGATCCAGTTTTTTATCAGATTTAATAAGACCATTCTCTGCTCATCAATTTTGAAGATTTTAACACTTGAACATGACAGTATTGATAAATAGTATCCATTGATCTGTATCTACCAAGTTAATTTATTGATCTAATTAAACATATTACCAATACATATAACGTTTCATTTTTCCTTACACTAATAAGTGGTAGTGTAACCCGGGTCAATAGTGCAGTTGGTAGCACGCCAGGATTTGAAATCTTGTGTTCTGAAGGGGGTATGGGTTCGAATCCCATCCGGAGAGGTTATACCCTTCCATGAAAATTTGACAATAATGTCATTATTCCTAAATTGATTAGATAATATGGAGAAGTTTCCGGCCTTACGGAAGGGTAGGTGAGTACTGGTTATAGACAAGTGTCCAGGAAAGCTAGGTTAGGTGTGCTGGACACCGTAAAATGACCTAAATTGTGTTGGCACGGCATTAAACCCATTAAAAAAACCCAAAAAAACTAAACAGTAGTTACACCTTCACGCCTTTAAGATTCCATATGAGAATATAAATTGTGGTCAATATACATGTAATACAAAAACACGATTAATAACCAAACTTAATAACAACGAATATAATACTTCAATCATTTTAATCCAAACACGTTTCTGTCAGCATTTTAACCAGTAAGTTATAAACTAATTTGTAACGAGATAAGATTTTTAGAGTTTATTTTGTTTACTCTCGGAACAATACAAAAAGTACTAAACCAGGCAGAAAATATACCATACTTTGTACACTAGGGCAGCGTATTATCAAAATCTTACGATAATTCAACAATACAACATAGAAGGATTTACGACTAAAATCGGTCATAAGATGCTTTATAATACGGGCCCCAGAACTCATGGTAAGCTTAAAGTTTCAAAATTCTCAAAATTTTTGTATAAGATACAAAATAATATATATCAGAATATAATAAAACGAAGATAAAAAAGAGAAGAAAAAAATAATGTAAAAAATAATATCTTTCAATTTTTCATCAACAATTTTCTACAATTTATTTTTTTTTAAACAAAAAGTAAATAATTTTTTAGCATTTTTTTTCAAGCAATCCCTGTGTCCATGTGTAACACTATACGTGATACATCACACAGAAACAATAGTCTTTTTTGTCATATTCACACACACAAGTATTTCCATCAATTACCCCATCATTCATACAGTTTTCACTAAGAAACCCGTATTAGCATGTCTCACTAAAAGACGTGTTATATCTCCAATGAAACAGAACATGAATTTCATAAGTCACCATCTAGTCTTCATTTCACACTTTAAACTTCAGACAAAGTCCCATTTAAACTTTGTTCACTAAGCCATTCAGCTTATGATATTTCATGAGCTTATGTATGTATTATCACGAGCTTTCATTTGAAGAAAGCTCTATTTTTCATGAACATTTGTTGTTAGTAAGCATTAAATTACAAAAGTTTTAATTCATATAAACTTATATTTGAGTGAGATCTTATTTTAATAAAGCTTTATTTACATGAGCTTAGGTTCTCATAAGCTCTGATTCATGTAAGCTTTACAAGTTGAAGTTTTAATTCTGATGAACTTTTATTCACAATAACTCTTATTCTTGTAATCATTCATTCTTATAAGCTTTACTTTTTAAGCTTTTATTTTAAAAAGCTTCATAATTTTAATTTTCATAAGCTCCAATTCTCATAAGCTTTTATTCACATATGCTCAAATGTTCATAAGTTCTAATTCTTCAAGAGCTTTCATTGGCATCTCATATAAAGCAGGTGGTCATCTTCATCATCAATAACAACAACATCATCATCATCATCATCAAAACAACAATCATGATAAGCGTCACATTTTAAAACAATATCAAACAGTCCATACATGTTTTTTTTTCATTCAATACCTTTCAATAAAATCTTGATAAAGTCCACATTATCTGGATCTACAAACAAAAGAAATATAAAAATGTAAACATTCTTAATACATGAAAGATGTTGGACAATTTTGGAGTAAGACTGAATTCTATTTCACCAAGTGAGCTCAGAAAACATGTTTTAAGAGTGGTCAAGCCAGAATGAAAGCTTCACTATCTTATTTCAAATTTGACAATTAATCTTTTTCTTCATGCAATTTCTCAGTTTTTTTAACACAAAATAACATGAAATCATTTCCTGTCATATAAAAGTAATGTACATAAAATCTCGTTTTAAAGATATAATATTTTCATACCTTTTATTACTTCGATCCAATATCTTGATTGTTCCTGAAAGTTTCTTACTACCTGAAGATAAAAATAAATCATTTTAGTTTACATTCTATATAATTAAAGGCCGGACTTCATTTCTTCATTTTACCGGGTGGTAAGCAATTAAGCCGTTAAGGAGAAAGGGGGAGGGTTTTACCTACACAAGCAGGGGTCACCAACAGCTAAATTCTCTATGATTGTACACAAATTCTCACTTAATTTACTACAGTGTTTATATAGTAAATTCCAATTCATGCTCTGAGACAAGTTTTAGACACTTAGAGACAGTAAAAATACTGCAGGTATATAATCCATGAATCAACAGTCATGGGAACTTTCTATGAGGGGCATAGTATTACTGGCTCTTTGAAGTTCATGAACTCATATTTGATTGGCTTGATGAAGGTTATGAATCCCTTAGCATATGTCTGTCAAATTTCAATTTTTGAAATTGTTTCAAAATTATTCTTTGAAAGTACCATTTCTAGTTAACTTAGAAAACTGAGGATTTTAAATAGTATTGAAAATGAGTTAAAGAAACAGTATGTCAAAATTCATTAAAATTTGATCAGTAAGTTTGTAACAGTTTCAGATTTTCTCTCTCAGGTTTAACATGTTCACTGCTCAGAGAGTCAGAAAGAAGTGACCATTTTGATTCTCTTTCTTTTATAGTTGAAGCCTGGCCTTTAATAAAGCATGTGAAAAATCTGGCTATACAATAAATCATGTGGAAAACTTCTCAATACCAAATTATAGATTTGTAAGTAAATAACTGATGGCCATTGGCTATTTCTCTGGTTAAGCTAGCTAGCCAGGTCTGTCCTAAAAGTAGAGACACATGCGTATGTTTCTCTTCAGACATAAAACAGTGATGTAATTTGTTGACAATTTGCTAATTTTTAGATTTCAATGGTCAGATCTGAGGAAACCATCTAAGAAAATTACAGACCACAGACAACAACCTGTAGGTGACAACATATATTCAGGACAGACAGATTTTGGTTGAAAGGATATTAGACATTTGAGATGATCCCTGAAGAATGGCGATGCAATTTGTACCATAAATAGTAACACATGTAACTATAAATATAATTACGTTTTTACAATAAATAGAATCATCCTGATACTATCAAAATAATCAATTTGTTACTAAAAATAAAATCAACTTGTAACTATAAATAGAATCAATTTGTTACTAGAAATAGAATCAATTTGTTACTATAAATAGAATCAACATGTTACTATAAATAGAATCAACTTGATACTATAAATAGAATCAACTTGTTACTATAAATAGAATCAACTTGTTACTATAAATAGAATCAACTTGTTACTATAAATAGAATAAACTTGTTACTATGAAAAGAAACATTATTAAAACAGTAGAGACTTACTTCGTCTGATAATAAAATATGTATAGATGAAGGTCCCTGAACTATGACTTCTGATATGGAATAACTTTGTACTTTAAGAAGATCTGCCATCTTATTAACCAGCTCATGACAACTCAACTGTTCCAAATATATCGCATGGTATACTGTTTAAATTAAAAAAATACATATTTATAACTAGAAACAATACCTGAACACTATTTGATCATGTTCATATATGTGTGTACACATGTGTACACAACATTTTATCAGTTACTTAGTAACACCACATCATATTGTTTTATGTCACTTCCTTGATCATTTAATAACTAACAATGGGTTAAAAATAATGATAGACATCTGGTTGGTGCTTTATTTCAGGTTTCTGCTTGTTATTACAGGGTCAACACTTGATGCAATCACCCTTTCAGCCGCGGCCGTAGTGTAGTGGTTAGCAGGTCTAACTTCGATCCGCAGATCAAGGGTCCGAGCCCTGTCGCGGTAGGTCATACCCTATACATGAGTTGTCAGCCTCAAAGTAGGGTAAGTTAGTACTGGTGATAGAAAAATGTCCAGGAAACCTATAGTAGGAAGAGCTGGCCATTGTATATATAACCTTAATATGTGTTGAATAAGACGTTGAAAAAAAAAATCACCCTTTCAAAAGAGTGCCTAGGCCTAGTGTCTACATATTTTATTATATTCTGTAATTTACAAACAAATGTAAGTAATTCAATTTTCTGAAATTCATCATATAATGTTAGTCCATATTTATTTAATGTTGATTAGTATTTTTTTGTTTTCTTGCATATTGCAAGGCACATGACTTTTTATCATATAATTTATTAAAGACTTATATTGTTTAACCAAACAATTCTTTTTACATTATGAAGTTATCATAAGTAATTGAAAATGAAATTGATAATTACATCACAATTGTAGTGTATAGAACCACTATGGTATCAAGTTACCTATCGAGGCACTAGAGTATAGGACACTTGTTGAGATTACTTGGTTAAGAACAGATGTATTATATGTTGTATGATTATAAAATAAATGCGTTAAATAGTATTAGAGACTTGTTGCGTCTATTATTAGTATTATTGTTATATACAGGACACCACAACAATTAAAGCTTGTCATTGATTAAATATTGATAACATGTAATGTAAATGAAAACTTTGATCCCAGATTATAGACAAAAACTTGAGTATATACTAGAATAAATTAATACTAACTTGATAACTGATAACAACAACACTAGCCCTAATTAAGATATGAATGAATTTTAACTCCATACCTGTTCCTGGTTCCTGACACATGTATAATGTCAACCTTGGACGAACAGTTCTACAAAAATAATAATGACGATAATAATAATAATAATGATAATAATGAACAAGAAATGTACTGTGGAAACCACATTAAAACCGGATTTAAAAACTTTAACACAAAAATTACAAAGGGAAATAATCCATAATAAAGTCAGGTAGAGTTGTGGTTACTATCTAAATCTGTTCATCACATGGTATGTTATCATTGTATGAAGTTTCATAAAGAAATGACAATAAATGGCAGAGATATATGCTAAATTGAAAACTTTAATGCAATTGTTAACGACACCACACGCCCAATCGCCCACCCGACCGAACAACCACACACCCTACCATTTGCCCGCCCACCCGCACCCATGTGTTTCACTAAACTATTAGTCAAATTTTTTGGTAAAAAATTCTGGCTAAAAATGATAGTAATAATAGTACCAATAAAAATGATATTATAGTAATAAGAATAAAGATAATAATGATGATGATAAAAATAATAATAAAAGTATAGAGGATATTCGTCAACTTAGGTGTACGATCGATTTTTATTTCACCGAGTGAGCTCAGAAAACATATTTTCACGAGTGGCATAGCCACGAGAGAAATTGTAACTTTCTGAGTTCACGAGTTGAAATAAAAATCATCTTACACCAAAGTTGACAAATTTTCTGTTTCTTTTATGCTTAGTTTTGCGTTTTATTTGATGTATTTTACACAAATTATTACGTGACGTCATTTCTACTCCAAGATGACTTCATTTATCCTCAAATATGACGTCATGAACAATGAAAATATAAGGTTATATTTTCACTGTGATGAAAATATAAAATTTATATTTTCATCGTCATTTTCAACAAATAATGACATTTCGCCATAATGCATGAAAGAAAATAAAAATAATAATGATAATAATAATAATAACAATATATATATATTGAAATAATATGCATGGTGCTCATATTTCTATTCAACCACTTCCTTTAGTCATATGGCGGTGATAAGTTGTTCTATTCATGGTTCCTAGACGAGTCTAGATCTCTGATCTGAAGCGTTTAACCTAGAACTAACCACATACTTTCACCAGTGACAGTCAAATGTCCTTGATTCAGAGGTCGGCAGAATAAGGTCATAGAAAAAATTTTATGACCTAACTCCACAATGGTATTACCCAAAATCAAACCCATGAAATTTGGATTTGTAATCAGGGGGTTTATTAACTGAGCTAACTGGACACACAACTGGAATCATGATGCTTCACTTCTAGGGGATTGAATAATTTTGACAATGGTGTACTATTTAAAATACAAGCTACTGTTAGACTAAAAGCAACATAAAATATTACCTGGACTGGAGAGCATTATTTAAACGTATACCATCAGCAAGACCACATATCTGTATTAAATCATCTCTTGTAAGACGAAGTAAATCTGCACCTAAAATACATGAGTTAAGTCAGTCATACAGTTTACTCTAATACTTTTCCTTAATACATACATTTACTTAAATCCGGGCTAAACACAGTTTTATAATTGATCAATTATGATCAATTTTTATTCTGCTTAATTATACACTGTCTCACCACATGCTTTTTATAACTCACTGCTTCCAGGGTAATATCATTCCTTTACAGAAGAAGCTGTAAGGGTTGTATCTAATATTTATATGGTTTACCCATTACAGGTCAACTTTGTCTGACCAAAGTTCTTACAAGTCTGAACATGGCAAATACAAATACAGTGCCTTCCAAAAGTCACCAGACAAAATTCAGTTTTAAACAAGTAAATCTGTGAGCTAATGCTCACTAGTGATACCCCCGCAAAAATCTAAAAATATGCGACAAACAGGAAGTAGATGAGCAAGGAGCATGAAATCGCTTTACACCACATGGGACTATGGGATGAAGCAATATGCAAAGTATTAGGCTGCTGCATGTTATAGTTGCTGAGAAAACTGCGACGGAAATTTTGTAATGGACGGATGCACGCACAGACACACGCACGCACGGACAAGGGTAAAACAGTATACCCCCCTCTTCTTCGAAGCGGGGGTATAATTAAACCAATTCATGCCAAGAGCTAATTCAAAATCTGGCTATTTTGTTATGAGGGTCACCATCAGGCAAGCTTTTTTCATAATAATATTCATGACACAATCATTATGTTTAGTAACTTGTTTACATTGTTTATGTAACACAATTTGAAAAGAGCTGCACAATCACAGCCCGTGAATGTGAATAACACTGCTATCAAATAAGCTTGCAAACCTCGGTCTAAAAATATAAATTTCGAAATCAAGATGCAATTAATGGTATTTTGTCTACATGAAAGCTAGGCACTAATTGGTCGACACAGAGGTCATCTTGAAGTAATCCTAGGAGCAACCAATACAGATCCTATAAGACAGCATTCTATAGGATATCTGTTAATGGAGATTGACATTTACTGGTACCCAATAAATAATAAACTAAGAGTCATCTGAGCAAATTCAAAATTCAGCATAAATTTTATCAACATTTTATGGTTGGAACTATGCTTAATGAATTAGCATTAAATATAGCAAACTTTCTTGATCAGTTTTTCCTCGAAATTTCATTCATCAAGTAGCTTTTGATAGTCACTATATTGAAGAAGTTCTTACCTGAGAAATTTTGAAAAACATTGACATATTGTGAGAATCTATTTAACTGTAACCAACTCTTCACTTCTTTTGAACTGGCTTCCGCTGTAAGATTCTGTGGCTAGAAAAATATAAAATATACATAGATATTATTTTATCAGAATTTATTCGTTTTTATTTATACTGAGTTTAACCCCGTCAACACATTTTGTTCATTTTACAACGTCCAGCACACCTAACCTAGCTTTTCTGGACCCTTGTCTATAACCAGTACTCACCTACCCTTACACAAGGTCTTAAAATTCTAAATATACTTTACTAACAGAGGAAAATAGACATAATTTTCTGGTGGGATTCGAACCCGTTTCCCCTTCAAGACACTAACTTCGCAATCCCAGTGCCATACCAACTGTGCAAACAACCCAGGTTCATTTTATTACAAAAATAGACATTTGTCTTTAGGCAATACAATCATGTAATATGCAGATATACTATAACAAAAAAAGAAACTGGACATGTATAGTTTGGTTGATTTTATTATCAGAATTAAGCAAACATATTCATATGTGGTACCAATCTTTAGCTAATGAATTTTCCTTTTTATTGGTTGGATGTTTCATGAGTTTAGCTAAGAGGTTTAACGTTAACACTGAAACACAAAATTTGCCGAGTCAATATTTGCCAGTTCTGATGTGTGGACATGTATAGTTAGGTTGATTTTATTATCTGAATTAATTAAACATATTCATATGTGGTATCAATCTTTAGCTAATGAATTTTCCTTTTCATTGGTATGAATGTTTCATGAATTTAGCAACATGATTTAACGTTAACGCTAAAACACAAAAATTTGCCGAGTCAATATTTGCCAGTTCTGATGTCGAATGCCAATATCGCCACTATTTTGTAGTACACAGTAATTAAAAGCTAAAGCAAACATTAAAAAATCAGTTTTTAAAATGCATTGTTGTATCCAAACCAGTTCACCACTCAAAGTATGGATTAACAGCAATAGCTATCAATATGAACCATAATGTCCTAAATCATTCTAATCAATTTCAAGCAAACAATTAACCGATTTAAAAATTTAGTACTTGTGCCAGTCCTACTTTATCGGGTCCTTAAAATCCTGATCTACCGGGCAAAACCTGCAACCTTTCAAATATGTACTATACAGTGCACTCTACAAGTTATAGGAGAAATAAATGTTCAAGTAAAACCAACCGTACAACAAATAATTTTACAATACATAAAGCTTATTCATGAAACATAGATTAAATATGTCGATAAGCTTATTAACACATATTTAGGAATTTGTTCAGAAGATTTACAGTTCTTTTTCCCAAAAACAAATTTAAATGGGTTTACCCAAAAAATCAGGGTTTTGTCCCCAGACATTTTGAGGACACTGTACTGTGACTTTTTTGTCCCCTATACTTACAACATCCAAAGGGCCTGGACTGTCTATTACAGAATAAGGAGAAGCTGGTTCGGATATACGGGATGGTGTGGGAGGCAATTCTCTGAAATACATAATAATTATATATTATATATTAAAGCTAATAAATCTACATCTGAATTATTGTATAATTATAATGGGTTTGACAAAAACTTTCGTTATAGGTTGTTTGTTTGTTTGCTGGGTTTAACGCTGTAGCAACACAATTATAGGTCATATAATGGCGGTCAGTCAACCTACTCACTCCTCCTGGATTTAGCTGTTAACCAACTACTAAGCACATACTTTCGTCAGTGACTGACAACAGCCCTACATAATCAAAAATCATTGGTAGGAGGGAGAATGGCCGTAGAAAGTATTTCATGACCAAGCTCCATGAAAGTATGCCCCGCCCGGGTATCGAACCCACGACCCCTTGATCAGTAGACTTGCGCGCTACCAACTGAGCCGGGCGGCTTTTAATATGTTGTGAAATAGAACAAACAACTATAACTTTTCTTTGCCTAAATCAAATGTTCACTTTCTCCCCCAAAAAAGGTTCTTTGTGGCAAAAATATGTGTGGTTCAGGTGAGCCTGACATCAGACGAATTTTAGGGCTTTTGGGGGATATATGGGACCATTTTATTGATTGTAGATCGATTTTCTTCAAATAAAAATATTTTTTATGCAGAATAATCTCATCTAGAGCAGATAGTGAAAAAGATTTGACAATTGGGACATTTTTTGTGAGCTTAAAGACGATCTAAAAACTTCCACCATTGAACAGGCGTTAGAGACCATTTCTTTATAAATAATTGTACTTTAATAAGGAAAATTTGGGTCTGGTACCTGTGGCTTAGGACTTCTCAGTACCAACCAAAAGTTCGGAGACAAAAGGAAAATTACTACGATGCTTTTATTTTGACTATTATCTTTTTAGATTCATTATTTTAGATATACATGTATTTAAGTATGGTTTGCATGGGTGAAAGTTGATAATTTCAAAATTACTGAAAACAAACTTTCAAGATACTGAAATAAACTGATTTCATTATGAATCAAATAGAGAACTCTCTCAAAATACTGAAATCAGTAATAATACTGAACTTTCACCCATGGGTTTGAGATAAAATGGTAACAAATTTCATGAATGCAAAACATTTATAAGATTCAGCATCAGACATCCTAAAAGCTCCAAACCATTTTTATTGTAATTATTTTCCATAACAAAGCTTTGTTGTCTAAATTACAAGGATATAAAATGATAACCACAAAAATAAAGCAAAACTAAAAAGCATTTCAATCGGTTATCAAATATTAGATAAAAGCTATTCCCTAGGCCTACAAAAAGAAAATGTCTTCAAACTTTAGGTAGGTACTGTAAATAATTGCGAAACAATATCACTTACGGTGCTTTTTTACATGTTATTTTAAGTGTACCTGCACTTGCTTCTGTATACCCTGGTGGAGATCTGAAATAAATAAAAAATACAATCTAAAGTTCTGTGCTTAATGATGCATTCAAACATATTTTCAATCAAATTGTGTGTCAATCTTCATTACTCTCTGACCAGGCATAGACCTCTGGACCAAAACTTAATAATACCTTCAACTGAAGCACATGCTCTTCTCGATAAAAGACAGCTACCCTACTTGAAGCAGAATAAAGAGTGAAAATAGTTGTAGAAAGTGTTTTATGACAAATTCCAACAAAAGGAATGTAGGTCTTGCCCAGGATTTGAACCAAACATTTCCAACTAACCCTGTGTTGGTAGTCACACATATTACTAACAGATCTAACTTGGTGGGTTTCTGAAAATCAAGAAATAACAACGCAAGCAAAACACGAACAAGTTTTAATTATAATAATTCAATATCAACAGAGAACCAGGTTCTTATAGAAACTAACCTTATAAGCTTTTTCCAGAACACTTTTTAATCATCAGAGGATACTAAATATCACATTTTCATAGAAAGGTATCACCTACCTTGTGCAGAAAATGAACCAGGTAACTCTAGATTTGAAAATCGATTAATCAGATCATATAACTAACTGATTCCAACAGATAATCGGTTGGCATTTTCCAGCCGATGAACCATCACTAGTCACAGCACTGAAACCCTTTCTGAAAGGAGCTAAAAAGAGACTTAAAATAACTACCAGGGTTTTTTTTCAGTATTTAGGGAAGGGGCCTGATGCCTTTTTTTATATAGAACATATAGGGATTTTTTTTCACAATTTCATAGATAGGGGAACAAAAAATCCAAGTTAATATCTTATGTTCGGGAATACTGCATGATTTTAAAGAAATTTAAAGAGGGTAGGCGCCTGCAAACAGCCCCTGTTATATAAGGAAAAAAAGGTCTGACTACATACCCTCCAACAGAGCCCTGCAATCTCCATTGATCCATACCAGATTGTTTCTTGTATACAGGATTAGGTGCAGTACTGAATATATATACATATATAGTTTATCAAAATTGTTTAATACTAAGACTAGAGCTGCCATTGTTTTCATCGTTATCGCTGTATCGTCGATATTCATTTTCCGATCAATAATAGATATGCATTTTGAAATATCAATAATAAAGCCTATATACATGTAGGTTAATACATAAAAGCCACTATTAAGTGACAAATTTGTGAGACGAACATTCTTTGTAAGTGGAAACAGATGCACTGTCATAATATGAACTAATAGGTCTAAAACATTGACAGCACCACCATTGAGGAAATAGCTCTAGTCCACAGAAGGTATTACATTCATGACATATAAACATATATTATGAGTTTATGACAACATAAATGGTTTGTATAGTACTGCAGTGAAGGTATCGATATATATATAAGTGTATCATCGATATTTATTTCTCAATATATGGCTATCGTCGATACGCATTGAGCCCAATCAATGACAGCTCTACTAAAGACAACATAAAGTACCCAGAATACAATGATATTTTATTTTAATATTAATTTATATCAGAATTAAAAAGTAATAAACAACCATCCTTATTAGATGAAAGTTAGATATTTCATCATATTGGACTATATAACAAGCTTCAAATTATCACTTGCCAAATCACCAATGGCTACCAAAATTTCAAATGAGTGACTAAAGATAATGAAATGATGACCCAGCTCAGGAGATCAAAATATAAACTACATGTATTTATACATCGTTGACAAGTACTTTCTTCCATAATACTGTGGACAATTTGACAGGCGAAATCTCATTTTTATGAATATGCATCTGGCAATGCAATGAAATTGCAAGTTACAATTAAAAGCTCTTCAATAACAATGAGGTCAAACTGGGATTTTCTTCAATCCTTTTAGAAAAATCACTCATGTGGGTAGCCATTTTGAATGGTAAACCAAACCTTAGATATAAAAATTAATTTCATTGGCTAGTTTTCCGCACTGGTTTCCTTGCAGAACCAATAAAACTGCCTCATTAATTATTAATGATTAAAAGATTTTCTAACCAAATGGTCCACAGAACATAACGCAGCATAGCCGAGTAATGTATCATGGGATAACCGAGGATGGTAATTATATTGGTGCGTTGTAGATTCAGATACATTTATCACACATTTAAGACTTGGAATTATAAAAAACTCATATAATCAACTTATTGTATCGTCTTGATTCCATAGCTTATCAAATAATTAAATCATTTAATTACATTTTTTTCCTCTCTTTTTTTCCGTCATGATTTATAATATTGAGATCATATCTTTTCTAATGTTATTTTACCGATGAAGGTCTTTGATCGAAATGTCATAATTTAAATCTTACACAGGTATATGTGTGATTTATAACACGTTTATACTTTAAATTATACAGACAAATATCCATAAACTATCTTTAACATAAGAACCCTGAGTTGTTTAAACATGTTAACAGAGTAATATTGACCGTAAAGTATCATACATTACTTTTCACATTGTAAAAGTAAGGCCACACTTTTTATATTTTTTCGTATTACAAAATCCTAACCAGAAATGTTCAGAAATTGAAAAAAACGTGATTATTGATTTTTCTATTACCCATCGTACTTATTTTTGTGCAAAAAAAGAAAAAAAAACAGACACATCGAAGTACGAATAAACTCTATGTGTCAATTATAACACAATATGAGAAAATGTCATTGAATTTCTAAGATAAACATCAATTTCAAACAGAATTATCTATTTTTATCTATGACATAATTTACCAGTCTAGACACTGCTTTCTAGTGAAATACAGGTTTGCATTACCAAAACATAAATTTTAACAGTAGTAAGAGGCAATATAAGTAAAAGCTAACATGAAGTTGTACAAAATGGATTTGAAAAGTGATTGTTAATGACATCATTTATACATATTTTTCTTAATTTCATCCGACCATACTCATTTTTAAAAGAATTTTTTCGTAAGACTAAAAATTTAAAAAGCGTGGCCTAACCTCAGCAGAAAGGTTAAATATCAACACAAATACATTAAAACAAGAAACAAAGACATACATACCTTTGTTCTTTAAAAGCTTGAGCCAGACTACCAAATGAACCATTGTTTGCTATACCATTTCTTGTATTAGCCTGAACTACCTGGTCCACAGGTATCTTAAAATATAATCAAAAATAAAGTTATTGACAGGCATGGTTAGCCATGAAATTTCAAACATGGGGCAAGTTGCCTAAGCATATCCCTATGCATGGCTTTGTGACCTGGTACCCTTTTTACAATAAAATGAATAAATGTGTGGCATCAAATTAAGGGTACCAGGGCACAAAGTGATAAATAGTGATATGCTTCGACAACTCACCCATGGTGACAAAAGCATCAAATGATACTTTAGTTAATCAACACAGTGCCTGTACCATGTTTTGATTTTTTGTGATAAGTTAGGGTTCAAATATCAAAACAACCATCTATCGAAACAGTGCCTGTTATAACTTTTTTAACATGCTGTTTCATATGACTGAAAAAGTATTTATCCCAATAAACCTATGCAATAAAGGGCTACTTATTAAAAGGAGTTGGAACTCCACATAATCCCATAAAATGGTGAGGAAAGTAAACAAGTTATAGAAGAGAAACCTACCTTATGGATGAATGTTTCAATATTTTGACCCACACTGATCAAAAAAGTCATTAGGTATAGGCACAGTAATCAGTACTAGTAGTAGACAGCCAAACTTATGAAATTTCAAAGAAACACTCAAAAATGTACAATATATGAGATTCAAAAGATTCAGGGGGC
Source organism: Mactra quadrangularis (assembly GCA_025267735.1). Classification (NCBI taxonomy): domain Eukaryota; kingdom Metazoa; phylum Mollusca; class Bivalvia; order Venerida; family Mactridae; genus Mactra; species Mactra quadrangularis. The sequence continues at coordinate 51,239,639 of CM046299.1, read as the reverse complement.
AGTAACTCATGATATTTTGGGTAGAATTAGCCTGGTTGTCATACAATACCATCATGAAATCTTTAGCTAGAGTTGTAAATTGTAATGTTACTCAAATACAGTAATCATCAACAAATAGTTCAGGGGCTGTAACTCTGATTTTTGAAGATTTGTACAGGTTGTTAAAATCATTGGAGTTGTCCTAGTGACAATCATTCTGGCAGGATATGGATGATAACAGAAAAGCTTATAGTGTAAAATACTTGCTGGCAACCCTTCATGGATGTTTTCAACAATCATGAAAAACCAAATATTCTCTCACATTTCATCAAAAAGATTTCATAAATAGAAACTTGAACATTTTGGGCGTTGACTCTAAAAGAAGTAAGCACTAAAGTATCAACTTAAAACAAAAGCTTGAAGTTGATACAAAATTTAGACCCCAGCATAAAGACACTACATTTAACCAATCATAAGTCAAAAAACAATAATATAAACAATACCTCAGTTAAAACAGTACATTCATACGAAGGCTGGTATTTCTCCTGAAAAAAAAGCAGATGATAAAAGTAATGTTCTTAACAAACTTAAAAATTCAAAATATAGAATTTCAAGTTTTTTCCACTTGTCCACAAACAAGATAAACCTAAAAAGTAACTTGGCCAGAATCCTAATGCACCAGTCCAAAAGATCAAAAAGAATTATTGAGAACTATGATATAAAATACACACTGTAAGTAATGATAAAATAGTTGATGACATGAAGTTTCATAAAGATCTGACAATAAATGGCAGAAATATATGGTAAATAAGGCAATTGTAAAGGACACCGGATGTCCGACTGCCTAACCACCCACCGCCCGGTGTTTTGCCAAACTATTAGCAGAAATTTTTTCGTTGAAAAATCCAGCTAAAATAGTTCATGGTTGAATATGATTGAATTTTAGAGACATTTATATTATCAAGTATTGCTAAGTATCCAGTACACTACAACTCTAAGATACAACAATACAACAAACCTTTTCTGATCCTGTTCTTTTCTCCATTTTCTCTCTGTCTGTTTTATGTTTCCTATCTGCTCCTTTTGGCTGTAAACAAATAAATATATGATAATAGGATTAACAATTGTATAATAAACTTACTTTCTCATAATTATTAGTCTATAAATTTAGCCAGTGAACTGAGCTGGGGTCCAGTGGTAGGATGCTGGTGTAGGGATTGAGAGGTTCCAGAATAATATCCCACCAGGAAAGCTAACTTCCTTTAGCAAGAAATTCACCTGTAGTAGGAGCAATAGTACAGGGGTAGGATGCACACTTCAGGATTGAGAGGTCCAAGGTTCAAACCCCAACAGGGACACTGTTAATTTCCACAAGCAAGAAATTTACCTGCAATTGCTTCATGAACACAAGTTTTGTATAGTTGTGTATAGTTCGTTTTTTCCCAACTGTCAAAACATGAATAATTTCACAGAGTATGCATTTGTTAAAATTATCGTTGTGATATATTTATGAGTTTCCGGAAGTACACGTATGTATAATGATCGAGTAAAGCTGCTTATGCCGTATGATATGTTTTAGTCAAGATAAATTTAATAACAATTAGGCCGCCAGTACAAAAACAATGCATTCAGTCATCATGAAATTATTCAAGCTTTGAAAATTGAGAAAAAACAGACTATACCTATGTTTCAGAGTAATGAATCAAATGATAAATGTTTTGTAAATACTGCAAGGAAAAACCCATATATTTGAATTCCAGAGAATGTCTAATGTCATAAGGTGAATTCTACCTCAAATTAATATTGGCTAAAATACATCACTGAAGTCAAACATGCAGGAGCAGTGGTCAAGTGGCAAGCCCGCTCTCAGGGATCGAGAGGTCCTGAGTTTGATCCCCACTGTGGGCATTGCTAATTTCCTTGAGCAAGAAATTAACCTACAATTGTTCCACTCCACCCAGGTGTAAATGGGTACTATGAGGGAATAGCCAGCCTGAAGGTGATTTCAGTGACCAGAAGTTATAGTACAAGATTGTAAAATAGGCTGAACATGTATATGGAAGCAGACTTTAAACTGCACTTAAACTTTTTTAACTTTTAAACCTCCTACCTTAAAAACTTTGATCTGACAAGAAGCACAGTGTACTAGTTTAGCAGAATCATTGTCCGAGTCTTTAGATTCCAGCTGTAATCGGAATGATACACCTTTCTCTCCTCCATGTCTCTTGGCAGTAAACTCTGTACTTATACAATTCACTTTAACATATATACCAGTCTCTTTTGTTGGATCCCAAATAAAGTCTATCGCATTAAGTCTATTGGGATCAACTACCACATCAATCAAACCATAAGACAATGGAATATCTGTAATATAGAAATGTAATATATAGAGGATATTTGTTTATTTTGGTGCAAGATCGATTTTTATTTCACGAGTACGCTAAGGATGCAATATTTTCATGAGGGGCATAGCAATGGGTGAAAATATAATATCATTAGCTCACGAGTGAAATAAATAGATCTTACACCAAATTTTCTGTTTATTATATGCTTCATACTGGCTTTTTTTAAAGTTTAATTATGATATGTCATCAGAATGGCCCATTCAAATCGTGAAAAATAACAAATTAATTTTCATTGTTTCAAAACAGTGGAATATCGATTTTATTTCACCGATGAATCCAGGTATTCCATTGGAAAGCATAATTATATTTTTTATTCATTTTTTCACTGAGTTTAACGCTGTGTCAACACAATTTGGTTATTTAACTGCATCCAGCGCACCTATCCTAGCTTTCCTGGACTCTTGATCATAACCAGTACTCACCTACCCTTCCACAAGACCTGAAACTTCTCCATATTATCTAATCAATGGAGGAAAATTGACATAATTGTCAAATTTTCATGGAAGGGTATAATCTCCCCGGGTGGGATTGAAGCCATACCCCCTTCAGGACATGAGATTACAAATCCCGGCGCACTATCGACCCGGGTTCCCTCAATATAATAAATAACACTTTTCTAAGCCACTTCTCAACATTTTTCAGTTGTATTGTATGGCTTGACATTAATTTTAAAGGAGGTTACCCAATTGAACAACAGCTGTATACCAATTTGCTTGAACCAAATGTTCAGAATCAGTAACAGGTTGTCTGAACCCAAATTTAGCAATTGGCCAACCTTTAATGACTATGTTGAACCTTGTATTTTTTCATGGATAATGTGTGTTGATTTAACCTAAACATAAATTTTTATCTAAGGACTATAAAAGGGCACTATATTTCTCATACCATATCATTCAACTATGACATACCTATGTCAAGAATCATCTCTCATAACATATCATTCAACTATGACATACCTATGTCAAGAATCCTTTCCCCAGGCCGTGTAGACCTCCATGAATCTAACTGTTCTTTTTCCATATATTGCAATCTTCTTTCATGAAAACATACTCTTACGGTACTCTAGAAATATTATAGTAAAATAAAATATTATTAAAGTTTAAATGTCCAATTTTCTACAGACATGCGTCAAGGCAAACAATTACACTAACCATCTACCAGTTCTATACTTGTATCCAGGAACCAGGAAATTTGCTGAAGTCAATCGGTCCAGGGCCGTCTTGAGGTCAAATTTATTTAAGTTCTTTAGGATTTTGAAATTATAATCGGCCGGAATGAAAAAATCAGTACAAAAACCAATAAACTAGCAATTTTCTGGTCCCTTCTTGTATCCTTCAATAAGTAACAATAAAACTTTAGAAAATAGGCCACAAGGTTTATAGCTGACCTTAAACACACAACTCTCTGTCCACGGAGGATGCTTGGACGAGGCTCTAGTTTTCTATCTCAGATAAGTAACAACAAGCTTCAGTAAATAAAGGGGCCAAGAGATGTAGCTAGACTTAAACACATAATACTATCAATGGATAATGCTAGGATGATGAACCAGTACTACACTACCATCCTTTATAAGCAAAAACCTAATATCTAAAATACAACCATAGTAAGTTCCTTAAGATTAAGATAAATACATGAATAGTTAAGTACCTTATTATTACCAAATATATACAATATATATCAAGGAATGCCCGAAAGACTGTAGTAACTCGCACTATAACACAAGGCACTTACTACAGTCTTGTGGGCAATCCATTTGGAACACCTCGACCTTTCATGAATGAATAATCTCGGAAGGATGGGGGGTCTTCCCTGGATTTATGTGATTTTACAACCTACGCGAGGCGAAGCACGTAACGGTTACGCAAAATAGTTCTTGTAGTATACACACAGATCTTTGTCTAAACATATTTCTTTGTTTTAAATTGAACCAAATATTGTTCATCAATATCATTGAACTGTGTAATTTCAAATTTACGGACTAAAAACGAAACTTCAGTCATCGCCTAAACGATCGTGTATTTGTTAACTAAATATGTCTGAGGTTATTAGTAGCGAATGGCCGAGGAGTTCCGAATGGTGGGCAATCCTCGATATCATATATAAACAAAAAATAAATTAGTTTTCAGAGTAAAAGAAAGGTAGTATTTATATTACTGTCTTCAATAGAAACAGTCACTGCCTTAACTAACTATCCTGAAGCCTGAATTAGTGAAAATTTATTGAGGGGTAGAGCAAATTGCATATACCAGGCTCATAGAAAATTTCCCTTTACTATGCAACATAATAGTCCAGCCTAGAGCTAAAGAACATTTAAGATGAAGTCAGAGAAATTTGAGTAAAATAATTTTTTTGTTTACCATGAAAGTTGTTATTGTAGATCACATGACTAGAGACCCCTTGTTTACTTACCCTTAAGTAATGACCTTCATAATCTGACAAATCTCCAAGTTTCTTTAATTTGATCTCATAAGGCTGACCTATTTGAACAGACAAAACAAAAACATTAAAAGGGTATACATCTATATTTTATTTCAATTAAAAAAGTTAATATTAAAGAGTATCAGAAGCATTTTCTGTCAAAAATCAACCATACAGGCTTAAATCTTAACATTTATTATAAATTACTATAAAAGAGTATGCATTTCCTATCATGAATCAACCAAACAGACCTAAATCTGATTATTTATAAGAAATGCCCTATTAGGCAATGCCTCTAACTTTGCTGATAACATACCTGATCTTGAGATAAAACAATACATTGTATTCCATTCTGTACAATTGTATTTGTAAGCAACTTACACAATAGAAACTGTCTAATAATCACAAGTCTGACTAAAATGAGTTGATTTCAAATATACAACCATTCACAGCCACATGCTCAAAATATCCCCACATCCCACTCAGACATTCTGAAAAGTGTCAGTCCGATGGACCTGACCGGAAAAATTCCAGTTGGTCCAGGAAACAGTCTGTTGTAGCCGGACCAAATGTCCACTTGAATTTCATTTTATAAATTTAAAATAAGGAAAATCATTGGCTATTTTATAGTGTTTTTCAGTAAGTATTGAACTAATTTTGATGTTAAAAGTTAAAACAAGTAAATCTGTGAGCTAATGCTCACTAGTGATACCCCCGCCAAAATCTAAAAATATGCGACAAACAGGAAGTAGATGAGCGAGGAGCATGAAATCGCTTTACACCACATGGGACTATAGGATGAAGCAATATGCAAAGTTTCAGGCTGCTGCATGGTATAGTTGCTGAGAAAACTGTGACGGAAATTTTGTAACGGACGGACGGACGGACGCACACACGCACGCACACACGCACGGACAAGGGTAAAACAGTATACCCCCCTCTTCTTCGAAGCGGGGGTATAATAATGCCTGAGAAGCAACTAGAAAACAGTGATGATAAGTCATATGGTATTGGTGTATTTTGATGATTTTTCCAGTCCAGTGAAGCCTGATTTGGTCCAGTGATTCTTACTAAATTGTCAAAGCACTTTTCGGAATATCTGATCCCACTTCAGAAATCATATCAATTTTCAGTCGGCCAACCATTAATAAGCATATTAACATCAGCATGCTTTTTACAAATTTTCTTAATGTTGTGATCATTTGGATGCATGACTAATAAATAGTATATTGAATAGAAAATACCACCAACACATTACACTTTTATAAGGGACCCATAAAATCCGAGGATTCCAACTGTAAGGACCTACTTACTAATTGGATTACTTCAGATTTTATCAGGGAAAGATTACTGACTAAGTCCCTCATTAATGATTACTGATACAACGTTTCGCCATACGAGGCTTCTTTAGATATGACTAATAAATAATCAAACTTTCTGACATTTATGTGACTTTATCTAGGAGTTATAGAGTATAGGTGTATTACCCTTTGAACAAAAGTTCTAAGATATTTAATATTGATTATTCACAACAAAATCAGAATGATTCATACAGTACGGAAGTAGATTAAAGTTTTGATAATACATGTATATTGTTGACCAACAAAACCATTTTACTTCCTTGTTGTATTACCATCTTTTATGAATACCAAAATTTGATCCAGGAAATAAGGCCATTCATATCCCTTTTTGTGTTATCCTATTCATGTACTGCATATTGTTGGAGCTAAGTAATCATTACCTAATACATGTATGTTAACATTATACAGTGTATCATCTAATGTCTAAAAATAATATTCATTTGTAATTGCTATGATATATAATTGCTATATGTAGTGATTATTCCAGAACTCAGAAAAGGGAGGGAGGCAGGAAAAAGGGGCAGGGCATATCTGAGGGTAAATGTCTTAAATGTACTATTCCTGCATAGAAAGATGCTAAAAAAGGGCAGGGAGGAGAGAAAAAGGGCAGGGTGCAGCACCCTGCTATTCTGCTTTGGAATAATCACTACTATATGTGTCATCTTAGTACATTATATGTTGAAAAAAATCTATTTATTCATCTTCTGTATCTGTTAGTCAACAAACATGACATGTAACAATGTCAATAAGAAGGAGTGGGTTTGGCTACTTGGTAACAACAATGAACTGGTAGTCATTAGACAGCAAGCTTCACATTGGTTCAAATCACATTCAAAACATACCTATTAGTACCTTTGAGCAAGAAAATTCATCCTGCAACCTTTGAACTAGGAGGGAAGGAGTGAGATAGCTTAGTACTGAATGACCAAGGAGCAGACTTGATTGAGAAGGGTTAATATATTTTCTAATAGCTTGTTCCGTAGTCAAGCTATATGGACCATTCCGTGTGCAACCTTGTTTATTTGAATAACAATACATTTACCCACAAATATAAGCATGTGCTCTTGTTTGTGGGGAAAAAAGAACAGTAAACCTTTGTTAAATATGCTAATAGGTAAGGTCATGGAAAGGTCCATTCTATTTTCAACTAAACTAACATTATTTACTTACCCTGATTAAGATATGTAAGAGTCTCTTCATTGACTTTAACTGCTGGAGATGTAGCTGCACCAAGAATGTATTGAAATCTGAAACAACATGAACATTTATAGTAGGAGCAGTGGTAGGATGCGTGCGTAGGGATCGAGAGGTCCCGGGTTCGATCTCCACTAAGGGCACTGCTAATTTCCTTGAGCAAGAAATTTACCTTAATTGTTCCACTCCACCCAGGTGTAAATGGGTACTGTGAGGGATCGCCTGCCTGATTTTAGGTGATTTTAATGATCAGGAGTTATTGTACAAGATTGTAACGTTGGCTGAACATGTATACATGGAAGCAGACTTTAAACCTCACTTTTAATATGACATTAATTAAATGGGTCAGTGCAAAACTAGTCTACATCCATTTATATTTACATGTAGTTACACTAGTTTTGCACTGATCTAACATAACATGAACAAGCAATAATAATGAAAAATATTCTTGAGTATGATATTCATTTTATAATGGAACGGATAATTTGATGGTCTATAAGTAAATGTAGTTACACTAATATTGAGCCATTGAATTATTCTAACAAGAAATTACTAGGCAAAACATTTTTTTTTGAGAATGATGCTCATTTGTTTTACACATGAAAGGATAATAATGGTTTAGGAAAGAATTAGTCTATATCCTTCTTTATTTACATGAAGTTAAGACTAGTCATGCACTGACCTATCAAAATAGAACTATTGAAGTATATTCACTGCATATAAAACATTTAGGGAAATTTTAACGCAATTTAATAGATAAGGGAACAAAAAATCCAAGTTAAACTCCAAATTTGGGGAAAACTGCATGATTTTAAAGAAATTTTAAGAGGGGAAGGCCCCTGTAAACGACCCCTGTTAAATAAGGAAAAAAAGCCCTGCACTGTTTCCACTCACAAAATATTACTTGAATCATGTTATAAAATCCACAATCATATGCAAGTATTTAAATAATGCAAGACTGCACATACAAAAAATGTAATGTATCATATATATATATATATATATATATATATATATATATATGATCAACGTATAAAATATTATCTATATCAGTTAATTTGTGCAGCAGTGCAAATCAACTCAACCAGAAAATAACAACACTTCAACATCAAAACTTGATCTTAACAACCACAAAATTTGTTTCATCAGTCCGGAAAATAAATTAAATAATGAAAATCTGATTACATTGCCAATGATACAACATTTTCTCTTGGGTAGCAACAAGTCTGCCTACACTCTACACAAGCATTAGACTGTATTTATAATTTGAGGGTTGCCCGCAAGACTGTAGTAAGTGCATTGTGTTAAAGAGCAAGTTACTACATTTTTGCAGGCAACCCTCATATTTAAATATTAAAATTTTTCACAGCAGTACCAACAAACTTTCACTGTCACAATAAATTATGTGTGCGAAAAACATAAGGATTTAATCTATGTTTCATGCTTTTCAGCAATATTGTTACACTCTCTTCACAGCTCTGTGAATACATTACCATTATTTCAGGTAATAAAGTTAACAAAAGAGAAACATTCAACAGATACACAAGAGAGTATAATAATGTGTAACAAACTTTGTTTGAACTGCCTGTGCATGTATGAAAAAAAAAATCATAAATTGTAGTTCCAAAATAGAACTATTTAATCAATATACGTAATAAAGAAATATAAAATATTTTACCCATTGTCCAAGTTCTCTTGTTTAAACACAGGTAGAGCTAACAGTGCTTCACTGAAAATATAAACAAATAAACATTTAATACACTTGTTACTATATATAGTAATGAAATTTGAGCATTTTTTGGGGAGTATAATATGACAGTCATGTGACCACTTGTTTTTTCCTGTATTGTATTTTGGTGGTTATTGAATATTTACACAACAAAATGAGTCATGATTGATGAGTCATGATTTTGTTTACACTTGGATTATAATGATTGTAAACTACATTTTCTCATAATTAAATTTTATTTTTAAGTGCATTGTATGCCCATTTAATGCAGAGTGATATAGTTTAAATTTGTGTACACACACTTCTAGGTTTTGTTCCTAAATAAGAAAGTTATGGCTATTTTTTCTGCCATCATTTTACTACTGCAATAAAATATTCTTATGAATGAACTGTCATGACAGACTGTCAAAAAAACCAATTCATTTCCAAGAAGTCTACCATGATGCTTTTTCTGACAATTTTGGGACCAATATACAGCCCCGTAACTCTCTCTAAAAAGGATGTATTTTCCTCTACTCTGTATGAAACTTTTCAAAATTCCATACTGTTTATTTCATTTTCTTTTTTAGATATCATTAAGAAATCTCGGAGGAATATTTGCTTTTATAGTTTGATTTTTTAAAATAGAAAACAGAAACATTCATTTGATAACATGACTCTACTAGAAATGAAGTGAAGTCAAATTCTCCTCAATTTTATTTCTGTAGTTATTTCCCTTTGTTACCCAGCTACCTTTTACCTAAGGTGAAAATAAACACTGTGAATCACTACTTACACTTTTTTATGACTAAGCTACTGTTATTTCATATGTAGCTATATTCTAAACAAAGCATATCATATGTACTTTTCAGAATGTATGTTTTGAGTCATTGCCAAATTGAACTGTACATTTTTTTCACGAAATATTTTGGAATAGAATAACATTTGAATATCAGATCTGGCAAACTGACACTTAAATTAGTAAACCAATTATAGATTTTGATGGTTATATGCCAAAATTATAGCATGCATGTATGAATTGACATACTGTAGCTAACTAGCCATTTCCATTTTGGAATTCATCAAGTTTTTCAAAAATTAAAAGCAAAGTCTTGCCTTTACCAGCTTTATTGAACTCTTTTATTTACCAGTTTAACCTAACCCTCTCAGAGGGAACCATCAACTTCGAGCTTTACAGCCCATCAATATTACAACCATATTCTTAATAATCGACCCAATTTCACCAGATTTGAACTCCAGTGTACTTAATACTGACCATTGTGTCAGATTATTTTAGATTTCATACATTTGTCAATATTTAAACAAAAAGACTAAGTTAGGATTTTACAGAAATTGACAATAAACATTGATTTCATTTTACCTGATAGGCAATATGTAAACAAGTTTTTAAGTTTCCCGATTTAACCATCGAATTGCCATGACTCAAATGTTTAATGGAAATCCAAAAATAGATTGATGAATAGAGAAAAATTGCTCCGGTGATGGATTATACATGTACATTAATTGTTCTGCTTGAAATGCTTACAATTGAGATTCATCTTCGTGCTTGAAGAAAATTATTGACATAATCCCTCCTACCTACTTACACAATCTAAATATTTATGGTCGGGAAACTGCAAGCCAACACATTTTTAAGAATGGCCTTATTAACGTTCTTAAACTTGGGAAGGCAGTAAAAAGGGATGGATATATCAATGCCACACAGAAGAACAAGTTTTGGAAACGGGAAGATATTTCATTCGAGAATCTGTAAGGCAGGTGAAAAAAAGCATGGTGGAGAATATCTAGATTGAAGTCAGACCAGCTAACCACTACGCCACGGTGGCAGCTAAGAGAGACAAATCACCCTGGTTTTAAAGCATTAAGCATCTTACCTCATGTTATATGTAGTAGAACCCAACTCAGTACCAAGGCCTGAAAGTGACCCATCAAAATCTGCCGCCAATCCGTCATCAATATCCCACGAGTTTACAGAGTTTGCCAGGGTTGTATTTGGTAAACTCTGTAATATATCATTATAATGTGATGTTTTTGTTCTTTTTCCGCTACTCTGGTTGACAGCACGGTTTGAATTAACCTGGTTGCCATCCTCTGACACAGCAGACCAGTTAAATGACATCTGCTTGATCCAAACTTCTGCCAGTTTGATCTGTAATAATAATCGTCTGAAAATATACAAATTTATGAATACTTACAATGAACCAAAGATTGATGAGAATAATTAAATGCTAATTTGAATGAGGCAACTTTTGATACCAATAGACTATATCCATAATTCAAATAGTTGGGTTTTCCCTGCAGTACAAACAAACTTTTACTGTCATAATGAAAATATACATACAAAGAACAATCTCATTTAATCCATATTCGTGCGTTTCAGCATCAATGTGTAGAAAACTTTGTTTGTACCACCTGTGCGTGGATAGAAAAAACCCATAAATTGGGAGTTCCGAATTAGGTCTATTGTAACACTGCCAAATTTGCACCATGAAAATGTAAAAAACATACCACGTTTGCAGCATTTGGGTACTGTTGCCATACAATGTACATCTTAGCAAGGCTTTTTTCAGTATTTGGGGTAGGAGCCTGGGGCCTTTTTTATATAAAATATTTGGGGAAATTTTATCGCAATTTCATAAATAGAGGAACAAAAAGCCAAGGTAACCTCCTAAGTTTGGAAAACTTCATGATTTTAAAAGATTCTCAAGAGGGGAAGGCGCCTGTAAACGGCTCCAGTTTTATAAGGAAAAAAAGTCTGCTTTGAATAGTTCATTTACATCTTTAAATAAAAAACAATAAATCTGTGAGCTAATGCTCACTAGTGATACCCCCGCTGTGAGAAATATGACTATCATAATGTAACTTTCATTTAACAAAATCTAAAAATATGCGACAAACAGGAAGTAGATGAGCAAGGAGCATGAAATCGCTTTACACCACATGGGACTATGGGATGAAGCAATATGCAAAGTATTAGGCTGCTGCATGTTATAGTTGCTGAGAAAACTGCGATGGAAATTTTGTAACGGACGGACGGACAAGGGTAAAACAGTATACCCCCCTCTTCTTCGAAGCGGGGGTATAATAATAATAATGCACCCATAAATGCTGTTAATGTGGGTATGAAAAGTAAAACTTGATTTGTTCATGAGTCAACCAGATGATGTGTTCATAAGTTCAGAGGTTGGTGTGTAACTGTTCATGAGTTGACCGGTTGATGTGTTCATGAGTTCACTGGTTGATGTATTAATGAGTCAACCAGATGATGTGTTCATAAGTTGACTGGTTGATGTGTTCATGAGTTGACTGAATTATGTATTCATGAGTTGACCGGTTGATGTGTTCATGAGTCAACTGCTGAATTTCACCTTAGGATAGTTGTCCCAGAAATGACCTTTTTTGTGCCCCCCCCCCCCCATCAAAAGATGTCAAAGGGGGGTTTCAAAGGTAGCATGTGGCCCTTTTGTTGCTTGGGTTTAAAGGGGGTGCAGTGCCCCTCATCCCCTAAAAAACATCAGGGTCATTGCATGCAGAAAAATGGCTCAAAAAGCTGATAAGAAAACATATTTTAGTCACTGAAAAGAACTGGCATTTTAGACCTTAATTTTGGAAAATATTACTGAATATTATACTAGTTGCTTCTATTTTCGCGTTAATTTTGGTATCGCCGTATTTCCGTTTTTCAATAAAAATACCTTACAGCGCCACCTAGGAAAAACAAATTGAAATTGAAAAGCAAATTTTTATCGCCAAATGTATATGGGACAGTTTTCTTTAAGATACATTGTCTGTGCCAAAATGTTTTACAAAAAAATCAATTTATTAAACCGATTTTACGTTGTTGAATTAAAAAACACACCCTTTATTCTTTAAAGTGAATGAATTATTTCTGTTTCGATAGTTTTCATACTGTTAAGTGCAAATGTGTATAAAAGAATCTCCTGATCATTTTAGCAAAGTTTTTTTCAACCAATACTTGATCATTTCAAGAGTATGGCATAGGCTTTTAAATACCGCGGAAATAGAATCAGTCTCCAGAAAAAGGTGAAGGTCAAATAGAGTTCGTCAACATGGGTAAAATACGAAATTTATGAATTAATGATGTATTACTGAGCTAATATTCGCTGCAATAGATGTAAAATAATAATCTGATAACAATCTTTTGAAAAGATAAGCTTTTATTTTGTTACAAAGAATGTTTGTTTGGTTATTACCGCGGTAAAAGAAGCAAACAGGGTAATCTCTGTTTTTAATGGAATTGAGTAATTATCTCCCTTTGAAATGAGAAAAGTATTTTATTATTTTTAATTTGTTTATCCTGTAGCAGAGGCATAATATGGTACTCGTACTCCCTTGCCTTTAAGCTGGCTTTTATGGTGATCCCTTACAACATGAGAGGTTGTGGGTTTGACTTAGAATTACAATCAAATTAGATACCAGTTTTTGGAAGAAATTTTCTTTGGTCAAAAACAATTATGTTTAGGCAGTGGCTAGAGTTACGGTACCATAACTCTAGACCCAGGTTCTAGAGTTACGGAAGTTTCGTAACTGTAGACAACCCTGAGAGGGTTGGCTAGAGTTACGGAAGTCTAGAATAACATGCGTATGTTTCAACATTTAAACATCAGAAAAACTTGTTTATATTCATTATTCTAGCCACTGCCTTTTGTTTAAAGGGAATTCTACCATAATGGAAATACCCAAATTTATGTTTAAAAGAAAGTATTAAATGGGAAATGATCAACAAACCTAACTAAATTAAATAACTTCTGCATAGAGGGTGACCAGACCGAATAACTATAATTGTTTAGTAACCAAGTAAGGGTAAAAACATTTTATGACTTTTATTCAAGTTACAATGTAGCTTATCATCTTCAGCAGTCATATGCTATTAATGAAAGTTATATTGTCACATCAGTTGACAAACTAACTGTAAAAAGGCGGCTTAATAAGTTTGGGAAGCCATTCTCCTTCAAGCTTTAAGTTTACTATTCTTGACTTGAATGTGTATACCAGACAAAAACATCACTTACTAGTTCTCAAAATACTAGAAAATTTCTCATCATTTGACTGTCTGTAATAGCTTCTTTAAATAAAAAACAATTGTTGATTTATAATTTAAAATCATTAACGCCAAAAAGTAAGTTGCATTTTGCATGCAGAGCATAAGTGAACAAACCTTTTTGCTGACCTAGTTAACGGACAACTCTATTATCGGCGTTCGTGGAGCAACGATAGAATAAGCAGGGATCGTATTTCATGTGTAAGTACATAAAAGTTACTTACTTGCAAAGCAAATATCTGTTTTATCAGCAACAATCTCAGTGATAAATATTGGTCTTTTAAAGAGGACTCCGGTAGCAAAACACACCAGAAAATGGCGTTTGCTCTGACGGCTTACGGCAAATATTTGTTGACGTTTACGACATTGACTACTTAGGAAAAAACTCAACCAGAGTTGTCGTTCTTGTTGTTACTCACGTACACCACCAAGAAAGGATTAAAATTCTTATAAGATGTTGTATATATGTATATATAGATATTTATCCCGATGAACTTTTATATAATTAATAGAGATACAGACATACGCTTTCTGAAATCATAAACCAACAAAATAAGTCGTAAAAATACCCAAACTTCATTTATTTCAGACTCCCGCCAAACAAATTGAAGTAGGGGGCCGGGCAATCGAAACGACAGAAGTTATCTTTAGCAAATATCATTAGACGTTCATAAATTTAAAGGACTATTATTTCCTTGCATAGGTGCATGGCACGTAATTGCGTATCAATTTATATTATATAACATATAAGACCAATATCTTCTTTTCTCATTAAGGTGCAGTACGTGTCCACTTTGTGGTATCAATTAACGCACTTATTGACCACATACAAGGTGTAAGAGGTGCAAGTGTGCAGTTAAATTCAGTAAAATAAATATTGTATTTTAATAAATATATACATATAAATGCTTATATATTTATTTACAGCAGCTGCATGTTAGGCAGGCTCGCATATACTCGCAAAATGCTCGCCAATGGATTTTGAAAATAACTTTAGATATCGAGATATCCAGAGACATAGATAATCTATGTCTCTGCTTTAACTAGCTTTTTAACTCATAAATTTTCGGTAGTTGAAATCGTCGCAAAAATATTAACAGATAGATCGATGGTATAATATAAAGTTTTAAAGATTCTCAGTAAAACATATGTTTTAATATATTATATTCTTTGCCTATCCGACAATGACGCACAAGTTCTATCTATACTATAGTTAAACATAGCACTAATTAAGTTGCTAATATTTGCGGTACTTTCTATATATGCTATTAAAAAATTGGAGAAAAAATGCCAGTCGAAATAAAATCAACTCGTAAACATTTGCAAGTCCTGTTACTTGTTAAATTCGAGCCCTGTGTTGGGCTGACCATGAAGCTTTCAAAGGTCGCATCAGCAACAAATGAGCATCACAGAGCATGTAATCATATTCCGCATAGTGATTCCAGACTTAGTACAGTAAGCACGTACGTTGGTGCGCAAATAACATATAAGTCTGTATTATAATAAATACGGCATACAGAGTTAAAATTTGATCCTTATTAAATTTATAAGAACACTCAAATTCTTAATCTAAATGGATTTGTTGTTAAATAGTCCAGACTTGACATTTATTCAACGGAGAGAGCGCATGAATTAATTACTGTACTTCGACAAATGTCCTATTTATGTTGTTAAACGTGAAGCGTTGAAAGACTAGTCAGTTGATTTTACAATTCTGTGAATCGTTCTAGGAGAAGAACAGTCTTAAAAATAAGTTATACTTCCATAAGAATAATATCAGATATTGATTATTCTCTATAGAATAGAAGGCGAAGTTGTCCGCTCATTGGTTAAAGAAAATATATGTATAGTGCTTAAAGTACGTTTGACCTCGATCTGACCTTTATGTAAAGTATTCATTACATCTAATACGCATGTAGTATTAATACTAATTAATAATACTGTTAAGTATAATTAATGCTCGATACCGGAGTAAACACGGTTTAAACATAACGTAACTTGCCGAAGTGTAGGATAGGCGTGGTACCCCCCTACAGATTTTCGTCGGGATTTGTTCAGATAACTATTAGACACAAGTGTGAAAGGTCAGATTGGGGTCAATGCACTATACAGCTATGTATAAGTACAGCAGAGTGTTCAGTTACCCTGAACGTTCCAAAACGTTCCGTAACGGAAGTGTCGGAACAACTCAACCCATAGACAATTCAACCCGAGACAACTCAATCTCCTACTTACGGATTGAGTTGTCCCAACTTTGAGTTGAGTTATGCATATGTGCACGGGTTGAGTTGTCTTCGGGTTGAGTTCTCCTGAATCCGTAACGTTAGCTAACAGTAGTTACTGAACACGGGGCCGGTTCAAAACTTGTAACTAACAGCGTTGACTTCTACAGAGATGCCAGACCTGCCTTGTAACTGCTCAATGAGTGGTGGGTAGCAATGCTGACTGTTAGCTCGCCTAAAATCAAATAAAAATCAATAATTGAAAAATAATGTTAAGTATGATTTTTGTCGCAAGATCTTTTTTTTGTCGTAAGATCTATCAGGTATCTAGATCTACATGTATATAATTATGAACCTCATGTTTATACAACCACTCCTGCCGACAGTGCAGAACAATGGTTATTTATAAATAATGACAAGGTATTTAAAGATGTTGAACACATTAATTATCAGCTAGTATTAACAAACACCACGTTGCCATGGTGATTAAATGTCCATGGGGTTTTTCCATTGTTAATGCTATTCAGAAAAAAGAGAAATGAATGAATAGAAAGAAGACTACTCTCCTCACTGCACGTACATCTCGAATTGTTGCACTAAACAACTCACACTCTTTGACTCTGTACGGTACTAAATTAGCACTAATTGTTGTACTACCTTTGCACTAATTGTTGTACTACATTTGCACTAATTGTTGTACTACATTTGCACTAATTGTTGTACTACATTAGCACTAATTGTTGTACTACATTTGCACTAATTGTTGTACTACATTAGCACTAATTGTTGTACTACATTAGCACTAATTGTTGTACTACATTTGCACTAATTGTTGTACTACATCTGCACTAATTGTTGTACTACATTTGCACTAATTGTTGTACTACATACATTTGCACCAATCGTTGTACTACATTTGCACTAATTGGTGTACTACATTCGCACTAATTAAAAAAGTCAAACTATATAACTGTAACTTGATTTATCGATTAAGAATAAATACTCTCACTTAAAAGAACTTCAAAACAGGGCTGAGTTCAGTTATCGCGAACGTTACAGAACGTTCCGTAACGATACATTCGGAACTCCTCGATCATTTGCTGCGAATAATCTCGGACATATTTAGACGCTTTTTTTAACTACCGGTGTTAAAGTAAACAATTATATGGCCGGGGAGTTCCGAATGTATCGTTATGTAACGTTCTGTAACGTTCGCGATAACTGAACTCAGCCCAGGATTGCATTAAAGGTGAACTTCCTCAATATCGGAAAAATGAATAGCAACATTTAAAACTTATTGTGCAGCTGAAGATTGCATTACCGGATACACATGCGCTCTTTAAAGCACGATTTTATGCATCTTTACACGCTACGATCTCACTAATTAACGTTTGCTATTTAACTGTTATGAGCACAGTGGTTATTCAACATGCACAACTTTAAACAAGCTACATGTATCTGAACATTATATGCCTACTGAGTTATAGCTAGTGAGCTGTAATGTTTACAGTGTTTACCCATGTGCATTAGGCCTACAGTGTTTATCCGTGTTCATTACTTATAGCTTCGTTTGTTGGGTTTAACGCCGTAACAACACAATTATAGGTCATATACCGGCGGTCAGTCAACCTACTCACTCCTCCTGGAAAGGCTATATCTCTGGATTTAGCTGTTAACCAACTACTAAGCCCATACTTTCGTCAGTGACTGACAACTGCCCTACATAATTAACAATCATTGGTAGGAGGGAGAATGGCCGTAGAAATAATTTCATGATCAAGCTCCACGAAAGTATGTCCCGCGGGGGAATCGAACCCACGACCCCTCGATCAGTAAACTTGCGTGCTACCAACTGAGCTAGCCAGACGGCTCTTACTACTTATAGCTAGTAAACTGTAATGTTAACAGTGTTTATCCGTGTGCATTACTTTTAGCAAGTAAACTGTAATGTTTACAGTGTTTATCTGAGTGTATTACTTTTACCAAGTAAACTGTAATGTTAACAGTGTTTATCCGTGTGCATTACTTTTAGAAAGTAAACTGTAATGTTTACAGTGTTTATCTGAGTGTATTACTTTTAGCAAGTAAACTGTAATGTTAACAGTGTTTATCCGTGTGCATTACTTTTAGCAAGTAAACTGTAATGTTAACAGTGTTTATCTGAGTGTATTACTTTTAGCAAGTAAACTGTAATGTTAACAGTGTTTATCCGTGTGCATTACTTTTAGCAAGTAAACTGTAATGTTTACAGTGTTTATCTGAGTGTATTACTTTTAGCAAATAAACTGTAATGTTTACAGTGTTTATCCGTGTGCATTACTTTTAGCAAGTAAACTGTAATGTTTACAGTGTTTATCTGAGTGTATTACTTTTAGCAAGTAAACTGTAATGTTTACAGTGTTTATCTGAGTGTATTACTTTTAGCAAGTAAACTGTAATGTTAACAGTGTTTATCCGTGTGTATTACTTTAAGCTAGTTAACTGTAATGTTTACTGTGGTTATACGTGTGTATTACTTTTAGCTAGTTAACTGTAATTTATTTATTTATTTTATTTATTGGATTTAAGGCCGTGTCAACACAATTTTAGGTCATTTTACGGCGCCCAGCGCACCTAACCTAGCTTTCCTGGACCCTTGTCTATAACCAGTACTCACCTACCCTTCCACAAGGCCGGAAACTTCTCCATATTATCTAATCAATGAAGGAAAATCGACATTATTGTCAAATTTTCATGGAAGGGTATAACCTCCCCGGGTGGGATACGAACCCGCACCCCTCGGGCACGAGTATCCAAATCCCGGCCCGCTACCAACTGCGCCATCGACCCGGGTTCGTTAATTGTAATGTTAACAGAGAAATCCATGTCCATTATTTTTATCTAGTTAACTGTAAGGTTTACAGTGTTTATCCGTGTGCATTACTTTTAGCAAGTAAACTGTAAAGTTTACAGTGTTTATCCGTGTGCATAACTATAGGTAGTTAACTGTAATGTTTACAGTGGTTATCCGTGTGCATAATTTTAGGTAGTTAACTGTAAGGTTTACAGTGTTTATCCGTGTGCATTACTTTTAGCTAGTTAGCTGTAATGTTTACAGTGTTTATCCGTGTGCATTACTTTCAGCTAGTTAGCTGTAATGTTTACAGTGTTTATCCGTGTGCATTACTTTCAGCTAGTTAGCTGTAATGTTTACAGTGTTTATCCGTGTGCATTACTTTCAGCTAGTTAACTGTAATGTTTACAGTGTTTATCCGTGTGCATTACTTTCAGCTAGTTAACTGTAATGTTTACAGTGTTTATCCGTGTGCATTACTTTCAGCTAGTTAACTGTAATGTTTACAATGTTTATCCGTGTGCATTACTTTTAGCTAGTTAACTGCTATGTTTACAGTGTTTATCCGTGTGCATTACTTTTAGCTAGTTTACTGTAATGTTTACAGTGTTTAACCGTGTGTATCACTTTTAGCTAGTTTACTGTAATGTTTACAGTGTTTAACCGTGTGTATTACTTTTAGCATGTTAACTGTTAATGTTTACAGTGTTTATCCGTGTGCATTACTTTCAGCTAGTTAACTGTAATGTTTACATTGTTTATCCGTGTGCATTACTTTCAGCTAGTTAACTGTAATGTTTACAATGTTTATCCGTGTGCATTACTTTTAGCTAGTTAACTGTAATGTTTACAGTGTTTATCCGTGTGCATAACTTTCAGCTAGTTAACTGTAATGTTTACTGTGGTTATCCGTGTGCATTACTTCATCTAGTTTACTTTAATGTTTACAGTGGTTATCTGTGTACATTACTTTATCTAGTTTACTGTAAAGCTTACAGTGAATATCTGTGTGCAATCCTATATTTAGCTTATTGTAATGTTAGCTGTTGTTATCTGTTAACATTAATTTTAGCAAGTTAAATGTAATTGTTTGCTGTTGTTATCCATGTACATTACTTTTAGCTTGTTAACTGTTTTGTTAGCTGTTGTTATGTGTTAACATTACTTTTAGCTTGTTTTGTTTTTGTTGGGTTTAACGCCGTAGCAACACAACACATCGTATAGGTCATATGACGGCGGTCAGTCAACCTACTCGCTCCTCCTGGAAAGGCTAAATCTCTGGATTTAGCTGTTAACCAACTACTGCATGAGCGCATACTTCCGTCAGTGACTGACAACTGTCCTACATATTAAAAATCATTAGTAGGAGGGAGAATGGCAGTGAAAATAATTTCATGACCAAGCTCCTCGAATGTATGCCCCGCCTGGGAATTGAACCCACGACCCCTCGATCAGTAGACTTGCGTGCTACCAACTGAGCTAGCCGGGCGGCTCTTACTACTTTTAGCTTGGAAACTGAAATATTTACTGTGGTTATCCATGTACATAACTTTTAGCTAGTTAACTTATGTTTGCTGGGGTTATCCGTGATCGTAACTAATGCAAGTTAACTTTTGTTTGCTGTGGTAATCTGTGTCCATAACTTTAAGGAAGTTAACTTTTAAAATGTTTGCAGTGGTAATCCGTGTTCACAACTTTTAGCAAGTTAACTTAAATGTTTGCAGTGGTAATCGGTGTCCATAACTTTTAGCTAGTTAACCGTTATTTGCTAAGGTTATCCATGTTCACTACTTGAGCTATGTAACCGTAATGTTTGCTGTAGTTATCAGGGTACATTACACTTATCCAGTAAACTAAAATATTTGCTGTGATTGTCCACGGGCGTTACTTACCACTAGCTAGCCGAGGTTTTTCTGCATACTCCATTTTAACTAGTTAAATCTGTTACATTTGCTGTGTTTATCCATCTGAATAAAATTCTTCTGATAGGAATAGCTGCGAGTGATTATCTGCAGGCAAAAAAACCTTTATTTGGATAACTGAAATGACTTCTTTTATCCCCTTAGTTTTGCTATGTGCTTTTTACAGATTTGTTCAACTTCGTGTCAACACAAATATGGTTATTTTACAACCCGGAGAAAACATGCAACGTGTCTTAGTTACTGCTGTGTTTTTAAAGTGTCAAGAAACCAAGTTTTTCTACATGCAGATGGTCAACATTTGTGAATATATGTTCATTTCTCTTTAATATTATGTCCCCGAAATCTTGAGCTTCAGGAACTCTAAACTCACGGCAGTAGGTTCACAAACAATCAACTATTCCTAACAAATTATGACCCCCTCATCAAATACTGGCATACATCTTCCTTTTTTAGCCAGTAACTTATTACACCGAGGTAACTTGTTCTTAAATATGCTGCTTATTCAACACTTTTCAATCATATCTCGGGATAAATAGACATACTCCCACAAAGATCGCTAGACCTTAATGACTGTCAATTACTGGTGGAAGGATAAAACCAACCAGACTCTAAAATCAACCCTGTATCACCAGATTCAGTCCAATTAACAAATAAATCACTTAAAATTTATATATGTGAAAAATAAACATAAAGGACAAGTACAAAATAAAGACTAGTTTTTATTGTTAGAAATCTTTCATCAAAATATCTTATAATTCAGATATTGTGACCAATCATATGGTCTGAAATCATTCTTGAAGTAGGGATACAACTTTGCCATAGCAACACACATGATCATACTCAATCTGAAAATATAAGTGAAGTTCATTAAATTTCAAGACAAATGTTTATGAATAATCACACTCAATCTGAAAATATAAGTGAAGTTCATTAAATTTCAAAACAAATGTTTATGAATATTCACCTAATAAATGTAAAGTTGAAATTCTGCACATATAAAATTACTACAGTCAGTGCTAGGTTAATATTCTTGCTGTTCTATCATTTCAAAATAAATTATTGCAAATTTCTTCGATGTCACACTTCGAAACTTGGGCTAATTGGAATGGAAATTGCAGAACTAGCACTCTTAGTCTCTTTAAAATAATAAATATATACATTTAATAACAATGATTCTATTTTTATTGGGTTCAATGCCTAGGCAACAGAAGGTAAAGCCATATTACAACATCAAGTCATTACCCTAAGAAAACAACAAAATGATCTAATCAAATGCCTAAACCTTATAATTAACGCCACAAACTCGACAAATCTAATTTCTTGGACTTTCCTAAACCCAACTCCTCTTCCACAAGGAAATCAACCAAGATCTTTCACCCATATGGATGACTAATGCCATAACAATCCAAACTCATAAGATAAGTTGCGGCCTATACATAATAAGATATAGATAGCTTTTTTTTAACCATTCAACATACCTACATATCAGATTCTCTCCTCTTCAGTAAAACCATCATCAATATATCCATCTACATCTGATAGCATCAACAGTTGTCATGGATACATATTTAAACCATTAGTTCAACTCTCAAGTCAAGCCTTTTTCAACCTTACCAAATAACCCTGTTAAGTCAGTTCCTGAAATAACATGACATGAACAATTTAAACCAGACATTCTAGCACGATGCCGGAGCTGAAATTTAACAGAAAAGTATGCACCACAAAAAATTCTGTCACCAGGAAAAGGAAGTGCATTTAGTCAAATAAGGATAAATTTTAGAGATAAATGGAGACTAAATAACAGGATTCTTAATTCCATTCAAGCATAGGCCTACAAATGACTCATTCTCTACAAATTTATGCAGATCAAAATGGTCTTTAGCAAGAATTAACATATTTTATTGTATTTCTTAGGGAAAAGAATTAAGGTACTATTCCAAACAAGAATCCTAGTTTCCCAACTTTTTGTCATAATAGAAATTGAACAGAAGCAAGAAAAGATTTTGTGGCTCAATTCGCAATAATTGCAAATTGAAACTCCTGACTACAAATTGCAACTTAAAGCTCAAAAGAACAGTTAATAACAGTTAATTTTCAATTACCATATACATGTAGTTATGCAATTCAAATGCCTTCAGCCGACTTTCTGTCAATTCAAATTGAATGTTACAACATAGTACAAAATTTAGAGCTTGCAACAGGCTTTCACCAAATAAGGAAATGAATTGCGATCAATCTATGTATCAGAAACATGAATAAATAAAACTTGGATTAAATGCAAGATTTTAAAAACACACAATATATAAGATATAACTATACTTTTTATACATACCCTAGCAAATTCTAACATTTGTGTTCGTAAAATTGAACATACTGATGAAATCTGGATGCATTAACTAACCTAGCCATCTTGATTTAATCACTATCATCGGATCTATCATGAAATCCCAATATACTTGACAATGCAATGCAGCTTTAGAGAAAATTTCTTGATATGCAATAGCTACAGAACTTAACATTATCAATGTAAGCCGTAAATAATATTCTACAATGAAATGCTAAAATGCAATTCAATAAAATGTGAAAATGCAATTTTATCTATCAATGCATAGTAATAATGGTATACTAATATAATTCTTATCACTTAAACCTATTAAGAAGTTCAAGGTGAGAAATGCCCATAGGAAGGAAACTTTTTAGATACTTAACCATAAAGATCCTTTTCACGCACTAAGGCATTTGTAAAATTTGCAAAGCTGATTAAATTTGTTAATTATCTTGCCCAATTATCAAGCATCCATGAATTGTCATTTATTCAGCTCTACTTATATTATTAATCCAAGCAGATGAATTAACTAGTAAGCAAGGAATCTAAATATGTATTTAATGTTCATACAAATTCAAATGCCAACAACTTCTAAGCGATAAGATGACATAGGAACTAAGCCTCATTTTGTAAACATCAACTTCCAAGTGATAAGGTGACATTGGAAATAAGCCTTATTTTGTAAACATAACTTCTTACTTAGGATTATTCTTTTTAAAAACAATCCCAATTTCTAAGATGCTGACAGAATAGTTCCAAATTGTAAATAAAATAACTTTCACAATTATATAGAAGTTCGAATCCGTTCTCAATCTAAGTCAGATTCATGAAAATAATTCCATAAATTACTTTTTTCTGACACAATGCAACAGACATTCTTCCTGTTCAGAACAATGAAATTTGTTGAAAGATCTTTAAGTTATTTCAGGATACCATTATCCCAGTTCTTATTTCCTCATTAATCAACACATAACAAGGCAACTAAGAGCATTTCCTGTTTTCTGTTCCAACTTATCAGAACAAAATAATGCAATTTTGGTCAAGGCTCATGAAAACTATGACCAGAATAGTCTTACAGATGAAAAACATTACTGTTTTGTTCAAGATCATAAAAACTATTCTAGAACAGTCAAAGAATGTAACTCCAAAGAGAGTATATATGAATACAAAAAGAGAAAACTATAAAACAATATCTTTATATTACAATTCATGACTTTTATTCTATTTACAACACTATGATTTTTTATTTATTTTTTGATCACATGATGACAAAATGTAAGTGCAAAAAGAACAACATAGACACAAGTACAATCAAGTACAATATGATCTTCATATCAAATGAAATTTCTATATAAAAAATGGGGGGAGATTTGTTCAGTCACTAGCTATAGTAGGAGCACAAATCTATCGATTTACTAGTCTTCTTCGAATGACCCTATAGGTTTTTCTCAATGAGTAAAAACTATATATCCCTGAATTTGAGATCCTAGTAAAATTTTACAGAGAAATGTAAACAAACATAATGGAAGGTTGAAGTCGATATCAAGGGGTCATAAGAAAGTCAACTTGATTAGAGGATGAATGAAAATAAAGAAATTTTAAAACACCTCTTTATAAATCCATCGTTCATTTTAAAATCCATGAGATGCAAAATGCAATGAATCGTATTCTACCTATCAGCTGTCTATATGCAAGTTTGTATGATTAATAACACAGAAATTTTCACTTATAACCATGAACTGATTATTCTATCCATCACATTTTTAACTTACTAACACGAGAACTTCAGTTGATAACTTCTTGATTTTCAATTACAATATATAATTCCTCTTTAATGAACCTATCTTTGCTGCATTTTGGCCTACATTTGATTGGGCCTATTTCTTTGTCAGTGATACAATTAAGGCATAAGCCTACTTCTTGTGCAATTCAATGAGTGTAGAATATTTTCCTGTCAGCTTATGGTTCATTCAATGCTTGGAACACCTACTATAGCCTATCAAAATTGAGGAAATAAAGTTTCGTAACAGCATAGATTCACATAAAAATGAATATATAAGAAAATGTAAAACATAAATGCAATGCAATTAAAATTCAATTAACAAGAAATTTAAAATTCTCATAACTGTCTTACTTAATGCAATTAAATGAAACTTAAGAAATTATGTATAAATTCAACTGCAGAGTAAATTAAAATGTTCAGATCTTGAATACAAGAAATGGGGAAGATGATAATGAAGGATGGAGAGAAAGGAAAAAATAGTTACCAGTGACTGGAGTGACATGAGATTCAAGATGGATCTACCATCTACCACCACCTCCTCGTCCATACCCTGAAAACATGGAAACAAAATCTATACTACAAGACAAATAAATCACAGAATAAAACAGGCAACTTCTTCTCCAGGTCAGTGGAACACAAATTCTACCATTTTTATGTCCAGGTTATTGTGGTGCTTCCACATTGGCATACCTTGCCACAGTAGAGAATTCATTCTTGCTCAATTTTACTGACTATCTTCCCTATATCACAAACCAATTGCCACAACTCACATTTCAATACCCCCCATCCCTTCAGTGTAAGTTTAACCCGCTACAAATGAATCAATTAACTTATCAACAGCATTAAAACAGCTTCAATTATAAGATTGAAACATCAGACAGGAACAGTCCGAGAAAAGTGAAAAGTAAGCATTGAAGCAAATGTTACTAAGCTTATTAGTGAACTAAATTGAATCTTGTTGCAAACAAATGACAATAATGGACTTCAATCCAAGTTCATTTGCATCAAGACAAAATTAATCGTACCCTGACCATAAGGTCCACTACCTCGCTGTGCATAACCTCCTGGTCCTCTCATCGGCCCGCCACCATATCCACCTTGATCATAACCTACAATAGTGCAAAAATACAATCTATATAATATACAGTGATTACAAGACTTGTCAGGTCAGAAGTATAAATGTCACATTTCTAATTGACACTGCTTCAAATATGATTTCAAGTTCTTCCTACTTAAATATCCAAAATAAGCATCATTTTATTAATTGTTATTCACAAAGCTTGCTTTCATATGTGACATTTTGACTTCCAACTCTGATCATTTTTAATTACATTTGACTAAAGCATAGAGTATATATGTATACAGGGCTTGACATTAAAGGTCATCTTTTGGCCCCGGACAACTTAAGATTCAAGTTGGGGCAACCTGTTAATGCTATTTAAGACATGGTTCGAGCAAGTTAAAAAATAGGTGGCTGTCTTTTCAGGCAACTTAGCTTAAAACTTAGTGTCAAGCCCTGGTATATCAAAATTTGAACATGCACATATTGCATTTACAGGCAAGTTATTACATTCATATAAGGAATCATATTATATTCCTCTTAAAATGAAGTTCAAAGAAAGAAATTAAGACTTGTATCAAGCATTTTGAAAATACTGGCCAGTGAAGAATTATCACACTTGATTGATAACATAATACTGGTTCATATTAGGTCTTGTCTATATGATAAGAACTAGTTTAGAATGTGTACACAAAGCAAAGGTAGTAATGATCAGTGTAATTAAGTGCAAATTGATGGTTAAGAGGTATAATAGAATTGCAACAGAGGAATGAAGCTATACTAAGATATGCGATTATTTGAAAAGAGCCAAGGTTAAGAAAGGAGATTTCGGAAGGAAATTTAAAATCAATTCACTGGTGTATTTCTATCAGAACAAAATACTTAAAGAATGATAAATTAGCTGGAACTACCACACATGAGAACTACCACACATGAAAAGATATGTTACACACTCATAACCAAGTTAAATAAAGTTTATTTCAGACAGTTTAAGGAAAAGCAAATATGCAAGAATAGCCTGTTTTAATGATAGACTCCTTGTTTTCAGTACACACATGATCTAAAATCAACAGCTTTTGTTAAGTTTACTGAAATCTTTGTTTTCCAACGATCTCAGTCTTTTAGTAGCATGTAGATGAACCACTAACTCGATAGAACACTTGCCTGTTGTTAGGCTTTGTTTGTGTTACATAAAATATACTACGTGTGTCAATCTTGAGTTAGATTTCCTCCAAAAGATGTGACAACGCATTGAACTTGACAAATAACGATCAATGTGTGTGTACTAAACAATTATACTTTAAAATTAATTTCTATAAGTAACCATCACCAGTGAAAACATGAAATAACAAAATCTTCATAACTGATTTTAAAATATGCAGGTCATTTAAGCCTTACACTGAAAGAGCAAGGTAAAAAGGTTCTTTTCCAAAATACTGAAAAAATGTTACTTAATCTAGGCTTTACATGAGCTAAATTGAAAAAAAATCAAACAAAACGTGTTGCAAAGTACAACAAGATATTTGAACAAAATATGAATCAGTTATCAAGCTTTTTCATTTCCATAAAAATACCAAGTCAGTCATATATACATACATGATGATAAATGCCATGTACTAATTGACAACAAACCTACCTTGTCCAAAACCACCCTGGTTGTAATAATCACCACCTCCGTATCCTGTAATAGCACAGCACAGACTTAGAACTGCTTGTTGCATTAACTTAACATAACAGCTACAACCCGCAATATCTTATATCTCACTCCCACTAAACAATAGCATTTATTAATCCCATATGCATTAAGTAAATCCCATATGCATTAAGTACATAACTTTAAAATCTTAACCACTAATTTGAAGCATATTATTATGTAAACTAACAAAAGCTTGTTCATTAATGAAAACTGATTGGCAACATGATACATAAATCAAGAAAACTCCTTAACATTTACCCCTAAATTAACAATAATTTACCCACATACCGTGAACTATCCTCCCTCAATATTTATCATAACAATTACAATGTAAAATACACATTACCAAGTCCAGTATCACTAAATAAGTTAAAAAGTCACTAATATCACTAACTGACAGAGAGAAGGCACACTATAGCATTCACTTAATTGTTAACACGAGGGGAAAAAATCATGAAAAAAATTGCATTGAGCATGTCTGAAGTCTGTACATAGTGCAAATAACTAACATGTTTTTTACAAATTTAGAGTAAAATCAACTTACCACCACGGCCACCACCGCCTCCGTAGGTACTGCTACCAAAACCACCACCTCTGCCACCTTGACCACCACCTACAACAACACAAATATCTTGTTTGAATTCATCCAGCAGACTGATAATAAAGTTTTTACACCATTTAAGTCACCTCCTTGTCTCACTTGTCATAAGGCTGGGACTTGTGAACATGGATTAGAGCTACATAAACTTGCCCATTTCAATAAGTCCAGCTAGTCAATAATTTTGTTCATTTACTATATTACATATAAAATTGAGGTCCACAAAAAGTGCCCATAAAATTAAGGTGATGACACCATTTATAAAAAAATTGTCATTGAAATACCTGAAATACATTGTTAGTGAAATTGGTTGTACTTAAGGATGCAGTCTTACAAAATAAGCAGACAGCTGAATTGCATCATGCCCTGAACAATCATTAGTGAACTATCAAATCTAATTGGTGCTTAGCAAAGATTTTAAACTTTGTCATAATCAGTGAAAGATTATTGCATTAAATTGCTGGCTTTGCTAATGTTAAGCCTACTAATAAGGCTGGTGTATTAAACAACAGGCTAGGAATTTGTCATCTATTCACTACAAAGACCTCTCAATTATGTTACTAATTAGATCTAGTAATTACCTCGGCCACCGCCGCCGCCACCACCACCTTGTTTCTCTTCAGCTTTTTTAACTTGCACTTTGTGCCCATTTATAGTGAATTCATGTTTTACTGAAATTAAAAATATGATAACTATTAGTGATAGCAACAAAAATACATCAAAATGAAACAACAAAATGGAACTGTGATGACATTTTCTCCACATAATATCATAAACCTAAAGCAGTTTTAAGTTTTAACTTATAATTCCAAGAGAATTTTATGACCAAGTCTGAAATCTTGGAACAAAAAAATTGTTTTCTATCACTACAATTATAAAACATGTTTATGATTCTCATAGAATAATTATAATGCATACAGTAAGAATACCCTCAGTACCTTTCTTCATTACTAAGAATGCCTATGATATACTTACAAACACATTTGTCTGTAACATCTGTATCTTCAAATGTAACAAAACAGAATGGTTTTTGTTTTCCAGTATTTTTATCTGAAACCATGGAAACCTTCTCAACAACACCTTCTTCGCTAAATAAATTTCTGACATCTTCCTCTGTATCGTTTTCTTTAACACCTCCTACAAATAATTTTTTGGTTGGTACTGAAGATTCAGCTTGTCCATCGTCCTGTTATAGAAAAAAAGTACCAAAATGAGCATTTACTATATCATCAATGATATTAGTTTCAAAAACCTGAATTCTTTATTTATCATTTAAGCCACTTTCACATCAGGAAAAAGGATCCATGTCAGTTTCAAAAAATTCTCAAGCCAAACATTAGCTTGGCTTAACTAAAGGTTATGAATCTTTGATATGATATGCTAAAATCTTGCACTTAGGCATGTGTTTTTGATATCTGTTTAACATGCCAAGACAAGTCAATATTTCATTAATATAAAAACATTTTAGTGTACATACTCCTCTGGGCATAGCTCTTTTTGATTCAACTTCTCTACCATCAATTGTGTGCGGTCTGCTAGCTTGGGCTTCTTCTACACTCTTTGAAAATTCGTATGTGATAAAACCAAAACCTCTTGATCTAAAAACAGAAAACGAAATCTTTTTTTTCAATAATAGTGACAAGTACACATAACTCAAAATAAAGCTGTATAGTATCAATTGTTGCAAACTGCAGTCAATGAAATAAGTAGGTGTCAAGTCTGCAAGCCAGATGTAGTGCTTGCTCTTCAAAAGATCTGTTTGGACAACCACTTTCATAGCCCGAAACGGTATGTTTAAATGTAAAATTGACATTCTTCAAATCAATCTTATATCTTCCTTCATAATTAACTCTCAAGTTATACATTTTGAAATTAAAATAAGTGGCCACTACCAACACTACAAAACAGCAAATCCAGCAGCATTATGTACAAACTAAATCACACCTTTTTGTGTTAGAGTCTTTCATTACAACAACATCAACAATATTTCCCCATTGACCAAAATGTTCTTTAAGTCCATCTTCTGTGGTTTCATAACTAAGTCCTCCAATAAATAATTTTCTGAATGGTTTTGATTCAGGGTCCTTCCAGTATTCACCATCACCTTTACCGCCAGTTCTTCCTCCACGACCACCTCCTCTACCGCCGCCACGACCACCACGGCCGCCGCCACCTGTAATAAAAAATATGGACAATTATAACACTAGTCTCATGTTTAATATTTATCATTATCAAAAAGTCCTTGAATGAATTCTTTTACAGTCATTTTAACTGAATGTTTCATAAATCTGAATATTTACATGAAATCACAAAAGCTTTGATGCCAACAATTTAACAAGTTGACTGGAACATAAATTGCTAAATAGCCTAGATATATTAGCAATAAAAGAAATGCACTAAATTAGGTATCTCTGCAGTCACCCAATGTGGAGTTGAAAATAATTGTTTCATGGTCTCTATATAACTGCCCATGCTGTATTTTAAAATTAATTTTAGTAGTCCAACTAAGTAATAACACAATTGTCCCATAATAATGATTTGTAAGGCCAAATGAATTCTTACAACTGCTTCAACTTCAGATAGAACGAAAGATCAATTGATATTGTTACTTACCATAGCCACCGCCACCACCACCGTAGTTGCCACCTCCATAACCACCGCCACCCCCACCATAACCTTGATCATAACCACCTCCGTATCCATACCCATCATCATAACCACCACCACCACCGTAACCGTTGTACTGAAATACAAGATAAGATAATCATCAGCCAAAACAATTAAAGTGGTACAATTGCAGTTTACCGGTACGTAAAAAAATCCGCGAAATTGTAGTGTTTATAAGTAACTAAGCCTGGCATATCATTAAAGCTAACAATCAATGAAAATGCAGGATTTCATGTTATCTGTAGTGTATCTGTATAAATACGTAGAAGGGCCACTGCTGGCATATGATCTACGTAGCTATATGTTATATCAGGGGCTACTGCCCCCGAACCCACGTTTTTATGTTTTAAATGAGGAAAAAGCAACGGAAGTGCATCTGCTCTGACTGGTTAGGCATACGCAGAAGTGGTAAACAAACTTGTACCGGTAAACTGCTATCTAGCCATTAAAGTTAATACTTCACAAGCAAATAAGATAATACCAAAATTTGAATTTATTTCTTTGTCAGAGTTTGAATTTGATTAAATTAGAGCAACTACCGCAGAGACTAGTAGACAAATTGACTACATTAGTCTGTATTTAATTTGTTTGGTTCATGAAAATACTAAAAATCTCTCATTAAATGATTTGGAAAAGTAAACAATCAAATTTTAAAATTTCAATCAATTGTGAATGATTTGAAAAAATGTTAGAACCGTTATGACCTACATACTGAGTCAGAGAACCAACTTACATGTTTTATATATCTACGTTTGTATTTAAAGCCCTTAGCAATACAGATCATTAAATTAAAAACAATGACTCTAAAAATAGCGAGTCAAGACCGGGATATAACAAAGAATTGTCCAAGGACAATGCAATTATTAAAACAAAGAAAACAATGCTTGGGTGTAACTCGTTAATTTAAAACCTATTTTACAAAGATCTGCCCAATAATAACAAGAATTTGATAAACCTTTTTACATGATCATAAAAACATACAATACTTTGCTCAAAAACATGTACTTATACAGCAAATACGCATCTTTAGCATTCCTTTGTTCGGCATGTGCGGCACGCCATATTGATTTTCATAATCGATCGCGAGCGCCATCCAAAAATTCGTTCAAAAAGCAATAAAAACATGTATGAACTACAAAATAACATACGAAAAAACGTTTCTTGTATAAACGCAGTACATATCTCAATAAATTTATAAAGATCGCAAGTCAAATTAAGTAAAAATTTTAAGAAATACAACTTACTCCGTAATCCATGCTGTTCAATTTGCAATTTCCACCGGCGAGGGCTTTCCCACGTGACTTTGCCCACGCGCTAGGCCAGCCAATGAATGAGCTGCGCATTAATTAGTCAAGCTTCGAGTAACTTCGGAACACTCCGTAAATCAAAGTACTGTAGGTGTGAGAATATTTCAACGCCTCGATCAATACCGAAATAGTCGATTAGGAATAGTCGATATTTTGTTCGAATTTCTACGCACATGATTGTAAATCAACATTTAATGAGTTATATTTAATGAGTGGTTTTGAATTTAAGTAATTTATGAATTCACAAAATCTATTTCAATCTCGCTTGTGAACGATTCTTAGAATAAGTTTTTGTTGGGCCAATTAGTTTGATTTCCTAGCCGATGGAACAAAATTAACAGAAGCCATCAAATGTTGTGTTGTAATAAATAACTGAATATATAGGATTTAAAAATGTGGATTTTAATTTTCATAAGAAACCATCACTGGTGTCAGAACACTAGGGCCTATTATACAAAGTTCGATTTTTAAATTAAAAAAGGTATATAAGGGATAGGGATAGGTAGCTTATATTTGAGTTTCGAATCCCATCCAAAACCTTCCCGTTGTTTCCTTGAGCAAGAAACTTTATCCCACTAGCTCAGTACTGGGAAACCAGGATTTAGCAGGAAGCGGACGCGAAAGTGATTAATCTAAGTTGTAAGAACTTGTTTCACAATCGAGCTAAAATAAATTAGTATTTATACAATTGATAATTAAAAAATAAGTTTTAAATATATTATTATCAATTGATGTTAACTTAATTTTGAAAGAACTGTAAAAAAGTTCAACGTGCGACTACTGTTTTTTTTTCATTGGGGAGGGGGGGGGGGGCAGGGTAGGGGCTTATTATAGGTACTAATTATAATAAGTTTAATACTTTTATTACGACAAATATTTTCATCACGAGTATTTTGGAAACTTTCCATCAGTCATTGGATATCGATTTCGTCGAGTTTGCCCCCCACTCTATTTCTAATAGAACAAAAGATCGTTATCGCAGACGACAATGTACATATGTAAGCACGTGTTCATCAGATGTGTCAAAGGGAAGCAGATGTCATTTTGTTAATTAATTATAATTGAATCCAAACTTTTCTGTCGGCTTTGATATACTTGATAAAACCGTACATAGGTCTGATGACGTAATTTTCAAAGATGATCAACAGATTGTAGCAAGGTATTGACAGCAGACGATGATCAAAATGTCGGATTATATTTAGTGCATGTCACACATCGTGCATTTAGATCGTTATCTGCATACAATAAAATCAGTCAAGTGTGACACTTTTATCATAAAGTTGTCAATTAAACTGCATACATGTATTTTGCCGATCTTTTGTATAATTAATGCATAAAAAAATTATAGTGATGAAGTTAATTAAGTATAAGAATTTGTGGAATGTATGAAAATGTAAAAATATTTTTCTAACAAGTTATATGTGTAGGTTATGTATACATTTGTATACATGGACCCTATATAGCATCCAGGTTCTTAATCATCATATGTATTTTGGAGTTTGCAAATAAAGTAAATGTTCTGTTTATAATATAACAATTCCTTCCTTCTTTAAAAAAATATTTTCACCAATAAAGGTATGGACTGAGATAGTAAATGGATTCAGTCATGTTGGCATGTTTTTTTTTACTGAAATACCACTTTTATATAATATGGCTGAGAAAATGCCAGTGAAGGCCAAGAGAGCTTTGATAGGATTATTCAAATAACTTCAAATGTACGATCTCTGAAAACCCAGCTCTGAGAAAGCTCTGTTTCATTTAATTCACTAAGTTCAGTTGTTTACAATCTCTGACAATCCAGTTCTGCATTTTTTGGATCCGATCCTAAACCAATCACAGTGTTCCCTTGTATAGGAAAATTACCCTAATAGCATTCTTGCTGGGGAGCCGGACAAAAGGTCCCATGGACTAGCTGTACTAGTGGAACCAGAAAGAAACCTTGTAATTTATAAATAAGTGAGAACATGCTTCACATGGCAGTCTAGCAAAACTACCTATACAAGTTTATTAATGAAGCACACCAATTTATAGCAGCATATTCATATAGATAGATAGATATTTATTTACCTCCATATAGGAGAGCTATCAATACATATACAAATCACACACTGGGCTGCACAAAGTTCATTTATAAAATCATACCAATAACACAAAAATTTGAACACAGTATATATTCCGGCACTGCATTATACTTCATTGCCCTCACAAGTATCAAGGTGAAGTTAAACTACAAAAAAAAGAGAAACAAACATGTATGTATATTTTTTATTTATTTAAAGTAAACTATAGACTTTAACAAAGAGTTTTTGTCAACTCAAATCTAAAAACATAGAATGTGGTAATCTTATAATCAATACTGGTAACACATATAGTATGATGTACATGTATATATTTTTTTTCATACATGATAACTTTTTTCCTTAGATGGTTAAAGCTGGGCTCCCACTGCCGATCAGATCAACTCGATCAAGCCCGATCAAGCGATCGGGTACTGGTCTGGGTCGGTCGGCATGATTGATCGGGAGTGGTCGGGGAGGTCTACCTTGGTCGGCATCGCTCGGGCTTTCTACCCGAATTTTTTTGACATGTCAAAAAAATTCGTGTAGCGATCGTGTAGCCAAGTGGTCGAGAAGAGCTCAGGAAGCGATCGTGTATTGATCGAGTTGAAGATCGAGTTAATCGAGAAACAATCATGTAGCGATCTTGTTTGGTCGGATTGGTATCTTTAACCCGATCTGTACCCGATCATCTCGACTTCTACTCGAGTAATATACGATCGCATTCCGATTAAGTAGATCTCTGTTCGATCTCTTGTCCAGATTATCTAGACTGCTACCCGACTACTCCACGACCACACACGACCGCACACGATCAAACCCCGATCACTGTTCGACCATACACGAGCTCACGTGACTAAAGCAAGAAAAGCGTGCTGACCAGTGTCTCATAAGTTGTTTGGACGCTGAAGATATAACATCTTTAGCAAACCAATATCTGTTAAAACATCTTCAGCCAAGCCATTTCTACTACAAACTAAAGATGCCGAGAAAAGGCAAAAGGCCGATAGGCAGTACAAATGCGAGTAAATGTGCAGTTGCTGCGCCTCAGCCTGAAATCGTGGAACCCACCCAAGAAGAGAGTAATGAGTCGCCTATACCCCCTACTGACTCTTCTGCCGAGCAAACCAGAAAAGAGCAAGTAGAAGAACGTCCGACTTCTCCTGAGATAGAGGTACTATGCTTTTGTTTTTGTTTTCCCTTCGACTGTTCACGACCTTCTACGACTCGAGTACGACCATTACGATCTGGTCGGGGAAAGATCTGACACCGATCGAGCAGAGATCCAGTAGGTCGAGTTGAGATCGTGTAGGGATCGTGTAAAGGTCGGGATGATCGAGCGGAAATCGGAAAGGTGGTCGGGTTGACGTCGTGAAGGAGTCGTGAATAATCGTGTGGGAATCGTGTGTGATCGACAAGAGGTCGAGAAGAAGTCGTGTATACGCCTTTAGTCGAGCTTGGTCGGGCCTGATCGGGGAATTTGGGTGATCGGAATGATCGAGTTGATCTGATCGGCAGTGGGAACCCAGCTTAAACCAGGGAACTGTTATCTATGTCTCTGGTTAAACTTGGCAACAAAGTCTATGCTCAAAACTCATCTAAGTTCTTACTAGAACCTAATACAAAAAAAAATAGTTTCTAAAGCAATAAAATTTGGAACAATTGAAACTCAATAAAACTCCATGGTTCTAACTGGGATCAAACCCCAATCTTCTGGGTCAGAGGTGGATCCTTAACAATTTGACCATAAAAACCTTGATGACAAGGTAGTGAAATTATTGTAAAGTAACTTTGAAGAACTAATTCACAGTACAATGTAATTACCAAACACTGATTTCAAATAAATTAGGATTTTATCAACAATTTTTTCCTTCTTAATGAAGAAATGAACAAAAATGTACCCAGGCCTCCTAG
This sequence comes from Mactra quadrangularis, assembly GCA_025267735.1. Lineage (NCBI taxonomy): Eukaryota > Metazoa > Mollusca > Bivalvia > Venerida > Mactridae > Mactra > Mactra quadrangularis. Next base: position 51,203,106 of record CM046299.1, on the reverse strand, counting down.
CAGGCCAAAACAAAAATAAAGGTTTTTATAAAGGCTCCAATGTATGAAAATAAAGGCCTTTTAGTGTAAAATATGAAAAAATAAAGAGTAAATAAAGGCTATTTTCGTCGAAGTTCTCATTTCTTTATTAAACCCACAGTCATACCAAAGTCCTTTTTTGATGTTATATACTGTTTGAATTATGCAATATAATACATACCTTATTTAATGTGTATACCTATCTTCTCTGCATATTTATATCATACATAGCTCCTGTTTTACAGTGTAGGGAAAATGCAGAACAAAATCCATTACTTGCTTTAAGCTAGCACGGCAACCAGTCTGAGCAAATATAAAGGTTTTGAGTGAGAATTACAGGCTATTTTGGCGTTTTAAAGGTTTTCTGGGGAAATGTAAAGGTTTTAAAGGTTTGCTCTGAAATTAAAGGTTTTTAAAGGTTTTAAAGGTTTCACTAGGAGGCCTGTGTACCGCATGAGTGACTGTATCTACTGGGGATCAGATTAAGATAAAATTCTTAACTTTATCTTAAACTAAACCAAGACACAATCTTCTCCTTTTAGTCACTAAGCAAGCAAGATCAACAGCTTAAGTCAGATTAAAATGATGTATAACAATTTGTCCCAGTCTCTATATACTACTCTACTGCAACTAGCTAGTTTTGATTTAGAAAAAACAAAACAATTCTTACAAAGTTGGTATTATTTACACTAAGGTCTGGCATTTTTACCTACATTAAAATTCCAATGAAATTAAAGGCATTGATGACAGGTATTGTGCGACAATATTAACCTGAGCTTGAACTACCTAATTGTAATAATTACACGTTTAACTTACATTAAATCCTGAGTTTCCATATGCATGTATACAGTTATACACATGTTTTTATCAACTTATGTGACTATAAATCAATTTTGTAAAAATAGCATTTTATTGTACTTTTAATTTTGGACACATTAGTTTAAGTGGAAACTCGTAAGTCCGCAATATTGTGACACAGTATCAAAGTATTTATTCTTATGAAAACAACATTAATTGTTCAGTATAAGTGTATTTAGCCGACAACTCCTGATAAAGCGCGATATACAAATGAAGACAAAAATAGACAGTTAATAATGAGTTTAATATATTCTTGCATAAAGGTTAAGCTCAGGTTAATATTGTTGGACTATATCTCTGTCTTTTAAAAAACTTATAGCAAGTCATCGCCTTAACCCAGAAGCACCAGATCCACAATATTAATTCAGGCAAGAGTAAAAAATTTATTTCAGGAAGTCAGGTAAAAAAATAAATTTTCGTTAACTAACTATGTTACATAATAAACCAAGCTAATGTGTAACAAAATTAAAGACAATGACTGCATAAGTAAACACTTTTAAACAACTTAATCCATGGTTAAGTTAAGCTATTTTACAAAAAAATGAAATGTAAAATTTGTTCCCGTACATCATAACATAAAGAAAACCAAAATTTTAAGGAGCAAAAAACGAAACTCAATCTAATTGAACAAAAATATCACGTTGACATATTACAGTTTTAATAAGTCAAAATATGTAAAACTAGACTTCAAGGGAGACAATTCAAACATAAAATCATAAAAAAACGTTTAGAAAAAAAACAAAACTTTTCTATTCATCATCTTAAAAATAGTTATCATGCAAAATAACAACAGTTTTAACAGCATTTAAAACAAACTGGTCCCTCAAACAATAAGCTCCCATATAAACATTATTTTATGCCAAGATAGTAATCAAAAACAACAGCAACAACAACAACAATACATTTAAATAATGACGTTTTTCTAGTATAGTTCGTTTTTGTCTCATCTGTCAAAACATGAATAATTTCACAGTGACTTCGTGCTCTTTGTTTGACACTCGTGATATTGAGATAGTGTGTAATCATCCACCGTGATATTATTCAAACTTTGACAGTTGAAAAAAAATGGACTATAAATATTTAAAAAAAATAGTTCCATAGTGAAACAAGTTCTTATAGCTTAAATTAATCACTCAGAAGTGATTAATTGTAATTACATCATTCTACCATACAAGCTATTATGGTGAATCCAAAACATGCAGCACCTTCCTGACTTTTTGTCAAGGTCCCAGTAAGGGACCTTAGTCAGTTATTTATTTCCCCTTGTATACTCTTCAAATAGGTAGGTTCAGTTAGTTGGATTACACAGATTTTACCCTTACTTTTCAATGTCAGTTTGCAAAATTAATCTTAAATAACTTTATTGTAAATCAATGAATTTGTTTGAAATTCGACCTAAGTATTTTTAGGGTAAAGAACTATCTAAATTTCATCACTTCTGTTAATATCTTTATTAACAAGGAAGATATTAGATGAAATATTTTGTTATCCTTACATAGGACTTCAATGATAAAATTCGAGGATTCCAACTGTAAGGACCTACTTACCAATTGGATTGCTTCAGATATTAACAGGGAAAGATATCTGACTAAAGTCCCTAATTTCACTATATTTCTCCGCCTTATTTGTATGATATAGGTATGTGTACTTATTAATCAATAATAAGTTATAACTGAACTGAACAAATGGTTGCCATAGTAACCATTTCACACAATGACTATATAAATTATTATTACAGTATTTATAAATAAATTACAATAAAATTATGTAAATATGTAAACACTAGCAGATGTTTATTGATTTTATTGATTATAACCATCTGTCTAACTGTCCTGGGTAAACTAGTGTATGAATAAAATTAACCACACCATCTAAGGTCTATATAAGGGATATATAACTTTATAGTGTTAAATTAGCAATTAAAAGATAACCTACCATAGGCATTTACCAAAAATATTTCGGCAAATAAGAAACTATCCTGACATGAATTATATCAGAAATTTTTCAAAATTTGTCTCAATTTAGTATTATTTAGACTAAAAAAATTAATCTTTTTGGGTTGAAGAGTCACATTCCGGGTTCTGCACATAAGACTGACCCTAATTAAAATCTAACAAAACAGAAAAACCCACAAAATATGGTCTATACAAATTTAAATTTCACTGTTTCTGGGAAGAAGTATTACATCCATACAAGGGTTTTGCACGTGATGTATTGATACAGAGCTAACAAATATATTCAATTAACCTATTCAAATTAATTTATTATACCCTTATCAAATGGTATGCAGTAAAAATATCCAACCCTAAAACAAGGAAGCAGTTCTTAATACATACAAAATTTCATTTCTGATTGGAAATAATATAAAAGGTCTGTCTGCTCCATATATGAGGATGTATTATGAGTAAACCCGAGGATGTGACTTTTCATCACTGAAAGAGTGAATTTTAGGGCTAAATTTTGTAAAACTTGATAAAATTCCCAACATAATTTATATCTGGATAGTTATTTATTTACCAAATCATTGTCATTTTTTCAGTTTCCAAAAATAGGTCATTTCCTAATTGCTAATTCAGCACTATAGAAATTGGCGACTTCCCTTATGTAGTGGGAGATTTTTACACCTAGCTGTTTAAGTGACAAATGTGGAAATATTTCACAGGCCAGAATAAAGCAAGTTGTTAAAAAAAATGTAATAATAGCTTGATTAAGCCTTAAATAAAGTAAATATAATCCTGTGATAGATTTTACTAATCCATGATGCATAAAGGTTTAATCTCTCTTTAAGCCAATACTATAATGAGGATGTTATTTCAAGGGGTTTTTATCACCTTGACAAAATCTATGACATTGATAAAACTCCCAGCAGGATGTGGATTAAATAAAATGTTTACATATCCTTTAATACATGACTGTAATAACAAGATGTTTTAAAATATGTTTAGTCACATAATATCAAAGGACATGTAAACAAATATTGGTAATATTGGAGCGAACTTTGTTTCCAATTCCCTTTTCCAAATATTGTTTTCCAGTTTTACCATTCCCCCCAACCTTTTTCTAAGTTTTTACACTCTAGTTCCCATTTTTGCCAATTTTTATTACATCATGGAGAAATCTCAAAGAAATATTGTTTCAAACAAAACTAGTTTTAAATTTTACTTGCATATCCGACTTATATAAACTTTTGTATCTTGTTTTAAAAAATACAGAACAGAACAGATGTTTTATCAAAGATTTGTACGGCACTATAATACAGATTTGTATTATATTACAAATTTGTAAAGAATTGACAAAGTTATCAATTAATTCCTACAATATTATATACATACATCGTTCTAGCACTCCTTCACACTTTACCCTAACATAGCAAAAATCTAACAACAAAATAAGATCAGTCTTACCATACAAAACAACAAAACACTTTTCACAAAATGTAATAAATACAACATAGTGAATACCCATCAGTTTTGATATAAGATTGATCATCATTTATGATGTGAGCAGAGGAAATATATTTCACGGTAGAATATCCCTTAATACAAAATTATGTGTATGACTACAGAAAATTTCTCAGAAATCTGTTATCTAATTTTACTTCTAATGTTTTCACTGTGTCAAAATTTTAAACAAGAAATGTAATGTGGAAACCACATTAAAGCTGGAATTAAAATCTTAAATGCAAAAATTACAAAGGGAAATAATCCATAATAAAGCCAAGTAGAGTTGTGGTTACTGTCTAAATCTGTTCATCACATGGTAAGTTATCATTGTATGAAGTTTCATAAAGATCTGACAATCAATGGCAGAAATATATGGTAAATTGAAAACTTAACGCAATTGTTCACGACACTGGACGCCCAACCGCCCATCCACCTGCCCATGTTTCACTATTTTTCATATCAAAGGGAGATAATTACTCACTTCCATTAAAATTATCAGTTCTGCCACAAAATGTTGTTTTATATATCTAGCCCATGCAAAATTATTAACATGATGAAATAAATGGAAAACATTATGTTTTGTAATAATTTATCATGTTTTTAAAAAGAAAAAAATATTAATGACCGTAAATTAGCATTATGAAATTGACAGAATTCTACCTTGAAGAGTGGCATAGCAATAAGTGATAATATTATTTCTGGACTCATCAAATTGACATAAAATCAATCTTATACCAAAATTGATGAAAAGTCTGTTTCTTTCAAGTTTTTTGTGCAATGTTTTTTAGATTTATTTACACACATATCGCGGGTTTAGCAGAAAACGGCCATAACTCAAGTTACGACCGTTTTGCACTGAACCTGTGATATTTAGTGTGTCATCATTTCCTACCCACGATGACATCATTTCTCTTCTACAATGACATCATTATAACGTTGTACTTTCACTGTAGTGAAAATATAAAATTTATTTCTTCCTTGTATAAATTTCATCAAATAATAACAATGTTTCCCAGTGGAATGAAATTCACCATATATTTACAAAACAAGATGTTTCACATAAAATCATAAAAGAAATAGAGGACATACATAAACTTAGGTGTTAGATTGATTTTTATTTCACCATGTGAGCTCATAAACATATTTTTAAGAGTAGCATAGCCAGAAGTAAAAATGTCATTTTCCGAGGTTCATAAGTTGAAATGAAAAGATCCTATTCCAAAATTGACAGATAGTTGGTTTCTTTCATGTTTTTCCATGTTCTGTTAGAGGTCTTTTTACACAGATATAACACATTTCAAATCTATGGTGGCATATTTCTGCCATCAGATAACCACATAACTAACTAGTTAATTAAAAGGTTAACTAGTTACGGTAACTAGTTAACCTCTTAAGTTAATTAAGTTCAGTGGTTAACTAGTTATTGTAAAGAGTTAACCTCTTAATTAACTAGTTAGTTAAGTGGTTAACTAGTTACAGTTACTAGTTAATCACTTAACTTGAGAGGTTAACTAGTTACCTTAACAAATTGACCCCATAATTAACTAGTTAGTTATGTGGTTATCTGATGGCAGAAATGTGCCACCATACAATTCTCCTCAAAGATGATGACATTTATTCATTTAAGATGATGCCATTTTGATATTATATTTTCACTACAATGAAAATATGAGATTTTATATTTTCATCGTACATTATCATCAAATAACACAACAAAATGTGAAAGAAATACTATTTTTGTTAAATAAAAACTCTAAAAATCTAGTAAACCGAAGTCATTATCTTGAAGCTTTCTCTTTGACTGGTTTCCTTTCTTTTCCATAAACACTATCAAGTCCTAGACCCATAAATACGAAAACGGTACCAGCCCATTGTCGAGAATTCATGGGATTTTGAAATAAAATAACAGATCCTAAGATAGTAAAGAATTTTCTAGTAGTGGTGATGATAGAACATGGTAATGGTCCGAATGAGGTAACTGTGATAAAGATGAATATCTGAAAATATAGGTAAAATAAAAATAAGTAAGTAATGGCATTTTATAGTCTAACTTTCATGCTTATGCATGTTCACCAGGAACCATGAAATTTGCCACAGTCAATCAGTCCAGGGCCTTCTGAGTGCCGGTTACTGGTTAAAACGCGTACGGACCAGACTGTTTACTTAACCTCATTCATGGCTATAATAATTCTTATCCAGTACGTCCCGTTTAAATTAGATGTTTCAGGTACGTTGCCTAGTGGGATATTCTACTTGCCAGGACAAATTGTTAAATAGCTCCAGTTTCAGTTTATTTTGTATAAACAGGCCTTTGGCATTTGAGCATTTACAAATATAATATGGAACAATAGCAATAGTAGTTGCCTGAACCCAACATAAGTCATCAGGGACAATAGGACAACCTTTAATGTTTAGCCATGTAACATTGATTTTCTAATTGTTCAGTGCACACTTTTAATTATTTACTAATAAGAAAGAATACACTTTCTTATCTTACCACTATAACTTTTTAAAATGACTTTGACTATGAATAATGTTTAATAATAGGCAGATCCCGCAGGGAGGGGTCAGGGGGGTCCTGACCCCCCCTAAAATTTCCAAAATGTACCCATCAATGAGTGTATTTTTCAACTGTAAGAAATTTTCTCTGTGTTTAACATAGATTTAATGGTTAAGTTGTTTTTATTATTAATATGTTGTGTTATTCTGCAAACATTGTATAATGTGGTTGTGGTTCAAAAGTTTGAACCGTCCTAGAAAATGTTTGGACACTCCTAGAATAAAATCCTGGATCCGCCCCTGATGCCTACTGTTAGAGCACAGGGTTACATTTAGTTAACTGGTTATTTCAGGTTTAAACTTGAAGTCACTAGTTACACATTAATATTAGGTATGCCCCTGAGCCAACAGTTATCATGTTTTCATTCTCCCTCAATCCAACTGTCTGCACACAATACTAAGTTTGCCCTCCAGCAAAATTTATTACAATATCTGATTTATCACTAATAAAATCAAATTTTGTTCAGTTTAATTATCAGTTTTATCAGTATTGGTTCAATGTCATTAATTCCTGATCTATAGTTTGTGCAGATCAAATTGAGAGTCCAAGCAGCTCTAAATAAGGGTCCTTGCAGCTTAAATCAAGGGTCCATGCAGCTCAAATTAAGAGTCCATGCAGGTCAAATTAAGGGTCCATGCAGCTCAAATTAAGGGTCCATGCAGCTCAAATTAAGGGCCCATGCAGCTCAAATTAAGGGTCCATGTGGCTAAAATTTCCTAGGATTTGACTTTTTTACTCCAGTCTTCATGGTTCACTTTGAAATATGTCTGAGATATCCTACTTTCTTAGTTATTTAAAAATACGGGCAAAAATTTAGTCTCTAGAGTGAAACAAGGAAAAGTTTTCACATGATTCACAACTGACCCCAGACAATCATCTCAGCTGAATAAGTTTATTCTGAGCACTTCAAGCTAAGATGAGCTAACAACATCAACTTTACATAGAGTACAAGTGACTAAAAACATATTTATAATGTGGGAATTGCCCGTTTCCCAGGAGTGATCTCCCATGAGGTACGGACAGAACCGGTCTTTAGCCTCCAAGAAGACTCCATGCTGGAAGCGTGTGAACCCCGTTTCGTCGCAGTTATACCCCGACATTAGAAGAGACAAGACGTTCGTCCTCCTTTCTGATGCCAAGTACTTATTGCGGTTTCTGTGATATTATTTTGCAGTGTAAACCATATCAATAGGTAAGTGTGCTGCCAGTACTTACTCGTATAACTGTATTTCATACCCAGAAATTCTATAATAATACAATCAAAAGTCCTCTATTTAGCCATATCTCTTGTATTAGATAAATAATGTTACAATGTCAAGTCTTACCTGTCCTATTGCACTGGCCGCACCAAACATTAACATTTTATACATGATTTCTGGATGTCTTTGTACAAACCCTAGAAAATCTACACCTTCCCCAGTAAATACAAGACCTGTAATATAGAAAAAAAACATTTAAGTAAGATGTCTGCATTTTAACATTTTTCCTGCAATTATACAAATTTTACAGTTAGAGAGTTGCCTGCGTGTCATTTTTATGTAGCATGAAGCAATTTTTCACGGTGCTTAACATAGATTTAATGGTTATGTAGTTTTTATTATCAATAAGTTGCATTTTTTTCTGCAAAATGAGTATATTGTGGTTGTGGTTCGAGGTTCGGACCACCCCCCCAGAAAAGTTCGGACCCCCCCAGAAAAGTTCGGACCCCCCAGAAAAAATCCTGGATCCGCCCCTGTGATAACTGCTCTACATGATTTAGCAATCACTTATCTATATATAAAATACATGTACACCTGTTACTAAATATAGAAATTTGAGTTTTTAGGCAGTATCACAATCACATGAACATTTTTTTCTTTTCTTTTGCCCTTAACTATACTCAGTCATAAAAGTTATAATAAACCAGACTAATGTTCCAGAAAATTTAAGGTGTTGACAGTCTTGATTTTTGTTGCAGTTCAATAATCTCATTAATGGTTTGATTGCATCATAGAACATATTGAAAGGGTTGTAAAACATATCTAGTAGCTTACTTCATTGAAGTAGGTAACCATTAAATTACTTCATCATCATACTGATGGTTTTTTTCTACCGATTCAGTCAACCATTAAATTACCCAAAACAGTGGCTTATCAAATATGTATATACACTGCCCTCCAAAAGCTCCTTCACAGTACAATAAATTGAATTAATATCGTTTGTCCGATTTTGAAAAATCATTTTTACATTGTTTATTTTATTCATAATTCGTGCAATGGAATCAGAATTTCTAAGGATATATTTTACGTTTTGAGTAGCAGCGAAAGTTACAAATCAACTACCAAAACTATGGTCAACATATCTCATTGAACTGATACTAAGAGTGATTTTTTTTAAATTTCACATCTAAATGAAAACTCTTTTGATTTTTATAAGCAAACTTGAAAATCATTTAACAAACGAGTGCTTTTTGAATGTTTTAAAATTCCATTTTGTACAATGTAAGTTTGGAATATGTGAAGGAACCTTTGGAGGGCAGAGTATATATCACAAAGTGAAGGTCACGAGTTTTGACCTACATAATCAGTCAACCATATCATTGTTGTCAAGTCAAAACCTTTCAAAAAGTGAAGTAACAAGGATTTGCAGCTACAATGTAGTAGTACATATTTTAAAGCCTCATTTAATATCATAAATACTTGAGGCGTATCAACAACTGTTTCATGGATAAAAAAATACAATAGAAAATAAAGAAGCTTATCAGATGATCTTTATAACAATAGAAAGGATTTTCAGATCGGGGAGGGAGGTTTATTGATGGATCAGTGCAACACTAATGAAACTATATGTAAATAAATAAGAATGTAGACCACTCTCCGTAAACAGATATCCTGTAGAGCGTTGTCGTACAGGCTCTCTACTTTCTCCGTGTAAGGTCACGTCGAGATGAACTTTGTGTAGACCAATCAATGCGTAGCTTTCATCTAGACGAAAACACTATTAAACACATTTTGAATTCGTAATTTCTATTTTTAGACCAAGGTTTGCATGCTTATTTAACAGCAGTATTATTCACAGTCTGCGATTGGGCGGCTCATTTCAAATTGAGTGACGTAGACGATGTAAACAAGTTACGTACCATAACAATTTCGTCATGAATATTATGATGAGAAAAGGTCACCTGAACGTGACCTTCGTTTGGAAAAGGCCAGATCTTAATTAGCGAGTATGCGAGTGTAAAATTTTAGATCAGGTTTTAATCAGATTGAATGTAGACTAGTTTGGCACCAACCCTTCAATGTGTTCCATGGCCCATCATGGGTATACTTGTTTTGAAAGAAAATTGATGACTTTTTTATACAGGTTTATTGCAATACATTTGATGTTGATTTAAACCCTTTTATCAAATTTTTTATAAGGTAATGTATAGCTGTTGACTAACTTTACCAGTTTTCCTATTCAATATACTTTTACCAGAACTATTTAGCCCATCCACGAGAAGATGTTGACCAATTTAACATCAGCCAACAAATATCTAAATTATATTCCAAATTTGGATGAAACATTAAAAACAGGTATGGGCCCATGGCCTAGAGTAGAAGATGTAACTTCCAGATTTGAATTCTTGCACTATACAGTTGTACAGCTGAATCAATATTATTTATGTTAAGTCCCGCCCCTCAGGTAGCTCCTCCCCATCCAATCTTACTCACTTACCTAGAGCTAACCACAGAACTGACCATAGATTTACAAATAACATCATATGATAGGGTCCTGTTTTATGTTCTGATCTCATACGATCTTGTGTAGCACCTGTTAATCCATCTAATGTAAGAGAAACCAGCTGAAATAATAAAATATGGAAACCATAAAGTTCTACTAATAAAGACCACCTTGGTTAATGCAAAATCATGTGATTTTTGACAGTTTTTAAGTCTAAACAGCTTAATTTGAGAAGGGGTCCCATGTTTAATACCATGTACGGCTACATTTTTCTCACAATGGCGCCCATTGTTAACTCCCTGCAAGGCAGCATATTTTTCTCACGCTGAGACAATGGTGCCTCACACACAGAAACTTAATTACTTAGTCAGTTGAGAAATGGTTGTTAAAATTAATTGCTCTTTAAACAATCTTTGATTCTAAAATTCTGGACAAATTTCCAGTTTGTCGGGGAGTATGTCACAGTACATACTAGTTCACATTATGAGGAGCAAGCTATGAAAGCAGCCAGATAGCTCAGTTGGGAAAGCACTCTTCTTGTAAGCAGGGTACAGATTTAGAGTCCCTGTTAAGCTCCATATTTTTTCACACCCTTTTACAATGGCACCCAATGTTGGGCAGAGACATAATTATTTTGTCAGTTGAGAAATAATTGTTAAAGTTAATTGCTCCTTCTGGCATACTGGTTTACATTAAGAGGAGAAGGCTTTGTGAGCGGTCGCATACCTTGATATCAGGGTCCTGAGTTTGAGTCAAAGGCAAGCTTTATATTCTTCTCTTGTGGCATTTATACAACAAATAATTTAAATAATTTTCAATAGAATCTACCAATAAAATATGAAAGATGACAAATCCAAAGAATAATCAAGGTGAACTTACCAATAAAATTTCTCCATAACCAAATGTATGACCCTCTTCATCTTTAGATGGTACTTTATCTTTAAACATAAACATTGCCACACCAAGACAAATCATTAGAATAAACAAGAATTTAGCAGGTGGGTATCTTTTCTTAGCAAACAATATACCAAGAATCATCACTGGAATTGGTTTGACTGACTTTCCAAGAACCTGAAAATATTTAATGAAAGAAATCTTGTAATTTATAGTGTTTAATGTCACAATTCAGGGATTTTGTGATGGTCAATAGATGATATATTGAACTCACAATATTGAGGTTATCCATCTGCACTGACAAGGTAAAAACAACCCTTTTGAGTTAAATTTTTACACAATTTTACCGAGAATTACAAAGTTCAAAATTTCATTATTTTATTTCATGGCCAAACTTTACTAAAATTTGCAGATCGTACGAGGAAACTGAACACACATTGGCTTTGTCAGGTGCACTATGGACGAGACAGTTCAATTATGGCGATCCTGGGATCAATTCCAAGCCAAAAGAGGATAATACCCTTTCCTGGTAATATTAAACCTGTCCAAATTTGACATGAATGTTGCCTTTTGTTTTCATACTAGTTTGCTAGTTGTTTTTTATGTAGACATTAATAATAATAACTTTATTAATTTTAATGTGGATAACATATTTGGCTAAAACCAATTTTCAATATGGTCCACATACCAGTGTAACAGGCCAGATTTTCCCCCAGTCAGTTTTTCCCCTGGGGAAGAACTGGGCCGGCCCGGTGTAACAGGCCAGATTTCCCCCAGTCAGTTTTTTCCCCCAGGGATATTTGACCCAGCAAGGTAGTTTAATCTGCCAGCGTTCAAGCTTTCACACCATCTATTCATTGTAGTATGAAACAAAACAACTAAACTCACCTGTGTAGGATAGGTAATAAAACGTAAAGAACCATTACTAGCTAACATAGCTCCAAGATAGGTTAAAGAACACATTGAATACATTTTTGTTGGTGTGGTGTCTTGTCCTCGGTGGAAAAATGTCATGGCTGAAATAGAAAATGTAAATTAAGAAATAACATACAGTTGTCTATACCCTTCAATAAGCCAAAACTAAATAACAAGTGCTTTAGCATGAGTTATTAAATAAGCACATCAAAACCAGTGACTATATTTTATTTAATAGAAAAATTTACAAAATCTGTAAGGTATTTTATTTTAACTGAAAAAAAAAATAATTTGCTGCTAAGCTTTATAAACATGTAAGTTAACCCTGCATTGTGTTAAATATTAACTATAAATGATTTCACATTAAATATAAAATTAAAACACATTGTCTGAGTTAAAATTGTTATAATACAATGATTTTTGATGACCATACCAAGAGTTACAGTAAGGGGAATTCAGACTTTTCGCACAATATTTCTTGTTCAAAGTAATCTACATTGGATTCTAACAAAGTAATTACATACATTTATTGAGTGAAAAACAAATGTAGTAAAAAAATCTAAGAGGGGAGATAATTAATACAAAAAGTTTCAATTCCTAAAGTGGTAGGCATAGTCTAAACCACTGATGAGGCAATAAAACCATTTCCTTACATAATTAGTAAATACTGCCCCTGGTTTAGTCCTCGAGTTCAAGCCTCTTGATTTCCATAAATTTGATAACCCTATCTTATTTCTTCAACCAGAACCTCAGCGCATTAGGCCATACACAAGATTTTAAATCAAGAGTCACAAAATAGGTTGCTGGTTCAAAATCCACTGGGGCTGGTAACAATATATATTTCCATGAAAATGTATAATATATGTTGTTCTTCTTGTGAAAGAGTAGGTGGGTACTGATTAGGGACAACCCGGACAAGGTACCAGAAAAGCTAGGTTAGGTGATCTGGTGTATGTTAAATGATCATGATTTGTATTGACATGGCTTTACCCCCCCCCCCCCCCCCCCAAAAAATAATTCTCAAGTTTGAATCCCAATTTTTTTAACAATAAAATATTTACCTGTTTTGGCACATAATGAATTGATGATACATTGTATAAAGACTAGAGCCAGGGTATATGTAAACTTCTCAACTTTGTCCCCACTTCCATATTCGCCCTTTGTACTGAAAACAGAAAACAGAAAATACATGAATATACATTAAGCTTTAGAAACCACAATAGAAACCATTGTAGATTAGAGCATCCATTGTTCCAGTTGAGGTGAAGGCTAGCTGTCAGTATGTCTAATGATTTTAGTTACTTTAGTCATAAACTAGTATAACTTGAACCTGCAGAAGAGAATTGCATTGGAATGCAGTAAGCATTTTATTCCCAATGTTAAGAATGTTCAAAATACTCATTAAAAAACAAAAACAAAAAAGATTTCAAGCTAACATTATTTAGCTGAAATTAGTACCATTATAAGGTTAATATGAACTACCAAATTAATCTTCAGCAATTTCCATTAATTGAAAGGTGAGTTATAACTTACATCAAGCAATTTCCATGACTAGAAAGCAATTTCTATGACTAAAACATATTTTATTTAAGCAATTTCCATAACTTGGAAGCAATTTCCATGGCTCTAAAGCAATTTCCTTGACTCAAAAGCAATTTCCATGGCTCTAAACCTTAATTCACATAATGCCCATGACTCAAATTTCCAGGTACATTTAACACACAAAGCTAGAACTTAATTCTGTGAGATCAATAATTAAGTTTAAGGAAAAATATACATAGAATCAGTTTACTTCTTTATACAAAAATTTCTAAACTACCCGGTATGCATAAATGAACTAAGATAAGGTTTCAATAATGAAGGTACATAATATTTCCAATGAAATATTATATTGAAGTGTAAGGTTCATTATGAATAATAAAGCAGGTTTTATTTTACTAAAAATGATAAAACATTATGGTGGTGTAAAACCTTTTCTTGACATACGTTATTTCAGTCATATTAATATTGTCAGTTTTTCTACTAATGGTCACTGGATAGGCCCTTCTTGATACAGAGGTAAATGGGAGAATGGCCATAGATATATATAAATATTACATGACAAAATCCTTCAAAGGTAGGTTGGTTCTTTTATAAAAATCGAACCACTGGCACTGTATCCATAATTAGAAGCCCTACAGACTGAGCTAATGCAAGGTGTTGCAGCAATGTTGAAAAACAACTTTTATTCTTTACAAATAATGAGTAGATAGATATACAAAATGTATCACATTTATCTTAAATGTTCATTATGAAAAGCATCACAAGTTTTTTAATTTCGGTCTTTAGATAAAATTTTAAAGCTATTTAGATGTAGCATGTTTTTCATGAGCTTTGATTGGATGATTTGTTGCAAGTGCGTCATGAATATTATAATAGCAAAGGTCATCTGGTGGTGACCTGTACTGTGAGATTGTCAGATATAAAATATGACAGGGGAGAACTCAATACATGTACAATGTTTTAATCACGAGTTTGAGAGTGGAGAATAATAAATCAGGTTTTAATCAGATTGCGCCAAATACTTACATTAATTCTTGTAATACTCCAAGAGTAAAATGGAATACAAGAATTCCCAGAGCACATCCAAATAATTTCTTACAATTATGCCATTTGTCCTCCGGTTCAACATCTTGTGTTGAGAAATCTAGTTTGACACTTTCAGACATCGAAATAACTAAAGTCTTTATCCACGTTATATCATTGTTAATTAATTAACAATAAACTAATAATTAAATAACTTGCACTCATGATGTCAATTATAGTCACTAATAGTTATATATAAACTTTTTCCAGTTATATCAAGTTTTTATCACTATGTCTGATCATTCATTAATGTGTCCAATTAACATCACTAATTACTAGTTAATTGACTTGAACACTTTAAATCACTACATTAAATAAATAAAGAACAGTTATTTTCTGTGTAACTGTCAACAAAGTTGTACACCTCAAAACAACTCCTGTGAAGGTTAATTTATTTTAAAACATATTAATTCAGCAAATCAAAATATACAAATTAATTAAAAACAAAACTATTCAGTTATTTATTTTAAAAAATGACCTTTTTAGCTTTTACAACTAATTATTATTTAATATACATAAATCAACTTGAAGTAATATTGTATCAGAACAGAACAGAACAGAACAGAACAGAATTTATTTCTCATGGCATGAACACATTGTGTTCATCGGCATTATTACTAAACAATATAGTTCGTTTTTTCTCAACTGTCAAAACATGAATAATTTCACGGTGAATGCGTTTGTTAAAATTATTGTCGTAATACATCCATGAGTTTCAGAAAGTATGTATTTATGATCGATATGCTTTAGTCAAGATATTTTTAATAACAATTAGTCCGCCAGTACAAAAATAATGTATTCAGTCACCGTGAAATTATTGACGCTTTGACAGTTGAGAGAAAACAGACTATACAAATGGAAGCACACCCTACATATTTTAAATCTCCAATAGTTTGTTGATTTACATTGACACTGTTTTAATATATCCCAATTATAATAAATAATTATGAACTATATTGTGCCTTAAAAAACGTCCATGACTTTTACACACTGAGAGTAAATGAATCTATAAGTCAAGTGGGTAGATCAGGGTATATACAAGTCTAAACTACATGTAAATAAAGAATAACATAAACTAGTTTTGCATTGATTGTATCAAGTACCATACACTTAACTTCATTCTATCAAAGAAAATACAGAAATCTTAACACCATTAGACACGTCATTCAAGCAACAGCTGTGTACAACATATTATATATGATCTAAGACCTTTATTAACCATGAATCTATGAATATCTATAATTAACAAGGCAAATATTTAGCTCGTACAACAGAAAGTTAGGGAAATATCATATCTTTAATTGATTATTCATTTACAGTAAAGTTCTACTACTGGGTTCATTAAAATCAATTGGTCTTAATAGCAGAATGGTACTTTAATAAAAGCAGTCAACAAAATTTGAATTGATGAAAGTGGTCATCTTAAAAGGTCATTTCAGCAGCTAGCACTGTTTGTAGTTTTATGACTGTCTAAAAGGAATTTTCTGTTTCCTTACTAAAACGTGGTTTTCCTGGAAAACCCAACACCAAATAATTTCGTTGACTTTGAAAATGTCATTTTCAAACAAATGACACATACCGTTCATTATCATGTACAGTCACTTCAAATGACTAGAGATAAAAAATCTTTCACAAAATCACATCGAACAAAATTTGTTTACACTGATGAACAGTGTTGAAAGGTATAGACCATAGGTTATTAAATTGATATTCAGCTGTGATGCACAAATACTAAAAACTTGAATGCTGATTTCATAAAACGATAATTTTCAATACAACACTTGTATACCACACCCATTTAATAAATATTGCATATCTGAGCATTCAAAATTTAGATGATGTTTGCTATAGCTCCCCACTAAAGAGATTTGATAAAATTCAAAGTTTTAAAATTCAATGTCAGTGTTTTTAACTAAATTAATCCATAATCATTAATGCCATCTGGGGTGTAACAACATTCATCACTTACAAGTGCAGTTTCTTAACTTTTTACTTAAGAAGTCAAATGGATTGATCCAATTTTATTTATATACTGTTGATTATCGCATGAAACTATTATGTCCTGCATTTCCAATAAATACAATCAGTAACAACATTCTCACTTGAAAAAATATTATTCTCAAATCATACTTTAATTGATTAATAAATAAGAAACATAGTTTTCGCAAATAATTTGATTACTTTTAACAATTAACAATCAAATGACAAAATTAAATTTTCCATTATTAAAGAATAACAAAGAGTGTAATAAGTGCATTGCACCTAACTGACACAAAAATGGTAATAAAAATTGAAACACTAATCCATTTCGATTTTTTGCTGACATTGTTAAAGTTAAGAAAAACTTGACTGTTTCAATAAAGTTTATGTTGAACTTTGGTTGAATACAAATGTACACTACTAGAGAATTGTCATACTAATACAGCTAAGTATTTAACAAAATAACTGCCTGTAGTCAAATTGACAATAAAGTCAATTTTAAACTTTCGACCCTAGTGTGAAATTCAAAAAGCTTAATCCACAAAAAATATTTTGATCAAATTTTTTTTAGCTTTACTTTAAACATGAAGTCAAATCGAATGACTTAACTTTTTCATTCATGACAAAGTACATGTATACAAAATTTAATCATGCGTGAATTCATAAACAAAATGAAGTTAAGTAATTTAGTTACTAACTTAAATCCTTGTTAACGATTTTCAACTGTTTCCTTTTAAACATTACTTTAAAAATCAAATAACGCTTCAATAACTAAATAATTATCACTGAACTTGCTGCATACAAAAATAAAGTTTACTTCACAAGAATACTTAATAATACATAAGTACACGTATATCCAAAATCTTCGCCACTGAATAAATTACAATTCCTATAGTACATAACCTACTACCGTAAAAATAAACTTGATCTGTATTTTATTTATATACCGATATTAACTATATATAAAGGTAAACCTTGCCGCAAAATATTTTCATACTATGACAGTTATATCATTATTTTAAACCCCTGTTAACTATCCATTCATATTACCGATCAAGAAAGGGAAATAACTACTTTAATACTTCACTAGTAAAGTATCCACGTTATATGAATTAATACTGTCCACAACTACATTATGTTAACCTATTTACATCATTCACTGATCAGAAGTTCTGTATTACAATATTTCTCACTAACGTTAACAATATTTCCGACTAGCATAAACTTTGACCTTTGTTAATGTGTTATTAATATATAACAGTAGCATATTGACATGAATTAACAAAAAACATCATACAGTTTACATTATAAGGCCAAACCAAGTTGATTCTATGTTTAGCATTGGAATTGACATAAAACTAATTTCTGTATATATTTGTGCATATCACATAGCTGTAAACTCTTTTAGCCAAAAGTGATAAATGTCTGCATAGAATTATGAGTAAACAAAATTGAACCTGCCCTTGATTATCATTCATACAGTCAGATCTCGATACAACGACATCATTCGAAGTGTCGTTATAACGCATATGTCAGTATAATGAATTCTTTCGACAATATACATGTTAATATCTGTTCCCATAAAATATGTCAGTATAACGAGAATGTCGTTGTAACGGGTGTCGTTGTATCGAGATCTGACTGTATCAGTTTATTGGATAAAATCATCAAACAGTACATTTTAGTATATATATTACCTATTTGGTTTAAATAATAAACTTTGACTAGTACATGGTTTACAAAGTAAGCCAAGCATAGCACACGATTGTAAATCAAGGACAATTGCAACCTTTTTCTTAATACCCAGTCATTGATAACATAAAGTACAGTAGTTACAAATTCTACAAGAAGCAAGAATACTCTTATACAGGGACCAGGAAATCGCAGGTTTATTTGTTTCTAGACCAATCTTTTAATTACCTGCCAAGTAAACTTTAAAATTTCATAAACTATCCAGAAATTATCTTTAAAATGACATGTTATTGTATAGAATACATTATGGTGCAAATTCAGGTTATTTAAGTGTGTTATGTTTTGTATAAAAGGTATAAAATTTACCTTTCCAACAAGAACTAAACATAAAATAAATTTAGTATAGCCTAATTTAACAATAGTTAATATGACAAGGCAATAATTGTGGTATATATCTTACAAATCTTACATATAAAGAGCGCACTTAAAATTTTGTATCCAATTAAAATTAATGAATAAAACAATTCTCATATCTATACAATGTACATAGTGGTGCGTGGAGCAATATCTACATCAATTGGTATAAATACTGTAAAATAAGATTACTTTAACAAACTTTAACACCCAAGTCTGTGATGTAATATGCTACACATAGGATTTCCAAATCTAGAATCCCAAAGAAGTGGCTGGTTCAAGCCTCAGGCTCGTTAGTAACATTCTTTCATGAAATTTTACCATTATGTCAATTTTTCTCCATTATTAAGGTATTTAATGCATGGAGAAGCACCTGTAGTAGGCCTTGACTTCGATTACCATAAAAACTTTTATTACACACAACCTCAAACAAGTTTTATATCAACAGAGATTTTCTCCAAGACATTTCTTCACACACAAATCGAAAATTCCCAAATCTGTCAAACTGAGCCAAAAAAGGCAACAAAAGTAAATACTAAATTTATAGGTTGTAAAAAACCCTTAATACACACAATCTCAAACAAGCTTTAAAAGAACAGAGAACTCCTCAAAGACATTTTCTCACCCACAATCGAAAATTCTAAAACCTGTCATTCTATACCTGTCAAACTGAGCCAAAAAGAGCAACAAAAGTAAATACTAAATTTACAGGTTGTAAAAAACCCTTAATACACACAATCTCAAACAAGCTTTAAAAGAACAGAGAACTCCTCAAAGACATTTTCTCACACACAATAAAAATTCCAAAACCTGTCAAACTGAGACAAAAATAGCAACAAAAGAACATACTAAATTCCCTGGTTGCAAAATCTCTGCATTTTACAGTACAGAGTTAACTCAGAGAGAACAGAACATCTAACAAAGAGTTACAGAGTGCATGATCAATATCATTAAACAAATATGCTTTACTCAGAACTAATTATTAAATAAAACATAACCAAAGGGCATTGCTTGTATCCAACATTTTGTTGCTAGTTTTTGATAAAGATCTTAATGTTTAACTAGATTTCAGGCATCAAGAATAATGTACCGAGAAAAATTTCACAGCATATCAAAGAAATTTTAGTGCACTTTTTCGTTAAGCTTTTAACAATGGTTCATCGGTAAACTAATCAACATCTTTCTTTACTGAAGTTAGACTAGTTTAGTTCTGACTTATTGCATGATAATCTTTAAAGTCTGTTTTAACAATTATATGTAGAAATGTACTTAGCCCTTTCTAGGCATTTAAGGGCATTTCTGTTTTATACATCAAGGAGGACCAGGGACTTTTAAGCACAGGCTTTGTTTTAAAATTTTCTGAGTGCTAGCTAAATTCATCTTATCATAAAGTAAAAGCCAAAAATTAATTACCAACTAGCCCAACTATATTAAATAAGTAATTTTCACTGGCCAACATCAATTTTCACTAGTCCTGCGGTGCTTTTCACAAAAACTCTTACGAAAAAAATCTTCGTAAGTCAAAAGCAAGAAACCTTAGTAATTTGCTCATTTTTCGGCTTATCAATTCTAAATATTATAAAATTGTGTAGTATTGTGTATACCCTTTGAATATCATATCATGGTAATGCTTATTATCTGTCTGACTTTGAAGTACTAATTATGATACTGACTTACAAAGATTTTTTTCATAAGAATTTTTGTGAAAAGCACCATTGGTCTTCAGGCTAGATGATAAGGGTGATGATTTAAGAATGGTCTTCAAAGGAGCTTCTGATGCTCTGATCTGCAGATTCTAGCCAACATTAAATTTGCCATTAACATATATTTCTATTTGCCCAAATTAATATTAATACAAAAACTAAGTTCGCCTTTTAGTCTAACCGTCATTGATTTCAATTGCGGCCCCCATGAAAAAAGTGAGTTAGACAGTAATTAGGCAGTAATATCCGAAAAGTTTCGTATGCAGCGACATTATCAAAACTGATTACATACATTTATAAAGCAATGCTACAGCTTAATAATGCTTGATCATTCAAACTGATGTTTGCACGTAAACCAAGGTAAGTTGAACATTGTCCGACTGACAAACAGAACAGTTTACAAGATATTTCATGTAGAAGATGTCAGTGATTCAGACACATTAGAGAACTTGAGATCAAATTAGAAAAACGAGAAGGAATGTAACATGATTTCTGACATTTCATTTTATCAATGTCAGATACAACAAGGTCATGTTTCTATACAAATTGCTGGTTTAGCGTAAAACAGTAGTAACTCAATATAAGAAAAGAGTGAGTTACTACTGTTTTGCGAAAAACCCGCGACATGTACCGACACCAAGTGAAAATTCATACAAACTATAAACAGTCAACAGTATTTGTTTTCACATTTATGGGGAAAGATGGCAGGGCCCTTTTTGAAGGGAAACTTTTTTTCATTATACTCAAAATTGCGAAAAAATGAAATTTGGGGAAAATTCCCTTCACTTTAATTACTGTAGATAAATATCCCCTTACAAAGTAACATTTTCAAATGAATATTTCTGTTCTCTTATTTAAAGTTTTAACTACTAAAGCAATAATTTCATACTCCATTGAGATTTCTAAATTATACTTATGAAATTAGCAAAAATGAAATCAACAGTACAAAATGTTAAGAACAGAGGAATTTTGCCTCAGGGAAGGCGAAAAATACAGACTGTTCTTTTTATAGACAGGAATGAGGCCCAATGTCAGCAACAAGGTCATGTTTCGAACTTTTCTATACAAATCAATGTTGCCCGCAAGACTTAATAACTTCCTCTATAACGCAATGCACACCACAGTCTTGCGATCAAGCATTGAAATGTACGAACACCATTAGAAAATTCAAACAACCTATTCAATCAAGATTCACCCAAATCTCTGTAAGCAAATATGCTAAGCAGCTATACACTGCTGTCATAGGACATTTCAAAAGGGGTCACATTCAAGAGACCTTTGTGTCAACCAATCAATGTATAGCTTTGAACTAGACAAAACACTGTTATTGAATTACAAAAAATGTAACAGCATCTTTTACATTTTCTGATTGAGATGACAGAATGTATTCTACTTGGACCATTTCGAAAGAAGAGCAGTGTAACTTGTTAGCTGGGCTAGGATTGTCTGATACACTTACAAGTGTTTGGTTACCCTCATAAGATCACATGAGTATTGAATGGAGAAATCTTACAGGGAGAAGTTATTCCAATAATTGACTTTCCAATCTAAAATATTAAACTATTCTAAAATATAGTTACGCACATAATGAATACAAAAGCATTCATTTGCTCGTTATTCCATTATTTGTCTCCCAAATTTAAAAAGAGACAGCCACTTCTCCCCTCATAAAGAAAATAACTGACATACAAAGCATTTTTAGTCAGGCAATTCAGACATCAGAAATTATTCAAAGTATGTTGGCCATTTTACACACAAGTTTTCTGATATGTATAGTTCTAGTAACATACACAGATGAGAAATATCTTGTAAAAGGGAGATAACCCATCTTATGTTGATAAAATTCTTAATAGTTAAACTAAAGGGAAGCAACTTAATTCTATAAAGGCTGTTACATATTCTGGATTACCTGCCCCTTACCACTACCGTTAATCATAAATGTGTCAGGCATAGTGCAACAATGGAGGTGCACATCAGGGCATCTTCAGATTATAGAATTTTCTTCCCTTGTCACATTGTTTTTTTTTTAAGAATAATTTCTGACGATGGTCAATTTGGTATATAGAGAGAAATGTTTATTTGAAAATAGAACTATCTGATACCTTGTTCAATAAATCAAGCACTGTCATTATTCTGCTATGCCTGAAATACTTTTACCCTTCAAGGTATGACTGGAAACCAGACAAGGCTGCAATGCAGTTCAAGTAAGTGAAAGTTGATTTGGGATAGTAAAAATAACTTATCTCAGCTAGTTAAAGTAATGCTCATTAATATAATTCCAGTGTTTATTTTTTGTCAATTTTATAGCGGTTTATGGGCTATATTCCCAATTTAAAATCATATCTTTTTTCCCCAAATTTCAATAAAAAATTCCCAATTTAAACTAATTTTTTTTGGAAAAAAAACCAACCCAGCTTTAAGTATCTTTCAGCTTAAAATTATACATCCCAGTAATCTTTCTTTTTAATTAACTAACTAACTTAATGGAAAATGAAACTAAAAACTTTGTTCAATTTGCTATTGTTATTAAATTTGCATGACATTTCATCCCAATTTAAACCATAATGCTAGGGGTATGGGTCATATTCCCAAATTTAACGAAAAAACATTGAATTCTTGTAATAAATCAGGCAAGTGCTTGTTAAAATCATACATGAAGCATGAAAACATGTTACACAATAAATTGTATACAATTAATAGCTCCATATTATATTAACAATTTAAAGTTGATGTCATAGCTCAATAGTTAGACTTAGAACATAAATCAAATACCCACTGCACAATTGTTGGGATTATATGATAGATGAGAAGGTAACATTTGGCTGTTCAATTAGAACTTTCATGAACAACAATCTTTTACATACATCTATTGTTGATTATATTCAAAGTTAATATTTCTGTTAAGCAAAAAATGTTAAGATTTTAAGGATAATTACAGACCTTGTTTTTTTTTATTTTTATCCGTTTTTTAACAACACTTTTACTGGGCAAGGTACAACAGTCAACACATTTAACAAACTTTCCAGGACTCATCTATTTACCCGCACTTGTTTTTCCTTCAGCATGAATCTTCATGGAAGGGATGACTTCCAGCATTCAGGAGTCAACACAGGCTCACAATTTCTAAGTCTATCATTCTACAATTGTACCATGTTATTGTTTCCCAGATATAAAAATTGTTATCTGATACACAAAATGTCATTGGAGAAATTATCAACAAACCTAGGAACTTTACAGTAGTTTGTTATTCTCACTAGCTATTTACCAGTTACTTAGCACATACTTCTGTGACTGACAATTTCCCTTCATGACTTAGAATAAGTGATAGAAAAATGGCCATAGAAATGATTATTTTACAACCAAACTCCATGAAAGTATCCCTTCCCGAGAATAACCCAAGACTCCTCACTCAATAGACTTGTGTACTACTATTTTTTTGCTACCAAAATGTTGAACAAACTAAAACCTTCTGTAGCACAGTATATGTTTAAATTTTGCATGTGTTGTCATATCATATTCATATAATCAGCCTGATTAGCCTAGTTGGTAGCATATCTTACTGTCAGACAGGAGGTTGCAGGCTCAACAGTTTGAACTCTACAATTAAGGGCGATTGATTAGAAGCAACCTTTGATTGAATCATTGATCTATTTTTGTTTAGTATTGATATCCAAACAGACAAGTATGACTTCCAACCATCACATTTTTTTAACATCATATTTAACACATATTTAGGTCATATATACGACGACCAGCTCTTCCTCCACAGTTAAGACAGTAGACCATTTGGAAACAAATACGGTGAGTGAAGTGAGTGAGTGATAGTGATTAAGTGTAATGCTATCTAGATATTATTTTGTCCAAGGTGTATTGGCGCTCCAGAGTGGGCCCTGCACAGTATGAGGTAGAAAGAGGCTTGGCAATCACAAATCAAATTAAGTATTAACAGAGAATGTTGGGATATGTCAAATACTTTTATTTTACTAAACCAGTGAGATCAACTTGATACTTGGAGCAAAAATAACAAATGACAAGTTCAAATACTAAGGGTTCATTTTCTAAATAAGAGCTTATTTTATCTTATTTAACACTAAACCACATTAGATGCATTGTCAGAATATAGAATAATATTCATCAACAATACATGTATAATTGACTTTTTATAGGGTTTCTAGTTTCTGTCATGAGTTTAACTGAGTTTACTTCTTGTCACAACTTCCAATACGTTGGCTTGAATATAAATGACCAATTAAAGATTGTATTTTTCTATATTACTGATGACATTACACAATTTTATAGTTTCTCATTCACTGTACAGAGCATACTAAATAAGTATGCAAGCATATATATAAGCTTTAAACATTGAACCAGTATCCGAATACTTGCATATCCGAATTTAAGTCACTCACAGTAAACATTGTTGGTAAATCAGAGACATCAATACAAGTACATGTGCAAACAAGCATAATAGAATAAAACACACATTCTTAACGACTTACATTGTTTCCTGCAAAATTCCATAGTAGAAGTATGAGACAAAGACGCCAGCTGCACAGATGAGAAACTTGGACCGACCGGCTGTCATTCTTGCGGAATTCCCCAAACTATCACGTGTGTTGTCTAAATTTGAAGTTATATCTACACTAACTGTCGCTGATTTGTTGTTTTCAATCATGTGATAGTTGACAGATAACGTCAACGTGGCATTACATAAACCAAACAGAAATAACGTACATTTACTAAACGCTTACGGCAAAAAGGGATTTCCCGATATAATAATGATGACGTGAAACGATTTCATTGGCTGGCACCAATCTCTCATTTAGAGTTGTCGATCCTTACCGAATTCACGGAAACTTTCTTGCTCAGTTTGTATTGATTTCTTATAACGTTGATCATAAAAGCATCAAATTGCATATTAAAAGTCAAAGGTTGTATTTTGCGTTGAAATGCATTTGGAATAAAGACACTGTCAAAGAATGTTAATTTTAGAAAGAAAATGTCCGAAATGAAAGTATTAAAATTGACTAGTTGCCTCCCTTTGTAATGGATAAAGTTCGTGCAAATCGTATCGTCTGCAAAAAAGTTAATTAATTTAGTACTTTTAAATGTAGCCATTTTTAAGTAGCATAAGCATTTTTTCTTTGCTCGTATTTGTGCTCAACATTACGAAAGCCAAATGGAGTCACATAAAAATGAAAAATAAAATTATTCTAATTTGTTATAACGATTTAGTTATCTCTTGATTACGAGATAATTAAATTGTAATAACGAGATAATTATCTCGTAATAATGAGATAACTAATCCGTAATAAGGAGATAATTAATTGTAATAAAGACATAATCATATCGTTATTATGAGATATCTTACTTGTAATAATGAGATAATTAATTAGAGATCTCATTATAACAAGATAATTATCTTGTTATTACGAGATAATTATATCGTAATAACGAGACAATTATCTCGTAATTACGAGTTAGCTATCCCATAATTAGGAGATAATTATCTCCTTATTATGAGTTAGTTATCTCGTTAATATGAGATAATTGTCTTGTTTATTATGAGTTAGTTTTACTGTTATAACGAGATAATTATCTTGTAAATACAAGTTATAACGTGATAATTATCTGGTAATTACGAGTTAGTTATCTCGTTATTACGACATAGTGTAATTTTATTTTTATGTGACACCATTCGGCTTTTGTACAACATTGATCAAATGGTTGTGTATTTGTAATATGTTGCGTTATTCTGCAAACAGTGTACAATGTTGTTGTAGTTTGAAGGATTTGAACCACTCTAGAAAAAGTTTGGACCCCCCTCCCTCCTTTAGAAAAAGTTTGGACTCTCCCTCCCGTAGAAAAAGTTTGAACAGGGGTGAGGGCCTCAACTATTGACTTTTCCAGCAAGGCCAAGTGAATAAATAGGCATTGGTATTACCATTTTGAAATCCAATTATTATATGTGAAATTAGTGGATTTTCTATTTTATGAAATCTCAATGGTGACCTAGGTTCCCTATCCAAAGTGGACCCTCTTTTATCATGAGCTGAAAACAAAATTAGACAGCCTTGCCAGGGTATCTTGAATAAAAAGCTAGCCTACCATAAATTTACCCACATTAAATGCATTGTAAGTGACCAGCTGCCGATGAACAGAACAGATTAGCCAGGATTACTGGTGTAACAAAATATCTTATACGCTGGAAATTGAAAGATTTGTTCAATATGTCACTGCTGGCACAGATATTATGGCTGGGGCTGTCTGAATTGTCCTCACATGGGGAGGCTGGGTTGAATTTTTAAGGAGGTATGGAGACAATTAATATATTTTTGAAATACCAATTTAATTGTTTCTTTCTTTAAATTTTGAAGGGTCAGACACCCCCCCTCCCCTGCTGGAGCCCCTCTTGCACAGATTATCATCAACTCATTGTTTTATATTCTGTGTTGAACAATGAATAGAAAATTGTTAATTTTTGTGACTTTTTTGTTTTCTAGTTTTAATATTATCAATGGATATACCCAATACAAGCTTAATCTTGGAGGACAATGGAACCTTACAAATTCTACCATGGGTAAGTCACTTAAGGTGGGTCGGTACCTTACTCGGAGAGAAAAACGAAAATAAAAATCGTTCACCAATCTTGATAAAAGTTGGCAGGCAGATACCTTCATGCTTCTTGTTTGTTTTTCTGGTAACCTTAGCGACCTGAGATTACTCGCAGCGAATGCCTGAGAAGTTCCAAATGTATCGTTACGGAACGTTTAGGGTAA